>CM071621.1:13902423-16586173 GCA_036365135.1 Miichthys miiuy
TTTTCTAGATTATATGTACATGTCATATGATGTATTACAGCGAAGTTACAGGGAAGATTATGCAACATCACATGGCATTAAATGTGTGCTATAATATGACACACACTCACTTATGAACACATTTCGGAGACATCTCCCTTCGCTACAGACGTGCACAGTGTTCTGCTGAACTGACTGTCAAATCATCAAAGCCAAGTGTCTCACATTTCGTTATCTGTGAAAGACAGAGGGAACAGATGAAACACTTCCTATTGTTGGGTGGAGAGCTAACTAATTATTTTATTTTATACTGTTGCATTTTCTGCAAGAAGCACATTTGATTGTGAAAAGACATCTATTTTCATCATTCCCTTTGCTTTTAAAATGTTGATCCAAACTGGACTGATGTCTAAATTTACAACACTTTAACTGTTTTATAGATTTTGATAAAGATAAAGATAAAGAAATTGATAATAGTAGCAAAGGAGGGAATGGAAAATATGGCAGTAATGACAACAAACTGCAGATATTCATCATTCTGTATGTCTGTATCTCTTTTATTGTTTTCCCCTCTCTCAAACATTCTCTAGTATGTTAGTATGTGGAAATGGGATGTCAACCTGATGATGACGGTTATTGAAATCATTACTTTCTATCTTGCAGGTTATTCAGTGCGATCTTGGAGCAGGCCACCAAGGGGGACGGTGGCACTCCTATTGGAGGGAAGGCAGCGGGCTTTGATGTCAAGGCTCTGAGGGCATTCAGAGTACTCAGACCCCTCAGACTGGTCTCTGGAGTACCCAGTAAGTACTGAAAGCTGTGGAGGGAAGAAAGAAAAGAAAGAAAGAAAAAGTGGAAATGATGCTCTGAGGATCAGGTGTGAATGGTGATTGGGTGAGGTGGGGGCGAAATGAATCACAGAGTGGAGCTGATATTGCTGCTTGATGCCACGCATACACACATAGTGACACTTAAATACACACACACACACACACACACACAGTCCTCTTGTCACATACTCAGACAGTACGAGCAGTAGAAGAGTTGTCTGTCAGCCTGTCTGTGTTAGTGACTGCAATAATCAATAATCCAGTGGGCCAGAAGACAGAAAGAGATCAGATATCGTGGATGAAGGCTGTGTGACTGTGTGCACCTGTGTGTGTGTGTGTGTGTGTGTGTGTGTGCGTGTGTGTGAGACAGCTCCTGTGATTACAATAGCAGGCAAATTCACAGGCTGCCAGTGCACATCCCACACTCTTGTCATTTGGTTTAAAAGCGAGAGTGCTGCAGTGCACAATATTTAGACTGAACCCTGTCCAACATCGTTGGACTGTGTATTGAATTGGTATCATGGCAACTGATCAGTAGCATATTTACTAGCTGATTAGCACACTGACAGACTGACAGAAAATGTACAAAAACAATGATCTGTAAATGAACTTTGTAATGAACCTGTTTGTTTTGTTAAGACAGTATGTTCTAGATGTCATAACCACAGCAATTTTTCACAACTGATTGGAGGAACAAGTGCCGTGTTATGTAATCTAATCAACAGATACCAGAACCAGTGCAAGTATTCCTCAGTCATTAATGCCACCTACTGTGGTGTTGCAGTTGCATTTACTTCACCAAATTATGCGTGAACGATTGCACAACAGTCTTCATTCAAATACAAATTGATAACAATTTAATTGTGATCATCACATAGCTTTTCTTACAGATGATAAACATGGCAAGAACATTTACATTTTACTGGCTTTCATGCTAATAATTCTCCTCTGCATCCCTATCACAGTTTTTGTAGTTAGTATGCAGAATTCTGAGCCTTTGTCCATCAAAGCGTTCAGTTAATTAACTGGAAAGTTGTATCGCCTATGAGCAAGTTCTGTTTTGGAACCACCATGTTTCATATTTTTTTGAGGAGCTCATTGAAGGCATTCTCTCTAAGACATGCAAAAAGATTATTAAAGCTTTAGGACAAATACATCAGTCAGTTTGAGTGCTTACATGGCGATTAACTACAATTTCAGCTATATGATCCACTACACAAGGCTTTCATCATTAACATCATACAATATCATTTTAATATTTTGTGTTTAATGTATTCTCAGTAGTTCCTGTATGTGTGTTCTACAGGTTTACAGGTAGTGTTGAACTCCATAATCAAAGCCATGGTTCCTCTGCTCCACATTGCCCTGCTGGTCCTCTTTGTCATCATCATCTATGCCATCATCGGCCTGGAACTCTTCATGGGCAAGATGCACAAGACCTGCTTTTACAAGGATTCAGGTACACACACACACATACACATACTAACACACGTGCACATACACAGAGAGAATATCTAAACTATTGCGCACTGATGCACAGATGCGAATACAAATATGCATGATCAAACACATACACTCACATGCTGCAGTTCAATGCTCAGATAACTTTTGAAGCATGTATTCAACTGTGTGTAAAAGCATGCTTCAGTAGGCATAATATTCACAGAAAGACACACACACACACACACACACACACACCGGACACACATCACACAAACTCTTTCAACTGAAATATGAGGGAAAGCCATAGCTATATTGTCACTTCACTACCCTGATGTTTCTAAGGTAATGACTCTGAGTGGTGTCTGTATAAATCTCTGCCTACAGTAACACATCACCCATCAGCCAACAAAGCTGGGAGAAAATAGAGCACATAACTTAAACAGTTTAAATGATAACCCCCATTAATTATTTAAACCATCATTTATGTTTCTGAGTATGAATGATTTGTCCAATAATTGAAACAGCAGCCACGATGGAAACAATTTTCAGTAAAGGCCCCTAGGTATAAATGGACTTGAGTGTTGTTATGGTGATTTTATAGGTCCCATGAGAGGCATTAGCATTGCACTGGCTAAGTGCTGGTGGAATACTCTGTTATCCTATACATCACCCTGGAGAGCTTGTTTTGTATAATTAGTACAGCACTTTTTCACATAGATTTTTTTGTGGCTCCTCTGTTTAGTTTTAGTTTACTGTGCCATATTTAACCTCATTTTAGATGTTCATTTTTTTTTATCTTTGATGATGGAGATCGATTTTAGAAGTTGTTTTGTACTTCTTCCTGCAGTAAGAGTCATTTTCTGCATAAGTAGTATTAGTTGAATGTTTTAAACTGTGTAAGAAGAAGATATATATATATATATATATATATATATATATATATATATATATATATATATATATATATATATATATATATATATATATATATATATATATATATATATATATATATATATATATATATATATATATATATATACATACATACATGAATCCAATACAGGTAATACATTAATTATTTTATATCAGTTTGTATCCCTTCACTCTCCAATTCTGGGTCTTTTTTAGATGAATCCACGAACTACGGTACAATGTATAGTTTCCAGTTGCAAGAAGCATGTACAGCTCTGATTCACAACTCTGACTGGTCTCAGCAACAGTGGCTAAGGCCTGTAACTGTTGGAAAAAAATCTGATTTCTTAGAAAGCAGAAATAATAAAAATGATGGCAATAAACCTACTGTACCATTATATCAGCTAGAAGACCCTAGTGTTTCTGTGTTGAGAAGAATTAAAGATATCATTAAAAGAAAAGTTTGAAATAGAAACTTACTATAAAAGGTCTGCTGGAACCAGCGACAGCTCTCTCCAAGAGGCAGTATAAAAAAGACCTTCTCCTCTCTCTTTTGTCACAGAAGCCAATGCAGAGGAAAAGCCGGCACCGTGTGCACCAGACGGAGCTTATGGTCGACACTGTATGCGTAACGGAACAGAGTGTAAAGGGGGATGGGAGGGCCCAAACGACGGCATCACAAACTTTGACAACTTTGCCTTTGCCATGTTGACGGTGTTCCAGTGTATAACCATGGAGGGCTGGACAGACGTGCTGTACTGGGTGAGCCGGACACCACAACCGTGTCTTTGTGAGCGTATGCGTGGAGTGAGTGCCATACTGCTTGGTGTGTGTGTGTGTGTGTGTGTGTGTGTGTGGGTAGCCGCTGTATTGTATCTGTAACATCAGTGCCACATGAGTGCTTTTGAGAAAAAAATACAAGGCAATAACACAAACGCTTCTCTCAGAAAGGCAGGTGTGCAGACAAAGACACACACACAGATTGTGTGTGTGTGTTTTAGCTCATATCTCAGGCTAAATCGATACAGACAATACACTGTGTAATTGAAGGCGCCGATTCATTTGGAACGTGCGTAGAATCCTGATGCTTGATTCAAGTGTCAAGTGAACACACATATGTGCACACACACACATTTAGCCACAGAGGCATATAAAATCACACAAAGTAGCTCTTCCTCAGTAAATGGCCAGAAGTCAGCAGCAGCCCCGTCCAACTAAATAAACCAATAGATTAGTCTGTGCTGTAATTAATGTTCCATGTACCTGACTGAGAAAGCATTTGATTTAGACCTCTGCAATGTAGGTATGGCTTTACGCAGATTATGATATTGATGATGACAAAATAAAAGGTAGTAGGGCCTCATGCGGCAGTTACTGAAAGGTCCTCATATACCTGCACACTGAAGTCAGCAGCCTCACCACTGCAAAGCACTCGTGTGGTACAGATGAGTACCAGATTCTTGGGATCATTTTTCAACTAAATTTCTGCATTAAATGTGCTACGGTAAAATGGAAATATGCTAATTTCCAGCCATCAGGTAGCCCTGATTTGTGCCTTTATTGTGTTATCATTACATGCAGGTCACAGGGCTAAGTATCCTATTCTGTGAAATTTCCACAATGGTCTTTCAAAAACCCAGAGGGCAGTTAAACATCTCTCAATTTATGACAGTATTTATTTTCCAGGATCCTCAAAAACTCTTCTATCCATCTCAATGCAGAAATAAAGTCTACTGCACAAGGAAAAGATTTTTATCAAAAATATGGCAGCCAGTAATGACATATATTCTTGCTTGTTAGGTGCTTGTTATGTGAAATAAGTATAACATAGATAAATATATCTGGTAATAACTTTTAGTTCACATTATTGATTGAGCAATGAAATGCAATATGCCACTTTCAGCTACCAGGACTCGACAATAACTAACATTTTAAGAAACTGGCATCCAATTGACCAACAGTGACATTTGACCAACCGCTTTCTAAAAAATAGGGACAGCAAAGAGCTAAATGTGCACCCCAAAATCAATATATTTGAAATTTTTGTTGCATTTCCAATATTTAAACATTTCTATTGCAGCCACAACCGGAACCAACACTGCACATGATCAATGTGATTTAACTGCTAAGAACACGATAGATACACTACACAGCTACACTACTGGTATTTGCATACCAGGAACTGAGGTTAGGCATGTTAATGTCTATACATGAAATCTATACATTATTTTTTCATTCCGATGCATTGAGCTCTGTGACTGGAATATAATGATGTAACATGAGAGGCACAAACTGGGACTAGCTGTCAAAATACAAAATTGAATGACTGAATTGATGAAATTTGCTAATGAATGAGAAAGTAATGAGATAAACAGTTATACTGGTAATGACATTTGTTGAAAGGTTGATTTTTTTTTAACTAACCAGTCAGTTAGTTTTGTGTGTGAGTCTGGCATTTTAATGTACAAAAAAGCTGGTGTGTGTGTGAGTGTGTGTGAGTGTATGTGATGTATACACATGGAGCAGAGAGCTTACTAGCTCCACACCCCTCCTGCAACCACCCTGTCTGCTGCAACCTCCTGCATGCACACACACACACACACACACACACACACACACACACACACACACACACACACACACACACACACACATACACACATTGCATTAGCTAAATCGTATAATTTCCGGATTATGAGAGTATTCTTGCGTAATCAACTCTGTAGAGTGGGACCTATTTATTAGGAGTTATAAGTACAAATGATTCTGCAAAAACATTAGGCAACTTCGAGCCTTTCATTTAGTTTGGCCCGCACAGTTCCATAGTTTTTATTGTCTCACGTTTTCAGGAATATAGATTAATGACATCCAAAATTGGCTACCGTCGTAGCAAATGAACCTGCTCCTCTGCTCTGTTGGAACCTCGCTTTTTGTCTCTTATGTCCAGCATTCAGTCTCCATGTTAACGTGAACTGTAAACATTAAACTTTGTCTTGTAAAAGCTAATCAATTGAATTTAGGTGCAGACTAATAATCTGATATATCTGTTCGATTGAATCCTGGGTACTAAACTGCTCAGACATCCCCTTGTCCACATCATCTCCCATTTACAGCCCTAATAATGATCTGTCTCTGTTCAAGCAATTCTTAATACAATATCCAGATGAGTGTGTGGCATATTTCCTTGCAACTGAATAGCCTGAAACAAGTCATCTTTATTGATTTCACTCAGATTTTTTAGTGTCACACACCATAAATCCTCTATAACAGACTATAATTGGTTTACATGAGCACACGTGAGTCACAACATCTAAATGTGTTTCTCATAAAGGCTCATCCACCTTTCCAAGAAAAGATTCTTGAAGGATTGTTTAAGTATGTAAACACGCGATTTGACACACACTGTTCTGCAAGAGGCAGACAAAAGGGTTTATACACACAATGGCGCTGTCGCTTCGCCAGGTCTTTCTACTGCTTTTTCTAACATGCACTGCTCTGTTCTTGTTTCCTCCCTGTCATCTTATCCTTCTTTCTTTTCCTCTCTAACACATTTTCTGTCCTTGACCTTTGCTTCCACCTCTCATTCACTTCTTTATTCTTTCTATGTCAATCTTCTCAAACTTCTTCTCAACCCTTTTTCTGCCACATTTCTTCATCCTTGCCCATTCTTCTCATCCCTCTCTCCTGACACCTCCCTAATCTTTCTTCTCTTGTTAATCCCCCTCTTCTCCCATTCTCTTCCTCGTCTCTTTCTCTTGTCTCTCTCAGATGCAGGATGCTATGGGCTATGAGCTGCCATGGGTCTATTTTGTCTCTCTCGTCATCTTCGGCTCCTTTTTCGTTCTCAATCTCGTTCTGGGGGTGTTGAGCGGGTAAGAGGTTGTGCTGTTGTCATGTGTGTCTGTGTGGGTGTGTTGTGTGTAATGTGGCTGTACAGTAAATAGTGTTTTAGATGTGATAAATGACCATGCAACAAGACTCCCTGGACCTGTCATCACCATCATCATTTCAAAGTTTCAGGTCAAAATTTGTATACACAGTACAGGTTGAAGTTTGGTACCAAATTATTTTTCTTGGAGCCAATATTGCACCGAATCCAAAACATCTACTTACACAGTTTATTGATTGACAGAGTTTAAAGCCAAATGTTGGTCAAATCAGGTACAAATATAACTAAATATATAGTCAGAGTTAACATTGATGTGCAGAATATCCTTGTTGAGTCAACTCTAGCACCAGTAAAAGTAGAGCTAGACGCCTTGTACAGTTTATAGTCTACAGTCAAGGAAATATGAACTGACGATCACCGAACTGAGCAAAATCTCCAGCTCTCTCTCCTTTCTGTTCCACTCAATCAATCCTTTGTCACAAGCCTGAGAGAACCACACACATATAGTACACACAGGAGAAGCAGTGACGCACCCTCTGTCTACCTGTTATGTTCACGTCAGTTGACCTCAAGGGGCTACGTCCTGTCACAACCTGTCTGTGATGGACAGGTGAACACACACACACAAACCTTCCAGGCTTGCTGGGCTGTCCTTTTATGACCAGCACAGTTTTATTTACATGCACAAGCAACTTTATTTTTTGTCTTTCTTTTAGTTAAGTGAGTTGTTTTTGTTCTTTTTCTTCCTAAAAGCACCCAACAGCTTTTAAAGATTAATCTAATGTGTGTTGGTTTACATGCATGTTGGTCTTGTGTGCAAATTAGCATGCATCTGCTTACATTGTTTGTGTATGCACCTACAGTAGGTTGGTGTAGAGGCACATGATGTGTTTTGTTTCAATAAATACTCCAGCAGATGAGCTGGGTGTTGTTTTACCCCGCACTGCCAAGTCACGCTGTTTTAGTACAAGCGCCACCCGGCCTGTAGGGACACACTGGGGTATTAATAATTCACCCCTCAGGTCAGCTGTGGAGGTGGAACGCTATAAAAACAGAGAGTGTAGTCTGGAGGAGACATAGCATTAAAGATGGAAATTATGGAATGGAAGGCTGCACTGAACAGGAAACATAATCTAGAGTTACCAGATATAAGTAATTTGATTATCTGATTTAAAACACTATAATAAGAAGAACGACCATAACAACATTAATGACAGAAATAATCATAATAACAATAACGATTCAGAAAAATAAAACATACATGAATATTGATTAAAATGCAGACTAAACGGTTTATGGCTTTTCCATTATTTAATTTGAATTCATTTTGAAAGAGTAAAGACATTAAGAGAGAATAATTTGTCATGAGGACGGTAATGATGTCCCATCCATGGGAGTCTTGCTGCACAGTCTGTTGAAGTGTCCAACTATAATGCCTTCTCTCCACAGTGATTACGCCCGAAATTAGCTGATTTGAGTGGAACTAAAATGAATAAAACTGTTTTTAAACCTGTAACCTTTTCACAGAAGTACATGCTCTCAGCTATTTCACATTAACCATTAGCTCCAAGAGGAGTTGTTTTGTTTATCTTGTGGGTCATTCATTAGCCTTTTGTCATGTCTCCTAAATCAAAAACTGCAACTGCACTACAAGTAGTTTTTCAAATCCATGTTAAGTACAGCTGACCAAATACATTGCCATGTGGCCCACTAAGTGACTCTGACAAATGCTATGAATGCACCATAACCTCAGCAGGGATCCTGCAGAAGCAAATGGTTCCATCTGTTGGGAACTTTCACTGAGGATCTAACTCCTTCCCTCTTCCCTCCTTTCCCTCCTAACATTCCTTATTGCTCTTTCCTTACTTTCATCCCTGCACACTCAATCTATGTCCTCGCTACTTACCTTCCTTTTCCTCCCACCATCTTTATCTTCCATCCATCCTTTCTGTCTCCTCTCCTTGGTCCCTCTCCTCCATGCCTCCGTCTCTCCATTTAGGTGAATGATGCAGTAGGGTACAGGTGGCCCTGGGTGTACTTTGTCACCTTAATCATCATCGGATCCTTCTTTGTGCTAAACTTGGTTCTGGGGGTATTGAGCGGGTAAGGGCAAGGTTAAAGGTCACATGAGACTAACTTCTCTTACTCTCCTTCATGCCTTCATACTGTTGTTCTTTACTGTTTGTTTTTGCAGAGGGGAACTCTTTTCTTCTGTCTACCTCCTGCTTCTGACTGTTTAGTTTAAGTATTTTACAAAGCATGTACAGAGATGTGTTGTGGTAAAACTGATTCTGGTACAGTTTGAGGAGTGTTGTAGAAAGACAATACATACCAGCACATGTGGCACAAGGAAAAGTGCAGTCTGATGGGTATACGCTGCTATTGCGACCTTTTGGATATTGCTTTTCTCAGTGGCAATAGCCAAAAGGTCTCTCTCACTCTCTACAATGCCTCTATAGTATAGCACTATTAGTATCATAAAATGTTCACTTCTCTGCACTGCTGGGATGGCACAAAACATTGTCATCCAAATTTAAAATAAACAGAGACATAAGCTAGCGGTATAAATTCAGGCTCCCAGTGGACACAACCTGATATTACACCAAATAAAGGTTGTGTTTGTAGAATACTGTAAGGATATTGACAAATACTTTGCAGCTTGCAGTTAGGTTAAAACTTTTGGGAATATATTACAAAGTTCACCCTGCCAGGTTATTGTCCACCTACCAACGTCCATTTAAATACTACAATAATTACTTTTTCAATTAAGTATAATTTTGAATATGATTTTCATCAGATGCTGCAGGTTACAGGGAACAGGTTTAGGGAAGTGTCTCACCCCTGACTGACTGACCTGAATCTGACTCTTGATACCCACAGTGATGTGACAGCAGCATTGTGGGAAAAATAATAGAGGTCTATCTGGTCCAAACAGCTTGGGGGGTTTGGCTGTCTGACTCTTTGTCTGACTTCTGACTAATGATGCTGTCAACACACTACACAGCCTGACCTTTTACCAACTGCTTCCTCCATGGAGTGTGTGTGGGTCTCAGATTGGCATAATAACTAATGGCGAAACAGGAAGAAGGAGAGCGACGGACGTAGAGGCAGAAACATTGCGTGTGACAGTGTTTGTCTGGTTTTGATGTAATATGTAACTAGAAAGAATGGGGAGAGAGAAAAGGAAACAAAGGCGGAGGAAAAAAGGAATTCAATGATGATTTAAGACAGAAAAGGAGATGATGAGAAAGGGAAAATGAGAGTGATGCCTCAGAGTTTTAAACTCACACAGACATACAGTATACACACACTGGTACACACTAACACAGATCAATAGGATTGGGTCTCCTTGCTAATGTTCTGACAAGCGAGACAATAGCAGTTTGTCCTAATGCTCATTGATCTGTCTTGTGTGTGCCTCTGCTGCCTGTAGGTGTGATCTGAGGTTCCATCAGTTGCTCACACAAACACACACACGCATATATGATTGAGAATATTTAGGTGATATTTCATACAGTATAAAACTTTTTTCAGACTTCCATAGTAAGATGGATGGAGACCCAAGATTACAAGGTGTGAGACAGCCGACTAGTTCTGACTGTACTGACATCCTCATTCAAAATATTCACAACAGGGAGACACCCACAAAGTTTACTTGTCAGTGGACCTCCGAATGGGGATTCGTACACCTTTTAACTGCAGATGTTCCACTTTCCTAGCTCCTGTCAGCTCTGATCCAAATGACTTCTTTTTATACAAACTCCATCTGTGGCTCCAACCTGACTTTGACCTTGCCCAAGTGCAGTGTTTAATCAAATGTCCCTTAATTCATTCTTTCATCCTGACACCTGGAAGTAATTTCGCCAGGTTTCATCATAATATTTCAATATTTCACACACACCTAACATTGATCTTGATTGTCTTAAATCATTTTAGTTTATATCCTTTTTATCACCCAACTAAAATGCCAATAATCTTGAAAAAACAGGCATCATACTGTATTGATGAGAATAAAACAAATTTAATTGCTCCATGATAAGTGGATATAGGAGTATTAGAGCTTGAATTTATATTAATTCTACTTTTACACACTTCAATTGACTTTTTTTCCACATGAAGAATTGCAAACATTATATAAAGATATAGCTGTACGTATATATATATATATATCTTTATTACAACCTATGGCCAGCACCCCTGGGTGGTGACTGAAACAATGAGATGCCAGACAAAAGGTGAGGAGCTCAGTGATTTGGGACGACCTTAGTGCAGAGCCACTTCTCCAATCTGACAAGGGCAAGCTGAGGTGGTACAGCTGGTGAGGAGTGCCCGCTCTGTCCCTCCCTCTGGGGTTGTACCAAGCACACCGCAACTGGGAGGTAGACCCAGGTAGACCCAGAACACACTACAGAACCTACAACTCCCAGCAGACGTGGGGGCACTGGGGTCCTGTTGCCCTGGGATAGTATAGATACATGACATTATACGTGAGAGAAAGAAGACTATTTTGTACGCAGTTGGTCACTTTGGGACTAAATTTAGAGCCAGACTTGTAGAAGTTTTACAACTAGATGATTTTTCATTGAAACATAATGGGGCAAAATGTCTAAATCACTTTCAGTCTATATTTAAAGTATATTATACACATTCCCCAGCACATCAGGGTTAATGATAGTTATAGTTTATCAACATAGAAACTGAATTGAACTGAATCTATCAATTGGCTGCTTAAGAATATGCATTGGATTGTTTGAGATGTGAATCTGGTTGCATTGTGACTGTCTGGATGTGCTTTCATCTGTATTTGCATACTAACACCTTTTCTCCTTGGCAGAGCTTTTCTCCCTTCACTTTAATTTTTTTTCTCTCTCGTCAGCAGGTTTTCCCTATTTCCTCCTCTGACATACTGTATAATATTCTGTGTTATCACAGTATTGTCACATGATTTGTTTTGCAACACTTCAGTCTAGATTTTCAGATTCTTTTTACTCTCCCTATTTTTCTGGTCTCTCTCTATCCCTCTATCTATGCCCCCAACTGTCTACCCCTCATCCCTCCATCTTGCTTCCCCCTTCCCAGAGAGTTTTCCAAGGAGCGAGAGAAGGCCAAGGCACGTGGTGACTTCCAGAAACTCAGAGAAAAACAGCAACTGGAAGAGGACCTCAAGGTACGATGAGCTTGACCCCTTCTGAAAGAGGACATAACAGTCTTCACCTGCCACTAAGATTGCAGCAGCTAAATCTGACACTAAAATATGGTAGAATAATGTGTGATTGCTGAATTAATAAATTCAAGTGAGACCACAAGATATGCAGTTAGATAAGAATTAAGACAACATCTTATCATGTTTGATACAGCTTTATTAGATATTGAACATCTTTTACCACTAGTGAGGAGGACAGCAATGGAATATGGAGGTCAAACAGGAGCCCAAAATACCACCAGTCTAAGGCAGCAAATATAGAAAGCAGAGCAAACGCTATTTATAAGACAACTCGAAAGAAATCAAAGACAGACAAGTAAAAACGTTTAAATATTTTTAAAAATCACAGATAGATACTGTAGTTGTAACTTAACATATGACCTTAAAACATCTATAAGTGTTTAGTATAAGAAAAGGCTACAGGAACATAACATGACAAACAATGAATTGTTTTCAGTCCTGCTAACCAATCACAATATTCGTTGTCTATGTTTTTTTTTTATTTACTGTATTTTATGTGTATGTGAATATAGGGCTATTTAGACTGGATCACTCAGGCTGAAGACATTGACCCTGAGAATGAAGAGGAGGGCATGGACGATGACAAACCCAGAAACCGTAAGTATTACAGAGTGTGTGTGTGTGTGTGTTTTTAACAGTAAAATAGGCCAAGAGGGTGTGATCTGTTCACTTGCTGCAGTATGCCTTGAGGATGACTATGTCTATATGTCTGTGCCTGTGCGATTTATGAATTTTGTGTGGTGGTATTGGCAGTTAGGATACTTTGGGTACAATACAAAGACTTTCTGTGAGACAGGCTGGTTGGAACGATTCTGCTTATATCTGAAGATATTTTGTGCTTGGTGCACCAAGAAGTTGTGAGGATAACACACAAGCGCATGTGTGTGGGTGTGCATATGCTTTTGTCAAATCCAGTGTTTGGTCTATAAGTAGCGAGCTCACGGCAGATTCCATCGCACGATAGTGGCTCACAGTCAGTGAATGAATGACTGACTGACAGAATGAGAGGATGTTAATATTGTCTTGCTTAGGCTGAGAACCCTCTTGAGGTTTAAAGCCTGTTTAGATATTAGTGCAATGTGTCAGACTCCAATTAACAGCCTCTGGCCACACACTCACATACACATTCACTTATGCAAACTCACACATATACACACACTCACACCTACACACACAAACACACACACACACACACACACACACACACAGTAGGTATACACCCTTAGGAATGTGTGCAGTTGTCTTTTGAAATGTACACACAAAACAGTTTCTTTCTCTCCACCACACCTCCAGAAAGCAGAAAGAGGTAGCAACACATGGCACAAGTCTTCCCAGGACTGAGCTACATTTCCTGGGGAGGGAGAGTAGAGTGCCGGCCTCTTTTGACCTGGAGGGTTGATTTCAGTGAAGATAAATAGAACTTGAGAGAGGGATGGTGAGAAAGAGAGGCAGGGAGTTGACGGGAAGTGTGTCTGTACTATTTTTGTGCATGTACTGTTCACTATGTACTGTGAACTATTTCATAATGGCTTGGAGCTCAGCTTGCTCACGCTGATGATGAATGAATGAAAGATGCAGGCTAAATATGCAAAGGCAGAGCATGCAATCTGCATATATTCTGCACACAGAGCGCTCATCTTCTGCAAAGCACTATGGCTCATTCTGTGAAACACTGATGACTGCCAAAGGAAGAAGAAAGAAAGAAAAAAAGATGATCTAATCTTTCAGTGAATCTCAAGAAATTAACATGGTCAAATGAGCAATGACCCAATTTACATGATAATGAGGCACAACACCCCTGTGGATAATCCATGACCTCTACTTGTTTTCACCTGCACCCCAGGCCAATCAGTGTGACAAAAACACATCAGCAATATCTGAGATATTGGCAAACAAACAAATACACTCTGTGGACTCCAACTGGGCTAATTTTGTAAAATGTCACATAATAATATTGAGATGCTTCTTTCCTTCAAGTTCTATAAATTCTACATCGCTAATATTATATTGAGATGAGCCTGAATTAGTTGGAGGGTAAAACAAGAGATAATGTGAAAGTGTTTGTTTCAGTCTAGTCTGATATAAACCTGAACATATTATTCATACTGAAGTTAAACAAATTTACCATAGAAATAACAATTTACAGTATTAAAACTGTGTATCAGTCAGGTGCGAGATTCATCCCATTGCTTTTACTAAATGGTATAACTTAGGCCATTAGATATGACAAAATGATTGATACATATGATCCAAAGTTCTCCATCAGAAAGATCAATCATCCCTCTGTTTGTGAAGGTGGAAAATCAAGTCACTTGCTCTCTTATTGCTCTGCCTCCCTCTCTCTTCGATGGATGGATCCTCCTCTGGGAAGATGAATGAGGGCAGTTTGTCCCTGCTGCCCAGGACAGTTTGCATAGTCTAGTGCACACACATACACACATGCATGTACTAAGAAGGGACTTAGAGAATAGAGAAGATAGCGCAGGCAGGGATGGAAGGGAAAAAAGATGTTGGGATATGAAAAAGGGATAGAAATATATAGAGACTGACTGTGTTAATATGTGTGAGTGTGTGAAAAATAGAGACGCAGAGGGTATCTGGGACAGAGAACAGATGGGGTTTCACATCATGAACGTGTCACACTAGTGACCACACACACCTTTCCACTGGTCTATCTATCAGTCGGTCTTTCCGTGAAGAGCTACAGGGTCATAATATTGATGTATGATGTGAATAGTGTGTTCAGATGAAGACAAATATTTATACTGTGTTTATTTGTAGTGTGTGGTTGTTTCTGGTGACAGAGAGTAGTAGATATCATTCACTACATTGATTTTGACTGTGTTCAGTAACAGCATGAGTGTGTGTGCCCCGATCAAAAGCCTCTAAAATATGGTGTTTATCATTTGTGAGGTAGCATTCATGACCAACACATACACCCATGCACTCACAAATGTGATGATGTGATAAGGATGGTGTGTTAGCTCTTTACTTATTTATGTATATGTATCATATAATGTGTTTCCTCTACTCATACTGTATGTGTGTGTTTCCTGTCATCTCAGGGGGCATACTGTATGTGTGTGTACGTGTGTCCTGCATGCTCTCACCCTCTGCCATCTCTCGTTCTTGCATGCCGTCGTCTTGTTTGGCATCCTGCCACTGCTGTCTGTGGTAGGAGTGTCTCCAGCCCACCTGGGTAAGAAGACCAGTAAACTTGCCTGGTTCAGTCACTCTTCTGACTCTCAGGACGGTATGTGTGCGTCTCCGTCTCGTGTGTGTGTGTCTGTGACATGTGTTTTCATATGTATTCGGTCGTAATCAAGCATGTGTCGGTATTAAAATTTCATAGTATGATCGCTTCAGTTGAAATTATCTTTGTAAATCTCAATGAATAAGACATAAGATCTAAAGCTTGTGGTCAAGATGCCTCCTTAAGAGCACATTCCATCTATCACAGAAAGTCCTCAGTACCCCTTATATCTAAAGGATGGAGGAAATAAAGTCAGAACTATTTTACTTTAGAGTCCCACTGTGTGAATCAATAGAAACTCTTCAATTAGTATTAAAACTTATTTAAATGAAGGCCACTCTACTGTTGAATGTGTAGCTTGCACTTTGCTGCCACACTGGAAATATTTTTATTTGAGTTAATTTTGACTTTTTAAAACTAAATTATCAGCATACTTTGGACAATGTGTTGGAACTGTCCGTTTTTCTGTCTCCAACAATGAAACTTTTCCATCCTCTGCCACTATAAAATGTGCATTTGCCTCAAGGAAATTCCAGAGGAAGCACAACTTTTTTTTGTTTGTGACCTCCATCAAGGTCGCCAAACAACACCTACAGAACTCAAATTTTAAAAAGATACATGTACAAAATATGTATTAATGGCATGAGTTTGATTGGCTGCCTCCTGTGTGTGTTGTTGGTTGTTGTGTGAATTGTCATAAAAAGTAAAACTATGTTATAACAGTATTTTTCTTGAAATACAGTATATGGATATGTCGTTACACCCTCTGTATTTGTATCCTACATGTTTATATATTTGTCCCACTATGTGATTTATGTATCGGCAACAATATGAGTCCTATAAATCCCATTTGCGAGGACTCTTTGGTGTGTGTGCGCTTTTGAATATGGTGTTACACGTTTATCATTATTGTCTGCAATTTAGTCAGTGCTTAAATGATCAATGTGGACTCACTGGTTAATTTAGTGGATAACTAATGACTTGTGATTATCTATTGTGTGAGTGCGTGTGTGTAGCTGTGTATTTGCATATATGTTTCTGTGCTAAGTGTTTGCTAGATTTCATGCCTCATATCTGCACCTGGAGTTATATATATTTTTTCTGCTACTATACGAGTATGCTTGGACGATCACATCTGAATCGCTGGAAGAATGAGCAGAACTGAACAATAGAATGACTCCAGTATGGAGGAGCATGCTGATGAATGCAGAGGTGAAAAAGGTGAAGTGGACAGGAAACAATAGCTGTTGTGTTGGCCAAGAGGAAGAAAAGAGAATAGGAAGGATAAATGTATTGTACTGTGTAGTGCTCAGTGAAAACCATACAGCAAGCTGCTTTTGAATGTTGTCTCTCAACTCTCAAGAATATATATCCTCCCAATAAATGCTCTCTTTCTGTCTGTCTTTCTGTTCTATAATTTCTTCCTATCTTAGAAAAGGAAAAGGTTCTAGTTCACTTATGATGGCAAAGTCTGGCAATGAAATAAGATCAAGACAAAATGGGACAAGAGACATAAAGGCAGTAATGTTGGTAATCCATCCCAAAGTGTAGTTATAGCTGGAGTAATGAAATGTGGTGTGACTGTGAAGAAGGAGAGTCATTTTTGCAGAAGCAATCATGTTTCTTTGCAACAGGTTGTGCACTGTGTGGCAAGTTTATTTCCCCATTTGTGTTGATTGTGAGTGCTTATTTGTGTGTATCCATGCGTGTGTGTGCTTGTCTTCCTGAGCCGTGCTCTCTGTCCTCCAGGTAAGACCCATCGTTTTCAGTCTCTGCGCGGAGCCGTGAAGAAAAATGCGGCTTTCCTTCGTAAGGCGTGTGCGTCTGTCTGCATGTCCAACACTAGTTAAAGATTTACTGGAAACGTTATTCTAGACATGCAAGCGGACTGCACCCTCTCCTCTCCTCTCCTCTCCTCTCCTCTCCTCTCCTCTCCTCCTCTCCTCTCCTCTCTCCTCTCCTCTCCTCTCCTCCTCTCTCTCCTCTCCTCTCCTGCATTGGAGTAAGCATCTTTTTCTGCCCCCTCCAGAGTTTCAAAGTCAAGGGGGCAGTGGCTGCCTCTCAACACTGAAAAGCAGTTTATTCTCATTTTCTTCCTCACCCCTTTTGTACACCTTCAACTGAAGAATAATTTAATCTCAAGGCCATATTTATTAATATTCCCTCACAGTGGAGACTTGGAAGTTTGCCACCAATTACTACCCCTGCTGCTGGCAATAATGCATGTCTTCATTGCATTAAAACCTTTGCCATGTTTCATGGCCCCTAAATTTTAATTATGTATAATCAAAAAGGCTAAAACTATCAGTACAGGGAATGTGGAGATAAGGAGAGGAAACTTTCTGTATTGAGATGCAGCCATTATTTTCCTTCGTAGGTTCGTAGGAAAGGATACTGTTCGCATCTGCCTGACTTGTCTGAAAAAAAAAAACAGGAGGACAATGTCATCACAGAAAACAGTTTACACACTGCACATAACAGCTAAAAACATTTGTAATGGTTGTGATGTCACAGTCTTCTCCTTGTTGTTTCAGATTCCTTTCCCTTAGACCCCCCTGCATCGCTGCTAGCTATGTTAGCTCTGATAATAAAAGATAATGGAGAAATAGCTTTAGATTTTGAATTTTAGCCTTTTTAAAATTATTTTCACCAGGCACTGGATTGTTTTTAATAATTCACAATTGAATTTGACTGTTGCCTTGTGAGAAAAAACCTAGAGACTAAAATTCAAAGTATTACATTATGTATTAAACTGCATGAAAAACCTCAAACAAATGTTTTGAATGTTTAGACTAGGATTTAAACTGTGAATTCACAGTCATTTTGGCTCCATCAACTGGAGATGATGGCATGTATGATTAATATCTGACTTGAGCTTTTTTTCAGTATGTTAAGATCTGTACACCAGCACACAAACGCACACACACACACACACACACACACACACACACACACACACACACACACACACACACACACACACAAACACACACACATTTTCCCCAAAGACTATTGTAGTGAATCATTGTTATTATCAGTTCAAAACAGTTTGCTTATTTTTAGTGCTATTTAAGGTTTTAACACGTTCACACATGCCAACAATAAGAATGAATGAATCCCTCTTTTGTGATGGAAAAGTGTGACCCTTCCTCATCTTTCTCATTCCCTTCTTCTATTTCTCACCCTCCCATGCTCCTTCTTCATCTCCTTCCTCCTCTCTGTGTTTCGGTCTTTGGGGTGTACTCTAACAATAGGTATTAAACTAGTTCAGAGCTCCATTGAGGAGAAGGCACCAGGCTGGTTTTATATTTGAAAGGTTTTAGCCTCGGGAGAGACTGGAGGGCCCCGAGTGCTTTTAACTAAGTAGCATAGCAGCAGGTGGCACGTGTCGAGGTGAGGGAACAAACAGCATGTTCACAGCGGAGGCCTTAACGTTCAGAGAGACTATCCTGATCTCTACAACACAGAATTCATCCATCACCAAACATGTGGTACACTGTTCACTCACTGCAGCTGCAACTTTGATGTCTTATGTTAGCTAAGTGCTTCTAATGCAACAACACTGTCACAGAAAAAACAAAGAGACTTTACTAGATTGCTCATTTTTTCAGCACATTAGTTATCTTTATTCAAGGTCACATCACTTGTACATGACCAAAAGCTACATGTTCACCACAATTTGTACAGAACTTCATATGGATTTCTACATTTCTTATGAGCAAAACTGCGTGGAATCCTATAAAAACTTTGAAAACCAACTTTTAACACATGGTATAGATAAACTGTATTATTAGAGCTGATTTAATAGAGACCAGTTCCATGATGATCTCAAGTAGTGTTCATGTTTCTTGGTTTCATGCTAAGAGTAGGTTTTGCTTTTTTTACCAGTGGATATCTTACTTTAACACAAGATGCATTGAGATTCATATGCAGTATCTGACTCTGGTGCCCAGAGGGTGATACAATAAGTGTTTGAGGTGACAGTTAGGGGAGTGCAGCTCATTCCCGCAGGCGGGCAAAGACTGACAGAAGCAATAAAAAGCAATGTATCACTTCATATCACTCTCTCTACCAGCCATCCCCACATTTGTCCCTTTTTTTCCTCTCCCTCTCTTCATACCTCCCATAATGCTTCCATCAGTCTCTTCCATCAGCTCCACTTCTCTATTTTTGCAGTTCATTCCCCTTACCTCTTTAACACTTTTCCATCCTAAACTGTCAATTCATATTACTCCTGTCCTTCCTCCACAGCAGTGTCTTCTTCCAGCTTACCGCTATTCATGCTTCCGTCTTTACACATCATTACACATGTCTTTAAATAAGGACAAAGTGACGCATTTGCAGTCACCTTGTGGCTTTATATAAACAAAGAAAGATTGGGCTCAGTGAGCTTTGTACCTGTTTACACATCTTTTAAAAAATCTTTGGCGCAAGGAGTAAACTTTCAGATGTTTTCATTGTCATAATTCCTGCTAAAATCTTAGAAGACTGAATAAAAAAGCATTTGGAGTTTTTATTCAAAACCTTGGCTGCAATTAGGCTCGATCATCCCCCGCAATGTTTGCAGACCAGAGACCAAAATCTACAGCATGTTTTTTCTTTTACTCTCCATGAGCTATAAAACCACAAAAGGATTTTGTTAAGATTTAATTCACCCTGAGTTGAGCAATCCTTCAGCTTAAAAATTGCAATCCATCCTAACAGCTGATACAGAGGTTGTGTCCCCAGATCCCTGACTGGTATATATTCCTAGTATGGCAGCTTGGTGTGTAATTAATTTACGCAAACGTGCAAATGTATATTATGTTATAAAAGATTACTATAAATCTTTGTAACAGTGTTTGACCCAGTGTCCCAGTACATACATGATGTAAGTGAGGATGTGCAACCCATTTCCATGCCCTGTTAATTCATCCTTCTCTTTCTTTCTTTTTCTGCCCTTCTTCCTACATCTGTCATCTATTTTTTTCTGTCTCTCAGTGAGCATGCCAGCCAGCGAGAATGAATCAGTCAACACAGACAATGTTCCCGGGGGAGACGTGGAGGGGGAGACCTGTTGTACCCGGCTAGCGTAAGTACCTCACCCTCTCTCATACACACCTTGTTTCTTCCCTCTATCCCTTAGCTCTATCAGTCACCTTTTGTCAATCCCGAGGATGAACTCTATCCAGCATCTTACCTTTATTAGCACTTTAGTGTTAGCCACATTGCAAGTGGCTTAGCCGGCCTCTGTCCTTCACTGATCTCAGCCAGACCTTTGTCTCATCAAGCTCACAGAGGTTTGGAAGAATTTATGCCCCAACGCTGGTTATAAAGGATGTTATCATACTCCAAACTGATCAGAGACCAAAGAAATTGGGTGGATCTGAAGTGAAGTTGCTGGATCTTTTTTTTTTTAATTAAAATGTTTTTGCTCATCTTGCTTTTGGGCCATTCTTTTGAATAAAAATATGAACATATATCATTCATATCAAATATGAACATATATCAGGGGAAAACATTTTTGAACTAAGAAATACAGGATTATAATTTGCAAACTGTGTTTTTAAGTTCTTCCAGTTGTGTTATGAACAGGTTTTTTTTACATCACAGTGCCAAAGAACCTTAAAATGTGAAAATATATAATAATTGAATAATTGAAATTTGAATAACTAATTATTCCCATTTCAACAAAAATATCTGGTGTTACTTCAGCCTTTCTTGTCATGGAGGTATTAAAACAATCCATCAATAAAAGAAGAAATTAAAGAGTTCAAAGTACCTGTTGACTCATGGTAAAAAAGAAAGCTTGACCATAATTTGGGACTTCACAAACAGTAGAAAAGCAGGACATCTTTCATGGCTACATCTCAGTAGTAATCCATTTTTATTTCCTTTTTTACTCTCTGCCTCTCTTCTCTCTCCTTTATGTGTTTTCTGGTGAAGTGCTTTCCTCCTCTCCTGTGGGAGCTCACGAACAGCTGACTCACTCGCTCCTGCTACCCCCTCTCCTTTCATTTTTTACATTATTCAAACAAGTGTGTTGCTTTCTTTCTTAGACACAAGGCCACGCAGGAGCAGTGACCCCAGCGGGCCCACTTCAACACACACAAGCAAACACACCTACATGCAAAACTGTTCATAAGTGGGAACGCAGCAGGATAGAACAGCATTGAATAGAATAGAGAAAGTTACAGTGTGAAATAGACAATTGAGAGGTGAAATCAAACTGAATCAAAAACACTGTTGACCAGAGGAATAGTAGAGCCAGTAGGCACACTTGGATGGCACACTGTTGTTTATCTGTACTCTCGCTGTCCATCTGTTATTTTGTCTATGTTATGTTGTTTGTGCTCTTTTGTCTACTGTCAGACCAAAACAACTCAAAACAAAGCATATGTTTAATACACATTATACCAAACAATGCTAAATGCCAAATAGAAGTTATAGTGAAACCTTTTGTTACCTACAAATTCAAAGTTTGTATCAGCCCATTTGGTGTATATTTTTGTGATAATCTTCCAGAGTGTTGATTAATCATTTTGTCTATAAAGTGATAGATAGAAAATGGTGAACATACTCACAGAGCCCAATGTGGCATCTTCAAATGTCTTGTTTAGCCCAACCAACAGTCTAAAACTCAAATATATTAATTTTAATTTTATATATGAGAAGGATATATTTATTCAATTATCAAAATAGTTGCAGATATTTAGTTAGGAGTTAATTTTAGTAGTAGTCGATCGACTAATCAATCAATCCAATCAACTCTACTATTGACACCTGCTGGTTTCTCTTTCTTTTTAAAGATCAAATATTTAAAAATAAAAATAAAAAAAACATTTCCACATGCAGGTAGATTATATATTTTCTACTTGTGTGCCAATAAACTTGTTGGTGCATAATAATTTTCTTTTTCATAACTGAAATGGCTGCAGAATAAACCTCATGTGGTTTTGAAATAAGTCTACAGCCTCAGTCTCCTTTTTTATTATCCACAAAGGAATATTATCCAGAAAATTCGCCTGCAATATTAAGTCTGCTTTCACTGTAATGTGACCAAATGTATAGTAACACTGGAAATGTGAACCTTTATCCATCCGTTGTGAGACTGCAACACTTGCTCACACTATTATGGAGATAAAACTTGAGGCTTTCACTGTTTGTCAGTTCTTCTTCACATTGCTATGGAGACAGACCTAAGGCTAGGAGCAACTCGCACACGCCGATCTCATAATCGAGACGGACACACGGAGAGAGGAGACGTGGGTACTGTCAGCCTCCATATCCAGCCAGTCAGTCATTTTATTCTTTCGTTCAGTCAGTGAGTCATTTCATTGCTTCAGTCAGTCGGTCAGTCAGTAAGTCAGTCGGCAGGTCAGTCAGCTTATTTGCTTTTACTGACAAAATTAGTATACAGTTCCTCACAGCTGTTGATTTAAAATTATATATATAGAAGCAATGAAATTAAATTTAAATGCAACCAAGGGAGCTATAAAGATACTAACATGTACATCATTTAATGTGGTCATTGCACTCACCAATTAACCAAAATGTACTATTTTCTGCATCACGTTCAGTTATCATTTAACAACTCTTGGCTGAGAGAACAGCTTACCAGCAAGTGGCTGATGTGTGACTTTAAATCACACATAAAAGTTATAGACAGTCAAATCATTTATATCTAAACATAACAGACTGATATAATTTGATATGTTGTTGAATCAAATTTCCAAGTGGGGGCTTCTCTTCTCTTCTCTTCTCTTCTCTTCTCTTCTCTTCTCTTCTCTTCTCTTCTCTTCTCTTCTCTTCTCTTCTCTTCTCTTCTCTTTCCAATGTCTTCCATAATCTCTTGTCCTCAGTACTTTATGTATGTACATTTTACTGTTACAGTGGTGAACAATCAACAGACATTTTTATATGAATGACTTGTGTTTTGTTCACACCAGGGCTGATTGGAGGATTTCCAAACTTAAAGTATTTTTTCTTTTGACTGGATGCCACTGTATATATGTTTGCAGGGGGTGATTTGTTCACAAGAAAAGTTGGGTGACCATAATGAGTTTTGTTCACCTCAGACTATGAGCTAGCAAATGTGTACTTGGTGATACAGAGTAACTGCATCTGGAAATACAGGATGCACACCATTGAATTGATCAAGGAACATATTTGCTAACATATTTGCTCAGGCATTTGTGATAATGAGGGAAGCTATTCCCCTTTATCCCTCTCAAATCACCCCTTTCATGTTGTGTACTTGTCTATATGTGTGTTATGTGTGTGTGTATAATCCATTCTGTTTTCTGTGTTCCAGAAATAGGATCTCCAAATCGAAGTTCAGGTTAGTACATGTTGTTTACCATAGTCCTTTAATTCACCTGCTCTAATGTCTCTACTGCTGTGGTATTTGTTCAGTCGCTGCAATGTGTGTGCGCGTTTCTTGTGGACACCTGTACACAAGCACACACAGAGAAACTGACATAGCAATAGATAGCCTTGCTCTGGATTAGTTGACTTTTTAGAAAATACACTAACTTTCTTTCTTGGCAAGATTTAGATGAGACAATCGATACCTCTTCACAAATTGCAATCACAGACATTAAATATGACATGTCTTTTAATGTAGGAATGCATGTCCGCTTGTGTTGTATTGTGAGTTGTGTCTCATGTAACATTCAGTGTGTGCATCATGGCAAAAGCCGCTGTGTGCCATAACTGACTATTCAGCTCACACACACTCAAACAGAAGACTGGTGAAACATGAATTTTGTATAGGCAGAGAGGGACAACACTTCCTAGTGAGCTGTGTTGATCTGTTGTCAGGCCTTGCAGATACAGTACAGGACAGATCTCCTTACAAGCAGGTCTGGTGTTGTTGGGTACCAGTGGGGAAATAATGGATAGACACCCACAACAGAAAAATAGAAATACTTGATGAGGACATTTGTAGTCTGGATAGATTTAGTTGTTATAAATAAATGCTGATTGGTCTGTGATGAATAGAAAACACTCTCTGGTCACAAGGTACTTTATTACAGCACTGGCGCCAGCAAGCCGACACCACACATCAAATACAACCCTGCTACTAGCCTAGTCATACCCACACTGCCATGGTGTTAGAAAGGGGCCCCTCTTAGTCATCATCTCTTCTTTCCTAAACACCAAAATTCAGTCTGAACCAGTTTCCAACTAGCATATCTCAAGAAAATGAGACATACCAAGATCTTCTAATCTTTATGACTGGACAGTGTGTACCTTCTCTCACGTCAAAGGTTGTGCTACCCATTTTGAGTTATTCAACAGATGCTTTAACAGTGATTCTGTAATTTTATAGATATGTCAGTCATTTTCTGCCACAGTCTGATGAATACTTCCTTTTCCAAACTCAAACAAGCTTTTATATCCAACCAAGTCTGACCCAGTGGTAGGCATTAATAATAACTATATAGAAATAGCTTTTCTCGTTGATGGTTTTGTTTGTTTATGTAGGTCATATAAAAGCATCAGTATTAAATTGAGGCTTTCATAACCGGTTTAAAACTCCCTGTCGTACATTTAAGTTACTGTGAAATTGTGTGGTACAATATTTATCTTAGCAGTATCCAAATAACTCTGGACCCTTATTTATTCACTTTATGCCACCACCCAACACTGACAAGTGGCCTGGATGCCGCCATTTGTATGTATTGTCGAATTGGATTCTTGCCTGGTGACAGATATAAAACATTAACATGTAAAGTGAGTTTCTCTGCTTCTTCATGATTGTAACATGAACATGGTGGACTGTTTATCTAATTTTTATTATTATTATAATTCAAAAGGACAGTTATGAAATTTCTTTTGTCCAGTCATTGGTACATTGGCGTAGGTAGAAAAGAATTGAATGATCCTTTGAGTGGACTGGTAGGTGTGAAGTTGGTAATTACCAGTAACAATAATTTTTATTTTCAACAGTTGAGGGCAAAAGACCTTGTGTACAGCACAACACAAAACAACATGTTAAATTGTCTAAAAGAAAAAAATATGTCTTTTACACTAAAATGAACCACTTTGTCTTTTGAACCATGAGTTTCCCTTGAAGTGTGAATCACAATATAACACATTTCAGTTTAAATTTTGTGCCTTCAATCAGTTCATAAGAATAAGCGTTCCTTTTTTTGCCTCAAATGGTGCATATCTCATTCTGCAACAAAGCTCTTCATACTGGCTTTTCCTTGGTGTGAAACGTCTTTGAGGATGACTAACTGTTCCACAGCTCTGCTTTCAAACAACAGACAGCCACAGGCCAAGGGGTGATGTCATCACTGCTCTGTCGACAGACTAATTGACTCTTTCTTTTTCTTCTCTCTCCTCCACTGTTTGCTCTTCACTCTCTTCTTCACTTGTTTCTGTTGATCATCCTTTGTTTTTTCTTTTTTCTTCTCTTGCGGGCCCTCGGTCTTCCTCTCTCTTTCCTCCCTTGATCGCCTCTCTGCTCCTCATCCTCTCTCTGCACCTTCCCCTCTGTCTTTGACCCCCGCCTCTCTGTCATTCTTTTCCCATGTCTCTCCTTTTCCCTACCTCTTCTCTCTCCCATCTTTCCTCACCTCTCCATCTCTCTTCCTCTCAATCTCTGCTTCTTCCTCTTCAGTCGATACTCTCGGAGGTGGAACAGGCTGTGTAGGAGGAAGTGCCGGGCAGCAGTCAAATCACAGGTTTTCTATTGGCTGGTCATCTTCCTGGTTTTCCTCAACACTCTGACCATCGCCTCTGAGCATCACCGCAACCTCAGTGGTTAACTGATGTACAAGGTACGTTTAAACACCGACTACACGTATATTCATATATACGCAAACATACCTCTTTTCATTCCGATTGTAGCTCAATTATCCCCTTTTTACATTGTCTTTCCATTTCCACCTTTCCTCTATTCTTTCCTCCTCTTCAGACATAGCTAACAAAGTGTTGCTAGCACTCTTCACTGGTGAGATGCTGTTGAAGATGTACAGCCTGGGTCTACAGGTAATCTCAAAATTATCTATATTTATTTTTATCAATTCTGAGATTGTCGAATGAAGTCTAAACTCCTGTCTTCTACTTGCTAATTAAATTTCACTTCTCTCTTGACTCTCCACAGGCGTACTTTGTTTCACTCTTCAATCGCTTTGACAGCTTCGTAGTATGCGGAGGAATTCTTGAGACCATTCTGGTGGAAACCAAGATCATGTCTCCTCTCGGCATCTCTGTGTTACGTTGTGTACGCCTGCTGAGAATCTTCAAAATAACCAGGTTAATATAGACATTTTAAATATTGATAATTATTGAGTTGATTAATCAGTTTTTGCTGACAAAGACGTGTATCCCTTTGTCTTTCCACACATGCACATATTCAAAAGTCACCTACTGTGCAGAAAGGGAAAGACAGTAGCAAGTATTGTATTACCAAATGTCCTTAGGATGCACAAGCTTGCACTCAGTAGAGAGGAAACAGGGGGAATCAATCTGAGAAAATAGTCTAGTGTGTATTTGTTTTTGTACCTGCACACATATTAACTGGACATCTCTCCTTCAGATACTGGAACTCCCTGTCCAACCTGGTGGCCTCCCTGCTAAACTCTGTTCGCTCCATCGCTTCCCTGCTGCTCCTGCTCTTCCTCTTCATCATCATCTTCTCCCTGCTTGGCATGCAGCTCTTTGGGGGGAAATTCAACTTCGACGAAACCCGACGCAGCACCTTTGACAACTTTCCCCAGTCTCTGCTCACTGTGTTTCAGGTAATGATAAGGCAATTGCCAGTGGTCTGTTTTCTCTTGCATCTTCTATTCTCTCCTGTATACATACACTGTCACATACGATTTTCTTTATGAAGATGAAACTTTTATTCAGTTAATTTCTCTCTCTACAGATCCTAACAGGAGAGGACTGGAACTCTGTGATGTATGATGGCATCATGGCGTATGGTGGACCATCCTTCCCTGGCATGCTGGTCTGCATCTACTTCATCATCCTCTTCATCTGTGGAAACTGTATCCTTCGACAACAGAGCCCTACATAAAATAGTTACACAGCAGCCTATTTAATGTGAATCTGAAGGGAGGTGGAGGCGTGATGAGTGATCTGATTTCTATTTAAGATGTAGTTGCAGGAGGGAGGGGGGGGTTTGCATGGGGATACATTCAGTTTGCTGGAGGTCACTGAGTGACTTCATACTTGAGCAGCTGGAAGTTCTGTGTATTTCAGATGCAGAAAACGTGATAATTTTTCACTTATCTGATGGGTCAGCAACATCCTTAACTACACACCTCTGAACAGATATCCTACTGAATGTCTTCTTGGCCATCGCTGTGGACAATTTGGCAGACGCTGAGAGCCTCACATCCGCCCAGAAAGAAGAGGAAGAGGAGAAGGAGAGGAAAAAACTAGCCAGGTAAAACAGAAAGAGAAAGAAAAACAGGTAGACAATTAGCCGAGTAAAAGACCATCACAAAAAAAACTGGTTGGGGGAGAGGGAATAGGAGAGTTTGGCCATTCTCAACAACATCAAGGGAGAGCTTTATCTTACAGCATCCTGCATAGTCAGTAATGCCCAGAGCCTTTTAAGGATGCTGATACTAGAGCCTTGGAATCAAAGGACTAAATATGCTTAACAATTAGAACATGAACTATTAGGTTTTTAAGACAGGCTGACATTTGCCTGCTTTGCTTTTCTGTCTAAACCAATTTTATTGGGTAATTTTAGCATCTCGTTGTCCACAAAGGTCATTTGTCAGCAGAGGTAATGTGAGATTTTAGTGCCGTAGAGGAAGATAGCGTTCCCCTCAGTGGCACAAATCATTAAATGTCTCCTTGGGTGTAACCTGTATTGATCTGAGGTGAAAGTGTGATGGAAAACAACCATTTGCCTGCCCACTATCCTTTTGGTTTGATTATAACAGCAGAGCCACCCTCTGTGATTGAGATACAACCCATCATTGAGTGCTAATTTTGTTCTTCCGTTGTTAATTTATATGTGGTCCAGTACAAATAGATTAGCATGGGGCTAACACTGCTAGGGGTAGGAAATGGGCAAACATGCTAAAGGTGAGGATCTTCTTTCCCTCCATCTATTTCTAGGTTGGCCAGTCCAGAAAAGCGCCATAACAATGAGAAGCCGCCTCTGGAGGAGGAGAAGAAGGAGAAGATAGAGCTGAAGTCCATCACCTCTGATGGAGAGACTAACACTGCTACTAAGGTACACACACATATCAAAGACAGGTCAGTGTGTATGCAGTCAGAGAAATGAATGAAATGGTAAATAACTTTGATGCTCTCCCTCTGCAGATTAACATAGATGAGTACTGTGGAGATGAGAGTGAAGAGAAGAATCCATATCCTGCCAATGATTACATAGGTAATGCACAAACCAGATGTGTATCCAGCAAGGTGCAATTGTTCCTCTGTGTGACTTTCTGCTAAAGTATCTATACTTACTCCAAGCTCCACTTTTCCTACCTTTTGATAGCACATTATTTCCTCTGCTCTACCTTTTGATTTTCTCCTCTTACCTTCACTTTCGCTATTATCTTTTTTCTCCCTCTCAACAGGAGACGATGATGACGATGAGCCAGAGATGCCAGTGGGCCCGAGGCCACGGCCACTGTCCGACATTCAGCTGAAGGAGAAGGCCATTCCCATGCCTGAGGCCCGCGCTTTCTTCATCTTCAGCCACACCAACAAGTAAGAGGACACTGCAGTTTCTTCCTTCTGTCTGCTTTCCTTATTCTCTTCTTTTTCTTTTGATTTAGTTGTTTTTTTTTTGTGTATTTTTCCATCTTTACATTTCTACATGTTCTGATCATTTATGATTCCCTCTTATTTTTGTAACAAGAGACTCAAATATAATTCTCTCACTCTCTTTCTTAGATTCAGGGTTCTGTGCCATAAGATCGTCAACCACAACATCTTCACCAACCTCATCCTCTTCTTCATCCTGCTCAGCAGCATCAGTCTGGCAGCAGAGGACCCGGTCAAAAATGACTCTTTCAGAAACAAGGTAACATGCAATAATAATTTAAATAAACATGTATTAAAGTGTAAATACAGTATATACGTGTTCAAGGTGGGATAGAATCAAACATTGTAGTCCTCATTAGTTACCCACACCCATTCATTCTGCTCTAAATGGATTAGAGCTGACAGCAACATATAGAGGAACCAAAGCTTATTGTGACTGGCCGGTTACACTTAATGAGATTTCTTCTCAAGTAATGCAACTGTGATTAACTTCATGTTAAGAAGATGTGAAACGCCCGTTAAGCTTTGTTTTGTCAATGTTACTCTTTTTCTTGTAGCCAGGCTGGCAACTTAGCATTATAGCATTTGTTATGTAGACACATAATTATATTATATTTATTATATTACTATGTTGACTTTTAGTTTCACACACATGTCTTTGGGTTCCATGGCTAATATTCAGCCTTAAGCCAGACTCTAAAACCCTAGAACATGTACTATATGCACTTATGAAGGATGTACTGTATCTGCACTGCAGCTGTTACACTAATAGAAAAACATATTTCTTTATATATTAATGCTGTTTAGTGGTAATGGGTGTAATTTGTGAGCTGTCGTCTAAGAGTCTACCACAATTAACCTTAGTCGGAAACTTTAATGAAATAATATATCCTTATTTTTGTTTTTCAGATTCTGATCTGTTTTCAAAGTCTATTTAAGTCAAATCAAATTCCTTAACTGTAGACCTGAACCTCAGTATTATTATTTCAGTATGATGTGGAGTCTTCTAGGACTTTGCTACAGTTGACTACAAGTTCAGCTTCAGCCCCTGAAGAATTGCATTTCCTCCTGTTTCTCTCTTTATTTCAACTGTGTACACAATTCTGTGGAAGCCTCGACCTAGAAATAGTTGTGTTGTTGTTGTTGGACCCTAAACGGGGCAAGAATTCTAAGTCAGTTTTCATTCAGTCGAAATCATCATTTATGAATTTATGGAAAAATACAACTGATGACACAATGCCTCTGCTTCCTGCTCTGACCTTTTGTTGTTTTCAGTCCCAAGAATGCTATTGTGTAGTGTGCATTAGTCCAGCAGTATCATGGAAAAGGTATCTCTAAAGCCAAAACAATGATGCTCCTTGTTGTGTTTTCAGATCCTGGGCTATGCAGACCATGTCTTTACTGGACTCTTCACCATAGAGATCATTCTAAAGGTAGTGCTGCAGTATAAATGTCCTGTATTTTTATGTGGTCCCAATCTTTTTCAGCATATTCTACATATATCTATTGAGATGTCTATAGAGAGAGTTTTATCTATAGAGTTTTGCCGCTGGTGTTTGTTACAGCCTTAATTTGCCTGGTGAGAGAGCTTTGCTGCATCAGGACAACAAAAATATAGAGAATTGACTTTCAAATAACTATACGTTTAGCCATAAACCAACTACTAAGACCAACTACTTGTAGATACTATTTAATCCAGTGTTGAAGGTAAGACTGACAGTTGTTCCTTCTGTATTTGACTCTAAAATGTGAACTTTGACCTCTACAGATGACAGCCTATGGAGCCTTCCTCCATAAAGGTTCATTTTGTAGAAACTATTTCAATATTCTGGACCTGGTGGTGGTCAGTGTGTCTCTCATCTCCTCTGGAATACAGTGAGTGCAATATAAAGATTTCTGATGCATGTTTTACATTGTTATCTCATTTTAACTGAATCCTTTGCTGCTTTAGCATTTGAATCCAATTTTTGTGCGCTGATATTACCAACATTAATTGGTAACCATTCTAAGTGGCATCACCAGTAATGTGACCAGTTTACAATATTGTCCAACATACATTTGCGTTGTTAATAGACTGGACTAGTCAGCCAGATAATAATTTGTGCATCAGATACCAGTCCAGACCAAGAAGACACGAATCAAGTTGTAAAGTGGCTAAGTGGGAAAACATTTTCATTTGTAAATTACCTCATGCTTCACACTTCTCTCTGTTCTCTAACAACTTTACACTTCATTACTCCCAATCCCCTCTTTGTGATGTTTATTAAAAATGTTCTCTGCTTCTCGTAGCAAATAATACCCTGAAATTCTGTAATATTTTCTGATGTTTAATATACTATGCTACACTCTCTGTCTCTAATTTTTAATAGACTAGACTTCTCGACGTAAGTCCACATTAGCCTGTATTAATAACCCCCTTAACACACCTTCACCGTAACTGTGTAAAACTGTCACTCTTTTGATTTGGTATTTCTATAGTCTTGGAGAGTTTAGTCAAAAAAGAAATCTGTAATCTGTGATGTTATCAACCGGCATAGATTAGTGGGATTATCCTGTATTGATAATAAATGGGTGATTTGTTATTACAAACACATGCTATGCTTTTGCATGTGATGCATACCGAAATGCATCTTTATAGCAATTGGCGTAATGTTTTTTTTAATGAGAGAATGTATTTTTAGCACAGGTTAAATTATCCTGGGTCCTTTTAATACATTTTTAGATCCAGTAAATTTTAATACATTTGTGTGTTTATTCTTTGTCATAGGTTTGGGAGCAAGTGAAACTCAGTTCTCATATTTCTGGATAAACTGAACTCTCCCAGGCTATAGAAATGATACCTGAATGCTAAAACTCAGTGGTTTGTGCCTGTTAAAAGTAGTTAGTGTGTGGGATTTTTCTAGAATACATCACAGTCAAATTAATTGTGATGGTGCTGCATTTAGTAGTGTCTGTGTTTACTGTTTTGCTATTATTGTTGCCAATAATGAAACATCTTTTTGGGGATATATTGTATATCTATATATCCTTTTTTGCCATGTTACGTATCTATGTATATTGACATAAAGCTGTAGAAAAGCAGAATAGAAATGTTTTTAAGGAGGTTAGTAATTTAACATGAAAAGCATCCTAAATAAATTAGAAATTATATAAAACATCAGGTGTTTCTGCTGCCATCCATAACATTATCATTTTTTTTTTTCCCTTATCATTTTTGCTCTTCAGGAAACTAATTAGGCAGTTTAGTCTAACAGGTCCATCAGTCAGTTCAACCCAGTCAAATGAAGCACAACTATTTATTTTTGAACATTTTAAAATGTATGGTCAAAAGTCAGTTATTGTACACTAGCTGGTTTGACTGTGATGTGTTACTGATAACATCCTACTCCACATGAACTACCTTTAACTGCCTTTAAACTTTACCTTACTTTCTGTTTAAAAACCGACATAGAGTAATGTCACTCCCTTTATATCACTCTTTTAACCATCTAAAAAGTCACTCCCTTGAAAGGATACATTGACATTTTGAATACACTTTTTTCCTTCTACCTTTGTCACACTTTGTCACATGGGAAAAAGTTTTTGTATTTGTTCTTCAGTTAACTGAAAGGCTGGCTTCTTAATTAAATTGAAATTAAAGGTAAAATATACTGGCAATCTAGACCTTCAGCATGTTTGGTACCTGTTGACATCAGGTAGTAATAATTATACTTGGAAAGCCGAGTTCAGATTACAGAAGGACCAGTGTTCAAGCTTTTTCCAGACATTAGTTGTAAAATTCAAAATGTCAAGGTATTCATTTGATTATTTTGGTTAGTATGTAAAAACTTTTCTTTTGAACCCCTTCCTTTAAAAGGTCACACTCTTTGACCTTTGGCTTGTGTCGACACTCTCTTACAACCTAATGACTCTCTGTCTGCCTGTAGAAGTCTGTTTGTGTCTTTGTGTTGTACTTGTGTGCGAACATGTTTATGTGTGTTGTGTGAGTTGCACTGTTTTACGTATACACATTTATTACAGTATATTGTATTTACTATTGTAGACAGTTTATGTTAAAACCATGCTGTCTGCGTCTAAGAAAACTGCCCCATAATGACAGAATTAATAATTCTTAGTGACAATGTTGAGAACCTGATTTTGGGAAATAATCAGTACTTTAATAAGAGTATCAGTCCAAAAATACTATTTTCTAAGGATAGTATATGATAACAATATTTTGGTTGTAGAAATGCACTAAATCTGAAAAAAAAAATTATTATTTGGCCACCTGACTTTAATTAAATGTGTTTTTGTATCTCTTCCAATCCCCTGTTAAAATAAATATATATATATATTAATTACCTTAGTTATTTCATATATTATCTGTGTAAATGTTTACAAGTAAATGTATACATCAGATGTGATTTGGCTTCGTCCAGTTTACTTTATCTTGATCATTTTAATTTCCTCAACTGTGAGTTGACTTGTCTTTTTTCTTGTACTCATGCTACAGTTTGTGTTCAATCAGTTTTTAACACAGACGCTATTGGATGTGTGATGTTCCAACCTTGCCAATATGTCTCAATAATGAAATGTGTGTTTAATCAGATTGACTGGTCAGCCGTTTAATCCCATGTGTGTTTCAGATCTAGTGCAATTAATGTGGTGAAGATCCTGAGAGTTCTGCGAGTGCTCAGACCGTTAAGGGCCATCAACAGAGCCAAGGGACTAAAGGTTAGTACACTTCCACATATAATAACACATAATGCACACATAGTCTCTTCTTAACAAAAGACATGTACCCATGTACTCACTATTATTTTTGGTGTTTTTCCAGCATGTAGTACAGTGCGTGTTTGTGGCCATCAGGACCATCGGCAACATTGTCATTGTCACCACGTTGCTGCAGTTCATGTTTGCCTGTATTGGAGTACAACTCTTTAAGGTAAAGATGGAGTGAAGAATGTTGATATAACTGTCTGCAGATCTCATGAAATACTAAATTTCTATGTTTTTCCATCAGGGCAAGTTCTTCGTCTGTTCCGACAACTCTAAACAAACCCAGGCAGAGTGCAGGTAGAGTGCACACAAGCTTGTTCACTCCCTCTGATGTCATAACTACTGGAAAGAAACACATGAATATGTGTGTGCTTGTATTTACAGGGGTTCCTACATTATGTATAAGGACGGTGATGTGGGAAAACCTGAAAGAGCCCAGAGAGTGTGGGAGAACAGTGACTTTAACTTTGATAATGTCCTGCAAGGCATGATGGCTCTGTTCGCTGTGTCTACGTTTGAGGGCTGGCCAGGGTGTGTGTCTACATACAAACACAACACACATGTATATTGATCTACTTATTGTTTTTCAGCTTGTCCTGGAATCCTGTCCAGGCTACCTCATTTCCTGAAATTAATCTCCTCTCCTCCCCTCAGGTTATTGTACCGGGCCATAGATTCTCATGCTGAAGATGTTGGGCCCATCTACAACTACCGTGTAGTCATCTCCATCTTCTTCATCATCTACATTATCATCATCGCCTTCTTCATGATGAACATCTTCGTCGGTTTCGTCATCGTTACATTCCAGGAGCAAGGAGAGCAAGAATATAAGAACTGTGAGCTGGACAAGAACCAGGTAGTGTTTTTGTTTCAATCAGCTATTACTGAATTTGTGCACACCTTTGTGTGTATAACTGCAGTTTTATGTTTTTGTTCAGCAGCAAGATAGACATGAGTTTTCAGGTTACAATGGAGTGACTCTGCTGTTTTGACTGAAGTGGGAAAGTCACTTTGTCATTCAGGAGGCACAAGGGAGAGAGAATGGAGGCCAGGCAGTGGGGGTGAGACATGAGAGAATCTGGAGAGGCTGGACATGAGTTTATGGGGCTGAACTACTTCAGGAGTCCAGCCAGGAGGGAGCTGCAGACATGAGATGAGACTAAAGCTTAAGAAAGGAGGCTAGGCCAAGTCTCTGCAGCTGTGTTCTCTATGATGATCCACGTCTCAGCAAGAGCATGGAAATGCACAAAGGCTATTTCAGACTGCCAAAAGACAATTGAGCAGCATTCTCTATGGTGGTTTGTGTACAGAGAGACAGAGTGATGAGGAGTCGGGGAGCTACATCACCAGACGGAAAGTTAAAGTGTGTGTATGCTCACATGTGCCTCTGTGTCTGTGTCTCAGCGCCAATGTGTAGAGTATGCTTTGAAGGCACGTCCATTGCGTCGCTACATCCCCAAGAACCCTTATCAGTACAAGGTGTGGTATGTGGTCAACTCCACCTACTTTGAGTACCTGATGTTCACACTCATCCTTCTCAACACCATCTGTCTGGCCATGCAGGTGGGTCTCACAAACACTCATAACACATTCACAGATGACTACAAGTACACACTCAGGGGGGGACTACCACCTGGACTTCAGACAAATCTCATAAAACCCATTCTTTGTGGACATCAGTTGGTTGTTTTTGTCTTTGCAGCATCATGGACAGACCAAAAATTTCAATGATGCCATGAACATCCTCAACATGCTCTTCACTGGACTCTTCACTGTGGAGATGATCCTTAAACTGATCGCCTTCAAACCCAGGGTAGGTCCACTTCTCTAGCTGTAGAACAGAATAACACTCTTGTACATAGTAGAGTACAGTAGAGTAGAGCTGCATAGAAAATTACATCTTCTGTGTTGAGTAGGTGATGGTATCAAATAAATGTACAGATCTACTAGTTTACAACCAAGGAATATAATGGAATAGTCAAATACATTCAGGCACTGAATCTCATTTATTGCAAATAACTGCTTACTGATGTTGAACTGTTTATATTCCTGATCCCTATTTCATTTCCTCCAGATGATAATTACGATATAATGGATTTAAAACATGATTAGTGGACGGCGTCATGCAGTTTTTAATCTCACTGCTCCCTCGTTACCCTGCTGTTGTTGCTATATAGCTGTGTGGGTTTATTGGTCCAATGTTAGAACTTCCTGGTGCATCAGCTGTTTAAACAGTAACAGATGGAAATTATTCTCCCTATTGCACCAGGGTTAGTGGAAAATGCTTGAACATAATCAATAGCAAAAAACATTGTTTAATATTCTGATTTTATTCTTATCTCTGTTGTTGAACAGCACAGGTTATAAATCAAATAAAGTATTTCCAGGTATTTTATCCCTCCAGGATACAAAGCAACATTGCTAGAATCTTATTCTAAACTATCAACTCAGACTACTACTAATGCCATTCTTTTTGGCTAGCTGGAAATAATAAATATCATCTACAAAGATATCAGTATTTGCTAGTATTAGGGCTTTCAAACTGCTAATGGAATTCATTTGTTTTTCCAATTGGCTACAAAATACAAAATCACATTCTACAAAATGTGTCCTTTTATTAAGATGGATGACTTGTGATTATCTTGTAATAACTTTTGAAAATAATTATCTACTTGGACCATATACTGTGAGTAACAATGCATGCCTTGTAATATTTTCAGATGCAGGTGGCCCCAGTTCAAATTCATGCGCAGGACAACTTTTAAGGCTTGGGAATTGACTTCATGCTGCACTACATTATAAATGTAAAGTTTACCTTAAGTAAGGCTATTTAAAATTGACAGCTTTTTAAAAACTATGTTGCAGCTGAACTAAATTAGCATGTCAGGATGTCTTTGGTACAGTTCTGAATCTTTAAAAGTGTTTTTTCCATCTTTCATGAATAAGTAATAAGTTAAAACGCAGCATGACGTCATGTTCTCAAGCCATATTGAATATTGCTAATGAAAATAAACCCGTTTATTTGTGCATGAGTTGCAACTTTAGGATGTACCTAAACTCTTCCTTTAGACAGCTGACACACACAAAGGACCAGCTAACAAACACTTTTACTTCTCAGGTATTACAGTCGTCGACACTCGTGAAAAGCTCCATTAACATTTGCTCTGTGGAAAAGTTGAATGCTAATGCTTTCTAACTTTTGAACAGTTTTCAGTTTTTTCAGCCTTTCTCCTCAACAGACTTCAGTTATATGGATTTTTTGACACTTTTACTATTTTTTTGTGTATGCGTTTTTAACTACATTGTATGGTTCTGAACATCAGATAATTACATTGATAAAAATGAATGTTATCACTGTATACATCAGTATTTAAATACTAATTCTCTGTTCTCTGAGCTCTGTTCTACTAATGTTTAACTCAATAATAATGGTTTTACAATAATATTCTTACTCATAAAAATAACTTCCTAAACCACTATAGAGTCCAAGGATACCTGGTAGTATTTTGCATATTGCCAGAGGGTGGAGGGGAGTTTTTTGTGATGATACCTCAGCTGCTGATGACAGATAACAAAGCTTAAAAAAGATCAGTAAGATTGATCTTCTCTCAGCACCCCTTTGGACGAGTTTACTACAATATAAAGTCAAAGTAAAATATGACTTTTAAACAAAAAAACATAAAGCCTCATATCTCATTGTCGAGACAGTGATCCTCCCCATTTCTCTGCTCCAACTTCCAAGCATCTTTGGATTTCCTCCAACTGGTGCAAACATCAGAACAACTTTAGCCCTCCAAGCAAACAATAATACATTTTGTTAGTGTGTTTTGGGAAAACAATCAGCCAGAATCTGAATGAGAGAATAAATCTGAATTTATTTTGCAGTATATGGATTTGTTTTGCAAAGGCCATGTGCCAGGCTAGTTTCCAACCCCACCCATTGTCACATCTTGGCTGTCTCTCCACAGTATACTTAAGATGTGTCTCTGCACCAGAGCATAACACAATCTGTCCAAGATGCAGCTTTCTCCTTTTACCGCACATGTAATATATCTTTATTTTACCAGCCTAGATAATACTGTTTTGGCCTGAAGCTATGTGGATGTTTTTCATAAATACTCACTTTGTACCGCTGCTGATGATGAATTGCCCACAATAAGTTAAGCAAACAAAGTGGGCTTTCAGTATAATCACTGCCACAGCGTTGCTAAATCGCCCCAAGATGCAGACATAAGAGACTTAACTAACTGCTATCTACCACGCTATCCTTAGCAGAGCAGGAAATTCAGCTGAACTTGATGAAGTTGATTCTGTTTATTAGAATTAGAATTAAATTCTTTCATGTGTTGAGTCATCAGCTGATTTCTCTGTTTCCTCAGTGTACTATACAACCTCATACCACCTTAATAGGGCTGCGAAGTAGCAGCAGATGTTGTTTTCCTTCTAACCTACCTTTCTTACCCTCCTCCTCCTCCTCCTCTTGCTCACCTCATCCTGTGTAGGGGTACTTTAGTGATCCCTGGAATGTGTTTGATTTCCTCATCGTAATTGGCAGCATAATAGACGTCATTCTCAGTGAGATCAACGTAAGTATGATGCCCTCTCACTCTCCTTGTTGCTCCCTCTTTCTCTCTGTCTTGTGCCTTCTTGCTTCTTCTGGATCTTTCCTTTCCTTTGTGGCTATTCTTTGTTGTGCTGTCTTTTATCTTCACCTCTCTTCCTTCTTTCTCTGCCTTCTTCTTTCTCCTCCTCCTTCTCTCCCTCCTCTCCATCCTTAACTCCGAGATGGCCGCTGCTACTCAGGGGATACCCCCACCCCCAACCACAAAGGTTCCCGAACAAGAATGAGCTTCTTCCTTGGTTTCATAAAAAGTGACGGGAACAGAGGCAGGGTTTAGCTTTGAAAACAAAGGGTTTCTGTCTTGCGTCCTCCGTCCTTATTCCTAACAGTACCTCAGATGTTGTTGGGTTCTTGATTTTTTTTTCCACTTTTTGTCAGACTGTGACATGTCCTCAGGTTTAATTCCCTCACTAACTGAACTAACTCACTGACCAATCACAAACAAACTTACACATCTTTTCATTTTTTTAACTGCAGCAACAGGGGTGTTTTTTTGTTGTGATTTTGTTGCAATTTGTTCTTTACTGTTGTTGTTGTTGTTGTTGACATTTTCCTCTCATGAATAAGCATGACCGATCGCCGCTGCTCTTCCTCTGCTGTCCATCTCTTTCAGACTGCCCCTTCTTTTCTTTGTTTGCCGTTTAATTTTGTTGATTCTTTCCCTCTCTCCTCCTACTAAAAACTCCAATGCTCATGTATATAATGTTTTTATCTTATTTTCTCCTCTCTCCTTTAATTTCCGTTCTTCCATTTTTTAAATGTCTTATGTTCTGTCCTTTTCTTCTGTTGTTTTTCTGTTCTTTCCACCCCTACGCAGCATTATTTTGTTGATGCATGGAACACATTTGATGCCTTGATAGTTGTGGGTAGCATTGTTGACATAGCGATCACTGAGGTTAACGTAAGTAGTCAACTCCCTCCCTCCCTCCCTTCCTGCCTGCCTGCTCTGCCATTCCCACACACACAAACAGACCGTGCGCCGATACCCATCTCGCATGCTTTCAAATGATTAGGAAACTTCAGCTGCACCACATTTGAACTTAAGAGACGGCTGAAGTCTGGCAGTGCTGGCAACAGCCAGATGTAGCACAATTAAAACAGAGCACAATGCCCTGGGTTTGTATCATCATAACTTATGAAACACTAAATTTTACAGTTGTGCTTGGAGAACAAGGGTCAACCCTTGACATATTAATAATAATTTGGACATGGGTACGTTTGATTTGTGATAAATATGTTGGCTGTTGATAATGTTGGGAGCTAACATTATCATTACTGTCATATTATTTTTGGTTAAAATGTAATGTTTATAATAATGAAGGCTGCAAAACAGCTTTTTTGTCTAACTTGCTCTCCCTTCCCATGCCTTGCACATTTGTCTTAAGTAGTGTAATGAGACTAATAAGACAAATAAAACTTTAGTGATTATACTATTAGAATGATTTTGTATAGATTTTCTAATATTTGAAACTGGTTCAGGTAGGTATTCATGCCTCGGTCTGCTGAACATCAATAGCATCAAAACCTATTGCATTTGCCAATAGAACCTATTGCATTGTCTCAGCACTTGGTTTGGTTTCACATTGGTTTTATTTGATCTTTTATCATTGACACAGGGGATAGTGTCCATTCCCCTGGCATGATGGACACTGTATAGCATGACATATATAAAGGTGGTATATCAGGCCTGGTAGTGTATATAGTGTTTTCAGAGAAGATCCACATTTCTTGAAAGAAGGAACAAACACAGATTCTCATTTCTGAACAACAGTGTTTTGACCGAGGGGTCATGAAAGTCTCTCAATTCATAAATCACTAGGGAAACTTTAAATTCAAATGAGAAAAATACAAGTTGCACTTGTGTTTTTCTTTTGTCAGACAATAGCAATGTGCAGACATGGGGAACAATTTGATCCATAAATGGATTTACTCAGGACCCGTGAAATTTATGTAAATGTATGTATGAATTCATTTATCATCGACGTGAAGGCCCTATGGTCAACAGTGGGTCTGAATGAGAATGAATATCCCAAACTCAAGTCAAATGTTGAGTGTCTATCGTATTTACACTTCAGGGATAATTGGTGTTTTATTCATGTGATATTCAAAGTGCTCTTTGGCAGGAGAATAGTCTGAGAATCATGCAAACTATGCAAAGTGTGGTCTAACAGAACTCAGCTTCATTTAGCCTTAGAAGAGGAGTTTTGTGTGCTAGTTTACCAAAGAGGAAACTAATTTTGTACTATGATCAGACTGACCATAAAAGCTGAATGTCTGTCACTTAATTTCATTTGATGCATCTCTCGTAGAGTGAAAATACATCAGGAGGGGGTTGGCAGCTCCGTAGGTGGAGATAGCTGTATATGAATCTGACTTTGATATACTGTCTGTTTATTTGCTTATGAAGGCAAACTACTGTAGCAGCAGTCAGACTTGTTTGGTTTCTACAAAGCAATTAAAACATATAGCATCTCATCTCTCTGTGGATCATCTTCTAGATGCAAGACTTTATTGTTAATTGTAGGTTATTATTTTCTAATTTAATTAGTGTTCCAGTGTTTCACCACAAAATTAATCAAATAAGACTGATCCTTTAAAGAATTAGTTTGGCATTTTGGGAAATCACTCTGAGAAAATCAATGCTTTCTCATATCTTTTTGTTAAATTTGACTGCATGGTGCTGGTAGTTGGATTTTGTTACCTTCCAACAGAGCCAGGCTAGCTGCTTCTGGTCTTTATGCTAAGCTAAGCTAACAAACTGTTAGGTCTAGATTAATATTTAATTTATAAAGATGAGGGTGGACTCAATCTTCTCATCTAACTACCAAATATTCAAGTTTCACATATCATATATATATTTTTTTTTTACTAAAATTTTTAAGTCTCAGGTTAAACTGACACTTTTATGTATTTAGCTTCAAGTTGTGTATCCCATCAATTATAGATAGATACATTTCATCTTCATTACATTAAGTATGTTTGACTGAAATCCCCTCACACCGTTAGCCTGATGCTGGCTTGAGGACGTGAAGCAAAGAAAAGATATGCACACGGGTACACCGGTATGTTCCCCTATGGAGGAATGCAGTGTGTTTCACCTCAGACAGCACTGGTCAGGCATACAAATAAGGTTAGTGTATCCCAGGGGTGTATGAGCTTGGCAGTTGTTTTCATGCCTTTAGAAAGGGAATCCATTTGTCCCCCTGAGAGGCTGACAAAGCTTCTTGTAAACGACATCGGGTAATTTCCAAACTGTACTTGGATATTGTTTTATTCAGTTATTCTGGCTAGTTCTTACATGAATTTGATGTCAGGAGAATCACAAAAGCATTATAAATGTTTATATCCTGTTGTTGCCTTGCAGACAATAAATATACTTGTGTACATAGAGTGAGAGGGAAAGCAGTATATAGACACATAAATATATACATAGACACCTAATAAAGGCTGACGGAGTGATATGACATTTCTGTTGGGAACTGACAATATTCAACCACTGATTGATTACCTACCTTAATACTGAGGTTTATTGGGCCAGAGATATACACCTTTGTCATCTATACAAGTCACTAATGTTGCACTTAACACTTTGGTTTGGAGTCTGCCTTTGATTTGGTTTTTATTGATTTGGTCGATTGGTTTGTGATTCTTTCTGAATGATGAATTATTTTCCTCTCTAACCCCTAACCTAAAGGCATGCCCCAAGTCTTTTTATTATTATTATTATTATTATTTTCTTCTTCTCTGGTGTTTTTTAATGATTTGGGTGATGAGATTCCCAAGCTACCTTTTTTTATTTTTATTTTTAAGAAACCCTCCGCACTTCAATCCTCTGCGAACTTTGGACTCTTTTTGAAATGGGACCCTGTCACGTAGACATTTTAGATTTTAGCCTGCTACTGCATTTCATCAGGCACTAAAGCACAAGTGAATGCTTTTTAACGTACTGAGCAATGCAATTAGAAATTAATAGTTGCTGCTTGCCAACAACTCCCTCTCCTTCATTGCATTCCTAAGTACACAGTGAAGTGCAGTAACAGGCCAGCTTTTAAAATGTTATCACTTTGCCTTTAGTAAATATTAAATGGCCAAAAGAGCCTGTTTGACTGCACCCACTTCGCTGCTCTGTTGGGTGCTTGTTGACTTAGATTAGCTGCACATTTTGTGGTCTTTAAATCAGAATACTTTCTTAATCCTGGGTCTCTAATTCTCCCCAGCAACCTGCGGGTGCTTCTTAAATCTTATATGGTTTCTTTTACGTTTTTTGGTTTTGGTTTGAGTAGAAGTAGTGTGAACAGATTGGTAGTGGTTTGCTCTGAGCGGTGTCTTGCAGACGATGCCAGTATGGACTGCTTATATTTCTCCTTTTCTTTCTTTCTCTCCGGAATGCCTTCTCTTCTCCTCTCTAACTAGCTCCTTCTCTTTCTTTCTTTATGGACGTTTATCTCTCTCTTTCTCTGTCTTCTTTCTCGTTGGTTTGCGGTGCTGCTTGCTCACCTGAAATGCAAGCTGGGTAACATGGGTCTCTCATGCTTTTTATCCCTAAGTCTAAGGTCAACAAGTCATCTTTTATATCTTTAAAACATATTCAGATTTTAGTTGGTTGCGTCTTTTTTAATCTTAGCACATAAAACATTAAAGAAAATGCAACAACATATATATAAATCAAACAAGAAAAAAGAATATATGAATCTATAAACTGCATTCAGGGTTAGAATGTTCTCAAGAAACCCATGTTACCTATTGATCTGAGTGATGAAATTTTTGTCCGAAAACATGACATGCAATGTGAGAAAACAACTTCAAACTTTAAAAAAAGTTTTTAAAAAATTTAAATAAGCTCATAAATCAGACTGCAACTACAGTAACTTAATCTGCGCTGTAGTTCAGTTTAAAAGGATTACTGTATACTTATTTACAAATTGACTGTTTTTTTAGTTTGGTTAAATTTACACCTCATGCATGCATCCTCTAGCACCACAAGTCCACAGTAGTCTGTCATTTTATTTTGTGTCACTTCATAATGAGAACTATAGTGATGAGGAATTATTTGGGTTTAATCTGGTTCTGGTTCAAAGATTTGATTTCACATAGAAATTTAAGCAAATTCAGATTTAAATTATGCTTAAATTGACCCAGCTGGTCCATTGTGTGTTACACACACACACACACACACACACACACACACACACACACACACACACACACAAACATCATCAAGAGTCTCCCATATTTTAGTTTTAACTTAGTATAAATCAGTGCCATCCTCCCTCCCTGTGTCCTTCCGTCCTTCTTTCCTGCCCATCTTTCCAACTCATCTGTGTCTTCCTTTATCCACTACTCTTCCCTCCCTCCTATCCTTTCTTCCTTCCTACAGTTGTCCTTCCTTCCAACTTTCATTATAAAGCCTCGGCTCTTCTCATGTGCACTGCACAGACACACACGCACACATATACACACCCATTATCACTTCTCCCTCTCTAAAATATTTAAATCAACACATTATTAGTGTCTTAGTTGCTAGCCAATTAAAACAAGTTTATAAGTACTTAATAAAATATAATTACTTATTACTCTGTGTACATCATTATTGTGTGTAATCATAAAGTTGTATGTATGGCTCTGTTAGAATTCCTTTAAATGCTTCATTCCCTCCTTCTTTCTTCACAATATTTTCACCCTCTACTCCTTTTTTGTTTGTTTTTCTTCCTTTGCTCCCATTCCTTTGATTCCCTAATTCCTTTTTTTCTTCAGTTCCTTTCATTTCTGTATCTTTTGTTGCTTCTTTTCCTGATTCCTTTCTCTCTTGCCTCTTCTCTCCTTCAAAGTTAATCTTACCTGCTCAAGTCCTCCTTTTTTTTAAAGGGAAGGTTTGGGAATAATGAAGCATTATTTTGTGGTAAGGTATTTTAACAGGGCCAATCCCAAAGCAGAGTGAACACCTCCTGAGTCATAGATTGAACTCTTAGTTAATCTATCACTCCCAGCAGTGTAAAATACCGGGGACAACCAGTGGGTGTCTCTCTACAGTATGTTATCTCTGTGCCTCTCAGTGTTATGTAAATACTTGTGGGCTCCGATTTTCAAAAGCATCTAAAATCATCTTTTTCGTCAGGGGAACTGACGGAGATGATCTTAACTTCTCGTCTTTTTTATTGTGGTATTCTGATGCCTTTTTGACCTGAAAATAGATTAAAGTCTGCTTAACAGCATCATCACAAGGTCCAAAGTATTTCTAATTTTTCTTGGACCTTGTCTACTCTCATGTCAAAGAACGGTTTGAATAACACATATTCAATGGAGGCATTGTCCTTTAATGTCAAGATGCATTTGATAAACGTAGCCTGAGTTAAGCTAAAGCTTACTGTAGCTTCAGCTGGCAGAAAGAAGAACAGATAGCTACAGAGGCGCCCCTCTAACCCCCACCATACACACAAACCCATGGGCTCACATGCCACATGCTGCGCTGCACATAGACACTACACAATCAGCTGCCCCAGACCATCATTCATTATTTTGGCCCTCAAGGCATTGGATAGCAGTATTCCAATATCTTACACCTCCTGCATGTTTCAGTCTTCTAGTACTGTGATAAGAAGTGATTCAGCCTGTTGTGGCCCACACAGAGGATGGGGCCAGCTTCTATATGCAGTAATATCTTACAGAATTCTCCCTCCTGGCCCAGATGAAATTATTTCCACCATGTGAGTCCTGATCAGAGACTGAACGCTCACTAGCCAGGTGGTTTGAAAGCTTTTTTTTGTCTGGGCTGTTGCAAAATTCTCACTACACATAAAAACACACACAAACACACACTGTACGTGCACGGTGACGCACACACACACACACACCAAGGCGCTGCTCTGGTGCTGATCTTTGTTGCCTTTCCTTAAAGCCAGCTGACTCCTCCTCGTCCTCGTCCTCCTCCTCTTCGTCCTCCTCCTCCTCCTCTTCCTCCTCTCACCCCCCTGCGGTAAGGCCAATGGTACGCTCCGACGGTAACCTCGTCCGCCTCCCTACCTCCTCTACCATCCCTCCATTCTTCCATCCTTCCACCCCTCCTTCTGCTATGCCATCCATGGTATGATCCAAAACTTTGGCTTCATTCATTCGCCCTGTCATCTCTCCTCTGTCGCTCTCTCGCTGTCATCTTCTGCAGCATGTCCAGAGTTATATTTATGTAGCTGTTGTTTGTACTTTTACGTGTTTATATATATATGTGTGTATGGTGAAGGACACTGTATCGTACAGGCCTACTATAACTGGAGTCTTGTGACTTTCCTTTTGTGGCTATTGTTGTTGCCATGGTGCCCGCTGCCCCCACCTTTCCCATGGCTTGCAACTTGCTCTCCCTTCCTTTTTGGGTGTGGTATCTTTTAGTGCTTTGGTCACGCTATCACGCTGTCTCTTTTAGTCCTCTCCACTGGCCTGCCATCTGTCTATCTGTCTATCTATCTATCTATCTATCTATCTATCTATCTATCTATCTATCTATCTATCTATCTATCTATCTATCTATCTATCTATCTATCTATCTATCTATCTATCTATCTATCTGTCTGTCTATCTGTCTATCTATCTGTCTATCTATCTGTCTGTCTGTCTGTCTGTGAAACAATCTATTTGCTTGGATGTTTCTGAATAATTCAAACTATTCTTCATATTCAGGCTCTCTCTCTCTGTTACACTTACTTTCACTGTACCTCTCCTGATCACTGCCCCCCTCTCTCAATGGTGCAATGGTCCCCACTGTGGTCCAGTTGTGGTATTACATGCAGTACAGAATTCTGACTTACACTTCTGAGAAGGATGTGTCATTTTCAACATATCCATCAGTGGAGTTTGGGACGACTCATGTCTTGGGTTACTTGTCAACACTACAATAGTATAATCACAAGAATGCAACATCTACCCTTAGAAAGTACCAAAACTGCTCCCAGAGTTATCCCAGAGTTACAGAATAATTAGAATATTATGAGGAATTTTCCAGTCTTTGATTGTTCACTAATATTTTTCAGAAACAACATGAGTTATTTCTCTGAACTCTGACATGCATTAGGTTGAAGAGTAACATTTGACATCTGTTATCCCAAACTGTAATAAGATGATAGGAGAATGGCATGTTCTTTTTAGGAGCACACTGTGTTTTCTCTGTGGGATTAGCATAAAGAATTAATGGCCTCTTGGAAAAACACAAATGGCATGAAATGGATTTAGTGGTCAAATAGGTTGATTGTGTGTTTTAGGGTCACATTTAATTATTACAGTGAGGACAGATGTTGTATGGTTATATTAATTGTTACTGTTGTTATGGTTGCTGATGATGGCATCCATCTCCTGTTGTGTGAATAATATACTAGGTCCTTAGTTGCTGTATTAACTGCATCATACGATACACAAATCCTGATATTGCCATTGTTTTTTTGCCTTTTTTTTCCCTGAGAACGAGCAGCAGCATAAATAAGTAAATCTGTATTAGAATAGCACTCAGCGAGATGGCTGAATATTTCATCATGGAGTTATTTCCTGTGGATGAGTACTGGAACAATAGACAGGAAGCTACGGTGCATCACAAGCTTGTACTTCAGGAGCTTCACTAAGGTGTATTTTGAATAAAAGTATAGTACAAATAATGGATTTTCCAAATGATTCAAGAGGAAAAATATTACATGTCCATTGCAAGAGGTGCTGCAAATCTAACCCTTGCTGAAGTAAAAACTGTTTCTCGAAGAATATATTAAACAAAAAAATAAGAGAAGAGATTTGCCAGCCATGAAAAATATTATCTTTTTACCTGGCAGTGGCTGTATCAGGCAGTAATGTCTTGGTGTCCCAGTGGCCAGTGGCTCCGTGACAGACAAACAATTAGCCTGCCTGCATGATATACTGAAACAGGAATCTGCCAATGTCAATGCAAGGCTGGATTTACCTGTAGTAAGTTATAGAAACAGTGTTTTTTGCCTTGTTTGTGACAGCATTGAGGTGAGATAAAAGTAAAAGCAGAGTGGCATTATTCAAGAACGAGCATTGTCAGTTAAGATTAATGGATTAATTTTTAGTTTTTATGGTTCAGTAACGTCCCTTTAAAGACAGTTAACTGTAATTTTGACTTGTCTGATTGCAGAGATGGACGTATCTATTATATAAAGACAGATTGAAGCATATGTTTTTAGGAAGCTGATTTTATGAATCTCTTTGTTGCCAAGTGATTTTTCCATGAAGCCAGAAAAATAAGCATGATTGCCCGATTCTCTCCCAGATCTCTCTTGTCAGTTGATTTTGATGGGATTTTGTAGGACGCAGATTTCCATTTATTAACTCAGTGTGTATGTGTGTGTGCGTGCGTGTGTGTGTACATGTTATACATATTTATATCCACATTTATATATCTATCTATATATATATATATATATGGGTGGAAATATGCATATGTTACTTGTACGTCTGCATTTCTGCATATGTCTGTGTATACATATGCATGTGTGTATGTTTGTATGATCATCTTTACCTGTGTGTGTGTGTGTGTGTGTGTGTGTGTGTGTGTGTGTGCGTGTGTTTCCCTCCCTTACCTATCTGCATGTGTCCCCATGCGTCCTGTGTTTTTTCTAAAAAAACACCAAACCCCACCAAAAGGGACTGCAGAACTCTGAAGAGAACGCCAGGATCTCCATCACCTTCTTCCGGCTGTTCCGCGTGATGAGGCTGGTGAAGCTGCTGTCTCGCGGGGAAGGGATTCGGACCCTGCTGTGGACCTTCATCAAATCCTTCCAAGTGAGGGGAGAACCGGACACAACATGCTAGAGCAGGGGGTTGGGTTTACACAGAACCGAAAGAGGAACTTTAACCCTAATGCGATGCAGATTGGAGGCCATAGTGCTACTTAACTTGGCATAGTCATTCTCAAGTTTATTTGCCATATGTGGGTGTTGGAATGTCAGACTTTAATCTACTGAAGTCAACATGATCATCTGCTAAATTAATGTACAATCTACATCTAATCTTATTAATATTGTACAAATCATCTTGTAATTTCAGATCTGAGTCACATGGGGCTAAAAATATCCTTGTTCTTGTGTGAATCCAGCCCGGTGGAGTCTCACAAGCCACCTTTCCTTTCCTTGCCTCCTCCCTCCTTGTCTCTACCTCCTTTTTTTTCAGTCTAGATAGGGAAGGAGGAAAAGAAAGAGGGATGGTGTGAGGTAATGGGGAGGAGGTTTAGGAGTCTTGCTGCAGAGGCAGGGAGGGATGTAGGGACATAAAGCTGGGAAACAGGCAGGAACTCAAGACCCTTAACTAGCAGTCTCTTTCTCCTCTTTCCTACTCATCTCTCCTCTTCTTCCTCCACTTCTTCTTTTACTCCCTTTTCCCTCCGACACCCTACTACTAACCCCTGAAAGCTCACCATTCCCTGTAGGCGGGTTAAGCAATAGACGAGTTTAACAAAGCACTCCACCAAAAAAATTAAATCATTTGATAGAGTCATAGGGAAATAAAAAAAATAATCTGTTCTCTCTCTTGTGTTATGTGAGAAGGGCCACTTCATGTTGCAGTACAGTCGCTGAAATTTGAAACATTGGTGACGCAGCGAAAACTGAGACTCATGATGTTAAATTTAAAATCAGCAGCGGTCATGAATTTGGTATTGTCCTTGATACAAATCTATCTTACAAGTCTACACTGTAAATCTGTTTTTATCTTTTAGCTTACTGTACCCTTTATTTTTATTTTTTAGTGGATTACATATCAATACATAGATACACTTTTAATTTATTCATCATGATTTGGCCCTGCTCTCCCAGGCACAGGGGCAATGTTACCCAGGAGATCAGTTCCACACAGTTTCCCAGGTGTCTATCCCTGTTCTAGCCATGCTTCGTTCATGCGTGGCACATTGGGGCTGGTCTCCTGGCTAACTAAGAGAGCAGTTTATGAATTTACTGAGCTTTTTCACTCCTAAGTCAGATGATTTGTCCTGGTTTGTTTTTGGTGTTGTGCCACATGGTGCTGCAGATCAGTTCACTTTCACTTCATAAAGTACCAATAAATTTTACATATTGCACCTGCTAATGTGAAAAACAAAACATACATGTATCATTTCCTAAATCAGTTGTAGTCTAATTGGATGTGTGAGGTTTGAATGAAAGTGAATGGACTCCAGCCTTGGTGCATGGTAATGCTGTCTACAACTTGTCACTGACGTGTCTTTCTCCTCTTTAGGCACTGCCCTACGTAGCTCTACTTATAGTGATGCTATTCTTCATATACGCTGTCATCGGTATGCAGGTAAGCTGTTGTCTTCTCACCTTGTTTCTCTCCCTTTGTCGTGTTTTCTTCTCTCTCATCCTCTCCTCTAGCTGGCCTTCGTCCTGTGTCTGTCCTCCTGGAGTCTTGTCATCCAGAGTTCCTGTTCGATCACATCGTCCTCCTCCACTTTTCTTCCTCCTGTAGCTGTTACCAGTCTTTGTCTCTCCTCTTCCTCTCTCGTTGTGTTCCTCTGCCTCACCTATAAGTTTTTTGTATCAATGATGGGAGGGGGACACTTTGATTTTATTCTATGGGGACAGCCAGCCACTAATTTTGTCCCAGAAAGCAACCCCTTCTTCCTGTCAATGCTGACATCATATCCTGTGTGCTGTGACTACTTCCTTCCCTTCGTGCAGATGTTTGGTAAAATAGCGCTGCGGGACCAAACAGAGATCAACAGGAACAACAACTTCCAGACGTTCCCTCAGGCAGTGCTGCTGCTCTTCAGGTGTGAAAGATGCGCCTCATCTTCTTCTTTCTTCCCGTTTCTCTTAATATCTACCGTTTGTTGCTCTTCCTCACTCTCTGCCATCATTAATCTCTGTAATATCATATCAACAACAGTAACTTATCTTGATCTCCTATATTCTCTCTTTTCCATTTACTATTTCACATTAGAGGTTAACGCTGATATTTTAACATTTGGTTAATTAACTGCCAGGATATCTGTAAATGTCAAAGCTGTAAATTCAACCGACTCTGTGAGAGAGCCACTGTGGGAAAATGTTTTGTCAGTTTGTACTATGAGACCATGTTATTGCCACCGTGCCAAGAGTTAAAAGTTCTAGTTGTAAATATGAAGCAGCAACCCCCATAATATCACCAAAGATGTGACACAGAATCACCAGTTACTTGGCAGCTTTAACAGCATCCAAACTCCCCAGTCTGTACACCTGTATGCTCAGTAGTTAGCTGATAATTGTTGACACTGACTCTTGATTGAAACTTGATTCTGATTTACCGCCAAATATTCTGAGGACACCTTCTTCAGTTGTCAGAGGACTCTACTGATAATACATTTAAAGTGCCTGGATCCGGTCTCAGAAACCTCTATGTCCCGTGTGGTTGCGATGATGGTAAGATTCCATGCAGGGGACAAAAAGCATAGAAACTGAAAGGATAGATCAGATAGAATAAACTATGTTATCGTTTAACATCAGCTAATGTGTTGTTTCTGTGAGCATTTTGTAATTAAGACATTAACAGCATCTTTTCTATTTGTTCATATTCTATGTACTGACCCCTTCATGGAATATATCATAGCAATGGGCTTCCATTCAGAGAGATAGCATACTTGGATACTTCACATTGTCGTGTAATTTAAATCTAACAGACAGTCAACACTTGATAAATAACAGCAAAGGCCACCAAAAATGATCAAAACAACAACAACTGCAGAATTAAGAAAGCATCAAAGTACTGAAGTATTCAGAATGGAAGACAGTTGTAGTTTGGGTTTGATCTACAGTTCAACAAAAGCAAATATGAAATCACATTGCTTTGCTGTTGCTCTGTAAATTCTGTTTATCAGGATGTAATTATGAGGTGATCACAGTTTTTTGCTCGTCATGTTGTTCACACTCTTAACACTTATGCATATGTGTGTTTCTGTTTATGTGTGTATGTGTCTGCCTCTCTCTGTCTTTGTATCTATGTGCGTGTGTGTGTGTGTGTCACTATATGCTTATGTTCCTGTATGCATACATGCACACATCAATGTGCTTGTATGTGTGTGTTAATGCATAAATGCACATGTGAACCCATGCTGGCACACATGCGCACCTCTATGCCTCTGTGTGTGCCTGTATACGTTTCTTTTATGTATCTGTACATGCGCGTATCTCTGCATGCATATCTGTGTCAACGTGTGTGCGTGTGTGCATGCGTGTCTGTCTATCAGATGTGCAACAGGTGAGGCATGGCAGGAGATCATGCTGGCGTGCTATATCAATAAGCCGTGTGAGAAAGGATCAACCAATGAGAACAATACGTCCAACGAGGACTGTGGCAGCCAGTTTGCCATCATTTACTTTGTCAGCTTCTACATGCTCTGCGCCTTTCTGGTGAGTACAGTGACAGAAAGTAACTAAGTTGTATTTTATATTAAATTTCCTATCCAGTAGACTGCATTTGAAACCGGTAATCTACAATCAACTATATTTTTGTTAGTTACTTATCCATTCCTGATTCTCCTCAGATCATCAACCTGTTTGTGGCTGTCATCATGGACAACTTTGACTACCTGACACGTGATTGGTCAATCCTGGGGCCACATCATCTTGATGAATTCAAGAGGATCTGGGCTGAATATGATCCGGAGGCTAAGTACGTTTACAGAGAATTAACAACATATCTTTCATCTGCAGAGGTTATGCAGAGAATCACTAATGTTGCGTCTGTACTGTTTTCAGGGGGAGGATAAAGCATCTGGATGTTGTGACTCTGCTGCGGAGAATCCAGCCTCCCCTCGGCTTTGGAAAACTCTGTCCACACAGGGTGGCCTGCAAGGTAGGCACAAACTCACACGCATAGTCCCACAAGGCTGCAGAGCTGTAGAACATATACACAATATTTGATCAGGCTTTCAAAATCATTCTAAAGCTATTTTTAGATTAAAATCATAGTTTGCTTGGTGTGAAACATACAGAAATTTGTCTGTGTGATATCAGTGTGATGACATATTGACCGCTCATAACACCTTCCACAATGACTCAAATGGCACACTGACAACAGATCAGACATGTAAAAAAACATTTTAGATATTTAGACATTAACGTCTCTCAAGAAAAATTAGTAGTGACCATAGTGTCATTCATTTTCAACACACTGTCAGCTGCCAATAAATGCTGGCAGCAGACAGTCTGTTGAAATGACAGAATGTACCTGTGTATCATTCTCTGTTAAAATTTTGCTTGATGAAACATAATGTTCTGTCTCCTGCAGCGTCTGGTGTCGATGAACATGCCTCTGAACAGTGATGGAACAGTGATGTTCAACGCCACACTGTTTGCCTTGGTCAGAACCGCACTCAGGATCAAGACAGAAGGTAACAGACATATAACAGTATAATAATATATAATAATATGAAACATTCTAATGCAATACAGGCACAAGATATACAAGCAAACACAAGGTGGGCACATCACGTATGTAGAGTATAAGATGGGAATTAAATGTATTAACCAAAGTTAATAGTTACAACAAAGTTACACACTTGTGCTGGACACTGTGCTGTGTAGAAATGTGAAATGAAATATTCTGTTTGTATGTGTTCAGGTAACTTGGAGCAGGCCAATGAGGAACTGAGGGCAATAGTGAAGAAGATCTGGAAGAGAACTAGCATGAAGCTCTTGGATCAAGTAGTGCCCCCTGCTGGTGGTATGTATACTCTGCAATACATTTTCTAACAATGAACAGAAAACTTTAAATAGCCAAGAGAATACACGCTTCTTCCAAAATCATCATTTAAAACAGCTTTTCTGAAAAGATCATAATCATAATATTTTCATTTCTTGCAGATGATGAGGTAACAGTTGGGAAGTTCTACGCTACCTTCCTCATCCAGGAATATTTCCGCAAGTTTAAGAAGAGGAAAGAACAAGGGCTCGTGGCCAAGGTGCCCCCCAAAACTGCCCTCTCTCTGCAGGTACACAAACACACAGACGTTTTGTTTACCCTGATCATAGATTTTTGTTATGGTGTCAGGACATTCAGAAGACAGCAGTAGATTTTTCAAATTGTTACTTTGACCCCAAAATGTGTATATAGTGTGTGAGCACAAATGCCTTGTTTCAGGGTTTTGACAGCAAAATAAACATGTTGGTCACTGTGTTATTATTAAGTGCAACACTTTATATTGTTTGGTCTGTGTGTAGGCGGGCCTGCGGACATTGCATGACATTGGTCCAGAGATTCGGAGGGCCATCTCTGGAGATCTGACTGTGGAGGAGGAGCTGGATAAAGGCTTGAAGGAGCCTGTGTCAGCTGCATCCGAGGACGATATCTTCAGGGTAAAGGTCGGATACACACACCCTCACTCACTCTCCAGAGAGAGAAAGAGAGAGAGAGATGATCAGCGCCCAGCTTGAAGCCATATTACTGCTCCATGCACATACACAGACATGCATTGCATGTGCTCAGAGGTTAAAAAAGGCAAAGCCTCATTCTCCACCACATAGCTTGGCTGCCAATCACTGCAGATACTGAACTAAATTTTAATAATTGGTCGCATGCATTCTGCAAGCACATCTAGTGGCTGCAAATTGCAAAAAGAAAAATGATAACTCATACAGCCAACGGCATTTCATCAAACAGTTGAGCACTGTAAGTTTAAGTCTCTAACAAAAACTAAACACACACTTCTTCGTTCAAGGGTGAGTTATGCTACTTATCAGCCTCCATTGTCAATATCATTACCACAATCATGTGCTTTGTTTTGTTTATTGCTGTATTTTTTATATTCACATACTATATGTAACACAGACAGACTGAAATAAGTTGTTCTAAATATTTTTTAGCAATTAACACAATTAGTCGTTAAGACCAACATTTAGTGTCTGATTCATTCAAGCTCATAATTCTGCTCCCATGTCAAAGATTTCATCTGTTGAAAATACAGTTCTGATTTGGGGATATATTGCAAACACAACCTGTCCTTAGTTTATGACACAAGTCCTTTGTTTTGCATTTCCATCTTGGCTGAGTAAAGTTTTGTTGCTGCTAGCATTGAATGTGACAGTAATAATTCTGTGTTTGAGTGTAGTAACATATAAAGATATTTTGATGTAAACAATATTTGAACTCCCTACCTTTTCCCACTATTCTCACCTTCTTTTCTCATCTTTACTCTTTTCTTCTCCCTTTTCTGTCTCTCCCATTATCTCAATTCCCTTACCTCCACTCCTCATCTTTCTCTCTCCTCTCACCCCACAGCGTACAGGCGGGTTGTTCAGCAACCACGTCAACTACTACAACCAGAGCGATGGCCGCAGTTCCTTTCCACAGTCCTTCACTACGCAGCGTCCCTTGCACATCAGCCAAAAGGGCTCCCCTTGTGAAGGCGAGAGCCCATCTCATGAGAAGCTCATGGACTCAACCACTTTCACCCCTTCCTCTTACTCTTCATCAGGCTCCAACGCCAACATTAACAATGCCAACAACACCGGCATGGCCGGGGTGACAACCCAGGGAATCAGTCGATTCCCAAGCCCGTCCATTAGCACTGTGGACGGGCACACAGGACAGCCGCTCACCCCCATCCTGTTGCCAAGATCAGCGTGGTGCTTTCCTCCAAAGAGGTGAGTGCAGACAGCCAAATCCATCTGCACCTTATCAGGTGTGTCTTTTTTTATTGGTGTCTTTTTTCCTTTCCCTACTTTATGAGCTCTTGAACTGAGGCAAGAATTATTAGTCTGTCTCTTTCATTTCCTGACCATCATTACAGATATTTAGCTAGACAGCTATCTTAATAAAAAACATGACATTTTAGTATGGACATAAATGTTTCTTCTATTTCCTTCACTTTCTGTTTCCTTCCTCCTCTCTTTCCCTGTCTTTTGTTTCTGGTGGCGAGCAGGACGTGTTTTTATGACACCCTCATGCGGTATGTTGCCAGGGGACAGAGAGAGAAAGTGTGTGTGTGTGCGTGTGTGTGTGCGTGTGTTGTGTTAGTCCCCCTAAACGCGTGCAAAAAGGTTTCATAATGCTATATAAAATGGAATTGTTGTCAGAGTGACATAGTGAGGTTTGTTGCTATGCACATAATGCTTTGGTTGCTACAGCGAAAAGCCAGGCTTCTATGCTGCTACTATCAAATCTGCTACCAAAGCCACAGATGGACTGTTTGGTGCAACATGACCAAACCTTTCCTATCAAAGGCTCTTGTTGCTGCTGTTCTCTGCTGTTTTATTGTATTTTATGGCAGGTCTGGGTTAGACACAATGTCTTCTCTTTGCCCATCCATGTGGAAACATCTGAAAGCTCATACTTATTTCCTATTGTGATTCTAATAGCTCAGTACATTTGGTGTTGTCATGGATGCTCTTTTCTTTTTGCCATTATAGAGGCAGATATCTGGGGTTAGTTAGACCTCCCAATGATGAATGTCATGAAATTTAGTCTGGATATTAATGTTCAACCAAGGATAATTCCTCATGATTTTGGTGACCCCTTTACATTTTACTTTTATAATTAACTTTTACGTATTCACGTTTATTTAGTCTAACTTCATCCCCAGAGGTTACATTTTTTGACAATTTATATACAAGATATGCCTTTAACATGCAGATTGCTATTCAGTTTTCTCACATGTTACATTACCTCTCAAGAGTCAATAAAACATGTGTTACATGTTACATATTACTACTAGGAAAAGACCACTCTTAGGACAAACTTTATACCTATAGCCTTATCACTGGCAAGGCGATGAGAATCGATCCTTCCTGAAAAAACATTGCAGCTTTCATTTGTTGGCTAACAGAACTGCAGACTTGAATTTATGTTTACAAATTGTTTTGTTCCTAGAAAGTTAGCCTGCGTGCACAGAATGGGGTCCACCGCAGATTAAGATCATTAGTAAAGGACAGCTCGGTTATAGTAAATTAGAGAGGGGAGTTTAACTACTTCACTTTCCCTGTGTCGAGACAATAAGTGATCCAGAATTAAGTGCTCCATAGCAGGCAAAGTATAAGCTTTCCGATGCACTATCTTTTTTAGATTTTCTTGATTTAGCGACAGGTGATTTAGTAACTTGATTTAGTAACCTCCACCCAGTTGCCAAGTGGAGTGAGTGTTGATCAGACTCATTCATAACAGTCTTAGTCAGGTTTTAATCAAATGCTGTTCTAACCCAGAGTTTGCTGTGGAGCCCTTAAAAAGCTGTGGATTAAAGGGACATCTTGACATTTAGAAATGTGATTTTGTTTTTCTTCACCACACAGTTCTTGGGAAAAGTTAATGTGCTGGTGCCTGAAAAACACAAAGAATAGTTAGTTGTAGTTGTGAGTGTTCGTCATTAAAAATAATGGGAACATCTAACTGCAAGCTAAGCAGTTTGTTATGACTCTGTTTTGGATTTAATTTGAAACACAACTAGTAACAGGTGGTTTCAGGGAGACATGTTGTAGCCTTTAAGTAAACAATCTGATGAACAAGAAGAGATTAAACTTCAAATGTCAGGATGTCTCATTTAAGCTTAAGTCTGGAGTATGAAACAGATGTGGACAGAAAGGGTGAGAAGACATCTTTGGAATATAAAGAGAATATATTTTAATGCCGATTATAATGCAGAGTTTACATTCAATCTATCAGAAAAAAACACACCACACAACCAAGATTTCTACATTGGAATATACGTAATGGGACAGAGTAAAAGACTTTCTTGTATTTTCTGCTGACTAAATTGTATCCAGTTTAATGTAGAGATTGATTTTAGCTTCTTAAGAGATAAAGAGTATAAAAGACAGCATTTGATTCTAAGACTTTATTGGCCTTTATTTTAAATGATGAGCATGAAAAGTGTTTAATTTCCCAGTAGGCTTACATTTAAATGCTGCTCTCCAAGTAACAGCAAGCAACATCACATCACAAGCCATTATCTTGCCAACTACTACTAATCTTTGTTTTTTAAAGATGTCTGAGCCTCAGTCGTGCTATCAGTTTGTCATATTCCAGGTGTTGCCTTTGATGCTTTTTACCATTTTGCTTTAACAAAATAGTTCCCACCTGCTTCTACTCTTCCTCTCCTTCCTCATCTTTCCTCTTCTTACATTCAGCCTCAGTAGGTTCCTCCATCCCTCCTCCAAAGCTCTTCTCTGAGTTTTTTGCTAATCAGCTGCTTCTTCTTTTTTTTGTGTGTTTGTGTTTTCATCTGTCTGCCTTTTTGTCTACCTGTTTTGGTCCGTGTTTCTGTTCATTTTGTGTGTTTGTTTTTTTCTGGCCGTGTGCTTGTGCGTTCGTTTGCAGCTCGGATTCAAGTGACAGCCATCTGCCAATCATCCAAAGAGGCGAGGGGTCAACAGAGGAGACTTATGATGAGAGCTACGTCGACGACAGGGAGTACCACGAGGACGACCATTCGCTCTCCTCTGACATGTACATGCACCCTAAACAATTTAGCTTTCACGTCTTAATTTGATTAGTTTGGGGGTATTTCATTAACTTGTCTTTGTGTGTCCGTGTGTACTCATTAGGCTGGTGTACCAAGATGACACATGTAAGCAGTTGACTCCCATGGAGGAAGGAGAGGAGGTAGAAGACAGAAGAGGAGGAGGATGGCAGTCTCCCAGGAGAGTCTTCCTCTGCCCCACTTCTCTGGGTGAGTAAACACACATGCAAATAAAGGTTTTCTGTGCAACTAGTCTGGCCATATGAAGACATTGCTTCCTGTTTCCATAGTTTACTCATTTTTACATGGTGTTTGTTTGCATATTTGTTGTGTGTGTGTGTGTCAGGACGGAGATCCTCCTTCCATCTGGAGTGTCTCAGGAGACAGTCAAGACCAGACGTCTCCCAGAAGACAGCTGTACCCCTACACCTTGTACATCATCAGGTAGAAGTTGCCGACAAAATAAACACAAATATAGTGTTACACTTAAATGCACATTCTTAATAGTATGCGATGATGAACTCTCAGCCTCCCTGCTCCGCTCTAACACTCTCTCTGTGCTCTCTCCTCCTCCAAGGCTCTGGCAGTGGCAGGGTTGAGTCCTCTGCTAAGAAGAAGTCACTCACCTACCCTCTTCAGCCGGCTGTGCTCTACGCCTCCAGCCAGTCCCACAGGTATGCTGCATGCTGTGCACACATTAAAGGCCTTAAAATCTGTTTGTCGAGTACTGGCATTACATTTCCTCTGCAAGCACAATTATACATTTATTTAATCAGAAAAAAGCAGGCCACTGAATCCAGAATAGTTCATTTTGAAGTTCATATTCTTATCATGTTACAGTTTTGTCATTGTCCTTATTGAGGTAAGGATATTCTCAACTGTTGCTTCTCCTGTCTTTGTTTTTCTAGCCCATGGCAGTGATGCCTCCTACCAGCGAGTACCCTCTCTGAGGCTAGAGGGCTCCAACTCCCATGAAAAGCTCAATACCAGTTTGCCCTCTGTCAACTGCGGGCCCTGGTAAGACTAAGTGCCTTAAAGAAAATGATTACAAGTCACATTTCAATTGTCCAAGAAGCAGTTGTGATGATAATTGTGATACTGTAGGATCAGTAATTCTAAAAATAAATAATGCATCACTCTTACAGGTACAGTGACAGTAATGGGAACAGCCGGGTGCCCAGTCCAAGCACCAGTGTGTCAGTGCCCAATCAAAGACCGCGGCCGGTGTCACTCACAGTGCCCTCACTACTGGGAAAAGACTCCAGCTCACTGTCTCATGGCAGCGCAGGCAGTCTGGTGGAGGCGGTGAGTGTGTGTGTACAGGTTGAAGGAGGTTTCACTCTACTTGTCACTTTACTTGTCATAGGAGAAGATTTGGGAACAGATCCAATCAGAACTACTCTCTTTGCGTGGTAGGGAGGCTAGATGCACACTAACGTTATTTTATCAGCCAACCTGAGCTTGTCTTTTTGCTAAATTATACATATTTATATTTATATCATCATATTTAAAGACTAGATTACATTGATACCATAAATAATCATTCAATAGAAAAGTTTAAAGTGTACTTTCCTCTCTCACTCACTCCATTCGTCTATTTTTCTTTTCCTTCTCAAGGTGCTAATATCAGAGGGTTTGGGTCATTTTGCCCAGGACCCGTCGTTCATTGAGGTGACCAAAGCCGAGTTGGCCGATGCCTGCGACATGACCATTGAGGAGATGGAGCACGCCGCCAACAACATTCTCAACGGCAACACCGCCACGAACGCCACATCCAGCACCTCCTCCACCTCCCAGCACAGTCCCAATGGCAACCTCCTCCCTTTCCACACAGCAGCAGCAGCAACGCACAGGGACCAAGCGGTCAGCGAGGGCGGGGAAGAGGCCGGAGGAAGCAGAGGCTCCGTCCATGGGCCATCCTCAGTGGAGGAGCGGCAGGAGCTGCTAGCAGGGGGGAGGGGACCAGAAGAGGAGGAGGAAGAAGTGGAAATGAAGGAGGAGGGGCACCACAGAAGCTCGGTTGTGATTGGGGCAGCACGGCAGAGGAACAGCGGGCTGTTGGAGGACGAGGATATGGAGTGTGTGACAAGTTTGTAGGAGTTGGCTTGACGGGTTCGATCGGCCAACTGGCCCCTCTGACATCATCAGAGACTGACGTTTGTCAGTGCTGGGTAACAGCGCCACAGCTGGCTCTGTCTGTCCCCGCCCCTCACACACACATACACACACACACACACACTGTCTGCCTCTCTGCCAGACGTACCCGCTCTGGACATTGGCGGCCAGTGACGCAACCCTGGTTACGACTTTGTTGGTTTAATATGAGTTTGTATGTGTGTGAATATTTGTAGTAAAGTATACTACTCTATACTCTATACTATTTGAGTGAATGCTTGTGTGTGTGTGTGTGTGTGTGTGTGATCTATGATTTTCTCTATTTGTACGTGTACGTGAGTGCGTGTGTTCTCCACACGTGTCTGAGTGTGTCTCTAAAGTGCCTCACAGTTTTATCATGTCCTCAAAGTGTGAAGAGCAGAAAAGTAGAGACGAGCAAAAAAAAAAAAAAAGATGGAGAAAGCAAGGATGAAGGAAAGGTAGAAAGGAAACAACAGAAGCAGGAAGTCCTTTTATGGATTTACTGCAGGTGACATAGTGTGTTTATTGTTTTCATTTCCTCTGCCTACTTTGGTGTTGTGTTATTGTTGTTTGTCTGGCCGCCATGAAGCCAGGTAGGGGACAGCAGACCAGCTTGTGGGAGGGGGGATCAGTTAAGGATTCAAATCTGACCGCACCCACTTGAGGTCAAAGGTCAACTCCTCCTTCTTGGTTCACTGATGATGAAGCGCTGTATTGAGTAAACGGGGTCGAGGAAAACCCTGTTTTAAATCTCATTTCTCTTCCTCTTCCAAAGCTAAGGAACCTTGGAGCACAGCCCTGCCAGCCTGGGGGTGGGATTAAGGTGACAAGCCACCCCCAGCCAAAGGGGGGAAGGATTTGAGGGATGGACCAACAGCCAGAACAGGGCTGCTGTACGGGGCCGCAGGCAGAGAGAGACACTCACAGGAAGCTAGCCAGCTCTTCTATCTGCTGGTCAATAAGACGCCAGCGAGAGACAAGCTCACCTCGTCCGTCACCTTGATCTGGCTTTGCCTCCTCCGCCGCTTTTCTTCGTTTTGGCCACACCCACTTCCTGCCACAAACAGGAAATGGGAGGAGCATTTGGTGGCTAAGCAGAGACAGCAGGCCCCCTTTTCTGCCTCATACCTCGCCGTTCCTCACTCCTCCCTCTCTCCTTCCTCCCTCCTCTTTGGTTATTCCACCATCCGTCTCCCTCCATCGCTGGGTTTTTGCTTTTTCAGCGTTCGGGAGGCGAGTGTGTCAAACAGGGCAACAGAGGCAGAGGGTGGAGGAGAGGATGGGAGTGACCGATTGAAAAGAAAACAGACTCTGGGCATGGATCTACAGAGGATCTGTCCGTCAATCCACCTCACTTCCTTCTCCAAGACCCTCCTCTTCCTCTCAGCGTGGAATCCTATTGGATTTGCTGCCACACACTCTCTCTACAGACCACGCCCACTATGTATTTAACAGTTCAATATTGTGCAAAACTGGCTAGCCATGACTATTTTGTTTTATATTCATGATGTTATTGGTTTAATTTATCCTTGATTTGTTTGCACAATCGGGGTGCTGGTCTTATAAATGTATTTTTGCTCGGTTTATTTTAGGAGAATTTTAAGAGGTTTTAAGTATCGAAGCAGGGCGTAGTGTTTGCGTGCGAGTGTATAACTATATTTGTGCGTGCAGGTGTGTGTCTGCGTTTTAGTACAGGATGTGTGTGTGTGTGTGAATGCGTGAGATAGCGTGTATCTAAAAGGGGGGGTCTTTCTCTCTATCAGTATGCACCTTTTACAGATTGTATCTATTTATTTATTTATTTTTCCCAGAAGAGAAAAAAATGTGTATGAGGATGTACGTTTGTATGTGCGTGTGTGCCTGTGTTCGAGTGGTTACTTATGTATTCTAAAAAGCTGATTTTAAGCCTAGACAGTAAATTAAGGTAGCATTACAAGTATGGTATTGTGTGAGTGTGTGAGAGAGGGTGTGTGTGTGTGTATGTGTGTGATAATGGGCCTCCTTAACACAGGGTTACCATGGACAGGCATGCTTCCAAAGCTTTGTGGTTTCTTTAGCATGGTTTTTACTTTTTAGCCAAGCTGCAACGTCAGAAGCCACTCTGAAAATTAGTCATCGCATAACTTTTCTTTATTTTCTGTATAGAGATAGTTAGGTGTTAAGGTCTCCAGCGAGGTCAGAGTGACACTTAAGTTTACAGCGGTGATGAGTTTCGGCCTTGCAGCTTGGCCAGAAGGTAACAAGCCTTTTGGCATTTGCTGCTTTTCTTCTTTACGGTGGATAGTTACTCTGAATGGTAGAAGCACCAAATTCGTACTGCCACAGTGACGCTCATGAAGTGAAGTGGGGAGATGACGCCCTGATCACTCAGCTGTAACACACCGTAATCACATCATTTAATCGTAGTTTAAACTCCAAATGAACTATTAGGGCTGGTGTACAGATGCTGCAAGACTTCTGAATCACATCTCTTTGTCTGAGGTCTGCTTATATCACAAAACATGATGATTTATTATTGATTTATTGTCATTAGAAATAAAACAGTTCCCTGTCTGTATGATCACTTACTGGTAAAAACTAAGTACTGAAAAAATCTTACAGGCAGGAAATTTACTAGTAATTGGTAAGATGTGATAATTGTTTGGTTAACATGATAAATTATTGGATACAGATCAGAAAACATCATCTTGAAGGGAAGTTGTGTCCTGGATAAACCCCTGGTGTGATTTTTGTCTTTTCATTTTCTTGTAATGGATTTTAGGTAGCATGCTGACAACTTTTTTATTGAACTTTCTCTATTATGGCACAGGTATGAACCTCAGGCCTCAGTACATTACACAGGGCACAGGTATCTCTTTGGAATTGTATCTTCTCCAAAAAAAAATTTCAGTATATCACATCTTTGGTACCAATTGTCACATTTATTAACTGACTTTATAGTATTTAAAGCTGAAATGATTCAATTCAGCTCTCAAAATTCAGAAAAACAAACAAACGTGTTTGTTGTTACCACCACAATCCCGACACAAACTCAAAAAGACATGAGGATAGTATTGAAAATCTATCTTAGATTCATCAGATGCATCTCAATAATAAATTCAATTTTATGTTCTGGTTACAGCATTAAAAACACTACTTTTAAACTATTTTATTAGCTCTAAAAATCCAGATATGTTGCAATAGCCTAGGACAATTCAAGAAATTTGTCAAAAGACTATAAATTATAAATCTGTAAAAATGTTTTACTTTAGACACATTGAAATCTCACCCTGAGACACTATCCCATGTGAACTTACAGCCATTAGCTTTCACTTTAGTTTACCATTAAGGACTAACTGCTGGGCTCTCATTCCTACATGTTGAGCAGAGCAGGTTTGTGGCAGGGAAGGGTATGCATGAACACACTGCCATACACTGCATCCTGTGCCAGTAACAGACTTCTGACATTATTATGCAAACTAAATGTGAATGTTAAACATGTTTTTAGTGGCAGTGCTATTGTTGTTTTGTGGTTATGATCATACTGCAAACCCTGAAGAAGTCTGTGTTGTCAAAGGAAATACCCTCCACGACATTTCGTCTGTTGCCGTTGTTTTGTTTTGTTTTGTTTTGTTTTTTTCATATCAAGAACCTTTTATCTTCATTATGTCTTCAGCATTTTTTTCTTTCAGTTACTCTAAAAGCACCTCATTAAAATAGTTCTTTATTCAAATAACTTGGTACCATAAGCTAACGGGCTACTTTGCAGCTTGTGGCTCAGTTTCAGTATAAGCTGCTTTTTTCTAGCCAAACTTTAAGTCTAAAAGTTAGGAGGTCAGATTTAGATATGGCCAAACATGTTAATGTGTATGCAGGAAAGCATCTGGGTTCAGTGTTTTAACCTTAAAGTTAGCACAATCTCACTTTGTGCTTTGTTGGATCAACCCTGCTAAAGTTTATTTAACCCTGAATTTAAATGAGTTCTTTCTGCTAATTTACTTGCTAAACCTAATGCCTCTTAGGTTTAAATCCTCAATTATAAATGTAACCAGCAGGCACCTGTGTTGTAAAGTAGTAGTTTTTGTACCCGAGCTGCTACAGAGGAGCCAGCAACAGTGTCTGCTTTCTACCAACAATTTTATTTAGTATAGCAACAGCTATGAATGTTACTCTCTCAAGGCAGTTTTGATAAGAAACCATGTAACAAATGACGATACTTTACTAAATTTTAAGGAATCAAAGAATTATTTAACACAGAACCATTCTCAGACTTGACCAAGTAAAATTAGAACGGGGATATTCCCACAAGGCTGTGTAACAGATATGTTTTATCTGCTATGATCATAGCCTTAAGATGAAGAATCAGTAATCACACAATTCTGAATCACATTCAGAAATGTTCAGCATCACTTCCAGCTTTGAGAATAAAAGAACACACATACTTCATACATACATTCATAAACTACATTCAGTCCAAATCCTTTGCTTTTGTGATTTCTATAAATGTTACTTTACATATTATAGACACGCATCCTCCTATAGAGTAACCCTGCATATCAGAAGTGCCAGACCAGGCTCTGTTGTGTCTGTTTAAAGGCTCTTTGGTTTCAGGTGAGAGAGATTCAGAGGCCTGTGGTGCCCCCGTGTGGAGTGGAGCAGCATTGCAGTTTGATGTTATAATATAGGTTAGTATGAATTATGAGGTGTTGTGTTGCAGTATATGGTATGAGTGGGTGTAATCCTGCATCCCACAAGATATGCAAAAACAATGCAATAACTATGACTGTATACAAGGTTCCCGAAGTAAATATACGTGTGAAAGTGAAAAAACATCATGACAGTGTTTTTTTTGTTTGTTTGTTTGTTTGTTTTTACATTTTTGAGTAAACTCAGTGGTTTCCATGCCAGAGAAACCTAACATACTTGAAATCAGGTACATTGCAGTGCAGTATAGTAAAGATGTATTTATTTATCTTAATCGTGCCAGGGTGTTGGATCTGAATCTGCAGTCAAAAATGTGTGTCGAGACAGGGACGTGAAATTGGTGTTTTTGCTCAAAGTTTAACATCCAGCCAATGGAGACCCAGAACGAATAGCTGATTATTTATTTTGATGATCCAGCAGCAAAAATAACTAACTTCACCTCTCTGACTCAATACATTTTTGACTGTGACCCTTTTCTCTTGTTTATTTCCAGTCAGTCCTTAAATGGACTGAGCTACGTGGGTGCACCATCAGTATTGCATGAGGTTCACGTGTTGACATTGAGCGTGCCAGGTTTTGCAGTCGTTTTGTTTTTATCAGGTTAAGTATCACATCACATTACGATGGAGTAGCTATTCCTATTTAGTGTACATATGATTAAAGTCAGTATTTCTTCTTTAGATAAACATCTGACTGTGGACAGCAGTGGAGAGGTGTTTGGAAGGTGATTTTGCATATCTTGTGTCTTAGGGCTCTTGGTTCATTTTCTGATTCTTAACCCTGACAAGGACAGAGCTCATGTTTATATGACTGTTGAAAAGTTGAGAAAAATATTTTTAGTCCCAAGTTTTAGACAGGCGTCACTACTTCTTTGCCTATATGTGTTGCCATAGTCTCTGTCTTCAACCCTTTTCCTCGTCTGACATGTGAAAGATGGAGCAGTGGGAGTAGTTTGTATGAAATGGACCAAATTACCCTTAATTAGGAGGAGTTTTTTTAAAAACAAATTGGACAGCTAAATAAAACGTACATACTTTATTGCTTACTTGTTTAATTCAAGCACAATGTGAAAATGTACATCAAACTATTGACTTAAAATCCACATGTTAAACTGGAGACATGTCCCTATTTCATACCTCACACTAATTGTGAGCAGGTTTTGAGTGTGTTCACGGTAAAGTGACAAAATGAAGTATACTCAAAACAGCACACATAGTAAAGAGTGCTCTGTTGTTGTCATGTAAAACATTAAAATGGTATATCAGAGCTGATTTAGTATTAAAATTATATAAAGAAATTGACACAGGACAGGGCTGAGATATTTAATTTTAATGAGACGTTTAGTTCCTAGTATGGGTCAAGCTCCAAACACGCTGGACGCTTATTATTGTTTGCTATAATTCAACTAACATTATCTCTTCTACAGATCTGCCCACGTCTTTTAATCTCCATGTCATACAAATTACCCCGATGATATCATTATGACAGCATCAGGGTTATTTTCTCAGACTTAACTGTTTCCACAGGTTCAGTCATACACCTCGTGGTAAGTAAACTGGCTGTCTGCATGAGTAAAATGTATGCAGTGGCCCTTTAAAAAGCTAATTTCACATGATGCAGTTCTAGCAAAATGGCAGATTACAACCAATAAAATATTCTCCCATTTTAAAGTCACAGTAGTTTGCTTGCTGATTTCTTGTATAGCAATTGCAAAAACCATGTAGTATAAACATTGGAATCTGGTGTACAAGTAGTGTGTGGTATGGATTTGGAACAGTCCTTTTTTAAAAGCTGACATTTTGACTGATTAGCGGGAAAAGCACATGTGTAGCTAATAATCTTAATCACTGCTCATTTTCATTTTGATGTGGCAGTAAACCAGCATGTATCAAACCATGGCTGCGGAGCTGGAACCTCTAGATGGAATGTAACTGTTATTAATGATATTAGTAAGACCTGCAAGTCCCATTGTGTGTGTTTATGTACCTGTGGTCTCTGCTCACTGTAGGCCATTAGTGGCCAGTTCATCAGGCTGATAAGCTGCGGCTGTGTCTGCTGCCTCCATGGATCTCCAAACAAACCCCTCTGCCATAAAGGGTGCACTTCAAATCCAAGTTATTTCCTCAAGTGTAAGTGAAGATCGAGAGAGAATAAAGGCATGGTTTTTAGACGGATGACAATCTAGTTGATGACATTTGAAAGCAGCGGCTGTTTGGTCTGAGTAAGAATGTTGGATAGAGAGTATTTTTTGGTTTTATTTCATCATGTTTGAATTTCAGGGTGGTCTAAGTTCTGACATGGTGAATTATATATCCAAGTAATGTTGTATGTGCATGGGTTTCTCTCTCTAGGGATATAAAGTATTGGTACTCTGTGAATGGTAATATCTTTTGTCTCACCACTAGCCAATGATTGTATATTTTTATATACCATATACCATACTATAGCAAGATATATATGAATATATAATATTTAATCTCCAGAATGTTAGTGTAAGGAAAAGGCAGGACACTTATTTGGGAATGTAGTTATTGAAATTCTGAAAATGTGTCTCATAGGCCTACTGACTGAGGGTCAGTATGAATTTATTGAACAAAATCCCACTTTATTGACTGTATTGTTGACCAAATGGAACCAGCAGGGAATAATGTAGTTATATTTACTGAAGAAGAAACATTGTATGTGTAAGCTGATGGCATATACACGACGGGTTTTTAGGTCGTTTCACAACGGGCTTGGATGATTCCCCAACCATGTGATTAGCTGCAGAACACGAGAAAAACAGAAAGGCTACTTCACGTTTATGTTTTAGTCATCTAAATACTGGAAATGCAGAAATCAATGCTGTTCACAATTTGATATCTACCTTAAATTTTGAAGCAACAGAGAGATCTGAAATCTGAAATGCGTTTGTTTATATGTTTGTTTGTTTTCGTGAAGTGTTCTGAAAGACATTAACCTACCAGCAGCCTGTCAGCGCAGGTCAAAGTCTGGACATTTTCCTACTGTAGCACAGAGAGACCCCGTCTCTCTTTCACTAATCCTACATCAGCGACACACACACACATATACACTGTACACAAATGCATTACTTATGCTATTAAACACAACTAACCAAAAAAAAAATCCACCTATCAAGGACTAGATCTCTCTATGCTTTGAGCCATTAAAATCATGTAGCTTCAATTTTTTTCTTCCAAGAAAGGAATTAGAGGACTTGAACTACATCTACAACGCAGGCAGGAAAGTGAGGAAGTTCAGCGGCTGACGGACTAAGTCATTTTGTGTGTTTATGCAGCATTGAAAAAGAGAGAAAACGATCCGATTTTTTTTGTGTGTGACATCTAAAACTGTTGAATTTATCTTCTGCATCTCGACAGCAAGAGCAAAAACTCCAAAATATTTTATGTTTGTGTGGAAGAGCTGCTATACGTGTACATGTATAAATTTCAAGCTGCTCAGTATTAAGAAAAGATGTCATCCAACATGCTTTAACAAATTTTACACACGTTTTAAAAAAAGTATTGGAGTTGTGTGTTTATCCTAAACTTATCCACAGATATGTGTTACTTATCAGAGAGAGTGAGGCTGGAAAGCAGATTTCCTCATGTGCATGTTGCTCATCACTGCAACAGATATATTTTCTTGTAAACAGAAGTGTTTGTTGATCATTGTTTGATCCTGACAAAATATTTTAAGAGGACTATTTTGAATATAGATTTTATTTTCCTTTTTTTCTAGGTAGAAATCAGCATAGCCTGTTGTTGTAGGAATCTAATTAAAATCAAATTAAAATATGAATTCCCTTTTCTGGAGAAACAAGAGACGATGGCCTCTTTGTTTTTCTGTTGTACAGATGTTATTTTGATGCCAATGCTGGTGAACGCTTTAGGAAATGCAACAGAAAGTGAAAGGAGTATATTATGAAACACAAGTTTATATGTCTTCTATTTTAGATATTATATATAGAAAATACTATATCTAAATTATAAGATATTGAATGGTATTGAGTTTGATGGACTGCAGAGGATCAAAAGAAATCTTGTTGAGAAGAAATGCCCAGATACTGTTTAAACTTGCTGGCATTTTCTATTTTTCAGGATGGTTTTACCATATGCTAAATGTCTCCATTAAGGTCACAAATCATGATCGATAAGTTTCCTTTGTGTGAAAATTAGCCTTTGTTGCCAGAACAAAAGCAGAAAAGCAGGATTATAGTGAGAGGCACATGCAATAGGACATGCTGTGACAGTGGTGCATTTCATTAAATAAAAGTGACACATTATATAGATGTTTTTAGAATTTAGACACCTGATGGATTAAGGGTACATCTTGATTAATTAGCAAGAAATTAGGCATCGGGCTGGGAGACTCTGCTCAATTTACAGCCTGCAAAATTGAAATAGTTATATGGATTTTGAAGGCAATTTTATTGCAGTCACAACATTTTAAAACCACGATCAGTATAGAAAGAATCTCAACCAATCCTCTGCTTACTGTGCTGCACTGGTTCATAGTAACACCCATAGATGGAAAAAATGTGATTTGTTCACTCAAGATGGCGGTGAGGAACAAAAATATGATTTTATTTACAAGCCTCCTCCTTTTTCCTGAGGCTGTTGAGCCCTAAAACTAACCAAATAGATAATACTTGCTTGCCCAATAGATTTAGAAATAACATTATTGTGTAGCGGCTCCTACAGCAGCACCCCTATGTGAACATTTAGGAAGACTCTTGTAGTACTCTTCTAGTATTGTAAGGACCTTGAAAGCCTCGTGTTTATCACTCATTACTAATCTTACTGTTATTCATATACTTAAATTAATAATAAATCATAAAGGAGGTCCCTGTTTGCACATATTAGAATATCTGACACAGAGGTTACTCTGTGTTTCACTTTTTTGGAGAAGAACGCTGCACCCCACAGCCTGCTGACTGAGTAGAGGAGTTTTCAGTACCAGCCAGTGTTTCTTCAGGATTCAGCTAACAACTATCAGCTCTAGAGGTGTTGCAGCGGCTTTATGATGCAGACTTTCTGTCAATGGTTCTTGGTGGTTTTAAAAAACACAGCTCTGCAGAACCATGAATGTCTCTGCCTCCCTGCATCTGCTACTTCTCTCTAATTTCATTGATAAGAGCTACTTGCACCATGAATGATAATGATTTCATCCCTTGAATGTAGGATGCAGTGATGCTCTTAGCGTACTTACATATCCGAAAAAGCCACATTAAGTATTTGAAAGATTTAGGCTACTGGTTTATGTTTGGATCCTTTGTTTGTTTGTTTGTTTGTTTGCAGCCCTTAACGGAAGAAACTGTTGGAAACTTTTAGTCAGCTATCTCAGTTTTGACCACCACAGACAATAAATGATCTGATTTGATCTCTTTGCTGACACATTGGGTGATTCCAAGTGGGGTTTTTTTAATCACATTTGATCACAAAGAGATAGAAACAAATAGATCCCGTACGTCTGTGTGTGTGTAAACGCAGCTTTAATGAATGACTTGGCCCACCAGAGAGCATCGGCAGTGTACATTTTCAGTGTTTTCTTCTGTGAGTTATTTCTTGCTGGTGTGGAAATGCCTCTTAAACAGCATGCAGGCGTTGACTACATTCTTTTTTTTTAATCCAGGCCTTTTACCAGCCTGACAATTCAATGGCAGGGGATCCACGGCTCCATATACAGTAGTGTTTAACGAAAGCTTTTCTGCTCCATATTTACTGAGTAAATGCCAGGGCTGTGACGCTTTGTTCTCCACTGGTCAGTAGTGTCTTATGATCTTGTCATAGTCTTAGTTCACTGCTCATGCAAAGTGTTAAAGGGCCTTTGACAGGATTGAGCTGTTTGTTTGTTTTTGTTTTTATCTGTCAGATAGAAGTCCGTTGTTAATCCTTGAGTTTATTTTGTACGAAGAGAGGTGTTCACACAGAGACCAATTTGTTGTAATATTAGTAGTGACACTACTGTTAAATGTAGTATTTAATAACAGCACTATTTATGGTCAAAAAATGAACTAGAGTGTGTTATTGTACTTGCGGTAGCTTTGGAGGAAGGTGGCCATTTTGTAACTGAGTTCTTTAACATAAGCCACTCCCCCTCGACTGTGAGGGATTTCATTGGTTCTGAGGTTGCTAAGTGACACTGGCCCAACATCATTTGGTTTCCTCAGTTACCATTTGTCTCCCTGGTGATGACTGCATGGTCTCACGGTTGACACACCCTTTTTCTTCTTCTTCTACTTCTACTTCTTATTCTGCTTCTTTCTTTTTTCTAAAGGAGAGTTCTTGATTTTTTTGTTTTTGTTTTTGTTTTTTTGTTCATTCATTTCATTTTAGATTTTAGAAAGGGAAAGAATACAAATCAAATAAATCAGAATATTAATTCAATCACTTTTTCTACTCCTATTTTCAATAAAAAGTGAAACGAAAAAAACCAAACAAAAAGTTGATTTGTAAATAAGTAATGTACAGTTTGTATCTGTAACTTGTCAGTCTGTCATTGGTGACAGAGTCTGTCTTGCTTATAACGCACGCTACCAGTAAATAAAAAAAGGAAAAAGTATATTTAGACTGTATGGTCCCTTGAAAGCAAGTTTTAAATTAATATCTGATGTATATTCCTGTAACATTGCATTTTTATCTGAGGAATGATGTTATTAAAAAATTGCAAATAAATTGCATTTCCTACAGCTGCGTTTTTCCCTTCCCTTTTATGTTTGCATTTCAGGTCTTTTTCCTCACACTTTATCTGAGTAGACCAACTATCAAGTTACTGTAATCTGCTATTAAATTTTTTTTTTTTTTTGTGGTGTTATAGTTAGTTGTTTTACATAGAGGTGGGCTTCACTGCCCTTCCAAGAGAAAATCCAACCTAAAACATCATAATCATACTGAGGTTTATGGATGTTTACTGGTTAATAACTTTAAGCCTTAAATTAAAATATTTGAACATACATTATACAAATATAATATAATATAAACTCCATCTATCCATTTTCTGTAACCGCTTATTCTCACTTGGGTCACGGGGGCGATAGAGTCTATCCCAGCTGACTTAGGGCTGACAAAAATTACACATATGCTACTGTGGGCTTCTGCTGTTTAACACCAGCAAACTGTTTGTTAAACCACAGAATCAAGCCTTAAAAATCATCAGCATCTACAGGAGAGCAGAAGTTTATTTGAGCCCGTCTAAAACAAGTACTCTGTGTTATAATGACAACCCAAAACCACAAAATAGCAGCCTACAACATAACAATGACATCAGTGTTGGCAACTGTAAACAGCTGCTAAAAACGCACTAGTTTGGTGACTTTAACAGCGTCTAACAGGACAAGGCGAAACAACAACACTAAAAGCTACACGTCATGTTTATGAGTTGTCAGGTGTCTTTTCAAATTCCCCTGCTGGGAGAATTCTTTGGCACAGTTTGGACACTTAAATGGCTTCACTCCGTTGTGGCTCAGCGTGTGTCTCTTCAAACAGTTCAGCGTGAGGAATCGCTTCGGGCACTCTGAGCAAAGGTAAGGACGCTCCCCTGTGTGTGAGCGTGAGTGGACATTTAAGTGACTCTTGCTGGAGAAGCCCTTCCCGCAGCGGGTGCAGGTGTACGGCATCTCACCCGTGTGTGACCGTGTGTGCAGCAGCAGCTCCCCAGAGGACAAGAAGGACTTCCCGCACGTGATGCACAAGTAATTCTTCTCCCCTTTGTGCATCTGCATGTGTCTTGTAATGCCCGCTTTGCTGAAGGCTTTCCCGCAGATCGTGCACATGTTCGTGGGGCCTTCGTGCAGGCGTTCGTGCTGCTTGAGCGAATAGTTGCACAGGAAACCCTTGTTGCACTGGCTGCAGATGAATATCCGTCCTCTCTTGTGGAGTCTCTGGTGCTGATAATAACCTGATGGGCTGGTGAATCCCTTCTCACACTGGCTGCAGTGGTGTGGGAAGCTGTGGAGCTTCAAGTGAGTCTTTAGTTGATTCGGATGTTCAAAAACCTTTTCACACTTCGGGCATTTAGTTTCTTCCTCTGTGAAGTTTTTGGTTACAGGTCGCGTGCTCAGGAACCTTTTGTCTTCTCCTGTGGACTCTCTCTGTTTATGTCGCTCCTTGTTTTCCAAGTTGTCCTTCTTCTGCTTACGTACACACTTTTTTTCAGCACAGTCTTTTTGTTTTCGTTTCCACTTTTTCTCAGAGTTGTCTCCTACTCTCTTCTTTTCGGCGTTCAAGTCTTTACTTTCCTGTGGAGTCTTTGTTTGGGCTTTTTTCACAGATATTTTTTTCCGCATGGGAGCTGTTATGTGGTGCTCACTCTGGATGTGCTCTTGAACCTTCCTCTTTGTTCGGTGAGTGAACGAACACTGAGGGCACATGAACAAACGGGACAGACGACCTGGAAACAGAGTAAAAAACAGCAAGTTAGTACAATAAAATTGACTGATTCTGGTCCAAATATGGTCTGCTACTGCAGCTGAGTTTGTCTAACCTAATTCCCTTTTTGGCAACCAATCGTCTGCATTGACATCTAAGCTTTGACTCGAGTCTTCTTCTAAATCTTCCATTGCCAGGGTCTCTTCCTCATTGTTATAATCATCCTCGTCACTGTAAGGCTCAGTAAATCTCTCCACTCCAGTTGGAGCAGGGAGGGCTATGGTGGACAAAAGTATATCCTCTTCACTGCTGGAAGGAGCTGTAGTAGAGGAGACACATATTAGAGGCTTGTTGTTGTGTTGGGAACATAAATTCTTGAAAAAAAAGTTACATTTGTTGAAGAAAACAAGACAGAATGTAAAGTGAAGTGAGCAGAAAAGAACAAGCCTTTTCAAAACGCGATCTTTTACACAGAAGGAAACCACACACAAATACGCTGCTCCACTTGTTGTTTGTTAAACTTACCGGAACCGAGAGTCCCCGACTGTCCGTGATGAATCAGCAGAGTCTTCAAGGCAAAGGGTTCAGACAGATGCTGTTCAAATCCTTCTAACACAGATGTTGTTTCAGTGAGCCACGCTGCGGTCTGAGAAACAGAAAGAAGAACACCAAGACGCAGGTTGGCAAATGTGCAAACCGTCATGTGCTCAAAGCAAAAAGCACAAAAAGAAAATCCAGTGACATTGTTTGATGCTTTTGTGTATGTGTTTATATTGAGACAATGGTGGAGAAAAATTAATTGAAATGTTCTAAAAAAAAAAAACTTGACGATTCAGGATGTAACAGCCTGAGGTGTGATGTGCACCTGTTGTAGGTCTGGTATGGGCAGCAGCTGCTCCAACCTGGACAGGAACTCTGACACCAGCTGCTGCAGTCTTTGGTCATAGTTAGAGCCGTAGTTTACAGGAAAAACCTCCTACGGAAACATATATTTGGATTTAGATAATCAATACATCACTGGTGTAAACAGCGTTTCTCACAGACACACTCACTTGGAAGAAGAACTCCTTCTCAAAAGGAACGCTCAAAAGGTTCTGAACCAGGCTGGCAAAGTTGGTGTAAGAAGTCTTCAGTATGTCACCACTGGCCTGTCAAGGAATGAACAATAATGACGTTTAGAAAGGTTTTGACTACTTATCAAATGTATGTGTCTCCCCAATGTTGTGTTTACTGTCAGCTTGTATTAAAATAGTTTATCAGTTACGGCAGTAATGGTATTACAGATTATTTATTTTGGAAACTCCATATTTTTGAGGACAATGACAATGTTCTGGATTTCTAAATTTATTTGTATCGGCCATGTTTTGTTCGAAGCGAGCTGGAGCAGATCTGGATTGTCACCATCTGATCAGTGGAGCTCAGTTCAGTGTTGCAGGTGTGGATTTTATCCAGGTGGCTCTGGATGGTCTGCAGGTTGGCGACTCCATCACCACGACACAGCTCCAGAACCAGCTGAAACGGGGCAGGGCAGGGTTGGGAGATGTAACTCAAATTTCAGAGCATGACACAGTAGGGCAAATAATGATTTCCATAATGAGAAAGGGTAATATAGGACACACACTAACATTAACTCAGAAATATGCAAATATAGATGTTCCACAGCCCTTTAAGGAAATCTCAACCATGCTGGCTTAAACTTAACTGAGACTAAAAGTTCATTCTTGGCACATTATTATTATATATGATCAATTAGAGAATGTTTGTCATGCACCAATGACCTCACCCTTGCTCTCAGGCCCAGGATGAGCTGAGCTCTCTGACTGGGACTCAGCAGCTCTGGAACCATCTCTGTCACCAAACTGATGAAGTCCACCAGCTTGTCGTACTGCATCACGCTGTGCTGCCGGACCACTTGCCATATGAAAGCAGACATAAGTCTCACTGGAGGGACAAGGAGGTGTAAGGAGGCCGGAGGAAGAGGGGAACCTGGAAAAGACATTTGAGACAAGCGTACTACAATAAGTAAAGTCTTACCCTAACCCTATTTTTCGTCGACAGAGGCGCGAATAGCCATTTACAAGTGATTTAACCATAACAGGCTAGCTGGTTGCGTAAACTAGCAGTTAACTGAATAAATAATCACACATACCTTCGCTTTTCCACGCCATTTGTTAGTTTAAAAACGTCTAAACAATGACTAAAACATAATATCTGCATTCATTTTACAGAGCAGAAAAATACACTTATAACTTCCGGGTGAAACGGATGTTGTGATAATGTCGTGCCGTATTCTTTCAAAATAAAAGCTGGAACGTTCAATTATACTGGGAAATACCACTTTCTGCCAGTAGATGTCGCACACCTGTCACAATTTTTGTGGTATCATATTTATTTATTTGCTCAGGTAAAAATAAATCTAATGCAACCAGATACAACAGCCCTGCTATAAATTTGATGACCGTTAAATTGCTACCTGGAGATGTAAGTTTATGTTAGTGGCTTAATAAGTTTGTCAACACAGTTGGAGTTGATTTTTTTTTTTTCACCTAATGGTGGTTGAACATTTTAAACAAAAGCAAGTTGTTACATTGTCTGTTTACTGTATCTGTTTCTAGGCTAACTTTCTGGACAAAATGATCATGTAGGATCCTTGAAGTCTTTGGACAATTTGTCTTTTTCCTGCATTTTCTTTTCACACAGTGTTACTGTCTGTAGCTACTTGTCCATCCTCAAAGGAAGTAATAGATTTGATGTGACTTCTTTTGTCTGTCTCCATTGTGTACATGTTCATTCAGCTATTAGCCGTGTGTGTGATTTGTTTGTGTATTAGGGCCACAAACAAAACAAAAATTTAGTTTGGGGCCACTAAAAGCTTAGTGTTGGCCATGCTGAATAGTCTTTAGCTGGTCTCCAAGTCGAAAAAAAATATTATTTTGCCTCTTACCTCTCCAAGTCTCTGCGGCCTACCAAAGTGGTCAAAGGTGGGAGTAGAAAGCCTGCATGACTGATTCAGAGTGTGACTAAAGTTAGCTCAGTGTTACTGACTGTCGGTTCATTTTCCAAATTACCTCATTTTATTTTTTGATTGATTTTGCTTTTATTGCAAATACATTCATGTTTATAGGCAGTTGTTTTGTTACTTTATATAGTGATTTGTCATCAGTTTGAATTTGGTCAGTTCTGTGTAGTTATGTGCGAGTTACTTTCCACAAAAGTGACAGACATTTGCTGTGTTGCCCTTGTATGACAATGAAACCTCGTTTTTAAGCAGCAGTTCACCACCATCAGTGTTCACCGCCTGCAGTATATATAGACTTTTTTTCACAGCAGCCACTTTGACCTGAAATAATAGGGTAAACACAGATGTTAACAATGATACTAATTAATGTTCTGGTCCATTCAGGTCAAACAGAGTCAGGATGCTGCTGTGGTGCATGTTGGCTCACTGTAAATATACTGTTTGTATACATATATAGTGTTGTAGTCAAGACCAGGACCAGAGTGAATCGAGACCAAGACAAAACCAAGACTTTGTGGGATCGAAAGCAAGTCAAGACCAAGGAAGGGCAAGACAGAGACAAGACCAAGACCCAATAAAGTAACATACTGTTCTTGCTTATGCTTTAGAATCACGAGGTCCATCATGTGACCCTTCTTTTAAATTCAGGGCTCCCCTGCTCCAGGTTGTATCATGATCACCTTTAAAGACATGAGACGCACAATGGTACACACCCAGATGCATCACGCCCAGTCAGTGCCGCCCAGAGTGCGCTGCAGGCGGCAGCTTTCGACTATTCACCGCTACTGTACGTGTCAGCCCAAGTATTAGAAGAAAATCAGCAGCTTCTCGTCACCATTATGACATGAGTCTTTAGTTACGCTCACGGAAACTCGTTTATTCACACAGCTAATAGCTCATTTGTGCGCAAACTTGGACAACACGCCTGGATACTTGTCGCCATGGGAGGAAGACGCAGAGGCGCACCTGGATCTGACGAGGACTACTCCTTTGTCAGTCCAGTTGTCAAGTATCTACTGTTCATATTTAATTTCTTATTTTGGGTAAGTGTTTTCTTTTAAACTCACAAAGGTCTCACAGTGTGGTGACCTTTTCTTTACTTTTCCCTTTGTGCAGGTTAATTATTGTTTCGTGGCAAACTAGATTTTCTTTCTGGTTGCTTAAATTAAACTTCTTAATAACAAAATGAGTTATTTCAGGTTACAACTATGTCAGACTTACTGTGTGAGTCTGTCTGCTGACACCTGATGCACCCACTGCTTTATTTGAGTTAGTTATTCATTAACTTTGTTTTTCTTTTAAAGTGAAACTACAGGAAATAGGAGAGGGGAGGTTAATATTCATAGCTGATACACATTAGGTGTTTCCTGCTCAGCCGTTGGACTGTGACAAAGTTTTATTCTTACTGTCCATATCAGGAATGTATGATCAGACTTTGTCTCAGGGGATTTTGAACTCAGAACCTGTTTGGCCATCAGATATTGTTGTCAATTCAACTGCTGTGGTTTTATTTCAGGCTAGTCCTTTTCATGACATAGTCAGTTGCCAAGGAGCAGAAACTTCTATTCATATGTGGATGCCATCTCCAGCTTTGATGAACACAGCAGGGGATTACATTGAGTGTTTCCTTAGATATGCACGGTTTGGTTGTGACATGTTGTTACCCACATTAAGTTGTTAATAATTGCTTGACTTTAGACTTTAAAAGTAAAGGATTTGGTTAAAAATAACAGCAGTGGGTTGTAAACAAACCAAAGTTCATATCCGTGAGTTTCAGGGACTGTAACATAAGGAGATTTCTGACTTGCAACATTTTGAAGCAGATCTGTTGGTGCAGATTATACTTGTTGGGTTAAGACTTTATTGTTTCTGGCAGTAAAAGTGACAGAAAAGAGGAAGTAAAATAAACATACTAGAATCCTTCTTCCTTGTCTGTTAACTTCTACATTTTCAGCAGTATCTTTTTAAACCACCGTGTATGAGTGTGTCAGCCGCGTTTAAGCTGTAAGCGTGACTTCTGGCCATGTACAAACAGGATAAGGCTGTGCAAAAACTTGAAGCTCTTCAACATGGAATGTGTTGTTGTCTTTTCTCTTGCCTCTGGCTACAATATGTTCTGTTTAGGACACACCAAATATTACAGCAAATGCGTGCTTCTTCTCTAGTCTAGATTGTTTATAATGTCCATATTTTGTCTGCAGATTTATACAGCAACAACATATATTACTGCAAGAAAATTCTGCTTCAGTTGTCATGTCTGGTTTATTCACTATGAAACCAAACCTTTTACAAAAGGGGACACACAAATCTAGCTTTGCCCTCCCACCCCAAGAAGGTGCAGTGTCAGTGGTAACTGGATCCATTTCATTCAGGGTGGGAAGAGTGTTCCTGAGGGCTCACTATTATTCTATTGAGACTGAGAGTGGAGCGCTGACTGAAAGGGTCTTTATTTTTTTAGGAAAGGTACAGAATGCTGCCAGGTCGATTTAGTCAAATGGAAGCAGAGTGGGTGGCAGAGTCTCCCTATCTGCATTTCTAATGAAAATGCCGTGGTCTGGTAGTTTAACACTGATTCCACTTGCTAAAGAAGCACTCCTCTCTGAGGGGCTGTTTCTTTGGAAAATTGGCTTTCTCTCTATCACTGAAGTCTTCTTCTATGACTCATACATGAATGATTAAGTATTCTGATGAATGTGACCACTCCCTGAACAAGTATGAACATACAAATGGTTTTTCAGATATTGTGGACTGTGGTTTCTCAATGTGGGCCCATGTATAGAATTTTGTAGCGCACAAATTACAAAGAAATCTTGTCGTATTTTTTTCTTTTTTTTTCCCGCCTCAGATAATCTCCCTGGTGATGGTGTCAATCGGCATGTACGCCCGCATGATGAAACACGCAGGTACATGATCCTTCACTGATAGAGCGTACAGTCTTTCTTCATATTAAGTGACACACAATGCTTTTGTTTTTTGTGCTTTTACCAAGCAACACGGTGGAAAAACTGAAAAAAACACACACACACAAACTATTTCCTTTTTAACTGTTTGAGAGGAAAAAAGACTGATTGAGTTGCTCTCTTCACATCAGTCTTTGAACCCCTCTTTTCTTCTTCTTCTTCTCAGAGGCAGCTCTGGCTTGTGTGTCAGTGGACCCCGCTGTAATGCTGATGGTCGTGGGGGTCCTCATGTTCATCATCACCTTCTGTGGCTGTGTGGGCTCCCTACGAGAAAACATCTGCCTTCTGCAGATAGTAAGTAAGAAATCTTAAGAGAGCTTAAGCGTTCTAATAAAAATTAGAAAGTCAGTCTTCAGTTGACTGGCTTTTTACGACATGTTTGCGTATTTTCTCCAAGTTGAGGAGGTAACAAGTAACAGCTGAGCTTACATGGAGACGCAGGATCTCGTGGAATCTGTCCTCTAAAGAATAAACACAAAACAGATTAAATTTTAAAGTGTTGTCTCTCTCTGTTTCCTCCTTGTAGTTCTGTATCTCTCTGACAGTGATCTTCCTGCTCCAGCTGGTGGCTGGAATCCTGGGCTTTGTCTTCGCTGATAAGGTAAAGAAACAACATGGAGGATCTATTCAAATAACGTAAACAAATTTGTATAACAAAGTGATTTTCACATTCCCAATTTATGTTAAACCACAAAAAGAATGTAGATACAAATAGTATCTTTGATTGGTCAATTGTACCAGACAGATAAACACATAAAAGTGGTTAAACCCACCCCAAACACTGAATTTCTGGTCATTTCTACTATTACTGTTTTTTATATTATTGTTTTGTTGTTGTTGTTTTAACTAATACGATACATTATTAGTCAAAAAACTAGTCATTTGTGTTAATACTGACTAAATTAGTTTATAGACTTTCTTGAGGTAAACTCTTTATTTGTCCATTTCTGATTGTGAAGAATGGGGGAACACTGTCCTCTCCTGGGCTTTGTCTGTAACTGCTGCAAAGTTTTAATTTGCTCATGTGATGTTGTTTGTTACGTCGTGAAGTGAAGTGTGTATAACCATAGTCTATCTTTTTGCACATACTCTTAAACTTTTTTTTGTACTCTGCCAAGGCCCGGAGTAAAGTGACTGAGGTGATCAATAATGCCATTGTCCACTACAGAGAAGACCTGGATCTGCAAAACCTCATTGACTTTGGTCAGAAAGAGGTAAGGATTAAGACCAAGTAAATTTAATACCATTTATACTCTACTGTAGGTCATCACGTTTTGCCATCATTAATACCAGGCAGTAGTGGTCTTAAGAAAGTTTTATAGCTTTATGTACAGGGTCCCACTCATATTTTTGTATGTGTCCCCAGTTTGGCTGCTGTGGTGGTGTGACGTACATTGACTGGTCCCGGAACATGTACTTCAACTGCAGCAAGGACAACCCCAGCAGAGAGCGCTGCTCTGTCCCCTTCTCATGCTGTATCATATCCAAAGACAAGGTCACCTTTCTTATAAGACTCTGCTGATACCTTTTTATGTGTGCTGTGTTGTTGTTGTTTTTACCTGTAAATATTCATTTATTTATTTGTCTGTGTACTTGAGCAGATGGTTATCAACACCATGTGTGGACAGGGCAAACAGGAATTAGAGTACATTGAAGCTGGTAAATACATTCACGCTAACGGCTGCATAGACAAACTGGTGAACTGGATCCACAGCAACCTGTTCCTGCTGGGAGGCATCGCTATGGGACTGGCCATACCACAGGTAAAATATACATACAGAAAACACACACACACACTGTGCTCAAGTCTCTAAGAGTAGAGTGTTATAGCCCTGTGTTTTCTTCTCTGCAGCTGGTTGGCATCCTCTTGTCACAGCTCTTGATCAACCAGATCAAAGAACAGATCGAGCTCCAGAACTACAACCTCAAGCACAGTTTTGATCCGTGGAGCTGACCCAGGCCGGATCAGACCAGATTCTGGTGAACAGCACCAAAACATGGTGAAACCAGCAGGTGGTGGAACCGTGGAGGGGTGGGGGGGGGGAACCCACAAATGCTAGTTCTTTGAAAAACATCTGTCCTCTCTGCCTAGACTGAGCATTCAGTGTCATTGTTCTTGGACTTAAAAACACAAGAGTGGTGTTGAGTGGAGTGGAGCATGTGGACAAGTGATTAATGTGCTTACAAATACTTGGCATGGTGGTGGACGTCAGGACACACAAAAGAAAGTGATGGAGAAATAGGACTCTGTCGCCACCCAGTGGAAATAGACCATGCTTGAACTTACCAAACTTTATACAGCAGTTAGTAATATCCAAAGCGGAGGGAGGGGAGGATGTTTGGTGTTCGGGGTCATATTGACAGGATTATTGACCTTCTGCAATCAGTAAAATCTGCAATAAGTCATTTTTTAATCACTCTATGCCAAATAGGACAGTGGCATTGTGGTATTATTAGGAATTGTTTTTTTCTCAACTGTATCCATGATGTTGCAAATGTTCTAACTGAAAAAGAAATTGCATTTTTGAACGTATAATGATTTTGTAGACTTTTTCAAAATAAAAGACAGAAACTCATGCATTCTTTGTAATGTGGCTTTTGGCTGCTAGCGTCAGTGAGATACATCTGCCATGTATTAGACATGTATACACAAAAATATGCCAGTTTGAAACACCTGTGTAAAAAAAGAAATTTACCTCTAGGCTCCAGAGATGCCATGTCTGCCTGTTACAAAAAAAAGATTAGCATAACAGAATAATAAACCTTGTTTACATAATGGTTTTAAGGTGTTTCATTTGAGAATTAGCTGTAAAGATAATATTTGCACCAATGGTCTGCCTCTCCATAGTAACATGGCCATGTTGGGCAGCTTGGTTGTCCTGCCGAGACCTCACACTGTACATGATGTCATTTCCTCCTCACATTTTAGCCAGCTGACAGCCTGCATGGCTGCAGAGCTTCTGAAGTGTACGTCTCAATACGCCAAATCACATGAGGTCTGCATACATATTCTGTACATATGTTGTGGCTGATGTGTTCTCATTCATGTGTGAGAAAGATGCCTCTTCACTTTTTTTTTCTTTTTCTTTTTTTTTGTAATTATTTTCAGCTAAAATACAAAAGGGGTGGGGAATTCCCAATTCACCACTAAAGAAAACATTTGTGTGAATGCCTGAGGTGCTGCAGTGTTGTTTTGTTTAAGAGCCAAGTTAGTATTTTGTGACCAATCAGTGAGCACACAGTGGTTGAGGTTCTTTGACTGAGGAAAAAAAAGATTTGCAGTGAACTAAAACACAAAATTAATCTCACCCTCTCTACTCTTTGTCTTGATACAGTACCAATTAAAGCTTGATTTTTCTCTGACAGCAAAGGAAAGCGTAGCTGTAATGAACTGTTTTTGTTAGGACTTGACTTCAGCGTGCTCATAAATGTTTAGCGCTTTATGTGTTTGTGAAAATCATCCCCACTTGTAAATCTCAGTATTTAATCTCTTTGCATCGTGCGATGATTCTGACACAAAAGTGAAGAGTCGTCATTGGACAGGAGACATTTTCATTCTTCACCTTCTGGCCAAACGTCTAATGTAACTGTGAAGAAGCATAAAGCAACACAACCTCTTCATCGCCACCCTGTTTCTCTGCCTCTGCAAATGAAAACCTGAGTTGTGAGACATTCCCAGCCTGAAACCTGATGCCTGTAATCTTAGGGAGCAGAAACAGTCCTGCGTGTTACAGCCTTTGACGCAAGTCCACAATCCAAACATGACATTTCTATGTTAGTTTAAAGCTGGAGTAACTCCCCTAACTTTCCCTTTAGTACGTAACAAAATCTACTGTCACCAATCTGATGGCACGCAGGAGTGAAATAACATTAAGGATTGCAGGGGTGTGACATGTTATAATTTAGTAAAAGCAACGGAGCGTAATGAAAAAGTGACAGTTCTAACAGCAGCTTACAACTATATAGCAGTCTCTCATGATAGTGACTGTGTTTTGGTGTGTGAGTGAGAGTGAGTGTGTGTTGGCCTGGGCTCCGGTGCTCTGTGTGTGGTCCCTGGTTTTTGCCTCTGACTCACTGAGGCGGCCATGTTGCTGTGGATTTTAAGGAGGCCCAGACAGAAACAGAGAGAGAGAGAGAGAGAGAGAGAGAGAGGAGGGAGCACAGTTAACCCAGATTTACTCTCAGAACACCAGAGGAGAAACAAAGCATCCGCAGCCACGCAAATACCACAAGTGCACTGTCCAATTAATGCGATAACAACAGCACCACGCTTGAGAATTTAACCGGTTTGAAAATTGTTTTTAGTGGTATCCAGACACGTTCAAATAAACTTCATAACCTCAGCATAAAATTATTTGTGTGACTTTCATTTTTTATGTACGTTAATATTTTATGTTCAACAGTGTTTGAAAATCCCTGCAGCCATAGTAATCACGAGAGGAAGTCCAGTCCATTATGGAAGTCCCAAAGGAAACTGATTTTTTGAGTTATTAACTGTGTCCCTCCCACACACATACTCACGTGCACACTACTGTAACATCTATGTAAAACGCTATTTAAATCTTACACAGTTACTAATAAAGGCTTAGATATTCTGACTGTCATCAACTCAGACAAACAGCCACCGATGTACAGTGAAAAAAGACATTTATATGAAAGTAAATATCTGTTTGATCGTATCTTTCATGTATTTTCATTAGAAAGTCTTATATAATCCTTAACGGATAAACACAGTTTAGTCCAGTGCAGATTAGGCCACGTGCAGTATCTGCATGATGTATATGACAGTGTTATTATTGTAAAATGTATCTTTTGTTTGTGTCTGTGTATTTATATAATATGAAATATGTTTATGTAGATTGTTTTTATTAGTAATACTTTTAACTACAGTGTATTTATTTTTATATGTAATACACATACTGTATCATGGCTAACAGTAGATTTCTGGATTTCTTTTGCACAACGTATTTGTATAATTTATATATTTAGTCTGACATATTGTAGTGTATATAATGCATATTGCTTATTAATGTCATCTCTTTTATTTTTATTTATTTCATTCAGATGCATCTTTATCTATCTGTTTACCTCTTATTCTAGCATTTAACTCTTATGTTATTCAAAGATTGTGAAAAGCTCATAAAGCATCATTAATACCCCACAGTAATGAGTTTCTAGTGCACGTTAAATATAGTTATGTTAATGGCTGCTGTATTAAAGCTGTATATTGTTTTGGTAGATCAATAGTTCTCAGGAGGTCTGAGGACTATTGAGTTTCATAAAACTGAGAAACATTTCAGCTTCACGTCCTTGAAGTTGCCACTGGTGACATGTTGTATATAAGCTCCCACAGGTGCATGATTCAGCACAAAACTACAAAGATCTCCTCTAAAACTGCCAAAATGAGGGTCTGTGTTGTTTCGGGGGACCTTGAGATGAGAAACTTTGAGAAGGTCTGCCATAAGGCACATTCTTCCACTTGCAGAGGGGGATGGGAGGGGAGGTTTTGTTGCTCTGGCTCTCCCCCACCATGTGCATACCAGAGACAAAAAAAAAAAAACACTCACACACACACACACAACCAGACACTGCTGCAACTCAGGAACATAACACAGCCTGAGAAAGCTCTCACCAGACACTTCACCTGGAGAAAAATCACTTCTTGGGACACGTCGAGTGATATGGGATAATTGATCATCTTATTTTCCTGCCAGCATAAAAAAGGGGGGACTGTGGAAAAGGGGGTGGTGCATCTGAGCTGGAGATCCTATTACAGAGATCCAGACTTTTTCATGGCAAGTTTTTTGGAAGTGGGGGAGGGCGAATCTACAACTTTCTCGGCCTGATGACTTTTTCATACTCAGCCTAAATGCTTCAAGTGAATACTTTATATGGTTCTGAGTTGATGATTTTCTAGAATCGAGGACAGTTTATTTGGAGCTGCTGGGATTTGGATAATGAAGGAATTCAGGAGGATCCAGCGAGAATCGGACGAGAAGTGCAAAATAAAAAAGTTTGGGAGGACTGCGAGAAAACTTTGAAGGCGTCCCGCAGATTTCTCTCACCATGCCGCGTTTGGAAACTTATTCGAAATCTAATGAAGAAAACTTCATCTTTAGGTTTCTTGGAAAAAAGTATAACTGAAGCCCCAGAATTCAAAGTAATCTCAGTTTTGCACAGTTGAATCTCTCTCTCACACACACTCAAGATGTCTTCCCAGGCTTGGAGCCCCATTGTTGGATTTTACGGGATGCTCTGCGTCTGGGCTGCTTGGCTTTCGGGCTCCGGCGCAGTGCTGTCTCCGAACGGGACGATATTTGAGGATAGATGCAAGAAAACAACAACTTGCGAGGCACTTAAATACAACACATGTCTTGGATCACCGTTGCCGTACACGCATACTTCTCTGATCCTGGCGGAGGACTCCAGCACCCAAGAAGAGGCTTATGAGAAGTTGACCATGTGGTCTGGTGAGTTTTACTGGGTCCAAATAAAGTATAAAAGATGCTCTATCGCAATCTAGAGCTTATAAAGTGACAATCCAATCAAAACACAGTTGTAACTGTAGATATGTAATAAATCCCAGTTGTTACAGCGTACCACAGGAGAGAAAAGGCCATAAATAGAGCACTGTAAATATCTATGTGGTTATTATGAATATTAACACGGCTTACTACTCTGAAAGTGATAATTAAGAATTCTAATCTCACTATAAATCCAATATTGACTACTGTAGTAGTGGATGAATTTTATATCAGAATTCATATATTTGTTTTGACACCAAAAAGCAGTGAGAAATTCACTTTCAGGCTTTTAATTTGTAGTAATTCATTCTAAATAAATAAGTAGTGGGGCCAGTTTTGTAAATAATCCACATTGTGTTTTTTATTTCTGAGAAATATTCAGTGTTTTCATGTGATAATAATGCTAATTGGTTTGACAATGGCCTGTGATGCCAGGTCCCAAATACTCAGGGGGTAGAGTTAGAAAAGAGCCCCAACAGGAAATGAAGGGTTAAAACCCATTAAAGGCAACAAAGGGAATCACTCATAGGTGTTAGAGAGCAAACAATAAGAGAGTCTCACTCATAAAAGCTTTGTAGATATCCTTGCAAGAGGACGTTCACATTCATAAGCACCCACTAATGACCATGTCAGATCCAGTTCACTGCCTCACAGGTGACAAGAGCTCCCAAATATCCCAAATTTGATGACATGTTGTGTGAAGGAGTCTCATTTGTATTGTTGGGTATGATTTATTGTGGCTCCTGTTTAATAACATCTCTCTCTCATGTAATATGAAATGTTTGTCGTGCCTACTATTCCTTGGATGGTGATTTTCTTGCATCACAGCAGCTGCATTTACAACATCACAGAAAAACAAAAATAATGCAGGAGCTTGAATTACAAATTACATTACATACATACATTATAGCATTATAGCATTATTTATATATATATATATTGCTAGTTGCTGGAAAAATTGTTAACCCGCCACAGATACAAAATGTCCTTGTGTGTCACAGCTGGAAACCTCAGAGATGCATTTTAGTTTTTCATATTTCACAAGATTAAACTCTATCAATACTATTCTCAAAAAGACATTTTGCACTCTTCTTGTTTTTGTTTTTTTTGGCAATTGTAAAAAGCAGCAACTACCAGTTCTTTCCTTTATCAATTAATCTCAACATTCTCTTCGAGATGAGTCAGTTTGTCTATAAAATGTCAGAAAATTCTGACCATACCTTCAGTGTGAAATGCCTGCAACAGTGAGGACAAATATTCAGTTAACTACCATCAATGACAAAGATCAATAGCAAATACATTTGAGCAGCATATTTGTTGATGAGCTGTTGATCAATTTTCTGTTGAGCGACTAATGTAGTTTAAAAAATGCCGCCACAGTGTGTCAGATGAAGATGATCACAGACAGTCATTTATAATCAAACTGACTGATCTCTGTATATTCTTGTCCCTTTCAGGTTTGGGTAATTGTTAATGTATTCATCGTATTGATTATAATGATGATCATCATCTGTCTGATAATGTAGCCCACGCCTTGTTGCACATCTCTCAGGTCTAACTTGAATGTTTCCAGGATATCTTAAGACTGTTTTTCTGTCCTAGGTTTGCGGAATGCTCCGCGCTGTTGGTCAGTCATCCAGCCTTTGCTGTGTGCCGTCTACATGCCCAAATGTGAGAATGGTCGAGTTGAGCTGCCTAGCCAGAGCCTGTGTTTGGCAACACGTCGACCATGTAGCATCGTGGACCAGGAGAGAGGCTGGCCAAACTTCCTTAAATGTGACCATTTCCCCATGGGCTGTTCTGTAAGCTTCATTGTTACATAATGTTGTGTGATACTTAATTGATGCCCATAGGGAAAGTATCTTTTCACTGCAGGTCTGAGGTCAGGCTACCTAGAGAGCAGCAGCCATAGATTTTCTCATAGTGCTGAAAATTGTCCATTAATTCATTATTTGATCTGATTTACTCTAATTATACTTGTCAATGTGTATATGTATCAAGTAAAAATACCAAACATTTGCTGTAGAGTTGCTTACTTTTGTTGGTTTTGGAAGACATCCAGAATCTTTTTCTCAATTGATACCTATCCAATCTGAGACCTGAGACCTTTCCCCTTGCGTACCATGTTTGTAGAATGAGGTGCAGAAGCTGAAGTTCAACACATCAGGCCAGTGTGAAGCTCCCCTGGTGAAGACAGACATTCAGTCGAGTTGGTACAAGGATGTGGAGGGCTGTGGTATCCAGTGTGACAACCCTCTGTTCACCGAGGAGGAGCACAATGACATGCACGCCTATATCGCTTACTTCGGCACCATCACCCTCCTCTGCACCTTCTTCACCCTGGTGAGACATAACTACAGTTAATTCAGTGGCGTCTTTCTGGCAGGAGATATAACTTTTTATGTATAAAGAGAAAACCTTCATATTTCATAGATATTTCTTTTTCCAACCCTCTTTTGACTTTCAAAATATCCCCACATTTCAGGCCACCTTTCTTGCTGACTGGAAGAACTCCAACCGATATCCCGCCGTCATTCTCTTCTACATCAACGCCTGTTTCTTTGTGGGCAGTATCGGCTGGCTGGCTCAGTTCCTGGATGGAGCACGCGATGAGATTGTGTGCAAGAGTGACAACACCATGCGACTTGGGGAGCCCTCGTAAGTGAATGAACTGATCAATCAGTCATGGGATTAAAATGTAACAGAAAAAACTGATGCTGTGTCTTCTACAGGTCTTCAGAGACGTTGTCATGTGTCACTATCTTCATCATCGTGTACTACTCCCTGATGTCGGGTGTGATTTGGTTTGTTATGCTGACCTATGCATGGCACACGTCCTTCAAAGCCCTGGGCACCACCCATCAGCCGCTGTCTGGCAGAACCTCCTACTTCCACATGGTCACCTGGTCCATCCCCTTTGTCCTCACTGTGGCCATCCTGGCTATCGCTGAGGTAAAATCTGACACTTTGAAGACTGTAAAATGTTTTCCAGTCATAGGAAAAAATTCAATTTGATCTCATGTTTTTTCTCTCTGTTCTGTGGTGCTCCACAGGTGGATGGAGACTCAGTGAGTGGGATCTGTTTTGTGGGCTACAAAAACTATAAATACCGTGCTGGGTTTGTGCTGGCTCCCATCGGAGTTGTGCTTGTTGTCGGTGGCTACTTCCTCATTCGGGGTGAGTGACTTAAAGAACAGTATCCAAGTCTTTCAAGCTTTTGTCATCCTTGACTCCTTAAATTCATCCTCACATGACTAATTTAGTACAATTCTCTCTTTTTTTAGGTGTCATGACTTTGTTTTCCATTAAGAGCAACCACCCAGGACTACTGAGTGAAAAAGCAGCCAGCAAAATCAACGAGACAATGCTGAGACTTGGTATGTTGTCTCATCTGTTGCCATTTCGCACCACACCGCTATCCTCAGAAATAGTATGAGTGTAAAAACCATCATGGTTATGATCAGAGTTGAGCTGAGTCTCTAGCAGCATTCAGTTGGGCACACCAAACATGACTGTGTGAATGCTATTGGGAGTGAAGTGTCTGGAATGTCACATTTGATTTGTTGTTCTATTTCTCCTTGTCAGGTATATTTGGATTCCTCGCTTTTGGCTTTGTTTTCATCACCTTCGGCTGCCACTTCTACGACTTCTTCAACCAGGCTGAATGGGAGAGGAGCTTCAGGGAATATGTGCTGTAAGTTTTTTTCTCTCATAAGTAGCAATTATCCTGCAATTTGCTGCACTTTTGTTGATCACATACTGATTAGTTTTGCTCCTACATAGCACAGTAATAAAGGTTTACACCTGTCTGCTTCAGAACTACTTCATAGCTAAAGCCTCCACACAGAAATCCACAAACTGATGCTGTTGAGACTCCAAACCGCTGCTCGACCGCTCAGCTCACAGTGGTGAATGCAGCCCTATTTCCCCACAGTGTTGACACTGGCTGGACTGGAATTAATTTTGCCTCAAAAATGTAAACCACTTTCTCCTGCCCTAACATGTAAAATACTTTCTTATTTACCAGGAGCAGCATTTGAATGTAGCTCAGTCATATGTCTAGAAAGTGTGGGAGGCACATGTGGCATGGTGCAGACATAGACCAATCTTCTCATCATATTTTCAACAGGTGTGAAGCCAACGTGACAATCGCCTCTCAAACCAACAAGCCAATCCCAGAATGCACCATTAAGAATAGGCCCAGTTTGATGGTAGAGAAAATCAACCTGTTCTCCATGTTTGGGACTGGAATCGCTATGAGTACCTGGGTCTGGACCAAGGCCACCATTCTCATCTGGAAGCGGACCTGGTGCAAGTAAGCAAACATCAAGTGAAATGAAAAAAGCCGACAGTTTTCTGTAGCTATGGTTGTACCACTAAAAAAATTTGATTCTGAAGAGTGTGTTGTTATGTTTCAGGTTTTGTAATCTCTCTCTTCTCTTTGCTTAAGTCCACAATTATATATAGTTTTAGAAATAAGACAAAAGTGTGGGAAAAGCCTGCTTTCGACACACCCAGACATGTACCAACCAAGCAGCATAAGTTTAGTCAAACCTTGCTGTGTGTTTCCAGTTAGCTCGTTTAGCTTTGCAGTGTTAATCCCTGGTTTAGTAACAGCGCTCACAAGGGCTCACTGTGACTTGGATTTTGCTCACAGGAATTTGTTTCTTCCAGCTTTGAAAAAAAAAAAAACAATAATTCTTGGAATGACTGTTTTCAGTTTAGGCTTAAGACCGATTGATGTCAAATGACAAATTTTATGTTGGCATTAAAACTTGTAGTCTTCAGTTACCCCATGTGTCTTTCTAACCATATGATTGGTTTTCTTTGGGGAAAGGTGTTGTTATTACCTGTGATCTCTTTTTCTTAACCTGCCTAATGTTCCCGTGTCAGGATTATTGGCCGTAGTGACAATGAACCCAAGAGGATCAAGAAGAGTAAGATGATTGCTAAGGCATTTGCGATGAGGAAGGAGCTTCACAAGGACCCCGAAAAGGAAATGTCCTTCAGCATGCACACCGTGTCCCATGAAGGACCAGTGGGTGAGTATTTAAGTGGATTCGTTAAGAAATAATTCAGATAAATCACACTGAAGAAGCATAAACTGATTTTGAATTTAGGATAGAAGTTCCAGAGAGGAGAAAACAACACTGACTTAAGTTTGGGTGACGAAAGAACAGTGAAAGCCACATACTGATGTTTGCATACTTCCACCTTGTGGTAAATAACTGAAACTGCAAGGTGTCTGACTTTGATAATTGTATGCATATGATTTATAGGATGCTCCCTCTTTCACCCTCATAAGGGTTACTTCACCAAATATACAAAAGACATTTTCTCATTTATCTTAAGAGATGCAGATATTTTGGGTTTCCTCACCAGGACTATTTCTCTGGTACTAAAATGTTCTAACTGTGGTAGTGCTTCTGGAAAGACACGACGCTGTTCAGTTTTTGAATTTAGTTTATTCCTGATGTGAGCACCGCAAACAAATTGCCTATTCGTGTCCATTGTCTTGCGGTGGCTTGGCTGATTGCTGGATATATCTCAAAACTGGGTACATAAAAACCAAAACTATGTGGATGGATAAATACCACTAGAGACAAGTGATAAAATGTGTTTTTTTGTAATTTGGGTGAACCAACTCAAAGATTTGTTGTGTTCGGCAGTATAATGTCAAACATGGCGCCATGTGTGTGGATGCAATGATGTATTCCTTTTGTGAACCGCTACGTGATATTTTTCTTTCACATTTGGCCTGAAAACATTTTCCATTTGCTTTTTTGTGGCATCGAGGCTACACGGTCAGCGACAACTGTTATGTCTGTAGCTAAGAACTGGATGACACATTCTTCTGTTCATGTAAGCTGTGAGGCTGCTGTGGCTACCATGCTTGTTTAGTTTGGAGCAGTTCAGAGCTATAGAGGCACCACGGGGGAGCCATTCTGAATTTATTGGATTTAAAGCTGTCCTTAGTTGTTCCTAAATTGAGAGGTTGTGGTTTGTCTTTTCTTATTCATAGCTGGAATCAATTTTGAACTAAATGAGCCATCCAATGACATGTCATCAGCTTGGGCGCAACATGTGACTAAGATGGTGGCCAGGCGAGGTGCCATACTGCCTCAGGACATCTCTGTTACTCCTACTGGTACACCAGGTGAGGAGACCATGGAGACCATCTTTTATCCTTGCATCTTTTTATTCCCACTTTTTCCACAACTGTTGGTCACCAACCCCTTTTTCTGTTATTTTTTCACAGTGCCACCTCCAGAGGAGAGGAACAGGCTGTGGATGGTGGAAGCTGAGATTTCACCAGAGATGATAAAAAGGAAAAAGAAGAAGAAGAAGAGGAAGAAGGAGGTACGTCCAGTGGAGGAGGTGGTGGACCACCAGGCTTATCGCCAGCGAGAGTTTGGTCGCAGTTCAGTGCCTCGCCTGCCCAAACTGCCATGTCACCCCAGTTTAGTCGCTAATCTCCGAGAACAGCAGAGGCAACAGCAGAAGCTGGAGGAGGAAGTCCTGCCGGGGTCCTATCCAGATTTCCAGCCCTCCCAACCGCTGTCCTGTGAGGAGAGGTGTCTGTACAAGCAATACCAGAGCGGTTGGAACAGCTATGGCCGGAGCCTGCTCTCTGACCCTCTAACCCATAACGACCGCCCAGAGGATCTGGGTCTTGGCCCACGCTGCCTCCCCTCATCCTCCACATGGCAGCCCAGTGGACCTTCCCACTATCCTGGTGAGATGGGTCTCACAGAGGGGCTGTCAGAGAGGTTGGCCCACGTGGCTCGTGTTCCGGCAGGTCGAAGGGCCGGCTATGGACCCATTCATTCCCGGACCAATTTAATGGAGGCGGAGCTCATGGATGCTGACTCTGACTTCTGAGAGCATAGCTCCAATGTACTGCTTTGTGGTACACAGACAGTAAGCTGCAAAAAGTGCTGGATACTTTCATAATTCTTACTAAAGTGCACCTAATTCCCAATTCCCAGAGGTCAAGACGGAACTAAGCTGGTCCGTTTTTTTATTTTCTTTTTCTTTAGATATTGTTTTGTTTTTTAGAAAAAGGAAAGGGACAAAGTGAACAAATATGTTGTGAATAAGTTAATGATAAAATATTTTTTTATACTTTATTTGTGTCCAATAAAAGTTCAAAGGCAACTCTGTGATGACAAGACAAATGAGGCAGCTAAACTTTATATGGCTTGAAACTGATATCTTTATTCTGAACCCCCTATGCATTCATCTGCCAACTCAGCCCTGTCAGTGATATTAACCTATAAAGATGGCAGGGTAAGTCAAGGTGTCAGTTGTTTGATACTTGTTTTTGTAATTACCAGCAAGGACATTTGAAGATGTAAATAGTCAGTAAAACTTTTGAAAGTCAGTTATATTCTTAATCCTGGATTAACTGCTTGTGTCATAATTATTTGATCCATTTGAATAGTTGAACCCTTGTCACAGGGCTCAGATTCAAACAGAGGATCATACAGGTTAAAAATCCTATGGGCTACTTGCAAATACTCTTTAACCCAGGTCCTCTTTAGCATTATATTTTAATGTCCATTTTCTCTTACTACTATTTAGCCATTAATTACTTGTGTTTATGTGCAGTTAATTTGAGGTACTAACCGTTATCTCCCTTGCCGTATTAATACTAATATCACAGAAATAAGTGACTTTAAGAGGTTTCTTTAAGAATTTGTGACACACACTGGGACTTTAACAGAAGCCAGTACTAAAATAAATTGTTAAATTTGTATAAGATATCTTATCCACAATTGGGTGGCTGTTTTGTTTTAAGTTATCTTCATTTCTTCACATTGTAATAATTTACTTCAGATTTAAACAGGATAACCTAAATTATGATCCTCCTTATTTTCCTTGATTTTGTTCACATCTGCAAATGAATACTGACATGATTTTATTAACTTAACACCTGGCTGAAGAGCTGTGTTTTGCTGACCTTGCTGGTTAAAAGTTTTAAGCCTGTTTCACCTTTGACCACACCCAGCGGTGATGTCACCGGGTACACCTGTGCATCACTGCAGCAGGGTGAAGTTAAACCACTGGGTGTCAGCAAAGACACGCCTTTGAGGGGTTGTTAAGTTACTCTTTAATCAGCTAGTATACAAAATGTTACCGAGCTAAAATTCATACTAATAATTTGTATGGTGCAATAAACCAACAGTTAGCTCATTGTGTGCTTGGAGAAAAATACTGAAATGAATGAAATGGACAATGACAAATGAGTTCAGAACATTTTTCCTCGTACAATTATTTTGAAAAGTGTTATTTTTTTTACAGCAGTATTTCTACTTTGTTTATCTGATGTACATATTTAATCTAAACTGGGCTTCATATGTGTTTCTTCGTCAGTCCAGTGGAAAATCTTTTGTATGATGTATTTTAGACTGCAGTGAGCTTAGAAGTCACTTTTTACTCTTGTCTTTCTCTTGAATGCATCTATTTTTCAGTCTCTCTCTTTCTAAATGTGTGTACTGTATATAGGTTGTTCATAGATTTCCCAATAAGGGGATTATTTGTACAGATTTATATATCAAATCACTTGATTACTCTGCTGATATGATAAATAAAAAGGGAAAAGTCAACTATGCTATAAAAGTTGTCACTGTACTTGTGCTGTAACCAAAATGTCACCTAGTATTGTCATGTTACACCCAATATGGATAAATGATGCTGAAGTAGACTGTGATAGACCTCTTCTTAGCTGATGCAAACCAGTTTGTCTAATGTTAAGTGTCTTGTTATTCATGTGATGTGTATGATTTGATGATGAATTATTTATGTTATTAGTTACCACACTGCTTTCATTTAGAAATGTTTAGTAAGTTTTGGCCTCAAAAATACAGTATAGCTGATATCCACCCAAAAAGTTTATGTTCAAAGATTATAAAGAAATGAAATGAAGATAAGATTGAAAATTATGTTTCACTTTTTATGCCTTGAAAAGTAATACATTGTTTTTTTGTGTGTGTGCTGTCTAAAAGATGTAGGCCTAGCAGCAGGCCTTGTGTTACTTTCTGCGTTTAGTCTCCCAACTGTGTAAAAAGAAAAGAAAAATACTGTCCATATGTGCAGCTGTATTTTTTTGTTCTTATATGTAAATAAAAGTAACCCTACACTTTTCTGACTGATTGTTTTGTCATAATATCTGTATTGGTGTCAAAATAATCCATCCACCTGACAGATGAGGGCGCATCAGATGACACAGATGGCTGCTCACAATAAAAGGACACAACATGTGGCGCTTGATCTTGAACTATTACGCATGAGGCCCGCCCTACTCTGCCTCTGATTGGTTAACCCTGATATTCCAACATAGGAGTACTAGCCAATAGACATATATAGCCTATATGAGGAAGGGTTTTTAAACTGGGTGTCAGACCTTCGTCGAGAACAATCAGTGATCGCACGGCAGACTGTGGACCTCGACGCACAGCTGAGACAGAAGCGACACTCGGGGGAATAAACAGATAAAACATGTCCCACAATAAGCCTTCCCTGGTGCCGGGTGATGGAGAGAACCTGCGGGGGAGACATGTGGCTGATTCCACAGGTGAGGCGAAGTTACTAATGACACTCTTTGCTTGTTTTACATTTGACTTCGTCTTAAACGCGTTCATCAAAGTCACCTGTGCTGCCAAACTTTCCTCCAATCAGAGTCAAACACTGAAACTTTGAGATTTAAACCACTTCCTGTAATTCCCGATGATTGTCATGCCTCATACAAATGTATTTTATTCTGAGAAGACTTGTTTAAAATGTATTTTAAACTCCTAAACGTCATTGAGCTTTGTTTGTTCAAAGGATCCCCATTAGCTCATACAATGGCAATCATCTTAATATTCTACACCTAACATGCAATACATGATATAATAAACATTCATTTCATTAGCATACAGAAAACCGTATTAACGCTTACATTCATATACAAATCAAAGCCAGTCAACACACACATTAAAAAAAAAACTAACCACTATACAGTCTGTCATCTGCATGACAATAAAGCTTTTTTTGGAGCTCTGTTATTAAATTACAACTTGCTGGCGGTTTGTGTGGGAAGAAGGTTTGCTACATTGATTGTTCCTCTGCTGACAACTTACCAAAAATATATCCATTGCTCCATTAAATCTCATCTTTTCCTTTTACATATTTTATCAGACATAGAGAGCGACAGTAAAGAAGAAGGGAGAAAGTCAGATCCCCATGAACAGCATTAGAAGCAAAGCTATACAGTATAACCAGCCTGCTTTGTTTTTGTTTGTTTTTGCTTTTTATTTCAAAGCATCTGCTAAGTTTTCTTATCTCTGTGTGCTGAAATGCATTGATAACTCGATTTATTCTTGGCATACAGCAGTTGTCAGCGTGTCAGGGTACACCCTGCGTGACTCTCAGGAGTTTTTTGTTAGTCACACACATTTCTATGGAGCATCCAGAGGACAATGGGCCTTGGATGTCCGGCAACTCATGTCAAAGTATTGCAGTGCCTAAAATGCTCTCCATCATATTTCATTATTCAGAGAATCATGCAGATCATGAACAGCATCCGCGGATTCCACAGCGACCCTCCCAAACAGATTGGCTCTGTGTCGGCCCCCAGCATCCAGAGCTAGGCACAGCAGACACGCCCTCCCCCCATGCTTCTGGACACCACTTCTGCCACTACACACCAAAAGGTTTCCTCACCGTCCACAGAGGTGAATGAGACATTAGTTGATATCACAAAAATGACTAAAACAAGCATACAGCAGCTAAGTTTTAGTAAGACTGTATGGAGACTGAGAAAGTGAGAGCAGGGATCACTGCTGGGGTTATTTTGGGGATAGAGTGTGATCATGTGGATCTCTCCAATCAGATATATTCTTGTCTTGCTATGTGGAAGAATTTTCTCACAGTTGTGATCTGCACAGGAGGACACGGCACTTCAGCCCGGTCAACTCCGTCACGGTATGCAGAAGAGGGTTGGCATGAAGGTACCACAAAGACGACAATCAAAGCTGAGAATGAAGTGGAGGCGCACAGGGAGGCCAACAACTACAAGGTGGCCATGACTGGGTCAAGGAGACACTCCAAATTCTCCCCTGCAACTAATCTGTAGCCACTTTTTGTTTTATTCAATAAGAAATGTGAAAATCCTGTAAGGTATTTGAAAATGAGGAGGTAACAAAGAAAGGTGACTGCTTTCTTAGTTTGCTTAAATTCACTGTTCTCAAAATGTGTGCCAGTCCCACACTGGGGGCACAGAGGCATTTGCAGGAGGTTCCTGCATGACTAGAGGGGGGAAAATGTGGAGCTGAACTAAATTTGAATCTGATAACATGTGGGAACAATACAAAACTCTTGTCACGCTAGTAAGCCTGTTGATTCAGGTTGGCAAGAATTAAATATTTGCATGTTTTGAGAGGGGAAAAATTGATGATTCTCATCAAGCAAACAGTCAAAAGTCAGTCCAAACCAAAGTTTAAAAAAACTCTTGTTTAAGTTATGCTGCAGATGTTTAGCACTGACTGAATTTATCTCTTATGTCCAAGTCATCATGGAAAAAGATACTGTCTGCTCTATGTAACACTCTTTGTTTGTGTGACACATTTTTAATCCAAAATGACACTCCCAGTTTGGCTTCAGAAAGTGGAAGGGCAATGTAACGGAGAAGCCCATTGAAGACCAATCAGACATCATCAAAGAGCTCTACTCTGATCTGAGCATTGTGAAGCCTCAAGAAGGTCTTCTATTTTCTTTTTTTCTCTTATTTCTGTTTTAACAGGACCTACATATATGCAGATAAAAATGGGCTGTCACACCAGAAATAACCTGTACTTCTTATTGCTCCTCTCTTCCAGGCTCAGTGGTCACCTTTGGGAACATAGTTTATGTGTTTTTATTTGGATGGTGGATATCTTTAATCTATTTCCTCATTTGTCCTATAATGTTTCTAACAATCTTCGGTGCCCCGTATGGTATGTATCCTGTAAAATATCTGCATCGCTCAAAGTATTGTAGCTTAAAGTTTATTGTAGAACATGATTTTGTTTTTTTTTTTTTCCAGGCAAACTTTGTTTTAAGATGGCATGTTACTTTATTTGGCCATTTGGGAAGTCAGTGGAAAAGGTAATAAAATACAGTATCCTTACTTTTCAAATCACTTATGTTTTGGTGCCATTGCAAAAGTCGCTGCAACATGTTCTTTACGCTGTTCCAGCAAGTAATTTTTCTGCCTATTTCAGGTCAGTCATTTAGTTAAGAAATCCATTGCGAGGCCTCCAAAGTGTGAGGTCATTCCTGAAGAGGGAGACACTGAAGACAGCAAAGACCTTGTGAAGAACAAGGACTCTGCACCCCTTCTGGTGTCTTCACCAATCCCTATTGAGATCCCTGTCCCAGAACCACCAGCTAGAAAAACTCTGCAGTGTCGCATTAGTACCTATGTTTGGTTGTTACTGGGTTACCCTGTCCTGGCCGTCGTCCACTCTCTGGCTTGTGTGCTTGCCTGGATGCTCGTCTTCACTATACCTGTATCCAAGATGAATGCGCGCACGATGACCACAGTCCTCCTCATGGCACCAGAGGACATTCAGATTCACAGACTGGGAAAGGTACACAGTCAGTTTTTCTGTCAGTCAAAGTAAAGAATGTGTGCAATATTTTCCTCCCTTTTCTGTACTGGTCATGCTTTTTTTTTATACTGTAGGCTTTTTATGGCCTCCCAGTTAGCTATGGTAACATGTAAGAAGTGCTTCACATGAATGATGACATGAGCTGTTTCTTTTGCCAATCATAGTTCTTATTTACTCAAGTAGTAGTTAGTTATTTGCAAATCTTAAGATATCGGCTGCTAATACTGGACAGTTTTCACTGGGAATATAATCACTGACAGTGGTAGATTGTCCAGAGCAACCAGGACTCCAGTCATGGAAAAACTTGTTTCTGATACAGTTTCAAATTAAAAAAATTTCAGTGCTCTTAGTACTATATATGACATTTAGGAGGCAGCCAAACATCTCAAAAGCTCTGCATGGCTAGCTACCACTGGGAATGTTTTTCTTTTCACTATTTGCATCTATTAATAAATTAATTTTTAACTTGTTCTCTCTTACAGACCGTTGGGTGTGAGACCGGAGTTATCCTATGCTGTTATCAAGCTTTTAATGGTTATTACTACAAATACACTGTCCAAGGAATCAATATTTTTGCTCTTAGTATCCTTTTTGGGTTGTTGGATCTAACTTCATGGAAGTAAGGGGCTTGTATGGGGGGAAAAGGTCAATGATGCAGCACCATTAGATTCTGGACTGCTGCGCTCTCACAAAATGTATTATAGGGGAGTGGTGCATGGGCAACCAGCTGCACTCGCTGTAGTGACAAGCAGGGGGCAGGAAAATTCTGAATCATCATATATTGACTTTAATTTCTGGTCTGGTCCTTCACAAGTAATGTAGCTTTTCCATATCCAATCAATCATGACTTTATACATAGACAGTACAGAACAGGTCTGTCCATTTGTTTTCCTTAAGTCTGTCCCTTGCAGACCTGCTTCCCCTCGTGTTAATCACTCTGGTTATTGGCTATGCTGACCATGAACACAAGTACTTTAGGGCGGAGACCATATTTGTCACAGCTATCACTTCCATCATTCCTCTGTCCTACTATATTGGCATGGGTATAGCCAGGTAAGGGTTTTTTTTTCCTATGCCTGGCAAGTAGATGACTGTGCATGAAAGGAGAAGGTACAGACTCTGTGCAATGGATTCTGTTGTACAGTATATTAATTGATTTAATGGTTGTTTTACTGGTAATTGTGTGTATTTCCACAGTCTTTCTGCACAGTGTAACTTTGCAGTGGGAGCGGTGGTGAATGCAACGTTCGCTCCATCACAGAGATGACGTTCTACATCACAGCACTACTGCAGGGCTATCGTGCTGGCACCAAATGTTATGAAGAGATTGTTAAAGCAGCACTCACAGGGACCTTGCTTGGGTGTATCCTGTTTATACCTGTGAGTGCATGAGAAGGTCAAATGAAGATGGTGTGTTGCGATGCTTTCTGTGAAGTTTCCATGCACTAACATGTCTGTTTTGTGTTTGTCACCTGCACAGGGTATCTGTATGATCATTGGAGGCATTAAACACAGGGAGCAGCGATTTAACAGTCGCTCAGCTGGAGTGAGTTCGGCTTTGCTTTTCATATCCGTAGGAGGTGTGTATGGCAGCTGAACATGCAACATATTTTTAAACAATATGTGCCCCACCAACAGATTCTCAAAACCTTTCAAATATTGTCTCTAGGTGTATTTGCCCCAACGCTTTTCTCAAAGACCTTTGGTAATCTGATGTGTGACAGCTGCACCAATGTTCCAGGCAACTCCAGTGTACCCTTCATCTGCAAGGATTGTCATTACGACACGGTGGGTTGTTTTACTTAACCTCCACATGACTTCATGCTTGTGGCAGCTGAGTTTGTGATGTCTGCAGTGCTTCATTGCCTTGATGTTTGATGTCCTACTATGGAGATGCTTAAATGTTTTCTAAATTTTTAAAAATGATTTAATTTTTACCTTCATTTCTTTGTTTTAAACAGACTCAAACTGACCCACATTTGATTCTGTCTCAAATTGAGTAAGTCCAGATGCCAGTTTTTAAAATTAATCAATTAAATGTTAGGCTAGTTTTCTAACTTAAAAATGTTTTCCAGGCCTCTGGTGTACACAATTTCTGTGTTACTACCTGCTGCATACCTGATTGGCCTCATCTTCACATTGAAGACCCACTCCCACATCTATGATATCCATATCAGCGATGGCCAAGGGGGCCATGCACACGGTCAGTACACACAAGAGGGCACCAGCACCTCCTACTCCACTGGTGAGGGCATCACTGGTCATCTCCATGCTGACAACTCGTGTATTAATGCCAGCACCAGGCAGGTGGTTGCAACAGGTGTGTGTGGTGTGCATGTAATCTTTTGGGTGAAGGGACATGACATTGACTGCTTGCTGGCTGCTATATTAACCTGTTTGTACATGTAAGGAACTCCCTCGAGATTAAAAGTTGTGCATGTGCATGCCGAAACTCTGAAGCATGTGAGGGTGTTCACAGTTCACACTTTGAACTTGACTAGATGCATGTGAAAGCGGTGAAGAACTAAACTGTTAATTTGCTGTCATTTGTAAGCCTATTGTGTGTCACTAACAGGTCATCATGTAGTCCACTGGTCCCGGTGGAGGGCTCTTGCAGTGTTGATTGTTGCCACAGTGTTGATGGCCTGCTGCGCTGACCTCAGCACGGCGAACATCGAGCCCATGCTGACCCATTCCTCCATTTCCCAGGTATTGAAAATGAGAGGGAGAGGAAGAGGAAGCGATCAATGGAAAATAAGTTTCAAGACCATATTAGTATATAGCAGAGAATTGAAGTTGAAATTCACAAACCTGCAATTTGAAAAACTAAATCCAACTTGCTGTGTGCAACAAGGAGCCTGAATGTACCCGATATGTTTAGATACAAAGAGACTGGATTTCTACTTCAGTGTGTTTCTTTGTACTTGACGTAGTACTTCATCGGAGTCACACTGTTTGCTATGGTGCCAGAGCTTCCTGAGATTGTCAACGGGATCCAGTTTGCACTTCAGAACAACATCAGCCTGAGGTACACAGTGCTTTTTAGTTGCCAACAAAATTTCTTCACTTACTTACATACATGTACCTCAATTTTGCCCAACAGTAGATCTGTAAATAACAAATGTGATTGCAACGTTTAATTAAGTTTAGTAATTTATAAACATTTTAACATGCACTCTAAGAGAATTGGACTTGGAACAAACAATCGTGTGTGTGTGTGTGTGTGTGTATATTTTTGTGTCTACAGCCTTGAAGTGGGTAGTTGTATTGCTGTGCAGGTCTGCATGATACAGATTCCACTGCTCATACTCTTCAATGCCTTCTATGTAAGTGCCCAGTTTTTGTAAACAACAGATTTTAATTATTTCTTTTTACAGAACGCATTAGTTTTAATCATAACTTTGCTCAAACCTATTTTGTTTTTCCAGGATGTTGGATTCGTGCTTGTGTTCAGTGACGTTCACCTCTGGGCCAGCATCTTCAGTGTCATTCTGGTCAACTACATCTTCATGGATGGAAAATGTGACTACTTTCAGGGTAGGGTTTTTTTTTTTTTTTTTTTTTTTTTCCCCAGATTTAAAAAAAACAAACAAACAAAACAGTTGAACTTAAATTGATTTGTATTTTGCAATTATATAACCTTCTCTATTTTGCTTGCAGGCACTGCTCTAGTGGTCGTCTACTTCATCCTTTTGGCACTTTACTTTTTTGCTCCTTCTCCACGCTCTTGTTGATCTGCTCACCAAGTAAATTCCTAAGGCTTCAACATTTCATGCCACTTTTTAAAAAAATAAAAAAATAGAAGAAATAAAAAAATAAAAATTAATCCTTTAGCTGGTGAGTATTCAGTGACACAGAAGAGTTGGAAAAAGAGTTGGGTTCAGAATTGAAATTTAACAGTGGAACTTTCAGTGAATAGCTGTCTGCTTTTGTCGATTATATGATACTGACATTGACACTGACAGTTCTGGCTGTCATGAAAATGTGTGATTAAAATACTGCATTTATTTAAATGTAAATTTTTGTTCTTTGTATCAATGTGTGATTTATATTGGACATAATAAATGAATCTGTTTAGAAAACTTCTTTCCAATCAGTGCTTCACTACTTACAACATTTTATATTTTGAAAAATGGACACCATCATTTTATATTGTATTTTCATTTCTACTACATTTTGATATCTTGGCTGTAATGTTCATTATTGACGTTTTGGCACATTACACTCAACTAACAGCACAGATGGCATGCATGTTGTGAAAGTGCATTCCCAGCATAAAAGTGGCAACAGCAGTTCATGCAAAAATAGCTTAAAATGAAACAATTTTTGTTATGCATCATGCTAATTGTTAGTCAAGCAAAGGAAATGGGGAGAACAGGAAGCTATTTACAGAACACTTTTATTGACAGTACTCCAATACAACATTCACACAAGCCTACTGTACAGCATTGTAGTGGTAACCTTTAAAACAATGTCCCAAAGTAAAGGTTTGACGATGTTAATATAAAAAGCAGGTAATGGCTTCATGCACAAAGTAGTTTGTTATGCAGAACAGAAATAAAGGGGCAGGAAGTGCAGGCAGATCAAACCATTGGGCAACATTTCATCCTGGGTCTCCACTAACATTCCTCATAATCACTTTGTTCAAGATGCAACACTTTTTGGCATCAGTTAATTTCATTGATTAAACATGGGAACTGGATTGAAGACACTGAAACGTTGAATAAGTACTTTTGGGATTAATATGCTGCATCCTCCTGAAGGCCACTCTGTTTTAGCCTTTTAACAGGAACAGAATACAAAGCTTCTGCATCCTTGAAACAGGACACAATAGTGTTTTGTTTTTTTTCACCAAGATGTCGAGCGATTGCATGTAATAACTTGTTGAAAATGGTTAAAAAGGTCCACTTGAAAATGCTATTTTCAATATGAACCTTTTGTTTAAACATGCAGAGATCTCATACTGCCTGTGTTTGTGAAATTTCAACCTCATTAAGAGTTTGGAAAAGGCACTGCAGTATAAACAAATGTTTGTATGAGCCTGCTACTAAAGCAACTCCCTGTGCAAAACGTTTCCTATGTCATCAACAGAGAGGGAGTAAACGTCTGAGCAGAATTAAGTCTTTATTTGAATAAAAGCATTTTAAATTAATTTTAGAGAGCACCAAATTCACAGTGATGTGTTGCATGGTTTGGTTTACAAATGAGAGCTGCAAGCAAACAGGATGGAAATTAACTTTTTTTTTTGCAGATGGTTTTCCAGACTAGGCTGTAACATAATGTATAATGGAAAATACAGGAAATACAAGGGCTCAGACATAACCAGCACTAATAAAGAACATACAGTGTTTCTGCATGTTTTAGCTAATTTATAACAAATAACATATATTACTAAGACCATTTTAAAAAGGCATACTATAGCTTAGATTTTAAATGTTTTCCTTACCTCCAGACAGACACTGGTTTCCATTTATATAATAAAAACAACTCAGAAAGACCTACGATTTAAGACCGCTAATCCCTTACAAACAACACCATGTCTGCTTTTATTTATGTCAAAATTATGCATGGATAACATAACTTCAACAATAAAAACACATGATTAACTTAGGTTTCAAGCTTCTGAATGTTTTTCCACACCAAACCTGAAATAAAAAGGCTGCCTGGCAAGTTGCAAAAACATTTAAAAAATCTAAAACTCACTTAAAAGTTATATATGATATTTGAATTAAATTGGCTCAAAATGTGCAAAAACACTGGAATGGTCATTTGGCAAACAGTCTGCCACCAAAAAAAAAAAAAAAAGTAAACATCCACAAATATGCAAGACAAAGTGTGCAAACAGCAATATCAGGTGATGAGAATACCCCCAAGAAAAATGGATTTAGTCCTTCAAATAAATAACATGCATTCTTCCTTTGCACAGAATTCTTAAAATATTAGAGAAGGCAGATTTTAAAAACAGTCTTTGAAAGCATGATTTGGCAAAATAAAGTATTTCCAACTGTAAAAGTTAGGAGGATGAGAAGCGGGAATTCAGATTTAGCTTGACGTAAAGGCATCATGTAAAGAACCGTGGTGGAGGGGGGTGGGACGTTGAGTAAAATCCATAAAACATTCCACATTTATTTTCTTTATCATCACTGAAACTGCTGAAAATAAGAACAAACGGGAAAAAAAGGCATCCCATTGTTTTTGGTTTTAAGGCGGGGCTACGTTAGGCAGAGGAGGGAGAGGGCATTTTTCCCGAGAAATTTTGCTGTGAATTGAATTCTGTGCTCTGTCTTCTCCTCCCAGTCCAGCCCAGCCCAGCCCAGCCCATCCCATCCCATCATTCATTAGTCCATCCTGCACTGCACTACTATTTCAAGCGTTCAATGAGTTCCTGTGTGAGTCCTAGGTTGAGCAGCTGCATGGTGGGGAGTGAAGCCAGGTGGGGAAAGGCCTTGAGGAGTTTCTCCCAGCATAGCTCCAACAGGCTGGGCACAGCCAGCCAGATCTTAAAAAGAGAGCCAGTTCGCTTGTTCTCATGGATGTTCACCACGCCACCGTGGATGTACATGCAGCCAGCCTGGGGACGAAGTGAAGGAAAGAGAGAAAGATGTAAATTTCCTATAGAATAGAGAGTTTAATACAGAAATGAACAGGGCTTGAGGTTCTAAGTTCACACATGGGCCATCACTGGTGATCTGTGGGAAGCTGCGACTAACAAATTATGTTCAGTGTGTGTCTAAATCAGCCTGCAGCTTTGGAGATTGTAAAAATTTTTTTTTTTTTTACAATCTCCAAAGCCTCAACATGAAAACAGGTTCGTTTCGTATTCTTTTCAATAATTTGTCCAAAATAATCCTACAAAAAAATAAAATAAATAAATAATAAAATCTCCATCTGTCACTCACATCTTCTTTTGGCTTGGATTATAGAACTTGATCTAGTAGGAAACACAATAAGTCTAGATTCCAGCATATCTACTGTATGTATCTGAAGTTCATGATTTACATTATATAACTAGATTATTAACTGCTCTCATTCACTTGTTGTCCACATGAAGGAAATCACTAACACTGGCATGAGACCCCTATACCCTCAAAACGGTCACTATTGCAGCCTATGGGCAATTCATTAAACAAATACATGTAGAGTGGCCAGAAACGGTCGTGTTTTACTGACTGGGGTGACAGCAGCACAGTGGAAGTACGCCGGCTCAGGCATCACCGCTGGTAGTTTACTCCACTGGAAAGTCTGCAGGTTGATCTTCCACAGATCAGCTAATATCAGTTCCCCGTTGTAGCCTCCACAGATAAATACATCTACAACAGAGATATTTGAATGATCAGACACTGTTTCATGAGGAAATATTGGTTGCACTGCACGACTGAAAAACTCACCGTTTCTTATTTGTACACAGCTATGACATCTCCTAGGAGCAGGATATCCTGTCAAAAGCACAGAGATTGAAGAATGGTGTGAATAAGAATTAAACAGGCTTAGTTAACAATGAAGTGCAGACTACAGACCTATTTTGTCATGAGGTTTAGTTGTAATCTCCTCCCAGGAATTGGTCTCCAGATTGTAAGCATGTATCTATTAAAAAAGAGACAACACAGTGAGTCAGTGTAATGCAGCGATTAAGATGTGGCTCGTGTACAAAACAGAACTGTTACACAAACTGTAATAAACATTTTTGAAATGCAGACAGTGCAGATAATGATTTCTCACATTACTAATGATTTTGTTTCCTTTAAAACGTAACATATTAAGGAAGGAAAATAACATATATAGACCAGATATTGCTTCAACAAGTATAAAAAAAAATGTATAAAAAGACATTTTGAATTTGAAATTCTGGCTGGCACAAGGTTCTGGTGATGAGTTGAATGTGCTTGGTGAGTGTACCCTACCTTGTCCAGAGGGTAAGATGTCCAGGAAGTTCCTCCTCCCAGAATGTAGATCCTCTGTCCGTCGTGTGCTATTTCATGCCTATACCTGTGACACACACACACACACACACCAACATACCATATCAGAGTTTTACATCATTGGAAAGATCCCTGGTTTGGTTTGTAGCACATTCATGCGTCATAAAGGCGTACCGTTCCTCAGGCAGGTCGTCAGGTGGGTTGTTAGGCTTGAGGTGGATCCATTCCCTTGTGGTCAGGTCCAGCCTGTGCAGGTCTGTGCTGTAGATGTAACCCGTTGTCCCTCCAAACACGTACAGGAAACCATTTATAATAACCATCGCCTGAAGGAGGAAAGATATGAAACAGCCAAGTAGGAAGCAGTTCTCACATATCAAACTTAAAATGACATTTAGACTCTATGAGATTTGAAATCCCTAAACTGAATTTGGCCCAGAGTGACCAATTGACTGGGTAATTAATGAGATTACCTGTCCATAGATTCTGTTGGGCTTCTTCCCCCGACAGTTGAGCAGTGACCATCGCTTGTACTTCACATTACAAACATGTACGTCATTGCCATTATTTTCACCAAAGGGAATCCCGGTGCCACCAAACACTAGGAGGTTGTTGCCGTGCAAAACAGCTGGAGAAACACAGAAACACCAAACTCAACATATTTTTACAGAAAACTGGATTTTGTTTTGTGTATAAGATACAAATGAGTTCAAGTACAAGTCAGAATCAAAATGTTCAAAACCATTAGATATACAACCAGACATAGACGCCAGCTCTGTGGGCATATAGCCCTCTGTCCGAATCTGCTCCCAGCTGCCTGTTGCAAAGTGGTACTTCCAAAGCTCCCTGAACAGCGGATAGTCTTCATTGTCTGAGCCTCCTGACTCATCGTAGTCAGGGTTGTACCCTCCGAACACGTATAGGTTAGTGTTATCAGCAACGCATCGATGCCCACTGCGGGCCGGGGGAGTAACAGGACCTGGAGAGGGAGAAACAAAGTTTCATAGGATGAGAGGAATGCTAACAGAGATGCCAGACAACAGGTATAAGATAGGACTGATAAGATGAACACACACAAAAAGCTACAAAATGTAACATACAGTCAGTTGAATTAAGTATTGCTTGTTCACTTTACTACAGCATCTGACCGAAATTGACCTAAATACGTTCATTGCCTTTGGGACTTTGCCAGACATCCTGAAATCTGTCCACTTTTTTTTATATATAATTGAATATTCATACGGAGTCACTATCTATGTGGTACTCTTCCTTTTCACAGAATACTGAGGGATATCCCAGCATGCTCTGACAGAAAGGGTTAAGACTTGAACACGGGTCGCCACGCATAAACAAACACATTCACGGTGACATTTACAACACTGAATCTCAAGTTTCCCTGCATGAGGACTGTAAACTCACTGTGGAAGGGAAACTATGGGCAACATTAAAGAGAACATACACATAGCCCCGAGATATCCTAGCTGGCAGGCAACAGTGCAATCACCCTGTACAGAAGTTGCCCAGTTAACATAAAAAGTGGTCAAACACGTAGCCAGAACAAGATGCATGCAGCATTTTTGTGCAATGTGTTCATGTGCTTGAAGACAATAAGCTGCCAAAACCATCAACTGATAATTATCTACAGGCGTGTCCTCCTTCTTATACTCTGCATACAGCCTATGTAGTACAGTCCAAATTAAAGGGCACTCTGACACTAAAGCAGACAGAGAAACAGAGAATCAGACATGCAGCATTATCTGCAAGGCTCACACTGTTACCTTATAAGGAAGGCTAAGCAAATAGCAGAGTATGAAACATCATTATTTGAGATACTAAGGTGCTTAGCCTAACTAGGTTTCTATCAGCATGAACATGATGGTAGAACACAGAGCACATTCAGCCAAAATCTAATAATGTACCTCGGTTTAAAGTACTAAGAATAGAACTGATGCCTACCTACGTCTGATGTTCCAGCCAAACAATGCATTTTTAATAATCAGGATTTGTAATGGACTGAGAAAGCACAGCAATTAGGACGGGGGTACTGAGACAAAGCAGAGGAATGTAGGAACGAACATTCACACTGATACAAATCTAATGCCAAGAAATACAACACACAACACAAATGAGCGACTTCATTACTTACTGGCTGTTTTATAATATCGCCTCAAGACTAATCAACTAGCCCAGAACTGTAGCAGACCACGTATTTCGGTCATTACATTACATTCATTTGGCAGATGCTTTTCTCCAAAAGACTTTCCAATAAGTGCATTCAAACTGAAGAGGAACAACGGCTGAATGTTATCCAGAACTGAAAGTGCAACCCCTCTAAATAAAGAGCTAAAAGTGCACTCACAAAGCTACAGATGATGCCCACATGCTTGAAGTTCATGTTACATTCACTTCTGACATGTGAGACGGGCCAAAACTTCTACCAACATGGCTGGAACATGAACAGAGGAATGGCTGTAAGAGCGCACAGTGATTTCTTTAGATTAGACATATTTCTCCTTCAAAATCTATTGCTTTTTTTATCTGAGCTATTAAGAAAACCACACAAGGGTATGGGTTTTTAAAGAGGAATTGGCCTCAGGTTTCTTTTAGCATCTGTTAGAAATGTCAATGCACTTAATTAAAGTGTCAGTTAACTTAAGTGGCAAGCTACAATAACAGAGTGACAAAAAATACTGGATCTAGTGTGGTAACCACTTTGTGGCTAAAAGCTACAAATCTTGCTTGTTGTTGTCTGTGATGACTAACTCATTAATGGTCATCTAGGCCATTTTGCAGGTGTGTCAATTAGAACAACAATAAATTGTCAAATAAATTAACCACCAACTGATCAATGAATCAATTAATTTTGAAAAAAATCCAAATTCTCTGATTTTAGCTTCTCAGGTGAATATTTTCTAGTTTCTTTAGTCCTCTGGGACAGTAAACTGAATATCTTCTAGTTTGATGACATCACCTTGGGCTTGTGATCAACATTTTTTGGAGCAAACTAATTGATTAACTGAGAAAATGATCGACATATTAACTGATAACTAAAAATAATCATTAGTTGCAGCCCTAGTCAGTCATAGGCACCTGAGTTGGACTGTGTACTATACATAGCTGGACTCTGTGTGTGACAGGCTCTGCCAACTCTAAAGACGTATCTGTGACACATAAAATGAAATCCAGGAAAGGAAACGAGCTATACTGAAGGTGTGTTTCTTTATTATAATCTAATACTAACAGCTACATGGAAAATGTTAGAAATCAAAAGGACTTTTTCCATCTCAATCACTGAGTATTGTGTTCTGTAAATTATAGTTATTAATGACACGCCTATAATGTATCAATCAAACTGAAAAAATGTCCTGAAGGTCTTAAAAACACATCCTTAAGATGTTTGCAGGTCATTGAACCTCTGCATATGATCAATGATTGTGTCAGGCCGTTTACTAACTGAAGTTGGCTGTACAGCTAAAAGACAGGATTTAAAAAGGTGAACAGTATGATGAGCAGTTGTTTTTTATTTTATTTTATAACGCACCACCTTGTATATGGTTGTTAACAAGCTGTTAAAAGATAAACAGGCACAGTTAACTGGATGTCGCTATCTTGGACGTTACGCCTACAATGTCACCAGTAAGGACAACGTTTAAAATCACAACATGCAAAAGGTAACACTAAAACGTAGAGCTCTCAGTCACACTCTTGTTATTTCGACGTGTGTCAACGTTAAGTTAAAAACCTGTCGTTAGCATGCCTTGCTAATGTTGTTGACCGACCTGCTAACGTTAACGTCTCACCGTGCGGCGGCCTGCCTGTCAGTTTCTCGAATTTATTTAGCTGGTCCGGGCTGCGAGCACCTTCAGCGTCCGTCATCGTTTCCCTTTACGATCCAGTCCTGAAGAACGTCACATCAAATAAAAACTACATCTGCTAAAGTGCTGATAAAACATTATAAATCAGCCCACAGCTCAGTCACTTTGAAGCCATTCACAAATGTTCCCCCCCGGCCGTGAGATCTCTGGCCAATCAGAAGGCTTGTTATTAGGACGTTGCGTCATTAGAAAGGGGCGGGACTGCGCGTGTCTCCAAAACAACACAACAGTTTTGTTTGTTTTGTTTTTTTGTTCTTGCTGTCAAGGGTTGGAAATGATTTCAAGCGGTTAACTAGGTTCAAGTTTGACACTTTGAGTTCACCTAATAAATGACGGACTACAGCCACCAAACAAGCATTTAAAATACTCCAAATTTGTTAAATTGCACTTCCTTTATTGTAGTTTAAATGTTAGCAGGTATGCAGTCCTGTAGGAGAATACACAAAACCCTTTTTGTATTTAGGTCTCTATTTAGGACTAAAAACACAATACTATGATAACCAGTCTTTAAAAAGTACATATGTGATATTTCTGTAATCATATAATGTAAACTCATCTTCATGTCATGTTTAAACTCCCAAATTCACAGAAATATTCCAAAGGACATAACCTCAATAATAGTTAAGGCCATGAACACTGGTGAACAATAAACCACAAAAAAAAAAAAACAAGATACAAACTTACAAACAATGCATTTCAAGAAAATAATGGCCTTATTTAAAAAGAAATTGTGGAAAAATTTGACATGGTTTTAGCCTGACAAAATGCTTTTTAGATATCCATTAAACAAAACCTTTTTTTTTCTAATTAAATTTTTGGTTCTTGACTAAATAATGACTTCAGTGTCCCCTTTTAGATTAATTGGGTCTGGTAGTTCAAAACGATTAAATACTGCCCTCCACAGGAAAGGCTACATCTTCCTATTAAGGTTGTCAGGTGCTTTGAAACTGCCTTCAGAATATATGTATTGGATCATGGATTTATTATGGGCACAATGTAACCAAGTACAAACCAAGACAGGATTACTAAGTGAGCAAAGTAAGGCTGTAGCATATTTTTTTCCCGGGGTTGCTGCTTTTTTTTTTTTTTTAATTATTACTCACATTACTATCCATTATATCCATTGTAGCAGTGTGAAAAAAGTGAAGTAAAGTATATTGTCCTCCTGCAAGGAGATATCTGTCAAAATGGACCACTAAAAGTGCATTAAGGTAAAGTGAGGTATCTTATTCTGTGTAAAAAGAATAAACTATAATCCTGTTTTAAATAATGCAATGTGAATATATGTGAAAATTTAAAACGAGTTTATGTCTCTGGTTTTCTGTTGTGTAAAAAAAAAATAATTTACTTTATAAATACTTTTGACAGTGACAGAGCCAGTCAGGCCACACTGCTCGGTACTGTTTTGGGGTCTTACAAAGCGGAACGATTGATTTCAGGTTTTATTTTCCGGGGGACGTCAGAGCCGATCATGGCGACTCTCGGCGGCAGTCGTGGAGATCGTCTTGGCAACTCAAACCATCAAAAGTCTTCTCTTGCATCTCCAGAGAAAGTTCGTGAACTTCTTAACGACGGAGTGTCGTCAACAGATACCGGATCCAACAGGTGCACGTTTTGAACAATCGCGCGCTATTTGTTTGATTTAAAGGGGCCGAACAAGAACAAGTTAACGTGAGCTAGTTTGGTTAGCCACTTAGCTCGGTAGCCTTGCCCTTTAGCCGCCTCCAGTCAGCGTACTCATGGAGAGGGACAACTCTCCACATGTTTGGGAGCTTGTAGGCCTGGGACAGGCTGTTTTTATACCATTCTTACTTATAGGACGTATTATTTAGCCAATTTACCTGATAGGTTTGTGATAGTAGCGGTTTTGCTATCGCTCCCGTGCACAGTTGCAGATAAGGGGGTGGGGACCTAAAGTTTTACTCTAACATGTTACTCCATTTGTTTGCTGTTATTTTGTGCAGTATTGTTCACTTACTGCCCACACATAAAGGCTGGGTTAAAGACATTACCTAGACTTTCTAGAGCGATAATTATTATGTATTGGTAAGAACAAAGGATCTCACTTTACTCTCCTTTTTTTTCTGTTACGCAACTTTGATTTGATTCAGGTGAAATTTCATATTACATGTCATTTAGTTTGCTATATGATTAACTTTATTATTCATTACTTGTTTAATTTATAAGGTCTATGCCGAGCATTCCTGTCTAGCTGTGTAAGTTTGAGATGAATTAGAAATCTTAACAATGTACCATTCATAAATTGAATGTAGATCTTGTCTCTCCCTTTGTGTGGATTTCAGTGAACAAGGAGATTTGAAAGTTCTGGAAGTAAAAAGCAACAGTCAAGCACCTTGCGAAGCAACGAACAAAGAAGCCTTTTTCTCAAGGGTGGAATCTTATTCAATATCCTTTTATTCATTTTAACCCATTGTGAGGCATCAAGGTTTTTTTGTTTTTTTTTATGTTACACAGCCATGTGATCACTAATAAAGAGTAATGATAAATATGACAATACTTGTTTTGTGTCTGAGTGGAAAATTCCTTAGCATGGCACTGTTTGAAATGGGCAGGCAAACCCAGAATATTGTCCCCTCTGATGTGCGCCAGATATGGTTGGATCAACGTTGGCTGTGATATGCTCAAGTGCTCCAGCTGCCAGGCTTTCCTTTGTGCATCACTACAACCAACTTTAGACTTTGAAAAATGTAAGCAAAACTTTTAAATAACAAAGACAATGTCACCCTTTATTTTGGCAAGGTTAAGCTGGTGTTGCCAGTCTGCCAAAAAAATTAAAGGTCAAGCTTCTCTCCCTCTGTCTTCTAATAGATGAATCCCGCATTGCAGAGATATCGAGGCAGCTTCAGACGCAGCATGAGAAGTTTTGCCCCTGGCCTGACTTTCCATGCCCTGGTAGGAGCAACCATTTTGTATAGCATATAATAATAACAACTTTAATCAGACTGTGTCATTTCAGCTGAATTGAAATTATCCACATGATCATAAAGGTAATTATTGATTTGATTTCAGAGCGGTTCTGGCTGGTTCCAGCCTGTGAACCATCAGCACTTCTCACTTCCTTCTTGGAGCGCTTCCAGAGCGCCTGTCTTCTTGCACAGCAGCTGCCAGCCATGAAGCCGGAGCAGCTGAAGTCTATGGTGAGTCAGCCGAAGAGTATAAGGCCTTTTGGATACTCACAAAAATTCCCCCTGTTCCACCATTCCACCATTGTTTGTATTACAGAAAGAGGTTAGCATAATGCTTCCAGGAGATTATGGAGAAGATGGTTGGATTCATTGTAGAAAAATGTGAACTTTATGTGTAGCTGTATTTAAAAAATACGCTATTTTCAGTTGTTCACATGTGAATAATGTCCACTGTTTCCTTGCAGTCACTGACGGAAGATGTTGTCAGTGTTATACTGCAGCTGATCGAGGAAGAACAAAAAAGAAAGGGGGGGACTCCATGTTCTGAACCTTTGGCTGTCCAAGTGGCTGCATGCATTGTTTCTCTCTGTGGCTGGGCTGCAAGGTGAGATCAAACTTCCCTTTTGGTGTGCTTGACTCTTCAATACACTTGCAAATGTTTTAATGTTACATTTTATTACCTTTTTTCAAGATGTCTAAGCCATTGATTTCTCTACCTTAGCCCCTCTCTGCAAGCCATGAACCTGCCCATCCTCACCTGCTCGTACTGTATGCGTAAGGTGGGCTTGTGGAATTTCCACCAGATGGAGGGAACAGGAGGCGATGGAGATGCCTTACCAATTATCGTAGGCCCCTCTGCTCAAGCAGTAGCTCCTGCCTCAGTAGCTACAAATGAGGGCCAGGGGGACCAGTCTGCTTCTGCCTCATCCACTCCTGCCACAACTCCATGCCGCATGAAGCTGAGGAGCCAGGACTCTACCCGTTCTGATCAGGCAAGCTTTAAGCAAATGAAAGCTGACTAGGTAAAGCTAACATTCAGTATGTACACGTATTCATTTTAAGCTGCTCTAACAATGGCAAATTTAAAATTACAGGGTGAAGGAACCTCATCCCCTGTGGGTTTACGTGCCCGAAGCAGAGATTCACCAAGCCCCAGTGAAGAGTTGCCAAGTCCTTTGACCAGAGGCAAAAGAACTGCAACTCGCGGTAGAGGACAAGGAGACAACTCTGGGCCTGATGGCACTGCCAGCCTGCAACACCCTCCTAAACGCTTGTGTCTCTCATCATTTGGTGGTCCAGTAAGAACTAACATTACTGCTGATTTCAGACCTTGTTTTTTCACAGTTTTATTATGTCACACTTGCATTCAAGATGGGGCTGCAAAATTCATCAGATTAGACACACAGTTTAATTTCGTACGGCTATGCAATCAATTTCTTGCATGTAATATTTTACCACATTTACATTAGTGAGGAAATCTGATACACTGAAGTCAGTGCTCCCAATTTCCTTTTAAGTAGCCTCGCCAAATGAAAACAATGATTATGAATTGTACATGATAGAGGGGTCAGAAATTGTCCCAAAGTGATAGTTAATGTCAAAAGCATCCTATTTGCAAGCAATGTTTTGTGATAGTCATAGCACAGGAGGTCACAGATGCTGTATCTTTGGCTATTACAAACTACTTTTTGACCTACCTCTCTGTTATTTCAGGATGGGATGCTGCATAAGAATGCATTTGACCCACTCGCTCAGCACAGAGACTGGTGTCCCTGGATTTCTGTGGGAAAAGAGAATGTTGATCCAGGGGTCATTCCCTCTCTGGACGTAGGTACAGCACTTCATCAGCAGGGCTGGAAGGCTGCTCTCGACCTCCTTGTGCCCATGAAGAAGAACTCTAATACAGCAGGAGGTAGTCCAGCACAGGCAAGTAAAGTCTTTGCAAGCTTTCTCGTAGTGATGCCACATGGCTGTGTAGCTTTAATGTTAACGACATTTCTCTATTCTTTCCACCCAGGGTCCTCGTGACAAATCTAAAAGAGTGTTTGCTATATTCCGTCAGTGGCAGGTGTCCTCCCCAGCGTCTCAGTAGACTGTTTCCATCCAAACAGCATTGCAACACTGAACTTTTGAACTGACCTGCCCTCTTTTTGTGGTACTGAGTCCACAGTACCAATGACAGGACTGTCATATTACATATGTATGCCATCCCGTAAAGTCGTGTTTACATTCAAAGTGTTTATGGAGGGAAGGGAAGGGAAGTTAATTGTGTCTTTAAGCAAATTAATGCGTGTCTTCTCTGTGAACAGTGAAATATGTGAAGGATGCCTGAGAGGCATTTAAACATTTGAATTCAGTGGGGAGGGGGCAATGTAGGTCTTCTTTCATGTGTAGATATCAAGTAATTGAACACATCTCTCATATAAATTGGCCACAGACAAGGCATCTACTGTTGACCTCACATGAAGTCTGCTGTAGTAGTAGCTCTTCAGGACTTTATGATGGTCTGGGTTTCTGTGGAATATAAGAGACAAGAAGTCCCTGATCGTAAGAAAGGGCCAAATGGCTTGACACTGGAAAGGCAATGTTTACCTTCAATGTATGTTGAGTCATTTGAGGGAGTGTTAAATATTAACCTCAGATTAACAAAAACTGTGAGGAAGTCATTTTTGTGTGTGTACTGTTGTGGATATGAGTTCTCCTTGAAAAGAACAGAATAATTTTGGTTGTAAAAATGTTTGATGTATGTTGAATGTATGTTTTTCATTTAGTCAATACTAAAATCTTGATTATTGCAGGCAGGTAGAACCATGTGCCATGAACTTCCAACCTATTTTGAATTAGATTCAGGATGCCTGTACTTCCTTTTTGCCTTCCCATGACATCTTGTTGCTAATTCAGTCCTCTCTATTCTGTGCTTTTATCTCTGTAGAATTTCCTAAATGTGTAATAAAATGCTCTTCCGGAAAGTTTGTTTCAATTTGAATGTTGTTCCTCTGATATTTCAACTAAACAAAAGACGAGTTAAATTGTCATTATTATGTAAATCAGGAAATGCTTTCACTTCATTCAGGTATGGCAAATATTTTAGTATCCACTGTTGTTTTTACACAGTGATTTGACTTCTGAAAGGTTTCTCTGTAATTTCACATGGATGTTATTTGGGATTATTAGCTCATCCATTTTCTGCCATAATGTTGCTTCTCATTACTCACTCAATGGCAGCCATTTTGTTGTCTTTAGAAGTCTTTGGCTTGGGTAAATGACAGTTGCACAAACACGGTTCTTTTTACACATGACTGTTCTATGTTTACTTTACTGAAAGGCAGTCTTGTGACCTGATCATTTGTGGGAAAAACTGCTGTTACAAAGCAGGTATGAGATTGTCCTTGGATCAGTGGTATATTTTAGCCATGGTTGAAAACATTCCCTTCATTAGGTCTCATTTGTATCCTGTAATACTGTACATTTCAAGCCCTATTAAGCATCATTTCATCATTTATCAGAAAGAAAGCTCAAATTAGCTGATTTAATTCTTGTTCCACCCCCCTCAAAAAAAAAAAGATCTTTGTGCAGCAAATTCCTCTCACTGTTTGTCTTTGGGATAAAGTTTTCCGTCATGGATCGTCAGCTGTGGTCAGACATTTTGAGGTATATTATGGCAACCAGAATTTGGGTGTGTCACTCACAATGCCTCTCTGGTGGAGAACATGGAAAACAGACAAAAACCAAGACAGAGCCGTTGCCACAGCAATGAGAGCAACCCTTTTTAATTGTAAAACCCTGTGTCTTTATAGTCTTTATTTCTTCTACGTATTGATATTTCTATATCACTTTTAAATTGTTAAATAGAAAAACAACAATGTAAATGATACCAAATTGCAGTTTTAACATAAAATTTAAGCTACTAAAGGTTTTATACTGAATAGAACTACAAAGATGGCCACTTATTGTGACGTTTGGTCGCACATATATGACGTTGTCCGCGGAGTGATCCTAGCCTGTCAGAGCCATGGTCAGAACGCTGAGAGGCAGTGAACAGCAGAGGTCTAACGTTAGCTCAGCTACTCATTAGGACAGAGAGACATTGAACTGTGAAGACGTTTTGCGGTGGACATTTCTGAAAGCAAATGTTAACTTTCGGATAATACAGTTTGCTAGACTGTCTAGCGTTTCGGGTGCTAGCTTTCAGTTTACTTACTGGTGCTCTGCGGTGGAAATAGCAAAAATGTCGTCTCCAAGTCCGGGTAAAAGGCGAATGGATACCGATGTGGTGAAACTGTATCCTTTCTGAACATAAACAACAGTCTCTCAATCGCTGTTTAGTCAGCTATGTCCTGATGTATATGTTGAAATGTGATGTGACCAAAGCCTATTTATTGATGCTGCTTGTTTGTCTTGGTAGCCCAAAGCAGTGAGAGCTTTTCATTGTGAATGACTGGTGTTTTTGTGTAAACAACATTTTGCTAGCAAAGCCAAGTGTTAGCTATTTCTGTCCTGCGAACCTTCAGTCGCTTATCGGGACAGCTGTATTAGCTAATCAGATCGGTCCCATGTCCTGCTCGCATTTTTCCAACTCTGTACATTTGTAACGTTAACGTTAGCGTTAGCTGTCTAGTTTGCTTGCCTATATTTGAAAATGATTGCAACAGCCGAACAGACGCTAACGTTATTCTCCTTTTCTAGGAATGTCTTTCATCTTGTTGCACCACCAATAGACCTGGCAGCGGTAGACTGTATAAAAAACCTTATGGCAATTTGGTTTCTTTGTCCAGCCTGTTGTTGTCAGGGGAGTTAAGTCAAACTGCCCCTTTACACGTTGACACAGGAGCTTGTTTACATAACGTAAGGCTAACGTCAACTGAAAATGTCTTTTGTTCTACTCTCGTAAAAAAAAAAAAAACTAAAAAAAAAAACGTTGGCGTTTTTACAGCATGTATAGCATTCTGGGTATTATTAGCTGTGTTTTATGTCCCCACACTAAGGGATTTCTAATTGTGTTATTGCATCTGCCACTTGAAATGTTACCTTGTGACGCTACTGAGCTTGTTGGCTAGTCTGCTGGTTAATTTCAACATCAAAATGGCCACCTGATCTGTGTGTCTCACTGTACTTCAGTGTCTGCAGGCAAATATACAGAAGTATCATCTCGAGAGGGGTTGTTTTTTTTTCTAAATATTGGATTTGGAACTGGTTGTGCCAGCTGTTTTGTTAAACGCTATGGCAGGTGTCATAGGCCTGCAGTCGTTTCCACTGTGGTATGCTTGAACTTTTAGGCAACATCTAGTGTGTTCTAGTTTTTTGTCACCCTGTTTACTTGTGCTACTGATTTGTTTGTTCAACGTCTCTTAGAGCTGACAGGGTGAGTGCTAAAAATGAACCATGGCAACACATTTCCAGTCCATACAATGTTCTGGAAGAACAGTATGAATAAGTAGTTTTGTTTTTGTCCCAACACAGTGGAAACCAGCTTAATGATTGGGTAGGCTGTTACTAGCCGGAAACCACAAGAGGGGAGGGACTTAGAACAGCTGATGGGATGGCAGTACTGCTTAGTGAAATATGGGGCTAGAACTGGGCTGGTCAAAAACAAGGGAAGTTGTCCCAACAGGGTCAACATAATGGTCAAAAGGGAAATGTTTGAAAGTTTTTGATATTTTCACTTTTTAATTCAATTGAGGCTTTGCTGTATGGAAAGCAGTGACATATGTCATACCTGTCATATATGACTTATGCAATACTGATTCTAAATTTCACAATACATCCTGTCTTATACTATCACATTAGAGTTTGAATATGAGTGACCTATGCATCTAAAACTGCATGTGGCCACAATATGTGAATCAACAAGGAGCAGCTAGCTACAGCTCTTTTTATTTTGGCCTATTGCCTATGGCATTTTGTTATGTCTTCTAGCTATCAACAGTGCTTGTTTGAGCAAGTTTATGCCTCCCCTCCACTCGACTCCACTTATGTGTGGACTATGGCAGACATGTCAGAGAGGTGAAGCAGACAGAACAAGAGTTTTTAAGGACTGCAGCACACACCCGTTGCCTTTCAGTAGCAGTACACCCCCTCTCCTTCTTGAGCTGCTTGACTGACAGGCAAGAGCAGGTTTGCTGCATGCCACCTGCTCAATTCCATACAATGACCTGTGTGTGTTTTATGATGCCAAGGGTGTGCAGTGGTCAGCAAGTGTTGAGGGAGATGGCTATGTGTGTGTTTTAAATGTAGATCTACAGAATTGAGATTTACAGGCTTACATAGCACATGGGTTTACTGCTGACTAGGCTGTCTTGTTGGGTTAAAGTAGGGAGGGCTCCAGGTTACTGGTATGGGAAACAGTTCCGTCCTTCTGTTTGTGTCCCCAGAGCAAAACTAGCACTAACAACCTCCTCTCTGTGCTCCCTATCCCTGCGTCTCCCCCTGGTGAAACCAAAACCCGAAACTCACACCACCTTTTAGACAGGAGCAGCTTCTTTCTTATGGCCTGACACTGAGAGCCCTCACGCATTAATTTGCTGTGGCCACCGGAGAGCTCAGAATCTGGAGCGGAGGCCATTAGGGAATTCATGAAAATGAATGTCAGAATGACCTCAGCATGTAGTATCACTTGGTTTAAGCTTTGTCCTGAGCCAGGCCGGTGTATGGAAGCCTGCTTTCAGCACTAAATTTGCACTATTTGAGTTTGCATGCCAGTCGTCTGAGCTCTTTGAAATATAGTCATGGAGATGGCATTGAGTCTTGGTTTACACTGACTTCACACTGTATTTTTCTGTGTGTCTCATACTCTTTCACACCATTCCTTTGAAAACTTATCGCCCTGAGTGAGAGAACTTGTTTATTGTCCAGTTCTTGCCAAACTGTAGTCCCAAACCTTAAATTAGTGTTATTCTCTAATGACATAATGCACAACTTTTGCCCACTGGATATTCAGTCTTGCTCTTGGACATGTTGCTTTAATTTCGGAACAGTGTGTTCTTGAACAAGAGTCTAAAAGTGTGTAATTTCAAAGTACTTTACATTCAGCTTTTTGTGTGGGGTTGACTGCACATACTGTGTAGGTAGTTGTCCTATTATTTGCATGTATTCAACATTGGTGTACTCACTTTCCAAATGCTTTCAAGCTGTAAGCTGCTGGAATTTGAGCACAGGTAGATTACAAAGGACTAAGCCTTTTTTTGAATGCTAACACAAGCTCTTGTGGTGTCTGGCCTATGGATGTTAATGCAGAGAATGGGACAGAAATGGAAATGTGTAGAATTATCTGCACAACAATCAATGATGAGCATGAAGAGTAGAAGACAAATACAACTGTGTATTTTTGTGAAATATATAGCCCCAACAAGGATATTATTTAAATGAAGCTTCTTTTGCTTACTTAAATAATTACTTGACGTTGGATATGTAACCTTTCATAGCTTGCAGGGTTTGAGACTTTGTTTCAAATCAGTAAATCTCACTTTGTTCACCTCTTTGAAACTACATTTCTTTAGTCACTTTTGAGGCTTTTGTGTTTATCTTTATTATAGCAGGAGCCTGAATATTTGTTTATATATGAAATCTCATTACATCAGATGGAATGTTGGGACCTTTTTATGTAAACAAAACAGTGTCTCAGCTGTACTTTCCAACCTTCCAGTCGCTGCTGGAAGGTCTGAAAGTGATTGGATAGCAGTTCTGTGAAGCATGGCCACCAGTGAATTATATTCGAGACTGTGGGGAGTTGTTGGGGTTGTTGCATGCTTCATCGGCCCCAGTGTCCATCATGATACCTGGCATCAGTACCAGTCTATATAAGTCTTTATCATTTCACACCAAATCAGCTGTTTTGTTGTGATGTTTGCGCTTCATCTTTCACCTTTCAAGGTGAGTTTGCATTTTCAGATTTACTTTAACAATCGCTTTTTTTTCCCCCCTGAAGTGACTGTTGAGGCAGTACCTGGCCTTCAGTAATCGTGATTTATTCAGTTGTCCACAATCAGGGGGTAGGCTTCTAGGGGCAGTGTCCACCACCTCCTTTTTTTATTTTAATATCCTCCCCCACTCCCTTGCCCAGGACATCCCTCCACCCTCCCTGAGTGGAATACCAATCCAGAGCTTTATCTACTCTCTGCTCGGTCTTTTGGCCCCATTGTGCCCTTGTAACATGACATCCGGACAGCATCAGCAGCGGCGTCTTTTGTGTTTCCCGTTTACAGAAGACCCTGTGACCTCCACCTCCTGCTGCTGTGTCAGACCATGTCACACTGTCACAGGCACCCAGTACTATTATTGCAGGACTGAACCAACTAGACATGGTTTACTGTAGGGAAGGAGCCAGCAGTTTTCTGAGTGAGAGATTGATTGAATGAATAGGAACACGATGAACCACTGACAAGAATGGGGAAAGCTCTGGTCTACTGATGGAGTTGCGGAAACAAACAACATGCTTTGTTATTATGGTGTAATAGAAATAACTTGACAGTAATAGACACAAAGATACTAAGAAGGACAAGCAGTGTGAAGGCCACAGTACCACTTTGCATTATGCTGACAGCAAAAATGGCACATAACACAAAACAGATGTTGTGATGTATGTACAGTAATGTAGATGGGAATCTATGGTTTCACTTCACCTCAGCCATGTTTTTTTATCTAACTTAGCCTTGCTTCAGTAAGCATTAACTATACCGTTAACCCCAAAGCCCAGTTATCATTTTGTAGACCACATTTATTGTGGCTCCAGGTGAATATTAAATCTGTAAGAAGCTTCAACACTGACTGAGACATTATAGGGAATGGTCTACCTACCGTACATACTCAACCAGTGATGGTATGGAATAAAGATATTTATGGTGTCTTCAAGTGCTGGGAAATCTGATAATATAAAACCTAAATTCAAATGGTTTTGTTTTTAATGCAGTCAAATATAGTGTGTGTCTTTTAATATTTGCATATTGTGGTTCTTGGGCTGCGTGCTTGAAAAGGATGTAATTGTATCAGACAGTTTTCTTTGACTTCCTTTTGTCTTTTGCCTTTTGTCTTGATCATATTTGTCTGTCAGCCTGAAAGCTTAGAAATACCTCTGTTTCTGCTTCTTCTTTATCTCCATCTCCTCTTTTTTTATATTGCTGAGCATAGATACACTTTTGTCTGCATCCATGCAGGTATTCTTAAAAAATATGCTTCATCATCCAGCCCTAACCATGCTCCTGCCCTTTTTCCTTTTCATTTCTTCATGAGTGAACATAAGGTAACCTAGTACATTGTCGATGAGGCCCCCTCTTGCCCGGGGGCCCCCACCTTGATTGACAGTCCTGTTTTGGGGGACCAGGAGCAAGGAATCTCTGACAGTAGGAGATTTGAGGCCCTCACTGTTAATCCCACAGTGCAAACAGTGAAGCTTCCTGCACGCATGGCTGAGTTCCCTTAGAAAAACAGATGGACTGAAGTTCCTTTCTTTGTTTCACATGATTTTTTTTTCGAGCATTGGGAAGCTCAGTCTCCCTCTGCCACTCACGTGCACTGCTGCTTTAATGTGGAAAATCAAAGGAGTGGCGATAGGCTAGCGACATGTTTGGTCATACGTTATGGTATGTGGGCCAGTGACACTGAACCCAGTTGTCTTCTTTGCATGAAGCAAATGAGCCTTATCAAAAAAGTGCAACCTGCACTATCCACACCCTAAACTTGACTCTATCTGGTAATCTGCCTCTGTGCATCTGTGTCAAGTTGATAAAATTAGCCATGTGTCTCTCACTACAGTGAAATTCAGGTTTGTTAGCAGTTTTCTCAACATGTCAGTACTTACAACAGACAGCAAATTTTGTCTCCTGGAGGATTTGCTCATTAAACAGTTGCTTCAGAATCAGGCCATTGTTTCTCTTTGCCCGGCTCAGTTGTGGGATCATTAATAATCATTTGTTTGTGTGTACATGCATGGAGCTCAGACGCATGCATACACACGGAGACTCTGTGCTATTGCTGTAAATAGACTGTTGATTTAGTGAAGGGCTGAGAGGAGGAGCAGCTGAAGGATTCACGTTTGATTGCAGTGGGTGGGCTCTCATCTCTCACCAGAGAAGACAAAGAACTTAGCCTGCACAGTACTGTGTTGCTCCAGCTCTTACACAGGGAGGTAGCCATCAGCTAACATAAAATACTCGGGGGGTGGGGGAAATCAAATTTGCATTGCAATATGATTGTATTTTTTTAGCTGGTGTTTCATTCTTTTTTTTTTTTTTTTAGAATAATAAAAGTAGGTCTGTGTATTGTTTCACTGCATGTGTACATTGTGTATTGCAAAGGTTGAAAAGGTTCATCACAAAGGGCTTTTGGCCTAGGGGTTTGATGGTATATCTCTGTCTAAGTGAGCTGAGAACACATTCTTATTTACACTTAACACTTAAGTGAGACCAAGTGAAATGTACGCAGGTTCCATATGTTAGTCTACCTGTTACATAATGATTTTTTGCTTCTCGATTGCAGATATGTGATATATCATATGTTAAATGTATTCAAATTCGAGGTGTTGACCTTTTTAATTTTAAAAGCAGAAATGAAACTGAGATATTTAGTTGTGTTCATTCACTTCCCATCCACCATCTATAGTGAGCACAGCACTTAACAGCTACCAGACATTTACATGTGGATTTCACTGAGTCTGGTCTTTGGGGGCCATATGTCCATTGATATGTAAAACCCTCTGCGAGGTTTTCTTTCACACATGCTGGCACCAAGTGCTCCATCGGTATTTAAATACTTAATGTCTCAGCACAAGCTGGGTGCTTCGAGAACACACAGTTTAAGTTGAGCTTTTCTGATAACTGTTAATTTGTTAACTGATAGTTGTTAATTTGGATTCAACATTTTTAACTAGATGTCAATACAGTGAAGGAGAATGCTTCTTTGATTTTCTGAAACACAACCAATCCTATTAACGTTAACATTAAACACAAACATTGTTTTTCAGCGTTTGGCTCTTCAAATTGCAAAATCAGCAATTAAGATATTACTTATCTACTTTTATTACTATTAATACTTGCATTACTGACCATTATTATTTATGATATTTTCTATTCTTTATAGCTATCCTATTTACACTATTTTTAATTCAACAAAGTGTAGGAGCTTATATTTTAGACATATATTTCACTATGATTGCACCTGTATGATTATATGTGACAATTAAACCCTAATTTTGAAATGATACAATGAAAGGAGGCCGCTGCCCTACTTGATTCCATATTACTGTCTTGTTAGTAATTCTATAAACATAACCACAACAAAAAATCCTGTAACCTGTCAAAGTGGCTGATAGGGAGAAAAAAATGATCAGTAGCATGACTGTACTAAAGCCTAAGCTTTTAAACTCATAGCATAGGCCTTTATGGCCTGTTAGTTTTGGAGTAATTGTTACTAAACTGAGGGCAGCTCAAATGCTGTGGCACATTTAGCATTATTAGCTCAAGCCTTACGACTATGATCAGAAGAATTTAAAAACTGACCCATCTGCCAAAAAATTTTTGGTTGATTTAACTGCTGTCTAGTTCATTTCCTTAGATAATTTGTGAGGCAGTGTTAGGAAAAGTAAAAAATAAATATGAGGATCACAGGGCTGCTCTGTTCAGGGTTTACGTTGTGTCACATATGTAACCAATTTCCTGTGAGAGATAAATAACGCTTAAGTTGTGTTTTTAATGATAAGCAGAGGTTGAAGCAAGTTGTCTCATGCTCAAGCATGTCATGCTTTTAAAAATCGTGATCCCTGCAGCCCTTCATAAGTTTGTTGGGATCTCAACATATTGTATTTTTTATAATGTGAATTACATAGTCTGCTTAAGTCTTTGTAAACATTAGCTTTATCATGGCTATTTTAGCTTAGTTTTTGAAGGATTAGATAACTCCCTGTGGCTAATTCATTAGTTTTGCTTCCACATAGAACAAACACGTGCATAATCTGTTCATAAGTATGTTGTAGTATGGGTTATTAGCACCTTAGTTCCCCTCAGCAGATATCTCATATCTCTTGTGGGATATGGGCAGGAGAAGGGGGAAGTGAGAGCAGCTGGCATGACCACAGGCCAGTTACTATCATACCACTTCACCTCTGTTCATTAACCAGAGCCAGCCAGGACCCCCTCGCCTCATAGGAGAGGTGACAATAACCAGGCCTTACCTTTTTATGGTGAAAAAACTAGGCTAAGGAATTGTGGTAGTTGCAGAGGTTGTGTGAGTACTGTGGTGGGCATCACAGTTTCCAAATCAGTTAAACAACACATGCAAACACATTTAAACTCTCTTACTGTTGCACCTCTGTTATCATTACATGTAAAGAACCCTAAACCAACAGTTGTGACCTCTGACTTCTGTCAAGCTGGCTTGATTATTAGCTACCTTTCAACTCTACCTAAATTAAAATATGTGGAAATGAGTATCTGTTCTTCTGCTGCTGTTTTTTTTTTAACTAAATTCGTTGGTTTCATTTTGATGTAACCCTAAGGGACTTCCTACTTAAACCGAATATAGGGTGCACCAGGCAAGTTGCATGTTGATTAATTAATAAGAGTTTTATAGGTACAAAAATGTACAATATCAGAGTGGTATAGCATGATAATTCTTGTCATAACACCAGTTTTGTAAATGAAAAAATATATTGAGATATTTATAGTCTGAATGAATGAGAGCTGTTGTTGAACTTGGACTCGTCACTTTTTTTAGCTCACCATGTATTCACAGGATTACCTATCTACTCAGTCACTGAGCTGGGGTTTGAGGGGGTTTCTGATGACTGAAATGGTCAGGCTCCAAATCAGCATTCAAATTGAGTAGAGAGTGTTCGACTTAATGAGCAATAAAAGAAAGTAAACACCAGAAGGAACACGTTAGCCTCGGTGTGAGAGATTGAGAGCGAGTGAGAGAGAGTGGAGGAGACAGTGGGTTTGGCTGGTGACTGCTGCAGGGGAGAACGGTGTTTGTTTGATTTTGAACTGATTAAATCACACTCCCACAGCAACACCGTGCCTATCACTCGCTCTGCCTGCTGTGGCAGGATGGTTGCCGTGCTACAGTAGCTGCCTCTGTTTTCAAGCCGCTGAGTGTAGTGGAGATCACACAGTAATCCTGCTTGGCTGGTTGCAGTGCAGTAACACACAGAAAGTTTAATGAACAAACATAGGCACATTTACTCATAGGCTAGGATTTCAGAAGAAATCCTGCATTACATGCAAAGGTGCATGCTGGTAGAGACTACAAATGAACAAACCTTCTTATAATGCGGGTATTGACTTTGTTGTTAGTTTCATTATTGTTCTTCATCTATACAAGGCTGCTTTCTGTTCTTATTGCAAAATGTAGCTTGCTGTCTTAAGTAAGTAAACTTTCTTTCTTACTATCTTTAGTGATGAATATTGGCTTATACATTTCTTTTGGTAGCTTATACATGTATCTCTTTTGGTGGAGGAAGCCTACCCATTGTGCACACCCTGAGGACAGCTGCTATATTTCCTGCCTTTCATCTTCAAGGCCTTTGATTGTACATTGTCAGTACAATCTGTGTGTGAGGGAGAGAAAACGAAAGAGAAGTCATTACCTCAGAGTTCCTCATCTCTAAAGAAAGATGTGCTCTTAAACACGTTCTCTATGAAGGTTATCATGTTTCTCCTGCCATTTAAAATAACAGTTTAGTTGAGTTAACTTCATCCACTCTGTATGTACTTAAAAATTCTCACACTATTGTATCTCTTTATCTAAGGCCAGATTATTGTCAAAGAGTTCAATAAAAAAACTACTTGCTGTCAATGTGAACTTCACATCATGTAAATATGCAGCAAGGCATTTCATCTCTCTGAAACAGAGATGTATTCCCTTGTGGCAGGAGATGACATAAGTATTTGCCTTGCTTCTGATGCAGACTAATTAATAGCTTCAATCCTCTGAATATACTTGGTATAATTATTATGTGTATAAATTCTGCAATAGACAGTCTTTTGGAGTTATTACATGTTAACATGCATAGTCCTGCCAGCAAGTAGTCCTGCCAGCCAGTAGTTAAGCAAGTGCTTGCTTAACTGCTGGCATACTTGCAGAAAAATCTTTTTTGTGTTGACAGGTCTTCAGCACTGTATGTCAAAACACACATTTCCTGCACTTAGTCTCTTTCAATATCTGTCTCTAAACAATTTGGAATTCTTATTGAAAACCTCAACATGAAAAAAAATGTTTTCAGTCACAACTCATCAATAAAGGTGTTCCACAGGGCTCTTAACTTGGCCCCACTCTTTTCTCCATTTAATAATGCTTCCACTGTTACTTTAATGTTTTACGGTGTTTCAAGTAAAAGCTCTTCAAAACAAAACTGCATCATAATGCTTACATTTTTGCAATTTTCCAGTGAAAAAGTTCCTGCCAATATTGACCTCAATCAATCACATGGGAATTGGAAATTGAATTGAATTCTTATCTTTTTGCCCATTTATGTGTCTATATACACCGAGGCAAATCATCATCATCGGACTGCGGTCCACAGTTATGATGTCATTCATATCCACAGATCTGCCTGCCAGGCTAGATCAGCATTCTCCAGGCGGAACCCTTTTCTCTTATTATCTCTGCATCACTCTCCCACTGCCTCTTCTTTGGCATTGCTCTTTCCATGTTTCTTTCACTTTATTCATCAACAGCTCTGTGTATCATCTTCTCATGCTCTTTTCTCCCCTGTCTCAGCCCTTTGCTCTGTTGGCTGACCTTATTCTACCCTGTCTTTTTATGTTCCTATTCCCTGCTGGCTTTTTGGGCGTTACGGACTATTAGTGTCTTTCAGGGAGACTTCTTAGCTTTGCCCTTCCAGTCTCACTGTTTCTTATGTTCAGGCTTTGACAGCCAGCTTCTTCGGTTAGTGCCATTAATAACTGGAAATTCTGCATAGTATCCCTTTTTGATATTCAGTAATCCAGCTCTCTGCCCATGTCTTTAAGATTATTTGATTTGTTGCCTTTCCTGTTTTTTCAGCCCAGTCTGCCTAGAGGCTCTGTACCTTCTCTTTTAAAGGGATTACTTGAAGCTGGAGGTGTCAGCAGGTGGTCAGAGTATTGTATGCTGATATGCAAATAGTCTGAACTGGCTTGCGGAGTCACTTCAGTCTTTTTGAATTTGATTATACATGCCTGTCTTGTACAATACATAAAGATGCACACTATATAGAGATGTTTTGTTCTTTTCATGCCCATATTGTTATTGTAAAGTGGGTTGGCACCTTTTTTCAGAAATGATGAAGAGAAAGAAAATGAAAAGTTGATAATGGATTTTCTTTTAGATTTATTACATCACCATGTCGATGAAAGGACAGCAAGGGCTTTTCCTGCCCTTCTTCTCCTCAAAAAAAAAAAAGAGACAAGGAACTGCTTTGAAACTAGCCAGTTCCTCCCTTTTACAAGATCAACAACTTCTGTCTCCAAGAGTCAAGAAGGAAATATTCAAGCATAGTTGATACCACATTGTTTGACAGAGTACTGTTTATGATTCCCCATCATGTTTGTTTTCCATACTTAGAAAGAGGTTGGTCAGGTTTGGATATTTCGATCCAGGGTCAGACAGGGATAGTGTCCTGAATGGACCAGAAAGAAAACAAGGCATGTCTAGACCACAGCCGTAAATGCTATTTACTGCATATTTTTACACTTAAGCCTCTAAATGTTCTTTTATAAACTTCAAAATCAGGATAACATTGACCTTAGTGCTTGGATAAACTAAAACATTTTAAAGATGCTAATTGGTAGTCTGAAAGTACTTCTTTTTAGCTTTTTCTTTTTACACAGTGTTTTAAAGTGTGAGTGTTTTCAAGCCACTATGTCATTATGTGAAGAAAGTCCTGCAGTGAAATGGTGTGAACACAGGAGACCTGGTTGCTGTTACAGTTCAGCGCTTCCAGGATTGTCTGCCATACAGCAATGAGAATGTATGTGTATGTTCTTCTGGATTGATTAGGCTCTGTGTATGAGATTAGAAGTGTGTGTAAAACGATATTGACCTTGTGCTATCCACAGATTATGACTTATCTATACTAATCCAAGCTGGGGTGATGGACAGATTGTCTGTATGCGGGGAATGCAGAACAAGTAAATGAAAAACTTTGATCAAAATGCTGTTGTTAGGAGCTATATGTCTTAAAATTTGTTGAAACAATTTAATCCTGGTTAGGCGAGCACACAACATGTATTGATATATATGAACTGATCAGTAAACACTTTCAGTGGTTTATATTAGCCTTGTGTTAGTTAGTGATAGATACTTTGAATTAGATTTTTCTAAACCAAACAATAAGTGATATGTGATGTTTACACTCTCTTTGTTGGCGGAGTGTCTATTGGTCCACTACACTGTCAATACATCAACCCCATCAAACAGTTGGGAATTACAAGCTCTAGCAGGAACTCCCTTCTCTTTTAACAGACCTGCCAAAACTCCTTCATAAGAGGGAGGGCCGTTGTTGACAGTGACTCGCAGTTATTTACTGGGTGGAAGGAATGAGTGCTTGGAGCTTTGGGTCTCACGGTGTTAAACAAAAGGCCAGTGGATTAGACAACTGTGTCACAATGATATGGAAGATCAAAGTGAGTTCATAGTGAGTTCATAGTTTTTGGATTAGCCTTCTTGAGAAAAATCAAAGAAGGTGAGAGTGTTAATGTCAAAGCCAGAGATTGTTTCTTAAGATTAAGATTGTAGCTATTGTTATGCAAATGTATATGAATAAACTAGGCTTTGTTTGTAAGGAGGCTGGGGTTAGTGGGTGATTTGTGTTTGTGATGGTGGGGATACATGGAAGGTGCTCAGTCCAGCCAGTTGCTTAAAAACTGGATGTGGTTATTTTTGACTGTTGACTGCACTTAAATTTGCTTACAAGTCTTTTTTTTGTGTGTGTGCATTAACTTAAGTCATTCTGTGTAATATGAGCTACTCCCTTTCCCTACTTCATGCTTCTCTTACATGATCTCATGTATAGTTACATGAATATTTACAGATCACAAGACTCCGACCTTTGCATTTCTGCTCGCTTGTAATTTTGCTGTCTTGTAAAGTGAACTCATGCTACACAGTATCCTGTAAACCTTAGCTCATATGTGTCAACTAAATGTCTAAAAGGTAAATATAACAAACTAATTTTACACAGAGAAACTGGTTCTTCTCTAGCTTCATGGTGAGTATGGCCAACGTCAGTTACCCTGCAGCATAATCAGAGTTGATTCAACACCATTAATAGCTTATCCCTCACCCCGCCTCACTGCCATCTTCTATAACATAACACACACAGTCCATACCATCCCCCTCCTCGGTGTCCCTCTCTCATGGCCGTATACACATTCACACACCAGTAGTTTCACTATTGGTAAGGTGCATATCCTTACATGAAGGGCAGAACTTGATGAGATGCAGAATGTAAACAGAGTGCTTGTAGTCTGACTTCAGTCTCCCTTTTGCATATGGCTGGTTGCTAGTTGTTCCTCCTGGTGTTAGTGTTCACTTATTCTTAGACTTGGACTTTGCCTCAAAGAGCCTCCTTGACTCTAACACGAGTCAGAACAGAGAGGTTCCTCTTCTGCCTGACAATGACACATTTCCCTACTGAAGCCAGGGATTCAGTCTTCTCTTCGCAGACTCAACCAGAGCTTAAAATAACCTCCAGTTTGATTTAACCCTTTGGGGGTCAGCGCTACTGCTAAAGGGATACACACTCAATCAGGATTGACAAGCCAGCTGCTACTGTGTGGCGTGGAAAACTGATTTTTATCCCCTCTTTAACCTGTCTCTAATGTGATCTGTCGGTCTTCCACTCATTTTGCAATCATTTTCCTCTCTGTCTTTTACACTTGTTTATTTTCTCTCTAAGTCTCTGTCTGCTTTAATTTTATTTCCTGTGCTTCTTCCCCACATGCTCACATGAAAGCGAAATCATTTCTCTCTGACGGTTTTGTGTGTTTTGAGTGGAGATCTAAAATGATCAGACCACGCAAAAATTATATGGCTGTAATGTTTGATTTGCCATGTGATGCTCTGAATGGGAAAAAAAAGCTAACATTCTTCAGGGTTTGTTGTTATTGTAGCGATCTCTGTAACTAGGGTCGCAGAGGAAAACACTGTGTGACCATTTCCTCTATTTGCCATAATAAACTTCTTCTGTGGTAGATGATGTGGATATATATACAGCTTTTCTAAATCTCAGCCTTTTAATAGGTTTTGAGGTGAATCACATTAAAATATATAAAGATGGTTCAGACAGGTTCAACAGTTGGGTCAAGCTGTCCTTTTGTTCTCTTTTTTTTTTTTTTTGGAGTATCAAGATTCTTGCATCTCATTAGAATCTAGGTCATGAGCAAGTCTGTTGTTGTTATTATCATTATTATTATTATTATTATTATTATTATTATTATTATTATTATTATTGCTGTTATATTAATCTCTCACACTGTAGTTGACCTCCAAGCATTTGTACATTTGAATGTTGGAGATGGTTAGATTAAAATTCGTTTTTGCCTCTTAATATTATCAACCCTCATGATTAAAATATAGTTCAAAGAAACCTTGCATAACTACTGAATAGGACGTGATTGTGACCTTAAACTTTACAATTTGCCAGAAGCACATCCCTGTTAAAACACATGCCTTGTCAGAGTGCTCTCTCTGGGTGGGTTATTTGCTTATTTGGACTAATGGAGCTATTCTCGTCTAACTGAGGAGTCTCCTGAAATTTCATCTGAAAAAAACAGTTGCTTATGGCCACTAAAATAAATTATGAAGAAAAGAACTACATATATGTGAGACTGTGAACTGTTTCAGATAATGGTACATTATTAGTCTGTTGAATCATAGCTTTCATGATATAAAGTTTAATCAGAGACTGATTACTACAAATTGAGTTGTTTTTATATGTAATTTTAGGCTAACAGAGCCAATGGAGCAAGTACATTAGGTTTTGTCAGCAGTATAGGTGGTAACATAAACTTCTCAGGCCCTCTTTGTAAGGAGATGGCCTTCTGTACTGTGTTTCCCAGTGGGGACTTGTGGTTTATGTCCAAGAGGTTTATTAGAGAGTGACAGGAAAGAGGCCTGCACAGCCCTGAATACGATCTACTGGCTATTGTGAATGTGCATGATTTTTTTTTTTTTTTTTTTTGTGGTCTGCATACTTCACATTCAGTCCAGGGATATTAATCCAACATGCAGAATGACAAATTGGCATGAAGCTATCGATTGTCATTGGAAGTGAGTCTCCGGGGCAAGGGGTCAGAACAGAAAACCAAGTGTAATTTTCCTGCATTGATTTGTTTTCATTGTCTGTCAAAAGCTATAATTTATCTCTTTAGTTTTCACAACTCTGTATGGTATGAAAGATGTAGAGAGGAAAAAGGTCAGACTGCTTGTGTCTTCCTTCCAACAAAGCATGTGATGATGTGTTACACTGGAAACAACTGCTGCTGAATTATCATTTCGCAGAGGCCAAATTGTTGTGATCCTGAATATTATTGAAGAATTATTCGTTGTTGTAGTCTCCTGTGTGTTCTTGTTTGTGTATGTGATCACATGAAGACGTTGTCCTTAACAACCTTTCAGCATTGAGAGCAAGCATGAAGTCACCATCCTCAGTGGACTCAATGAATTTGTAGTGAAATTTTTCGGACCACAAGGAAGTAAGTGTTTCTCTTCTCTCTCATTTCACTGATTTTTTTTCTTCTCCTGATGCATTAAATAAGTTTCCTGATTTACTGCTGGATCCTTGTTTGGACTAACCAATGCGTACCAGAAAGAGGCTGTAGGGTTTAGGGTGGGATGTTTTCATCTGGGTACAAAGGTACAAAATTGTTCTTCCATTAATCCCCCTCCTCTTACCAAACTTTTTCAAACTGGTTGTGAAACCAGGTTAATGTTTCTGTTAAAAACTGATCATCTGACCACATCTTGTGTTTAATTAAACCCTAAACAGAGCATGAAGTGAGAATGAATGTTGTCCTGAGGGCAGCCAGCACAGGAATCTCCGTCATTCTCCTGTTAGAAACTTTAAGAGAGGTTCGTCACAGCAGGCCAGGGACGTAAAATGGATTGAAACCAGGCCTGAGGCCACAAAGTGTAAAACAGAGGAGCCAGGCTTGAGGAGAATTTGGATGAGGAGATTGGCCTCATCATCAGGAAATACTCCTTTCGTTTGCCGTCCGCAACATCTATCGCACTAAAACCACTGCCACTTACGCATCAGTAAAGAGAGGAAGTGGGCGTTTGACCCTGTTTATAATACCTTGAAACCGTGCCAAATAAAATGGCACTGTTGTCCGTTCACATGTGTGAATGCATGTGCTCACCATCATTCATCCTCAACAAGTGTGTTTTCAGTCATCTGTGGTGCTGTTCAGTGTCAGTACGGCACATAAGGGTCCTGTTACACACAGCTATTCTGGGGGAAGCATCACACACTCACACAATCTCATTCTCTTCCTCTTTGATGTTAGTGTATAACATGGAGTGATTTGGAAGTAGTGAATTCTCCAGGGCTGAAAAACATTACTGCATAAAATAAAAGAAAATGGAAAAGGGGAAAGTGGTATGTGTAGCCCATTTCTCAAGTGGCACTCACTCTGATGTGTGTCTGTGCAGAGGAGAAAGGAGTGCAGAAAATTTAATATAATCCTACAGTGTCTTAATTTCATTGAAGAACATGAAGGATGGAGCAAGCATTCAATGGAATGAAAGTCTGTCCTCTGTCCCTAACAGTGTTCTGTCATTATTTTTTGTGTCCCTTCCTCATGTACAGCACCGTACGAGGGAGGCGTGTGGAAGGTGCGAGTAGATCTTCCTGACAAATACCCTTTCAAATCACCATCAATAGGTAGGGGCTGCACTATTTCATGAAGGATTGCGAGATTACATTTTCACTTTTGTTACACTGTCCTCACCTCTGCCTTTTGCTTTTCAGGATTCATGAACAAGATTTTTCATCCCAACATTGACGAAGCGTAAGTTGATTTTAGTCATACATTTGAAGTGAAGCTTGGTCTCTGGGAGGACCTGATGGACAGGCTGAACCTGTGCCTCCTCCCCAAATGGGACGGTCATGACTCACAAAGAGTGAAACTAATGGTGCATTCGGGTGCTCCTCATCAGACAATGACATTTATCACTAGGAAATTCCAGTGATAAACTGGGGCAAGTTCCATGTTGCTGTACAAATTGTGACATTTCAGTTTGACACATAATTGACAACAGGCAAATGGCGTATAAGATAAACTGTAAATATACCAATGTATGTTTAAAACAATCTGTAATTAGCAACATATTTAGTTAGCTAACAAGAGCATGGCTTCCATTACTCAAACCTTGCTTTCTTTGCCTTATACAAGTGACTCCGATGTCCAATCTGGTCACATGATCTTTCACCACTTGAAAAGAATCTCTGAATCTTGATTAAAACATTGGACAGCCGCACATGCGATATATCATCACTGTACTCTAAGTCTTAGGCAAAAATGGGCTGCATTTCTCAGGCACATTTGCAAAGGGACAGGCCTTGTCGGAACAGCTGACATAATCAGTGTAGAAAAGAGGACTTGAAGGGATCCAGCCCCTGAGCTGGGACACGCATTGCACACAGATTACCTTTGGCCTTACCCCACTAACTCTGCTTTCCTCTCGGTTTCCCAGGTCAGGGACAGTGTGCTTAGATGTCATCAACCAGACATGGACGGCCCTTTATGGTGAGTAGCCCCACTGCTTACGTGTCCATATTAAGTTTCCTCGCTGGGGTCTGTGTGATTATGTGTGAAGAACTTGACACAGTGCCATGAACACCAAAAAGGTAACTGCGAGCCCCTCACTAGCAAGTATGGGCACATTAGGCAGGGGTACAATTGGCCTTAATCTACTTACTTACTGAGGGGTGAAGTGAGCACTAATGAGGTAATACCCTCACCCAGTAAGGTCAGAAAACATTCACCTTCAACAGGAATGATTTACTGTCTGTCAGCTGTGAGAGACAGCGACATGCTCACGTACTCTCAATGGCAGTGATTGTATTTGCCGTTTGTCACCCAGTTGCCGTTCTCACTGCCACCGTGTCTCTTTCTGCTGCTCCCCATGCCTCTAAGCCCTTCTCCCTATTTTCCCATTAATTTCACATTACAGCTCCTCCACAAGGCTACAATAGCTGCTGAGCAATATAAATGGCTTTGCAGTAATATTCCTAGCAGATGTTTTCATCATCCCTTCCTATTTATTTTCACTGTGTTGTGGATATGACTCGGAGGAGAATTTTAAAACCCTATACTCCATTTAAGCGACTTGATTAAGTTCACTCTGATTCCAGTGTTTTGATATAAAGAGGCAGAGCTTTGCTACTTGATGTAAATGCCATTTAATGTTATAAAGTGAAGCAGCAGGGCTTGTTTTTTCTCTAAAGTCAATTCAAACCCTTGGAAGAGTCTAATTTGTGTTATTTTACCTTTTATTTGTACTCTTGTAAAATGCTGCACATTTTGTCGTGTTGAGTGTTTTGGAAAAGAGATTGGCCAGACATGAGGAGAAAAGGCCAACCAACCAAGTATTGTCTGTAAAGAGTCTCTACAATGCAAGAGGGAGCAAAAGCAGCTGATTAAATGGTTTTTAAATGGTAATACTGTGGGGAAGTGTTTGTTTTTCCTAACTTGAATGGACCCAACAGTGACACCTAGGAGATGAGAGCAGAATTGCAATTTTTATTTTTCTACTAGGCCTCAGCTCTCAGAGAAAGCTGAGGCCTGCTAGCAGGGAGCTAGTCAAAGGGATTAGTGTAGTTCTAGTATCTGTGGTTACATTTGTGGTCTTGTTGCTGTACGCCATACGTCTTTGATATTTTTGTGCGGTCTTCACTGACTGATAGGTGTGTAAATTGATTATGAGCTTTCCTGTTTACAGAGGCAGTGTGCATATAATTATCAGAATATTGGTTCAGCATTTCTCCATCAGTTTCCTTCAGATTAATGGTTGGATACTTAGGAGAAGCCTGATAGTAACTGCCATTAAATGATCAACAGATTATTTCACTGATTACTTGTTTCTTTCAGATGTTAAAGTGGTATCCTGTTTATCTTCTCTCCCAGATCTGACCAACATCTTTGAGTCGTTCCTGCCCCAGCTGCTGGCTTACCCAAACCCCATCGACCCCCTGAATGGAGATGCAGCAGCCATGTACCTTCACCGGCCAGAGGAGTACAAGCAGAAAATCAAAGGTTCAACCTAATCAAAATCTGTTGGGTGTAGATCCCAGATCGCTTTAGATTCTTAGATTATTGCACACCTGTGAAAAGCTATTTTCCCCAAATTTAATATCTGACAAAAAAAGTCATTCTAATCATGATTTATTACTGACCATGCCGTCTTTCCTTCTACAGAGTACATCCAGAAATATGCAACAGAGGAGGCTCTGAAGGAGCAGGAAGAGGGGGCAGGCGACTCTTCATCTGAAAGCTCCATGTCTGATTTCTCAGAAGACGAGGCCCAGGACATGGAGTTGTAGTGATAGGAGGGCTCCCCCATCCCGCCCCCTCCTTTAACCCCCACAGAGACTATATTTGATTTCCTAACCATGAGAAAGCAGACTTATAATATTCATATTTAAACAAGTTGATTTTTTTATTATTATTATTACTACTAAACAAGGATTTTTATGGATATCTAGCCTTTGGTGTGTTTGACACCCCTCCCATTCTGTAGCTGTTTCTCCCTACACATACGTTGCGATTGCTTTCACATTTTCTCCTTGTCATCTCCGCATTTTTAAGGTGCGTCATGTAGTCAAAGGCAGGAAATGCCCCAGTGACCATTTAATTTCGTTACCCAAATTTTCACTTTTCCAATTTGACCTGAATCCTAATGTCTTTCTTTTTCCACAATGCTAACTGATTCTGACCAACATTTTGTTAGTTGCTCCGCTACAGAGCTGCTTGGGTCTTGCTTGTCTGGGGGTGCAGCTTTACAATATTATGCTGTAGTCAAAACAGTTTTTTAGTACGCACCAACCCTGAAGGCTTCCTAAACATATCTTTTTCAACACATTGATTGAGACATGCTATTAAAAAAAATATGCCTTTCTTTCTTATTCTGTTTGGCTACCCAGACATGTTACTTAACTTTTTGTTACTCTTTGTTGACCTGCTGCAGCTGCCTGTTTACACGTGCCGCTGTGCAGTGCAAAAATGAATGCTTAATAAGGTCAAGTCTTGGAAAACAAATTAATTTAACGCATGTCTCCATACAGGGTCAGTGACAATGTGGTGCTAAAGACGTGTTGGGTGCTTTGGGTGTTAATTTGTGGAATGTACTCCTGCTGCATAATTTGTATGGCAAAGGCAATGAAGGCGAAAGTGGCTTTCCTCTGATGCATTTGTGGAGATCAGGTCAGACTCACTTGGTATTATGGGAACTAAAAAAAGAAGACCAGAGCTGCCCTTTAACCATCTGACCATATATGAATTTCATATTTCATGTTTGCTCAAACATTGTCATTGTGCAGGATGCTACTGTCTTACAATCACCTGTACTCCTGCACATTTCTATTAGTATTAGTGGTCAAGAACAACTATCCAGGTAGAGAAAGAATGTAATTATCACCTATTCTGGTGAATTTAGAAAACCAGCACCGAAGTCGGTTTTAATTTTAGTAAAAAGCAACAAAAATCACATGGTTATTGAGTGGATCTGAGGGGAAAAAATTAAGTGAAGATTCAGTTGTGTGTAGTATTCATCATCCTCACATTCCACTGTTACCTGGAGTTTGCTCTAATGCATGCCCTTAATATTGGTCTCAACCTGTGGTATGTACTCCGACTGCATTGACTGGACTCCCACACTTAATGTCTGCCTACCAGGATCTCTATCTGGATCACTAGCTTGAAGAGGATTACAAAATAAGATGCCCAATATATGACATTTAGACATTGTAGCAATTTTCGTTGATGGGAATTCATTTAACGTTAATTTCAAATGTACAGATTTGACTTATCTAAAAAAAAAAAAAAAAGAAAACTGCATTATTCATTGTTCAACGTGGCGAGTTGAGATGTAAACCCATGATGCGTGGAAAGAGATTGCAATCGCAGCTTTGATTTTTGGCTGTTTTTTTTCCCTCCTTTTATTTCTTGTACATTTTTTGCCCGATGGGGGGGTCAACACGTTTGGATTTTTTTTTTTTTTTTTTTAAATGGACAGCATCTACCTTGTACAGTGATAAGACACCTCTCTGTAGCCTCATGAAAATTCAGTGTTGAACTCTAAACACGAACTGAGTGTGGCTTATCGAGGCTAACACGGCAGTCAAACTACCTAGAAAAACCTTGCATTGCAGTAAGAATCACTGGTCGCTTTGTGGCAGATTGTGGATCCTGAGTGGGAGATTCAAGGCTGAATCCTACCCGGGAGGTCACCTTATCACCTCTGAGCTCGACTCCCTCTTCTGTGCCTCATCACAAAAGGAAGGTGACCATTGAAGAAAAAATCCCCAAACCATGTTTCCAAAAAGCCATGAAGGTCAAAAGTAACAAGAAAAGCACATTGTTTTTACCTATTCTACTTTTATTCTCCTCTTCCTGCAATTTGATCCTGTGCAATTTATGATTTGACATCTACATTTTCAATCTTTTGTTGCAGATGTGGGGAATGACCCAGGGTTGAGGGTTGGCATTGTGTTTATTTGAGCTAACGTAGGATTGTTAGACTTTTATGGCTCAGGTTTGAAATGCAGTTTGGTTGTATCTTGCATTGTGATTCACATTTTCACCCGGGACTTACTGAAAGGATGGAAATCATGCTAATATTTGTTGAACTGTGTTTTTGACATGTCAGGATAGTTAGTTTTGCTGGGTGTTTACTTCAACTAAACAACATATGCTATATGGCTGTATTACAGATAGAGTTAGCTAGTTTGATATACTTACCTGATAAAGCATTCATAGTTCATCTGATTTTAGTTAGTGTCTGTTGTGCGGTTATATGTAAGATACTCCATAGACATGCCTGCTTGTCCTCTTCTTGCAGATTCAGAGTTGTACAGATGAGTGTGAGGGATTTCAAACTAGGGTGATGTTTGACCTGTAGTGAGCCTGATAGATCTAACTGTACAGAAATGAAAAGTTTGGTTCAGAGATTGGATTTTCTCCAAAAAAAAAAAAAAAACACGATTTAAAACACAATTCTATGCTCAGAATTATCACGACATTTGATTTGTTTTTAATTTCCAATATTTATCTGAGAAGTTTGACTGTTTAAAGCTATGGGATAATAATTCCTCTCATCCAGCCCTGAGGAGGATTTGAATGTTAGCTTCCAGCAGGATGCAGCCATTTTAACTGTTGCAGAGCTAACTTCTGTGATATTCAACGTGTTTGAAGGCAGTATAAAGCTACGTGAATGTTTTACATGTGTTCAGAGTGTTTGTGGTGAAGCTTGTGAACCACATCCACTGGAAGAGAACAAACCTGCAAATTGTATGCTGATCCCCACTCTCACAATTGGCTTGTGTTTTCTCCCTGTGCTGCCTATAAATGTGTATTTATTCATTAAAGAGATCTCCTTTTTTTGTTTTTAATCTTGGTCATCAGGCGCCACTGTTGTAAGTTATAGTTGAGCTAAATTATCACACTGATGACAACTTGAGCTTCAGTTTTTTTTTTTTTTTTGTTTTAAGTAATTCATTAGGAACTCTTGTTTTACTTTACACTTGTGCAGTATTGTACTTGAGTGCTGAAAATACAGTATGTCCAAGTTGAGAATTGTAATAAAATAGCACATTATGATGCAGTGGTGCAACAGGGAACTCATGATATTTTTGTCTTTTTCAAAAACAAACTTGTGTTTGGGTAAAATCATAGGTTTTCAGCATAATTTGCATCTGCTGGGCAATAAATTGATGATATACTCAGATGTGGTGTTGCTCTGGTAAACATGACAACCATTTGATCTTTTCCATTTGTTCTCTCTCTTTTTCTTTTTTTTACTCCCTGCACTTACTTGGTCAATGTCAAGAGAAATAATTACTGCCTCTATTTTTCAGGTTTTCTTCAATTCACAAGAAAAAGAAAATATCAAACCAGTAAATGATTATGCTTCCCGTTTCAACTGAAATTCTAAATTATTTTTGAAGGAGTCTGGATAAACATTTTTGTTGTGCTTTTATTTAATTTCTCCCCTCCACCTTTTCTTTTCTAAGACCACAGGTGTACAGATACAAATGTCTTAACTACCCACAGTTTTAAACAGCGACTCCAGACTACCACATTGAGATGATGGGATAGATGGGGGGCCTCAAAATTCTGCCTGCAAACTTGCAGAGAACGTCCAGTCCAGAGCTATAGCCCCACAACCGTACTCACACACTTCACCACACCCTGCTGGATACAATAAGGATGAAGGGCCTCATCTAAGCGAATGGACTGTTCTATCATTAATCCATAGACAGGACCTTCAGGGCCCATCCTCCGTTTTTATCAGCACAGCTGCAGAGAGCCAGCACCCTGATCCTGTAATATCACCTCCCCTAATGTGTTGACTGTGTGTCCTTGTGCACTTGCATGCTTCTGGTGTGGAGTCGAGGCTCGCTTGGTGCACACCTCCCATTCTGTCTTGTGCTTGTGTGGATTTGTGCCCTGTGCTGGCCTACTGCTGCAATCAGGGGATTTAGCAGGCACACACAGCATGGAAAATGGCAGTTTTTTGCTTTTTTTTTATTATTTTTTTTTATAGAAACTATGTATTTGTTACCTAGTGTGTGATACTTGAGGGTTAAAAAGTCAAAAAGTTTATTTTCTTTTGTTTTCAAAAGTCCATCCTTGGTCTTATTTTTATCACCCTCTTTGCCCTTCTTCTCTTGTTTTTTCTTTGCATTGTGAAGTGGGCATGCTTGTCAAAAAGACAAAATGCTCTCTATTAATAGGCTTATAACCTCATAAATAGTTGTGTATAAAATAAACTGTTATAACTTCTTTTTTAATAAAACATTCAATGTGTATAAATTGTTTTTGTCTGAGGCTGATCATTTTGCAAATTCTTCTGCAAAAGACCTTTACCCATTTCACTGCAGAAAACATGAGCAATAGTACATGTTGCGTATTTCTATGTGATGTCCAAACATATCTAATATATTTTTTCAAATAGATCCCATTTCTTTATTGGACAGAAACAGGAAAGAGTGGTAGAGAGAAAGGACGACATGCAGCAAAGAGCTGCTGGTTGGAGTCAAACCAGGCTGCTGTGATAAGTACTGAGCCTTTTTATATGGGACGTATGCTCTACCAGATGAGCCCCTCACGATTTAAATCTACCACATTTCAATACCAGCATCTATAAACTTTATCTCCTCCTTCTTTCATACAAGTTGGAACCTGTGGATCTGTATCATCTGATACATGTAAGTCTAAATCTCCCTTCACGGTTCTGCGGGGAACTTTCGCTCAGTGCCCTGAATTCCTGCTGTGTGGGCTGAAATGTCCTGATGTTCTCTGAGCATATTTAAGGTAAACAAATTGATTACACTTCTCACATATTTGTTTAGAATCAATCATTAGATTAAAGTGGAAACTGATTATTACATCTCAATCTATATAGTTTAGCCATTTTAGCAATACTCTAAAATTGTTCAGTTTGCTTTACAGTTGAGCCATAATGTAAATTTTACATTTTTAACAAGGGGCTTAATATATACTTTAGCATTTACCTATATTACATACATTTATACTTATAATGTATTTATTTATTGTTTATTTATTTGGCTATTCTTTATTGCTTTGAACCTCGAATTGAACACATTTGTTCAAATACTACATATGTTACACCTTGGAAAGCTAAAGTGTCCTTAGAAATATGAGCCAAAATAAAAAAATGAGTGAATAGGTATGTTATGCTATATCCTGTAAACATTTCTTGAGCAGGAATTCATCACCTCCACAAGATGTCAGTGTGGCACTACACTCCTGTGTAGACATTCTCCCCCAATACCAGGTCTCAGTCAGCTTGTACAATATGAGCCACTGTCTGGCATGATCCCTGTGAGTGCTGTGAAACTCGAGAAAGAGGTTAGAACCCCAGTACTTCCAGTCTGAAATGGGGGTGATGAATGACTACAGCCATTCAAACACACAGCACTGTTTAGTGAGTTTTCCTTCAAAGCCAATATTAAAACAGGTTTTTGAGTGACCGGTGTCTTAACCCTTCAAAGTACTGGTTGGCTTTACATAGCAATGCATAACTCTTGTAAATTGCAGTGATCTGTGTCAAATCAGCTAAGCGTCTGAGATTCTGACTGGGGTTTTATTTTGAAGGAGACATTGGACTGTGTGAGATTAACCTTGTTGTGAGGGCAGCCTCCACATGCAATGATAGATGTGGTTTCACAGGAGAGCCAGGTGAGGGCGCTGCCTCGTTTATCCTCCTCTGTCCTCAGCTGAAACCCCCCTCTGTATAATCACAGCAGGGGAAAATAAATGCTGTGGCATAAGGCTGTTTAATCCCCTCTCCTCTGAAAAATGTATTCTGTCACGCAGCAATCTGCTCTCTCTTCCTGTCTGTCTTTATTTCTGTAGACATGAAATTACTCTCCACTTTGATATTTCTGAGATTTGAGTAAATCGTCAGAGTTTTTATATTTTTGTTGCCTTTTCTTTGGCTGTATATTGCAATAAGAATAAGTCTGCCTGGTTCATGTTGCATCCTCTTCCTTTCTCCCCATCATATATAGTCTACAAAATGCCTCTACATATAATGCAGTTACTACAGTAGTGTTTTTTGAGGCTATAATAAGTTGTTCGAATGAACTGATTTACAGTATATTATAATGTACTCTGTACTGTTCCTGTATATACACCTCTTTCTATGTACTGCATCCTATGCCAGGCCACAAGCTCCAGCATGTCCAGATGAAACCCCTAGAGTGTCTTAGGCCCAGCCAGGAATGCCTGTCAGGTGATCGACACGTGTCTGTTTTCCAACAGAAAGCCTGCAAACCAAGTAAATGATTCTGCAGATTTGAGATGGCTATTATAAGGATAAGGACAGACATTTTTTACTGAGTCACAATATAAATTTAAGGAGCACTCCAGCAATTATTTTGGTCAAAAATATTTGAACACTCAGATGATATCATCCAGTTTATTTTCTCCTTCAGGGACACTTCAGAAGACAGCTGCTTTTAAAGGGAGTACGCTGACTTTTATGTGTAAAATTGCTGAAGCTCCCCTTAAACGACCAGTGTGTATCTAGCAGTGAGGTTATAGATTGCAACCAACTGAATACCCCTTGCCTCACCCTGCCCTTCCAAAAGCATGTAAGAGAACCCATGGAGCCTGTAAAACTCATGATAAATGTGAAATGCCCTCCCTTAGAGTGCCAGTGTTTGGTTTGTTCATTGGAGAAACATGTCAGCGCAACATGGGGGACTCCATGGAAGAGCACTCATTCCAATGGATCACCCTAAGTCTTACATACTCGACCTTTAAATAAGGTATACAAGGTGCAAATACTTCCTGTTACACCTGACACTATGCAACAGCAATTTTTTACCCTTCATGTTTAAAAAATAATATCCAAGGAGGCACAAGTCAGAGCAGCATGTTGGAAGCAACCTTACTCCCCCTTGGTTGAGGACTATTGTTCACAGCAGACTCTTCGAGCTGTAAAAACCCAACCCTCTGTTTTCACCCTGCTACCCATTCTCCTGCATCAAAAGAGGAGGAGGATAGAGGGAGGATGAGAGGGAGGGATGGAGGGAGGGATGAGAGGACGAGGCTATCTGTCTCTTCATAGTCCTGACCTCCAGAAGTCCAGCAACCTGAGAATCTCAATGAAATATTTAAAGCTTCTGTTTTATCCGCAGTGCGTTGGTCAAGACAAACTGTGGGCCTCCATGACGTAATGCCAGCTGTCTGATTGGTCCTTACTGAGCAGGGTGGTCAGGTGACCTGTGCCTCTGTGGCCTTTTAAGGCATTATGATGCCCAGAGGCTCCACATTAGGCTCATTGGCTGTCTGCTGCAAGTTATGATCAATCACTGCTGGCTGCGGTATTTTCCATAGCAAAGCTTTTAGCAGTAAATCTTCTGTATGCGCATGTTATACTGATCTACGTTTAGAAAAGAGTCAGTATAACTGTTGACAGGCCTCATGTTTTAGGACTTGAGGCCTCCACAGATCCATTTGGTGCAATCATGACCAGACAGACCTAAAATATGTTGACAACTTTGATTTTGTTTCTTCTCTTATGTTTTTTTCCTCTTCTTTTCTATTCCCCCCAAAACACCCCAGTGAGCTGACAGCCCTTCAACCAATCTGAGTGAGCCATCACCAACATGCTGTGTGTTGGGTTTCTCAAGCTGGGGCTGGGTGGCAGGCAATGGGCCCTCTCAAATTACAAGCTCTGTTTCACTGGCAAAGTGGGGGGTTGGATGAGGTGGTGGAGGTGGTGATGCAGCAGCAGTGAGCAATACAATGATCCTGGGTCTTTACTAATAGATGACCCACTGACTAACATGCCCCCACCCACTACCACTCCTTTGCTGCAGCAGGGGGGACCAGAGTGGGAGCAGACAGCAGAGAGACAGTGCTAGTGCTCACAGTGGTGCAGGAGACCCTGTAGAAGGTGGTTTGTATGGGCACAATCACTGGCTGCGTGTGTTTGGAAAAATGACAGAGAGAAAGCGAATTCTCGACATTAATAAAAGACTATATAAAATATATTAATATGAATGAAATGCTGGCCTGATTTGAATATTTTTTCTCTTTTATCACATCTGCTTTTTCAATTTTAAAACATACCTTCAAAAAGACATCCAGTTTTCAGATTGTTGGCCTTATTTCATGACATTATTTTCATCTTTACAATGTTTCCCTGAGTTATAATGCTGCATGTGCTGAGGGAATGAATCCCAATGTTCAGTAATCCTCTGGAGGAGTACGTACTGCCAGGTGGAGCTAAAATGTATCATCATTTCATATCAAGAGAGTTATGAATTAACATTTATTTATTTGATTCAATTGGATCGAAATATCTTCCTTTATGTTCTTGTTCTTGTTTTATTTATTTTTGTACAATATGCTGTATGTTGGCTCAGTGATTTTAAAGCACTGTTTTGCTTTGATTGACTTATATTATTCTCATAAAATACAAAGTTTATTTCTGCAGAATTTCTGATAAAATGTGGTCTCTGCATATGGATATGTACGCCAGGCCGCCTTGTACCCTCAGTAAAGTGATCTCTATTGTTGCCATTTAGTTTTTCTTTAGGAGCAGCAGCCTGAATCTTGCCGCATTATTATTTCATCCGGCGTCCTATCGCATGGCCTGGATCCCTCCACGGGAGACGGGTGGCAGCACAAACGCGCAGCGTCCATCTGATCCCTCCACTGGCACCTGTTTTCATCTGGCTCCGGCACGACAGCACAGAACCAAATGAGTGTTTTAAATATTCATCGTGGGCTACTCGTGTCCTATACACGCCGGCCTCTTGCACAGATGATCCGCGGCTCCGGTTTCAGCTTTTCCAGGTGGAAACCACGTCAAGGTTTTTGGAGAGGCTTCGGGCTCCTCAACGGTGAGCAGCGACGATGAGCCACTGCGGATTGATTTCACTGTCGCTATCCGACCTGAAAGGAGTGTAACCAAACCCATCCCCATCACCTCTAAATATTAGACGAGTTTTGTCCACCTAGTTATCTGCCTAATTATCAACAGCAGGTAAATGGACTCTGACTGGCCATCTGAGAGGAGCATGGGTAGAACTCACCCTCATATATTAGGCATCCTTAAGTGAAGTAGGGACATACCTTGGGCTCTCACTTCAGCATGGGTCCCTTCACTGATGTGCAGCTCTGCATGAGGGAGGAGGATGCGGACACCGAAGCCCCTGAAGGCCTTGGAGAGATTCTGCTGCCTGTGAGGACACCAGGCCTCCATCAGGCCAACATCAGGTTGTATGGTTTTGACTAGAAGAGTTGTGGTGACAAATGATAAAATAATATATGATATGACCAAAATGTGTGGACAAAATATCCTCACTTTGGTGTTTAAGCAAAGGTATTTATTCCTGCTTTCCCTCGCACATGAAATGTTATGCAATCTGCACGCAGTAACCACTAGTGCAGGCTTTAAATGTAGTATTTGATAATCATTAGCCATCTGGACGTGGTCATTTGATCCTGCAGCATCTCGACCCAAGAACTGCAGCCTCAACAGCATCAGCCGACTAAAACTAATCCTGGGATGGGGGGCTGGGAAAAGATGCGCCAGATAGCCAGATCTGTTCCGTACTTGGTTTAATATCTGAAAATGCAGCGCAAGCCATGTTGTACTGGACTTTAATGAGCTATCTAATCTTCTATTTACTCGAGCAATTTTGCAGGAGTCAGTTTAATGGTGCAGAATGTTTGTTGCAGAATTCAGAGGCCCATGATGGATACAGCTGTGGAATATAAATTATAGGTTAACGTGTCATTTAGGCCAGTTCCTCCATCAGCATCTCTTTCTCTCCATAGAGACAGAATGTGGTCTGCGGGTAAAACTGTAAACTACTGACCTGTAGGCCTACATAAACCACAGGCCTGCAGGCCTCCTCTCTGCTGCCTGTAAAGGCCTTTTAGGATAAAAAAGGAAATTGGCAAAAACAGACCTGTGTTGGACATTGTAATATAAATCTTGAACTGCAGCAGCTACTTTTCAGCATACAGCGAATATCCGAAGAGGGACATTAGATCTTACATTTAGATTCAAATCTTAAAAAAAATAGAGTCAATAAAGATCAATGAAATCCACTAATTCTTAAATTTGTGTGTCAATATTATAGGAATGTGATAGCATGAAATAAAGCTCTAAATTGTATCTACAGGATTTAAATCTGCAATGCATCTTTTCTTATTTAATTAACCTCACATAAATTAATGTCTGGATCTAAAGAATTATAAAAAATGATATATAAAGTAGAAACAGAATCATCTGGATGTCCTAACTAAGTGTCGAATTTCTACACAGGGGGGGTTGGTCCAAATTATTCATCAGGAAATTGTTTAATCCGGAGAGACAAAACCAATCCTCATCCGCTCAGACTGCAGCAGTCTCTGGGTTAAACCAGCACCACTTTTAAGGTCTCCTCGCCTGCAGAGAGATCAGCCTTAAAGATACTGTAGAGCCCGAGGCCATGAACGCAGCAGAACAACAGACACACAGTCAGTTTGGATTACTTTGGTGTGGGGTCAAACGCTTGAAAATGTGTCTTTTTCTACGCGGTCAAATCCCTGGACTCGCAGCCTAAAACCAGGTGGAGGGGAGACTCGATGGAAGCCGTTTGGGTCCCGCGTCCAGCAAAACGTCCACTGTTAGGAAGACAGGTACACGCCGGTACGATTTGTACCCTTAGAGGCTGTGTCATTTTAAATAGGTTTTCACTGAGAACATAACATTAAAAAAGGTAAGCATATTGCTTAGAACATATCTCAAAAATATGTCTTAAAATATATGGACAGGTTGATGTTGAGGCCTAAAACACATACATCTGAAAAAAGAAGAAGAAGAAAGGGAAATATATTCCATATTTTCACATGACCAGTTACAACAGCCGTATCTGAAAGCTTTGAAACGCAAAATATTAAAGCACCTCCACATTTTTAGGGGCTGTCGTTTTATTCCCACGTAAATTTGTGACCTGTTGTCGCTCCTTTGTGTATCTGCGGCTTTAAAAAGGTGCGCGGAGCACCTTTCTTTCTGTCAGTGTGCAGTTTGGACGCGCAGGTAAAAAGGGAGGAGGTTGAGTTTGGAGAGAGAGGCAGCCGGTGGGAGAGGAGCGCAGGGCTGAAATTGACATTTGATACTCAGGAAGTTCAGAACGCCGCTTGGATTTCTTTTGTTTCATTGTAATTCTGCAGTCCTGCTGCAGGGAACACGGACCGGAGGCTTGTTGTGCCTCAACACTCCTTTAATAGTGGAACTCCTTAGATAATAATATGTTAAGGACTAAAGTATCTGATGGGTCCGACTTCAGTGCAGTTTGTAGCTTCAGGTATGGCGCACAACGATGGACTCGCAGGAAGGTATGAATTGAATTTGATATGTTTTGCTCCAGTTAGACTATTAATTAGAAACATTTATGTCCTATGAATATAGTCAGGGAAAGCTACGCAAAAAAAAGAGGAAAGCTGCGCGGTGTAATTTCGTAAGAAGTTGCCATGTTAGTTATAAATAAGGAGATATTACTGTGATTAAAACTCGATGTCACAGCTCATTCATACTGAAAAGAAAAAGCCTCACAGGTTTGTAGTTTTTTAGGATTTAGATTGTTTAAAATCAGAAATGTAACTGCAGTACATCTAATGCGTCATGGGACCTTCGTTTTACCATCTTCTGGCCTGACCCACAAATAGTCCGGACAGGTTGGATTTAGTCGGAATAAAAAGAAAAAAGAAAACAATTATAATGTTGCAAAATCCAGTTGTCCACCATTAATACTTTTAAATGAAATGACATTGTAGTTACTGAAATATGTATTATTTCCGATTATGCTGGAGGTTGTTGGTATGTCTTATTCACATTGCACCTGCTTTTTTTTCAGCTGCAATAAATACCAAGGGAATACAGTCGAAGCACTGCGGTTTTAGCAGCTTAATCCTCTGGATTAATACTGAGTTTGGTATCTTGTAAATTTTTACTCGTTACTCACATCAGCAGAGGATAATCAGAATGTAAAATATATAATAATTATATGGAAAACACAGTAATCAAACGTTATATTAGTGGACTAAAACTGACAAATAAGGATATTGGTAAATTTAATGATAAGTAACTCGCTGTAAATTCGCCTAGGAATAAAATAAGAGTAATTTAATATGATTTTTATCTTGTTCAAAGGCCTATTTCTTTTTCAAACGGGACATATAGTCACATATGTCAGGTTGCATGACTGATAGAGAATTTAAATCGTGCTGCAGGATTTAGAGGAGGTGATAAATCCTCCTGAAATAACCGTGAAGTTGAGGACTTGTAGACTCCCTATTCAGACAAATGCGATTAACTGAAGGGGCTTTGGAGCTGCTCTGAATTAACGATGGCAGAGACAAAAGGCAGTCCGGGCCGTGCAATGTTAACATTTCAATAGAATATAAAGCGTGTTAGTAAATTCACATGCAGCTTAATGAAGAGGGCAAATTGATTTCTAAACTTCACTATAGATGTATGACGTATCTGCCTTTAAATCTTTTCCTTTTTCGTATTTAATCTACAATATTCTGATGTGAACTGATATTTCAATGAGTTTATAGAATCCATTTAAAATGTATTACAGTATTACTATTGTTCATTGAGGAGTAAAATAGGAAATTATGAACTCTTGACAGTTTGAACAAACAAAATAATTACTGAAAATGGGCAAACCTAAAAAAAATAAAACATTTTTCACATTAATTATATCAGGTAATTATTAAATTATCATCATCTAAAAAGGGTGGGTCCAGTTTATATAGGTTATATAGGCAACTGCAGAAGGGCTTTGTATTTTGACAGCTGGCCTTGATGACATTTCATAGCAAGATGACTTTGTATGTCATCTATTGACCTGACTATTTAAACAAATTAATATTTACAGAAGGATAAAAAAAAGAGGTCTACATGGACAAACAGACTTTGAAATATTATTAATATAATCTCTTAGAATAAATAAGTAATATGAGTAATAAGTAATGTTCCCATATGCACTTGTTTTTCATCTGTGCTGCTGGCAGGGCTCATAGAGACTCTTATGTAATAAGATATTAGAAAAGTCAAAAACGAAGCTCCATTTTTAACTAATTAAGGTACTGAAAAACAAGACATGGACAAATCTTTAAAGGACACAGGTTCTTTTCGACTTGGCTTTTTAGTGGTATTGATTTCTTCAGGAAATGGCAATGGGAGTCTTGCTCAGGGAGCCATTTGGGCGTCTGAGGAATCACTTAGTACATGGTTTGATCGCTGGAATCAATGGGAGCTCCGTGCACTGCAGGGCCCAGGGTGAGGGAGCTAATGGCTGAACCAAGGGTGGGGCGTCTGAGGACGGTTAGCCTCTCCAGTTCGGATTATCTGCAGCCCGAAGATGCTTTTGACAACTCATCCAAGGTCAGGAGATGGACTGAAGGTCACCACACGACTGCAGTATTGTGTATCATAATTTGGTGGACTTGATATTCACAGTGAGACGTCAATGTTGAGCTGAACTAAGAGAGAAAGTTGCAGGATCATATTTTACTCATTGGATAGATATTTTGAAACATTACTTTGATGCAGTGTCCACATCTGACTCAGGAGGCAGCCATTTTCTGGGATTTGTAGCATAGATGAAAATGTAACTGGTCCTAAGACATCATGACAAATGACAACCAATGGAGCTTACTCTGTTAGCTGGAAGTTAACTGATTTTTATAGGACAATATTTACTTTCAAGCGCTTCACATAGATTGGTATGTTATCTGGCATCAAACGTTAAAATTAGCATGTATAAACTATTCAATCTTTCTGATACATACAACATTTGTACAGTATTTTTTTTCATTATAATCTGCAGCGATTGCTGTGTAGAGGACATGGCAGCATGTCTCTGTCATGACATTGACATGAAAATGTAACAGCGCTAATCTACAGAGCAAATTAAGAGGTCGAGTTTAGGGTGTCACCCTTTGGACGAGTTGTGAGTGCAGGGAGAGCGCAGAGCCAGGATGTAAAGAGATTACCTATAAAACAGGGCCTAACCTTATGTTTCAGACATGGATGGGTTTAAGCATTAAAGTTCAGTTAGATAATCTCAATTATTACAGCTGAATTATTGGTTGAAAAATGGCTACGTGATAAAAGAGTAAAAAAAAAAGTGAGGTGTTTTGATGCAGCATGTATGGGCAAAACTTTGGCATTCAGGGTTTTATATTGCACAATTACCTTGGAAAATCCCCCCCCTTGCTGTGCCATATGTGCTTCAAGCAAAACAAATTTTGAACTAGAGGACTGATTAATTGATAATTTATCAATCAGTTTGTCATGCTTATGAACGTGTAAACGCAGAACAGTCACCTGTGTTATAGTTTTATCAGCCGCCAACCTTAACACTCCTTCCCTAGAAATCTAAAGATGGCAGTTCAGGTGATTAGCCGCGAACAATTACAAGAGGATGTTTTTTCATTCCTCGGATTGACTGGATTTACTTTATATTTAGTCGCCCACTTGGAGACACAGTAGCCTTTGACCTGTTACTCAATGCGTGTATCTGTCCACTGCAGTGCAGTGCATCTAGAGTTAAGCTGCGTCACTGCAACACCGTGGACATACTGAAGCCTATAACTGCGCCCCTTCCTGTTTCAGATAATTTCTTCCCTTGCTTTCATATCTCTCCTTCATGCCTCATTTTCTCTCTCCAGGCTGTTGTTTCCTCTTCTCTCAAGAGGGTCGGTGGTCTAGTTTGCATAGTTTTGCTTTGCTGGGCTGACTCTCCTCACAGGCTGACTGTTTGGCCTAGGTGTTGGGGTGATAATGACTCCTGTTCTGTGTATGGCACTGGTAGAATTCACTGTGAGAGCTCACTATCAGTGAATTACCATAGGGCCATAAACAGAGCAGAGAAAGAACCACTTGATGATGCCCGTCCATAGTGGCTTACTGTCTCTAGCTCTCCCTCTCTTGTGGGTGGGGTGAATGTGATGTAATGACTCTGGTGCCGTTGCATGAGCTGAGTTGCGCATGTCTCGCTGGGTACTTCGACATCTCTCCGTTCTCTCCTGATGTGCTTCTATAACAACAGCTGGATGCCCCAGCCACTCCTCTTCTTTGCCCATTTTGGCACTAGCACATTTTTGCTTCTGTATATATACTTTGAGCAATTATGTGTAGTGCCAATATAGGACAAGACAGACTTCCATCACTTTCGCATAATCGTGGATTGTAATCTCGTACATGTTTTGGTGTCTCTCAGTTATAAATTGCACATGATTGACCCCTGAATTCTCCTCATTGTCCTCATGTAAGTCATTTTCTCCTTCCAGTTGTCCTTTCATGTAATTTGGTCTTCCTTACCTGACTGTACAAGAACTTTCAGTGGATGTGGATCCATATTTTGAAGACACGTTGACTCTTATACACCTATGTATTTCAAACCATGACCCAGAAAGATGATATCAGCGCATTTTCCCATGCTCCTCCCTCTTTGTGTATTAAAGGTAACTCCTGTTGCTAAGCATTTTAAATTCAGATTCATGCTATTTCATTTTAGTTCCTCATATCAATCTGAATCACATGACATCCAAAGAATCCATGTTTGCATTTGCTCACGTGGGTCTGAAGAGGCCCAGCAGCTCTCTGGTGGTGTTTGGCAATGGTAGAACTCACACTGGTGAGGTAGATGGATCCGGTGGTTCTAGACTTGCCAACTACTGCTTTAGAGCGTCCACCAGCTGAAAACGCTGCAGGGACAAAACCATCCTTCCAAGACCTTCCAGTCCCAAATGGAGAAACATCTTAAGGACACTTTAGTCAGTGAGTGAGTGGCTGACGGTGGTGAAGGGTGGGGTGAAACTCTGTTCCTCCCCTACGCACCCTGGCCTCAGAGCTCCAGTGACTTTTTGAAGGACAGGTTGTGTAGGGCAAAGAATATACCAGACCCAGGACAAACATCGTTCTAAAATTTAGGATAGTGTTCAAGACTGATGAGGTGAATCCAGATACATTTGCTTTAATCTACAAAAGAAGAGATGCAGGAGGCAATAAATTGAGACAATTGAAATAAAAAAACAAAAACAAGAATAAGATATGTCCCTAATATTTAGTCAATTCTGCATAAATCTGATATGTATATATATATATATATATATATATGGTGTCTGTTTGGAACGCACTGCAGAAAAATGATTGTACAAATAGGCTGTAGAAGATGGTTCACTCCCCTGTAAAGAAAATGAAACCTGGGGTCAAAAATCAATGTAAGTGTTTCTTGAAACAAGAGTTTCAGTTGCAATCAATGCAAAAACGTCTGTCAGCACATCCCAAAACGTTACATCCCTTTCTCAAATGATGCAGCTTGTTAACCATCTTCTACCTTATCCTCAATGATACCCTAACGTGTTGTGTTCTCAATCAAACAATAAGAATTTCAACGTTAACCATTTTGATAATCAATTAATCATTTAAGTCATGTACTAAGCAAATTCAAGGTTCTCAGATGTAAGGATTTGCAAAAATGATCTGTTTTATAGTTCTGTAATTTCAATATCTTTGGGTTTTGGATTGTTGGTTGGCGGGCAAAACAAGCAATCTGACAAATACTAGAATAATTAATGTTTTATTTGTAATGAATAATGAATAGAATCATTAGATGCATCCCCGCATGCATTTAATGGAAGAAACTGATGGCTTGTACTTTCTTCCATGCTGATAATGGATTCCTCTGTTCATCAGTCAGTCTTCAGGTTTGACCAGCAGAATTAGATCAAGTGAGTGCAGCTCTGCAGCATGAGGGACTCACTGGTCGTACAAAAGGTTCAGCTATTCTGCCTTCAGCCAACCATCAGGGGGTTCCTCTCTTAGGTCCGTGGCATAATTGGCAAACTGTGCGGTGTCATCTTACCCCTCTCTTTCAATGCAGCCTTTTTCCCCCTCCCTTCCCAAACGAAAAGGGTGGAGAGCGAGGGAGTCTTTCTCCAATGTTGGTTGGGTTTGCTGTAACAGTCCATTGAACGGTGTGGCTCGAAAAAGCTGCTGCATACTGAGCTCCATATATCTGGGTCAGGGTCTGCTAATGTAGGTGACAGGGGGATCTGGGGATTAAAACCTCTTTATCTGCCTTTGCATAAATCCTCCTTTATGGCCTACACTTCAGCTTTAGCTAATATGATTTGTATTGTTACCAGTTTGCCTGCAGGCTAGCTATATTTGATATACATGGACATCGTCATTGGACCTGTGCAGGGGCTCTGTTGCTTTTGTGTGGGTCGGCCATTACAACAGAAAGAGAGTGGGTAAGTGCTGAGATTGTGGCAATACACAGACTAGTTGACATAAAAGATCTTAGCTCAAGCTGTTATTGACTGGACAACTGATTCAGGTTAACTGTGACTGTGTCTCATGTTACAGAACAAAAAATCACCCATATGACACGTAGTGTGTACATGTAACCTCACACTATTACTGCCACATGAATGTGACAGGAAGACATGTTTTCAGTTTGTTCTGTGTGTACACCTGCTGACTGTTATCTTTCAAATTACATCTTGTTTTTTTACCAGACAAATTCCCTCATCTGTGATGCAAATAAATACTTTCAAAAGACCGATCCATGTGTCAGACTCCCTCTAACGATCTTCTCTGCAGCAAAGTGCATTGTGGGATAACCCTTGTCAATGCAAGGCCTTCTCCAGATGGGCCAAGGAGCTCAGGTTACACCGCATTTTTCAGTGCCCTCTCTCTCCCACAGCCCCCCTGGCCCCTTTCTCCATCTCTCTTTCACACACACATACACACACACACAGTTTCCTGGGTGGGTAGAGTTGGGCTGAGACAGTGCTTCGCCTGTGTTCTAATGCAGGCTGCAGAGCATTAGTGAAATGAGATTATCATCGTTCTTACGCAGTGTCTGGGCTGGAGGTGGACAGAGGTGTGAGGAGAGAAGGTGAAGATGCCATTATTAGACTATTGGACTACATTATGGAGCAAGACACTTCATCAGCAACATGTCTGCTGATGCTCAGGCTTCAGGGGGGAAACTCTGCATTAGGCCCAGATGTGTACTGAGATCAGTTTTATTTTGTTTCTGCATTTTCACAGATGAGAAAACTGTTTCTATCTCAGGCCAGTGGGTCAATCGTGGGTCATTATTTTTCTGAATGACTAGCCATTGATGTACAAGTATTTGTCTTTAAGTTTCAGTTTTGCAGGTCACAGAGTCCATTTCCTCTTACAACAAGGATGTTTTTTTTTAAAGTTGCGCACCAACCCTATGCTGAGGATGTGGGGTAGGAGATAATCTCTTGTTAGAGCAAGTGGGGGCTTGGGCAGTGAGCAGTTTGTACATATGTGTCTGTGCCCGTGTGGCAGTGCATGTGTGCGGGGGTGTAGGGCCTGGGATGCACGTATTAAGAAACGATTAGTGGAGATTAAAGCTCTGCCCTAGAGTCTGCCTGCACGACTCCAGGCAACAAGAATGACCAACCCCTCCTTTCTCACCCTGTAGTGACCCCTGTGGAGCTGGGCCACTGAAGTCCTGGCTACATCCTCGTCCACCGGTGGAGAATCAATAGCGCTGCCCAGTGATCTTCCACCACTAAACATATTGCCCCTAGGACGGAGCGCAAGCACTCACACACTGCAGCCTGACTGCCTAGATTGGATGGTTTTAATGACATCCAATCAGGTTCAAAGTCAGGCAACTGGATGTGATGATTGGAAGAGTGCACTGCTGTGTGGTGCAAGGTGATGTAACAATGATGATGCATAGATTGGGTCCAGTGCAAATGAAGTGATCAAACAACATGTCCTAAAGCTGAAAATTTCAACTCCAAATGCCTGAGTTCTGACACACATTCAAACAAAATTCGTAATTTTATGATGGCATTCTTAAAAAATATATTTTAAGAGAAAAAGCTTACAGTATATTTGGCATTGACTAATAATAAAATATTAAACATTAAACATGCATAATAGCTAAGTTGAAGGTATCTCAAGACTTGAGTTGGCTGGAGTTGACAGCATCACTTTGAGACAAGTTCTTTTCCTTATTGAATCCATGCCATTTCATAACTCAGCTGGGTTTAGCTTTAATGATACGGTTGAAAGGTTTCAATGCACTTTATGTAAGTGTAGCTGAGTGGATGGATGGTGCAGTGAAAGAGAGAGTGAGACAGAGATGGAGAAGAGAGTGATTTAGGTAGCATGAGGTGTAGGCCTTTTTCCAAGAAAACATGCTAATAAGGCCTTCTTAATCTGCAGTGACAGTCCGATGCGCATGCGTGCCACACGCCAACAATGACTCAAACATCATACAGTGTTTTGTCTTGCCTTTAAAAACACGCAACATGCTCCTAAGTGTTTTTTGGCTCACACAACAATCTAAAAAAAAAAATGACTGGAGGGAGAATAAAACATAGAACAAGAAAGAAAATGGGATCTTTTCATCTGTGTAAATGCAACCTGGTTCAGCTTTAATCTAGAGGAAGAGCGGGATATACACCGACGCCTGATAGATTAAGGCCTGAACGCTTCTCTCTCTGTTCTGCTCCGCAACAGAAGGGCCTGGCTAGCAAATCCCAGGCTTTAAAGCAGAGGAGGTTCAGGCAGCTTATGATGTAATCATGGCCCTGTCTGTCACGGCAGGGAAGGTGGGGGGTGCTGTAGAGGAGAGTGTGGTTATTGGGTTTGGTGGCAACTACATCAGTAAGGGAGAAAATGCTAATTTTGGCATTCCTCAAAAAGAGATCTTAGGTTTTCAACTTTGAATACTACGTTTTAACATAAAGTTTTAACATAAAGTTCCCTGCATGTGTGTGCGTCTATTTGGCTATGATAATACTAATAATAGTAATATGTATATATGCACGTTTACAACTCATATATGATATATAATCTCTGCTAATAATCACAATACAATGTCACTTTAATTGAGATGTGCAACACTAGTTGTAGGGGTTGTATGTGCACTGTTATTGCCTGTAATTTGAGTGTCATTGCTCTTAATAGTTTCTATTTAAACAATTCTAATTCTGCTTAATATATTTATATTCTAATGCATTTATTTTTTACTTACCTAATAATTTCTGTCTATGTGCTGCTGTAACAACTGAATTTCCCTTCTGTGGTATCAATAAAACAATCAATAACATGAGATAAAATGCATCTTTTGGGACAATGTCATTGCACAGGTTAGTGAAGACAAGACAAGTCCAAGTCAGCTTCCAACATAAAAAAAGTAGCTAGCCCAAATGGTTATGTACCCCCAAAAAAATGTAATGTTATCAACACTGCAGTGTTAACTATAAATGAACAACTATATAATATCAAGTGTTAATATGCACTGAAACAACATGGCATCTGCATTTTGATGAACATAATGGTGTAGATGTAGCTGTTTTGCATATTTTTTATATAGTTAGAAGTACGAGTGAGATGCATTTGAAAGTTAGTAGTTATTTCTGTCAAGGGTCCGTGTTAGAAGATATTTTTTTTAGCTTAAGTCCTCGTTGTTTAACTACCAGGACTCAATAGCTTCAACATACTCAGCTTTGCAGCATCAAGTTGGTTGCAGCTGTATTTGCATCTTAATCTGTGGTTTTCCTGCATATGATACTTTACTATACATAGTTGATATGCTGCACAGTTTTTAACAGCATATTCTTTTCATATTTACTGAATGTTTGTAGAGTATCCTCCTAAAAGCAGACTTTTAACTCTAAAATCATCAGAACTGGGACTGACTCCTGACAGTATGCGCTCACACAGGAGCCTTAAAGCTGCATTAACACATTTGTGACAAGGTGATAGACAAACAGCCAACACTGTACAACCTAATAAAGTTTATGATGTCATAGCTCACAATTGCTTGTTACACATGGAGCTGACAGAGCAAAATTAGGATTGATTTGTTGCGATGTTTCTGGAAGTCCAGTATTCACTGTTGTAGCTCTGTTTTGGTCCCCACCAGCTCCTGAAGAAATACCTGGGTCAACAATACCTGACTGCTTCCTCAGATTTTGTCACCATTTTGTGTTTCGTTCAGTAGCTTATTTGGTGAATACAGCTCACTACAGAGGTGAAAACTTAACAGTAAACACGCAGAATATCAAACCAAATCAACAAGCTAAAAGATACTAAATGGCTTTTTAAGACTGCAGAGATGTCCATATCTAGCTTGATAGTAACACTTTTGAATGAAGTGTACTAATAATCAAGGCAGAAACAGAATAAATGTTGAACAGCAGCCATTTTATTTGACTTAAATTTTTTTAAATAGTGGTGAAACTCGACCAAATGTTACATCGAACTATGTCGATTCTTGGCAAGCAACTTTTTTGTTGTACAGAAATGCTTTTTGGATGTTTGCATCACAAATACTGCAGTGCCTGTCCAAGTATGACTAACTTCCTGTGATTTGCAAAGTGATGCAGACCGCCAAGTCCTAAGTGACATACAAAGGAGTTCATGTTAAAAAAATAACATACCAAGGGGTGCCCCTATCCATGCACTGTAAATAAATGGATTTGGTAGACAAAATGGCTGCTTCGGGAAGCCAGCTTTGCAATCCAGCAGTAAAAAACACCTTGATGTATATCCTGAGTCTTCACAAATCTTGGCATGTGCATGGACTACAGAAAAACAGCACGGAAAAAAAGCACACGACAAGACGGTATTTTAACGTAATACTTCCTCATGTAATGTGAGAAATCGCTGGGAGTGTCTATAGCTCAGATGCTGTTCTGTTTTCTAAGTTTTAGGTGAGTGGAGGTGGAAAGAGTAAAATGTCAAATAGTGATCAAGGATATGGGAAACAGAGAGGAGTGATTTCTGACTATGGCACTGAATTGTAAATGCATCCTTAAAACAAAACAGTCAAGCACATAGACGACAATGATGACAGTGATAGTTACACACTCTGGGTGAAGCAGTGGTGGCTTTCCTCCCGGGCTTTTTGGTTCATCTTTGTTTGAAGTAAAGGTTAATTGTAAAGAAATAAATACTAAATACTCAACATCACAGAGCTAAAAACAAAAAACAAAACATGAAGCTAAATGGGAGAAAAAAAAAATACACCACCAAAAGCAATATTTTTACACAGTAAACACATTACATTGAGAACTCACTTTTACTTCCCCTGCAGATGTACATTAAAAAATATATTTGACATTGTACACAGCGTGATGTCTTGGAAAACAGTAGGATAAACAAATCTCCAAGGTGGCCATTCAGTGCCTTCTACTCCTTCCAGGGTCGTAAATGTCACTGCTCCAGGGTCACAACCTCCACTGCCTGGCCGTCCAGCGTGACAGTGTTATCTATGCGTGTGGCGACAGGTGCCATGGCAACCTGGACAGGTCGGTTGCCTTGGGCGAGGCTGGTCACTACAGTCTGGTACATGCTGACTGGGATCTGGACCAGACCTGAGGAGAAGACGCAGACATATTTTGGATTTAGACGTACAGCAGCAGCAGATGCCAAGCAGCATCACTTTTTATGTGTGCTTATGTTTTATCCCAGTGGCCGTAATTAGTGCTTGTTTAATCAATTAGACAGACAAAAAACTAACTTGTGGTGTATGATCATTGATTATTAGCCATTTACCAGGCAGCATTTGGTAGTGCAAGAATTTAAAATATGAAGATTTGTTGCTTTTTTCTTTTTATGTCATTGGCAATTTAATATCTTTCAGGGTCTCTTTAGTGAAGCATTTCCTTCCATTCTCTGACATCTCTAGGCAAAATGATTGATAGCAAAATAATCAATAGATCATTCGATAATGAAAATGATCATTAGTTACGAAGTTGCAATTGAGATTAGAATATTATCATTTTCCCAATATTTAGGTGTTTGTAACTGCACCCTACTCCTGATACGATCAATTACTTGACAGATATGAAACAACAACATTTTTGACAATTCATTGATCGTGGAAGTCTTTTAATCAGTGAAAAATTTGATAATTTGTAGCCTTTTTGTTTTACATCATTTGTAAAATGTGAAGAAATCATTTAGTGAAATGTGAACAAACTTCCCTATTTTCAGACTTTTTATAGACTGAACAATTAACTGGTCAATGAAAAAAATTAACAAATGTGTTAACTGATAATAAAAATAATCATTAGTTGCAGCCCCGATACCAATAAATCATCATTCAGTCTTTGGCCAGAGGTAATCTTGGATCACTGGAGTTTCTGTTTGACACAGTGCTTGGGAGGCAGTCAAGTCCAGGTAGTTGTCTGTGACAGGAGGCGGCCATGTTACAGAGACGGCATTTCTGAACAATGGTCCGATTGAACGTTCTTAGCTCGCTTCCCCCATGCCCAGCTGTGTGTGTGTGTGTGTGTGTGTGTGTCTCTGCCTGTAGGGATTATTGCTGCAGTCACGTGGGCTTCTGCCCCACCCTGCAAGCTGTCACAGTGTCACAGGCAGGCAAGAAGGTCAGCGTACGGGACAGCAGTGGCTCATGCCCGCTCCCATTACTGTGAGCTAAGACACTGGACATTAAACGCACCAAATAGGCACTCGCCACGAAACCCTTTCTAATATTGAGATGATACAAGGCTGCATTCAAATCTGTTCGTCTTTCAAGTCTCCAAAAATAAACTCTGGCCAGCTCTCGTCAGGTTAGCTTGTAATTGCTGGTCCTCTAATGTGCGCCCTTGCTAAGCCCACTCACCAGTGATTTGTGACAGGGTTAAGTTTTGCTGATGCAGGTAATTGTACTGGCAGTGATTATGGTGGAGGGCTTAGGGAACAGGGCATTGGCCTGGCACAGCGACGTACAGACACAACACAGTTACTGAGTGAAGGGCCTCATTCGGCCACTCAAACATAGTTACTTAGATGTTAAGGGCCGTGTGTATATATATTAGTGTGTATGTGTGTCTGCATGCCTGTGTCAGTGAATGGGTCACTACACAAGCCAATCAGCGGCGTCTAGGCCAGTGCACTTCAAACGGTGCTCTGCACTCCTGTGTAGCACTACAGTGATTAGCTAAGGTCAATAGTCGGGAGAAGGACTGGCTTTGGCAGCTCCATTAGTTAGTTTAAGTGAGCTATTGCAGCCAAATGACTCCTTATGGTTTACGAAGCAAGATGTCAAAACAACAAAGGCTGCAGATGCTAGATTTGAATAACTTCCATTAGGGTGCAAATGTGTAAATATAGAGTAGCGTTATGACTATTCTTTAAATTTAAACATGTGTCTCTCCATTTTTAAGTATTTTATGTCACGTTCACTGGTGAAATTTCACTTAGACTAACCTGATTGAAAGAAACATCTAATTGTTTAGTCTATGGAAAGAATCACGGGATTCTTATTTTCTTATTTATTTAAAAGCACCTAGAGGTCAACTGCAAGGCAGTGATTTGAAACAAAAGACCAATTCAAAGTCGTTTCATATGAACTAGTGAGCGAAAAATTGCTCTTGTGTTCATTTTGACAGCTAATCAGCTCAAGTGTTTAAATACATGCTTTAGTTGTGTGCTGCTCTTTCAATGCAGGGTGTGGACAGTAAGAGAAGACTGCAAGTGTGTGTAATGGAGAAAGCACAGGCACACACGTGTTTGAATTTAGAAAAAGGTCTGCATTCAATGTGTTTATGTTGCCTAGCAAAAGAACCCGGGGTTGCTTGCTGGCTCAACTGATATGGTGTGTGGATCGGCCCTCGGACACCCCAGTGACCTGGACTAGTGTGCTTTGTGTGAGTGCATGTGTGTGTTTATTCCACTGTACGATGGTACTGATTAGATGAAAAGGCGAATAGGAAAAAACTGACAGCTTGACAAGATATTTGTGTAACTTTTTGTCTGGGTAGAACTTCCTGTTATACTATTATACTAATAATGTCAATACAAAAGGATAATAATGACAACAATGATAAATAAATATCTAATAAAAAGAAACACGTATTTATTTATTTATTAAAGCCAAGAGGTTATATATCTGTATTCATGTGCGATGGGCCACTGACATTTACGACATCAGATTAGCAGCGTCCCCAATGTTAATCATTCACAAGGAATAGCTTTATGTTCCACCCTCAGGATATTGACTGAACACATGCTAAAAATGGTTGTTAATGCTCTTCAACGAGGATGTGAGGCTGTCATTACAAACTGATCCAATCCCAGACACACACTGCAGCAACCAGCGCATGCAGTATGCATGTAAGGAGGCTGGCAATAGGGTCAATGAAGCTAACGCATCATTAAAAGAAGGGAGCATTGCTACAAGACACACACTCACACACCATCTGTCACATCAGCACAGAGTAGATTAGAGTGTAGGAGCTCAGAGGTCTCACCGCAGTGCTACTGAAGGGAAGCTTACACTTAGTAAGACTAATTAGAAATGCCATTGGCTGGGGAACACACACAAGTACCAATTAGTCAAGATGTGATGCCAAACATTTCTTGATAAAAGAATACAGTCACAACGGAAAAAATGAGTAACCAAATATTGCCAACTGCTTAAAATAGTGCGAAATAATTTTGTGACTTTTACATTTACCCACTCAGACTGCTGATTTAAAATGAAAGAAATGTGGTTTAACCCAGGCAGAGGCTCAACGGGTATCACAGAAGACCGAAACTGTTTGAGGTGATCGAGAAGAAGTCATCTTAGAGGGTTTCCCCAAGCTATTTCGTGTTAAGGACAGACAGATATAAAACAACATTTCTGTGTTTAAATTATCCCTGAAACATCCTAAGATCAGCTTGGGGGCCTCCAATTTTGGAACCATTTTCCAAAGACTACACTGTTTAATAATTACGCCAAATCACATGATTTAAAGAAGGAAAAAAAAGACACTCTCAATTTAATTTCTCCAGATTTTCCAGATCATTTTGAAGTGGTTTAAATCTCTGAACCAACGTGTATTGTTAAGAAAAAAAAATAAATCACGTGATCTCATCTGAGTTAATTTAATCATGATAGGATCTGAAATAACTCCCTATCAAAATCCTATAAAATCATTCTTAGGTGAAAAAATTACAGTTATGCAACACTTTTTTTTTATATCATGAAATCACAATTTACCGCTCACTAAAGAGTAAACTATTGAGTCTATTAGATAGAGAGCTGTGAATGAATGGAAAGGAATGAACGGAGGGAGTGATTTCAGACACTGCTGGGGTTTTAGCAGTCAAACGACGATGACTATGTATTCAACAGCTAAAGAAACTTAGATGATAAAGTACTATATCAGACTGACGGACAATTTATTCAAAGTTCAGCCTGTGGGTAACTGATAAAAGTATGACTTTATAACACCTGCCACCCCTGCTACACTGTCATCACACACAAATGCATGCTAATACAACAGTCCTGCTGCGGTATTGAGTTGTTGCAATTGTATTGAGTTATGCAGAGAGGTGTTTCTGTTATTTGTTAGTAGAAATGGGGTGGATAAAATAACAGAAACCCTCTGTATAATGCAATACAGTTCAATACACCACAAGCTGCAGGCACGGACTACAAAAGTGACCTGAAACTATACTGTATTTGACTCTCTGTAAACTCTCTGTCGTTTGGAGTGTGTTTTGCATGCTGTCAGTCATGCTGGTGATAATACCGTCATGGATGAATATGTACCTGTGGCATCTTGAACCCCTGCCAGTGCACCAACAGCTGCCGCTGTCTCTGCCAGGACAATCTGCCCTCCACCTTGTAGGGTGGCCTCTGCCAACGTCGCCACAGCATGGGCTGCTGCCTCACTGCAACACACACACACACAAACAGCAGATAGAGTTCACAATATGTAAAAACTGGGCAAATAAACCTTTTCTGTGTGCAGGATTTAGAATGAATACACAAAAACAAACACCCTCATATATATATATATATGGCTCCCAGATACAATCATTGGTAGGAAGCTACAAATTAGACACACACGCACACACACAGTCTGCTCACCAAGACCAAGGGTTATTAGAGAGATGTGGGGTGAAGAGGTAGGAGTGTATGAGCTGTAAGAGGCTTTTCTAGTCTGGACTTATGGAGAATCTGTCACATCTCCCTAAAGGCCAGGTGCTGTGGGTCTAACAAAGCAGTTTTATTAACCAGATCTATCCAGTGGAATTAGCGCGAGCCTATTACCACACCAGCTTCGTTATGAACTAATGGAACTGTTCACAGCTTGGTTGATAATCACATCTGAGATACAACTACAGACGGACAGATAAGGAGGAGGAGGAGCTGAGAGAGTAGAGACAGAGACAGTAAGAAGTGATGATGCATTCACTCTGCGGTTGTATGTGGATGGCATCCAACTGGATGATGATTGGTATTAAAATTCTTTTTCTTATAAAGTCTGAATTTTTAATTTTTCTGTTCATTTTGTGCCATTAATACATTAATGCTCTGATTAAATGGTCAAAGATCAGCAATAAGAGGGCTTTAATAACTGTGTTCTGCAGTTGACCATAGCATATAAATTTTGTACCGTGATACGGTGTCATTTTTGGTTCATAATGTCAACACAGCGGAAAAGACAGCGAGAGAAAGAGGCCCTATTATCCCTCTGGAGCTGGAAAACAGAGACAAAATGTTCCAGAGCCTGTGGAGCAGAGAGCCCAGAGTAGCTCAGCACAGGTAAACAGGAAAGGGGAGGGGAGTGGAAGGAGGACTCAGGTGGATGCAGGTAACAAGCCCCGATGGGACATACCCATACACATCTGAAATTATTGCCTTGACACTACTGTGGTGAAAAAGGTAGCCTGTCAGCATCTCAGCAAGCCCGACTGATGAATTTGGCAAGTTAAAGAACGTTTAGATCCTAAGAACTAAAGATCATTTGGATTAAAGCAGTAGGTCAGGATGTGTCTATAGGCTGGCTAAAGTCTACAGTTTAGTTGCAACCAAAGACTACTAATCAATTTCACTCATGAGCACACTTTCAACCTGCTGTATTCTTGCCCTGTAATCAGATCCTGAAGACACTTGGCCCTCCATGGGATAAGGTTTAAGATCCTGTCGTAGATCCCACCTGAATACAATCGTGCGTGGCTGATTTCCCCCCAGAAAAACATTACAACAACAACCCTTGTACATGTTTTACTACTAGTGCTGCTGCAGTTAAGACAATTCACAGTCAATAGTAATATGACTGAAAACAGGACTATTTCCAGAATCAGCCTATCACTAAAGGTCAGTATACTGTATCCTAAACTCTAACGATCTTTTGATTAATTTTATTTCAAACCTTTCCTGACTTGCTCGCACTACTAAGCCATCCAGCATTTCACACCTGCACTCATGTTTTTTCAGTAAACAAAATTATACCGAGCCGTTATCACATGCAAATAGGTGGCTAACAGGCAATTTAATGGCTGTGCACCTTGCACGCTGCCTGTATAAAAGCTACAGGCTAATTAATTAGATGCTGAACTAGGATCTCTAGGGGGAACCCCGCTGACCTGCACTGACAGTTTTCCCATTCTCCTCCAGTTGTTAGAGCTGCATGAATAATTATGGATTGTTCTTAGGCTCTGGAGTTTGCTGGCACATTTTTAGTGAACTGAATTAAACATTTCTTTCTCACATCGCCTTCACGCATCAAAATACTATTTACTTGTGACTTTAAAAGCCTTATTTCCCCAAGACCTTGCAAAATGACTTCCCACCTTTCCCATCCTTACCTGTTAAGAGCCATTGTGACAGTGGCTCCGGGCTGCATCTCCTGACTGGCGGCGACTGCAGCTTCAGCCAGGGATGCTACTGCTTGCGTGGCCTCTGAGGCCTGAGTGGTTTGGATTGTCATCTCGCCACCCTGGAGGGTGGCCCAGTTCTGCTCCACCTGGAGAGGAGCAATACAACGTCATGCACAAAGCAGACAAGGATCAACGGTGCTGTAGTAAAGGTTGTGTGAAAATGTTATTGAATTGTTGGTGTTTTAATATTGTGGTGCTGAATGGACAGCTCCAACTAAATGCACTTTACACACTTCGTTGAATGTGCTGAAGATTCTTTGTGTGACTCTGCGATCTCTGAAGACTTGTTAGATGTATTAATTTAAATGTTTTAAGGAATAAAGGAGCGATTAATTTGGAGTTTATTACTACATTCAGGCTAGAATTGTGTACATAATTGTATGTTATTCATTTTGAGAGCCTGTGTATCTAGTAAATTATATGAATGAGTGTTTATAGTAGTAGTGTAGTATAAAAAATGATTTAGAGGTATTTCTTGTGCACATATTGGTGTTACCTCTCCATCAGTCACAGTGGAGTAGTTGACCTGTGCCACTGTAACACCGGGCAGCTCTGAGGCATCAGCCAGGGTGGCAACCGTGTGTCCTGTGCCAACCTGAATGAAGAGGGTACGGTCACAAAACACAAAAATTAAATTTCTGAATGAGAGTTTGAATTTGAAAAAAAAAAAAAATAAAAATATATATATATATATATATATATATATATATATATATATATATAATATATATATATTATGATCAAAAAGGAACTAAAATGTACCTGGATGAGCGAGACTGTTCCGTCAGGGTTGTTGACGGTCTGTACCACAGTTTGAGAGGGCACAAGGTGAGCGATACTCTGCGCAGTGGTCAGGTGGTGCTGGGTTGGGGTCACCGTGGTTATCTGTTGGTCTTCAAAAGCATACAACAGATCCTCGCGGCCGTGCTGCTTGTAGCAGTTCTTAACGATGGTCCGCAACGCCTGCGTCCAAGATACCTTGGGAAACGTAAATACAAATACAAATAATTGCACAGATTTATCAACTATTGGCATCGAATGTCAAATGTCAGATTATAATTGCACAGATTTAATGAACTGTGTCTTCAGAATTCAGGTGTAGTTATGCTTATGCTAGAGTCATTTGAGGCAACAGAAACAGCATTTCCCTGCAGACTGACAAAGTACGCCATCATTACACCAATAATTCTCTTACCCTCTGTTTCTGCTCCTCTGTGCGGACATCACTGCGGACGTTGGCCCATGGGATGTCCTCAGGCCACCACACTGGCTTGCAGCTCTCCTTACCCCAGCCAGGCTTCCCTCGGCCCGTCGAGTACTTCAGCATCTCTGGGATGAACGCTCGCAGCTGGGCCTGGAGCAAAAGGGCGGATGCATGGAGTAAAGATATGATACAACAAAACTCTAAAGTGGAAAGCTGCAGTGTCTCTCACTCTCTCGCACACACATAAGCAGACACGCCCTTGAGCAAGCAGCAGGAGGCACATATTGATCGGGTACCTGCTGCTAGGTGCTGAGGTGGTCAAGGCCTGCAAATAGAAACAGGCTTTCTAAAAGGAGAACAATGCGATCATGTTTGTTAACAGACCAATCTATGGCTGTGGCTCCAGCCTGATGTGTCAGACAGACACCATGGGAACATCAGGGGTGATCCAACACAGTCAAGCAGTCAACCTGTCCTAGCAAAGGCTCCAGTACACTTCACGTTGGTATTAACAAGAACAAGCTGATCAATATCGTTAAAGAAGAAAATCTATGTCAAACACAAACATTTGATTCATTTTGGTTATTCATGACGTGTGCTATTTTATGGACTTGCATAGCGACTCAAGTTATTATTTCATTAGTGTGGATTGAATGTATCAATGAGTGCTTGTCCACTATATTTGAGTGCGGCATTCAAACAATGAAGTAAGGGAGCCACGCTTGCAACTAAAAACAAGTGTAACTGTGAGCTGAAATCCTGCTTAAATGAAATTTCTCGCCTCGGAGTCTTTTCCAAATGATTTCTTTGTCGGCCTTCAGAAGTTGAAATTGTGCCTGAATGCAGCAGACAGAGGGAACAAGTGGGGGTCTTTATCTTAACTGATCTGCATGCTATTGTTCATCCAACAACATACGTACTTCACGTGTGGCATGCATATCTACTCGCCATCACATAAACACTTCCAGAACAAGGATGCACTCACACTCACTGACTGACTGACTGACTGGGGTGGGGTTTAGTGCCAATGTCCTCAGTGTCCTGGTAATATGCAAGCATCACCGGGGGGATTATATTGCACAATGAGGCACTGCAGCGTCTGCCTGCCTTGACATCACCGGCTAAATTTGGTTCCGGGAGAAATAAATCACTCCCTCTCTCCCTCCCTCCCCTCCTTAGACCCCCTTTTCTAACTCACAATCACCAACCATCTATACATGGCTCCTCGGAGCATCACACAAAGAGATAAGACAAAATGGATCTTGGTAGAAAATGGATGATAAAACATTTAGCACACCAGCTTTGGAAAAACTAAGAGTGGATCAGTCGGCCGCGGAAAAGGGGCTTCTCTTCGGTCAGCACGTGGCACACTAACAGAACAATCTGGATTAAGTCCAGAAAAACAGACAAAGTAGCAAAAAGATGCTTGCATTTCCACCTGTGGCTGGTCCATGTGTGGATGTATGCGGATGCATGTGTGTTACGCCAGATGGCCTAATTACAGTGGCTAGTGAGTTAAGTGGCATGTTGCCCTCGCACCCACCACCCCCACCCCCCCAATCCTAATCCTCCAAGCAATGGTCCAATCACCATTTAGAAAGACATCTATGTTGTCGGGTCCGTGGCCCTAACAAGGCTAGGGGGTAATTATGGGCTCAGGCTAGACCCGGGATCACCTGCTACAGATGCTCTATATATCAGACGGGCCAGGGCCTCTGTCTGCGTCACTAAACCTCACTTTGTCTTTCTTCAGCTGCAACCTACTGCAGATGTCTGCATAAAAGACAAAAAGGACTTCTAGATATAAATCAGGAGTGCTAAGACTGAATTAGCTCCTTTTAATTGTAGAGTTCTCGTTTTCATACTTGCCCTTTCTAAGGCTGACAGACTTTTCCTATAGGAACTGGGCAACATCCTGTCTGCAACACACATACCTCTAAAAACACCAACCCCCACACCTTTCCACCTGACTTGCCCAAGCTGAGTGAGGCAACAGGTTACTCATGATAATCTCATCCTACAACCTCCAGAAAAACAAGCACCAACTAACACCTGCCCCCGGAGGACACATCTGGCCCTGGGATTGGCTACCTTGCTCCCAGGGTTGGTGGACCATCTCTGAGGACCACTGCCATGCTGGCTACTCTGACGATGATCCAGAGAATGCGTCAGCAGCACTGGGAAGGCAGAGTAAACAAGCTGGGTTCCCTCGGGTGAAGCGAGGACTCAGACTGCCAATAGTGCTAATGTTGCAGTGAAAGGCCTACAACGAGCAGTCTACGCTGCACATCCTCATCCTCTTGCTTGGCTTGTCTTTAGATGCAGGCACTGAATTGCAAATGTGACCTCGCTCTTTACCATGAGAAGTATTTTACAAATAATTATTCTAAATTAATAATTAATCAAGTCACAGTGATAGACATGGGAAAACAGCTAAAATTGAGTCTTTGACCTTGATGCATATAGCTAGCTAAGCTCTAACCTCACAACACACATAAAACATTATCTATGATTCTGATTTGTTGCCAACTGGTGCCCTCTACTGGGAAAGGTGACATTGTGTTTCCGTCTCAGACACCAAAAGGCAGTTTTGAGTTTGTCAGTTTCTCCAAAAGGGACAGTCGTTAATGTTGAATATGTATGGTTATTTTACTGAGGGTACTGAAGATTGGGCCATAATAGATAAACACAGAGTATCAGGCCTGACCTGGGTCATCTTGTCCACAGAGACAGGGATGCCATCAATGGTGAGAGGGGCAGCTCTGAGGCCAGCTCTCCACCAGCGGGGGCATGTTCAGCCAAAGCATTCTCCAGATCCTCCAACATCATGCCCTTATACTTCCTCACCTAGAGGACAGAAAGACAGTTGTAGCACAGTATTTCACTTAAGTGTTGGAACTACTTGCTAATTACTGGTTAGATCAACAGAAATAAAAGAAAAAAATGGTAGTCTCTTTAAGGTTTGCTGTGTGAGTAGAGAAAAACTGTAGAGGCATGCACAGAAACATCTTTGGCAAGGATGCAATAGCATGTTGCAGTAATTAAGACTTTGGAAGGTTGTGCAGCAGACAAATGTGTCCCGCCTGCTGACTGTAACACTCACCACATTCTCTAGAGGAGCAGCACCAAACACCTTGAACACAGGGTTGGGTTTGGAGGGAGAGATACACAGCACTATGGCCTGTTGGCCTACTCTGGTGGTGTACTCATCCAGGGTGGCTCTCAGTTTCCTGTAAGCACACACACAAACTGTCTTTACCTCCTGATTCCTAACTCCATCTGACTGATCTGAATAATGACCTCTGGTGCTCAAAGTTATGCAGTTTCACAGTTTGGGATTAATAAAGTATTTCTAATCTAATTTCTAATCTAATCTAAATGACTGTCGTGTAACTGTTGATGGAAAATACAGCATGGTTGAGGTACTGGGAAAGTGGACAAACTGGTGTTTATATCTCACCTGAGCAGACGTGTCTGCTGCCTCTTACGGATGGAGGGGTTGGATTCAAAGATATGAGGCCTCTTTCTTTTCTTACCAGTTGCCACGGCAGCAGCAGCTGCCATGCCTACTGGCCCTGCGAGCGAGAAAGATAGATAGAGAGAGAGAGAGGAGAGCAAGTTTGACTGTTAGTAAAAGTAGAGGCTGATGATCAGTCTGAACAACACTGTAGATTTTGTTGTGTACTCTCTGATCTGATTGATCTTGAACATATGGCCTACATATTTGTTATTATTTTTTATCTTCTTTTTTTTTTTTTTTAAATTTGACTTGAAAAAAAAAAGAATGAAAGTGATTTAAAATGAAGCCGAGGTCCAAACTGTGGCTCACAGGCATCATTTGGTACAATGACAACTTAAAAAGGAAAAGACAAAAAAAAGTGTCAGGATCAGGACAGAAGGCAATGGTAGAGTGTCCCTGCCTCTACAAAACAGTCCTCTGGCACCACCTGTTGTTCAGTTAAAAGCATTACAATGAACTCTGGCGGCTATGGATGTTTTACTGTATTAGCAGAATTCATCAGTGATGTAAGATCATCTCTTAAATAGGACCCAGGTTTTGAGTAGATGATCTGAGACAAAAGGACACACCTTCACCAACTATAAGTGTTAATTATAAATAATATAAAGTCAAAACGACTGAGAGCCGCCTCACAGAATACGAAGGTACTGCCAGACATAGGTTCATCTCATCATCTGAAAGCACCAAATCAGTTTATCCCCACTGAGCAGAGTCTAAATGTACCTGCAGCTGCCAGGTGGGCGGTGACCTCATCAGTGCCAGCTGAGTTGAGGATGTCCGTGTCATCATAAGGATCATCATCCGGTGAGGACGTTGAGTCTTCCTCAGCACTCAACATGGATGCTTCAGTAAAGGTGGCCACGTGTACCTATACACAGTAATGATCCAAACAGAACTGATTTAAACTTCCAAACAAAACATCGTTCTCACGTCAGTCCTAGGTGTCCTTGTGTCTGCTCTAGTCTAACAACCTAACTAGATGCTAAAATACTGGGGCTACGAAGGATGATTTCTGCCCTCTCACTGTTTAGTTATCATAAGTGCACCTGCTGGACCTGTTGGCTGACGGCGCTGGCCTCGATGGTGGTCATGTGCTCTGTCTGGTGAACAATGTGCTCGTCCATGATCGGCCACCTGGTCTATACAGCTGGATCCACGGCACAATGACTGAGGAGAAAGAAGAGAAAAAGAAGAGAAGCAGCATAAGACAGGAGCAGTTTTACACCCTTATAGTGCAAGTATTCCATCTATTCATTGTAATAAAACAGAACTTGTATGGGAGTGATTCCTGCTCTACTGACTATTGATACATATTGCTGAATATACACAATGACATCTTCTATTAATTATATTGTAAGACGTGCTTGCAAGCATGACAGTATAACTACATCATGCTGGACACAAACAAACTCAGTCTAATGTTAAAAATCAACTATTATTAAACATAATTGGAATGAAAGCCTGATATGTTAATCTTACAAGATGTGAATTTGAGTGTGTCATAAAGTTCATGGAGTTGTTAAGACCCTTCAAAACCAAGCAACTCTTACAATGCACGGCTGTCACTATCATCATTTACAGTAGTTCACTGTTATATATCAGTACTGTGAAGATGTGCTTGTTGCTTCTTCTGTCTGAGCGCACAGACTGCACCACCTTTGCTCTGCCTTTAGAGGGCTTCATGCTGTATCAATCATGATAGTGAGTGAACTTAATTTCATCACTGTAATCGAGGCATGAAAATAATGTGTAATTTTCCCATTTAAAGGTGTTAAATCATGTTTGGTGCAAAGATATGCATTCTATATATATATGCAATGGTATGTATACTATTTAATGTTTTGATTTATTTACTTGTTATATAGTTTCATATCCAACTGAGTGAAAAAAGGAATTTCTGATAGTAAAAACGCAACTAAGTTAGAGAAATGATCAGGACAGTTTGAAGACGTGAGTGTCTGCATGATCATTGCTGTATTGCAGTCAGTGGACTGATATTATAGTCTAGACAGAGGGGTTAACACTTACAATGTGCTTATGTTCACATAGAAATCCAATGTAGTGTCATTGTGTGAGGCAGTTTAATGGTCATTTTGTTCATGGTGGCACAGTATCAGCTGATAAAGGGAATATTTATGTTTAATAGCTCCAATGTGTATTTGTTTATTCTTTGAAGGAAAGGCTCAAACACAAACTGCAGCCACACAGGTTGATTTGCATCCAATATCCTCTGTACTAACTACATGGGCTGTAGCTGCTGATCGGATCAATGTGATGATAACCGAATCGGTACACGACTAGACAATAACATTGATGTTTAATCACATCCATAGCCTGCAATAAAGCCAGTTTCCACAGCGATTACTATAATTGAACAGGCATTATTGTTATTGCTCAATCGTTACAGTGCTGTAGTGTTAGCAGACATGCCGGTTGGTTGACAACGACTGCCAAAGCTAAGCTAGCAATGTCCTACATTTGGCTAATAAGCTAGCTCGCTAACCATTTGGCGGTGTAGCTCCGGCCATCTGAATGGACACTGACTGTGATCAAAAACAGCAATGTGTTTCTTGATGTTCGGACACTGAACGTGAATTAATTCGGTGCGAAATGAAAGGTGAACCTTCGTAACGCCATCAGCTAGCATGAAACCCGCGCAATATGAAACAAAACAGAGCGCTAAGACAGGCCCAGCGGCCTGCGTCTCATCCACAGCTATTCTCTACTCTCTCCGAGCTTGTTGTCGATACGCGCTACAACATGATTCCGCACAAAAAAAGAGGCACACATGTATCACAACACGGCTCCAGTCAACATCTAAACAATCTGCATCTTTCACCCCCAACGCTGCCGGGTTCGATGATGCGGCTGCGCCGGGGCTGAAATAAATGGAGATTGCGCGGTAGGGCACTAACCTCAGAGCGGCTGCGCTACTTCGGGCCTGCGCCGTACAGCGGGGATGGAGCCGAGCTGTAATGGAGGACAGAGGGGAGCCAGCAGCAAACACAGCAAACACAGCGAGCAGACCGCACACAACACTGATCTGCACTAGTGATGCCTTCAGGTACCCGCCCTGAGCCTCTATCTCTCAGAGTGCATATATTCACACAATTCAGACGTGCATTTTAAAGCGTTTTGGAGTATAAAACGGTGCAAAAGCAGGTTTTAAGGTAGTTTGTTCCTTTCGTTTTATATACAAAGGCGCATTGAGCTATATATGATGTAACATAGTGTCAGAAAATTTTGCAAAATAAATATAAACCTGTTTTTTGTTTTGTTTTGTTTTTTTGCCAATGGTTGCAAATCATTACGACCAGTATAGACACATTATATGATATAAAGTATTGTTGCAAAACCAGTACAATATTAATAAAGTAAAGGTAAATACATTTGAGTTAGAAATGCAATATAAGTATAAAAACCACAAATGTTAGGCCAAAGCAAGGGAAGTTTGTATAGCCCATTAAGGTTTTTACGTTTTGTTTGTTTGTTTGTTTTTTACATAATACACTGTTATTATAAAGGAAATACTGTATGTTAGGATAAAATACCGTTTTCATGTTTCCATTGGCTTCACATTTAGGAAACTTAGGTATCATAAATTCCCCCCCCCCCTTTCTGATCACAGCGATCGTGCCTTTTTATTTAATCCAAGGCTGTCATTCATACACGGTTATTCGTTGTTATATTTCCGATAAAACCTGAACGCCACATTGAACCTGACAAACCACGCCCCCTTATTTCTCACACTGGCACTGCTGCAGACAGACTGAAGAGACCGAGGTTAAGGTGAAGTTATCAGCCTCCTCCAAAACAACAACAACAACAACAACAACAACAACAACAAAACAAACAAACGAACAATATTAGAGTTTAGTTTTATGGTGTTGGAAATTTTTAAATTAGGACAACATCACTCCCGACAAACGCCAAACTCAAACGAGCTTCCCCATTTACTCCAATTGTTCAACCTGTGTGATGCAGGTATGCTGGGCGACTTTCTGCATGAGCCAGGAGGTTAGTAGAATATTTAGTTGTACTTTTTGTACATATTTGTTAAAAAAACAACATTTAAACAGTGCATTGACTGGGACACATTTATTACATGGATCAAATCTGTACATTTTCTAGGCTTGTACAGACAGATTTATGATCTCACGGGGTACCTGCATGCTATTAAGCACACCTAGCAAAAACTGATACAGTCCTGCAATAAATCTGATCAACCTCCATGAAGGATATACTGTTCAGTTCTTATTGAAACTGTTTTAGGGAGGTGTTGAATAAAACTTTATGATCATTTTGGAGCCTGCAGTTTTTTGGTACTTTATACGGAGATGTGTTTGTGTTTTTTTTAGCCTACCCTCATTGAACAGAATAATATAGACACGTCAGTATAATGCAGTACAATTCAACACAGTCACAAATTGCAGCCCCCACAACTTTCCATTTATTTCACTTTATGTGTATTTGATAGAAACAGATACAGCATGCATAGAGAACAGTTATCTACTGCTATGTATCACAACATTTATAGCTACTGCTGTGATCATAAAATGGAATCAACACTTCTGTAAAACAGTTCCAGCCAAAACTTAACATTTTAACCTTTATAAAGGTAGTATTTATTGCAGGCCCATTAGACTGCATTATGCTTAACCGCAGCTAATAAACTGTCAACTCAGTGTAAAGTTACAGAAAACAGAAATGACCTAATTTTCGCTTTACTTACAGATCAACATGTCTGAGATCCAAGTATGCTACTACATGTAAAAGTTGTCAAAGACATTTAAAAGGTAAAAGTCTCTCAATTGCATCACCAGTTAACTGGCACTCTACAATTTACAATATGACCCTGTTACAGTATTCATGAAGGACTATATTTGGTATGTATAGGTGACAACACAATATGTCTAAGTTTGTCCTGATCCTATAAGACTCACCCATTCAGTACTCCAAACAGGTATAGCGGATATAAGATGTGATGGACAACTTTCAGTGATGATACACAATGTTCCAAGGAAAAGCTGACTCAAAGGATAGAAAGGTTAGTTTCAGATTTGATATCTTCCCTTTGTACTGTATTCCTATTGTAGTACAAACTTCATTTGAAGTTGTAACGCTCCAGTGACACATCACAGACCAGCAGCCACAACTTGGAACACACCTCAAGGGGGCAGCGTTGCATTACAAATCACACTTAAAACTCAGCTCCTCAAGTTTGTTGTAACAGGAGATGGCAGTGAGGCATCATTGATGCGTCTCTCCGCAGGTGCCCTGGCGCGTATTCAAGATGATGGATGTTTTACATTAGTGTGTGGTGACAGCAGCTTATGTTTGTGTCTCACAAAATGTCAGCAAGTATCATATTCAAAAATTTGGCAGAAGAGCCGCAGAGTGTGACTACACATTTTACAGCTTCTATACTGTGTAACTGACCTTCCTACTGCACCATCTCACTGTAATGCCTGTGTTTCTGTTTTCAACATTTGGAGACAGGATGTCATATAATCAGTACAAAGTCTCTTAATGCTTCGCGATGGACAAATTATGATCACAAACTGATAGGTATACTTTCGAGTGTTGCTTGCAGAGCCCTGTTGAAAGTTGAAGATGACTCTGTTGAGTTTTCCTTGCAAAAAAAAAAAATCATCTTTTGCATACAATGGTTGGTCCTGGCTTAATATGAAACTTGCTGACTCTACTGATCATCAAAGGGTTAAATCTGTTTGTAACTAAAATGCATTCTGCATCCATAGATCATTTCTGGAGAGTTTTACATATTTAGAAGGTACTGATTTTGCATTTGTTAAATGTATTTCTCAAGGGCACTGCAGGAGGAAAACTGTTTCTGTTAGGTAGATGGTGTGATGTAGATGGAGTGAAAAGCTGGAGAGTGTTAATGAACCAAGGTCCTATTATTTGATCCTATTCTGCTTTCTCCTCTGTGGGCTGTGGTTGGGTATAGATAAGGCTTAAAGCTTGAGGGTCTGGAATCAATAATGGATGTAATTGGTGAGGTGGAAGTGAGGATAATTGAAGATAATTACAAGGCTTGGAGAGAGGTCAAGAAAACGAAAAAAAAATAGGAGGTGGTTGGAATGGGGTAAAAATGATTGTCTAGTCTTCCTGTAACTGCTGTATATAACATCTCCATTGCACCTACCCCTGTGTTTTGTTATGTATTTTAGGTAAAATGTAAGATTTGTTAACATAAATAACAAAAATAAGTCTTCATCTTCCCCAAGAATTTGTTCAAACGACTTTCTTGTTTTGTGAGACAGCAAGTTAACAGAGAAATCAGCACACAAATGAAGAAATATCTTTTGTCTTTTCTGTCCTATTTGTATAAAGCAGCCAAGACCAGCTGGGTTGCTAAACATGAGCATGCTGTATACAGTTTACAGATGTCTCATTACATGATTTCTGAATTTCAAAGTTCAAAAGAGTTGTTTGGAGTTGCAGTCTCCTGGGGTCCTTTTAAATTTTAATCCAATACATAATTTTTTAACACCTTTAGAAACTTTAAAAAAAAAGTTTTTGCCTGCTAGAAAATGATTTGGCAGGTCCATTTATGGATGCTGTTTTTTCTTTCTTATGAGTACATCTGTGTTATTGTTTTGCTGGCCACTAAGGAGTTGCATTGCAGCACTTGTTTAATACCTGCCTTGCTTAAAGGGCATCTTATCAGTGGTACATAAGAGGGTGTGCAATTAATGAATTCACTTATTTGTCCAAATTATTTCAGCCGGATACAATTAAAACAGGCAGCAGTTTAAATCTATAACCAGGGTGCTACAGCTTAAAGTCAAAGTGTGTATGTTAACAAGAACTGGCATACTCGGCGTCGCTTTGGTAATATGTACCTGTCTTAAATCAATGCTGTGTGTGCAGTCTAAAGAGCACAAAGAATACTGATGAAGATTTCTTTGATTATCAAGTGTATTCCTTCCACCCAGGTTGTAGGCCTGCCCAGAAGTACCCACATACAGAGGGTATAACAGGTGAAGTATTCTGCATGATCAGCAGGGGGCACTGCAGTACCATGCATCAAACAAAAAATAAACCGCTGTGGAAACTTTACTGCTGCTCTGCAGAGTCATGCCCACTGAATGATATGACACATTCATTCATATTTCACTCTGAGAACATTCAGAGATTACTTCCATCTAGTATCTTGGAACAAAATTAATCTAAGATCTGTGCTGTGTTATCCTTCTGTGGATGCTATCGAACTTAAGGTTTGTTTTGCAGTTGAATGTACTTTCAATTGGAGAAAGTAAAATTTGTTCACACTAAATAAATGACAGGATGTAGCTAGTGTAACCTTGAAAGTACAAAATACAATGTGGTATTATACACTATGTGAGAGTAACAACATTGTAGCATGGCTTTTTTGACTTTACTTTTTATTCATGCTTCATTTAAAAATTGGATACAGGAAGTCAAATTTGATTCTGACGAAAGCGCTGAGCACTCTCTGCATACCAATGGTTTTATAGAGCCTGATTAAAACAGTGTTTTTAGGGCTGGCAGCAGAGTTGTCGTCCTTCCAAGTAGTTGCTCATATATATATACTAGAGGCAAATATTTTGCAGTTGAAGAATACATTTTGTATTTTTAAGCACTCTGCACCACCATCTGCTTATCTGTGATAGGTTACTTTACTGAGTTACTTTGCATAAACAAAGGTCTGCTGAACAGATGTAGTTATGAAACTCTCATAATTAACTCAAGTACTTTCTTTAGCATAGGATGTTAATGTATTTTTTTTATTTGCATATGGCACCAGCAACTTAATATCACACTATACATTAGTGTTTTATTTTACTCTTTACGGATCCTCATATAGTCTGCATACAACATATTTCTAAAAGAACACAAGGACTCTAGAGGTGAATGGGAACGGTGGCTCAATTGACAAACTGAAGCGTGAGAAAATTTAGGTGAGTGCATTGATACAACATCAATCACTGGCTTTGATGTCACAGCCAAAGTTTTCCAGGTGATCACACAACTTCAGAGCTACCCTGTCATTGGCAGACTTTGAAATAGCCGCTCCGGCGTTCTTCCATGTAGATCCCCTTCCTGGAGGATTCGGTGAAGGATGTTGTCAGTGATGAATGCTTTTTGCAATTTAACTGGATATCAGATTGGAAGTGCTCCTGTTATTTCTCTGAAAGTTACCATTCAGCTGAAACGGAAAGTGGATAGATGGAGAGCATTTAGAGTATCTTGCATACATGGAAAACAGTAAGGCACATTGTATTGATCCCATATTTTGGTTGTATGTGGTTTTTGTGTGAACCTGCTGCAACACACCTTTCTTCATGTTTCAGTCTCACTCCAACCATCTGCTCTCCCACTCTCCCTCTATCTTGCAATGTATCATCTGTCCTTTCACGACCAGCGGTATTTGAGTAAACGCCGATAAATACAATGGTCCAAAACAGAGTAAATGCAAGGGTTTTGAAGTGAGTGAGTGAGCATTTTACTGTATATGAGTTGGGAAGAGAAGAGGGAGTGTAGTGTTTTTATTACAGATAATCAAGTCAAGTTATTCTCCAAGCACAGCCTGTTGTCAGTAGAAACAGGAGTGTAGAGAAGGTGATAATAAAGGGCAAGAAAAACAGGATAAAGTGGAAAACAAGCAGAAGTTGTAAAGGGAAGACAGAGTGAAGCAACTATCAGGGAGCTGTCTCTTCGTCAAGTGTGTGTCTCTTTCCTCCTTCACGATGTGTTCCTGTGCCTAATTGGAAATGAAGTGCAGCTAATGAACCTGTTTATAGACTCATTACTACAATATTCAGCATTAGCAGAAGTTATTGTGGACATCCAGGACATGAGCAGTGGAGACGTGAATAGAAGGAAATTGCATACTTTAATGTAAAAGTAATGTAATAATGTATATATCGCAGGTGTACTTTGATGCCTTTTCACACATACTGATTGTTGTGATCAAGATAATTGGACCCCTGTCGGCTTGTGTTATGCCATGAATGCTTGTTTTTACACCTGCCCAAGAGGGGAGTGTAGTCTCGTAAAGCCAGGCTACTGTACATCTTGCAAGCAGGCAAGTTATTTACTGCAAGATTGAACACCATGAGCAAAGCAGAAATTGCGAGCCGGTGTTGCTACGCTAAAGGTGGCAAGACATCTCGTAAAAGCAAGTACTAGCTCTCAAAAAAAGGTGACATTTCAAGGACTTGCAACAAGAAAGAAAATCTACGCAAGATGTGGGAGTTTATCATCACTCCCAATCTCTGCTTCGCTGAGGTTAGTGTATGCTTACAGGAAGGGACAGTGTCAGATTATAATGAAGATGTTATATCATTATTATTGTTATTCCAGCATGCGGTGGTTGGACCATGACTATGCAGAGACCCTTGTGGTTAACAAAGAAGAGGGGACACAGGAACAATTTGCCTCAGGTTTATGTCTTTATTCATATTTTAGGTAGTTATTGTCTCTCACTGTACATGGGTTTCCTGCCATCGCATCTGCATAATCACAACACTCCTAAGCTTCAGCAGTAGTACGTCTTTAACCCAACCAGTTCGATTTTCCGTTTGCTGCAGGAGTCTAGTAAGCCTAGTTGAAATTCCATTTACGCAAAAAAAATACCCAGCATGAAATTCTATTAGTTACAAACTGTGCACTAACACCATGACCTTAATTCTGTAAAATAAATCATGGTAATAGATTCACCTGTTTTAACTCAAATAACCCATGCTTAAACGCTTGGAAGAAGTGCATCTTTTGACACCAGTGAGTCACTCTGTCATACTTAATGGTGCAATGTTTGCTGTTTGATTTAATGAGCTTCATTAAGTTTTGACTCAGTAGAGTTTAGTGTTTTTTTCCCCCAATGCTAATTCAGTAACAGGGACTGCTGTTCTCATGCTGGGTGCTTGTAGAGCAGAACACTGCCATAAAACGTCATCAGATTCATCAGTGTGTGTGTGGCCTGTATAAAAATGGGTTATCTGGTCACGTTGCACTAGATGTGTCACAATGCAATTCAGCGCTTTACTCCACACTTATTTGACAGAAGAACTTTTGCCATCAAAATAGTCTTTCTTGTGTTTACAGTGTCTTCCAAGCCATTCGTCCTTACAGTCAAGTCTTCACACCACAACCAATGGCATTATCTCAGCCAAGATTCCCTGATGCTTATCCATTTTAAGCTGAAGAAAAAGAGCTGACGAGAGGTGAAAAGTAACTCTGTTTTTAAAGGCCAGCCACTTTCACTGTGTGTATATGTGTGTGTGCTTGTGCTGTCCTTTCTCTAATTGACCAGCTGCGGCTACGTGCCCTGCCTCCTTAAAACCCCCATTGATCCCATAGCCGCTTCACAACAGGCCTTATTGCTTTGCTTGTACTCTCCGTTCCAGCCATCCGTAACACCTCTGAAGAGGAGAGAAGGAAATTGCGGGGACTGTGATTGTAGAGTAAGGGAGCGAAGCAAGTGGAGAACAGAGGGAAGAGGAAGCAAAAAGTCAGCTAGGGAATAAATGATCAGGGGCAACATGTGTGTTTGAATCTCAATTCTATACGAAAACTATTTATACAACAGATTAAACATGATATTATATACACAAAATCCTGCGTCAAGGACCTACTTGATACAGTGTGCAAGAATCAATAAAACGATACCTGCACAAATGAATTCCTAAAGATTTCCAATGAGAAGACTGTTGGAAAATGGTCCACAGTTTTCAGTTATTAAAATGTAAATGTTCCCACATATCTTGAATGTCAAATTCAGTGACGGTAATATAGGCTAAGCGGAGTACATTAATGTGTCATCTAAAATATATAATTGTCTGGCTCCTTGTGAGTCTGAAATGCAGGCTGCATAACCTCATGGTCTTGGTTTGAACCTGGCCAAGAACCTTTAGTCACCCCTCTTGCTCTAAACGTCTTTGTGGCTTAAAAAAAAAAAAAGCAAAAACCTTTTAAAACAAATAAAATTGTAATTGCCTTTAGCTGTGGGCTAAGGTCACAGAATATGGTACTTTCAAACTTGGCTGGCTTTGAATGCAAGCTCAAGCACATTTTCAAGGGGAGAAACTTGGGAAAGTCTTGGCTAACAGAATTCCTTCTGTTTTATAGTCGATGGGAAGATGGAACCCTGCCAAACATCCCACACCTCTGAGTTTCTCTTGCTCTAATATTATACGAACTTTGACCTCTCTTCCTCCAGGACTCTTCTTTGGGGTTGTGGGCTAGGGTCAAGGCCATTAAACCTGGCTTAATAAGCTGCTGATCCCCCCCTCTGCTGACCCCCCGCAGGTCCATGGGAGGTCTGAAGGTTCAGAGTCAGCAAAGTCAGAGTCTGGTCCTGTCAGCAACCTTCAGAGATTCGCATTTGCCACTTCTTCTTCACTGGTATTTATGCAGCAGTGATCATGTGTGATCTGTAGACCACACAGGAACTTGAAGGAAATGACACATGCATCATACTGAGCGTGTTAAATGTGTAAGAAGAAAGTATTGTTGAAGAAGCGCTAATACAAGCATGTCTAATGACATTAGTTTTCTTTCTCATCTTGGTTTGCACTGCGGAGGGCGTATTTTGCAGATCATCCTTATATGAGCCTCACTTTATATCGAAACACTTCAGTATAATTGATGTGTGACCTTCTGGGAGTTCAGGATGACTGTTGTGTTCATCTTCTCCAGTCCTGCTGGTTGTTCATTCTCGCCTCTTTCATACCAGTCCCGCCACTTTGTGTTTTTCAGATGCTGTGTGCCAGCAAACAGTGGCCAGATTGGCAGCATAGTACAACCTGCAGCCTTACTGGCTGGATTATGCAAAGCAGACACCACAATGTCAACACTACATAATATCAAATACAAACCCTCTAACTGTATCATCATTATTGACAATATTTCTGCTTGAATACTTATATAATAATATATACAACTATACAATTACTTACAAAAACTTCCACTTAAAGAAATATTGCATGCTTTCTTTTTACTTCAGATTCATACTTTGTGTCTGACTAAAAATCATTACACACTGTAAATGTTACCTGTGTCACCTGTGTTCTGAAAGCACTTGATCAAAATTAGCACTACAAATGACAAAAACTCTTATGAATTGATCCCCTTCCTACATGTTTAGCACTGGAGTTTGTTCTACAGTGTCTTACTCCTGCGAGTCAATGCATTTTTAATGTGGACTTATTTTCAACTGAATAATTTAGTGCATGGTCAGCAGCAGGGGTGATCCAGAATCTATCTGGTGGGCTGAAAGAGTACAGGGGGATATATCCAGCTCAGGAAGTTTGAATGGGCATGAAAATGCATATCGTAGCACTATGTGTTCTATAGGGCGAGTCTATACAGTGTCACTTTTGAGACCAGCAAGAGCTGTGGTATAGTCATTAGAAATGAGCAACTTGTCTATTTGTTGTAATTATTTTGTGTTGTAACTGTAATATTATAATATGTTGCAGTACACATTTTGGTCTAAATAACTAATTCTTATTCTTCACCCAGAATAAAAACAATAGTTTTAAGGCCAGCATTGAATATGCAGCTGCCATGTAAATAGCTCGGGCTGGTTTATTTTCTCGTATCCAGCCCTCCTCCCAGCACACACACAGGACTGTATTCATTTGTTTTATTGCATTAGAGCATTATGTAAATATGTACATTGCCAGTCTCTGGAGGGAGAGTTCGCTGATGGGGCTGAATAGAGCGTCCAAAGAGGGCAATTTAACAGCCAGCGATGAATGCCCGGTAACATATGTCAGCTTGTCACACACACAAGTGGACATCAACATCATCATGCAGGAGAGCGAGTAGACCCATCTGCGTCAGGGGTAGACCCGGGCATCCGGGGGGCTCCATCTCTTTTATTTACCATGGCCGGGTGCTGAGTATAAACGCAAGGTTTGTGAATGGCCTGTTATTAATGAGGCCTCAGCGCGAGCAGACACCCAGGGCTGCTGCTTAGTGGCATGCCCTCAACCAACGTGAATAACAAAAGGCAGAGTGGGATCATTAGGCCAGCGGACGCCTGAGGGGTCTGCCACTTTAATCACGTTTGTGTAATGAATGCAGCTGCTACGAATCACTGCTTATTCATAATGTCTCCAAAATGCAGTTGTAATGTGCTATTAATGTTGCCACTGTCCTGCCAGAGGTGTTGTGTGTCTGTGTATATGTAATTGAAGAAATTGAGATGGTGTCGGCTTTTATTACTCATGGACTGTGGCCCTTGTGTTGGTTTGATACTGTGACAATGTTATGACAAGGCCTAAGGTCATATTAGATTGATCATCATCCTGGGATTTCCTCATTCTGCCCTCATGAGTGTGGGAGATAAAAATTCACAAACCCCCTGAGCAGCTGTGATAGTAAAATGTTGGAATAGGTTGTGACATGTTGTTAAGATCTAAGATATGGACATAGATAATCTGAAGAAAGAAATAACAGGTTCCTAATATTAGTTTTTGGAGTTGAATCTTACTTCTCAGTCCTGCGAGTGATTTTCTTGCTTATTTTCAGAATAATTTCTTATTCCAGACATAAAGTTAAGTCCCCATGCCTTCTGCTGAGAGGGCAAAAGTGTGTTTGAATGAATGCTCTCAATTGAAAATGTGATGAATTGTAAAGGACTCCAACAGACTGATGATTAGTGTGTTGATTTTGCTTAGGTTCACTAAAAATTTAATATTGAGCCAGAGAATACCCTCTCTTTTTTTCTTTTTGGCCATCATGCCACCATCTGTGGGCTGTGTAGCTACCACCACTACACCTCATTTCAAATGCCAAGATTTGTATCCTAATGGTTACAGTTGATAACCGTGTTTGTCTGCTTTCATGTACCCCAAAAACATGTGTGATCAGTTGCCAAATGAGTGACCTTTTCCCATTTGTCTTCCTTAGAGGGGGCTGTGCAAGCTCCAAGGTCTTTCCCAGCTGTTGGGCTTAATAACGTGCCACTGGAAAATAGCATGTCACTCTCTGATCTTTTTGATGTTCTCCCTATGTCTTTGTACTAGTCGGCACGACAGCGGGCATCTCTGCATGCCAACAAGTCTCAAATAATCTAAATTAAAATGGCTAATCTTGTGATTAGGCCAGCCCTGTCGGGCCATGTACACTTCAATGCATCTGTGTCTCAGCCTCTCCTTTTCTTTGTCTTTATGGTTATCAGAGGAGCCAAATGGTGCCAAAGGGATTTGGAGCAATCGTGCGCTGCCCTTGAACAATGTACATTAGTTTTTAGAGTATAGTGTTGATCACTGTCTCCTTTGAGGCCCTTATAAATCTGCTTTCTGTCCGTGCCAAGGCATCTGCCTTGTCACTATTGCAAGTTAGAATTAATCCCCAGAAGGAGACTCGGTCTTAAATAAATCTGAGTTCTGTTTGGTTTCGGTCCTCAAGTACATCTGGACTGTCTAAAGGACAGAGGGCAAAGGCTGCTGTCCCAAATCCCACCTTTTGTAAACCCTGGGTTGTTTCATGCAGAGACAAGAAGCAAGTATAAAGATGCCAGCTGCATTTTTATCTAGATTTCTGTCTATTTGCATATGCATAGGATGAATCATTGTTGTCATTTTAATGAAGGGGGAAAACTCCCTCACAGGCAAATACCACAAAAAGAGACCATTTTGATGGCAGACATGCCTTCATGATCAGCTTTAATAGGCTATTTTACTGGGGAGCTGCATCGAAGTGGAGCGCATTAAGAAACAGCTTAAAGTGGCTCATAAACTGCTTGGATCCTCCAACGTTCACTGTCATCATCATCATCCCAGACAGAAAAAAGCATTCCATTTTGAGTATTTTGTGCCCTCAATGTCTCCCCACACCCCTCTCTATTCCTTCCAGTCATTTTAAATTCTGAGGCTGGTTGTGATGCTTATGATCTGGTTTAGTGTGTTAACACATCTTAATACTTTTTTTTTTTGTCTTGTTTTGCTTTAAAGAAAGGTGCCTTTGGGAAACTAGCTATGTGTCAGACATGGTAAATGTGGTCTGTCTACTCATTCTTGGTGTTAGCTCGTCACCTATCCTTATTAACGGTAAATCCACACTCCAGAGAAACTGAAACTTTGTTTATTCCTTAGTTGTCCAGTCCCCTGAGCATCACAACGCTAGGCAAGTACTATAAAGGCACATCATGTCTTTGCAAATGAATTCTTTATAGTGATTTGCTAGAACATTGAACTTTGTTGACAGTTGACAGGCCATTTTTCCAAAGAGCTCTAGGTCTCCAAATTGCAGCATGTACTGCTTCATATTTCATTGGTATTGTGCTAAAAATGTATAAAGTTGAACTTCTCTTTTTGACTTTTGACAGCCTGTAGTTAAATATTTCATAAGCATGGTGGCAAACATATATATAGATATATAGATATATAGACAGACGCCTACATGTCAGAAATCCAACACTTTTCTTTACGCCAGCTTGCTTTATCATTCACTTCTTTTCACAGAATGGAGATTTAACAAACATCTTGTGGTCTTTTTCAGACATTTTTTTTTCATGCTGTCCTCAACAATCTGTCCTCATCTTATTAAGAAGCACAGAAAGAAGCAATGTGTGAATAACAAATAATCCAAGAATTACCATTTGTCAGGTCAGAGGTGCGAGAAAGAGACATAGCTCGTTGGCAGCACTAGTGGAACAGATTTAGTTTTAAGACAAGAGTAACCACGGTGGTGGAAGGGGAGTAATAAGGGGCTTCAACTGAGGCCAATAAAGTATCTTGGTAGCATGGATCATGCCAATAGGTAAAACCTCCATCCATCCTTTTGAAAACAGCATTTATTAGAGAGTGAATGCTAAAAGGCTGAAGTTATTTCTTAATGAGAATGTTTCATTTACAAAAAAAGTTTATATTGGCAGAGAACAAAATAGTCAAAGTGCACATTGTATTATTTTTTTTATGAGCTTCATATCCCCATGCTATTACTCTTTCTAGGACAGCGCAGCACTTTTGCACACACATAGCCTTATTTCAGACCTATAAATCACTGCCCACATTTCAGATTTTTCAAATGGATAACTTTTTCTTTTAAATAAATAATGGCCAAAGAAATAACAATTCACTCTGATTATCAGGATAGAACAGAGTAATGTAAAGGACATTTTTTTTAGGTTGCACACCAACCAAGCCCAAGTCTGTGAAAACTGCAAAGACACATTTAATGTAAAAAAAAAAAAAGGGAAGCAAACAGTTACTAACTGTTAATGTTTATTGCTGGTAATAAGTTCTGTCTTCAGTTCTTTGCCAGCTGGTGAGTGATGCTGGCAGTTTTTTTTGTATATGAATTGTAAGTGCCAGTTTGCGTGAGTCATGTCTGATAGAGGTGGCAGACTGATATGAACTGGAAATGAATGATGTATCAGTGAAGGTCACCAACAAACGAATGAGGAGCAGTTCACTGGTTTGCATAGAAAATATCCTTTGATGTGGTGAAGCTGATTTAATTTGGCTGATTAAATCCTGCATTGATGCATACACGTGTGTTTTTGCACTGTTAAAGGTTAGTGTTCGACTGTAGGCAGGCCAACAAGCCCCTGTGTTCTTAATCTGTGGTCGATGCCTCATCTCTTGTATCTACTACTGAGAGATGGAAATGTAGAGCTGAAGTGGACATTAGAGAAGTTAGAGGTTGTGTGGTTCTGTGCATGTGTGTATATTTTTCACTTATCTACAGTTGTGTGTGAAAGCAGACTCTCCACATGTTTATATTGAAACATTGAATGATTCCTTTTTCTTGCTCTTATGCTTACAGTGTTGCAGACTATAGATATTTAAGGGTGTGAGGACTCAATCATTGATTTGTTTTGTATCTGGGGAAAGCCTGATGATTTTCTTCAGGAGATTCATTATTTTTAGTTTGGGCCTGGTGGTATCTAGTTTATATTGTAGTGTTAGAGCATCTATGAAAAGACAAAGGGAAAACAATAAGACAGAGACAGTAAGCCTTGGGAAATATAATTAATTCTATGCCTCAGGAATAAGCAGCATGTGCACAACCAAGTGAACAAATGGGACAATTTGAGTTGCACATATTCTGCTAGCCAACATTTGGGTCATTAGGTAGGTGTATGATCTGGGTTTGTTTTTTGTAAGGAATTACCATACAGATAGCCAAATCTGTTTTCTCTGATAAAAACAATGCATAATTTCAAGGAACATCGTGGTTTTTTGTGCACTTATTAATAGCTATTACAGAGAAATGATCGTCAGACGATGAAAATATTTCATGTCCGACTGTAAGAATGCGCTTGACGTCGGCCCGACTCAATACTTTATTGCAGACAACTATTATTGCCAACTTTTATGAAGTTCTGAGTTGTGGAGTTTAAAAAGTAAATCTTATAACGTCCCTAGACTAATTTGCATGTTCATTTGCATTTTATAGATTCTGCAACTTCATTTACACACTGTACTTGGAAGTTAATCTCCACAGGGCAGGGAATGATGGCAACATCAGGCTTGCTAAGATGGCAGTATGTAAGTTTGGCTACCTGAATGCGCAAGTTAAATGTGTGTTAAATATTGACAAAACGAGTTTCAGATTAAACAAGTATATGACATCAGTGTGTGTGTATGTGAAGGTGTATGATGATGACATATCTGAACCTTTAATGTCAGTTATCAACAGTTACCATCACCTTTGTGTGCCAGGTAAAATGCTATGTACAGTATCATACACAGCATGTGCAAAGGAAATGATGAGCAGACAGAGGCAATTATACATTATTCAATCTTTTCCTCTAAAAATAGACCCTACCATCTGCTGGGCCCTTGGAATGTATTGACATGCACAGTAGATAAATATCATCAGCCAGGAGAAGGTGCTTTGTTCATACTCTAATCCAACTGCTGTTAATTGGTAATTAAATGAGAGACTTGACCTTAAACCCATGTGTTAGTACAGTACCTGCTTGCATGTGTTCGTGTCTATGAGTGAGAGTGAGCGAGGAAACGATTGAGACGTGAGAAAATGAATGGTGCCAAGGTATAGAAGATGCTGAGATGAGGAGAAATGGAGGGAGAGGGCAACTTTTCTCTTGGCCCCCATCCAGCCATCATATCAGCTGTCTGTTGAGCTTTTTCAAAGGCAATTTATTTTTAGATATTTCAAAAACTCATTTGAAGGCGATTTTCACTCTATGGCTGCAGCCCTCGCCTTCAGCCTCCTCCCTCTGCGCCAGTCTTACCCCCCTCTCATGTGGCACCCGATGTGTCGCAGAGCCCATTCCTTGGCAGTCAGCACAGTTTTGATTTAATTCTGAGGGCCATCTGTAATCCCCTGCAGGACACAGAGGCCCATAGCCCCGCACACCACACCTCTCTATCTCAATCTCTATCTGCCTTTTTTTATCCTTTGCTCTCTCTGGGACTGTACCTTTTCTTTCTTCTTCACTATCAGTAGCCCCCCAACCACCCAGCCACCACCCCCACGGCTCGGTCGCCCCACTGTGGGACTGTCAACACATCTCATACATGCAGGGATAATGGGATTGCAAAGCACCAAAGACTTACTGCAGGTATTCAAAGAAAAAAGATGTTGGAGTGAGAACCATTATGATTAGAATGCACTGATGTTCAGCATTGTTCCTTGTATTTAAGGTAGTAAGCCATGTTACATTATACACTCCATGGAGTCATCGTCCTTTGATGGAGATGAACATCACCATTTAGCTGAATCATCATTGAGAAGCATCTGATGATTCACCCAAATAGATTTCTTGACTTTTTTCTTTTACTTTCTAATTCCATTAAATCTTAATGTTGAAATAATATTGATGATTGTTTTTTTTTATTATATGATATTGCAGTAAGGACAGTGTCTAATGGTTGCAATGGTTATAAGTGGTTATATTATAACAGTTGCAGAATGTTCTTGCCATTTTCACTATCAATAAAATATATTTAAATCATTACGGCTGTTGTGTTTTCATGTCTTAGGTAAAACAGAACATGATATAGTGTGATATAGGTATTTTTTTTCCTTAAAGAATAAGTAGTGTAAAACCTAGAAAACACACTCTCATGCTATCTAAATTAAGGATTAATAATGAATGTACTGATGTCAGATAGGCTATTTATATATTCTAAATACATTTGTAGTTCAAACACTTTTTATGAGGATTTTCTTGGAGCGGGTCAGAATTGACCTGGACCATACTGTGAAGGCATTATATGAACAGTTTGTAAGAGTTAAAAAGTCTGCCTTGGATATGTAATTAAAAGTGTGGTTTCATTAAAACCATGATGTTAGATGTCTGTCTGCTATAGCATTTTTTTCATGTTTAATCACTATAAATTAATCCAACCAGAAGGTCTACAGAGGTTCCAAAGGAGAGAAAACACTGCTATTGGAAGATATATTCCATTTAGCTGGGAAAGATGAACAATTTTCAGAGTCAAAACAAATAATACATGCACATAACAGCCAGCATTTTGTCTACTACTTTGGTGTATGAACTCCTGACTGTGGATAATTTCCTCCACTTTAAATCAAAATGAATTATTTAAACAACAGTACCTATAAAAACAAACAAACCTTGCTCTTTACTACAGAGAAAATGTTTCTGTCTGATTAACATGGATTTTACAACAAGCTGTCCCATACCAACATTTTGAGCCCTTGCAACCTCTGGCACCTACACTACTTGCCCATTTTAAGCCTGTGATTTCCAGTGTTCAGTGGACATCTGGACTGGCCCACTACCTTTCCTCCTGCTTGCTTTACCCCTCAACCACAACAGATTGCAATATTTTTGATAAGAGTGAGGATGCTGTGGCTGTCCATAGGCTATTCCCAGAACTACACCTTTGTGAGCCATCTACCTATGATATTTCATAACCTGTGTGACATCGTTCTGCCATCTAGTACAATTGGTACATTGGGAAAATGTTGAAACAGGAGTTCCTGATGCTTGAAACATAAATGTCAGTGTTCTGAACCCACAGAGAAGTTTAGAAAGCACATATCTGCTACTGAAAAGTTACACTAGCTTGGTGGAAATATCTTTCCTGGACATTGCTCTTCACAGGCTGATTGGAACTTACCCTGTGAGTGTCTGGCTGTCAGGGTAAAGCAGTTTGGCGGTTGGTTGACTCTGTAAGCTCTGGTCAGAGATAAGCACCTGGCTGGAGAGCTTTTCCATTTCCTCCCAAAGCACCCAATCAAGTAGTGGCTGCAACTCAGCACTAAAGAGACCTAAATACTCCTCGCTCTTCCTGTCTCCCTCTCCCCTGTGGAAGTTTTTCCGCCTCCCGCCTTGTCTCTGTCTTTCCAGTTCTTTCAATCTTCCTTCAAACATTTACTCAGAATGTGTGTCACTCATGCCCTGAAGAGTTTCAGTTAGCCTTTTTGAGGTCATGTTGTCACCCTCAAATATTTTATAATTTCACCAATACTTAACCTTCCAGTACCTTTTAGTCGTAAAAAATGAAGTTTATGACAAGACAGACCAATTTAATCCTACTTGTGGAGATTGTGGATATGTGCCCAGCTTTGGCTGACTGTTGAAGTTGTAGCTAAGGGTTGTGACACTGCTGTGTGTGTTAATTAGAATGATCAAAGGGCCACGGTGCCTGTAATCCTTCATATCCTGATTCAAGCAGAAATGCCTCTTATGCTTTTGAATTTGTGCCCTTATCAGTTCCTGCATAGTGTGTGTGTGTGTGTGTGTGTGTGTGTGAAGATATTCTTTTTGTTTTATACATTTTACAAACAAATTGTGACAAATTTGTCACATTTGGTCAAATTCACCAATGATGATCCACTAGCCCATGAGGGTTACCAATTGTAACTTCTGTAAATAAGAAAAGTAGGCAGAGAGGAGGTGAGAGGAGGATTCTTTTGAGATAATTGAAATATGGATTATGCAGAAGCTGCTTCAGCTCAATATCAGTCCGATGGCTCAGTATTTTTTTTTTTTTTTTTTTGGTAAATTGAGTCTGAAATGCCATCTGATTGTTTTTATATATGTTTGGCCTTTACACATAATTGCACTAAATGAATGAATTGATGAATGGGAAGAAGTCCTCAGATGAGTTTTATCTTTGGAGTTTTCATTTTTAATTATATCCCCTTCTGCTAACCATAAAGCCCCAGACACTATGTTAGTCAAGATTAGATTTCTTTTTTAGATGTCTTATTTTTCCTCTGTTTTAGTTGGCAGAACAAGCACTGTTTAGGATTAAGATGATACCCTAGACTTGATGACATTTTTTAAACTGACAAAATGTCAAATGACCTGTTATTATATCAAATGGAAATTAGATTCCATGATATTTACTGTTCTCTGTAGTTACTTTTCCCCCCTGCCTGCATGTCCCATCATCACGCTGCCCCAGTCCTTTTTCTCTCTTTTTCTTTTTCCTTATTTCTTTCCTCAAACATCTGCAGGTGATGCTGAATCAGCAGTGTCCGTGATAGGCTGGCTGGATACTTTGTCTTGCTAGTGACCTTCACTGCTCCTCTGATGTCCATAACAAATTGCCCCTGGGTATCAGCATGATCATGCAGTGGCAGCGCAGCACAGGAATAACAACAAGCTTTAACCATGCTGCATTTTGTGTGCGTGCATGTGTGTGTGCAGTTAGACACCTTTTAATTATAGTCCAGTGTCTTTCTTTTCTGGAAAAACAACAGGGTCTGTGAGACCCAATAATTGGACTCTAAATGCCTTCTGCATGTGTAAACATTGCTGTGTCAAATAAAAAGTCTTAATTACTGGAAAGCCTACAAAAGCTTACATATTTTCTTCTCTGTGGCTGTAGGTGCAATTTTAAATTACAGGTGTGTGCACATTTATGATTGGCTGTCACTGTTCTCCCCTATGCGGGTAGCCAGTGGCCTCAGTTATTAATGTGTTTAAATATTTGATTCATTGAGTGCAAATGGCCTATTGGTCAAGCAGTAAGTGGCTGTGTCATCCACGAGTGCTGCAGGGGTTGTAATTCTCTCTCTGTTCAATACACACTCTCGGCCATTGATGAACAAGCTGGTCCAGGCGATGTGCTGCCAAAGCAGGATTTTATAGCGCGCGCGTGTGTGTGTGTGTGTGTATGTGTACATGTGCAAGTGCAGACACAAGTAAACACAAATATGTGTGTACATGTGGGAACGATTGAACATTCAAACATCATTGATGGGATCTCTGTCTGTGTTTTGAATCATTAACTCACCATTTAAAACTGCTTACACATACAGTAATGAAGCACCCAAACACTGCTAGTCCTTCTAGCCAGACTTGATAGGCTTTTTCATTGTCAGGGTCACTCACATGGACCTATGAGGCAACATGATAGATGAGGGCTCTTATTGTTGAGCCAAGCTAGCTAGCACCCCTGTCCCCCACCCCATCCCAAAATCTGAGCCACACATATACTATGCTGCTGTCGCAGCATTGCATTGGCACGCACTCTCATAAAGTTCCAAGGGCATCGATTCAACTCTGCTTCATTAATATGTATTGGAAATTATTTTCCACTTTGTTAAGGCAAGTCTTGCTTCCCTGAAGGTTAGGTCCAGTGGGAGTATGTGCACGTGTGTATAATTTGAGCTGTGCCAAATACAGTAGATTTGTAGTAATCAGTGTACCATGGGTGTTTAATTCTTGCTCAGCAGAAAATGAAAATGAATTATGCTTCTTGCTACTCAATAGCATGTTGTTAAGGTTATGTTCTCCATTGTTTGGAACCTAAAATGTTTAGTAATTGCATTAGCATTCCCCTAAAGATTGATATTTCAAGAGAAGCTGCTGGGTCATAAATGATGACTTCACTGTAAGGGAAACTTCAACTCAGACTTAAGCTATATTCAAAACTGTGGTATTGAATTATACATTAAAATTTTACTGTTGTTGATGGGGATGTTCTGATCACTTTTTTCGATGCCAATACCAACTCAAGTGCTTTTGAGTGAAATGAGTTAATTGAAACTGCTGGCTTCATTGCTATGCAGCTCACTTTGTTGTAACAGAGCTCAAAGGGGAAGCAAATAAAATAATAATAATAAGGAGCAAATAAACGAAGGATTGGAAATGGATTGGCCTTTATATAGTTGTTAAGCCAATAAAAAATGCTTGGATCAGCTCAAGTCTTGATTGGCTTCTGATCGATACCCGTTATTTCTTTTAAACAGGTTTGGTTCTGATAGCTGGTCTGCAAAAAAACCTGGATTTATGAAGTTCACATGCTAACAAATATCTTTCTATGTCTCCTTGTTGTTTTTTTTAAATCAGCAAATGCCAGTGTTGAAAACATGCAGGTAACATTAGCATGGCTTCTCATGTATAGCAGCACTGACTCTTAAAACAAGCAGCATCACTGGCAGTAGATTAATTAGCTGTCACTAATTAATGCTAATTCTCTGTTGGTTAAGGTGCTTTCTCTAAGCTGCTGCCTGTACCATCAAAGACTGTGAGTGAAAAGACAGCTCACTCTCTGTTCAACGACAAAAGCACAGTTGACTCACGATCATAGGGTGAAGTTACAAAACCTCTTCTCTCCAAATGATTTCGATCCTGATGCAGGAGAGTCTCAGTTAATCGAAAATGTTCATTATTTGAATTGGAAGTAGTTTGTGAAAAATCAGGAGAAAAGTCAGTTTTTCAGTCACATTTCATATCTACTGCTGAAAATCTCATTTTAAGGCTGTTAAAACTGATGAGCCTTACTTGATAAACATTAATGTTGTGTTAATTTCAAATACTTGTGATAACTGAGTGTTTCTATCCTCTGTGCTAATATAACAATGACTTGCAAATATGATTTTGCTCTTGTGTTTGCTGTGGTCGCATGCTTTATGCTTAATGACTAGAAGTTATTATGTATCCATCCCGTGTAACCATGTTGAGGTTGTCTGGTAACTGAATATAAGTAGCTCATGGTAAAGAGGTTTAGGCTGGAGGTGGGTTGAAACCTCTTCTTGTGTAAGTGTCTGTACCAATGTATGTATCGAAGTGTATGTGTGGAGATATCTGATTATGTTCATGAAATGGACACATCAGATGATGTGACATCCAAGGCATATGAAAGAAACAATGTGTCTTAAGATTAAAAAAAATGTTTGATTGTTGATTTCAAATAGAATTTGGATTTAAAAAATAGATTTGATAAAATGCTATTGAACCCCAGTCCTACTTCTGAAGGACTACAAATGTGTTTGGAAAACAAACTCCTTAAAGTTTCAGTATGCAGGTTTTAGTGGCATCTAGCGGTGAGGCTGCAGATTGCTACCAACTGAATACTGCTTGCCTCAACTTCCTCCTCCAAATGTGTAGGAGAACCTATAGTGGCCATGAAACTTGCACAACAGTGGCCATTGGGCTAATGTAGAAACATGGTGGACTGCATGTAAGAGGAGCTGCTCCCTCTGTAGATATAAAATGAAAACATAATTGTGAGTAATAGCATTTCTGTCAATAGATGGACCTTTACCTAATTATATTGTTAAGTTTTCTAATGCATTACTATCAGTCCAGCAGTAGTGCAATAACAAGTTCATTAAACAGGTTAAATATTTATTTAGTACCATAGAACTTCAATATATGACACATTCTATGTCTAACAACATCAATCACTTTGCCTCTCTTTTAATAATACTACAGTATGTTGTATGCCCAGGGCTCCCCAGCATTCTTAATTCTTTGCCTGATTAGTGCTAATCAGTGTGTGTTTTTCAAGGTGTGTGAGCTGGGCATTGTTTTTTAATGGGGCATAATATCGGCAACCCTGGCACAAAGCTGGTCTCGTTGGGGAGCTGGTGACACCTGGGGCTGATTTGATTAAAGCAAGTAGATCCATTTCTAAGGCTGCTCATTACACCGGGTAACTCGGGACCTAATGACAAGACCGCTTAGCATATATAACAGCAGGTAGTGGGAGATTTAAGTGAAGATTAATGGGAGGGCGGAGGAGGACTGAAAAGTTCGAAAGAGAGATAAAAACTTTCTCGTAAAAGATTCCGTGAGAAGATTGAGCTCATGTTAAAGACTTTGCAACTATTAATATAATTTTTCATCTTTACATTTAGTTTGCCCTAAAGGTATTATAGCCCTCATGTTGATGAAATGTCAAGTGTAATTTTAATGTGGCCCATGTTTAAAATATGGGCCTTGGATAGATTAATAGAGACCCACCCCCAAATTGCAGTTTTCACTCCCTGGAGCGAATGAAAACACAGCAACCTGCATTAGCGTTATGAATATACTCCCAGATGTCTAAAATTAATCCACAGAAAACGCCACTTAATTTTTTAAAGAGCAGGAAATCTTGGCCTCTTATTAAATTGAAAATATCATAATGAAAGATTTTTACTGCAAAAGGAACCCCAAATGTGCAGGCTCATACATAGAGAAGACGATTCTCCCTCTACATCCTTTAGAAATAAGAGATTTAAATGGAGGTGTCAGCACTGGGAAGATGGATAGGTCTCAGTTAATGTGTTTTTTCTCACTCGGTAGGAATTAACTCCTCTCCTCAACTCTGGCTCACCCGGGACGGCAGAGTAATGAACCCTAAAAGGAAAGCGCTGAGCATGTTTATCTTTTTTTCCAGTGTCTCTGCTGCCACAAACCCAAATTCCTTGACTCAACCCATGACTTATTGAGGGGCTCAAAGCTCAAAGCCAATTTCACAAACATGTCCTCCATCTCCTATTTACTTATAGGTGTGTGCATTGAAGGGGGAAAGAGGGCTTTAGTGTATAAAGGTTAAGATTTGTGTATAGCTTTTGCTTGATTGTGCAGCAGTGCTGTGGGGGAGTGTATATACAGTATGTGCACCTTGGGAGCTTTTCTCACCTTACATAAAAGGAGAAAATGAAAGCGTGCTCACTAATTCATCTGCTCCTACAGATTGTGTTTTTTGGCAAGACAACAACCTAAAAATCTCCAGTTTGTGTTAGTGTCATAAAGACAGACCAAACAAATTATAATCTGCACACTGTTATGTCCACCTCTTATAAACAGAGAAGATATCTTCTCAATAAACACACGCAGAGAGCATCCACAACAAACTATCCAGCAACTATAATCTACATACATTTCTGACTGAAAATGACCCGTTCATCAACTCCGACACATTTCACACTGATTCAATTTATCACCCAAAATGTGTCTGAACACATACACATACCATGTCTGGATGAAACCCAGTGACTCATAAGAGCTGTCCACCGAAAACTGAAGGCCTCTTTTCCTGATCTCTGGAGGAGAAGGGTCCTGTTATAGTCGACACAACCCCACAAGGCAGTGTCTGACTGGGCTTTTGTCCTCTGTGTCCTGCCTGGATATGGTCCTCTGCTTCCCTGCCTTTTCTCTCTCTTAACTTGACATCCATGACAATTACTTAAGGCCTAGGGGAGAGGATACAAAGGATGTGTGCAAGGGCACAACTAAGGTCAGAATATATACATAAAGGCTTAAATTCTGCATACATACAGCACATATACATGTTTCATTTGTTAAAATCAATCCAAATAAATAATTTCAACACAATTTTAAGATAGAGAAGAATGCATGCCTCTACAAACAAATGGAGTTGAACTGAACTGAAACTGAGCTCTGTTTGCGGACACATCAGATGAATATTGATGTTAATTAGGGAGCTTCTAGCTAACAAGTCAGGTGCTCAGCATTATCTAACCGTCCATTAAAAAGGTGTAATGTACCCATTGAATATTTTTTCTTCAATCAAGATAATTATCCATCAGTCTGTGTCAGCTATTGAAAGGTGAGTAATGAATAGCTTCTACAGTTAACTATAAATAATGCAACACATTTGATCAAGGGGTTGGACTCAATCAGATTGCCTGCTGTGTAACCATACTGATTGATCCACTGCTAAGATTATCTGCATGTCTGTCCAGCACTCTAGATGTCTCCTAGCAAAGTTGCTTTCATACAGACTAAACACCTTCTCCCCATAAAGTCAATTTATTTAGACAAAGTCTCTTTAAGATCACTTTTGCTACTGACAAAATCACTTTTGCTACTGGCATTACTGGAAGTCATAATCCCCAGAAAGTTGTCTTCGTATTCTCCTTTTAAAATTGTTTCTGCCAATTGCACATAAGCAATCCTGAAAAGTAAAACATTCATCCACAAAACCCCTTTCCATATTACCGATATTGTTCTTTCATTACACCCCTATGGTCTGTGGATGTGCCACAGCCACAGTTAATTCCACAGGATGATAGCCAGACTCTGAGCCTCTATTTGATTATAATCCATCTCCCTCATCAAAGATCAGCCCCTCTGATTGCTTTGTGCTGTGTTTGACAAGATTAAGCCCCCTTTTTCCCTGTTAGACATGAAGATTGTGTTAGATATGGTTTTTCATCCCTAAGATTTATTTGAACTGCAGCACTACTAGACACTATGATTGGGACACCATGGTCATACATTGTGTATTCAAAAGCAATGCTTGCTGTTTCCCTTAAGCAAACGATATGTCTTGGCTGCATTACATTATGCTCCATTTGTGGAAAAATTGTATGCCTGGATTTTAGTTGTGTAGTGTATGATTGTTACACATCAGAGCAAAGTACTGATCCTGGAAATAGACAGTGATTATGAGATTGGTGGCAGCCAACAACCACTTCTGTAAAAAGTTTGCATTTTCTTGAACCTGCTGCAGAACAACTGTTTGCCACTTTTAACTCCATATGTTTACAGTTAACTGAAGTTTCATTACCTGATTAAAGTTCATTCACAGCTGCCACATGAGACACTGCCAAGTCAGTAAGGCATTTCACCCCTAAACTCACTTAAACTAAAACTGGTGAATCAGCTTATTCGGTTTGGACAGCCAGACCAATCAGCAAATAGGCATAGTGACTAATGATAGCATAGCTTGCCAAATCTCAAAACTGCCTAACTCCGTCTACCTCTATTTTAAAATAAGTGTTGTGGATATAAAGTAAAGCATAATTCTACAACTGTGTGGCTTCTCTTTCATCTCATATTTTTCCAGCAACTAATTTAAGTAGATAATTTGGTAGAAGTTACATCTTACCGGCCATATTTTCCAGTTTATAATTCAGCGACTGATGACAGGTCTGCAGTGATGCATTCATCCATTCATGTTGACATCTATGGGAAGGAGAATGGTGTCAGCTATTGTACAGTTAGTGTAAAACAATCTCTCTCTCAAGAAAACAGCTAAAAAAATCTAATATATCTATAGCCTCGACTGCTGTCGTAAGGTTATACTTAAATTATTCCCAGTGTTAAGTGTTTAACTGATGCTATTTATTAGGTCTTTGTAAAGCAGCACCGGGTATGTAATGTTCTGTCAAACGACAGCCAAAGACTCATTGTTTATGGTTATTGTTTGTCATGCATTGTGTGTGTCATCAACACACACAGTGCGTGTTTTTGGTTTTGTGTTGTTTCACTTGTCACTCACAGCATCAATGTAATCAGTAAATTGATAGTATTGAACAGAAACCTTCAAACCCCTGCTGGTATATTGTCATTTTGTTCCATGGGACAAGAAGAATGCGTGGTCTCAAATCTGTGTAGCTGCATAAAACCTTATAGTGACAGAGAATTTTCTTACTTTTGTCAGAAGTAAATATGTGGAGGCTTTTGAAAGCAGGTAGTTTGGCTTGGGAATAAACATTCAAGCAGACAAAAACAGTAACATTTACCTTGGCAGGCAGCACCGAGAGCTTGAACTTCTGTCCTTCAAGCTCTAACAGGATAACAGTTTTGTTGTAATTTGCATACTAGCTGACCTGCATTATGTATGTGTTCACAAATGCAACTAAGTGCATTCACATGAAAATGGCTTCATGTGTATATGCACGCACATAAATTCTGGTGCACAGAAACCTTTACTCACACACGTACACACAAAAACCTTTGACCCTGTATTTTAATGGAACATTGACTGTGATACACTCCCCGTCTGCAGTGTCGTCTCCCCATTAAATAATAATAAAAAAGAAAGTTAAGTAAATGGACAAGAAATATTGTTTGCCCAGCAGAAATCTGGTGTGTTAATGAGATTTCTCATAATCGCTGTCCCTGATTTCGGAAATTGTGTTCCTTGTTTCAATGATGTTTGACAAACAGGTTACTACAGAAATTAGCATTAACCAGGTTACCCAAAATCCAATATTTAAGATGCACAGGAAGCACTCTTGTTTCCCTGGGGCATTTAAACCAACAGAATCTGACATGTGGAAAATAAACTGTTTCACACTGATCGTCTTTGGAAGTTCACATTTGTTGTACTGTAATTCTTTTGTATTGCATAAAAATATCAAGCACAGCAAATGTCTAAGGCCTTCAGACTGACATTAGCTGAAACATTTGTTCTTGTTACTCTTCTGCATTAAAAAAGTAGATATAGCAAATGTACATTTTAAAAATTCTATTTTCGACAGAGTGCAAACCAGCCTTTCTCATCTTATTTTTGGTCTGTGGAGTTGCGAATATGACTCTGTTGCTGTCAACCCTTCATTTCATCCCTCGCTTCCATTCCTTTATTCTAATCAGGCAAAGCATCATATTGGATTTTTTTTTTTTACCACGACAGGAACTTCACACACCTGTTATACATGTTAGACATTCTGTGTTTACCAAATAGCTTGGGCCATACTGAGGGATAGAAAGCACATAAAAGCAAACAAAGATAAGTCCCTTCTTTGAAAACTTTGCCCCACATCTGGTTACACCCTACACACCAGCTAGCTGTTTAGTAAAATCCACACATCATATTTCGCAGGTCCCATTGCTGTTAATAAATTCCCAAATGTGAGACAGTAGAATGTGAAATCATGTAAACAAGTTTCCTTTACATGGCAGGAATATGAAAAAGGTCTTTTGCAAAACAAGCAGGTGAACTTGCAATGATGAGCTTGAACAGAAACGGTAGTTTGCAGCGTTTTACTGCATATTTGTAGCCACAGGCTATGACTGCAGTTGCCTGGTGACTTTCTCCTCATACCAGTCCCCTCATCTCTGACCCAAAAGCCCCAGCAGTCACACAAAAGGATTGGCTGAGATTACTGTGCTCGACTGCATCAAAAACGACCTGCCCAGGGGCAAATTTGATTGGTTAAAACATGGCATCCGTGGCTATTTTCCATGCGGAAGAATAGAAGCCCAAAGCAATGCACCAATGGAGCAGGTTCATAATACATATTTATACCTGCAGTCTGTGGAACATTTATACCTTTACACTTTTCATTTATGTGTTGCTTCTTATCTACTCACCCCATGGCTGTGTTTCTCATTTATGTGGGCAGATTTGCCTTTTGTGTATTTTTACTATTATCATATTCATTTTTTTTTTCCCACTCACCTTGTGGAGAAAAGCTCCAGGGAATTATTGATGGAAGCAGGTGACAAAGAAAAAGAAAGTGAAGGCCCTAGTAACAAACTTTTCAAAGACTTTCTTTTGCTTGATTTGTATTGGACTGTTTGCAGATATAGTAATTTACTTGTATGGGAACAATATTGCATTGTCACCCATGGTGTTGACAAACCAAACAAAAATCACTGGCTTTTTGGATAGCACTTTAGTGAAGTTCAGTTGATATTCTTCCATTATAACATCTTCTTTACTAATTCTCTGTTTATGCTTATGTGTCTATGACAATTACTAGAATCATCTTGCCCCTAGACTGTTCCCCGAGGAGTAATTTACAACTTGATGATGAGGTAAAGGTGAAGTGGAGCCTCCACACTGAGATTCACTACCACAAAATCAAAGTCTTCAATAAAGGCGCTGTAAAAAAAAACACACCAAAAAAACAAAACAATGGTCATTATGGGCCCTTTATGAATGAATAATCATACACTGATAAGATCACTGCAATTTCCTGTGGGTTCATGACCCGTAAAACTATCCCTCTCTGGGTATAAGTCCATTGCTAATTGGTGAGAGTTGAGGCAGGAACAATTATGAGCTGTGCAATTATTAGTCAAATTGGATATACTGTAGAGCAATAATGCATCTTTTCTGTTGCCAAGAGAACCTTGAAGGCACAGGCGGAGTGATTTGCGGCGCTATAGCTTTTTGACTGACAATGGTGAACAATGCTGTAATGGCAATGGAAATCTTTGCAGATACAATTGCTTGCTGCCATTATGCACCAGGGCCTCTTTAGCTTTTGTCGAGAAGACACAAAATTGCTATGTTATTATCTAACCGTTCCCCTCCTCCTCTCATCATCTCTTCTTGAATAAAGTTGCCCTGAGAGCGAGATAAGCAGGGAATGGAGAAATACTGACGTTTTTTTTTTCTTTTAAGATATCTAGACAAACCTGTGTTAGTTGTCAGGAGGAATAATGAGGGAAGTATGTGTGTATGTGTGTGTGTGTGTGTGTGTGTGTGTGTGTGTGTGTGTGTGTGTGTGTGTGTGTGTGTGTGTGTTTTTGTCTGTTTTGTCTATCTATCTTCAGAACAGAGGGGGATAGAGAAATGTATTTGGGCTGGTTCTTGAGCCAGTGATCCGGCGGAGATTGAAGGGATTTCCTGTTCTGTATGTCGCCTACACAGTCAACCCCTCCTACCATTTCTGCTGTCGTTTACCTTCGTCCTCAGCCTATCCAAATCCTCTCCCACTCCTCTTCTTACTATTCGCAGTCTCTTTCACTCCCACACCATCACTATTTTCTCCATCCATTACCCCCTCCCATTATCATCATCTGTCTGTCTGCCTATCTGACTTCTCAACTCTTTGTGCTTTTTTTCTATTCTTTGTCCACTTGATTTCACTTGTATGCTTCGCCTTCCAGTCAGCCCTCCTCCCTCCCTCCCTCCCTTCATTCTTTCTTTTTGGAGTCAGTCTATCCACACCTCAAGGGAGAAGTATAGGTCTGATGAACATGGAGAGCCCGGAACAAATCAGTCTATTGATTTGTCGACGTATCCCTCGCTCTGTCCCTCTGATCGTCAGCAGAAAACAAAGTGTTTATTAAGCGAAACCTTCCCAATCTCCTTCTACTCCCACCCCACCCCTCTCCACTCCACTATCCCCCCTCACTTGTTAATGGAGAGCCTGTTTCTGGGACCTGTCCACCCAACTGAGACTTGTCGTGGCTTCCAATTACATTTCTTTAGCAAAGTCGCACCTGTCAGGGTTCCTAACTTCTGCATTTCTTTACCTTCTTCCTTACCCTGTCCACCTATACTGCCAATATAAAGTTGGCCTGTACTATTTCCAAAGGGAGAAAGGGCACAGAGTTAGCTTTTATTAATGACAATGCACTGCAGGAAAGTAGAGCCACAAGAAGAAGAGTGACGTGTAGTGGAGTGGAGCGGAGTGTTTATCAGTCATCTGCAGTCTATATGGCTTAAATTGGGCCTGAATTTTGTACGGAACGATTGCATTATGGGTTCTTCTGAAAAGCCTGAATTTGATTGAAATGGAAAGCAGTGCCTTCTTGCTCTGAAAATACATCACTGCTGATTAGATTATGAAGAACTGCAGGGGTGGAAGGGAGGGTGTTTCGGAGTAGTGGCAGATATGAGGGTGAAATGTAAGCAAAACACACTGTGCTTACAGTCAAGTAGGGAGAGAAAGGAAGCAGGGGGAATAAATAATGGTGCAAGCTGCAAACAAAAGAAATTCCAGGATCTCTTGATCTATCCCTCTCTGGTTGAAGTAACCCCATATCGATACGGTATTAGCTGGAGTCAGAGGTTCTGCAGCAGAGCAGCCTGCCTTTACTTTTGACAGACAGACAGAATAGATCCATGCCATTCCCAGCCGCGGGGCTCCCAGGCCTCGCATAATCAATCAGCCATTAATGGAGTAAGTGGCTGTGGAAGGATATTAAATGTTAATTGCTGTAAGGTATTGATAACACCAATTGATCTCCGAGATAATTGCAATCAGTGAAAACAAAGATACATTATATGAGACTAAGTCCCTTTTACCAGAAACCAGGGCTAAACAATGATGAATGGACATATGGATAAGATGGTCACATGGGAATATTTTATAGCAACTCCAACTTAGTAAGCTAAGGCTGAACTGTCTGGTATTATCTTGTAAATTTAGATCAACAAGCTTTTTAAAAAAAATAAATTTTACCTATCAGTCAGGTTTAAATTGTTCCTAAGTGAATCCTGTTAAATGAGGGCAACATTTTCATTGTTGTCTTTGCGTTTTATAGCAGAAAAAAACATATTGCAACTGCATTTGTGATTATATTGTGTGTCAAGTCTGTCATGCTACAGTCAAAAGGAAGAACGGAGTAGAGGAAACCATACAAGAGCAAACATATTTCCAAGAATATCTCAATCTGTATAAAAAAACAATATACCAATACCAGCCAATATATGCTGTACATATATTATGGGGGACTATGTTCTCAACAAAGGTGTATAAAATGGTGGCAAATGATAATTTAATGTTTTTAGTTAGTTGAGAGATATTAACCTTAATACTTATTATGCACATGTAATTATATTTTTTTCATTCTTTTGAAAGAAAGGCTACCAACACACTGGCTGGTTTGGTTCAAAGATGAAAACCTTACGAACTGGAACGTAATCTTTCGGTTGAAGACAAGCTTTCTGTTATTGTGTCATACTCTCTCTCTTTGATTTAATCTCATCTCCCTCCTCAGTACCTCCTGCAGTCTCTGTTCTCAGATGCTGTCTGCAGTAGGTTTGCTGGGAAAAGGTTGATGTCCATAAATGACTTGTTGGGAATAGAAGGAGATGGCAGCATCAGTCAGTTCATTATAGATTAACCCCTCAGTGGAGTGTGAGGTCGATCAGAGAGCAAAACAACAATCTACAACCTCTAGTCAGAGGGAGAGAGTTGAGACTTGTTGTGTTTTCAGTGTGTATGTTTGTGCACATGTGCATGTATCTTATTTGTTAAAGCTTGCAAATAAGAGATGCATATGCCCCTGCATGTGTGTGATGAGGTAGAGGTAGGGTGGGGTGGATTGAGAGTTTCGGCTACTCCCAGGCCACCTGAGAGGAATTGGCAGGCCTGGCGAGGCATCGTGTCAGAATGCCTGTTGAATAATGCATGGCCTCAGAGCAGTTGGGCTCTCTAATACCACATGACTCTGAGACACCCCTCCTAAGATCAATAACACTTAGAAGCTGCTTTATAATGAAGGAGACACTAAAATTCCATCATCAGGCAATTAGTTGAACTCTGCCTCTCATTCCTCACCCCTCCTCTCCCATTTCTCTCTGGCCATGGCACAACATCGGGCACATCATTTGTTAAGAAAGACTAATGTGGAGACAGGTTCGCCTTTGATGGAGTGTTTGTCAGGTTTTGATGAGGAAATTTGTCAAAGCAGTTAAGAGCGAGGATTGGGATTCCTCTCTGGGGGTTTTTGTTTTTGCGCTCAGTCTTTATGAGTGAAGTGAGAGAGAAAGGTACAGAAAGAGTGTGAGAAAAAGAGAGTGAGAGCCCACTCCCTGATGTTTTTGCTCTCGTCTTTGACATTTCCTTCCTCTTTTCCCTGCTGCTCTAAAGCCTGGGGCACATGTATTACTGCTCTCATATAAACTCTGGCTACATATCAACATTACACTTAACTATTAATAGAGATCCTCATAACAGCATAGAAGCTAATAAGTAAACTCTGTTAGTTAGAAACAGGGTTGGGAATATATATTGGTCATTCACATACACTTGCACACACTCCATTATGCATATAATACTCTTTCTTTGAGCACCATGTGGTCTGTGTGAATGCATATATAATGACTGAGTGAGCTCTGCAGACAGGAGCATTCACCGCTCTACTCCACAGGGAGGTCAAGGGTCAGGAAGCGATAATGCAGTGTAAATGTACTGGCATGGGATTTGGAGTTCATTAGAGGTCCATTATAGTCTTTGAGTGACATCACTCTCTCAGGGAGCAGGAAGAAAAGAAGGAAATGTGCGATTCATCATAAAGGATCTGTGTTGTCTTTGGTACTGCATTTTATGATGGATGATCTGGGGTCAGGGGTATCTTCCTTGCATGCACATGACATTTTTGTTTAATATTGTCAGCTTTGAATACATATATTATCAAGGTAGCCTTGAGGCCTAAATGCTTTATATATGTCTATAATAAAAGAACAACTGAAACTTTAGGGCTGATCCTTTATATTGCAGGGCCAGCATTTCTCTTTCCAAAAACTTTGAAGAAATGATAAACCCCCTCTTTGCCCCTTCCGCAACCTCCTCACCTCCACCTTCATTCATATTCACAATCAACATCTGCAAAACCCACTGCTGTCTTCTGCAAGTAACTAAATTTATTAGGCATGAGGACGGAGGGGAAATTACCAGTGTGGACAGTGTACCGTTTAATTTGGACCAGGGCCAACATCTCATTATTCATCTTCTTCACTGTTTATTGGTGGGAGGTAGGGGAAAAGGTGGAGAGGGAGCAGTAAGGGAGTCATGGAGTCATCCAGGGCTCCGTGGTTCTACAGGGTATCTCTTCTCTTCACTCTCTGGGTCCTGGAGGTCAAGCTGAGCTTTGCCCCCCTCTATAAGTCTGGAATAATAGAATAATGGCATAATTAACTGGCAAGAAGATTTTGCCCTGGGGACAAGCTCTGCTGCTCCATTAGAAGAATCTGGAGCCTTGGTCCTGGCTGTAATTAGGTCTCCATGGGTTCTAATTGTCTTGCAGTTTTAAAGTTTAAATGGTAGCAGTATGGCAGAATGGGATCTGCAATGAGGAAAGCAGCTTTCAGTTGCAGACACACTGAAGGTGTTCTCTTTTGTGCCGCAGATCCAATTAAGGCTGTTATGGATAAGTGGATGGAGCCCAATGTTTGAAGTCAAATATTAGTGACCTATCGTTTCTCTGGATAAGTGTTGAAATGAAAAATGAATGAAACTTCTCCTATACTTCCAAGGTGCCTGCAGAAGGGAAAAAGTCTCTTGTTTATGGATTATTGTCCCTCCCTTCCCTGTCTGCCATTTTGAGAATGTGACGGGCCTGAAGCCACACAAGCATTTACCGATCCCATCAATATGTAGGTGCCCCAATGGCGTATATATATGTACTATATGTAATATAACCCTTTACCCTTGTTTTACTCCATACCTATCATATTTAAGTCAATTAAGAACACTAAATGAAAAAATAGAGCCCTTGCAGTTACTATCAGAGTTGTTCAGTCTAGAGAGTATTATTAATGCCTGTGCAGTGTTTGGATGTCTGTTAAATCTTCTAAAATCATCCATTTTAAAATTGTATTTTATATTCTCACAGGAAACCTAAATAACACGTCTCAGTCAATCTTTTTTTTTAAAATACAGGATTGTTTTTAGACTGAACAACCTGTCAATGAGATAAAAATCAACAATGGTGGTGTGAATATTAATATTGACATGTATGCACACTGCATGCTATGTTAAATGTTTCAATACATTTGATAGGTTTAAACTTTTGAGTGAGTGAACAGATGCAGGGCAGCGCCCTTGTAGCCTGTTACCTCTCAATTACTCTCCACCACATGTAGACACCTTATCTGTTTCTGGCAGCGTCTTAACACAACAGAAGAATATCTGTCTGTAATAGTCTATTGACCCTCTGATGCTTTAACAATGCCTAAGCCAGCTAGCTGTAGCTCCTCCACCACACACACAGCTCTAACTGATCTCCCATTGAAAGAGATAGCTGTACATATTGGTTTTTCATACAGCCGCCTGCACTGTGCTCCACTGGATACAGAACAGTGCTCCGCTTCATTCCTGTTTCTGATTTATTTGAATTTTCATCACCTCAATTGATCCAGACCCTTTACTCAAGGGACAAAGATACAGACTAAATGACTATTGACTGCCAAATGTTTGAAAAATGCATTTGTCAGACCACCAGTGCTATTGATGAGGGTGTATTAAAAAATGTATCTGAAGAATCAATGGAGAGGAAAGGAAAGTCCACAGCAGTAGACTACCAGCGAGTGTTTTGCTCTATTATTTGTGCTCTCTCTCTGTGTAGCTCTGATTGTATTCCTCTTTTTCTTTCTGTCTTTCTTTTGTCTCCTAGTGCTTATGTGCTAACCACTGCTGGCGCATTGCAGTAAACTAGGGGAGGTAGAGTAGTAGGGTGTGTGTGTGTGTGTGTGTATGTGTGTGAGGAGTTGCAGCATCGACAAGCATCCGTGGGTTTACTGTCTCCATAAATCCCACTTACCCACTGCACACGTGCACGCATGCACACGCTCCACATCCAGAGATACTGACCTTTTCTTCTTTTTTATCTCAGTACAAAACAGTGAGGATGAATCACACTGGAACATAGCACATGTCACATTCACTCCTTTGGGTTATTAGGGAAATTTGGGATACCAGAACATTAACAGAATCATTGAAATGAAACATTGAAGAACTTCTTCTTGTTATTTGACAACATGTACCATCTCATTGACGGAGCCAGGAAAGCAATGAATACTGAAAAGATGAAAAGAATATAGATTAGTTTGTCCTCAAACAAAATCAATCTCTTTTAAAGGGCAGTGTCTAATATTGTGCTGCAGCCTGAACACTTAATGTGAGTTAGGAATCCATTTCCTTTGCATCACAGGAAGCTCAAATCTGAGCTCTTTAATATATTTGCATTACAGTCTTCACAGAATTTGGATGACCATTCCTCCTCACATCCTTTTTACTGTGACAGTCTTGTGCATTATCTTCATTTTTTTTCATATTTGAATTTGCAAATCTTGTTTGAATTGTGGACCGATCAGAGTTTCAGTCATCCATACTGAAATGTTAGCTGTCTGGGAGCTAGCTGTACAGTTTGATGGTTGTGTTTGCTGTAGGATTTTAACATCCTCATTTCATGACTGGCTGGACTTTATAGAGGAGATGATGAAAGGTGCAACAGTCTACACCATCTCGTATATCACATCCTCTTCATACACACTCGCTCGGTCTCTGTCTATCTCTCCCTCTCTGTCTCTATTTTATCTCTCCCTATGAGCTGGCATACCTTACAACTAATGCTCTGTCAAGATCATTAGTGGGTGATGGACAGCTTTTGATGTATGTCATCATTCACTGGCAGAATGTGTGTATGTTTATGGACTGAAGTGAGTCCCAGTCAAATTGGAGCAGCCCTGTTAAGGTGCAGACTGACCTTTGACGTTTGAAAGCAGAAAACACAGGAGGCTGGAATGATGATGGGCCTAGATGAGAGGAAATAACTTTGCAATGGGTTTGATTTTGTTTGGCCTTTATTGACACGGAGGAAAATTATAGGAAAGAAATGTTTTTGGGAATATGTTTGTTGTGCTTTGAAGTAATAGTGATGCCGTTGTTTATAACAGAAAATCCCAGGAGAAACAACCAACTATGATGTCATAAATAAAGAGGAAAGACCCATTTATGTCCAATTTCGGCATCAGTTATCAGATATGTGCATGTGTAAATATATGCTTGTTGAAGTGAAGGTGCAAAAAATAGTTCCAAACCACATGGGAGCTGAGGTTTGCCATATAGGCCGCTATCATAATTCTTTGTCTGAGCTGGTATAATGTTGAAGGGTTTCAAGTGTAAAATCCAGGTCAAGGGGACTTCTGAGAGTTAATTAGGGAACAAAAAGAGGACTTGAACCTGAGCCTGCTTATCTCGAGGGTGGGTAGGTGAGTGATTGGAGGTTCTAAGGTCAAGATGCATCACTTCCTTGCCGAGTAGAGTATTCTTGTGTGAGTGTGAGTATATGTGCATGTTGGCATGTGCATGGACTCCTGCTTATGTGCATGTAACTGTTCGTGACACCCAGTCAGCAAACAAAACTTGTCTCAGTGATGAATGGCATTGTAAACATTGAGCTGGGCCAAAACAGCCCCCTGGAGACCATCCATGTTTGTGTGAGATCAGCAGAAAAAGCTCTTATCGGGCCTATTACGGTCCTTCCTCTCAGCATGGGGATGGTATGTGCTTTGCATCCTAATGTCGTAATCTATTCTTCATTAAAGCTTAACGCAGCAGTTAACGTGCCCTCTGATAGCATCACACTGTGCCCTCCCAGCGCAGGCGAGGCCTGCGTGCTACTGATAAAGTTTCAAAATGCAATAGAGATGGTTGAAATACAGCCAGGAGAATGCCACCTTGGGATGCCGTGGCAAGAGGCGACTGCCGCAGCCTGCACAGATATCCGATCTCATTAAGTACACTGAAGTGTTAATTTTAAGAAAGAGCTTTCCATATTTCACATGCCTCTATAATTCAAAGAGGATGCTGCCGTTAGGGGGGCACTGTCATGAGGTGCCATGTGTTCCCTGGTGGATGATGCCATCTGGCCTGGTTTACAGCGAGCTGCTAAGACCACTGTGAGGGCTCAAGCAGCTGATGTTTAACTGGCACAGACTTGAACCCTAAACCAGGCGGAGTGTGTGTGTGGGCAGGAGCACACCCACACCTACAGTCTGTTAAGTTGTACTGTCTCACCATGACAGATGTGGGATAGTGAGTGCCAGCATTTGCTAGAAAATGCAAGACTACAAGGCACATATTCATGAACAGAATGCCAACATGAAGTCTCAAGTCTGTACTAAAAATAAATAAATAAAACTAGAACATTTAATTGGAAATGTTCATCAATTTGTCATCCATCTCAAGTGAAAGAGCCTTTGGAAAAAAAGTGGGAACACAAAGAAGAGTAAGATGTAAATCTCAGAACAAATGAATAATGGATTATGGAGTGGAAGAAAAAGAAAATGGGGAGATGAAGAGAAAATGGAGACACATGATTGACAATGACAAGTAAGATAATACAAAGAGTGATCAAAATTCACCGGGCTCCTCTCTCCTGCATTCAGGCAACAAGCACATTATGCATAAACTGATGAAGACTGGGCTGTTGATAGCCTACAGGCCCTAAAGTATTTCTTTCTTCGCAATAACACCTCAAGGAGCTTGGTGGCCATTTTTAGTTGGAATTGGAGATGAGTTTTTTAATGCTATTATTTTTTCATTTTGTATGCTCCCTCTGATGCTTACAGTACTTCATTTGCAAATCCATCCAACTTTTAAAAATATGCTGCTGTCAGGACAAATACTTGACTCAAGTCTGATCCCTCTCTCACTGTCTCTCTCTGTAAATGAGCTGCCTCTCCTCTCTTTTCCGTTCCTCAGAAAACATTTAGAGTGGTGACTCAATGTGTGATTGATGCCACCTCCAAGATAATAAGCAGTACTTGAAAATTAAACTCAAGTGCTTGTCTCAACGTCGTAATATAACATGCGTGCGTAAAGTAAATGAAACATTTACAGGTAAACTTTGTATATGTATGTATCTATATCTATATCTATCTATCTATCTATCTATCTATCTATCTATCTATCTATCTATCTATCTATCTATCTATCTATCTATCTATCTATCTATCTATCTATCTATCTATCTATCTATCTATCTATTGAGGTGAGAGCTCATGGACAGAAAAGCAGCACTTAGACTGAGCTTGTTTTTTATTCTCATATGGTGAGAATCAAAATAAAAATTAATTTCTGTCAGGGGTGAGACATTTATTGTCACCTACTGACTTTTTGGTTTTATTTGTAAGTTTATTTTTTCTCTCTTAACAATCACCCTTTTATGCCACCTCTAATTGAAAATGTAATGCCATACAAAACTGTCATACTGAATGTGTGAAACAAACATTCACTGATTATGTAGGTTTTCCTACAATATCAACCAGAACTACTAACTATGATGAACTTTTTATCATTGTGTTTAGGCAACACAAAGCACCTGGTCAATGTTAGGGAGAAATTGCCATTTTGGTTAGCCATTGAAGTGCATGGTGACATGGGAGAGGATGTGTTTTTTTGACATTTATTAGTATGAACATGCTTTAAGGAGACAGGGTTGTGTCAGAAGTGTCTATACATAACAACACAATTTTGGGGTAAAATTAATTCATGTTATACAACAAGTAGGTCCGACCGAGCAATCCGATTGGTCAACTAGACGTTTAGCATGCGCTTTAATCAGCATGACAGCACACCTGACTCATCACTAAAAATATTACTCCGCCATCTCCACATTGTCACAGCGTGAAAATCTATAACATGCAAACAAATACCATATATATAAGTCCACTGGAAGTCAACTTTAATAAAGTAACACACCTGAATTTACCATTTCAGCTTTTTTTTAATGAATATTATGTGTGTTATGGAGATGTTAGACCGCCTCGTTAAAACAGGTGTGTACCTCGTTAATACAGGTGTGCACCTCGTTTGTGTGCGGGCACGTCGGAGATAAAACAGTTAAGTGAGCGCAGAGAAAATGTTGTTTTTGAAGACTAAAGGTCGACTAATATGGACTCAAGAGGAATATTTGGTTAGATAAAAACATGTTGACCATTTTGGAAATCATTACATCGATGTTTGTTCAATACATTTTGACTTTTTGGACTTTACAACGCTGTGGAGTTACTGGAAATGTTTGGATCATCCTCCATCAGCTGTGCCGGTGAGTTTAAAAATAAATGTGAAGTTAGGAGGCCAATCTGTCCATGGAAAAATATATTTTTCAGCAGATATCTTAGTCACTACAAGAAGAAACTAGCAAAGCAGTTTAGTGTTTATATGTGCACTATTTATTCAGTTTGGGAAACTCCACGATCTCCATAAGCTTTGACGGGACTAGAAAGTTTCTCCGTTGCTAGGTCGTTACTAAGGCTACTTGCTGTTGTAGTGAACTGGGTTCCATTACACATAAGACTCTACTGCTGTGACTGATGTTAAAGCACACCCTCCCGTGTAATATTGTTGTATTATTATTATTGTATTATGTGCAAATAAGGGTCACAGTGCTATCTTCCAAACCCGCTTTGTAACTGTTTCTGGTCTTGATCTGCTTGGTGTGGATATTTGTGCTTTTACAGTGTGTTTGTGTGAAAACCAGAAGCAGATAATCTAGATAATCTCTAGATTTCAGTGCCTTGCTCAAGTGTTGAGTTGAGGAGTGTTAATCATTCTCACTCTATGATCAGATTTACTCCACATCAAACTCTCCTAACTTTATCAGCTGAGGGGGGGAAATCTATCACAGTGTCATGTTCCCATTCAGCCTCAGTATCATTGATTAATGCAACCAGAGATGCAGCTTCTCGTCCCTAAATGAGTTTGAGATTGACACTTGAGTTTATTAGGCTCCATGCTGCAAACTGTGTGGAGTGTAATTAAGGCTCTCACCCTGGCAGCCATCATAATGCAAGCAACCACCCTGTTGTTGTGCTGAGCGTAGCATTATGTTTCACACACATTCACGTATGTGCACATGTAACACTTTGTTTCCTGCTGGTGTAAATTGGGCTACTTAAGCACAATGTGTAATGAAGTCTGTTGGATAGTGACACTGCAACCTAGACATGTTATGCAAACCTAATGGTGGTACAAATTGAATCCTCTAGAGGTGGTTAAAGAAATTTATGTGTGATTTCTCTTTTTTTTAGGGGATGCCATCTACATCATAACATATTTTCCCAGGGGCCAAAACTTACTTTTGTGTTTGTATTGCCTTGTTTTCTTGTCAACTTTCTTACTCCCTTGATGCAAACATAATATAAAAAAATGTATCATCCACTCATCCACTGATTTTTAACAAGATAAAAAGTAAAGGAGCAAAACCTCATGAAAAAAGGTAACAGAGTATCACTGTAAAATAGTATGATAATCTGAATACAACGATTGTATAGAGGTAATGCTCATGTTGTTGTGTTCCTTATGTGTTGTGTTTATACTGAGCCACACATTTCACCTGTTGCTGCCTTGTTAATTGTCATTTTGCGAGCTGTGTCCCTGGCTTAAACTTCATAGCTAATATAACATTCAGTGTTTGCATAAGATATAATGACTGAACACTGAGCTTGATTGAAGCGAATAGAGTAAACAATTTAGCAGCGTAGCACTTCTCACAAAACTCTTCATCACTGAATGAATGAGCACAGAACTACCATTTTATGTTCAATTACCTCCTCCCTAAGTGGCTGTTATGACATGCTGTTGAGCACCTGTGGATTTTCTTCCTCTGAGCTTTGAGCTGTTGAGCCTTGACTCTAAATCAGACTTCTATAGATGTTAGCAATTGAATCAGTTATTAAGGAAGAAAAGTCCAGGACTTTGTGAAGTCCTGTTGTGAAGGATGAACTTTCTGAAAGTTTCATGACAGATTGTGTCCCTCGAAAAGCCAGCCACCTTATTTTTTTCCCCCTATGCTTCTAAAAATCTAAAGCATTTCACATGAAAATACTTCACAGGAAATCCTGTGATGTATGTGCTCTGATGAACAGAAACAGATTCACAATAATACAGGCTTAGGTGTGATACCTTTAGTAGAAGGGTAGCTCTAATAATGGCTCGAGGCACTGTGTGCTTGAAAGTTGATTTCACAGTTGTTAAATTGCGTCACAGCACTCCAAGCTGAGAATATCTTGAGGCAATAGCACCAATGCACTTATCCCTCTGCTTGAAAAAACATCACATCTTACAATTGTGAACCGCTTCAGTCTTTCCAACTGTGTGGAGAACTCAGTCGTCCCACTCTTTTTTTGTCTCTGAAACGTGATAAATTACCAGTGGTCTGTTAGATTTATGATGCGCTGTCTCGCCATGTGGCGAGTATGAAGTTGGAACGACTGACACAATCTAATATTCTATACTTAAATGATGAATAATGTCACACACCACCCACACGCAGCCCATAGGTATCAAAGCAGTGGAATATTAAGCATGCCCAAACTCAATTTGAAACCCACCGGTGGGAAAATGGCATTTCTAATGGAGGAGGGAGGCCATCAGATTTGAGGTTGAGAGTGGGCTGATCTGAGCTTTTTTTTTTTTTTTGTGGCTCTGCCGGCGCTATCAATTTGAGATGGTGATTTGGATGGCAATGGGTTAGCTTCGACAGGTAATCTGGTACACCCATTAGTGCCCGTTAAGTGGCTGGATCTCAGTGTCACACCTTGTCCATCAGTCTTTATTTGGTGAAACACAGACTTTCCATTTCAGAGGAGGTGCTCACACCAGTCCAGCAGACCCTTTTTCCTCTCAGATCCTGTCTTCAGAGCAGGTAACCACATGGTGATAGTCTGGCAGAAGCACTGACACCCCAAATCGACAACAGGGACTAATGTAGTGTAAATGGATGAACTGACCTGCCACATCAACCACCACCAACCTCCAGTCCTCTGTTAAGTCATTCCCCCCACTTAAATCCAACCACTCAACCACTCTGATAAGGGGCCACAGCCCCGGAGGGGCCCCTGATTGCAAGGGGTAATTAATGCTAACAGAGACACGATCATAAAAGGGGGTGGAATAATAGAGAGCTTTAATATCCTCATCAGATAGAAGATGAGTGTCTGTGCTAGGATAAGAGATGAGAGTTCCTACACGCACACACACACACACACACACACATACGCACGCACACCCACACATAAAAATCCAGCCTCTTGTAAATTGAAGACACATAGTATAATTATTTAACCATGCAATGTTATGTAAAGTCTGCACTATAATTGTGTGCTTAAAAGGCAATCCAATTTTTCCTCCACAGCTTTGTACACTCTGCTATATGCAACCATCATAATTTACATAAAGAAAATATATTGTTATAATTTTTACTTAATTACAATTAATTTAAATTAACAAAGTTGTACCTTTTCTACATACAACATCTATTGAAAAGTGTTGCCAGTCTTTCAACCTATACATTATGAAAGTAGTTCTTATTACATATTAAGCTGTGCATTTAGAAAGTGAGTGGTGAGTTACTTGTGACTTGAGTAGTATCATAAAAAATATTATAGAACAGCAGCAAATCTTCACATCTGAGCAGCTGAGACAAATTAATGTTTAACATGTTTGTTAGTAAAGTTAAATTTTCTGTCGATTGACAACTCAACTTATTTTTTCAGCCCTAAATGATGAAAATTTCTAGTTTACCTATTTGTTAGAATTTCTGTCTAAAATAAAGCATTAAATCAGTCAGTCAATCACCCATGATAGGTCAAAAGATAAACTAAAGTGAGATGACTGTCAGCCAAGTAGAATACAACAAAGGTTAACTTTGCAGAATTATAGCTTATACCTTTCTAGATATAGTTATGCTGTCAGGTTTTTTATAAGAAGTGTAAAACTATCAAATATCTCAACAAATCGAGATCAAAACACTGGGAAAACATTATATAATGATGGGATTGACAGACTTAAGCAAAGCCTTCCATAACACTGGAAGCGACCTTTAAAGGTCAAAGTATGGGGGGGGTGGTTAAAGAAATCAAATCCTAATAAAACCCATTGATTTTGTGCTGCTTTTTGTTTAAATGATACCTGCAATGGAAAGGTTTCATTTATTCTGCGAGGAATACAATCAACCAGAGGCCAACAGTAAATTAATTTCCCGTTAAAGCTGGAAAACAGGAAAACCCAACCAGTGTGTGGATGGTTGACAAGTTGGTTGGCCCAGAAAAGTTGGCCATGTCTGACAGTTCTTCTGTCACTGGCCGTCAAACAGAGCCTCCAGATTTTTGGAGTTCAGTTTTCTCTGTGTGATATCATTTTGTTAACAACAGTGTTCATTTATATAACAATTTGAAACAAACATGACACACTTGGTGTATATATATAGCAACACATTTTTGAGACCTGCAAGCTTTTTGCTTATTGATGAGCAGGATAAAAAGCTGCAATGTATCTGCTCGTCAGAATGCAACCATGAACGTTAAAGCTAGGGTAGGTAATGCATTTCAGATGCATTTTATGTTATATTTGTTGAAATTCTCTTTACATCTCGACAGCAATCAATAAATCAAATGCTCTAGAAAAAAAATGAAAAAATCTTCTGGTATCTGTATCAGAACTGTAATAAACCCATCCAGTCATTTCAGTCGTCCCAAATGAAATAATTGGCTGGCTTACTTGCCTCTCTACCTGCATGCAATCTATGCACTCATTGCGCTTTAAAATGATTTTTGGAGGAGTGGCTTTGGAGGGATGCCTGATGGGAGGCTGTGGGATTTTTTTCAGCTGGATGCTTTCAAAATCTAGTCTCTTGCTAGTTTCTCCAACGTTACCAACCCTAGCTTTAAAAGGTGCCTTGTTCGTGGAGAATAAGGGAAGTGATGGCAATCACGCCCTTGATGGAACAATTATCCTCCCCTCAGTCTGATGCAGTTGACACTCTTAGGCCAGGATGTGAGCCTGCACCCCACTGTTCAACTCTCTCACCGCCTCCATTTTTCTCCTGTCCACAGCCTTCCTCCATCATTTTTTTTTGTCCTCTTTTCCACCTAGCCACTTCACTGTAATTAGTGCTTGTGTCATTTACTCTGACATGGGTGTGCACATGTTGTGTGTGTGTGTGTGTGTGTGTGTGTGTGTGTAAGAAAGCGTGTGCTTGTGTGATGTGGGATAAAGCGGAGTAGCAATAGGTCGACTTCCAGAGCGATCGATTCTCAATTGCTGTAGAAGCGCTTTCCTCCTGTTTTTTTGCCAATTCAACACATGATTAAAGCCGGCGGGGCAATTACCATTCATCTGGAAGGAGACAGGAAGAACAGGCCCTCAAAGAAATGTGAGAATCAATCCATTATGAGCAACTCTGCCCCTCCTCCTCTCCCTCCCTCTTTCTTTCTTTCCTTCCTTCTCTCAGCTCTGTGGTTAATATTCCTTCCCTCCCTTTCTGCTGCTTCTTCTTCTCCTCATTCTCTCCTTCTGTCTCTACCATTATTTCTCACTTCCTCACTGCTCTTTTCTTCCTCCACAGTAGTCTAATTTATATCTTTCTGTACCCCTTTCCATCACTATCCTTCCTCATTGCTCTGTCTGTGTTCTCTGTATCTTTGGTCACCATCATTATTTCCTCTGGTCTCATTAAGACACTTTTTCCTTCTGCCAGTAGTATTATGCTTTCTCCAGCTTTCTTTTATCAGCCCTTTATGCACCAAAAGATACTACTGACTCTGTGATTTGACAGGTCTGTAAAGAAACAGTTTCATCTGAAAAAACACCTTTTTAAACTCTTTTTAAAAGAAGACGATGATCTATGAGTGAATGGGAGATAGCGTTATATACTTGAAAAAAACAAGGCAAAAATAACTTTTTTTTTAGTGGAAACTTTGCAAAATATTTTGCATAACAACAGAGGAATAAATAGTGTGGGATGGGAGGTTCACTCATAAATGGTTTCAGGGCCCAGGTCATATTCTCCTTTCAGAAATAGATATAGTGCCAGTGGATTTGATCTCATGTATTAGGCAGGACCGTTACCAATGAAGGTGTTGGAACTACACTCAACAGCAGATAACAAATTATTATTTTAAAGTTCAAGATCTATATGACCTGAGGTTAAGACCTGAGCACCATAATATATTAAATGTTACATATATGCCCTCATGAAATTTGAGGTTCAAAGTTACCCTGTGGAGTTTTGACAGCTAGTGGTTTAAGACAAATGTCCCTGTTTTGTTGTGTTTTTACACTGTTCCCTGATTGACCGGTGGTGGTGGTAATTCACCAAAAAGCGTAACAACAAATGTGGCAACAAATGTAAAGAAGAAAACTGTGAGCTAAACAATGCAATAAAATGCTTTTAAAATCAGCCTTGAACATGCTTTATGAAGGAAGGAATTCTATTCAAGTCATTTATTGGATGACCTACAATTTTCTAATGTTAAATTCAGACAAAACTGAAGTTCTTGTAATTGGACCGAAACACCTCAGAAACTCTCTTTCTAGAGACTTAGTTACTCTAGACGGATCACTCTGGCCTCCAGCTCCACCGTAAAGAATCTTGGAGTTGTTTTTGTTCAGGACTTGTCCTTTAATGTCCACATAAAACAAATTTCGAGGACTGCATTCTTCCACTTACGTAACATCGCCAAAATCAGACGCATTGTATCTCAAGTGGATGCAGAAAAACTAGTCCACGCATTTGTTACTTCTAGGCTGGACTATTTTAACTCTTTGCTATCAGGTTGCTCCAATAAGTCTCTTAGGACATTGCAGTTAATTCAGAATGCTGCTGCACGTGTTCTGACAGGAACCAAGATCAGAGATCACATCTCTCTCATTTTGGCTTCCTTGCATTGGCTACCTGTTAAATCTAGAATAGAATTTAAAATTCTTCTCCTTACTTACAAAGCTCTTCATGGTCAGGCACCATCATATCTAAAAGAGCTCATAGTACCTTACTACCCCTCTAGAACACTGCGCTCTCAGGATGCTGGGTTCCTTGTGGTTCCTATAGTTTCCAAAGTAGATTGGGAGCCAGAGCTTTCAGCTATCAGGCTCCTCTTCTGTGGAACAAACTACCATTCCAGGTTCGGGAGGCAGACACGGTCAACACTTTTAAGAGTAGACTTAAGACTTTCCTTTTTGATAAAGCTTATAGTTAGGGCTGGCTCAGGTCATCCCTTAGTTATGCTGCCATAGGACTAGACTGCCGGGGGACTCTCCTCCTCTCTCTCCCTCTCCCTCCCCCTCTCCTCCCTCTTTCTCTCTCACCATCAGTGGACATACATGTCTCATTAATGCATGCTACTAACCGAACTTCCCCGGAGTTTCTGTGCTCTGTCATCCAGCAGGTTCTCGTGGATCGTGGCTGCTGCTGTGATCCTGCGCAACGTCCACTACACATATTATTACTGTCATTATTGCTACCATATCTGCTACTGTGGTCATTTTATCATTCATTGTAATTCATTGTCATTTTATCATTCATTGTAATTGTACAATATGTTTGTGTTGACTTGTTCTGTACATGTGACATCTATTGCACGTCTGTCCGTCCTGGGAGAGGGATCCCTCCTCTGTGGCTCTTCCTGAGGTTTCTTCCACCTTTTTTCCCTGTTAAAAGGGTTTTTTGTGGGCAAGTTTTTCCTCACTCGAACCGAGGGTCTAAGGACAGAGGGTGTCACTCCTGTACAGATTGTAAAGCCCTCCGAGGCAAATGTATTTTGTGACTTTGGGCTATACAAATAAAATTTGATTTGATTTGATTTGATTCAAGTCATTTATTGACCAAATAATGTATTTTACTGAATGCAAACAGAACTGTCTTTGTTAACATGAAAGGGTGCACCTTTTGAGTTCTACAGGAAACATTGTATTGGTCTCAAGCAGAACATTTACAGTGACTAAAAATACACGTTTACATACACAAGAATTCAAAGAACTTAACCATATTCAAGGGTGACAGCTACAGTAAAACAGTTTCTTCCCTTCATATGGTTCAAATCCTACATTTCTCTGAGGACCTGTCTGCTTTTTTTCATATGCAGTGGTGCAGCCTTGCTCTTTGTGACAGGTTGTTTCTTGTGGAGCTTGTCAGTACTGCACATCCAGATCTTATCCATTGTAGATGTTTAGTTTAATTTAAGCTATTTGCTTGGAAGTAGAGTAGGATGTAATATGGGAAATGAGGATTTGTACACTCTTTGTAATTGCTTTTTTAAGTGGGACTGTCCAAGGTCTGTCTCGTTCATAGAGAGAGCATGGGTCTCAGGTCATTAAACCCAGCAAATAATGTGGGTGAATTCATTAAGGTCTGATGATTGTTGATGGCACACGTGGGTTGAGAATAGACGGCGATAAGGGAAGGTCTTGGTAATTGGAGTTCTTTAGACACCAAAGCCTCACCTATAGTTGGAGGAAATAGGATATAAAATTATCTACAGCTAACACACATGCAAATGCTGCTTCACACACCCCTAGAGTACACTTACATACACATTTCAGCCCTACTGTAAATATACACACACACAAATATCAATTGAGCTCGAGGAAATTATGTTATGAGTGCAACAGCCCTAAAAATCAGCTCATTTATGATAATATAAAAAATCCAATTTGTCGCCGTTCCTCATGAGAAGTGATAAGCGGCACATGTGTGTGTGTGCGTACATCTCCACCTTTTGATGGAAAGGTGACAGTTGGGCACAATCTGAGGCCCAAGAACTTGGCTCTTTACTCTAAAATCACACAGCCGAGTCCTTGTTCATCAAAACTGAGAGGTGTAGACTCTCTTCCCAGACGCAGCAGGAAAGCGTGACTGATTGAAGTTGATTTCCCCTCGCAGAGCTTTGCATTGCAGCAGAATGGCGAAACACGCAAAGACGGTCGAGTAGGCAGACGTGGTCGGGCTGATAAGTAGTCACTCCACCCCCACCCTCCACCACTGGACGATGTCAGGGTAGAACTTTGATTACTGTATAGTCATGTGGAGGCAAGTGAGTGGTCAACTGTGGTGTGTTTGTCTTTTTTTAACCATGTTTCCACTAGTCCAGCTCTCATGCACAGACATCAGATCCTGGCCTTACATTAGATTGAGATGATGACATTTTGAGATAATGATCTCTACTGGATACTAACACACACACATACACACACACACACACATACAGTACATCACCACTGTGACACATTACTCAATCTCGATGAGTTAATTAAGCCTTAATTACAAAGTCAGCCCACCACCATAACATGAATGTTTCACCAAATATAATATTTTCATTATTGCAGCAGTATATCAATAGCAGATACAATTAGGGCTGAATGTTGTCCTGTGGTTTTTAAATTACTACTTCACTAATGTCCTGCACACCATGACTTAATTTAGATTTTTGAAAATACAACTGCAGATAATTATTCATAAGAGTGCATAGTCTCTATTCTGTTGTAAAGTGGGAGTGATTAGTAAATTTATGGATTAGTTGTCACTGATTAAAGTAATTAAAGAACAAAATGTCCTAATTCTCTGATTTCAGCTTCTGAAATGTGAATATTTTCTGGTTTCTTTATCCTCTATAACATTATCTTTGGATTGTGGGGAAAAATTGAGTACATCAGCTTTTCAACATTTCAATATTTTTCATAATTGTCTCATATTTTATTGACCAATCAACTATCTATTAATTGAGAAATAGATCAACAGATGAATTAATAAAGAAAATAATCATCAGTCGTAGCCCTATTCTGTTGGCAGGAGCTTCAGTCACAAAGACTGCTCAACTGGCTAGAGTTTTAATAGGAACAGTGACTAAAGTGACATCTGCATTTAGATCTATGGGAAACACATCAGTAAATATGGGTCGACGGCACACATTTGATGACTGTGATGCTTGTGCATTAGTGCAATGTGTGAGGAAAAACAGAAGAGCAACTCTCCCTCAGGGTGACTGAGAATGTCAATCCAGAACGTGATCAGACTGTCAGCAAGAACAGTCCATCGACAATTACATAGAGAGGATATTATAGTAGGGCTGCAGTGCATAAACGCCTCATTACAAAGATGAATGCACATCTGAGAGTTCACAAAGCCATAGGCATTGGTCTACAGAGATGTGGAAAAAGTGATATGGCGATGAGTCATCCTTCACCACACCACTGAGTGTATGTGTGGTGTACATAGTAGAGGCCTGAATGCTTGTGTTAGAGCTAGCAAACCCCAAAACAAATACCACAACAACAGAATCAGTAATTATCAGTAATAGTCTAGTTGATAGTGGGCTGGCTTAGCTGGGGGTCTGCAGATGTGGAATGAGGGCAAGTGGCTGTGAGTAGGGGAGGGTCTGATTCTGGCTGAGGTGTGAACCCCATAGGAGTGTGGACAGACAGATGGTAGCTGGATGTGGCAGCAGATTGACAGACAGACAGGCAGGCAAACTGGCAGGCAGACTGGCAGGGCGATACCGGGAGACAAGAACTCAGATTACAGGAGAAGTCAAACAACAGCAATAATTGACTGCAGCAAAGTACCAGTAAGTAGTATAGGATGATTGGCAGCAGAGAGGCCACACCCAGCACACAAACACACACAGGCAAACAGAGACATGAGACAAGAGGAGGGTGAAACAGCAGGAAAAAACACGGGAAATAAAGGGCAGCAGAAGACTTGTGCTTTTTGTGTCTTTTTAAAAAAAAAATCAGTTTTGATATGTTTGAGTAAAAACATATGTTTTTTGAGGTAATTACTGTTTGCAGTGATATGGAAGAAGAATCTGTCGCTTATAGCTATTTCAGCATAGATTTTGTCCAGTTGTTTGAGTGGATTTAGTTAATGGAATATTGTGGAGGACATTTGTTAGTTATAATTCTAAGACGCTCCATCTGTTTAATGCCTCCTCTGTACTCATCAACTCATTTTGTTGGCATTTATTCAAAACACAGGTGGATTGTAAATAGTCAATTTTATTATGCAATGAAGGTTTCATCTGATAGCCAAAAATGGTGCAATCTACACAGTTTCAGAGATTCACCTAGTGAAAACTAATGCAATGTTATATATCAGTCCTGCAATAAATACCCTCATTTCAGATGCTACCGCTTGGGCTTCCAAAGGAAGAAATAATCCATTTCTACACTAGGTGGAGTCCATTATATTTGTCTTTATGCTTTATGCTCAAAGCTGATTTGTGGTCAGTCCTGAAGCTGACACCCTGTACTTTTATGTTATCGATCCTCAGATACATTCATCATCAGATACATTTTTTACATTGTGTTTTTTTTGCAACATTTTGTTGGCATAATTTTTGTGTTATTTTTCCCAGGGTGTGAAAAGCTCACTCAGTGCATATCATCAAATTAGTATATTTGTATTTGCACTTTTTGTGACACACATACACACACAACGTAATAAAACAAGGAAAGAAAAATGTCTTTAGGCCACTCTTTATCTGTAAGACAGCCATTAACATTTTCTATTTTCTCATGTCTCTTTAATTTGCTTCGAAATGCTATTTCACGTTGCTTTGTGTGCCTAATAGAAGCCCCAAATGATTCCTTTTGTCCATCAGCAGAATTACAAATAAGCAAATATCACCATAAAACAGTACATTGCCGCCATGCCCCAAGGCCAGATAGCAGTGAAATTGATTGATAATCAGAGAATAGGATCACAGCAAATATGATCTCTGGAAATTAACAAGCTATTGTATCAACACATTTTCTTTTCATTAGAGTCCAGAGTACCCTGTATTCTAATGAACTGCCAAGAGTAAAGAGTGCTTTTTAGGTGGCAGACCTTGGTTGGTTATTAATCATATAAATGGCACAGTACCAATTAAGCCCCACAGTGCAGGGCGTAAAGGCTTTTAACTGGCCCCAGATTACCCCAGACCACTCCACTAAGAACCTTTAATTACCATCTTTGGCCTGAGTCAATGTGTGGATAAATTCATACAGCGGGCTACTTGTGTCTAATTGCCATGATTGACTTTTAGGGGAGAGTTATTTCTCAACAGAATGTGTTTGAGATTGTGTTTATGTGAGAATATTATGTTGTGGGTGCAGATAAATTTTAGAGCTAGAATAGAAGAGACAAAAACACAGTGTAGTCAGACAGGATAAAGGTGAAGAGAAAATCGGACTATGTTGCATTAATGATTGGCAGTTTCAGTTCAGCTAAATGTAAGCAATTAGAGGACGTGTTGTGTAAAATGAATTCATAAAAAGCTCTGTGGGGTTGTACAGCAAGTGATGCTAATCGCTTTTTGTGTATATCTCATTAGACCAGACGGAACTAAAGCAAACCACTGTCCAGAAACAATTAAATTATATGCATGCAAAGTGAAATCATTTGTCAATTATGTTATCTTGTCACTTCATCCAATAAGGTTTGGGTTCTAGCTCTTTGTGTTTCTCTGTTGGTGTGTCGCCAATGCCTGTCATAATTCTGATGATGAAAAGATGAAGCTTCCCTTCTTAAGGAGCTCAAGATATGTCATTAATTAAAGAGAAGAAAAAGCCAGACAAGGAAATTGAATTAATTATATGTTTAAGATCTTGGAAAGTACCAAAATGTGGTAAGTTTCTCTTGAGACTGAAGATATGGCTGACTATCATAAGTGAAAAATTTAATTCAACATGAGGAGCTGCTCTAACACCAAACGATATATTTTCATGAAATAGCAAAGGGGGAATTATTAGTATTCAGTTCAAAATTTAGTAGAATACTGTCGGATCAGATCTTTTCATCATGAGGAAAAGTGTCTGGCTTTCCCCTGGACACATGCTTATTTGATGCTTACATGCTTTCTTTTTAATTGGGTTTAGTTGGGTTTCAGGATATGATAAAACATGCTCTGCGTATGAAAAGATATAGCCATAATGTTCTGCACCAAGGGCATCACTGACATAGTGAGGGGCAGCAACCAAATTAAAAAGGCACCCTCAGTCACATTTAAACACACAGTATGTAATATGTATGGAGGGCTCTCACATCAAAATAATAACAAAGGGGCATGGCTTTGCTGACGCTATACGTTTGTCCATTTTATCCAATCTTGTTTATCTTTTGTCATCTTTTTTCTTTTGTTAGTCTACTAATAAGTGAATAAAAAAACAACAACACAAGGTGTAGTTTGATGATGTTGTGAAGTATTGTGGGATCATGGGAGTTGTTGTCATCATTTTTAAACAACCATCATAGCTGACAAAAAACTATCTGATGTGAAATCATGTTTAACCACGTTTGCCAATTTCCTTCCTTTGCCTGGAAGTTATACCACCTAGATGGGGCAAAGGGGCTATAACACCGTTGACAGGTAAATGAAATGCACTGTTACCTTGAATTGAACAGATTTCTTTGGATTTGTATATTGCTGAATCATTTAGGATAATGTGAGTGCACAACCTAACAAAATATAACATAGGTCTTGTGGTTTTTAGACATTAATGTGGAAATAATACATACACCTGTGAAGCATCCTTGGGAACAGCAGTCGCAACAGCAGTATACTAGTAATAATTATAATAATTATAACTTGTTTGCTCCAGAAGGTGACTTTAGCCAAAGCGAGCAAAAGGGCAGTGCCTTGAGCCACTGCAACAACCCTCTTTTGCACTTGGTATGCAAACTACAATCTGTACCTGCACCAAGAGTTAAGTGGCACATCTTTAGTCATACAAATCTGGCACACAAAGCCTGTTTACAAGCCTGCATCTCATGAGGCGAGTTTGTTTTTCATTGGCTGTCAAAGTTCCCCTTCTTTGCCTGTTGCAGTGAAACCATGTAATGGCATTAGTCAGCTTTTGCATTTTAACACCGTGAGAGCGCTTCAGAATTCTTCTCATGATGTTATTCTTTCTCCCTGAGCTCATCTTCAAGGCTCTGGCAGCAGCTTAATTTTCACTATCGGCAGAGCTATGGCCCATTCGTGTTAAGAGATATACTACTCCATCCCAAATATGTTATTTTTAAAAGAATTTGAGCAAAGTATCTGAGGAGTGATGGCATTGTTGAGCTATTTCATAGTCTAGACTCTTTCCTAATTGCCATCTTTGGCTCCATCAGCCATGCTTTCCACTGTTCAGCGTGTTGTTCCTGGTTTTGTCACTAACAACAAATGCTGTGCTCACTGTATGTCTGTTTCTGTCTTTTCTCTGCCCTGTCATATACACATCCACAGAAACACTAGCACAAACACTGTCATGAACACAAAGCATGCACAGACACACCTTACATAAACACACAAAAACCAGCTGCCTATCAGATTGGAACAGCTGGAATAAACACGTAAAAAACAGCGTGCTAAGAGGTTGCAATCAAATTCTGAGCACCGCCAACACAATTGAGAAAAGGATCTGATGAACAGATGGAAAGTCAGGCAGCTGACGGCGTGCTGTTTGGTATGAGCCAGACTTCACAATTTTATAATATAGGATTAGTCACAAGGGAAATTGCCATGAATGTTAAGTAGCCAGCCAGAATTTCTATTCTAAATTAATAGTGTCAAAACCAAAATATGAAAATACTGTATTATATTCATTTCTACTCGCAAAATATGTATTTAAGTTAATTTAATGAAAGTATTTCAGTTAAGTACTCATAAGTAACTGTAGGAGCAGTCATAGCCAGACTTGCGTATCTCCACTGCACCCATTGTTCTTCTGGTAGAGGGAAAAATGCTCTGGCTTGTTTGTATTTCTTTAAACTAACAGTTGTCTTGGGCAGGATGCCTCATCGGTGCTCTTGCAAAATATGGTTGGGGAAAACTTGTTCAAAGTCCATTAAAAGAAAAAAAAAAAAGTAAGATCTACTAGTTCGCTTACCATACCAGGTTGTTTTTAGGTAACTTTATCTCACCTTTTTTTTAAAGGTTGCTGGCTTGGAGGTGGTTGTTGTGTTTCACATAGCAATAGAGCTTTAGAAAATTGTAACACATAGATAGCTGAAATGAAACAATGAAATAGCCACTGGCCGGCTTGTATCATCAGCTTACTTCCTGTGTGCCAGACTACAGTCATTGTTATATAATATGTGTTATACTAGTACTAATGATGCCTTAATGTGAAATCAGCCTTTTAAATCTGTAGCTGGTCATTTAAACTGCCTTTTATATTATTACGTAGTTTTATCTACTTTGTAAAACAACATACAATTTTCACATTTTTTCAGCTCATTATAGGTTTAATATTGTAAATCCTGATCAGCAAAATAACTATTTCAGTCAAATAATTGTAAAAAGTACAATATTTTCCACTGAAATGTAGCAAGCATGTAGCATAAAATAGAAATACTTAACATACAAATAACTCAGAAGTACTCAGTTATGTTCCAAAGCTGGTGGCGACACTGTGTTGTTGCGGGCTGCTATGTGACACACAGTAATCGGGGCACAGAGCCACAGCCACACAACATACAAACACAGTTACACACATTCGTTGAGCGACCAATTGTATGATTGAACGGACACTGCCCTGTAATTACAGACCATGACAATGTGTCTGCTGCCCTCTGTTCCTCAGACTCCCTCCCAGTCTCCCTTCATCAGTCCCCAAAGCCACTGACCCGTTGGCTTCTATGTAATGACCACTGAAACGGGTCATTCTGTCTTACTGACACAGCCATACACAGCCTGGACATTATGGCATGTCAGTACTGGGATCACAGTTCCAACAGTAATGACTGCTGTTGTGGATCACTGTCCCAGTTAATGACCTCTGCTATGGGTTGAGGAAAGTGTCTGTGTTGCTGCCGGTGTCGCTCTGTCCATCTGTCTGTCAGCAAAACTCTTGAGGTCACGGCCTATTCTGGGAGACCTACTGACAAAAACAGTGCCTGCAGTTATGAATGCTTTCATTCAATCATTCATTCATACATGAAGAAAATCAGACACACACCACCCCATTCGTGGGCCCCATGTCCATTAGAGTGACATGGATGTTGACCCACCCCTCCTCACTCCCTCCAGCAATCCCACATATTGGGAGGCTGGATCACGGCCCCTAGACTCAATGATTCACCAGGCGACAGATGGAGGGGACACATGGAGATGGTGGTCCGCCTTCCATTACCATACACAGACGCACATTCTCAGAAAAGGAATGAACGTATTGTATATGGATATGTTCTCATTGTGTTGCAAGAAAGATTTATAAATTTCATATCGGTAAAATATTTTTTGCCAATACAATATGGGGATATGCAGATGGATGCTTAAAACAGCTGTGCAGTTACATTGTAAGATGCTAATTTTCCTGACATTAAGACTGACACTCTAAGAAAACTCACTGCTGCCCTGCCATCTGGTTAGCTTCTGAATAATGCTTTTAAACTGAATAAAGCATTGATACTGTAGATTGGCTGGGCACACACAAAGCAGCCAGATTACTTCTGGCAATATAAAATTTAATTATTAAAAGGCCACCATAAATGCATAAAAACACAGATGAAAATAATAAATAATAAATAAATCTTTCCTTCTTCTTTACCATGAAGGTGACCTGAAGGTGTCCATTCACATACTTTTGATGTGCTCAAGTTTAAAAAGGTTTATCTTCCTCACTCAAATCCACATTACTGTGAACACCAAACCAAATGTTTAAGACTTTGTCCACCTTCAGGCAAAATGAATCAGTCCAAAAACTAAATATGCATTAATGAAAGGAAATTGATGTCAACATATTTTTTCCACCCAAACCTTATCTCTGTTGTCCTTGCTAGCAGTATCAGTCAGCAATATACAAATTCCACAACATGGAAATAGAAGCTTCTTGGAGGCAAGCTTCTCAAGGAATGAGTCTTGAGGAATACATACAACTTAAGAAAATGGGGGAAAAACAAATATTTTTGGGACGTTATGAGTGAACTGACTCTTTATATTCTGTGTCCCAAGCTACTACAAGCTTGGGACACAGTTTACTACAGCTTGTAGTAGGAATGTGTGTTTTTTTTGTTTGTTTGTTTGTTTTGTACATTTCAGGAGCGCCATTGTTTGGAAGTGTGTGCAGCATGTTCAATATTATGCATATAAAATGCAATGCTATTTCAGCATGTTCCATTTTACTGAATTGAGTGTCCCCAATCCCCGAAGGGTTTGAATTAGGTATGTTCTTTTGTACCCAGAAACAAGGTTACCACTTAAAAGGTAGCATCTCCGAAAATGCTTGCATAGGTCGAGTGGGAGCAGAATTTTGATGAGGAGGGAGAGAGAGTATAATCTCCTCAATTTCATTGTTTTCCCATTTCTACATTATTTCCATGAAACTCATGCGTCTTGAGGCTCTGCTCAGAGATTGAATGTGGGGAATGTAATTCGGTCTGTTCTCCCCTGGGCGTTGCATAGGTGTTAGTGACTTGACTGACTTTAGCTTGCGTGCCTAAGGCCCTGATGGGATCTGTGCCACCCATGTACCTCATAATCTCTCTGGAACAACACTGTCCGCCAGCACAAAGTCTCTACCTGGCCACAGGAAAGATTGTCAGTGTGTCCGTTAATGTTTTTGCATGTATTTGTCTGGCTGTCTGGCTGAGTTTTGTTTTGTTTTTTTGTTTTTTTTTAATTCTCTCTGCGTGGTTGTCTGACTGACTTCTGTCTATTTCACTGTTTTCCTACTCTGTCCTCTATAAGTAGATTGGATCAGTCAGTGTTTACAAGTCTATCGCCATGGCAACAAAAGCAGCTTCTAAGCATCTCCACACCCAATTATCTCCCTTCCTCAGGCATCTTGGACTCTCTGCATTTCCTCTGGTCCCCAAACATTCTTATTCAATTTTATACTTACAAACACTTGCATAGATACAAACACATTCACACACACGGTGAGAATATTGTGGAAAATGTGATAAAAAAGAAATCATGCCGCATGAATAGGTTTCTCTTTGGTTTTATATTTTTTTTAAAGAAATGTTCTCTAATTTTGTTTTCTATTAAGTTGTGTAAAAGCATGGGTTAGGGAAAATTACTGAAGTCAATCTGAAGTCAGAGTTTTTTTACTGTTTCTGTGATTTTCTACACTATGTGAAAATTACAAAAACAACGCACACTAGAATAACAGTAATAATGTGCACAGTGGGTTGCGAAAAGCAAAAGTTCCGAAAATAATAGTAAGTCAAATGAATAAAATTAAAAAAATAGATTACCAAGTTATGAATTAATCAGAAATTTATGGAAATGGAATCAGTTTTTCATGGAAAAAAACAAATGGAAAGATAATTGTAGAAGACAACTCTACTAAACTTTTCTAACCAAAAAACAACTTTGGAAATCAAGCGTTTTTCTTGCCATGTTGTATGAGGCTGACATTTTACTGCTGGACAATTCAGGCAGTGACTGAGGTCACCGCTCTGAAGCGTGACGAGCTGGGTCACTGGTTCTGGCTGAGATGGAGCAATTCTCTCCCAGCTCTGAGGCTTGCCCCCATGGGTCATCAGTGTTGGGCCTTTCCCCAAATTTGGCTGGTCTTTTCAGACTGGAGTCATGCTGATTAAACAAACTTTTGTCATTGTTGAGAGAGGCTGCAGTTTGCCTGGCCAAAGTCTTTGCCTTAGGTAGAGGGCTGGAGGGTTAGCAGATGTAGTTCTCAGTGTGATTTTTTTTTTTTTTTCAAAATTATGTTGATCATTTATGGTGGCCAGGGTCGAAGAGACCTAATGTTGTCTTCCTAGATATAATAGATAGTTTGATGTGACGTTTCTTTAACATAAACAGACAGCAGTGTCTCCAGACTAGAATGTGCTGACAGTAACACGGGTAAAAACATTCTCTTTGACTAATTCTGGGCGTGTAGTATTTGTGGTGTTATCTGTAGGGATTTAAAGTCTGACCACCAGTATGAGTTTGGCAGAAGGTGAGACCGACTCAGGTACTTCTGATTGAACTTTGAGTGTCTCTAATTCTCCTTGGCCAAGTGTCAATAAATATTACAGCATAAGACATCAGAGGCTCCTGAACACTTTCTTCCCTCCTGACCTCACCATTGACCATTGGTTTTAGCAATTTCTCCACAACAAAGCTCAATTACTCAAAAGAAAAAAAAAGTACAAGGTTTTATCTAGAGTTAACTCTGATGTTTTGTGTCTGGCTCATGAACTGTGAAATGTTCTATTGTTGTAGAGGTAAATGTGAAGTAGCAAGGTCAGGTGGAAGAGGGGAGGCATTAAGGTGGAGGATAGCAGGCTCACCAGGCAATTATAACAAGATTAAGAGGAGATTTGAGATGTGAGAGATATTGTACTTGCATGCTCATGCACATAGGCAGACCAATCTCGCACTCTCCCACTCACTCTCCCACACGTAAATACAAAACCCTATAATTTACTTTGGCATATAGAAAGATGGAGCTTGGTGGTTGTCTTTACAGACGTGTAGCGACACAGAAGCCAACCAGACACTCACATACAGATGTTCTGACAGTTGTGACAGGTGAAGAAATGTCTCCACTCCTACTCCTGTTTACAACAACATGCGTGTTGGGAGTGCACAGAGAGATGGGACCAAGCAGATGGAAAAAGACTAGCAGGATTCCAAGTCACTCTGGTGAGGAAAGTATAGAATTACGTCTGTTGAACAAAACTGAGTTGAAGTTAGTTACAAAGCAATGCTACGCAAGACTTAAGTCAAAGTCTCAAATCTGCAGGTCTGCTAAGTATTTTTATCTATAGTTTTTCCTCACAATAGGATTTTAACATGTAAATCCAGGGAATCCTTTTATACAGAGATTTATCAGGATAATTTTTATGTAAAATGGCACGAGGCTAGGAATTGCTGTGTTGCTGAAAAGTGAGTAGGTGCCCTCCATCCCCACGGGTTTTAATCAAACAGTTTTATAACCATCTTAATGAAAAATCTATATTTTTAATGTGGCTTGGTCACATGTGACAAATAGGGCATCCTCTTAATGTCAAAGGTCAGTCTGTCAGATCAGACAGGTGCATCACTATACCATAGATTATACGACTATCTTTTTTGGAGATGATGCCACCTGCATTAATGTCTGTAGCTGACTGTAAACTAGAAAGAATAACTGATAAAAAGGTAATAGAAAACCCCATGAGTTAATCAGTTGTACTCTGCAAGTGTCTGGGTGGCCTGCAGTATTAGATAAAACAAAAATACTCAAGGATCCAAGTGTCACAGTTTGACCTTTTCACCTCAAGTCCATTTGTCAGTGCTCATCACTTCTACAGCCAACTGCTGAAGCGTAGTTTGCACAAACTGGCAACATTTGCATTGAGAAATGGCTACATTAGCTCATATCTGCAACCTCACCACCCATTAGTCAATTAATGGGTTAATGACATGTCACAGAGAGGTTTCGGTCTTGGTTGGCATCATGACTTCCAGACGACCAACCTTTAATCTAACCCACTTAAATATGCATGAGCCCTCCCAGTGGGGCATTTTTAATGGCTATTAGTTCCTCCCCCCATCTAAACCTTACACTCCCGACCCCGTTTGACAAATGAGATAGTGCACCTTGAGTTACCAAGACGACGCTTTGCTCAAGGTTCTGTGAAATAGACCACTGAGGGAGGTACTTGTCAAAAATGTATCGTGGCTGCTCTCCTGACCCCAATGGTAGAATGTCGGCTCCTGTGATGCCAGTGTGTAAATATCACACACAATCCTGCTATGGCAACTGATACCCACTAATGAGAAAGTTACCTTGTCTTACCTCAAATTACCTGATGGGTGTAATTTAGATTCCCTGTATGTCCACTGACAGATGCCCTTACCTTATTTATATCATCTTGTGTATGTACAATATATATAACTAATAAACAAGGTAGGTGACACCAATATTAATATTTGAATATTTGAGTTTAAATAACTGACAGTGTAGATTATGTGGTGATAACATAAACAAACACGTTGATATAAACATAATTTTTGAGGGTATTGAATGTTCTGCCACCAGCCATTAGTTTTAGTTGAACATTATGTTGCCAGTATAACTACTAGCACTGACATTGTTAGCTAAATCCTTCCTACATCCATTTTGTGAGATCTGTGACTTGTCAGATCTTGTTTACTGCCTAAATGCCCTTGTTGAAACATCATAGGGTTGGGCAATATTTTTCAGAGCAATAACCAGCGATTGTCTATATATTCACACAGGTGTGTGTGTGTGCCAGCCCACCTCCTGCAGATAAGCAGATAATTACAATCATACACATTCTGAATTCAAATGTGAACACACTTCTTGTGCCTTGACTGCAAACCTATGGTCTATAATGATTTATGTTTAAAAGCCTGTTTCTTGAATCCTGCCCATCCATACTGCTTCAGTCCTCCTCCTACCTCTCTGTCACGTCCCTCATGACCTGAGAGCATATTGTTGTCTAAAGGCATTTCTCTGATTATTTCTGGATCAATCATGAACATATGGATATCCTGGGAACGACAGATGTGCAACCACTCATTTATTGTAAACACGCCAATAATATCAATGATAGGAGGCTAAACACCAGAGGTCGTTTGGATTGGCTCTAAACACGTCAATAATGTTTATTTAAGAGACTGGACTGGTCAGTATACAACCCACTGTTCCATCGCAGATCCATGTCAATGAATAGATGAAATCAGTGTGCAAGTGAGCTTATGTAATTTGAGTATGAAGTGAGTGGTTTGCCCTTGCTTTTTCAATTTTCGCACTGACCTCACACACATCCCCACTAGAATTATAATGGCAAAAGTAGGATGGTAACCATGCTACTGTGTAGGGGACAAGTCACATTGCACTTGGGAAACAAGGTCATCCACTAACCTTCTGTTTGCAGCCACAAAGTAAATTCTCTGAGGGAAAGACCACCATTACCGGCTCCCCAAAGGGGGTATCAAGTCAATTCCCAGCAGGCACACATGAAAACACACACACTTACAAGCAGCCCACAGACAGATGAGTTAGAGCTTTCCCTCACTGACACACACACACACACAGTCACGGGCATGTCCACACTCTCCTCAATCCCTCTGACCTCACCTCAATTAGCAGGAGACATCTTTGTTTGGGTTGCAGAGCCTAATTAGCATGGTTCACCACAGAGCAAGTGCTCGGCGAAATTCATTTATCAAAGGGGCCTGGGACAATGCTTCATGTCATACCATTAGGATTGCAATCTCTCTCATCATCTCTCCAGCTCATTTCATGAAACCATTTGACAGTTCCGAGCGAGGGAATGAGGCAGAAGGGGAGGGAAAGGGGGAGCAGCATTATGGAGGGCTGGACTGAAGGTAACAGCATGTAAAACAGAATGCTAGAGAGAGGATACATGTGGATACTGAGCGAAATGGACAAATCGTGTTAGCCAGAGACACGAGGAAGAGAGCAAAAAAGACGAGGGGAAAAATGAGTGACAGCATTTTGGGAAGTGGCAGATGGACAAAGAGGGAGTTGAATAGATTTTGTGAAAGACAAATAAGTGAGGAAGAAAGGAAGGGGAGGAAAAGCCTCAAGGGTATTCATATTGAGGCCAGTCTGAGTCAGTATGGACAGATATGTGTATAGACAGTACTGGCAGCCTGAATCTCTCCCTAACACACCTTCCCCATGAGAACCCAGCTTAATGGCTCTTTGTATACACACACTGCCTATAGAGGCCACTGCAGCCTTCAACATGCATCAGATATTCAAAGCATCCTCTGTTCTCAAGACACACACATACACGTACAGGCAGTCACCCTCACGTACATTTTCTCACAGCCTCTAAGCCATAAATGTCAATATAGAAAGCAATGCTGGCACATTTCCCTCTCTCTCACTCTGTCGCCGTCTGTCTCTGTTTTGCTCCCTCCTTTTTAGTAAAAGGGAATTGTTTATCTGAATTGCTAGAGGATATTGTGAATCATTTTTCAAAACGTTATCATTTGTTATTTTTCACATGGTGTGCAAATTGATGCATGAATAAGAGAGGGGATGGGGAGCAGGGTTAGGGACTGAGGGAGACGACCATCAGACCATCAATCACCACAAAGTAGCCCACAATGACAAGTAGAAGGTCTCTGACATTTTTGACTGACTTGATTGATGTGTTTTTGAAGTTTGGGGGGAGCCGGTGTCAAACTTCCTTTCTGGCACAGAGCAGATAGATCACACATCACACCGCAGCACTCAGCTGGGATCAGTGATATGCTTTTAAACAGTTTGCATGGATCTGATTCACCAGCCAGGTGCTTCCCAATGAAAGAGGGGGTAAAATACAGAAATTGCGAATAGGTATATTGAACAACTTGAGTTCAATTCTCATAAATGGTTTAGAAGTCAACTAGTTATAGCTCTGATCTCTTTTTTTGCTTTGGAAGGTTCCTAACTGGGTGAAATGACCTGGAAGTATTTACGTGGCAGCCACGATAAGAGCTGTTTGAATTCTCTGAAGGCTAGGGAAAGGTGCTCGAATGCTTCTTTTCTTATTCCCTTTTAGCTTATGATACACTGGACAATCCTTTACCAAAGGAAAGGAGACAATGCTGTCTCACAATTCCTTGTGACAGCAACAGACAGCAACAACCAGTCATTAAACACCCACCCAAGTGTGATGCAGAGAGAGATCATGAGGACGAATGAGACAGTGAGAACCTGTGAATATGGTAAAAACTTGAACGAATCCTGATGTTATTCTACAGTTCTGTGATTTATCAGTGCAGACTGGAGTCTGTTAACAGTGACAGACAGACAAATACATCCTGGTTATATACACTTCTCCTCTATGAAACGTCTATCACTACACATTGCATTATTATTCTAAACTCTGATGAAATGGTCATGGATTGTTCAGCTGCTCACCAATTTTTCTGTTTCATTGTAATCCGAGCCTTGGTAATGAAGTAATATTTTCACTAGGTTGACCATGTTTATATAGCCTACAAGTGCTTTTTGTAGTCCATCTTCTGAACATTGCTGTTTCACCACAGATCCATGTCACTAACATCCACCATCACAAAATTTACCTAGCCTAGTGTAGGAGTCGGATTCTCTGAGGACCATGGTTGTTTTTCCCAAAATTGAATTCTTCTTCACATCCTTCTTTTATCTCATGATGTTTTACATCAAGTTCAAGGAAAAATGTGTGTCGGCCTCCTACTGCTTTCAGTTTTGTTGCAGAAAGTGACAAAGCAACCTGTTGTGAGTGTGCAGTGTGAGGTTTCCCAGTTGAACTATAATATGAGGTTTTCTCTCAATTACGTGTTGCACTCTATTGTAGCAGAGAGACTATATTGTGTCACAGATGTAACACTCAAATTCTTTCAGCTGCTATGCACCATTAGCATGTACACTACTTAGAAAGCTATTCAGCTGTACTCGAAGGTCAGTTGTAACTTCTTTCTCTGTGAATCGTTTTAGGTAATAGTAGGAAGATGAACTACATGAGAATCATTAGTTTAACACAAAAAATGAACACTAGAAAAAAAGATGGAAAACAAATCAAACTTTCTTTTGTCTGGTGGATGAAAAACTTTCAAAACAAGGCGCATAAACAAAGTGAATCATAAATCACCAATAATTATCAACAGAATCATACTATAGTAACAGTAACGATAATTAATGTAAATAATATGCCTATCACCATCATAAAACACATGCTGACGGTTGTAGTGCCTGGGTGGAGGGAAGGGTTAGGACAGAGGGAGACATGGGGGAATTTAGTCAGATATACTTTAAACCATGTATTTCTCAAGGGAGTTTACAAAAATTTAATTGTTTCTGTGCAAATGCAGTGAGTAAGAGCAGCGTTTCAACTGAAGCCAAAACTTGTCTAATTACAAATATGTTAGTCATGCTTTGCTGAAAGCTTTCAGATGGCAGAGAAATATGCAAGCATGGATGAGGCTATTTTTCAACCAATAAACCCAATGAAGCTCATTATAGCAACATGAGCAATTGTTTTTGATGATGTGTCATCCTTTTGCTGTTGTTCATAAAAGTCTTTAAGAAATAAGCGTTTTTGGTGCTACTGTACACTGATTGTACAAAATATTATAGACATGGTAATGTCCTGATTGTGACTTCCATTCTGTGTTCCATGTCGTACTTTTGAATTGGTTAAGATTAAAGCAAAATATTAAGGGACAGTGACTGGCGTATAATATGCAAGAAAGGAACAAAGGTCACTGGCTGAAATTGAACCAGTGACAGTATACATGGCATGCACTGTAACCACCCGGCTACCATGCGCCCCAGAATATACCCATTGTTTCTGCAGCATTTAATTATAAGGACTCATGTTGACAATGCTGTCCAAATAATGATTGTCCAAAAAAAATTGAACTTTAAACCAGATTTAGCAAAGTTTTAACCTAGTGGACTTCTCTTGCCATGCCATTCAGTGCTGACTGAATGTGTAAGATAAAAAGTAAGTGAGAAAAGGATGTGGTTTAAGAGAGTCTGTATCTTTAAAATATTATACAAGGTGTTAAAATCGTACCAGCATAGCACACGAATAGAATTTCTGTTTAGTATATGCCATGAAGTTCTAAAAATGAGTAGAGTCATGTTCTTTCTTCCCTCCTCAAGCTATTTCCACACTGTTCTTTCTCTCAGTGTAAAGGGTGGCAAAGCAAGGTGACATTTGAAAAGTGCATTTCCCTCTCCGCTCCGTCAATCTGTTCTTTTTCCTTACAGACAGCCCCCTCCATCTGCACACAGTCACGGCACGCACAAATAAGATCCACACACACACACAGACATACCTTCACCCAGCCCCACTGACAATGATGTCCCAGGATACCACTGGGGCTGTGTTTTTTTTTTGTTTTTGTTTTTTTTTTTGTTTCCTCTGGACCCCTAAATGACACTCTGGCTGGCTGCGGTGTGACCTGTGGGCCCATTAGGAGTCAAACCCAACACCAGATCTGTCACATACGCTCCTGTGACGATCTGTTGGACATAGCACTGCCACCTCCCGATGACAGGTTGTCAACACCTGTGTCAAGATGATCGATTAGCAGATTGAGCCCCCAAACCTTGCTCTCCCCTCTTTAGACTGATTACAGCAGAGTTGCAATCATTTATATTTCCACACGCACAGACAGCAGGTCTGTTTATCTCCCCAGTGACAAAGTTTTGTTGCACATTTGGAAGTTAATTGCTTAGCTCATTAGCTGTGTGTGTTTCTGTCTTGCATCAGCGGGGGATTTGATATTATCTTGTTATGGTGTGATGTTTTACAGTGGGAGTGGTGATCTCTCAACCTGAGGCATAAAATGGCCTAAGTGCTTTGGAAAGCCCGGTGTGATCTGTTCAATCTCCTCATTCATTTTTAATGGCCTTTTGAAGAGAACGCTTGTTTTCCATCACCACCACCATTTTGGCAGCGAGGTAAACAGATGGATACTGACAGTGAGCGAGCGTCTCACAACAAGTGTTTCGCTCTGCCATATCTCCTCCTTGACAGAATACAGCAAGCCTTCACCCAGTTTTTTTTTTTCCCCAGTAAAATAAACGGCAGACATTATAGGGATTTATGTCACATAGAACTGGGAGGAAATACCAGTGTGAAGTTGAAAGCTTTTCTACTGCAGTCACAAATAATAGGGCTCTACTATAAGTTTGTTGCAGTTGGTGGTTTAGACAGCTCAGGTTATTATTTCTTCAGCTGCCTTTTATAAAAGGGACTTGGTTTCCATCTTAAATGTTTAACAACTTCAAAAGAAACAACCTTCATTCACTGTCTCTTCCTCCCTGCATGTGTTCCTGCTCTGTTTTACAAAATTCAAAGTGATTTGCTTGTCATTTAGGTGACATTTTGCTGGTAAAGACAGCAGACATAATGTAGCCTCCTCTCTCATCCTGTCAGACACAAGAGTAATAATAATTGCTGCAGAAGCACTATTGACAAATTGTTGTTATTGTGACGTTAAATGCACACATAAACAACCAATTCATTAATCACTTTCCGCTGATGGCTTTTGATCAGCAGAGAGAGATTGTATTCAAGGACTCGTTGAAGGTCGCTGCGTGCAGATCTGTGATTGCTGTGTAAATCGATTAAAGCAACACCTTCCTCCAAAGATGCTGTCAGAGAGCCAGGCAGCTCCAAGCTGAGGCTTCAGAGCCAAGGGCTGTGTTTAAGAGAGGAGATTATTAAACACTGCATACATCATAGACAAGCATACAAACATACAATTTACATACATGTGTTGTATATGACCAACATGCATACAGTCAAGTGTGCTTACTTGTGCATATTGTGTGGTGAAGCAGCAGTGTTTGCTGCACCTTAATAGCCCATTATAATGCTAGCAAACTGTTTCTGACTGACCTTAATAGGTAGTATGATGGAATATCTGTGCCAGCTACAATATTGGCAGGATTTGGTTTATTATGATGTTAATTATTCTTTTCATTTAATAAAATTTAATTCATTAATTAAAGTTGACTGTGTGATATGAAAAAGTAACAGAAAACTGACACAATCTTTAGCTTTGAGGTGCTTTTTAGCTTATTTTAACTTTTTTGTTCGGTAGTCTTGTGGCACATTTGCAGGGTTGAGTCACAGCCCCTCTCACAAGCCCTTGTAAAGCTATTTTCTGCAGACAAGCTCTGATAAACCAACTGTATGCTATATTTACCACACCAAATGGCAGACAGAAAAAGTTAGCGACTAGTCAGTAAAGAATATTGAATATATAGCAGAAGAGAGAGAGATTGGTGGAAACCAAACGAAACCGAAAGGAGAGGAAAGAAAAATGTGATTTATATTTATCAGGAGATCATAAACATGACTTCAAATATTGCTCTGATGGATGTGTGTGATCTATTATATCTTCATAATCTGATAACATGTCAGGGCTTTGATGGGGTTTTTTTACCCGCCACAGCCTAAAAATCAATTAATACAGCTTAGATCTTTAGTATGTGATATATGTACCCTTCATGATCCGCAGCATGTTTTGCTTAGTTGGCTAACTCATAGTGAAATTTGTTCTTTTTACGTCCTGTGCTGTGACCTGTTGAGTCTGGGGCAGACACAGATGTGTTTTTGGCCCAAAAAGAGGAAACATTGATGGATCACTGCAATGTCCTGCTGACAGCCTCAGGACTACCCTGGCCAGGTGTACTCTGACGGTAACCTGTCAGCTATGGGCTACATTTGGAAAAGAGACAGATATGAAGTGGACGTTGAAAGGTTGAGGGATGTAACGGGCGCCGGGATTGTGAAGGTAGAAAATGAGAGGCTGTTTGAAAGAGAGAAGCATTTAGAGGGACAACAAGAGTGGCAGAGGGAGCAGGAGAAAGGGAGCAGAGCCAGGTGAAGTTATGTTCAGTCTTCTGAGGAGGGATGTGGCTGTTTTGTCAGCTCTTACAGACTGAGGGTTATCTGTCTCCCCCAGCTGTGCCACCCAGCTGTCACACACTGCTATGCTCCACTCTGTCCTGGCATCCTGGCACGCTGCTCCCTCTGCCCACCATTATCTGCCTCTGTGTGTGTACTCCACATTTGTCGGTCCTCACGATTGAAGATTATTAGCATGAAAATGAGCAGGTTCAGGTTATTTATGCAGCATGAACCAATACGAGAGTCTCTCCGTGCCCTTTTCCCATATCACATAGCTTCCAACCTACCCATCCCTCCATGTTCCTCTGTATTTTAATTAATCAAGTCATTCTGTGGATGACGAAAGTTTTCTTTTCAAAGCAGTCTTGGAATCTCTCTGCAGTCATTTCCCAATGGAAGCCATGTGCCTCCTCTAGACACCAGACCAATCTGCAGTCCCCCACTGCCACTCTCATCACCCCAACCCCACCGGGTAAGAGCCTCAATTACCCAGAGCATATCACCGCAAACAGCCACTTTACAGCCAACCACCTGTGACTCTGACTGTGGGAAGCTTTGGCTGCATCATGGCTGTGTGGGGGGAGAACAGCCAAAGCCTTGAGCTGGCCAGCCAACCATTGATTAAGGGAATCAGTATTGATTAAGGGAGCAGGGGACATCTGGAATGGACCAATTTATGTCCCCACATCAATTATTCAAATGGCTGCTGCTGAATTGGATTAGAGGACGGTCTTCCTGCCATCATTTCTACCCCTCTACAATCTGTACCCTCTCAGCAATCTGTCGTCACAAGTCTCTTGACAAGTCAGCCCCTTGAAATGCCAACTTTGAGTTCCCCACATGAACGTTTGCAGAGCTTAACAATGAGGTTCCAGAAGTGAAAATCCCTTTCTGAATTGACGATTTCTGAACTCTGTGATCTGTCAGGACCAGACTAAAGGCAAGACATACAGGGTTGTGTTGAGCTTTGCAGGTTGGCTAGTTAGGTAGCTAACATGAGTCTGCATAAAACAACACAAGTTGTCCTAATCATCTAATTAAATGCACTGTATATAATATATACACAAACAATACAAACTATAATATATTACAACACAATTAGGTTGGAATTTATTGGAAAGTATTTGCAATGGTTTATATGCTTAGTAGTTCCATCACTCTTAAAATAATTAAGTACAGTCTTGCACCTTTACCTTTTTTTTCTTCCATTTTTCAATGTTTATTTTGATCCAAATCAAATGTTTTATGGCCATGATTCATATCATACTGTAGTAGTTTGGTCCCAGCACTCATACATAAGGATGCTGAGGAATCGGAGCTGTTCAAAATGTGGCCTGTCTGTGTCGAGATCTATTGCAAATGCAACTACTGTACTGCATTGCACAATGCTGGCTAATGTTGGCTAATGCATCCGTTTGCTGGGCCACATTGTGTTGTCAGATTTGTTTCTCGGTTTGCCCTTCTGTCTCTGTGTTGACATCTTGAGGGCTTGAACGTAAAACAGAATGGCACAGCCTGGTGAAGTCTAGGCCAGAGGGTTATTCATATTCATAATGTTGGTGCTGGAGAAGCTGTAAAAATGTGCAAGGCTTTGTTCACGTATGGTGTTTTTTTTTTTTTTTTTTTGGAGGGGGCATTTGTGTTAATCTCTGTGTTATTGTGCCTGGCAGAGTTCTTCATTGTGTCTCATGCAGCAGTCGGCCCACAGAGACGGGCCAGCACTGAGGCCAGCTGATGGGCTCCTGTTCATCGCAGACAGGCTAACATGGTGGGAATAAGGACTGAGCCAGAGACAGAAGCCCACAGGTGGCTGACTATGATAGAAGGCTGCCCTTTGTCTGCTGTCCCACTGGAGCAGCTCACAGAAACACTGATTCCTTTGACAATGATTGATGGGTTTTTTTTTTTCCTTCAGATATGGTCATGACAGTGTTTGATTCAGTTCTATATAAATGAGTGTTAGTCATTTTATTTTCTATTTTATTTATATTATTGGATCCTACAACATACTGTAGAGGAGCAGTGATGCATTACATGCATAACTTATGTTATTCCTTTTATGCTTTTTATGCTAATACATTGAGTTACTTCATTTAAGAGCATGTCCATGTCAACCGACAAGACAATGAGCATGAGACAGAATTAAAGGTCCAGATCTGATGAAGTGATGAATAATTACTTCAGTTTCTGAGAAACTAAGAAGTTATTTTTGATTGATAATGTTACTGTCACCTGCAGTCTTGCATGTCACTTGATTACACTGTTTCTTTTTAGAATGTATTTTAAAATTTTAATCCTGCTAATAATCCCTGTTTTTACTAAATGTAACTTTAGCCTTGTTTCTGTAACAGATTACAGTTACCTTTCTTTTGTATCCTGATTACGGAACTCTGTTACATGTAATCCCTTACTCCACAAGCCTGCACAGTAGCTTCAAACTCTACTAGTGCGGAAGTGCATTTCCGAATATAAAGCTTGATTTTGTTACATCATTTTCGAATGTAGTCGTGTATTTCATGGCTGAGGAGTGTTTTGTAACACTTTGGAATTGTGACTTGATGACGAGCAGTAAAGTATACATCTGTCACAGTGTGGAGCCAAATCAATTACAGTCTGAACCCCATTTCCTTTTCCTGTAGCTTATACATGTTTCTGTGTCCGTGTGGCAGAAGGATTTTTGGAATCCTACCTGTCTGTTGCGCAGCTATAATTCATTGTGAACAGGAGAAACGTGCTGGATTTGTAAGCAGACAATAAAGTAATAATTATTTCAATGTACTTCTCAACAAGATAATCAATTTACTATGTTGTATAGGCTCACACAGCTCTGGTAATTTGTGTTTCGGTGAGAGCATATGGTGCTGGAGCCCGGGGAGCAAATGTGCAGTTTAGCAGGAATTGCATGGTTGTTATTGATTAGGAGCTGAAGTGGAGGAGAAGATTTGTGGAGCCCATAAAGGAGAGACTTCAGTACATGTAGTGTGTGTGTGTGTGTGTGTGTGTGTATGTATTTGTATGGGGAGAGGAAGGACTGTGAAAGATCAATGGCAATATTTAGCATAACTCTACCACGCCACTGATTTTCATCATGTGGTGGTGGTGTTGCAGTTGGAGAGGAGTTTTCAAAGATGGAGTTTGGTCACAATCATGTGTCATAATTTGAGCATAAACAGGACATTTTGAACAGTTTTTCTTAATATTAGCTTTGTGTGGAGTAAGCAGGAATAGAATCCACCCTGAAGAATTATCACACACTTGTTTATACTCATTGATTTGACTCCAGTAGACTTGCACCTTGTCTCAGCTTGAAGGTTACTTCAGTGTTCAAGCAGTTTGTTCTAAAACCTTTTGATAGACTTGTATCTTCATTCTCCATCTGTAGTGTTTAGGGTGTTTCTGGTTGTAATGCTGAGTCAGCCTGGTTTCTTTCCTGCTCAATCCAAGCTGCCACCAGCAACACAAATGTTTACTAAGACAGAGCAGACGGAGGAGAATGGACGAATATCAGAAATTGCTCCCATCTGCTTGCGTGCAGTTGTCAATATCTCCAGTCCACTGCTGAAATTAGACCTGTCATCCATTGTCCAAGCTACACTTCTCATCATCAATCCATCCATCCTGCCAGTCAGGCAGTTGACACAGCAGCCGGTTATCCACATGACAGGAGCCACATGAGAAACCCGGGCTCCAAAACTCAAAATCACTGGCAATAAGCAGATGTTTTGAACAATTTCTGGCAAGGGCAGGGATTACAAAAACATTTTTGGCAGTATTTTACTACAAAAACCAAAACACTTAAACTCAGTTTTTGAAACAGTAATTGCACAGGAACAACTGACTGTCATACTGTCACTGAGTCATTAGAAAGAGCTTGAAAACACTGTAGTGTGAACAGTAAAAGAAGAGTGAACTTTAAGATGCTGCAACCTTTTGAAACACATAAAGACCAAAGAAGATAGATGATAAAACAAGATTTGAGCTTTTTGCACCTTCTACAGTTTGACACATCAAAGTCTCAGATGACATCCCCTTCTTCTCCTCTCCTGCCATCTTCATGCTCCAGAGCCAATGTGTGTTCGAGATACATCACAAACTCGAGACAGACCGGCACCATTAGCCAGGCCAAACCATTACCAAGCTTGAAGTGTTTTTATACTCCAAGATAAGTGAGCTAAATGTGCAATGCAGCTTTTCTGTAACATTAGTTTCCTTCCTGGACCTGTTACTCAAACATGTCTCTTTTTATTTATTTTGGGAACTTTGCCACAGCAGCTGATACAGTGATATTAATCTTTTGAATTGCTCTGTTGACAGTAAATCTAATAGTCTCTTGTCTTGAAGCTAAGTCTTTTAAGGTGAGGTGGCCAGGGGATGAATATGGGTTAAAGTCCCCAAAGCTTAGCCATATCGATTATCCAATCCTATAACCTCACATGCCCTCTAACACTGATTGCCAACTTCTTTCATCTCCTCCTCGTCGGTGCATCACTTGATCTCCATGTGGACAGACCTTCTAATCTTTTTTTTTTTCTCCTCCATGGCCCCATCACATCATGTGGACGTGATGGCAGTGGGGTGGGGGTTTGGGGTGAAAGGGCTGCGGTGATCATGAGAGTGTGGAAAACCACCCCCAGTGCGAAGCAATCATAGCCGGCTCTCTATCATCCAGCCCCCTCCGCTACCTCCATCCAACCTCTCCCAACCCATCACCCCTCAGAGTTGCCTCTCTCCTCCCTTCCATTATTCCCACCTCACTGGTCAGAAAATTAGGCTGCTACTTGGTGGCCCCCTCTCCTCTCCCTACCTCTCTTTCTCCTTCCACATTCCGTCTTTCTATTTCTCACCCATTACTCCCAGTTCACTGGTTGGTATATGGAGGGTGACACTGGGCCAATTCAATCTCTCGTCCCCGTCAGCCACTCAGACTTCCAGAGTGCTGCAGCCTCCCATCTATGGGTATACCCCTCCGGCGGGTTGTCACTCTGTTTTCTACACTTCACACCTCCCCTGGCCTCCTTTGCGACACAGAACTTTCTATTTCCTCATCTGTCACTCCTGTTTTCCATTTACCTGTCTTTTTTTAGCTTACCTCTGACTTTTAAAGTCCTGTGTGTCTCTGGGGAGGTGTTTCAAGATGGCCTTGTTGTGCTGGGATGCTTTTATTGTACAGCTGAAAAAGTCTATCTTGCAAAAAGTCACAAAAAGTCTGTTTCATAGATAACAAAGTTGATGCACCACTTGACAAGTTCAGAAAATTAGTACAACAAAGCGCGTTTTGACTGCCTTTGATGTATGATATTGAATAATGCAGATTGTAGAATGAAATAAACCTGTGTGTTTACTGCTGAGCTACTGCTAAGCTTTGCACACCGATATGTGCTTTGAGGCACGGATTTCCCTCTGATTTCCTGAATGGCTTCAGGTCTGCTAGACTGGCTTCAAGAGGAATAAGCTTATATCTTCAACTAATCTTTACCAATGCTGCTATTTCCTAATTATTTTGGCAGCAGATATTTACTTTGCCTTCGTTATAATAACTAGGGGTTACATCATGTCAGGAAACACCTCTCATTAAACCAGAGAAGCTTTTGTAACTTGCCTTGTCAATATAAATAAGATCCATGGATTTACCTCATGGATCTGATTTCACTGCAACTCAGATTAGGAGTTAAGCGGCATTTGCATTACTTGGAGTAGTACAGTAATAGGCTGAGTTAGAGCCAAACACAATGAGAGGTCCAGGTCCAGTGAGCCAGGCTTACTCATTAATTAGAAAATTCATCAGCCAGTTTCTAACTACCAAATCCAACTTGGAAGATAGAATGGAAAAGTTGTCGAAGTTAAGAAGATGTATTGAATTTACATCTGTATGATTTACATACAGCTCTGCTCAATCCAGTTTTTTTTTCTTTAAACTTTTCTCATCAAGATTTAAGACGGAGAAGAGTTGGCTGAAACTTTTTTAAAAACTTATGTTGGAAAAATAGTAGTTTAGGTTTAATGATGCCAACTGCACATTTACATGTCTCCATAAATTTAATATCTACTGCTACTATCAGCACCAAGCCAATCAAGCCGTTTGAGTGTAGCTGATTTGCGGCATGGGCGTATGTTTCATTTTAACATTGGGGGACACACACATTAAGTAGGGGGGTGGGCTACTTCCACATGACAATTTGAGCACCAAACTCAAGAAGAAATCATCATATTTACTATAATATAAAGGTCTCATATTGAGCAAAGCTGTTTCATGCTATGACAGACCATTGCTCTGTGTTAACAGTGTGAAATTCACTAACTTTGTGCACCATTAGCTAAAACTGCTGTGCTGAAACCTATTTGGTTCTGAGACTAGACTGAGAAAAATGTCCTTATACCTTCTCTTTTAACTTTAAGTTCCTTCTTCTTCTTTCTGTTTTATGGCAGATTGCAGTCATTATTTTGAGGTTGCATACTGCCACCACCTACTTTACCGTTGCTATTGTTGCATCTGAGTCAAAGTCCTCTTCTACTTTCATGTTTTTATTGGGTGTGGACCCCATGGGTCTGTCATTTGTGGGCCAGCTTTTTTCCAACTTGCAGGGATGTTTGTTTTTGTGTCCTGCTCAGTGTGAGATGGTTTTGTCATTGGGTAGGAAAGCTGCTTGAATTTCATCACTGTGTGCTAGGCTTCCGTTCTTAGAAAAATAGGCATGCATGACTGTTGGATGCTGATTTAGATATTATTCAGAATTTGACTATTCAACGTATGCACTCAAAGCATGACTTCCCCTGTGCGAAGATTTATTCCAGACCTCAGTTTCTTCATCTTCCCCACAGTGATACTGTGGAAAATCAGGTCATTGAATTAATTGGCTAAAACTATAATTTGAATAATTTGGATACTTAACCAAGTCTAAAATGATCTGGACAATTATTCATCTAAAAAGCAGAAGGTTTTCTTTTTCATGGAAGTCTTGTCAGTAAAGGATTTGTTCTCATGCGTCCTGTCAGGCATGCAGTCGACAGTATAAACAAATATATTATACATCTTTATGCAACCTCTCTTTTTTTTTTTTTTTACACTGTCTGGCACACTGTGTGAGACTTGAGATGGCCTCAAAATCCCTGAACACCCAGTCTGGCTGATGTAGCACTAGGATGGAAAGAAAAATTGGAGGTATTTGATGACACACAGTGTAGTCTGTAAGTGTCAAGAATTCACAGCTATCGTCCCCTTTTATTTGTCATTGGTTATTGCTTTAAGTTTTATATAATGCTGCGCATAAATGGTGTGTAGGTAGCATAAGGCTTGCACCAATTAATTTAAAGCAGCTGTAATGCCTGGTATACCCACGCAAGTGTTTTCAGACTGTACCTGATCTCAGGACTGTGTGGCCGTGATGGGAGACTTGGAGATGTGTCAGTCAAGTAGGCTCTGAGTTGGTTTTGTTTTACCTGTTAGGACAGAACAACTTTCTCACTTATCATTCTTTTCAGGTTTCTGATTGGATTTTGGTGACTTCAGCAAACTGTCGGCATAGCTCCATCCAAAGTTGAATAGATTTCTGAACATTTATTAAGTGTGCATCTTGGAGGAGGCTATGTGGAGTAAAGGTAAATAGTACTTTTAGAGTCAGACCATAGTATTTTACATTCCAGTATCTCTTTTTTTTTAATTTAACTTTTAATTTAACATTTGATATTTGTCCATATATTGCATAATAAAAATGTAGCTGCTGTCAATCAGCCTCCAGCACGATACAGCAAGACACAAAGAACAAAAACAATCATGAAATGCTTGGTTTCATAATAAAGTTTATTCTATATTACAAATAGTATTTTGTTCTTGACTGCAAAATAGGAATGCATTATATTTACATACACAGGTATACAATTAATTATAACAAAGTTAGAGAAGCTCGCCTTATATCCCCCAGGTTTCGTTTTTATCTCTCGATAAGATACTCTTTATCTTTCAAATATGGTCTAGTAAAAGTCTTTTCTAGCATGTTTCTGTAACACCTGCTATAACACTGAGCTAGGAGGACATTTTTAGTTCCTACAAAACGTTTGAAGGTGGAAACTTTATCTGTGCTCTTGGCAACACAGGGTGGCTACTAGCAGACAACCTTTGTTGCAGGGTAGGGACGGGGCAAGGAGAAATGAAAGACAGGATGTTACACTGGGGGGCAGATTCACAACGACAGTGCAGGACTCTCACCTTGTGTTATTTAACACATGGCTGCGAGGGGATACTTTGGGTATCTAGACAGCGTATACATTGGCTACATGAATGAAAGAGGTTCTTGAAATTGTCTAAAGGTTTTAGTTTTTTACAATATTAATGCCAGGCTTGCATGAATTAATCGTCCAGTCTCTAAATCAATCATATTCCCCTCCTTTTCCAATAACAGATATGAATAGGTTTGATATGTTTACTACGCAACTTGTCCAGCAAACACCTTGTGAATATACCCCTCCTAGTTGAATCAACAGACATTCATCATACTGTATACCTGCAGACAGTAATTTATGGACAATGACTTGAATATCTCACATACATTTGACACAAGGGCTAAGACAGAAACAGTCACTTGCCAAACTCTCTTAAACATAAGTCTACTATCAAGCCTAATGTGCCCATCTTATTAGACAGTTGTGTTTATCTGTGTGATAAATCACACGTATACATTATTTCTTCCAGGTGTTTTTTAAAAATGAAATGGATAGTAACATTTGTCTTCTGTAACAGACATGGTGGCAAATAATGCAGTCTTTTGTTGCTTTTTATGAAATGAACCTTTGTCAAACATCTGTTTGTTTTCATGGATTGTGCCCATCTTTAGTTACTTGAAAACAGGGCTTAATCGCTCACAATGTTTCTTTTCTCCTCTGGGCTTAACTGATGGAGAAAAAAAAAAGCAGTTATCATGATGAAATAATCAATCTAATGCAGCAGACAACTCGAAAAACAAGATGTAATAGCAGCAAAGACAGAGCAAGACTCAACTTGCATCTTCTGTGTACCAAAACTAAAAACACAAATGAGACACAGCTGTCACAAAACACTGATGGCCTGTAATGGAGGGACAACACGACAAGAAATTCAAAACAGGGTTCATGTGAGATCCATAATGTTAAAATGAACAGGTGGCTTGCAAATGACTTTAAAGTCCCTAATAGTAGTAGAAGTATATAAATATCTTTGAGCAAGGCAGTTCCATTTCATACCATCCAAATAGGTCAACATGCAAGGGTATATAATATCTGTTTTATTTAGCATCTAACACTTCACAAAAACCATGGGCATGAGGTTCTGCAGTAGGGGTTGAACTGGATAAAGGTTCCACCTTAAACGAAAGTTATAGTTTTTATTACATGAACAATCCACTTTTTCCATCTCGATTCTTCCAAGCAAAAGAAAGATAAAAGAACACATCCACATCATCATTGCAAGGCTTAATTTTCTTATTTTTCACTTTTTTTTTAAATAAGTTTCTTAAATTGTTTACGTTTTACATGCGCTTAAAAAGCCAATAAAGGACCCAAGGTGGACCTAGGGCGGTCTTCACACATTCACATCACCACATGGGGCACGTTGTCAAGGCAAAAGAAAGGGCAGAGGTCAAAAGGTACGGAGGGCGCCTCCATCATCTCTCTTTCAATCGCTCTCTCCAACAAGTCTTATCTACTTTAATGTCTATCATTTTCTGTTTATCCTGCTGTGATGAATACTTCCTGTTCTGTTCCTGCTGTACTTAAGATTTTTTCTTTTTTTTTTTTTTTTTTTTTTGAGGCTTGGAGAAGGCCGCCCCCTGCCGCCACTGAGGACAACTACACTAATACAGACAAGAGCGCCTCAACAGTTACACACTCAAGAGTTGGGGTTTTGCCGTATGCAACTAGCTACCATCTCCAACGCTTGTGCAAAACAGAAAAGAAAACTGGTTAGTCAGGAGCCAGACACAAGGGTGAACGGTGTGCCGAGAGCTGGAGAGACCCGGGACGATGGAAAGAGAAAGGAGGATCGGATCACCTCACCCACAGAGCCTCTCACCTCGACACACTGAGGTCAGAAAAATCACACAGGTTTCTTAAAGTTCCAGTCACAATATTTTTTTGTCCCAGAAGTGGTTGTCTTTTACATAGTCCTTTTTTTGTCAGTTCCTCAGTGGCACTTTACAAATACATTTTTTACCGTTTTGAAAATTTCAAGCTCCTTTGGTTTTTGGCTGACCGACTAAGTCCATCTTGTTTGATTTCTCCACACAATAGTCTTTAAATAAGAACATCCTGGGAAAGAAGTGCTACTCTCACCACAGATCCCCTTTAGGGAGCAGTCAGCCGCCGTGTGGCTGCACTGTATTGAATCATTCTTCTTATTTTTAATGATCAAGCAGTTTCTTACCCAGTACATTTCAGTCAGCTCTTCCCCATTACCCCCTCCAGGGTTGGCGTAGATATCTGGGCAGTCAGGATCTTGGGCAGCTGCTGATTGTGTGTGTATCTGTGCATGTGTGTGTGTGCTTTGATAGACCGTCGCAGTGGCGGCACAAGATTGGAAGTGGCAAGAGCCGGACAAAGACTGCTCCTGGTGTTTGGATTAGCAGTCAAAACACTGTCTTCCAGAGTTGTTTGTGTGCTTCTTACGGAGGATCCAACTTGGGTCGGGGCCTCCAGGGTTTTGTCTAATAGGTTAATTTTGCAGTAGCCACATAAGCCAGATGGAAGCAGAAATCATGAGCATTTTCTTTGAAGTAAATGTATGCTGGGCAGGGAAAAATGTGCGAATGTTGCAAAGGGGTATAGATTGGGGATGCTCTGGTTTGTAAAGTTTTAGCGTCAGTCACATTTGAATAAAAGGAAAAGTTCAGAGAAGCACTAATCCTTCCCAACCCCCATCAGTCTTTTTCTTAAATACAACTCCAGCTACATTGAAAGAACACAAGAACATTCTAGGTTTGCCTGGACTCGCCCCAAATTTCGCAGATATGTATGCTTCGCTTGTAGGTACAGTGTAAACTTGGCAAACCATTCTTGCATTAATTTTCTTCAGAGGTGTTCATTTGGCTTGCAGTCATCAGTTTTGATGTTTCCTCTTGATTCCGTATATTGGATATAGAACTACAATAAACTGGACTCTAGAGATGGTTTTATTTTAACTATCCTATTTCTGAAAAAAAGTTCTCAACAAAATGGACACCCACCATTGTGGTTTTTAAAGAATTACCTATCTGTAAATTCTTGAAGGCAACATAAAAATGTTTTTCCCCCTCTTTTCTTCCAGCAGGGGGACTGAAGTATGCCAATATGGCCAGCTTTCAAGCAATCACCCCTTGAAGCTCTCCCTGTGGTGAAGCTGAGGGATCCCCCGCATTGCACTGTGGGGGACGTCAACCTCAGCCCCAAACCACCCTTCAGATATATTCAGGTAAACTAGTCTATGCAGCAGAGTGGATGAGGAAAACAAAATATTTCTTGGGAAGGGAAGCAGAAAAAAGGTCAAGGAAGAAGTCATCTTTGAAAGGCGGAGGGAGGAAGTCACATGATGAAAAAGATGGGGACAGGTCTTCGCTCAGGCACGGCTCGGTTTCTGATGGGGTCTCTTCCCAGTGCGCCCTGGGAAGTGCGGTCCTCAGCTCTCCAGACTCATGAAGGCCACCACCTGCTCCAGCTTGAAGGCCAGCCTCTGTTTCCTGGCTGCATCGTCCTGCTCCAGTGCGCACACAATCTGCCAGCGGGACATTGAGGTAAACACGGACACATTACTTAAATGATTCAGTGTAACAACTGCAATCAATACTTTCAAATGTGGATTTCATCATAACTAATATAAGGCAATAAGATGTTCCAATGTATTTTATATTTTCTTACTTTTTCAAAACTCTAAATAGTTAGAGAATACTCCACTGAAAAAACAAATTTTCAACATCAAATACTAAAATCCATTTATGCTTGGGAGATGGCTATAAAAATATAGTAGCTTCCTCCTCGTAGAGAACGGAAGCTTTAGTCAGTGTAGATACACAGCCATAAAACTTAAAACGTCTGTAGAGTCTTCTCAAATGGAATTTTCTTCTTCCCTACTTTAGTTTCTCCACAACAGTGTTAAATACTTGTAGAGCTGAACCATTACAGGAAATAGAGCATCAATCAAGTTATTGGCAAGGCAACAATTTTGATGCCTTTTGTTTCCGTCTGGATGGATATTGAAATCCATTGTAACTGCTGTGAATCCGAGCTGACTAAAGCTGCCTTCCTTCGCAGAGAAGAAAGCTACAAACTTTTGAGAGACACCTTTCAAGCCTGAAGGGAGTGGGTGTTTGTTAAGTGTAATTTCCATCACAGGTGGGAGGAACATGTCCTTCTAACTTCTTAAAATTGTCCTCTTACTGCTTGGCCACCATAATCCAAATAAGAAAAAGAGAGCTGATCTGTTAATACAATCGTCTAAATAACCTTCAGTTATAAGCTTTATCAGTTAGTCAGTGACATCAGTGGGTATAAATTGTATTAAATCTTAATCATAATGACACAGATGTGTGTTCAAGAAGTGTAAGTCTCAGTATTACGTACCTCCTCAGTGTATTTGCCCACATAGGAGTAAATCTCACTGAGAGAGCTCATGCTGTTGAACTCGTTCATGTGCATCCGTGACTGTTCTGCCAAGTAGGCATTCATGTCCTGGTCGCTGATCGCTGGCATCTTGTTAATGTCTGAGTAGTACCTATTAAAAAGGAATGAAACAAAGAATAAACCCATGTTAGGACTCGTGTTTACTGCTGAGAACAATGTTAGAAATGGTAAATGATTTGGGAAACAGAATACACCCAGTGCTGTGTTTTAATGTAGATATTGCTGTTGCTGTCCTCTGAGCTCATTACTTCTTACAGTTATTTAAGGCAGTTCTTTGAAGATATGTAACTAATGCATGTAGCACAGTGGCAACAAGTGTGCTGCATAGTAAGTAAGATGGAATCATGGTAAACCATTGACAGGCCTTAGATTTCAACCTTGAACACCACAATAGAACACATACACTGCATTGAGGTAAGGGTAATCAGTCACTGTCAGCAGCAGCTGTGTTGCCCCTATCAACTATGTTAATTAAAACTGGTTATTTACATATTAAATTTTTGTAGCTGCAGCCGCTTGAGGACAGGCCCGGTGTTTGGCTGGGTAATTCTGGGCATGTGTGAAGGAGAGCTGCATTTGCCAGGAAGCAAGTTTTCAGAGCAAACTGAGCAAAGGAAAAGGCAGGTGGGTGTTGCTCATAGCCTTTGCACAGAGGTCATACACACATCAACACCTGTTCAGTGCTGGAGGGCAGTTGTAGGGGGCTCCTAGCAGGGGCTTGTTGGTGTAGAGATCAGGTGTGCTCGTTTAAGGAAAACGGGATTTTCAAAAAGTGATGGGAAATAACAATAACTGAGGTTATTTCCATCATTATACTACACTTTATAGTTCTAAAGTTAATCAATTGCTATTTTGGATCAATTTTTTCAAGCATAACTGTTTAAATATTGCAGACATGTATGTCAACTGTCTGTCTCTTATGCATTCATAACAAGGTACTGGACTAGGGCAAGACATTCATTCTGTGAAAGCATCTCTATGGAAAAACTGCTTTTATGGTCATTTAAAGTACAGTGTAAAATAACATGTGCTTTCAGGCAGTGATACTGTTAACATTATTTAACATTCATCTGTAATTACCTAATATTTCTCTCCTGTCAAATTCACAAAACCTACTGCCAAATAAAAACAAAACTTTTGAACACAAGCAGCCTCTAGAAGACCATAGATCTTCATTGCTTAGTTGCAATAAGAGCTGCGCCATGAGTTGTATTCTATTAAAAAGGGCCATAAATTGTTAGCTTTGCACATCTACTAAACTATATGCAAACACTCTGTAAACAAATAATGTTTTGACAGCCGTGATGGATTTGTCATTGTCTGGAGACCATCAACTCCCACATCAAATTCAAGGCAAGTGTCAATATCTCACTAGCCCGCTTCACTTCACAGCCCCAAATTAATAACATCAACATATTGTAGCAAGTAAAAAGCTCTGTGGGATATCATGGCTCTGCCCAACCGCACTGCCTCCAAATCCCAAATATAAGGAAAACTGCTGAAAATGCACACTTGTCCAATTGGTGACTTGTGTCATTTATTAGCGTTTAATGTGGTTTTCTTTCGTAGATTGACTGCAGTATAGTGCAAACTCAATGCCCACATGTGTTCTGTCTCTACAGAGAAGCACTCAAAAAGCAGCAGAGATTTCCTTCCTGAGACACAGGCTTCCATTAGCACACTCACCAGGTAAAGACGTCCTATCTTTACAATTAAGCTGGAGCATGAAGGTGAGAGGAAAAGAGGATGTCTCCTCTATACCTCTATGGTGTTCACTTCCATTCCTCTCCCTCAGCAGTCCTCTTTTATAACTGCTGCATTCTGCCTTTTAAATCCTCTCCCTGGCATGACCCATACTCTGTCATGGTTGGACAGCAGAGTGAAGCAGCAGTAGATCCACCCATACTTGGTCATTACTATATTACTGAGGCTTTTCCAACTGAATAAACCAGTTCCACTGTGGGGTGTTCACTGATGATGGTATTGCTCCACCAAACTTGCAACACAGGCATGATTTTTTTTTATATACACACACTTCAGGAGAGTAGAAGGTTTCTATTTATAGCTTTTTATATGAACAGCATTTCCTTAAAAAGTCCCCAAGCATTCATATACATCACAAATCTCAGACTGAACCTTGTTTGTGAGGGCTTTAAGCAATATCTAAATACAGGCTAAAATTTCTGCTTGTGCTGCCCCCTACAGTAGCAGTCTCAGCACTCTTACAGCATCCAAACATATCCATGCATGAATCAGCAGCAGTTCCTCACTCTCTAGACACACACAGGACTAATGAGTACAGTCCTGAGCCTGAAGCTCCTCATTTGGTTTCACCCATTCAGCAGCACAAATTGTATATTCTTATTCTGAAGCTTGCCTTGTGACAAAGAAACCAACACATAAATACTCTGACCGCTTCACACTACCCCATCTTTTATTCAGGACCTCTTCTCCTGCTGACAAATAAATTTAATAAAACTCTCATTTTAACAAATTACTGCTACTGCTTTCTTTCTCTTTTTTTTCCACACTTGTGTCTGCACCCTCCCAACACACTGACTCCTCTGTACTGTAGATCTTGAGCCCTGGGGCGCTCCCATCCATTCCGACTGTGTTGTAATTTGGATTGTGTTTCATGGCCCATAGATCACAGTGCTACCATCGCGTTGTGTGTGTTGAAATGAAACATGGCTGATGCAGGTTTTCTGATGTTTTGACTCACATAAGAGCCCACTTTCTCTTACACACACTTTCTGCCTTCATCCATCCAGTGTTTGTTGTGTACATGTGTACATTTTATCAACAGCTCACCTCTCCACCCAGCTCTTGTAGCTGGGAATGTCCTTGGCATAAAGCAGCTTGTTGGAGGGTGAGTCCTTCCCAAGGCGGTGTTCTGAGGTGGAGCAGGAGTCCATGAAGGTCTGGGCCACCACAGACAGACAGGCATCTGTGATGCTGCTCTTATGTATGTCAAACACAAACTGGGGGTTCTTGATCACATTCACCCAGAAACGCAGAGGTAGGCTACAGAGAGATGGAAAGAGAGAACATGTTTTAATGGCAAACCGGTTTTGATTATACAAGTTCAGACTTTTACTTTTTCTTTACAGTCAAATAATGGCATATTAATGTGCTGCATTCAGTCTCCATTTAATGTTTTCCTGAAGTTTTAATGCTCAATATTTAATATTATGTTGTGAGTGTCTTAATGTGTTTTACTGTAACTGAAATAGTGCCACCTGTAACCAAAATGCCATCTGTTAAAAACAACAACTAAGAGCTAATGAGACAAAATAATTTTATGCATATTGATGTACTCTGCTGTGTTAGTCCTCCTGTCTTACAAATTACTTTTACTCATTTCCATCTCTGTGACAGAATGGTCAAATAGCCATACAAGCAGGAACAAAGAGTGTAAAGTAAAACAACAGTCTGTGTCCGGTTGAACTGCTCTGAGATTAAGTCCCTAAATGACATTTTTATATTTGCTAGAGCCAGCCAGGCAATAGACATGAGCATATTATGCGCCAGAAGGGGGACGAGGATTCATTCACTTTGCAAAGCTAGTACACAGGCCCTGCTGTTGCCGATGTGCTCTATTTGATGTGTGTGCTCAATTCAATAAAGCCTTTATCTTTAAAACCAGGTGGTGGCTGGCTCTCATTTTTTCCAGCAGTATCCAGGGGTCCTCGCTGGGGGCCGCACAGTGACACAGTTCATATTGCCTTGTTTGTGCAAGTGGGTCCTATTTTGTGCCTGTCCAGAATAATAAAAATATACAAGTCTGTTTATTTGCAGGGCTTGTTTCTGCCAAAATGAATAGATATAGGGCCACCATTATCTGTGTGATGCAGTGAAAGGGCTCAGGTGGTATTAAGAAAGACCTGAGTGTTACCTGGATCTCTGTATCTTTACTATTCTCTGGGCTATGTGCTTTTAGCTGATGTGGCACAAATCAACAGGAGAGACACTGCAGTCTAGTCTGCATAGGAGTGCCTCTGTGTGGCACAATATCAAAGGATAAAGGGAAAAAAATCCAAACTGAAATGCAATCATTTAAATACCTCCAGTGCTCCCCTACCATCCCACTAAGCATTCATCCTAGCACAACCACCCACAAAGCCATTCAGATGTACAATCTAACAAAAGAGGATTTGGATTTAGCGGAAGAAAACTCTGCATTATGACTTCAAAATTAATCTAAGCAAAGAATCTAGTGGGATTAGGTGCAGGGATCAAAGGGATATTAACACCACTGCTGTCCATCCTTGATTGTTGACAATCTGCCCCAGCTGTCCCTGCTTTGAGATATGTGCTGTTCCAATCAGCAGGTCCCCCACATGATTCTGTGCATTTAAAATGATCACCATAATAACTTAATAACATATTATCTATTGTGTTTAAAATAGGCTGAATTTCTAAAGCAATTCATGCTGGGGAGTTTTAGGAATTTGAAGGATGGCCATGATCGGTCCTTTTGGTCAGGGATTATCTTAAATATCAGCTGCCAAGATCAAGGGCATCTCTTGTTGTAGAGGCATTATGCTGGGAGAGTAAAAAGAAATCCACCAATTTAGGACTATGAAGTGTTATATACTAAAAAAAAACAACAACAAAAGAAAATAGCACCTTTACCCACTACTCTAATATGAAGTATTTGACAGTATAGGACACGGTTCTTACAGTAATTGTATTCACTAAATAGTGTTTGGTGTAGGTAAATCTCTTTCGTGGATCAGACTATGTTCTTAGAGTGTTAGCCCATTTAAAATCAACTCTGCTAATCCTTACCAACTCGTCAAACTTAACAGTCTATGTTGACAAAATTTCTTAATTGCCAAGGAGCAAAACAACTGCACTACTATAAGCTCTATTTACTGTTCGTGGGCCCAGTTCCAAATATTTCAACAGCCCCTGTACTGCAAATAAACACAAAAAAAAATACATCTGCACCAACTGAGTCTCCCTGACGTCTTTTGGTAACGTGCACTAATTGACACTTTGTGCCCTTGAATCTGTAGTTGTGGGATGTTGTCCCATTCCTGCAGACAGGCCTAATAAAGTTGCTTGCCATTGGCAGGCAAAGGGTCACAGATGTTATGATCTAGGCCATCCCATTCGAGGCATTACAGCACAGACAGGGAACTGACCGAGCCTGACCTTTTTCATGCAGCAACGTAAGGTCTGAATTAACAGCTTTATAAAGGTGACCTGACCGGGCATTGTTCCAACCTTGGTAGGCAAAGAGACACAACCTTTCATGTGAATGGGAAGTTGCAGTCCACTATTGAACAAGCTGTATGCCAAGACAAAGGGCTTAAAACTATTTGAAAACTTTATGTAAATTACGCACCGTGCAACTTAATAATATAATAATAATAATGATAAGATAATTAGCATAACCCTAAAAGTTTAATGATGCCCTTTACAATCTGAGTGTGCTGGGATTGTGGCATGACAGCAGATAGGTGGTTATCTTCATGCAGAAATGAGGGACGTGCGTGCCAGTTTTGTACAATAATTAAAATTCTATCTTTTGCGTCCCGACATGACAAACACACAGAGATGGAGACACATACACACACACCAAATACAGAGGAGTGAGGATGAGAGGAGACTCTGACACACTGCCGCTAATCCAAAAGATACCATCTGGAGATGCTCTCGGAGCCAGTGACTCATGCATGCACACACTTAACTTTACACACATACAAATACACATTACAGTTCTGTTGCACAATGCAGAAACAACTAAAATTTAAACGGAATTTTAACTTGCATAATTAAAATTCACAGACACATGACAGATTACTTTTACTGCTATTGCTATCACTAGTCTGTTGTGAAGGATGACCTTGGATTGTGGGTCGCAGATATTTTCTTGGGCTACCGTACAGCTCTGAAGGAGCATGCCATGCGTGAGTATGAGTATGCAAATCAAGTCACATGTAAAAATGTTATGATCTCATATGACAATGTATATCATTGTCATATGAGATCATGAAAAAAGCACTACAGGCAGGGGGATACTCTAATAAGGGTTACATCAGAGGATGTACAGTGGCACTCAGATGGTGGGGAAACCCTGAAGAGGAGGTTGGGGTTGAAGTTAATGGCATGTGTGATGACGATGGGCCTGGAAGGTTTAATGGGACGGGGGCCCAGCATGGGAGCAGCACTGGCATTATTATTCTCTACCCATCAGACAAAATGTTGGCTTTTGTTGCAGCCAAGATTGCACTCTTTTGAGATGATTAAAGGTTAGAGGTAAGCACACACAGTGAGAAGAGGACAGACACAGGAATATGCACATCCCACACAGAGAAGATATCTGTGGTGGCATCAGCACAAACTGTTGTGTGCAATCTAAGTGGCTTTTTGTGATGGTGTGTTATGATAAATTGCTATTCATTCACAGCCCTCTAGTGAGAGCCCATTCCATTAAAAGTCTAATGTAAGAGCGACTCGTGCTCTCAGAAAACACTTAACACACACATTGCAAATGGCCCAATAATGCAGATGCTGTAAAGGACCAAAATTAGGACTAAAGCGTAAAGTAAATAATATTTCTCCCCCTTCTTTAGATTCTCCTTTCCCATTCCTCCCTCTGTCTTTCTATTTGTCCCTTGATGCACATCAATTTTATCCTCCCATCTCCATGGTTCCCCCGGGCCTTGGTCTGAGTGATGCATGCTGGGATCTTGGCAGAGGCCAGGAGGCTAATGAGATATTAGTGTGCGTTTAACTCCCACTGAGTTCACTTCCCTTTCTTCACATTTTCATTTCTCTCCTCACTGCGTTATGGTGCACTGTTGGTTATTTAACCCCTACCAACCTTTTAAGGTGGAGTCACAGAGGTCAGTATGGTCTAAATTAATCAGTAGATATTAATTTAGAGGTGCACTTCCTCCACCTGGGAGTGTAAATTTGTCACTATGGAGATTTCCACAGTGACAGGCGCTTTTTGGCCCAGTTATCCATGATAATAGATGGAAAGTCTTGGCAGCCAATTGGATTAGCCCCTTGTGGTTGGCTTTAACGAAGATTACACGCCCCTGTGGTTAATGGATATTAGGAAGGGAAGAGGCGTGTGGTGAAGCTTGGCACTGACACAGGGCAATACCAGGGCAATGCCATCTGAAATTTGCCAAAATGTACTGATTATGTCTGCAGTGCCTTAAACAACAGCGCAGAAAGAAAAGGCTATGAACTGAGCCAGAGGCACCACACTGCTGTACAAATTATGAAATAAATTTTGTGTCTGTCAAAAGATTCAAGTAACAGCCTCAACAACCTCAAGTGTTTATGACCACCATGAGTCCACCATGCACGTTTCTGTGTTTGCAGTCAAATTCAGAAGCTTAAGTTCTCAACTCACCAGTTGCTCTTCCATGTGTGTCGGACATGAGGGTCATGGATGTTGTGTTTGTCGGCCTGCTCGTCCAGGAAGTCAAACATGTATTTGATGGCCAGTGGCAGGGCGCTGCCTCGATGGGCTGTGCTGAAGATGGTCTCAAACAGGTCGTCCACAAACTTCTGTAACGTACCCTACAGAGGAGGGAGAGAGAAGATGAAAAACTGATTACATTAAGCCCAAAACCATGTACTTAATTAAAAAAAACCAATAATAGTTATTTTGAATATAAAAAAGTACAGAGCTATACAAAACTTTGCGATTCTACAACTTAAGTGTGTTGAGTCAGCATCTATATTAAACCCACATAACCAATGAATGAGATTGTCACTCTAATACATTTTGCAACATACCAATGGCTGTGTGGACAGAAAGCCTGGCATAAACCTGTGTATATTTTACCTGTGTGAGTTTGAGTTGTGCCGTGCATGTCACTTTGTCCCCTAGCTCCGATGTTTATGTCTGACTCCTATCTCATAGACCTGGCCCCCTAAATCTGCTTGCAGCTTTGATGGGGGAAATTGTTATTTCACAGCTGACTTTTAATAATATCTGGGAACAGGAGGCGCATCTCCTAAGCCTCTTTGTGCTGCCGGATTAGCTCCCACACTGCACCATTGACCCTAATTTGATTTAATGTTGGCGACTTTAAGAAGGAGGAGGAGGAGAGAGAGGAGAGACAGAGACTGAGGGAATCTAATCCTCTTGTAAAGAATGAGCTGATGGGATGCACAGGAAAAGGCGAGACCGAGGGATGGGAAATGAAACGACAGAGGTTTCCTATCAGGAGAAGAGGCCATTGAGTGTGGCAGATGAGGTGTGTACAGGCACTGGCAAATAAAAATCCAATTTGGGTTGGAGCGGGTGACCGAATCACTGAGTCAAAGGAGGTAGAAGAGAGTGGGAGGAGAGAATCCTGTTAGTCCGACAATCACGGCTATAATTCTAATGTGGCCCACATTCCTGACAGCTTATCGTTTTTCTATGAAGATGGAATCTCATATCTCTTTATCAAGCCCACGTGCCTTCCAAGTGACAGTCTGCATTAGCTGGCAAGGGAAGACCGAACATTTTATGTGGGCATGCATACTATATGTGTGTGCAGATACCAAAACCTGCGTGTGCCTGAGTGCTGTGACATTTTACATCCTCCATCTCAAGGGGGACTTATGCATCAACACTGTCATCATCAACAGGGTTCTCTTGTTCCCTGGTGGAGCTGAAACTGCCAACACACACCCTCCCCACGACCATCTACCCTGTCATTAGACCACACTCTAAACACAATGTGTCATATGGATGTTTTGATGCTGTCTGCCTCCACATTGAAATGAGAGGAAAGCAAATAATCAGAATGGTGGAGATGCAGCTCAAAACAGAAATAGAGAAACGAAGGAGGAGACACGGTGAGGTAGAGATGGACACACACATTCTTGTGTGTGCAAGTGAGGATAGAAAATGCAATCCTTCCCTGTGCCCCCTCTGCTCTCCACACATGAACACGCCCCGTACCCACACTCAGTCAGAGTGACACTGATGGAGCTAATATGAGAGACGTCAGCGGCGTTGCCAGGGAGAGGTATTTATTGGCAAGGTGAAAGCCAAACGCAGTCAATTACACTGCCTGTCTGCTCAATCATTTCTCACCAAGAAAGATGGCCGGCCAAGATAAACTGGTTATTTCACAAAAACAATCCATCTGGAAAGATGATGTGCTGTCTCCAGTCAGAAGCCACCTTCCTGCACTCTGGAATGGGATAATGGCAGGGAAGTACAGCGATGTGCAGAGGGTGAGAGGTGACGTGCACATGTGTAGGTACAGTATGTTTCACGGTGACTGCTGCTCCATCCTCCTACCTTCTGTTCTCTTTAGTTCCTCTCATACGTGGCTTATCATGTCCTGTTTCACTAACACTGTCATACCTCTCCTGCCCTGTTGTTGTCACCGTCTCAGTTATCTGCTTTAATTGATCAGCTGATTTTGCTCATCTGCCCACACATCTGCACTGTCATTAGTTCTCCCTCTGTTTATACAGAGGGAACTGATCAGTGATGTCTGCCACGTTAAGTAATATTTAACTGCATCCATGTGTGGTCTGCTGATGATTTTTTTTTTATATATAGAAATAAACTTCACTTAAGTCGTAGGGAATAAAATACACTTTTCTTAGGTCAATGTATTCAGGGGTTTTTCTGGTGCAATCTTTTGGTGGCAAACGCCAGCTAATGTTGTGACCTTCATAGATAGCTACATAAGTGATGTTACTGTCTCTTCTGACGTTTTGTGTACTGTTGATTAGTGTTGCTTGTGAACCAATGCAGCACGAGTCTCGTGTGGCCTGATGCACAAGACATCCAGGAATGGATGTTTTTGTTCTGCTGCTTCGTTTTTTGTGTTTGTGAGGCTCTCTGTTTTAGACTCCTGCCAACATACATATAAGTGAGCTGATGATCTCCATGTGAAATGCTAAACAAAGGTGGGCAGTGGATCAGAAAAACAAACTGAAATGTTCCTGAATCAAAAAAATTACAACAGTAACATTTGTCAAATCGTAGCTTTTTCTTTTACCTTTCCTGTACGCCTGTCTGTGCGTCTGATAGAGTGAATGAAAAAAGAGGAAGGAGGCGCTTTCAGAGTGGATTGGATATTTGCATTCAGCTGTTGGATCAAAGTCACATTTTCCTTCAAACCAAATTAACTTTTTTTTTCTGGAGGCTATTGTTGCAAGGCACATTCAAAAAGACTAATTTTATAGCCATTTCTATTTTTGCCTGATCATTTTTTTCATTACAGAAACACCTTCGCTAGCTGCATGGGTCTTTTCTTCTTCACCTTTTTGATATGCTGCCGTGTCGACGCAACAGCAAAATGAAAAGAGAAAACAAACAGAAATATCTATTTTCTCTTTCTCACCTGAGGGGATAGAGGAATACATTTGAATAATCTTTTCCACTGAGATGACTCATCCAAAGTAAACATGAATATTTAAATAAAGTGAGGGTTTTCTGAGTCACGGTAACACATGGTGAAGGTTATAGTGACCTTTTAGCCTTTCACCTGCTGTACTGCTCAAGAAAAGAAACATTTCCACATACAGTAGTTAAAAATGTAACTGTCGGGACAGAGAGTTAAACTCCTTTTTTTGTTATGCCCTGAAAAATGTTCCAGAACCAAAGAAAGTGTGAGACACAAGAAAGCATTAAAAATAAATCACCAGATACAGTAGTACTAATACATTAAATGCAAGATTTTTTCTAAAGCACAGATGGCTCACCTTGGTAGCCAGAAGTCTTGTCAGGTAGATCTCAGAGACCATCTTGCTGCCGCGGTCGCCCTCCTTCTGGTCTCCGTGCTCATGGTTCTTCACCAGGTGCCAAACCTTGACCCCACTCTCCAGGTCAGGTGTGATCATAGGAGTACGGGAACGCAGGCTGTCAGGGCTTCCAGTGTACTTGATCATGTTCTCTGTAAAGAACAACATGTATTAGTTCATGTAGAACTGATGTAAATCAAAAGGTCAGAAAACCACAATGTCCAATCAGTGTTTGTTTTCTTCTATCATGAGTTAAAATTCAGCTGGTTTTTAACTTCTTATAATGATATAAAGGGACTTTATCTCATTAACCTTTGTGTACTCCTACAAAGATCTGTAAAGTGTATGCTAAAAATAAAAAGATTAATTTTGTTGTATTTTCCCCTGGTTACAAAATGAGAAAAACAAGACACATCTAAACTTTAATCAGAGTAGTGTGAGGTAAACAATAGGAAAAGAAAGCCAACACAAAAGGAGCACAAACACAGAAACAAATTAAAAAACAAGCTAAAAAATACAAGCCTGTCGCTTCACCAAAGAGGAAAAGAAAAGCCATAACCTGCATGTCAGCTACAGAATACATTTTTTTTTTTAGCTTGTGGGTCCCAATTTACAGGTCTGGGAGATTGGATATGAAACTTTTAGAAAGTGTGCATGGTTAATTTTTCATGCCTTCTTCTCCTAGGGACGAGACATGGCATCGCCGGCTGACACAAAATCGAACAGGTGTCAGACGAGATGAAATATGTATGGCCCACCCAATGGCCGGAGTGGCGATGACATTTCCAAACACATGGCTCAATGAATGTTTACACAGTGTGAAAAAAATTGATCAGTGGGTGCGGTTTAGAGAGAGAGAAGTGAAAAAAAAGAGTGTTTTTCACCGTGACAGAAATCAATCTGTCCAGAGAGAAAAGCGGGAGGAGAGAGTTCGGGAGGGGGGGAAGAGACAGCTGGAGACATCAGATACAGAGTGTGCATGTATGTCGGCTGCTCAAATGTAATTACAGCATGATCAACTGAAAATGTTTCTCTCCTATAGGATACTTCAGTGAGCAATATTTAACTAGAGCTTTGTTATAAGACCTGTGTCAAGTATTCTCCACAGTACAGCTATTTTTTTTCAGGGACGGCGGACAACTGCAACACTAATTGTGCTGTTTTTGAGGTTGTGTGAGAGCAAGAGGATGTGAGCTGGGTCGCTGTATAAAGGGAGAGTGGATAGTACATTCATTTTGTTGTTAATTATTTATTCAAGAAGTTAGAAAGCTGAGGGTGATGCAGAGTCAGGGATACACAGGAGAGAGATTTCTGGTTGGATTCTATTCTGATCTAGCTCCACACAAAGGAGGTGTTATTTTTCTGTTTTCTGTTTTCTCTCCTTGTGGTTTTTGATGGAAATATTACATCAAAGACGCAAAAAAGTTTCTCTTTTCATGGTCTGACTCAACATGTTACACAGTGTTTGTCTTAATCTCTACTTTTTCCACAACTTTCTTTCTTGCTTCATCTCCCGCTTCAGCAGCTATATTAAATTCAGCCTTGTCTCTTTCTTCAGTATTTGGCCATTGTACTCAGAAAGAGTTCAAAGTCACTCTCAAGTACCATGCCAGTTGTGAAGTGGATCACACATGTGTTTGAAGTCAATCCCTTAAAAAAATGTGGAGGGAGATATTCCTGGCATCCCCTCCTTTTTCTGTTGGACCTTGTCCTATGTGGTCTAATTTGGAGCCGCAGAAGCAAGGTGAGACCGTATGGAGATGAGGCAGTGCTAATAATGTGGCACCACATTTGATGTGTCTGAAGTGTTTGTGGCCAGCGAGGCTGGCCCTTTGATCAGCTACTAACTTGATGCTTTCTCAGGTTCAAGGAGACATGAAGCAGACGGACAGGCGGAAAAACACTGGCACATGGAAGTACTTGGCGTCTCAAGAGGCCAGAACAACCGAAGAAAAAGTCAATTTGGTCTCTTGTTATGTTTTCTAAATCTTTTCAGTTACTATAAATTGTGTCTTGTCTTTCTAGGTCTGTCATTGTTGTCATGCAGGGTCGTGTGGATGGCCCCCCATCTTTCTAATATTGTATTTGATAGATTCATATTGGATATTTGTATTGTTAGGTTTGTGATTTGATTGACTTATTATTGATCAAATGCATGTTTGCTTATAAGGAGCAATGTGTATTAGTTTTATAGTTTAAAACCAATGTTAAAAAATGATTGAAAGCCAGTCATGTTGTCACTAAAGTCTGATAATATCCTTTTTAATGCATAGACACTGGTCTGTCCTGCAGGTGTATATTTATTAATGTTATATTAATATGAAAGGTCTGTTGGTAAAGTGGTTCTCTGACACAGAAACTACTGAAACTTTAAGATGTACAGAAACTGTTCAGCTTACCATATTTACTTGCAGAGGTACGAGACACAGTGGAGTTGTTTACTGAATTGTAGGCTGTAACTTGCTTGGGAACCAAGGCCATTACTGCATTATCAGGTACCTGAAAAACAGATGCACACGTATTATGCAAATGACTATTCAAAACAAAAGCCATTTGCGGAGATTTTGTTTTTTCATTTGTGCAGATTTCCAACATAACCAATCAGAAAACCAATAGATCATTGTGTTGTTGTCATTTTCCATATTTCTCTCCATCTATTCTGGTTTCATGCGGATAAACAGAATATCTTATTACCCGTATGTGTTCGGTTCAGCCCACACACGCATATGATGACTGACAGGGGGAGGGAGAGTTTATCAGAGCATCATACAGGCCTGTGTGAGAGGGGATGTCCCTCAGTCTCTGTTCAATAATACCTTTCCTCTAGGGTTGGGTAGTGTGTATGTGTGGTTGAGAGTGTGTGTATGTAGGTGTGAAGAATCAAGCAATGTGTGTGTGTGTGTGTGTCTGTCTGTATTGGTCTATGTAAATAAGTGTGTGTATGTATGAATGAATGAGTCAATCATGCGCTCCTCCTTCCCCAGTCAGCCAAACAGGATTCAATTAACACAACTGGGATGTACTCTTTCCCAGCCCTCACACGCACACACACACACACACACACACACACACACACACACACACACACACACACACACACACCTACACACACAGTCAGTATACCCCAATTCTGCATAATTTGGATACCCGTGCTGCAGGGGAAGGGGAAGGCAGGGTTAATTGAAGTGATCTCTATCATAGTGTGGGTGGATGGGACAGGGAATAAGGACCAAGGGCCTTCTGTGCATATATGTATATATGTGTGTGTGTGTGTGTGTGTGTGTGGGGGGTTGTTACTAAGATTGTATCATTATATCACCCAGTCACTCAATCTGCTCGTTTCGCATAATACATTTCTATTATTGTAAGCAGGAGGCCCACAGGGCAGATCTTGTTATTCCTTTGTGGGGAGCCCCCCAACTCTCCAACACCCTTAAGCATGCTCCCTGATCACTGCTCTTAGATGTTGAATGGAATAAAAAAAAAAAACGAGCAAGCACAATGGAACATAATGAAAAGGAGGAGTGGCATTTGGGGAAATAACATTTGCAGGAGAGGATAAAGGCATAAAGCACAGCACAGATTCATGAAAGAGAGGAGGAGGAGGAGAGATATGTCTCTCATTATGGGGACAAAAGATCTGATATCACAAATGCCAATTTCATGTGCTGTTGTCCTGAACAACAAATACAACTTTTCACTGAGTTTGTGATGCAAACGGTCACACTGTAACTGAAAGCAGAGTGAGCGGGTGAGTTTGACGAGTGGCAGATCAACCCAGATTAGTTTAATAAAGGACAGCACATGATTCTATTGAGTGTGTCTGGTCGTTCATGTTAGCTTCTAATAAGACAAACAATATTTAGACAACATGTCTGGAGGACATCCTGAGACCAAATATACTAGCACATCTGGGTTGGCATCAATCAATAGAGTGCATCAATCGATTTGATTAGTGAAGCGACAAGATCTTCAACAAAAGATTTATATATTTAACCTTTTTAAACTCAAGCCACAACATCTCTGTAAAATAAAGTTATAAAAACACATCTGGATATGTTAAGTGTGGAACTGTAGATGCTCTTTGCTGAAGTCTGAATGTGTTTGTGGTTCTTCCTCCTTATGCTTAGCCTGCTGACAAATTTTCTGAGTGTTTTTGAGTTGTTGTTTTTTTGGTCTGTCAAGGATAAGACACCCTCATTCCCTGGCCTGAAAAAATGAATTAACTTCTGTCTTCATTATCTTATCTCCGATTTGAATCAGCTCCCTAATCCATTCCACCCGCGCCTCGTACTCCAAGCTTGTTGACACTTGCTGACGCTGACATTTAATTTAGGCACGTGCAAACTGCACTTGGAGGGGACAGTGGCTGCTCGCTTAGCTGCTCGAATTATTAACAGCATATTGACAAAGCAGGCCTGTTTTTTCCATTCAGTCTCATTCTGGTTGGTTGGATGTACGGTCCTCACTAATGATGCACAAAACACCTGCTGATACGTGTTGGTCTGACACTCAGCTTGAAAGCATTTTGCGTTCAATGAGCTAGACGTATGTGTATTTTATGCACATCTTCATGTTGCTGCCTATTATTAAATGTCTGTATTACAATCTTACCCTGTACTATTATCTGTGCATTTGTGTGCGTGCATACAGTACCTGGTGTCTCTGTGATCACTGATGTGTCTATTCTGTAACACTAATCCACTTCAGAAAGAAGACGACACTTAGCCAGCACATCAGATTTTATCTTGAGCTCTCTCCACATTAGGGATTACTTCCAGGTGTCACTGTTGTTGGTCACTTCTCTGCCTTGCCCTGCCTCATTCCCCTTCACCTGACAGATAACTTGTGTTTGTAGCGAGTGTCTGTCAGCTCGGGTCTTGCACAGCTAAATAAATGACTGAACTGTCCATTAGAAAGTTTTTGAGCTTAGTGAATATCATCATGTCACAGCCTAAGAGGAAAATGTTGAAGTTAGTTAAGACAGCATCAGAGACAGATAGGTGACTGTAGACAGAGGCATGATGGGTGGTAAAGAGAGAGAGCTGAAATTAATAAGTAAAGTACCCAAGAAAATACTAAATATCAGGCTTTTGTGTCAGAGGCACGTTTCAGCATTGTGTTTGTGTACCTTTGTTGTGGAAATGGGATGAAAACAACCATACCTTTGTTGAAAGAAAGAATATGCGAGTGTCTTCAAATAAAAGACATAATTTATCTATTACAAGCTCCAGAGGGCTAAGTCTCTGCAGATAACAATCTCTCTTTTCTTTTTCTCCTTTGTGTGAGAGCCCAAACTTTACAAACCCTTTGTATTTCCAAGACTTCAACGACTTTACTTAAATAACTTTAACACATTTCTGTCAATGTTAAAATCATTTTTAAAAAGCACACACATCTATTGTATGGGTGTCCCACATCACAGACCCAAATCAATTGGTATTTAAAGAGGAAAAATAAACTGTATGCATACACAACAGAATATACACTCATATATACCTGATAATGGAACAGCATGTTCAGTCTCTTCCAGTCACCCTCAATCTTTGTGGTAACGTCCTCATCCTGCAGGATCATGCGCTGTCCTCGACCCTGACGCCATTCTGCAACCACAAAGGAAAAAAAAATTAAACAATCAGGATAGGGCCAACCATATTCATGTGATGTTACTCCTTTGACCACATTTACTTTTTAGATAAAATCTTGCTGTGATGTTTGCATGCTGATACAGTATGCATTTGGAGACAGTTGTGTTTTTTAACAACAGTAATTAAGGCATATAAACAGTTGGTGATAAAAACCTAAGGGTATGTTTGCAGTGACAGCCAATGTGTTTAAGTTAAAATCTAAAAGAAATATATATGTTAAGTGTGTGTAACTGGGACAGAAAAGTAGTTGTCACTATCTACTTTACCTATTTTTTTTTCTTCAGAACAATCATTTCATATAATCATGAAAAGCCCGAATAGAATCAAAACGAGGAGTCAAACACTAAATTTGAAGAGTAGGAGTAGCAGTGAAAGGCAAAGAGATATAGAACTAAAAGAGAAAAGGCACATGTGAGAGACAGTAACAAAAAGTTGAATTAATCACCCACACTGCTCTTTTTTTGAATGAAACACTCCCTCTAGCTTTCCATCTCTTTCGCTGGTGCGATCAATGGGTGTGATTACAGTTGCATGCCCAAGGCTCGTGCACTTCCTTTTCCATCTGCAGCACAGGTCCTTTTGCTCTGGACTCTGAAGACGCTATTGGTCCCTGCTCTCCCCTTGTCAAACCACCATCTACTGCTCTAAGCCCCCTGCCTAGCTGCTCTTACATTGTCTGGAGCTGTGGTTGAAGCAGACCAAACTAATGTCCACACCAACAGGATATGAGGAAACTAGAAAGCTGTAAACATAAAGCGATCGCACATCTACTCATTTTCATACACTTCAACAAGTAATAGTGCACATGACAATGTCTTTCATTTAAACAACACAATGGAATTTACATGACCTTACAGCAAAATTACATCTACACTACATACACATCAGACTTTCCACATCTGTGCAACCTCAGCACAAAACAAAACAAAAGCTTTGCTAGAAACATCTCACAATGCCCACCAACATTATCATAAGTGAAAATGGAAAGCCATCTCGAAAACAAACAAGCAGATGATTCCTCTATTCTTTTTGCAGATATCATGGGCTTTATGAATACGTTATCGTGTCTGTGTCTCCCTGCTGTGTGTCCCACTTGTGTCGGCCACTGTCATCTCCTATTCTGATCACAAACAGGAAAACAAAGCGGCAATCATTGTGGCGCATGACGAGACCTGTCTTTGGAGGATCGACCAGACTTGTGTTGGCATTTGAAAGATCTGCAGGAAATAAAGATTCTCCTGTTGTTTTTGTCTATACAGTACATCTTCCCATAAAGATGCAAATGAGTGGCCGTCTCCAGTCGAGGCTCAGTAAACAAGTGAAGGAGAGACAGAAGCAAATAAATAAAAGAATAAACTCGGTGTGGGACCAGAGCAAACTGAGAATACTCTGATTCCTAAATTCAGTGGTCGCTACTCAGGAGGAGTGTGTATAGGCTTGCATTGCTCACATACAGCCAAAGAGATAGGGGCTTTTGGGAGTGTATGGAGGCTGATGGTGAAGAGAAAAGGCTGAAGGTGACTGTTGTACTCCACAGAGATGCATGACACACATTTGTTACTGGCAACATGGGACACAAAGACACACATACACACAGGGCCCAGCTTCTTTGTTCTCAGGCCCCATCTTCTCTAAAACCCTGCAGGGGACTGTGGATTGCAGCAGAAGGGAATTAAAAACAATATCTGGGATAACAACACTCCTGGCCAATCTGTCTCAGGACAGGCCTGGCACAATCCCATTATCCTTATCAACCGTTGCAATCAGTCTGTGTTTGTATGCGCGCGTGTGTTTGTGTGTGTGTGTGTGTGTCAGAGATCATGAAAAACCACTGACATCACCTGAGAGCAGCTAGAGCACCTCTCTTCCAAGTTAAAATGTGTTTCAAAATAACAAATCAACTAAAGGGACAACCTGTTTCCACTCAAGCATTATCATCTGCATAAATAGCACGAGACCAGAAATGTTAATTACAACAGCATGATTTGAAAACAAACAAAAAAGTGAGTAAAATAGTGTCAAACATGTGCAGTCTGTTTATGGACAGGAGAGATATTTCTTCTAATCTGTGCAGCATGTCAAATACATAGAGTAAATATAGCACTGAAGAAAAAATTCCATATGCGTGTTCTCTTGTGAGCTCACATTTACTCATTCTCTCTCTTTTGCTCACAATCACAGACACACAGCACAAGCGGCTGGCTAACTCTCACAATTTCCAATTCCCTTTCGTAATAAAACAATAATAGAACAACACATCCTGCCCAAAGGGGGCCATAAAACAATTTTATCCAGGAATGTCGTCAAAAGGCTAAACCAATCTCTTCACTTAGCTATCACACTGGCTGATTCCCTATGGTATGCACTCAGCCCATCTTGAATCTGGGGTTGGTTATAAATATGCTATTACAAACACACAACAGGGGCTCAAAAAATCCATCTGGCAATATTAAACCATAAAAAGCATGGCGCATGGTGCAGAGACAGCCTGTAGGTATCGGCAGACAAACAATCGTGGATAATATTGTTATGCTCACAAGCCTGCATGTCTGTGTACATGTTTTGTACACACACACACACACACACACACACACACACACACACACACACACACGCACAAACACACACACGCAAGGAGTACCAAATCCCCTGACTGCTTGATGCCGAGAAGGTACATCATTGCACCCTCTCCTATCAAAGGGGCCCTTAAAGTAATTTGCAATTATATTAGACCCATGTTAGATACAATTGAGTTACCCAAGAAATACAGTTGAACAACTCAGGGTAAAGGGAGGAAGACAGGAAGGAAAAAAAGAACACTAGGAAAATGATTTTCTAGGGAAGAGATCACTGAGCGTCTCGATTGATTAGCTGATCAATCATGTGACTCAGACGCTAGTCGACAAGAGAGTCAATCGATGGGAAGTTTGGGGAGGGGAGAGACCAATCTCAGACATCTGACTGAGAGAGCCAGGAAGTCAAGTCTCCTGAGGTTGAAAAGAAAGCTTCTTCTCTATATCTAAGAAGACTTGTACTTTTTAAGAGAGGCTTGGAGGGGTGGGAAGCCTTTGTAAAAATCAATGGGTGTCTAAGTTCAGCCTGTGTTCCTCCAGGCACATAGATGGGAAATACAGCATGGATAGAAATGTTTTGACAAGCTGTAAGGGAACTACGGGCATGTGTGGGAGCGAGATGTCTAATCAACTACAAGCTTAAAATGTAGGGAAAAAAATTAAAGCTTCAAAGTTGAACATTTTTTCACATTATTTATATATAACAAGACAAAGATTTGTACCCAGGTCCATGTCAGAAGCTTTTAGGCGGTGGGAGTGTGGGACGTTCTTGTAGATGGCATCAAGAATCTTCTCCTTCACCTGGCTGATGGTATCACAGTTCAGCACCTTCACCTGGATCTCTGGGCTTTTCTCATTCTCTGGATGGATGCAGTTCACCACCTTTAGTGGAAATACACACAAGACTGACACTGTGAAAGGGGGGCTGGCAACAAACTGCTGGTGAAACAATATCTGAATATCCTCTCATGTTGTTTTAAAAGACAGTTTTGGTTATTTCACATGTGGGAAATATTTTCTGAGTATCGATATGTAAGGATTCTTGCAATATTAAGATAAAAGCATCTTTCAAAGTTGATTTAGTGCAATCATTTTGTGTTTGCCACAGGGTCTGTGAGAGAATTGCAGGGAAAAAAAGATCATTCACCAGGGAAAGTGCTCTTTCCACAGAGCTTGAAGAGAGGCAGCAATGTGCTACCTGAATTGATGAGCAGTAAACCCGCTAATTATAATATTATTAGGATATTCATCAGTTCTTTCACTGCTGCCTGCAGGTGTTGGATAGAAATACCTCAATTACAAGATTAACACAAATACATATTATAAGAGAGAGGGGAAATGAACAGTAGACATAGAATCTAAGCCTCCCTTTAAATGTCAAGTGTATAAAGTGTAGTTTCTGCATGTCTATATTGTGAAAAATTGGGTGGTAAGCGGAGTATTGGTGCTTCTCTTGTAAAAGGCCAATCTGAAGCAAATTTCTAGGACATGTTTTGGACATTTGAAAATTTGTACTCCCAGAATGTAGAGTACAAACAGATGTGGCACTAGAAAAGACAGACGGATGGACTAAATAGTGTCTGAGTTTCTGCTGCTGATACAGTGGAGAGAGGACGACAGGAGGAAGAAGAGAACTTCAGCATCTCTCCACTTGTGCAGACAGATACGCATAATCTATTTCCTTCTTCCTCATCCTGAAGCCCTGCTCTCGTCCTTGACAGCTCTGGTCTCAACAGGAAGTGAGGTCGCCACTCCTGTGCCCCCTGCATGTCAAGCGTGACAACGACAACTTAATGTCCTGTTGTTCATCTCATGACCAGCAACCCATAACCACCCTTTTTCTCTCCTGTCTTCCCTGAAAGCATATTAAGTGTCCCCCTTTAGCCCTTGGGCCCTGGGGCAGGTGAACCCCTTACCAGCGTCTTGTAGTCAATCTGTTGTCTGATGAGCTTGTCCTCACTGAGTGAGTAGCGTGCCTCTCCTGTGATGGAGTCAATGGGGCCTTTCTCCATCTGCTGCTTGATAGCACAGAACAGGGAGAAGAGAGGTTCGCCGGCACACTCCTGCAAAGAGATTTAGGGAAAAAGTTTGGAGGGAGGAAGTAAACTTTGAAGCCATTTCTGCACTTGACTCACTGTCAGCAAAATTTAATAATGTCGGAGAAAATATCTACCTAAAATATTGTAGTTGCTTTTTGTATGTTTTCCAGACTGCCTTGCCTCCAAAGTTGCTGAGCAAGACCTATAAACATCATGTCCCAAACTCTATCTTTCTTCTAAATGAAAGGAAATTGTACAGCCTATCAATATATACACTTTGCTAAAATGAATCTGGAGTTTGGGAAAGATTTGATGGCTCAACAGTGAAAAATGCCATAAAAGACAGACTCTTGGAGCCACCCTCATCTTCTCTCCTGAAAACACTGTTGTTTATAAAACAGTAGAGATTTATCATTGTTTTTATTCTCCTCCCAGCTGCAGTAAAGGGATGGGTGAAGATGAGTGGTACATTTTGCTTTTAGTGAATACTGATGCCCTGTAGTAGGACAGCTAATTCTCTAATGAATCTTAGAGGCAGTTATGACAGGAAGACTGGCTTTTTAATGAAGACTAACACAGAGCAGGAGAAGTAGCACAATATACAAGAAGTATACTTATTCCAATTCAAAAAGTTCAGAGAAAAAAAACAACTTTTAACCATCAGTGAGGACAATGTAGTTTAGAACTAAAGTACTTGTGGTCATTTTTTTCCCCCAGGAGCTTAAAATGTTCAGTGAAGTTGAAAACAAATATTTAAAAGTTACCTTCAGAAACTTATAGAGGAGGAACGTAAACCAGTTGGTCAGCATTTTCTCTGCAACGGACTCAGTCCTGCAAATAGACACAAAGCACATAACGACCATATGATCCCCCACGCTCTTATTACCATCATAAATATTCAACATCATCAAATATTCTGCTAAAAATGATGACCGCTGCTAATAGGCTTTCGTTACACAAATATAATTGCAAAGACATGAATTGAGAGAGCCATTGCACATGCTATATGATGGCCTTTCAGACAATCTTTTTGGATGGCTTTTATGCTCAGGCACGCCAAGGGCAGCTCGTCTACGGCGGCGGGGATTTTAATATGAGGCAAAGCAATTAAAAGCCTTTATTTGATCCCAGTGGATTGATGTCGTTAGGGGCTGGAGCGGCTCTGTAATAACACTGGCCTCATTATCAAGCGTTCCCTTGCCTATTCACTGGACTAACACTCGATCCGTGCACAATAGAAAGTGAATGAATACATTTCCCTCTCTTTCTCCGTCTGGCATCCATGCTCCACTGGTGTTGCAAAATGGTGTACATCTGCGTATGTGTGTGTGTGTATGTGTTGACCTGGGCCAACGGTGTGATTGATCCCGTGTGAATGGCTAATATGCATACATAATGACAACAGTGGTGGTGGCGAGGGGAGAAAGAGGAGAGGCAAGGATCGGATATCCTTTGACAGCAACCTTCTTGATCAGCAGCAGGGGTGTGTGGGTAATCTGTCAGAACACCTCAAACACACACACCCCCCTCCCCTCTGCAACTACAATGAGCAACTACCATAAGCATCAATATTTCAGGATTAGTGTCCATTGTGTTCGTGTGTGTGTGTGTGTGTTCGTGTGCATAGGTTTTGCCCCATGTTTCAGCTGCCACCTGCAGCCCTCCCACGTTTCACCATTAATACAGCCTCTTTAAGGGGCTCCACACTGAAGCGTGAAGGGGGACATGATGTCCGCTGTGCCAGTAGGCTGGCCTCGCACCCCCACCAACACTGGCACAGCACCTGGGGGGGATTAACTTCCTGTTTCTCACTGTGCCAGACTTTCATTTTGCCGCCCCTCCCGCCCTTCCTCTGTCCACAGATCCAAGGGTCAACAAGGTCACTTTTCATCTTTTCTTTCATGTGTCCTTGCTGTCTTCCTACCTCCCTCTGGCTGTGCCCACTCTGGATCCTGTAATCATACACATTTCCAAATCCTCTCCATTTCCACAAATGTAGCCCATCTATCAAAGGGATGAAAGGAGCATGGAGAAAGGAGGAGGTGCACAGGGAAGGAAGGAGGGAGAGAGCAGTGAAAAGGGAAAATGAAGAAAAGATTGAGAAGAAATGGCTTGGCTGAGTCTGGCCTTCCCTTTTCTTCTTTTTAAATGTCCTTTTCCTTACTCACTTCCAATAGATATTGTGTTTATGTGTGCCTGTGTAAGTGGACAAGTGTGTGGCTGTATTAAGGCTAGCGTGCAAAAAGCACAAATTAATCCCACTGCGTATGTATTCAGAAATTACCATGTGTGCTGACTAGTGTTTATTATGTGTGTGTGTCTGTGCACGCGTCTGGCAGCGGGTGCCAGCCCTGCAGTAATAAGAAGTCCTGGCACGACCACACCAGTTTGCTTATGCTCATTCTCGATCACAGCATGGTCTATGGGGACCAAGAATAAAAATGGCACTGTGACTGAGCTGCTTTAAGATCTAACGTTAGCATTTGGTATTACAACTTTCAAACAATCTTCTCTCAAACTCTCCTTAGCTTCAACTCACACAGCACAACCTATGTTTGGGTTAATGTAATGAAATGTGCCGTGACGTGTTGGCATGGTCAGGCTTGCCTATTTGGCAGCCAGACAGAGGGGCAGTAGGCATTGAGAATGATCTAGAGCAGAGGAGACCTGGCAGTGCTTAGTTCCCCCTGATTACTGAAGTAGGGTTGATAGGAATCCGTGCTTCATCACACATTTGCTGTAACTGCCAGTAACATGTATTTGTATATCTGTATGAAATAGGCACTTAAATTTTCTGGAAAAAAAAATGATTCCTGGAGAACTGTGAGTCTTTAAGGGTAGATGTGAGCATGAAATCTAGCCAATAAAGCCATAACAAGATTCTAACAAACTTCTGCCCATCCACCATCACTGCAGTGATTATTTACAGATATTTTGCAGATTAAGTGTACAACTGTGGCAAATGCCCAACACAGAAAACAAGGAAGCATCTTTATATGCAAATTTTGTCTGACCAACAATTTCCCACAATTAAAAAGCTGGAACAAGAGTGTCTGACAACTTTGACTGATAAATAACCTACCCAGTCAATCATTTAAATGATCAAAAAATGATTATATAATTGAGTGATTATTTTGACACTAGATAACTGTGACATGTATTAAGTAAGTAAAGATGCCCTTTCTTGGTGTGTTTTGGACCCATCATAAGCATCTCATTATGTTCACAAACAACTGTTTTAACCAAACATGTGATAACTGCATCTGAGAGTCTTCCCCTGGCTTTAGTCACATGTTAAAACAGCACGGCTTGAAGTCAGAAATCATTTCCATTTCCCACTCTGCCTCCCAGTGAGGAAGATTGGTCATCATAAGTGTCAAACAGTCTCACAGTGCGGCTAGCTGCTAACACTGACTCCATACATTCATACATTCAGGTTAATCGCACACAAACAAACACAACAGAGATTATTCTTTCAGTGGAATAAGGGGACCTATAATCCTGTGTGATGACTGTGTGTCAATGTTGGAGCCAAAGCAAAGAGTGTGATCGACAAAGTAACGTATTGGGCTTTCATCTACTGACCAATATAAAAACTGATATTCTGACGCATCAGCTGCAGCCAAACAAAACTTAAGGCTATGAACAGGCTCTTTAACTCTGCATGATGGGAGGCAAGTGAGAGATGAAGTGATGGAGGGAAGTGAGGAGTTAAAGGAGGAGAATGCAGCAAGGAATGCGACAGATGGTTGTGGAAGGCTCTCGTTAGTTAGCTTGCCTGGTGGTTGTGCTTCAGCACAGGTTGAGATGGGACAGATGGAAGGATGTGTGTTTGTGTGTGGAAAGAGGAAAAAGACACACGTGTACACACACACACACACACACACACACACACACACACACACACGTACGTACACAGATTTCTTGGAAGAGGAGGCAGTGGGTAGCCGTGCTCAGATGCTGTGCCAGAGACACCCTGCTCACGCACTTTAAGCATTGATTTAGCAATCAAGAAAACAGGGGAGGGGGGAAGAGTAGGGAAGGAAGAGCTGGGAATATAGATTGAGAGAGCGAGTATAAGTGAGGAAGAGAGAGATAAAGATAGTGATGGTGTGACATAAGCAGCACAAGCATCGGAACTGAAGACAAATAGAGGAGAGGGGCAGTGGAGAGTGAGCAGACAGAGGCAGGTGTGAGAGAGAATAACAGTCAAAATGAGCAAAGATGCTGAAAGAAAGAGAGAACAAATTAAAGAGAGAAAAGAAGGGAGGGAGGGGTGCTATCTTTCCTAGACAATATTAAGCTTCATCTTCACAGCCTCATGTCTGTGTATCTGGGCTATTTTCAGCCGCTATCCAAGGACATGCCAGTCAGCCCACACTATGGGGTGGCGTATCTTGCTCACACTGCCTCATCACATCTGAAATGCATGCTGGGATGTTGAAGGACTAATAAGCGCATCCAAGGAGGAAGAATGAGATGAAGACAGTCTGATCAGTGACCATCGCAATCTTGTGTTTGACAAATGGGCAATCAAACTGGGCGTGCATGTGTTGTAAACATGTGCTCTCTCTCCAGTGCTGGCTGAATATGATGGCGTTTCCCCCAGGTTTCCCTTCTCCCTCTTCCGCAATGACAGAGCAATGGGAGAGAAAGAATGTGGAAACAAAGTGTGATAGAAGACAGCATGTGGTGTTTGGACTGTGCTCAAACAGTTGTTAGTGAGTTGCTTCCAGCAAGAATTTCAGCTTAAATTCACAATCAAACCCAATTCTGATGTGACACGAATCAACGATAAAACGACAAATACGACATGCCGGTGACATGTAACCTAAGTGATCAAAGAGCTGATCTCACTTCTTGCCTCCGTGTCCCAGGAGTCGCCTTTCCTCACTTTGAGACACAAGTGTCTCCATTGTCCTTGACTACCTTTCCCTGTCTCTCTGCTCTACACGGCATCTCTTATGCTGTATCTACTGCCAGGATCAGCGGTTAACTCTATTGTTTAGTGGCTGCACCATGCTCAGTGAGCTCTGGCTGCAATTAATCATGCCTCCTGCCCAGACAGCATTAATCTCTCTCTGTATCACCAAGTAAAGTCTAAACAGACTTTCATGAGGTGAATATGCCCACCGTCTTGTGGATGGTACGAGCGGCATTCATTTAATTCCTCTCCGCATGAAATATATGCTTGTGGTATGTGTGTGTGTCTTTACAGACAGAGATGAGCTTTTAGCCAGAGGGAGAATTAGAATTAGAAGAATAATTGAAATTAGACAGACAAATTAATTTGTGACATGGCTGTCAAATCATCTGGGGGTGTCAAGACTTGACTGACAACCCCTAAGCAAAACAACATACAATGCTGTGTGCATATATGTATTGACACGCATGCACACATGACACAAATACACAACAGCTGTGAGGAAGCCGGTTTACTCAAGTAACTATAATCATCACATTTACCAAACACCGCGGGCAGGAAGCATAATCATATGCAGTGCTGTGTTCAAGTGCATGGCATTAAGGCTTTGACTACAAATTCAAGGGAGGATCATGATTGTGCTAGAGTGCAAGCTTTTACAGTCTCACTTTCTCGCTTTATTTCATAAATGAGTATTTTTTTCCCTCTTGAGCTATTTGAAATTGAATTTGCTGCTAATTAATCGTAATTATCTTGCTAATGATGTGCACGGCACTCTTGCATCTCTCTGTGAGAGCCAGCAATTCAAGGTCACGGGAGTTAATCCAAACGTGACAGATAGGAAACACCTAGAAGCATATCCTTTTCCTGATAGTAAAGGGCTGACATCAAGCAGTACAAACCTTTATCTTTATCCGTTACCAAGCAAAATACAAGTTTAGAGAAGCTCAATGTGTGCTGCAGTTGTTCAGTGTTAAAATATTTGGCATAGAACCTTTTTTTTTCAGAGGGAAATTGGGTGGGATGGTTCGTTCTTGGTTTAGAATATGCAGAAAAGCAGCTACATCAAAAATAGTCACTCCAAGCTGTGCACTTGTTAGACAGTGATAGGAGTAAATTTAAACTCTTTTCAGTGCCTGCATCTCACCTGCGGAGCAGTAACTTGGGGTGGTTTTTGCTCTCAAGGTTGCGGTCTATAAGGTCAGACAGCAGGTGCTTCAGGACATCAGTAGCGTACTCCAACTTGCTTTGTAGCACTGTCATGATAAGGGAGGCCACGTTTCCACGGTCCCTCATGGAGAAACCACGCTGCGCCTCCAGAGTACGAATAAAACACAGCAGGTAGACCTTGTTGTTAATGAGCTGGCCGAAGAGCTTTAGCCCCTTCTCAACTTGCTCCTGGCGGTAGCCTGGCACCTGTGAGGAAACAGGAGAAATGTTCAGTTGACTGAGACACTAAAAATAACAAGGAGGGAAAAAAGTACACATTCTTTGTGGTATGTTCAAGGTGATGACATATAGACCTAATTAGTCATCAGTTCATTTGAACATATTATTAGCTCTTTGCCTCATATTGGGTTCAAGTCAGCACTAAAACACATTGAAATCAGTGTAGTAAATTATAAAAGTAATAAATTAAGTCATGTATAATTTTCTCTACTTCCTCTATTAGTGTAATTATCAGTTAATACATCAACTTTATGAATACGGATGGAAAGCAGAGAGCATTGAGTCAGAGGAAGAAAAAAGAATGTTGGGAGATGAGGAGCTTTAACATCTCCCAGCTTTTGTTACGTTTAGTCTGAAGGTTGAGAATAAAGGCAGGAAAACACAAAGCCTCTTGAGGGAGTGTTTATTACTTTGATGGCACTGTGTTCCACACTAATGCAAGTAGAAAGGGGGTGAAGTGATGTGAATTCCCCTCGTCTGAGCCCAGATTGTCCCTGCACCATTTATATAGGCATTTACCACACATGTTTTCTTCTTAGTTGCCTGTTTTTCATAAATGGCACCTATTGAGATTACTTTTTTTTTTTATCTGTCAAGAGCACTCACAGTAAGACAGCATCTCTTTGTACCCAATGCAGCTGTCAACCAGCATATGTTCAGTCTTTTTACCTTTCCTGAAGGAAGCCCTTGTAATCTGCTGGGAGCTATTGTTAAGTTGCAAGTCTAATTTCATACTGTCTGACAAGATATGTACAGTGTTCGCGTTTTTTTGTGCATGTACAGTATATTTGAGGGTGTGACTATAGGAACACATGGAAATCTAAGAAAAGTCTCAAGTGTGTTTGTCTTTTGTATCAACCCAAATAAACTGTGAATGTTTGGTGTACAGACCCAACAAATATATTATACAGTACCATAGCACGTCTCTCGGGATTATGGAGAGACAGTGCATAAAAACAGCAAACTGTCCTGACCTACACGCAGTCTTCGTGGGAACACTGGAATATTTGAGCTTTGCAGGTTGACAGGTGGAGAAGTGAAACGACAAAGACTGTTGAAATAGAATTGCTTCTGCAAAGATCAAAAGGGAATTCTGAAAAGTCACGAAAAAGCAGAGAGCAAAACAGGATTCAGGTGTAAAGTGAAATTGTTGTGGAAAAGAGAGAGAAAGGAAGTTATGTTGACTGCTAAGAATATACTAACAGTTACATGGAACAAATAAAATGTCAAGGAGCAGGCATTATTGAGCTGACACATGCCATATTTTGATCTCTCTCTCTCTGTTGTTTTCATCTTAACTGAATTACTGGTATGTTTTTAAATATTTCAGTAGTAAATAAATTCCCCATTGTTTCAGTAAACCTAGACAGACATTTCATAAACTGTCGTATTTCTAACTATATAAAGCCTGTAGTCAAAAACTTAATTTTAGTCTCCAACACATCAATAACAATTAAGCAGCTATCAGCCGCATAAGACAAGCCTGCTGCTTTTTTCATTAGGCTCCTACTCCGCATTATACTCCTTATACAGTTCGACATTTATACCAATTAAAACATAATTAATATTGCTTATTACTGGGAAATTCTCATCAGGGATAGAGTGGCCAACCCCGAGGGCAGTGAAATGGGGGTCCATCATTCTCTTAATGGAACAAGACGACCTGCTCAATTATGGCTGTCTATCAATGTCACCACTGGGGATAAATGACTTGATTTTTTTCTTTTGCTTTCCTCTCTCTGATTGACTTTTAATTTGTTGAGGTGGAGAGAGAAAACCACACAGCGTCTCATACCATCTGAGTTATTAATGAGAGTGCGCTCCTGATTTGAGGGCTGCCTTGTTTGTTTTTGAAAAAGTGTTGTTGTCGGCCGTCAAAAGGCTTTTGTTTACCAGACAGCAACACAAACAACATTGGCGTCACTTTCACCTACTGTGACCCACCACATTGTTAATTTGTTTGCTCATTTTGCTCTCTTTCCAAATAAGGCTAATTGCATTGTGATTGTTATTTGATAGAGACTGGAGAACAGGTACATACTTGTGTTATTTGTAGTATTCAGCTGGTAGTAGGACACTAAATTGACGGGGAAATTGGTAGTAACTTCTTCTCTTTTAAGAGCTGTTGATCAGCACAGCTGTATTTTTCCTGTGTCACCATAAAAACTCTCCACAATCTGACATCTGCAGAATCTAAATAGCATCATCCTTTATTTAAACAGATACTGACTTAATAGGCATACATTCCATATGTAATAGAGTGTGAACAGCAGTGAAACATTTTACCATACCTCCAGATCTCTAAGTACAGGGTGTTCCTCGATGCCTGGGAAAAGGACCCTCATAGTGTAGGTCCTGTAGTCCAAGAAGGGGATTCCTGCTCCATCCAGATCACTAGTCAACTCATGGATGTCTGTCTGGAGCTCTGCAAAAGCTGATGGATGAACCACATACAAAAACCGGTAAGGATGTTATCTCACGATAGTATTTTTATAGCACCTATGATCTCAGATCGTTTACAGTCAATTGATCAGTTTCAGTTATGTAACTATGAAATGAGAGCTAAAGTGGCAACACTGTATGCTGGCGATACTGAATACTATCAAATCTGTTTAGCACATACTCACTCAACAATTTCACTCTGGAAATGATACTTTTTATTTGCAGTCATACCTGATAAGCTTCACACAACAAATGGATTCCACAGTTGACTTTTAGTATTCTTAAACTGAGGTGTAAATAGAGAAAACTTTTCAAAAGATAAAGATATTTTGTTCTGAATGAGTATGCTACAGAGTAAATAAATAACTCAAAAAGTTTAGAACATTTCCAAGGTAGTCAAGTTTGCTGAATCTATTGGGGACAAAACACGCATAATCCATATAACTTACTACACATCAGCCCTCTTACCCTCTTTGCACTCTAGAGCCACACGTGACTCAAGGTTGTCCATCTGCATCTGCAGCCTCTTCAAGGTCAGGTCACTCTCACGAGACTTTCGCTTGTAGGCAATGAGCACCACCACGATGACGAGGATGAGCAGGGCACCTGCTGCAGCAATGCTAATGATTGCTGTGCTGCTGAGCGGGCTGTCAGATGTTATGTGGACAACACCTGGGGAAAATTCGATGCCACCCACACGTGCCTTAAAAGATAAAGAGGAAGATTATAATTACTGCATGTACATAAATATACAGCTTTCATAAGGAAGGCCCATATTATCCAGCTATATTATCTTCTGTGGATACTTAAAACACAAGGCAAGTGGTTCAATAAACAAGCTATAATCAGAGTAGAGCTTCACTTAAATATCATTTAGCAATGATAAAGAAATAAGTGGAAAAATATCACATTAATATTCATAAACTATGATATAATACTCACTTTTAGGTCTATAAATCATCTCTCTTTCTTCAAAATCAAGATCAAAGCTACGACAGACAGACATATTGATTTGCGATTCAAATGTGTACACACTTCTGTTTATTTGTGCGTCCACTAACTGTTTTACAGTAATCTCTTTCTGTGACGCTGGGTTCAGGTGGTAACATCAGGAAGCGCTTTGTTCAAAGTGGTCCCTCTTAAAACCACAAATGGAACCTTTATTGAGTTTGCCGGGGCCCTAATCCTTCTTATTGAAGGCTTATTTGTTTGTCTTTTGTCTGCTTGTGGGCAGTAACAGGAACCACACAGCTGATTGAATTAGAGCGAGTCTGTCTCAAAGTCGACAAGAAGATGGATAGAAAGCAACATGAGGAATGCCTGTCTGTCGGTCAAACTGTCAATCGATCTGTAGGTCTGTCTGTCTTCTCCACCATAGCCTGTCTATCTGTCATGTGTTTGTCTCTCTCTCTCTCTGTCTCTCTCTCTCTCTGTCTCTCTCTCTCTCGTCTTTGTGAGCATGTGGTGTGTCACTTACCAGGACCTTGTGTCGACCCGTCAGGTTGGGTGACTCACAGAGCAGCTGGGTCTCTGACACTGTTAACATGCAGGGCTTCTCGCCAATCAGAACTGTGTAGTTCAGCTTTCCATTACCACTATTGGTTGGTGGAAGGAAGTTGCGCCCCTGTAGGAGAGAATTCACGCATGATTTGAGTCTGCATTTTAAAGTGCAAGGTAAGAGAGTCAGAGGTCAAACAACTAATTTATATATACACCAATCACACTAGAAAATGACATAAAAATATGATATAGGTCTACATTATGGTCTGAAATATGGGTATGAATATGATTAATACATGCAGAGCTGTCTGTACAATTAATATTAATCTAAAAGGAACACTGACAGTGGGTTTGCTTCAGATTGTCTTACAGTCATCAATATGTGTTTGGTGTTCAGGGTGATGTGACTGAAATCAATATCACAATATTTATTTTTCTGATATTGATTTTATGACACATAATCAAAGTCACCTTAAATAATACATTTGATGTGTGCAGTGGACTGTTTAATCACTTCACACACGTTCTGCTTTATTTGCTTTTAATAACAATTTTACCAGAATCATTAATAATAAAACTGAATTTTGTAAAATGGTCATATGATGATCATCATCATACAGTACAATTCCACTCAATATCATCTGTCGTACCTTCAGTATAATGGGTGATCCAGGTTTAAGCTCCAGCACCCCAGACACACTAAGGGGTTCAAACTCAGGATTGGGGTAGTAGATAAAGTTGGTGGTGTTGAGTGCCATCAGAGCTTGCACATCGTCCAGTTTAAAGCCAAACTCATCGGGTCTTTCAGGCACCTCTTGATGCCTGGCCAGACTGATAGGCAGCTCTGGTGCCTGGCACAGCATGGATGTCGGGCTGAGCACCTGGCAAAACTGGCAGAAGACAGAGAGAGATGGGGAAAAGTTATATTTATGAACGGATGTATCTTCTGCAAATGAAATGAAGTGCTTTGTGAAAACTGAAAGAAACTACAGAAAATAATGCTTATTTTTGTCATTTGCTATGTGCTTTCCATCTTACTGAATATACTCTGAGAAGAACAGGTCCAATCTGTCTGCATTATTCATATAATGTTTCTAAATGTACCTCACACCGAAAATTTTAGGTTGCCTATCACCTCACTCATACCTTCTTACAACCAAAGCTCAGACATTCTGGCACTCGAACATACGACAACTTTACTATTTGCCAAGACATCCCATTTGCAGTTGCTGTGAATCTTTTATATCACAGGTTTACATTTCAAGCCCACTGGAGACTCAATTCAAACTGGAAGCTCCTCCGTTTCCAAAAGTGCAAAGAAGAACCTGTTAAGAGTATATTCCTCAAAGAAAGCTACCAAATGAGGTGTAGTTGGAGAGTGTGTGCAGTCTAGCCACAATCAGGCTTTGATGTATGAAGATTCAGGAGTGAATCCTTCATTACCCTCCAGAAAGACACCCCCACCCTCTCATCACTTCTTTATTCCCTGTCCTGTTATTCTTCTCTGTGATCTTTTCTTCTCCCTTTGCCACATTCTTATTCTGTCACTCATCTTTTTCTATACCACTTTGCAGCTCAATTACAGCACCTCTTGCATCTTTTCATCTCTTGTTTTGTGTTGTTTTTTTGTGTGTCTTTGCCCTGGTCCTTTATTTGACATGTTATTCGATTTAAATTCGGCCTTTTTATTCCTTCTTTAGTCACATCTCTAAGTCAGTTTTATAAACAAGTACAGATTGTCTGATCTGTCAGTGTCAAGTAACACGCCCTTCAATATCCCTCTAACATCTCCATTTCTCTCTGTCTGTCAGGGCATTGACAAACCACCAGCATAGGTCTCATTCACAGACATTTCTGTCTCATTCACAGACATTTCACATTTCCACAGTAACCTCTACCATGCAGCCACTCAAACTATTGCCTGTCACTCTAATTGGCTCCTTGAACATCAAACTTGACAAATCCTGCGAGGTCTTTGGGACCTCACTAACATGTATCCTCCACTGATGGAGAAAAGTAACTGAAAAACAGGAAACTACAAAATCCTCTCTGTGCACATATGGATGTTAATTATAGAGTCCCTCTCATTCAGTGCAAAACTAAGACATGCGAGACCAAAAGAGAGATCTGGCGGCAAATTATCTGTCGGCAAGTTTAATTTATGTTGGTCCAAAGTACATGCTGCCTTTATAGTAGCTTGAGACACAATGCCCTTTACAGGCATATGTGAGCACAGATGCTAAACGTGGTGTAAGGTCATGCTCAAATGGACCATGAAGATAGCATTACCACCTTTTGTTACTCCTCTTCTTTCAATCAGATCACAGCGACCCTTGTATGGCTTTATCTATCCTCCCCTGGGTAAAAGGGTGAATAGAGGATAGAAGAATTTGATAAGGGCCAATCTCTGTGGTTTTTAGTTCAGTGTCAAAACTTCCCTATTGTTACAAAGGTGTGGAGAGGAATGACATCATTCTCTATTAATTCAATTGCAACCTGTTGATTTTCACAATGCCCTCTCAGTGTTCTGAGTTTTTTCCTTGACCCATTTACCTAAAAGTGGCACTGAGGCATTTAGTCATGCTCTGGAAAAAAAGAAAATTACTCTGACATTCACTATGGCTGACTTCCTTTGGGACGTCTCGCTGACAAGAGAAGTTAGGGACTTAGGAACACTGGTGGTAGTAAAGACAGTGTGTGTGTATGTGTGTTAATTTAATTCAGTTAATTTACTTTAGTGCAGGACCAAAACAAAGAATATATACAAAATCACACATAGTATAATACCCATCACATCAAAAACTATATATATACACACATAACAGTGTTACGAAAAACAAAGTAGTTATTTGACCTTGGATTTACTTTTACCAAGATGAACCACAAGGCAGCTTCATCAAAGCAACCCACATTTCTTGGGTTTGCATACACTTACATTCAGGGTCTCATGGTTGTTATATTTTGCTCTGATGAGTGGTGTCTGAATGATGTCAAGGTTAGTTCCTGTCACTGTCACCGGGGTATGTCCACTGTGTGAGAGAGACAGAGAGATTGATAACAAGGTTAAAAGGATTGTTCAGATTGTTTTGACAGATGGTGATATAAAATATTATTGCTTGGACATTTGCTCGGGCTGCTGGTGCAAAATTATGATGCTGTGGATTTTATGTTATCCAGTTGTAGATGCTTAAATGTTTTATTAACTGGCCACATTTTCTGCTGCTCCTTTCTGTCAGTTTCTGACAAACACCTACTTCTATCCACAAAAACGTTAACTGCATTTGTACCATACCTGTAGATGCTCCACTCTGGCTCTATCTTAGTGATGGTGGGATCTTCCACATACTCAAACCGCAGGTCTTTCTGGAGATGAGCCTTGTCTATGCTCACAGACACGGACACGTTTCCATAGCCATGCGGGGAAGCATCAGTTCTGCAGGTGAGCCACTGTCCACCCCTCCTAAAGTGATGATAGGTGATAGATGATAAAATAGATTTCTATCCAACAATATATTACATTGTGTAGACAGTCAGGAGCCATTGCTTCAGTTGTTTATCACTGTTGGTGGAGATTACTAATTGATTCAAAAACCAATATTAATTTAATATTTATACCGTTGAATGGTTGCTTAAGTGGACATAGTTAGATAGTTTATTGACTGAATTTAGAGCTGTGCATTGATCAGTGTTAAGTGGTGGATTACAATAATACTATATATTTTCTCAATAATATTTAAATTCACCCTTTACAAAATAACAAATTGAAGCTTCCTAATTGAAAAACTATACACCATTCCTTGCTCACAACCATTTCTTCCTCCCATGATGTTTATTATTGTCTCAGTTTGTGTGGGAAAAAACGATCTGAGAACTGTCAGATGAGTTTACTCCCTGTAGTTTGACTAACATTGGCTTTGACTGAGCTTTTAATTGACTGTTTAAGTGTGTCTGGCAGGATCAGCTCTGGCTTGTTCCCCACTAACCTCAGATAAGTGCATGGCTTGTCCTTAAACATGATTGACACGTTGCTCCCAGCATCAAGGTGGCTGCCAGTGATGTTGACAATGGTTCCCCCAGAGACCGGCCCTCGGTTAGGCTTGAGGTTGCTAATCCTTGGGATCTGGAGAAAAAGGGCAGAGGTTGAGAAGTCAATCAGAGCGTGAAATCAAGGTTAATTTAAGTAGGAAAATAAACCATAAACTGCTTTAAATGCACAGGGTAAAGATGAACCAGAGCCATGCTAGTGTAACTATACGTGCTGTATGCTTTATTGAACAATTCACAATGCATTTTCCTACCCCAATCATAACTCCTTGTTAAAAATAAGCATCCTTTCTACCTCAGTAACGGGCAAAGTATTTCTAAAATTAGAGGATGTAACACAAACTTGCTCCTATATGATTAGATTATCCCACCAAAAATCTACTAAATGAGCATTCTCAGTTACAAAGACCTTAGAGTGTATATACCTGTACTCATCCCACTTACATACATTATATTGTGGAGGAAAGCTTTCATATTAAAGTGACACAGCAGCATCTGATGTAGTCCACTGGAAGCTGGGCATAAAGTAAATCCTTCTCTAGTTCATTTGCCCTTCTTATAATCTCATCTCCAGCCTGCTGTGTGGTGTGACATCTAGACCTAACATCATATCATCCTGTACAGGGACCCCATTGAGAAATAAACCTCAGGCCAGCACCCATTAATAGATGGCAGTAAAATAATATCACTGCATAAAACGAGTACATAATGGCAACTACTGCAAATTTAGTGAGCGACTCCTGCCAGTTAATTGTGTGTTACATGTGTGTTTTGATGTGTTCATGTCTGAAAAATGTTTTAATAATCTTAAGTGTTTTCTTCTCATTCTGTGCTCATTAGTAACTGCCAGTTGTGTCTCACTCACTGATACACACATGAAAGGAATCCTGTGAGGGAGACTCTTGGTGAGAACCATGTGAACCATGTTGGATCACAGCCAAATACACATGAAAACCAACATGTACATACAGTATTAACACAGTAGGTGAGAACACAGACTGACAACCAGTAAAGTGCTAACATGCACAGGGTGACATATGCAGCATGGGTGCATTCCTGCTCATGTAGGCATAATACTGTATGTGATAAATCCCTCATGTAGTCTTTTTAACCTACAAATAGTTAGAGGGAACCCTCTAAGTTCAAATGTTTACATGATAAAACAAAAAGATCACATACTGAAAGTATAGACTCACCACAAAATAGTAGTACTTGGAGGACTTTGCCATGAATTCTGGTCTGCACTCTCCTACCCCGACACAGACCTGAACATTCCCAGTGTACTGGCTTTTCTCTGCTTTACCCATCTCACACACAATCCTGGAAACACACATTCACACACACACACACACAAAAAAAAACATATGTAAATTCATCTACAGGCACACACAGATATGCTAGACACATACTCACACAGACAAAAAAATGCTTATACAAAAACCTTTAGAAAACTCTGCTGCAGTTTGCTTTCCAGCAAATGCAGAGCAGATTATGTAATAATGATGGACTCAAACCTGTGTTAAAACCTCAATAAAATAATGTTTTATTTGGCAGCGGCTTCACATCCCGCGCACTGCAAACTCGTGGGAGAAAAAGGAAAAAGTCTTTATCCTTTTACATATGACCTCAAATACAGCTACCTCTTCTGCTAGGTCAGCATTTGCTTAGAAAGTGCTGGCACACAACTTACTTTCTTAGCAGAAGAAGCACTGGGTCTGTTGATAAGCCAACTTTAAACTAGTTTAAAATAATTTGATAGACGGCACCTGTAAGGAACCAAAGCTCTGGATTAAACTCAAATGTCAACTAAATGTAACCTCCTGAACTTTCTAAAATGATTATGGGACTGTGTGTGCTGTGTGTGCTGTGTGTGTGTGTGTGTGTGGGTGTGTGTGTGTGTGTGCACGCTGCTATGAAATATGGAGGCCTGAGTTGTTCTTTGCTGTCCACAGCAGAACACATACAAGTCTCTTGTACCCTGTGACTTGTAGTTAAATCAAACTCCAATTGCTTCTGGTCTAGGGATTAGGGCAATTTAGCATTAGTGTAGTGGTCATGTCTCTCGGTTACTCACTCAACTTCTCTCTTGCTGCCTTACACATACTGTACAGGCATGCATACACACAAACACCCTGAGGTGAGTTCTGACTCATGATCAGTTGGTCATGCTGACTTGTTCTGGCTCTGCTGTGTGGGTAACACAGGTAACAGTGTTATATCGGTGTGTGACTCAAGTGTCTTGCTCCCTGTAGGGCACGAAATGTTCAGCTGTAGTCAAAGTGCTTTCAGTGACATTACAGCAAGTGAAGGGGGAGCAGAAACAACAATATGGTCGACAAAATGGAGATTTACTGTACAGCAAAGCTCATTATCTCCTGTAATTATGACACTATGTGCTATAAATAGCTGCTATTAAGTGGAGGCTGTTCAGATGGAACTTGCTGCTCTGCAGGAACGTAAACTGAGACCAGGTGAGGACGTGCTATTTATTACTGATGCTACTTCAGTCATCACTGTAAAATGTGACTCACTGTTCAGCAGGGATGTAGCCTTCAGGTATGGGGGTGCAATCCACTTCGGCCACCTTCACATTACCCTGGATCTCTCTGAATTCCAGTCCCAGGTTCTCACCACGGATAGTCACGAGCGTGCCGCCCTCCCTCGGACCCCGCAGAGGGGTGATCTATTGAAATGTCAAAAAAGCTGATGATTTTGGATATTTGATTTTGTTTTCCAAAACCACAAGCTAAGTTAATTGTGCAAAACAATACATGGTGTGGCAGTATATGGCAGAAGAAGATGAGAGGCAGATTAATTTAAAACCCAAGCGCGTAATATTTTTGATGTGCAAGAAGTGACACCATTCGATAAGTTTCTTTCTCTTTGTCTCTATGTTTATATTGGAAAATCAGTTTTTATCTATACTCAAATGCATACATTGGCTCATATTTCTTCAGGAAAAAAACGTATTAGATGTATAATACGAACTCTTTATCTGCAAGATAAAGAGTGTTAATCAGACTACAATGCTCCTACTTCTCAGTCTTTTGGATCCTCTGCAAAAAAAAAAATACAGACAACTCAGGTGTAATAGGACAAACAATGACGGATGTATATTTATTTTCAAATTCTTTGGGGATGACTGTAAGGTGTTTTCTCTTCACATAATATGTAACTCTCAGAATAAAATTACTTTGCTGAAGGGTGGGAAGACGGGAGATGGCTACAGAAAAGAGACAAACGACATTATAACAGCTCCATTTACAGCTAAAGGGTCAAGACTCAGGGTCAAGGGACTGTCATTTCTCAATCCTGTATTCACTGAAAACCACAACAATATATTATATAAGATTAACTTAAAACTTGGCATTCGATGACATCTTTGCAGTAATCAGTGTCTGTTGATTTATCAGTAGCATCTCTCATTGTTGATGAGGCAGTTCCAACATCCATCAGCACTTTACTCACACAATTACTTTTTGGCCAGTGAGAGTGCATGTGTGTGTGCGTGCGCACGTCATCAGGCCGGCCCAGATGGATGGATGTTAGAGACGGACACAGAATAGTCTGTTCCGATCTGTCTCTGCCAAACAGTCCTCCATGCTACATGTTGCAGACAGGAGCCCCACTTTAATGGTGCTGTGTCACCATCTCCCTGAAAAATAGTGATCCCAAGGACTTTCACTGAGGCTGAGGCTCTCATTGCTTCTCTGCACAGTTTATAGTTGACAGCGTGACCCCCTGCGGTGTTCACAGGCGCTGAGTGAGGTGTGGCTTTATCTTATGGTCTGAAGTTACTGTCATTGTAGTATGAACATCCTTATGTTACTACCACATCAAACTATTTTAATTTGTGTGTTGGACTGTTTTTGAATTACTGTAGCTGGGATTGAAAGGAACTAGCCAGTGGAGTGACAGATGCAAGCCAGGTCATGCACAGCACAAGTCCTGTGGCTGCCATGTGGAAGATATCGTTATTGTATGGTTCAATGTCTCTGATTAATAAGGCTCCCTGCTGATATCTTAATGGAAAAAAAGAGCCTTCTGGGAACGCGACTACAATACATGCAATTAAAAAGACTGCACACAATGCATTGTGGCTCTCCATTTATTAGCAAATATGGAGGATGGAGAGGGAGGAAGACTTAAAGAGAAATTGTGAAGGAGAAGGAAGAAGCAAAAGAATGAAAGAGAGAGAGGGGGAGAGGGAGAGACGCAATGAGGCGTTGATTAGATTTGTGACTTTGACAAGATAATTGACGGTTGGGTAGAGGCAAACGCTTAATCACTTCTCTCGCTCACTCTCCCTTTCTCTTTCCATCTTCCTATGTGAGTCTCTCCCTCTCATATTGTTGATGGGAGATGTCATTATAATGAAGCGTATTAGAATGCATTAGGGCCCCGGTCGTCTTGGAAAAGTCCTCACTCCTCACCCACTGACAGTTTTTATGGGGGACGTGAGAAGGCTGCAATATGTCCCTGCTGCAGCCTGAAGGATGTAAGGAGAAATACAGGGCCCATCTCCAAGAATAAATCCACAGCTCAGGGTGAAGACAAACACTAGAGTGGAGGAATGATTGAGTGCACCTTACTGATCTAGACTCTTTAATAAGTGCAATGAGAAACAAAATATCACATTCCACAAGAGCTGATTTCATTTTGCCTGGATAAAAATAATGGTTTGGGTTATCAATGAATAGAAGATATGGGAATTAAATCCCTTCTTTTAGAGATGCCAGTTAACTCAGTGTCTCCTGTGTCTCTCTGACTCCAGTTTTACTTCTTTTGGAAGAAATCCAGGAGAAATTGGAAAATTCTCCCATCTGTGGAGATTCATAAAAGAAAAAATCATTAAAATGATCCTTACATACAAAGCTCTTTACGGTCAGGCACCATCATATCTAAAAGAGCTCATAGTACCTTACTACCCCTCTAGAACACTGCGCTCTCAGGATGCTGGGTTCCTTGTGGTTCCTATAGTTTCCAAAAGTAGATTGGGAGCCAGAGGTTTCAGCTATCAAGCTCCTCTTCTGTGGAACAAACTACCATTCCGGGTTCGGGAGGCAGACACGGTCAACATTTTTAAGTGTAGACTTAAGACTTTCCTTTTTGATAGAGCTTATAGTTAGGGCTGGCTCAGGTCATCCCTTAGTTATGCTGCCATAGGACTAGACTCCTTCTCTCTCTCCCTCTCTCCCTCTACCACCATCTGTAAACATACATCTCTCATTAATGCATGTTAATGCATCTTACTAACTGAGTTTCTGTGCTCTCTCGTCCAGCGGGTTCTCATGGATCGTGGCTGCTGCTGTGGTCCTGCACGACGTCCACTACATATATTATTACTGACATTATTACCATATCTCCATTACAGTTTATAGTTAATTAATGACTTGCTGCTGCTGTGCATCTGTGTCTCTCTATCTCTATCACAGGTTCCACTGCTACTGTAATCATTTTATCATTCATTGTCATTCTATCATTCATTGTAATTGTACAATATGTTTCTGTTGATTTGTTCTGTACACGTGACATCTATTGCACGTCTGTCCGTCCTGGGAGAGGGATCCCTCCCCTGAGGTTTCTTCCACCTTTTTTTTTGTGGGCAAGTTTTTCCTCACTCGAACCGAGGGTCTAAGGACAGAGGGTGTCACTCCCTGTACAGATTGTAAAGCCCTCAGAGGCAAAATGTGTTTTGTGAATTTGAGCTATACAAATAAAATCTGATTGATTGAAATTTGATTTATTTATGTTAGATTCATGGCACATTAAAAAAAAAGGGTTTAGTGAATGTCCACTGAGATTGGACACTTTTATGTATACTGGTCTATGTCGGATGATATAGAGAGTGGAGAGCAGAGAAGGAATTATTCTTCCATTCCTGTATCCCCTCTTCTCTCCATCCAAACCTATCACTCCACAGGACACCAAAGGGGATTCCCCCTTATCCATGCTTGGCTTCATCCCTTCATCTCTAGTCAGTCACCATCTGCTCCCAACTCTCCTCCTCAGGAAAAAGGATGCAGAAAGGACCTTCCACCATATCCATCATGGAAGAAATGGGGAGGGTGTAGGGGTCTTCTTTCACCCCTTCAGCCTCATGTGACTCTATTCTGACTGAGTCTACTCATCCATCACCACCTCTCTTTCATGTAAACCCAATCCATCCTCCTCTCCCTTCATCTGGGCATCGTTCTATCCATCATTCCTTTGTATCCTCTTATCCTTCATCTCGTTGACCCTTATCCCTTCTGCTATTTCCCCTTTTATATATCTTGCACAGGTCAAGTCTATTTGCCTCACACGGTGTTGGTGGTCTACAGGAGCACACTGGGTTAAGTGGGGGTTTGCGTGGACATCTGTGCAGTTGATTGATAACTAGCAAGAACAAGGATGATTTGTCTCTTTCTAGGTCTTACTATCCAAGTGTTTGTATGCTCACACTGAAAGTAAGAGATGAGTAAATTCTAACAGAAAATACATCTCTAAAAACGGCCAATTCACATGATTGCTGTGATCCTACTATATCATTATCGTTCAAACTTTTGATGAAAGAGATGTGTAACTGCACTGTAAAATATATCTTTCCTCAGAAAAGCTTTCAAAATGAATAGCTGGTGGTGACACAGCTTATGCCATTATGTTGAAATGATCAACTGCCAACACTGTCTCTGAGGTGATGAATATAAGTATGTTCCCATAAGTGCAATGTAATTATGTGTATGTGTTTATGTGTGGCCTTTGAGTTAAAAGACTGGCATTGTAGGTGCTTATATGTAAGGTGTGTACTCCATGTGTGTCACTACCTGTGTGATCCGTGGGTGGGTGCACTTGCTGTTGATGCCGTTGTGCTCCAGCCACTGGTTCTCGGGATGGGGGCAGTGTTGCTTGAGGGTGCAGCGGTTCTCTCCTTTACACCAAACACACCCAAACAGTGGGTCTGCCTTCAGACACAAACCGCAGCTTCCACGCTGGGCGTCGCACTTGTACAGATGGACTGTGCAGGAGGGAGAAACAAAATGGGGAGCAGGAAGGAAAGAAAATGAGGGGGTAGGAAGGGAAGACAATAACGACATTAGGAGAAAGAGTAGAGAACTCAAGTAAGAAACCTTTGTACAAATGATTACAGAACAGCAAATGCTTGCAAATATATTTTATGCAAAATACTCTAAAATGACAGACAAACACTTCAAAACAGACAGCAAACTAAAATTTGGGTTGTTTACCAGAATCTCTCAATGTCTGTCAGCTGCTGTTTGAATATGCAAACAACAAACTGAGCATTTTGAGAGCGACATTAGTTGTTATCTTTGTCTCATTATCTCTCCATCTATCTTCATCTCTATATACTCCCTCTCCCTGCCTCTCTCTTTGAGTTTCCTACACTGCTGCTTCTCACCACAGCTCATCCACCACAGATTTAACATACCATCTCCATGGCAACGAGCCAGCCATTTTCTTTTTAATTGCCATTAGATGCATGTGTGATCTGTCCATCAGATGATGCCCTGGGAGCTGCTTCCCCTCACAGGCAAACAAAGGTAGGAGGAGGGTGGCGGAGGATTCTCTAGTTCAGGCATCTCCTTCGCTTCCTCTAACTTTTGTTGCTTCTTTGATTTTACAGTCATGCACAAGGATATGTTTTGTTCTCCGTATTAGTTTCAAACACACATGCACACAAACACTGTATAAACTTTGCCTTATGTTGGCATACGTTTCTCATTGCAGACTCCACTACCTTTAGTTAAAATTAGTTGTTTTCCTGACAGAGAACTACAACCCCCAGCATGCAGCAGTTTTACTGCCCCAGCATGGATCACTCACAGCGGTGGATCACTAGTGGACAAACTAAATCAAGCTAAACACTGAGCTGTCATTTCATATATACTGTGAGTAGATGGAGAGTTGGACCGAAAAAGAAATGAGAGGCAGTGAAATATATCTTAAACATATTTGCTCTCTGTAAATCCATCCTCAAATCATACTTTGGCAATACTTAGATTCATAATTCAGTTTAATTTTTCTTATTACTGCATTATTTTTTATTGCCATTACTTTGTTCAGCTGTCAATATGTTTTTTTCATTACTGCTCTTCTAGAATTCATGCCAGTAAAGCACACTGAATTTCTGAGAAAAATGAAATGAAGTAAAGAGGAGAGGCAGTAGCGACAAAGATGGATAGATTGCCAAACTCCCAAATAGGTGTTGACAGAGCAAATAAGAGAAACAGCTGAAAAGAAACAATATTTGAGAGGAGGCACGAAAATGGAATTTAAAGAGTTTGGACGAGACAGACAGACAACAGCGAAGAGTGGGAGAGATGTATAGACAAATGGAAACAGACAGGATGGGAAAGACAGACCTACAGAGAGAGAGAGAGTGTAAAAGAGGATGTGTTAAAGTTAACCACTCTACACAAAAACATCAGGGGATGGATACTGCACCTCAGCACACGGCCCGCCTGTTGCCATGGAGACCAGCTCCAAGGGCAACAATGGGGAGGCAGTGTCTTTAATGTGTGTTTGTGTCTATGTGTGCCTGTGAAGTTTGAGTTTGTAAGAGGCTATGTCGACTGTATGTGTGATGTATGTCAGAACTGTGGGTAAAGCTGATATGTATCCACAAGTGTGTGTGCATGTGTGTGTGTGTGTGTGTGTGTGTGTGTGTGTGTGTGTGTGTGTGTGTGTGTGCGTGTACACCACTACGTGCATCCTCACCTTTGTTGTGGGCGGGGTTGTCGATGCTGAAATCTCCATTCCAGATGACGGTCAGCTCCACGGGAAGACTGCTCATCTCCATCCCATCATAGAAATACTATCACCATGGCAACCGGAGAGGAAAGGAGTAAGAGAGACAGAGAAGAGAGTATGTGTATGAGATAGAGGAGCTGTTGAGCTACTTTAAACTGTCTATTACCCTCTTAAGTCCAAAAGGTTTTGGCATCACAATATTCCTTTGAATGCAAAACACATCATCAACAGGTGGCTGTCATACACCCGTGAAGTCTCACACAAACACACACACAAAGACAAGAATATTTCTGTAACACTAGCAGCATAGAGGGTTGGTACTAGAATCATAATTTTCCGCTAAATTACAGTTTCCCTCCTTCACTGCTCAATCAAAGTACAATATTTGGATTGTACTGTGATTATACACATAAATCCCACAGACACCTCTACACAGACACTGACATGCACACACACACACAGTCAGAGTGATGAAGATAGACAGGAAGATGAGATGTTATTGTATCAACAGACGATTAGCATCAAGACCAGCATAAAGCCTTCTTCATGCTAGTCTTTCATTGCTGTCGATGTATTATTCAGTCAGTGAATGGAGCATGATCGCAGGGATGGCTGTGCAGGAGAGACAAAGTCAGGCTCTTGTCTCATCTGCCCACTGTCTAGCTACAAGAGGACTCAGCTGGACTGTGTGTGTGTGTGTGCATGTGGCTGTATGTGTATTTTATAGGTACACTTTATAGAAATTGAGCATTTTTTATAGAGATTGTGTTGGTGTGTGGGTTGTTGGTGGTCAATGATGATATCCTACAGAAGCTTGCAAGTAAAACACACATGGCACACATACACTCATTCTTACCGATGTGTTTTGACACTGCACTGAGGAGCTGTTGAAGCGCAGCGCAGGAACTCTGTGCTCGTTCCCCTGGATGGTCAGCAGACACTCGTACCCCCTCTGTCCAGACTGGGGCTGGGGGAGGTTCTTTGCCCGGAGGGTGATTGGCTTTACCACGTTGACTGGCACAAGGATTCTATCTGCAGGCAGCAACTGGGGACACCCCTGTAAGAGAGACGAAAGAGAAGGAATGATTAGTGTTGAAATACAAGTCTTTAAATTGCATTTAGATTGATGTTACTCGAGGAGACCCTGTAATGTCACCTGATAGTTACTAGAAATGTTATTAGGCGCATGGTATACAAGTACACATCTTGCTTCTGTATAAGTGTTAGGAGGACATTCTGTCTATATGAGTTCCACTTTCACTTTGCTTTATTAGATTGTCAGGTTTTTTTTTTTTATATCATATTAATATAAATATTGTGAACATCAACAACATTGCTTAAATCTATTTAGAGACACTGGGAATGGTTGCTAATTGCACCTGGAACAACAGCTTGACTTACAGACTACTGTAAACTCACAGTGCTATCAATATTCATCATTTATGCTATTACTGTAGGCACAGTACTTCACCAACACTGGTTTAATTGAATGACATAGCCACTTCAGTGCATACTGTTGTCAGTATTTTAGTGCTACTATTAGTAATAGTTCCTACTGGGTCAAGATCAACTGAGTTTGCTAGTCAGACAGTCCGAGGACCTGCTCACATTCACTCTGAGTGAAGGACCAATTCAATAGGTACTCCACAGGATAGGACCATTAATGATTCAATGAAACAGACACTTATACAAAAATGATATGAGCTTTCAGTTTGGTTGTTCTGCACATGTTGTTGTTCATGAAGAAAAGATGCCACTGATGGATCAAAATAAGGTTGATTTCTTCCTGTGCCGTAATTAGGCAAGAATGAATGACAGAGAGAGAAAGAGAGAGAGAGAGAGAGAGAGAGAGAAGGGGGGAGAGAGGGAGATGAGTCACTTAGCAATTGGATTTCTAAAATTAACAGCCAATCAATTCAGGTGCGAGTAGCTGCCTAAATATAGAACACCTATTACTTGCCTGAAAGATGAAGAGGGGGGAGAGGAAAAAGGGGGAGGACAGAGATGGACAGAGAAAAGAAAAGGAAGGACAAAAAGTAGGGCCAGACAAAACAAGTAAAGGAAAGGAAAAAAAAAAGCAGAACAGGTGACTGACAAGCAGAAGTGAAAGGTGAGGAAGGAAGTAAAGGAAGAAAAATCTAGTAAATAGAGAACAGTGCTTCCCTAAACTGTTTCATGTTTCTGCTGAAGAGTGGTGGATAGAGAGAGGATGCGAAATCGCAAAATTAGAAAGACGAACAACAAAAGAACAGAGTAACTGGAAGAGGCAAAAAATACCATTAAGCATATGCGACAGGAGGAGCTTTCGCATGTCAAAGAGGCAAAAGGAAAGAGGGTGAAAGGAAGGAGAGAAGATAAGGTGAGCCCCCGCATGGTTGGAGCCGGGGGGGAGTGAAGCATAGCGCACGTTGAACTGGGTGATAACACTTGTTTGAAGTTCATTAAAAGCCACTTGATTGGGTTAGGCTGAGTGACTGACTGGGTGGCTGTGTGGTGAGAGAGGAGGGGGGGACACTCTGTGACACTATTCACAAAGTCATTATAGATAAATGACAAACAGGGTGAGCGAGTTCAGCAGTGGAGGAGAGGAAGGAAGAGGTGGTGCATGCGTGTTTGCTCTCCCAAATCTCATTTTCCTAAGAACTGAGGGTCGTATTTGGAGAATGAAAATGAGTGGGAGAGCAAAGAGAGATGCAATCCATTTTTAATCACATCTCTTCCAGTTAATACACTTGAACAATAGGGACAATAAATTTGATCTGGTTTGTGGAAATGAAGGCACGGGAAGCACTGGAGTATGACTTTACATGGTGACTAAAGCTGAATCTTGAAGACCTATCTGATCTATAGATCTATACTGATAGTGGCATATGGTGATGAGGTGAATTATGCACACACACACACACACACACACACACTCACACAAGTGCATCACAGCTAAAAAGTATCTGAGACCCTAACCCCCCAAACTACACTTTCTTGTATATGCTGGCAGATTCAAGGTTAACACACATTGACGTGTGAGTATATTCACAAACTACAGCCTTGGAATCTCATTACAGTATAAGATAAATGCCACAAGTCAGAGCCAGACAGCATCTCTTGCATCATCTGCCTTTATGACAACATGTCATGGAGAAAACTTAAAAAAAAAAGCTTACAACAGCTCCTGAGGACACATACGCACACACATATATAGTATTTCACCATTCCACAATTCCCTTTACGACACCGACATCAGAATAATTAGTTTTTTACATCTACACTACAAGTACCCATCTATATCATATCTCAGCTAAATGATCTTATTTACCTCCATTAACTAAAGCTCTGTTATTGTGAAGCAGGGTTCCCCTACTACTACAGATTGTACACACTCACACAACTGCACACTGTCAACCTGCCAGGAGTACGAACTGTCATTTCTCATGACGGTTCAAAATCAGTAAAATCGTAATTCTCTTTTAAAGTTTTGTGACAGAAGAAACAGACAAATATGAAAGCACAGAACACAAAACAGATGCCTTACTTGCTGCAACAACAATGAAAAATTCATAATGTGGCAGGAAATCTCCAAGCAAGCAAACGTGTATGCACTTAGCTCTGATTTTACTGTTTGTATATATACATGCACACTCAGATACACTAATATAACACACCGTGAATGTTGCCAGCAGCCCCTCAGGCCAAGTGGGCTTTCAGTGGGTTGGACAAACACACGTGTATATGCTAGTTGGCTACTGATGATGGTGTTGGCAGTGATGCTGTTGGCTGTTACCTCCATAAATATGCATATACTGTAGCTGTGTGTTGTCATACAGAAAACATGAATTAAAATGTACAACTCTTCACTCAGTCTGGCTCCATACTTGTGACCCTACCAAGAGGAGGATAAAGAGGAGGAGAGTGTGGTGGAGAGGTGACATATGGAACCATGGTGGTCTCAGAAGGCTTCTTATTAGTGAAGTTTTAAGATGTCCAAGTCCAAAATGAAAAATATTTGGTTACTTACCTCTAGAGGCACTGCCTTGCAGTCATCATTTGCAAATTAAATTCCGCATGTCTTTCCAGAAACAGCCCCAGTTTCTCTGAATAATCTACTAACTGCAAACAGTTTTCATTAACACCTCTGCTTGACAATTTATGACAGCATGTTAAGTAGATTATTTAGAGTAACCAGAAAACTGTTTCTGGAAAGCAATATTGCTGTTGATTTTTAGCCAAAACTATCTGCATGGGTAGTTACCAGAAGAGGTAAGTGAAAAAAGGGTATATCTGTAATTTGGATGAAACAACCCTTTGATACGTCTCTTGCTGGCTTAGGAAAGAGATCTGTCACAGGTCTGTCAGTAAGAGGCGAGAGAGACTACATCGCATGTCTAGATATGAGGCCGACTAGTTTATGCATGTATTTATGTGCCTTTGTGTGAGGATGTGAACTTCACTGACAGTCCTACAGTCACGTAATCAAGGACTTGCACTAGAAAGAAAAAAGTACCTGTCAATAGCATGACTCATCATAACCACATAATACCACACAATAATCCCTGACTTCTAAAAACTAAGTTGCTACCTTTTTTTCTCTGTGTAATTATCCTTTATTCTTTCTCTCTCCATCACTGACCCATTGTTTTCTGACCTCATCTCTAATTCTCTGTCCTGCTCATGCGTGATGCCTCCTTCATTTATTTCTCTCCGGTCCATGCTGTGTTGGTCGTCCTATCTAGCTCACTGACCTTTCTCATTTCTCTTATCAAGTCCCTCTTAGTGACTCTCTCCCCTCCTCTCTTTCCTGACTTCTTTTCTTCTCCAGGACCTACTTAGATCTGATAATTGGAGGCTGGTGGGAGGTGTGAAGGGTGGAGATAGGGAGAGTGACAGAGAGTAGGCAGCGGAGTGGGAACTGTGAATGTAAAAGCCCTTGGCATAGTTTGAAGCAAGGGAGGGAGGAGGGTGAGAGCGAAAGAGAGAGAGGCCCATAATTATAGCAGTGTAAGGTGTGAAGATGAAGAGGATCTTAAGTTGTCATACAGTACACATAGACACACTCACACTCACACACACACACACCTTGTGGTTACGAAGAGCTCCCCTGAACTGGCCTCTGTTTTATCATCTCATACCGAGCCTCGGGCAAAGACAGTCTCCCGCTCTGTGCTCATCCTTTCCCCTTCCCTGCTGCTCCTCACCTTGTTTCTATCCCACCGTTCTGTCCTCGCCTTAATTTTTTCCTCTCCCTCTTTTCTCCCTGCCATTTTTGCTTTTCCTGCACCTCTGTCCTCTGTTCTTAAAGGAACATTAAGTTTTATTACATTTCTTTACTAGATTGGCCATCGTTTCTATGTGTGATAACATTTTTCTCAACTAACTGCTGAGATCTGAGAACACAGGGACATTGCCAATTACCAAAGCCACTTTATTTCAAGGTAAAAATAAAGTGTGCAGGAAAATTGTGTTCACATACAAAAACTTTAAGAACAGTAGTCTGTAAACATCACCGTTTACAGACAACTTACCATAGTAATTTTACTGTTTGCCTTTGACTTTGAATAAATCAAACAAATCTGGAGGTATGTTGAAACCTGTATGATCATCCGATTGTATTTCTCTGTTTTTTTGGGCAGTGTAGCTGTATTCCCTGACCTTATAATATCATTTCAAAAAGGAATGACAAAAATAAGATCCTGGTTTCCTGAAACCATGGAAGATCTGCATGCTGGAGTAGTTTGATTATATTATTAAGGTCCTCCATCTTTCACTTGTGTATGACATCGATTTTGTCTATAAATCGAACTAAAGCACCTCTTTCTACCATTACTGTCTAACATTGGCAAATAACAGCTATTACAGGTGGCATTTAGCTTCTTTAATGAAATTATCTTGATCACTTGATCAATAAGTTCCTGGTAAATAAACTCCCAGGCACTAATCGCCACAACACAGACAACTAACGCAAGAATGTGTTGAGGGTTGGTGATATAATTAAAGCAACATTCATATTTTAGTGTGTTTTGTATCTTCCTAGCAGCTGAATATATTAGGGAAAGGCTTGGCAGCAGCTAAGGATATGCACATGCTGCGTTGTAGACAGAAGAGGGGAAATATCCTCCTGTGCTTTCCATCACACAACGAGCAAAGTGTCCTCAGTTTTTGTTGCTTTGGGTTAGGCTATGTGCGCACTTTAGGGATGGGCAATGCAGTAAGAAAGTGATAAATATACAGGTAAACAAACACTGTTTACACAGCATATTTCATATAATCAATGCAACTGTAGTGGTGAGGAATAACTTTTGGCTTTTTATTCAGTGTAACCAAGTGTGGCTGCCTGCATGTTCTTTGTCAGTAAGGCTCATCAGAACGCTAAGTCCTTGAGATGTGGAGGGCAAACAGGGACGTGGCCTTGGTTAATGTGCCAACAGGCAAACGTCTGATCCGAGTGCCCATATCATTGCTGGCATGAATAAAAAGACATCCACTGTAGGCCCAGGCCTGGCTTTGACTCTGTCCTGCCATGCATACTAACAACAAGCTCAACCAGTAGGGAGATATCCCTGGCCTTGATCATTAGCATAGCGTTAAGGGATTATTTAGATCACTGCCTGAAATCCCTTAATTGTAATAGTACACAAAAAGTCATCTGCAGCCATTCTATTTGACAGAGCAAAGTTGACCTGTTGCATTTTGTGAAAATTAGGAATGATTCCACGGATAATTGCGCGTGTGTCTGCATGTTCTTAAGCTTGTATGTGCTTGTGTGTCTAAATCATTAATTCAAAACGGATATCAGAAATCTGGCAGCAAATACATGACCTTGGATTTGAGGGGTTAATTAAAAGAAAATTAACATTCATTAAGCCTGCAAAACACCTGCTTTTTCTGAAACAACACGTCAAAAAAGGGATGTCATTAATGCAAATACCAAATCCCCTTTGCTTTATTTATGGTTTTCTTTTAGTCAGCAGCACAATAGGAGAGGATTCACACATTATTATCCTCAGTCAATATTGACCACCAGCCCCTGAGTTAATTGGAAAAGTAAACCTGCAAAGACTCAGACTTGGGCCTGACTAAGCAGACAGTTCAAAAGGATAATGGAAAAGGCGGAAAAAGAAAATAATATCGTCTGCGCAGGTTGAATGGCTTGGGGGAAACATGGGTGGAATAACACAATTGAGAGCAGACTGCTCATCAAAGGAGGCAATCTGGCTAAGCTTGTCCCTGCCCGTCATGCAGCGTCTGCCAACCCAGACATGAGCACTAGTGATCTTCATCATAGCTCACCTCAGGCTAGGATTAACAGGCCACTAACTCCCTGTAAAAGCCTCCCCCTGAAAACTACAGTGATTTGGCAGGGTACAGGGACAACAGTATTCACATAAATACACACACAAATACATAGAAACAAACTGGTACACACGCAGTGTACCCATCGGCTCACACGAGAGGTTACTCACACATGCATGGGCACACACCCAAACCTTCCTTTCCTTCCTTACCTCCTTGCTCTGCCCTGAAGGCCGCCACTGTGGCAGCGACTCTAAATTAGAGTGAGTCCTCTCATAGGACAGGGAGTGGGCGGGTTGGGGGCATTCACTGAATGTACCCCCTCCATTGAGTGGCTTGTCCTCTGCAGCAGAGCAGCCTAATTACGGTGGGCTCTGCTTCGACGGGAATAGAACTGGCTGCCAATACTATTGATAATTCACACAGACTAAGCTGTCGCAGGGAATAGGGATAGGCGAGGGGAAATGGCTCCGTTTTATTAGTTTCCACTGCCCTTTGATGTGCAGTCAAGAGCGAGACATGCCAAGAGACTCATGCCAGATGGAAGCACTACAGCCGAAAGGTGTCTCAATCCTTTTAACATAACTCTTTTTGCATGTGAAACCTAGAATGATAGCTATTAGTCTCACGTAGCCAAACATTTCCTCTCAATTTATTTCAACATGTTTTATTACTGAGCTGGCCCAATACGAAGAGGCTGGCTGGAGCTGGGCAGCATTAAAAGATATGAGAATTCTTGGACATTGTCTTAATGAGCTACAGTTTGATTTTCTTTGAACCTACAGGCTCAGCCTTCTATTTAGGATTCAACTCTCCTAGCAGCACCAACAGAGTGGTTCTGATGAGTGAATAATTGGATTTAACGTAAAAAACCTTTATCGCCAGCCCTGGCTTGGGACTCACCTCAGGCTTCTTGACTCGGCCCTCCTGGAAGGAACATGTGCGAGGGTCGTGGGTACAGTCATGCCTGTATTTACACCAGTGGCACTGGTAAGGACTACTCACACATGACAGACACCTTAATAGAGAGCAAAGGAGAAAAGGAAAACAGTGTTTTGAATTAGTATTGAACAGCAGCAGATACACTAGAGAACTCAGGCTCAATATGCCTGCTTACTTATGTATACAATACAACAGTTTAACAATCAATTTCATTTTTCCATCAGTGTGAAGGGATTAGAATTATGACAAGCTAGAGAGAAGTGCATTTGAAAGCTTTAAGTAGACAAAGACTTACGACTTGTGTACGCTGCAGTTGTAGAAAACAAAACTGGTATTTGCGAATGCCAAGCCTGTCTCCTTGGACTTGAGATAGAGCTGCACAATCTGGTGGTCACCTAGAGAAAATAGATCAAGATTAATATTTTGATTCACAGAGGTAGAAAGATGTTTTGTATTCAGGTAAAATGAGGAGAAAAAGAAGAGAAGCAAAAATTGCTTTTGTTTCAGAAGTCATTTACTGAACCCATTATTGACATTTTCATTCAACTTTTGAAAAAAGTAGGAGAAGCAAAACAGTATTATAATGCTGACTGCATGTCACATCTAACTTTTAAAGAACCCCTGCCTGTATGATAATTTTATTCACTTGTTCACATATCTTTTTTCAGTATCTATTCACACTGGATTTTCCCATGAAGAAAAGATGACTGCACTGCTACGAGCCACAGGTGCTCAGCCTGTTGCAGTGGTAAAAGGCAGTATCTTTAGAGGAGAGGAGAGTAGAAGGGATTTGTTGGGTTAAGTCTCTCTATCCCTGCCGTCTTATAAGAGACAATAAAAGTTGGTGCGTGCACATTTCCCTTGGGATGAAAAATATTCCCCTGGAAAAGTCTTTGAGAGTGTCTTTGACAAGGTAAAGGGGAAGAAGATGAAACAGAAACCGTGTGTGTTTGTGTATGTAAGAGTGTGTGTATGTGAGCTTGCGCCTCATCTGTATTTGGTGTGTCCTTTTGTCTGGCCCTAATGAAGGAGTTCATGTTTAATTCAACAGCACATCCACACATCTAACTACTCTCGCGCTACACTACCTCTGTACCTCTCTCTCATCCCCACTCTATCTCTACACACAGGTCTCCTCGCTTCCTTCCACACCGTGACTCCTTCTTCTCCCTCGTGTCTCTCTCCATCTCTCTAACAAAGAAGGAATCATTCATCAATCACAGTAAAGCACAGCTGACAACGGATCTGTCCTAATTAGGCCACCTAAATGTTACCTTGAAGCCTGCTAACACTATCTATCCCTCCCTCTCCTTTCACTCCATCCATTGCTCTCCCTTCTTTTCACTCTTTCAACCAAGCTTAGACTAATGAGAACTAGTAAAAATAGAGGATGAAAAGTTCAAATATATGCAAAAATGTGGAATATTTTACTCTTTCAGCAAGAGGAGAAGGTGCGTTTTGCCGTGCGGGATAAAGACTAAGCAAAAGATGGAGTTTGGATGAGTGCAGCTTCATCAGCTTTACATGTGGTTGACATGGCAAACATTAAACAAACGCTTTTAATTCCCCAAAGGCCCCTCAGGCTCTCTGTCAGCCTTACATCTGTACAGTGTGTTGTCTATCTGTGGATTACCGTATTGCAGAGGTACTGTGTGTGTGTGTGTGAAGCAAATGAAGGAAAATGTGAATATTCATGCTTGTGGAAAGCTGAAACCTGAAAGGCCTCTCCGGCACTGTTATTGCATCACTGTCTGCTCATTTCAGCTCTCTGCACTTGAATAAGCAGTGTGTAGGCTTTAGTGGCATCTAGCGGTGTAGTTGCTGATTGCAACCCCCCCCCCATCCCTTCATTAGACACTAATGAAAACATAGTTATTAATATTATTTGCAATTCTTGTCATATTCTGTGAATAGAGCCCCCTAAATCTTACACACTGACCTTTAAGACTATATTTAAGGTTTGTTTTTGGCTCCAATATCTAAAAAAAATTCATATATAACATTTTATAAGCAACACACAATTTAGGGTTAATACAATCACTACATTAACAGCGATGGGGTTTAAACTCATCATTCAGGAACAGCATTCCTTTGTGTGTAAATTTTGAGCATAACTGATGGATCACCGTCTTTTTCTATCCATTTTCTCTTTTCATTCATTATTCATATTTTCTTTTTGTGGAAGTATGGAAGGAGATGGCATCATTATTATCTCAACATGGGGACACAATGAGTGTTGGTGATGAAGGACTGGCTGCCTGGGGACAGGCCTTCCCAGATGGGAGCTTTGTTCAATTAGACCAGGCTCAGTCGACCATGGAGAGGCGAGGTTAAGAGCAGGGGAATTAGTGAGAGAAAAATACATCTTCCCTTCTTTGCTTGTGGAATGAGTATCATCAGAAATGTTTTAGCTGTTTGCCTCTTGGAAACAGTGACACAGTCTGCAAGGACAGTGTAATCTCTAGGCACTAAATTAGCTGAAATACTGTAGTAAAAACACTGAGCTGTGCAGTTAGATATTATTCTTTCTTGCACTGGGGTTAACTGGGGTCCCATCACTCCCTGTGGAGTATACAACTTTGAGTTGTAAATAAATCCCAAAACAGCCTAATAACTAATGTTCATTCAATTACTAAACATGTCCTAGGGCATTGCTTCAAGGTCTACTGAGTTGCCGATGGCAACAAGAAAACTAAAATTCATTGAACACTCATGGCCCTAGGACTACCATGCTTCTCACTAAAGGGGAAACATTCAGATGAATGCGTAGCTCCCTGTCAGACATGTATGTTTGTATTCAACATGTGCTCTAATGTTGAATTACAGTTGCCGTTGATGCTGGAATTGGCTTTTTTTGTACTTAATATTACAAATAATAAGCATTTGACAGCAGGCTTCCCCCAGATTATAAAAAGTGTAGATGTCATGTACCCAGTGATGAAAAAAATAGGTCCACCTTTACCTTTGTCAACAATAATGCGTGGCATCTCTTTCTCAGCGGGTGAGGAGCACTTGATGCGGTTTCCCTCCACCAAGCCATTCATCTCAGCCAGGTCCTCAAAGGTGCAGTTGACACCCGCAGAAAGTTCTGGGACATTGTGGGCCTCTAACACCAGCTGTAGAGAAGGGAAGGTAGGAAAGGGTGTTAAAAGTTGTCAGTATTCTGTGCAATAATATACTAAATATTCCCTTTACAATAATTGCATGGACTGCAAGTATAATAAAAGAATAATGAAATGAGCTCATGAAAGTGATCAGTAGCTTTGATACTCTGGTGAACCATGGGAAAAAACAAAGGTAGGGAGGATTCAGTTTCACATTCAAGACAGCACACATTGAAAATCATTGACCAAGTCCATTTTATTTCTGTGACTATGGTTAGAGATGAAATACAAAGTCAGGTCTACAAACAGTCTACAAAGCTCAAACTCCCACATCTGTGAGCACTTCAGATTAAGTCTTGAAGCCAATATGTTCTTCAATTATGAAACAGTAACACAATGTTGCTGATGAGAAGCACAGCTGCAAGTTCTGAGCTGTGTAAAGATCCATCTGCAGGATGGACAGTGGCCAGAGGAGAGACAGGGGGACTCTTGAGTTAGAGATTCAGTGATGTGATGCATCCTGCTCAGACATACAAACAAGACTCTGATGTAGAAAGACATAGATTGACTCGAAAACAAAACTAGCGCCATCTTAAAGTATCTGATGGCCACAAGCACGACTACCTTCCTTGCCGCCTCTCGTAACGCCTTGTGGCATCTATGAGCTGTATAGATTGAACATTCCATCATAATGTTCTGACTTTCTGGCTCAGTAAGAAAAGGTGCTTCTATGGGACAAAGTGAGAAAGAAATTATGAAAGTCAAGGTAAATGGAAGGATGAGTAGTAAGAGGAGCCAACTGAATGCAGATGGCTAAAACAAAGCGCAGGATGGAGAAAGGCAGGAGAGAAAGAGAGGAGGACAGAAATAGCAGGAAGATGGAGGAGAAGACTGACACAGTGGAAGGAGAAGAGAAAAGTGCAGGCATACAGGCTACTGGACAGGGAGGGAAAAGGGGACTCTATGGGAAATGGCGAATGCAAATCTTCCCTCTTCATTTGAAAATGCTGCGTAAGCTCTCTCTGCACCTCAGCAAAAAATGGCTTCAGGTGGAGCAGGAGGAAAAGAGAAAAAAACCCAACTGTCCTTGAATAAAGAGAGAAAAAAGAGGGCTGTGGAGGCAGTTGGAGTGGGGTCAAGACCAAAATATACATATTGATGGAAAAGTGTGGCTGCAGTAGGCCTTGGCCCAGGCATTGATTTGAAGCGTGGTCCATAGTACACTTGTGATGTGATGTGAAAGCTGCCTCACTGGCAGAGCAGGGGTGACCTGCGCTGTTTATATATTGCTGTTTAATGAAAAGACGGCAGTGCCGGTGTTAACAGATACACAGCTTCCCACATAAAATGGACAGTGTGCTTCTATCTCTTACATATCCTCTCTCTCTCTTATTCTGTTGCTCACTCTACCTCTCACCTTATTCTTCTCCTCACTTTAATTTATTTTTCCTTTACAGCCAGACCTTGAGTTTCCTCAATTACATTTAGAGTAGTCACGGCTAAGCCCAGCCACAGCAGGGATGCATAAATATGTAAATAACCAACTAATGTTAACAGAAATATCTGCCCATATGGAATAAAATGTACAAGAAAATAATAGCTTTTTTCTTACAATGGATTTGATTTCAACAGTGGAGTGTCTCTGTTACTCTCGAGAATGACTTGGCTTATCTTTCCAAACAAATATTTGATACCACAAAGGTCAAGGAGGAGCCCCTGTCTCTTTGGCAGAAGCCTCTGCCCTGCAATCAGTTGGATGGGAGATGTGTGGCATAGCCTTTGGGTAAAGCCTGCTCACTGGGAAAAGGTTAAACACTCTCTAAAGGCTCACTTTCTCTCTCACACACACACACACACACAGGCACACGCCTCCCATGAATATCATTAGAGTGATGCAGAGATGTACCTCAGAAAATCAACACCTCTCATGTGACACTCAGAGCAAACACGGATGGAGAATAGTCATTCAGGCTTGACCTTAGAAAAACATATTGGATATTTATGCACTTGGTCTCTGAGACTCAAAGCCATTTCCAAACCATCATCAAATAGGTAATGGGAATTGAAATGTGACATCACTTAAGGTGGTTAAAGTCAGTGGGATTCACTACATTCACTATTACAACCTTTGAAATTAATTATTTTTCAGCATACTGAGATTTGATAAAAATAAATAAATAAAAAACAAGCTTTGGAAGATATAAAATAACACATCGTGTTCAGGGAATGTCAGTCTTCTCACGGGGATGCAGAAATTCAAACACCTTCAGGTGTAGATGCATACCTACAGAGCTACCTAAAAACATACAATAAGAAGCCATTTGTTTCTATCCCAATGAGAAATAACTCAAATCAGAATGGGCCTTTGGTGGAGGTGAAATATGGAGAAGTGCAATGGGACAGCCACAGGTCTCCATTTGATTAATTTCACCCAAATGCAACTAATGCAGCTAAAAAATATAGATATTTAGGTCTTTATATAGCAATATAACCAGCACATAGTATCATATAAGAAATTACATAGCACTTGTATTATGTATACACAAACTCTAGATATGAGTGCAAACAGAGACTCTGCTGGAAAAAGGTGAAGAAATCTATGGAAAGCAACTAAAGAAAAAGTGCTTGTATTTCTTCAATTCCTGCAGAGACATATTTTGTTGCAATGTATCACAGCTCGTTGCACACTAATCAATACACTTAAACAATCAAAAACCATTCAGACCCTTTAAATCTGGCAGCTGTATTAGAAAAAAAAATGTCCTGGAGAAAAAGTGCTGCATTTAGTTGCCAACAATCACAATAAACACAGCTGAGCTAAAATGTGTGCTGTTAATGATTGCTGACATTTGTTTGGGAGAGTATTTCACTGGACAGGACTGAAAGTTGTGAAGTCAGGATTTGAAGGATGTCTGTTGGCAGGCGGCAAAATGATGTAAAGCAGGATTATGGAGTTAACACTGGCTACTAATGAGTATCTAGAGCATAATTACATTGCATTACAAATTATTCTTGAGTGTGTGATGTTGTCAATCTGCCAGACAAGATTTTCTCACTAGAAACTAATTCAGCTAGCCTCTCTCTTTACTGCAATATGGCTCAACTAAAACAAATGCTCGCTGAAGTGTTTCTTCCTCATGAACAAAAAATATTGAATCACTTCTAATTAAAATTTGACTCCGAATGGAACAAGCAAAACAATAAAGTAATGACAACTAGTATAGATGAAAAATATGAAACTGCAATCAGAGGAAACTTATAAGGCAAATAATGTACATGACCTTTAGAAAAAAGGTTATTGTTTGTACTTTAGTTTAGATGAGGAATCTGTTTCCACTCACCGTGACACTAAACTGGGACACTGAGATGTTGTTTGGGTGGACACTGAGACGCACACACTGCTTGATGTCTGATGCAAAACGACGGGGCTCTGATGAGCGCTCACATTTCTCCTTTCTGGTGCACCTGGAAAAAAAAAAAAAGCACAAGAGAGTGGGTGTTATTCATGGATGACAAATGCACATACACACATGAATCTAGTAACCTGACCAGGGCTTACCCCCTCCCACCTGTTGGCACATGGGAAAAAGAGAATATCCCGCCGCTCCCCGACAAACGGAGTTAGATACATTTATCATATTTCCTCTCTAGCAGTGCACCAGCTACAGTGGCCAGTGAATGGAAACCCAGTCTCCAGTGGGCGGGAGCAGTGGCATTTAAAACAATGGTTTCTCTATACATGGAAGTGGAGCCTGTCCCTTGGGAAACAGGTAGGCCTCGTCTTTGTAATGCTGTCTTAATGACTGGCATTCATGGGCAATGCCAAGTGCAGGTGGAGATGTGGATGTTGGTGGGGGTTGGGGATGGATTCCTCCATCTCTTAATACCACACCAGGTGGTCTAATCCAGTCTACTACAGTGGCTTGGGGAGTTAGAGGACTGGACCCTTTGTGTTGTCAGAGGAATTTACTGGCTCCTGTTCCAAATACTATCCCTTGACATACTGCAGGGTGACTCCCCATAGTCTGAACATCTAAATGGGTTGTTAATGCAATTCGTTCCCACCAAAGATTTATAGAGGAAAGGTTCAACGTTAAATATTACAGCTGACAAAACAATCATGAAGCTTAAAGTTGTTGATAAATGTGTGTTCGTGAGAAATTCAGTGAGAATTCAAAAGGGCAGAATTGCGATAGAACTTCAACTTTCTACTCTTCCCCAAACGCACACACCCACTCACTCTTGTTCTCTTCTAATCCCCTCATAAACTTATGCAAGTCCCCTATTGATTTAGACAAAAACTTGCTGTGCAATTAACAACCTGGCAAATCCATAGAGTGGCCTAAAACTCTTTTAGAGAAAGAAAAGAATGAAAAGAACGGAAGAGGTCGTAATGAACAGATGAAAGAAAGACTTTGGAGGTGGTTGACGTCTGAGATACAGTAATACCTTATGCAGCAAGAAGCTTTTTATCCAAAATTGGGGAGATTGAGGGAGGGTGGGTTTTGACCTGACATGAGTATTGTAAAGTTAAGCAGCCTAACGTGCCGCAAAGAAGACAGACATAAAGAAAAAGAAAAGAAATAATCTGTTTGAGAGAGGGAGTGAACAGGAGGAGGGGTAAATAGTGCAAGAGAAGAGAGAGAGAGTGTGGAAAAGAAAGCGAAAGAGAAGCAAGATTTAAAGGGACGGCAACCATTGTTGGCTTTCTGTGAAGCTTTCACTGCTAAGCCGGTTTGAGTAGGGGTTTAATCGCTTCGAGTTCCTTTGTGCTCCTTTATCACTCCTGTCTGTTCCTCCTTTTCTAGCACTGATTTAATAAGACCACATCATATAAGTACCCCCAGGCAAACAGTACACAGAAACCCACAAATACACACTTTCACGTACATACACACAAACATATACACACCGTTTTCTACCTTGCATACTCACAGGTCTGTTGTTTACACACATGAAAGAATAACATTGTAGGAAGAGGTCCAGCAGGACATTTTCTGTATGTGCTTTTCTTGTATGTGTGTTTTTTTTTTAATTCATGAATATTTGTATAATGATGTTTTTCTTTGTGCTCACTCCTTGGACAGTGTCAGTATTTTGATAGAAAACCTCAAATCTCACGCCAAAAAGATTAGCAGTAATGCATTATTTGTGTTTACTGGCACAATCTCTCCTAGTGAATCACCACTATAAGTGACTGAATCATTACAACTGAATAATAAATGGATGAATAGAGGTTTATACCAGTCAGTCAGTTTCTTCCTCTCTCTCTCTCTATCAAACAGATATACCTACACAGTAAATATGCATCTATATGCTGTTCTCTTCAATATCTTTATTAACAGCTACATTTGATTGATTGCCTGAGGATGTTGGGGTGTTGAGAGCAGCATAGTAAAACAATGATATAAAGAAATTACAAAGAACAAAATAATGGATACTGATAACAATAAATTAATATCAAGCACCTAATAAAGGAATAAGGCACCCAGATGCCCTCAGATTAGCTTTAATCAAATGCAGTCATACAAGACCAATAATTTGTGTATGGAGATAAACTTCAAGAGGAAAAGCCCCTAGTCATGAACCAACATTTCTCAATTTACAGTCTTTGTTGACAGTGTAAATGAGATGCTATTAATTCTAATTCACTGGTAATTTTCCAGGTTGTAGCTTTGTGCTGTTTATTATCTTGTCAATGGAGGATATGCACTAGCTCACCTACAAATCAGGCACAGATCATTCTCAATATTAGTAAATTATTTAACTCTTGTTCATTTAAAATTTGAATAGGAATGTCAGACTTTGTACAGCTGATCTAACTGACTTACATGACTTATCCTTTATCTTATGTAAAATGCAGTATACAGTACATATGAGACTATGAATGCTTCACTTTTGTACACTTTTGTGCAGTGTTTATGGTTGCCACATCCGGAATGATGCTATAGAATCACTGCTGAGACTTGGACAGAGATCCCAAGTAGTATTTTGATTTATGGGAGATGTGGTCAGGGTTGATAAATGCTTGCTATACCTCAGAAAACCCCGGACAGAGCCAAAGTTATGACGTCGGGCTAGCCTCTGTTCCACATCTGTAACTCAATACAATCTCAGCATTCAGCATTTCTTTTATTGATCTTTATGAAAAAACTATGTAATGTATTCCTGTCCATCTGTAATTGCTGTAAAAGGGATGGAGCTTAGGGGAAATGTTTTTTATGTTAAAGGCAGCTCAAAACATAAATATTGAATAAAAATATTATTTATTCATTTTTATAAAATAACTCCTATCCTATTTAGACGTGCAAGATACACACACTGTTGAGAAAGGCTCTATTTGCAAGGCTGTATTTTTTGTTATTAACAATGTTACAAATGTCAATGGATTTTCCTATTTAATACATAGGGCACTACATTTACAGTCCATCATTTTATTGGCAAAACAATGATGATGATGATGTCCAAAATCTCAATTTATTGCTCATGAGTGTCCATTATACAGGGAATAGAAAATGAGTAAAGGGGGTGATTTTGGACACAACCACAGTTTCACTTCAGCTGTGACAGAAATAATCAGAGTAAACATTATGCAAAGACTTGTTAATGTCAAGTTCACACCAAATAACATTTCAGGTTAGGTGTTTATGTGTGTGAGTCATGATGTTTATGAGAAATAAATATGACTGCAAAGATTTACAGCCCACAATTTTTATAATGTTTTATAATGTATCTTAATATAGTTACAAGCCAAAAAGACATAATGAGGCATTGTGAGTTAATGGGTGCAACAACTAGACCTGGCATAACTGGACTGGGGCCTGTTAATATATTATCATTAGAGAGAGGGTATATCACTTGTTCTAGGAAGTGGACAGGGGCCAATTTGTTTAGCTTGTTATGCAAATGCACAGTGAAATTTTCATTAAAACAAACAAACAAACAAACAAATGGCTTTGCTCAACTGCAACAAAGAACATCAATCTGAAGAAAAGACCAGTGATTGCAAACACTTATGGATTGATTTCCTGCTTCACTTATGTCTTTGTTGGACCCTTCAGCCATACTATGCCAGATTCTACATCTAAAATGAACAAATTTAAAAAACAAAAAGGATCTAATACTGTTTCTTTTTGTTTGTTTTTTTGTGCTCATTCGAATTTTAATCCTATGAAGTAATAAAAATAAATAAATAAATAATAATATGTTTGATATTGCGAGGATTTTGTGCCAATAGCCAACTGACTATAAACAATGTTTATGCATAAGGATTTTCGTTGTCCTGGCCTAGCCCTCTAGTCTGACATGATGTTTGCAAATCCAGCTTTTACTGTATATACTTCTTCACAGACTTGTGTTATGCTATATTAGTGATAAATAAAGGTGGTAGTGCAAGCCAGCACATTGTATTAGGAACCTGAATGGCCTGTTTCTCTCTGGAGATGGCATATAGCCCTGCAGGGACTGTAAGTTTCATCTCTTTCTCAGAGTCAGAAGGTCACAGACTTGCTGGGAAGGATGAGACAGCCAACAGGTCGAATTATTAGCTCTGACATCCCAGACACAGGCCATGTAGGGACTGTGACTCAGCAGAAGAGGGAGGCTTTTGCTTTTCTCTGAATCTCTCTACCTCCCTAGGGGTTGGACAATGGCAATGCTGAAAAAAACAAACAAACAAACAAAATGCATGTTTTTCTCATTCAGATCAATGTCACCACAACAATGGCGCAGTAGAAGGCCGCCAAAAACATAGTATGAAAAAATAGTCCTGAGTCAAATTGTCTGTGGTACAATGCAATGCCATCTGCCATCACACTGTTTACCTCACAAACATTGACAAAGAAGAAAATTACTGTCATTCTGTCAGTCATACACTTTGGCTGAGAGTAGGATGGTGTACTGTGTGGTGTTTTGGCTTTCAGGAAGCCTTCAAACTGGACTTTCATCTTCAAAATGTATAGTTTCATTGTAGGAAACACTTCTTCAATCACTGACACTACTTTTATTTGCTTTCTTTCCTGACATACACCCAAGTTTATGACCATTCTACTGTATCCTAAAAACCTACAGTAATGCTATAGCGGGGAATATCAGCTAACATGCATCTGTTTTCCTTTAAGAAGTGGTCTTGCTTCCTGACTGAATCCCTCACCAATGTGTTAGACATGTACACATATTGATTTGGATTAATCCAAACGTCCACACCACTCTGAAGGGGAATTTATGTAGCTGCTCTGGCTGATTTGGGGCTCCAGTGGAAAGGATATTGAAGATATTGGCGTACATGGTTTAGCTGATGTAAGAGGTGGGTATTATCAGAGCAAAGCACTGGATAATTGTTTTCAATTACTATCCAGACAGACCTTGAAAGAAAAAAAGATTGCATCGTTTGTAACAATATGAAACAATCCCACCCTTTGTAAACATCAAAGAATAGGCCATTTAGAGAACCAGAAATCAAAGCGATTTAGATTTCAAATAACAGTCATAAAAAGCCTGACTGGGGCCATCTTTTTTCTGGAGAATTAGATGTCCAACATCTATTCATTTGGCTAGTAAACACTGTTGTTGTGCAGTGCTGTTTGACTGACTGGCAATGACACATTATGAGAGCGCAAGCTGAAAGGATTAGATTGGCCCTGAACGGAAACTAATCTGCACTCTTGTTTCTCAGAGCTTTTGATAAGGTGACACAATTAGAGTGAGACCGAGAAAAGGGCACAGAAGGATTTTTAGCCTCTGCAATTGTGGATGATGAGGCCGTCACGGCCATTCAAAACTAGATGGTCTTGTGGATAATATATTTCATCACACGATATTCATCATGATTTATCCCTTTTGATGATTTCATTTACTACACTATTTAGAATACAAAATGAACTTATTATTATTATTATTATTATTAAGTACATGCACACAGACCAGGAAACATGAAATTCTGATTCTAATTCAATGCAAGCCCTGTGACATACATCAGACTACAAATCATAAACTACAAACCACTCACTGTTTGGTTTGGGTTCAAATGTGCACAATCATAATGAAACATGCCCTGTAAATTACTGAAAACTACATAAACAGTAATAACAAAGAGAATAATAACTTAAAGAGCAGAACCTTCTTCTGCTTACAGAATAATACCAACATATAAACATGAAAAAAAGAGTATATAAAATAATAAAATTCACTCTTCAATGCAACACAAAGTAAACACAATTACCAAAGTCAGAATCAAACATACAGTAGTCTGGTATTTTGAAGGCATTTTGACAAAGTATAATTCCAAGCTTGATCCCTTGTGGCTGAAACTAGTCGAGTATCAGTGGGGCGCAGGTTGCAGGTCTCAGGGGAGAGCTGAGAAAGAATATACTAAAGAGAGGGTGCAGATGTATCTGACCATGTGAGACTTCAGGTGTAATGCATATCTAATGTGAGGCATGGAGAAGGTCAAGCAGTCTGGGAAATGAAAGCTATTAAATTCCCACAAAGCCGAGGTCCAGCCATGCTCAGCTCTATTAAATGCTCATGTCACTGGAGGAAACAAACACCTGAACATACAGTACATGCATGCACACACACACACACACACACCAGATATATGTCAAAAAGAATATATAGCACATGTATATACATACTAAAGATACAAAAATATGCATTCATATTCCTGTACACAAACAAAAGAAATACACCTCTCCTGCTATGAAATTACAAGATTTTTTTAAGTATTTGGTGTATACTACACAACTGGGTTCCTGCTGTTACAGTGCTGTTTGTGGTAAATCATTGCACAACAAACAGGCATTTTATGGTGTAACTGAAACCCAATTACCATACTACCCCATGCATCATCAGACACTATATGGAATCCTATACATACTAATAGCCTGAGGATGCATAAGGTACTGTGGAGCAAGAGCTGTGTCACAGAGATTTAGTCAAATCACACACATCTACATTCAGCCTGGCTATATCCTCTCACTCATACGTGTGACCAAAGACACACATACGCACACACTCACATACACAACAGTCAGCGTGCCTCCATGTGCTATCATTAAGAGTGGTGGTCCACAGAGCAGAAATCCACATGGAGGGGCCAGTGGGAGAGTCATTACCTGGCCCACTGGCCATGACCCTGTTACTCCCGTTTGTGGACACACACACACACACACACACACACACACACACACACACACACACACACACACACACACACACACACACACAATCTGTGTCTCACATATAAGCTCATACCAAAGACACAGAAATTGTAGAGTGGCTGCCCTCAAGTCTAGAAATCTCTGAGCCATCCCCTTTACGTACTACCAATGCAAAAACACCGGCTGAGCGGAAAATTACACAGTAACACTGCCGCTGAGAGTTTGCACAGGTAACCATATGAGATAAAATGATCCTTCAAATATATATGTATATATGTGTGTGTGTGTGTGTGTGTGTGAAGCAGGCAGAGAGCCTGATTTCAGCAATCAAAAGACATAAAAAGTTGAATAAAATGAGGGCTAATAGCACTTATTTTTTCTAACAATATCCATATTATTTCTCTCTCACGCACACACACACACAAATGGTGAACAGCAGTATCAATCTGGCCTTGCGGGCAAACAAGTAGCAGCTGTTTCTCTCTGCCGTGACTTTTGGTGCCTCACACTCCACCACGCAATTTTAGCAGCTGTCAAAAGCTGTGCCACCGACTTCCTTTATCTCTCTTTCTATGTCACGTGCACACAAACAAACAAACGATCCCCTGGCAGAGCTATGCAATGGTGGGCTGGTGTGGCTTATTAGGCTGTTTATCTAGCATATGTGATGCCAGTGCTACCCCTGAAGATGCCATTAGGCCAGGTTCTCTATATTAAACAGCTTTATCTGTGTGGCTCAGAGGTATGCTGGTGTCCGTGTGTGTGAGAGGGGCAGGAAGACTGAAGAGTGTGACAGCAAAGCAGATGTCATTTACAAAATTAGCTTTTATGAATTATTTACCTGAATTATTGAATCATATTATTTTATAAGGTGGAGGGGTACTGTAATTATAAAAACCATGGTTCATGATCCACTAACTATTACATATATACACTTATTTACTTTTAAATGGCCTAGTACATAAGATTTAGGCGTTCTCTTTACAGAATATGGACAACAATGTTTTCATGAATGTATGATGAAAACTGAATTTTGATCCCTATAGTTCCCTATAGTTATGAGTGACATGAGAGGGTCGCAATCTGCAACTAACCACTAGATGCCACTAAATTCTACACATTGGTCCTTTAAATGTTCATCAGAGTTCTAAGATTACTCATTCTTTGTATTTAATGATGACAAAGGTGAACTAACATGATATCCTAGTTGGGATAAGACAGACAAAGGATGTGAAAGCTCTTATTGGAACATTTCCAAACAGCTCATATATCACTGTCCCATTTATTACTACATCAAAACACAATCTGACCTCACATTCATAAAATAAAAGCCTAGGCACTGACAAGGGAAAACAATGACATATCACTGCATTGCATCTACAGTATTATCCCAAAGCATTTGTGAACTGAAGTCCCCAGGTTGAGGATGTTTTCATAAGTGCCCCTGAGGGTGATAGTGCAGGGCACTGGAGGGCTGCTTTTCAATGGAATCTCAATGGTGCACTTGGCTTTTATCTTTTATATATTGTGTTATGACCCTGCATGTGTGAAGCTGCAGATGGCAGCATATGATACTATTGATCCAGGCAATCAATATCCATCCTGTGGAGTTAAGGTGTGTTTATTCAAAGCCACAAGGCAGTTCCTAACTCTGAATGACAAGACACATTGAAACTCTGCTATCATTTTCTATGCTTGAGAAAAGAGCACTTGCAGGTCTCTGATACAGGTTTCTGTGTCAGACATAAGGCAAACATGCAGCTATAAAAATAATGTGATTCATCTCAGACTAATGTGTGCATTAGTGGTATATGGTGCCTATTCTAACTAAGGAGACACTCAGATTCATATTTTAGAATCAACATGTAACGTACAGAATGCTTGTGAAGAGCTTCAGGCATATTCGAGACACCGTTTCCATTTTCTTCTAACTTTGAAGATTTCATTTCTACAGACAAACAGATCAAAGGGCTTGTCCATATAGTATATTGATACATAACTCATGCAGGGAAAGATGCATAGTGCTAAAAAAAAAAACCCTGAAAAATCTTTTCTTGCCTTTTCGTTTATCCATCAAAGGCACACAACATGTTGGAAAGGTCTAAAGGATACACTGGAGATAATGCAATGTGGTTAAAGAAATTAGTGGTGTAAACGAAAAATGCCTTGTCCTTACAATAAACACTCCAAAGCGTCCAGCTTGTAAGTAAATCTATACATACAGATACATACTAATGATGTCATTATATTATTTTGGCAGGCATGAGTAATATCGTCGACAATGCTATCTGATATTAATACTGAACAATCAGTAGGGATTACTGTAGGATTATATAACACGGTGAGTACCCTCCCCCAGAGCTACTCTCCATCATAGTCAAGATGAACCATATGTGTGCGTATTTGCGTACACTCATATCCTCAACTAGAATACGTGCTCCTAGACTTTAATTCATGCTCTCCACTTAAAGATTTCTCATCCCCACTCTTTCTGAGAATTTATGTAACGTCACGTCTCGTGGCATGGAATATATCGCCATATACTTCACTTCTTTTGACTGTCAGCACATTCATCCTCTCTGTCTCATGTCAGTCCCTGTGTCTGGTTCATGCTCTGCCGGACAAAAGAAACCAAAAGCAAGACACCTTCCCCACTGTGAGTGTCTGTGTTTCCCTGTGTGCGGTAGGGTGACAATAGGTGACAGTGAGCAATGGTCCTGACTTAAAAGTGGGCATGCAGCTGTTGTGTGTGTGTGCCTGTGCATGTGTGTGTTGGAGCTAGACAGATTGGCGTGTGTGTGTGTGTGTGTGTGCACGCGTCTTCATACTATGATGGTGACAGTTGAGAGAGAACTAAGAGGTGCAGAACTCCGTTCCATCCTGATGCCCCTGTCACTTCTTGGCCTTGTTCGCTTCCCTCAACTTCCTTTAGCATCCAGCAAAAGGTGGAGGGTGGTGGTAAAGGGGGAAAGGGTGAAACTAGTCACCCATACTCAGGGGATGGCCATCCCCCCTGGGCAGAGACATCAGAGCAAGTGCCATGGATGGCAAGGACCTCAAGATCAAAAACAACTCTGAATAAGTTTAACTTTGAGAGTTAGCTAAGTTATTTTTCAGCAGTGTTTAATGCCATTGTTGGGAATATTAAGCTGAGCAATTCATCGTCATGGTTGCAACTAATTCTAAGTTGTGATTAAAAAGCTCTAGATCAATAATTACTTGGAAAGCCAGATCTTTTGCACTGCAAAAAAAAATCAATAAATGGAACTGGAAATTGATTGAGGTCTACCATTATTGATGTTCTGATCTGTAAAATGCATCTCAGAGGAAATTCAAAGTGCAGTGGATACACATGGGAAGCCTAAATTAAACTTCCCTTCATTGGGAATCTGTTAATGTCTGGATATGTTGATATAGTCCAGCAGCTGGTTTAAAAGCTACTGGCATCTGTGTTTTTATTTTTATCTGGTTCAACTCATGATAACACAATCCTGCTGTTTTCTTTATCATCTCCCGTTAATCTTTTTTTCCTCCTTTATGATCTCCTCTCTGTCCTTGCATCTTGAGTCAGAAAGTCCAGTAATTAAATTATTTTTACACAAAGCAATTTGTTTTCCTATCATGTTTTTTTTTCATTATCACAAATAAATTAACCATTGGATATTTTTTTCATTTTATTATTCATTTGTAGCTTTTCTCATTCTTTCCTTTGAGTAATAAACTAATTTCAGTTGTGTGTAGGTGACATTTTCATTAAGTTAGACCATGATGCCAGCAGTTGAGAAAACATGGTAAGAGTTGGCAAGATTAAATGTAGACTATATAGTACACTAAATAACACCACCACTATTGTGCATTCAAACAGGCAATTGCATATATAACTTATTATTAATGCAGTATCCACCTACTCACTTCTAGCTTGGCCTCTAATATAATGCCACAGCTAATGTTGGTACTTAAAAGGTGGCTGGCCTAATGTCTTACTCTAAAATTGGAGGAAAAACTTTCTTTTGGTTTTAAACAACTCCTTTCTCTGTTGACAATTTGTTTCAAAGCACTTACGGCTATCTCCAGGGGGAGGCTAGTGATCACCACAACCAAACATGAGTCCCTGGTAGCATGCTAATTGTGGCACTGCAGTTTAATTAGCATTAGTGTGGCATACCACAGTAATGAGCACACTGAGGTAACGGATGACTGTGACACAGCGACAGGTAGAGGCAATGCAGAATTAATATGAGAGAGATGGGGGAGAGAGACAAAGAAAAACACATTCAGTGGATCTGCCAATTAGCTTTTCCCTCTGAAAAGGTTATTCATTTGACAGCACCGAAGATGTCTTGGGAAAACAAAGGATTTAGAAGACAAGGAGGTTTGCAGCATGACTTGCAAGTTTTATCAGCCATTTTGTGTTTACTTATGACTTCTTGAACTTCTTTGGTATACAAATAAGCTTGTACATGTGTGAGACAACTATTTATCAAGCACGATTGTGTGCCTCCAGAATAGAACTTCATCAAAGCATTTAGATTCATCTTATCTCTTCCTTTAATAACCCAAAGTGCTACCAGAGTGTTGTCTGGGTCCACTGATTCACTAGGATTCCCCTGTGTATTACAATTTACCTCTAGAAGTTTACTATTGATTGTATAGAGAAGTCTTCTCTAATGAACTAGGAGAAGGTATTTATTTGCCTGTGGCCCGTGGCTCAGATGACTTTACTGTTCCTGTTCCACTTCAGGAGCGAGGGATCAATGTTTATGAGTGTTTGGAGGAAGAGAGGAAAGCAGAGTTTGAAGGAGTAAAAGAGATGCTGTTTATGGGCAAAAACACTTCTCATACTGGGATCTGACACATGTGGATCACATGTGTGCACAAGCAAAAATGTATAATAGGGTACAATGCAACAAAACACATATTGAAATAAATACAGTCTGAGTGGATTCATGGAAGCATAAATATGTGTGGTCACACACAAACAAAAATCTGTATGGTAAGCCTGCTGGAGATGGAGTGTGATTTGAATGATAGTGACGGGAGGAAGAGGGCAGACAGAGAAATAGAAAAGTGAGAAAAAGTGAGAAAGAGAAAATGATTTCAGCACTCTGGGAATATTACGCCTATCGCAGCCAAAAGCAGAGATTGAGATATGTCAAACCAATTATTAATGTGAAGATATTGCAACATTAGCACCACTTGTTCCAAATTGACACCAATATCACAGAGCAATGTGAGATATTCTCAACATCCATGCCCAATATGATGACATTCATTTTGACAATGCTACTTCCCCAAATATGGTTTCCAATCTGTCTGGCTGTCATGCATGACAGGCGCGTTGACAGTGTAGTTAACCACTTACAAAACTGACAGCTGACAGACCGGCATTAGGGAAGTTAACTTATCCATAACATAGCTGTAACGTTTCTGGCATACTGGCTCATTGCAGAAATGCCCCTGCCTTATTTGGGGAGGTTCAAAAGTGGATGGAAACCACACAGAAAAGGAAAATGTCAGACTAGCATTATACTGTTAAAAAAACAACAACTCAAAAAACAAACAAACAAAATTGTGCTGAATTAACAAACACAATTAGAAAGTGAGAATAAGTGAGAATAATATTCTGTGGTTTACAAATACTATGCTTAGGTCTATACTCATATCTAACAAAACACGGATGCTATAATTAAATAAGCAGCTTTTGTCCATTAATTTAGTTTAAATACTGGGGTGCAGAATAAAAAATACTTATGCACAACATAAGCATGTATGCATTTATGTTTGCTTCTGTGCACAGTCCTACACTATGCTTCTTACACACACCCTTATAGGTAATCTTCTGTACGAGTCCTCCATGAGACTCTCCTTTGACTGACAGAGTGTGACATCCAATGTCAGTGGTAAAAGAGTGGAAAGAAGGAGAATGATGAAAAGCGGGGCTGATATGAGTGAAGAATTTCCTTTCACCTGCCGAGCTAGACAGGCATTAGCATAAGTCGTGCATCTCAGCAGAAAAGAACATGGGTGTGATAGGCCAAGACAGTTTGGTTGACAGGTGAGGCTTCAGGTTTACTCGAATAGTGGCAGGGCTAACTGGGGGGGGGTCTGACACAAAGTTTTCTATAGGACTTGAAAAACACATGGGGGGCATATAGGATATAGAGTTTATAGGATAAATAAGAGTATATATGTCTATAAATTAAGGCATTTGCTTTTCTAAATGAATGGTCAGTTTTTGTCAAGGGCAATAACTGCAATCACACACAAACACACACACACATACACACACAGGTGCACTATCCACTCCTGTTGATTTCCTCCCCTGTACTATTGATTGCCTTTCTCCTCTTCTCCTGGTGTTCTCTCTAACAGCTCCTCTCACCGATCTATAAAGTAAATAAAGGCAATGCTGATAGAGAGAGAGAGAGAGAGAGAGAGAGAGAGAGAGAGAGAGAGAGAGAGAGGGAGAGAGAGAGAGAGAGAGAGAGAGAGCTTGCATTCTGTTTGCTCTCAGACCAGCGAGGTGATTTCAAGGTTGATTGGGAACAACAAACTATCTGGACAAACACTTTCAAGATGAACCGCATGCTATCCTTCCAGCACAAATAAGTGTGGGTGAGAAAGATTCTAAGAGTTGCTTGTGTTTTGGCCTTTTTGCTATATGGAATTAAAGGTGTATTGTTTAAGCCTTTGGTCTGCAGTCAGTGTACCTGGCACAGCGCCCGTTTTTCACATTTTTTATTCTTTGTAGATGTATCTTTAACCTTGTCCAAAAGCATTTCACAACAGAGCACTGCAGTGAATATGAACACTCATCAGAATTCACAAAACATCCATCTGTTGTCCCTTTACTACGCAGCACTGTGAACTGACCCCGTGGGCATCAAAATGCTGCCACTCACTTATGGATGCTCATTCACTGGTCTTCCCTTTGGCTAGATTCTGTAATGTCAGATTAATCAATTCAAGCTATGGCTGAGAAGGACTCTTGGCCAATCACAGAACTGGAGGAAAACATGAGAGGATTTTGTAGTAGTGGTTTATTAAACATCACTATACAGTAGTAAAAATGAGTGGATAGTGGAGTCTTGGCAGCTGAAGTCTGTGTTGGTTTCCTGTCATTCAATGACTCCCCCTTTTAAAAGCTCTGGTGTCCATAAAATAAAACTACACGAGTGTGAATCATTCCAATTAATGCAGTTATATTATTTTTGAATGAACAAGTCCCTTTAGGTCCACCTAACCAATGCCACTATCTAACTATACACCTATCCAATATGATTTTTTTTTTTTAAATTTGAGTCACTCCTTAGAGCAAGATGAATAAAAATGTTATTCTGTCAAGATACTCAAGTGGGGGTGAGAGGAGAAGGAAGGACATAGGATGAATATTTATATCCTTTGAATATCGAATAGTTCAGCTCACACTGGTTATATTGCATTTGATATGACCTGGAGAGAAGGGCTATGTTTAATGTATGTGTATACTGTTTGCATGTGTTAGACCTACTCACCAAGGACAGACTTAATGCATTGTTAATTCACGGTCACACTATCTACCTTACAAGTCTTCTTTTCTTTCTTCAATTTTCTTTATCCTTCAGCCTATTTAAATTGTATACTACAACACTTGTTGCCTATTTCTCTTAGGGGGTTTGGAGGATAAGCAGTATTATGAATGTTTGACAGTTAAAGTCTGTTGATTTCAGAGAGTGCAAATATGATAAAAAATAGAGGTTAATGACATGTAGAGATATCTATAAGTGTTTTCTTAAAAGTATTAAAACTCATTTACTGAGTGTGTTTCCTCTGTATTGTCACTACGACTAGCCATGTGCTATGTGGACTTTCTTCTCTTTGGATGTTTACAGGACCTGCTGGGATGCACTCCATCAACTATTAATGGTTTTGCACCACTACTGACCTCATGTAACATGTCTTTAAATAAGAGGGGCATGGGGATGAGAGATATATACACACAGTGTATCTGAGCCATTTTCTAATGGTGTTCGCTTAGGGACTATCAAAGCATACATTTCCTGACCTTGTCATCTCAATGTGTGTTCAGAAAGCCAATTATTTTATAATCATCCTCAAGAGAATAAACAAAACTAACCTGTGGGGAAAAGGTGACGCACTGACGCAGTGTACTGTATATGTGTGGTAGGTAGTATGTACCTATATGTGTGCACATACATTTGCATTCACGAAATATGCTCCTATATTCCACTGCAAAGATCTTTCACAGACTGTCCCACTGAATTTTATCTGTAAATCAATATTTAATGAAATGTGTCAAAGATAAGGAAAAAACAGGGAGTGAATAGATTTGAATATTTTGCTCCAAAAGTGTTCTGCATTTGAGACATTTGCTCATGTCTAGCTAACTAATTCAGGATATTGGGTATTGCTGAATTGCCCTCCATTGTTTTGCACAAGTCGACAAAGTTTGCTTCATTGTAATCTCACTTGTCTTACTGTTGTACAGTCCTTTTCCAGGCTATTGTAAATTCCAGGTAAAGCTCAAACTTTACAGTAAGTTGACTTATGTAAATGGAGCTAACACAATAAATATCTCAGGTGCCAAAGACTAACAGCGGTTAATATAACAGAATGACAGAGCGGGAAAACAGGGGTGATTACAGCGGAGTCCTGCCTCTGGTAGAGGTGATGCTCAGGGGAGCTTCAGTTACACCAAGACCCATTAAGAATTCACAAGCTGGAGGATGGAGAGCGATGAGGAGAGAAAGGTAAACCTGTGGTCAATCAGTCGCACTAGGTTTTACGCGTGTTTGACTGTCTGTGTGCTACAAGGGTGAAGGAGAAGCAAAACTGTTTGTCCAACTGACACACTAAATGTGTGCGCGCGTATGGTGCGTGCACACACACACACACACACACACACACACACACACACACACACACACTGTGATCTCCCTTTCTGCCCTTGTAATGGTCAAACGCCTAGACACCTGAGATCGACTAAAGTGGCATTTTGGTTATTTTCTCCCTTTCTCTCTCTGGGCTCTATTCTCGTTTTGGCGACTTGACACCAATTCTCCAACAAGAAAGGTATGTGTGCGCCTAAGTGTACGCCTGTCCTTGTGTGTATGTGAGCGAAGAGAGGGGTGAGCTGAGGTGAGCCGATTCTATCAGACTAAGTGTGACAGGCCAATCTGTGGCCAACCATTTACCCTGACTGGGAGGATGTCCAGGGTGTTAATGGGCTTGTATACACACACACACACATGCACACACATACTGTAACATTCACTTGCATGGGGACCATTTTCACATACAGTCGCACAACCTTAAGATTTTTAATTGGAAGCACATTTAAAGTGGCAAATATCTGCACGACTGCTGACTGGTTGGCTTTAATCTGTTGTTTACACTGATGTGTTTCTTCATCTTCAGATGAATTCTCTTCAAATTAAATGATATGCTTAGAACACATTGTTGTGATTTATGTTTGGTATAGAGCATTTAGAGAGGGAGTTCAATACATGATAAATTCTAAACAAACTCTGGGTTTATGCATCATACATTCATGCATGGGCATGTGTGTGTGAGAGACTTTGCCTCTAACCTCTGTTATGTGACCCATAACCCATCAGAGTGTGTCCTGTCTGCTAATGCACTTTTTACCCTGGAGACCTCAAACTTATTCATCCTCTATTTCTCCTTCCTTCACTCTACTGCACACAAACTTGCACTTCTTCACTAAGACCTTTTCAGATCTCTGTCAATTTCTCACGTCACTCCTCTACTCTTTGAATTTTGTATCCAGGATGACAATTCTGATGGCTTTATTATTATTATTATTTTGGTCCTTCTCACAATTTACTGTTCTCTACTATTCTGCTTCTGTGCCTTTCTCCTTTTGTCATTTCACCATTCATCTCTTATTTTCTCAATCTATCTGTACATCATTCTTCCTTTTTGGGTTTCAGTATGTATGTTCCTCTTACTCACACTGCTTCTCTGCCCTCACCATGTCCTCTCATGCCAGCAGGGATGAAGATCCTAAATGTACTCAGTCTCACTCACTCGCACACACACACACACACATACATTCTACCCAAGGGCTAGCACCAACACAAGAAACCAATTTTCAATTTACAGTGGAGTGGGAAATCTCCCTGCCCCCAGCAAGCACTATCTTCTACTGCAATCTTGAGGTACAAGGGTCTGACAGCAGCTGGGATGTGTGTGAATTTGACATGTGAGAGAATAACTCAGACTGGCATACATACAAGCTTAAAAGTAAAGTAAAAGAAAAAAAGAAGAAGAAAGAGAACGGGTTAGTACAAAAGAGAGTGAGTCAATTGTGGTTAATAAGATAATCTCAGATATATCTCATTGAACAGTTTCCAGTTTAGTTACAATAATAGAAGCCATCACTCTCCTCGTGTCAACTCCTGAAGTTTGGAGTGGTGCCCATCAGAGGCCTGGCAATGTCTGTGCTCTCACCAGGCTCTGGTTTCAGAGCTGGTAAACAATGCCAGTGGTTAGGTTTGGTAATGGATCCAAGGGGGGATGCTGGCACAATGCCGAGCCCCAGGAAAGCAATCTGAGAGTTGGCCTGGGTTGGTGAGAGGAGTCCCTGAATGCTCATGGGCTGCAAGGGATGGAGTACTGGGCATGGGCCCAGGCGTCATGGAGGTAGGGGAGGCTAACAACCCAAACACCACACCCCCCACCAACCCCCAGCCAGGCTGTCTGGTTAGTATGTTTGAATAAACTAGAAGGAAGGGAGAAAAAAAGTGTTTGTATTCCTGAAAAATGAAAGCTGTAAAGAGAAATACTGATGCAGGTGCGTTTGTATTCATGTGTGCGCGTGTGCACGTCTATGACAGTTCCAGTCGTACTTACATGTTGTGCAGGACACACCAGCCACAGTGGGGATCCCCTGATCCAAGACACTCACTGCAGGTTGAGTACTGACCACAGGCCTCCACTGGCACCCTTGACAGCTGCAGAGAAACATACAACAAGGATTAAATACGGTGAGATTTCAAGATGATGAGCATAAATATTAAAAGATCACATTAGCACAAGACACACAGTGAAAGTGAAATCCCCCCCAACCCCCCAAAACTGAAATGTTTCAAAGAATCACGTGTGTGTGTGCATGCATGCGTTTCGGAGAGAGTGAGTGCAAAAGAAAGGGTGAATCCATGCCAATGAATACACTGATTCAGGGCATCAAAATACTGTTTTAAGTTGTTTGCCAACTTACAAAAATCCTCCTCAGGTTAGACAAGCATAATGAATTTCTATTCCTTGTGCACCAGTAATGCTTACAGGTAGACCAAAACGGAAAAAAACAGAGTGAAAATAAAGATGTACTGGGAATATGAACATTGGATAATGGTCAGTTTTCATGGTCAGAAGTGCTGCTTCTAATCTACTAGAAATGTAAATGAGTACTTCAGACAACAGAACAGGACACAAATAGAACTTGTTGTGATCAGATACAACACAAAGTATGTGTAGGTGGAGAAGTGAACAGTGATACGTGTGATCTTTACTCGAAGCACAATACACATGTTGTTGCTTAATTGTTGTTTTTGAACACTAATTAGGGCCATATACACTTGAACTGCAAAAACAAACAAACATACCAAACTAATATGTAAAGTGATTGCACAGTATTTTGCGTCTGCACTGATTTTCATGAAAATGTAACTGCTTGACAGCTTCCATCTTTCTCCACTGGCTCCATATGGGAAACTTGGCCACTTGGGAGAGCAGTCCATCTATTATGATATATAGCCCTGCCAATTCAAACTGGCATTGACTGGCACTGATTGGCATGGGCCTTGAGTGGCCAAGCACAAGGGGCAAAGCTATGGTAGCTCTCAGCCATCCCCTCCTCTCGTCGCCATGGTAACAGCATGGTGCAATAATAGGTGTTGCTGGCACTTTTGATTAATGAGCCGTCATTGGTGGATGACCGCTGTCACTCACGCTGCTCACCGATGACAGCCAGGAAAGAGAGACGACATCATCGGCGCGGGAATGATATTGGGTTATGATGAGGGTAAAGCTCTGTGTGTGCGTGTGTATGTTAGTATTTGTGTATACACCTGCACACTAACTGGAATTTCAGATGCAGGTAAACAAATCTTTTGTCTCGCTCTGTCACATTATTAGGCATGTTGAACAAATGTTTTCTCTTTAAAGATTTGAGACTCGAGAATCCAACTTAAACAGAAAGACATAAGAAGGTTATCACTGTGTAAGAATGATAATATATGTGTACTGTACAGTTAAACAGCCATGCTATTGGCCATAGTTTACAAATGATCACATTTCTATTCATCCCATCTGGCCACACACTTACTTCTTATGAAATTAAACAAAGCATCTACCTACAAATAATATAACCTTGCAGTATGAAGAAGAAGAAGAAGAGAAATATACACATAGAATGTTAAGTCTAAGGTAAAAACATGCAACAAGCATCATCACAGCTTCCTCAGGAGGATGTGAATCTAATGCCTCATTTAAAAGACACTATGGCAGTGATGATGGGCACATATCTGGAATCTAGGCAATTTTGAAATTACTTCACAGCTTCAACACCACCTCCAATGGATGCTCAGGTTCATATTATTTTCTTTATACCTGCAGATATAAGTGATGCAATTATACCTGTATTCGCACCACGTTTTACTGACTCAATAACATATTTGAGGGTATGAAAAGTACCGTAATTAAACCGTCCAATGTAGGGCACGACAGAATGTAACAAGAGATCAGAAACGCCTATGTGTAGTGGTATCTCTAAAGCGCAGCCTGGCACTGACGCGGTTTCTCTCTGTCGGATGCACAGACTATCACACAGCATATCTCTGCCTGCATCTCAGCCTCTCTCCCTCTCTCTCTCTCTCTCTCTCTCTCTCTCTCTCTCTCTCTCTCTCTCTCTCTCTTTCAAATAAAAACTAACCGAGTCAGTGCTACAATTTTGCCCACACTTGCAGTGGAAGTCATATTTCAACACGTGTGCACACACGTGCATGAGGCTCACAAAGACACACGCACTGTCAACTGAAGTCAGACACTGACACGCTGGCACGATGGAGGTACTTTAAAAAACACACTGATACATCATTCACTATCTTGCTCTCTACATTTATGTCTTTTCTGTGCATCTCTCCAAATACTATAAATAGCACACTCACACAGACACAGATTCACACACAGCTAAATACATTCAGAAGGAGTGTATCTCCTTGCCAAAGTCGAGAGGAATCCGGCCTGCTTTTACAGATTAAAAACAATGCATGTGCATCTTTATGTGTTAACTGTGTGTGTGTTGATAGAAAAAAATCAAAAAAAAAAAAATCAGCTGGTATGTTTTGCCCTCCCAACTGTGTAGAGGCACATTTGCATTAGGTAGATAAAGGGAATGAGTTTGAGATGGAATTAGAGAGATAGTGGCACAAGAGTGTGTGCACATGATCAAACTCAACAGTAATCCTCATTCCATCTCACATGATAGACTCCCTCCCTTCATGTCACTCTCCACCAAGTCTGCCCCTCCTCCTAAGATCCACCACTGCCAGCTAAATAACCTGTTAGTCACAGAACAGAAAGGCCATTGTGTTAGCCTATAGAAGGATATCAGCTGCCAAAGCCTTATCATGAGTTTATGAAACCACAATCTCTCCGTGTTCGTGTGTGTGCACGTTTATGTAATCTACGTAGCTATGTCACCGCATCGAGTGGTTTGTCACCTTGTGATCTGAAGTTAAGCACCCATACAGAACTATAACAAACAATGCCACCATATCTGAACGCTTTATAATTTAACACTTCATCGGCGGCAGATATACCGATACACACCCCGGCCACATGTACACACGTATACAAAAACACACGCGGATTTAGAAGGGACCTCCTGATGCCTATCGAGGCCTCAGGCGCCTGCATCTGGGGAAATGGTTTTCTCAACAGATAAAATACACACACCACATTCAGAACCAAGCAGAAGCAATGGGTCCCAATGAGAATCCTCTGTTCCAGAGCACGGATCCTGATATCATTCATTCTCCCTCTGTCTGTCTGTCTTTCTCTGTCACTCAGATGCTCTGAGGTGTGTAAGATCATACATTCATCATCTCTCCAGAGCCTCCATTCTCTATCCTGCACACACGCACACACAAATGCACACACACTCAAGCAGGCAACACTTTTGTCCCCTCTTTTATCAAAAAAATTGAGGGATTTGGTGGCTAAACGACCCAATGCACCCCTTGTCTCTCTCATCTCGATATCACATTCATTTCATGCAATCTTCTTCATGGGCTTTGCCAGAGGGGCAACCATTACGGCTCACTGTCTCTTCACTATGGCTACGCTATCATATCAGCAGGGATAAATACAAAGGATGGGCTGCATGGCATTTATAATTCCCTCCAGTTTCAGGTGAGCAAATGACAGCCATTACACCCTGCACTCTCCCTCCTTTCACAATAGGGAGACATTGAAGCTGCTGAATATAACCCTGCTTTTTAAAAAAAAGGCCAAGATCACAGATGTACTTTATTTGATGTCTTAATGTGCGGGGAGAGAAATGATGAAGATGTACGTGATCATTTTCTGTAGTGGCACCATCAAATTATATTATGTAGTACATATACAATGAGTGCTTGTCCATTGTATCTGTGGAAGATGGGTGTGAAAGGGAAGGAGGGAGGAAGAGTCTTCGCTTTAAGTGAATTCAGGGTTTCTGCTTCAAGATCTTCATCACTACACTGAGGAGGTGATAAAGCTTGACTTTGTTTTTCTTTCCTCTCTCCTCCTTTTCTCTTCGTCACCCCTCCTCTTTACGTATTGCCAGGGGCCTTGGAGTCAACCTGCAGTGTGAAAGTGATCATTTACTAAATCTGCAGAGACTTTTATTATTAAGTAATTCTTCTGCTTCATCTCTGTTCTTCTCTTTATCCTACTCTTTTGCTGCCCCCACCACTTATAATTAAACAGGGATTTCACCTACAGCCAAACTCCACTACTCCAAATGAACAGAGGGAGGGAAATTAAAGTGATAGTCCAATCCTGCCTTACAGCCTGTAGGGCACACTGAACTTCTCTTATCTTTTCTCTTTTTTTCCCCCAGGCTTGCTTCGTCTTTTTCTCCTTCCCTGGTGTGAGTTTGTTCATTAGTTTAGGCACAGTGTTGGCAGTGCATCATACTGGTGGAGAAGCAAAATGAATAAGAAATAATCTGGTAAAGTGTATGTAATGTGGTGTTATTCTGTGTTAGCAATGTTGCATGCATGTGTCAAAGACAAATCGCTGTCTGTGACAGTAGATGTCTCCAATCCAATATCCTCAAATTTTGCAGATGACTGCAAGCAAATCAACAAAACTCATTAAATCTGATAAAGTGAAATCATTATCCATATACACAATGGAAAGGAATAATAAATTCTGACCTGCTGTTATCACAAGAGCAAGTAGCAAAACAACCATCTATTTCGTCTCTTATTCTCTTTTCTACCTGCCTAATATCTATTAATTATCTCATTTATGTCATTCATTCATTTCCTCGTACCTCTGTCTCTTTCTTTCTTGCCCTCACAGGTCTCACTTCTCTTCTCTCCGGCTGGATGGAGGACAGATTGACATGGGAGTCAAATGAAGCGAGGGACACATCAACGACGCAGTGCCTCGTCACAGCTGACGCGCCACTCAATCCGTCAACCACCAACCAACGGTATTATATCATAAACTCGGTTAACAGAGAGTGGCCCGGTGGCTGCAAGTGCAATATTGTTTTCATTTGACGTTCTCAGAGGTCAAATGAGAAAGCCATCTATTGCACTGTCAGGACTGACAGCGCATGACAAATGACTCGGATACAATCAATCATTTTCTGTTATCTTTCCATTCCAAAGAGGGTAAGGCCACCCATAAACACAAAAACAGTTAAACAATCTTGTAGCAGGTTACTAATTTCAGTTTACGGATAACAATTTCCTGCACAAGACATACTATTTTATTTACCACCTGTCACTGCTGGTATGTCTATGCTTACCAAACAAGCACCCAAAAGCTGAAGCCTGCTAAACTCAGCAACAACAAATTCATACAGCACAACTTGCCCTAACATCATGTTAATGTTGTCCCATTACAGAGTCAGTCTTCAGTACTAGACCATGCTGAAGACATGATGGATGTCAAGGTAAAGTGCATTTAAGGTGTGGGGTGAGGTATGACCCTTCAGTGCACAAACAGAATTTACATTTAGCCTGCAATGCCATTTCTCCCATTGGCAGGTGCTAGGAGTGTAGCTACAGACACACACACACACACACACACACACACACACACACATAGTGTGGCTAATTCTGCACAGGCTGCATCATCTCACCCTGGGGCATAGCCTGGGTAAAAATAAGACCTCTATTACGCAGACACATTTTGGACTGTTTCCAGCAGCCAAGACATTGGCAAGAGACGCTGATGATGACTCACATGAATGAGAAATTTTATAAAGTATGTGTCTATTATACAGTATAATGGACTTGTGGATTTACAAGTATGTGCAATAGGGAAAGAGAGACGAATACGAGAGTCAGAAACATACTGAAAAACAGCGAGAGAACAAGACAGAAAGAGAGAAAACACAAAGGTAAAACTTAAAAGGAGTGAGCCAAGAGTTCACTCCAACCTTGTCTGCTCCACTTCGTTGACATTTTTCAGAAGTGTGTCAGGCAGCAATGGCTGCAACATATCAGCTCTGTTCACTTGCCTTGTTAGACCACAGCAGCCTGCAGCTAAAGTGGGACACAACATAATATGCACATCTAAACACCTTCATAACTCACAGCCACACACTAGAGGGGTGAGGAAGCCACACTGTAAGGGATGTGATAAAAAAAGTTTCCCGCTGATAGAAATTAAAGGATTCTGGTATTAAACATCTTTGATGAGATGCAAAGACGCGATTCTTCCACAAATTGGCTTGTCGAATTCCCCTCGGGGGGGGGTTCAAAACAGAAAAAAAGCATTTGACTTTGAACGATCTCACCCCGCTATAGTACACATTTTCAATAATTCACACTTACAGATCTGCATTTGCTATGCTGAATATAAATAATTTAACACCATGAGTGTGGCAGTCCCAGCACTTTCGAGCAACAGTTTATATGCTGATTGTAAAAACCTTGGCACATGTAGAAAAAAAAAAAAATGACTTAAGCAAGAAAACCATGTAGGGACATGCTGGATAAAATCTAACCACTGACTGACTGAACAGTTGCTGGCATGATGAGTTCATGTGTTTTGCTTGGTTGCTGGAGGGTATTAGCATGGCTATGGGAACACTGGAGGCTGGACTGAATGACTAAGATACAACAAAAACTGATTGAACTGCTCCCAAATGCCCGAGTCTAAGAACACTTAGAAAAAAAAAAAAATCATATTCAATCAAATTACTTTCCCATGACCGGGTTCAAAACAGAAGTTTTTTATATTCTACATTCACATGAATTTTCATATTCCCATGAGTGGCATGTGGTATCCTAATTTTGTTTAACCAATTGTGATACAATTAGAAAGACATTTTGTTTTCTAATCTATAATCGATAAATCAAGGTCATTTCTACACTGATGTTGATGAACTTGTACACTAAAATGGTACCATAAACCATCCATATTCTCCACCTCAAGCAATAATCTTGTACTAACTTCCCATTCCACTGTTGATCATGTCGAGGGGTGTTTTTCTCTTGTTACAATAGGTGTATAGCACTTATTAAAAAATTTAAATTTCTAATTTTTAATTTAATTTACATACTAAAAAAAAAATAGTAGAACGATCCCTGACCCCCACCGACACCACCTCATTCATTCTACTCAATGTCCTCATTGTGGCTGACAGATGAACCAGTGTTAACAGGGTAGTGACATAGTAGTGTAGCACAGCACCAGCTCATATTAACAGTGGGATTGACCTGCCCCTGTCACTCAAACACCAACCCTAACATCCATAATAACAGCCTATTCTATAATCTGACTGTCCTCTTTATACCAGAACATCTATTTAACCCACTAATAAGATGACTCGTGTAAGTGTGTGTGTGTGTGTGTGTGTGTGTGTACCAGAGTTAGAGAGACACAGAGAGAGAGAGAAATATCTAATTAGAGGACAGCCAATCACTGGATTAATGAGACAGTATGGATGACAGATTACTCTGCTAGTAGGCACTTGTGAAAAAATGAAGAAATGAAGGAATGGGGGATGGCATGGGTTAAAATGACATTGGATAGTGAGAGAGGGTTAGAAACGGAATAAAGATGGAGAGAAAGGAGACAGAGAAAGAGGAGCAAAGAACAAAAAGGCTGAATCCTCATTCTCTTCACAAATCCCCTTAGAAATGAATAGGGGTTGTAGGAGCAAAAATCTATAATCCTGAAAGAAAAACAAACGCAACAAAGAGGACAGTCACAGGATGGAGGACAGAAAGAAAAAACAAAGAGATTGCAAGGATGGAAGAGAAATTAAATCAAGGATTAGAAAAATGCAATGACTGGAAAGTGGAAAGTGGTTTTTGCAGTACTCGATAATGCATGGGTATGTGTTTGTGTTTGGTTAGCTTTCTTCTCTAATGAGTATATAATGTGACACAGACAAGCAGGGTACAGTGTGACTCTCAGCATGATACCCCTCCCTGGAGCTGGAGTTATTCTTCTCTGTCAAGGTGTACCAGTGGACCCGCCACAAGGTAATTTATTTATAGTTGATTATACATGTCATGCATTATGAGACTGTGCCTTTCAGTTTTTATAGACCCAAAGTAATCTTGTTTATATTCTTTTATTTTGTGATGGATGACACTAAAATTTGTACTGAAAATGGCAAATTTTTCCACTAATAAAGAAAAAATGACTGCATCGGGGCCATCATTGCAGCCTGAGTAATTATGTTAACTTTCTTTAATTCATTTTGTGATAAAGAGTGATGATCGCAGTGAGGACAAGGTTTGCATTTGTTTAACGTTAATGAGACAGAAAAGATTATGGAGCTTTCTCTCAGCGTTGTCCAAGTCATCTTTGCTATCAACTGGGACCGAAAATATGAGCAACTCAAACTGACCCGTCACAGTTATTATGGTCTCCATGTGGTCTGTGTAGTCTTTATACTGAGAACATGTAGTTCAACATCAAACTCCTTTCTCTGTCCCTCTCCTTCACAGAGTCACATCCAGAGGAGATCTGTCTCTTGGTCCACCCTGGGCCTGGCATCACCAATCTAAAGGGGAGGGTTTTCGAGGCTAAAAACAGCAGGGGAGGAGCTGTATCGACCAACTCTGTTCTCAGCCTCCTGTTGTGGGCCCCCCTCCTTTTTTCTCTTTCTATCATGCGTTTCCTCTTTCTGTATTTCTCCCTTGTTCCATTCATCACACTCTCTCTCTGAGTGTCTGGGTCCCAGGCCCCAGAAACAGCAGGTGGCCTTCTGCTATCGACCAGCTCGGGCTGCTTTAATAGCGTTTGCCACCACTGGGACTCGGGAATGTGCACGTGTGTTACCTGACAAAATATTGTTGATACGTGTTCTCTCCATTTGAGATGAAGCAATTTGGGCTCATCTTCAGTGACTGCAGCATATTTCTGTTTAACAGTAAATCAGGGCAGGTACTTTTCCTGCTGTCTCAGTCTGCATGAAGAATCACAGTTGCAGTCTTAAACTCTAAGACAGAAAGGTATTGCAACAAAATGAAAAGAAAAAGACCAATATCGGTCAAATGAATTATGCAAATAATCAAACTTCTTTAATAACTTCTAACTATCATCAACATTTAGCAGAAATGTTTTGATCAAATGATAAAGGGTTTGAATGAATTGGTGGAAAAAACACATTATTTCTCACTTATGTGAGTGTGAGTGTGTGTTTTTGTGTATGTGTTGTGTTCTGCTCTCTATATTTGTGTGTATTGTAATTCCCAGATGTTCTTCCTAAACCGTTAGTAGAGGTCAGCTCTCTAACTAGGCTAATAGACTAATTACTAAAAAGGCCTAACACACATATACACACACACACACACACACAAGGGACCACTATTGGCCAACAAAACTCACTTGGTTCACTCACTCTTTTTTCAATATAAGCTAATTGGCATGCAAATTAAAAATGCTAAATTAGTAACATGATGTTGGGCGATAATAGTGAGACATAAAGAAATCCAACATAATGAGAAGAAATGGAAATTATTCCTAACAATTCATTTGCTATTCTTTAATATCTTCTGTAAGCCCAATTACACGCTCTGCAGTCCAAAAGATGAAAAAACTAAATTCTTACATTGCTGGTTAACAGATTTGTACAAAAGAGTAATTGGATGTAATAGGATGCCATGACAAAATAGCATCCAAAATGTCATTATTCTCCAACTTGTGTCTCTCCCTACCTTCCTTCCAATCTCTCTGCAGATGGAATGACTGAGTCCTCAGGAGAGGCAATGAGAGCTGCATTTGAAAGGGCACCTTCAACTCACTGTCTGTCTGATATTTAAAGTGTTATCAGGATTATCTGGCACTTAATGTGCACGCACTGACACATACACACACAAACAAATTACACTACACATTAGTAAATACTGACACTTTCATGGTGCCAGAGAGGTCTATAATCCTCTGGAAGCTGCACACAATATACAGGGGTAACTAGGCTATCGCTGCCAACAAAACAGCAGTGGCCTTCTGTGATTACGGGTGGCAGGAGATAAAGAGGCGGGAGAGAGGGAATGATATGCATATTATCTGAACTTCTGAGCTTTTGCAATATTATAACAGTCACATCAATAATGAACAATAAACAGATTTACAGTGAACTGAAAAGAGGGAGAACCACCATGGGTTTATTAATTGATGAACTCGTCTTTGAATGACTTGATTATGAGCCTTGAGTACTTGATGAAAAGTCTGTGTGTTTACAGTTTCTGTACTGAATTAACTTCTGCTTCAGGACTTGATCTAGTTTCCATTGATCGCCAACAAATATATGAAACATGCACATAATTCATCATTTCTCCACATAAGACAAACATTTGCTACCCACTGTACACGTTTAAAATATAATGTAAGTACATTCTTGTAGCTTTTTGTGTGTAATATGAAGAGAAAGTGAATACCTAACACAGTGAGTTATGGGTGTGTGTGTGTGTGTGTGTGTGTCTTTATGTGAGCGCAGCATGCTTTCCATGGTGCTACTTTAGCGAGGTTTTGTCTCTGATAGAGGTGTTCACAGTCTCTCTGTGTCCATTACACAGAGTGCTGCTATTTCGCTCCACATTCCATATCATCAAAGGTACTAAGAGAAGTAGTGTGTATGTGTGAAACTGTATGCACATAGACATACACAGCAACACACACAAGCACAAGTGGACTGAGACCACTCTCCTCTCTCCAGATAATTCAGCACATTTATTCAATCCAGCTCTACCCTCACAGTCTGTTTCTGTAGAAATACATGGTCATAGCATCCAGCAGTCCATCTAATCCTTTTCTCTCCTCCAGCCAGGCTGTAATGAAATCCTTTATGCTGTACCAAAGGTTATTCTACCCTGTGACATAACAAAATGATAAATGCCAGTGGTTATGATATTGAGTTACCAAGGGGACTTTTGATGTGTGTGTTTTGTGTGCGTCTCTGACCTGCATCTCAGACATGACATAGAGGTAGTGGTGGTCAGAAGAGAAGGCCATGTCTCGGAGGATGGGTCCATTCTCCACCGCTTGCACCGTCTCATATGGCAGGGCACGAGAGGAGCCGTCTACTCGGATCTGGAAGAACACAGAAGGACATAAAGAATCATTTACTGTACGCTTTAGCACTCACGATGCCTCTTAAAACAACATTAAAAATAAACATTCAAAACCTAATATGAGGTTTTTATTTAGTTAGTTAGAAATGTTATTTTAACTTCAGGGTCAGGGACATTTTCACAATCGGTTTTGGGTTTTTGAAATCAACCACAGTCAAAAACACAGAAGTAGTGATGAGTTGAGAAAAGCCAAAAATGAAACTAAATAAAATGGATTGAGTAAATGTCTAAGCTGAGGTAAAAAGAATCAAAGCGTGAAAGAATAATGTTGTCTTCCTCAAGGAAAGACTTGACAATGGAACAAAGGCAGCATCTAGGACAACACAGAATGCAATAAGGAATCAAGGTATCATTAAAAATCTACTTCTGAACATTATTATTGACAAAATTGCCCATCTACCACATACCGCCTCAGGATATTCCCATGCATCATGGCTTTCAGTGCTGTATCCGAGAAGCTCATCTTTCTCTATCACAGTTTCAGCCATTCAAAAGTGATTACGGTAATTAGACATCTGGGCAAGAGGTGTGGTCTGTGGGCCCCTAGGTGTGTTTACTCAGCAGAAAGTGCATGGAATTGGCCCCACACACACTTGGTGGTGTGATGGAAGTGTTCTAGGTTGTGCCCGAACATCTGCTTACATCGTCACACACACGCGCGCGCACACAGGATGTGTTCCAAATGATCCTTTCTAAATCTGGTCCTCTGGCTGTAATTTCCCAGTAACACACAGTTCTGACACATACCTACCCAAGCAACTTTCAGCACCCAGTAGAATACACGAGCAAACACGCACACACACATTGACCCGTTTGGGCTTGCAGACAGGTGTGAAGCGAGTCTTGTTAAAGTTGTGATGACTCTTGGTAGTTCTTTGTGCTCTTCAGCACTTAAAGGTTCACAGGTAACCGGCACAAACAGGAGATAATTGGACAGGAACCAGATGGTCGAGCAGACAGGTGAGTCACTTCATGATTAATTATAATACACTGATGACAACATACTCTGTCAGCATATCATTAAAAATACCTTTCTGCTGGCCCGCCTTAAGCGAAAGTCTCTTTAAGGTTGTGAAGCCTTAATTGCTCTAAGTAGGTAGACTGAACAAAAAAGATTGAGGTGTATATATGTACAATCATGCACACATCCATAGGTGCACATTGTTATACTTCAGTGAATTTGATGTCAATTGCTTCAACCTTTAACTTTCTGCGTTAAAACAGAAACCGATTAACAACCACCAAATACTCTATTATATCCACGTGGAACTTTTCTTTGTCTTTGTGGTGACAATCATCTATTGTATAGTAAAGAGAGAAACCCAAGTACACAGGGTGCAGTTTACATCCTGCCCTACTCCTGCTGCTTCTACTGATATCCAGTTTCACAACATGACATTTCTTTAAACAGGCACCATCTTTCACCTTGATTTCACCCTACTCTCCCCCCTCTGCTTTGTTTCTCAGTCATTCTTCCTCTCGCGCTCTGCCTCCTGCTTGGCTTGTCTAGTGATCTTGATCTCAAAGGACCTTGAGTTCTATGTATCAAAGCCGCACACACTTTCACTGGGAACCATTGTATGCACTAGGGTCAGTTGCAAAGAAAAGAACAGAAGGTGAATAGGAGAGAGGGAAAGAAGAGAGGTAGGTCGGAAGAAAGAAACTTCCACGCGAGCCGGGGCCAGATTCAGCAGGTGGGGTTATCTAATCTGCCCAGCAGGGTGAGTTAATTTGAGGCGGCTGCGTATGCGCACAGTTCACAGCATGTGCATGTATGCGAAGGTGTGTGTATCAGCTTACACACACTGTATATGAGAGAAGTGTGGGGCCAATTGCTGTTTAATGGCAGACAGTCTATGGCAATGCCTGATATAGAGTTTTATTGTGTTGGGACAGATCCACAGTCACCAGGGAGCAGAGGGGCTTCAAGGGGAAGCTCCTGTATATTATCCCTCAATCTGACCAGCAACAAAACAAATGAGCCACCGGGGAGTGCACAGCATGTCTGCAAGCATGCAACACTGGCTGGTTGAGTCACACTGGCACTCAACCAGGGGAAACACATAATCAAAGACCAGTGCATTTATTTGTACAATAATTGGCACATAAAAACTATCTAATAGCAAATTCACCCTTTTTTTTTTTAAATCAACACAGCAGGGTCACCTTGGGCATGTGGGTTTTAAAACAACAGTTACAGCAGACTTCATCTCCCCTGACATCAAGCTCTGTGCTTTGAAGGAATAATACTCCATACACACAAAATAGCCACCTAAAATGTGCATAGTACTCTAAAATCAAATTAAAAAAAAAAAAAAGCAGCTAGTGCATGCTAATTATTACCACAAAAACACACAGCAGCTATAAACAAAAAGCCCACTCAGTGTAGACTGAACAAAACCAATACCTTAATTCCCTTGATGAAAAGCCAAAGCTAATGATTGTGTTTTGTAATGAAACAACTAATCCCAGTTTCATTGTCAGAAACAGTAATTATTAATATATCTTAAACTAATTTTTCATCAGCCTAAAATCATTAAAGGCAGCTACAGTGGTGCTAGCCAATATTATCTGATTCCTTTTCAACAGTAATAAAGTGGATTAGCTGCTCTATGCTAAATGGATTACAATGCTAATCTCTACTATCACATTAGCACTACACAATAGACATTCACTGCCAGACAGTCTTCATTTTGCCTCAGAGTGGTGGGAAGGTGAGAGCTGCATTGAGCCCATACATAAATGCACACATAGAAATAAGTGTGTTCACACAAGCACTTGCATGTATAGAAACATTGGCATTTCACTCTCCCTTTTTCTTTCACACGCTTACACTCACACACACACACACACACACACACACACGCTGTCTGGCTGGAGCTACTCATATGGTAATGACGGATACTCGGGGGAGAGTGGGGAGAGTTACTGGCACTTTTGACTCACAGAGCACACTTCCTCAGCCTTGCAAAACGTAAGCAGCAAACGTTTCTTTGATAGCTCTGCGTTTGTCGGGGTATGTGTGTGCATGTGTGGGAGAAATTTACACTCCAATGAAATGACCATCCTGGCCATGAACTGTATCCCCCTAGTGGCTGTGAGAGATAATACCACTAACACCACCCCTGGTGACAGAATAAAGACAGTGGCTTGTGCAGAAAACTTGCAGTATTGATGCAGCTGTCTCTTTGCAGACACTAAAATATTTCTGGAGGGTTTTTAAAGAAATTCACACATTCAGTGATCAGTGACCATCCTTCATTTTATCTGGAATTACCATTTTTAAGTATAACAGAATGTGGAGGCAGTATTAGAGCCAACTGTACATTTCTAAAACAGTCCAGTGTTAAGGGTGAAGAGAAAAACAAGTGCAACCCCATGTGCAGATGGTATTTCTGCTTTGAATCTGTCAATGAAAAATAATGTGCCCAAAGTGACTATCTCCCTCTCTCCATGGGGCTAACAGCTAGCAGAAGGTGTGATACAGACAGGGAAGCCATTCCGGTGTGAAAACCACAGGAGTACCCTCTCTCAGCTTCCTCGTATTGGCACTGTGCACCACAAAAGCACATGGAAACTACCGCATTTCCTCCGACTCTGCATGGAATCAATTTTGAAGCAGGTGAAAATGTAATGCAGGAGTCTTTATCTTATTATCCATATGCTGGTATCCATATGTTTTACAGAAGATAAACAAATAAACAAACAAATAAAATAACTATAAGACATGTGCCTTAATTGTTTATGTTATGTTGTGCAATAAAATCAATTGCATGCAAGCTGGAAAATGTCCAAAAACATATCAAACAACAGCAACAGCATTCTAGTATCAAGTTATAACAATGTCAAAACATGGACTGCTTGTTTTGTCATTGGTTGATTCCAACAGACACGTTACATATCCTAGGTCAATAATGTTGTTGCCCCTCTGGAACCTCCTTCCAGTGAAAATTGCCCTTTGAAATTCAGTACTTCTGGTTACACATCTGAGCACTTTTATTGATTTTAGATATGCCATTATGTAGAAACTACTTTACATCAAGTGGTGAGATGGAATGTTCACATTTTAGAAGTCTAGTCAATCCTCAGGAGATATAAAGAAAATAATGGTAGTCTAGTCAATCCTCAGGAGACATAAAGAATATACTACTGTAATAGAGTTAGTGCAGATGATGGTTGCGGCTAAGTGCAGGAAATACACAGTCAGAACTACCCCCTCTGGCCACAGCATATTGAGAGTGTGCTTCCTAAAACAAACAATAACTGAAGGGAAAGAACTATGTGTGTGTGGTTCTGAGTGAGGACTGTAAGAGCCATTGGAGGATTGTGTCCTTGCCTGCTATGGCATCGATTTTGGGGTGGCAAAAGGAAGGCTAGTCACACAGAGTTGCAGTCTGTTAAGCATGGCACACACACTAACACACCATGGCTGGAACACACACCATGACCAACATGCTGCTGGTGGAAGCCAGAATAAGCTGCTGACTGAAGTATCACTATGGTCTGACATGAGCCATGCAACCACAGTGAGGTGAGTGGGCTGGAGCAAAATGTCATCCAAAGTCATACAGCATGCTGGGAAACTTAAATTACCACAACACTTGTGTGAGGAATTCCACCAAAATCTGTGAAACATGCATGGGCAAACCCCGTGTCAGTGCCAGCATTTCTGCAGCCAAAAAAAGGTCATGAACTTTATTTCTGCTGGATATAATAAAATGATTAAGCTGTTTTTCTGAAATGTACTTAAAATAAAAAGTGCTTTAAAATAAATTGTTTGTTTGACAGCTATAGTCTTGCAGTAAATTGTTAGTGTTGTTAAAAGTATTGCCGAACTGAAAACAAAGGTAAATCATGTTAAATATGCCTAAATATATATTAAATCCTGCAACTACTTCCTGGTTATCATACTAACTGTAGGTTTGCATGAAATCAAGTTTAAAAAGCAATAAATGATAACAGACATTTAAGTTTTTAAATAAGTGTGTAGATATTTTAGTTAAAATGTTGCCAACCTGTTGATTTTCATTACTGGACTCTAACAGCTCTAACTACAACAGGTACAACCAATTGAAATGATGGCGAAGATCTCAAAAACACAAACATTGTTGTTAAAATAACAAACAAACAAGAATCCTATTTATTTAGTTGGCCACATTCGGGACATTGAAAGACTGACTACCACTATCATGATGATGTTGATGATACAACAATTATCTGCGGAGATTTGTCAATTTCAACAAACTGGTAACGTCTCTAAGTAATTTTATTTTTCAAAAGCATGTCCCCTGGGGCTTCCTCTTTAAGCTCTTGGGTCCCTACCCTCTTCAAGATATCAATCAGAAACATTTTGGAGCGGCAACAGCATAGCCACATGCCAAATGCCCCTGTAACTCAACCTGCCACACTTTACTCAGGTTTCAACCCTCTTTGTCAAACCACAGCGAGTGTTAGGTATTCAACCAGGCAAGGCAGGACATGCAATAAGAGCCTAGAGAGAGAGACAGTCAGACAGACAGAGACAACTGAGAAGAACATTCATTGTGAAAGAAAACAAGAAGAAAGGAAACAACGCATCATCACTACATAATGGCAATGTGTCTTTCCACGCATTCTATTCATACCGACAGCAATACAATGGTGGCTGTCTGATTGCCCAAATCTGTCCAGCTCACTAAAACATATGGCAGACAGAGAGAAAAGGGGGTGGAAGAGGTGGAGGAAATAACAGAAGGAAAGGGGGGTAGGAGGCGGACTGGATCCATCTCTCAGTGTCAATCAATGCCAGAACAAACCCTCTTTTTCCACATTCATTGCTTCAATATATAGCTTTAGGCGAGATGGACTGGTGCGAAACTAGTGGAGGAGTGTGGATGATTTGACATTAATCTCAGGGTATTAACGAGGATGTGGCATACTAATGTGGGATGCCAGGCCGGTCGCGTAGTATTGCTGGAGCAGAGAATCACACATGATTCGCTTTTCATCGCCAACAGTTATTAGGGACAATTAAAGACAGGCAGATGTTTTTAATCTGTCTAAGGGGAAGACTGGCCAGAGAAGAAGGCACTAAAGATATGTAGTTTCTAAAACAAGTACTGCAGCTGACACATAGATGACTAATGGTATGGTACTTCTACATGTACAATGTCTTTTGGCATATTATATTATGTTTTATGACAAGCTATAATGGAGACATCTTGCAGTTATCCAAAGGTATGACATCAACTCAATGCTTTACTGCTATTCATTCAGTACATTAATGACACTTCAAAAATCACCCCTTCTTTCCTTCCTTCCTTCTTTCCTTCCAGCTTGACTCCTCTCTATAGGAGGATGAGTGGGCAAAAAACCCCACAGAGTGGAACTGAACTCATTCTGTGCTTTAATTCACTATTCTCTGTTCTATGTTGGCGATTAGGCATATCTCCTACACAGCAGGATTTTAATTAATGCATTTCCCCGGATGCCTGCACTGTGAGGGAAGGTGCTTTGTGGGTGCAAATCAGGGAAATGTCATTGTTAGCAGGGAAGTAACTACAGAGACTTGCGTTGGCAGTGTCAAAACTATGCAGAATACTGACCTCTATAATGGCCCTCCTGTAGGGTTTGGTTTTATTGAGGTTAATCCTCTGCAGATGTTTTTTTTTGGGGCTAGGTTGTTTAGGAACAGGGGGGGTTAGAAGAAACTTGGTGCTGTGAGATAAAAGTGGTGAAGCTAAGACAATGGGGTAATGTCATAGCAGAAGCAATACAAAGTAACTAAAGAGGGAAGTTAAAGAAATACAGAGTCAGAAGAAAACAAAAATCTAATTTGAAGTTTTGTGATTAAACAAGCATATGTGCATTTATGTTTGTATCTATTTGTGCTTCTTTAGTATCCACCACCTCACATCTGGGATCTGACACTAGCAGACAGAGCTGCAGGGGACCCTGGCTCACTGACTGACCGTTGTGGCATTAAAGGTGTTGTACCTGTTAGCCTGCAGGTCCATGTGGCCTACTAATCTAACCTTATCCCCCTGCTGAGAGACAGACAGAAAAAGCAAGGAGAGAGGCAAAGAGAAGGACAAGAATGTTATTGTGAGGGATGATGGTGTTGGACGTGAAAGGGGACAAGTGTCTGGAGGCTTCCTAACTCATTTTTCTCCCCACTCTCCTTTCCTCCCTCAGTCTCCCCCATGGCTTCAAAGGGTGAGTGACAGGTCTCCCTGCTATCATTCCCTTCACTGCTGAGCTGCCTTAGAGCACTGTGACCAGGCAGGGGGCTCACAGCTCAGCTTTTGTTACTCATTTCCCTCCTCCGCTATTGCTTTTGCTCTTTCTCGCATTTTTTTTCCTTCTGTCTCTGTCTCTGTCTCTCTCTGTCTCTCTCTGTCTCTCTCTCTCTCTCTCTCTCTCTCTCTCTCTCTCTCTCTCTCTCTCTCTCTCCCTCTATCTCCTTCTCTCGTTCTGTCTCAATCTGTAAGTCAAGAGGTTGACTAAAATACCTGTAGGCTTATGGCCAGTTCAATCTTGAGAGCATTTGTGACCGTTTGACTCCTAACAACTCACTCAGCTTTTCTGTTATTTTTTTCCCTCCTGTTCTTTTCAAAATTTCACTCCCTCTTTTCCTGTATATTTGTTGCAGGCTCTATTCCTCTTACACTTCACTCCCTCCACTGTTAGATGTGAGCAGAAATAAGTGTCTTTTTTTTAACATTCGTTCTCCCTGCAAAAGCCTGTTGGCATATGGTTCTTGGTGGTATGTATTTTTTCTATTTAATATAGTCTGGCACTTGCTGAATTGTGGACGTGGACAGGAAAGTGTCTACTATCAAGCCAAGAAGACAAAACAGACACAAATGTATTCAATGTGCCCAGTGAAGAGCAACAAGCCTCGCTTCATCTGGACAATTGTCCCTTTCCTATTATTCATTCAACAATGGTTCCATCTCGTATTCTTTTTCTTCTCAATCTCTTCTTTCTGTTCTCAGGGACTTGCATCATTTCATTGTCCAATCGATTTTTCAGTTTTGCCATTTTTCCTCACAGTATGCATCATTCCATCACTTTTACTGTGCAGAGAAGATGTCAGAGCTTGCACCTCTCTACACAACTCCTCTATTCCTCATCCTTCTTTCCCTGTCTTTTCCCTTCCAATTCCTCTTTCACTGTCTCATTAGAGCCACAGCAGGATGTTAGAGGCGACAGTTAGAGAACTCCTGACAGACCTCATTTTGTGCAGACAAATACCTGGCCCGGTTGAAAAAAAAACATACGCACATTTCTCTTTCAAACCAATTATTTCCTCTACTGTTTTTTCTTTCTTACCCTGTTATGCTGCAGTGATAAGAGCTGCTGTTCCCGCCACTGCTGCTGCAGCTACTGGCTGGGCCTCAAGGACCCCACAGAGGCAACGGCATAATTTGAGCGCACATCACCACCTGTGTCTCTATTACTGGTGCAACCTGGTGGCAGTGCTACAGACTGGTGCTCCCCATTATATTTTGTGACCAGAGGCTACTGTGTGAGAGCTAAAAGGCTTTGGGATCTATTAATGAAGTCAACATGCTCCCTGGAGTAGCGAGGGCACCAAATCAGCCTATTGTGTCGAATCAAGACTTGGCCTTTCAGGCGACACAGCAGTGCACAAACTCAGAGCTATGGATGCCATTCATTTTGAGGAGTGCGGCTGGCAAACGGTTTCTGCAGGTTAAATAGTATAAATACAGCCCACCAGAGGTTCTATGTGTGTGTGTGTGTGTGTGTGTGTGTACTTGACCGTGAGGATAATATGTTGGTTTTCACACCTGTGAGAACCATAGCATCCAGGAAGCTGGACATATGGTAGCACAAAAATAAGAGAAGGTTGGAGAGGAAAAGATGGAAGGAAATATCTACTTCCACCTGTCTTATTCTCTCTCTAAATGAAATTAGTTCTTGAGTTGTTATTAGTTCTGTTTATTGTGAGAAGTAACTACATGAATAACACAGATTAATACATATTGTAACGATTTAGCATAAGGTGAATGAAAATGGAGTATTTTCTATCATTATGGATGTCATGTGTATCATTTATGGCCATGAATTGATTGTTTATCACAATACTGCTCCCTCATATCCCTGCCACCTTTCCTCCCATGATAACTGGCATGCAGCCTTCAGATAGAGGAACTTTCTAGCTAAAATGTTTGCTTTGTTTAGGAAGTTGGATAGGTCCAGGCTGAAGGAAAAAACCAAGATCAAGTCCCACATGAATACATGCAACAATAGAAGGACAACGATGCCCATTATTCCACTCAGTCACATAAGTAAATTTAACGGTACGTTTATCAGTTGACCACATCCTGCTATCTTACCTGTCAGTCACCAATTTATCCAACCGTTGAGGATAATGAGTAGAGGATCTGTTTGTCTTTTGACCAACGAGACGGAGAATCAGTGACCTTAGATAATCTGGGGTCATGATTAACGCACAAAAATAGCAATGTTAGGAAAACCTTAGATCATGGTTACATAGAACATGTATCTAGCTCTCCTCGGGAACTACAGATGAATAAAAGGTTCTTTACATAATGGTCTGGTGACAGACTTTGATCAACATTCAGAGAATCATCTCACAAACACCCCCACTGTGACCTTTATCCATCTTTACATAAGGTTGTGTTTCACAACACAACAACAGGGGTGCATTCTCTCATCGTAATAGAGCAAACTCAATAGCCTTTTCTTGATTGGACCATGCTCTGCTTCTATAAATGTCGATCAGCAGTCTATCCAAAAGTGGTGGTGGAGAAGGGCCAGGTCCCCACAGAGATGTCTAGGTCTGATAATGACCTACTGACAGGCTCAGATCAACTTTAGCCAAGGTGAAGGGATGACTTTGAGAACTCTTTTGTCCCTTTTTTTTTTTTGTTTTTTTTTACTCCAGACTATGCTTTGTTTTAGTGGCTATCCACATCTTTGCTTTACTGCTTATCAGTCTGTCCTCTTCTCTCTGGTCAATACTAATTTTCAGCTTGTTTACCAGGGCAAACAGAGCAGTTCATTGACTTCAAGGGTGTGACTGGTTTCCTGGGAGATAAGCACAAATATATAAACAGACACATATACACAAACTTACACTCATATGTACACAAAGAAAACGGCAGGAAAAAGTCAACCTGAACCTGAACTTTTAAACGTTCTACTACAAAAGTGGAAAAGAAAAGTGTAGTAAAGGGTAAAACATTAGGGGAGAAGGCAGTTTATGTGTGTTTGTGTGTGTGCGTATCCAGGTGTGTGAATAATAGATGGGGAGCTGAGAGCCAGACGCTGTCTGAGAGCAGACATCACCCTGGATCCCGTTACCACACACTGCCATCAGAATAACTCTGGAGACACAAGCGCGCACACACACGCACACACCATGCCCCGAGTTCAAGCATCAATACACACGCACAGGGTTACACACGTGCACAGTACCGTGCACGCATGATCACATACACACAGTGACCTTTCTGCACCCCTGAGCTCCATTCCAACACTATCTACGCCCTGTGTCTTAGCTCAGGTGTAATCACAGTTGAGTAACACGATCTAAGGATAGGAATTTTAACTCTTTAACGCTTTTTTTAAAAGCTCATGAAATACACATTTATCAAGAAATATTCCTGAAGGTAGTGGTATAATATTCTACTGGTGTCAGCCTCTATGGAAAATACAGACTAGACTCAGTACAGAGTGGTGCACACAGACATATTAAATCTATGGATCACTGACTGAAGCTGAAGATCACACATACTCATGAATTCATGAATTACCAATGGCCATACCTTTCCTTTTGGACTAATGCAGACTTGTGTGTGTATATATCTGTGTGTGTGTGTGTGTGTGTGTGTGTGTGTGTGTGTGTGTGTGTGTGTGCAGCAGCATGTATATGTGGGGAGCATTCATTGCCAACCCTTCAGTTTTATGTTGTGGTGATTTATGAGGTACCCACCAAAGTTTCTAATTAAATAGGGAAGCACCTCACAACCAATTCCTCAGAGATAAGCAGGTGTGAATTTCCGTGTTCCCGCCTTATTGTCTGTGCAAGTGTGTATGCGTGCATGTAGTATGTGTGCATGGGTCTGTGCTTATACTCTCTTGTTTTCAGCCCCAAGGGTGCTTCCTTTTTTTCTTTCATCTCTCTTCTTTGCCTTTATTCCTTTATTAAACAGACTGGCGCGCTCCCTCTATTATACCTGTTTTCCCAATGAAGTGAAAAATTGCATTGCTGGCATAGCAGGGGACAGAGAGAGGGAGACAAAGAGACGGGCAGAGAGTGAGAAAATGAAAAACAAGGAGAGTGAGGAGGACAGGGAGAGCGAGGAATAACACTGCAGTAAACCCTTGAGGCATGTGTGATAGTAATAGCAATCATCGGAGGAAAGATGGCGAGACAGAGAGGGAAAGAAGAGTAAAGGCCAATGTCCACTGAAAATGGTTTGGATGCATTCCATGAAGGCAGTTTGTGTCGAAACAACTGCAGAACTGGTTGATATGATGGTTTCAATGTCCAGCTGCAGAACTGTGCACGAGCTTAGTGTTACTTTTGCTAACTTCATGGATTTAGCCTTGTATATTTATGGTAGTGTACATAGCATAAATAAAGTAAATAAGATTGTTTTGGAGTAAAAATGAAATGGAAGTATTAGATTTTAGATACATATTACAGGTGGTACTTGCAATGACAATACTGCTCAAGAGAATGATTTTTATGGTGGACATTTGCCAAGAGCATTCAAAGAAATAACAAGGGGAGCTGGAAAACCAGACATACTGCATGCAATCAGAGCAATTCCCTTAAGTCACACCTATTTTCTCTTCTCTTCTTGTCCCATCTTATTCTCACTCCAAACATCCACCAGAGGCAAACACATTAATCACAGCAACAACATTTCTATGTCTTTGCATGTGGTGCAATCTCTCACCCTGAATTATGTCTGACACACTGGAATTGTATCATTAGGTTACTGTCCCACTTAAACCTTTATACAGCAACAAGGTTTTTTTGGGCTTCTCAGAAAAAAAAAATACTATGATGTATTACTCCAAGTGATGCTTATTACTAGGTGGTAGTTTTGTGATACATTTTGCTCTCAAGAATTAAACGAGTCAAGAACCTGGTCATGAACTCAGTAAGATCTCTGTACACCTCTCTTCTACCAATGAAGACATCACAAGTGTAGGCCGTCCTTTCACTGACTCCCCGGGAAGTTTTTCTAAAATTAGCGCTTCTTTATCAAGGGAGCACATTAGAGTTTCACGCCCATGCATTATGCCGTAGCACAAAAGCAATGTATTGTGCATGATAATGGAGGCTTCACAGTGGGAGTCAAATAACTTCGCCCCATAAATAAATGAGCATGTTGTTTCAGGATGGTTGGTTATCTAATCACAAAGACGAGGGAACAAATAAAAGGAGCATGTTTGAATACAAACGACACCTTTACTACTGCATTTGTACGTGTATGTGTAAGGCGATGCGAGACTGTTTGTAATTATACAGACTGAAAACATGGAAAACATAATGAACATACACATAATTACACACTGTGGAAAAAAAAATGTTCTCATAATATGTCAAAGCACTGACTCATACCCTAAATATCGTTCTGTGTGTTTCTCTTCAGACAGTTGATTTAAAGTGTGTGTAGTGAATTTGCTGATATAACAGTCTGAGGGCATCTAATGAGTCAGTCATTCTCTGTCTTACTTTTAACACCCACTCTGCCTCATCTCCTCCGTCCTTACCATTTCTTCCTCTCGAGCCATGTCACTTATCTTATTATCTACATGCATTCTTTCACAGTCTACCTATTCTGCCCTTTTACAATGTGTAATATCAAAAGTATGTTGAGCAAACACAAAAACCAAGTGTCCCTGCTGGAGCAGAGAAAACCTAGATGACAGGGAGAGAAAGAGACAAAGAGGAGAGATTGAGAGGAAGTGAGACAGATCACCTACAGCGCGTTCCGATAGAGATGGGTGTAAGCTGCACTAAAACTTGACAACAGATAAAAGTTAATTCTTTCTCAGGGAGAGACAGAGGGAGAGAGAGAGGAGTCTAAGAGGATATTTGGTGAATGGAGCCTGTCAGCTCACGTTGTGCAGAAATCCTCTTATACCTCAAAATTTCAATTAGGTGGGGAAGCGTTTTGCTGTGGTGTATTCTCTCATTCTGTGCAGGAAGCACAAGGTGCATGAGGTGGGATTTGTCACAGCAGCGACAGGCCTGCTCCACCTACATTATGATTCAAAGAACACACACACACACATACACACACAAAGGAAGCTTCCCCTTCCACCTGCCAAAGCCATTTCGAGTGACAACAGTGGTACACTTGATGCTACTTCAGTGTTCAGTGAGCAGTATTGCAATTGAGTTTGTTCCACCGAAGAGGATCTGAAATTTAAACTCTACAGGTTTGCGTTGGGTTGCTGTCATCTGCATGACAGCTACAATTACACTATGTGTCAACTTCTCCGAATGACACTGACTTACAGTAATTAGAATGCCAAATGCAGCAGCCCATTTTCATGGTTTGTTTTCATTTAATCCCCATCTTAGTGTTTTGCTTTTATTTTCCCTTGTCTGTCACCATCTGCAATACTTTACAAGACAAAAAAGAAACTAAATGTCCAGCTTAAAAGTCAAATTAAGGGTAATTAATTATAAGTAAAGTAGTAAAGTAAAAATGATTTTCTTTTAATTATAAATAGATATTCTTACAAAGTTTAGAGGTTCAAGAGAACTAATATCTAAGTATATTACTTAATTTGATGAAGAATCTCCTGAGGATAATTCTAGTTTAATACAACTTAGATCTTAGTTTTGGCCATAATATTGTACTCAAAGTAAGATTTAGGTACACGGAGACACCACTTTAACTTGGTATGTACAATGATACCATAATGGATAGGAATGCTATTAAAATATGTGCAACAGAACGGGAAACAGAATCACCCTTGAAAGGTAAAGCCAAATATATTTTCACGGTCATGTGACAATAAAACACCTTCCCTCCCACTCACTTACACTCCAATCTATCTCACTTCAAGGTACGTTTTGCTCTTTTTCCCCCCTTCCCTCACCCTCTGACTATCCCATCTCTCTCCTCCAAGCATTTTAACCATTTTGTCATCCATTCCCTCAGCGTTCTTTACAAACTATCCATCTCTTGTTACCTCTGTGTCCTTTTTCTCTACAAATCTCTCTCACTTTCTTTCTCTGCCTATCTAGCCCTTCTGCTCCTTTCTTTCCCAAAACTCTATCCCGTCCTTCTCTTCCTCTCACCTTTCCTCCCTCACTCTATTCCCAGCTTCCCAGCTGGCTTTCATCTTCCCCAGGTTAGATTACTGTAAAGCACTGCCTGTCTGCCAGCATTCCTGAAAGCTTTTCATCTCTGCTCCGATTCATCTGGGGAGACAGAGAGCGAGGGAGTGGAGGAGAAAGGGTGAGGGAGCAGAGAGAGAAGGCTGTGTTGTCCTGCAACTATGGATTTCAGGGCCTTCAGTGGTTAACCTGCACTGCACACTGCACCGACTGATGGGAAATATCCCCGCTGGTCTCTTGGCTGTCTGTGAAACGCCCACTCAGAGCTGAGAGCACACCTCACTAGGGACAGACAAATATGCGCGCACTACATACCCACACGCGTTGGCTAAAGCAACACACAAAAGGACACACTATAAACATAAACAACATAGACAATACCCAAACCAGCATACGTTACACAAACAACAGAGCCCGTGATATTAGAGTAAAATGAAAAGAAAAGGGAGAGAAAAAACAGCTTTTCATACTTCAGACAGAATAACAAACACACACACACTTTCCCACCAAGCAGATCTAAAGTCTACCAAATAAATTTGGCGTTTTTTGCATTAGATTTAAATGTTCAAACTGCTCCGGCAGCACGATAATACACCTGGAAATGTGTTTATGATCTAATTGAGTCAGATAGGCACCACTCATCTCCACGCAGCACTCTGAAAATTACTCAAGCCTTGAGAGAAAGAATGTATGAGATGTAAATGCAACAGAGAATATGTGTGTGTGTGTTTCAGCCCACATACATGCATTGACAGCTTACAAACAGCAGTACAGGTTTAATTACAGAAGGCCCTCCAGCTGTTTATTGCTCTGCTTCAGTGTGTGCATGTGAGTATGTATTTACTGTATGTGTGCTGCTGCGGAAATAGGGGGACTGTGTCAGTGGGTGAGTATCCAGTGTGGCTACACTGGAGTGCAACATTTATGTATGTGACTGCAAGGTTTAGTTACTGAGAAAACAGCATTTATGCTGCTGTGTGTGTCTGTCTGTTTAAGACTGTCTCTGTCAGTGTGTGTGCGTGCCTGTCTGTGTAGATAGCAGTGTGTGTGGAGATTTCAAAACAAAATGTGCTTTCTTTAACCATGTTTAAAGAGCAAATCTAAAATAGCTGCCACAAATGTCTATCCAGTCTGCTTTTAGTGAATCCTCCTACAGTTCCATTTTTCTTTTCAAATATGCTCAGTATCTGGTGTATAAGACACTGATGTTAAAACTGCACTGGTTCCAGGGGTTAGCATTGATTAACCTGTTGATTAATTTTTAGATTCACTGATTGAGGGTCTGTAGTCTATAAAACATAGAAACATAACATAAAGTGAAAAAATAGCTATCACAATTTAAGCCAAGAAAAGCAATACATTTCGATATTTTGCAAACCGATGAATGACATTGCTGCGTGATACATTTATAATTAAAGAGATTTGTGGTCAGTTAATTATGCTGTCAATCCACTCATCAATTAATCAAGTAAATGTTTTACTTATTATTGTTGTCATTGTTACTGGAAACAAGAAAAATCATCCATCTATCTGCTTCCTCTTGGCCAGTTCTGTAAATGGACCTTTGGATTATACAGTATGTGAGAGCATTTCTACCAAGCCTTCAACCTAACTCTGCAGTCTCCTTCAGACACACAGTCACATCCAAATCTCATTGTACTAGGTCTATCCTCCATGATGGGGCTGGGTGATGATATGGTGCTATGAAGTATTAGGGGCATCCCTGCATGGGATATTTATGGACCTGCCAGTCTTCTGGCCCTACTCACAACTCCCACACCCTTTAATCTTACTGCTGTCATCTACTGTCACCGCCTTATGACTATGGCCTTGGCTGCCAGCCGACACATAGGCACTATGTTTGTGTGCGTGCGTGTGTGTGAATGTGAGACTGTTGAAATACAACACCATTTTATAGTACAGTAGAGTACAGTATGTCAGTCAAATATAGGACAGAAGTGAGAGGCAAAAGTGCTGAACTGGTAACAACAACGAGCATCCTCCAAAACATAAATGCTGTGATCGTATGCAGACAACAAACAGAACAATACATGCCAAATCACAGCCTTTGCTCCCAGTCCAATCTCGGCATGTTAGGCACAACACACTAATTTGGCAAGAAAACAGGGAGAGGAAGAAAAAGACTTGAGAGAAAAGACAAGGGAGGTGTGGGGAGGATAACAAAACTGTCCTCAAAGCAGTGCTTTTACACTCACAAACAGTACTGAATTAGCAATGGCTGAAAATAATTCTTTGGCACAAACTACCACACCCACATAGAAAAATGGAAATTTCACATAATGAATACATTAACATGTATGCCATGATAATTCTTATAATCACAGCTAACAGGATGTGGTGCTGCCTATTGCTCGGAATCATCTACAGTTTCCTCAATAGGCCCTCCGAGGCTGTTTGGTTGCTGTCCACATCCTCTGTATGCAAATTCAGAAGTCACTTGAGACAGACGAGCAAGCTCAGTGAATGAGTGAATGAAAGAAGTGATCAACAGTCTGGCAAATGGCCTGCAGAATTACGTACACACATACAAAGAAGAGCTGAGCCTTACCCTGTTATGATAAGCATTTATAACTAAAGCCTTGCACATAACCGCTAATTCGTCAGGCTCTGTGGGAAGCTCATTGTTTCACTGAAGAGGTGATGTGAAATTGCTGTGATCAGCCAAGAAAGTAATTATAAAATGAAACATCAACAATAAAGTGCGAAGTTGGAAAACAGCAGTATGCAAATTCTCAATAACTTGAGCATGAATATTATATAAAGAACGCACACAATACAGTTCAGAGTTTGGCACACGAGGTTCTTCTACTGCTTCTGCATCATTTAATTAACTTTGCAGTTATGAGTAAATATGTGTAAATGTCAAGTATGTACTTACCACATTTTCTAAAGCAAGAGAGTATGAGCTACCAAGACACAGAGTTAAAGGTAAATCTCTCTGCTTTGTTGTTAAGCACAAAGAAAAAAATCGTAAATAGTATTTCTGTTATTAAATAAAGTTTTTGTTTCATTATTAGAATGAATTAGAAAGGGAATGTTTCAGTGGTTGTACAAATATGACTAACATCATCGTCCAATGAAAATCTTTTTTTTCAGAAGGACGAAAAAACACTCTCAGATACGAGTTTACAAAATAAAGCTCAAACACTGGACTGAGACACATTGAGCAACAGAAATGAAAATCTATGTTTACGCAGTCCTTAGTGAACCTTTTAATATTGTAAATGAATTTACATGCATTGTGAGTGAAAGTGAATTTTATTATAAATGGTCCCAATCACGTGCCGTCCACCTCAGTTGGTAAACTATCAATAGCAAGGCTGTCCTACATGTTTCCACATAGCACATTGGTCTAATCAAAACTATTGTACTATTTTAGAGTGAAATCAGCATAATCCAGACTAATGGCCATCTGACAATGACATGCATCCATTAGTCGGACTCGATTTTAAAGAGATCACAGAGCTTGTTGCCTAACCCAAAACATTATTTATCGAAAGCCATTCTCTTTTCTATCCTACATACATAATGTGACAGAAGAAGAGAATATGCACATTGCATATAGAGAAAAAAACCCAAATGGAGATTGGTCGGTTTTCATCGGACAGCGACGGTATGCATAAAATACCACTGCTGTCCACTGCCAAACACATTAATAAAGTCCAAACAGCCAACCATCAGGGTCTTCATCAGGGCTACTTCTCGGAGTAGCAACCGCAGGGCTGAATGTTCCTTCCTCCTACCAGCCTCCAGATCGGGTTAATTGCACAGTCTGGAGGGGAGCGTTGCTTCAGTGCTTTAACTTTGGACACAGACAGATGGGTTCGCTCACCCTTTTCCTGTCTTTCTCTCTCTGTTTCTCTCTCTGTGGGATGAAAGCTGAGCATCATTATCTGCCGGGAAGTCTTCAGGTGGACCTGCTGTGCAAGCACATTGACCAACCTCATCCATTTTCCCCATTACGTCTTTCCCATTGTTCTGGGTGTGTACAGTTACCGGAACTAATACAGCTTAAATGGTAAAACTAGTACATGTGGCACTAATTATGTATTCAATCAATTGCTGCATTATTAAGTTGCTGGCACTGTGGTGTTTAAACTGCAATCAATGAATGCAATTAATACCGCAAAATATACCACAGCATTTTTTTGCTGGCTGTCACTGTAGGTAATAGTAAAAGGGATTATTGTTGTCACTACTCAGCTAGCCTGTGTAACGTCAGTCTTTGGGGAAATTAACAACATTTCCCTGTTTTCCTCCTGCTTTGCAAGCCCTGCAACTTACACACTGAGTGAATGATTGATGCAGTGTGGACTTGGCTGCACTGGCCTTGGAGCCAGGTTTCACTTTTGTAAAACAAACAAAAAAACAAAAAGCAAAACATCAAATATCCAAAATTATTTACTGGTACGCTGAAAAAGGTCCAGGAATATTTGCATTATTCATTAGTTTAGTTTTAGTGAATCAATTAACATGATGTGTGTCTCTGTGATTGACTTTTCATTCAGCAATATAAAACTATCCATCTGGTATCCCAATAAGCACAGATACTGTACGATGAGAGTCAGCTGCCAAAATTATTGGATCCAGGCCTATTAAAGGTCACATTGCTGAGGCTGTTATGTCAAAAATCTAATTACCGTAGAAACGTTTCAGCATCCAACTATTTGTACTAAATAGATAAGTTCTCTACTGATGGTAAATACCACAAGATAAAATTCAATAGTAGTTTACAGTTTACATGTCTAGGATCACATTCTGTTGTATAGCTGTGTATTGCTAAAGCACCAATACACTCAAAATGCCCCTGAATCCATTTCATCATTCTTGGTCCCTAAACTGCCCCATTTGAGCCCTATCATTTCCATCTCCCAGGGGCTATGTATTTTAGCAATCCTGGTCTCAGGCCAGGAGATGAGGACTCCAGGAGGGTACTGGTAGAAGGATTAGCTTTCCTATCCTCCTCCAGCTCTTTACCATTTTAATGAGGCACGGTCAGAGGGTCTTTCTTCTGCCCCAGCCAACTGTGTTATAGTCTGGGCCTGGGGACCGAGTACGGCTGCAGGGGTTCAGGGACGGTTCTAATACAGCACAGCCATTGTATGGGGAAATGGAGTGAGATATGCCGCCGATGAGAGGGGAACGAGGGGATGTGTGTGTATGAGAGAGAAACAGACAGGAAGACGGAAGTATGTGGGTGTCGTGTATGAATTTGTACGCACAAACCTCTATGTGTGTCTTCTCCCAGAATAAAAGAGTAATTTAGGCCTTTCTATGGGCCTACCTCCAAAGCTCCCCTGGTATGCACCCCGATAACACAGAGAGGGCACATGAGGATTAACTCTTATTGAAGGAACTGTAATTACCTGCTGATGTGAATATTATTATTACTACTGGGTAAAAACCTGACAATTTTTCTTTCAAAAATCCACAAAACCAGCCAAGTGAATGTGTAAGGGTTAACTTAGCAGGGAAAAGACATTGGGTGGTAATACTTTTGTCTATTTGCAACATCGCTTTCACCAAAAGATAGTGAACGGGCCAAGTCAGTGAAAAGGCAGATGTCTGGGACTCTATTATCCTGGGATTAAACAAATATACAAATGCTTCCAGGCATTTTTTTTTGTCTATTTCTCTTTAAATGACCATCAGTACATTGTGTGGTAGAAACATTCGACTAACTGTAAAATAAAAGCTGCTGACGGAAAAGACTAGATGATTCATGGCACTGCAGGACATGTGTGTGCCACTGTATTCAATATTAGTAAACTGGCTCTGACATACACTTCCAAAGCCACCTGGGGTTATGCAAGGCAGATGTCTAACTCAATGCTTTAAAGAAGGACAAAGCTACTGCCACTGGAGTGAGAGAATGGACAAAAAGCTATTGGGCTGCTATAGGGCTTGACAGGGATGGACAGTGGGAACGGCAAAGGGGCTGAGGGCTCTAGTGGTGTGTGTGAAGATCAAAGGTGTGTGAGTGTCTCTGTCTCTAGCGTGCACATGGATGTGCATGTACTTGTGTGTGCTTCCATGAGAGCAAGCATCCAAAGACACCTAAAAGAAATGTAGACTCAAACAATTTTTCAGATTCCACAAAACCCATCCACAAAACAAAACTGCAGCCACAGCAGGGGGTCTGGGTGAGTCTTCTCCATTGGACAAAAGGACTGTCAATCATCACAGGGGGTCAGGACGGTGGTCAAAACTCAAATAAGAGCACAATGGCTCATTGGGATTCCACACTCACATGCACGCACTCACACAGACACACACACACACACAGTGAAAGAATGCGTGGCTAATCAACCTTGGAGAAAAAAAAACACAAATAACCTTGAACTGATGTTCTGTGGGTGTCAGTGATAAAGGGTTTCATAAAAAGAAGGAACTAGACCAGCCAAAGAATGCTACTGATGTGAATGCGTGCAGCCATGGCCATTGAATTGGTTATAATGGAGGAGTCCATGAAGAGGAGTCATTGATACAGGCTGAAGTCCACTTCACGGTGGTTTTGGCATTGAGAGGGTGAGACTGAGAACCATTTCACAGCCAAAGACACTTGGCCTTGGGGCAGAAATGCCTATGGAGCAGGACTAGGCTCAATGCTATGACCTAAGGGTTTCAGGGGGCATAGAACACAATCATTACTGTCACTAAGGCTTGACAATGACTCAGGCTTTGTCTATCTGTCTAAATCTTTCTCACGCATACGTTTAATGACCTCAGAGACGAGTGGCAAGGACCCATGCCAGTCAACCAAATCTCACTGCAGTCATATCCTGAACCTGTGAAACAGCCAAGAAACCCACCCCGCTTTTTTCTCTTTTTTAATATGCACTCTTATTTCCCTTTACCTTCCTAATAAACTCCTCCGCTAATATCTGTTGTTACCTGTCCCCACTTCCACTACCTCTTACTTCAAATTCTACATTTTGTCTGCTATCCTCGACCGTACCTTCACCTCTATTCTCCTTTTTTTTCTGCAAAAAGACTGTTTCCTGTATGCTCAGCCCCTACAGTCCCCGGGCAGGCTAAATCACAGCCAGCCACAGGCGCTAAATAAGAACAAACACCTCTGCTTTACCTGGACAGTCTCCCTGAGGGGACACTCAGAGACTACAAGACAACTAGCATTCTCTCCATTTTTCTCTGTATATCCCCTCCCCTGCTCCACTCAATCTAGCATGTGTAATTGAAAGGCATAAAGCCCAAAGGGCTTTACTTCCTCGACTAAAGAGCGAGGGCAAAAGCCTCATAGGAAGAGGAAGAGAAAAGGAAGGTGTGGAGGAGACACAGAGCAACAAGGCAGTCCATAAGCAGCAAAACTGGACTTCCTTTTTTTAAGATCAGAGTCTGAGGACTTTAACAAAAATACACAGGCAGACATGGTGAGTCAGTATGTTGCTTGCAAACCACAGCTAGTACTAGAAGTATAGCATCAAGTGACTTAGATGATGAGACATGATGCTACTCAATGAGATCTATCTATCCAATTTGATGGCCCATTTGTCTGACAGAAAAAGCTAAAGGAACCTGTGTGTGTGTGGAAAATAAAAGAGAAGATGTGCAGGGGGATACTTGTAGGATCCTCCATCCTGTGAAGTTGTTTGTTTTCAAATAACAGGTGTGTACTAATCCCCCTACCGATAGGACACAAGCAATGTCTCATCATTCTATTTCCACACCCAAAAAATCATCAAAGAGAAATTCAACTGTCTCTTCAGCGGTATGCACAGAGGGACATATAAAATATGCTGTCCATGCACAAGTACCTTGTACAACTTTTAGGCACATCAACATCAGTCGAGTGTGCATATGCACTGTGTCACTGTGTGACTAATTATTAATTTCTTCCTTGTGTATTAGTGTGTGTCACTGCTTCTGCCTGACTGCTTTGCATTCTCATCTCTCCCTCTAACGTGGGCACACAGATGAAAGCGAGACTTGTGTGTAATTAATTGGATATGTTTGTAATTAGGGGGCGAGAGAGGGAGAGATGCATGCAAGCCTCCTTTTGTTTTGTCTGTTGTGCCTAACAACAGCACAGGAAAATAAAAACTGATTACACAGAACACTAATTACCATGGAATTATCGCCCTCACTTCACAGGGTTAATTCTTATTCTATGCGTATGTGTGTTTGTGCGTGTACTCGTACGCATGCATGCACACACATGCAATTTGTCTGTGTTCCCTCTACATGGATATGGACACACACTTTGGTGCTACAGTCAGTATGTTATTGACCATTAGCCTGATCACAGGAGAAGCATAAACTTGCGATGGTAGGTAATGAAATATTTGCTTAACAAGAAAGCAGCGTGCTTGTTTGTTGGTGAAACACGGTGTGACCAAGGTCCATGGAGTCCAGCAATAATTTACTCTCAACTTGGTTTGAGCTTGAACTCACATATTTGTGGCATGTTTCAAAATATCTGCTGGACGGAACATTTTTTCTTTCTAACAGCAAAAAAAAAGACATAATATATGCAATATCAGCTGAAATAGATAACTATGGAGGAGTGGGATTCAAATAGTGAGAATAGGAAAGGGGGAACATCATGGTACAACAAGTTACTACAGTTAGGAGTAAGGAGAAACAGCAAGGAGGAGGAGAATAGTTATTCAATTCTGTTCAGTCTTAAAAGCCGCTATTAATATGTGTTGTGATATAATTTCTAAGCCTTTAACATCAGGCCCTATAGGACTTTGACTCCCAGCTAGGGAAATGCCTTGAGAATGCTGCGGTGAATGAGCAAGGCAGCTATTCATAAACAAGGCCATCCAGCTATTGAAAATGGTTCAATAAAGGGCTCTAATCGTACTCATGTTGGTCTCAAAAGTCAAGTTCTGCTGCTGAATAAGCACAGCAGTGCTTTCACTCTGCCGGCTTCCCTGTTATCTTTGCCTTTTGCTAAGCAGGGAGAGTTGGTAATGAGTTTGTTGGTTGGTTGTTTGGATTGTTCAGTTTATGTGCTGTGTGTGTGCGCTTGTGTGTATGCCTGCCTGTTTGAAGGTACATATTCCCGCAAACACATGTGCACACACATCACTTCTAACTGTGCCTAAAATGCCATCTGATTAACAGCCCCATTTTTTTTTTTTTTTTTTTGCTTAGTGGCGTTAATAAGCTTATCCTCTGGCAGCTTTTATACAAACAAACACAGACGGATGCACAACCAACACCAAGAGACTAACTATAAAAGCATTTGAGGCTTTTAGAGGGAGCTTCTATTGGCATGGGGCAATAAAGAGGTCTACACAGACACACACACACACATCCTGCTAAGGTAACAAACTGTGCATTACACATTATATGATAACTAAAATCTGTAGACTGAAACGTTCATTCTCACATTGAAATTACAGCAGAGATGACTGACCATTTAGTGTCATATTTGAAGGGTAGTTTCACCTTATTGTAGGTGATATGCAGCAGAAATTACAAAAACTATTATGAACACAAATAGATTTAGATGATATTAGCAATAGTAGTTCATCAGAAAGCAGGAAACAGATTTATATTCGAAAAGGCTTCAATGCAAATTACATTAAACATTTTTCCTCATACTTGGAAAATGCACTTCTTTTTCTCTGCATACTCCTCATAATTCCTTTGCTGTATGCATGCCAAACTAAACAGTGAAGCCTCAACAACCAGGCTAATAAAATACAGGATAAAAATGCAAAAACCAAGCCAAGCAGATAGATGACAGCATGTCCACCCAGAGCATGTTCTCTCTGAAAGCAAACATATCTCTTGAATCTATTTTTCCACTGAGGTGGACCTGAGGGGGGACACCCTCTTCCCTGCAGATTACGGAAATGGAAGAGTGGATCCCTCTAGACGTGCCTTTCTCTCTCTCTCTTTCTCTCTCTCTCCGTCTTTCTGCCTACATCCCTCTGTTGCTTGGCTCGGCTCGCCCCATGTTACCATGGCAACAAGGACTGGTGCGGCATGGCAAGGACTACAGAGGGAGAAAGGAGAGGAAGAGAGGGAAGGGAGAGTCTACCTGCAGTCCCTTACCAGCAGCAGAAACCCTGAGGGAATCTAGTAAGAGTGATGAAGAGACAAGAGTTCATCCCCAACTTCCTTTCTCACACAAAACGTACTATATTTGTCCTTCAGCATCAACGCTGACTTGTCCTCTTGTCTCTCCCTCTCTTATCTCAGTCCTCAGCTCCTTTATCCTGCCCTTCTCATCTCCTCCACCCGCCCCAAACTCTTCTTTTCCCTGCAATCTTTGCTCTTCCAACCTTTTCTTTACACCCCTTTTCTCACCCCCAGAATGAATTAGTAATGGCAGTGGTTTGGTCCACAGTGGTGAAGGAGAATTGTAATTACAAAAATGTCACTCCTGGTTATGCCAAGAGAAGGAGAGAGGAGCCATTACTGTCTGTGACATCTGTACTTTGTTGAAGACATGAAAGAAAGAACTAATTCTGTTTCATTTTATTACAGGGTCAAATCTATCTTCATATCCGTCATATATTCAACTACAGAACTTAAAAAAGGACAAATGCTTTTACTGTATGTTGTCATTGCAAATTTCTTCTTATGGATGTATGACTGTCACATCATGTTCAATAGAAATATTTGGGCTTGAAATGTCACCTTATGACATTATGTGACAGACGTTGGACTATTAGACCCGTCATGCATCAGTTTATTCTCATCCAGTATCTTCATCATATATACTGCAATATTCATAACATTTTTTAGATATTTCTTGTACTGGCACAATCTTGGCACAAACAACAAAGATAAAACTCCCAAAGGGTGGTGACAGGTACAAGTCCAAATTTTAAAAAAACATTTTAATTACAGGTTGTAAGGCAACAAAATGAGAAAAATTCAAGAGGGGTCAATGCTTTTGCAAGCCACTATATGTCTTCTTGAATGATCCTGAATGTCTGTCAGCTCCAGAGCTGCTATTGTGCTGCTGACCACTTGGTTTAACCAAGCACAAAGCCAATTCCGAATCAAAGCCACATCATGGAAGATTTAGCATTTGTTGCCATTTGGTGAGTGTAATACCACTGTCAATACAGTTGTACACATCCATTTTATGTGATTACATTACTTATGATCAAAAGTAGTGAGTTGACAACTTTTCTACGAGAGCCAAGCATCTAGAAACTGCAAGAACACAAGACACAGCAGCCAGCTAATAATACTTACTAGTCCAACGGCAAGAAGCCCAGCTTGGCTCGCCTTGGAGCTTTTTTTTTTTTTTCACAAACCTCTCGCCAATGACTAAAAATATGAGTTTTACTCTTATTGCTCAGTCACTCTCTCCTTTTCTTTTACCTTCCTCCAATGTCTTCTTAGGTGTCTTCACCTCTGCCATTAATTATGTCCATAGAAGCTGCTGAGACTGGTTATGTTGTCTGCTCATCCGGCTCTGGTTCTGGCACAACACAATTCCATGGTGCTTTGAGCACCGAGTCTCAGGGCAGTACATCTAAGCTAACTAGCTAACAGCAGCTACATTTCAAAGTATTTATTTTACTGTCCATCGGGAAACCCACAATAAGTTGAGGCAGAGCAGCCAGAAGACATCAGAGGGAAAGCAGTAAACATTTTCTTCGTGAAAGCTAGGAAAGTTACATAATGTTGCTTTAATCAATAATAATATATAATAATCATCAGCATCATATCAAAAAGTTAAGTTTCGTACACTCACTTATACTTCCAATATACCAAAAACATCATTTGTTGCTTTGATACAACATGCAGCCTGATCATAATTCCCACTATATTGTTGTGATACCAGAAGCTTATTTGGCTTTAGAAGCAGCGGGGAGTAATAAAGTCTATCTATATCTTTGTCAGCTAGAGTCACAAGTAAAGGCAGAGCTGTCACACTGATGTAACAATCTGACCTGAGCAGGGCCAGGGTGCCGAGACTCCCATCAGACTGATAAAGATGTTCATAAAAGGATTTATATTGGCTGTCACAGAGTGTATAGATCCTTATCGGGCACATATAGATGCAACATCCATGCACACGCACAACAACACACAGATACAACTGGAGAGACAGACACATCACATGCACAAGCCAAGTTCCTGCCCCATTCATCTTCACTATTTATGCTACCAAACTGACTCTGATCTGAGTGATCTCACCAGCTGATTCTGGTTCAGATTTGAGGTATTGGATGACAAGAGGAAATCACATAGAACCCAGATATGATCACATTCAGGGACGTCCTCTAATGCCTTGCACTGAAACACAACTGGATCACGTTTTGACACATAACACAGGCAGGCTGCTTATCCCATCATTACTGCAGCTCACATTCCCTTTGAAAGACAACATAACCCAATTACCAGCATCCTGTTTTTGACAAAAACAATACACGGGTGTGTGACAGTGTGTATGTGTGTGTTTTTTGTATCTTGATATTTCAGATAGGTATTATTACACTGGGATGGACCCTACTGAAGGTCACACATCTATATCCTGTCATACAACGTCTTGCTTTCTTTATCCCTGCAGCTTTAAAGACATTTAGACTGCCTGATGCTGTCTGATATCACATTTAATAAAAACTTGTCATCAATCATTTATTTTTATTGGTAGAGGAATATAAATATGGATTTAGGGAATCAACGTATTGCACAGATGGAACCTAATTTGATAGAGCCACAGCCATTTTCATCTAGTCACTCTTTCTGCAGTTACAAGTGCTGCAACACAGCTCAGTGGTGATCTAACATGGTGCTAACAGCAGTATTGCATCATTTGAATTGATGTTGATCAACATAAACTGCATCTTAGTCAAAATGATAGTGTTAAGCATTTCTTTGGACAACCTGGATGGCAGACACGTTAAATAAAACCTATTCACTCTGATTTTTATTTTAACATTTCAAGGGAAAGCATTAAAGACAGATGAGGTGGTGGAGCCTGAGAAGCATCAGATCAGAACCATTGAAATCCTAAACTCCATGACTGTCCTCTTGAGTTATGTAACAAAATGCAATAATAAGCTAGTTGATCAGAATAAATGCAGTGCGCTGGCAAAGCTTTTTATGCCTGATGTTTTGCCTGTGTAAACATAATAAAGAGAGCTTGGATGGAAAGATGGAGGCAGCGATGGAGGGATGAAGGGGTGGTGTAGTGCAAGACCCAGTCATTAACAGAATCCATTAGTGTATAAATGAACAGTGGAAAGAATACAAACAGGAAAGGCTAATTACGACGTACTGACTTGATTCAGCAGATGGGGGGTTGAATGTTTGTGTGTGTCTGTCAAGTCTTTATGTGCAGATTAATTTGCATGTGCACCCACTGCCATGCGTGTTTCAGAGGCCTACAAAAGTCATAAACACGACATTGCTGAGTGTTATCAGGCCTCTCTCAAGGTTGCAATGCGCTACTTTAATTAACACGCTCCGCCAGAGGGAGGCTCCACTGATACAACAGCAACACACCCAAATTCTCTATCGATGTTGCTACAACATTGCTGCAGGCCGGCAGTATTTATGTTGTTTCTGCTGAGATGCCCCAGCAATAAATCAAACTGAGAGAAAATCCAGGCACTCTTGTACTTTGTGTGGAGGCACGCTGATGAGAGAATTTATAAACCAGGTTTAACACACGGTTCATGAAGAGACGTCAGTGTGTAATCCTTTCAACATGCCAAGAAAACGTTGAAAAACACTGTCATGGGCAAGTTGTTATTTTGAGACATACGTGGCTACAAATTCTTGTTGCTTGAAATTTCAAAATGCAAAATACTTGTAAGGTTTCTGATCTGTTAGAGCCAAAATGGTTGCTTTTGAAAATGGCTGTTTTCTGTCTGCCTCTGTCTCTGTAGAGAGAGTGTTCCCACTGATGTCTGAAACATGTCCTTGAGCAAAGCACTGTGTAAGGAACAGAAGATAAGAGCCGTCTGTACACACACACACACACCTACAGAATCATTTTTTCACACTTTAATGTAAAGACACAAAGCCATACTTTCCCTCTCAGACACACACATCCATGCACAATCATCTTGATATGGTCCTTCAAAATCTTCACTGTGCAGCAAAGTACAGTCACACTAAACTAAACTAGAGAGGGCACAAGCACAGCCCTGATCACAAACCTGCCGTGTTCCTATCACATACACACACCGGTGCACAACCAATCATATTCTTTGTGATCTGACTCAAGTAAACACACCTCTGGGTGAACACAGAAATACAAAGACACAAAGAAATGTAATCTCAGAAGAATACACACGAAAAATATCCCTTTTCAATCAGATACAGATGCACATTTACATACAAGACATCCACGTCTATATTGCCAGAGATTTCCTACAAGATTACCCTCTACTTGTTTCTGTATATTTTGGTCCTCACATACAAAAACACATGAAAAAAAGCATAGAAAGCTATACTATACTATACTATACTATACTATACTGCAGAATGTCAACATTTGCAAATATTTATTCATAGCATTCAAAAAAGGATGTTTTAACACAACTGTCCAAAGCAATACTAAATCCCCCCTCAGTTGCTCTCTCTTATTTCCCTTTAATGTTTGCCTCTGACCCAATGCTGCCTCTCATCTTTCTCCCACATCTCCCCATCAAAACCTCTTGTCCCTGGTGGCTTCGCTCTGTTGTGCTCCCCAACATGCAGCGGAAGAAGAGAAAATAAGTAAAACATAAAGAGCAGGGGAAAAGGAAAATAGAAAGAACGCCCTCACCACAACAGAGTTCATAAAAACAGTGGAGGAGAAGAAAAGGAAGAAAGGAAGAGGAAAAGGGTAGAGGGCAGAAAGTTGTCAAAAGCAGAACCTACAACTAATGTACAAACAATTATGAATGAACTGAACTACAACAAAAACCTACTGTACTTACAAACCAGTGAGCCAAACAATTAAACCTACTTGAAAGCTCCGTCAAAAACATTTATTCACGTAACAGGCATGTCATTAAAGCATGCCGGGTTGGATTAAGGGAGCGACAGAGGCAGCGAGAAAGATAAAAACAACTGACAACCTTGATGAAAAGTTCAAATAGGCAACAAAGGTAAGAGAAGAAATCTAATTAAAATGAAGCCAGAACAGGATGAAAGACGAATCAATGAGAAATATTAAAAAAATAATAATAATAATTTAAAAAAAGAAACTAAAGCAGACATGTAGATGCAATGTGGTAAAGCATTACTGCAATGCAACACAAGATTCACAAGCAGTTCATAAATAGAGAAAAGGAAGGAACAAAGGAAGGAGAGAGTGAGTAGAAAGAGGAGAAGAAAATAGAAAAGAGCATGTTTCCTCTAGTGCTGAGTCCCCATGTGTCTGACAGTCCAATAGATGATTTATGGCGAGCATTGTCTAGCAGTGTAATTGGCCGCCATGTTGGTTCCCAGTGTGGGAATGAGAGCACGAAAGAAGCAGAGATATCTCAGGACTTGGGTGGACTTTGTCCAAATAGCAGCAATCTACAGAGAGAAGAAAAGGTAAGGGGTGCAGAGGCTAACAGGGAAAAGAGAGGGATGAGAGAGGCACAGTGAAAGACAGAGGCCACACTAACAAAGGCGGAGTGTGGAGGAACATCTTTTTGCAATATTGATGTTAATTGTCAGTGCAGAAAAAACTGGCTTGGTTGGACCAGGTGTTCCAAAATGAGCATTAAAAACGTCAGCTGATGATCTAGCACAGCGTAAATATGTGAGTAACACCTAATCAACATGCCATCAGTGTCCAATGACGTATTTGCAACCATGTCTCAATTTAAAGTTTATTGATATATGGGTTCTCGGCAATGAGATCACCGCTGTCACATCAAAATGAGGTCATACTGCTGTTCTGTAATTTAAAATGAAGTGCGCCACACCCAAGGGACGGTGATTTTGGCGAAGAAGCCAAGGTTAAAACAACACAAATAGTAAAGTAGACTACAGACTTATATCTGCTTTAACTTTTTAGAGTAATAACAATCAGACATCTGCTAACACCACAGGTCACGTCTCTTCAGTTCTTTTTTTAATGAACATTATTGTAAAGTAACTGTAAGAATACAATGTTCTTTAAAAACAAACATGAGCCCTATCAATAAATTTAGGATTTATGTAAGTAACAATGGCCATACAAAGCTATAGACATATATTTTCCAGCAGGCAGAAAGGGAGCAGAAAGCATAAAAATCCTAACCCTGTTTTGGATTATGTGTGCTGGGTGCACAGCTTTAATTAGAAAGAATAGGCCACAATGCTTAAATAGCTCATCTAGTGTTGAATACAGTCTAGAGATAGACTTACTTAATGGAAGCATCAATGTAGCTGAAGAGTTTGATATTATTTTGATTATATATATTTACATACATTATACTACAATAAAAGCAATCTTTTTCCTTAAAGTAGGTCTCCCATTTGATCCAATCTTGTAATAGCACTCTTGATATACTGATAAATGATTGAGGATATTCAATCATCTACTTGTCCAAGTGGGCAGCCATGTTTGAAGTCAGTGTGTGCTGTTATGTTGCTCTGATGTGTAAATAACATGGTTAAAAAAAAAAAGTTGAGTGCTATTTGGTTTGGTGTTTAACTGATATGGTCTTTGAGGAAGACATCAAAGGGTCCTCTCTGTCTTTTATCTTTCCATCCTGGAACTGGTTTAATGCATACACACATGCACACGTGCACACACACCACTATCCACCCACCTATTCACATACAGCGAAAAAATAAGATGGGAGAAAAAGACATCTGCACTGTCATCCGAAGAGCCAAGCCAGATAAACTTCTTTCCTGTTCGTCCTCTGATGCACCTCCATCTCTCCCCCCCTTACTTATTCCCTCCCTCCCCCAGCTTTTGTCTGTTCTTTTCTTTCCCCACCAGTGCTGGCACTCAGAACAGAGAAGTTGTTCCTGCTATTTTCTGTGTGTGTGAGTGGACCAGGCCAATAACTTCTCTCTTTAATGAGCATGTCGTGTTCTCCTGTTCTGCTCATTCCCCAAACACACACTCTCAACACTGGCAGCTTTCTGGGAAGCGGTGTGTGTGCGTGGTGGTTTGTGTGTCTGTGGGTGCATATGTGTGTGAGAGAGCGAGACAGAGAGAGAGAGAGAGAGACAGGAAAAGGAAGTAAAGAGAGATATTGTCGCTATGTGACTGGACCAGGCCAATAACTCCTCTCTTTAATGAGTGAGTGTCATGTTCTCCTGCTCTCTTAACTCTCCTAACACAGCCACTCAAAAAGTGATAGCTTTCTGAGGGATGGTGGGATTGAGAGAAGAAGGATTAGATGGAATAGAAAGGGAGAGAAGCAAGGGCAGATAGTGATAAGAATTGAGTGAGGAATGGAGGAAGGAAAGGAGGAAAATAAGGCTACAAAAGTGCAAAGTGAAGAGAATGAAAGAAAAAAAAAGATGGAAGACAGACAGGCGGAACTAAACCAAACACCTTCAAATAAGCTGTAAACTAAAGCTGTGAAAGGTTTGGCACAAACAGCCTTCAGACAGACACATACTACATGCATAAATACCAGCTTCCATGCACACACGCGCACACACACACACACACACACCAGCAGCCTGGGGCTACACTGTCAATCCGCAAAACCCTTCTCACCAAACTGTAATCCCCTCAACCTTCCTCTCTCTAGCCTACAGTGATTTCCAAGGCCTCCACTGATGTTGCATCACTACTGTTGTCTCCTTGATGACATCGCAGGCTTTCCTTGAGGTATAGATCAGTGAGTATTGTACACCAGGCACCATGTATACGACCAAAGCTCCTTACATCCCAAAGCTGGCGAGAAAAGGCTGATTTGCATAATGGCCAGGCTATTAGCAGAAAACAAATCAGCCTGTCACCATTTAGTAACCCTTGCTATTTCGTAGGCAATAGAAATACGATATGTACGGTCCCACCAGGAGAATAAAAGCATAATTTTACCACAAGGTCAAAATATCAACCAATTATAGTTAATACATTTTTATGTTGCAAAAGATATTACTTTAGCGTGCAGGTAGAATTTTATTGACAGAAAGGATATAGAAATAAAGGTTATAGCCCATTATATGCACTGAATAGCTGTGGGGCAAGCACAGCATACACACATGCGCACACGCTCACACATGCACGCACACACTTACGACAGACAAAAGAAATCAGGTCCAAACTTCTGTCTAAGCGGCAATGAAACCTGCTAAAAACTTTCTGCCGGAAGCAGGTGTGGATGAATATTCATGAGTGGCGCGAGTATCAGGTTGCCTTTCCAAGCGCTATTGTGTGAGTGAGTGAGACAGTGTATGGGTGTGTGTGTGCGTGTGGGGAGGGTAAGTGTGCTTCTGTATGTCTGTATTCTCGTGTAGGTGGAAAAAAAAAATGGCCACTGCTAAGAGAGTGACAACTAAAGAAAGACAGAGGGCGAAAGCAAAAAGCAGACCAACTGCAGTTCTGAATATTCATAAGGCGTGAAGTGACTCACAGCAAATCAGCAGGAAAGCACCGAATGGGGGGTTTTGTTTCACTAATTCCTGTCCAGTCAAGTTTGACGTGAGTTTAGGACAATATTGTGCGGCATGTTGCGCCATGGAGACATGGCAACATTGCTATAACAAAGTCTGACAAAGCAAGAAGCATAAATGCCTAAATGAACAACGAGGCAACAGTTTAGTCAGATTATATTTCCCTCATTGCACAGTTTGTCAAAGACGGGCAGGAAGCTGGTCTATATATATTGACATTTACAACAGACATTTTTTAAACCTGTATGACTGTCTGGCTGTTACTGTTTCTTACCCTGTTGGGCTTTCTTTTAATCTACATTATCACCTTCTCAGATCTATATATAGCTGTGTTTATTACAGCACATTGGTATTACTGATTGAAATGATGGTCACAACTCAGAAATAAGACCATAAACCAGAATTATTCTTTCAAGGAAATCAAGATTGACCTCAGCTATATAAATAGGCCAAGGAACACGGTGAAACATTCACACATTATATCTTACCAAGCATTACACTGTACTGTACTCTGTCCGTCCCTCTCTCTCTGTCTGTCCTCACACACATCTGCTTCAAAGGCTTCTTCTACTGAATGGGGCGCTTTATCAAAACCTGGCCTCTGAAAATGTGAGGGACACGTTGCCAAAGGGCACACACACATACACACTCGCACACATACAGTACGCACAGACACAGACATGCACACTATCACACTAAAATGCTGTCACGCCACTGTAAAAAGACGAAAGGCACATTTCCTCTGATCGGAGCACATTACCATGGAAACACTTTTCAACAGCTGGTTTGCATGCCAGAACTATGCTGGTATTCACCCTACATAATTTAAGCCCCATTAAATGAGCTTTGTCCACTCAGTGATCTAGTGGGGGCAATGGGAGTCATACATATTTTAAAAGCAGGAGGGGGAAATGGACTGAGAGATGCTGCAAGAAAATTCATGGTGGAGTAAATTTGGCGAGTACTGGAAAGGTTTCAAATATCCCTGTGGCATGAGGTGCAAAGGGGTGAAGATGGTAGGAAAACAATGAAGACAAGAGGAAGGCTAAGTGGAGAAAATGAGTACCAAACACAAGAGACAAAAAGTGTTGAAGAGAGAACGTGAGGGGAAACAGAGAGAAGAAAATCATATTGTTTCACCCACAGAGAGAAAATGATAAATTATTAATGTAATCCTCTGTTTTTCTCCCCAATCAGTTAGGATTGTACACTTACTCTGGTGAGTAGGGAGAGAGCTGAGAGAGAACTACAGTGAAAGTCTCTCTTTCTGAAGGAGCAAAGAGATTTGAGAGGAAAAGTGAGTGCTGGGTACTTGACATGATTGGCATCTTAATGTGATACTGAGATAGCTGTGAGACCAGCAGCTCACTATGGTTTCAATAATAATAATGATAGTAATAATAATGGCTTCGCAGTTGGACCCACATGGCCGAGGCAGAGCACCGTGGAGGAATCTGCTAAAGCTATTTATTTCCATCTTCACTTCAATTCATTACCATTCTCGCTTCCGTTCAAACTGTTGGCAGGGGTTTTAGAGTCCTGTGTTGTACGAGAAAGTAAATAAGCCATTACAGGAGCTAAAGGGATATTTTAGGTTAGATATCTCCTTGAATCAAAATATCTGCAAGTTGCCTTTCAACAAATTTAGTTGTAGCTGTTTAACAACACCCTCAAAAACATATCCACGAGTATTATGCTTTTTGTAGGGGAGGACTGACATCACAAATGACACCATGGCATCTAGTGTGTGTCTTGTAAAAATTTAACTTTCTTAATAACTAAACTTTAATAACTTTTGTTAACTGATTTTTTCCTTGCAAGAAGTGATTCATGTTACAGGTGCCAATGAGCTATAAATCAATAAAACTATGACAGCTGACTAGGCAGGCAGTTACCTCAAGGTCTGCAAGTGTGCATGTGTGTGTGCTAGTGTATGACCTCGACGTGTCTTATCTTGTCAGTCAGGATAGTATGACAGTAGAGAGAGAAACAATGAGTCAGCAAACACCCTCAATGAATTTCAATCTGGCCAGATGGGCTGCTGCTGTGTCATGAAAAATATCCAGACCTGTGTTCAACATGAAACAGCTACACAGTCACTGCAGGCAACAGGGGAAGCTGAGGGACCAAATCAGGACGGACATGACTACACTTCATGTTGTATGGACAAAGAGGTGGTCATGTGACATTAAATCAGCAGATTTCATTCCAATTTCTCCTAAAATCAGTATTTCAAATACATGTCCATGTTTTTGTTCTTATACGTCATTAAAAACATCAATAATCACCCATCTTCCTTTTTCAATCCCTCCTCCAGCTGTCCAGCCTGCTGTTCTTGAGCATCTCCTCCAGGTAAAGAGCGATCGCACCAGCCCATGACGCCATGCTGGGACATGTGGCACTTCTGCCGCTACACATCTCATCTGCCTAAATTAGCATGCATTACACTATCACATGAGTAGTTAAAATTGTGTGGGAGGATGATGGTGTACACTAGGTGGGAGACAGATAGACAAAGATGCACAGAGAGACAGAGTGGTTCTATGTTCAGGGAGGCAGGTGTTGCCAGGTTGGATTGGAAGGGCTTTTGAGGAGGGCACAGCAGGGGTGAGAACAGTTGCAGAAGGTTAGTCAGGCAGAAATAGCAGAAAAAAAGTGGAGGATTTTAGAAGAATATATGATTGAGATGGAGGGAAAGGGGAATACAAAAAAAATAGTATATCCAGGCCAAGTTAACTATGAAAAAAAAAAAAATCACAGTCTGTCCTGCTCACTTGCTTTTTCTCTCTTGACACCATCACAGGCCTCTGACATCACCTGACGGATTAAGTGCTTTTCATCTTGTGGCAGGGTTTTTCCACCAAGAGACAGCAATTGAAAATCTAGCTAAAAAGTCCTGTTAAGAGCTTAACAGCCTCCTTTGTAATGGGCAAGTAAAAGCGCTGGCTAAAAGGTCAATAGGCTTCCACTTAAAATCTTGATGATAACAGCGAATACGACAGCACGCGTTGGCATGATAATTCCTATGGTGACACATATTGCTTTCTAAATGTATTTTTCTCAAATGCTACAATGCTGAAGTTAAAATCACATTTGCATACGCTTGGTACACTGACAGAAAGGTTACAGTTTGCAGTATGTCCAATGTGATGTATAAGAACAATGGGAAGGGTAACTCTAGGTACTTCAACACAAGACATTTTCAATCCATTACTTCAAGTAAACACCCTGCCAATAAGACTCAGCAGCACACCACTATCAGTAACATCATATGCATACCAACAGTTTTTCAGTTCAGACATGTCTGTTGTCAAGTGAATGTCAAAATGAATTCTGGGAAAACTGTAACACTGGGAAAACTTTGCGAAATCTTTGGCATATATAGTCTCTAAGTCTCATATTTCTGGTTTCTGTCATGTAGGGCAATGCAACACGTACTGAATGTTTCACAAAACACAGCAAAGAAGTGTTTTTTTTTTCCTGTTATTGACAACGTGTCTTACACTATGTATGCATATAATTGACATGAAGTTAAACTGACACACCTGGTAAAGTAGGCAAGTTATAAATATACGAGGAATTCTTTGCAACTACTGTTTGACCCAGATATAACCAATATCAGAGAAGTTGAGCATTCATTTCAAGATTTCTATGTATCCAGATGTAAAAAAAAAAAAAAAAACTCTCAGGGCAATGATGAGACAAAATGTGAGGCAGTTTTTAATGGTGGGAGAAAAATACTTTATAGCAGAAACACAAACAAGTGTTGTGTTTGCAGCATAGTATTGTAACCATCATCTTCAGATCAACCAGGGCAGCTCTGACAAAAAGGCTAATGATGATTATTATCTGACACCCACATGCACAGCAGTATGGGGAACTACAGTATAGTTTGCCTTAACACTGGATAAATAGACAAAACAAAAGGGAAGTTGAGAAGATGTGGAAAGAAATTGGCATTATTAAGTTATTAATCTTGCCAACTGACTGCAAAGATAGGTTGCCCTTGGCAACAGCAAAGCAACCAACATCACTGGGATAGGAAGTCATGATAGGGTCATCCTCACCATGAGCAATATGTGAAATGAGTGAAAGGATCCTTTGAAGTGTGGGTGTTTTCGTCTGCATGTCTCCATTTAAGTCAGTGTGGGACCACATGAGTGGCTGCTCACATAATTGAATTTGTGTTTAATGCATGTGTGCTTTATTTCTTGTCTGAGTTTAGACTGAGCAGATTATAAAATGTCCATCACTGCTTGACATGTGAGATTGTGTCACATGACAAGTGGCTGGAAAACATCATCAAAAGCCAATCAGTGGCCAACGCAACCACAGAGAATTAATAAAACTGTCATTAGTAGAGTGGGAGGTTACTCATTATGAAGCAGATTGTAAGGGCATCTGAGCAATGCTAGACTTTTGTAACTTCGCTGGCGTGTGTGTCTGTATGCTTTTTTTTAAGAGAGGAAAGTGACGAGCACAGACGCGTGGTAGACTTGACGTGGATTTCCTGGCATGCCAAATGCCAGTCTGCCCACACAAACCTGAACAAACTTAATCCGGCACACAATCAGTAATTTGCTGTATATACATGTAGATATAATGAAAGCAACCAGTCTCTAAACATAAAACATTAAACAAACATTTGCATGTGTACATGCACAAACAAACAAACACTAGTGATGCCACTTAAAAGTCCCACAGTCATTACTGGGCCCTCTGTGGACCTAATGTGTGGTAGGTAGTAAACACTGCTGACAATGCACAGCAATATCTGCCTTAAGCCATATGTGCGGCTAACGCAAGTATAGAGTGACATAATGTTATCATTGGGGACCACTCCCACTAGATCAATGTAATCTAACATCATCCATGACAAAACAGACAAGAATTTTTTTTCTCTACATATTGAAAGCTCAGAAGACTGTTTAGCAACATTCACCTACATGGACAGAGCTTATATTTAGCTAATGGAAAAGAAATAAGTCAGAGACCAAGGCTGGATCAAACTGTCTGCTCATATCTCAAGTACCACTGATTTATCCTCTGCAAAAGAAAAACAGACATAAAAAGAGAGGCAAGAAAATCACAACACAGAACTGAGGGAGGACAGAAGGTCCAAACAGAAACCAGATGCTAAGCTAGTGGTGTGGTGCCTACTGTGCCAGCTGAAAATTGATTAAAACGGCCTCTGGCCAAGGGGCAACAGCCCAAATGGGATGGGCATGCAGGTCACACAGAACAGACACACACACATACATACCTGGGCAAGATCACATGGCCTACACATTAATTTTTGTCTGTAATGCTCAGTCAGCACTCAAAGGCTGGGCTGACAAAAAGATGAAGTGGGTGCAACACGAACATTTTGACCTGGCCCACCATAAGGGTCACCAATTTGAACCTCCAGACAGGCTGGAGAAGTCTAGGCACAGACAATAAGTTTATGACACTGTGATCCAGTTGTGCAGCTAACATAACAGGAAGAGTTATAAACCTAAAACAGTTCCTGCTGTTAGGTGATCTAATATGTAGCAAGGGAAAGCTAAAAATCAGCTACTTTCTTCATACACATCATAAGGCTTGGGATCCTTTTTAAATATGACAATTGTGTGCACTCTGGTAGTTCACTTGGTAGAGGAAGCACAACCTGTACTGCAGTTTTGCTGCATCTCTCTCTCTCCCCTTCCCGATGTTTCGTGACTTGTTACTATCTAATAAAGGCTGAAAAGTCCTCCAAAATGTATAGATATAAATACATGATGTATATAAATATGTAGTATCAATCAAACGTTCTGGAAGAGTACATGATACTTTGTTAGTAGACTTGGACTTTAAATGAAACATAACACAGTTCTAATTTGTTGTCCTCATATAAAGATGAATTATATGTACACAGCAGCCTGACCACGCAGTAGCACAAAGTGGGTGTTTTAAATGTATTTACATACCTGATAACGGGCAAGGTTCAGAAGGTGTTCAGAAGTGGAGGCATCATGGGAATATGGAAGAAAGAGAGAAAAACAACACATTAATAAAGTACTGACTGGCCATAAAAACAAGGATACACAATAATACATTTTGAACAAAAAATATTAAGACTGGCACAATAAAACAGCTCAAAAAATGAAATGCTCAATTTACGCCACATAATAACCAGGTAAGTCAAACTAATTCAGCAACATACTGCAGGGGGTTGTTTGTGTGAAGTGAAAAAACACCCACAGGCTGAAATGATCAAATTTGTCAGGCAGTTTCCGCTCATACCCGGAATCTAATTTTCTTCTCCTCGTGCTAACTCTCAGCCCCTGTTAGCAGTGACAGCACCCACACCCTGTGCCATGTTGTGCCAGTGAGGCAGGCTGGCACGGGTCTGACTGACGCTCTGCAGTACTGTGAAAGTGCAGCGGCACAGTAGCAGCCTCAGGTTAGAAAGATGTGATTCATTAATCAACACTCCCCGCAGGGAATAAAGCTGCCTGCTGGCACAGCCTTTCTTTCCATTCTCCTCCACTCCCTTCTGACTATCCACTGGACAAACAGCACAATAGTATGCTGTATACATAAGGGTATGCATGTAAAAACACACCAGTTTGTATCCCACTTGTAATTAAACACACTTACACACACACACGCAGACACACACCTACCTCAACATAAATATTCATACTTTTTTGCCTGAGCTTTGTCCCCTGAGGCTTATCTGTGATAGAATGGGCTTGGTTTGGGGACTGACAAGACTAGGAGGATAATTAGATGAAAGCAAAGAGGGAATTTTTATCTGAAAGCTCCAGATTTCTCGTGCCGTTCTGGCCTCTTTGGTCAACCGTTCACATTCACTGCCCGTTTATGTGCTTTTATTAATCACTGTCAGCTATAATAGGGCCTGAAGCGGCCAGTAATTGCTGTTTGTGGTGTTATGTACGACATTGTACGTGTCTCCTGTGTTGTTCTGTAAAGGTGAGAGAACCTTTTCTGTGATATTTTTACCAAGAACACCAACAGATATCTCTTTCCTTTACGGTATCTCGATTCAAATAAAGCTATATGAAAACAATTCTTGTCATTTACGCTTTTAATTTTAGCTAACATGCTCTTTTGAGAGAACGTCAAACTGAGTACCACGTGAGCTAAGCCTCTCTTCCTATCAATACACTAAGGATGAGTGTCTGCCGCTAAAAAACTTGTACATGCCATTAAATGCCCAAAGGTTCCCAGGTTGTTCTTAAGTGCTGGTTTAGCATCATGAGTAACCATGTAGTCTGCCCCACAGAGCCCCAGACAGATACTTTAAGAGGACAGCCTTGCTGGGATTAGAGATAAAAGACCATAACTGTGCAGCCAAAACACAGTTTGATGCAGTGCGTCTCTCACAACAGTCTTAATGGATAAGCTTTAGCAAGGAATAGTGCTGAAAAATGGCAATGGTTCCCTCTGCAGGTTGAAGATGAATCACTAAGGATACACAACTTTTCAGATTTTTTTGGGAGATTCAAGGAGAAAATCAGCACATAAGAGCAGCTCACTGGCAGTGTTCACACACTGTTTCTGAAGGAGTCTGAAGGCTGGAGCACACAGGAGTTGTCTGCAAGTGTGTTTGGCATAGTGTTTAAAGGACAGAGATTCTGAACAGAGGTGAAATGTAAACAGCGGTCAGTCCCAATCCAAACAGCCTTTTGTCTCCAGCTGACAGGAAGTACTAACTCTTCCCCTCTTAGAGCTCGGTTCGTGTGTTGAATGTAATTTGTAGGGATGCTGGCTCACTGTTAGGTCCCATCTGAAGACGGATAGGTCTTGTTTCCTAGGTAATCCTGACTGATATTAAGGTGAGTTAGATTTGCTCACCAGAAAAACAAAAAACAAATTAAGTTCTGATTATAGTCTTTTTTAAAATAGCTTTAAATTATTTGTTTGTTTTTTTGTTTTTTTAACTGACTGAACTGAACAATAATACCCATTAGGTCAAATCCACATTCACATTTCTCTAATATGACCACAAACAATAATTAACCAACTAATAGCCATCTGGTATTGCCTGACTGCACAGGCTATTTAGGTGAAGACGCATACGCTGTGTTCACAAAAGCAGGGGCAATATCAATTCTCCAGCTGGCCGTGACCAAATAAAAGGGGCAGACTAATTCTGCTAAAACAACACCACATCAATTGCCTGTCCTGTCAGCCACCAAAGGGTGCTTCTAGATGTCAAGTGATTAGTGAGACCTGCCACATACTTCAGATTAGACCTGCTTTAAGGGGAATAGAAAATCCATATCAAAGCCCCAAAGGATGCAGGACCGTTGCCAGTCATCATGGTAGGGCGCAGTGCAAAAGAGACTGGGGACACTGAGGAACACCACTCCACCCCTCGCTGTATGCCCTCCATCCATCATAACAGTACCACAGTGGGTCAAGACCCTTTTCATACTGGGAGCAGGTCTGGTACACTGGGAGCCACTTATTTCATTATCATATTTCAAATTCATATTTCCACAACATATGTGACCACCCTGAGAATACTCCCCATTTCATGAATTAGCATTTAAACCCTGCAAACGAGATAAGAGGCAGACAGGAGGGAGATGAAGGGAGAAGGGGAGTGAAGAAACATAATAGTGCATGAAGAAAATTATGGAAATTTTGATTAAGGTTCAACAGATGGACGTCATTTAGATGAGGCACAGCTGACATTTCTGTACCGGGGGGAAATGGGTACTGAAACTGGTTCTCCCAAATAAAAGCTGCACTAAATAAACACTTAAGAGGAAAGGAGAATTGTAGTGTGTGTGTGTGTGTGTGTGTGTGTGTGTGTGTGTGTGTGTGTGTGTGTGTGTGTGTGTGTGTGTGTGTGTGTGTGTGTGTGCGTGCATGTGAGTGCGACAATGTCTGAATAAGTGAACGGCCTTGTGTGCCTGTACTTCAAATACTTCAAGGAGCAACAGAGGGGGCTTAAGCGCTTCTTGTTTTTGTCTGCACACTGCCTTCACACACTCGGCTGTGGCACAAACTAATTACCTGTAGGATTCGCCACATTATTTCACAGCAACTAATGACTGCTCTTAATATGCTGGTAATTACCTGTCAATAGGATATAATTGACAGTAACAGCAGCAAGCCTGAGCATAAGGAGAAGGGAAATTAGCGGCCACAACATCAAGAGTTTTACAACTGGCAGACATAGAAAATATTGATAGCAGTAAACTCTGGCTAGAGTGGGTTTCTTTTCACATTTTGTCACTCTCTTTTTACTCGCTCTGTGTTAGCCAATTCTTGAACATTAGTAGTCTAATTTGCAGTGATTCTGAACTGCCCCAGTTCTAAGGAATGCTTTTAACATTACTATCTTGCATCATCCTCTCTGATCTGTTAAACCAACACAGGAGATTCCTTCTACCCCATTTTATAACTGTTTTATGGTGCCGTTTTTTATAGCCTTCTCTTATTCCTTTCTCTTTACATATCGCCTCAATCTTTTTCACTCCTCTCTTACACCTTTTCTTGCTTTTCTCACTTTATCTCTCTGCCATTGTTGTTCCCTTCCTCAGCCTTTCATCTCCCTGACTCTCTCTCCTTGTCTTTCTCCAGCAATTGACAGCTGCACGCACTCTCCTTCCCTCACTCCTTGCTTTCTCTTCCCTCTCTCGCAATCTGTTAGCTGCACACTCTCGCCGCCTCGCCCCATTATTTATTGATCGGGGGACAGGGGGGGCCTGAGGAGGGGCTGTGTATGGGCTCTGAGAGGCTGAGCAGTATTTCCATAAAGGATATTTAAGGCCATTGCCTCTCAGTTCCTCATGCACTATCCCTGGAAGACATACTGTGGGGTCATAGGGCATGATAAAAGGACAACCCAGCCTTCATGAAATATGGACAGCTTATAAGAGTGGCAATAAGGGGACGGGGAGATCTGAGGGGCTTTACTGTGGATTTTAAGGGTGGGATTTAGTGGCTGTGTTGTAAATTTAACAGTAAGAAAGACATAAAGATCTTATATTCATTCAAATCTAAGTAGTAGAATGCACTCTTTTCTCACTCTCATGCAGTCAAACCAGTTTAAGGGTAACTCAAGCCCCCCCTTCCTCCTTTGAATAAAGGACAAATGGTGCACCTGGTAGCCTGGCCGTGGAGCGCTAAAATTGAAGCGACATTGTGTGTCATTAAATTCCTCCACACTATCCCAGACTCTGCTGATTCAAAGGCACTGCCAGTAATAGATGTGTGAATGGTGTGTGTATGTGTGTTCTGAGAGCTCTGTAAAAGGTCAGAGATGGTACTGCAGTCTCTTGTCAGCATTTATGGTGAGCAGTGTGGCAGGAGAAAGAAAAGGTTGGTAGTATCTTTTCATTTGGGTTTCCCTGGGAAATAGCTGGGGAAATGAGGCTGTGTTTCACGGCTGTCTTCACAGCACAGCACGCAGGGAGAGGAGAGAGAGAAAGACAGGCAGTACACAGAAGAAGGAGAGGACGAATACACAAGGATGCTGAGAGATGCAGACGAGGCTGTTGATGACTGATGGAACGGGCCCAAGCTGTGAGTGCTGTTTAGTGAGGGGCATGTGTGAATCTGAGTGTCTTGCCAAGGCCAAAGTACTACCTCAGTGGCCGACACTAGCCACTGCAACATGACACATATGCCAGCAAGCAGACAGACATGCTGAAACGGGGGAATACAGAAGCTCTGGATCATGAACAGAGAGTGACTAATGCACAGAAATCCTAACTAAGCAGAGGAGCCCGAAGCACTGAACCGTCGGCGAACAGGTAGAGGACAGAAACTAAACACACATGGGCTAATGAGGTGATATGCTGGAGCTGAGATGGATTAACACAGAACCGCATGTAGGGAAACCAATAACGACACATTAGCTTGGCAGCTGGGACGTTGAGTTGGCACTGAACTTGTGAAGAAACACAGTGAGAGGCTACTGTATTGAATGAAACAAGGAGAGACAGATGCAGCCAAGGCAGCAACACGCTCGCTCACTCTCCCCACTGGTTTCTGTAAGGTCTTCCTCTCCTGTTACCATATAAATGATCTATTGGCCATCATTTAGCAAGGCTGCATGTTAATCATTCATCACAGTAACCAGTATGTAGGAGGCTGTTAGCGGGCTAGCCAACCTATGTGAGACAGAGAGCAGAGGGCTCCCTATGGGACTCACTGGAATGGAGAACAGCAGTGGATCATTCCATGAACATTAATCTTAGTAGCCTACTTCCTAATACAAAGTGCAAATATGAAGTATCTACAGTTTCATACAAACTGTAGGTATGTTTGCTAATAATAAAAAAAGAAGAGGAGGGCATATATACAAACATGTATTATAGTAATTACTGGTCCAGTGTAAAATTATTAAAAGCTTCCTACACACGGGTGACCCCAAACAAACAATGCCCAGGTTCACCGAGCAGAGATACACAGACCGTCTACAACAGATATCAACGCGATCTATCATAAACTAATGAACACGACTAATAGAACCTCAACAGGTTTGTACATTTGGATGACAAGACAGCAGAGTGCATTATGTTGAATTTAGAACATAATAAGTTTACAATTCATACGGATGTAAAGCTGTGGCAGCAGTTCGAGAAGTTGGATTGTGCATCTGATACTCAAGATACATTTTTAGTGGTGGAGTATCTCTTATGAGTTTATAATTGTGCTATCTTCGGTTAAAGTTTTATAGTCCGACATGACAGCAATAGAAAATTGTTGAAAAGCCAGAAGCCTCCACTATTGTAAATATCAGGCTGTCTGAATTTGCAAAAAAGCAGAGTAGCATCCCAATCGCACAACTGTGTGTGTGTGTGTTGTTTTGCGTTGATGCTGACAGAGAGCAGACAGAGAACACGACAGCATTAACTGCAAGCAGGGGACCTGTCACCTGAAGACAAGGGATAGAGGGGAGGGGAAAGAGAGGATATGGGGAATACAGAAAAATAAGAATATGTCAGAAGAGAGATTAATAGAAAATGTGGAAAAGTGCAAATGGGAGACGGGAGACGCACATGAGCTACTGTACAGACATATGAAGGTGAACAAGGGAGGGAGAGAAAAATATAGATATGGAGAAACACTAGGAGGGAAAAAAGCATAAAAGACAGCAACAGGCCATCTGGTGTGAGCGCGCGTGTGTGTGTGTGTGTGCATGTCCATGATGTGCGAATTTACTCTTAGTTTCCTATGAGCATTTACCATACAGCAGGCGGTGGACATGGCCGCTACTCCAACCCTGCACGTTGGTGTTGGTGTATTTGGACACACACACACTGTTCAAACAAACACACTCTGCCGATGTTCCCTTGGGAAGCCACCTCAAACAAACGGGTGACCTGTGCATGAGTGTGTATGTGTGTATTTCAGACGTTTATCTTCACAATGTCTAGGTAATAAACAGTAACAGCTGCAGTCAGCCCTAATTAAATAACTGTGCATCTGCTCCTGGATCTGTCTTGCTTCTTGTGTGTCTGTTGTGCTTGGTGAGTGGGTGGGTGGCTGTGCATTGCTGTGTGTGTGTGTGTGCATGGATCACTGTGTTATATGCAAACTTAATAGACGTAGTCTTACCAAATATTCCTTTATAATTTCATCTTGTGAATTGCTTTATTAATACGTAATCAGTTTAAACTCTAAATGATTGCATACTTTTAATTCAATGTCATAAAAGATATGGCCTACAATGGGTATGACCTTGACTTTAAACCAAAAACTAAAGCCATTACTATCTATAACCAAGTGTGAAAGGAGAAGAATAAGGGTGGGTATGAAGACATAGACAAGAGGAAGAAGAGAGGAAGCCAGAAGGTCAGAACATTAATCAATGTTGGAACTAGATAAGAGAAAGAAAGCTTGATGAAAGAAACACGGATGCTTCTGTTGTGATGATGATGACGAAGACGATGAAAGACTGCGCAGACAGAGACAGAGCTCTTTGTGTGTCATCAATAGCGGCCAATGTCCAGTTTCTAACCATAATCAGTCCGTCTGTCTGTCTCCATTCAACTCATCACCTTCCCTCGGGCTACCTCTCACTCTAAATTGAGGTCAGATGTCACCAGTGTCTATGTGATTGTGTGCGTGTGTTTGTGCCTTCACTCGCATGAGGACAGGCATCAAAAATGTAAGCGTGGGTCACTACATCTTACACAAACACGCACAAAAACCACATGAGAGGCAGAAGATTGCAAAACATCCCTGGCTCATCGTGCCTGGGGGGTGACAGTGGTACTTGACCCTGTTAAATATTTACTGGCACTGCTGTCATCAAGTGTCTAACATACTTAGCTGTTGTCCGTAATATCATACTGTCTGTCTATCCATCATGTCACACAGTAATACAATAAAACAAATATATATTGCCATCCTCTGTCCCTTCTTCATGTGTTTTCCTCTAATGTTTCCTGCCTTGACCCTTATCACCAAGCCTGATTATTAGAAGCCTGTCCAAAGGCAGACCTAATGAAGACCTCTCAAGTATAACAGCTGAGATCCAGAGAGTTATGTATGTCCATGGTATAGAGAGGACCAGTGAAACGTCTCTATTACACAGCTGACACACTCCATTGTTTGGATAATGGTAGAGACAAGTCATGGATGCATAAATGCAAAAGTCTCCTGTGTGTGTGTGTGTGTGTGTGTGCAAGCCAGCCTTCGCCCCAGGGGTGACACTCAGGGCAATGCCTCTTGCCTCTGCATTGTGTTTAACCCCTGACCTTTCCGAGTGATACAGTGTCAGAGTGTTAAATATGTCTAGACCACTTACTGATCGCTGGGGTCAGAAGAAAAGAGTCAGCCTCAGGACATGATTGACTGAGATTTACGCATGAAAGAGGGGAGACTGAAAGGATGTTCTGGATATTGGGGGAAGGGACACTTAAAGAAGTTGTTGTTGCAATTCTGGTAAGCTCTATCTGGAAGGTAACATTATCTGTTTGTGTCCATGTGTAAATGTTCTTTTCAATTATAAAAAAGTAATTTGGAGAGTAATTTGGACATTTTTATTACTCAATAAAGTCATTAATTCAGACTTAAAAAAAAAATGCAATGAGCTGTGCTTGTCTGCTTTCAGCCAAATCAGTTCAAGCGCATTTAAAAAACATTTTTCGTGCTTGATGGAGAGAGAAAAAATTTAATCAGTAAAATGACGAGCAATTGATCAAACACAATTTTGGAAAATGAATCTGTTTTGGCTTTAAAAACTGACTGCAAATGAGGTCCAAAAATATCCATCAAACTCTAGTAAACACAAAAAGTGAAAAAAATAATCAAACTTTCATAGTTGGATAACAAGACAGGCTGCAACACACCTGCTGTGTATTTGGTTCATTTTTATGATGGAGAGCGTGCTGTAAGGCAGTCATTTACATAATGTAATAGGAACTGACAAAAGGGCTCCTAAAATGTGATACCCGATCTCTGATAATCTCCCCTCTCTGTTTAGGTCATCTGTATTGTGTCAACAGAAGCTTAAGTGTGTGTGTGTATGTATGTGTGTGTGTGTGTGTGTGTGTGTGTGTGTGTGTGTGTGTGTGTGTGTGTGTATGTGTGTGTGTGTGTGTATGTGTGTGGTGTGTCAGGGGAGGATTGGGAATTTTGGAAATCAATAGTGTCACGTGCTTAGACATATGCTGGGGGGGGGGGCTACTTATTGGCTTGGATCATCAATCAAAACACATTTGACTCCATTAGTCTCTACAAACCACAAAATTGTCCCACAGACCTCATGCCATACTTCAATGGTCATGTGTGCATTTTTGAGTGTGGGTTTATTGTGTATGACTTTGTGTCTACTCAGCACACACCACAAGGTGATCCTTTTGGTATTTCACATTATTCCCATTACAAAAGATAAAGGGCACTTATGAATCAAAGCAAGGACAATAAGAAGGTCCTTCTATTTCAAACGCACAACATCTGCTATCAGGGGAGAAACACTTTGCCCTACGAAGCCCCTCTCCCTCAGAGGTCTTGAAAGCGTGTAGGGGGAGGAGGTGGGAATAAGCGAGTATGAAATATGGCGGGTGCTAGTTAGGCAGTTTGCCTTAGGGATGCTCTCCACGGCTCTTATTCCATCTTCTGTTCCATTGTGGGATGTTGTGTATCCTAGACCAGTCAATACCCCTGACCCCCTCCCCAGAGGTGAGCCCCTCTAAAACATGCATGAGTTTATGAGCTGGGAATGTGCCACTGGAGGCCTTTAGGGCTTTTCGAGGTGGTGGAATATCTAAAAGCTAAGTGAAGCCATCTTTCTGGGATTAGGTCTAAGGGCTTTTCACTTCCCCTCTAATACTCTTTTACTGTTCCTGCACTCATCTCCTCCTCTTTTTGCCCTGCTTCCTCCCAGACAGACATATGCCGCTATACATATAAGTCAGTCCTAAAGCCTCCACCCTTGGGGCAGGTATATCCACAGATTCAACCTGTTTAGTGTAATGAGAGAAGCTCCCATGTCCATTGTCCAAAGCTTACACTTTAGTCACTCCACCAGGATACTATACAACCCCACCTTGTACTTTAAAAAATGTCTTTCTAGCAAGAAGATCCCTCTTGATCTCACCTTTTTAGAGCCTTATGAGGCTTTTTAGATTTAAATTTAAAAATGCTCCATAATCTCTGAAGGCTATTTGAAAAGGAAGATGTGAAAAATAAAAAGGGTGTAAAGGTGGAAGCAGGGAGATTTGGGTCAATGAATGTTTGATGAGCCCAAATGGCTTGCAGTGTGACCCAGCTGCTGAGGGCCAGGTGGGCTTTTAGCGGAGGGCAAAGTGCAGCTGAACAGAGTTGGACAATGAGGAGCTATAGGCAGACTACAGAAAGACAAACATGAGGTAAAAAGTTTGCCATCAGGATACAAAATATATGTTTTTCTTATAAAGTCAGGGTAGATTTATTCTGTTCCTTATCTAAATTCACTGTTCAAAGAGTACTTTGTTTACTTTCTAGACTCATTGCTACTGAGAAAAGGTTTGGGATCAATGCCTTGTCATGCCTAATGTGCACTGTCTGCAATCCTTCATATTCAAAACTGAGTCTCAGGATCAGAGCACGGCTGATACAAATCAACACTCAACAGTAAATGTGAAACAAAGAATGGGAAGAGAGCATGATAGATAGATGGTGAGAACAGTCACAGCTGATGGAGGACACCCTGCTTACCAGAACATTAATCATTAACATGCAAAAAAGCAGGAGGGGGGGCAGATAGGATGATGCTAAAGCCACAACAACACTTTACATGCAGTTCCTCATCAGAAACATGATCAGCATCACGGGCAGGGAAGGAGGGATTTTTCTCATAAGACATGGATATGATTTCTTTTTCAACTACCTCTCACTTCATTGTACAAAACCTACCCTCCTACTTCTATTCTCCACCATGGCTTTAAAACTTACTTCCACCTTCTTTCACACATTTCCTCTCACCCTGACACTCATTTCTTTCTATTTGTTCCTGCTGTAGTATCTCCTGCTCTGCATTCCTTTATCCACTTCTCCCTCCTTCTTCCTCCATCACAGACAATGATGCTTAGTGAATATTACACTCATCCATCCTTCTTTTAAGTGCCGCCATTATGGTTACCAGATGCACTTATGGCTTTTTAGGCCCATTGATTGGCACAATCAATACATCATCTTAGGAAAGTTTGGAGACACTACATTAGAGCTCCCAGACGCTCTTAAAGCTTTAAGCAGTCATTTGTATGGAGATGGGTGCTAGTTCATTATGTTAATGGTCAACAGCAGGTGGGTTGGGGTGGGATCTGAACGCCTTATGGCTGCTTCTGGTATTTTTAAATTGTTTTTCACAGGCTTACTGTGGTCAGCATGCCAAAGATTTTATTCTCTATCCAGGCTTTGTCACTACCAATAGGGTCATAAATGCTCTTGCAATCATCTTTTGTCACAGCTGTCATCAACTGTATTACAGTATTCATAACAAAAAACCACAGCATGCAATATTTGGTTGTATAATTATATTAACAAGTGCAACAAAGACAGAGAGCAATAGATATTGTGCACTGCTTTGTGAGGTTCACTCAAAGTTCAAGGTTTTTTTTTTAATACACAAGGATCATTTTGAATTCCAGGCAGCCGATACAGCAATAATCACAAGAAAATAAAATAAAAAAAATATCATAAGAGATGCCAAAATATTGCAGCATATCTACAGTTCCCCATGCCCTGCTTGTTTTGCTTCTGGCAAAAAAACAGCTTTCCTAAATCACTTGATTTTACACCTGAAAACCCTAAATTGCCAGCCAAAAGCAATAAACTGGACTGAACACTGTGCACTGGCCTCACACTGACTCAGTTGTTTTAGCTTAGCTTAGTTGCTAAGCTTATTAGCCCTCCTAACGATTCAGTGATGGGAATTTTAGTTTCTTAAGTTTGACTCATAGTTCTGAATGTTACTCTTGCCCTGTCTGTCAACATAACAGAAACAAGTTTTCACCATCATTACTATCAACTTTTTCCACAATTAAACTTAAATTAAATTTGAATTCCCAAATTTGCAAATCAGAGACTTTATCCTCATGATGCTAGTCTTTGCTGTCAAGCACTTGTACCATACTATGCCACAGATAAGCTCCGATTGCTCTGCTATCTTCCTACCGGCCTCCAAGCTAATCTGGCATGTCAGGCTCACAATCAGACTGAAGCAGGTGACATGTGACTGAATGGCTGAACAATGGGATGGAGCTTGGGTCTCAGATAAGAGAATTAATATTGATTGCACATGCATGTCAGACAGATTGTGTCCATTAAGAGTTGCATAGCTCTGCTCAGTCACATTGGTAACACGCCTTGGCTGAGGACTGAATGAAAGAGGAGGAGACGACCAAAAGTTCATTTCTTCAATCTGTCAATCATGCAAGTCATTGTTCATTCAATTGTAACTAATATAGTTTGTAGAGTTTATTATTAAGTGGGGTCTTATGTCGATTTATTTGCCATGCTTTTTTACTTTATATTTCACAATATCTGTTCAGCATTTTGAGATGGATTGTTTCTATGATTAATGAATGTTGAATTAATGATTGTTTCCAGTTTCATGGTTTGTACTGTGCAGTCAGACTGTAATGTAACCTATTTATTTGACATCAAACTCAGTCCTAATGTATTGATGCTAATTTCTTTTACGTGGTCGCCAAATGTGCTGCTGACACTGTAAACTCAAAGTTCAATAAGAAAAGTATTTAGTCATTTGCTGACTTATTTGCTTCACAGTTACATAAAATGTTCTATCCATTTTCCCAGCTGCCAGGCCTGCAGTCTAAATAAAGCTGCCGATATCCCAACACATTCACCTATTAGCCGATAAGCCATAAAAAAAAAAGGCGCTCACACACTCAGTCTAGATAGTGTAAGTAACACCCAAATATAGATGAGTGCACATGTTTGTGTGTGTGTGAGTGAGAGACAGACAGACAGAGAGCGCTAAGAGCCATAACTGTGGGAGTGTTTTACAAGCTCAAAGCCTCGTGCCTGCTCCTCTAATTCAGCACACACATTGCACTTTCAGCAGATCAATGATCCCACTGTGCACATGCATGCACACACACGCACACACTCTCTCTCCTCACATCCACACATATGCATATATACCCTCCACAGTACACACACCAACACACACATACTGTATTCAATCCTCCTCATTTTAACCTCCCTTTACTGTGGTTCTTGTGTATACATGCTCTCATACACCCTCCTCTCTTTTTTTTCCATCCCTCCTTCTCTCTGAAGCCCTGAGCAATTACTCACCGAGACTCTAGAGAAGAGCAAAACGAGAGAGAGAGAGAGAGAGAGAGAGAGAGAGAGATGGAGCGACTGAGGCGAGAGAGAAGGGCAGAGGGAAGAAGGAAAAGAAAAGAGATGGAGGTGGAACGAGGGTGAATGAAAATTGCCTGTCAGTGACTCCAAGAGTCTGTAGCTTTTAAACAAGAGCACCTCAAAACATCTGCTCTTTGACGACCAGGGGCAAGGTGTCAGGCAAGAACGTGTGTGTCTCATCTGTGCAAGCGAATATGCGCATGCATGTGTGTGGGGTTAAAGGGAGTGTGTATTTGTGAGGGAGTGGGCCACAGCAGTATGACACTTCTATCATACTGCATACTCTATTTATTCATCGGGGAGAGAATGTGTTACAGCTGGGATACATATGCTCTCAATAGAACACACATGCACTTCTGGAAAACAGACCAAGTCATGTTGACCAGTTGTAGCTCTCTTGCTGCAAGTTAACACACATACATGCACGATAGAAACAGTAATGGGCATAATATACTGGAGACAAGTTATAACAGTGAATACAAGTGAATGCGGTGTGTGTGTGTATGTGTGTGTCTCCTTGCAGTCTCCCCAGCCTTCACTAAGCTCTCAGGTTGATCCATTTAAAACACAATGGAGGATTACATTCTCATCTGGCCACTGGCTTCAGCCTGCACAGAAAAACACTAAGGCTTTAATACTACCTTGGCACACAGTGTGTCTGTGTCTAAGGCAGTGTGTGTTTTCATATTTTATGCTAGCAACACAAGTTGCAGCATACGACTGCAAGTCTACCAGTGTGTGTATGCATGTGATGTGCCTGTGTGTGCAGGAGGCTCAGGCCTGTCATCACAAGGGCAGGTTGGGGGACTAAGACCCCTCTCCAGTGTGGAGTGGTTGTGAATTGGTTTTGGCTCCGGGCTAAATCTCCTCACAGACACCTCTTGGTTTTTTTCCGCAAGACCAGAAAAGAGACTGCTTTCACTCAAGCCTCACACAACACATCCAATTCACTGTGATTTGAGCCAGTCCTTGGCCAAAATGCAGGTGTGAATGTGTGTAAACACACACTTACAATGTCTCTCACTCTCTATGCATTTCTCTCTCCACTATCTCATTTCCACAACCACTGAATTATTTTCAAAACAATAATGAACCCCCTACACAATAACACTCCCCCCCACATCTACCCAAGCCTGCAACTCATTCTTCCACAACCAAACAGCTTAACCATAAACCCCTGCACGCTCTCTCTCTCTCTCTTCCTCACACACACACACACAGACACACACACAGACACACACACAGACACACACAAACATTCCTACATACTCGAGCCCCCCACAAAGAAATCGACAGTTGCAGTCTGTCTATCCGGCAGTGTTCAGGCCTCTGATTAAACCAGTGCTTATTGGTAATTAAACACTGTGCTTTGTGGCAGTATCCAAAATGCTGTAAAGCACTCCACCTCCCCACCACACACAAACCCACCACACCTCCATTGGCACAGTGCCGTCCCCTCCATTCCTCTTTTTCTGCCTTTCAGGGGGCCGCAGGTGGTACAATTGGCAGTAATGTGTTCTAATTGTTGGCAGCGCTGTCCGGGTAAAGATACGTAGTGGGGAGCGGGAGCTTGGCTGGCATATAGAGGGAAACAGGAGGGAAGGGAGGAAGAGAGAAATAGAATGTAAGGCGGAGAAGCAGGAGGTATGAAAGGTGGGGAGGAAAGAAGTGTGGATATATGGGAAGGATGGGATTAAAGGGGCAAGCAAAGGTAACATGCTAAGCATAGAACTGGAGAAAAAAAAGGTGATGATGTGGTGCGAATAATGACAAGAAAAGGAAGAGCAGAACTGGGAATTAATGGCAGAGAGGCGAGTTGGAAAAACATAAACCAATAGAGGATGCTGCTCCTGTCGTGTCCAAATGTTTCCTTCGCTGTTGTTGTTTTTTTAGGCAGCTCGGAGAGAGCCTCCCCTGGGCTGAGGCTTAGCTATAACTGCAGCACAGACAGACACAATGTGAACTGCTGTCTTCGTGTACTAACAAAGGGCTTGTACACATGCCTAAGTTGCTGACCTCCAGACCACATGAGCAGAACATCCATAGAAACAGAAACACGGTAATAGGTAAAACAACCTGTTGCTTCATCATCTGTGAGATGTGGGCTAGATTTCATATTAGAAATCAAATCAAGGTCACAAACCTCAGTACCAGGTCTATATTTTAAGCCCTCATTGCAACGTTGCACCAACAAAAATGATGTCCGAATACATCAATGTCATGACAATGCTGTGAAACAAATGAGTCATGGTTCATTGAGATTCTCTTCAAGTGGTGTCTATTGTGTATTAGTGTGTGTGTGTGTGTGTGTGTGTGTGTAAGTGTGACTCAGCAGCACTCCCATGGTGAGACGGCACCTGTTCTTCAGCGCTCATCGACAGGTGTTGCCAGCCCCCCTGAATGTTGTTAACGTGGACTAAATCAGATGGAAAAGCAGACTGACAGCCACTGAGCATACGTAGATTTGTCATGAGACACTGAAAGCCAGAAATAGTCTTAGATAATGTGGTGAGCTATAGGGATGTCACTGTAGTGTACAATATTTCAGCTTCTACTCTCATACATTCATCTATATGAATATGTTAGATTTTCAAAGTAGACTGAGTAGTGTGCTGGAGAGACACTAGCGCACTCTCTGTGTTACCTGCCCATATTGTACACATGCATTCATGCAGTGCGTGCACACACAAACACATCCTGTCATGTCTGCAGTGGCTGCACGAGCTGCTGGGTCACGTCCATGCAGGTGGAAACTTTGAGAGGAGACGAAATCCACTGGAATGAAAACTGCAGTGAGCTTTTGAGAAAACACACTACACTGCTAGGCGCTGCTGCTGCATCACCATGGCAACGGTGAAGAGAGCATGTGTTAGAGTCAGAGTCTCAAGGTTACTCAATCTCTTCATGTTTTAATAATACCACTCCCTTATGAAGGGAATATTACATCCCTTGTAAGTATGATGAAAATACATATCAGATCTTTCCAGCCCGTGTATTTGTCCAATGAACACAGAGAACCTGCCATCAAGGTTAAGACAAGGAAATGAACTGTACATATCTTGGTTTCATTAACCAAGACTCGAGTTGATGAGGCCTGATTTCAGACTATTACATGGGCATACTATTTCTGGCGTGGCCTATTTAAATAGGACAAGATTGGTCAAAACTAACAGTGTGTTTCCTCCTTGGAATAGACAGAGCTGGGAGGAGAAGGAAGAGGTAGACTTTGGAGTATGTTAAACCACTAGATGAAGAGTTTGACAAGGATGCGAACCTGTGTAGACACGAGAAAAGTGGAAGCGAGGAAACCGAATTCATCAAAGTGGTACAACAGCTTCAGAGTCAGAGCGTGCCCCATCATTTTCCCAGGTGTTCATGTCAGAGGTGAAGCAGCAGGTGACCGACTGGCTCTGTATGGATGTCTGTGTGGAGGAGGGGTTAGGGAAGCCTGCTGGGATTTGAGTTTTCCACCTGATCCATCTCTGGACACACATGTGGCCTACTGAAGCCAATGACAGGGGAGCTGACAAATGACATTCTACATGGAGTTAATGAGAGTAGAGCAGATGTATGCTGCCCCTGTGGAGATGAGTGTGTGTGTGCCTCAGATACAATTTATTGTGTATACATGTATTATATGCATCCATGATTAACAAATGATATAACGTGTGATGCTCACCTTCTTTTAATCTTTCAGCACCAAGTGCAGAAGCATGCTAACAGTTTCATGTTAACAAGGTGACACAGAGACATACAGATATGACTGTCCTCTCCACAGGATTTTCACATGCTTACCCATTTACATACCAAGTGTTGGATATAGAAGTATAGCACATACATCATGTAAATAAGCAGGCAGTATAATATAATCATCTAAAAATGCTAAATAAGAAATATGGCAAGCTGCACTATATTCCCTTCACTTTAAATTATTAAACAGCAATGAGCTTTATGCGAGACAACGATGAAAACAGAGCTGAAGAATAATATGTTAAACAGGTTATAACACAAAGATTTATTTGTTGTAAGGGAGCAAAAGGCAAAGGCTATAAGAAGGCAGTTACTAAAGTAAGCGGGGTGAGGTTAGCTTTTCTTTGCAGTCTCACTTAATACAGCTCACTTTTCACCTTTCTTCTTTCACTCATTGACATGCTGTCACTGTCCTTATGTCCTCTCCCCTTTCCTGACTACATAAGTTATTGTTTTCATCAACCTCTCTTTCGCCCTCTGCCTCTTTCATCTGGAGTGCAGATGAGGGCAGACAATCATAAGTTGTGTGTTTGCATGTGCTCTGTAGTTTTCAGTCGGTTCTACAGCAGCCTCTTACCACTGCAATGCTACAGCATTCACTGACCCTTGACAGAACCACTGCAGTGCTAGCAGAACCCTCTCTCTGCAATAAATTCATGACATTGAAGAGATTATGTTAACCAGCGAGAAATAAAACTAGAGTAAACAGTCCCTGCTGTAATATGTTTAGTCCTTCTGGCCAAATAATTAAGTTATGTTTTCAAACCTTGAGGGACAGTGAGCATTTCATTTATTTTGACAAAGACTTAACTAAACATGCAACTGGATTCTTTGACTAGGACTGGAAAAAAGGACTATTATTCTGAAATTCTCCATGACATGATTACAAGCCCACTGTGTAATGTATAAATGTGACCCAACCTCCTGCGACCAGTATCACAGCCTCTGGCTATGCTGCTGCTGATGCCAATCTGAGGGGCTTCCCTGATCACTGTCCATGGTGCTAATCTGACTCTCACCTAAACTGTACATACTGTGCGCCCAGCCTTCATCTTGTACAGTAGACTAACACAGTCCTCGTCTGTAGAAGAAGTACTTAAACAGAGGATTGTATTAGGGTCAATCGATATTTTGTCTTTACTACTGAAACATATGGTACAATCATTCCTAACTGGCAAACAACAAGCCACCACGTTAAGTGTGTTAACCTCATTTTCAAGTATTGCACTGTGACAGGGTTGCGGTCACCAAATTGGAAGATGGACCATGTGGATGGTGCAATCATCACTTTGTGGATATTTTTATAGCCCTGCTAACATGAATATGGCTCTAAGTGTAGCAACACTGTTCACTTGAATGCTTCCTCAATCAATCAGTAAAACTATCAGCTGTTACAAGGCGCAGTCATTACACACAGCACATTCTCTTGAGGTATAAGTGGGCTCTGCCTTGTTTCTTTTTCTTATGGAAAATAAGAAACCTTGAAAATAATTGATTTAGCACACCAGTACACACTCTCTTGTGAAGTCACATTAACATTCAAAACTCAATTTTGAACCTGTGAAAACATAAACAAAAATGTTTTTAGTAGTCAAGTTTTTAAAGATATTTTTTGGCCTAATTAAGCAAACGTTGGTGGTGGCGCATCGGAGCATGAACCACTAAGACAGGCAATTTCACTGCTCTCTCCTCTCTTCTATAAACTATTAATTGATCTCCAGGGAGCCTTGCTGTTTAAGCTGTTCAGAAATATAGAGAAGACTGTACCACAACCTTTAACAGAGAGTGGGAAACAACCCCATGGGTAAAGAGCTGCTAGGGTGGACTGGGTCTGAAAAACCAACCAACTTTGTCTCAGCACTGCTTAAAGAAATCATTATTGCATTTGTGGATCTAACTCCAAAGTTGTCAAAGGATGTCAAGTGTATGTGAGCGAGAGGGTAGAAGTATAATTGAGAGAAAACCATATTTTAAAAAGGAAGATTAAAATGTTTCTCTGTTCATATAATACCCAGAAGGCTATGATAAGTTAAAAAAACCTTCTGTCATAATTTAAGTTCAAAATCCAGTTACAACAAACTAAGTACCATTACAACTTTGACAAATTTGGCAGAGGATTCTACCCATTTAAAATTCAGATGTCTCTTCACTTATGAATGATGAATAAGGACTGGGGTTCATCAGTGCTTTACTGGTCCCTGTGTGTCCATGAATGTGTGTGTTACATTATTAATGATATTACAGTATACCATCTTTTAAATGTAGCCATGTTCTATAAGCTAGAGGAGAGCAGTGTTTTAATAGCAAAAGAGTAGAAAACACTAACCTCATTAGTGGTAGAGTTATTCAGTACAGTAAATATGTAATTGAATCTCAGATGCATTTTATGTATGTGTATATTCTAACTGTCTTTGTGTGGGCTCAAGAACCTCAAGTGTGTGAGCGTGGCACCATCAGCAGCAGAGGTGGGAGGTAAACCAATTCCATCTGCTAAGAGATGCTCGTGATGTACGACGACGGTGGGGCCTGGAAGTCCACAAATAAGCTGGCCTGCCTACTCGCCTGTCACAAGTAACAGAAAAGTAACAGACCACACACCACGAACAGAAACTCTCTCACACACACACGTAAAAGACAAATGTAAAAATTCTTCTATTCTCTTTTTTTTCTTCCTTCAGCTCATATGCTCTGTCTTGACACATATGAACGCGCAAATGTAAACAAACTCTCAAATTCGGTGTCTCTCTCGCTTTCTGAGACTCCATTTTCCGGCACAGCGGTAAAAACAGACAAATCAGTTCTAATAACAGAGGAGAGCGGTGAAACCTGCCATGATGTAACAAACGGTAAACAAATACAGCGGAACAAAACACTGTTTGTTTCAACACGACGGAAAGTAGACGGAGATGGAAACCACAGGAGAGGGTGTAACTTTCCGTCAGACTGAGAGGGTGTGTGTGTGTGTGAGGGCGAAAAGAGAAAGGGCTTGGTCACAACAGCATTCATAACAAATGTCAATTAATTTTAATGGCATTGTCAAGACCAGTGGATGGACTCATGGAAGTGAAGTGAATTCACGCCTAGTTTAATTTGAATGTAGTGGGAGAACTAGGTGAACTTTGATATGCAAATTTGTGCCACTGACAAATTGCAAATTGTTTTGACAGTGATAACCTTTGTGGTCACAGACAAAAGTAAAGAGTCAAAAATGTATACGATGCAGTGAGAGGGTTCCAAGGCAACTTTCTGACAACTTTTGCTGTTATGGCAATAAAGTTAACACCAACTGTTGAGCCGACTGATTTAAACCCTGGCATGTCAAAATCACTTTTTATTCTGTGTTCATTTCACCACAAAACTAGTCACCATGCTTCTAGCACTGCCTGATTTCGAAGGATGCATGAATTCATTTATCTGTTCCACTTTCTGGTGTGACCGGGGACTAAAAATGAGTAAGAAAAAGATGGAGAGTAAGCAAAATTGAGAAATCAAAGAAGGTGAGTGCTGACAGAAATGTTGACTGAGTGTAAAATCCTGCTGAAGGATAACGTGAGGACTCAACAAAGAGAAAGCCCTGAAGTAGAGAGAGGTGAACAGGAGAAACGAACTCCAACTGTATGCCCATCATTATAATCATCAGCAGTAGTAGTAGGTAGTAGTGTAAATGAGAGGGAGTCCACATCTCACACACAAACAGCTTGTTCTCTTTTATTTACAGTAGACTTACATGCTTCTTAGTTATCATCATGGAATAGTGGATGTTGTCTTGTCTTTAAAAGGTGCTGCTCCTAAACAACACATGATCAGGCAAGTCTATGATTCATCATCATCTACCATGGGAAACTGCAGCGATAAACAACGGAAGAAGAATCCCCATAGATAACAAAGGGGAATCTCTCCCATGTGCCTGTGCACATGTGTGTTACTATCTCTTATCATCATGGGCATCCATCACAACAAGCAGCTGAATAATTCAACACTACAAAATAAAGGAACATCCTTGTGCATGCCCAAGAATAAATGGCCTCATAAATGATGAATTAGAGGATGACAAACCAAAAGGGTTACTATAGTGTAAGCAACTCCCATTCATTTTCTTATGTGACTCGGTCTTTGTCCATGTGTCTGCATGCATGTGGATGTATCATACCTCTCCATGTGTGTGGAAGAACTACAAGGTGCACAAAAACATACACATAAGTGGATATTATACTCTACAAAGCTTTTCTATTTCCCCTAGGGGTGAGTTACAGCAAGCACAAAGCAGCTGGGAGTTGGGCCAAACAATTTCCTTTAACACAACAATAGCAGTGGTCTTGGTACTTAATGTAGAGAGGCAATGCTTATTTAGAAAATACATTGATAGAGAGGAGAGAGTTATGACAGAATCGGGGAGAAAGACAACAGTGAAATGGAAAAGGAGGGAAGGAAAGCAACCAAGAGAAGATTGGAAATGAAAAGACAAAGGCAATAAGGCAAAAGTAAACACTGGGGCTTATTGAAAGTGCCATGGTACACACACGCACGCACACACACACACACACACACACACAAAGATGGAGATGTAGCATATGTCTCCAGTAGTGCCAGCTGGAGACATCTGGTGCCAAAACTCTACAGGTCAGACCAAGTGACATGCTTCCTGAGGCGTGGATGGGAGTGTGTGCGTGTGTGCCAAATGATTAAAATGGTCATTATGTTGGGTATATGGTATACACATCAGAAAGCACACACAAACACAGACAAACATTCACACACACACACACACACTGTCATCAAAGAATCTAAATTGGATGCGAATTCAAAGTGTGACGGTGAACACAGATTAAGTGTGTGTATGTGTTTAATTCTTTTTGTTGTGTGTGACAGGACACAGATGTCCACCAGAGGGGTGAGTGGAGAGGCATGAAGGATGGCGATGATGGAGGAAGAGAGATGAATTCTCAAGTCTAAACTTCCTGACCAGAGGCCTGGCAGCTTCAAAGGAAAGAGCCAATGAGACAAAGCTGTTGCTAACTGCAGCCTGAAAAAGTAACTGACACAAACAACAACAACATTGTGCAATTTTATGGCCCAGTCTGAACACTGCTCTCAGGATCATCACACACAGCCAGATGCAACATATACAGATCAAAACATAGTGAGCTATGTGGGGGTCATCATTAAGTCAGTGGCCATCATTAAGCAGCAAACGATATGAATAAATCTATTCAGAAAAAAATATCTTTGGCACTGCTTCCTTTGATATATAGTATGCTATAAACTATCGTTATAAAAGGTTATGTAAGGCTATAAAGAAGAAAAAACTGGTTTATAGGCTCACTGAAACTGAAGAGAACTGAGGAAAAAATAATACCAAACTACAGTAAAGTTGCTTTATCCTCCACGGCTGATATATTTCTGCTGTTCGTCCAACAAGACAGCCAGACACATGATCGACCAGTACACAATGTTCCAAACCTGATTAGTAAGAGTTATTATACGTACATAATGTTCTCAAATCTGATTAGCGAGAGCTATTATGAGTGTAAATAATACAATTGTTTATCTGTTCAAAATATGCTGTGACAAAATCCAGATGCTGTGTCTGCTACGTGACAATGTTGAAATGAATTTAAGTAGCACACACAAAACACATAATTAGAACCATGTTTTCACTTCATGTGTTCTGTATTATATCTATGTGTGAGGGATAAACTGTTGGGAGATTGGTCAAGAGGCAGAGGCACAAAAGTCTGGGTCTCAAAAATGTACATTTTTTTTTTTACTGTTGAGATCATTCTCCCTCGCACATCCACATGAAGTGATGTGTGAATGGACTGAAGTTGCAGACCGCACCAGAGTAGAGAGCAAGGATCTAATCTATGGATCATAATTGAAGGTCAGATGGCATGAGGGTATCACACTGAACTGTTGCTGGCCCTCTGAGGGAAGACATGAACTAACTGTAGGTCACTTTGGGACAAAATACTCAGCAGTTGCACAATATATGAAGGAATTCTGCCAAAACACATTCTGAAAAACACACATGCTTTCTTTCCAGGAAAGATTGGCCAATTTCAACAGAAATCTGGAGTCCATCATTCAATTCCAAACAAATGGCAATGACTTTCATCCTTTACTTTTACAACAACAAATGAAAAAAAAACACAACTGTTTTCATAATGCTAAACCACTCCACCTATATTCCTTCCCAGCCCGCTCTATACTTTTCCTTTGCAGAGTCAAGCAGCTTATTATGTCAATAAAAAAAAAACACACAAAAAAAGCTCTATATTATTCTTTAGCGTGTCTGTGTTGCTGAGGACTACTGAAGTAAAACAGTGCTCATCAAACTGTACAGAGTTCGCTGTGGAATTAGCATTGGCTCACAGCTTCCAGTTCAAACAGACAAACAGAGAAACTGAGATATTATTGTTATACTGGTTGTCCAGCAATGCTCATTAGGGCTGAAGAGAGATACACTGGCAGGGCCTGATCAAGCTGTGTGTGTGTGTGTGTGTGTGTACACTCGCAGTTACAGTTGTATTTGTGTGTTCCACAGAAGTCTGTGTGCTCATTAGACTGCCTGTGGAGAGAGCAAGAACTAGAAACACACACACACACACAGAAAGAAAGAGAGAGAGACAGACAGGGATAGAGAGTGAGAGAGAGAGACACGCTACAATGAGACCAAAACACAAGACAAGACAAATAATTAAACTATATTCAACGACATGACTAAGAAAACAAATTAGGAGCTTACAACACTACTGAAGACAGTACATAGAAACATCCCAAGTGAAACAGTTAAGAAACAAATTTAAAAAAGGAAAACTTGCATAATTTTTTAGTGCAGACACACAAATAGACATGCAGAAAGATGCTAAATCTGACAGGCAAGCCGGCTTAATCCCCCTATCAACCAGGCCTTTCCCAGATATTCACACCATGGCCTACAAATCAGACATTTAGACAGTTAAAACAAATCAAACAAACACACACAGACAGTCAGTTTATAATTCAACACCAGTGACCCTGTCCTTTGGCTCACTGCACACAAACACACAGCCAAATAAACAGCAGAGGAAAAAGGGCAACATGCTTCACTTGTCCTGACCATGATGACCAAAGCATTCAGCACCCATGGCTGATTTCTCATTAGTGCTCAAAGCACAGTGTCTGCTTGAGAAAGAGGTGAAATAAACAGAGAAAGACAGATCTTGTGAGACAAGAGTCGGAGACAATCTTTTGTAGATCACCTCCTGCCAGTCAAGCCATTTTCCACCCAAAGGCAAACTCATGCATTTTTAATACAAGTCCTGATTTTCACCTCTTCATAGGCAGTGGGATATTGTTTTGTACATTTGTTGTTGTTGTTTTTTACCCTTTTTTCTAACTTCTAAAGAACTTTCAACTTTATAGTATTTTCAGCTGTATTATGGGACAGGACTGGTACACAATAAATTAATGTTTGAAAATGTGAGTCAGGAGAACAGTTGTAAAACATCTGAGTCACCAAATTGTTGTAGGTCACCCAGAGGTGAAGCCAGCCGCAGTGCAGTGTTGTTACTCAAAGTTTGTGGTTTAAATCTTACACAGACTTCCAGTTGATCTTACAATGTCATTGACTTTCAAGGATTAAATGACGCATCCATGAGAAACACTGAGTAAATATGGGCTTAATTAGAACGGTGCAAGTTCATTGTTCATGTTCAATCGCCTTTAACAGAAAACAAACACATTCAGGAAGAATTGGATTACTGTATTACAAATTAATTCTAAATTATGTAGTCTTCCTCAAAGTTATTTCACAATCGGGAGGAACATTTTTGCTGAGAACTGTGTTGAAATTTAATTCTTATCCTATCTACCTACGAGATGATTGGAGCTACACATCATACCCTTAAAAAAAATGACAATGTGTCTTCAAATCCAACTTGAAGCCCAATGTTTTCAGATTTGCATGAAAAACACGTCTTTCCCAATTTCACACATAACCAAAGAAATTAAATCTGCTGCCTTTCATCTGAATGATTTTGAGATGTTTGTGAATACTAATTTTACTAGTTCTGCTGCAAGTTATAACAGAGATGTTGTTCAACACACAAGCTTGATGAAGCAAACAATCCTTCAAAGAAATGTAACGAAGTTGTTCAGTTAATGCTCTCCTGCTACAACAACCAATCACTCACAATGAGACGATTTAGCTCTATTGGTATTGAATCAGCTAAGGAGTGGATAGTACTTACAGTTTATCCGTTTTAGTGTCAGGCTTAAATTGTGTGATGATTAGATTAAAATAATCTTTAATTATGTATCCAACAGGATAAGTACAGTGGGGGACATGTTAATGATATGGTGAACAGACGGCACCATTGTCATTCCTGTCACTGGGAGTGAGTGAGATGGAGGGAAAGAGAAAGGAAAAAGAAAGCAGAGAGAGGAAGAAGAATGTGTGCCTGTAAGCGTTTGTGTGTGTGTGTGTGTGTGTGTGTGTGTGTGTGTGTGTGTGTGTGTGTGTGTGTGTGTGTGTGTGTGTGTGTGTGTGTGTGTGCCTACACCCATGCGGGTTAGAGTCAGTAAGCACATGCTGAACCTATCATTAAGTTCTCTCCCCTTGTGGTTGGTGTCAGGGTCTAGACAGGGAGACAAAGCCCGGGCCTTTCCTCCACATGGTACCCAGGGGAGAGGGCAGAGGGCTGGGGGACAGAGCTGGGCTGGGACAGCACGTCCTGGGTGACAGACAGACACCAGGGAAGGAGGGAGGGAGGGGAGTCAATAGTGAGATGCAAAAAGCGATGGGAAGATGTATGAACGCATGGGGACAGAGATGAAACTACAGTATCTTTTCTTCTTATTAAGAACGAGAGAACGAGGAAGGGGTGCACACTTGGCAAGCTGGTGCAAGGGGGGTAATTAGTGAGAGAGACACACGTGTCCCCCATTGAGGGGGTCCCCTGGGTGGGGAACAGCTCAATCAGTAGCCAGCTGCAGGTATAAGGGGTCGTATGTGAGTGGAGTGCAGGTGCCAGTGTACAGCTGCACTTTTACCCTTTGCACTCTGACTCATTAATTCTTATGCTACATTAAAGGGTTTACTAACACACATACAGAGACACTCACATCTCTATTGAATACCGGCTGCCCTGTCACTTGCTGTCTGAACATCATGTCCAGCATAGACACGTTGCAAATTTACTTTATTGTGTGCATGTACGTGTATGTTTGAAGGAACCCCAACAAAAGATGTTTGTATATATGTTTATATATACACACACTACTAATTTTGCTTCGTTATAATATGTTTAGCAAAGCAACAAGGACATTGAAATTGGTGGATATGCGGGAAAAACACAAAGGGTCCTGTAGCCCACATGTTACTAAAATGTAAGGGAAATGTAGTTTTGTTTAAATAGCAAAGAATGCATGCTTGAATTCGCATGAAATGAGTTTTTTCTGTGTTTAATCAAGACCAAAGAAATGTTCGGCGTAAAGATTTTACACCAGCAGTTTGCAGATACATTCAGTTACATTTATTTCCTGATTAAGTTGATTAAAAACATAATCCAGACAACATTACATTTCCTACTAAACAAATCAGTTGTATATGGATGTTTAGGAGACAGGAGGTGGATATGCGGGTTGGTAATAAGGGGTCTCTAGTGGATCTGGTTGGCTCGTGCTGTGCTCCAACAGGGAAAACAGACAGACGCCTGAAAAGAAGGAAGGAAGACAGAAAACATAGGAAGAGAGTTGGGGAAGGAAAATGCTTGGTTGAACAACAGCTGTTGGGATTACTGTTTAATAAAAGCCGTCATATGCATGCACTCCCTCATGCCCCCCTACAGAGCGGACCAAAAGGCATTGCTGTGCGAAGCCCAATAACCCAACATCATAGTCAGCCCACTAACCCTGGGGACCCGACGCCAGCCACCTCATACCACGATGCCAGGCCCCCGGATCTCCCACAAGGCCTACAATGCCTCCAGGCACACCGTATGTGTGTCTGTGTGGGTGTTTTACTTATTATCTGCCTTTTGCATATGTTTATATGGGTTATAAGAGAGTCGTGGACCTGCATGTGCAGAACGGGTCTTTTTTCAGTTGTGCAAGCCAGCGCTTTAAGAGTGTAAGCTAGCAAGACATGTATCCGCATGCATGTGTGTATGAAAGTGTGTGTCTCTGTCTGTCTGAAGGGGGTTCATCAGATAAGCTACCTCATTTGGGCCGCTTCAGGAGGAGTGAAAGGAGCTGTGGGGAGGCTTTCATCTCTGAGACGGAAAAAAGAGACAGAATCAAGATGGAGTGAGTGTGAAAGAGGATGAGAAGGCGGGAGAGAGGGTGAAAAAAGGAGGGTGAAAAGAAGAAGAGAGTGTGATAAAGAATGAAAGAGATAATCCAAGAGGATGTTTACCTTGGTCATGCTGGCAAAGGACAAAAGAGGCGACCGACATGTACTGCCCCCTATAGGGCCACAGGATATTGAATGGTGAAAGGAAAAGTTTATTGCAGAAAACACAAAGTGAGGTGACAGTGTGCTAGGCCCATCACTCTCTCTCTCACACACAGACAAACCGCTTAATTAAACATGAGCTACACGAGTGCTGTCTGTCTGCCTGCCTCTGTATGTCTGGATATATGAATGTGTGTGTCTACTGTGCATTCATCTCGTCGACATAGAAAGCACAAGGAGGCGATTTGCAAGTCAAATTCAGCATTTAATGACACGGGAAATCATCTGAATTTATTGAAAGCCAGCATGGAAAGGAAGGGGGCTTGTTCAAGTTTCAGATCAGAAATGCATAAAATTGCCACCCCTCTTTGCCTGCAAATATAGCTTTGAGTGCTTCTGATTTTAAATGACGGGATGTGTCAAGGTGAATGTGCGGCACACTGATAGCTTGGGGCTCCCTGGGTGCAATGCCAGACTCTATATTTGATACTGATTACAGAGTTGAGATAATTCGACTCTATAAAGTATTGGAAGGAAACTACTGCATGGGCTAAACTGTAATTGTTTAAGTGAGTTTGTCTGTTTATATGCATGTATCTAGTGGAACCTACAGTGTCCTAATAGCATGTGTGTGGGCATGCTGTAAATCACTGCACTGACCTAAGAAACGGGAAATTCTGAATAAATCTCTCCAGGTGACACAAAGCAGAGCCAAGCTCAAACCTCAAAGAGATTAAGGACATTGAACATCCAATTAATAAGTAATATAGTGCAGCTAGTCTAAAACCACGGTTGTTAAAATGCTCCTCCATAGCAACACTCATGTCAAAGCGTGCTGTTGCCATGCAAGTGCCTTCCAAGAAAACAGTGTTTAAATGAAAGAAAGGACGAGAGAAAAGAGATAGGAGATGGCAGAGAGGGAGAAAAGAAGAGGAAGAAGACAGTATGTTTGTTATCATCTGTATCCATCATGCTAATTGGAAATAAACAGGAGCTCATTGTTTGGAGAGCATTAAATCAACCTCTAATCAAGTCTTGGTGTAGAATGGTAAAGCTTCACCGGCGAGGACATTTCCCACAGAAATAGCTGTAATGCTTTAAACGAGGATGTGTGTGTGTGCAGGCTTCGCCACACTGCTGATAACCTTTTATATTAGCACAAAGGGGGCTAATTGTGAATGATCTCACTGGTAAGTAATCGGACAGGACTTCTCTCTCCTACACATACAGTATATCCATCAGAACCTACACTTTGTTAATGGCCTTTACTAAATCTATAGTTGTTCTGCAGTGAGCTCGATTCGCAAGACAAATGTTTCAAACCTACTGTGCGAATGAGATGGAGAAAGGACAAAAAAAGAAAAATGAGGGAAAGACATGAATCCTTGACAATGAAGAAAGATTGAGACCGAATGTAACAAATACAAGTGGCAAAACAGATGTTAAGGAGACAGGAATGGGTTTCAACATTGGGATGCCATTTTATTCACAGTTATGTTTGCTCTAATACATTTGTATTTATTAGGTTATCTCATAGTATTATTTCCTCACTATGTATTTAATCATGATTTGCATAATGCATGCTATTTGTGGCACTTAAACTATAAACCACAGGCAGCCAACCGTAAAAGGACAAAATAGATGCTAAAATGGGAAGGCAGGAGTGCAGAGAGAGTCAGGAAGCTAGACAGAAATTGATGCACACAGACAGACGCCACAGACGAGAGAGGCACAGAGAGATGCAGCGTTGTTGATCTCATTAAGATTAATACAGTCAGACAGGAAAGCAACCACAGAGAAAGAGAGGAACAGAAACACAGAGGTGTAGCTTTAATGGGATCAATAGATAGGGCATCCGTGCAGGGTCAGTGGCTGTGTCCATGGTGACCTGTCCCTCACTGGCTGGATGACTCACATCGGGAGTCCTCTGTCCATGCCTATCTCCCTTGCTCACATGTCCCCTTATTTCCTCCTTTCTCATCATCCCCTCGCTCTGTTCATTCAGCCTTTTCTGGCAGTTTCAAAAACATAGCCCCCTGTAATTCACCTTGATCTTATTCTCCCCTCAACTCTCTTCCTGCTGTCCTTCCTCTCTCCCACTGACTCATCTCCTCTCCCTACACATGTTTTTTTTCCCCCACCATCTTCCACCTCCATTACTGTTGACAAAATAGCTCTGACTGAGTATTTGATACCTGAAAACGGCACATATGCTAACCCGCCATTTTCTTTTTTTATGGAACGCTGCACTTAAAAAAACAAATTCAAAAGGTGCACTAAATTACTGGTTGTTGAGATGTCACAAAACAGCATAATATTATCAAAATACTGAAGGAAGAAATTTTAGTATATCAAGATAGCACAATTACTGTGTGTGCTATATTTCTGCTGTATGTTGATTTTCTTCAAGAAAGCTTAATCTGTAGGCAAACCAGACTCACTTTTCATTTCTTATCAACGTGCACTGCTGAGCTCTCACTTTCTCTTTTGGACATACAGTGTTTTGTAACTTGTAATTCCAGTTGACATAAGAGTGTACCCTCATGTCCTGTTGACTGAATAATTCACCGTGGCTCAGTAGGGCACACCACACACTGTTACCTAACCCTGCCAGAGACACTGTCACAGCACAGAGAGAGAAGAACAACATGTGTGAGGGTGGCTTGGAAGGGGAGGGCCATCAAGCCACACACAACGGGTGATGGTGAGTGTATGGAGATGAATGGGTTGCGGAGGAAAAACAGATGAATGAAAAAATGAGCAGAGAATGGATGTGAAATGGACTGAAGAGGAAAAATAGATGAATGAGAAATAAGTGAACCTGAAATGCATGAGAAACAAAGGAGATGCTCTGTTTGATGGGCAATATAGAAGACTGGGAAATAAAAGTGAGGCAGATATATAAAAGTGAAGACAAGTAGGTATGAGTACGAATGATATTAAGAGTGTTAGAAACCTCAAATAGAGAGAAAAAAAGCAAACAAATGGGAATTGTGATAATGAGAGAGCAGGTCTAAAGTATCATAGAAAATGACGTGCAAACTGCTGAGAGAAATAAAAAAACCTTAGCCTTCATCTCCAATAATAGTCTCTCACTTGTGTATTGCACTCTATACTGAAGCTGCCAGTATCCCTTCGCAAAACAAAGCCCCAAAAATATCACTGCTAACACATGGCACATGCATTTACAGAGCTCTGTGCGTGTGTGTGTATTCCATCTTCCATAGCTGTGGGGGGTGAGGAGTTCAGGATAAATTATTGAACACGGGGGGAGGGGGGAGGTTTGCCACCCAAAAAGCAAAATGCCAACTGCCAGGTTCATTTTATTTTAGAAGAAGGGGGGAGCCAAAGGTGGGCTATGAGAATGAGTAATGAGAAGGGGGGGTATAGCAAAGACACAAAAGACACAAGTTCACACTTTTAAAGCTTAAGTAGCCCATTTAAACAAACAGCAACAGCTGCACTTCCCTGCTTGGTCTTTTTGCTTTTCTCAGTGGACAAACAATGGTGTTATAGACAACACCAGGGTCACAAGTCAGGGGTCAAGGTTCACAAGGTTAAGGTGACGGTTGAGGTCAGAACCATTTTGAAGAGCTCAACAATAGACTGATACTATATGACCTTGGCTGGATAAACATATGCTCATCATAATTGATCTTAACCCAAGCCAATGAATAAAAGATAATCTTATTGTAGAATAGTGGAGTCACTGGCTCAGTGCTGCCTTTTGAAGTCTCCAGTCATGATATATCACCACTGCTGAATTGATCAGAAAGTAAATTGACTGATTCAATGTCACAAATAACCTAATTATATTACATTTCAGGAATAAAGTTCTCTTCTTAAAAGGCAAACAAAATGCTAAGAAATTAAATTACAAAAGAAAAAAGAAAAGAAAAGAACCCATTATGGTAAGAGTCATGGGCAGTTTTTCAGAATTACAACCCCTGATCAGAGATCACAGTTGTCCCATATTTCCACAATCAAATTGTTGTTTGATCAAGAGGCATCAACCAACCATGTGCAATATAATATGGCCACAATTTCTCTCTCCCTACCTTGGCCTTGGTGGTCGTGAGCTTCGAACTCATTAGTCCATTTTGATAGATAAGAGGCTTGCAGCTGGAAAGCCACAGCAGCAGTGGGTTTTGTGGGTTATAAAAGCGATGTAATCTGGTTTTGGCAATAGAAATCTAAGGAGTTCAGGAGGAAGACTCACTGATTTGTGGATTTGAATTGGATTGAGACTCGTTTAGAACCAGATCTAATGTGGCAAATGGCTGTAATCTGAAGAGCGGCTCTGTATGAGCGAATGAGACAGAGAATGAGAACAGCATAAGTGACACATGATATAATACTGGGGGGAAAATGTAAAGCTCACTGTTGCAAGAGTGGAGGTAACGAATTAGAACTACTCACATTACTGTAATTAAGTCAATCTTTTGGGTACTTGCACTCATAATCCTCCACTGAGTGGGCCTACAATATATTACATCTTAACCATTCATCTGCATTGTTCTAGTCCCACCAGGGAGGAGGCGGGAGCACCACTGCAGCAGATGCGCTGCCCGCTTCCTTTAGGCATGCATGTTAACCGATTGGACTATACAGACAGAGAGCACCGCAGTGCAGAGCTCCACAACCAGCTTGCGATCTAGTCTCACCTTCTGTTGTATTTCTTCTGCACGCCAAGAGCAAATCTGGCAAGAAAACACACTGTGGGCCAATCAAAACCATGAACAAAAAACGCTGCAGCAGGCACAGGTTTGGAGAGGTGACCACACTGACCAGAACAGCGCAGATTTGTGAGTAATTTAGATTCAAAAGATTTGGAAACAGAAACCAACTGGAGAGGCAGGTTCAAAACATTTAGTATATATCTTATATATCTCTAGTGTGTATTTGTTTGGACAACAAACTGCCTCAGTCTGATCCATTCATATGTTTCATAATTTATCATAGAAATGTGCTTGGTTGAAAGTAGATATTTTCTGTATTGATTGCCCCTTTCAACTGAATGCCTGCTATTGATGATGCAATAAAGATCAACAAATAAAAAGTAACTAATACTCTAGTAGTTTTAGAAAACTTCTTTGTACTTTTACTTTGTACTTAGCAAGCCCATTTTAAAGTATTTTTCCACCAGTAGTTTTACTTGAAGTGGAGTAATATTTCAGTAACAGTACTTCTACTTGAGTACAGATTTTCAGTAACTTCTCCATTACTTTTTGTGGCTGTTTGTGTCTTTCTCATTCTCTGTCTGCCTTATATTCCCCTCATAATTTGTGTCACTGAATTAAACTTTCTTGACATTGGTCTCTTCCCTAGCCCTGCCACCATGCTCTCATCTTATTTTTCTATGCTCATCCACATGATTTTTTCTTTCAACTCCCTTTTTTTGCCTCCCTCAGTAATCTTTTCCTCCCATCCCTCCTTCTTCTACTCTTGCTGTCAGATCTCTCTATCCACTCTAGGCAAATTACACTTTTCAGATTACACCCCAATTAAAGGCCCCATTGGTACTCTGTCTGCATGCTGCATCTTGTCTCTGGAAACAGAAAAATGAACTGTGTCTGTGTGCACGCACAGTGAAAAGAGCCATCTAAAATACTAGTGGCTGAAAAAAGCATGTGTGTGTTTGGGTATGTGTAATTGCAGATGGCAGCCCCCTGCTAAATCCCTATTAATGATCCTGTTTACACTTGTTGCCAGATTGATCAAAGTTTAGCAGTTGTGTGATCCACAGCCTTTTCATCTCAGCTGGTTTTGGGGGTGGGTGCCTGTGTGTGCGTGCGTTAGTCTGTATGCGTATTGAGGGATGCAGGGAGGTTGTTAGTTGGCACAGCATGGGGTAGTTGGCACAAACAAGGGCAAGGCGCCATGATATAAAGGCAGGGAGCTGGGTGGTGTTGAGGGCGTTTAAGTAGACTATGTGTGGGGTGCAGGTTGCTGGCTGAGATCTAAGAGCTGAAGAGAAACGTGTTCAAGGCCAACAGGTGTTGCAGAACAAACTCATATATCGAAGTTACAAAGAAGATGAAGCCAATGGTTCTGAATATATTTTCCTCACTGTGAATTTGATTTGAAATAATTTCACCTTTGTTCCTTTAAATTATCTAGGACACCAGTACACAAGTATTTTTATATCATTATTTCACCTTTGATTTTTGGGAATTGCATGTTTCCTATAAGTATGTAGGGAAGGCTATAATTACTGCAATACCCATATGCGCCGAGAGGAAACTGGTTAGATTAGATTAGATTCCCTAAATACTGCTCGAGTCATATTTGATTTATCTTTTAAATTTTCATTCCAATCCAAGCCTTGGAAACAAGCTCCGTCTGCAAGTCATTTAACATTATTCATGCAGAAAATTAACTTTACTTGGAAAACTGTATCAATCATACCACCATATTACTCAAAACCTCACTTTTTCCCACTGTCCAATCACTCTATCACTTCTTTCGTTCATCTTTTTCATACTGACCTCATGTTTTTCTCTTACTCCCTTCTTTACATTGCATCACTAGCCCAGTCTTGTTTTTGAACATGCATCCTCTTGGCTGTCTTTTGTCAAATATGCCTTCCCTCGTTTCCCCAACTCGTCTATTCTTGCATTGTCCCCTTAGGTCTTTGCCTTGTTAATTGTTCCAAATAGAGGGAAACTTTGAAGTCGCTGCTGCGTAAAATAATATTGCTTCATTTGTTTACAGCCAGAGCTTTGGCCTAAAGCAGCATAGACTGAGATGAGGTTTGGAAGGAAAAGAGATATAGGACATAGACACAGGGAGGGGGTGGGAATGAAGGGTTTTAGCTACAGGGAGAGAGTAAAGATGAAATAATGGAGGATGGTAAAAAAAAAAAAAAAAGATGGGGGGACGATGGCTGAAGTGTTTTATGAATGATGGATCATTCATCACCTGGACAGAGGCCCTAACAACATCCACACTGATGCACATACACACACACGCACTAACACAAGATCTCTTCTGTTGTTTTTATGGGTGTTCATTTTCTGTAAAAGCATTTGCTTTACTTGGTTTGATTCTCCACAAGCAAGCATAGGCTTGTGTAAACACACACACGCAAACATATGCAATAAGTCATTTTTGCGAGACAAGGTAAGATTTATGGTGTACCACTTTCATAGCAACTAGTCTGTACTTGTGCCCTGTGAAAGTATTTAACCTTAGTGAACAGATGTTTGTTTTTAACTGATCAGTAAAAGGTTGTATGTAATACATTTGAAGAAAAACTAAGAAAAATAGTAGTTAAGTTAATTGAACAGTGTCAAAAATATCCATATTCATCAATAATGTATATTAAAAATATTTGATGAAAGTACTTCCTGTGATTTAGAGATCAATCACATAGAAACCATCACCACAGCTCTCCTTACCATCAACAGATGCCCATTAAATCCTTCAAGTCATGCAATTAATCCAATTCATAATATGAAAATGTGGAGGACATCAGGAAAATCTTACACACTCTGAAGAATACACACACAGGAGAAGAGGAGGAGATTTTCTTAGGCCTGCAAGGAAATTAACCATCCACTCCATAACTGCCTATTCACAGTCCTATTGGCATGCAAATTTGCTAGTGATTGACATCAATCATCTTCTTTCCCTGTTCAACGGTGAGCCCACACTGCTAGAGTTGGCATTGAGCATGCCCACTTTGATAATATAACGGTGGTGTGTGTGTTTATGGCATCTGTCTGCAGTCCTGTAGAGTGTTAGATTAGATTGAACAGTAATACTTTTAATGGATGGGCTGAGAAGGTCAGAGACTCACCTTTAAAAGGGACTGAGAATGAGGGAAGAGATCGACTGCCGATTGACCGGTAGTGAAAAGGAGTGTGTTGTGCATGTGTGTATATGTGTGTTTGTGAATATCTGTGTGTGTGTGGACAGGACAGGTCAAGAGATACAGTAGAAGTCATTCTTGTATAAATAGCTGAGCTCTCAATTAGCACCCGGCTCTCCCCTTGACCCTTACCACCCTCTATAACAGCACACTGACAATAGAAAAACAACTCTATCACTGTTTCTGAGTGTTAGAAAGAATGAGAGCATACTGTGTGCATCTGAATGATTTATGATGCCTTGTATGTTTTGTTTTTGTTTTTTAGTCTTGTGCTGTATATTTATGCCGGAATATGTTGTGGCCAGCAGCTGACTTGCAGCTGTTGTTTACCTCCACTGCAGCAGAATGTTCACACTTGCAACTTGAATATGCATAATATGACACCACATAGTGTACAAAACAGAAGGCCAAATTGTCTGTGCTAACTTCCCCATTGAGCCCCACAGAATCCCATAATAGTAGATAAATAGTTACCTAGCAACAGAGCCTAGCAACAGCAGCACTCTAGATATGCTATCACTGCACAGGAAACTCGAGGGGAGAAATGCCTCCACTTTCAGCAAAGCAGGCATTTATTAACAGAGGGCCCAGGGAAAACATCAAACTCTCCTGAAATGGATCTGCCATATCAACTGTAATGTAGACACAGATCCTTTTCCCACTGTATGCTAACACAATGAATGGCCTTTGATGAGTTGGTGTTCAGTGCTGGCTCAGGTTTCTGTTGACACACAAACACACACACACACTCACACAGCTGCAAGGGGATATATCCAAATGAGACGAAAAAAAGGTGATTGTGGTCTGTGAGTGTGAGGCAGGGCTGGGACAATTTCATAGCTTGAGATCAATATTGTTCTAAACTACACTGCTACTAAGCTACAAAAACAGAGGAGAGTCAGTAAAAAGTGTTTATAGAGTGTATAATCAGTCTACTTAGCCATAAGTCCGCTTGCCAACAACAGAATAAAGACAAACACTGGTTCTTGTCCCTTTGCTGCTACACAATGAAGCAGACTAGCAGCAGTTAGCTGATTTCACAGGCCTCTAGGTCCAATGTCTTGGATGATGATATTTTGTACGTAATGCAATTAGCTTAATATGTATCATTTGTTACCATGTTATAGAAACAGTTTTGGACATACAGTATCTACTGAATTGCAAGTACATCTCCTCTATAACACTGGAGTACAGTTTGGCATGCTCTAGCCAGAAGACAAAATGCATTTTTTTCTTTCAGCTGATGAGTAATTTCACTCCTCATCCATAAATCAATTATGTATAATCCCCTGATACAGAGAATTAGTGGCCATTTAACATGAGGAAGCTAAGTGTTTGAGTGTGCTGAGTATGTGCACATGAACAAATGTATGTGTTTATGTAGCAACAGTGTGATTGATCATTTGCTTAAACAGAAAGAGTTATACTAATGTAAACATGTTTTATTTCTGACTAAGGACAAAGTGCTGCACTACAGAAGAAACGTGAAGTCTCCACAGGGAGCAACAGTCCATGCACATAATATACAGGACTATATAACACTGAGTAGCTGTTCCCACAGTTATTTGCCATGGTGATGCAGCAAAGGCATCAACAGTTCAGTTTAGTCTTGGTTGAGCCACTTTTATCTACCAGTGTTGACAAATGTTCTCATAGTTTACAACCTATTGACTAATTCATTCTCGGCATCTTTGTACTTAATAAAGAGAGGTGGCAAATGTATTATTAGGAGGATTTAAATGTGTAACTTCACACCTTAAATGTGAGTTTTTATAAAACACCCTTTTTGTTAGTTCCAGTTTTAGAAAATGGTCCTTTTGGCATATTGAGAGATGGCTAAAAAATAATTACTAATTATGGGATGAACCCAAAGTGGACTTACTTTGCTACTGATGGGGCAGAAGTAAAGGGGATCATTAGAGTGTGCTAGTAATGCAAGGAAGGAAAAAAGGTTAAGATGAAGGAGGAACAGAACAGAATTTATCTTCAATATCATTAACATATTCATAAACAAAAAGAAAAACTGTTTTTTGTAATGAGTCAGAGCTCTGGAGGGCTCTAGCACTTTTGCTGGCATTCTTCTGGGACAAATGAAGCCTAAATAACATTTTCCTAAGAGATGAGAACGCACCCTCCATTCCTCCTCCTCATTTGCTCGTTTTGCTCATTTTGCATATCATCCAACATGCACCACCCCCACCCACCATCCCTTCACCAACAAAAACTCCCAAATTGGCATCACAAGCTCATTATTCAACTATTGGTAGACACGTTGGTCCTATGCACAAATCAGACAGTAGTAGCTTATCCAGCAGCTCGCCTAATGATCTTGAGCAAGGTTGCAGAGTGGAATCAAAAGATCTCTGCAGAGTGGCAGTTTCAGCTCGGGCAGCGATAATGAAAGAGAAGCATGTTGCAATATAATTCCACTAGGAGATTTTTTTGACTGACAAACATCGTCAACCAATCATGTTAGGAATGTTGTGAGGGCCAAAACAAGGAGGCAACAGCTTCTTCATGTGGTCTGGCATCTATTGCTACCTCCCTGCTTTCCTATTTCTTCATCCGTCTGGATGGAAGTGAGCGGGACTGATGTTTCTATTTCAGAATGTGTCTCCCTTGGCGTGTCTTCCTCGGCCAAGTCTGTAGCCCACGCTGTGTGAAACAGGGTGCCTGCCAACACGTTCTAACACACACAGTTACATCTGTAGTGTGCTAAGCCGCCAGAGAATCAGAGCCTAAACTGTAGGGCATTGTATCACAACACAAGGTACTAGTGAGAATAAATAGAGCTAAAGCAGCATCCACCTTTAAATGCACATTTAAAATGTGCTGATGATGCAACATGATGCAAAAGTGATGCATGTTTTTTGTTTTTTTGCTAATCGTTTTGCTGATCATTTCCTCTGTGGATCGAACTGAAACTGGAAAACTCAAATGTAAAATGGTAATCCAAGAAAGTGTCTGTGTTCACAGCAGTTTAGTCGCATATGAACTGGGCACAACAGTAGTGGGCAGTGGGCAGGACAGAGTGGACACACTGTTTGGCTTTTTACGTTTCTGAGACTGACAGCTTTATGTGGCTGCAAAGCTTATTGGACAGGACTTTGGAGCTCTCAGTTAAGCTGCTACTACGGACGAGGGCCAAGCAATGATGGTGACGGCAGAAGGAGAGGAGGACAGTGGTTTGGTTGGTTTGCCAGTTGTAGGAGCGGGCAGCTGAGACTAAACGGCAGTAATGGCCTAACGAGGAGAGATCTGGAGAGCCAAACCAGATGGAACAGCCACAGCCACGTGCCTGCCTGGCAAAGCTTGTGCCTTGTTAGCCAAACACAGACATAGACAGAGAGATTTACAAAGGATGGAGACAAGAAGATAGGGAGAATGTTGAAATCAGACAAAGAGATGTTTTCCTCTCTATGTGCTCTTCCCACCTCCTCTCAACCAAAAACCTCTTCTCTGGTTGATATTCAACCCATTCAGTGACTAAGCTTTTCCCCCTTCCTTTATGTGCTAAGGGCTTAACTTTAATAAAAGGGGAGAAGTTGATTACATATGGGGACCAAAAACTAGGCCTCCATCTCCAGGGAGGAGTGTAGTAGACGAGATGCCGCGCTGAGTTTTAGTCAACAATGAAAGCAGACAGAGGAAAAAAAGGAATTGGGGGTTGGGGGTGTGTGCACATCAGTGTGCCCTTGGAAGTCAAATTTCCCAGGGTGCTCAAGTGTCAGGAATCAAGGACGTGGAGGAAGGGATAAAAAAAAATATCGATGGTCTTGTCTTTTTAAAAGATTTAGGCAGGTACTACTGACACAAAGACACACTAAGACACGCATGCAGACACACACAACTGCTTGTGGAGTTGCAGTGCCGCTGTGACTGCTAACCTAAATCCATCTTTGACTATTACAACAGGGAGCAGTGACTGGACTTAGGGCTATGCTGGGTGATGTCATGCTGGCAGACAACATTTCCACAGATAGGAGAGGAACACATGGTAGTCCCAATGCTTTTTATAATTTTGCTCACAAAAGAGCATTGTACTGTACTGTACAGAAAAGAACCATCTTTCCTTCGCAATTTCTCCCACTGGATCATTTCCAATTTTGTTTTGAGCTACATTACAGGGAGGAAATAGAAAGCCGACACCAACAGAATCTTTAACTAAACTTATCCAACAACTTCTCTCACATCATGCTGGGTGTCTCTGCTCCTATTCTATCTTCTATTAGAGTGATAAATGTTTATAAGAACTACATACCCTCCAAACAGATACACAAAAACACGAACACACAGTAATACACTGAAGGTCTGTTTTGTTATCCATGTTAAACAAACCATGAGTCCAGTCTCACAGCAGGGACGAATATCAAGCAGGAAAGAGCTGGCACTTGCTGAGAGATAGAGTGAGCGAAGGAGAGAGATGGTGAGTGTGCAGTGATTGAGTCTTATGTGCAACTGCTTAAAAGGAGTGCTGGTGATTCTGAGCTCAAGGGGTATTGTTTGCCTAAAACCCAATTAATGAAATGCACGGGCTCCCTCACTGGCTTTTAGCTGGCAGGAGTCTCTGTGCATAGTGAGCTACAAGTAGTAGTACTAGTACTAAGCCATGCCAGTAAGTACAAGTAATAAATTTATCCTTCCAGAATTGCATACCTCTATCGGGCTATAAAAGATTGGGGCTCTTTCTTCCAGGGCTTTTTTGACATTTAGGGTGTCTGGTACACACGTCAGGCAGAACCCGTCATCACCTTTCATCCCATCGTGTTTGAAGGTGAGAGAGAGAAGAGGGGAGGCAAACCAATAGATGACACAGGTCACTGATAATATGTCTTAGACTAGACAGTGACGAGGACAATGAGTGAACTCTAAGATACACACAGATTATGGAGAGGTGTGAAGGCAGCAGAGCTGCTGAGGTAATTTAAGAGACCACACAAACCCACAGTCAACATTTTAAAAAGCTGAGTGTTTTTTTGTTTTTTTCCCCCATCAATTCTACCTTATTCCTTAAAAACAAGGAGTGTCTCTAACTGCAGATTGGCAATTACCATTCTGTGTGTGCAATAGGGGGGAAAAAATCCCATAATCCTTTGGGAGCGGTGGTGTAGCAGAGATAAAAATCCACTTATTAAGGTCTGTATTGAGGATGAGGAAAGAAAAGGGCGAGGAGAGGAGGTGAGAGGAAAAGAGAAGTCTGCAAGGATAGGTGTGCAAGATTACAGACGTTAATTTTTCTTTCTCCTTTTACTTGCCTGTGCTACGTTTCATTTATTTATTTATTTTCATATTCCTTCCAGCATTCCTCTCTCACTTTCCATCTCTGCTGTCATTTTGTCTATGAAGCAGCTTCAATACCAGAGGCACACTTCAAAGTCTTGATGTCAGACAGACAGACCCAGGGAACCTTTTAAAGATGTTTACGCTGGCATCTGCTTAATGGGCAAGTCAGAGTAATCTAAATCGCAACTCACTGACACAACTGCAGCTACATTAGAGTGTGTGTATGTGTGCGTGTGTGTCTGTGAGATGTGTAGGAGGACAAGCTGAGCAATATAAGATTGTGCAAATAAACAAAAAATAAACAAACAGGTGCTGTGAAATGCAGCTGATGTTTGTAAGAGACGAATAAGTTAATAGAAGCTTCACTGAACACATCAACATGCGAACACATGGAAAAGAAATGTCTCATTCATATACACTCACACACATTTTCCATCTCAATCTACCTGCAATGGCAACAGGTTTGAATACCCCCACGTAAAAAAAAAAAAAACGCACCCCCCTCAACAGTACACACTTCCATCTGCAGTGATTCTCAGAAATCTCCCTTGCAGTTGAGCCAAGCTACAGAGTGCAGCCTAGCCTAGCCTCGCCCCCCTGACTGGCTGCTGGCATTTACTGCAGGGAGGAGAGAGAATGACCCAGTTGTGAGACAAACTGTTCTCTGCAGAGAGAGAGAGAGACACAGAGAGAGAGAGAGGAAGAGAGACAGAGAAAGAGAGAAGGGAGAGGTGGAGGAGAGGAAAAGGTGTGTGGGGGCGCTAGTCACCCCAAGAGACCTACGGTGTGCAATGATTGGCTACAGGCGTGCAGGGAAGGAGGGAGTGAGAGAAGGAGGGGAGGCAGAGGGCTCACCTGCAGTGGTGTGTCCTCTATAGCTGCACAGACTCAGCCATAAATCACAGGGACTTGGAGAAGGGAGGTATGTTAGAAAGAAAAGGATGGAAGTATAGAAGAGAGGAAGAGGAATGAGTTGCTTCTAGGAATCCAAAGAATAGGAGTTATTTGTAAAAATATGGGTGCTACATGCACTGCTGCTGACACAAAATGGGTAGAAAATGGATCTGCTTCAAGCAGTCATACATCAGTGATTTTAAGAAAATCCATTACAAAGTGATGAAAGTTTTTGTAGAGTGGAAGAAAAAAGAGAGAAAGCCATATATGACAAGAAGAACATTACTTGTCTGATAAACCAGCCCTGGAATGAAAAGGACATTAATCTTCACTTATCCTTGATCATCATGGACCTTAAGTTATAGCTGGTTATGACTGTAAAACTAAATAATATGCCTCCCATACCATAATAATGGTCTGAGCTGGCAGGGTTACTGTTAGCCACCCATCAACTGAGCTACACGGGAGTGCACTGTGTGATTAGTTGCTAGACATTGTATTGACTTTCAACTGCTGGAGCACAAATTAACAATCGCCATGCAATGATTTGCTCCTCGCACACAGGCAAATGCCAACGCATGAAATGAAATTGAAATGATAATTAATACACTGTAATTTTGTTGGGGTGCAGCTACTATAAACTTTTTTTCTATACCATTTAATTAACGATAAATCACTTTTAGGAATTGTTAATTAAGCGTTGAAGAGCCCATGTCTTCACAGTCTGCTACACAGGAGTAATTAATGTCAATTCAAACACTTCTTCCAATGCACAGGGAGAGTCTTCCTTCAGCAGCAGCCACAGACAGTGATTCTTAACTGTTCAGCCACCTTTGACATGAGTAGAAGTCTGTGTAAATGTGTAATTGTGTGCATGTGTGTGGGAGACAGCTATGTTTGGAGTGTGGTTACCTACTCAACAATCCATCAGTAGAACAGAGAGAGAGACAGAGAGAAAGCCTGGACATAATTACATTTGTATTTGCTGGCTTGACATAGACTTGATATGGTTGAAGAATGTTAATAGCAATGCGTATTAACTGGCTGAGTAGATTTGGGCTTTAAGGGTGAGCTTGACAGGTTAAGGTAGAGATAAAAACTGTAGCTAAGCAATTATCTTATGTCACCTGAACTATGGCTGTGTTGTCAAATGCCTTTGTTAGCCCAAAACTAAGTATACATTTGCTGAGGAAACGTTTTAAGTTTATCTGTGATGTTTGTTGATTTTTGTCCAGATTTTTACATTGTACTGCAGTTGCTTTGTTAATCTTCACACTTGATCTGAGTGCCTGTACACGTGTCCTTGCCTGCAAGCTTGATGAGGAAGAGATCTGTACAAAGCTAGATTAGTGGGTTAGGCAGCTAACTGGGCTTAACTCAGACCCAAGAGCACGTTTAGTTCAGTCAAGACTGGATCAAAATGTTTAATCAGCCTGTCTGCTATATATATGTATGATGGAAACATGGGCAAAAACATTGATTTGACAAAAAGCAAGAGTAAAGTCATAACAGATCAGTAAGGATAACGTTGATTTTTATGGCTAGATAACTTTCAATGTTAAAAAAGGTGAATGCCTAATAAGTTTAAATACTATAGTCTTAATGTGTTGATGTTACAAATTATTGTCTAGTTACAGTAAATGAGCTTGTAGGTTAATCTAGAATACGTTAAAGCTGAAAGCTCTGATACTTTTTATCCACATTCTTCAGTGTTAGTCAAGACAGGTAAACTAAAAATAGTCAAGACAAACTTGCTTTAAGATATAGGCCCAATGCCGGCCTGGCAAAGCCATCCTCACTGAGCAGCTTGTAAACACACACAGGCTGCCAGCTTTTCTCACTGGACAGCCATACAACAACATGTTAATTAGAACAGGAAAAGGGAGAAGAAAGAAATGGAAGAATGATAGACAAAGAAAAGCATAGGGAGGACAGAGAGAGACTGTAGGATGTTGTGAAGCTAGGCAGAGAAGGACAAGGATGAATGAATAGAAACAAATCAAATGGAAGGAATTATAAAGAAAGTGAAGGAGGGAGGAAAGAAGGGAGTATTTGGTGTTACAATTCACCTTCCACTAGAAATGTAATCACAACACTGTCCCCATATTTGCTGTTTCTTAAAAGCACAAACAACTGCATTTGCCACTTTCTGAGACACTGATGAGCAAGCTGCATATATATTCGATTTGTTCACTGTGGTCTGGCAATCCTCAATAGTGCATTTGCTCGGATTACCGGCATTGTCGATGTGTATGGAGTGAAATTGCTTGGACCAAGAGTTTAAAGGTTTTCATGATATGTTCATGTCATGCCCACACCCAGCAAATTTCAACATATTCTTCATAACTCCACACCGGGAGAAACATAAACCATTCACTATAGAGACATAAAAAAATGACAGCCACAAATTATACTTGCGGTCAAAGAACAGATTCCATATTCAATGTCAGCCTTTTGATTGTTTGTCCCTAGACCTTAACTCATCTCAGCAGCCAGCAACACAAGACCTTGTCTTAACCTGGAGCCAGCAACACATCAGAGTCAACTACAGTTCAAACTGCCAGGAAACGGAAAGATCAGACTGAAGTTAGTCATTTTCTCTCTCCAACTTCTCTGCTGGCCTCAAGCATTTCAACTCTACGAACACACTGCAGAGAATAGCCACTCAAATCACTCACAGCTCAATATGCTGCCACATGCTGGTACTCTTCTCAATAGGTGCAGACTCACAAGAGTGAAATGAACATCAAACTCTATTTGACCACTCTAACCCTCTCCTCCCATCAGACTGTCTCCCTTCACCCTTTCTCAACATTCTCTCCACCTATGTAGCTTTCACCCAGTATTCTTGCTTGCCAATTTTGCCCTCTACACTCTTTCGGTCTCTTTCTGCTGCACTCTCCTTTCTGTAGCTGTTCACTCACTCTATTCCTGCTTCCCAGTTCAGAAAAAGATGTGTAAATAATAGCAGTGATTTCTGCAACTCTTGTGTCAGAATACTAATTCAATTTCATAGGAGGGTCAGAAAAACATTACAAATATCCAGCAGTGTAACATCGAGCTGACATTCAGAGGTAGTTTAATTTCACTCTAAGAGCTGTTGCAGCTAATCAGAGCAATATAAACAGGATCTAGGCTGCAGCACTACATGGACCATGATTCATAGCTGCAGGCACACCTTTGTGACAAGCTGCAGCAATACAGGAGCTTAAAGCAATCGAGTGGTTCTGACTGGGTGTGCGTGTGTATGTATGTGTGTGCAAACATGGTGTCAACCTACAGTGAAGCAGCTGGTTACCAAGGTTGGTGGTGGTGGTGTGTGTGTGTGTGTGTGTGTGTGTGTGTGTGTGCTCACAATTGCCCTGCTCAGCCCCTGGCAGCTCATCAATTATAAAGGAGCCCTGGAAAGGAGGGATAAGGCCAAGCTACAGCAATGGCATCTATAAATACACACCTGAATGACACACATGAGGTGAACATCTATTTTTGCATATGACCACGTACACACACACACATGAAGGTTGACGTCCCAACACACTGAATGCACAAGCAATGTCATCCACCCTTATCAGGGCACTTTGTGTATCTGTTGAGTCAGGAAGGCAGGGTGTACATCGGTTGCTCTTTGCTAACCCGAGCGCCATGTGATACTCTGTCTAAATCAGAGGAGAGATTGCTTTCCACATCTTCCCTCATGTCTTTCATCAACTAAACACTGTCTCCCTGAACGGAAAAGTAGAGGTGTGAGTGTGTGTGTGCATGTGTGTGCAAATTCCATAATGGTTTGGAAGACATGCTCTATCACTCCCTGGTGGCTCCTTGCTTTCTACCTCACTCTCTGTTTCCATGTGCCTCCACTGGTCCATTTTTTTCTCTCTGATTATTTAGCCCTTAGTTTATCTCTGCGTCCATCCGTCTCTACTTTCTATCTCTCACCCTTGCCATGTGTTGCACATTCAATCTCACAGCAATATATCCCTCTCTGCATCTCTCCATCTGTCTTTTCTGTTTCGCCATCATGCATCCATTCATCCATCTAACCGTCTCTCTCTTCATCTCCTCCTTGTCTTTTTTAAACTCGACATCAGTTTCATCCTCAAACCCCGAAGCCATGCCCAGTCTTCCTGTCTTTTTCTCTCTCTCCACCCAGTCTTCCATTCCTCATTTCCCCTCTCTTTCACATCTTCCCTCCAACTGTACCCCCATATCCATCTACAAGTGAACGCTAAGGATTCCTGACTGAGTTCAACATGGACTGCATGCTCGCTGCCCAATCAGACCGCTTGCTATTGGATAAGGGTTTTTGTGTTGGCAGCAGGCACGGTAAGTATTCCAGGGATTGAGAGCACACAACGCAACTACTACCTTCTGATCCTCTTCCCAGGCCATTACTGGACTTCACTTCTCATTAGCTCCCGTGATTTTCTGCACAAAATTGACTAATATATACAGAGAGGCTTATACAAGTACAACACACATACACACATTATTTACCAACTCCCTAAATCAAGAGGAAACATTGAATTTTGGAAGGGGGCCTAGGCAAACACTGTGCACCAATCAATTACCAGAAGATGTACGTAGAAGCAACCGGTCAGGAACAATGGTGGGGGAAAAAAAGAGCTACGAAAATAAGCATAAGGTGAAGAACATTGGCAGAGGCTGCTGAGGGGTTGCCACTGACTGATTCTCCTTGACATGCCTTTCTAGCTCTACAACAAATAGCAGGGCAAAGCTGGGTAACAGACAACAGTTAATACAGCGAGACGAAAACACGACCACATTAATATAGTGTGTTCAATCAGCCTTATAGCTGTGAGGTGGACAGCACCTGTCATCGAATACCAGCCCACTATCATCACATCAGATCATCCTAATGTGCACTCAGTTCATTGTATCAGCATGATGTGTGTGCAGTACAGTGAGCTTCCCTGGGAATTAAATACAGAGCGCATCACAATATACTCTCTGATATGTGCGCGTGTCTTCCTGGCATTGATGCCTTCTATACATTCTATCCTGTGCGTGGAACAGCCTGTGCTACCATGGCAACTCACGACTGAGCTTGCTTTAGTGTGTGCTGCTACACTAGCTGGTGTGGGAGCAGCAATACACACACACACAGTGCCAAGGCAACTAGGAAGACTGCTGAGGAATACTTAACAGTATGGGAAGATTGACATTCTGGGAATACTGACTGCATACAGCAGCGGTTTAGACCAATGGCCAGAATGAGTGGACTACGAAGTGGGGTTGTAATGGCTGCTGGCCAGGGTAGTAGCAGTGTGTGCGAGTGTGTGCACCTGTGTTGAAAAGCATTGTGTTTGTAGCATAACAAGGGTGGGGAGGGGACTTAAATAACAAACCGCTGTCCTCACACGCGCACACGTGATGCCTGCCCCCGTCCTAAAGCATATTTCATCATTAGCTCTAAACAGTTAATCCTCTGCTTCACTGACCACAGCTCAGCTCAGCCCATTTCAATAATCTGCATCTGGGGCTAACCAACCCATCATACACACATACAGCCGCACACACACACACACATACAGACACGCACACACGTACAAAACAAGGACGTGATCAACTCATAGAACATATGGGACTGGTCCAGAGCAATAAATATCTCATGCAAAAAGCCCTCACACCCCCACACACGTATATCTATCCATCTATATACTATTGTGCCAACAGCAAAGCCCCAGTTTATTTATTAGACAGGGGACAACACAGAATGCAATGTTAATTGTGACTGTAATAAGTTCAAAAGAAAGTAATTGGACATATATTTCAATCAACGTGGTTGTGCAAATGTGGCTGTGTCTAAACTATTGTTACCTGATTGGACTGCAAGGTTTTAATTGCTGCTGAGAATAAATCCAGCAGGATTCTTTAGCTTAACACTACAAAGCCTTTGAGTAGCTAAGAGAAATCAGTAACCTAATATATTCACACAGACAGGGCATACACAAGAGATTGTCTTTTTACTGATGCAGTTGTATATTTAGTTCTACTACTAAACGTTCATATGAAAACACATTTCATTGACGCAGTGGTGTGAAATGATTTTCTCCATCAGCTTTTGAAAATACTTTTGCAGTCAATCTGAACAAATTGATATACTCTGTGGAAATTTTCATTTACAGAAAAAAATGACCTGAAGAATCTCGTATTTTGAAGAGTGCAGACACATGTGGCATGGATAGAAAGCATGGGGAAGAGAGGGGAAAACAAGTGAGCGGAAACATTAAATGAAAGATAAATATCATGTTTGTGATGAGGAGAGCGGCAGGCGGGTAGTGAAAGGAAAAACGATTACTGTAGCTGGAGAGAGCTGTACAGAGTATGAAACTTGCGATCACATTGGCAGAGGTTGAGTCAAAAGTGAGAGTTTGACCTTTCCCTTCCCAACAACAACCATTAACCATTCAACGTTGGAATTGACCTGTTTCTTGCTCATCTCCCCTGACAGCATTAAATGACAGATCTCTCTCTCTCAATCTCTACACTGTTCCTGCAAGCTTTTCCTCGTCTTTAAGAAGCCTTTGCCTCACAAACTACCATTCATTCACCTTTCTGTCTTGATCTCATCGCTCTACCTGTTCCTTTCACTTTCTTGCCTCACTAACATTAGAGATACTTTATTAATCCCTGAAGGGAAATTGTGTTAAGGCTGCAAGCTATCTAGCTCGCGCCAACCATTTCTTAAGAAAAATTCTCTACGTCCCATCCTTCTTTCTTTCTACATATTTGCGCCTCTCTGGAACAGATTGAAAAGTAGTGGCTGTGGTTAAAAGGTGAAGGAATTGTCACAACTCTGCTCTTTGCCCTTTGGCCAAATCCTGACAAATACTCTGTTGTTTTTTCCCTTCTGTGTTATCACTCCAAGAAGCATTCACATGTCTGCTTTTTGGCAGTGATTTGTATAAACTGGTAATATTTAGGACACAGAACCACACACGTATCCTCAGCTTTCACCTTTGCACGCCATGCCTTGCTCATTTTTCTGCTTCTTTCTCCATCAAGTTCAAGGTTAGCTGCTCATTGTATTGAGTGCCAATGCTCCCCCATTGGGACAGACAGAGTGGAGATGCATTAGCACCTCTGCAGGTGGTCCTCAATCTCATCTCTTCCCTCCCTCTCGTCCCCTAGTCCACCTTTCCATACACGGCCCCATGGAGGTACCTGGCCAGCCTTTGTCCAGCAACGTGTAGTGTGTGGGTGTAAGTGTTCACTGATGCATGCAAGTGTGCTTATCTCAATACATGCAACCATGTGCATTGTGTGAGTATCATGCATATGTGTCCACATAGAAGTGTACCTGTCATGCTAATGTGTAGCCTGACCAGATGACCATGAACTAAACCAAAGCCTGCAGGGGGTTAAGGCTTTCCCCTTGACCTGCTGCTGTGCACTGACCTGCAGTAAATGGGTTTAAACCTTACCCAGCCACAGCCTTTTATCTCCATCACATCTCCATCTCCTAAAAGCCACAGACCAACGCACACACAAACTGACCGACGGACAGGCTGACAGAAGCCATATGGTCCATTCACTTCCAATGGCAGGAGGTAGTCATCAAAGAGCTCTCACAGCAACTCCACTCAGCCATAGACAGATAGACGGAGGGAGGGCGAGAGATGAAGGGAAAAGGAAAAGGGAAATTATGAGAAGAGGGCAAACAGAGGTGGAGAAAGGGAGGGGGAGCAAAGAAATAAGAGGAGAAAGAGGATGGCGAGTTAGGTGAAGAGCACAGATCAAGAGGCATTCTATCAATTCAAAAGAGCTAGAAGTGAGGTGGAAATAAAGATCGGTGGAAAAGCACAGAGGTGTACAGATCATATAAGCCCTGCACAATGTGAGGTGTAAAGGCCAGCTATGTACAGAATACTACTGATTCGACAGCACTGCCTGTTTTATGCTGACAGGAGAGTGTTATGAAATTCAGCTTAGACTGTGTCAATCTGAACTTTACACAACACAACCACTCAGCATCAGAGACATCTAAGGCAAGGGCTATGTTTGTATGTGTAGGGGGTCTTGAACTGCTGTCTTTGTGAGGATGAACCGAAAACTGGTAGACTATGAGAACAAAGTGAGTGAGTTTTCACTGGTCCTTACTTCTTTAAAGGACTGTTTGAAAGGAAAGGTGAACGTTCAAGAGAAAAAGATCTTTTCTCTCATGATTTGTCTTCATTCTTCTATTGGTGAATTTCTGTTGTTCTTCTAAGGCCAACTTCACTTTCCAGATTTTCCTGTCATTTCTGCTTTCCCATACCTCTTTCAGAGCAACTATACAATCCACTACCCTGACCACAATGATTTTTCCAGGAGAATCATTTCATTACCACCACTAGCATCTAAAGTCCAGGTGAACATCTTCTGACATTACATAAAGACGATCAATGTTAATGGAGTCTAATTACCCAAGTCCTCTCTGTTGCCATCTCAAATATTCAGGTTGAAGTTAAGGTTAAGCATGTAAGGTTGAGGTACCTTTAGGGGCTAAGGAATGCATTATAAGTAAAGACGTACAGGCATGTATGTAGTCCACAGGCCTCGAGTTATACTGGCGAATTTTAACTCTCACCCCCATTACATAAAACAATTTCACAAGCAAACTGAATTTAATTTACTCAGCTTCCTGTCCAGCTCGGCTTCATGATGTCATAAATGTGAGCCTGTAAACACTAACATTTGGCTCAGCTCAAACAGTGCTGCATTAAAGTCCGTCCACTCTCTTTTACCGTAATGCTTCTATTTATTCAGGGTGACGTGTTAGTCACAGGATCATAAATAACGCTGAGAATATTGAAAGAGTGAAACAGAGTGAGTGAGAGAAGAAGTGAGAGAAAGGGGGAGGAGGAGGTTGAGGGATGGAACAAGTAAGGTGGAGTAGTGTATATAAATCAACATCCATTAGCTGAGGGTATAAAGTCACTGATGAAGGAGGTGGACCGAAGCTCAGACCTTTTATTGTCTTGTTGTTGTCTTTTATTGCCTGTGATGTCATCTAATGGTATACAGTTAACGACAGGGGAGGAGAAGTATGTACATGGGAGGGGAGGATTGGGTTGTAATGGGGATGTGTGTGCATGTGTGTATGCCTGAGTTGACACAGGATATTGATCACCTTTTGTCAAAGATGCTATGTGTCTGTTGGGTTTCTTTGCCTGAATATACCATATGTGAACAATCTGATCTTCATTCATGTTGAGTTTGAATAAGAACAATGCCAAAAACCTGCAGACACGATTCTCTCAATTGCCAATATGTGCTTTTAAGAGGTATTTCTGGAGAAAGGCCAAGCGAAAGAAGAAGAAAAGCATGAGGAGAACCAGGAAAAAAAAAAAAAAACGTTTCAAACATATCTCAAGCAAAAACAATATTCAGAAAACCCGGAAAACAACTTGGAATTCTTTTTAAAATTCAAAGCCATTCCTAACTGGCACTCACCATTGCAGATTAGCAGTAGCTATTAAATATGAATACATATTCCCCTGTGAAGCATCTACCTACATGTTATTGTCTTACAACATGGAAAACCGCTGCCTCATCCACTCTACTCCTGTGTGGAACACAAACAACAAACAGGCAGGGGCCCATAATCAACAACAACAAACAATGTAAAAACCAGCGACCCCGTCTGCCTGTGTATCAGTAGAAAAACACCTCTTGACATCGATTGCTTGTTCTGGTCTCAATCACATCTTTGTTTAATTTTCTCCACTCTGTCTTTCATCTTTTGCCCTTCAACCGTACCGCATGCAAACAACCTTTGAAACATGCATTACAGAGTATAGTCCATCTCTGTCCAATTCTCCCCTCCAGCTCAACCTTCCTCTGCGTCCCTCACTCACTCCATCCTTCGCCCTTTCCTCCTCTCTGTGTAATACTGTTTTCCCCAGGCCTGTGAGCCTCACTGGCCTAGCTGCCCCAAAATTAGTCTCAGTCATGGCCCTGCGATATATGTGTGTAAGTGCGAGAAAGCAGGAGTAAAAGCACAGGAGATTCCACCCCTCCAATCACACCTAGCAGCAGTGCATCATCCCATTAGCCCAGAAAAGGGCTGCCACACGGGGGAGGGCACAGGGGCATGAGGAAAGTCTAAGGTGGAAGCCACAACATGCCAAAACCCAGCTTATCCAGTGCTGTTTAACTCTGAGGAGACAAATCTTGTTTAGCCAAGGGCTTTGCTGTCACACAGAATGTGACATGATTTTTAAGGGACAGTTCTGGTCAAAGATGTTAAATATGGCAGACATTTCCAGCTGACAAAAGAGTTCTACAGTTTTACAGATTTAGATTCATTATAGACAATTCCCTAAAATGCTTAATTATGTAACAACGATAATCTAGACTACAACACAAAAATGTCAAAAATGCTAAACTGTAAAGAAACAAGTGTGACTCATACTGTTTAGTGTAATGCTGCTAAGTAAACACTTTAATGAATGTTGTATTCCATCCTATTCTGATCCTTCAATTTGCCTCAAGAAACAGATAAGAAACTTTGTCTAATCGATTCTGCAACATGCTGATCTGTGCTGTCTAGCAAGTTCTGCAACATGCTGATGTGTGCTACAATCTGCCCCCAGGGCTCTGGATTTTCTACGAGTCCAAAGTGAAGGAAAAGTACAGCGGATACTCCTGATACTGGGTGTATACAAGTGGATGTGCGATATATGGTGCAGTGGATGAGGAGGATGTTGAAAGATACCAGATAGGCTTGGCTCTAGAAATAAAACCCCCCCAGGGGTTCTCCTGATCCCCCCCTTCCTCAAAACACACACACACAAACACTCAAATTCTCTCCACAGTGAAGTACATACACTTCCTCCTTTCACTCTTCTTCTCTCTCATACACACACACAAACACACACACACACACACACACAGACCTCTTCCTCTTGCAAATACAGCCGACTCAGCTGATTTGCCTGAAAGTCAATCTGCCTTACTACTACTATCCTTCCTCCAATCCAGCAGTCCCCAATTCCCAGCCCTTACTCCACATTCTCACAGAGAGAAACCAAATATCTGCCTTCATCAATTCAGCCATCTCTGCTACAGTTCTTCCTACATTTTTGCTCCTTACCTTCTTGACCCGTCCACTTTTTGTGCCCACGAAGACCAGTGAGTGGTTCTTGTAGACGTAGGCGATGACGGAGGTCATTTTGTCGGCAGCGTCAGAGAAGAGAGGTTTGCCACGTACCATCTCAGACACGCCCAACGGCGCATTCATGTCGAGGCCACAAAAGTCATCGTCAATGGTCAAGAGCTGCAGTGGAGAAGGAGGCGGCAAATTAGTACATTAGAAATCGAATTCAATTTCCCTCATGAATTCTAGAAATACAAATGTTTTTGACTAGAGAATAAAAGTGAAGGGCACTGCTTTGGCCAGCAATTCATGAATTGTTCTTTTAGATTAAGTGGTTTGCACAGAGGTCTTCAGGGAGGTGGAGGCAGTATAGAGCATGGTTATTCAGATACAGACCTACAACTGACCTGATAAACAGCAAAGAGGAGCTCAAGATGAATGAAAATAGGAATCAATATTTTGTGTCTGGGTTTATTTTTTTAAGAGATAAAATATATTTGTGCGCGCCTGCTGGTCCACATGCAATAAACGGCAAATGTGGAAGCAAGTAAGATAGAGATGAAGATGGAAGAAGACTGCAGTCAGGCGCTTGCTCTGTAATAGCGCCAGAGGCTGCTCTGTCAGGCACAATTCCCCACCGTCCACCCAATGCAACAGCATCTGCAGAAATGCCAGAGTGGCAAAATATTCGATGTGAAATGATTCAAAGTGAACCGAGTGAAATAAATAAAAAAGAAGTGCTGCATCGTCACACTCAGGGAAATCACTGCAATGCAGACTCTAATACCACTCTTGATGGAGGTTCATCTGTTATGCTTTGTGTCTGGATATGCTACTGTGATTTTGTGATTAAATACAGATGTGCGTGTTTTATGTTTTCTGGCCCTGTACATTTTGTGTTTGCATGCATGTGTTTTATCCTGCAGGGTGGATATTCATACCAGTCACTGTGGGCAGAATGACTTATGGGTTTTGATAAGAGAATAATGGTGGTGGGGATTGGTCATTATTCTGTGTATGGATGGATTTGAAACACTGGGTTTAGACTGAAGCAGACATTGCTTTTGATTAATAGCTTAGCAATGTGGTGGGCTGGTGTGGGGAGAAAGGCCTTGGCAGCAGACACTGCCTTTACTTTCTTTATACATGCACAGAAAGCATAAGTAGTAAGGTGAGATAGTGGGAATGAGTTATGAAATACAAACTCTACTGTAATGACTTTAATAAATTCTGCTCATAATTTATTACACAGCTTTTTTTTAGTGTTGTTTGTCTGATATGAATAATTGGGCATGCACTGGTTCATAATAGCCAATTATAAGCAAAAACAAGGTTAGCTGAAATTAAATTTCTGTTTAACAAGAAGGGGACATGTCAACAAATGCAAAACTTTATGGCAAAGCTTATGGCAAATTACCTGGGGCTTACGCAGGAATATCCCATCATGCAACCAAAAAATGCACTTCAAAAGAACCAATAAGACATTTGCTTTCATTTGGCTTAAATCGAACCATGTCAAATCTAGAGTTGCTTCATGGTTTGAGCTGTCAGAGGTGCGATGCTCTGGGGGGCAGAGGGGCTTTTAGTTTATGTCTTATTTTCTGTTTTGTTTTTTTCCTCCTGGAAGTGCCCCCCCGGGCTCTCGATCAATCTTGCAAGCACCAAGTGTCTCTTCCCAACCTTTCACTAAAGGCCATCATCATCAGAAGCCTCGGACCGAGCCACAGAGGAAATATGAGGTCTGCTTTCATTAGACAAATGGAACATGGCTGGTCTAGGCCACAATGAGCTTTAGGCTATAACATGGGGGTTATATGAAGTGGTATGAATGATCGATAGAGATGACCTGAATTTGGGTCAAGATCATGTCATATGGTTAGAGGGTTGAGATGAGGACGAAAAGGAGCAAGACCAAAGACAGCTGGAGGAAGGAGAGATCATACATGACACTGGAAGACTGAGATGCCAAAGAGTGTAAACAAAGATGAATACTGGTGCACAACAAAAACATATCAAAGTGGACAATGTTTCCTCTAGTTCCCTACCCTCCCCTTGCCTTCTCTCCCCCCGACCTTTTCAAAATGAGCTGTTGTCAAGAATGCACTCTCTGTCCGACAAGTCATGTGGCGGCTTGCTACTAGATTAATGGTGCTCTGATGATAGCCAGGGTCACTCCGTAAAATCACAATGAAATATCGCTCTGGATGCAGTGTTACTCTACCTGCCTTTCTGAGACAACAATTCATAATCAACACAATTCCTTTTCCCTTTCTGACGTATTCACAAGCTAACGCTTAACTCATGTGCACTTACTGTATTTTATCTCCAGTCACCAGTTAAGCTGTTTTTCTATGCCTTTGTTAATATCCATGGTTTTTGTGACAGAACGAAACGATCAATCAGTTTTAAAGGAACCTCATGGCCCCTGGGTTCAAAGGCTAACAGGGTCTATCACAAGCAAAATGGGGTATTCTGTAGTATTTGGGGCCTCCATGATTGAATGCTGCCTTAAAAGATAATAAAGGTGCAGCCATCTCTCCCAAGATTAATTACTTTTCCAAAAAAGTTAAGTGGTTTTCATCATTAAAAATCACTTCACATTATCTGTCTGTTTCTGTCAACGCGTTTGTGTGTCTGTGTAAGTGAGGGGTGATACATGTGTAAAAAAAAAAGATATTGACGTGTATAAATGTGTGTGTGTGTGTGTGTGTGTGTGTGTGTGTGTGTGTGTCATGTTTTGTCACTGACACATGCTGTATTATTTCTGCTGGTTGCCAATCACTGCTGCCATCTCTGTCCCGCATTCTGCAATCTAATGAAATATACTTTCTGTCTGTCAACCCTTTCAGAAAGCAGACACATTTTCATTACGCCACCACCAAAACATGACATTTGTAGTTGTGATGCCAAAGACGTCTCTAGTCAGAATACAAACTAATATGAATGTAGCCTTTGACATTGTCTACCAATAAGACACAGCTGTCATTGCCTCTGTCACATTTTATGCTACTGTTCTTTTGCTCAGCCCATCTCATTAAGGCATTTTCAAACAAACTGGGTTGCTTTTTCTATCAGCCCTTTCTGTCTTCACTTCCAATGGACACTGCTTTACAAGCATTGGCAAACACTAACTACATGTAGGCCATGAATATGATTTCCTGATCTTTTTCCTCTTTTACTTTACGAGGATTCTTGAGACACTTCTATGCATGGATTTGATGAACAGACACAAATTATAAGTTGTCGTAGGGCAAAGATATTTGCAATTAAAAACAAAATGTGGTGCCAACCGCTCAAACAAATAGATTGATTGCATACATCATAAAGGACTGCCATCCTTAAATAAGATTATTTCCTTTCATTCAATGTCTAGTGAAAAGTAAGACAGTGAATAAGGCTCTGTCCCTAGGTACTGCAGATATGTAATTTAAACAAATTGTTACTGGGAGAGATACCATTAATTGTACACATCTGAACATGTGTGCAAAATCAGAAGAACTGCTAGACTAATAACAGCTACTAATAGCTCAAATGACTTCTACCTACAAACTCAATTCTTACTCAGGTCTGGTAGGTATTTCAGCCAGCGTCCCACAGTGTAGCAACTGAGTAGAAAAACAGGGGGTTCCTCCCTAAAGACAGAGGGACAGGAGAGCAGAGTCTCTGTATTTGGACACAGGCCAGGCACTGAGGCAGAATCAGGTCACTCTCAGCCATATCCATCGCTCTGCTTCTGTTTGCCTGCCAGCACCAGCACAAAGAGAGCTCTCTTCTGGACTGTGCAGAGGGATCAGCAGATACAGAGTGGAGAGAAAGAGAGGGGGCAGTGGGCGCACGCGAAAGAGAGAGAGAGAGTTGCTCAATGCGATTAGTGGGGACTGAAAGAGATCCGCTCTCCAACGCTCTCTGATGTATGGCCTAATCTGGGCTTGCACTGTTGTGAGGGCCTGTTCCATTGGCTACAAGTTCACGAAGTTAATGACACACATTAAACCACAGAGACATTTCGCTTCATGTCGTTGCTCAACCGTTGGAGACTCCAAAGTGTCTATTTTCTTGCACTTCTGGCCATTTTTTTTTAATGCCCCTCTCCATGCAGCAGTGTCAATGACTTTCTTTTCCAATCCATTTTAGTATGTGAATTCTTCACTTTGTTTTGTTTTTTTTTATTGCAAAAAGTCTTCATGCAGCAATTGTTCTTTATGGTTAGCTTGTTTTACTGTTATCGGTGTTGGAGAGTTATTGGCAATTACATGGAAAACATTACAAAGAAAGAGTAGAGAAGTAAAAAAAAAAAAGTATCCTCGCAGTTGCTTTCTGCATAATTAGCCACTTTAATATCCAATATTTCCCTCTAGCCCTACTGTGCTAAATGACTGACCTGCCAGGATGATTGGCAGCACTAGAGAATTATGTCACGACTAAGTGGGTTTGCAGTGTTCATTGTAAGATATAATGTCAACATTCAATTTAACTATGCTAAAACATTGGCTGTATGACTCCTGCAGCAACAGTGAGTTACTTTGAAGTGAAGTGTCTGCAAAAATTGTACTTTAGCTATACATATCAAGATACGTAGGAAAATGTTTTGTTCACAATGATTGGAAAGCAAATAAAGTATGGGAACGCTAATCCTCTATACTATTATTTTTATTTCCTTTGTCAATTCTTTGTCAAGAATTAGACTGAATGAAAGCAGCTTTATGTTGCTTTATGCAGTATGTGTTTATGTCTCCACAGATACAATTTGCTCTAAAAAGTTTTGCAAAGATTTCATGAAGGTAAGATTTATTGCAGGACTGTTAGTCTTAGCTAGTCTTAGCTTTAGCTAGGTGTACTTAATAAACTGAGTGTACTATTTGAGATTGGCTACAAATGTGATCGTTGGAAACGTCGACAGACCTTGGCAAGTTTTTTGTTATTTAAAGTTCAAATATGTTGACTTTAAATAAATAAATGTTATTATGAGCTCAATAGAACAGCCTCTTCTGTGATGGACCAAGTTTGGTGAGTTAACTGTACATGACTTCTGTCTGTGACAGTCTCTCTATTCTGTTTACAGTGGTTGAAAATTGAATAATTGCATCTAGTTCCATTTTTATTTAGTTAAAACCTTTGAGTCTACAAGTTTAAATGAAGCTCTACCCTTCACGTGTTTGTGTGCCTGTGAGTAAGAGAGTGTGCCAATGTGTGTGTGTGATGTGCATCAGATGGACCACTGGCTACTGTGCCAAGACGTAGTCTGTCTGACTACTGATCCATGGTGCCCTCCGTCACACTAGCAACGCGTGAAAGAACACACCGTGAAGTAAACACACACACAGTGTGATGTGCACAATTCACTCTCCCACTTGTGCCCTGTCTCCATAAATCATTTTCCTATTTCCCTCTTCACAAACACTGTCTGTTTTGGAAACTGTCCAACCTTATACCCAATTGAGCCATCTGAGGGCTCCTCTACTTTTAGATGCCTGTTTCAAGAAACAGAAACAGAATGAGTGAGATGCAGAGTGCCAAGGGAAAAGAGAAGCCTCAGCATCAAACCCCTGCTGGTCAAATGTTCTTACAAACACACATAATTACTTCTGATTACACATGTACAAATATAAAACATTTCTAGAATCAATACAGTGCCCGAACATTAGTTTAGGGGCAAATCATGTTGGGAAGAACCGAATATGTGAATGAAAAATGTAGCATCTAGTCATCGCACATAAAAGGAATAACACGGATTGTGTATGCATGATAAACATATGCTATTCCATTCAGAAAAATGTCATTCATTTTAAAATCAAATGTGCAGTTTATCATCTTGGTAAGAATGCGAGTCATTGTGGGCTGATGTTCAGTGCTCCTTGTAGTTTTCTGAAGGCATCCACAGGACTTTCTACAAAGAGCATTTTTTGCAGCACTCTGATTCATGCTCAAAATTCAGAGTCACAAAGAAGATGTAACTTCGCCTTTGTATGCCACTCTGGGGACTCTTTAGAAAAAGCAGTCACAATGATTAGAACTGAAGAAAGAAATAATATACATATATTTGGGCACACACACAGGGTTAGGGTGGTTCAATGCTCAACAGTGACAACATTTCTGGGAAGATGTGCCATCAATCTTGGCACATCAGTTATAGAAGTAGAAGTATAGATTATATAGAATGCAAAATAAGGAATGTGAGCGTGCACAGCCATACTAAACAATGCTGGAAAATGCAGCAAATTTGTGTATATTGGAGTATATATGGCTATACTAGGCTGTACACGCACTTCTCTGGGAGTGCCTGATTCATGTGCATGCTCTGTTGGCAGGTTTCAATGTGAGGAGGCAAGCTTTGATAAGCCTGTGATATTTTGTTAATCATGTTTGCGGATGCTCGCACCTGCCAACCGTTAGCTGAGCAGCTACAACAGATAATAAATATTGGTTAGGGAAAACAATCAAATTCAGGAACTAACGAAACAGCATGACAATTTTGGAGAGAAACTGAGACATCACTAAAGCACAGCCGGAAGAGAGAGAAGGTAGAAGAAGAGGCAAGGTGGGAGTTTGTGCAGGAAAGGGGGAAAAGACGAATCCACAAATCAAACTAGGAGCTGAAAATAGAACCCAATATCATAAAGAGAAAGATGTGTCAGATAACTCTCTAACCCATGTTTTCTGCTTCACCGTGTACAGGCAGAACATCTTTCATTATTTCTTTTTGAATCATTACTAGGCATTTGTCATTTTACTTTTCACCCAAAACTGTATTTATTCAAGTGATAAAAATTCAGAAAAATAAGTCTGCATGTGTTACTGACTATAGAGAGTTGACCATTTGTAGGTATATTTAGGTATCGCAATGTCCAATACAGTTTATAAAACGTATGACTATGACAGACTTAATTAACTTGTATTGGCCGTTGGATTGGATTTCATTTGATAAACTTATCGGGCAACTACTTGTAATTTGCAAAATTACTTTTTAAATATTGTACAGTCAGAGAATTAGTTAGAAATAAAGAAGACAGACAGACAGACAAAGAGACAGATAAATGAAGGCAACCAAGTCAGTCAGTGTTTTCAGGTGGAGGCTAGTCAGTATAGTGAAGGAAGCGGGAGACATTTGTTTAATCACAGAATAATGATATTGTGATGGATTCTGACCTTTAGCAAGTGGTATCATGTATGGAGATTTAATTAGCGAGCCAGGCAGCAAGCAGGATAGCGGATATGTGGATGGAGTGGGGTGAAGTGGGGAGGTGGGTGGGTGGGGGTGCAGTCTGGATGTTCTTAATGAATCCACTAGCCTTTCCCTTCCTGAGGATGTGGCCTAGACTGACTCATCAGCAGCAGCAGCAGCAGCCAGCTACTGATTAAGCTCCGCAATCAGGAGAAGGAGGGATGGAGATGGTCAGCACAGGAGACAATGCCAGTCAAAGGGTGGTCAAACACAGAACAAAATATATGAAAGAAAGGAGAAAAAAATGAGCATGGAAGAGCTCCTTTCAAGTGAGGGATGAAACGAGGGAGGGATGAGCACATGTGTTGGCAGGACTGTGAGAGAGATCAAGAAAAAGACTCAAAGAAACAGCAGCCGAGTAGAATAATCTAATTAATTGGAGTGAATTCAGAATGTGAAGTCGATAGCACATAACAAATGTGGAAGAATAGCCCGTGGCATGTTAGTTAATGACATGTAATTAATGATCATTAGCAGAAGGGATGAGGGGATGGCCGTGGCCTGTCTGGGACTTACAGGCGACCTTGTAATTTTCTCGTTCATGTTGGGGGGCACAGCACTTTGCTGTGTGTTTATGGAAAGGATTGTAAGAGGGAATAAAAGTGGAAAGAAGAAGGAGGGGAGAATAACAGAATGAGAGGATGGTGTGGTGGCAGCTATTTTTATAAGAACACGAGGAGAAGGACAGGCAAAAGGAGAAAAGAGCAGCACAGGCAGTGAGCAATGAATCAAGGATGAGAGAGAAGAGAGCAGAGAGAATTTATTGCGATCCCGCTGTTTTGTTGTTCTGTTTTTTTTCTGCTGACACAGTGAACATGTAGGGAGCAGGCAGCGTTTTTTTATAGGTCACATGCCACTTCACAATGATCTATGGATGCAGGCCCTTTGCAGACTTATACTGTTGAGCACGCATTATGTGGCTCAGCCAAGCGTGGCCATTTGGGGGAGAGAGGACGCAACCCCCACTCCCACTCTTACCATCCATCCTCTCTACTGCGCTCTTACCCATCATACCACTTCTTTGTACAGTACATACTTCTCAACTTCTCCCTTTTTCCATCTCTCCCACTCTGACTGAAAGCCTCTTAAAGATGGTGGCAACAAAGGTCTGATGACAATGCAAATGTTTATACTGTCCTTCTCAGGCCTGTAGATGTACTTGTGTCCTTGAACATATTTATACCTACTTTGATGATTTGATCATTTCACAGACACATTGGTGTCTCGGACTCTTGGGCACAGCTTCAATTAAAGAAGTGTAAGAGTTGTAAGAGAGTGAGTAAGACCTGTAATTAATATTTTAGTTACTATTTCTATTTGCATATTTTTTGTTAATTTCATTCTTTGACATGGTTTACATGATTGGAAATGTGACAATACATGTCAATGTCACACCATAAAGCCTTTTATTTTTATTTTTTAAATATTGATTCCTTATGAGCACAGGAACCCAAAAACACAATTTTCTGAGCAGTCTTGTTTGGTATGTTCAAGAAGGAGTCTGAGCTTGTGTGTGTGTGTGTACTGTGTGCATCTATGTTGGCCCGCTACACCCATGGGAAGCACAGAGTGGAGAAGATGTGAACGATGAGTTTCAGCTATATTTCTGATGATATCGGACATGGTGCTCCCAGTCATGCATCATTTAAGGCAGCCAAGGAATTAATCAGAGACTAACAACCAACGATTCATAAAAAAAAAAAAAAATCAACTGTGAGATGGGAAAGATAACCATCCATCACAGACACACATGAGATGAGAGTTTGCCCATAACTCTACATCTCAACATGGAACGTGTTCTCATTGTGAAAACACTTAGAGGAAATATATATGGCTTACATTTACATCTACTAATTTACTAATGTTCAAGCAATAGGCCTGATTTATGTGTGTTTGTGTGAACATGTATTTAAATATAATTCCTTATTTATGGCCGTAGCATTAGCTCCACTCTAAAGCAGCCTTGAATCATCTGATTTACATTTTAATAAATTGCTTAATAAGCCTTACGTATTACAATTTATTTATTGCTATTATTCTACTTTATCAAAAGCCTCACTCTGCCTTTATTCTCTATCTCTACAGTAGCCATACTTAAAAGTGTGGTGCTACACGTGTGGTGCTACACGTGTGTGTGTGTGTGTGTGTCAGAAGTCATCTATCTCCTGCAGCGTCCACCGTCACTTGTTCAGCAGGGTCTAATTTATGCGGTGGCAGTGGCGATACTGTGGCGCATGCTGAAATGGCATCATTCCTCAGCGCTAACCCCTGTGTGCTCCCTCACACTTCCTCTCCCTGCTGACAGCTCCACCCCAGGCATGATTTATCAGGCCCTCAAGCAGCAGACAAAGGCGCCCTGGAACGTGTGCCGTGCCAGAGACGGATTAATAGATAAACACTGCGATTCCAGAACCAAACACGAGAGAGGGTCAACTTCATAATGTCTCGAGATAGTGCATGGCTAAGGTCAGAACAATATGGACTGAGCCGCAGTGAGAGGATCAAATTTATGTTTCTAAAATATGACCATAAACAAGTGATGAAATTCTTGTTTCAGCTATTGTGGCAGTATACTTTTTCATTTGTAACTCTTGTAGATGATATGAATATGATATGAATTACTAGCCTGGGTGAGGAAAGACTATTTGCAAGTTTTGTTTTATTTTATAGTAAAGTAGCAAGTAAAGAAATACTGCACTTACATAGTTAGATAAAAATTTCCCAAACACTTCCAACAAGACATCTTTAATTGATCAGTACGCTGAGACACCCAGCAGAAGAGTTTTAACCCATTATCTACACCTCTCTGAACTCAAAACTGCCAAGTGAGCGTAGTTCATTCATCATGCGTGCTACATTATGTAGAGGAAGCAACAATAACTAACAAATGCACTCTGATCAAGGTCATTTTGAATTTCTTGAGGTTGGCAGCTTTTATTGATGACGTAATATGAGATCAACAAAAAAACAAACAAACACATGAAACAGTTTTGGCTGCTTATGAAGATGGTCTAAACATGTAACACCCAATTTAACCTGTTTTGTGTGCGAAATCAAATGAACTGAATCACTGAATTTGTAATGCTGTTATGGAGAACAGAATTAGGGTAATTTGGCTGAGCATTCAGCTGCATTGTTTAAAGGGTGATGCAGATTAGAAGGTGGATGGTTAATATCTCACAGTAATGTGATGGAGCATGAACCCACCCAAGAACAGAGTGTTCATGAAGGCCTCCCGCAGAGCACCCGAGCTCATTATCATAACATGTTAGAGCCTTCACAACTGATGGTCCTTCAGAGATACTCACCTATAGTGTCCATCAGTTAGAACACAATAAGAAATCATCACTGATTGGCTTTTAATACTTATGAATACCCTTTTTCCTAATGAGTGGACTGGATAAATTCTACAGAATTGCTCGATGCCCGCTGTTCCGGTAGATTAGAGCAAGTGTTACATGTTACAGTGAAGAATGTGTGTATGTGTGTGTGTGTGGCACAAAAATAGAATAAGCAATATGGTAAATATTTCCCTAGTGCTATCATTAAACTTGTGACCGCGTAAATATGACTGAAAGTCACAAAATGCATGTGTGTGTATGTGTGCACACTGTAGTACTCACCGCACTGCTGCAGGGAATATCTTTGACTTTGAGCCAAGCCAGGTCCAGTGTGCCCTCACCCTTGTAGCACGACTGCAGCCTCTCCTTGATCTTCTCGTTGATCTTCCGCAGAGAGAAGACACACAGTGCAGAGTCCTGCGAGGCCTGGCGTGGACGCCTCTTTTGGCCTTTTGAGAAGACGGCAAACAGAACATCGTCATCCGGTGCCACGTCTAGGGAGCGTGCCAGGATAGCACCAGCTTTGGAAAGGTAGGCTGCCTCGAGTAATCTGTACTCCACATTGCCACTAATGCATCCAATAGGCACCTCCACATAGGAGTTGAAAGCAGTGTCTGTCTTGCAAAGGCGGACTATCTTGGAGGTGTAGACCTGTTCCCGACCAGCGGTGGAGGACACCGTGGTTGGTCCGCCCCCCATTTCAGGCTGCAAAGTCAGGAAGTAGACAAAGTTCCCACTGGCAAAGCCATAAATGTAGTATATGTCAAAGTCTGGGATGACAGTGAAGGTGTCTGAAGGGATCTTAATCATAGACGCCACAAAATCATCATGGAAGACGTAGGCAAACATGCCATCCTCCTCTGAGTTTCTGGCCAACTTGCGGCTAGAAATGGTAGGGAAGTACTCTGGCTTACCGTCCACTGCTGTGGCTACAAACAGCATATCTGGAGAGGCATTGCCATATGACACAATGACACCAAACACAGAGCCACTCTCATTGACACCAGAGAGATAGTGCTCTTTCTTGTGGAAGGGCTCTCCTAGTTTGAAGAGGTCATCTAGGCGGAGGAGTTTGCAAATACCCTGGTAGAGGCTGCCGCATGCCAGCAGCCGGTTCTCCCGATAGTCCATCAGAAGCATTTTGTTGACATTGTTGGTGAGTGTCAGTGGCTCACTGCAGGGCTGGACAATACGTGGTGGGTAGCACTTGCGGTTGTCTTCATCTGGGCCAGTCTCATGGGATACCTGGACCTCCAAGTCCGGGGAAAGTTTGTAAATGCGATTAACAGCTCCTACATAAACATTACCATTGCGATAGTCCACCGCAAGATGGTTGAATGTCCACTCAGGGTTCTCAGCATGAAATGATGCATATTCCTCCTCCTGAAGGGACGCTGTGATCACCTGGGAGCCGGCACTGTGAGCCTGTGGAGCTTGCACCACTGTTTGTGACGTCACAGGAAGTGCCAGGCTAGACAGGAAGCAGCAAACAAAAAAGCAGGTCCGTGTCCTGGTAAAGGACGTCATGGCTGTGCTGAGGCTGGGATTGGTGAGGAAAGGGAAGGAGGCACAGTCCAGTACTGTTGGCCAATTGGGATCAAGCCTTTCTTGAGATGGAGGACATTATGTACCTGAGGAGAGAAGAGACAAAACTCAATGAAAACCTAAAAACATGAACACGAACATTACAAACTATTTACTATAGATTAAAGGCAACTGTCACATAGTATTGATACATAAACATTATGGGTAGACTATTACGTGATCGATGTTCTAATTTTATCTGGCACAGATTAGAGCAGAGCATCATTACAAAGAATAATGAGGAAAACAGGTGAAGAGGCCACACACTTGAGACTCTAGCACAATCTATACTTAGAAAAGAAATGGGCTAGACAAAAAAGGAATGAGGCTGAGGCACAGCAGCGGTTTAAAAGGCAGTGTGCAGAAACAGCTTTAGCCAATAGGATCAGTCCATGGATTGAGGAAGGGGACAGAAGAGGAGGAGTAATGCATTGTCTCAGAGGAGGTGATCAGCATGGCTCTGCACCATCTCTCTGCATGGACCCCTGCCCCTCTCCGCCCCTCCTTGCCTTCCTGCTCCAGCCGCTATGCACCTAATTGATTCTCCCCTTGGAGTAGCAATTTGCATGCTTTGGCGATTTCTCTCTTTTTTCCCAATAGGGCAGCTCACCTGCTGACACTGCTAGCAGAGAGAAAAGGACCTTCTTTCTCTTTAACATACCTACACACACACACACACACACACACACACACACACACACACACACACACACAAAGCAAGGGGTTTATGGGCAGAAGAGGAACAATTAGGGAGGAAATGCAAGTGGTTGCAGAAATAAGCTTCCCTGTAGTCCTTAGGTCATTTGCAAAGGCTCAGCATTACACATACAGCCAAAGCAGACAGGTGCACGCACACGCACACACACACACACACACACACACACACACACGTAAGACCTTGCCAATTTAATGAACATTTTGCATGTGGTGGCTAGGACTGTTATATCTATACTGTTAAAGTGCCACAGCACACAGTATAGTATAGTAACACACACACACCCCAGCACAGATTATCAAGCGGAAATGACAGCATTTCCTGTAAACATGGTGTTCCCCTGTGCGTGTCACCTGCTCATTAGAGCTCTCCTGTGGCAAGCTGGATATTATGAGGAGTGGTGTTCACCTGGGTAATATCCAGGCATTCGTCTTGCACACACACACACACACACACACGAATAAAAGTCCTGCAAAATGGCACTTTGGAATAGAACTCGACGGTATTATTCTGGTTTGGTCAACCTACATCCTACAAAAAACCAAAATGCTATCATGGAGAGTCCAACATCAACTTTAAATCAACAAAACAATAGAAAAAGAGGTTTGCAACTGTACTAATTTCAACGTCTTTTCTTTTCAAATTCAATTTCTAAAAATCTGCATGCTGTTGTGAGAGGTAAAGGAAAAACTTTGAAGTGTCACTCATAGTAAATCTATGCGAGAGCTTGTCTGTCACACTTAATGCAAATCTCCAGCAGCAAAAGAGACAGTTTTATTGAACAATGTCATGGTTATGTTTTTAGCTCACAGCAAAATTAATAAATAAATAAAAACATTGTCAAATAAAATATTAAACAGAAACATCCCAATATTTTCATAGAGTAGCTTAAAGAATGATTTTTATCATTTTCACTTCATTAAATTTTGACATAACATTCCAATTACAATGTTTGCTGTTATTGTGTTGTTAATAAGTTAGGTCTATTTCTTTAGAAGCTTTTTACTATGTTTGCTATGAAGGCTGACACTCATAAATGGTAGTGCTACCTGACATTATCCAACCACAGATCTCATCTCAGGTTCATACCCAAGCAATCACAAGTTGTGGTGGTGTCAAACGCAACCTCACTGCAATCTTACCAATCTCCCCTCTATCTCCTGGCAGGCAGAGAGAGAGAGAAAGAACAGAGCACACAGCCTCTCAACACATGATAAGGACCGGAGAGGCTGATGAGAGGGATACAAACTGATACAGAGATAGAAAAGGTGACGTGCATTCAGATGTGTGCGTTTGTGCACGAGGAGTGTGAGTCAAAGAGCGATCATTACCATAGCTAAGATGAGGTCAGGAGGGTGATGGGAGATGGACAAAATAATACAAACACTTACAATATCGATAAATAACCCTGCAGTAAAAACAAATTCAGTGCCATACAAAAAAAGCTGTTGAGCTAAAATCAACACATTTGGAAGCCAGAAGAAACAAACATTACCAGATTCACCAAATGAGTATTCGCTGCAGGGAAATTGTACTGAAAGGTGTTTGTTATTGTGTCCACCCACTAAAGACAAAACGAGTGTAAGAGAGAGAGACATCAGAGAGAGCAGTTTAGAGAAAGGAGCTAGTGGAAGCGGCTGCTGCTACTTGAGGAGTAATGACAGGGCAGTGAGCTCATGATGTTCCTCTAAAAATAAAAGGGGAGCTGCATATTAATCTCACACAGGGAACAGCACTGGAGTTCCCACCTCTCATTTACCTAGCAGGAGGGACAGCCATAACAAAGCGTTCCTCTGAAATTCCCACACAACTTTATTCAGCAGTCATTATTAATAGAAAAAGAGAGAGAGAGAAAGGGGAGAAGACAAAAGGAAAAATGTGGCGTGAGACATAGTGACAGACAGAGGGGGAGGCTGTTACACCACCTTCACATCCACCTATCTTCATGAATCTAAACACTACTACACTTAAACATAGCTGACATCCAAAACAAAATAACAAATAAACAACAACAAAAAAAAAGAAAATTAAAGCTCCCATTGTCCCTTGAGAAAAAAATAGAGGTTTGCAAGCACAAAATTATAAAAACTCTGAAGGGAAAAAAAAATTACAACCTCATCAGTGGTACCCTGCAAAGGCAGCGTGTCTGCCACATGAATCTGTTGGTGAAATGCAATTATCCTCCCTGACGGGGGGCAAGCTCGTTTAGTTGCTGTTTGCCTTTGCCCGCTGATCATCAAGCGCCATTAATTAAAGCTTGCTTTGGTTCTGACGATTTACACATCATACGCGCGCACATGCACACACACACACAGAGGGACTGATTATTCTAACAAATAGTTTATCTTCATCCAGTTGCATGCCATTAGTACATGCCTTTTCCCTTGCCTCCTATTATATATGCATATTGAGGTGTGATGCTGACGGTAAAAATAAAAGTGATGATGTTTGAGAATCATGGCAAATTAATGACAGTAAAATAACTTCCAATTACACTGACAAAATAGTTTATCTACCTTCTCCAAATAAATATTCATGCTTGCTTTGACTGATGGAGTTTAGACAAAACGTTGTTTTGAATGTGGCAGATCAGATGCAAAAAGCTTTAGGTTCTGTGACCTGAGTCTGTAGCTGTCTACTCTGGGCCAGCTGCCAGATTTACTCAAATATCTCACACACACACACACACACACACACACACACACACACACACACACACACACACACACACACACACACACACAGACAATCACACATTTACAGCCTCACAGACATCAAAGAGTGCTAATGAATTCATGATTAGCGCTGCACTCTTTCCCCCCCAATATACTTTTCCAGTTTCGCCGGAACTGTGGGCAAAAGTAACAGTGTGTGTGTGTGTGTGCGTCTGTGTTTGTGTGCATTATCTCCATCTGTGAGACTCAAAACTGAATATGGGCACAGTCTTTAGAAAATAATTGGGATGTTTCTGTTCTCCCTGTTTTGTTTTCTGTGTTCTTAAACGCTGTCAGCAGCCAGCTAGAAGGGATCACATGATAACTAAAAGTGCAGCCTCAAAAAAGAAAAGAAAAAGCGAGACGTAAACTGCATTTACATTTATAAATGTGTGACTTCACCAATTAGGAGAGGAGAGGAGTAATTATTTCTCTCGATGTGTTTGAGCTTCATCAGGTGAAGCCGAATCTTCTTGGCTACACTCCAGAAATGTGCTGGCAGATGGATAAAATGTGTTGTCGCAGTTTCTGTCTCTCATACCCACGTTTACTGTGGAAGTCAGAAATATTGCTCATAAACCTCAGAAAACAACACACAAACCTCATTTTAGGTTCAAAGACCAACTCCTACAAATTGCCCTGATTTCAGACAAAGTATTTTGATGCTGCAAAGCTAATTTCAGGGACAACAGTATTAGGCAAAGCTATTATGGATATGTCAGGAGCCATTTTGCTTTGGCAAAGATTGTGTAATGGAGAGCCGAGGCCAGACATGACAATTGGAAGAGACACAGCAAAAAGCACGCCTCGACAAAATAATATCCTGCTATTTATACCCTGACAGAGGGGAGGCATTTACGTTGAGGAAATGACTTGGAAATGACTTTGGTAAACAGCTTAACTTCTCACAGTGTAAAAACATTTAAAAATAACTATCACATTCATAAAAACACACAGTCAAATGGGATTAGGAGATTATGAGTAAGTAAGAAGCAGGGTAATTACACATAATCCTTTATATTCATAAAGAAAAAAAAAGAATTTTTCCACATTTATCTGAAGGTAATCTGTCATCGGGTGAAAGGAGGTGAATGAATGACAGTTGCTAGCACACAAAGACAGTTAACTTGTGTAACAAGTAAACAGACATGACTACAGAGACAGAAAGACAGAATGTGGAGAACAGTAAAGTGACCACTGGCTTAGAATGAGGAGATGGAAGGTTGCTGGATGTATTCAATGATGTAAGCTAACCATAGTCACAAAAATAAAGACTCCTCTCATAGATAATGTTGCAGTTGTGTGATCACTAGAGGAGATCACACCTCTCCCAACATAAAGTCTGACTTGCATTGCCCCTGCAGTACCTAAATAGTGATGACTCACTTCTATAGTCTGGTTTTATTTGGTTAATCATTATATTATTTTATGAGTAATTAGAGCAGATACCTATACTCTGAAACCATTGTGCACCACTGGGAATGTCGGCCACTGCTGTCTATTACAGGCTTGTGTCTTTCTGGTTCACATGATATCAGCTTGCAAGGGTCAGGGTGGTAGATTGCTGTTGTGGTACTTTTAAAGCTGCCACGAACACTGCTTCAGGCTATGCACCTGCTCTTATGAGACTGCTAAACTGCCACTGCGAGGTCTGCTGGGCAGCTTGGCTACATCTCATGTAACCTACTGTCTGTCATCTCACTGGTGAACATGGGCAGTTGGTCTGACACAGGATGAGTCCAGATGCTTTGGATGGAGGGATTTGGGTAGTAGTAGTAGTAGTAGTAGTAGTAGTAGTAGTAGTAGTAGTAGTAGTAGAAGATGATCAGTAGTATATAAGACTCAGCATGAGACTCTGAGAGAGCAAAACAAGTGAGTGAAGGAGCCAGACGAAGACTGAAAAGACAGAGACAAAGACAGTGACACAGAGGCAGCAGAAGAAAACAACCAGACAGAGATGTGTGTCCCAGATCAGTGGATGTACTGACCGGAGTGATGAAGTAACCCTCCGAAACCTCCATCCACCCCCCTCCTCCTGCTGAGCTCTGGCACTGATCAGAGGAATAAGCGTCACTCTGCATTGCAGCCACACACTGGGACTGAAGGAAAACACAGTGTCCCTACACTCACCCAGCATAATGGCAATCACAAAATGCACACACATTCAGGCTCGCCAATCTACGCCCAAACATCCAGACTACAGCACAGCAAGATACACACTCCGCCTTGACACTTCTGCATTGAATACACACAAACACAACAAGCTTACAGAGCAGGAATGCCCCCTCAACACACACATAAACTGGCAATGTACCTTGGCACCAACAACAGTACATTATGCCCCCCCCCCCTCCTCTTGCTACAACACTAGCAAAAACCAAATTAAACTAGAGCAAAGTAAACTGAGGCTTTTTCAGCCTGCCGGTGGCTGGGGAAATAAAAGCACAGGCCTTTGCTATCCAAGCATGCGGCTCAGGAAAAGCTGTAGCTAAGAGGGAACCCGAACAACAATGCGTACAGTACAGCCTGCCCTCCTTCAGGAAGGGGGAAATTAGCAAGGGACAGAGCACAGGAGGATTCATGACTCATTATTACCATTTTGACAACCTGAACAAACACTTTCTCTCTCACACAAATCCAATTACATATTACTGGAGAGTAAGGACTAGAATGTACACATAAATTAGCATAAGTCTCCATATGGATGAAGACACATAAAGTCAGTGCTCTCACAGGACTCTGAAGCTAACATACAAACATGCAAAGACCCTTAAATAGTATGGACAAACATGCATATAAAGTAAGTATGAATATGGAAGTAGTACAACTGCACTTTATCCTGGTGGGTATTTGTAAAATTAGCAGCCACTAACAATTATTTTCACTCTCGCACAATAATTAAAATCTTCTTTTGGGGACAGCTTTTCAGGGGAATGACAAGCATTAATAAACAAATCAATGTGGCTGAATGCCATTATTATTAAGCACAGCAAGAGAAAATATGTATATGTAAAAATAAAGATTAATTGTGCAGCCCTATCTTTCACACAAACACAAACTTATAAACACACAAATGGACAAAAACTTAAATAATGATGGAGTGATTAGGTGTAACATGCCTATCAGGCTAAGCTAACCCCTGCTGATAAACAAAACAGATGGCACACTCATCTCTCTCAGGAAGGCAGCAGCAGAAAAGAAAAAAAGAAGGACAGAGAGGATAGAGAGAGAAGGCGGGTGTCCTTGGTTACATCAAGACGTGGATTAGCAGCATGGATTACTGTCACCAGATACCCTGTCTAGATCGGGGTTAGGAGGTCTAATCCACCACAGAGCTGTTGATATTATAAAGAAAGCCTCAGGATTGTACTGTCAAACTGCGTACATATCATATGAATGACAGTAAACGGACTGAGAGATCACATATGTAGCAATCAAGCCAGTGTTTACAAGCATCTACGCACTGTAAATAATACACTGTCTAATTATCAAAGCAAGTGTTGAGTTTTAAAATCTGCACCTAGAATTTTCAAGTGAATCTCCATGTTCAGTTTGCTGAAAAAAAACTGAGCTTATACCAGACAGATCTTGCAGTTCATGTCAGCGGCACAGCAGTTAATAAACAGACTACGCTGAGGAGGAACAAAGCCCAAATACATGGTTGACTTGAATTTTAGCAACAGATTCAACATAAAAAGGGATGGTATTGACGACTCCGCAAAGCCCAAGATTACTTTAAATTGCAGCATTTTTAATTTTTCCTATAAATGCACAGCAGGAGAGAAAGATCAGTGTCATTGTTCGAGTGGTGCAGAAGGAAAATCTTTTCTAAAATGACTGCTTTTGGCTTAGTCAGGTTTATTTGGGGGAAATCAGCGAAGGGCCATTGTCGCTGTTGCTCCACTAACGTAGACCCCTTCTGGTGCTTATGGTTCCTGAGCAGAACAAGGTGTGATCTGGGTGGGATAGGGTGAACGTTTACCCGTGTTGCATTCATTTCACTGCTGGGTGAGAGGATGCAGCTTGTGCCAATGATAAGTGGGAGTTATCAGCAAAAAATAGGGGCAAAAATGTGTTCGAACTATGTGTCCTGAAAAGATACTGTATGAAAGAAGCATAGCCAAGCATAGTGAGTCATAGTATATGTAAGTGTGTCAAGCATAAACACAATTTCTGTGTCACACATATTTTCCTGCTGTCTGTCTGTCTCTCATTTTTGTTCTCCTAAAAGTGAGTCAGAGCATTTCAAAGACGGGGTCTAGGCAAAGGTCCAACTGGACAACCCCTCTGGATCTCAGAGAAATAGCTGACATCTGCCTATCCCCTTTCCTTGCTCAATCTCTTTCATTTTTTGCCACTCCTTCTCTTTCACCCTTGCACATCTGAGACTTACTAATCCTTCTTAGTAGGATAGGGTTCAAACACACTCTAAACACATGCTTTGTGAATGTTTTGTATGCAGAAATACTGTAATAATCTCTTTATTGTGTCTCTGGTTACAATATCACTGGTGGTGTTACTACACTGCAAAGAGAGTAGGGAATGAAAGTCCTTGAAGTATACAGCACTCAAACAGTCCTTGGTTCCAAAGTAAGGTCACTCAAACACACACACACACACACAGGCAAACTCTGCCCACACACACACTCTTGGCTCGGGCTGGGCCATGGGTGCTGATGCAGCCTGAGACTGGTGGAGTGTGTTATCATCGGTGCAGATCAAGAGGCTCTAATGTCATTAGGAGGACTGTTGAAGAGCCTACTGGCCTGCCATCAGCGCCTTGCTCTGATTGGGTTAGACTGCGACTAACTTCCTGAATAGGAGGGGCCTCTGCGTTTGACAGTGAATGGAGAGGACCATTTACAGGGTGAACTTAATGAAGCTCTGGACTCAATTAGGATGACTGAGTCCCGACAAGGACACACACGCAACTTATTAGTGGGCATAGGGGCCGTAACCACACAAATGATGCCAAGAAAGTTATTATGATAGAAAGAGCTTCATCTACAATTATTAATTAGCTATATAAAATCAAATAAAAAAAATAAAAATGCATAGTTTAATGCAAAAGAAAGTGAAAGCTGATGACTGCTGCACAACTAATGATACCTTTTGATAACACCATGAACAATCACTTCCTAAGCTTAAAAATTCAAATGTGAGGAAGGGAAGAGTGGAGCAGAGCTTTAATATTTCCCTTTAATCCATATTTAACAAGAAGCCCACATGACGCATTTTGTGTTAACAAAGAAGATATCCTCTCGATCATCCTTCAGAACTGCCCCCTAGTTATAGCCATGTTGTGCCACAGAAGCTCGTTCGGAATCAAAAGGGAGAGATATCTTGCTGTAATTACTATAAATGCAGCCAAGAATCCTTCTTAAATGGTGTTGCTAGGCACTGTCTGACAGCTGCTTTCATAGAACAAATTCAGAGCCTCTAGCTCTCTGTCTCTCTCCTTTTCCATTTCTCTCTCTCCCTCTCCCAATTCCCTTATTCCCCACGCTAACGGGCAGACAGGAATGCAGGGCCGTGTAGACAAATCAGCTCTCACTTCCATCGGCTGCAGACTGGCACCATCTTAAATCCCAACACGTCCTCCCTCTCTTTCTCCATCCATCCAGTCTTACTTCCCTGTACCTTCTCTCCTTCCAGCTCTCCCTCCGCTCTTCTGTTATTTCATGAGTGTAAAATAAACCCCCAACTCCCCCTCTCTCTGTCTCTCTCTCTCCTTATCCCTGTTTGCCTCCCTGGCTCTTTCTTTCTGTCTCATCTTTGGTTTCCAGTATCCCTTTTTCCTCTTGACAAAGTAATTAATTTTGAGTCGTAGTTTGCTTGAAGCTGGGCTGACTCTGGATGTTTTGCTGCAGTGTGAGAAACACTGAAACAAGACACGTCAGGGTGGTGTGCACTGTGTGTTTTGGTCAAAGAGACAGAAATGGCTTTTCTGTCTGGTACCCTCAAGGCAGGATTTTGTTGTGCTGCTGCTCAACAATTACTATGGAAGTGCTTGTGTCTATTTGAAGTAGAGTCTCACTGTTACAGTCACATGGCCAATATTACAGGCCTATTCTACACACATAGATACATACATATCACAATGTATGTTGGCTGATAAAGACCATTGTGCAGTATAGAAATGCCACAGATATGTTTCAAGTAATTAAGAAATATTGTTGCCACGGTTATTTTTTAACTGTCAAAATGTCACAATTCAGAAGTATCAGTTAGGTTCCAATCTTGACCAAAGCAGAACTGCAAACACTTCTGCTCACCCACACAGACACACACACACACACACAGTATACAATATAATAAACAGGCATCCACACACATACACACACAGACATGGTGTGACCTCTGAGGTTTTAATCTTCATGCAGTCAGATTCGCTGAGCTGTTGTAAGACTTGATTTCCAGCAAAGGTGACATCCTTCAAGCTCTTCTTTCACATTAGCTCTTCACTCTTCCTCCCTCTTTCCCGTCCCTCTCGCCTTTCCCCTGCCGCTCAGCAACATCCAAGCATGTCAGTACCACTGAAGCAGGGAATAAATCAGGAATTATAACACTTCATTTTGCACAGAGCACACTTTAGGCCTCCAATCACAACAGTGGTGGTTAGGTGAATAGGGGGAGTTGGTGAAGCCTCCTGAACACGGATGGAGAAAGTAGTGTATGTTAAATGTAGAAAGTAAAGCACTATCATAAGCCTTCCCTGGTACGTCCCATCATTTTTACAGTCTCTCTTATTTGAGGTGGCCTTTCAAACAAAGAGCTACCACCACAGAGTGGTAAAATAAGTTCACTTTGAAATGGCACTGGTGGTCATCACAAGCCTACAGCAGAATGGAAACCACAAACATTAAGCAGGCTTGTCGTAATGTTTATTGAGCTGTTTGCATGGTTTGTAATGCAAAGTATGATGGTGAGAAACGTGATTGGAGGGAGAAGACTGAACTGGTACAAAGTGACGCCACTATGTTTCACATTAATTCAAAAGGCATGGGTTGAGGACAAAGGGATAAACTGGGGGCAGAGAATGTGAGATTAAGAGTCATAAGAAAGAGAGAACAAATATTTCACATGACACTGTCACTGCAGCGTAAGCACAAATGTAAAATAATAGCAGCAATGACAGATGGATTGAAGTGTTTTAATAAGTCATGCCAGGTTCCCAGGTTTGTGCACCTGGAACATGTTAATGCAATTCTGCCATTATTAATCTTATAAATCACCTCACTTTTGCTGTTATGACAAGCCTAAATGTCTGCTGTGAAAAGGTTATATGGCAGGACATACAGACATACTGGCAGACACGAAACCCTCAGCTCAGAGCCTAAGGGAAGGGTGTAGAATAATTAGATAGCTGTGATCCAGGTTGAGACAAGCCCTGAGACTACTGGAAAGCACATGTAAATTGTCACTATGACATTAGAATACCCTCAGATCTAAACCATCGGCATCATGGAAATATAAATATAAAAAACAAATGTGTATGGCTTGTGTTTCATTGTGGCCACACAGAAAGAACAAAGGAGCCCACAGAACTGTCAAAACGCCCCACAATAAAATCAGTGTCACAGATGCACAACAGACATTTCTATTGTTTCACTAAAACTTACTTTCACAATATTCCACAACAGCTGTAGTCACCATCACATGGACTTCAAAAGACTTGATATAACAAGTTCCATCCTTTCAATTTGCCATATACTGTAAGAATCAATTCTACAACACACTCAGTTTTGTTTAAATAACCTTTGATAACCTCACTAATACCTACATACGTAATACATGAACTCGACTCACAGAAATCATTGATAACACTGTCTGAATACTGTACATTTCCAACTAGTTACAGCTTGTGTGGCGCCAGGAAGGGAAAAAACAGAAAATAACATTATCCCGACATGCCAAAATGCCTTCATCAGAACTCACCCATTGATTAAATCACATTTTCTGGCTGAATTGCTGTAAACAGGATCAGACCTGCCCCGGTTCAGATGTTTCGTCATGACAAATAAAGCTGCTGATCACCGACCATTGACCTCACCGGCAGTTTCACTGTTTCTTTTTCTTTATTCTTTATAATCTATCAATATTTGTTTCTCCCTCTACATCCTTTTTTCAGTGACCTGTCTGTACCCGCCACTTTCCCCATCTTCCTCTCTTACTCGCTGCTCAACAGAGCTAAAACAGACTTGACCTTCAAGATTAACTTCTAAGACATGAAAGCTTGATAATTTAGAAGGCTTTGTGGTGATTACAATAAAACGTTAAACTGCCGCTTTAATTTTTCTTTGATCCCTCACTAGATGTGAGGTATGTGAGGTGCGCAAGTGTGTAGCCAAATGTGTGTACATGTGCGCTGTGCTCTGTACAAAGGACAAAGAATAAACAACTGGATGAAAAAAGTCTTATTAATCCGTCCTATCTTATCCCTTCCCGTCACAGACAAACACACACACACAGAAACAACATGCACATCTGTAAGCCTCATCAGTGCAGTAGTTGATTTGGTTTGCTCAAAGCGCATGGATTACTGCTCTCCCTAATCCATAGTGGTGATGAGGAGAGTCTTAAAGATCTCAGCTCCTGGTTTACTGTGCACAGCTGGAATGATGAGGTCAGTTGACTGGCATGTCATGCCCTTTTAAATTGTTATTTCCTGTGTTTCTATAATTCAAGTTTAACTGCTAACTACATTTTTTTTTTAAACGATCTACCAATCTGTTGATTTTATTCAGGGAGAATCTGTGTTTCTTCTGTCGAGGCATGAAAAGTTATTTTTCATACCAATAATCATATTGAAGTTGACCAAGGTTGCATATCTTTTCATTTACATGTGGCGGTTCTCTTGATAAATGAGGAAGGTGGCTAAAACAACAAGGACATTCTCTCACAACAGCACAAAGTGCAGCCTCACAAATTACCACTGGGTTGAATCAACCCATCGGCTGACACAATGTCGATGGAAAACTGAACACTCATTGGATTTTACTGGTGTTCATGAAGGTCTATTGTGCTCACACCCAGTAGATGCAGCTACTGGCAGTTCAGTCACGAGTCTAGCTGGGACGTTGATGCACTGTCATATACGATACAAGCATGCGTCTCATCTCTCATGTACCTCTCTGTCTCCGTCTTGCTCTTAACTTTGTGACTGCCTCAATTAGAAAGAAAAATATGACCTTACTTCCGACTCGCCTGACTGTCTCTGTCATACTTTGTCATCCCGTTCACATGCCCATCCAGTGTAAATTACCTAAGTATAGGCCATGTGGGATAGATGGAAAATGTGGGACATGCTAGTGAAGACAGAATGTCTACACCTGCAGAGACTTGCAGCCCTGCGGTAATGGTCTCAGAAAACTGAAAAATGAGCAGTTTGACAGGATGTGTCAAAAGTACCCTTCCAGCCGCTGAGATATCCCATTTTTAAACATATTCAGCAAATGGTGCTGTATTATAACTACTGCTTGAGAAAAAGCAAAGACAGAAAGAGAGCGAGGAGAGAGAGAGAGAGAAGAAACAGCTGGCACGACGAATGAGCAAAAGTGGAGAAATTAATGTCATTTCCCTAAAAAGGTCAAAGTCAAAAATGAGAAAGTCATGAATCGATGCTTTCACATCGTGGTGAGAAATTAATATAACACTAATGTCATTAACATAAGAAACAATGTTGACTAAATAATCTACTGTACTGATCTAAACTAAAGATCTTCACACTTCAATCCAATTATCCTGAAACACACAACTCATGCTCACACGTGCAAGAACACTTCTCTCCTTTTTTGTCATTCTTCTACTGTATAATGAGAAAAATGTGTATCTATCTAAAGCACTAGAACTAATATTGGCATGGTGCCAGTAATTGCCATTAATTGCCATTAATTGTCAATAATTATAATGAAGAATCATCTTTGGGCTTGTTATGTAAATGTGATGCACCATGGCAGTCATTCATGCAGCAGAAGCATGGGAAACTGATGTCCTTTAAGGAGAATTTCAACTAAATACACAAACACATTCGTACAGATTCTGCAGCCTACATATTGCAGATGAAGGTGGTCTGGCTGCGGGTAATGCACACACTAACACACAGCCTACATGTGAACCTGTATTTCATTTTTCTGAGTGCAAAAGAGATGTCAGAGCTCAATTGCTGCTAAATAAAAAAACACGATGTACTGAGACTGATCTGAAAATCATCACATAATACTATCCAGATAATGGATTAGTTAGACTCCATAAGTTTAAGATAAGGTCTTTAACGTAAGTACCCACACTTTTATACATTTGGTTTGTGTTGAAATGAATGCACGACAAAACAAACATTAACAATTTGTGCTGTTGGAGTCACTTATATTTTCTCTTGTTTTTTTGTGGAAACTAATTATATTCAAAAAATGACAAAATGTGTGGGTATGTACATGTGTGTGAAAGGAGATTGTCTATTCAGCCATAAATCTGCACCACAAGCCTAATGTCAGCGTCATACTTGGTCTGTGATATCCTGGGGCACAAAGAGGCATCTGAGAAGAGGAGGAGGGAAAAGAAGTCTAGTGGGACAAGGGCCATGATTAAATGATTCACAGACTCATAAATCCACTCTGTCATCATTCTGGAAGAAGCACCACACTCATTCACACTTTTTATCACACACACACATGCATGCACAGATTACAAACCACAGGCAGTGTACAACGTCACAGGCACAAACCCCCACTGCTACAGGATCCCTTTGTATATTAAAAATCATAGTGCCCACTACAGAAACATTGCATAATTTGTTTTTAACTTCTTGTTGCTGTGAGACGTGCAAATCTACAGACTTCACATTAGAAACTTGAGTAGTGTTGCAGAACAGGTTCTACGGCTGCTGCCATTGGCTCCTGTATGTGGTGGGGGGACTGGTTTGAGAGAGAGAGACACTACGTAGACAAAGCATACACAAAACTGAGCTGTCAACAGGTAAAGAAGCTATGAGTTTTGCTACAGAGCAAGTTGCCAACTTTACCGCTTTCACGTTTTTTGTGGTTTACTTGTTCCCCATTCCATCTAAAAAGGAACCACTAACCAAGAACTTGTCCTTTACAAAGCTGAAAAACTCACTTTGGCTGCCAAAGAAGCGGTAGAGATTGAGAACAGGCTACATGTTAATGTCATATGGGATGGATTGCAGGACTGGGAAAGATCCCCATGTTAACAACTTGCAAGTGTTACCAAGACTGTTGTATGATTATAGAGTCGTGTGAGGATTAAAAATATGTGTGCGCTGACCACATCCACTAAATTTGGTTTTGTATTTTGATCGTTAGACTTGCTGATTAGAGGCATCCATATTTGTTTGGTTTTTGGGGCACTTTAGGCCAAGTTGAATAGACTTTTTAATTTCCTAGTCATACTTGTGGCCATGAATGCTATTTACAACATGAAAAAACAAAGCTGAATTTTTCTCCTTTTTATGTATCGAACAGCAGATGTAAATTAGGTTACGCAGACACAAGTTCTCCTTGGCTTCACATTGTCGTGAGAGTAATTAACTTTTCAAAATACAGGTCGATTTTAAACAGATTTGGGTGAAACACAGCAAAGGCATTTCAGTCATATAAGCAGACAATTGTAGCAAAGAAAGACTGGCTTCAACTTGTTCAACTTATCCATGGTACATACATAATGAATGTCATTGTTACACTTTATAATTGATTAATTTGTAATCAGGAGATTCAACGTGCTTTAAAAAACGGACAGTTTGACATATACACTATAATGGAAAGGCTGAATTTACACGAAAAACATTCTTGAACATCAGCTTGAAATATGTGTTTGAGCCATTTCACAAACTGAGAGGGGGGTTAACTGAGTTCAGGCAGGTTTACGCTCCATTACATGCATTTCCACAGCTCCTCCTCCTCCCCACTGTTTGTCTCCCCTTAAACTTTCCCTCTCCCTTCAACTCCATCCCTCAAAGCCTATGGCATAAACACATCAGACAAGCTTTCTAGCCAGCCGTCGCTCACTGTGGCAAGTGAGAGGATGCAAATTGTTATCCAGCGTTTTACCCCTCCTCTCTCTCTTCCTCCCTCCTCCTCCTCCTCCTCCGCTTTCGTCTCTCCACAGTTGGTCATGGCTGTTTTTGTACTTTGATTTTCTGCAAGCTTTACCTCATCGCATTGCTTTTTCCAGAGACATGTAGAAAAACCTCTTACACACACTGACTTACACATGGACAAACACACACACACACACACCACGTAACTATCTGGTTGCCAGATTTGCCGGTGGGCTCACAACAACCCAATCAAAGCTCAGTTGGAAGGACTGCCATGACAAAGCAGAACGGATGGACACAATGAAAGGGGAGGGTGAAGGGAGGGAGGAAAACCTCTGTCAGAACTTGTGCATTTGTAGGCTCAGAGAGAGAGAGAGAGAGTGAGAGAGAAGATGGCCTTTTGTGAGGGGGAGTCAGAGGGAGGATGCTTCATGCAACACAACAAAGTGGCTCACCTTTCCTCTTCTAGTCTGTCATCTGGGGATTGGAGTAGTGCTGATGTCTACAGCAACTCCCAGTGCTCTGTGTGGGCGGTGGCAGAAGGAGCTGTGTGCTCAGTATAGAAAGGCTCACTACAACAGCCAAAGACTTAGTCCATAAAAATACTACTGGACATCTTTCAGTTTTTCGTTGAATTTCGTTGCGGCATTCTCCGCTCTCTATCTTTTCTATTTATGTAGTGCGTTAATGCTTCAATTAATCAGGAAGTATTGCTAATTGTTTTAGCTATTTATCAAACAAAAGCACATTCACTGATTCTCAATGTGAGGATTTTAGCATTCACTGTTTTTTTAAATTGTAGTACACTATATATCAATGTATAAAAAATAAGCTATTTGAAGACTCACTGTGTGTAACAGGGCTCAACAGCCTTTTTTTATCATTTAAAGAATAGGGACTCAAAACAGCAAAACATGCACCTCATAATAAATACATGTTTGATATTAGTTGCGCTTCTTATATTTAAATATTGCAGTTAAAGTCAGAACTGTAACTGAACCACCCTGCACGTTCAGTGGGGCATTGACTGGTGCGTACATGCATCTGTTTGGCAAAGCAAATGAAGTTGTTTGACTGTGAGGTGAAAAGTTCAACTAACCCAAAAATAAACTACAAAGTGTTTGTTGTGACATGTGCAGCTTATAGCTGCATAGAATCTTAGTTATTTGATTGAGGTGAATAAAAATGGAAAGCGTATTTTCAGTTTTAAATGCTAAGATTTTGTCAGCATCTATTAACTAAATGATTAATCCAAAACAGTAATTCATAATAATTGTTGTTATGCAGAAATCTGAAACGAGATGGGAAAAGCTGTTGCTCGGGGTATTATTATGAGCACCAAATAAGCAGCAAACTACAGTCACAGTTCATCAAATGAAGAAGACCTGCAGTGTGGCAGAGTGCCTCAAAAACAGTCATGGTAATCAGTGCTGAGAATGTCAATAAGTATCAGTGCCTGTCTCTCACTGCAGATAAAAATGTTTATAATGAATCTTCTGAGTCCAGTTACTGTCATATGAAAGGTCAGAAGTCCATCAAAGCATCAACCCATCACACCTCTTTAGTGCCTCCTGCTATTTTTCAAGGCAAGCACAGCAGTGAGGATAATTTCTACGGAGGGGTTCTCAGTTGACAAATCATGTTGCCATAGGAACACTGTTAGATGCGTGGGTGGCAGGTAAGGATTGTGTGTGTCACTATAGTGGAAAGATTTAATAGGCCCTCCTTACGCTGAACAAAAATGGAAGCTTGAAAAGGCCGTAAGCTTTCAGCCTTCAGTTTATGATTCTCTGCACTAAGAATTTTCACAACAGAGGACAGAGTGAGAGAGAAAGGATGACACAAATCTGACACACATATGTGTCAGATATGAGGGATGATATCATGTGTGAGTAAACACATCCTGCAGATTCATCAGTTTGGGGAGAGACAGAGAGGTTTCCCAAGATACAAGGCAAAACTTTAACATCCCAGTGCAGCCACCCTTTTCATTCCAAGTTTAATCACAGCAATCAAAAATCAATACCCGTCAGTGATGAAAGTCTGAGGCTTAACTAGAATAACAAATGAAACACGTTTTTATTCCAGGAGAGCAACAAATTTCTCCCCAGCACTTGGCGAGAGTTGGGCCCTGGCTAAGAGTCAATCACTGCATTCGCACAGACACAATCCATTCCAAATCCCATCAACAGAAGAAAAAAATACTCAAGAAAGGCAAAATCCCAAACTCAAAAGGGAGTAGCACACAGAGAGAAGAGTAACACGGAAACCCAATGTAAGCCTTGTCAAATCTCTCTGTAACATTCCCAACGTTATGCTGCGAGACTATGATATATCCTGAGGGGAGGGGGAGACGGGAGAAGGTGGGGTGACGCAGGGAGGGTATTACAGTAAACCAGATCCTCCCCACACCCCACTGCCTTCTGGCTATAGCGCAGCAGGGGTCCTCCCTGAGCCCGCTGTTTCACAATTACTGTGGTAACGCTGCATACTGATGCCCCCTGACACCACTGACACTCGGGCCAGACAGGAAGTAGGAGAGAGAGGGGACAAGAAAAAGTGTGTGTGTGTGTGTGTGTGTGGGGGTGGGGGGCATATCAGTAACTTTAATCCTCTGGTCACCCCAACAGAGGACCCCTCCTGCCAGGAAACAACGTTATACTGTAAAAATATAGTAATCAAACATGATTCTAAAATTCTCAGTATATTATATACTGAGTCAACACTACACAGCAGGGCCATTCTTACAACAGTCGGAAAACGCTTGTCAATCACACTTCACTTGTACAAACTATTCTAAATAACAGCAATATTCCAGTCATTTGGCACGGCAATTTTAGCATTTGTTTGTTTTTTCACAGCAAAACTAGACAGCCTAATAAAATGTTTCTGTGTGCGTTTACTGAAACCTTTTAAAGTAATACTGGTGTCCTTTTTCTTATTATTGTAGCGTGCTATGAGCACTTACAAAAGTCACTAACCTCTTTTAGCACCTAGCGCTGTGAGCACTAATCCTCTAGTCAAGCTGAAACAAGTTACATTTTTCTGAAATGCAGCACTTCATGTCAACACAGAGCTCCTACAGCCCATAAGGTTAGCGCAGGGCTGGGATGGTTGAAGTGTCAAGAGTAAACATACTACTGTCAACAAAGTGACATTAACCTCCATTACAATTACACTGCAGGGCTTAGTGCTTGAGCTGTAGACTTATTCTAGTACACACATTAGAAAAAACTCTCGCTACTGAAAAAAAAAATTATCAAACATTTCAGGAAGTGCCTGCACAGAGACCCTGTGGGATGAATTACAAGCCAGTTCATATGTTAGTTGTAGGTTACATGATGAATATTGAGAGCTCTGAGGTATTGTCTGATATGGATTAATAAAACGTGTGTGCACGCATGCATGCATGCTTAAGCATGCGTGCCCATGCTTCTTTGCGACAGACAGGATGAAAACAGAATTAGAGGCCTAATCCTTGCGTGGACTTAAGGCGTCGGCGCAGAAGCAAATGAGAGCAAGAGGGGGGAAAATATGCCCTAAGACCTTCTGCAATTTTCTCATCATTTCATGCATCTGAAACAAAACTAATTTAATGCCCGTCATGCTCGGCTTGGCACACACAAATATAAGAGCCAATATGCACAGTGTGTCACCTGCCACTGCATCAAAGAGCTGTTTATGTATCAGACTCATGGCTCCATATGAATCAGAGACCTGGAAGAAACGCTTAATATGGTTTTATCAAAAAGGAGCATTCTGGAAAACCCACTGATATGTTGGTGCCTTTCCACCCTGATTCCTATCTAAAAGAGCAACACGCGTGTCTCTTAACTTTATACCCTGCCATAGGTTACGCCAATGTCACAACAGTCGGGGCACACAAACACACACAGATAAAGTTATGTGCATGGCAGCGTAGACTGAGACAGAAAGATATCTGACAAGAGAGCTGGAGGCAGAAACAGTCACACAGAGAGAAGGATTGAGAAAAAGATGAAAGCATGAGAGAAGGCTGGAGGGAGGAAATAAAATTGGTACCACTGTGATATAGTAGCATGTACATGTATTGGTCCCCATTATAAAGGGACGTGACAGCTTAATAGGACTCTGGCTGCCAAGAAGAAAAAGGAGTTCTTAACAGCAGGATATGTGTGCACATCTACACACACACACACATATATATATAAATAGAATATATATATATATATATATATATATATATATATCTTCTCTGTAAGCATCACGCATATGGAATAAACTATTCAGAGGAGAACAAAGGTTCTTATTAAATTGGACAATGTGACATGTATTGATTTCTCCCCATAGAATTCACAATGCCTATTGTTTGGGGATCCTCACTTCAGATCTCTGCTGTCATTGCTGTAGCAAACATCAATATGCAACTCTGTGGTGCATCACCAAAGGGTTAATTACATACTTGTAAGCAATTACTCTCTTAATGTAGCATAGAATCCTCCCCCTAAATTGGAATTCAGATCAAAACTAATCAAGCCGTCAGTGATACCATCTTTCTAACACAGTGTCAACTAAAAACGTAATAGACTTTGAATCTTACATGTACATCAGGCTCCAAGGTCAAGCCCAAACAGCAAAGACAACAAAGACAGGGGGTTTAATGTGGCAAGAAAGGTCTAAGACAAATGTATTTGAATGACTATAATTTTAAAATAATTTAATTATACTGTAAATTGTTAAAGCTCTCATCCTAAACAAAATAAAAACCTCTGTTTTTCTGAACAAACTGACAAACTCTACACTTAATTGTGGCCTGAAGCCGTTGTTAAAGAATCATGGGTCTAACTGTCCTAAAATATGGGAGACAGATTATGGTTGGAACAGTTGGTGACACAGAAATACAATTTGCAGTCTTCTCTGTGGTGTTTGGTGGCATAGGAGAGAGGAGGTGGAGGAGGTGCGGGGGGGTCTAATTGGACACTAGTCTGCGTCTGGTAGTCCTGTCACAGCCCAGAGGGGTTTAAGTGTGTGTGTGTGTGTGTGTGCATGTGTGTGTGTGTGTGAGAGAGAGAGAGAGACATCAAGTGAGAAAGGGAGCAACAGAAAGAGAATGAGAACAAACAGAGAGCTCCATTCAGGTCCAATCCACAGACACATCATTCAGTCTGACATGACGATACATCTCTGTGACCAGAGTATTCGTATAGGGCCTCGCCAGGCCAGTCACAGATGCATCATTCACACCCACACACGGACACACAAGCACACTTCTTGCTGCGTCTTGCCTACACTGCTACCACGCATTTATATCACTATGGAGAATCTTTCCAAGATTCCCCATTCATACTCATTCATAGTTTCCTGCTTGACGTGAACACATTGCAAAGACTTTCTGTGGAGCTTATTCTTCTAAGTGCACAGCCCCCAAAACGTAATGAACGTCTTTACTGCAAAGGCTGGAGTGAGAGTTTATCCATTACCAAGCCATAATATTGACAGGGCCGTGCTCTGCAGGTCCAAACTCCAACCTTGTAGCCGTAACATTGGCCGACAGAAGGGGAGTAGTATGTCAATGTGAGGTGCTTACAGGCCGATAAAGGCTGCTGTTCCAATTCCTATAGGCAGGAGTTGATGGACAGCATGCAGGGAGAGAGGGAGAGTGGGAGAGAGAATCGTAACGGAGGGATACTGAGTGGTGCCAAATGCTCTTACAGCCTTTAAGAGTTTAGAACTGAGCTGAAATTTGGTGAAAGCACAAGGAGCCAAGACACAGATGAGATAGGATTATCAAACTGCTCAGTGACTAAATGTGTTTCCCTTGACAGCAGCAAACCACACACACAAACAAAGAGATATACACATACTGCAAGTCAACAAGCACACAAATTTGAACAGTTCAGGAATGTGCAGAGATACACATTAACACTGAAAAACAGATGCACAAATGCAGACAGTCCAGTGAGCCTGTCGGACACTGTCACACTGACACAGACAAGCAGAAGAACTTCAGCCTGCAGGAGCTCTGCCCTGTGAGTGAGCTACTCTGCCTCACAGTTGCAAGCCACACACAGTTAGCAACTAATAAACCACAAATCTAACAGCAGCATCTGGTGTTTGTTTGATAAGTTTAAGTCATAGCACACATCTAAATAAAACAAATCAAAATGAAAGCTGATCTAGTATATGAGACCAATCGATCCACTGCACCAGCCTGTGAAGCCACACTGCCCCTCATGGTTTTTCAAGGATATAGCCTCGTCCCCTCAGCCACACTCTGTTGAGCGTGCACTAAACACAAGTATGTAAGCCTTTTGTTTGTTTTTTGAGACTAAAAAAATATATATATATGAACCCACACAACTAAAAGTGTCATCAAAGTGCTTGCGAGACCTCTGTGCAACAACAATAACACAATGGTGTACATTAAGCATAGAGTCATATCAAACAGCGTTTGGAGGGGCGACACTGAATTGATGCATTGAGTCTAGAGTGCAGGTGGAGAGAGGGAGGGAGAAGCCGGCAGAGGGGCTCAGAGTACTGAGTGTGGCTGCTGTACTAGGGATCTGTATTTTGCATAGGCTGGAGCAGCTGCTTTCTGTGCATGAGGTGGAAGAGAAGTGAGGAAATAAAGAGCGATGGAGCAGGAGAGAGACAAACTATAAAGTCGCATTTGGAATCAGGGACCTACACCACATTGCATGGTTGAGACCACAGCGTGTGCTGAGGAGCCTGCACTCTTCCTTCCCCTGCTTAAAGGTCGAGAAATCAGCTCAACCTCCAACAAACTATCCCATTCACGTAGAGATGACACTGATGCCAGGAAATGACACACAGATATGCTCTGCCAAAGGGGATGATTAACCTTCTGTACAACTAGGATGTATGCAAAAACCAATGTGTTGATTAACTAAGATAGTGTATACAGAACAAATGGCTCCTTGTCAGACAGCGTTGACCCTAACACTTAAACATTTAGCATTGAGGAAATATTACTCATCATTCCTTATCACTGCTCATCACCACGTCTCTCGGCTTACTCCATGTGACGTGGCTCCAACACACGGAAAAGTGCGGCGCAGTCACAAGGACGGTGATCTATGTGAATGTTGTCTGTCCAAATACCTCTGAATCATCTCAGTAAATGAAAAACACAGAATTTGTTTGGTTTTGTAAAAATCTAGCCTAGTGAGTGTATTGTTTAAATTTGCTCTAAGTCACTCAACATTCTGAAAACAGACCACAGCACAACTGGGTCCATAATTTCCTGATTACACTTGAATGACAATTATAAAAATAGAGAAGCGCACAGGCACAAACACGTCCACAATCCTTCAGATATTTTTAACAATCTGGTAAGAGAACAACTTTATGCTTCATTTATTCACAGCAGGTCACCCTAAAAGGACAATATAGAAATGCCATGACTTAACTGCCATGACAAAGTCACATCAAACTCTAATCTCCAAAAACCTATTGCATACCAGAGACTAAATCCCTGTAGACATATTATCTTTCAGGGATTTTTGTTAACTTCAATATTTTTTTATGTCAAGCCCTGCGTTCAAGTTCAAAAGCTTTGAGAGGAGACTGGAGTGTCTTAGCGATCCTGGACGACACACACGGGGAGAAATGCGTCTCTTACGGTTCATTTTGCATCACGCCTTTTCAACGAATTACAATTGGCAAAATTAGAAATGTGTGGCTACGCTCAGTTATTAAAAATCAAGTCATACACTGGCCATAAGGAGACATGGAGCAATCCGGAGTAATAAGTAAATAATTCATAGGAATTGTGCAACTGTGAAACCCCGATATTACAAATAACCTATTTAGAAATGTTCGTCGTAGTACCATAGTTTCATGAATAGTTTCAGGCTACGTAAAATCAATCCAACGTGCATCCCTACAGATGCAGGACACGCTCCGAAACCCGCATGGATTAAAGAACTTTTCCACAAAAAAAAATAACCACGCTGTGTTCATCGCTCTAACTCACAATGTTTTCCCATCAGCCGTCATCATCAATTTTAATGTCATACAACACAGCTGTTAAGCATCCTGACAAAACCATGTGCAGCAGAGTATCAGATAGTAGTTTTGTCCATTTCCATGATTTAGAGCCGAGCCACGACTGAAATCCCAATTCCGGTCCAGGAGGACTACACGCCACTAAACGCTAGTCCTACGCGCTGGGTTTATCCCCGAAGGCACTGCGTAAATCCGACGCGGAATCCCCGACAAATCTTTCAGTTTTTAACCTTCAGAGTTTAACGCTGCAAGAGGAACAGGCACAATTTGGGCATGCAGCTCTCTCTGGCTTACAGTGGATGAAGGGCATATGAAGCGCCAAACGTAGAGAATCCAGTCATTATAGGGTCCCAAGTTGAGAGAAATAGCAGGTCATTACATTTTTCTACAATTCTCCCCGGGGCTAGTTATACGATCCAAATGGACAGGTTCGAAATGAAACCCGCCCGAGCGCCGGAGTGCGCAGAGCGGGCTTGGCGCAGCTAGAACAGGTGCAACACGCCTCCGTCACCTGGCTGGTGCAGTGGCAACCTCACACCCAAAACCTGGCTATAATGGCATCACGGCACTCAAAAAAAACAGTCCTGTTGTGGAAACTAACGGCGTGACAAGCCTCTTTTCTTACCTGTAATCTATGCAGATATCACTTCACAGCCGCATCGACACTGCGGATAAGAGGCACGTCCAGAGCAATCCCCAACTCCTTTTACTCCCCCCAAAAATGAGAAACGCTTAGAATAATGTTATATCCTGATCAAACGGCTTGTCCACTTTAAATCCCCGGTAGAGGTGTAGATAGAAGGCGACTCCTGCACGGGAAAAAGAAATAGCAGCAGACTTCCAGCAGCATCCCCGATCAGCAGGACTCTAATACGCCGCTCTGAGCTCTCTGAGACCCGCGAGCTGCACCTCCCATCCCCCGGCGAGGACGCACTTGGTATGCCGTTGGAAAAGCCGCTGCGCCGTATGGGATACCGCAGGAGGCTGTGCTTGTGTGCGTGTGTGTGCGTGTATATGTGTATGTGTGTGCGTGTAGAGAGCGTGTGTGTATAGATGTGACTCAGTGCGGTGCTCCTGCTCAACTGAGGTGCTGAGGGTGCTGCAGCGGAGTGCGAAAGGAAGAGAGGGAGTGCGGGAGGGACGGAGAGGGAACGAAGGAGAGAGAGGGAGAGAGAAAGACAGAGAGAGAGAGAGAGAGGTGCGCTGCCTCGGAGTTTGCAGCTTCGCGGCGGATCTTGTGGCTCGGGAAGGACTGAGTCGATGGCGCTTCACCCAGTGCAAGAAGCGACTGTTTTTTCCTTTTCTACCAAGGGATCCCGAATCGCCCACAGTAACATCTCGGGTCTGGAGGGGGGCTGCGTTTGGGTTACATTTACAAGACTCTGGCAAACACCCTGAGCACGACACAAACCAACAAACCCTTTATTACCATGATCACGTTCATGATCATGTCTTTAAAAGCAGCCACAAAGTGCCTTTTGAGGTGAAACAACTCCACTAGTGTAGAGCGTTTGGATTTTTAATCTTTAAAGAATCATTAAAAAAAGTTGATTTCCAGGTTTAACAGTTGCACCCTTAGACTGACATTTTCACCTTAAAAAAAACAACAACATGACAGAGGATGTGAGATTAAACAGAGCTTATGCTTTGTTAAAATAGGAGGTTTTATGCAAGGTTTATGTAATGCATTGAGAATAGGATTTGGCAACGCCAAAGGGAATGTACACAAATACGCTACAATGCCGGGGTGAAATGATCAGATCATCGGATTTGAATATCTAATCGCAGGATCATTTAAAGACAGATTAGGCAACACAGCAACATAATTATGACACTTGCATAGTTGTAGGGGATTAGGATCTGCATTTTTGTTCTTTGATGATCTTTTTAGCATGCTTCAGGAGTGTATCCTCCCCCCACACATTTTAAGCAATTAATATTCTAAAGACCTAATTATGTAATCATGTCTTTAACGAAATAAGCAGTGTGGGGGTACAGGAATAATGCTCTTTTTAAAAAATAATAAAATAAGCTATTAAGCCTTCTTATCTACATATGAAAACAATTCAAAACAAATCCATCAACATCTACTAAATATTGCGCACTATATTGAGTCAATATCAAGGGGTCTTTTATTTCCATCTCATGAGATCACTTCCAAATTAAGTCCTGTGATATTAGTATTTCAATGGAGGGTCTGGGGATTTGGCAATGTGCTCAATGAAAACTAAAACATAAACAACTTTATGAAAAAAAAAGAGAATGCGCCCCTCGACCCTTATCTTATATCCATGAACCTCAAAGAGTGATAACCGCTTGAGATGGCGTGTATGTGTTGGTGGGGGTCTTTTGGGGACGTGTATCCGTGCCTGCTGCAGCATCTCTCTCTCATTTATCCCCTCCTCCTCACTCCCTGCTCTCACTTCCAGAGGGCTTCCTCGCTTTGAAACACTGCATCAGAGCCCCACCTACAGGCCAAAGAAACTTTACAGCCACTGACACTGACTAATCTAAACGGAGGCAAAGTGTATCACCGGCTCTGCAGTGCTCTGTGACCACAGCTCATTTTAACATTTTTTTTTCTTGCACCTTAACCCAAAGTCTGTGACAACTGTACAAACCCTAATGTTATACAAACATCATTAAACAACTTTAAAGTCGAGCTTCTACATTAAAACCTGCTGCCTCAGAGAGTATTCATGCTAATTATTTTAGTCCTGTAAGATAATAGACTTTCCAGCTTTTTCACAGCAGTCATTGTGGACATGAAATAGTACGTAAACACAGGTGTTACCAACGATATTAATTAGGTTATGGTACATTCAGGTCAAACAGAGCCAGGGTGCTGCTGTGGTGCATGTTAGCTCACTGGAAAAGGCTCTGCTGCAATAAATGGGACGGAGCCTTAATTGGTATCATTGGAAACACCTGCGTTGACCCAAAATGGCTCCTGTGGAGAAGGTCTATTGCAGGAATGTCGGTCGCCTATAGCTTACTAATGTATGGCCACTGGTCTCTTGAGTGGAGGGGGGACTCAAAACCTGAAAGTGGCTTGCGTGCTACTGTTTTAAAAGGCTGAAAAACAGCTAACACTGACTTTAATAGGGTTCATTTAGTTTGCATGCAAGCTAACCTTTACCAAGTAACTACTTTACTTTACTTTACTGAAGTAACGTGCAAAGATTAAGACGGAACCATTTAAAAACCTCACTTACCTTGAATATTTTCCACAGCTGTTTATCGAATAAGTAAAACCCGGCGTTCAAATGCATCTCTGTCACAAATTTAACCTCCATTAAGACGATAAAGTAAACAACAACAAGGTTAAAGCGACTTAATGGTTGTAAACAAAGAGGAGGAGTCAGAGCACCGATTCACGCCAGGTCGGGGTCACGTGACTACAATCTCGCGCACCTGTGTTCTTGCTGCCTCCATGATTAAAAGCTCACATTTGGAGCTATTGCTAAAGAAATATATACTGTAAAATGATCACAGCAGTACATTTGACCACATAATTGGTACTTAGCCAGGCTATAGCTCAAGCATATAGCCTATTGATTTGTGTAAGAACATTTAATTCAAACAGGCCTGCATAAAAATGTATAAATGAGCCTGCACACATAACTTTGAAAGTTTTTCTTTGCCTTTAGGTGTGTTTAATTATTTAGACAACTTCATTCCACACTGTATGCCGAGAGGCTGTGGTGGCTATTAATGGCTTCAGTTGTACATAAAAATTCAGCCTCATATACTTGGTATCTTTGGTATCTTCTACTAGAATATAAAGTAAAGTTCTGTGGGTGTGAAATGCTTCACCAGACCAGACAAATTTGCAAAGATGGACACGCTGGTGGGACTGGAAAAGCACTCTGCTTCTTGACAGGGTAACACTTCGTAGCTGTTTAAAAAATCAATACAAAGAATTGGCTAAAATGGCTTTTTATAAGCAAGTCAACACATAAAAACAAACAAAAAGGTTTTTAGTCTAACAGTCCAATGTCACCTCTGAGGAAGACTGACCTCTTGTAAATAAATTCACACAATAAATCAACAATACCTGTGTGTTGGGGGGTGGTCGCTATTTGCCCAAATCTCTCTCTCTGACAGGTCATTGATTTCAGCATGTCAGCTCTGTGATCATTTATTGTACTTTGCCTGACAGACGCTGAGGGCATCTCTTGAAGTCATTTGAAGGATGAAAATGCATAGATATCAACAGACCAATTGGCTTCATTTAATTATTCAACACAAGCGCAGAGCTAAATCAACAGTCTGTGGATCTCAATATCAGATAGCTTTCAAAGCACAGCAAATCAATGGTGCTGCAATCTACAGTGACAATAGTAATTCCATGAAGGGTCAGGATCGCATGACCTTATGAAATTAATGTTAAGGTCACAGGTCCATGGGTAAATCAAACATGCTTGGACCAAATGATAATGGGTCTGTATAATTATGTTTTATCATCAGCAGCCATCCTATCTGTGTGCTGCATGGGCGTACATTAATTGAATCCAAGGACACACAGGTTTGTGTTGATAGCTTAAACACACAAGACTATTTTGACTTTACAGCACACTTAAATATATAGATTAGATGAGTAGGAAATTTATATGCATGTCAGGCATGGTGTTAAAGACAAATATTTTAACGTCCACTGTTGTCTCTGACAGTAAAAACAACATACAGTAATATTGATGCCAGAACAACCTGTTAGTGTGACTGTTGGCAGCTTAGCAGCTAAAGGCATTTCAAAAGTAATTCATATTCATTTGTTCCTCGGAGATGAATCTCTAAACAATGTTTGTTTGCTAATTTGTTTTCAACAATGTTTCCTCACTGTCTTTACTTCTAGTCCAATAACAGTTAACAAAATGTGAGTCGATTTAAGGAAGGTTTTAAATGTTGGTAAAACAATCTAAGTCTTATGACATGATTTTCCTCAGCAGATGGAGTTGCACAGTTGTCATTGAATTGTAGATTGAAATCTGAACATTTTAAAGTCTTTGGACACAGCCATTGGCAAAATCACATCCAATAGTGGCTAGAGCTTTCTCGGCAGATGAAGTTGTCCAGTTGTCATGGGATTGCACATATTGCAATGACCATTTTTCCCAAGTTATCTCTAAGGTTGAGATTAAAAGTTCCTTTTTGTAGTTCTCCCGTTGTTTGGGGCATATTTTTGGACAAATTGAAAGCCTAGTTTTGGATGAATTGTGCATGAAGCCTAGATATAAAACCATATGGTCATCTTACTGAATTGCAAGTATGAGAGAAATAGCAACAGGGCATGCCAGGTCACTGTTGTACATGTGTTAAAGTATAAATTTGAACGTTGGTCTATTAAGAGCTCAGTAAATCTTTCTCTGCTGTGTGAAAGCCGGTGTCTGCGAGGGCAGAGGAGAAGAAGAAGATGCTCGCTCTGTGTTGGCTCTTTATTAAAATGCACTGACCAATCTGACTTCCCCATTTGTCTTGCAAATGAGATGATGACTTATGGAGGCAACATGAATAGCTTTGATGAAGCCTCCTTTTTAATGCAGTCAAGTGGGTTGGAGGGAGGTGCATGTGTGTATCTGTGTGTCTGTGTGGGTCCTGTTGCCAGCTGGCACGGTGTTATTTCAGCAGCTCTCCTCATCTTACCAAAAAAACCATGCATGTGTGCGTGAGCGTAGCTCCACATAAGCCTGCGTCACATCCCTGTGTCCTTTTGAATTAACTCGGTGAACCCCTTTAAACACAGCTGTACATGGTTTATCTTAAGCCTGTGGGGATACAGAGATCACCCCACAGTGGTAGACTGTTCCCGGGGGTCTTCCCCTTTCCCCCCCACAAGCCCCAACACACACACCCTACACATACACTGTATCACCCACATAATAGACATTCATCACACATCTGTCACTGTATATCCCTCAATGCAGCAGACTGCTAAATCACGCATACAAAGCGTGTATATATCCGCTTTATGGTCAATTTACAAGTCATTTCTATCCTGGGGATGATAATATTTATGAGCTGCCAATAGCGATGCCGGATTTAGTGTGTCCATCTTCATAAAAGTGTCTGCCCATTTCCTTCACTCTCTCAAAGGCTTATTGCCTCCTGGTTTAAATCACACTGAAACACTGGAGATGTCAGTCATTTTCGTGGAAAATCTATTAGCGTGTCGCTGAGCTAATGAAGTTTTATGTGCTGTATGGACGCAATGAATGACACTCTGATATCCCATTGATTTGGATAGTAAATAGGGTTTCAATTTTCTGTCTGTTTTGTGAGCTACTGGATAGTAAATTATATTGAACCTGACATTTCTGTATATGTTGTGTTGTGTGGTGTGTGTGTGTGTGTATGGGCGGGTGCGTGAGGGTGGATGGACTGGTGTGTTAAACGTGTTACTCAGTCATATAATTAGTTAGTTTGCATATTTATGACTTACTGCCTTTTGTGTAAATGTGTGTTTCAGTTTTTATTCCATCATGTCCTGTGTGTGTTTATTCATCCATGCATCATCTATATCAGCCTCCCCATCAGGCTAGCAGATGCTTGTCTGTCTGTCCGTATAGCTGTGTGCATGCATGTGTGTACATGCACACCACACACTCCAGGGCCAGGTGAGTCAGTGTTTTGCCAGCCATTTCTCCAGAGATCCAAGCTCATGTCCATGGAGATCCAGACCATGCCACCCCCACCGTGCCTCGTTCTGTCCCCCCAGAATTAAACTCTTCCGTTGGGATGGGTGGTGCAGATGGTCAGGGGGCTGGAAACTGGGGACACATATTATACATGCAAAGTGATAAAATAGAATCAGGCTCAAAATTAAGAACACTTTGTGTGAGCATGTCCTATGTCTTTCAAAGACTAAAAATAATGATACGCCTGCGTGACAGAAAATAACTAGTAAATAATCTGTATTTGTAATCCGTAGAACATTGCAGAGAAGCAAACACAAAAAAAACTAAGCTACAATTTTCATATCATGGTAAATTTGAATGAACAGTACAATATTCACCTTGTTGCTTTGCTTTGTGCTGGCATTGTCAACTGGTGGTCTTTTGCATGTGGAAAAGAAGACAAGAAGCAAGGGGGAACAGATGCTCTGTGATGGCCCAGTGGCGCCCGGTAGCCCACTGTTGGCTTGGCGTGTCATGGCCCCAAGTCCTTTTTTGCGGCCAGCAAAATGATAACAGCGTCTTTGTCTCTTTCACAAGGCAAGGCAGACTGATAAGGACCAAGCCAGACCATCCTGTGTTAGAGGGCACTTGTATTTCACTCATCTATGCTCCCTCTTTTTGTCACACGCAAGCAAACACACACACAAACACACTGATGGTTCTGGGAATCCATTGCTGTGGTTTGTGGATATAATCTATCGACAGTATCTTTCACCAACTTGACCAGGAGCTTTCAGCACAATATCGACTGGCACTGTTCCACATTACACACCATCACTATTCCTCTTTCCATTTCCCCTTTGGAATGCATCCATTTGCCAAATGAATGTGTGTGTTCATAACCTCTATCTGTAATAGCTTTACTTTGTAGGTCTGAGTCTTTAGATATTTTGTCATGTGGATATTTATCTGCTCTGATATTCTTGGCTTAACTCAATGGGTATTTCTGAGGATGTTTTTGTGCAGTTTATTTTGGGTCCTGTGACCTGCAGTAAAACCATCTTCAAAAAAGCAAATATAGCCCTCTGCGCAAACTACATTCAGCATACACGAACATGTCACTTAAAATCAGCCTGAAATGTGTCGGAATGCATCATGTTAAATATTCAAAGACAGGAAAGTTTCTTACGGACATGACAGCACAAGAAAATCAAAGACGCAGACACACAAAAGTTTGCTGCTTGAAACACATGGATGGAGAAACTGAATGATTAATCCCCCTCCTTCCCATAATTCCTCCATCCTTGGGCTTCTATCCCACCTTCTCCACGGATGATGGTGTTGCTGAAAAAATGGCATGGACGTCCTTTAAACCTTCACTGAATATAGATTAAAATACGTGCATTTTACCATATCCATACACACGATGATATGTGATGAGTACCACTAATAAGATGAGGAGGGAGGACTAGGAACGGAAAACATTATATTACCCACAAATGTTATTTTCCCTGTTAATTGATTGAACACGCGGAACACATTTACATTTTAAATTGATCATTGTCTTCCAAGTCTGACAGAAGAGCTGTAAATGGTGTAATTATGCATGCATGAATACGTGCCATAAACACGCCGTGTCATTACACTGTATGTGTTACCATAAGCAATGAGTGACAGACTATATCATATTCATTTTGCATGCAGGTTTTGACAGAGGGAACGCAGCACTTTGTTAACAAACAATAGCTGAGAATGCTCTGGCATGTAGATAAAACGCTACAATGCAGCCATATTTGACAATATTTTGCACCAAAGCTGCAAATATATGAATGAAGACAAAACATCACATTGCTATTATCTGTCAGCAGTCAATAACCAGGGCACAACACACACAGACAAAGCACATCTTTGATTTTATAAAAGCTGCGTGAGAACAGATAGTTAAATGCACCACATCAACACATCCAGGGGTGTTTGTCAAACAACATGCAGGAGAGCATCTTTATTTAAAAAAAAACCTTCAATGGCTGCCCAAGATGCAGCATTTGTTGTCTGCACGTGCAGTCACAGTCACTGAAGAAATCCCTTTTAATGCGTACGTCCTGGATCTACCCTGCCTTTGCTAATCCTCCATTGAATTATTTGTACTGTAGTTGTAGTAATACTTTATAATCCCTCTCTGAGTTGCTTGTGATGTTTCTACGATTAAAAAAAAAAAAAAAAAAGAAGAAAAAGCACCAAACACACAAACCAAAACAGTATGTATCCAAGCGTGCATGTTTCTAATAAGGTCAGGGGGAAAATTCATTCTGATCATTCCACAATGACATTGCAGTAGAAACAAACTGTTCAAACGGTGTGTAAGCCTTTGGTGAATAGAGTAGAAGCAAATGAGGGTATTGTGTCAGAAAAGCGGAGCCTTTCCTGCATTACTAAGCCATTACTTTTAAATTTCGGCTCAAAAGAAACCATAACTTGATTTTATCAAAGCAATTTTACTTGCAGATAGAGATGATGTGCAGCAGTAAAAGGTGAAATGGATATTTCAGTCTACAGTTGTTGTCACAAATAAGGGGTTAGGAAATAGCTTCATTACAGCTTTCACTGCAGAAGGAATTGTGTAAACTGGTAAACAATACCTGCCAGAACCAACCAAACCACACAGCAGTTTAGTCATGGGCATCTGATGATACTGGCACTACAATCAACAAAAACACAGGGCCATATTTAATACACCTACACAGACAAGGGACATGCATACAAACACATGGATGTACATAGAAATCCTCTGTATCCAATGGAAATGTCATCAATGTACAAAGGAAAGCAGTCACACTAAAGGATATCCACTGCAATGCAGGGCTGGCATGGAGGGTGTAAAAGTAATTTAACCACCTTTCAAATTCTAAAATAGCGTTGCTGCAACACTTCCAGAGCATTTACACATACTTTACACCTGTTAGAGCGCTTAAAGTGAGTAACCTCTCCGTGCTTCTTTTGCAAATTCTGCAATTCTTCGCTTCCACTGAATCCTGTGAACACAGAGCAACCGTCAACCCACCTCCCACTCGTGTTACACAGGAATTTTAAAAAAAGTGAACCCGCACACACAACATTTACCGATGCAGATTCAATGGAGCAGACGGATAAAAGACCCCAAAGTAAGTGGCCAGCTATCAGCCATTATGTTGAGTTTTTAGATCAGCGTTGTTAAGTTAAAACAACACATACTGAGAACAAATGTTACGCTGTCATTTCGTTTTAGCAGATGTTCTTCATTTTTTGAATCCAAATGTAAACTAGAGGGTAGACTCGCCAGCAAAATTCAGACCCAAAGAAACTGCTACACATCCCAAAATGACTGACAGATCATTTAATTCAGGAAATAACACAGCACAAGATCGGAATCTAAATTATTATTGTTTTCTGAAGCTGTTAAGAAGTTGTTTACATCAGTAATTACTGCAAACACAGCAGTAGATTTGGCAAGTAGTTTTATGATCGGTCACAGAAAATGCTTATCTTTCATCTATAAGTCATACTGTTCACTCATGTATGTGACAACCCTGTCTCCTAGAAATGATGTCTATGCACTGCTAATTTGCAAGAGAACTTATATATTTTGGAGGGATTGTAATGCTGCCCCAGTAGCGTTGTTAGTATCTAGATAATGAGGAAGTGTTAATTACATATTTGGCAAGTCACAAAATGTCAATATTCTGTACCAGTCAAAATATGACACATTGCAATACAATATCTGCTGCAACCGCAGCGTTATTACACTTTTTAATGGTCATGTTAAGGTACTTGCAAAAGATCATGATCCTGGTTTAATATGTGCAAGATGTGCTTAAGGCATGTTTATTAACGTTTAATGGAAAGCACAATCTTTTCCTAACCTGAACCATGGTACTTTGATTGCCTAAATGTAACCACAGATGGGGATCAGGATCCAAACCCTGGCTTCTGGCATCCAAATCCCACACTTTGTCGCCATAAACACCTCCCTATGACTTTTGTGTGGTACATAAATGTAGCATTTCATTCATTTGAAAAAAAAGTTGCCTGTGAACATAATCCAGGCAGTAATTGCTTTTCTCAGCAGAGCATAATTGGGGAAATGTAAACTCTCCAATTTATTGTTCTGTTTATACTAAAACACTGATTCGTGGCAAATATGAATTGTGTTTTATTTAAGATTGTTTCTGAGATCCATGAATCTGATATGGTCCATCTCTCCATCCGTCACAACCCTTGCAGGCCCACGATACACTGCAGCCCTGCTGCAATGGAAATACTGTGTACTCTTCAATATCATTGCTATTTCAAAAAGTTCAGCACTCCACATTACACACACCAGTCGTGACATCTTGCGAAGAACGTGCGCTTTCCCTCGCACATAAACACACACACGCACACAAACACACAAAAGAAGAAGTGGATGAAGGGGAAGACTTCAGCAAGCTGACAAGCAGAAGATTAATCCATCTTTCCCAGCCAGTCACTCCCACACCCTCCCTCCTCCCGGTTCTCCTTCCAGCCTCATTGTTTTCAATAAAGTGTCAAGACTGGCCGTTTTATAATCACATTTGTGACTTGGGATCTGGGATTCAGATGCAATCAATGTCTATTAGAATCACAGGGTTATTGATTGAAAGAAGAGAGATGGTGTGAGCGATCTTTCCCATTTTCATCCTCACTCTCAAATATTGCACACACATTTACGTAGTCTCTGTATGTTCCTGTCTACAGGTTGCTGCTACTTTACTGTTAGTAACTGGAGCATCTCATTGTTAGAACAGACTAACCAACAGGGCTATTCATCATATTTGAGAGGACTTTTAATGCGTGCGTTGACTAAGTATCAATTTACCCTAAAATTCAAAACATGGTTGTGAGTGATGACTGTGATCCTATTACATGAACTGCAGTTTTCATTTAGTCTAAATAAGTTCTAGGAAATGTTGATATTACGTGTGTGTTGACAGGCAGTTCAAAAAGTGTGTATTTGTGCGACAAGACAAAATACAGAATGTGGAAAAGTGTTAACCCTACACACAGCTCTTTCTTCCTGTATATGTGTGCTGGCATACAGCAGTACTTGTCAGCCAGAGACTGTGCAGCATTTCCACACACAAGGTGACATTTAGGGGACAGTTTCACACACTGAGGATATGGCTTCTTTAACTGCTGTTCATCACCTGCTTCTAGAAAACGTCACTCAGCCTTACGATGGCTATATATCAGGATACATGCACGTGTGTGTGTGTGTGTGTGTATCAGACAGAGTGTATCTTTACCCTATTTTCCCACTGAGTTGTACTGTATTTTTTTTTTTTCCTTTTGAATATTAATGTGCCTATGTCAAATGCATTTTTTGGGGGGTGGTACAGGTGATGACACTGTCAACTTTAACAGGACCTTCCAGCTCACAAAGGTGTACTGTGTCTGAATCATGTCCCTGATGTCCTGGTCAACCTTCATTTTGGCTAATTAAAAAAAATGCTCCTCCAATCAACCTTTGCCAAGCTACTTTCCTGTCAAATAAAAGCTGATTAACTGGAAACATTTAAGACTAAATCAGTATCTCCAGCTAAAGCAGCTCAAGAGAGAAAAAAAAAGAATGGCTTTTTGATTTAAAAAAGAGAAGAGAGAGAGAGAAAGAATTTGTCCTTATCGATAAAACTACCAACCTTACTGTTGTTTGTTTTCAATCTTGTTGTGGAGGATTTCTCTTTTTCTCATCAAAGGTCAGGTTGACCTCTAAAGCAACACAGCTGGAGCTGGAATAAGTGGAGCTCTTTCCGTGCGAGCTTTATTTACACGGATTTGATCGGATTTCTGATCAAAAAATTCCAACTGGATCAAAATGTTATCAGTGGATTCAGTGTATTGTCAGATTGTGTACTTCTGTGAAAATTGTCTTGCATCAGAGGCGTATTCTATTTTACATAATGGCAAAATAAATAAATATAGTAGAATAAAAAACAAAAAAATAACATCTGCAGTGCACTTAGTGTTACCAAAACAGCTTTATTTTTGGAATGTGGAAATATTTTATCTGGCCTTGACTCCTTAAAGGGGTTAAGACTTTATTGTTAAGGTTAGAATTGAGTTAGGGAAAGGGTTGGGCTTTTGTTGGAATGGATAAGGTTAAAATGGTAGGCTATAGGGAATATATTATGTTACTGAGAGTATAAGAGTGCAAAAATGTGTGTGTGTGTGTGTGTGTGTGTCTGTTAAACGGCCTCAAGTCCCAGGACAACTCATTAAGTGTGTAGACCTTCTGTAGAAGAATAAGGAGAGCTGGACACTGTGCTGCAGTCTGCACTCAGCATGCCAGTCACACATAGAAACCTGTGCATGTGTGCGTGTGTGTGTGTGTGTGTGTGTGTGTGAGAGACATGCACATCCAAATCAGAGTTACAAAAAAACATGGACTGTTTTTTGCCTCTCACACACCCAAAAGTGCAGACACACACTCACTCTCTCTCTCTCTCTCTCTCTCTCTCTCTCTCACACACACACACACACACACACATAAAACTTACAAAGACTGACATGGATTTATGTTCACCACTGCTCAAGGAGACAAGCCTTGGGAAAAGGGACAAATTCAACGAAAGAATAGGAACACCCATTGTTCAGAATGACACAAACACACCCAAACAGACACACAGAAGAACACACTCTCCTCTACCCTTAAATGGAAATGGCTTATTGACCATGCAGTGTTTAAAGCAGACTTGTGTATGTGCGTGAAAGAGAGAGAGAGAGGCTGTTGATTTAGTCACTGCATGCTACTGTGCACCATCTCCTTAATGGAATAATTGAGTTTAGGACTTCTATTGACATATGCAGGCATGTAAAAAGAAACACACACACACACACATGCTCAGACTTATAAATGCTGATGGACAGAGAAATCTGTAGACCACATTCCCTGTGATTATTGATAAGAATCCCTTGGATTTGAGTTATTTGAATGGAAATGAAGCAGAGGATTATGTTTGGTTACTGTCTTGGGGTGAAATGTGTGTGTTTCCATGAAATGGAATTTGAGGAAGTGATTTGTGAGACGACTGGGGACAACGAGATTCTAATGAGCGTTTGTTTGATTTAGGAATTGGAAACTGGAACGTCTTTTCTTCATGCTGATTTGCTCTGTTAGTGATAAAATAAACACCGTTCATGTGCATGCGTGTGTTTTCTTTCTTCTATCCGTTCTTCCTCCGATACTTTCATCCCTTCTCGCACCTTGTGCTGTTTCCTTTTGTCTAAACTTCATTCTTAATCCCAAAAACACACAGAACAAAATGAGATCTTAACAAAACTAGAGATAATAAAAAGAGAGAGGGTAAATGAAGGAGAAATGACGTGAATCTTTTGTGCGGCTCGCTTTCTCCACCAATCTTCCTCTCAGTCGATGAACGAGAGAGTGGGGAAAACACAAACAAAAGGAAAATAGGCTGTGCTTCTCCATCTATCCTCAGCCTCCTGACAACTCCACAGCAATCGATAATCAATCCCTAATCTCTCTCATCTCTCTCTTTCTCTCTTAGTCTTTTGCTTCATCCTCTCTTTCCTTTCGAGCCCTTCCATGTCATCAGCTAAGATATTGAACCTGCTGCGAGGGCACGCACAAGGCGGTGCAGACACACAAAGCTAATTTTTTTTTTTTTTAAACACATATACGAGTAAAAACAAAACAGCCACTTACAGTGCGCGATAAAATGCTAAAGGCACAACAGTCCACACATCTGCAAAAACACAAATTTGATCAAAGCAAACACAAACACAGGTTAGCGCACTGAATACTCGCAATTCTCTTCATGCTGCTGTTTCCCCTTGTTTCCCGTCTTTGTGCTAAGATAAGCTAATCCGCCGCAGCGACATATTTGCTGTACGAACATGCTGCATGAGTGTGGTATTGATCTTCTCATCTGACTCTTGGCAAGAAAGCAGATAAGCGTATTTCTCAAAATGCTGAATCCTCCTCAAAAGGCCTATAAGGCTGCACATCTTTAACCACTAAATATATCATAAAAATAAAATATGACAGAAATATAAAGATTACCGACTGAAATATACCTCCAAGAAAATCAATTAGTCTCCACAGCATTGTCCTTTGCTGCCCTAGATTTGATTGATGTTTAATTTAAGCGTCTTTTAAGGGATACATTATAATTACACATTGTCACCTCTAAATCAAAATCTAACATCCCAGGAAGTATGTTTATATTGGAGAATTGTACACCTTATGATTTAGGTCCACTGCTAGCATTTAGTGTCAATACAGATAGTAATGTGCCTTTTATGTAGTGAGGTGGAAAGTGAAGGTGTTGGACAGACATGTAGCGTGTCCAATCTGCAATCTGTTTTAGTTGTCTACCTGCAACCATATCTGGGATTTTGAAAAAAAAAAAAAAAAATCCTCCCAATCCCTGTTGGAAATCCTAGAGATGCACACATCTCTATGTCTCTATGGCTGATAATGTCTCTGTAGTGGCAGCCTCTGCTCTGGAGTTTCACTGAGGCAGAAACAGTCTCCTCGATGGCTCACCCCATAAGAAACTGCAGCCACACACACACACATAGAACATTTATATAAACCACTCACACGTAGAAGCAATAAATCTACCTCTCCTTTACCTTCATGTACTTTCACAGGTGGCTATTGCTTTAGGAAATGTTAATCTTGCCCACATGGACATGATAAGAGACGGGAAGGGAAATGAAAGAACAAAATGGGAGACAAGAGAAGAGGGACTGAGGTTGCCAGAGATCAAATAGCATTTAATCCACCTACTTTTGTATCTATATGGACTCTGTGATCAACCTTACCATCTCTTCTGTACTTGCCAACCTTATTTTCTTCGTATCATGTCCCTGTTTTCTTCTCAATTTTGGTAAAGAGCGCAAAAATATTATGTTATAATTGAAAAAAGAGAGATGGCAGAAAGAGGAAAAGGTGAAAATGAGTTAGTCCCTGTGTTATACATTCACAGCACACTGAATAAGAACAGTGACGCTGTTAGTGGAAGCCACCTGCTGTTCTGGCATAGGTGTGTGTTTCTCTCTGTGTGTCTGCATGTATGTGTTTATCCCCTGCTGTGGTTATTAGGGAAGAGAAGGTGTCCCACTCAACACCTGTCCAGCTGCTTGGCTATAGCAAATTCACACTCAATTGCTCGTGCAAAAGAGGAAAATAGGGAGATAACACTATTTAAGCCCAGCTACTTTCACATCTTGTTGGGTCTATTACTTCGTGTGTCTGTGTGTAATGAGCATTCACCTGCAGGTCAATCTGCATCCATGGCTGACTGCGCACACGGGTAGTCATGGTATTAAAATGGCCACATGCTACAAAATCTTCTCTCTGTGTCTTCTATCATCCTTTAAAGGGCTTCATTTTAGAAGCAAATTCATTTCCCAACACGAAGAGGTGTTTGAAAGCCTCTACAAACTAAATCCTCGTCGGGAAATACTGACTCTCTCTTCTTCTGCCTAAAATCTGTCAAATTTAATATATGGGGTCGAACATTTCCCGCAAGCTTAAGTACTAATTGTTCCACATAGGTAATTAAGTCATGACCTCAGAGTCAATGGAAAGTAAGCTAGACACAAGACATTTCTCTAATGAGTGCAGGAACGGGCTGTCAGTATCATCACTGCTAAATGAGATGAGAAATCACATATGTAAAATATATGGAAGGGATTTTCGTGCTTATGTTTGCATGTAAATATGGTGCCCTGCCATAAACTAATAACTCTGCTGAATAAAGTTTCATCCGTTTGTCTTGCTGGCCTACTTGATGTCTGGTTTTCTTTATAAGATAGTTGTGTGGTTTGTGAAAAAATATGTATTTAATCATCAGTGACATAAAAGACTGCCATGCCGAATATAACCTGATCTGTAAACACTATCTTTATCACTGCTGTTATAAAGTCTGACATTCCTGCATCTGGTTTTGGATCTGTTGCTATGGGAAAGGAAATAAATGTAAATAAGAAAAACAGAGCAAGATCCTTAATGTTCTTATCTACTTTCAGCCCTGAGGTGGTTTCTCTTTTCTTTTTCTTTTACTCTTAAATGCATTTAATGTTTCCAGCACACATCTTCAAAAGGTGGCTTATTAAACAGCCGATGAACCATTTTGCATTTCTCTCGATAACAAAAAATCTAAAAAGGCTACACGTGCGTTGTTTTCTCCGCAGGAAACAGAGATCCCAATTTCAGCGGGATCATGCCATAATGGTTGGAAACCCTGCTGGAGCGGGTGGTTGTTGGATTGAAAAAGAAACAACAACCAAAAGAAACAAAAAAAGCAGTCCCGCACAGGCCTCTGCAGCAATGACTAAAACATCAAAAAGACAACTTGAGATTGAAAATACAGTATTTTTGCACCTGCTCCCCCTTCTCACTCTTAAAGACAGACAGTGAGCAAACACACTGACAGCAGCTTTTCAATTCCGCCTCATACAAGTGGTATGAGGAAGGGCGTCAGGAGTCACCGCAAACTCTGTTCGGTCCTTTTTTTTTTGGCTTTGTTCCACGGTCCCACATCTCCGCTCATTTGAAATTCCAAATGTAGGCACTTAAATCTCAAATCTTTTATTCATTGGTCTGATTGTGAAACTCGTAGGTGGTTTGAAGTGCTTATGGTCACTTCCCAAACGGCATTTAGTGATTACAAAGCTACGAAACAGAGTGGCTGCTTTTCACTCAGGTAGCACGATTATTCAATAAATTTGTTTGCTCTTATTTGCACATCTAGGGCCGCATATATTTAACAGTTCTGACATTCTCACATGTAAAAACAAACATACACACAACCTAAGCTTATTCAGTGGGAAGAGATTTGATGTCATTTTTACCCCCACACACAGTCACATGCATAAAATACATTGCTCATCGCAGCAAGCTAATTCAAAATCCTGCAGCCTCTCCCTGTCTTTCACGGTGACACAACTGCACACTTTCTCTCAATCACAAATACTCTCACAAACCTACCTGGAAAGACAAAAAAAAAAAAATCACATCACGATAGAGATGGCTTTGCAATGATGTATTAATAGCCAGTATGGAAAGTCAATAGACCTCATCCTCATCCTAATTCAATTCATAAACACACACTCACAAAATAGAGTACTCATCATTCTCAGTATTATGTTACAGGCCATAAAAAATGTGATGTGTAGTATTCATTCAATATGTTGTCATGGTGACTGCCTCCTGGCTATCTGTACTAGCTATGGCAGGAAAATATGTCCTGCAGTTCAAATACAACCTACATTTTAGTTACACGTTTCATTATTTCTGTGCAGTGAGTCAAAGGGAGGCTTCAGGAGACGATGTAAGTAAGTTTGTGTGTGGCTTTACACATATGTTGCAGCAGCATATTTTATCCTGTGAGAAGAGAGAGATGCTCATAAATACTGTAGGTCACCCATAAAACATCAGCAGATCAAAAGGAACAAGAAGAGAAACAGATGGAGCAGCACAGGAGAGACAATAGTGCATCAATATATATATATTTTTTTCAACTGTCACCACAAGTGGTTAAAATAAATCATGTCAGCAGTATAGCATAAAATGGAATTTATTGTACAATAATGTGTATGGTCTGTTATTACATTATATAATGTGAATTTGAGCATGATACACATTTGTAGTCACCCCCCCGCATGGGATCCAAAGTCTGCTAAATTTAGCAAATTATTGTGACATAATACTGCAGAATAACACATTCATAGTTGATATTCCTATCCAAATGAAATAATTAGATTGGATGAAAACAGTGAAGGACCTTGGGCATCGCAGGAACACACTCTCTGATCATATTAAATTGAGAGAATAACAATGACTGATTAATGGTTTTCATTAAAGCGCTACACCATTACACAGTAATTTTTCCTTTGAGAAAAAGATGTTTATTAGCCTGAAGCGCATGTCATCAGTATAAGGTTCTTGTATCTTAAACAGGAAAATTCAATTGGGGATGCTGAACACAAGTAATAAGGAGCTGTATCTATGCTGATACGGATGCTACAGATAATACCGGTTCACCTCTGGACAGAAGAAGCTGTTATCCTCTGTGTCCTCTACAATTAACCCACGAATGCAAAACAAGCGCAGTGCTAACCACGGTATATCCTATAGTAATGAAACCTGCCGCCTCTGGCTCGGTGTGAGTATGGGTAAGAAACAATTCAAGTCATAAAATGATGGTCAGCTCAGTGTGTGTGTGTGTGTGTGTGTGTGTGTGTGTGTGTGTACAAATAACAATTCCATTTCGATCACGATATTCATTCAAAGTGCTGAGCTGACACAAGCCAAGAAGCATCCTTTAGTGTCTATGGACCTGCTTCTATTACCTTCACTGCCACTTAAACACAATGAGCTCACCACATTGATAAGATATTACCCACCATCCCCTTGGGCTACCCAAACACAATACACACACACACACACCTCCGGGGTTAAACTCCACAAAAACCCTGATAAGCCAATGTCATTCACACAAAGCGTTAACACAGCACCATGTCGACTGCTCCATCAAAATCAATAATGGCCCTGGGGTGAGTGTTGTGGCCATGTTTAAGAGCAACAGCACAACACCAGGAGCAATAATAACCATGTTAATGAGCTCCAGCGAAAGGTCAAGGCTAAACAAAAGAATTCCTCCTTATAAATATTTAAGTGTGATTAACATTAGCAGTCCTAATTAAGCCATCAGTCTTTGCCCCGTGAAAGGGCCTTTGATTAGTCAACACTCAGGACGCCTCACTCCACTGAAGAGCAACTCTGCAGGGCCTGATGGGGAAGCTGTTGAGGAGGAGATGGCATGCTTATGGGCTGGGGGGAAGAGAGGGTGGTGCTATTTTTTTTTTTTTTTTAGCTAATAGCCGAATAAATGTGGATGATGGAGTACATTTAGAAATAGATCTCAAAACAGCCTCATCTGAGTTAAAACAACACATTCTCTGGTAAAATATGCACAAAGATTATGAGGAAATGGATTGTATGGTAGTCGCTATTTTATCATGGCTGACATTGCTTTGAAAGAAGCTGTTTAATCATCGTTTTGATTAGACTACATGGCTACTGGCCGGCACTATTAAGGTAATTTCTTCATACGTTAAAGCAAAGTACTAAAGTTTATGAACACATTTTATAAAGACAGCGGGTGAAGTCAGTTTTGGGAGATGCAGGAACCCTGAGATCCTTTCATGTATGTTGCAGCAGGGGAAAATGTCATACCTTCAAATACCTGCCAAATTTCTTTGCACGGTGAGCTCAGAGTCTATTTACCATCATATTAACAGATGTTAGTCGGTGGACACCACAGGGCTCAGTGGTTGGCACTGTCACCTCACAGCATGATGGTCCACAGATCAAATCAGGGCTCCAGACTCCGCTGCGTGGAGTTTTGTATCTTTAGAGTTTTTGATTTCCTCTAACAGTCCAAAGTCATGTAGGTCAGATAAAGTGGAAAGAGGTGAATGTTTTTCTACAGCTTTTGCAAAAGAGTGGTGACAACTCTTGTCTGATGTGTTTCCTCTCCCAAATTATGATGGTATATAGACTAACCCTGAAAAGAAACAAACAGGCAGACAATTTCAAGAGGAAAACATGCCCTCTCTAAGAGGTCAGATAGAGATTTAAATATATACAAGCTTTGCAAAATAAGGTACAAAAATGTCAATATGAAACTTTAAAAATATAAAAATTGAAAAGTTATCTCTATTTAATGACAGCTTAGCATTAAATAAGTAAAAGAAAAATGCATTGTTGTGACATTGAAAGAGACCAAACCCACACAGAGTGTGGGTGGGGCAGGGCTGGTACTATATTCTAATTTGTTGAGTTAATATAATCCTGCTAGAAAGTAGACCAGAATGTTGATCATTACTTTAGATCATTTCACATTTACAGTATATAATAATTTGAAAGCTGCCATAACGGTGTTCCAGATGGTTCCGTTCCAATGTATCTTTTGGATAGAGAGTTATATTCATTTGGGAGACCAGAAGCAATTCTGAAAATGTATGCACTACTAATGGACACACATGCATGTACACGCGCACACAAACACACAACAATCGATACAACACCAAAGCTTCAATGTCAAATTACAATATTCCAAACACACAGATGGAGTGAGTGTTGACCGTGTGTGTTGGTGTCCCTTGGGTTATACACAGATGTGTGTGTGTGCGCATTGTTGATGATGACTCCATGATGTCACCGGTCCCAATTTGACCGAGTCACAGACATCAAATGGAGATAATCATGTTTGAGTGTGTGTCTGCGCTGCAAAATGCCTCGAGGCGCCTTACGCAAACCGTTGGGGACAATGAGGTCTCAAACGCAAAGCATGCTTGAGTGTGTGTGTGTGTGTGTATGTAGGTGAGTTTGTGTGTTTTAGTGCGCAATACCTCATGTTTGCCCTCCAGCTCTTTGCTTATAATGTAAGAGTGCATGTAAGCTATAGTCATATTGTAAATAATAAATAACGTGCGTCTCCGCATCTACCTTCTGTTGTACAGTACTTGTATTTGTATGAAAGGTGTGCGTTTGTTTGCGTTTAACCTCAACCGTATATGTTTATGTACTGAAGCATCTCACATAACAATAAAAAGGACACTATGAAGTACATTTCACTGTGTGCATATGTTGCTCTCAGAATGGACAGCGTATATAAATGGGCGCCGGTCACCAAAGTGTATTGGGCTTGTGGAAAATATAACAACAGATATGCCACCAGGCATCAGCTACACACCACGTCGCAGGCAAGCCGCGGCACAAGTTGTGAGTGTAAAGTAATTTAAATCCTCTTCTGAAGGATGAGAAAACATTTTTTACAGTTGTGGGGATTAGTATAAACTGGCTTCTCGCAGGTCACGGGTGGATAGGCTTATGCGGGGCCATGTAACAGGTTTAGTAGCCACTGGCTTATGGCATAGTCATACGCTTCTCCGGCATGTAGGGAGCATCTAACCTTCACATGAGAGTATTGCTTCTGGACATCTTGGTTAGGCCACTGAGACTTGTGCACATGAAAGTGCTTTTCCTAGCACAAAAAGTACCAAGGTTATATCATACTAAAACTTTATGGTTTATTTTGGTCATAATATAGACCATGAGGTGATAAATGTTTATTAACCGGTAGAGATTTTGCTATTTGCTATTAAAATACTGTGTTTAAAGATACACGGGGCAGCGTGGTGGTGTAGCGGTTAGCATAGCAAGAAGGTTCCTGGGGTCAGGGTGGATGGATAGCTTCAGGAAAATTGTTCGTACCCTGTTCTTCAGCCACGGTTAATGTTTTTTAAAGCATGTCCTTAATCGTTCCTGAACCTCAACCAAGTGTTTATTATTGTCGCCATGACACCGATGTACCCCCAAAGCTACCAGCACAATGCTACTGTATCACCATGATAGTGACCAGATTTTCAATCCCACCGTTATTTCATGATGGTTTACCTCCAATGCAGTGACCACATTATCACTACTGCGATATTAAATCAGGTCAGGACACTGTAGCATCATGGAGAAACTAGCAGTATATTGTAATACAATACAATGAGTAATGGCTACTATTATGCAGCTGCACAATTTCCATGGGGAAATAGCACAAGAACATTTAAACATGATTTATTAACTGCACTGCTCTAAAAGGAAAATCCAAACAACCAGCTCCAATTACTTCTTGTAGTTAAAAAGGCATCACAATAGAAAAACTTGAAAATGTACCAGAGAAAAGAAAATGGAGAAAAAAAGTATAAAATGTCAAACAGAAACAAACAGAAAGTTTCCACTGTCAGCGACTGAGTTTTTTTTCTCATTACAGAACTTCAATCTTATTGTTTTTCTGACTTCAGCCTTCCAGCAAGCCAATTTCTATAGTCGTTCAGCCCAGAAAAGAGCAAGAGAAAGATTTGTTGCAATATGGCGAGTCTTGTCACTCTAGAGAACACAGACACACTTTAAACCTGCAATCTGTTACTTTTCCAACATTAAAACTAAAGTCCGGAGAGCTTTTATCGTGCCTTTGGGGAAGATATTTCCCCTCTTGCTGTGAAAATATTGTCTGACCAGATATCATAACTTATGCTAAATGGACTGTTGCATGGCTTCAAAAATGTCCATGTCAATAGCTTGTTGAAAGCCTATAAAATATGAAAGATGAGTGATTACGAGACTGTTTAAATGGATTGAATTTCTTCATACCAGGATTTCTATTTTTTCCAGTCACTGAGATAATCAATCACAGCACCATGCACTTTTTATTTCTCATAAATGTTTTATAAATTGTTTTCCATTTGGCCTCCTGCGTGGTAATAAAACACACAAGGAACAAAACTTTCAGTGAACTTTTACATTAACGGATAGTTTGATTGCTTTAAGTTTGTGGATGTGGTGTGTCCGTGGTCTTCAAGGTCATCTTCCTCCCCTGGTGGTCCTACTGTTTCCTCAGCACAGCAGCTCAGGGCCTCATTACCGCTCACTTTATCTCTGGAGGGAGGCTGAGGGTCAAAGCCAAGCTCTCACTCAGTGCCTCCACCTAACTTCATACACACATAGCCACACACATACACTTGCAGGGCCATGATCTGCAATACCACCATCAAATCTTTTATGCAGCTTTCATGGTATAGATCAAGCATGTTTTGCTACACTCTTTCCCACGTTATTTTGTTTTTTTAAATCTTACAACTCTTCCTCGCCTTTCCTTTGCCCGCATTTCTTTTAAATATGCAATGTGTACTTCTGTATCTCCATAGTTTTTCCACATCAGGACAGCCTGTGATTTATACATAATTAAAGCTCGTTTAACTGGCATAGTGTACTTGTTGTCCTCATAACAGAAGTGTTGTTAATTAAAAAAGCTGTTGCAGGGTCAAATTAACCTCTGGCGAGAAGAGAAGCACTTAAACTTATGCAATCTGTTTTTTCCATTGATATATGATGTTCATATTAGTACAGCACACAGTGTGTATTGGAGAGGGATAAGCAGATTTTTGTTTCCGTCCATTTTAATATTTCGTCCAAAAGCTAACAGCATTAGCTAATGGATATCCACTTTCCATCCGCAGGCTACCACGGGCACACAGGGCAGTGATCATTTAAGTCTATTGGATAGATCAACATTTGGGGAAACACACTTATTTGCCTTCTTTCTAAGAGTTAGATGAGAAGATTGAAACCACTCTTATATCTCTTAGTTTAGCTTAGCTAAAAAAAAATGGAAACAGAGGGAAACAGTTAGCCTGGCTTTGTCCAAAGGTAATACAGTTTTCAGTTTTACAGTGGGTTATGTGCTGGATTATTTCTTGGCTGGAGTACCGACATACACAGAAGTCAGGAAACAGTAAGAGGCGCTGGTAGGTTGTTGCCTTCGGACAGAGCAAGGCCCCCCCGTTTCCAGTCTGTGATCTAAGCTAGCAAAACTAGCTTCATGTCTAGAGTACAGATATGAAAGTCGTATTGATCTGATCTTATATAACTCTCTGTAGGAAAGTAAATATCGAAAACACTCGCAGTAAACTGACTTTGGCTCAATAACCATGAAAGTTTGACACGGTCCATTGAGACTTCCTTTGCCACCAAGCAGCTCTGCCTCCAAAAAGTGTTTGCATGACCAAAACTTCAGTCTGCCAGAAAAAAAAAAAAAAAAAGGAAGACAGGAAGGTAGCAGCAATTTATAACGCTGATCCAATAACTCACTCCCCCAGCAGCAGAATTTCTAGCTGGAATGAAACAGCCTTTTATAGTGCCAAGCAGAGAGACACCGGCATAGACTTAGAGAAAATAAGAGAAGCAGTGCAGACTAAAACAAAAAAGTACAAATAAATAACAGCAAGAGAGAATAGCAGAGAGGAGTGTGAAGGAGAGAGAGCTCCATAAATTGTAGCCCCGTGCAGGGCTGCAGGGAGGGTGAGCAGCCTGATGAATAGAGCCATCAGCCTAAGCAGAGGCTACAGAGCAGCCTGCCATCTGCCTGCCCATTACTAGAATAGAGTGTATGACGGTCTACTCTCATCTGCAGGCCCCACTGGCATCGCTGGCAACCAAGAACATTTCTATATGTATGTGTATGTCTCCAAACGGGACGAGATGTCCTTGCCTAGACAGAATCATAACCACATTTTCGTAGCGTCTTCTGTTCTGTTTTTAATTTGTGTGGGTGAATGCATTTGTCAGGCGCTTGTATCTATTTGAAGCATATTGTGTCAAACTCAAACTGTGTGTGTGTGTGTGTGTGTGTGTGTGTGACAGAAAAGGAGGCGAGGGTGGCCCTCAGAGAAGAGTTACAGCAGCGTGGCAGACGCTTCACACCTCATTGGCAAGGAAGGAGAGCCAATCACCGCCAGCAGATCCGCCCCTCAGGCTGCCGGCCTATTCCTCAGTATCCTTGATGAGTTACAGAAAGAAAGAAAAGAAAGAAATAAAGTAGGGGGGAAAAAGTAAGAAAAAGACGAGAGGGAGAGTTAGACAGAACAAAAGAACAAAACAGGAGAGTAAATGCAAACACAAGAATGGGGATGGATTGTGTGGAGAGACACTAAAAAGGCACAAAGAGACGCACAGATGGATAAGAGCTGCTGGAGAGGGAGTGTGGGGAAAACTTTAAAGGGAAAAGCAATTTTTTCTTCAGAGAAGGTCATTAAATCAAATGTGATTAGTCATCATGGCGGAGGATATTTTCTTTTGTATCGCAGAGTTGAGTGCATTCTTTTTCTTTTTTCTTTTTCTGAGTCAGTTTCTTTAGAGGAACAGAGGCAATATAGGGCTGAAATATCATAAAAGCACTGAAATGAAATTGTAGCGTTATCCTAATCTCTTTATACAGGCCAATACAGGAACTGGTGTTGGCGGCAGTGACAAAGTCTCAGTGTTTATACAGAGACAGATGGTACAGAGCACTTATAGAGACGGCGAAAGCCATACTGACAGAAGCTGATACAAATAACCATCGAAATGGCATACAGTACGGGTAGAAGTGCAGTTTGAAAAGTCTTATACATTAAGGACGCCTACAATATGAGATCAGGATAATTACCATAAGGAATAGCATGAAATTATGTGAAGTGAAAAGCCTTAATTGACAATGCAGTGCAGATCCTTTAAAATCATGCCTGTGTGTGACAATATTGTGAATGTAGTCGAGAAAAAACATGTATTTTCCTCTGTAATGCTTTTCATTTGAACATTTTTTTTTGTATGTATGTTTTCTCTGTGCAGTCATGAATTCTTCCGCCTTGTTAAAGCACTGAGCGAGGTCTTGTGCACAGGAAGTCACAGGTAATGTTACCAACCTTTTCAGGCTCGTTGTAGCCATCAAGACGGACACCGATATCATCCCGTTAATGAGATTAGTTGGCTGAACTTTAACCGCGCTCCTCTTTCTGGTGGGCGGAAGTGGTTTCATCACTGCAGATTTTCTCTTGGGACGGGGCGTAACGCTCCAACCTGTTGACCTACACGCGTGTGGCATTATCTACCAAAATAAAAGAATTATCATAAAGAGTTCGCATCACTTTGGGCGCAGACGATTATAGAAGAAAGTTTGGCCGAGAAAACCATGCAGACGTTTTTAGTTGGTAAATGTGTGAGTCATGATAGTGGTGGGCACCTCATTATGCATGGCAGACAGACTGAAGAAACAATCAGAGAAGAATATTTTGGCACAGAGGACTACATTGTAAACAGATTTTTCCGAGGTATTAGCAACCTCCACGAGATGTAACAATTGAAATCAAGATAGAAACGGAAACGTACAAACAAGGGAAAAGTTGCAAACAAACAAACCAAACAATTGTAGGTACTACAAGAAGTGTAATTACATAGCAAACATTTTGATATTCTACGTGAAAATAGTATCATAGATGGTCAGTTTCTAATTTTGATTGAAAAGTAAATATTCTTATTAGCTCAAGAAACGTGCAAAAAAACCCAAAAAAAACTCGATCTTCGGAGGTCACAGTTTTGATTAATAAGATTTTGTATTCTTTCTATAACCTTGTTTTTTTTTATTTACGCCCCAACATTCTATGAAAAAAAAAAAAAAAAATTGATTCACCTTCAGATGTAATACCTGTAACTGTATTTCAAATTTTCCTCTCCTCACTCACCGCCGCCTCCACCACACAATTTGAACACTGCCTGTTGTCAATTCAGCGTTTTGGAACAGCTTAGTGCTCAAGGACATCTCAGCTACCGTTGTTGGAGTCGCACAGAGATGGAAAAAAACAAAAAAGTATTTATTTTATCTGTTCAGTTCTGTTATTTTGAACACGTTATGAAAAAAAAAAAAAAACTTTATTAAAATCTCATTACCACCTGACAAATGGAAGATTTCAAGAGCTGGCTTCAGGAGGTGTGTATACTGTATAAATTCCAGCTAATTTAACACTACATTAACTTTGAATTGCATTATGCCCTTCCTTAATATACTTTTCCTCAGGAAACACTTCAAACTAAAAGCTCTTAAGAATAAGAAAGAGCCCGGGCAGCCCTGCATCTACGAGCTATTGTTGAACTTTAAAAAAGGTTGCTGAGGTCGTGGATGAGGCCTTGAAAAGGAAAAGGTAAGCTCCGTGTTTGGATCTCATGATTCTCTAATCATCCTTTAATTATGTTAGACAGGATATAATCTTATTATAGACAGAATACGCCGTTAAATCACTTATCTTGGCTCGGAGGTACTGGGTCAGATAGAGGGAGTCGTACAGCTTGTGTCAGTCACAGAGGGGAAAAACAAGTGGGGCGAAAAAAGAAGGAAAAAAATAGCCTTGATGTGCTCTGTAGAGAAACACCTGCCATGAACTCCAATACCCATTATTCCCAACCTTTAGAAAACCCCTCACACACACCCCCACTGTATAATAGAAGTCAACCCCTCACCCCTTCGAGACTCCAAAAGTCAAAAAGCAAAAGGACAGCTGACTGACAGACAGAGGGGGATTAGTCACAATGAATCACATGCTTGCACGCACACACACACACACACACACACACACACACACACACACACACACGTCCTTCCTCTCTCACTCTGTCCACCACACACTCTTCTTCTGATGCAGAATTAAGATAACGTCTCCTCCGTGATCACCTGCCTCCACATCAAACCCAGACTGTGTCCCTCCGACGTCCACTTACACACACTGTTACTGCATAAAAAGTGGATGGATGGCTGCATTACTACCCCACCCACCCACCCACACACACACACACACACACACACACACACACACACACAGTGTTAGTCTATCCAGTTAAACCGAACCCAGAGAGTCTGGCAGAGTGCAGACAGCGTAGAGAAGCCGTCTCCTCCAAGGCGACATTAGCTTGGGAGACTGAGCAGAGAAGAAATACACTCCAGAAAGGAAGAAGAGTCGAGGAAGAAAGGCAGAAAGAAGTAGATAAGTAAAAGGAAAGAGGGACAATCAGAGGATAAGAAAGAGGTAGAACTCAGCGTGGAGTCACACAGCAGAGCTATATAAGGAAAGACAGATAAAGAAACAGAGAGAAAGATAGATGATGAACCATAACATCTGGGACGAATATTTCCCCCGCGTTTCAGTCCCTGTCTCTTGGGCTCATTCACTCCGTTTGGCAAAATGTCGTCGTGACAACATGAGGGCCGCGTATCCATCAAAGATGTACAATGCTTGCTATAATTAGCATAAAACACACACACACACACACACACAACAAACGCATACTCCTGAGACGGAGACCACTGAATATTTATGGAGAAGAAGTTCAACGATAGTTCCTGCATCGCTTCGTCTTTTATTTCCTCTGATCAGACATTGTTACAAGTGTTGGTCTGGATGAACGCTCAACGCGCACATCGTTACATTATTAACAGAACATGAATTCACACGAACAGATGCAAAGAAGAAACAGATGTGTACATGTGTTTTTTTTTTCTTTTGTGTACAGGATTGTGCATTAGGAGCAGTGATTTATGGACAACAAAATAGGACTGACTTCTATTCATAAAAATAGACTTTTATTTTTTACTAACAGTGCTGCACTGAGAGAGGATGGGTCCAAGTGGCCTGTGACAGAGGTGGCTTGCTTTCTCGTGGTCGTACCGGTACATTTTTACTGTCCTACTAGCGGGCCAAGCTCAGGCCTGATGGGTCCCGTCGGTCCCGTGCTGTCGCTCCAAAATGGCACAGTGTCACTCCCTACATACTCACAGGAGAGATAGACGAAAGGTAAAGAGAGGTGGGGAAAGAGGTAAGGGTGTCTACTTCTCTCTCAGGGTGCTGTGTTCGGTGCCTCTAGTCTGGTTCGGTTTGGTTCACCACAGGGTTTTGAGTGTATGTGTCTTGGTGCTGACTCATTCCTCACTTCCTCCGCTCCGGGTTTGGTCTGTCTGTCAGTCGGTCGATAATAAGTAATCCCACACCATAAACTCTTCATTGCTCCTTCTTTCTTTCTCTCTCATCCTTAACCCCCGGGCCTCAACTTGCTCTGCAGACAAAAAAAAAACAGAGAGAAGAGAACATTAAAAAGATGGAGAGGCAAATAAAAAACAAATTCTAAATAGACAAACAAACAGCAGAGAAACATATTATGTCACGCAGGAGAGACAAGACAGAGAGAGGAAGGCCTGAGAGTACAATAAAAGGGAGGAGGATGGAGTGAGTTGGACCTGAGGGCAGTGGAATCTATGTTAGCGATAAGTGCAACCACAAATCCCCAGCACTCCCTGTCAATAACCATTTGAACGGGCCTATTGCAGCTGATACCACAGGATGAAAACTGCCTAAGAGGAGAGTGAAAGAAAAAAAAGAAGAAGAAAAGAAACAAGGAACGTAAGGAAGGGAATTAGGGGGACTGAAAGCAAGAAAGAAAAATAACTTCTTCTCACTGGCCAACTTAATAATGGTGTTGTGGATGAGGTTCGTTCGTGTCAGTAACATTTCATTCCTGCAGAGGATTCAGAGTTTATTTTGTGCATTATTGATCTGCGCACGAAATGATTATTGACAAAAGTCTGCCAAACAGTCTGCTACTGTAAAACCCAGGTTATGACAAGGCGCAGACTTTGAAGAATTCACTCGGAGGATGATTCCAGTTTATTTGAGCCTTACTTTGGGTCCGTCCATCATTTCTGTTGGTTGTGATAACATTGTATGTACAGCACCAAACAAGCAAGACGTTAGTGATTCTACTGCATTAAATTTGTCCCGCCGTACTTGCCGTATTATCTTATTGTAACTGACATTTTCAGGTTTCAACGTTTGGTTTATACTTCCAAGTAACGGCCGCCAAACTGTCAACTAGTTTACAACTTGATTCGGATTTCCCAGATGCCCAACTGATCCCCTATTTTAAAAACATGAGGCCAGAGATTGCTGTGACACTAAAAAAAAAAAAAGATTCTGGGGCTGTGACTGAATGAATGTAACTGAACACAGAAACAGTGAGAGCCAGATCTACAAGTGTGACACATCGTGCCTGATTTGCGAACGCCTCGTCTCACCCTCTAAATTCCTAGCGTGAAGGAGAAACTCCGTTTTGCCGGGACAAATGTTCGCCTCTGGTTTAAACACAGGGAAGATGAAACAATGGTGGAAGATTACATCTATGTTGTGGTTTGTGCTTGACCGTCAATGAACTGTAAAAAAAAAAAATCACTGCAGCATCACGCTGCAACTAAACTTTTCTGAGCTGAGTGATCTCGTAGAAATCCCACCTCTGAGCTGCGTCTATGAACTCTCCTTCACTGGCAGAGTGCGTCTGGAGGGCAATACGAGGCGCAGTCCAGGAGCTGACTGTGAGCTGAAACAATGATCTGAAACTCGCTATAAAAGCTGTAAAGCCGAAGGGGGGCCTGCGGATTGAGGTGATAATTCTCTGTAGGTTCAAGCACCACCAGTGACCCCTTTCACACTGTTACATTGTTTTCACATTTATCGATTGTAGCCATTTTGGGGACACGCACGGTGCATGTTAGTGACAAACGCTGAATATAAACTTATATTTGTTCATAAGAAAGCTCAGCTAAGTGTGGCTAACCCTTAACACCTCTATGCGTGTCTAATTACTTCTGTTTTTTATTGCAACATTGATGTGTTCAATTAACACATCAAAAGATCAGAGACATCTAAAAACTTTTTCTTTTTTCTTAATAAAGTTTTGATTGAAATGTCAATATCAAAGATGATGTTGAAGCAGTTATAAGCTCCTTTTTTTCCAGCCTGATTCTTGCAAACATAACGCCCGCTGAAACCACAAACAGAGATCTAGCTTGGCCCTTTGAGAGTAAAAGTGAGATGGAAGGGTCAGTCTTTTAAAAAAAAAAAAAAAAAAATGAAGTGGAGAAAGAAGAGATAGAGAGCAAGAGGCGGCCATGCGGCGAGAATACAGAATGAGGAGGCAAGCAGTGGATGGAGAGATCGGCCTCCGCGATAAACTCTTTTTCATAGAGGGAGAGAGAAAGAGACTTTATCTGTCCTTCGACTGCCTCTTCCTCACAGTTTGCTATCTGGACTTGTTAAGTGCTGAATGCATTAGAAATGTGACTAGGGATGAAGGGATTGTGGATGGAGGGAGTGAAGGAGAAATGGTGGCAGGGCAGAGAGGCCACAAAAGAGAGTGAAAGTGGGTCTAAATGTTATCACTGACTGTGGCGATAAGAACGCTAATTATCAGTGACAAAGGCCCGGCTGCTGACAACGGCTCTGTCTCGGCTCGCTCAAGTTGAGGGGTCTATATTGTAAAACTGAGATTTGGGGGGGGGATTTAGGATTTTTATCCTCAGTGAGATGGCGTCTTGGACATCCTTATTATATCCCCACAGCGCTGTGGAATTTAGGATTTGAAGGGGACGGATGAAGAAGGGAGATTTTGCTTGTTTGAAAACTGTCTGAGAAATGCTATCGAGCATCTTCGACAGAAAGGGCGAGGAGATGAGAGACGGCTGTTTAGAGGGCGCGTTTGGTTGTTCTGACCTCCAGAGGTCAAAGTCATGTCCTTTGACATTTGTTCTCGGTTGCAGCTTCCTGCTCGGCTCCGATAAAGCTGTGTAAACATCCTAATCACGAAGCAGCATCAGCTCATATCAATCCTACTTCATTCCTTCCCTCTGCTTTGTCGGCTGTGTAATTCTGCATATTATTCCTTTAAAGCCTTATCGCACAACTGTTTTTTTTTTTGCACCTAATGACTTTAAAAGCAAGTCTTAGACAGATAAGCACAGACGAACAGGAGTGTGTGCTGTGATTGCCGCAGGGAGATAAACACAAGCGGATTACCATATCGTCTCAGGCTTGCTTGCAAACAATTTACAACATCATAACAGCATCCGGCCTGTGTAAGCACCCTCGTTGAATCTTGACGAGGCTACAGGTATCTTTCTTAAAAAATGTACACACACGCGCACGCGCGCGCGCACACGATGAATAAAACATTGTGTAATTTACATGATGTATAGCTTAAAAATCTGCCAGCATCTGACTTTTAGATCTAATACTAATACTCACGAGAGTGAGCGAGAGACGCAAAACTCAGTTTTCCTCATTTCCGGCAAAAACAATGCAATTGTAAGAAAAAAAAAATCTAATAGAAAAGCGCCGTGAATATAAATTGAGCCTTGTTAGGGCGAATGGAAGTTACATACTGCAAAGTGAGAGAGGGGGAATCAAGTTAATATCAACCTGAGTGACATTACTATTACCATACAGTGTGAGAGAGCTCCAGAGAGGACAGTGGTATCCAACTAGCAGCGGCCACTCCCTTTGGTCTTATTACATTAAAACACACACAGAGACAGCCGGGGGGGAACGCCTGTGTCAGCAGGTATTATGGAAATAGATTGTAAGGTTTAAACTGGCTATTTAGAGGGGGCTTTATTCAGGCGCCAGTAACCCAGTGGAAATGATATTCTCCTGTCTAAAAGCAAGGAGCCAGCGCATGTAAATGGATGCTAGTGGGCATTTGTGTGTGTGTATTATATTAATTCATTTAGACATTTAAAAAGGGATATCTGCCCTACTGTAGCAACCTTACACATCTATGTGCCCAATGACGTATGCTGGAGCTAACACACACATGGGACTACTTTGTAATACACACATCAATTCAACTGAAAGCTACACTACTGGATTAGCAGGCGCTACGACTTACATATCATCTGTCCATGAGGGCTCATACTTTTCATTCTTTTTATAGGGGGAAAAAAATGAGTGTTTTTAAAGATTCCAGTTTCAAGTATTTTTCCTCACATGCAAGAATACAACTGCGCACAATTAAGTGCTCATTCATTTCACTTAACAAGCGTGCAATAGACATGCCGTATGCATAATGTTCATGTGCAAAAGATGCTAGTAACAGGTGTGGCAAATTATGTCCAAGTGAGATATGAAAAGTGATAAGACATTTATCTTAGTGTGGTACATACGCACCTGTTTGGCGTTGTTGACACACTGGAGGTACAGGGCTGCTATGTTGGAGCAGTTCAGGGTTTTTCCGACGTTCTCTTTGTAGCATGCGAGGATCTGGCCCTGCAGGTCTGCGCACAAGGGATACATCTCATACCGCCTGCGGGGGTGAGAAGGGGGGAGAGAAACGGTGTGAAAATGGAGGAAATACAGTGTAAGAGAGGACAAGAGGATGGGGCGTACTGAACAGTGTGAGGGACGAGAGTTAAACGAAAGGGATAAAAGTGTAAAACCAGAGGACAGAGTGATAAATGTGTGAGAGAGGCAAGAGTCAAAGGTGGACGGAAAATGAAGAAAAAAAATTGGGGAATGCATAAAGATGGGCACTGACAACATGAGAATGAGATACAGAAATTGAGAACAAGTGAAGAGGAATAAAGACATGTTGTTGGTTCGGAAAATGAGCAAATCGATGGTCATTTTCATCTCAAGAGAGCTCATGCGCTGCGGTCGACAGTGTGTGTGTGTGTGTGTGCACCCATTCCCTTTTCTATTACGACTGGAGTCCAAAACACCTGAAGCAAAAATCAACAATACTGTATCTGCTGGAAGGAAGGTCAAAGGTCAATACAGCCTCCACAACCTGCTGTGATGACCATGCCGATCTGTGCATTATGACACATCGACGCGGACGCCAGAGGGTTTTCTAAAAAAACGAAGAATAAGAGGTGTCGACAATCGCTTTGTCCCCTTTAAAAAGGGAGATTCGTCAGCGCCGTGGGACTTAATGGAAGACAAGCAAACTTAGCCAATCAATGTGTAATGCAGACAAAACAAGAAAAGGGCATTGGTTCAATCTAGACAAGCAATAAGGCGTACTTGTTATCATGTGATGATGATAATGATGATGAGGTTAAAATTACGGGCAGCTAAGTATACCTTTCTGGTAAATTAGCCCTAGTTCTTATGTGTTACCACTAAGAACACTTTTCAAAGAAGGACCTCAAGGAAAAGCGTATTGATCCTTCCACTGGGCGCCAGTGAATCCATCCATTGATGCAGGAAGGCTCCCTGAGAGTGTCAACCATTAAATACTGGGTAGCTGTCACCTTGGACTGGTCTAAATAGCAAATTCAATCTTTTAGCATCCAAGAGGAGGTTGTTGTTGTAGATTGTGAATGCTAATACCTCTGGTTATAGGACACGCATCACTAGCTTTGCACACTCGAGACTGTCCTTGAGGTCTGCACCAGTTTTAGTGCTGCCGTCTTAACTGGCATGATCCAAATGCTAGCACTTCTAATGGTAGATGCTACGCTAAACTTCAGTGCATTTAAATGGGACTCTTCCATTAGAGTTGGATCCTTCCAGCCAATCTAAGTAGTGGGATGTATCACAAGCCCTGGTGCCGTTAACTGCTTTTGTCTGTCTCTTCACACACCCCATAAAAATCTATAATGATGACACGTGCACATGCTAGGGCTATTATGTTAATGGTTGTGTCATCGTTTTGTTCACACCAGTGCTCAGGACACTCCATCTGCCTCACTAAACGCCTTGCGCGAGTGTGAAAGAGAAAGAGATTTTGCCCGTCAGCAACTCTGGCGTTCTCAGAGGAATATCGGGGGTGAAGCCGAGCCCCTGTAGTCAGAATCAGATGTTTGATTTGCCCCCTGGAGTGAGAAATTACCCCCCTACCGTTGGATCCAAAGCAGGGGATTGGTGGCACGGGTCATTACCCGGGGTGGAATGCAGCAGGAAGCTGGCGCGGTGGAGATTTGTGCATCAACACATGGTCATATTTGTTAGGAAGGCCGGAAAAATCTATAGTCCTTGTAAGTGCAGGTCATTGACAATTTGTGACAACATGAGAGGTGCTCTCCACACCTTCAACAACTTCGACAGAAGTGTGATCAATCAATACACTTCATCATTCGCAATCCAATGTGGCGCTCAGACGCCAAACGGTGAGAAATATTCTAAAGCTAGTGAGGACTACTTCAAGGATTCATTCAGGAGTCAGTCATTTTGTCAGAATATGTTTATTTGCTTTCTTTGTCTCAAGTTTAATGAGAGGATTGATATCATTCTTGGTACGGTAAATATGAAGTCATATTTCAAGAGACAGTTAGCTTAGCATGGCCCGAGACTTGAAGCAGGACTATTTCTTAGTGTCTTTAAGGTTACAGTTTTGTATGAATTGGATATACATGTTAGTCAGTGAGCTTTATAGGTGCTAGTAGGTGGATTTTGCTAGTTGCTTGTTGTATTTTTTGTATATTTACTGTGCAGATATGGGAGTAGTGTGGTTGATTTCAAGGTGGGTCTTTGAGCACAGACCAGAACATTATGCTGTTGAGGTGTGGAGAAGGTTCGGCATTTGTGGACCCATTGGGGAGGATTTCAGTCATTTGCTAGACGACATGACAAGGCCATTGCTCTGCGTCTGGGTATTGAACGATGACAGCAGCACTAACAGAAATCGCTGCCATCCTATTCCTATGGATCCCGGCGCTCATTTATTACACCGCCTATGGGCATCTACAGGGACTTGGGGGAGCCACATACACCCACTAATTACTTTCTTAAGCGTTCGCGTTAATGCCAGGTGCATCCTGCTGATACAAACCACAGTGTTTATCACCAGTAATGGCCTCTGAGAGAGAAAGAGAGAGAGAAAGGAGGACGGGGAAGGGAGGGAGGGAGAGAGAGAGAGAGAAAGGATGAAGGGGGGGTGGAAAGAAATGAAGAGCATTTCTTGATGAGCAACTAGACAGTGGTACTTCTATTTTTGCTTGCTCTTTGGTTCTCTCTGTAGAGAAGGGGCTGCGACAGTGGTTGAGTTAATCATGGAGACAATAACACTGTCACACACACTCTGTGGTGGCACACTGCATCCGCCTTCATCTATCATTAAGATTAACATTAAGTTCCTGCCACTAACCACACAGAGCCGCTACGGAAAGACTACAAACCTCCCTCTTCCTCAGTTTTACATTAGGTGCCCTCATGTCATTTACAATAGCATGACTAGCGGTAGTGCTACGCAGCAGGGTGAGCCAAGGCAAAAACGATAGATGTGTCATAACATGAATCCGCTGTAAATTATAACCACCAGAATATTACCTTCTTACCTTTGGTGTTATGAAACGTACCCACATGTTTAGCTCAATAACATAAAGTCACAAAATACAATATATCAAAGCAAATAAGATACTCATGTCACACAATTGAATGTGGTCATATCAAAACTTACCTAAAACAAAGAAACTTTTTGTTTTTCCAAGTCAGTTTTTGGCCTTAGGTACTCAAATTATTTCAGGCTAGTTATGAATATAAACTCAAGTTCTTGTACTCAGCTTAAGGGAAGCTAGGGGGGATTTTGATCCTTGGATTTAATTACAATTTGCATCAACAATCCCTCCTTGACATAGCTATATCAAATACCACAAAAACAGGACAAATCTTAGGTTATTAATGTTGGATTCCGAGCAAGATGGATCTAAGTATCACAAGTAACATGCTGCAGGATACACAGTAGATTCCTCTACTGTGGGAATCACAGGGTATAATTATAAATATAGTCAAAAACAACTATGAATCATCCTGTTCCCATGTAACCTGAGCAGGAAGGCATTCATAAACACAGAGGCTGTATCACATTCCCAAAGCAAAACCTCCTTTTTGGCTGTTTAAATGATATAAAAAAAAAAAAGGGAGGTGAAGGCCGGAGGAAGCTCTAGTTTGGTCTGAATGTAGAATTAGACTTTTTGGTTAAGGGATTAACGCGTCTGCCTTTGACCCCTTTTTAAATGAAGCAATGTCTAACTTATGACCTCTTATCAAAGGGTGCATGTCCATGAGCTATGAGCAGGCTCAAGTGAAGGCTTTTTAATTTTAAGCATATTTTAGAGGCTCGAGGATGTAAAACTACACAGAATTTAACAGGAAAAGTCTAAAAAAAAACAAAACATAGACCTAGAGAAATAAGCTCGATGCTGCTCTTTAAACACCACACACACTATCCACACTTACACACAGGCAAATATTATAATACCATAGTATAAATGTCACATACACACATGAATAGATTATGCTACAGGTTATAGAACGAGCCAATAAATGTCCCACATCTCCCCCTGACTCCATCTTTCTTTCTTCACCATCTCCATCTTCCCTGTATTTCTCTCTCCTTTATTTCCTCCCTCAATTCCCAGAGGTTCATGGGATATTTAATAAAGTCCCATGTGGAGGGAGACACTGAAACAAATATAGACATCTTGCTAGAAACATTTGGTTATTATTTGCTCTATGTGTGTGTATGTGCGCGTGTGTGAGTGTGTGTGATGCACCCCTGTACCCCAGAGACAGTAAATCTAAAACAGTCATATAGGGGTCTCGCCTCCTGCCATCAGTAGCAGTAAAGGTCTCTATAACAACACCTTATCCACCCCAACCCCCACTCATATATACACACACACACACACACACGCACACACACACACACACACACACACACACACACACACACACACACACACACACACACACACACACACACACACACACACACACACACACACACACACACAAGGAAGGTCCCTATTGCTTTGATCCTCTGATAGGAATGAAAGGGACGAGTAAGGTTGGTTTAGATATCTACGTTACAGTTTCTCTGTGTCATAAATCACAAAGCGGAGAGATGAATAGAGGGAATAGAAAGAGGACAGAGCGGAGAGGAGGGGGGCGCTCTGTTGAGAAAAGACGCTTTATTAGAGAGACTGAGACAGAGAAGAAAGCGTGGAAAAGAAGAGGAGAAGAGGGGCGTCTGTGGAGATAGAAGCCTGAGAGAGGAGAGATGCAGGAGAAGAAGAAGAAGAAGAAGAAGAAGAAGAAGAAGAAGACCCTCCAGAAAACACTCCTGAAGCTCTCCGCTCACTTCCTTTGTAAAGTTTTCCTTCAGGAGAGAGTGGAGAACGAGGTTGAGAGGAGGGGCAGAAATGATATGAGAGGGAGAATGTGTCCCATTTAACATGTAATAAAGCAGAACAGATTACCTGCCCACTTCCTCTCCCTCCTCAAGGTGTCCCTATATCATTTAATACAATCCCTTCTTTCAAGCCTCCCGCTGCTCAAGTCAGCACATTTCCATGGAGGGGACATATCCTAATAGCTTTATGGCAACGGCTACATTCTTCAAAGAACATATTGACCACAAGCTGGGGGACGTATTGAGATCGATGTTGAGATTTTCATACAATATGCATGTGTTATGCCAATAGACTGAGCAAGGATAAGTGTCTTTTCAAACCAACATATATTGACCATGACTACCATCTACTGTAACAAGAGTAGAGTCGGGCACTAAAATGAGATTCATAGATCTCTGTTAAGGATACAACATGCTCCAATAGGTGAACAAAGTGTGAGACGCGTCTTGAAACATGTAAGTCCATCTGTCATAATTTAAGATATATTACAACTCAGACCAAGGCGCGGGCGAACGGACAAACAGACATTGTTCATTCCAGTGCTCCACAGCATTAAACTGACCCACGCAAAGAGAATGAATCCCCTAAAATCTAACACACTGGACCTTTAACAAAGAGGCAGTTTGATGACAGCTTGAATTTTCTGACACCAAATTATGATCATTTAACGGAAAACCCCAAAGTTCTAACACGTTCAATATATTATAACAAGGCAGAACGTCTCGAAAGTCTCTAAAACAGGAAACTGGATCAAAGAATTAGTAAACAAGATTCCTAGTCCGACCAGATATTTGCCACAAGCTATTTGCTACTTTACAATCTTAAAACACGTCTTGTTCTGTACCTTCTCTATACTTCTACTGCAAAGACAAAGGCATGCACACGGGTTATTTTGAGTCAGTTCGGGGGGAGTTGTTGTTGTCTTGTATTTGGTGTGTGATCACATGACTTCAGTAATGGGACTTATCAATCTTATGATTGAACAAGAAAAGGTAGAAGCCATTTTATGGTCTGCTTTGGTTAGATTTCACACATGTTGGCACTATTTACCTCCGCCCCCAATCTCAAAACTTGTTATATCGCCCACACACACACACACATACACACACACACACAGACAGACATAAGCGACACATACTGTAGCTCTATCGATAGTATGGATTACATTCGTCTGACACCAGATTGAGTTCCAAATCACCACATTGTCTATTTATCATCATTTGGGTCCACTTAGGGGTTAATAGGGTTAAAGGGTGGGTGCTGGTTCCCCCTTAAAAAGCCCTCATGTTCTCTCTAGTTAAGGCAGGCGTCAGTACCGAGGGGGGTAAATAAATACAAATGATCCAGTTAAGGAGAAAAATGACACACATTTCACTCACGCTGCTTTTAAAAAGCAGACCTGAGTGACCCCTGTGAAATCCATCAGCATGGATAAGAGATTGAATAAGAGAGAGAGAGAGACTGAAGGGATAAAAGACTGCCAAAGGATGGAGAGAGAGAAAGCATATGAGTGAGTGAGCAGACGATAATAAAGAGGGAGTGAGTGAGAGAGATTTAAATTAAGACAGAAAACACTGTTCTTAAGTGAGAGGTGAGAGAGACGGAGAAGGGTGAATGGGTGAGAGGAAAAAGAAGGCGAGTGTGTGTCCTTTCTGACCTCTCTCTTTATGCACACTCTCGCAAGAGGACTGGTGTCTGGCGTCAGAAGAAGAGCACATATTAGATAATACACAAACATGTAGAAACATGCAGCTGAAAGCTTATTTTTAAGCGTCGCAGTGCAATTACAAGGTTCCTTTAAAATGGCGAGGAGCTGCAGCGCTTTGTGATAAGTAAATATGCCGTTTTCTGCACATCTAAAAAAATTGCTACCTGTCACTTTAGTTCCTGTTCCATCATTCATGTAAAAAAACAAACAAACAAATAAAACTGAAAAGCAACAAAAGCTGAGTGAGTGGGTTTTCCCAATCATTTCCAGTATAGCAATAAATCAGCCACTAAAAGGTGTGTGTGTGTGTGTGTGTGTGTGTGTACTGTGTGTGTCCAAGTGTGCTCCCACACAGGTCTCTCGAATTGTGTGCTTTTACAGCCGGCACGGCGAAGCTCTTAAGGCCGAAAGAAGAGCTTTTAAAGCAGTTATTGACTTCTGCCTCCTCGGCTGACCACCATCTTGTCTTTGCACCCGGGTTGCCTAGCTACGGAATTGTGGTATGACCTCACCTGACCGTGGGGTCAAAGCGTTGCTCGGTCTGTCCTAACTTGCAAGACGACTACAAAAACACCACCACCGCGTCTACGACTGTACTTCGGAATAACTTGCCTGCCAAATTAATTCCTGTCATTTCTAGTAATTAAAAGTGCAGCACAGCACAATTAAACATCAATAAATCATTACCCTCATTAATTTTGGAACATCAGTATGATTCCCTAAAACAAACAGGAGAGCTGCCAAGAAAATGGAAAGCCTCTACCTGCCTCCACACCTTATTTACATTTTGTAGCAGCAGGGTGGATTTTGCAGAGAACCTGCTGGATTTTCTCCAGCGCATTTATCCTCTTCAGTCGTGTGAAATCAAAAACAAATGCACAACCCACGACCGTCTTAACAAGAAGCAATGCTTTTCAGAAAATTAAGGAAATGTGGTCTTAAACTTAACTGACATTATTGTTAATGACCGTACCCTTTGTTTATTGCAAATATGACAATGACATCTTTTATAAAAGTGCTGCGGCAACTTTATCTTCATTTTCCGGTGATATTGCAGGAGGCGTATCATTGCAGATGCATAAATAAAGCAGATCAGGGGGTATTTATGTTGTTTGTGATTATAAGGGGCTGAATGAGGGATGAGTGGGCTCTATTTTCTCCCACATGGTATAGAGAAGACAGACTGTCAGGTATGGTCTCTTGACCGAAGCAGTACAGCACACCAGTGTTATGAAGAAAAACAACAAGCCATTTACATTCAACAAGTTTTGCCCCACGCCTCCTCATTCCACCTCTGCGAGCGTGTGCGGCGCGCAGAGAGACGAAGTGAGGACCGTGGCTGTGGTTATTGTCAACTGGATTAAATTAAAAAAAGATTTATTCAAAAGAGCTAAAAAATAAACAACAGACAAAGGGAGTGAGTATGTAGCCTGAGGGAGGAGAGGAGTGACAGCGAAGTGATAGACTAAAATGAGATTGTATTCTCTATGGCCGTCCGTACAGGGAAGAAATGGGAAAATGCACAGCTTAGACACACATACATGCTCTCTCAGACGCAAACACAAAAGCGTGAAAATACATAGCCCTTTCTGATCTTATCACAGATCTCACCATCAAGACTGAAAGCTTTAGAGGAATCCAAGTTTTGGAGACCTGAGGAGGGGGAATGAAGACATGAGAGATGATGGTCTCTATCCTTCAGTATTACGCAGCCTTGTCAGACTCACCCATTTAACCATTATAACATGTCCCTGTCCCATCTCAATTCTGCAGGGACCCTGGAAAAAACAGCGACAGTGACCAGACTTAACAAAGAAGCCCAAAGCCCCACCAAAGGTTAGCACTGACAGGAGGGCTTAGGACTACGCCACCGTTCTTTCATTCATTCCAATCCATCTTTTCGCATGATCTCACATCTATCATTTTTCTCCATGCCTGTCAGCTTGCATTTCAAACTAAAGCCCTATTGGGTCACAGCAGCCAGTCAACACACACATACATTCCCTAAGTAGATATCCATATATGTGAGCACGCTCCAAATTCATTCGTCGTCACATACGAAAGCGCACACGCATGTGCACTCTTACATACATGTGATGCGGTAAAGGTCACGCGTTCGGTGCTGGACAGTGCGATAATGCATCAGACTTGGATAAACAACTAGTGGTGAAGGTGGCAGGATATAAATCAGGCGCAGGGAGAGGTGGCCTCCTTTTCCACAGGCGACTGGGAACTCTTATCTATAGTCAGTGTCAGGGGGGAAAGTGAATAAAAGCTTCGGTGCTATGTGTATGCGTGTATGTCTAACATACTGTCTTATTACATTATCTGTTACATGTTGCGTATATGTACGTATATGTGGAAGAGCTGTGCACCGAATGTCTTTTGTCCAGGTCTTTGAGAGCAGTTTATGATTCATGGCAACAATTTCGAGCAATAGGAGTAAACTGTAAAGCGGCCCCTTTACAGTTTTAGCAGTATTTATTCATACGCAGTTGAGACACTAGTATTCATGTGTCTAATTTTGCAAGGAAAAAGAAGAGTAAAAAAAAAAAAAAAAATGTTTGTTATGGCGAGTTTTGAAGCAGTAGGGGAAAAAAATGGCTTTTTTTTTCCTGTATTAGTGCCGTTCTGGATTTCTGTAGAAAATCATCGTTCAGAGAAAGTGTGAAAGAATGTATCTCTCTCTCTCTCTCTCTATATATATATATAATAAAGATACACACACACACACACACACACACACACACGTATCTATATATATATAGATATATGTTTGTGTGTTGTGGATGTAATGAGGTCACAGTGATGTAGTCGCGTTCTGGTTGGGAGAGCTCCATCATTCTCTGGCGGGAATACTGCAGGAGAACATAAGGGAACAGCTGTACTGCACACGTACGCAAACAACTACACACATACACAATCTCATATTGCACACACACCCTCCCTTGAGTACCTACTGTACCTCTCACACTTATTTAATTTCTTTCTTTCAGCATTGCCAAGGAAAACGACCACGCTGTGCCACTGCAACGAACGGAAAACATGCACGCTGGCTACTTGCTAACTTTTTGTTTATCTCTATAATGACAGTACATTAACCCCCCAAAAAAGAAAACAATATTACTGATAGAAGAGAGACACACTCAAGACGGTGACACGAGAGTGAAATCATCTCAGTGTAATTCAACTGGATCTTTTCTTTTTTTTGCTACCAAGAATGTCCTGTCCCGATCCGATCACTTGTACTCCCAATCCTGTTTCAAAACAAGGTAATTATTTCCCATGTCGGCAATTACTGAGCATAAGAACAGCTTGTGCTGCATATAGCTATGACACATACATTCCTCTCAAATCCCATCCGCTCCCAAGAGCTGATTTTTCCTGTCTATCTTGCCCCGATCTGAATGTCACAAAGTAATAACAGTTTCGGCTGATGGAAATCCGACAAATTCCCAATCGATCTAACGTCGTATGCACGTGGTACTGTAAACTCCAAACCACCAAACAATCCTGATTAAAAACTGCCGAAAGCACACATACGGATGTTATAACCCATGACAGACAGCCTGCTCTGGTCCCACACATCTTCTTCTTCACTGTAATGAACCGTAGCCTAATATCGGCAACACCAATCAATCCCTGAGTACTATCACTTTCTTTACAGTGGCACTGACACGAGCTAGAGTGGGGAAATGAAGACACTATAATAAGAGAGATGTCATCTCCCACACTTTATAACATCCTCACATTAACATATCAAATGTTAATTCTATCAAGTATGGATAAGGTCTGGTTCTTCTTTCTTTCCTTTTTTTTTTGTGTTATCTCTGGGGGACATTTACAACTTTGAGGAAATCAAAAGCCTGTGCGAGACAAAAAAAAATATTTCCCTTTATTATTCAGCAGAGGCCACTGATAGCATCTTATCGCTGTAGGGTCTCTGTCATAAGAGAGAGAGAGAGAGAGAGAGAGAGAGAGCAAGGGAGCTTTGAGGAAAGGCACGCGCATTATGTTAACAAAAGATGTTCAAACATATGAGTGCATGCAAACATACACCATCACGCCTGAACTCACACACACAAACAAGGATGGGCCAAACACGCCCTGTTAAATCCAATTAACCCTCTGCTCTGATCCCCTCAATGCATCCCTGCCCCTGTCTTGTAACACCAGACCTTCCCGCCATTTCATTAGCACACACACACACACGCTCTCTCTCCCTCCTCTACGTTTCCACGATTGTAACCCACAACACTGCTAATGCACCTCTTATAATCCAATCAGCCAATCACTGCTCTTCATGCAAAAGCCCGTGTCACATGACTACCCGCACGAAGCCCGACGTTCGCATGCAGTTAGCGCTGTCATTTGGTGCTAATGTTATTCCAGTGGATTTTTTTTTTCTGTCTTTAATGTGATTTGGGAAGTCTGAGCTCCGGCTTCCATGAGTCTAGCGCTAAACCCCCGATGGGCTAGGCTAATCAGTTTCCAGCATTTCTGAGGGAGACAATGATCCCAGTGTTAGCGCTGGCTAATGACAAGCTAATACAATTAGCCTAGCCTCCCTGGAGGAGAGCTCAGAGCCAAGGCCCATTCTTGCCCCACCTCCTGCGGGCTCCTCATCCACTTTTCCTACATTACTATGGAGCCTAATGGCCTCTTATTAAGAAGACAGATGGAACACGGATGGGGATGGATTCTGCATCTTCTTGAGTTACATATGTGTTAGATATGTGCTACATACATGACTGCTCGGATGCTTAATATTACCTCTTCTGTTAATAGTGTCAATGAAGTCAACGTTCTTTTCACTGCAGGGTATGGTAGCAACATAGCGCTATCAGAGTGAGGACCATCTATGCGCTCACTGTGCTGTACTGCATTAGATGCCAAAAATCTTACTAATATCTCTTCTTGGAATACCAGACTAGTTGTTTGTAGTTTGCAATAAGAGAGGGCCGTGTACTCAAACACCCTTTTTTCTGCAGCACAAAGGTTAGGGTGTTTTGATGTTTTCTCGAAACTGCTACAAAATATTTGATAATCCTAATTTGACGATCCTTATTTGATAATCCTGACCCATGTCTGCTGGAATAAATGATACTCTCCTAACCCCGAAAAAAATATAACAGAGCACATGAAAAGCCTTGTCAGCTATTATCAACCAGCGATCAGCCTTATCTGTGAACCACATCATGAACATCAGCTAATGGGACGGGCTAATGTGGCTCTGATTGAAAGACGTAGGTTAGAATGTGGTTAGCATAATTCAATCGCGTGTTCTCTGGTCCACATGGACTGCTAATCTTGAATGAATGAATGCATAACACACATGAAGCCGTATGAATACTTACCGTGCATGACAAATGTGAAAGAGAGCATTAAAAAAAAAAAAAAAAAGTTTAAAGTCTTTGTGTGTGTCTAGACTTACTTGTACTTGGCATTCACTTGGTCTGCAGCTTTATGGTAGTTCTCTGTGGTGACCTTGTAGAACTGAGCACTCTGCAGAGCAACACAGAGAAAAGCCAGTGAGTGAGATAAATGCATGAAAATGTGATTGCAATCTCTGATATATATATATATAAAAAAAACTCCATCCAATTTATTCACATCTTCCCTGCTTTCAGGTTGAAGCTATTTAGTCAAGAGGCAACATTTCATCAAAGTGACGCCTCATAACAGTTCGGATCTGATATAGTCCAGTACAGTGCAGCTGAGCCTACACAGCCCTGCCTCATCTACCACCACTCAAACTCCATTAAAACTTAATAGAGAGGGATACTAAGAGCACAGCTCTATTGGAAGTTCAGCTACAACATGGAGCCTAACTTTGTGATCTGTAATGCATATAGGTTAGAAACGAAGACTACGTTCATAGGTATGGAATCTGTAATGATGAACGATATTGTGTGTGTGTGTGGCTGTGCACCACGCACGTTCGCCTCTCTTCATGAGTGTGTGAATTATGGGTTATTTGTGTGTTTGTGTGTGTGCCTGTGCTTATCCGCTCACAAACGACTGCTGTAATAACAGGCAGCAATCCTGTAAGGTCAGAGGGTCGCTAGTCGACATCGTACAGACCAACGGTCATAATCCCCCAGTGACCCATAGCAAATGAACCCATAGCAGGACCCCTCAACTTGAATTACTTCTTCAAACATGGCCATAGAACCTAGCTCCAATGCCATTTATACCACTCTAGGAAGACCTGTTTTGTCGGCCCTCTGCAGCTGTTCTGCACATTTATGATCAAATGCTGAGAGGTTATAAAGTGTGATGGATGACTTGATTGAGAGTCATATAAGGTTTGATCCGGGGGCAAAATTAGGTAATGTCTACCAATGCCAGTGTTTCCTGTGAAGGGTTCTGCTCTAATAATAGTAATACTTAAAAAAAGCATGGCATATTTTCTTGACATATGAGACAGATTAGACATTTTGTGCCATTTATGCTTGGATTGATTTTGAGGTACACAATCGTCACTCTATGACATGGTGATCTTTCTGACTGTTATTATACAAAATCATAAGCAGACCTTCACGGGGATCACAAAAAAATCATGAAGGCTTTTAATTTAGTGCAGAGCGAGCTGGTCTTTCAAGTTGGTTCAAGAGAAGTTTTAACCAAGACTTTGAGTTAACAATGGCCTTTTAAAACATTGTTCTATCCACTCTATGCATTGTTGAGAGAGCAATTTTCTGAGCCAAAGCCTGACAATAACCTTAGGCTTAGAATTTGTTACATTCACTGTAAACCCAACACTTAATCATCATCATGCATAAATTACACTGGATACACTAGAAATGTGACAAATGTAAGCCTCTTGGTCCCATCTGCCCTGACTTAACCTCCTTGCAGGGAAGACATTCATCATAGTTCAGAGAAGATCAATAGGAATGAACTGTGCTGCTGAAAAGATCAATAGTCATGTGTTGTAAAGCTAAAAGAAGATGGGACATGACAATGGTGACAAAAGGTCTGATACAGATTTGAGTCCTCTTCATTCAGATGGACACTTACTCTGAAGGTTTGCAATGGATTCAGACTGTAGTTACAGACATAATAAAGAAGTTATGTATTTTTTTGACATCAATGTGCACACTGCTCTCCATAACAACATGAAAAAACATGTTAGCATGGCAGCTAGTATATGTGTTAAACTGAAACCTAGAACTTCCTTATTTACATACATTCAGACCCCTTTGCTTTGACGATTCAAATTCAATGGATACATTTGGTTTCGTTTGATCATTCCTGAGATGTCTCCAGTGCATGTGTCAAATTTAATTGATTGGAAATGATTTATGTAGGGTCCCATGTCCCATGAGTAATTAAGTCAAGAACTCCTCCTTACATGTCCAAAATACCTACATGTTCAGGGATGTATTGGCAGAAGGGTGTAGGTGACTGCTAAAATGAAGTATTTTTAAGAATTTCAAAGGTTTGTAAAAGTTTTTCACTTACTGGGCAGTGTAAAAATAAAAAGGGGTCTGAATACTCATCCACTGCAGTTGTCCTGCAGGCAGACATTAGTTTGTATGTAAAGCACTATCAAAGAAGTATGCCCAAAGTTTAAGAGTTAACTTGTAAGCTCATGCTGTATCTGTGCCCTCTTGGCCTTGAATCAAGTGGTTTTCTGTGTAGACAAAGAAACTGTCAAGTGCTAAGGAAAAGGATTTAAAAGAGAAGCTTATTCACAGATAAAAAGACTAAAAAGATTTTTGGGCTGCTAAAGAGGCAAGAATAAGACTTCTCCTGGGTGCAGAGATTGAGCCACTGGAAGAGAAAGAGAGAGTCTAAGGGAGCTGGATTTGGGTCTCTGTCTAGAATACTAAGTATAAGGTAATAATACCTGGCTAAATGGCAGAGCTGGCACTAATCAGCGCACTAATCCACCGAGGAGGACAAAAGGCCATGTGTGACAATGATTGCAGAACCACTTAGAATACATGTACACACACACACAAACAATGCATGTGCATTCATGCTGACACCCACATGCACAAGGTGCTAACACACACAGCATGGGTGGACATGTTGCCAAATGTATCTACACATACCCCGGCGGCTAGATATAAACAGTGGCAGGCACACATACACACACACACACACAAAAAAACACTCACTCACTCACCACCAGACAGGGAGGAGTGTAATTTGTGTGATTACTGAGTGGTCTCAAATTGTGATTTCCAGCTGTTGCCCCAACTGATTTAAAGAGTAGCCCTGACCTTCTTTTAGCCCAGAGATGAAAGCCTACGCTTGGTTAGGTTAAAACATTCCTCCCTTGACTAAAATAAAATATTTTTTGGAGCCGCAAGTCTCACAGAAAGGTTTTTGATTGTCAGTGGATGAACAGAATTGTGTAGCTGCAAGAACCTGGTACTGTGCACGGCCCCATGAGCAAGCAAGTATCTACCTATAAAACCCCGTTTCTGTTTATTTGCATCCTATTTACTCTATTTGCTTTCCACCAGGTTTTCAGCTCATCCGGAGCCAAACAAAATGCTGGTGGGGGGTGTCATAGACAAATTAAGTCATTACAGCTAATGCACTGCAGCGATATGGAGAAGATAGAAGCTGCACGCCAACACAGGCTCCAGCTCAATTTAGAGAAAAAGCCTCCAATTTTTAATGAATAAAACAAATAACTCCCTGTACTGATGGCTTCTTTCTCTTATCTGCTGCTGAGCAGGAGGGCCAAAATGGGGAGAAACCCCACCATGGCCAACATTACGGTTCTGCAGAGTTAGAGAAAATAAGACTTCTGCTGCGTGACTCACTGCAACTTGCTCATATGGGGAGTAGAGGGGCTGTAAGACTGTTATTGAGCCTATCCAGCATACACAGAAATAACTAAGCATTGACTAAGATTTGCCTTAAGGGGCAAGAGAACATTCTAGGAAGGAGGTGCAAAGATAAGACAACTAGAAGTGTCCATCTTTGCCATGAACATGTTGAACTCCTGGAAGGACTTTTTGCAAAAAGCATACCATCGCCTCTAACCATGTGTTCAGACAGAATGCAAAGTTAATTTTAAGAGGTGGTGATTGCATGCAAAGTCAGTGGGAAGTGATCAGACATGAATTAGCCCGGAGCAGCGTGACTTGACACAAAGACTCATCCACGCAAGCCGAAATTGTTTCCATTTGAGCAAAAAATGTTTGCTTATCCTAGGGCTTTACGATTCTACTTCATAAACATACAGACAAAAAGGATAAAGGAGAGACTGGAAGGAAAATAACAGAACAACTGGAGATTCTGGTGAGTTGCAAGATCAGTCAAAGGCTGAGCTTTACACAAACAAACACAGACACTCTCCCACACACAAGGTCAGCGCGTCCATTGCTAGTTTGCTTACAGCTAATGCCTGTGCGGTCGGTAAAGTGGCTGTTTGGGGAGAATGAAAATAAAATTCAAGGCAAAAAAAAACAACACAGCAGATTATTTCTTGGGCAGGCTAAGTTACTTCCTGGAGTCTCCATAGGTTGAAATCTCACAGATTTGCTCATCTTTGAATCTGCTTGCTGCAGATTCATATTTTTTTTTTTGATACAGACATGAAAGCGGGATCCATCTTGTAATCTAACTCTAAGCAAGAAAACATATAAGCCGATTTCCGAAAATGTCAAACTATTCCTCCAGTTTTTATAAGCAATTAAAAGTGTTTAGCTCTTTAAATCACTGTTCTTGCAAAACGCTTATATCAAAAAAAATAAATAAAATTAAGCAATACAAATTAACATCTTTTACGTCACTATAAAATTTATGGCTAAGTAAAATTTCCTTTCAGGTCAGGAGGTCAGAAAAATAGAGACATCTTTCAATATAATGCTGTCTAATAAAATACCACCCATAACTATGGCCTAGAAACTTACCATAAACATCTATGTGACTTCGTTTCAACAAATCCGAGCCTTATGAGGTGACATTTCAAAAGTTATATCGCAGCATTAATATTTTAGCCTGTAGAGTATTAGAGCTGTTTTTTTCTTCTTCTCTTTTTTTACATGAATGAATGAATGTGCTGCTCTCTTGTCATGAAGTCACCATTCCTCGAAAAGGCTTCCCGTTAAATCCCTGCGAATCCCATCATGCAGCTATAACAGCAAACAGTCTCAGACACAATAACTCAACACCGCAGCACACTGCCGTGTCTTCACTCCGGATTACTGTGTCTTCGGTTATACGACGAGCAGAGTCAGAGAGAGAGAGACTACATTGATTGCTGCTGCACGGTGAAAGAAACGACTAAAACATCTTTACTGCTACAATGCAGCGACAAGACAAGCAAGAAACAACTGTTGTAATTTTGATTTAAATTTTTAAAAACACACCAGAAGCAAAATGTACTTAACATTTTAGCTCCCCTCGCCAGAAAGAGAGACAGAGGGCAAAAGGCTGAGAGAGAGAGGGATAGAGAAATGACAGGCCAAAGGAGAGATGAAGAGAGCAAGTCAGGGATAGAGATAGAAATAGAGATAGAGAGATAGCTGCTATTACTGTTTTTTTATGCTCTTCCCCCTGTATTTCTTCCTTTCACAATTCTGTGGAACTTTTGCTATGAGATGCCAATTGCTGCAGTGATTGTCCTCCAAGGGAGAGCAGAAAAATCCAATTTCATCGATATACAAGGCGAAAAGAAAGATAGAAAAAAAACAGGAGAAAAATTTCTTTTGGAAAAAAAAAATGAAATTGAGGCATGAAGAAAAAAAAACAACACCACTCAAAAGAAAAAAAAAGGAGAGGTATAGAGGGACAGGTGTGGTAGGACTGGAAAGAGACATAGTATATAAAAAAAAAAACATGGCCAAGTTGATTGTTAAATATGAGATTGTTTTACAGCAGGGCAGGTATTGAGTGAAAATGTAATAAATATATAGATATTGTTTTCAGGGGCTATTTGGTAGCTGTGGCCCCAATGAGCGGCAGCAGCAGAGGCAGCAGGCTGAGCTGCCTCTGAGCCTGGTGATGGCCTGTCACTGGAAGCCCCCCTGATGAATGGCTATGTTGGATTGGAACAGACGTGTAATATATATCAGACTTATATTCTCACTCTCTCTCTTTTGGTGCCTCTTTCGACTGGTGTGTGAAGATGCTGGGGGAATCCTGAGGTAAAAGAGAGGAACAGAGGGCACACGGAGAGAGGCTGGGAGAGAACGTGATGGGAGATGATATTGAGCTAGCAGTGTACTGCAAGTGAAATCAAATTTACTGCTTTCTCGTTGGCAAGATGGAAGGTTTAGCGAACCAAAAAGAAACACGGCGCTGGGCATTGATACAGACTGTCATGTTTCTTTTCACACGCCGTCCCCTCTCATGAATATTTAAATCAGCCATGTGATGTCTCAAAACAAATCCCGGGCACTAACCCTGTAATACCAAATCATGTTATTATAGTGTACTGTGCAGTACTGCAGCCAGTGGTTTTATTAACGATTCATCTGCTGATTATTTTCCAATAATTGATTCAGACATTTCCAAATGGGATTCTGTGACACTCCAGGAAAAGTTTTTAAATTAATTTGTTTAAAATTGTTTTTTGAAGTGAAAAATAAGTCATAGATTATGTTCTAATTTAAAGAATCTACAACACACGTTTAATATCTTCCTAATACATTGTTGTTCTTTCACATAACTAGAGTCTTTAAATGTCTGTCCAACCAACAGTCTACAACCAAAATATATTCAATTCACGTTGATTTAAAAGCAGCAAATTCCAACATTTGAGCTTGAGTTTGGTATTTTTTTGGACACTGCATAACCTCAATATGTAACAATACTATATATTTGTTGTCCTGCTTTTATATCTATTTTCATACACAAGCCTGTATGTTATCTATATGTTCATGATTCCTCATTTATCTTTGTTTTCTACTTCAGCTGTATACCTGTATTTGTAACTTCCTGCAAATTTATTCTCTGGACTGTCTATTTGCATTGAGCTCCTTCATTTGATGTGAATGCTATTAACCAAGCGGGAGTTACAGTGAGTACACAGGAACAGAGCATGCTAAAAATGATTTTGTTTGGGTAGACTGCAGGGTTTACGTTGGGTGAAGAGAACAGGGAGTGGAAGAGAGGCTGGAGTGCCAAACAGGCCACTGTGGCCAGAACAAGAAAAAGGAGTGTTATTAACACAGTCCAAACAAACTGCACCCCCTATGGAGCCCCAAGCCGCTTGCTGCACAGTAAGACAACATGCAATATGCCCACCATTGATCCTCACATGCACACAGGATCACACACCATCACACAAAACACACACACACGGTTGCCACTTCACTTGTGTTTTTGTCTCTGCAGGCTATTAATCCTGATAGAATTTGCAAATTGAAATGGTGGGGTCTGTGTGCAAATTGCTTGTGAAATATATATTTCATTTATCATTTAATTCCTGTGCATAAATCAATAAATCAGTGTTCTTTTTCACAGACTCTTCCGACCTTCTGTTTTTTGGACTAGCCAGTGATGTAGTGCTCTTCCAACCTTTGTCTTTACCGTACTCTCCTGTTCTTTATTATTCAGTGACATTTTATCTTTTTACCACTCTTCTGTCTTTTTCTTTTACTTTTTGCTCTTTTTCTTTTTCTTATCCTCCATCACTCACAAATGTCACTTTATCATAATTTCATGTGATACCTTCCCAGGTAGAATCTCAAACTGTCCTGTCTTATTCTACCTTGTCTTGGCTAATGTTAAATCTCTATTTTAGTTTCCATTTTTTCCTTTAGCTTCTGTCTTCAACACAATATCTCTCTCCTTATCTCCCTCTCTCCCACTCTCCCTCCCTCTCTCTCTCTCTCTGGTGTGAAGGTGATTTGTTGACACTTTGATCTAAGGAATATTGACCAGAGGCCAACATGGCTGATGAATGGCCGGTGCCTGAAGTCGATAATGCCCGTGTTACTTGGAACTCGTCACTTGTGCTTATACAGAGCGGCACAGTAGAGCTACGCTGTCCAAAGATGTAATAACGCAACACAAGCTGACAAATTGAAAGAGAGAAGCTCAGATCAGTGAGGTCCAAGTGCAACAAGGCAACATGCCTACATCTCATACTATTTAAAACATCTTTAGGTCTTTTGCCAAGCCATTAACCTACTAATGAAATGGTTTTCTTTGCAAATGATCCATCAATGAATTCAAATCTTACACTGACGTCAACAATCGGTGTGCTCTCTCCACCATCCAACCAAATCTGTACAGACCAATGCACTTCCAATTACTGACAGAAGTCCACTACCACTCAATACTCACTGGCCTGGCTTAAGAATTCATCCTCAGTGAAGGAAGGAAAATTTGTGAGCTTTATTGACCCATAGGAAAAAAAATGGCTTGTGTGTAATGGGAACTACAAAACAGTGATTTATTACAACCATGCCACTTGTTTAATATGAGAAAAAAAAAGAATTTCTGTTCTAATTATGTGTGCACATGAATGGGTGAGCATAGATAAGATGCGAAACCATCTTTTTACATTTGAGTCATTTAGATAAAAGTCAAAATCATCTGACATTGAGGTACTTTATAGGACAATGTGCCCACTGAGTATGCGATATTCATGTGAGCTTATAAGAATTTCTAAGAATTCTTATTTTTCTAAGAATAAGAGTGTCCGTCTCTTCCACAGTGAATATCTGGCTTCGCAACGGTGTAGAAATTTCCATTTTGCTTGCACTATAGAGGGCATTTGACTTTTTGCACCCTCCAAAGGGGAGAAAACTCCTTCCCAGTATGAAGGCATCATTTGAGACGCATTAACTAGGGCATCATATCCTTCCTAAGATACACTTATGATTTGAGAGCAGCATGAAAGTGTCCTTTTTAAACACACTTTAACAGGGCATTTGACCCTGGTTCCATGCCTTGCAGGCATCTCTCACTGGGACCAGCATGGAGCTGCCAATTGAAGTGGTCTAAGCATGGCAGCTGACCCTTGCCCCCCTCCATAGGATGCTGGTTTGACAAGGAACATTGCGGTAGTGTCATTTTCAGGGACAGCAGGACACACACAGGGATGAATGAGATGTAACCTTTTATCCTTCAGGCAGAGGAATGGAGGGTGAATTAAAGAAGAAGAAAAAAAGAGAGCGAGAAAGCCAGAGAGCAAACAGCAGAGCAGCAGACAGACAATTACAGAGAGGCGGAGAACAAGAGACAGAGAGAGAGAGAGCAATGCACACCACACTGGGTAAAGCATGCAGAGCTTAAGTTGAAGGATGATACCAAAAACAGTGGGGCAGAGGGATGTGGAAAAAGAATAAACGTGACTGTACTTTGGTGGTGACCAAGCCCTCCGTGTAAGCTGGCTGAATTGTGTGCACGGATCTGTGTGTGCTCATTTATCAGTGCATTATACATTAATAGAGGTATGTTATGAAACTTTGCCCCAGGCAAAAACTAGAGCTGCAGTGTGTGATGTATAAATAAAACAGCAATGATGTCACCTTGCTCAGTGACTGCATAATGCAGCATTTAGTTTTTACTTTGTTTTACTCTTGTGTTGTAAAAAGGAAAGTTATCTTTTGCATGCCCTTACTTAGGATCCACCTTGGGATTCTCGTTAGCTGTTTTGATTCTTGTTAGTTTGCTTGAATTTGGTTATATATTATTTAGATTTTTTTATATCATTGTTGTGTGTTGAGCAAAACTCTTGGTTTGCTTGTCATTATAAAAATTAAACTTCTATCGAACGCGGGCTACCTCACAGTTCTGTACAATGCACCAAATTCCATAAGCATGTAGTTAAATGCATAGTATATATATAACTCTGTATATAGTATAAACAATATACTTGCCAGGCCCTGTCTATGTTATGATGCCTTTTAAAAATGTGTTGGTATCTGCAGTCCCAATATCACCACCCTGTCACGAGGGACAGATTTCTGATTTACCACTCAAGGAATCGTAGGGGAAAAAACAAATTAATTAAGCGTGTTTTTCCATCGTTGGTTGAGAATTGAGCTCAGTGAAAGGTGATAAAAGCTATTTTGATTAACAGTGACTTCATAAAAATAAACCATTATCATGAGATGATTCAGATATAATCACTTTATTTCCGGAGCAACTGCTAGAACCTAGTTTTGTGAGCTGGGTTACACATGAATGCAATTTATGTCCACACACGCAGGCATTTTTCATGTGGTGCAAACTGTATCTTACCCTCTCCTCCAGCCGGGCCACCTGCTCTCTGTAGAAAGCATCCTGCTTCCTTAGGTCTGCTTCTCTGGCCTCCAGCTGCTTGGCCTAAACACACACACAAATTAAAACACACACACACACACACACAATATGTGCACCACATAGAGCATACACACAAGGCACACACAGACAGAGAAGAAAAGCCATTACTTATGTGCTTGGTGGAGCATTGCCAATTTTAACAAACCAATGACAAAATACACACATAAACATGAGAGAGGCTTATAATGAGAACTCCAACAAGTGTATATAAAAACAGGCACATTATAACAGAACACTCACACTTGTTTTATGATGTGTGTGTGCTGTGGCTGCCAGCATCTACATACACGCAGAGTGGTCTGGATGTGTTTTGTGTTTTGGGAATATGTGCACATTTTGTTTAATGTGTTTAAAATACACCTGTGTGTCCATGTGTGCGAGACTGACGTGAATTGTACATGCTTCTTTGTCCTCTTGTGTTCAATCTTCAGCCCGAACCACTATCAGGCCAAGAGGATAACATCAGCTCTCTGTGCAAAAGGAGCATCATAGTCTGGCGTATATATTTTACCCCGCCTACCAATCTCCACTGTCCTCCCCTCTGCTGTGACCTTCACTAAACGTACGGCTGACTCTCTGGGTGATATACAGAAGCGATAAGACCTGGATGTATCAGGTCCCCGGAGAGGAAAAAGCAGACTTTCACACTGGGGTCGAGGACCAATGACTCAAACTTAAACGGAAACTAAAATTTTATTAATCGTGATAGAAGTTTTACTCTAACAGACAGGATGACACAGTTTTCTGTTGAATTATCTGTCATCATTTACTTATCAAGGCCTGTGGGTATATTGATGTCTATGGATGATAACTGTGGTAAAACAGGATTTATTGACTGGTGACAGATAAAAAAGATTTATGGTGTTCTAAATAAAAAGAGTGCATAAAAATCTATAAAAGGCAGAATAGAAAACAAGACATACAGCTGGGTTATTGAAAGCCACAGTGAACTTTAAGACCCAAACTCTGTATTACTGCTTCCCTTCTGTTAATAAGTCTTCAGAAACTAGCTGAAACCGTCATCTCATCTATAATTCTAACAAAAGCATTTGAAGCGGGAGAGCTGTAAAGAAGGGATCATCAAAACTCTGAGTAGCTGAAATACCTGGCGGAAAGAAAAATGTAGCACGTCAAAGAAGCTGAAAGGGGAAAGAAATCCTTGAGTCTATCATGCAGAAGACAGTGGGAGAGAGAACTGTAAAGTCTAGGACAAGGAAAGTGAAGACCTCTAGACTTACCTTCCGTCCTATCTCCTGAATAAGGGGAAGCAATGAAAGAGAAAACAAGAGAGAAAAAAAAGAGTGTAAAGAGGCACTGATTCATCCATGAACTTCTTCAAAGTGACATTTGGAAAGGTTTAGTATTCAGAGGCCAGAGGTGACTGGCTACCACACTGTTCTGCTTGAACAAACACACTTTATCCTCCCATGTCTCCTCTCTCGATGGCACACACACACACACACACACACACACACACACACACACACACACCCACACACACACACACACACACACACACACACACACACACACACCACCATACTGCAGAGGACTCTCTTATGGAAAGCAGCCACACAGAGCAGCTTTGAAAACCTTTGCTTTAAGCACTGTATGATGTTGAAGGAGACAGAGCGAGTTTGAAGAAAAATACAACGTACGGAGAAAAGAAAAAAAAAACAAAAAAAAACTGCATTACCCCATCCAATCTCTACTGCACTGATAACCATCTGTGTTTGGCTACTCAATGCACTGCAGGCGGAGCTGCATGCTCTATGCATTGTGATGAGGAGTAGCGGCGAGTGTCACCGAGGGTCTCAAATGAGATGAGTGGGGGAAGTTTCAAAGTCAAGGGGATGCTCTAAGCTTACCCGCACGCACACACACACACACACACACAAGACAAAATCCTGCCAACACAGGCAAACACCTGCATACACACACACACATTATGTCATCTGCAGATACAGAGGGGGAAAAACACTCTCCCCCAGCATCACTTCATCACATTCCTGACAACTCTTGGGAAAGCAACACCATAGCCAAGTTACTGCTGTCCTCAGCACAACCTTACATCAACCAGCCCTTATTGTTGCAGTCATACAATTGTCTCCATTGTGCCCCCTTACAAGTCTGAAGTGCTATTGTGTGGTCGGTGTTATACAAAACCTAAAGCAGTCTGCACTTCAGGCATCAACTTAAGTTTAAACCTAAATGGCAGCGCTGGGTGAATGTACCCTGAAGTACACCCTTAAAAGTATGCTGTAAGTACACTAGAAGTAGCACCATTATGACCTTTAAATGTGTTATCGATTCCAAGCATGCAATCAGAGCTCCTATGATAGATCGGCAAAGTTTTTCAAAGACTGGATTACGTTGGCAAAGGAGCCAAAAAACTGTCGCCCATCAACAGCTCAATTTAAGAGGAAGAGAAGAGGGATGATGGGATGGAGGGAACCACAGAAGACAGGATTGGCAGGGGGCCGTGTACCGTCATAAGTGTGTCCAAACTCAATGTTACGCTGATAGGTGGCAACTAAACACTTTAAGCTTTGCAGAGAAAGACAAAAAGATGCACACAGACGCCGAGACGCAAACAACGGCTCAGACACTGATCTGAAAACGCACACATCAGCGCATACACACACACGCACCAGCCGGAGCAGCTGTACCCACAGAGAGCGGGTGGAGAGATAAATGCGTGCTGAAGGCGAGACTAAAGGGGTCATTAAAAGAGGAGAGGTGGTGACAGAAATGTGTACCCAGGGATTTTCTTTTTTTTTTTTTGCTCACTTTTGTGTGTATGTCTATGTGCACATGCAGCCGTGCATGTGTTCAATTTCCATGCGAGCAGGTCGGCCCTCCTCACACAGACCCAGACACACACACTATGTCAGGATTACTTCCAACCGATTAACCCCATTCAACGGACTTTAAAGATAATCTAATCATACTACAGGCCAAACAATGGGACAGACTTCACCACTGCCCATACACCTTTTGTTCCCCTAATGAAGAGGCGGTCACGGGTGGAGGAGGAGAGCTAGGAGTAAGAGTTGGGGGAAGGAAGAGGAAGAGGAGGAAGAGAAGGGTGGAATTTGACAAGAAAATGGAAAAGAACTTGACAGTGGAAAGAACAGAGAGATAAGAGACAAAGAGAGGAGGAGGACGATAAAAGGTGATTTATCATTGGAGGTGTCAGGTATGGGGAACTGGCTGTTAGATGGGACATGGAGCCTGGGCCAAGTGCGTCTCTGTGACTTTAGAAAGAAGTTAAAGAGAGAAAATGATCACAAACTACAGAAAGGAAGAGAGAAGTTAAGTGAGGGAAACAGGCGAGGAAGAGGTGACCTGAAGCTCTTACAACTTTCCAGCTTTGAAACCTGGACTTCTCCCTGACAATGATTTCTTAGTGGAAGTGAAACATGGCTGTCAATCACGCTCATGACAAGTTTTTTTTTATTATTTTATGAGAAATTTCACATCTTTGCACACCCAAAGAGTGATGTAATTCATTCGGACTAAATCACCAATTCAAATTCAGCCTTAGTCTGTGTAATTTTCCTGTGCAGCAACCCTTGACATGGAAAAAACAAAATGGCACAGTAAAAATAAACAAAAACTCACAACACCACCCTCCCACTGGGTGCAGACAGAGTCCACATACTGCTATTTGCAGCCCAGGAAACCACATTAACATCCACAGCAAACTTTTTACATTCCCCTCCTGTATCCTCCCCCCCGGTCTCTTATTAAGTACAGTAGCACAATGGCTGAGGGTGACAGGCGGTTGAGAGTGAGACCGTGGTGGTCAGATTAAACGGATCGTTTAGGCGAGGTGAACGCCTCTGTGAATATCAATTAGCCAGCCGCTGAATAATTAAGGACAGCCATGTTTTTTAATTAGCCGACTGCCGCAGTTTGAGCTGGGAGTGAGGGCGGAGGAGAAGATGAGGAGAGGAGGGGAAGAGGACAGGAAAGAAGGATGGAAGAGGGATGAAAACAGGTGGATTTTGCTGTGTCAGGCCTCCCACCCACCTCCTGTTCTGTCCCTGATTTGCTCACATACATTTTTTTTTTTTGTTTTACACCTGCTTCTTTGTTTAAAGTGTTCTCCTTGTTCACTTTTTTCTTTTAAAGCTTTCCAAGGGACCGATATAAAAATAACTCCTGCCTGCAGCGTTCAGCAGGCTTAAGGCAACTGCATGTGTGTGTGGTGTGCTTATCCTGTGTGTGTCTATGCATGGGACTCCCTGTTTTTATCAAGACATTTACAGGAGATAATACAATTATGCCATATTATTATACTCTCCTCCTCCACTTTTTGAAGAAACACTGCGTACTTTCAAGGTACAACCAATGCAATTTTAACCATAGCCATGATTGCTCCATTATCTTAAGCATGTAGTTGTAGCTGTAACCATAATGATACAGCTCCCCTTAAGTTGTTTTTGTGCCTTAACCTAAAGCAAACCTAAACTAGTGTTAACACATCATAAAAATGATTTTGTTTTGAAGGCACGGTTAAATTAATTAGTTAGTCTCTCTTATCAGAGAATGCTTCAACGTCACTCTAGAGGGCAGGTATTTTAATATTTAATTTGAAGGATTTATTAGAATTAGAAATTCTGAATTATTATTTTTTTTCTTTATACACTGTAGAACTAAAATCAGACTTCATGCTCAGTGTAAAGACTTAAACCTGTGGTTTAGGCTTATGTCCCCGCAATAACATGTCTACCTACAACCCTTGTCACAAGTTTAACATGTCCATAAGCAGTTTAACCAAAGTCATTTTCCCTTCATAAATCCATCCATCCATCCATCTAGGCAGGAGCCTATTCTAGCTGACTTTGGGCAAGAGGCGGGGTAAAACCCTGGACAAGCTGCCAACTTATTTCAGGGCACATAAAGACAAACAACCATTCACACTCACATTCACACCTACGGCCAATTTAGAGTCACCAGTTAACGTGTTAAGTTGGAGTAAACCCTGAAATGATTAGATCAATTTGTGTTTTAAAGATTTTCATTCTGTCCTATCCCATTCATCATCTTGTTGCGACTCACATATGTATTCCAGCATCTTTGGGGAGGCCTGACCCTGAGTTTGAGAACCATTGACTTACACAAGAGGATCTTATGATAAAATTCAACTCATGACAGATTTACAATGCTAGTTGCCAAGAGCATAAATTTAGGTTAGACACCACAATATTACATAAATAATAATAATAATTCTCATCACTTAAGAAGAAAAATATTATTAAATTATGGCTATTAGTAATTTCTGTACATATTACATTTTTCATTTCACACCTCAGTGATGGACCTGTGTAACAATGAGGTGACTCTCTGTTACACGGTAAGCCCACTACGCGCTTATAAATCATGCTAGATGAAAATGCTGCTGTGATCGATAGAGCACAAATCAAATCTCATCACATTAACTAACAGCAACTCATCCATAACCTTGGTCTCTTTTGTCTTCCCCTGCCACCATCAGCTCAGCTGTGATTCACCCTGTCACGAGTAGCATCATAATCAATGCTCCCTCACACCATCCAAGTGAGTGCTACAGCACGATGGGTCAAAACTGCTCACCAGGGCCCATCTATCACAGACCTGCGCGACAGGACCCTGTGACAAACTAATACTGAAGCTGTGGGCCTCAGGTCCGGCGTGCTCCGACAGGCAGGGAGGGGGTCAAAGGGCAGCACAATGTGACCGTGCTCCGGTGTTAATTGGCACGGCGGAGGTGTAGGTGGCATGTGGGAGGTTAGAGATGGATGGAGGGAAGGGAGGGGAAGTTCATGGGGTAGAGAAGATGCAAGGGAAGGGGAGAGATGGGTCAATCTGTGCATGGAATATGGATGACAAGATAGCTGGAGGGAGAATTGGAGTTTGACAGCTGTTGGGAGAACTGTCATATTAAGCTTGGGGACAGGAGGATATTTTAAAAAGGGGGGGGTTGATGAAAAACACATGCAGCATCGTGTGTGTGCGCACACACACACACACACACACACACACACACACACACACACACACACTCAAAACTGTTTCAGACACACATCCCTCCCACAAATCTTGGCATATCCTGTAACTGCCTCTAAAACCATCGAAACTCTATCTTTAAAAGCTATCACTGGCAGATCAAATCTAAGTGATGGAGTGTAAAATGATATCACCTAACATGGACCTTACTGGCAGTATTATGCATTACCCTTAGAGTCACTAATAAAACATAAGTCCTGGTAGGCAGTAGCTGTAAAACTCCATTGGAAACCATTCACTTTGGCTGGTTAATTAGCATCACAGGGTTTTACTGAGCAGCAATAACACTTAGGTTCAGGGCTCGCTATTAGTCTCCGAGGGAGGTGGTGGGGTTATGGGCGATGTAATCGTGTCAGATATTGTGTGTGTGTGGTCAGTTAATGGGCTTAACCTTGACTGATAATACGAAAGGACAAACACTGTCAAACACTTATTCACACACAAACTGACAGCTTAGAGAAATGTCACTTTTTATTACCAGCAGTCCTGCAACAGGGTTCAGTGTAGAAATGTTTTTTTTCTCAGCGGAGCCACTGAGGCTGAGCTCAGCTTTTAGTGAACGAATTTAATGTGCTGTGATCAAAATAAATCTAAATTGTAGGTTTTTTTATGCCATCATATATTAAAACTTAAGTTGACCATCACTTACAAATGAGCCTTAACTAACTGCTCATATCTTGGATTATGTCATACCTATTCTGTTTGGTTTGACCTGAACCCTGCAGAGTTTTCTCCCTTAGTACAGTTCATTTTAACAGGTAGTGCGATGACATTTAAAACAAGCTGCACACCGAATAAGCTGAGGCTGCATAAAAACATCGGTGTCTGTCCTGTTTTGCAAAGGCTTGCAGTGTGAAAAGCCTGCCATCATAAAGAGGGGAGAGTTGTGCCCATCATCCAGAGGAGGGAAGCTGTGTATACTTTTGGACAGTCTCTTCTCGAAGGCATTCGTGGTGTTGCACTTGGTTTGTAGACAGAAAATCTGACTGCAACAGTAGAATAATAGAAGGAAAAAGACAGCTCAAGTTCAAATCCTGCTTACTTTTTCGCCTTCACATAACGGGCCAATTGCTGCATAAAAGTGGCATGCTTGTCGGATTGTCTTAGTCGAAAAGTTACAAGAACTGCCAAAAACAGCCACAAGCACTTAGTTTGAGGCATACTAACCCCCTAAGTTGGAGATTGTACTAAGAAAGTGTAACTAAGAATGGACTAACAACAACTGGATCTGTCTTCAGATCATCATTTTTAAATTAAGGCAAGTATCAGGGAGAGCAAGAGGAAACGTGGAGAAAGTGCTGGAGTTTGATTTGCAACAATCAATGCTGACTGATTTAGTTACATACGTCTTAGACCACAGGGCCACAAGGCCGCCCTGAAATAAACTTGACAGCATTGCCGCCCTCTGACAACATAATATTGCAACATCCTGGACACCTCTTCACAGGGATTTATGTCAATGGGGCTGGGAATGGTTACAATAAAGTCAAAAGAAGCAGTTGTATCATTAATCATTGAGAACAAGCTGGCTGTGGACAAGAAGCTCTGACTGAATTACATTCTGACCACTATGCTGAAAGATTTGGCCTATTTTTCCCCATACATTTTTTCTGTCCTTTTCCCTATTGGGTATGTGACAGTGACACTTATGCTGTGGAAATGATAAAAGGAACCAAGAGTACATGCCAGAAACGACAGCAGTGTGCAGATGCTGCTTACCAGGTGCCTGTTGGCATACAAAATGACAGTGTAGCAACGTGGCACATCATCAAAACTCCAATGAAGTCCAATGAATTAGTTACTTGTCGGTCCGTGCTACTTATGTTTATGAGTTTTCATATGTTGGCATCCAATTCTAGGATAAATTAAACACACTTTAAAAAGGTGATTTTATCTCGTGTAAAATCCTGTTTTGCTAATCTCTGAACAAGCATACGTATGCAGATATGTCATTACTTAAGACACTCTTGTATAGATTTGGGACTTTTGTTAGCTTGATCTTCGACAAACAAATGACTGAAGCATTGAGCTTCTTGGTAGAAAAACACAACAAAGCCACAGGCTGCAGACAAATTACTCTCCCTTGGGGATCTCTTAGCCTAGTGAGTAATGATGCAACGACCTGGTAGGTCAAAGGGCTGACCTATCCAGGACAGGGACACAGGGGCCAGGACAGGGACCAAAAGGCCAAGAGGTGTAGGTGGTTAGTGTGGGTGTCTCAATGCTTGCGCATGTATCTCAACTGCTGGTTGTTTAAGGGCACATTAAAATGAAGTGTCCTTGTGGAGTCTGTGGCTCATTGACTGTGAACAGGGGTCAACAGAGGGCTTGATCTAAACCAGCTGGCCTTAATGATGCTGAAACAGCGGTGTCAGCCCACTCAGACATTTACATCTCTTTTGCACTTCTCCCAAATTTGTAGATGTTCCGATAATACACTATTTTATTTGAGGTATGATTGAAACAGAAAAGCTAGAAGAAGAGAGATCTACCAGTAAAAACAAATGGGACCAGTGATCCCACAAAACTTGAAATCCTGGTAGAAACGTTAAAAATCACTTTCCTTTCTACCCTCAGACACTTCAAGGCCCTCAGCCTTTGTTGGAGACACCACCTCCACCATTCTACTGCCAGCTCCTTCGCTGAGGGACAGCAACAACATCTGCTGGCTCAGAGATTGATTAATTGGCTGATCAGGCGCCCGCGGTGTAAACTGATTGATTGATCATCTTGAGGTTGGAGCTGCCTTTATCTAGAGCCCTGGGGAGCGAAACTCTGGAGGTCCCCAGTCATCTGTCATGTCCAACACACATGGGGAAGACGAAGGAGAGATGAAGAGCTGTGGGTTCATTACCGAGACATGGGGGGCATGTATGGAGGAAGTCTCAGCCAAGATGGGAACAGGGGGCATGCCGAGAGAACAATGGGAACATGGGGACAAAGAAGCTGAGGATGAAAGGACTGGAGAAGATACCCTAGTGCTTGCAGGGAGGGAAAGATAGATACAGACATACATGGTGGGAGAAAGGACCACATCAGCAACATCGGGATGATCTTGTCTATATACGTATAAGAAAGCACATTTAGGAGAACCAGACTGTCTTAATGAATTGTCTCATTTGGCTGGAAGGTATTCACACAAGTTACGGTTTTCAGGATCCAGGATTTTTGTGGAAATACAACCTCCACTCATGTATAATTCCTGACCATATCCCTGTTTAGCAGTGAGCGGTGAGAGTAATGGGGAGAAGGTGGCAGATGAAAACAAGCGCGGAGAATGCTAGTATGCATTCAGTCAGACACATAAACCGATGGCGGAAAAAATTCCTTTACTTGACGGCAGAGGACACAGTAAATGACCTGAGAGTGGAGAAAGGCATATTGTCTCTGAACAGATGTCCCCTGAGAGTAAAGTAAATGAGAGAGACAGTGGGAACAACCTATAGCTGAAAGAAGGTGAGGGGAATGTAGACAGGGAGACATTAGGGGAAGCCATGCAGGAGGAAGAAGGGACAGCCTGAGGATGTGTTGCTGACATTGGACCTTATGGACAACTCAAGCTGCATGTGCTTGACCTGTCTGTGTGCATGGGCCTGGCAGCATGTGAATCCTTACCTGAATCTATCTGCATATTTAAGACCATCCTAGTGTATGTGTGAGTGACTGAATCCTTGTTTGATTATGGCTGTGGGCATACTGTACATTTCTCAGTGTGCGTGTGCTCGTGCTGTGTATTAATGCATATGCATCCCATCCAGCGGCAGGTGGTCTCCCCAGGCCTGATGAAACTGGGAGGGTGCCACAGTCCACCTTCAGCTTCTGTCTATCAAGTCCATGTCAGCAGACTCAGGGTCACCTCTAATCCACTAACCCCTTTGGAATATTTTATATATTTTTTCCTCAATGTCCTACTTACATCACTGACAACCAACTTAAAAGGCATGAAAGATATTCTTTTATAAATGACTGGTGAGCTTTTCGGTCATTTCCACCTACACATCAAAGCATCAATGAGTGAATAAATATTCATATTTCACAGCATTTCCCTAAAGGAATTCCTGCTTGAGGTCACCGTGCTTTGCTGTTGCTATTCTTCTCGTGTTATATGACTTTTGTTTAAAGTTTACCCTTTTTATGTAGTTTTGGATTGGTCTGTTTCCTAATTGGAGTTTGCAACCTTGTTTTGAAAACTGCTTTGTGAATCAATATCTCTTTTCTCTCCTGCCTGTTCTTTCCATTGCGCCTCTGTTTACTCCCCCATCTGTTATCCTCCTTTCCATTCTCTCACTGCCTCTATATCTCATCCAGATTTCTGCTGTTCACGGCCTTTTTGACTCCCCTCTCGACTTCGTTCCCTCCATATGTTTAAGTTCTTTCCATCGTTCCATCAAAATCTCTACCTCTAGCACCATTAGCTGAGCCGACTGTTCACATCTATGGAACCTCATTAATACCACTCTCCTGTCAGAGCAGAGAGGGAAAACACAGAGAAAGACCAAGAAAAGGGAGAGGGATGAGCTTAAAAGAAAATACCTGTCATATTACACATCCAAGATATCTACTGTATTGAGCCACAGACACACACACCCAATGCTTCGTTGAAGTTACCTCAGAAAGCTTGTTTTTCTAACCTTTGCACTTTTATAATATCTGGCCACTAAAATCCCAGCTAAGCCGAGTGACAAAGCGGGGAACAAATGGAAAGAAAATATTGAAAAAATATTCTCATTAATACCAGAGGCTGCAAACAGGTCATGATGATTTCAAGCTATGGTTCCAGTGACATTACAGTTTTGAAAATAGTCGTGGAAAAATGTCAGGTTCAACACGTTCTCACATTCTTATAAATACAGTCCTGATATACATATTAGTATCTGCATACATGATCTACTCCTTCTCATCCAAAAAGACTCCTCATTTCACTAAATGATTTTTATACAGTTGCTGTAAGATTGTTTTTAGCTGTGATGACTATTTAAAATTCACAAATCTCTTGTTACATACATAAATACATACACCGTCCGTTGAGGCTGAGGCAGTAAATTGACTGTACAACCTCTCTTGTCAGAAAGAAGCCTTCCGGACACCAGTATCCATCCATCAATCGGAAGCGCTGCCGTATCTCAGCCCCGCTGCTGGCCGCTCACAGTGCCAATTAGCTGACAGGGTAAGGGCCTGGTGCAGAGTGCCAGCCACAGGCCCTTCCAATTAGAGCCTAACCTCCAGTCTAACCCCAGTACTGGCACGGTGTGTGGGCACCACGCCCTGGGCAGGGGTGAGGTACGTCCGACAATATGTAAAAGACGGTTGAGTGGACACCCTCCAAGATGTGAGAGAAAGAGCATTACACAGACAGAAGCAAGAAAGAGTGAGTAAAAAATAATACACGTATGTACAGTGCACTGTCAGTAAAAAACAATCAAAAGGGCAGTGGTGCAGACAGAATATCTGCTCATTTAAGTTGACCTCTTGCAGAACACAAACATTTAATTATGTTGTATCCTCTGAGCAAGAAGACAAGCATTCACACAAAGACAAAACATGCCTCTACCTCACACACTAAAACTCAAGGATGAAAACTTTGTAAAAAAAACCTTCAGGAACAGAAATTTAAAAAAAAAAAAGTTACTTTTTTAGTTATAATTTTTTTTGGTGGCATTAGTTAGTCCTCGTTGAGGAGGGTATTTAGTTTGTACGGTCCCAGGTAATCTTAATAATATATCCACAGTGAATGATACATTTCCTCTCCAAGCCTATTAGTGTCTGCTTGTTAGATCTGTAATTGTAGCTCCCCCTCTGGGCCAGTCAATGAAATTCTGATCATGCTGGAGTGCAGGGTTTTTTTAGTCAAAGTACTGCCAGTATCGTCTAATAAAAGTAGACGTAAAAAGTACAGATTTTGTTCAGTGCCACAGACCATTTGCTACAAAAGTATAAATATCAGAAGTATCTCACATAGTTAGTATGCATGTTTCACAGAACATGCATAGAAAATATGTTTTATATATACATTTTTCTAATTACAAAGCATATATTCCCTTGGATGTGTTCATAAATATTCAGATATAGGGCAGGAATAATCTTATCCTTATTTAAAGCTTTGTGGTGGTTGCAAAAATAGGTGTTAAAGATTAAAAGTTATTTAAAAAAAGCTTTTATTATTATTTTATTAACCCTATTATTATTATTATTATTATTATTATTATTATTATTATTTATTTATTTTATTATTGTATAACAGCATAAACTATTGATGCTTGAATGCCTCAACTGCTCCAAACAGTAATTAGGCAATTAATTAAACTGTAATTAATGCCATTAAATATAAGAATTTATGCTGTATTTTCTTTTTCTCTTGAACATACTGGCTGTTGATATCACCATGTAAAATACTGCAGGAACTGTGGAAGCAATCCAAGTATGTGGCCTACAAGTAAACCAGGTCCAAACTAGGTAAAAAAAATTGTTTTCATGAACTGGAGCAACAAAATCATTCAGCTTCTCTGGTATGCTGGCACCTTCAGTTTTAAGTCTAAACCAACCAGTGATCTATGCCACATCACCTTAAGTCCTTCCCTAATACATCTGCAGAGCATACTAATCAAACAGACTGACAGTTCTCTTGAATCCAGTTACATTGAGCCTGGCGGGGGTTTCTCTGGAAAAAAAAAAAAAAGCTCAGAGAACTGGAGTCAAAGATAGGATGCAATTTGTTCTTGGCGAGCTGAGCAAATCCAAAAATATATGTAAATCACAGTGTACCACTACCTCTCTTTATCTCATTCAAAAGTAAAAGACATGAGGACCTTTTCTGTCCCCCAATCTTCCTTATACACTGTGATGTGGAGAGAAAGCGCAATAAGTAAAGAAGAGAAAAAGAAATGTTGTTTTTTTTCTTTTAATACCACCAACGGGTACCAATTCAAAACCCAGCAAGTCTCCTTTAATACCTGGGAAATTAAATTGTCGCCCTATTATCAGCCAGGTCCAGTCGGCTGTATCTAAAATGCAACAGCGTGCAACTAAAGTACACAAGGTCCCCAAAAAAAAGCAGGACATTTGCTGGAGACTGCAGTTTTCAGTGGGGTGGAAGGGAGAGGAGTACCGGGGTGTGCAGAGGAGGGGGGTGAATGTGTGTGGGGGGGCTGTTGCATTAAAAATGTTAAGCTTTACCCAAAGTCATTTTCAAGCCAGCCAAGCATCAAATGGAACACAGTTTAAGGAAAGAACCGGTACTGATTTTCTCCAGGAGCTCTGACAGGATGGACATGGTGTGTGTGTGCGTGAGTGAGTGTGTGTAGGGAGCAAACAAACATCCTCGGTATGCTGTATTAGCCCTTGCTGTGAAAGCAGAGGTAGTGGAAAAAAAAAATCAAGGAAAATCACATTAGCTACTGTTGTATGTGTGTGTCTCTGTGTATGAGAGATAGATAAAGATGGAAACAGAGGTAGAGACAACTGCAAGGCCAATCGGTGGAACAAAATTTGGATTGAAGTGAACAGAAGCACATGTTGCACTCTGTTTTTATTTGGGCTCATCTGTGTCTTTCAGTTCACCAAATACATGGACAGCAAAAAAAAAACATTTACTTTTTAATCAGGTCATATGCAATCATATATTTTAAGTCATGACCAGTGGACCACAAAAGACCAAGGCAACTGATTCCTTAGATGATCAAGAACCACCCCTTGCAGTCCAATAATTCTGCTTGCACTGCCAACAAGGGGCAATAAAAGGTTTTTTCCCCCCCGAACACTTCTGTAATGTGGTGATGTAGCACCATGCTATATCACAGCCAGGTGTGATCACAAGTACAATAGACAACACCTGATCACACCCAGCTGTGATGCTGGATGTGGCGAGAGATTCAAAACACTTGCAACCCACAGAGGCCAGTGCAGCTCTATATTCCTCTCCAAAATTAATAGTGGAGTTACTCTAATTAAACAGGTGGCATCTAACACTTATATGCCGTTGCTGTCTTTTAAATCGGTGTTAGCTTAAGGCATTATAAAATATAATAATTAAACATAAGATGTGAGTGTTTTAGACAAGTTGCCAACAGTAGACAAAACCATTGCCGCAAGGTAGACCCCACCCAGGCCACTCTTTAGAGCTTGGAAAGATTGATGACTCTGGGTTTGATTGAAAAGTATGCCTCTGGGTTAGAGCCTGTGTCTTGGTGAAACACTGTAGCCGGTGATTGATTGGCCACTGGGCCACTTTGGCTCCGCAGGGAGCAGAGTCGTTGAAAATCAAAAGAGGAGACGATGGAAGTCTATGATTTCATTAAAAAACAGATGCGTGGATTGACAGATGGATGTGGACTGTGAATAAGAGAGTTACATGACCCTTGCATGCCATGTGCTACTATATTTTCCTGTCAAAACTCATCATTTGTCAGTGCATAAAAACAAGATTAGATTTCTATTGAACTCATTTGATCACTGGTCTTTTCTGCTTTGTCTTCAGTCGGTATTCACTACAAAAGACTCACATAGTCCTAATTGATGTTGCTGGGGAATTAAGGACTAATTGACCTGTTATCTAATTAAGGGTTTATTTGAGAGTAATGAGTCTACTAAGTAACTCCTTGATGAGGCTATCTTGACCACATAAAGCCACCAATCAGAGTTCTTCCACAACAGGCTGTCTACTCACACTCATCAGGAAATTATTCAGAACGACCGCATGATGAGAAGATAGAGTCCATCTTCATTAGGTTGCCAAGCATGCTGGAGACAAAACAACACAGGCATAAGTGGCGTGACTATTTTCTTTTCAGTATGAGTTTGACCAGACTGACCTTCTGTTATTTGGCGGGACTGTGATCTCGGAAATGAAGCTTTTACACTGCTTGCTCTGGAGAGGCAGACTTAATCAGCGAACAAGAGTGAAATCAAAAAATGACAAATGCAACTTTCCAAAAAACTATGGGTCATCAAAGCCTCATTTTAATGTCAGTCATTCAAACAGTGATTATGTCTGCTTGTTTTCAATCCTCCCAATAGCTGATCAAAGAACACACTACAAAGGTGAAAAACACCATGCAAACGTCCATGCAGAAAACTCACAATACACTGCTGTGATTCTAACTACCATAAACCTCTTGTGTACGGCAGTGTTCCCTTTCCTTTACCGCTTTTCCCCCCTGAGTGGCATAACACATGTGAGCACTGACACTGAACATGTTCCCCTCAGACAACAGAACCCCAGGAACCCAACAACAATGACAACCCACAACCCTGCCTAGACTGCTGTGAAGTTTCAATTACTGGTAGACTTGGTGGCTGGCTACTGCCAGTCAGCCTGACAGTGAGGGGAGTGACTGGTGGTGAAAAAGTCTGAAGGATAAGCACTCCCTCCGGGGTGGTAGAAACCATCTAGAGCACTTGACATCACTTAATAATAATAAAACATATTATGCTGCTAAATGACTAAATGACAGGTTTAGATGCGCGAAAACTGTTTTAGAGAAGAAGATATGAAAAATAGTTCACTAAATTAAATTAGAGGTTGGTAAGTTGACAGTATGGTCATAACTCTACAGAAAACAGCTACAATAGTTGTACCTATGTATTTAAAAAGACAAGGGACATATAGAACAGTGGACATTCAACTTGACAAGGAAGATAGTAGCTGCTACTTCAATTTTATTTAAGCATTTCTTACCAAAAATAATAAAAAAATGCATGTCATTTACTGTTAATAGCGTCCTGAAATATGCTGAAATTATGCTGATTTAGCTTTGGATATTTTTTGAACTTAATATAGGAAGAGTCACACACAATAAGAACCAGAATCTATAACCGGAATCTAAATCAATAATATCTAAACGACACCCAACTCCAGTCTAACCCCATGTCTCGGGGCAGTTCTCAAGAATGGGTGTCACTGTAATTGGTGCAGCTATGGTCGCAGAGGTTATGGCCATTATAAGTGAGCACGGGGAGGCATAACTGCTCAGGGCATCGCTCTCACCGTGTGTGAAGTAAGAGGAGGGAAAGTAGGGGGGGGCTGCCGCTCGCCGTGACCTGTGTCTTAATGAGAAGGACAAATCAATATCAGGCTGGACAAAGAACACAAGAACTACAGCTGCCGGAGAATGTTTTTTTTCCTTGGCCATGAACATGGGAGCGGGGGCTCAGGTTCAGCGGGGTTAAAACAATATGAAGTCACAATGTGAAATCACAAATGCAATGACAAAATCTATATTCTGACTAAATATTTGACCTTCTTTTAAATATAGATATATAATACAGCTCTTCTATACTAGAAAGCTTCACATTCAGTTGGGGACATTTTTTGTATCCCCATCTCCCCCATGTGTTCTGTTGTTTTTTTTCTGTCTATATTAAAACAATGGAAAAGCAGCCCTCCACAGTCGGACAAATAGATTGATGGATGGCACACACACAATGTTTACTCGTGTAGTCGACGCTCCCCTTTGTCACTTTTCACAATACTAAAAAAAACAATATCATTTCTCCTGACACTAAAACTGCCAGTGGGCTGAGATAAATCCAGCAGTTTTCAAAACACTTGTTTCAGCAATTTACAAAAAAAAAAAAAAAAAAACAGAACAAAGTAATTTTCTGGAAGCACAGCAGAATAATGGGTATCACTCACTAAGAAGATTTTATGAGTTAACACCAGATTTTTGTTAAGCCGGTGTATATTTCTCGCTCGAATAACTTTTAGAAAACGCAGGACGTAAACGGAAGCAGCACTATAGAATAATTAGAAGATTTTTTATGTTGTGAAATTCAGCCAACAAGCTAAATACTGAATGAAAGCAAGAGAGAAGAGACAGAACAAATTGGCCTAATCTTACATCTTGAATAATTACTCATGGAAAAAAAAAAACAGTGCAGCCTATAAGATAATACACAAGGTGTTAACAGGTTTTCTGGGAGAAAAGGACTGAACAAATCACCTCTGAAAGCTCTATCAGCCACCAGATTATGTGCTTAGTACAGCAATCCACAACCTCTCTCTGGAGCTGTTTCTTGATCAACTTATTGACTTTGCCCAGCAATCAAAACCAATTTCACCTCCCAATTGCTGACGCTTATGTGGTGTACGACAATGTAAATTTAATTTGTTCGGTAACCTATGGAGAGGAGGTCTTGTACCTAATGAGAGGGGTAGTTAAAAATGGCTCATGTGAAAATGAGCATAAACATCACCGTGCTCATTTTTCAAGTTGAATATCTCAGCAGGTCTTGCTTTCCCTCCCCCTTTTTGAGGACACATACAGACACAAAATAGCTTAAAAAACACGTTTTATGTTTCATCAAAGATGAGTTCAGTGTGGGTAGCGGGCAATCCGACAAACACAGAGTGAAACGACAATGGGTGGGAGATGTCTCGGGCGAGAGGCTGCCTTTTAAGAAACGGAAAAGTCCATTTCCAGTTGAAAAGAACAGTGGCTGTGTGGAAACGTCTGAATTGACAATTACATGAGTGGTGCGAACGGCACTGTGCCTCCACTGATAACCCTTCGGATTCTATTAAAACTCCGGCACTCCAAAAGAATGCTCAAACTGCGGAAATTATCACACAGCCACACACACACACACAATTTTTAAATAGTAAAAACCTCCTGATAGTGTGTGTGTCTTTGAAATTTCAGTGTCTACGGGGATATAAATGGCAGAGTATGGCAGAAATGTAATATTATATTGATAAGTATGTTTTCACTATATCCTACACAGTGGCCCACTGACATGCTGACTAAACTGGAGGGAGAGACAGTTACAGATAAAGAATGAAACAAAGACTGTATATGCATACTATGAATGCATAGTATATCTGTAGTTTCAAAAACCTGCTCATGGCCCTAGGTTAGTCTAGGTTAGACACACACAAAAGCTCCATAGGGTCCAGGAGCATGCAGGCAATGACATGCACAAAAACTTTCCCCTGTGACAGCTCAGTGGGACCCACCAGTCATGACCCTGTTCATATATTACAGATACAAAGCAAGTGTTACACTCTTGCCCTTCCTTCCAACTCCTCCCCTCATTTGTCCTGTCTGCCTCCGTATGAAAAACAACAAAATCAAATTCCAGAAAACCTACAACTGAAACGGCTTTCTTCACAGCTGCTAAAGGGAAAAACATCTCATATACACACACATATACACATCTCATCTCTCTCTCTCTCTGTCTCCCTTTCGCTGCCATTTTTTCCTTTCGATTGGATCGCCGTTCCGAACGAGGGATCCCTCATGCACTTGTCCTGCAGCGTGGAATCACGTCAACGCGCCTCTCCCTCGCTCAACAAAATGATTCATTTTTCTATTACAGCGATGAGCGTGTGAAATGAGCTATATAATCAATAGCATAGGTTTGTAAACAGCAGCCGCACTCCAGGGAAAATGTGTTTTCTTTTTGAAAACAATACGCTGCCCGTGTGTGTACGCAGTAAGGAACGCTCACCTGACAATGTTTACAAGGGCAATTTACAGGAAATAAAGACACAGGCTGCCTAAAATGAAGGTAGCTTTTATAATACAGGACGATGATCAGGCAGAGATATGGAAGAGGACAAAATATTGAACCACAAGATGTGGACACAGCGAGAGGGGTTTACTTACCGTTTGTTTTTTTAGAATGATCTTAAATTGTGCTTAGAGTTTGTTTTATGCAGATGAACTTGAAAATAACACACAATGCTCACGCACTCGCAGCCCTGACATCTGTCACTGTGCCAGGCAAGACCTGTTGATTACAGCAAATAGGTTCACTTCACTTCTGTGTGTCTTTATGATAGAACAGGGATGCGTGAACCTAAAATGGGACATGTCTTCATGTAAAAATTGCTGTCATTATTGAGTCTGCGCTTGCAATTCGATGCTGTGGCACAGGTTTATCCAACTGAATGTTAAAAAGGTATGAAACTGTTTGGGGAGGAAACGAGGTCATGGTTACATTCACAGCAGCACATCAACACTGTTTCTGACTTACAAAGAGTTGAGCGCGAAGTCTCTCATCCTCGGTGGCAATCCTCTCTCTTATAATGGCCTCCTGTAGGCTCTCCTGAGCCACAGCCCGCTCCACAGACAGGATCCTGGACACTTCCTCCTGGACCTGGGAGTGGGCCTCAGCATGAGCCTCTGCTGCTGACCGGGCCTTTTCTGCCTCCAGCCTGTGGAGCATGAACATTTTACGTCATTAATACACCTTTTCAACCCATTTCAAATGATTACACGTTTGTGATGTGCAAAAGCACTGCAATACCTTGTGTAACTTCAGACTGCACATGCAGGGAATAATAACAATGCACCTCATGGTACAAGACTACGGTACTCTCTATTCTCTCCCCTGCAGTTATCTCTATAATGCATGACTGACTACTCAGATTTTCAATGTACAAAGTTATGGTGTCCATAGTATGTTGCACTGTCTACTGCACTGCATACCAAGGTCCAGATGTTACCTTAGTACAACATGTCTGTATATATGGCGGACAACAAGCTTCTGTTTATTTCAAATTTCAAACCAAAATGTCATGCTCAAAGACTTCTGTCAAGCACAGATAGTAAATAACCTCATATGATATAATATATGGTAATAAATGTTATTTGTCAGACCTCTTTTGGAAAACTATCTTTGGTGTGTATTGTCTGTGTTCATACGCCTGCATGCTGCAATGTTACAGTGTGTCCCAAAGAATTTAAAAGGTTACAGTGCTCATGAAGCGTAGATAGAGGCCAACACACTTGTATATTGATTTTCAACCCTAATGTCAGATTCATCCATACACATGTCCTTGCTATTCCACAGCTTGCAAAGAGGGGGCAACATTGAGAAGTCACACTCACTAAATACTGAAAAAAAAAAAAGAAAGTTTTAAGTTGAACTCTGATTACCCCAGAGTCCAAAAAAAACTGATGCACCGCAGTCAGTTAACATCTGTCAGACAGTTCAAATCAATTACATCATTTCCAAATAATTTACATTGAAGAGTGATCGGACTATCAATATGTAATAGAGTGTAATAGACAACAATCATCAATCCAGTGAGGCAGTGATATAGACAGAGGCAGTACACTCTCTGCAGACACAAGACCACCATTTGAACCCTGTCACTGGGTTCTCATAGTTGCCTAGCAACGCACTCCCTCCTCAGCGACAGTGTGCATGATTGGAGAAAGAGGAGGAACGTCCCTGAAACCCTGAAAGTCTTCCTCTGCTCGGAATCAAACGGTGGTGGCAGGGTGAAATAAACATCGAATGATCGAGTGAATTATGACTCGAAGGAGTCGAGGATCTTGATAAACTTTTGCCTTTGCCTGGGAAAAATACAGAGACAGCTCTGACAGACAGCCTTGAGAAGAAGTGGGCTGGATGCTGAACGTTCACTTTATTGCACAGACAGAAAGATCCATCAGTTGTTAATAGTTGTTTTTATTATGGTAAATTAATAGAATAACAAGTTTTCCTGTTTTCATTATTTTTCATGCATGACTCATTTACAGCATCATTAGGTTTGTGCATTGCTCATTATGATAATTTAAGTGCATCATCCTGGTTGTCAAGTGTGTGGTAAGAGGTATACATACAGTATGTGGCATTTTCTCCTGTTCCCTCTGTTTCTTGTCATTACAAGCACCCACTGATCTGTCAACGTGAAGGTTTTTCATGTTTTATTCTATTTCAAAAATCTCATTCATCTCCTCACTCACCTGTGAATATAATCAAAATTTAGACAGTGAGGAATCGTGATGGACAGACTACTCTAACTGATCACCATTGCGTGCCTTCGGCTTCGAGCAGCTGACAGGTAGGGTCTAATAAAAATATGTCTGATGTCTTAAAGCTGCCATTTGCCCTGCAACACCGCTAAATGTCAGAGAGCAAGGCGAGACGCAGGAGACAGAATAAAAAAAAAAGAAAGAGAGAAAGGAAGGAGCAAGAGTGAGCGGTGGCGACATGACATGTTTGGCCCTGAGGAAGTGAAGCAAAGAGGGAGTGAGGCAGAGTGTGGGAGAGAGAGAGATGGAGGGAGACGGAGAGAGACCAGCCATGTCCAGTCTCACAGTCCACTGGGCTGCACACGTCAGCACACTCCATCCATCATCTGGCTTCAACTCACACACACACACACACATACACAGGGTGCCTCCTAATGGCCTTTTACATTCACCATTTCCCTACAATCCACACCTGCCTGCACTGCTAATGCAGCTAAGCTACCTTTGCTCAAGAAGCTTTAGCTGTTGCTTTTGCTATGACAGAGAAAGGATAGTATACAGGAGTAGAAAAGGGTGGTATAAGTGTAGGCCAGTATTAGCAATCAGTGGATCTTTTGGAACAACAAAATCTGGACCCTTGTTGGATGTTTTAACAGTTATAAAGACACCACAGAAGTTTAGAAGTACTGTAGCTAAAAAAACATAAATGCTCAAAGAGATAAAAACAACTTTAAACTAAATTGAAGTGAACTGTGCTTAAACTTATTTAATATGAGGATGTTTAAAAAAGGACAACCAGACAGTCTCCTACACACCTACACACTGTCAGCAAACACTGACACTCGGCTAAGGTGCAAAAGTGGTTTTGTTTACCTGTTTCATAACAGAAAACAAACATGACAGATGGTGAAGCAGAATTGAACTATGCAAATTTGAACTATATTAATAAAAGGGAATACGCTCTGAGCAATGTCTTCTTTTGGGCATTTTGCCAAACTAAGATGGAGCAAAATACCGAAAATAGCATGATACTAAGAAGAAGAAAAAAAGCTTCTTAATAGCTACTCATTACCTAAAAGTATATGCCAACGGTTATGGTAACCAAAAGCTACAACCAAGACAAGTAAAAGAAAAGCAAGCCAAGAAAACAGACAGCCTTGCAAAAAAGTCGTTCTACTGACATCCTCGCAAGTGCTAACCGAAGCAAAGACTGCTATCACTAGCTGGATGCTATCTGTCTGCTTCAGCTCTATTGCTTTCCAGTCATTATTGCCCTGTCCCTGGGATATTGGACGCATTTTTCATTCGACTGTAGAAGATTGGCACTGGGAAGGAAAGGGGAGCTCTGAGGTAGAGAATGGTTGACTCAGACAGAGAGAGGAAAAGACAACACCAACATAAGGGGAGTGGAAAAAAAAAAAAATCCCGTGCCTTTGGAGGATAAGTGGATGATGTTTGGCTCGGCACTGGATACAAAGAGAGGATAATCTTGGCCCTGTAACCTGTGTTTTGATGGCTCAGTGGATTGAGCCTCCAAACCAGAAAGATGGAAAGACAGAACCAGTGAGGTATTATTAATTTTAAAAGGAGTGGAGTACAAGTGTTGGTCTCTCCAGAAAAGTGACTCACTATTTTCAGGAGATGACCTTAAACATAAGTACTTTGGAATACTTCCCTTCGTTTAGAACGCTATTTTTAAAACTGACAGAGATTAGATCTGTGGCAGTTTATATGAAAAATTCATAGGCTGGATCGCTGAGATGCCACAATGTGGGGTTAAGCGACTATACTCGGGGCAAGCTTTACATGTGTGCGTGCATGTACGCACTTTCCGATAACAAAAAGGGAAATGCAGACATGGTCAAAAATGATGTGCAATCACTACTGCCACAGCAAATTGAAATCCATTAAGCCATCACAACCTGGTAATTACTTGAAATGTCATTACTCTGAATGTCAATAAATAAATATTAATAAACACGACCCAAAACAAAATTAATTACAAATTCATATCTTCTAGCTTTTCTCGTTTTATCTTTTTACCTTCTGTCTCACTCCTCAGCTCTTTACCCATTAATGCTTCCTGTTGTTTACCTGTCATCTACACAAGATGTGTCTCAATAGTGACTGCCTGGCAGGATGGATTCTGACAGACCCGCATAACAGTGCAGACTCGACCCAAGTGCCTTGAAACAAAGGCATTTAAAGGCCCAATGCAATATTGATGTTAGGAATAATGTCGCTGAATGCTGGCTATGAATATTTTATGGGGCCTATGCACTCTCCCTGACACACATGCGCTCACACATGAGCACACATACACCAACACCTTATGGTGAGTGCCATGAAATGTTGGGACAGAGTTTAAATTCAATGTATGGGAAACAAAGGCCAGTGTGGGGAGGAAATTAATTTAGAAGAGCCCCTCACTCTGCAGAAGGAACATACTGTAAAAGCCATTTTGTACAAGAGATAACTGCAGTGTTCTTGGTGCTTCAAGTGGATATCATTGTCAGTCTCACCTCTTTTTGTTGTCGCTTCAAATATCATAAAGCTCAAACTCCCGACAAACAGCCATTTAATAGACTAGAGGCAAAGAAAATAGTTCTTCTACTTAGTGGTGTGGAATAGCATCAGAAGCCCGCAGGCTATCATTCTGTATAGCTATTACGGTGTCTTATGGAGCTTAAACGCTGGGATGATATTAGAAATTAAAGTTTATAGAACTCCTGCCAACTGATTCTATTTTTTTAGTCTAAGACCAGCTCAAGTAATAGACAAACCACAGACTTGCTAGGAGATTGAATAACCATTACTGTTCTGCTGAAAAGGTCAGCAGCAGGCTACAGTACTGAAAAATACTGTATCAAAACTGTATTTACAGTTCAATAACTGTTGCTCTTACACTTAAAATGGTCTTATACACTAGGGATGGGAGCACTTTTACAACAATATAAACAGTTTTGCAAAAGGCGGGAGCCATAAATTGGAGGAAACTGCTTTGTTGGCAATTACATCTATTCATGCAGGTAGTGAAACACTATGATGATCACATCACACACACATACATAGATATTCCTAGAAAAGCAAACAAACAAAATGTTCTGCTGAAGAGGGCGTGTGGAGCGTATAGGTGCACCTGTAATGTAACAGTTATTGTTATAGTTTTTTAAATTTTAAAGAGGGTTCATTTCCTGAGGGAAGTTGAGGTGTCCTTGCTGCCTGAGCAAAACTGGCTGACTGAGATGGGGCATGATAGTTGCTGCTACATGGCAGCTCAGGTACGATGGTAGGTTTTCTTGATGTCCATCTAGGTTGGCTTCCATGATGTCCCTTGTGTTTGTTAGGATGTGGATAGGTTGGTGCACACTGTAATTACTGGGACATTTTCAGTGCCCCAAAGCCTCTGGAAATGTGTCGAGTGTCTCATTAAGCATCCACAAAAAGAACTGAGTGAAGCATCATTCTTGAGTTGGTTCGGAAGTGGTGGTTGTTGGAAGGGGCTGGCTCAAATTTAAACAGGCAGACTGAGTGAGAGCAGAGAGGATTGTTTTGTGGGATTCCTAATGTGGAATGTTTTAATGATTGTTTCGCAGAATTAATTGTGTAATATTCATAAAATAAATGTCCGAGCAGAACCAAGCCCAATTCCAAATGACAATATCTCAAACAAATACTGTTCTAATACTGCTTAGACCCAAAATTACATAGTTAAAAAGCTATTGTGACTTTGGGTTTCCAGTGGCTTTAAGTGTGGTTGCTATGGTGTTGCTAAGGTGCTTGGTCTAAGTGTTGGGGTATTACCAGAGGTTTGCTACTGTGTTTTGCATTATTGTTAGATGTAAGTGGTTCCCAGGGTTTATTAGATGGTTGGTGGGATATTATCAGAGGGTTACTAGCTATGATGTTCTCCATGCTTACTCGGTTGTTTCTAGGTGCTAGCTAGGGTGTTTGGGATGGTTGGATTTGCAGTAGCTGCTAGCTAGCTGATCGATTGTTCGGGTGCATGAGGTGGTTGAAAAGTGCAACATAAATAAGGGATATTATTATGATGATTATTAGCAGTAGTTAAGCTCACTATTATTATTGTCGTTATCATTATGGGCGAGAGAGTGCTGTAAAGTTGCTGGGGTGTGCTATGTTTTTGCAGTAGTTGCAGTCAGAATATCATGAAGAAATCAAAGGTAAATGCAAGTACAGTCAGAATCTGATCAAAGACAAGCAATGCTGCTGATTCATACACATTTTTAAAAGGAAGAATCACAACTCCCCAGACACAATCCTAGCTAAATCATGTTGGATTCGAGAACTTTGTCTTTTTTTAATAACTTCCCAACTTTCTAACTTTAAAATGAGTTTGGGGTTTTGTGTGTGCATCACTGTATGTATTTCTGTGTGAAAGATAAAAACAAACAAAACGTAAAAATCTATAGGTTAGACTATCTGTCTGCGTCTGACTTGGGAACGATAAAGAATTTACCAGGCTGGCTGGTTAGTGGGGATGGAAGACAGAAGCCCTGAGAGAAGGTCAGTGTTCTCACTCAAAAGTCTGACATGCAATTATATCACACAAGCCAACACAAGCAGTTTGACTACAAGCTGAAATAATGGGGAGAACTTTCACAACGTGGACTAACCTTTAAGTATGGACATTAAAACACACGCATTTCGTGCATGGGAGGGGAGATTGAGAGTGGGAGGTCAGAAAAAGAAGAAAATAGAATTATGAGAAGTATGAGAAATACGGGAAAGAAGGGGATATGGGAGGAATGAAAAGACAAGACGGGGAAGGCAAGGTGGAGAAAACCCAGAGAGAATAACCCGGAGAAGAAGAAGTAGATCGAATGGTGACGCAGGATGAGTTAGGTCGAAGGCGGAGAGACAGGATGGAGTTTTCTCCCCCTCATCCCTCCTTCTCTCTCATCCTTTTCTCTGAGTCGTTCCACTCCAGTGCCTCACAGAGAAGCAGCAGAGGCAAATCTGCTCCCTGCAGCCACTCCTTGCTACAAATGAGTTTAGGCTGCACCCAAATGAACTCCTCACAGAACCCTTACTTCACTCCTACCAGAGCAAAACATGCAAAACCAGATCTATGGAGTACCAAGTATGGCCCCAAAGCCAAACCAAAGATATACTGCCTAATCTAAATGCCACTGTTCATCAGAATTCCCTAGATCTGTGGACCCTACGCAGCAATATTTCAAAGGACAGAACGGAAGAGTTATACTAAGTGGAAATAATTAGATTTTACACTAAAGCAAATGGAATGTGTTGGTGCCTTACGAGGTCTAATGTTCTTTAACAATACATAATTTTTAGGCTTATTTTGGCAATTATCTACCTTTATAAACATGCTTGAATTATTCAAGGTTTATTTTTTCCAACAATAGTTTCTCCAAACTATTTTGGGCTTGTACTAAGCACTTAGCAGATATCTGTACAGGCTTAAAGGAGCATGTACTATAATGCCAAGGGACTGGCCGGTGTTTGTGATTCCCCCCCCCTCTCTCTCTCTCTTTCTTGACCTCTGTCTAATGAAGGCAGAAATGGCCAAAAAAAAACAAAACAGAAAGCAGCAAACAAAGGGAAAAGGGAAATTGAGTGTCAATAAGACTTCCAACAGTATTTATGAGCGGTTTATATATCAGTTAAATGAGTGAGATATTTGTTTTATTTCATTTATCTATATTTTTTCAGTGAATTACATTTAATGAGCAGGTAAGATTCAGTATACTCCTTGAGGATCATTTTAAAAATAGACCAACTGCAGGAGCAATTGTTGAGGTTGAACATGACCTTGAGATTTTGGCCTCATGTATCTCATGTGTGTTCGTGTATGTGTGTTCGTTCCCAGTGACCTAGGGGTTCACATTTTCTTCCATTTCCCTGTGTTCAAGCTGTGAAGCAGTTTCACTGCAGGGTTCAATAACTAGTGAGGCACTGTGCGGCCTTGTTAGCTGAGCTTTGATACACTCACACATACACACACACACACAAAAAACATTACCTCTTACTTCAATTTTGCAGCAAAACCTCTCCCGTCTCCTTACTGAGTCTTCCTACACAGCAAAGGCCACAATCACTGTGCTTCGATTACCTTCAACACCCAAAAGCTTGGCTTAATTACTGCCTGCACTGTGGGAAGGTGAAATACCATTGCAATTTAATTACAGGTTAACAGCCCGGATGAGAAGAAAAGGCACTGTGTTCCTCTCATCTATTTCAATTAAAAGAAAGCATTAAGTCACCATTATCTGAAATAACTACAAATTAATAGAAAAGTTCAATTGTGACATAAAAGGAGTGGAAAGACGTTTTCAGTGCTGAAGGACGGTGGTATGGCTTCATGAGTAAAACTTTTGTTTGTTTAGTTTAGAGTCTTTTTAAGTCGACTCATGCTTATATATGTGTTTTTTTGTAGTGCAGTTTTCACCAATACATTGTGCATGTTTGAGTTTAGTGTCATAGTAGTCATATTTTAATATTTTTTGCTACTCTCTTCAGGTATATTCACTAAAATGTTGCACTTCCATTTCTCACATACAGTAATACCCTTACAGGCCAAAAGAATTCACAAACTAACTTAGATAAAAAAAGAAAGAAAAAAAAAAGGTCTTTGTTAAACTCAAAAAAGACAAATGTATAGAGCTGGCCCTGACTCAGCCAAGAATTTAGACACTTGAATAAGGTGATGAAGTGCCTGAGCCTATAACTTCCACTGTCCATTCATTCTACTTCACCGAATTTGAATACAATAAGGCACTAGTCACGAAGGTGTAATAGCAAGTGTGTGAGACGGTTCAGGTGTGTTTTTCGGTCATCCGTCTTACGCTTGCCTGACAAAACCAATCCACCTCCATTCAAAACAATCCAACAACGTAACACTCAAGCTTTTACTTGTGTAAAAGCAATTTATTTTTGTACTTCAAGTCTACTTTCTTCCATTGCTACAGTGTGTTCAGTGTACATTTTGGGTTGGGCTCCGTCCACCACCAAAACATAGGTGACCTACACTCAGGACTGTGCCTGAATGCATCCTGCTTTTGCAACAAGTGCTATGTGGACACAAGTCAAATATAAAGGCCGTTGTCAATGCAAACTAGAGTATTTTGCATTCCCAAAAGCAAATTTAGTATTGTCATGAGTGATAAACATGTGGTCACAGATGATGAAATGTCATATGCTGCAACTTAAATCAAATACCAGAAAGGCCAGTTCATATGACTCTCCAAACATAGTCACAATAGTGGAATTGGGGTGGTGAAAATCTTCATTCTGCAGGCGAAGGCGAAATGTTTGCATAAACATCACTGGCTGCAGCTACACTTGTCTTTTCAACACTGATTTTATAATGTGATTACATTAGGGAGCATTATGAGCCAGTTCTAACCACAGAAGATATTGAATTTGTTGAGCTAAGCCACACTCTGATACGGTCAAGGTTAAATTGTGATCAGATGCTGCCTAGTCGTCAATCAAATTCCACTTAAATAAAGCTTCGTTTCAGAGCTTTCTAATTCAGCAGAATTAAATTTGGATTACTTTTCTAATACTTGCACCTTTTAAGCTATTCTTAAATCTAAATCTAAGATTCACCATGATGGCTGTGCCATGTATTATTAGCTGCCAAACTGTTAAACAAGAACGGAAACTCGCGCACATAAAATACAACCACAAAACAATCAGAAAAGAAAAATCAAACAGCAGACAAGCCACATTAAAAACTGATTAATATGCACTGACACACAAACACACACATACACAAGCACTGATGATTGCTTATTGACCATTTCATGTTCAGTTAAGTCTTCTTTCAGTGAAAACACAGCCCGTGCCAAGCTGGAAGAAAAACTGCGGGGCTTGAAAGCCACCACGATTTCAATTATTTGCAAGGAGGGCATAATTTTGAAGTACTTACTCCTCTGAACAGACATCAATAAGGGAGCTGCAGGAAGCAGTTACATCAAAAAACATAAAATAGCCAGAAAAAAAAAAAAAAAAATCAATAGACAAATAATTTCTCAAAACCACTCTCTTGAACGAGCCTCGAAAAATAGGCTAATCGCTAGGCTAACACTACCTCCTCCTGGATATAGAAGGGTTGTGTTTTTTCACCATATAGTATTACAGTGTGTTTAGTGGCTAATCACAGCTGTTCATTCGCCAGGGTCTGCTGGAAATCGTCCAGGCCTATTAAAGAGGGGGAGCAACGCGATTATCGGACATTATGGCACGTGCACCTGCTTCTTTAGGGTCACAAAGAGGAGAAGGGAGAGGAGACGAGAAATGTACTTCTTGCATGAAGAGTATGTTTCTTCATCAGGCAGGGCTAATGTATCACCCACTCAACACCCAGGAAATTACCTCAGGATAGCGCCCTCCTTTCTCAGGCATGATTAATTGATCCGGAGAGAACAAGGGAAGGAGAGTAGGAGCAGAGATAGAGAGAGGAAAAAGTGCTGATGTGCTTCGGAAGAGAGCTAGATTGGAAAAACGCAGTGGGGATCGGAAAAGACTGGTGCTGACCTTTTTGACTATTAATGAAGGCGGAAAACGGTCACATCCGAAAATGTCTTCGTTTTCTAATGAAATCCCAGAATAGGAATTGACACTAGTGTAGCGCCCTGATTCAATCTATCATGATCTAAAGAAAGAAGGTATGGAGAGAGGCAACAAAGAAAGCAGGGGCAAAGAGAAAGGTAAAGAAATGCACAATGAGAGATTCGCATTTTCCCCAAATCCAGGAATCTTGAGTTCAACTCCAAAACCAAATTATACCAATCAATTTACTTTTCTGGAAATTTTTTGGAAGTTCATGAACATAAACTGGTTTACTATTTCACACCAAAACTGCGCACGCGCGCGTGTGTGTGTGTGTCTAACCAGGCTTGCAGCTCTTGCTCTGCCTTGGCCCTGTCCTGCTCCAAGCCTTTATACAGCTCATCAGTGATCTTCTTCTTCAGGGCCTCTTCATCAACTGGAGACAAAAAACAGACGGAAGAAAGAGAGTTAGTGAGCGAGGTTTTTAAGTACACAGCTGTTGTTTACAGACAGGCATATTGTGTTTGCTGGGACATTGAATAGAGTCATACTGTCCTAAAAGGTAGAAAAGAAAAAAAAAAGAAAGAGGTATTTTTCTAACATTCAGCGAGAAGATGTTTCGCCTGAGCGGATTGGTCTGGGTCGTTACAAGAGCTGCAACTGTTATTGATTAAACTACAAATTGAAAGAAACAAAATCAGAACTATACAACAACTTTATAATGAATTAATCATTTAAGTCATTTTAAAAAGCAAAAATGCTAAACATTTCTCAGTTCCTGTCTGTCATTTCCGGGGATTCGCTGCTGTTTTCAGTTTTATGTGATAGTAAATTATAAAGTAATCTAATGCCAACGCCTTTGGCTATAGGAAACTGAGGAATTTTCACGGTTTTCACAATGACTCGATTAATTGCTAAAGAACAACACAACACACAAACATCAAATATATATATATTGCCTAAGCACACACACACCAAGAGGCACACACATCCTGCATCTTCAAATCGCAGCAGTGCACCGCCCTATCTACATATATTCATGTCAGGGACATCATACATGTATGATTTCATGTCTCCACTGTTCTATCCTGGCAGGTAATTAAGCATGAAAGTAAAGATGCGTGCCTGCGACCAGGCCCAAAACGTGCTCTGAAGACAAAAGTGCCATGCAGTGTGCTGCGACACTGCAGCAGTGATTGGGGGAGTGTCTGAGTCTGTCAAGATTACTCTCCCACTGCATTAGTTAGATGGGATAATCCCTATTGTCAGTGTCCATTATTACCTGGTAACATGTGGTAACAGCAGGCCAGTAGAAACACACACACACACACACAAATTATTAACAATAATTATAAATATAACAATTTTTTTTCTTGTCACCTTGGTGTTGCACCTACTGTTAAATAAATAGAACCAATTTTTTAAAGCAACACAGCCTGGTGCTCCAGCATGATGTTTAATAACATTGCTTATTTTGTTGCTTGGGGATCATCGTACTCATAATTTCTGTCACTGTTAAAGTCCAACATGTGGCGCTACTTCCTTGTCAAACGGGTAATTTGATTTCAGTATCACGACTGAAAAGTGCAGGAAGGTAAACCAACTATTCTTTAAAATGGTGCAACGAAAAAAACATAAACTATGTACTACAAGTGTGTTGTGAATTGTTTTTTCATGATGATGCATACAATTCAGAACATTAATTAGTCTGAATGTTGTTGATAATGACATTTAATTATGATTTAATAAGCAGAATCGTGTCATCATCTTCAGATGTTCAAAAATCGTCCCTTTCGTCAGTCGTTCAACATGAAAATAAAGAGCGGTTTGTGATACTGTTGAATTGATGGACGCTAGTTACTAAGCCAGGGCTCCAGTTAATGCAGCTGCTGTCATGGATACATAAAATCGGCTCATTAACAAGTTTTTCTCCATCCACCGTCTGTCATTATAGTCTTTTTCACCTCCTTCAGGCGTGTTGTCACACCCACACTGTTAATAATTTGCTCTTGAATGACATTCGCGCATAAATACACAAAGCCAGAATGTATAGCCTATAGCCTCTCCTTCTCTGCAGCAAACGGCGCATAAGAGCTCACAATTTGACAACGATTTGGTAGAGTAAAGAGACCGACTACGCGTCAGGTAGAGGGAGGTTTAGTGTGACAGGGCTTCAGAAGAAACACGAGCCCAAACAGAGGCGGTGATTGACAGTTGACAACTTTTCGCTGCATAGTGTATTCTCAAAGACAAAGACTGCTGTCACCTACTGTCCAGAGTATGAGGAAAGAATATCAATCATATCTGACAGCGCTCAAAAGCACCATTGATCTCACTGCAGAGGAGAGTTTAATTACAACTGTGTTAAAAACTATGACAGAAAGATAACCTGTAAGGCTAAAATCCTGACTTGTCTATAAATCAATAATGTAATACTGATATTTTTATGTCAGGTAAATATGAAAGCATCAGATGACATGCTATGGTCGTTCTCTGTCTACAAAATGTTGCGGGAGTCATGTGGCAGGTTATCATAATATTGGATGAATCTTCTAGAGAAAACTTAAAATGATATAACTTAAAAGCTGCACTACTCAAAGATTTACTTTAGTTAATATTAGTCACAACTGAGACAAAAAGTATCTTTTCAAGCATTTCTTTCAACCCACAACAACAAGGCTGTGCTGAAACACATTGCTGCCTCTTGCTATGATGACACTAGAGTACACAGAAAACTGGACACCACACTCAAGTGGCACTTTAAATCAGAGGTTTAGCCCTGCCACTATGAAGGGTTTCCATCAGGTAAGGCTGGCATTTCTTTATCGACCGCCCTTTAAAATATCTCAAACATAGATTGAAAATATACACCCTTTAGCAGTGCACAACTGAGAAGTAAAATTTTTTTTATAAAGTTCTCCAAGTTCAGACAAACCAAAGCAACTCCTCATTTATCACCACATCCTCTCCAGCCCTGCAGAGAGAGGCTTCAGACAGCTAGTGGGCCTGAAGGGTCAGGCAGAGAACAGGTTCTGATATGATAAACACTGTCTGGGGTCCTTGAGGGAGGCTGGTTAGGGTCAGAGACAATTCCAGATTGACAGAGCTCGTGTCAATCCTGAGTAGGACATGTAAATGTTAAAAAGATTAAAAACTCATCATCCTTTTAGACATGTCCCCCTCCTTTCCTTTTCCACCAATCACTGAACCCTGTGGAAAAACCCATAGAGGAGGAGGAGGAGGAGGAGAGGCAGTGGAGCACAGGCTATTGGCAGTGGAGATAATAGACGAAGGCAAATTGCGTTTCTCATCAGAAGTTTCATTAACCCCAGGACCCGCGCGGAGGGCATAATCTGTAACATTACTACTTTCTCACGTTTCGAGCTCGTGCTTAGTCGAGTTACCGCAAACCTTTCACTATGTTCAAAACAGGGAGGAGAAAAAAAAAAAGAAAAGCACCAAAAGCAAGCTTCCAGCCCTGGCGAGCAGGTGCCATTTCGGATTTTCTCTTTTATTCGCGGTCTTTCCTGTTAATTCAATCTCATGTTATAAAAAAAAAAGGACCTAACTGATCATTTCACACTTTCACAAGATAACAAGAAAAGTCACTTTCAAGAGGAGAGTGATACATTTCACAAGTTTTACACTCCACATTTATGCACGCACGCACGCACGCACACTAAAAGTCGTCCACATTTCTCCCATTGTTTTCCCACTTTCTCCATTTTCTCTCCTGCACCTGGGAGACATCTTTAAACAGGCTATTAGTCCAGCGCAGTGTGTGGGCTATGGCATATGAATATTTATAGCACATTGAAGAAGGTGTAGGAGGTTCAACCTTGACTATGGTGTAATCAACACACATACTGACTCAGGCCATGATTTAGAGACAGCCGACCTGCAGAGAGCCTCACTCGATACCAGACTCTCATGGACACATATAATCAATGTCCGCCTCATTAAGGTTGTACCCTTTCAGAATTGGGCTGAACTTTGCAACTTTTTAACGAGATTCACATTCACATTCATCATACCTTTTTTTTTTTTTTTGGTTCCTTAAAAAGAGCACGCTTGATCAATCGTCCAAGTTAACTATGTTTTTTTTTAACTCTTTCATGTTACTTGTTGAGCTTGCGACATATGAACCTATGAGGTGACCTTGCAAGGGGAGTACATACAAAATACCTAAGTCAACCAGCGTCACTGTTGTGTGATAAATATAGGCATGTGCGTAATGCGTGACAGGAGACAGGCATGAACAAAACCGCAAACCATGATCACTAGGGGCTAACAACATTAATACAGCCAATACAACCATGAAATCACAATCATCAAATAAAGAATGGTCAATGAAATAAACAGCAGCTACGACACCTCAGAGTCTTCCATGTAGAACTTACATCCATAACTGACAATTTAAGGAGGGAAAAGATTGGATCTGTAATCTTTCATGAACACTGTTGTGCCGTGAAAATAGCCAGCTCTCTCTCTCTCTCTCTTCTCATAATAGATACACTCGACACCTGTTACAAAACTAAGTGAGATATTGTTGTATGTATCTTTTAGAAAGAGAAAAATCAATCTGGCCCTGGAGAGAATGGAAAAACAGATGAAGACATAAGTGTTATGAATAAATTCTATGATTAAATGTCCAACAACTACTTGTGCGCTCAAACAGAGAGGCACGCTGCTAAGTTCAGCGTCATAGCACAGAAGCCCGATGGCCAAATAAAAATGTAACACACATACACGTACGCCGCCGACCACCCCCTTCCCTTAATGAGCCCTGGTGGTTTGTTGTGTGAAACTGCGGAGGTGTCGTTTTAATCACTGGAGTCAGTGTGGCGTGGCATAAGTTGGCCTCTTTTTTAATTACCTTACTGATTGAGCACAGTCAAGGATGGGGAAGCCTGCCCACACCCTGGATGCCACCCTCGGAAAAACCAGCACCCACGCCCCATTCTGTACTTTGTAATGAACGGGTAACATTTAAATGTCCTCTGCTGGAGATAAAAGTCGAGAGATAAAGGACGTGCACCCACGCAAAAGAGACTACAAGTGTTAAAGGGATAGAGGGAGTATGTGTATGAGTCGTTTCAGACCTATACTGTAAAACAAAATAACTAAATTACTTGATAGTACATGATCTATAGTGACAGTTTGCCAGATTTACAATGTGACTAAACTCTGTTTATAAAATTAGTGCTAAACAACATGCAGCATTACATCTGCATTAATGAAGGAGAAATCGAGGCGAAAAGAAAACTTACCCAGACAGATCAAAACTTAAGACTACTGCTGAGCTTACGCTTACTATTCTGAGTGCTCTCAAGCAGCGTGAAGGAGAAGGGTTATCATGACAGCTTGAGCTCCACACTGACAGAGGCAGAATGGAGGGCCACTAATTACAACATCAGTTTATTAATATTAAGAAAGAAAGAAAGTATTAATCATTTCATTAACAGTTCAGAAATAGCAATGAATCATAATATGACCAAGGCTACTGTCAAGGCCCATATTTTTTTTTTTTTAAATGCAGACTAATTACAAGTTGCAAGAAAAGTTGGAGACAAAAAGCTTAAGGTGGCTCAAAGTAAACACGACACAATAAAGATAATTAAAATTCAATGGAGCTGGATTTAAAAGAAATCCTCGGACAGTTCATTCCCTCATAACCCTTTGCCTTCTAATTAACCATGGTACTGAAGAAGCAGCCCATACATTTCAGGATAAAATGAGCCATTTGCCAAGAACAATTCATTCAATTCAGTTTTTAGAAATGAGCATTCAGCCAAACATGACACAAGTTTGTCCCAGCTGCTTCATTAGTCAAAAATGCCAAAATTGAAAATGTTCCTGGTTGTATTAAACTAAAAAGAATTTAGTAAATGTACGCACTACTACTCCATCATCCGTCCTTCATACAAAGAGGGATCTTGGTAAGCTTGTCTAGGCTATTGATCAGGCTACCCTTGACCACCAGAATGTTATACAGTCTCAATCAATACCATATTACTGAACATACGTCATAAAGCAATAAATCTAGTGCATTTCTCCTTTGCCACAACTGCTTCCGTCAGCATTTGTTTGTGATTACAAATACTGATTTTCAACATACTGTAATAAAACTCACCAGCCGGTGCAGCAGGAGTTGGTGGGGCTGAACTCGGCTCAGGCACCACCACTGGCTCAGGGACAGGAGCAGGGGATGCTGGCTCTACTGGGGGCTGAGGAGGAGGTGCAACTGGTTCACAAGGAGCAGTAAACTCAGGCAGGGGAGGTGCAGCAAATGGCTCAGCAAGCTGTGGGGACAAAGTGTCCTCTGAAGGATGTAGAGCTGAGGGCAGGATGCCGACAGGCTCAAAAACAGGAGGGGAAGAAAGGGGTTCCGATTCAGGAAGAGGAGGAGCAATGATGGGTTCAATGTTGACAGGAGGAGGAGGTGGTATGGGTTCATGTATAGATGAAGCAGCAATGGGTTCAATCACACGTGGAGGAGCAATGGATTCAATTACTGGAGGAGAAGGAGCATCGGATTGATTTATGGGAGGAGGAGATGATTCGATAACAGGGGCAGGAGGAGCAAGCGGCGGGATCACTTCCAACACAGCTGGAGCAGGGATCAGGGGAATGATGGGAGCAGGAGGAGGAGTAGGAGGGACAGGGGTAGGCAAAATTACCGGCTCAGCAGCAGCAGCAGCAGGAGTAGGAGCAGGAGCAGGAGTAGGAGCAGGAGTAGGAGCAGGAGGAACCACCACAGGCTCAAATGCAGGAGCAGCAACAGCATTAGCGGCAGCTGCAGGTGCTGAGGATGGAAGCACCATGTCAATAATGGTGGGTGCTGCTACCTGTTCTGTAGGAGGTTGAGGAGGAGGAGGTGGTGGAGGTGTTGCCACAGTCTCTGTGACAGATGGAGCTGGTGGAGGAGGTGCTGGAGGTGCAACAGGTTCTAAAATAGGAGGGGGAGGAGGCAAGGAGGTGATTGGGTCAAAGAGGGGAGGCACTGGCCGTAGGAGAGGAGAAGGAGTGAGGGTAGGCGCCCTGGAAGGTGGCGGAGTGGGAGGAAGTTTAGGAGGAGCCTCGGGTTCCCTCATGCGGTTGATGACATTCTCAGAGAGCTGCAAAGGAGAGCGGAGGAAAAGCTTCAGTGGAACAATGAGACAAATTCAGAAATAAAGAGTTCAACATAACTAAGTTGTTACATGTCATGCACAAACATAAAGGACCTACCTTCTCGTAAAACCATACCTTGATGCTTTTACATTTGTCTTTGTGCACAGATTGAACAAACAAGACACAACAAAGATAGATAGATAGAACTCAAACAACAACAACAACAACACCAACAAAGTAAGGTGAGCAGTCCACTGTGTTCATCTGACTCTGATCAACCTCATCGTGCCAGCCGAGTTGTACAGCAGCAGGCAGAAAAAGTCTCTTGCAGCACGCTGCACAGACTAGCTGTCTCTCCCTGCTTTCAGTCTTTATGCTAAGCTAGTCGTCACCTGGCTTCAGCTTCACACTTTGTTCATAAATTGTTCCTATGGAAATCTATACATTGTGTTTACCTGGAGTGGATAAAGCTTTGTTTACATCAGTGACATAATCAGGATTACACCTCATTGAATGATAACATTAGCCTGGTTTGGCTGGCTTACCAACTGAGTAATAATAGACAGAGTCATGCCAACTTAAGGCTTAACTTAAGGAGAGGGGCGGCATAGAAGAACCTGTGACAGCTTCCACCTGCTGAAAGTCACTTCATTTCATTAACCACCCACAGTTAGCTGACAGCTAAAAGCTGATGTATTCACCTTTAAGAGGATAGCATTATCCAAGAAAATGAAAGCAACAGCCTGTCGCTGCATTGAGCAACAGACAGCAGGAGCACGAGGCTGCTGACGTCAACGTCAACATTGCCACAAGGACATTCAAAAGTTTATTTTATCTCTCACTGTATTAACTATTAACTATATACGTCTGTAAGTGTATACACATTCACTACTGTGGATTGACCGGCGAAGCTTTCACAATGAATGAAAGTGCATGCTAAGTCTATTAGCGATAACAACTTAGCTGCTTTGAGATAAGCCCTATAGCTAGCACTCTTAGTATAGCATGAGCTTAACTCCGTCACACCCTTGCATTAAGTGATATCTCTTGTTTCGTCAACACTGAGCAGGTTTGGGATACTGTCACTTACCCGTATGCCCTTCACCACCGTTATATTCTCGTTCTCGTCTGACTCAAACGACACGCGGCGGGTACTGTTGTTCGCTCCCATTGTCAGACCGCGCAGCTCGTCAAGTGTGTCAGTTACCTACATGTAATAAAGGAGACTGTCCACTTTTTGTTGTTTTTGCACACTTTACTCGCGGCTTTACAGCTGGCTGGGGGCCCAAACGCCACTGCTTCGGCACGTCCGCACTTCCTTAGCATGACGTGTTTGAAGAACGTGCGAGTTGATTGGCCACATGCGTCTTACGTCTCTACATCAAGGATTTTCATTGGTCATGGCTCGCAACCGGTGGGACGGGAAAGTGACAGCGCTACCTGACCGACTTTCTCCAATTTCCTAGTGTGTTGTATAATGTATACTGAGAGAGAAATACTATAATATTATAAATAGTAATGTGATATATATAATATTCTTGTTTGTCAAATAGTGACATCAGTTGTTTTAATTGTATTACTCAATGCCTCAAGTACTCTACAATGTTGTGATAATACAAAAAATATTTGAATGCACTGACATTAGAAATGTATGTCTGGTTAAGAGTAAAGGGATAAAAAGATGATAAAAAGACAATAAATAAAAATAAAAGATTAAGAGAGGAAAGGATAAAAATATAAAAAAAGAGTAAAAGATAAAAAAAATTTAAAAAATCACAAAAAGTCTGTAAAAAATTAGCTTTAGTGATTTAAGAAGTTTTAGAAATTATATTTACAGCCAGGCTCCATAGTAAAATATAATGACTCGATGTGCTTAAGCCATTATGCACATTAGCTATGCTGTTCAAAATGCATTTCCTTTTTAACAAAAACTGTACAAAAAGATTTTGCCCTTTTATTAGTACCATCCTGTCAATGTCTAGCACTTGAGAGCTTGAGTACTCTGTTACATTCTAAGGAAACATTTTGGTATGAACTCAAAAAGTGTTGAGGTTCAGCACCCAGCCGTAGATGAATAAACTCAGGAATCACTCTGCATAATCATATCTGCATAATGGCTGTCAGTAGGCCTATGTAATACATTATTCAAGTCAAATAACTGGATTCAGAAAACCAGAATTTCAACTGTTGCATGACTACCGCCACCAGAAATCCATTATTTACGCTGTTTTGAGCTGTCAGAAAACTGAATTATAAAGTTAGTGCTTGAACACAACACAAAGTAGTCTAGTCTTTTGTTGTCGTTGTTGTTGTTGCTCATTGTGAGCTGACCAAAAGAGAGAAATCAGATAGCAAAGAATATGAGAGATGGAGAGAAGGGAGAAGAGGAGACAGGTAAAATATGGGGCCTGATTGATGGAACAATATCATCAGATTGATTTTAAAAAATGCAGAATGGCAGAATGAAGGCCATGAGGGAAAGCAAAGGCAGCTCCTGAAATGGAAATAAAGCAACAAACAGAAGAAGGAAAGAGAACAGAGATGGAAATAGACACCTATTACAGAAACCTTTGTTTCAGAACTGGTCCAACATCCTGACTCACTCTGATGCTGTAGAATAGGTTAGTAGTTGGATCACTCACTTTTGCACTCTGTACTGCTATTATTTACTTATTCACGTATACATCATTGTTCCTGACAAATAAATAACTTATGGATCACTTGATGGTTCAAAATTGTCGCAATCTGTGCAAGCTGTCGGGAATTTCTAAATCCTGCTGTCTTTTTCTGCCATCAATTGATAATTTCTCTGCTGAGCTCTTGCCAATATTTTCTATTCATTATTCTGACATTGTGTAAACCACTTTTGGATGATGTATCTCTCTGCTCACCATCCTTGCCTTTCCTCACTTTGTTTTAGACATCTCTCATGCAGTCAACACTTTATTGATATTTCTCCCAGTACACGTCTTTGTTATTTGTATAGCAGAATATCTAATCCTAGGAATTAATGTGTGAACAACAAATGTTGATTTTCATTTTTCACGATAAGTATTGCTATTCATTTTCTAAATCTGCCTTCTGCTGTCAGTAGAGGAGATGATGACAAAAGAAATCCTGCAGTCAGCACCACAGGTGTGGACAGTTCTTGGGTCATGAGGCAGAACTGATATAATAAAAGAAGGCTTTACTTGGTATTGAGGAGGCTTACATTCAGTAGCAGGCAGCCAACAAGAACAGACAAACAAATCTAAAGGGGCAAGGCAAGCTGGTAGATAATCAAAGACAGATCAAACATGGTAGGGGTAAGCATGCAGAACCAGGACACAAAAGGCAACATCTGACAAGCAACAGTGGTGAGCATCCTGGGGAACTATTAGGCAGCAGCAACTGGCAGGTTGAAAGGAAGGGGGATCAGTAGAAGTGCTAAACTTGAGGGATGATTAGAGGATAGGCAAGGCCTATAATAATAATAACATAGTCTGCAGTGGCCAGAGATGTTAAGCAAACAAAATAAAATATGCAGATGAGCCAGCACAAGAGCAAGAGGAAAGAGAAGGAGCTTCGATGACTGAGAGGTCTTGCTTGAGGTTTCAGACCAAACTAAACTTTATCGGTGAACATCAGTCATCTCATTTGTTAACAATTGTTTGCAACAGTTTCATTGCTATTTTTCTTTCAATTTATTATCTTCTCTGCTAACTCAAATTTACATTGTAAAGAAAATGACAAAAACAAACCTCCCCCACTGGAATTTCTGATAGATAATAGATTTTATGACTAAACAATCACAGACAAAAAAGATAAAAATTGTTCCCAAGATTAAAAAAAGATCAAATATGCTTCCATCATTGAATCAAATGATTGCAGAAAGGTCAAGTATACTTGCTGAACATTCATCTCAAGGTCCCTCATCGGCAGGGATTTGTGGTGTGGTCAATAAATATAAGTTATTTTAAAGATAGATTTAAAATTGAAAAAACTGTTATGTGTTAAGAGAATCAATTTCTTTTATAATATTTTATACCATATTCATTTCAAAAACTCATACAGCCTTTCAGGACTTAAAATTGCGCCTGGAAATTTGATATGCCTCGAGGAGCGAGGATATTATAAGGTATGACAGTTCATAAGAATCATCCTCTAAACTTGATATATTATATACACACACACAATAACCTAATACAGTTTTCTATAATGCTCTTTTCTGCTGATTTTTGTGTTTTCTTGCTTTGTGTATATTTGCAATGCTGTGCAAACATAAATCAATCAAAACCATTTTAAGGATTCATTGTGGTTGTGTATACTGAGAAATTCCATATACACAGAGGATTCAAATCTTCAACACAATATAAACCTTGATCAAATACATATTTTTAATATAGGCCTAATATACTATACTAAGCCAGAATGGCTGACAGTGCTGTATGTGCAACAAGAAACATATAAACTTCATATGAGCACACTGGGGAAAAAAGGATTTTAGAGTGAATTAGAGGATATCAATCACTGGAAATGTGATGACAAGAGACATGTATGGAAAAAAAAAAAAAAATCACGTCATAACAGACATGAAGTTTTTATTCCTACAAAGAGAAAAAGGAATGCTAAATTTGAACTGTTAATTTGGTCAGGCAGTATACAAAATATATGCATTTAGATATATTTAAATGCATTTCACACATGCATGTAAATCATTATGAGATATATTATTTTTTATATTCTGTGGTGTTCTGGAATAATAGGTATTGAAATGTTGAAGTGCTGTCATATTGTCATGGATAGCTTTCCCAAGGGAATTCTTCACCTCTACAACATGAATAGATTACATAATAAAGAATTAGAATATGCAGAAGTGCCTGAGGGGTCTCTCTGAAAGGCCTCAAGCCCTATTGAATACAGAGCTTATAGAACAGAGACGCGATTGAATAGAAGAGTGTAGAAAAGAGCGTTTGTTGTTGTCTGTGACAGAATTATTATAGCAAACAAGCTTTTTATTAAGACTGACTCCTGACTTTGATATTAAACAATCATGCTGCGTTGTGTTTGTTGTTAATTTATTAATATTTGATTCAATGGTTATGTGTAGAGGAGAAAAAATTCGTTTTTCATGCATGTCCAGTGTCCTATACTGCCCTTACATTTTCCTTTATATGCCACCTAAATGTCTGACGATGTGATTATAATTTCTGTAACTATGATAATTACTTACATAATTATCATCATAATGTGTTCACAGTTTATATAATTATGTGAATCAGTGACATTTTTTGTTGCTTGACTTTTGTCACAATTATTGGCTGAAAAACCAGCAACTCATAGATCGCACATGACAGTAATCCAAACATGATGTGGTCGAGTTAATCATTAGTTTGTTGCTTAGTTACAAAAAGCTGATAGTGTGGATATTTACTTTACTTTACTAATTTACTTTTTCATCTTGCTTTATACTTTACTTTTTATGTTATGACTGCTTTTTGACATTTTTTAAAATACTTTGCCTTGAATCTATTCTACATTAACCATCAATCTTTATCTAATTGAATATCTTTACAATCTAGAATCTAAACTTTGCTCTGCCGTATACTATTTTAGGTGTTGCATTAAGTTGAAGATATGAGACACATACTTTGTTTGATCCAACTCAAGATTATGTGAAAAATACAGAAGTCACATAATAAATGGAATGCTTTGCTGTTTCCCTTAACCACATTTCCATGGAAACAAGTGAAGAAGAAGTATGTTCTTCTTAATCACCAAGGGATGACATTTTGGTACAAGTTACCAAGGCGTGTCATTGGAGAGGTGAAAATACTGTATTTACACAACCCTCTTAATTGACTGTGATATTCCTCTCACGATAGTTATTAAAGCAATTAACAGTGACTCAACAGCTAATTAGAAGCCCCAAAATGACATCAAAACAGATTCCTAAGACCAAGGACATTGATTACTGATTAAACTGCATAAATGTATGTTTTGTATGCATCTGTTGTTTGTTTAATCACCACATACTGTACTGTAATAATATATTGACACTTAAACAAATTGAGTAGCTTGGGTAAAGTAGCTGCACCATTATTCAAAGTGCCATAAAAGTTGCCTCCTACAGTAACCTATTTACTCTTTGTTTACTAAACTTTAGATGAAGGACACAGTGATTGAGATGCAGCATTTGCATTTAGATCTGTACATTAATAGATCATAAAGGCATGTGACCTTATTGCCCTTGTATTTAATCCACACACAGGTCAGTCAAGTGAAGGTAATCATTTAGTGCCCAAAGACACATCAAGCTGAAAGAAATAACCTTGGTGTTGGATTATTGGAGAAAAGAAGCCCTGCAGATTAGTTAGACTGATGGGACACAGGCGGCAGGGAAAGGTGATAAGAACTTCAAAATTAAACTTGGACTTGGGAAGCTTCAAAAGAAAAACAGTGGCTCCTGCATGACACAGCAATTCTTTCTTTCTTTCTTTTTTTTTTTTTTTGGAAGAGACACAAAGATCACCCACAATGTTATCTCTTCAGTCCACCAGCACATCAATCAGGGACCAGGCTGCTGGGAATCGACCCCCTTTGCTCCAGAATCAATGCCCTCTTCCATTCTCATTGGTACAGCAGAGATTGTCAGAGATACAGCGCAGGAGAGCCTCGCCAAACCCAGCACTATATGTTCTAAATGGGGGAGGCTATTAACTCACTGACACACACTGTCTCTCTCCTTTCTTCCCTACTCAACCTCTCCTTTATCAGCCTCCGGAGGACTAGATTGAAAATGTAACAATGAAATATGTGTTGTGATTGTTGTACTGTATAAAAAATACTTAAAACATCAATATTGTATTGAAATAACATCTCAGTCACCACACAGCAAGTACAATCACTATCTGTACCATTGTGCACAATATGCTGAATTTGTGAACAATTTATCATCCAGATTATGGAGATCCCTGTTGATGGAGATCAATTAAGAATATGTTCAGAATGCATCTAAATTTAAAATATGTTCCCTTGAATGGCTAAAATATTTTTTCTATAATAAAGACCTATAGATACAGACCTATTGTTATGTCACATTTAAGTTTTGACTTAACAAGGACCCACTAAAATTGATGAAAAAATATACTTGTTTACAGTCAAAAAGAGGATAAAACCCCATGATTTACCAAGCAAACTATTCTTTCTTAAAGTCATGCCAATTTTCTGTAGCCCATACGATGTAGTTAAATTCCTCGTTTCACATTTGAACTATCACTAAAGCAGAAGTCAGGATTTCGTGTTGACAGGACTACTTTCAACGTTCAAACTACAACTCCCAGAATTCCGTCGTGCAACCTCGCGCCCCTTTCTTCCTGTTTGGGTGCCGCAGCTGTAAAAATGGCAGCTGATACAGGGAGATACAGGAGTGCAGTTAGCAAAAACAAAGACCCTTCTGGTCTTCTCATCTCTGTCATAAGGTAAGGTTTGTCACATTGTTTATATTGACCTAACGGCTCTGTTTAAACGTCAGGCTGCTCTTGAACACAGCCCGCATTTGTGGACAGACACGGATTGACAGCTAGCTTTTATGCTAAAGCTATAGGTTAGCTAGCAACATCCTTCCTGTGTTGTTGCTTAAATGGAAGAAAATACATTTTACACACAACATTTACTGTTTTAATTTACGATAGTATGTGTCGGTTAATGTTCACAGCAATATTATTTATTCCTCAAGCACAAGAAAAGGTTAAATCTTGGTCAACGTGTGTGGCTCTTTATAATTATTTTTTTTTTTAAAACTCATCGATTATTCGTGTCACAAATGGCGATAATTTGCGAAGAAAAGAAACAACTGGACGAAATATATAACTGCCCAAGTAGACTTCTTATTGCAGTTGACTCAACGAAGTGCAACAAGCTTGGATTTCATAGACGTCTCTTAGCAACATTTAAGTTTTGTGTAAAAGTTTGATTTGGGTTTGTTTTGTAGGAACCTTATGTCTGGAATCATCATGGAAAAACTTAAAAAAAAAAAAACTTTTAATTGCTATTTCCAGAGGGTCTCTTCTCTCCACTCCAACATTGACGCTTCACTCCAGACTCATGGATCTAGTTATTGATTTGAATTCTACCTTTCCTTTTCCCCCCTTCTCTGATGCAGGACTCTGTCCAGCAGCGATGATGTGCAGGACAGGGAGACGGAGAAGGGTCGCCTGGAGGAGGCCTTTGAGACATGCGACGGGGATTTAGATGAGCTGATAGTTCAGCATTATGCCGAACTTACCACTGCCATCAGGACCTACCAGAGCATCACCGAGCGCATCACCAGCTCCCGCAACAAAATCAAGCAGGTAGGAAGTTGTATAGAAAAATGGACACAGGATTGACAGGTTGAGAAAAGCATTACTAGACTCCATGCTTCTGATGGATTTCAGAGCAGTGCTTCTGAGCTGTTTATTTAAGAACAAAACACATTTTTCATTCATTTTCATTAAAAGGGTTTCTTAACTAAGTTTTAATCTATCAATCTAATCTTAATGATAACTTTAAAACATATATAATTTTCACTGTAGGTCTTAGGGGAACAATGTTTCTGATCTATTCAAGAAACACTGTAAGCCGTCACACTGTGACAGTGTGATATGAACTGAAATGGAAGCAGCTAAGTAATAATAATAATAATTATAATGATAATAATAACAACTGTATTTATACGTCACTTTTCCAAACAAAGTTACAAAGTGCTTTACGTGGTTGAACCAGGATTAAAACAGTTTAGGCCTGCAATAAGGCAAATAATACAAAGACATGTTGGAAATAATGAAACTGTTGACATTTAAAAAAAAAAAGATAAGCATGGAGAAGGAATGATATCACTGTTTCTGCAAGCCCAGATCCTCAGAAAGAGCCCTGATGGCAACTGACCTGGAATTCTGCCCTCATTCATTTATTTTTAGACACAGTGGTGCAGTGATTAGCACTGTTGCCTCACAGCAAGAAGGTTCCTGGTTCAAACCTCGACTGGGGCCTTCCTGTGTAGAGTTTGCATGTCTCCCCAGGTCTGTGTGGGTTCTCTCCCACAGTCCAAAGACATGCACTTAATAGGTTAAGTTTGTCTCTTAAGTGCTCTATGACGAATTGGCGACTTGTCCAGGGTGTAGCCTGCCTCTCATCCTAAGTCAGCTGGGTGGGATAAGCTCCAACCCCACTGCGACCCTGATGAGTATTAGTGGTTGCAGAAAATGGAGGGACACCTGTGATGTTCACACTGTAACATGTAAACAACCGAATGTCATCTCTGAAAAAAGGGCTATTTTGTTAATGTGTGTTTGTGCTGTTTTCCTTCTGCAAATTGCAACTTTAACTTAAGGGTCTAATCAGCCAGAAGCAGAAACAACTATTTAGGTGGTCACAGCCTTGTTTGTACTGGCCAACAATGCTGCAAGAAATTAACAAAGTTTAAGTTGATATTATTAATGTTGTACAGTATGTTACGCTTTTAGTAGTGTGGCAAGCCACTCTTGACTACTGCTAACAACTCTGCATGTTTTTAGCTGTCACACTAAGAAATTAAGCATTATTTAAATAATAAGTCAGGAGCAGTCTTGTGTTACCATTATTGCAGAAAAGATAGAATAAGATATATTTGTTATTGGTTATAAATAAAATAAGCGTTTCAAGTTGACAGGCAGACAGGTAGTTCAGAGCTTGAGCTGTCAGAATTAATGGCTGGCTGACTTTGTACTTTCTTCATGTACCCTTTCAGTATTTGTAGTAATGGCTTGAACTTTTTTTTGTTTTGTTTTGTTTCGAGGCACTACTGTAGCTAAAATACACCTTGTGGACTGTGTATTGTGTCTTACTTGATTGAATTCCATCTCACTCTCTCCTGCAGGTAAAGGAAAACCTCCTGTCTTGTAAGATGCTGCTCCACTGCAAAAGAGACGAGCTGAGGAAGCTTTGGATAGAGGGCATCGAGCACAAACATGTCCTTCAGCTGCTGGATGAAATCGAAAGCATCAAGCAGGTTCCTCAGCGCCTGGAGACCTATATGGCAAGCAAGCACTACCTTCATGCCACAGATATGCTGGTGAGTACACTAATGGCTAGAGATGTGGTTGTCTAGAAGCATTTCGGTTTGAGTTTTTTGATGCTGTACAGTATTTGAGTTGGATAGAGAGAGTAAAAAGAAAAAAATATGATATATTTGGTGTTTGGTTGGGTAGTAAGCAAGGTGAAAGGCAGATTGTTGTGGTGTTTTTGAAATGGGAAAACTTATTGACATATGTAAATATATGAGGCAACACTGTGGCAGCACAGTGCTTCTGACACCCCTGATGGGCATGATACACATAAATAAACAGCACTGTCTATGAAGTGTTGCTGCTAAGATTGATGTCTTGGCGCCTGTCATCCCCTTTAAAGAATTCTTTTCTAGCCTTGAACAGTCCGTTGGATGCAACTCTTTTTCTTCAGCGAATATCATCTAGCAGTGAGGGCGCTGCAGGTGTGTATGTATGCGTGGACTTTTGATGTGCTTTTTTTTGCAGTATGCTCGGCAGGGGAGCAGGAGGATGGCACAGAGGACTAAACGACCACGCTCTGCGAACTCTCTGTTCCTCTCTGTTCCTCTCTTTTCCTTCTCTCTCCTCTCTCGCGTCCTCTGTTGCTTTCACACATCTTCTTTCCGACTTTGGTAATAATTAGTTTGCTAGAATGGGGTTATCTGAGGGGGTGGGGGGAAAAAAAAGAAGGATGACGGTACGCCCAAAGAACCATGAAAATCCCTTTGTGGGCGTGGAGAGAAGTAGGAGCTCAAACCTGTGCTCAGTCAGTGCAGCATGTTTTGAAAGGCTGTGAATAGTTCAAAGTCAGTCGGACAGAGGCGAAGAATTTCAAGTGTGCTTCACTTGATCAGGATGCTGCCGTTTCATTGGTGTGTAAAATGAACACTTTTAAAGCACATTTTATTTGCATCCACAGATCAAAATACTGTTGGCTACATTCGTTCTACCTTTTCGCTTTGGTGATATATTTATGCGGTTCACACATAAATAATATATGAGACATCCACTTAAAATAACCCATGCTTAAGCCAAAGTGGAGGCTGTTAGTTATAATTGTAAAATGACAGAATGACACCCATAGTAGAAATAGCATACTTGCTTAGTTTGTGAATAAGTTTCTGCACTTTCGACACAATGGACTGAATAAACTTTGTGCTCTCAAATAATGAAGTGAAATAGAGTACATAACATGCTGGATACTTAGAGGTCAGACAGCCCGTTCAGTGCACGTTGCTGTTGAGCAAGTTGATTAGAGGCTTTTCTGAGAAAAGTCGGTGTATTGTTTGCTCATAAAAGCCATGTGATTTAGTGTGAACTTGTTTCAGAATATTATATATGGAATGTGCGTTTGTAAAAAAAAAAATCTCTCAACACAGTGAAATTATTTCTAGATTTTTAAGAAAATGTCTATTAGATAGAATAAGGGAATTAGGTTTCTAAGACACACTCACTGTCTCTCCACTGTAACATCATAATGCCCGTGTCACTTCTCTGAGACTCCCTGATGTGTTTATTCCCATCATGCCGTCACTCATTACAGCACTCATCTGTCAGATTAATGTCTCCCTGGTCTTCACGTACACCTTCTGTTGCTTCCTCCTAATCTAGTGTGGCAAGAGTAGCCTAGCCAGGAATAAACTTCCGAGCCTCACTCCGTCCTTCGGTGTCTTGCTATCTCTGTGACGTGTGTGTTTGTGTGCACGTATGTGTGTGTGTGTTTATGTGAGGCTTATTTCTAAGGGTTGACAATTAGAATTCAGACTGTGCTCTCTGTCTGCGATTGAGTGGCAGTCTGAGACCCCATGGGGTTGGTTGAAAACGAGGCTGGCTTTGGTTCCAGAAAAAGTCCTCTCTCTTCCCCTCACCTCTCCACTGCTCATCAATATCTTCTCTCATTCCTATCCTCCTGTAGTATCACAAAACCCAGGTGTGCACACACATACAACTGCTGATACCTTCCCGTTGGAGCTCAGAGCTGAGTGATAAACTGTCATCTTCTCTTCTCTTCTCTTCTCTTCTCTTCTCTTCTCTTCTCTTCTCTTCTCTTCTCTTCTCTTCTCTTCTCTTCTCTTCTCTTCTCTTCTCTTCTCTTCTCTTCTCTTCTCTTCTCTTCTCCAGCTCTCTTGCTCCCAAAGAAATCCACTAGAGGATTCATATTCCTCATTATGCTAACAGGCCTGCCCCCCTAATGATGTTAACCAGCTTTCCTCTGTCATCTCAGCCCAGTGGTAATGCGATATCCCCGCCACATAGACACATAAGCGTTAAATGATTTACAGTCATACAATCGCACACATATAATCATAATCATGCACATCTGAGAGGTGTGTACATACACACGCAAGGACATGCAAAGCCTTGCAGGCATGCCGAGTTATTCTATTAAGCTGAAGGGGGGGCTGATCATGCAGCGCATTAGCTCATCTTGTCACTAATGTGCCTCACATTTGCATCAACACACACTTGACCCATGCCCCCTGCCCATCGTCTTCCTCCCCTCTGCTACCCATTCCCTTCTGGCCTGCCCTGGCCATGCAAATATTCTTCGCAGTGCTATCATCTAGCCATTAGTGCCCTTGAAATACACACACATTCATTACCGCCTGGCATCTTTTATTTAATGGCGTGAAGATTTATTAATTGCAGACATGCCACGACTGCTGCTGCTTTTGCTAATAAAAACTGAGGAACGAGAGACATAGAATGGGTGAATTTGGAGTAATGAAGAGCATGACTCAGGAAGGCATGTGAAGACTTTAGATCAATTTTTGAGGAAATATATTCTTTATATATTGTATAAGATTTGGGATTTTTCACCAACAGAGGAAAACTAAGCATAGGCTAGTGGGATGATAAATTTAATTTCCTGTTTTTGTATAGCCCTTATGCATTTATTGGTGGGTGAGAATTCAATATGGCCACATCGTTTTTTTCCCCCGTACATAAAGGACCTATATTTGAGGGTTGAGTTTCTAGGAGTGTCAAGAAACGATGCATGTGCCTCCTACTCCAGTCTACTCCCTGCAATGTTGATTTTTTTTTTTTTTTTTTTTTACTGGCCATGAAAATTTAATATAAATTGGCTACAGAATGAATTGCATTTAGATTTTGTGGGTTGTCCTTGGTTCATTTCCAGGGCCGGTATCTTTATCATGTGTTGTCCCCCCTCCCCTCTCTCTCTCTCTTTCTACTGTACATGAAAATTTAAAAGCAAAACACAAATGAATATCATCATTCACCAAGGTTGTTTTAGTACATTCACAGTGGAAAGAACAGGTAGTATTGCTACAAAAGTGGTAAGATCAGACACTATAAAACATGAAAGGCACACCTAAGGATAACTGGCGATGGGCTGGTATGTCGTCATGTGCAGGTGTCAGCTGTGGAGTCTTTGGAAGGCCCTCTGCTACAGGTGGAGGGGCTTGGGGATCTGCGCTTGGAACTCCACAGCAAGAAGCTCAACATCCACCTTGTACTCATTGATGAGCTCCACCGACACCTCTACATCAAGTCTACAAGTCGGCTGGGACACAAGAATAAGGACAAAAATGCTGCTCGCCTTCTGGGGTAATAAACAGTTTCTCATATTTCTTATATTGTTACAACTTTAGGGTCCACTTAAGAACAGAAACGTGAAAACAGTACTCCACCACATCATGCCTGCCATTTACTTGATTATACATGCTTGAAATAAATGTGTTGAGTGTTTCATTGTTGCTTCTGTTCTTGCGCAAGCACTTATAGTATTTTGCACGGTAACATGACGAGTGATCAAAAACTTAAGTAAGTAGGGATTAGGAATTTCATTTCATCACATTTCATCCCCTATATTGACATCACTTTTAAGCCTCAGCAAAGCTGTGTTATTCTCTCATGAGCCCACAAAACAAATACTAATGTAAGATATAAAAGTGTGAAAGTTTGAAAGAGACAGAGGGAGCAAGGTCGAAAAAATGGCTTGGACTGTTAATAAAATCATCTTTTAGCCTAGTTTGTTTGGTCTGAGGCGCCAAAAAGCCTATTATGTAGTCAACAGAACCGTAGCCTTCAGCGTGCTTTCTTCTTTGAAAAGTTTAGACTGTATAGATGTTCCTTCATTATAAGTTATTCCATTGCTGGGACAACTTGCCAATTATTTAGTGTATGGAAACCAAAGCAATTACTGACAAAAAACAATTAGACCTTATATAACTTGTTGCTCTGCTTATTTATGGCTTCACTCTGTGCTGTGAAGTTCCAAAGAGACAGATGAAAACCACCCCGCATCATTTATTGTAAAAAGACAAACATCCCTAATTCACTCATTGGGAATTATGAAATATGCACTTAGACTTATGATAGGTGCTACGGTACACATTGTGTTGTTTAGTTTCCAGGAAACAAACCATTTTTATTTTTTTTTAAACCCCGAGAGATAATGAGCGTTGCCAGTTACTCGCAGTAAATAAATAAAATGACAGAATTCAACAGCCACGGTTTCTCTGTGACACCGGTGATGCTTCAAATGATGAAGTAGGTTTCGCAGCCACTAGAAGAATAACCTCAGCTATGCCTCCGTGACACAAGAGCCAGTTTCTCGGTTTCATGATGCGACTGTGTAACTTATTAGGGATAATGCGGCACAATGACTTCGAATCACACCGTTGATGCTGTTTTGTTCTGTGGATGGCATTCAGCTTAAGTGTTGTTTGCACTTTTACTTGTGTGTGTGTGTGGGTGGGGGGGTTTCTGTGTGTGTGTGTGTGTGTGTGAGTGGGGGTGTGCAGTAATTATGGTGGTGGTGGGTTGGTGAGGTACAGTGATTTATTACAGAGGGTCAGCCACTGACAGGTCCTGGCCTTCCTGTATTGGGTCGTCTCTAACAACAAGCCAGCCTCCATACACCCCACTCACTTAGCAGGCACACTGTGTTTATATCGCCCAACTTAAAGGACCTGGATTGCTTCCACCTCCGGCTTAAGGCTTGATAAATGGCTCATTGGAAAGCAGCACCAATCCCACCCAGAGATGCAAGGCCTTTTGTTATAACAGTAGATTGTTTTTGTTAGAGAAAGGCAGGTTGGTGGGTGCATTTCTGTTAGGCTTTTTTTCTATGTGTATAAGAAGTTATTACTCTAAATTGAGCTTATTTCTCTCATACAGTTGCAATATCATGTTTGATATGAGACTGAAAGCATAATCTTCAATAACATGGCTTATTTTATCTTGATAATCACCGTCCCTGGATTTTGTTTTCTCTTCACAGTTCCACTGCCAAAGATACATCTCCAATGCCTGGGTTGGATGTCAGCAGCCTGTCCACCCCACGCAAACTCTTGGATTCATCACAGTTCAGCACACCTGGGTCCAGCAGCGGTACAGTCCTTATGTTATATTAGATGGAGCAGTAAAAGGGAATAATGGACCACCATAGTGGTGGCAAGAAGATGATTATAAAGGAAGCAAAAAGAAGTGGGAAGTTATATAGTTTTCTCTTGGTACATTAAGAGCACAGATAACAAATAAGTGCGTGGCATTCAGTTTGCAATTTTATTTTCACTGTGCAGATATTCTTAGTGATAATGAAGTCATTAGCAGCACTCTCAGTAATACCGAACGCACACAGAATGTGCTGATCCGAATTCTTGTAAAACGCTACTGAACACACCACCGACACCTCTTTGCACATACAGAACTTGGCACACAGGCTCACGCCTACGTTTCTTTCCTAGCGGTATATGTCATAACATCTTCAGCCATGAACATAATATACATTTCTCTCGCTAATGTTATAATCATCTCGTTCCCCCCTATCTGTACCATCAGTCACCCGGCGTCTCTGTCATCAGTAAGCGGCATTCATTATGCTCAAACTGGTAACCAGTGCTGATAATGCAGACTATAACTGTATCCAGGAATGTATGAATCCTCTCTTGGTTGTAGGGGCGTAGAGTCAGCACTGCATTCCTTCCAGGCAGAGAACAGAGGAACGCAAACAAGAAGATAATGAAAAAAAGTTAATCCTGCAATAACTTGGTGTTCCCTTGGTGTTTCTGAGTTTTTATATTAAGCTTGGTATTTTTTTTCCTCGCCACCCACTGTTGGCATTCTAAGTTAGCGACTCACTGTTTCTTTTTAGCTCTGTGTATACCAGGCAACGCTACATTGTACACTGTACATTCAACTCATTATCTACACACTCATATTAACCTATTGCTACAGCCTCCTTGCTAGTTCAGCAGGCACAGATAAACAACATTAGCATATGAAAAGCGACGCTTTTCCTGAAAACTACGATGCGGCCGACATTTTTGTGCCTTGCCATGTGAATGCTATAACCTCAAATACAGAAATATGTATGTATTAACACTAATACATAATAAACATCCACTCAATTCACCCACCCTGTAGGCCTAGAAGTAACAGCTAAATGACAGCTTTCCCGACATTATGCAAAGAGAACGCTGCCAATTAACATCCGCCAGGTGATAAGTGGCTATACACCGTCATGCTAACAACCGTGGTCACGACACAGCAGCAATCTTCCATCAGTGGCCTAGCTTGCCATTTTGTCTAATAGCATTAGAGCACCTCATTTGTAGCTAGTAATTGTCATAATTATTACACAAACTACAGTTGGAATGGGTGAAAAAAGGAAATACACCCAAAGTCCATTAACTTGCCATAAACATTAACTCTCTTAACGTGCTTTGATGGGGAACTGGGAGGCCCCATCTAATGGGAATTAGAGCATCATTCGATGCTGCCACTCTCAATTTAGCCGCTAATGTGGCTAAGTCGGATGGAGAGTGCACAAGGGGGGGGGGGTAACAGGATAGGCGCAGGTGTGTGCATTTAAAAGAGAATAATGTGATCTATTAATATAGTTAAAGCTATAATTTTATTTGTTTTAGTGTTATTGAAAAGGCGATAATTGAATATTTGTTGTTAGGTTTGTACATATGTTGCTCTTATATTTGGTAAACTACTGAATAGGTAACAATCTAAGTATAATATTGTGGATTTGAGATGTCTTTTTACAATGTACTTCTTCAATGTCTGTTACTGAAATGACTGCATCCTCATGCTTGTAAATATTCTGTAAACACTTACAATGCGTGACGAACTACATGTATGTGTATACTTTCTCCAGTGCGTGAGCTACAGCAGGATGTACGGGAGCTGAACCAAGCGGACCTCCCGAGGTGGATCCAGAGGAGAACAGTGCTGAGTTCATGGGCATCCTCATCAAGGTACATACAGGAACACTACTGAGCACTACACACACTGTTAATCGGGAATATTATTTAGGTTACATCCACTCTTGATGATCACTTGCTTTGAGTAAAGTGTATTGTCCTTTTTTTCCTTCAGGCTTTGGCCAAGTTGAAGAAAATCCCTGAGACCATCAAAGCCATTATGGAGCGACTGGAGCCTGAGCTGAAACAGATCGTCAAGAGATCCACAACTCAGATAGCAGACCACGCTTACCAGAGAGGAGAAAACCTGGCCCAGGAGAGTCAGCCAAGGTAGGATAAGGAAGGGAATATGCTGAAATATCATGGCTTTCTGCGAGTGAAGAACAATTCCTCGAAGAGCGAGGATTGTTACAGATCAGCGGGGAAAAAAAATGGAGAAACTGGAGGTTAAATATAAATAGTAAATGAAGAGGGAAAGGGACATACAGTGGATAGATGGCCATAAAAATGAAGCTATAAGCACTTCTGTGGAGAGATAAAAGCTGTCTATTTGAAATGATAATGTTTTGTTCAGAAATAATACGTAGCATTAGCAATGTTTCCGAAGAAATGATCAGTGTAAACCGCAGGTTTCAGCTACCGTGGTTAGCCTGGAAAAAAAGACCTTCATAAAGCTGTCACTTGTAATCCCCTTAGTGTTGTATCTATGCAAGAGTTTTATTAAAGCAGCCTGCTTGCTTATTCTCCTGTAATTATACTAATCCCATGAGAATCAATTCCCCACTGTGATTAGGTAACAAAGTGCCCACTCTCTCAGTGGTTGGTAAAGGTTAGGAATATATCTACCCTTCCTGTAGTACAGCTGTTTATCAATACTAATATAGCTCGGATTAGTCACTTTTGGGGTTGACATGCAGTGAATCTTAAAGGTGTATTTAAAGCTGACAGTAAAGGCAGTCGACACCGTGTTTTGAATGCAGTCCCAGGGTGTTTCATAGTCAGACAGTCAACCAGGTGTGAAACACAGTAAAAGGCGAGAACTTGGAGGCACACCTGCCTCGGACCATGAAAACAGACACTCTACTGCTTTAAACCTAGACAAGTCATGGTTAAACACACTCATATACACACACACACACATAAACAACACACCTGCAGTAGAGGACTGCTACATTTTAAAAGCAGTCACATCAGCTCCTGCAGACATACACATACAGCCAGCAGACTCGGGGAAACACAGGTCTCAGTCCACTGATCCTGAACCATTTAAGAGGAACGTCTTGTTTTCTGTCAGGGTTGTTCTCTCTGGCCTCGTCTGCCTTCCTTCTTCTGCTGCCTGCTGAATCTCATCTGACCTCAATGTAATAGGCCACCGTGTAGCTCATTCCAAGCTCTAGTCCTTACAGATTGTTTTAAGTTTGCCTGTGTGTGAGTGCTTAACGCTGTATTTGTGTGCGTTTGGGGGCGAACACTTAGATGCTTGTATATGTGTTTGTATATGGATGCATGCGCACCTATTTCTGCCTATGTTCGCTTCGATTTAAAGTCGAGGCTTGTTGCTATGGAAACTCCTACCAATGTACCACTTGTAAGGAACAATGGTCTTGCATATTGCACACAATATTTTATAGCACTGCAGACTAGCAGGCAACACTTAAGCACTTTACAGCATAAACAGCGGCGTATGGCTTGCTCTCAGAGGTTTATGTTCTCATTCACGTCCTCTGCCATCAGCCATATTGAAAGTACATTTTCATTTCCAACTGCTTTCACCCGATTTTACTCTTAGTAAGACACTCCATACAGGTTCCCACAGCATGCACCAAAGTTTATTAGCATGCGCCGCTGATCTGTGAGTAGCTTAGTTTCATTTACATCAAATCAGACTTGTTGAACTCTGTTTTTTCTTCTTTTTCTTTTTCCATTAACAAAATTGAGGCTCATTTCTTTTTTTTGCTTTAGTTTTTGTTGTATATTCTGTATCTAATCTGAATCCCCTTAGATTCAGAGAGAGCTGATTTAATGAAGAAATGTGTGTGTGTGTGAGCAAAGAACATTAAAACAAATGGCAAAGTATTTGAAATCCAATTTTAAAAACAAGAACAGCACACTGATTGATTGCTTGCCTCCTTTGTACTTTTTCCCCTCCTGCCTGTTCATCTGAGTGGAAACTTGTGAGGGACAAATTTGTATGACCTGACACATTTGATATTTCAAAAGGGTTCTTTAATCACTCTGTAGACCCCTATTTACATTGTAATTTCATTATCTGTGTCTGACAGCCAACCTAATGATAATCTAATACGGACGCTATCATCGCCCTCCCAAAATGAAAGAAACACACGGACACATACATGCACACACACGCAGATGTTTCTGCTGGTCAGTTAGTCAGGGACTTGAACGTCCATGTGTGTGCTCCCCACTGTCTCTGCCGACCATTCATCACCATGCGTGTGTCAGCTTCGATCCCGAGGGGAAATGAGAAGTGAGGCCTCAAAGAACAGACGATGTGGATTAGGATGGCCTCCGCTGGGAGATAATGAGGAGGTCTGGACTGTGTGGACTGTGTGTGTGTATAAGGGGTGACGTGGGGGTAAGTTGAAGTATGCTTGGAAATCAAACAAAAAGAAGTGGTGGCAAGGTCAGAGCCATACATTTTGTGTGTCTACCTCTATGCATGCTCACATGATCATGCATTATTTGTTCATTTCTGAAAGTTGGTGTTCACTTATATTTTTCTTGTCACTCCCTCATGTTTATGGATGAGGGGGGGGCAATTCCTTGACATTTCACAGTTCCTCTCTTCGTCTCACGAACATCTTCCATTCACTGAGTTATAGCTCATAGTGATTTGTGCCTGCTTTCCTCTCCATTAATAACATTTACTCGCCGCTACTGCCAGTGTGGTGACAGACAGCCAACCGAAATGCCCCCTAGTGAAACATCCATCTTGCCTCTACATTATCCTTATACCTTCCCAGGAAACCTTGGCCACCTCCCAAAACTTTTAGCACACGTTCCTTTCTTTCAGCATTTAAATCGGTGGTAATTTGTATCGACTTGGCATTAATGAGGTGTGGGCTCTGGTGCTTTTGGGTATACTTAATAGAAGATGGTCTTCGGCCGTTGCAGCTTTGCTGGTCTGGAACCTCAGCTTTTATTCTAGTTAGCTGTACTTCAGGCTAATACAGCTGGTCTTTTTTTTTTTTTTTAACATCATTAAGTAGTCCCGTACTCTTTTTCTTAATTAAATTAGCAGAAAAGCTAGCAGGAAAGACATTCAGTTTGATCTGTGGTTAAGTGGGTAACTCTTACACTGTCTCCAGGGAGCTCAAGATAAAATAATCATGCTGTCCATCAGGGGAAAAATTGAAGCTGTTGTCACCTACAAATAAATGTACTACCAATGAAATAAAACGCAATTAAAATGCCAAAGAAGAGTACTAAAAGACCGGTGTCAGACAAGCAGTCTGACTATGTTTATTTAACTGTAATATCTCCACTAAAATTAAGTAGGCACTCACTGGCACTGGGTGCTCTGGGTTCTCATTCAGACTCAGCTAATGTAACCTGTGTGTTCCCTCTTTACTTTGAAAGCTTTGTCCTTGTGCAGAAATCAGGTATAGGAAAGTCTGTATGAAAGCATTAGTGTAGATGAGGCAACTGTGAGTTTCCAAAGCAGAGTGTAGCACTCAGATCAAGTGGAAGGTCTGTTTGGTTTTGGCTGCGTTTTTTTTTTTTCTTCAGCTAGAACCATTTACAACTAATGAGAGTAGCTGTTCATTTGAGTCCAGGTCAGGCAAGCTCGCTACTTTTTCGATAGCCAGCCCAGGTGCTGGGTCAAAATAGCTGTCGGTATGTGCTAAATAGGAAATGTGAATGAAATGCACTCAGTAACGGTTTTTGGGTAGATTTTTTTGATGCTATATCCGATATTTCTTTCATTTTCTTCGGGACATCTATAGTTTTTGTATTTAGTTTCCTTATATCGAGTCATAAGTTGGATTTCACATAGCAGTGTTCATGTGCAAGTTCATCCTTTCGTCATTCAGTAGAAGGTATGTGCACATATACATCCTTCTGGTGGTAATGAAGACGTCACACCAGCCTCTAGGTCTCGCTTGACTCCCTTTCTAATATTGAAACAGAAGCTGAATTCTTTGGTGCTTTCTTTATATAGAAATACATAATTTACTGTAGGAGTATGTATATTCCTAACCAATAAACTGTTTATTGAATATTGTGCTGGCTGTCTTTTTTAGCTCCTATATTAGATTGTGATAGACAGGACCATGGGAAAAATTCTTACAAAATAAATCTAGTTGTTTTTTTTTATTGCAAAAAATGTTCTGCATCTGTTTTGTCTTATTTTTTATTAAATATTACTTATCCTAAGTTATCTTAATCTCTCCATCTTTCCCTCTTCCTCTTGATGTCTTTACCCCCTCCACCCTCCTGCGTTCCATCCCCCTTGTGTCTCATCCTCTCCCTCCCTTTTCGGCTCTCTCTGTCTCCCTCTACAGGCTGCTGCTGGAGCTGCTGGAACTTTTGTTTGATAAGTTCAAGGCAGTGGCCCAGGCTCACAGTGTGGTGTTGGCCCACCTGCAGCATATCGCGGTGCAGTGCCCAGGCGGGGCCCATGAAGAGGGCATCAAACTGTATGAGCAGGCCGACGTCTCTGCCAAGATCCAGACAGTGCTGCAGGTCAGTTATAAACAACAGTGACTCAGACTTTTGATGTACAGTATGTGCTCAGTATAGTTAAAAGTAAAAAAAAGTTTGTTGCAGATGATTTTTCTAAGGTCACTAAAAAGAAGTATTAAAACCCTAAAAAATCAAATAAAAATCTCTGTATGGAAATTGGACAACACAAAGTAAAGTTTGGCGTATCTTTAAATCCAATACATTATAATAGATTTATCTGTCTGTGAGCCAACACCTGTATAATCTATGAATCAAGTCTGGTTTGTTTGTGACATTCTGCACCTTTTTAAAACAAGATGCTTTCATGGTGAACTGTTTTGTTTTGTCTGTGCTGGCTGGCATAACCCCAGGCTTTTATTTTCCATCCACTACCATGGAGATTTGTTCACCTTGATTTATTTTCCACCCAGCACTTTTCTTAAAATATTGATTTAAATTCACCTTCCCTTACAGTAAATTAATCAGTAGAGAAACTGGCAGTAATTTGATGGACGGCATTCAATCTGTCAGCAAGAAAAAAAGACAGGGGGAAGCTTGATTGCTTGGATTAACTTGAGGTTCTTTAATTGGTGTGTATTTATGCTGTGTTCCTGCTCCCTGCTCCTGTTTGATTGGCTGAGGGGATGAGCAGCTGTTTGAGCTGACCTATGGTGATTCTCAGAGGAAATCTGTGGCAGTCGTTGGTCTCAAAGCGATCGGTGTGTGTGTGTGTCTCTTCCTGTGTGTGTTCAAACTCACACAGGAAGCTGACAGGGAGTTGTGTAATTTTAATTTCTGATTTTTTTTTATTATTTTTTTTTTTTTTCTTGAAGCATACATATTTCAGCAAGCTAGAATTTCTTAAAGCAGATGAGGTCCTTCTTTGTTCATTTTTAACAGGCTTTTCTCACCCAACCATGATTTAGATGTTTTTATATAAACATACAAGAGAGATAAAAACTTGATATATTTTTTTTTAGGACTGGAAGGTAGAGCAGCAAGCAGAGGGCTAAACTAAATGATTTGATTGTTGTCATGGTAATTGAAAGCAAGTTCAGTAATTAAAATGTGTTTTTTTTTTTATGTCTGCTGATCATCAAAGTAAAAAAAAAAAAAGGATAAAATGACACAACACTGTTGCATAGTTAAATTAAAAGCTCATCTATCTCTAACTTTTGCACTATGGCACATCTGCTTCCAGTAAGTTTTTTTGCAGCTGCAGCGCATGCATGCATCAATACAGAAGTGTTTGGGTGTATGCATGCGTGTGTTTCCGAGGGTGCGATTGTGCATAGGCATGCACTGTAATCGCTCTGCTGTACCAGCAGAGAGATATAGGAGGCATTAAGCTATTCCCCGGCATATGATCACTGCCAACACCCAGTTGCCAGGGGCTCCACTCTCCCCTGTTTCTGCGATGTGAGATAATGTAATCTCTTGATTAGAATACTCATTACGTGAAATGAGGTTTTCTTATTCACTCACTCGTGTTATTATTTCCTGACCGATTGTATCAATATGAAGGCCCCTCGTCCATCCCACCCTCCGTCTTTCCATTTCTATCACCCCTTGCTTGCTTTTTCGTCTCTCTCTCTTCCACTCTCCGTTTCCATTTCCCTTCCGTCCTCGGCATCATTCCCGCTGCCTCTGTATTACAGTCTCTCAATTTCCCAATACCTTGTGCATACCCCTCTTGCTCCTTGTAATTTCCTTCTTAATCTCATTATCTTGCTTTCTTTTTTTTCTCTCTCACAACTCCCACACTCCCTTTCACCCCCTTCGTTTAGCCCACTCTGTCCTCTCAGCAATGAGAGAAATTAAATTCCTACTGCTCCCACGGTGGCTCTGTCAAGTTTTATTGGATACTGAGCCAGTTCTTATCTCATGTCTTAAGATGCTCAAAGGGGCAGGAACCTACAGAGCATTGGTCAAAATTTGGTTACGATCTTAGTTAGTCCCTCATCTTGTTTTCCTGCAGTCCTGCAATAACTATGTAACTGTAACTTAAAAAAAAAATCACTGCCTGCAAAATATGCAGTTTAAAAGTGATAATTAGTATGAAGGCTTGAACAGAAGAAGACTTGTGTTAGGATCTTTTTTTTTAAATCATTTGAATCCTTGCCTGCAGTTCACATCTTTGACATGCACAGGAACCTCTCAGTAGGTGTTATTTTTTTTCCACACTTTGAGAGGTGGAGAAACCAGGTTGACCTTTCCACATGACATGCCAGCAGACAGATGCAAGAGCCGACAGAAACACAGGGTGCACCCAGTTACAAGACATCGGCAGGGAACCGCCGTTCATCAATGTGTGACTGAGGCCCGGTAGGCTTAGAATGGGGAGTAGGTAAACAAGCCATTGAAAGTCAAGGTTGGTGTAATGGTTCTAATCCCCGTTCAGAAATGCCGGAGATGCTGTTAATTTCAGCGTGGAAGTATTGATTCAAAAGCATAAAAGACTGGATGCTGCAAGGAGTGTTTTAATGCTGCTTCACAATTTTTTCAAGTGGCTTTCTGTAGAATGTGTGCGAGTATATCTATTGATTATTCAAGTGTACACCACTGTATGCCTTTTGCTACTCTCAATTTCTATCTATGATTGCCTTTTTTCCTTTTTCCATCAGGAAACTATCCCGTTCTTCAAAGCAGTCCGTTTTTATCAAAGAAATGACAGTGACTGGAATTTATCTGTATTCATAAATATTTAATATGCTTCTCTTTCCTCTTCAAAATATACACTATAGTAGCATCACTCAATTAAGACTGGCATGAATAATGTTTTCCTCGATGAGTTAAGATGTTGTCAAAACAACATTAGGTGCCAAGCAAAAAAAAAAAAAAAAAAATCCACAAGTTCCCTTTGAATCATTAACAAGATGAAGTCACAATATGTTATTGGATAATTGGGTAGCATAGTTCATCAGAGATCATGGTTCATAAATTCCATGCATTCTTCATTAAGACCAACCAATGGGAGTGTTATTTAATGTATATTTGGCACAGAATGTCTCTTGCCACTGACGTCCATCACCCTTTGACCTTGTCGGCTGTTCGGTTTGAGGTGTGCGAGTTTGTTAATTAGCTCGCCATTTGCGCATTCTGCAAGGATTTGTGGCCGGGTGACTGCTTGCCATGTCCGTTGTCTTCCGTGAGTGTGTGACCAGAGTGCAAATAACACTTTTAATGAGTGGCTTCCTCTCTGCAGACAAGGAACTTTGAGCCTGCATTCAAAAAAAAAAAAAAAAAAATGCAGATACATGCTGCCTATCTGCCTTCTGAAAGAACTTGAAATCAGTTCAGATCATAGAAACTTCACCAGAGAACTCAAACCTTTGCATATTAACATTTTCTACTGTAGCAAGAGATAAGAAAGCCTGAGGTTTTTAAATATGGGCTCCAAATCAAGAGTAAAATTTAAAAAGCAAACTTTCTGATTTTCCTGGGCTTAGTGCATATCTTTTTACGCACACCCCCCTTCCATTTCCTAAAGAAAGATCTAATATTCTTTCCCATTTTTATGTATTTATATTTATGTATGTGTATTATTATGTATGAGAGCCTGTGGCTTAGTCTAAACTAGCTTCATAAATGAATCATTTCCTTGCCATAGATTAACCTAGACAAAGGAGGGGTGTTATGTTTGTGCCAAAAATGTATAAATATATAAGTGGCTTAAATATGCAGTGCCTTCGCTCAGCTCATCAACACAGCGAAAACAAGGCGAATTGAACTGCCAGAGAGCAGCCAGAAGACAATGATCTCTTTTAATTAGATATGAAGCACAGACATCTTGTGCTATGTTTTGCCATGTTGTTCTCGCCCAACATTTTAATCAATGTGTCACATTTATTCCGCCCTCCGAAGCCCTGTCATATTTACATGTTGCTGGAGCGCAGTGAAGTCTACCAAAGTCTCTTTTCTCTCAGCTCCACACACATCACCACACCCATATCTTCTGCATCAAAATCACTGGAGACTTAATCAACTGCTGATGCATGTTTTTGCAATAATTTCCTTGACTTGTTGATCCAATTTAGGCCTGTGATGCAGAAGGGTACGTGATATTATGTCCTGTATGGTAACCATTTGTGTGGCTTCAACTTGAGATAAAAAAAATATCTAAAATGAGATTAGTGCTGTGAATTCTGTTACCGTCTGTAGTCTCACATACACTTGGAGATTCAGATGCTGTATTGGTAGAAAATATGTAAATCCAAAGTAATTTACTGTGTAGTTAAAATGAAAAGAATTCAGTAGATTAAGACTATTCTCCGCAGTCTCAGCAACAACATCAAACACCTTTTAACTTAGTGGATTTTATAATGGTAAAGTTCACCTATTATGTAAACCAATTATGGTAAATAGGAATATTGTCAGTAGTCTATATTTAGGTATGTAATCTGCTTTTTCTTGTTGTACTTCATCAAAACTTACAGTAATTCTTGCCCTTGCAAGTGACTCCCTCATAGAAATAAACAAAAAAACAAAAGCACACATATTCTTGAAAAATACTAAGAAACCACCAACCAATCATTCAACACCACAAACTATTATATTCTTCTTCTTTGTTTAAAACAATAAATACACATTTATTACACATTTCTATATATATATATATATATATATATATATATATATATATATATATATATATATATATATATATATATATATATATATGTTTGCATTTAAAAGAACATGTTTGAGGGCGGCAGCAAGGACAGGGAGAGAAATAAAATGAGTTTTCCTTTCCTCCGTCAACAAGATAGCCTTCAAAAGATTGACTAGATGCAGTACGCTCCAGGTGGGAACCCCCACTGGTTAGCGGTAGTTGGTGCAGTTGCGGCTGAAGCTCTGTCAGAACTTGTGAAGGTTATTGAAGTTTTGGGAGCACAATCAATACAAGATGTATAAAGAACACTTTCTTTGACAGCCAAGGACACTGTGGACTTTAACTTCAAGCTAGCAACAAGGGATATCAGTCAATATGTTTTGTGACAGGACACCAGCCAAGGGATTTAGTGGGAAAACAGCCGATTTCAATAAAGACTTGAACAAAGGAACAAATTGTTGAGATTGTTCTCTCGGCCGCTTTTAACATGACTTAATAAGGAGGAGAGGATGGAAACGAGGAAAGAGGAAATGAAGTGATATTTATTTGTTTCATTTTAGCGAATTGACTGCAGAGTTCATCCAGTGACGAGTGCTCACCTGCAAAGCTTGTGAGTGATGCACTCTTAATTGCGCTGATTTGTTGGATGTTAGGGCCCTAATGGGCAGGATGGAGGATGAGTATCCACTTTCTCCAAGCACAAAAGGGTGACGCGTTGGATCAGGACATTTGTTTTGGAAGAAATAAATGGGAGGGCTGGTAATGAATTACAAAGGTAGACTTCAGTGAAGCTTTTCCCCCTTTTTAATAGGACTTAGCACTCAGCCCAACAAACTGATTTAAGTTTGGGATGAGATCCAAGCCATTCAAGTGCTGAAAGAGGTTGTTTGGTTGATAGAATTACTCTGAATAGTTGTGGTGAAAATTATTGTCTTGGACTTGGGAGCCCTTGAGAGAGTTTTGCATGTTCGTCCACTCACGCACATAAGCACTCAACACACACACACACACACACTTGAGTTGATGTGAACTCTTGAGCTTTGTATCTGGTGTGAAGAGCCATTTGCCCCGTCTCACATCTTTGCATACCACCCCTTTTCTCATCCAATGTTTCACAGATTCCACCTGTGAATATTGAGTTTTAGTGAATTCACGCAGTTCGTTTCGTCCTCTCCTGTTTCTCTATCAGCTCTGTGTAATCTTAGTGAAGTTCACTGAACTAATGTAACATTGAGATACTGTTTCGGCCAAGTTCAATCGAGATCAGTCCACACTGAAGAAGTTGCTACGAGGATGCTTCGATGCGGAAATGTCAGATTTTGTGAGCTGTTGACGTAGAGTGATGCGATGCGAGTCCGTTTCCATCTGGTGCTACCTGTTGCCAATATGCAATGCATTAAGAGGGAGTTTGATTGTATCCGCGTCATTTCCATGAATTCCAATTTCCCATCCTCTTGATAGCGAGCCAGCCTCGTCAGACGTTATCAAAGCTTCAGGTTTTTAACTAAATTAGAACGGGCTCCCATTTGAAACCCGGGCTCTGGGGGCCATCGCTACTCAGTGACCAGTGAATTAGTTTATTAGTGGATCCGTGCTGTTTGGCACTGATGTGGTGCTCTGAGTGCGGTCACTGAAGCAGCTGTTTGGTTTGGCAACTGTGTTGATGCTGCTGTTTATCATTCCTAAGCTGGCTGTGACAGAGGGACCTTCTTTTGTGCATGACTTGCTTTTTCACTCGCCTTTTGTGTCCCTATTGTCTCCTAATTATAGTTTTACATGTCCCTTACCCTGTCTAATTTGTATCTTTTGGCCACTCATTATTTGCATTGCTTTTTTTTCTTTTTTTACCTTGTTTATAATTCAGTTCCTTTTTGAAATCACTAATTTATTTTGTATTTCTGATACTTCTTTATCCCTTTGTGAGCGTTCCTCACTGATGAGCTGTGCGGTCAAACACAGGTGACAGTAATAGGATCTAGGTGTCTTTGTTGCTTGAGTAATAGCAATTTTAATGAGATTTCACATGCTTGACCTGATGGGTGAGGGGGTGGGTGGATGGAAGACAAGGGAGATTGTTTTATTCATAGTCTGGAGACAGATACAGTACATCCAGGTTTTATGAGTATTTGTTTTATTAGCGATTAACAGACTAACACACAGGTAGGATACCTTTTGTATCAAACAGAACAAGAATATCTCAGATTATTTCCCATTTATGTGTTCATTTTGGGACAAGAGAAGAAGCTTTGGTACAAAGTTGCATCCCTATAAATGCAGTCACAGCACATTATTACTGTACATTGAACTTTACTGCGGGGAGACAGACTATTTCCAGCAACGCTATCACCACCTGTAAAGTTTTTTTTTTTTTTTATGGTGCAACATTTAGTTGGATTTTGAGCCACTTCAGATTAATGAAGGAATCATCCCCGAGCTCTGACTTAAATAGGGGTTGCAGCTTTGCATGCACCGTTCCCCGCTATATTTGGATAATTCACTGCAAGATAATTAGATTGTGCCTTGTTTGTACTGAACAGATGTTCACGAGTGTAGTTTGCTTGTAATGTGTGTAGATTGTAGTTACTAATATTAAGTCACCTGGAATGTACTTTAGTAGAGTGGTTGACAAGTGGAGATGACCTTGACTCATTGCAGTGCTCATATTAACGCTTGAGGATAATAAGAATCAAATGACTTAAATGAAATACGTTGCTGTGACATATTGGTCCCTGTAACAAACTATTTGTCTTTTCATAAATGGAAACGAAACGAAGTCACTTTCTTGAAGGATGAAGTCTTCAGTTTCTGAAATTGTTCTTTTATTCTTGATAATTAGTTTACACAGTGCAGCTGTGAGATTGAGATATATTTAGTCCGTGTCATTCTATCCACTCGTAGCAAGACAAAAACAACAAAGTAACTTTGTCTGTTGTGAGGCAGCTTTGGAGATTTGAGGTGGCGTTAACAAAAACTTTACTTTTGCTAAGTTATTATCCGTGCAATGTGGTCTGCTGCTGATGGGAGAGTGGTGAGATTTCTTCTAGAGACTTCTGCCCTCGACAAAAATAATAGGAGATCCTTAAGTGGAGGCGGGAAGCCAACCCTTTAAAAAAAAAAAAAAATTATACTTCACTTAAAGGTGTTAAATCAGCGACAACTGGTTATCTAACTGGGTCTCTTGTGTTCTCTCTTTGTCTTCCTTACTTTCTCTTTCCTTTCCCATTTTCTTTTTAGTATTCTGTTCAGTGTTCATTTGCCACCTATAATCCTTTGCTCTTTCTATTCACCACAACTCTTTCCCACCTTTATCTCTCCTTCCGTGTTACTTTCTGCCTCTCATCCCTCTCTTCCGCTATCTATCTCTCAGTCCTAGCTGTCCAGTTAATTGCCTCCAAAGTTCACTCTGTCTCTGGGCTAATGCAATTTAAGTAGGGTCGGAGCCCCTTCATCAGCCCAGTGCTGGCATTTCATTAAGTCTACTTGGGCGTTAGCTTGCAAGCAAGTGGGGGTTTCGCTCCATCAGCTCATCATTAGTAATTAATACACTGATAGGATTAGCTGCAGCATGAGGCTAGTGGCAAGTGGAGGCCCTGGTGTTGGAGAGGGAGTGTGTGATATGGCCTCCAGCACTGCAGCACTGCATGTGATGTGGGGAAGTGTGTTAGAGTAATTATTTGTGTGGCGGAGGATTGTGCGCACGTGTTTAACTTGCATATACGTGAACATAGTTTTTAATTTTCAAATTTGTATTTTGTAATAATCCAAAAAAAAAAAACTCTGACTGCACCAGTATGATTCAGTTTTTTAAACAAAGAGCTACCTGCTAATGTATTATTTTTTTTCTTGGATGCTAGCATGTGAAGGTTTTCCCATGCATGACGGGGGGGGGGGGTTGCTCTCCGCAGCGTTAATTACATCGTTATGGTTAGGATGGATCTCCATCTGCTTGGCCATTACTCCTGTCCCATTCTGGGCTGACCCACACTGCGCCTCAGAATTAGACACACACGGGCTAAATGGTCCTGTTAAATTATGAAGCTATTAGATATGGGGGGCTATTTTAGAACATATGTATTCACACAGAGAGAGAGAGAGAGACAGAGGGGAATGAAGAAGGGTGGGAGAGAAAGGGTACGATGAACTGTGGTAGACAGAGCAACAGAGAGAAAATAGAAATGTGAGAAATGAGAGATGAAGCACAAAAGAGATTTTGAAAAATGAGAGCCGATGAAAGCAACAGAGGGAATGTGCAGATAGAATGATAGAGTAGAGGAAGTTAACTTTCTCTGTATGGTCAGAGCTTCAATGGGCTTGTCCTCTGCTATTGTTAGAAGTTGATAAGATTTTCATGAAGCATGATAAGACGTTGATGGATTTCACCATGGATCATGCAGGCAGATGAGGGAAATGGAGGACGACGAAATTTTGTGGCACCCAGTCATGTCGGTGGTCTTTTTCTGTCTTGTAGTTTGGGTTTTCTTTTTGTTTTTTTTCAGGACTCACTTTGTAGACAGTGTGTTATCATAAATCATTGCATTACAATGTTAATAGCTGATCTGCAATATGATATGTGTCTCTGCTGGCATGCCAATGTAAGTCATTTCTAACTGCAGTCTTGCATGAGATGTGACATGAAAACAGAAGAATAATTCAGTGAAATATTCTTGGAACTAATGCATCAAAATTGAAATAGATGCACAGATTCAATCAAAGTGACGCTGGACAGAGTTATGTAAAAGTTTGGGCAGTATTTTTGATGATCTAAACATTTGAATTAAACACAAGCATAGGAAACTTTTCCAATTCCAATATATATATATTTTTTTACTCTGCCCAAGAGCGTCTGATTTCAGCTCCACAGAGATGGAGCGTAACCCCGTGGTAAATGTATGTAAATGTGCATTTTACCTGTAATCTAAAGTAGACCTGCTGTACAGAGACCTTATGGACAGAAAAGGTACTCATGAATAAGTTTCGTACGTGAACAGAGCAGAGCCTACAGGATATGATTGTGAGTGGGAGCCTCTGAGTCATTAACAAGCTTGAGTACTCCATGTTACATTATCTAATGTGTAGCAATATTAAGAGGAAGCATATAAATGTGATAAATTGGGGGACTAACATTAGATTGATGCTTCGTCGTTGGTTGCCACTGTGAAATTTCACATCGCGTGTTTAGTGGCCTGATGTGTCTTTGTGTTATGCCAGAAAATTATCTCGGCTTCTCTGTTCCAGTTCATCTCTATGTTTTTATGAGCTGATTTAGTGTAACGCAAACAGAAAATGAGTTGCCGTTCACAAATCTGCCAGCTGGGTCCATTAGACCTATTGCACTGTGGCCCTCTCCAATTAAAAAATATAGCACCGATGTACTTTTTATACGAGTTCTCTGTGTGTTGTTCAGGTTCTGCTTATGGAGTATCTGGATGTGAAGAACAGCCGCAGTGCCACAGAGCCGTCAGCTCAGCTCTCCTATGCCAGCACTGGCAGCGAGTTTGCTGCCTTTTTTGCAAAGAAAAAACCACAGCGTGCCAAGCAATCGCTCTTCAAGTAAGGATCACACCCTTTGCTCTCTGCCTTGTGCTCCTTCAAATATAAGAAAAATAAAAGAATAAACTGCCCTGAATGTGATGAAATTTCTTTAAGGTTACATTGGCCTGTTCTCAGACTCGAGGTCATTGCTCATTTTATTTCTTTGTTTCCTGTTGCTTTCCTGTACTGTACTGTCCCACTTGTTGAACCTTTTTATGTGTTTTGTAGGTTTGAATCTTCTTCCCATGCCATCAGCATGAGTGCCTACTTGAGGGAGCAGAGGCGAGAACTCTACAGCAAGAGTGGAGAATTGCAAGGTGAGGAAGGGGGATACAGGGATGTACTGAGAAAGAGAGCTTGGAGGGTGCGGACGACTCCTGAACAGCTGGATTGGAGACGTGAAGTGAAGATGGGTGGAAGGGATAGTGAGCTGAAGGATGGGGAAAAAGAGATGGCAGAGCAGAGGGTGTGAAAAATATTGACGACAGTGAAAATATAACAAAGAAGAAAGAATTGGGAGAGAAAAGAGCAGCAGGAACACAGACCGAAGGTTAAGGTCAGGTGGATGGATGAAAACAAGGCGGGAGGGAGGGAGGTTGGAGTTATATGGGTTGAGTAAGAAAAAAGAAGGGACCTTCAAGCTTATTGAACAGACAAATAGGCGTGTATCTCGCCTTTAACAGGAATAGGATAGAGAGAAGATGGAGGCAGGGGCGTGGAAGGATCCAGCCACAGAGTGACGGAGGGATTTGGGGAGATGGAGAGGCGGAATGAGACAAAAGATGCAGTGGAGATAGGAAAGGGCATGTTGCGGGTCGAGAAGTTACACTTAGGAAAAAAGAAAGGCAAGACAACGGGAGTGCGGAGAGGGAAACAGCGATAGAGAAAGAGATTGACGAGAGGCAGAGAGCAGGGTGACTTTGCAGAATCCGCCTACAGGGAGAGGCCTTGAAAAACTCAGACACACACACACACACACACACACACACACACACACACAAAATAGCACAGTGAGTAAGCTGCACAGCCAGGCCCTGGAGAGTCTAAGCTGTTCTACTGCTCCTACTTTGTCTGTTTGTCTCTCTCCCTGGCTCTCTGTTTCTCTGCCTGTGACCTTGAGGTTTCAATCAGCAGTGCCTGACAGCCCTGTTTGTCTGCTACTATCCCCCTTTTTTTCACACCGAGCTCCTCATTGACATTGTTTGGATAAAATAGAAAAAGTAGCAGATGGAGCGAGACAATAACAGTAAAGTGCTTTTAATCTGCAGAGACGTCTCCATAACACATGCAGATACGATCCTTTTACAATATCTGCATAACTAATTATGACTACTGAGGTTAAACGATTTAAATCATGGAGTATTAATTATGTTTCTCTCTGTGTCTCTCTGTACGTACAGTTTCTCAACTGTACTCAACAATAAGCAAAACTTGACTCACAACTTGAGAAGACATATGCAATGCAGGCCATGGTAAAAAAAAATGCTACTTCTACAGTAGGTAGTCTGTAAATGTATGCAAAATGTACTAGCTCAGCTCCCCTAGCCACAAAAAGAACAGCATTGATTAACTGTGGATAAAGGAAAACCCCAAATGGTCTTCAAATAACAGCTCACTTTTTTTTTTCTTTCTTTTTTTCTTCCGTCTGTCGGCGCCCGAGAAAGAAAAGGGGGGGAAAAAATATTTTTTTGACTGGCTGAATGCCTCGGAGCGTTTATAAGAAGATGAGATTTCTCTGGGCTTTCATTTCACCTGTCACAATGCATAGCACCGGCCACAAGCCTAGGCCGGGGCCCCTGAATGGCTGCAAAGAGATTGAAGGAGTAAGAAATCATTTAGAAAGTGAAATAAGTCGGCTGTGATGGAGGAGGAGGGGGGGGTTGGGGACGGATGGAGGGAAGGAGGGAGGGAGAGGAAGGTTAAAAGTCATTGTTTTCATCAGGGTCCAGCGAAGAAGCCATTAAGAGATTTCTGAAGGAAGAAATTAGAAAAATATGTATTGAGACGGTGTGGAAAGGGCTTTTTTTCTCTCTCTTCAAATTAAACTTACTGTAGGGAGAGGAGGAAGAGGAAAAGAGTTAGAATGAGAGATTGACTTGATGAGTTCTTCTGGCTGCGGGATTACTCAACACTTAAAGCTTAGTCATGTGTGTCTCTTAGTCTCTCTACTTGGAGTTTCCTAAACTCTTTTTTTTTTTCTTAACCGTCTGCTTCAAGTCAATATAGTTATTAACTCAGATGCTCACCAACGCAGCCTTAGAAATAAGACTTTGATTGTTCATTTTAAATCCAGCTATGCACCGTTAACAAAAGAAGAAAAACGGTCATGCTCTGAATAGAGCGCAAAGTCAGAACCGCAGATGTTTTTTTTGTAGTTTTTGCACAAGGCTCTGCTATATTTGCTACTTTTATTACTTTAGTGAATGATTATACACACCAATGTAAAATATATTTTCCTATCTTCGGAGAGGTTGCAGTTTGTCACGTCTTTGTTCAAATTCCCAGCTCTTTAAATAAGAATCAGAGCAGTGGTGTTTGTGCAGAATGTGTAATGATTTTGTAACCTCTCCACAGACACATATCTCTAATGGGTTTAAAATTAATCTGTAATATCTGTAATTTATGTCTCCTGAGTGTTGTGAGGACCCGCTATATATCATTACACACATGCACACCAGCTACACATGCCTCGCATACACATGCAAACACACAAGAGAGGGTGGGGGTGGGGGTTTAATTGCTTGCCTTCTCCACTGAAACATGTCTGGTACGCTTCAATTAATCCAATGCTTCATCTAAAGACTCTATTACGGCTCCATATGTAGCCACATCTGGAATATGTGTTCTGAACGTATGTAGCGAGACTGCTGGTTAGAGCCTTTACAGTATATAGTGTTCATATACACCCTAAGCTCTCTTTGTATGTGGCGTTCGTGGGTGTGTTTGTATCCTCTGCAAACGACTTTTTCAGAATCACAGAGCCTCCAGATTCAATCACACTCCCTATGAATAAATTATGAAAATAACAATTTTCCAGCTATAGATGTGTTACCATGCCCCCCATATTCCTCTGTATGCCCCCAACCACTAGACTTTTACATCCTCGCCCTCTGCTTTTTTTTTTGTTGCCTCTCTATCGCATGTAGGCAGCAGATAACTCGGGAGTGCCCCAGTGGTCATCTGGGACGTGAAGTGTGAATATATCTCAATAACTACTGCAGTCTTGCACCACGCCGAGTCAGTAATGCATTTACAGCCCCCTTTTTTGATTTTTATTTCTCTTTGTGTCACGGCTGTTCATTGTGTTTCTTGCGATATTGCCTTGCCCCGGGGCACATTTGAAATGACACCCCAAAAGTGACAGCCGTACACAAAGCCCGCCTATCACCATGCGCTTGCCCCGGATAGCGTAAACAAACATCCACACTTCAGACGTCCCCCGTCTCCTACAGGCATGTACATATACTCCCATTCCCAACTCTCTCCCACCTCTGACCTCCCTCCACTCCTAAGATGTATTCATAATCAACTCGGTTTCACACATTCCCTGTTTTCCTTTTGATATTCAAATGGACTTGTTCACAGGGTGTCTGGCAAGCAAAAAGACCAGTCTGTCTGAGTATAATCTAGTTACAAACAGCTATATCTCTGCCCACCCCTTTATATCTAATGCCCAGTCTAAGGTAAAAAAAAAAACCCTATGCTGCATTAAGGGGCCTCTTGTTTATGTATAATAGCATCATGTTCCCATGAGAGGAGGAGGAACAGGGAGAGAAAAAGGAGGAGGAGGAAGACAGTGATGGCTGTGGGCGACCAGAAGTGGTGTTCCTTGTCAAGATCATTTGTGCACCCCAGTGGGGAGGGAGGAGAAGAGGTGCAAATGGAAAGATGTCTTGTGGGAGCCGCGGTAGGAGGTGATGCTGGGTGGGATATCAGGGGTGGGGCTCACAGATGCTGATAGCCACGTGTTCACAGAAGCGCACGTGTGTGTGTGTGTGTGTGTGCATGCGTGTGTATGTGTTTGTAACGTGAAGTAGCAGAAACGGCATGTTCCTGCCAAGTGATGTGTGATGATACACACTTTGGCCAAACTGGGATTGCGATTGCCGGGGGAATGTCTTGCAATGAAGGGAAAGTCCTTTTTTCAGAAATGCTCGGGCGTTTGAGAACAGTGATGGCGTCATTAGAGGTGGTTTTGAAGAGACACATCACCCTCACTGACTGCCCCCCCCACACCCCAAAACAGCATGCTTTGGCATCTCACCCCTTTCATTTAGATAGCTCCTTGAGAAAAATCTAACTTCATTTGACACCAAACTACCAGATGAATTCCTCACTCTGTTTTTAATGTAAAATCACTGACTTGCCTTTTCGTTTATTCTCTTTTCAGTCATTCATTTTCTTCAAGGGTCATGGTTGTTCACTCATCTTATGGAGTGATCAATACTTGACTTCCGTTGACCTTGCAATTATGATTTATCATATCCGTAAACAGACCCTTAGATTGAACTGAGCTCTGTCGGTGAAAAGTCAATAATTATTACAGGATTATGTAGCTGTGATGTCGAAGACAACCGCTTAGCCGCGATTGATGCCTCGTGTTTTTTTTATTTATGTTCTCCACTTCGTGCTTGTACCCTGATGCTCTGTCAAGATTTGATGTTTCATGCTCACCTCTTTTTTTTTTTCCTGGTGTTAACTTTCACTATATTAAATCGTGTCAAAAAAAGCTTTGGTTGGATTTTCATATGAACCCATTGAGTAAATGTCAGCTAAATGGTTTAAATGGATCTAATATGTATCATTTCATGATTCTCAAAGACTGCATGAAATATGTTCTTGTATGTTGCGTACCTACTTGATTATTCAGTTGAATCTCTCTTTTTTTTTTTTTTTTTAAACTTATAAACCGTAAATCCAAAATTAGTTTAAATTTTTGCTCCTCATTGTTCAACAGATTGAATTCGATAGGCATAAATTATACAAAGGAAGGGATAGTATATCCACTAATAATTCATAACAATGTTGTAAGTTTTGGACAACCTTCTGCAACATAATCCCAGTCTCAGAGTTGAAAATTTAGGGAACAGTACAGGCACCTTTTTATTCAACTTTAAGACAGTACTGCTTTTCATTGACCTGTCCTACTGCAAAGGGAAGACCAGGAAAAGATTAACAGGTTAATAGTCCTCTCTGTATACAGAATATCATATCAGGTTCACTGTTTCTGTCCTTCAAACGGTCATTATTCCTAATAGAACATTACCCACGATGCTGAGTGATGTAGAAAAGGCACATGTCATATCCGTGACTGATGAGGGCTTTCATACTGGCCAGATGTTGGGGGGTGTGTGTACACTCCATAAAGTGTGCATGTCAAATTATGTCATACATGACATGTACGACATGCTGTAATTGAATGACATGTTGTTATACTTCTGTACACCGCAAGAATGTCACCAGCAAATGATGTTTCCCCTCTTGCTCAGGTGCCAGACCTTTTATGAATCGCTTTGTTCCAGCAGCGACATAACTGGGTTTGTAGATAAAATGCAGGGTACCTCTGTTACCTGACAGGCTATTACTGTGAAAAGCCTTTATTTGTGTTCAGCATGAAAGCAAATATGGAGTAGCTCTGCATATTGTGGAAAACAGGCACACATACACACACCGCTGCAGATGTCCTGCTGTGGCTCTCAGTAGTTACTTTGTATGTGTTAGCTTGAGCTCCTCGTGTTCAATTTGCTCGTACATAGATTTCAGCGAGGTTGATTGGTTAAAACATTAGAGATGTGATTTTTTTTCTCTTGTCCTCTTTCAAGACACACACGCACGTGCGCAGCACACACACACACACACACACACAAACAAATGCAGTGTTGGCTTCTCATCCGCTCCGTGATTGAATTACAGTAGCTTTGGTGCTGAAATTAGAGTGGAGCATGGAGACGGTGTAGTGTAATGCACTGTGGCTTGTAATAATAATATCACCATTTTACTGTATTGTACCTCACCAAGTCCCTGGTCAGGAAACTGAAGAATAGGAGCATGATAATGGAAAAGACATTGCAGGTGGTTATTTAAAGAATGATATTAGAGTTGCCAGCATTTGGGTTGTTGTTGTTGTTGTTGTTGTGTCCTGTTTTTTTCAGTTCATTTAGCCATTGTGGTTCTCCACTTCTAGACAAAACGTGAATCACAGATGATTACCCAAACACAAGCCAGCAACACCTGCTGGAATATCTCAGTACGAGGCCAGGACTAAAACTGGATATCAACCAAAATGACTCCATTAACAGTAACCAAAGCACTTCCACATTAGATACTGCATTCATGTCTCATTCAGTTCTTCCATCCATGCGGTGATGGCTTTGAAACTAAAATATTTGAGCAACGAGAAATCTAATTCTCCTTGCCAAACATCACATACGGCCTGTGTCTGCAAGCTATAGGGAAGCATATTGTTGCCTAATTAAAATGTAAACTGCTTCCGCTTACCAAGACCTACAGACAAAACACCAAAATTTACATGCCATCAAGGTTTAGACCGACACCCTGACGAGGTGACGCACAGATAAATTAAGCATTAAATGAAGAAGATGAGGAGGGAAAAATAGAAATGACAGGTGGATGCCGAGGACAACAGAAGGAGGACAAGGTTGTAATAGTTGACACAGTGCAGACATTTAATCAGAGAGAAAGAGCTTGGTGTATTTTCCTAACCAGAGGCTAATTTTAATCAGCGCTGGTCTTGTCATTATTGGCGGCTTTGACTGTCACCTCTGTGTTTACTTTTAATCTCAGACCTGCTGATTGGAGAAGATGCAGGGATGAACAAATGAAAAAGGGCAGTGAGGGAGGGAGGGAAGGAAGGAAGGGCATGTGGGGCTGCACCTGCACCGCAGAAGCCTCTCACTGGTAGCCAGACAGATAAACAACACACACTTTCCCAGCATGCAGCAGGTTTTTCCGGTAAAGGAGAGCGTGTGCAATGTGCTGTCTGATTCCCTGCTGGGCCCAATCAAAGATGTGATGACATGTGCTTTTCTGGCCGATTATTTCTCCTGGTCGTTAAACACACACACACACACACATGGGTGTACTCAATCACTCATATGTAATTCTGTGTTATGGTTGACAGATTCAAGAGACGATGGCAGCAAGGAGTGTTTTTAAGCCCTTGGTGATTAATACTGGTTTTACTTATATAACAACATTTCTGTAATGGGTGCAGGGAAATGGCAACCATACTTTTCTAGAGATCATATTGTCATGACATATCTCTCTTGAGGATTATAGTCTACTGTTGCTTTATCAAGTTTGTATCAACAGTGTCAATTCTCATTTTCCTTCATATAATTCTGCTGGTGTTCGTGTACCATCAGTATAGTTTTAGGTATAATATATAAGGGTTGTTGTTGCAGCCCAGTCACAATGGTTTTCAGTCGGTTATCAGCACAAATATGCATGCCCCAGTGTTTTTGTTGTAATACTGGGGTGACTGAGCTTATAATGCAGAGCTAAAAACATTTTTTTAAAACAGTATGCTCTAAGGATGATATTCTGTCATTGTTTTTTGAGCCACTTCCATATTGAAACAACTCTAAAGTGATTGATTGTCACGTAGTACACATATTCAAGGTCCCCAGAAGATAAATTCTACTGTCTTTCACAACTTCTAGCGTTTGCATTTAGCTCAAAGCACCATGGTGCCAAAATACAGTCACCCAGAGCTGCCAGCATGTCTGAATTCTGCAGCTTATTCTCATTCAACTTTGCCACCACTTGCCAACAGATTGAAACTGTGATATCATTGCTGAAGTTTGAAAGACAAACAACAGACATTTCCAGCTGTTCGAATGTGTTTTCTCTCCCAAAATGTCCCTCACTCAGGATGACTCTTCCTCGTGTCTCAGAAGAGACATTCGGCACAATTAATATTCATCCTGCTACTGGAGTGCATTGTTGTCATACCACCACTGACAGATGTGCATTCATTAAACTCAAGACCATGGAGACACATTGTATGCCACAGTGACGCTTTTAATAATTAATCCAACTCAATTTACACCTGAATTTATTTATACTATCATTTATTTATACCGTTTATTCTCGGGCTGAGGGGTGGATTTGGTCTCCCGGTAGGTAGAGCAGCAGATACCATCCCATCAAATTAATTTTAATAATAGAAGGCTCTCATTAGGACCCAATCAGACATGAAGACAGTCTGAGTGGAATGGGTTGCCCAGAATTGACCAGAGAGTCATGAATTATTGACGCAGAAATCGGCCTTATTAGTTCAGCAGGTTTCGGCTGAGTAAAGATCCAGCCAACTGCCAGTCTTGATTCTTTCACAAGCATACACGCGTGCACACAGTTAAATGCATCTGATTTGTACACGGAGAATATTACCTGAATTGATCACCCCCCCCAAAACTAATTTTCCATAGCATAACGGCTACAGACAAATGAGGCCATTGAGGTTGAAAATTGGATCATTCTATATGGTGCTTTCTATTTGCACAATTTAGCTTCAAATGTGCAGTGCTGGCTAACAGCACAGATTAGGGACCTCAATCAAAGGAGAAGCACTGTCTCACTCGACTGTTATAGGTCAACAGTTACTGTATAACTGTATTGCGGACACACTTGTCCAAACATGTTTGTTTGAGTGTGTTTATAATTTGATTAAGTTATGCCCGTGCCATCTTGACCGACAATTGTTTTCATTTATGTGTGTGTGTGTGTGTGTGTGTGTGTGTGTGTGTGTGTGAAGGACATGATTGTGAGTCATTCACGCCAATCACCCAGTCGCCCTCCTGCCAGTCCCAATCAGAAACCATTTAGAGCGATCACAGGTATCTTTGATCCTTTTGAGTTGACACAAACACAACACCAGATTGGCACTCTGACTGTAAGATTGCAACGGTGATCACAACATTTAGCACACAACTTTATACACTTTTAGGATTTTTATGTTTGGAGGATGAAGTCCAGTAATACTTAATGTACCTTTACATTATGATACTCTACTCCTAATGTATATATTCTATGTGAGGATGATTGTTATGGGCAAATTTAACGTTGTCCTTTTTATCACAACATGATCTTGATATCAATATTGATTAAGGCGTTCAAAATCAAACAACACACAGAAACAGTTCTTTGCAGTTTAACTTGACCTAACATTTATTTACACACGAGGACTGAGCACAACAAGCATTAAAGATAATAACAAGCAAACTTTATATCTCTTTCAAAAACAGGAGTTAGAAAGTGATTGACAGATGAAAATATGAAGTTATGAAATGAAACAAAAAGCAAGTTCCCAAGATACTTTTTAAATAATTGCACACATAACCCACATCTATCTCTGTATATGTGGTACACACTGTACACGTCAAACAGGGGATTATGTATATTTTAACTAACTTCTGTGCTTGCTACTGTCTTTTTTTAGATCACACACGCGCACACACACACACACACACACACACACACACACACATACATATATATTGTGATTGTGGACACAAAACAGATTCAGACCACTTGTAAATTGGGGATTATGAATGTTCTTTTGCCCGTCTGTCTGGATTTCCTCATCTTGCCCTTTCTGACACACTCACAGATGCATACAGAAAACACACTGGTCCCAGGAGACGCTGGAGTGTGTTAAAGAAGGCATCACACGTTCATTCTTTCCCCTGCCTAAATCTGGGCAGGGCCGGAATTCATCACAGGATCAAACCCGTTTCTCATCAAACCCAGGAAAGTGTAGCTAATGCAATTTCACTAAGTCACTGCCTGACTTGATTACATGTGGGCTGGGGAGTGCATGCTAACGCACCACAGGGGGCTGGATGGGTGTCACTGTGTGTGTGTGTGTGTGTGTATGTGTGTGAGAGAGAGCATGTGGTATCTAGGTAGTTTAGGTTGATCCATTTGTGTTAGGCTCTCCGTGTCAGTAAGCTCACAAGTGTGTGCATATGCTTGATGTGTGTTAAAAGCTGTCCTACCAGGTGTGTATACATATCTGCACCTGTCTGATTGTACCCTCGTAAATCCATGCATGTTTTTATGGATAGATGTTTCGTGTGTGTGTGTGTGGGTGTGTGTGTGTGTGTGTGTCTTACAGAGTCGTGGTCCTCGAGGGGGATTTCAGGCAGATTTGGCCACATTAAAATGTGTCACTTCTTCCTTTCCAGCTTTCAGTTGCCGTCCCACCGAGCACCACACCTCCACACACCCCTCCCACTAATCCTGGATCAGACCACACACCAAGGGACACAAATGCACAGACACTTGTCCAAACACCACTAACGAATACTCAAACACACGCCGCAAACACACACCGCAAACACAAGCTCTCGTAAACAAAATGGCACTTTTACACATTAGGTAGAGAGACGGCTGGCAGCAGTTTGGTGGCATCCTGACCTGAAACCGGAGCCACCCTGTCACGTCTAGACAACTCTCAAGAATCCTATGCATATTAATGCAGGCCTATTTAATATTCATCATCGCTATGCCCTGTTGGCAGCTGGTCCCAGACCCCATGGATCAATGAGGTCTCTTCCTCGCTCCTTTGTCTGACACGGATGCAGATGTTTAGAGCATGAAATTAAATTGGTCACTGTCATTGGGAATACATACATGGTAGTCAAACTGGTGTGGGTGTCTGTTTGTGTGTGTAGTTGCCGGTTAGATGTGGCCCTTGGAGCAAACAAGTAACGCTAACTTCCCAGAGAGTCTGTGACATGTTGATGTTATTCATGGGAACTTGAGTGTTTGCAAGTTGATGACGAGGAAACAAAAGTTTAGCCAGTTCTTTCCACGTTGATGATCGGTGTATGAGAGAGAGAACGAGAGAGAGAGAGAGAGATGGCAAATGTGAGGGAGGGTGAGCAAGAGAGTGCGTTGGCGGCAGCTTTGTTTAGGAGCCTGTAATTGAGTCTTAATTGAATTGGCACCAAAGGAAGGATGAATGGATAGAGAGATGGAGAATGAGAGAGTCTGAGCGAATTGGACCTCATCTCTGTCTCCACTTAGCAACGCGAATGTGGGCTTACCGTGCGGGCGAATTTCATGGCAACAGATCAGAATCAGAAACCCTTGATTTGAAAATTTTGGATGGAGTGAAAGCTTTCCTTGTCATTTTAATGAAAATACGGAGAGTGTTGTCTCCTTTACTTTTCAAATGAAACTTGTTCCATTAGAAATGTATTATGGAGCTCCGGGCACAGGGAAGAATGGGTTTGATATGCATTTGAATGCAAGGCTAGGCAGGCTGCGCAGGTAATGCGGAGCAGTGTCTTTTGTGTTATATCACACGAGCTTTGCAAAGCCGTATCGGACATGGAAATGAAACAGAAGAAAACAGCAGAGCGAGGCTTTGTGTGTGCTGAACTGAAATCACACCATTTCAGAACACACACACACACACACACACACACACACACACACACACGTTTGCCCATTTCAAAACCCTATTAAAGTAGCCAGAATCACCGTCTTATTTGATTTCTGTCCAGTGTTTCCACTTAACTTGCTCTGTACACTTGACATCACATCACACTTCATTTTTAAACTGACCAGAATGTAACAGGAAAGTGCAGTCAGCGTGGTGATGGTATTATTCTTACAGAGTCCTAAAATCTTGGAAGCAAACTTTTTCCTCAAGGTTTCCCTGCACATGTAGCTCAGTTGTTGATGTTTCAGACTCCCTTGGTCTTGAATCTAGAAGGTTATTTATTGCATTGTCTGTTTTTTTCCAGTTTCATGGATGTGTTGTTACAGAGTGCCATTGGACTTGCATCATAAACCTTTAAGAAGAAATTCTAATGAATAACATTTTCTCCACTGCATAAAGTCAAGAATGCCACAGTCTTGCTGCTCCGCTCCTCTGTTGCAATTTGTTTGTGAGCATTGTATAAAGATATACGTAAACAGTAGTCTTTTCAAAACCTTTATGCAAGCAAACACACAAACACAGACGAGACAGCCCCTTTTTGCTTTGCAGTTTGCCGTATTGACACGCAATTTCTTCTCCATCAATTATATTGATTACTTCAGGATGAGCGGAGGTAATGAGCTTCGGTGTTCTTTCTCTCCCCTATGATCTTCCCTCGTCCCTGTCTGGACCCCTTCCTCCTCCTCCTCCTCCTCCTCCTCCTCAGTGTCTAACCTTTCTGAGCATGTTACATGGCAATGATTTTCTGATTAACCCTGTTAGATGTGGGGTTCACCCACGCAGTGACGCAGGGACATGGAGGAGTATAAGCATTTGGGATGCATTCTGATTTGTGATGGAGAGCTGCACTGATTGAGTGACGTGTTTATTAGGGATGAAGGTGCGCTCATGTACTCATTAAATATTTAAATGTTTAAAATGATTTTAATTGATTTGTTTGATTTAATAATAAAAAAAAATATTGATTAATGGTGGGAACATCATTGTTACATGCCCTTTCACCTACAGAGCAGCGCTCTAGGGATTGGTTGGGATTTGGTGTCTTGTTAAAGGACACGTGATGATGATTGTTGAGTTTTGAGTCTTGAAAGGTGGACTCAGAGTTCTTTAGAAACACCTCAATCTTCTAAATGTCATCCTACATATAATTTGCACATATTCATTTACAGTTTAACACCAGTACTATGTATGGATGATGACATGCTCGGTTCTGTCTCTTATCTTCCAGGCGGTGCTGATGACAACCTGATTGAAGGAGGAGAAATGAAGTTTGTGTGTAAGCCAGGAGCGAGGAACATCACGGTGATCTTCCAGCCTCTTCTTAGGTATAACACAGAGTGATACACTGAACATCCAGCCAAAAGTTGATTGATTGGAATGTGGTTTTAGGGCGCGTTTCTTTTGTTTATCGGGAACTTGATCAGCCACACAAAACAGCAAGAAGTGCACAGTGACTCATCTTACACTGCTTACCGCTATGAGTAAGTGTTAAAGTGTTAAAGAGTGACAAGTAAAGATGGAGAAAATGAAGTCATAAGCCTTTACTGTTAATTTATTGGTATTTTGCTGTAGAATGGATAAGATGCCAGTACTGAATCAGTCATAGCAATCTGACGACTCAAGACGTAGTTATGTTATCATGGTTGGTGTCATGCTGGCAAAAAATGTGACACTACATGTTTAATTCCGGGACATTCTAATATAAGACACTCTCGATGTCCGGCAGTCTGTAACTTATTCTCAACAAAGTAAAGTCAATGAATGACAGAACCTGCTGTGTTTACTGGAACAGGCTGGGCAGATTCCATTAATTTTACGAGGCACGTGTGAAAGAGCCACTCTGTTAGAGCGGGGATGGCCAAGCCACTCAAGACATACGAAGGCTGGGACATGACTCAATACCAGTAAAATGTAAACTAATTATATTACATGGCCTCTTACTGACCATCTATCGATCTCAGCCCTTTTAATGTTTAGTGGAATATCGTAAATCAAACATGATGTAATATACTATACTTTCCGTTCAAAATGTTTTGTTGATACCATCCAGGAATTAGGATCGACGACCACCCTCGCTTTTGTTTCCCATTGAATTGGAGTATTGTGAAGGGGTTGCCTTTGTGGTAATGTTCTGTATGTCTGGTAGTTTTCTATACAGTGATGTGGTCCCAGGCGAGTAGTGTAAATCTAATAGTGAAGCTATTTAATTGAATTGGCCTCCATGCAGTGATACATTACCTTCGAGGATCCATTAAACAGAGATGTTTCCGACTTCTACGCTTTGGTGCCTGGCATACGTTTTTGACAATTTTAAGCTCATGTAGAATAATTTTTAATGCTTAGAGGTAGGATAAGCGTGTCTTTTGCAAACTCTTTATTCATCCCTTACATTTGTATAAAGCTGGCAGGTTAACAGATGTTTTGAATGTAAAAGCATGAATACTCAGCCAGTGCAGAGCTCTAGCTTCATACGGGCCATCTGGGCAGTAACTGTGTTGTATGATGAAAATGATGAAACACTTAGTGAATCAACTTTTAAAAAAAAAAGAAAAAAAAAAGCCAATACAGACAGTGCAAAACAGATGTTTGTTGAGTCTTTAGTCAAGTATACTGGCAGCTAAATTATGTGTACATCCTGAACCCTAAACGACTACTCAACAATATGGAATAGCAGAAAATCTGCACGTTTTACTGGATTGCACTCTAGCGGATCCATTTAGCTCTTCGTTATGTCCCCACTACCTGAAGCTGTATTGCCAGTTGCCATGATACCTGTTGTTTGATTGATGCTCTTTGAAAGCAAATGATGAGTTTCGCAGTGTCTGTGTTTGTATGTGTGTGGATGTACGCCTTATTGTCTTTCTCTGCTGTTGCTTGCCTGTGCGTTTGTGTCCCTTTAGCAACGCTTCGCCCTTGAGTCCTTCCCTCACTCCCTCTCCCTTACACTCTTTCCTTTTCTCTCTGACACATTCACACACACATGCGACGTTCAACCCCTGCTCACTGTTGGTCCAGCCAAGCAAGTCTGAACAAATGACCAAAAATAAAACAGTGACTAGCGTTCTGCCAACCTCTCCCATGTTGTCTGTAATGGTTCATATCAATCACACCAAACTGCCTTGCACACAGGGCTCTCTCTTCTTTCTCTCCCTCCCTCCAACCTGCCCTCTCCAGAATTCTAGTGCCAATGGAGCGCTGTTTCTTGCAGATGGTTTTCTAATGGCAAAGCTCTGGCACACCGCTGATGGATCACTACACCTCCTGCAGCCAGCCATGTAACTCATGGCAGCTTTAATGACAAAAGCTGTTGGGGGTTGCAGCACTGGAAATCACTAGTGTGTGTGTGGGCGTATGAGACATCAGGATCTTAATGTGATTGTGGTATATTTCTTTTTCTCTTCCTAAATCAAGTGTTCTTTATTTTGTTGTTGTGTGTCTGTTTTTCAAGTCTCTGTTGTCTGGTTTCCAAAGAACTGTGACATTTACAAGTGCCCCCTCTGAAATTGTTATATGATGATAGTTGTGTACTTTTGGGGGGAAAATATTGTGTTGTGTTGTTGAACCTCGGATTTATGAGGAGCAATGTGAAGGCCTGTATCCAGCTATGTTTGAGATTTACTCACAAAATTTGGCTCCTTTTTTAATTGGACTAGATCACCATGGTAACCTCTGCTGCACAGCTAACCTGCTGCAGAGACGGTTACCTCAAGAGAATCTGATCACAAAGTGTCAACAACCCGAGTAATGACCAGCCAGATCATTTAAAGAGCTTATACAATAATTCCCACAACTTTTTCACACTATTTGGAATTTATTCAGATATAAAAGTGAGGCTTAAGCCTCTTATTCTATTCTACTTGTTTGATTACATTTTATCTTTCGCCTCACTGAATATCATGTTCTGCTGGCGCATTAATCTAATTTCCCTGTGGGTATTAACATTTTATCTTATGTCAAATTAAGTACTCCACTCAGGGTTCAGATGATATTGCATCTGATTGGCTTGTAATTAAGAACATGTGTAATGCTTAGTGAAGCCAAGTAACTCGGAGAGAGTCACACTAAGTTGAACTTGCTTCACGATACAGGCCCCTTTTGTCATGGAGCAGTGGTCTGACACTTTGCTCATGTAAATGTACTTCAGGTTTCATGGAAGTTCTCCCATCCACTTTACATGGGCTTTGTTGACTTGGAGAAGGCCTGTTTTATTCACAGCTCCCTCTTTGGAGGTTGTATGGGGAATACTGTGGGGTGCCAGCGCCATTCCCACGAGCTATCAAATTCATGTAGCTGTGAGCATTGAGCAAGGTTGAGGGGTTCGATTCTGTTTTGGACAGAATGTCGAGAACCAGCCCGAAGAGTGACAGAATTGCATATCTACATCTCTGATCCAGAATATGTTGGAGGGATTATGTATCCCACCTGGTCTTGTAAAGCCTCTGGCTCCCCTAGGAAGAGCTGGAGGAGGTTGCTGGGGAGGAGGACATCTGGGCTACCTTGCTAAGCCTGCTGCCACTACAATCTACCCAGGCTAAATGCCAGAAAATGGATGGGTTATAATGAGAAGGGCAGTGTAGTGGACTTCAGATGTATTCTTGCTAATGTTTGCCTACATTTTATATAGTGAAGTGGACACAATTGCTGTTCTCATTTCCATCTATAAAACCTCAGATCAATAGCTAAGTGTCAAATTTGCATGCGCTTACCTGATTGTGGAGTCTGTCTGTGCGTTTATTTACTCAGTTTGCCAAAACCAACAAATATGTTTGAATTTTATTTGGACGAGGCTGATGGCAGCTGAAATTTAGGGCTTGCTTTGAGTGAATGAATAAGATTGGTTCTGACCTCACAAGTGTAGCAGACCAACCTGTAGTGTATGTCTTTAAAGGACGCACAACACAATATGGGGCTGACATAGGGGGAGTGTTTGTGCATGTTGCAGCCAATTTAGTTTGACTTGTAGGGGTCTCCTGCTGACATTTGGGTGGTATTTACACCCATTGCTCCGGACAAGGTTGGCATTTTGAAAAGCTTCAGTAGGCCTCTAATCTCTCCCTGTTCACCATCCGCAGGGTGACCGACGATCGTGCGATGCACAATGCACATAAATGCACAGAGAAGGCATCTAGAGCACACGTACGCCGTACATGTGTTTTTGTGTGTGCAGGTAAAGTCAACAGAGTCACTGTGTGAGTTCATTAGTAAGTAAAATGCTAACATGATCAATAGGATTCAGATAATTTTTGTATGTGTATGAGGGTGCCTTGGTGTACCAAAACATAAAGGAATTATCCTGCTGGTCTACAGATATTGTCAAACTTGTAAGTGTACTGGATTGATCACATCAGCACTGCATCGCTGCAGTCTAATGAGCACAGAGCTCTTCACATGCACTCACAGCATTAGCTTATTAAAAAAAGTACTCGTGTTGATGTGCCTATACTTGAATTCAATACAAGGTCCACTCAAAGCTGGTTCTACTCTAAATGTCTATGGTCGAGTGAGAAAGTGTGAGAGAAAAGAAAAAGAGTCAGATGGTTGGAGATTGACAGAGAGCGCTCTGGGGAGGCAGAGAGGGAAGGACAATGGCATAAGCGATGAAAGGGACGAGGAGTGGATAGAAAGCTAGCTGACAGGAAAAGGACAGAAGGGCTCTGCCTCCCACCGATGTAGCCTGTGGCGGAAACGAAACACACCATGATTCTGCACTAATTTCATACACTCATTAACTCTCCTCCTGAGCAGAACACACACAGACAAAGACAAATAGAAAGAACGAGAGTTAGAGGTGAAATGGAGTATCTTTTAAAGAAGTTTTTAAAAAGTATTTGTAAGGTTTCTCAAATGACTTAACTGAGACATACACTGTTGAATCCTCAAACTCAACGTCAAAGGGGAAGCCTTTTTTTCGAACATTTAGATTTAGCTTAGCTGTGCCAAATTTAATTATTTAAAAAAACTGAAAATTAGATGGGAGCTCTCTGAGAATTATAATCATTACCTGCAAAATCACTTCACTTGCTAATCAAATCCACTCATTAATTAAGTGAGTTAAACACATATAGTGTTAAAAGATCATTATGGTGATTTTGTGGCGCAGTCTCTCACCTTAAATAGTTAATAAAACACGAAAGGTCATGAGTCCAAACAAATTGCAATTGCTGGATGATGACATGATTTGTCAAGCCAGAGAAGCAGGCAGTTATTATTATAGCCTAGTTGTCTGCATGTATCTCTATGTTTTATTGTTTGCTGATGGTGAGCAGACAGAAAAACAAGTCTGCTTAATGCTAAGTAGTACTGCAGTAGTCACTGTCCGTATGTTCCCTACTGCAAGATGGAAAATGGCAGCCATTACTCAGGTGTTTATGGTCCATATAAGTCCTACAATTACACAGTCTTTTATGATGTTGATCCACCAGGCGGTTTATTAGGCTGCATGAACGGCCACATTCGCAGTAAGAGGCAATGGACTAAAGCGCAAGATGAAAAATTCTTTTCAAATATATCCCAGGAACTACATTTGTTTGATCAAAAAAGTCATTGATGAGATCATTTTGTAAGTTACATTGTGTACGACCTGTTTCAAACATGCAAATTTCCGCTGCAGCAAAACCTGAAAAATAATTTGTGGTTGAACCCTAACCTTTAGTCAGGCAGCAGCTTCACAAGTTCTGGTGAAGACTACAGTGTTTCTTCAACAATAACATCTGTAGTCCACCTCAAAGAGGTGTCTGCGCATAGGCTATTAAAATGCAGCATAGACGTCTTGTCTTAAGTCTTACTCACACATACATGCACGTACCGCTTTGCTCTGCCAGCCTTTGCTCTCTCTTCTAATCTTTTTTTCGCTCGTACAGGAGGATTTTCCTCACTAAATAGCACACTTCCTCTCTCTCTCTCTCACCCTTTCCAACCCACACCCATTAAAAACTGGGAATCGGGCGGCGAGAGGATTTTACACTGGAAAGGTCAGGGAGAGAGAGAGATAAAGAAGGTAGAAAAAAAAGAAACGAACAACAGAGAGAAAAGAGCAGATGGGAGGCAATGAAAGAAAAACACAAAGGAAAAGATGATAAAAGAAACAAACAGACAGGTGCGATGAGAATAGAGCGAGATAAGTCAGAAGAAGAAGAAAGAAAATGCAGAGGAATAGAAAGGTAAGCTGGGTGGCGTAGCTTGCTTTGAATTCGAGTTCTTTAGGTAGGCATACACACTTATACAGTACATGTATAATATGTTGTAGATGGGGAAAAAATGAAAAGAAAGGATGGCAAGGAAGGAGACCACTGAACAGTAGGGTGTAACCAGTATGTATTGGAAAATTGATCAGAGTCTAAGAAATACATTTATGTGGTGTCCTACTAACTTTTCATAAACACTTTGACCCAGTACATTTATATTAAATATTCTAATGGCACAACCAACTTTGATAACAAACAAAAATGACCTGCGACTAATATCAGGCTAGTGGTAGCAACAGCAACATTAAGAGCATCCCAAACTCTGTTGCTGGAGCAACAAGCTATATAATTTGCAAGCACACGCGCCCATGTACAGTAGTGTTGTTGTAGTGTTAAATAAATACACTCCTATTAAATAGTAACTTATGTAAAACTATGACACAATGAATGAGAAGGAAACAAAAATACACGGCGAGCAGCAAAAGACGGATGGAAAGTATGAGCGTGCGTCGAAGAGGAAAGCTGCTGGATGTCTGCAGAATACAATACAGTGTTTGCTGTGAATCTGTCAGGTGCTGCTACCTGTCACTAGCTGCTGTGCCGCTATATCTTTATTCTTTTATCTCTCTGATGCCCTCCCTATAGGACAACATACACACCAGCACGTTGTAAATAATACTGCAGGTTTTTATCGTTTTCAAAAAAGTGCAACTTCAGCCACTTTCTAGTGAGGTGCAGAGTTTTCAATCTCCTCATGTCTTACAAGCACACGCATGCACAGAGACATATCCACACACACCACAGCACATGCACACACACACACACACAGATATTGTGCAGGAGATTAGATCCATCATTGCGGGGGTCTTTTCTCTGGCTATAGAAGGTGGATAAACTCTTTGATTGTGTTTATCCATCCTGTAATGGAATCAGACTCGGTTCCCTGGGCAACCTGTCCAACAGACTCATGTGAAGCAGACAGTCGTCAGTTGGAGCTTAAGGGGGTCTAGTTTGTCTGAATGCTCAGCAGTAGACTTATTATGAAGTCGGCTTTGAAGGTCCCCGTGGTTTTAGGTCGTTGTGGGGAAAACTTGCGGTTACCGAGAATCGTTGCCTGGTCAGTTTAGACGTAGAAATTGTGCCGGGACACAAAGACAAACATTTATATGCACCGTACAAAACACACACACACACACACACACACACACACACACACACACACACACACACACCCACACACACACGGTTGAGTCTTTGAAGCCTTTTCCAAATGACCAGGTCATAATCACACAGATGTTCACACAGTCATGCTGTCCCCATCGATGCTGTCCCCCACAGTTCCTGATTGTTTCTGATTGGCTGATTCTGAAAGAGATTATATTGTATTCTCTGGAGATTTGTAGGTTTGTGTGTGTGTGTGTGTTTTGTGTCGCCACAATAATTTAATGAAATGAAAGTCTCCATTTTTTTTAAACAATATATTAATTTGATTTAGTCTAATATGGTTCTTCAGACCTGTTGCCATGAAAGGACAGAAGTGGGAAGACAGATTGCCCTTAATGCTTATCGAATAAATGCCAGAAGGAGCTGCTGCCAAGAAGGGAATTACTGAACCACTATGTAGAGATGTTTTCAACATGTGTTCTTTGTTTGTCTCCTTTTTCTGTTACTTCCCGTGTTTTCCTGGGGTGTAATCAGCCAAGCAAAGATAGAAAAACAGGACAGGAGTTTTACTTCCTTCTAAAACCTGAAAAAAAAAATAATATACTCTATTTAAAAAGAACAGTATTCTGTGTTTCTTATCTTCTCCGTCCTTTTGAGGGTAATGCCAAGGTAAAGACAGAATGCCGGAGATGGGTGATTTACAGATATTCTTCTGTTCCTGTCCCACACAGTTCCTTCTGTTTCTCCTTTTGAATTCAGCCTCAGTCGTCCGTCTTTCCTCTTTCCATCCTTCTATCCCTTGACAACATGAGCTGCCACTCTGTGTTACTGTCACATGAGCGAGCGCCAGCCCCCACATCACAGCAGCCTTTGATTGGCCAGGCCTTTCCAGGTCGGTGAGCTGCTGCCTGATAATAACCTTGTTTGATTGCTGGAGCAGAGATGTAATTGATTGATCTGCTCACCCTGTCTGGGGCTAGGCCTCTGAAGTAGCCTTTGCAGATGTGTGTGTGTATGTGTGTACTTGAGTCGGGGGATTGGTTGACTGTCGAGTAGAGCACAAGATAAGCATACAGGCACACAAACCTCATGCTACACAGATGCAAACACACACACACACACTTCTGTCATTGTGCTTTAATATGTAGGTACCAGAGGTGAAGCGGAAGGAGTTTGTTCCTTCCCAAGCACATCTGCCCTGTGTACTCTCTAAACAAACCCCACCAGCCAATCAACAAGTCATTAAACCTCATTAAAATTCTTAAACTCCCTCTGAAAGGATTGTTTGTGATCTCCTAATTGGTGGTTACATAAGTTAGTCCATCGTTCCGGAAAGTTAATTATTCTCAAAGATAGATGGTCTCAACTCAATGCAGCATCTAATCCAATAGTGGCTAAACAGACTCCAGGTATTTCTAAGAGACAGTGTTTCACGGTTAATAATTGGGCTTGGAGAATATTTGTCCTTTTTTTGTTTGTACGTGTGGGTGGAGTCAAGGTCTACAGCCTAACTAAGGTTATGATTTGTTGTTTTTGTGTCACACTCTGATGTCTCTAACCGCATTTCTTGCTTTAATTTACTGTTGCTCTATCTACAAAATGGGCATATTTGACACAGTGAATACAAGCAAAATAAGACAAGTCATTGGACAAAGAGTTTATCTGCTACTCTTGTCTTCGATTTGTACATTTTTGGGTAATTTGGTCCCTAGCACTGCTCATCTTTCTGCAGTTTTGAAGGATCTTTTTGGTTCATGTATTATATTTATTTCCCCCCAAAAGTCTGGCTTGGTAGAGATGATTTCTTTCAGATAGGATTACTTACTCTGGATATAATGGTAACCAAATATGTCTCCCCTGTGCCCAAATTGAATCATCTCAGACCTAAACCATGAGAACAGAGAGCCAAAACTCTGAAAAGAACACAACATACATTTTTAAAAGAGATGGATATTTCTCCCCTTTCGTCCTTCCTCTCCTATCAGTGATGGTTTGATCCCCAACCAGTCGTGCTGTGCCCATCGAGTGTGAAACCAGTGGAAAAGTCAAACTGGCAGACTCCGATTAAGTCACTTCTCTTTAAAATTTATCCAAAAAAAGCAGACGTGCACATTTTATTTCATTGTATTCCCACGTTGTCTCATCTGCTCCCCTGTGTTTTTTAATGAAGGAAATGAAGCATGGGAAGTTGAGGGATAGAAATGCTTTTGCAATGAAGACTAACAACGCTTGAATTGCAAAACTTTTCTTCGGGGTTGAAGAGAGCAGCAAAAATGTAACACCTTCGTCATAAGCCCTCCTCTATCTGTGAGTGGTCTCTTTTGTAAGAATGTCAAGTTAGGCTAAATTCATTACATCCAGCCTGAAATAGAACTCACATCCACAACAATGATGACTGGAAAGGGAATTTCAACCAAAGGACAGAACAGACTCTATGAGAGGAATGAGCAACAGAAGGGTGGTGAGGAGAGAAGGGAAAAGGTGAAAATCCATTATGTTTGATGTTAGTGTCTCACCCTGGCAGCAAATGCTGGTGGAAAAAACCCTGTGAAATGACATTAGGGGCGTCTTGTAATGTGATTTCTGCTATGTGTGAATATGAGATTTCTAATGGATTTGAGCACATTAGAGCAGTCTTTATCTGTAGTATTTATTCCCCCCTGGTTTCAAATGCAATTTGCTAAGTACGACGTTTCACTCAGCTCTAGCTCACTAGCTTTCTGGCTAGAAGGGATGTGGGGGAGGATTATATTATTTTTTGTAGGGGGGGGTGCTACATAAAGATATCATGATAAATATCCGAGGCACAGGATTTGTGACAAATTGGTATATTATGAGAGAGACAGATTATTTCTTTGATATGTGCAGAGGTATGCAGAGAAGAAATTGAGTTTGTTCATCTGTCTGTGTTTTGGGGTGTAGATATTCTAGGCACTTACCACACCACTCTCTATATGCATGTTTTTTTTTTATATCTGCACATAATACACTACTTCAGTCATGGAGGCTGGAGCTTATGGACACCCATTCACGCTCACATTCACATGTACCTACGGACATTTAACCTCGTTGGACTGTACCCAGAGAGAACCCATCTAGACACAGCAGAACATGCAGAAAGGCCCCGGCTGGGCTTAGAACCCCTTGAGAACCTTCTTGTGACATCCTGGTGACAGTGCTAACCACTGTACCACCATGCCACCCATGTGTTAAACCAGTCTTTTAAAAAACAAGATGTATTTGGCCAATTCTAGGGTATCAGTAGTGCAATTGCTGCACTTAAAAACTCCAAATGTCATTTGTGAGGGTTGAAACTGGGTTGGAGGTTTTGCTCACTCTCCATAATGTTAGCAAGCTAACCCGGGGATGCATCTGAGCTATCCCTTGCACAGAGCCACACCTCTTGTCCCACTTGTTTGATGTATAAATGTGTATTTAAAGAGGGGAGAGGCTAAAAGGCAGTGTTTCGTTACTATTTAAAGACAGAAACAGTTTTAAAAGGTCCTCTGAAACTGAGCAAAGAGTATTAGATTTCTTATTGATTAGATTTTTTTTAGAAACCCGGATTAAAGTTCTACTATAGAGAGTGTTTTGTAATGTGCGGTGGCTAGACAAGTGCATAGAAAAATGCACAATAAATAAATACATTTAAACACCTTGTCAGCACTGAGTTCATTGAAAAAACAGTTTCAACAGCATTTTTACTGAAGTTCTTGCCACAATGTGTGGGAATGCATTACTTTGTAACTGTGATACGGGTGATGTCAGAGGTCCATAGTGAAAGCTACAAATTATTTTCATTAATTCAATAAATTTCATTAATACAAACAGGTTGCTGAGTCAAGGCTGACTCGCGAATGGGTTTAGTCGTTAAGTTTGATTTACTAGATTGTTCACGTGAGAATATTCCACTGCAGCTCTTTGGTGCACTCTTCAAATTGTGTCGCACTGAATAAGATTGCTGCCAGACCTCTTGATGAATGAACAGACCAGTTTGGTGCAAGACTCCAATGCTCTGAAAGAATGCCATTTTCATAGCACTCCAAAACATCGCACAGCGCTTACATGATTTAAAAAAAAAAAAAAAAAAAAAAAGACAGACTCATGTTCGTCTTCAATTTTCCTGACACCCTAATATCTGTCTTTGACTGATTGGGGTCACAGCTTCCCTGATTAGCATGCACATTTACGTGTTCCTGCCAGCATTTCCGTAAATTGTCCCAAATCAGCCAATGTGGTGCACTCCAAGCTCTCCGCAGGCTTAATGAGCTAGATTAAGACGGAAGTCATTTAACCCCTGCCTGTGAGACACACACACCCAGGCTCACACACACACACACACACACACACACACACACACAGAGTCTAGATAGGCATATGTACTCATCACAACCAAACAAGCATGAGCCCACATGGACACACACACAATATAACTACCTCACCTTCACCCTGTATTTCAGTAGATAGGAGATGGAGCGAGGCCATTATGCAAATGTCAGGTGTCAAGTGTAAATGAGATTGGAGGGATGGGAAACAGAAGTATTGAATATCACGCTGGCTCCCTTGGCAACAGCACCAAGGTAATGAGAGCATTCTAGGACGTAGGCTGGCAAAAGCCTTCGTTACACTGAAAGATAGCGGAGTGAAAAGGACTGAATAGAAATTGCTAAGAGTAAGTCCATTGAGTCTAGTTGATCTAAGAAAAAGTGGATAACACTACCACCCTGCTTTATTCAGACTGGGAGTTTTCATACTTATGAATAAGCAAGGTGGGGCTAAGGCTGGTGTATTTCCAATGGTCCTTGAAATTTACTTTATGTTGTTATAGATACAAATAGAGAGGGAAGGGCTTCCGGAGAGAACAGAATAGTTATGACTTGTAAGATAATATTAAAAACTCATATTTTGACTAAACTAATAGGAGATCAGACAAGTTGGGAGCTTAATTTTAGTTCTAACAAGCCACCCTTTGTGTTATAAAGGGCTAAAAATAGCAATTATTTTTATTAATTCATCTGTCGATTAGTTTCTCATAGTTTGATCTGCAAAATGTAATAAAAATAGTGAAAAATGACCATTAAGATCTCTTGAATCCTGATGCCATGTAATCAGATCGCTTGTTTTTGTCTAAGAATTTGAAACCCAAAGAGTTCAGTTTGTTTATCATAGAAATAGGACAATGAATATGATGATCAAAATAGTTACCAATTATTCTTTTGTCTACTGACATAGGCACTCTACACTGATGTCCAAACTATATAAGGTACACCTAAGTTCATTGTGTTCAAGTTCATTGAGATTTGTCACTCTCAGTCCACAAAAAAAATATCCTTTTTATACAGGCTACCTTGGCATACGCAGTCGAACAACAACTGTTCATTGCATATCATCTCCTCATTTGCCACAGAACTTTGGCCCAGCTGTTGTTAAACACTGGTTTCCTCTCTCTGTCTCTCAATTTATTTCTCTCTCTTCATCTCTCAATTTTTCTAGTCTGTCTATAGCTGGAGGCAGTGTACTGATTATTATGTCTCCTCATGCCTAATCCTCTTTTCTTGTCTCTCCATCTCTCCTTGTTCTCTGACTCTCCTGTTTATTCATCTGTCCCTCTTTCTTTCATGAGGCCATTTACTGCTGGCCCTGGTCTCTCTGTGGGAAAAACAGGAAGATTAAATATTTCTGTGATTACTGAAACCTTAGTTTAATAATGGATGTAACTCTGAACAAATAATCAGAGAAATGTCATGTAAATGTTAAATGGAAGGTACAGCTCTTCACGTTCACCTGCTTGTATACATTTTCAAAGCAACTGACGTACAAAGAAATATTCCTCTAATCCAAAGCCCCGGCAAAGGTAAATGCTTTATTACAAAGAATATCACTTGTATTAACAAAACTACATATTTTGATACACAGGCTAATCTGGCTTTCTGAGAAAAAATGTCCATGCCAGATAAAAGTTTTCTTTCTCTCTCATTCTGTGCAGCTGAAACAAAGCGATACATTTTCAGCTGACCTTTTAAGAAACCTGCTTTAAGCCAACAGATGCTCTTGGCTGTTCTCGCACACAGTCTGCTGCGGCGGGCAATACAATGGTATTCATAGGAACCGATCAAGATGACGGCAGAATGACACTGACATGCTTGTTGAAGAGCCAAGAGGGGATAGTACTCCTTGCACTCTCCCTTGTGTCATGTAACATCCACTTAAGTAGATGCGTAGATTCCTCTGTGGTGTGTAAAGAAGCATGAAATGCAGATCAGTTGTAACGAAAAGGTATTTTCAATATTTAATGCTAACAAAGAGGCGCGCTGGAAGGATGACTGGAAACTGGCACAAGTGATGAACATGAATATTAACTTTTACAGTACACTTGGTTTCTGGATTGAGTTGTTGTGGTTCTGTCTATTTTGGAGCATCATTTTTTAGTAGCTAGTAATAAAAAAATCTGCTTAAGAACACAGACATCAAATTAAAATGCATCATTTCAATGACCGGTTACATTTGAATATCACCACTCCAATCACAACACATCATCAGGGACAGACTAACATGTTTCACCAGTAAACTGGTTAAATTTCCTCCTGCTGCAGTGACACAAAATGGCTTGGTTTGGTGATGTGGGAGACAATCCAACACCAGTAAAAGCTCCAAAGTGTGTGGTGAGGAAATATGACCCAGAGTAAATTAACTTTGGATTCTTAATGGCAGGCAGTGATGCTGAGCCAAAAGCACAGTGTGTTTGAATGTGGTGAAATCCTGTCAAATGAGGTGCTAAAACCATCAACGCTCCAGAGACATTTGAACACAAAGCACCTGGGATGTGTCGGAGAAGCCAAAAGAATATTTCCCAAGGAAAAGCGACGAGCTTCAAGCGCAACAGAGTCATCACAATATTACCAACTCAGTTAAAAGCCACTGTGAATGATAGCTATATGGTTGCTGCACGTGTAGCTCGTAGCAAGAAACCCTTTACGATAGCAGGGGAGATTTTCTTCTCCCTTTTTTCCTCATTTGTTTGGTAAGGTGGAGCGGAGGACCCCTAAAAGAAACAATACAAACACTGAATCACAAAATTTCCTCAAAGAATATGATTATACTGCCAATAAGTTTCATTCTTGACATCGTGCAAACAACCCAACACAGAGACAAAGCTATTTCTAAGCCCCATTACCCATATAGGCACAGCAGGTTTGGTAGAATTAACTAAACACAATGCACACTATTATTTTGGTATCAGAGGTTAAGAAAGTCGAGCGCTGCCAACAATGACGGTATAAAAAATGGACAGAGCCTGAGTGACGTAGGTAGGTTTCTGAAGTGCTGTTTTGAAGCTGAAAATATGCGACGCTGGCTGCCGCCATGTTGGCTTGTACCGCTTCTTCTGCCTCACTGCTAATCTAAATATCGGTAAAGACGTACATCATCGGCGGACCTGACCTGCACTTCCGCACTGACTTAATTTCGCAGCACCGGTGGTTGCCGCTTGGCTGCCAATGAGGAAACTTCGGACAGTCACAACTACCTTAAGTATAAAAAGCTGTGATAAGATGTTGAGAGACTTTGGTAACATAAAGCCCTGTCTGGACATGCAGTAGATGAAACAGCCCTAATCTGCGCTAGGCTAATGTTACTTACGTCCAGCACAGACAGACAGAAAATGTAATGTATCCTGTTAACAAAACTGTAAGTCTGTGCTGTCAACGACGGGAAATCCCACAAATTAAGTTAATCACCTGAAGCATCACAATCTAATACTGCACGCAGAGTGCAAGCGTTTGCACTCTCACCAGTAATTAGATCCATCCCCAGGAGCAAGAAGCTCTCAGAGGAACACCCCCACAACAAGCCATAACATTACCATGTGTTTCTTTGCTGCATTGGTCCTTATTTAGATTCTGAGACCACCTTGCATTTCTCACATCAATTTCGAACAAATCCTGACTAAGCAATTCCAAATCAGATCCTGATCAGCGGGCTGCCACTTCCATCATAGACTGTCGCAGCACCGACACAGCTGCTGTTAGAATTAAATGCAGTCCAATCCAATTTCTGTGAAATTCAGTTCAGACCGGAGCCTACAATCTTTGCTTTTATGAGTTAATTGTGTAATTATTGGCTGCTTTAATAAATAATAAAGACCATTCTGTACTGAGGCTTATTTATATCAATTATAGTTAATTATCTTGTTAATTCATTTAAACTCTGGCTATGATCTGATGTGAACCGCTAAACGCCGTGTGTCTGGGAAACGCATCCATCAGGGGATTTGTTAAGATCCAAGGGCCTCTGCCCTCCTCCCCTCGCCCCCCCTTTTGGTCATCCTTATATCTGAAATATTTCCCAGACAGATTCTCTATTTATCCATATGGCCATGTACATGAAAACACCCCACTCACACATCAGCCTGCACACACCTGTCACTTTTTAAAGCGAAACACGCAAAGTTAAAGGTCAGCGCCAGCTCAAGGTTGTCTCTCTCCCGCGAGAGCCCTTTCAAGTGGACACACACACACACACACACTCACGCGGGAGACCAAGACATGACATTACAACAAGCAGGCTTGGGTAGGCTATGAAAAGATCAATGAGTAATTTAACCCCTAACATCATATTTCCCCTGGCTGTAACGTATACACAAAGGCTTGCACGTGCACGTTACGCGTGTGTCTATCCACGTGCGTGCATCCACCTTCATTTTGTGTATGCCCTATATGCTGAGAGGTGGCTATTTCAGCAGTGCGATGTGATGTGTGGGAGTATTATCAGAGCTGTAGGTATGACAGACACACAGCCTTAGAGCTGACTTTCTGGAATTGCATTTTGTTGGCCGTCTCCAATATGAGACCTGTCACCTCGCTCCCTCCAGGCCATGCAAACTGTGATTGAGGCATTTCTGTGAGCTGTCACTATCAAGGGTGCATGCTTGTGAGGGGTTTTGTGTTTCTGTCTGTCTCCTTGTGGGCGATGGGTAATAGGCTGGTTTTCAGGCCGATGAAGAGTTTCGCACAATTTACATTCTCCTTTTCTCTCTTTCTTCAATCCTCTTGCTGTCACTTTCTTCTTCTCTCCTTTCATTTCATCCTGTTTTTTTCTCACTTTGTCCGTCCTCACCCCTCCCCTCCTTCCATCCTTCTCTTACCTCACCTCCGGTGCCCTCACCTCCTCCCCTCTACCTGCCAACGCTGTCATAGCTTGGGGAGCCCTTCACTGTATTACAGACCTCTCACCACTAGTTCTCTTTATGGCACTTTCTCTTTTTAAATTCAATCAGGCTTCAATGGAGCCCCCCCGAACCATTTCAATTTACTACCTGGACGCCACAGGATGGAAAGTCCTACGCTAACATAAAGGCCTAGATGGAATGGATGGCTGAGAGACAGAGAGAGAGAGAGAGAGGAGAGGGGAGAGGGATGGAGGAAAGGTTTGGTAAGGCTGGGAGGGGATGTATTGAAACGGTGCCACGGAGAGATAACAGCAATGGAGTGGTAAAAATAGAGAGAGGCTGGGGAATTAGGGGAAAGAGGGTGAGAGAGAAAGATGAGAGAGGGAAGAGGCTGAAGCGTTACAGAGGATAAGAGAGCAGAAATGACAGGGGAGAGAAAAAGGGAGTAAAACGAAGGGTGGGAGATAGAGAGGAGGAGATAAGGGCATACAGTAAGGAGAAGAAGTGATAAATATAAAGTGTTTTTTTTTAATCAGGGGAGACTGACGGCTCATCTACTGTAACAACCTGTTTGGAGGATTCATTTGATCTATGATACTATAAAGTGCTGGTATGTGTTGGCTTGGAGGTATGAAGAAAATACATTATAACACACACTTAGCTGAATGGGAATGTGAGATTAGACTATATATGTAACTCGGCAGAAGGAGCATAACATTCCTTCACCTGTGGCCATTGTGTTTTTGAGAAAAGATCAAAACCATTGGCATTTCCTCACAACAATCCTTTTGACCTCAACTTGCCTGCTTTCTTCAGGGCAACTCTCCTTTCACTCTCCCTTCTGGGCCAAAGTAGACCCCTCATGTCCATCTTCGCTGCCAGCGCTTTGTGTGTTGTGTGTGTGTGTGTACAGGTTAAGTGTTTTTCTCAGTAGTTCTTCAGGCGAATTGAAAAGTGCTTTCGCACTTGGCTCTCCCAGGGATAGTTGCCATTTCAGTCTTGCTGAGTCATTCACTGAACCATAAGTGTCCTTCATTGGCTCAAAAAAAGACTATATTATCACCACGACCCGTTTAGAAAGAAAAAACAAAACACACGTGTGTTATCATTTAATCATTTTGACTCATGCTTCATCTGTTGCTCTTACACTACTTCTCTAATTTTCTGTTATGGAGTTTTCTGTCCTTTAGGTTACACAAGGTCACGTGTGGGCCTTGAGGTCCTCGGCAGTATTAGTTGTTTGGCTTTGGTTGAGAACAGTAGGTGCCAGTCTATCTCAACACTGTGGTGGCCAGGGTCGAAGAGACCTATTGCTGCCTTCCTAGACATAATAGATAACTCCAATCTGTGTCTCCAGACTAGAATATGCTGAGAATGTTTTTACTCATGGAGGTGTCATAAGTAAAAACATTCACTTTGACTAATTCTGGGCGTATAGTATTTGTGGTGTTATCTTGGGGTTTAAAGTCTATCCACCAGGATGAGTTGGGGAGAATGTGAGACCGACTCAGGCACTTCGGATGTACTTTGAGAGTGTCTCTAATTCTCCTTGGCCAAGTGTCAATAAATATTACAGCATAAGACATCAGAGGCTCCTGAACACTTTCTTCCTTCCTGACCTCAGCATTGACCTTTGACTTCAGCGATTTCTCCACAACACTTACTACTTAAAAAGTTAGACGTGTGATAACTTTTCCAAAGTCAAGAAATACGAACCAAGGCCAGAAAAAACTCAGGTTGTATGAGCTTAACACTACAACACTTTTTTATTATTATTGCCATTCTCTCTGGCTCTGTGTTCAGGCCGTTAAATCACTGTGTACTGTAGATAGTGCATCTCCTCCTTCATCCTTTGACCTGAAGTATTTCAGCTTTTTCTAAAAGTAAGAAGTGACTCAGAGAGAGAAATGTTAGGCATTAAAAAGTTTCTCACAGAGGGTCAGCTTGATACCCTTCAGGATGCCCAGACTTACAGAGAAAATGCATGTTAAGCTTTGTAAGTCGGTTTTCACACTGTGCTGTTTCATTTAGGGACCACCTCATTCATGTGGACATGGCTGTGGTTTCTTTTAGCAAACCTCTTACGCCAAAGGTTTTGGATACTGTTTGAGTTAAAGTAGGAGTCACTTTATGTTTTAATAAGTGTTAGTTCCTGTATTCTACTCTATCAGCCTTGTTTTTTACTTCCTGGCTTACTTTAATAAAGCAATCCCCTTCCCCCTGTTTCTGTAAATGTCACCTGTGGGAGGCCACATAATGCTCGCATTATTAATCAGAGTCGTTTTATAAGGAGGAGATGAACACTTAAATACTTAAGCAGTACAATCAGACCAGATAGAGTATTCGTCTGCACCTGCCTGCCTTCCTCACTAGAGAAAAGCATGTGTGTTTATGTGTCTGAACGAAGCAATTGGTGCATACACATGCACATATACACACCATGGGGCCCAGCTATGAACACGGCCGTCACCTGCCTTGCTGTCTGTATTGACTGACAGTGTACAATGTGCACAAAAGAAGAAATTTAGACCCTGTAGTAGCTTCCCATTGTGACACAGAGGCACTTTGCCACTTTGTGGTCTTAATGGCTCAAAGTGGCTTGTGAGTGAGTTGAACCTCCCACAGCTCTATAGCTGTGGGAGCTTCAAGAAAAAAAATGCATCAGTTAGCGCTGCCATTAAAAGTGAATGGAAACGTGGTCAATGTTCCACCAGGGAGGTTTACACAAAACTTAATTTTAAATGGCAATAACAAGCATTCATTCCATGCTTTCAGTGCTTCAGCTTTTAAAAATGTTGTGACTGTTAGTGGTTGGGCTGAACAACTAATGAAGAGCAGATGGATCTAAAAGTCTAAACTTAACAACATATCACATTAAGACAAATTAGGACTTTATATTAAGCAGCATATAATCGTCTCCACTGCTTGATGCTGCTATTCCTTTGTGTCACAATAACTGATCTCCACCACCCAATACAGACTCATTAGTAAAGCTGTGGGCCTGTCTTTATCCCAGAAAATCATAGTATTTACCATTCAGTTGACAGCGGAGACAGCCCATTATATAAAATTCATACTTCAGCGACAAAGCTTCAGAAATAAAAAGATTTGGTCCACTGAAAATTTGAAAGCTGTTGTGAATGGGAATGAACCAGCAGTGGACAGGTTTGCACCCCTGCTGCTATGATTTCCTTGCCTTAGGCAACGCGCCAGGGAAGGTGTGTGTCTTTTGAAACCAAGTTTTAGTGGAGTGGGAGGTTTTTGCAGCGCATACCCACCACACACAACTGTCGATCTAATAATTAAAACCGGTTTGCTGTTATTATTGTGCAGGCCGACTAAACTAGAATTTCTTCACATAATAATGCATTGCCTCAGCTTTACTGAGCTGACTGCATGCTTGATTTTTTACATTACTTCTGGACTTAAGTTGACACAAATACTATAAATGCTCCCAGAGTAGCAGAAAAAAAAAATCCATGGTGAGAATTCCAGCAAGAAAAACACCAAACTAGTGATGGCTGAAGGCTTTCTGTGGCAGTTTTAGGATCAAATTATAGAGGCTGCATCTATCTTAGCTCATCATACAGTGTGTCTGTACTGTATTTACTGAATATACCTTGACTGCATTACTCTTGGAGAAAAGACTAATGAGAGAGATAGTCCTGGGTGGAATTAGAGAGAGATAAAGAGATGGAGGGTGGCGAGCAAGCTGTAAGAAGATGGAGGAGTAGGCCAGTAGCAGCGGTAAGGTGGTGATTTGTCTTTGAGGCTCTGTGGTGTTGGTGTTGGCAGCGTCAGCTAAACAAGGCCATCTCATTTCCTGTTGTCTGCAGGAAGCAGCTGTCTGCTGCCGCTACTGCTGCTGCTGCTACTCAGAGCCCCTGGTCATCAATCTCCCCCGTTTTAATTGGTCTGCACCACACTGCGACGGGCCAGCACACACACACACACACACACACTGACAGAAATAGGTGCAGAGACATAAGTGTGCATGCAAGCAATACACGTGTGCACACACTGAATGAACATCTGTAGCAAATATAGAGATATACACCTGCTCACCTCTGTGTCACACGCAGATAACCACTAATGAACATCACACGCATTTTCCTACATCAGCCCTGCCTCCAACATTTCTGCTTACAACACACACTGAACCTACAAGTTGACTAAATGCTTCTAATATCCCAAGAGAATAGACGCTCACAGCCTCCTTGATCTTCTTGTCTTCATGTCTGGTTTGATGGATTCTGTCCGATTCTGTAATACTGCTGGTTTTTAAAAGTTAATGTAAGTTAAACTTACATTCATATATGACTCCAGTTGTAATAGGACGCTTTGACTTCGACACAAGAGGGGGGAAAAAATGCTCAGGTGTGTTTTAATAACATTAACGAAGGCTCCCAGTAAGCCACGACAGTTCGTGTGACAACGAGCCAGCGCTGCACAATGCCAGGACCCCTGAAAGAAACAGCTAAATTAAGTTTAACCATCAGTATTGTGTTGCAGTATTGTTCACACCTGTGATTTCCCTGCTGTGACATGTCAAAATTTCTTCTGTGAAAGTGGTCTTATTCACAAGCGCGAGCCTGTTCTCCAGGTCGGTAATTCATTCATCAACTCCAGGAAATGTCACATGATGGCATCATCTAAGTTTCAATACTTAATAGTTTCTTTCAGTGTGGGGATGAGTCATACTGCAGAAAGATAGTCTCATCCTCAGGTCTTCTAATATAAACACCACCATAATCGTTTTAATCATAACCTGAAATTAAGATTCAACAAACAACAGTCTTTCTACAGTATGACTGTTCCCACCTTTAATGAGGAAGACAGTTACTGTATCTTTGTGTATACATATTGACCCAATGTTTCAAAAACATTGGAATAGCCAAACACAAATTGTCCTATAAGTGGGGACCAAGCAGATCCAGGTGTCCCTAAGGAGGATCCATATAGTCGACTAATAATTTTAGGAACAGCTTGCTGATATTTCATTTCAGTGTCTTGCCACATCTCGCACTTTTATAAGGATTACCTTGCACAAAAATCTAAGTCTGAAGTCACAGCAGAGCTTTGGCATAAAAGCCTTTCATTCATCTATAAATATGTATTTTTCATTCAAATGTAAACCGCTGATCTTTCTATTTTTCTTTATGTGTGGTGAGGTCAAGATGGGGGAAAACAGGCAATAAATAACTGATGGATTACTTCACAGTGACAGTTCATTATGTGTGTGATCCATTGTGGCCTGCACACAGTCTATGTTAGGTTACAGGAGGATAGACCTCCGTTTTATATCCTATTAGCCTCACTCTCCCAAGGAAAGGTCCTGATTATGAAGCCTATTTATACTTGCTGCTGCAAGCATGTGGTCCCACACACACACATAATTTACATAATTCATCTTTGCACCTTCCCATTGCTCTCCTCTCTTTCTCTCTTTTGTTCTCTTAAACAAACACATGCTCATGCCCCCCTTGCTCCTGCACACACACACACACACACACGCATGCACGCTCTCACACATGTGCAAACACACCGAAAGCCTTCAGCGTATGTGATGCAGCGTCAGGGGCAAGGGCAGGGTATAAACAGCAGGGAGTCTGGCACAGGCGTAGGTGGTGTGTGGGAGGACCATATGCATTTCACCAGGCACTGATGAAAACACACGCTCGTACACTTAATCACACACAGTATTGCCACATAAGGAAAGAACAAAACAACCAATATATTCACCCATCTCTTTCTTTCTGGCTTTGTCTTTGTCTTTCTTACTCACACTCTCACACACGCCCATACAGCAAATCCTGTACAGGTTTCAGATAGCACACACCAACTGGAATCTTAATTCTTCTTCTTCCTTTGTGATAGAAAAAAAGAAAAAAAGAAAAACTTCAGTCAACTGGTCTTTCAGCCTGAGCTGGTGGAAAAAGCTGACACAGTGCCATCCAGTGGCAGAGGTGGTAATTGCTTGTTGACTTGGAGTATTTAACTGAAAAGTATATATATATTTTTAAGCAATACATTTTGTGCATAAAGTAGCCATTATTGGATGTATTTTCCCTCATCCATCTTTCTTACTCTTTAATGCAGTGCTTACAGCCATGTGCTTTGAAACCTCTTGAGTAGGTCTCTATATTCTCGAGTGTGACTTCATTAATTTAACACCACTGTGGAACTAGTAAGTAGCGCGTATTGGAGTGTGAAATATTCCCAGAGAATCAATATTGAACGTGCAGTTGGATAACAATTAAAAGCTGCCATTGTAGCATTTATTGTCCGATCCATTGGAAGGAAAGCTAATGTTGGTTGTGCCATAAAACCCATAAAGAGTCACCATCCATTAAAATCCTTTTATGACTTTGAAATCTTCCTGAAGTGACTGGGTAGTGCTGCGAGTTAGAATAATTGCATATAGATAAGTGGTTTCAAGTGTCTCTGGATGTGGTGTTTTGACATGTGGCTGTACATTTTTATGTCAGGCTGTAAGTGTGTGTGTGTGTGTGCGTGTGTGTGACAAAGACAGACTGATTGGGTATGTGCTTGAGACTCAGGTACGCACATACACACACTCCCTCTCTCCCTCCCTCCTTCTCTCCTGCTTGGCAGAGTTTCAGTGTGTCCTGTCCTTGGTGTGTGACAGGTCTTTACAGAACAAGCCTTCCTCTCTGGGCGGCGAAATCAGAATTCACCATAGCTGATAGGTTCGTGCCTGGGGGGAATTCTGGGAGATTTAAAAATGCTGACTCTCTAATCGATCTTAGCACACTCTTATTCTGCTGTCTTTCTTAAATCTTTGTCTTTATCCCATTCCTCTTTCAGCATCATTACGCCGCTGCTGCAGATAGAGATGGATGATGGGATCCCAACCCTTTCCATTTAAAGAAGCATTTGTTACCTTAGGTTTAGTTCCCAGGGGGAAATGAATTTGGAGCTACTGGTATAAAACATCTTTGTCCCTTTCTGTTCTAATTTGTTTTAGCTGTCTTAAAAAGTCAAACCTTGGCTTTCTCTGAATAATCAGAGAGCCATTAGGATGCAGTGGGTTCACTCATTAGCCAAATCCCTACTGGTATAAATACATTATGCCATCCAGGAATGTTATTTCTTGACGCACATACACATAGGGCATGGCATCTACAATTATCCAGCTCCAGACCCAAGGCTCTGACATCTGTTTTCTAATGACAGATAATTACATGCTGTCAAGTGCAATCATCGACAGTCGCTGCTAAGAAACTGGGTTTGGAGTGCGAATGGTGCAGCCATGTTGGTTCCAGTGGAGGCAACACCACCTGAGGAGAGCACGAGGATGCTAAGGCTCTGCCTCTGAATTTAAATATGAGTCAGGATGTGTGTGTGCCTGTGCATATGCATGTAGGTGTGTGTGTGTGTGTGTGTGTGTGTGTGTGTGTGTGTGTGTGTGTGTGTGTGTGTGTGTGTGTGTGTTTGGCACCTGAGAATAATAGTGAGTGGATGGACATGGGAAGGTGAAGCCAGTCTGAGCTCTTCTAGATAGACAAATTGATTTATTCTGTCTGTCTGGTCAATGCGGTTGTTGTGCCTCAAGAAATAACAATCTTCTGAGATCAATGTGTTAAACCTAACTTTAGCAACAGAAGGAATGGCACTCAGAAATCACATCAATCCTAACCACCATTTTTTAAAGAAAATCTGTTATTTTGTGAGGATGTTTTTAGAAATTTGATTCTAAGTTTAATACTTGATCTGCTATAAAGTATCTCTCTCCAGAATGTGGTTAACTTAGATGAATTTGCTGTATCAAATGTAAGCTGTCAGCTTTTGTCAGATCTATACTGCAAAGTTAAAGATACTTAGTCTGCTCTCATAGAAGACAAAAAGGGCAGAAACTTGTTCAAAAAAAACTAAAACGATTAATGACCTATCAAAATATTTTCCAAATTAGACCAAAGCTCCTTTTGCGTCAAGCATCTGCTCTGCTTTAATGTCACTGAGCACTGATTATTAGCAGATTTTTTTTTATTTTTATTGTTACTATGATCAGCAGCAGTCATAATTGTAATCAGTAAATCAATTAGCACCATCGGCACACACTCGCTCTTGGTCTTCTTGGCCTTTTTTTAAAGATCTAATTCTAATTCACTTCTTGTAATTTACGCCTACCATTACAACCTTTGCTGCATGGCAGTCTGTGCGTAAATGTCTGCCACGGTATTTTTAGGCCAGTTGAAAATAGTGTGTGTGAGAGAGGGTAGATAAGCAGATTATTTAAGGTTATTAAGATTTCACACACAGGGGCGAGTCTACACTGTGTAGTTGCTGCTGTGTCTCTGCGGCACCTCCACCGCGTCTCCTTAGCGACTTGGCTGACACCTCTCCTTGCGTACAGCTGCCATATGGTTGACTGGTGTGTTTTGTTGTCACCTGGCAATGAAACTTACATTGTTAATGTCACATCGAGTCCAATTATAACAGCCTCATAAGCTGAGGCGGACACAATTACTGAATTCTTTTTGGTTTGAAAGGATAGAAAGCATCCTTTGAATGAGTAATGTTTTTTTTTTTTTTCAGCGAGTGATGGCTGTTTAAAGAAGCATGCATGCAATTTATGTATTTTTCCACCATTAAATTGGCTTTTATGTTGTATAGTATGCCTGTGAAGTGAGAGAGTCAGATTTAATTGTACAGACACATCTATTCGAGTCACAATAACAGCGCTTGAAGGATGTTACCTACATTCATAAGAATTATGCTTTTCAGCACTAATACAGAGGGAACTACAGCCAGACAAGTTGAGAAGCCAAGTCTTTTTTTCTGATGTGGCTCATGATAGCTGGTGAAATGATGTCAATTTAGACGATTGTAAAGTCAAGCTCGGTTGTAGCCCTGAGACATCAAATGAGGCTAGCTGTCATTCTTCGGTGAGAGGTCAGACTGTCTCACTATGTTTTTGTGTAGGAGGTTTGGCTCCGAGTACAGGCTTCTGCAAATGGCCTTGTACTGCCTGCAAAGATAGCGGCTTTTCTCCAGTTTTAGTGGCTCGTGATTCACTTGCAGTTAAAACAAGTTGATGGCTTTTGAATGTGTGCGTGCGTGCATGTTTTAACTTGTTCCATGTCATTTGTCATCACCACCATCATCTTCACCAGAAGCCGTTATTCTCTGTGCAGTATGTCGTGCCATGAGCGAGGTAGATATTTGGAAGATGCACCTGTAATGATAATGAGCTGAGAGAGATTTTCTTTCAGGATCCATTTGGAAACCTTTAAGCGCTGCTGTGCACCATGTTATTAATCCATTTGCATTTTAACCGGCCTCACAACGCTATACTCCAAACAATTTCTGTTTTCTGTTTAATGCACGTTGTCTTGCCATCTAAACTTATATTCTTAAAATGTACTTACATGAGCTCTTGGGCTTCACATAGTGGGCCCCAACAGTGCTTTTAGCCCAGTTACTTTGGCTAAATTCCCTTGCAACGCCCATGGGCTCCGTATTGCCGTGAAGGGGGCCTACGGCTCGGTTCCAGATGGCCGTCTGGATAGACAAAGCCGTTTTACTGCCTTATCCCTGCTACATTACTCAAACGTTATCACCCCTGCCTACAAAAATCCATCTGTGCTCACGCGCTAACTTGAAGATCCATCATCTTGACACTTGTATTGAAACAATGACAATAATGACAGCGCGAGATGGATCTCAGAACAACACGATGCACGTTTAAACTGGCAACTTTTGTCCTAAGATCGATTCTTGGAAATAAAGTTGTCAGCAGAAATTGTATTTTTTTTTTTTTTTGTAAAGGAGGACTGTATAAGTTGTGTTCTCTACATATTTATACAGAGAAGCTGTATATCTGGCTCCCATTGTTTTGCAAGCTTGACGGTTTTAATGAGGCCACAGAAGAGTTTCTCCTACTTAACTTTCTGTTGTGGTAGAGTTTCAGTGGGGATCAATGAAGGATTTAGAATAGGTTTAGGTTCCTCGCTCATTCTTTCTCTCTCTTGCTCATTCTGACACATGGATGCACGTACGCACACACACACACACACACACTTGCCTCAGCACTTGTTGAATAATTGGGTACAGATGCTGAGTAGTGTAATCTTATAGCGTGTGTGTTTGTCTGCATTTGTCTTACGTGTGCCTGTGCTTGCACGTGGACTGTATTTTCAGGCACGCTTAACTTCAAGCTGATCAATCATCAGTCATCATGATCTATAGTTCCTGCACAGACTTTGTACATCTGGTTGTTTGCTATGCTGCAACCTCTTGGTTCTGACTCTCATTGCACATTAGTGCACACACTGTTTCAAGCAGTGGAGTTTTACTTGCGCTTTTTTACAAATGGCTTTGTCCATCCAAATCACCATCTAGAGTTGTCTTTGTAGCTTCACTCTGGATTTATTTTCATTGTCTGTCCTCGGTTGTTCATGATTTCCTCACATGAAACATTTTTCTTTGTACTCTCTCGTACTGTCTCTGGCTTTTCTGTAAGTTTAGGTCATATATATAACAGGTCCTGTAGGTCAGAAAAATTCTTTTGTGAGGAGTTTGATTTATTTGTGCATTTATATGTGCTGAGCGCTTGAGAAGGCACTCGCTCTTGCATGGTTTGCCCTTTGGTGTGTGTGGCGAGGCCAGTGACCAATGATTCTCTGACAAACGAGGTGTGCATGTGCCTCCACCAAACCCATACATTACTGTCTGACCCTATCTGACCAACCAGACACCAGCTTTCTGGGGAGAATCAGGGGGCATGCTTACTGGAGCCCTGATTGTTTTATATCATTAATACAATGAATAGTTTTTGTATTTGCTATACATTTTTACTATACTGTGGCTTAGTCTTAAACACTTTAAACATTCCAACAAGACGAGACAGTAACTTCAAGTCAAAAACTCTTTTAGAAGGGATTACGTCTCAGCCGGTGTTAACATGTGCGGCTACATCGCTCGGTTGCTAACAACAAAAAACACACAGGAAGTTACTCTTTCTTCCTTTTCACCTTTACCCCTAAGGGAATTGTGGGTAATGGAGTCCCTTACCGTAACATAAGCATTTTATATCTTTAAATTATATTCTTTACAATGAACAGCCTTATTTAAAACTGTATTTCCATTCTCACATTAATTATTAACTTATGAATAACGTTTAATTCATTAAATAAATCACAACACACTACTCTTACATGCACTCATATCTGGGAGTTTCATAGTATAACTATAATTTGGCACTGAGCAGCTCCACTGGAGCGCTTTTAGGTTAACTACCATGTTAAAAGGTACACTGAGAGTCACAAAGCTTTCCAGAATGAGTTCCCATGGCAGATCTTACCCTCCCAGTCGATGTTGGACCCACTGATGCAAAGTTACTGCGTTGCTGGTCACAAGCCTGTGTCTCATTTCCCCTGTGCTAACATTTCAAACATTTTGCTGGTATATTAGCCTCCGTTCATGGGTTGTGTTATACTGTTGCCACGTCCTAGCCATTCTAATTTTGGCTTGTTTTGACTCTTCTGCCCAGGTTCATTCAGGAGATAGAGATGAACATGGGGCCAGGCCAAGCCAAGCAGTGTCAGCTCCGAGCCTTCCTCACTTACTACATCAATGACCTCTTCCTCAACCAGGTAAGTCAAATGTCAAATTGATGCCTTTTATACTGTATGACAGAGTCACATAATATGCAGCACTCAAAGCAATGGCCCCAGGAAATAAGATTCTATAATAAAAACCTCAGCTAAGAGACGCTGGTAGAATGAAATAACAAGTCACAGTCTGGTTTTGTTACTTAATAGCTGGAGCCTTTCATACCATATTAGATTAAAAAAACTCCACTAATATAACTCTCAAAGTCAGTTGGCCTAAATGTCGTACTGTACCCCTCCAGGATTTCTCAAAACTGAAAGAACTAAATAACACAATGACATAGTGCTGGGAATCATTGTACCACTTAACCTTTTCGACATTATCTCAATAGAATACCTGTTTTTAAACAAGTACACTTCAATTTCATAGGTCACCGACGAAATGGCAAAAGATAAATCGCTTCCTTTGTGTTGATACATATATACCTAACAGAACATTTCTGCATAAATTCAAACACTAGCTGTAGCTGCTTTCATTTTCAAGAAATATACAAAACTTACTGATTGTAATTCTGCTTCATGCAACTGTTTGGCCCTCAGGCTTAATCAAGAAATTTCAAGTATTAAGTTGCTTAAACAGTGTGTTTTATAGAGGAGACCATCTGGAGCCGAGCATTTTTTTTTTTTTTTACACGAAATATACTGCTTTGAATTACTTTTGTTTACACTGATAAGAACCTCATCTTCACCTTCGGGAAATATTAAATCAAAACAAAGAAAAAATACATTGAAAAACAACAAAATACAGGCTAATTTATAAAGTTCTTTATTCAAGCTGCTTTATTCCATTAAATATGACCTGTCTGGTGTAACTTTTGTCACTTAACCATTAGGTGCGAACAGAGATAAACAAGGAAATTGAGGCAGTGAGCAAGGCAGCTGATCCTTTGAAGATCCTTGCCAGTGCTGATACCATGAAAGTCCTGGGCGTCCAGAGACCCCTGCTGCAGGTGAGGAACCAATTGATCACATGCTTCAACAAGCCTCCTTTTATTTTACAGTTCAAACTGTGAACAGTGGATGTGAATAACCTTGCGGTTCCTTTGGAGCCTATGGTGACACAAGCTCACACGCACGCATGCACACATGTATGCATTTAGAGAAGCTTAAAAACACACTCTTGTTTGTTGGTATATTGCACTGTTTCCCCTTTGTACCCCTGTTCAAGGAAGGTGTGAAGTTGGAGGAGAGCTCCCCTGAGTACATTCACCTTGCAATTCTCTGTGATCTCAGCTGGTTTACACACACACACACACACACACACACACACACACACACACACTCACACACACACACTGCACACACACAGACAGACACATACACTTTAACCATCTCTGTTTCGCTCTCAGATCATTATGCCCATCTTGCCACCTATCTCACAGGATCATAATTGCGGTTGAAAATGCTTGATCTCTGAGTTTATAGCCGTTTCTAACTGGTGGTTATACACACACACACACACACGAACACTTGTATCAACCATTCTTTCTTTCCCAAGGCTATTTTGAGCAGAGAGAAAGTCTGATTACGATGGGTGATATAACCAGCGAAGTAGATGGTTTTTGGCCCACACATGACACACACACACACACCATGACTGCTTGACCACACTAGCAAAAAGGAATACAGCTTTGCTTTTCTAGACATGTTCTTAGTTTGGAGATGTCTTTCTATGTGTTGAAACATGTGGATATGTGTTTTAAGTATGTATGTCTGTGTATGTTTCTTCATTAAAAAATAGTCAGTTCATTCAAATCACTGAAAGTCTGTGTAAAGTAAGAATAAATATGTGTTCTGAGCTTGTCAGACCAAAGAAGAAAGTGTAACCACCCAGCCAAATTTGAATGATTAAAAATATCGACAAGTTTATGAAATTAGGTGTCAAAATCGGGTAAAAATGAGCAGTGTTCTCAGCTCCAGGACTGTGGGGGCGTGTCCGCTGAATGTGCTGAAGCCACGCCCACTCGTGGGAGCAGTCAAGCAGCAATTTTGAAGCGACTGAAACACGTGTCAGATGAGTTCAGAAAATAAAACTTTGAAACACTCTGAGCGAGATGAATTAATCTCTATCTCTCTGCTAGGGGTGCAGGGGTATGCTCAGGGTGGCCTCAGCGTGTCATCGAGCCACCCTTTAGGACCACCCAAAAAAATCCTGGACTGAAAACTGGTGAAAAACTGTTTTAACCTCTAACTCCGCATTTCAGTAATATATCGTTCAAAGCCTTTTCACATATTTTCAGCAACTATTTTCCAACATATTTAATGTATTTTGAAAGAAATCTCAGAATTGCCTTTACACAGACTTTAAAGAAACATATTTCCTCCCTTAGTTCTAGTGGTATTTTGCAAATTTTGGTTTTCGTGTCCTGATGTTTTGAGATTTTTGTGTCTGAAATTCGCCAACTAAATACAACAGAGATTAAATCGAATTTGATTTTTGCTCCTCAAAATCACATTTGAAACATTTGTCCAGAGAAACAGTCCAAATGAAAACTGTTAAACTTAGCTATGAACTAAAAATGAACTGATACAGACTGCCTCATTAACTGCACCACATTTAACCACAGGCTCATCTTGCTGATTTTGGCAGCCTTTCTTATTCAAAACAGGCTCATGGCAGGTTGAAGATTACAGCAGTGCCAAAGTCAAGATCCAGACAGTTGGCAAGATTTTTATATGTCTCCTCTGTCAGATATTCTGGATCTTTGGTAGAGTATGGCTCTCTATGTCGACAATGTTGTAAAAGTGTATGTTTCTCATGCACACGTATTCTTTTGACAGGTCTGTGTGTTATGTGTGTGCGTGAGTTTTTGTCCATGCAGTTGTCAAGGAAGTGTCCCGGTGAGGTAGTTTGTCTGTGCTGTGGGTGTTTGTGTAGCATTGCTTGGATATGTGTTTGTCAGTGTGTTTGTGTGTGTGTGTGTGTGTGTGTGTGTGCTGTGTGTTTGTTTCTGTCAGAGCCTTCCTGTCTGTGTGCCTGGTTCTCTCACAGGGAAGGAACAGCGGTGGCAGATCATTACACAGAGAGAGAGAGACCGTGGGCGTTTGGAGTTCAGCAGGGTTTGTTTACGGCTCGGGCCCCTCCTTAACGAGGAGTGCAGCATCTTGCTAATTATGCTGCTGTGGCTAATGAGCCTTTCTGCTGATAGTGGGGAGTGCAATAAAACACGCCTTTTGTTTGGGCTTTTTGCCTTTTTAATTGGGCTAAATAAAAGAGCCTTCCGCTCTTCTTCCCCTGCCATTCACATTCGAGGGTCAGGATGGCATTTGTGTGTGTTTTTGGCGCATTTTCATGTGTGTATTTGTGTCCACGTGAGCCTGTTTTGTTACCTGTGTGTGGTTGTGTGTGGTTGTGTTTTTGGTCTTCAATTTGAGAGCCTTCCCACTGCTTTATTTGATGGTCTTCATCTGCAGTGTCAATGTTATGAGAAAATACTCTTCCTCATTGTAGTTTTTATTCATTTAATTGTCATGAAAGCTTTTGATAAAGGGGCTTTGACACCTTTTTAGCCAGAAAGTATAAACTAAAATAGGCTTTTGAACTGAGTTTGCACAAAGTACTTTATGTTAGGAGCTTCCGGATGGCCAGTTAGTGAATCTGCTAACTCTGGAGCTGCAATGGATAATTAAAGATTATAGTGACAGTACTATATAATGGTTGCTAGAGTTCACAGTAATGGAGCAGATGTGGTCGTGTGTGTGTGTGTCTGTGTGTGTCTGTGTGTGTCTTTGCATATCTATGCAGGAGTTTGAGTGTGAGCATGTGCGTGCACACATTTTACTGTATGTGCTCCCTTTTTTTTTTACGTGGCATGATACTTTCTGTGCCATGTGTTATCAGAAGGAGACACACACCGCTGGCATCAGAGAGCCGGTGTGGTTGACGAGAGGGAGAGAGAGAGAGCTCAATATTGCTACACCACATTAAACACACTCTCTCATACACCTTGGCTAGAGCCACATACGGGACACCATAGGGGAGCACATTTTATGGACGCATCTGCTCTCTGCAACCACTGAAGCACATATTAATGCGCGCGATAAGTTCGATTTGGAAGAAGACATTAGTGTTTAGCGTGTGTGGTTTTCCATGTTCTGGAATAGGGATGAGGAGTTTTCGAGCCAAGCGGAAATGTAATAGCACGCATGCATATGCCGGTGCACACTGATATTTTTTAAGACCCGTGGATACAAAGTAAGCTGCAGCTGCATCACTCGATCACCACTTTATACACACATATATTATTTTCTGACCCTCTGTTATATCTTATGGGATAGGTTTACCTCTGGCCTATTTTTGCTTCCCCCTTGCAGCATGAAGAGAATATTTATGGATGTATTTCCATAGTATTAACTTTTGGAGTGGACCCATATTATTAAATACATTTCACATATATGAATTATTTGACCCTTTTGTCAGCGATATCTCACCGGTGGAAATGGACAAAGTGACTTTGTGGAAACACAGCACAGGAGTCAAGGTGAATATCACGCCTTAGGTTTTTACTTAAACAGCCCATAATAAGCAATACACATGCAGTCTGGGCTAAGGTTAATAAGTAATATTGATATGGGCAATGATTTGCCTATCACAAGGCACCAGCAGTGTCGAATACTGCATTTATATATCATGTACATATATTACATAATAATGATATGATTATGAGACTTGACACTGGCTATATATTGTCCACTAGGAGAATGAGATAAGGGCAGACTGGGGCTGTATATAGTTCAGTGGAAAAGGTTAACGTCCATTCATGTGTCTGTGTGATAGCATAGCCTTGGCTGATAAGTCTCTGGAGGAGCAGTGCTGTTAAAGAATGGAGGAAGACAACCAAGCCACAAGCCGAAGTCTTTAAGTCTATATTTCTCATTTGATATTTGGCCTTCTTGCTCGCTTGCTTGATGTCTTTCTCTACTCTCTACTTTTCATCTATTGCGACCATAGTTATTCCCTTTTTATTCTTGTTTTTCCCTCTCCCTTTTTTCATAGCCTTCCAACACATATAACCATACGCCTTGTTAGCCCTAGCAGCGCCTTGCTACCTGTCCAGCTTTGGTGTTGCCACTGATTGATTCATTTAATTAGAGTTAGATCGAGGGAAAACGGTAGAGGGGGAGAGAGAGATGGGGAACAGAATAGAAGAAGAAAGTAGGATAGGGAGGTTATGGTCACTCTGTTGGATAGCTCTGGAGATTGGCTCCATTAATCTTGGTAGACGCCCCTCCCTCCCCTCCCTCTTCCCGCCATGTCCCCCTTTACACGCTCACTTTGTGACACACTAACATACAAGCATACGCACAATGTGCATACAGCTTCACAGAAGTACAACGAGGCAAACCTAGCAAAAAAACAAACAAACAGGCAACCGCATTTCTCTGCCCAGAAGACAGTGGTGTCGAGCCACCTGCATGCCCACTTACGTATTGTGCGCTAGTGTTTGCGAGAGAGTCCATGAGTGCAGATGAATTGTTTGTTTTCTGCTTGTTCGCTTCATCAGCCAAGACCACACCAGAGCCATAATTACATTACACATTGGTCCTCTCTTTCCAGCTAAGTATCATTCAGCTTTGTCCCCCGTGTCTCCAAACAATAGCTGCTAACTACTCCTTTTGTATCTGCGTGTGTGTGTGTGTTTGTGCAGTAAGTGTCCCTGCATTTGTTATTCATCCACAACGTGCATGTATTTGCCTGTTTTGGAGGGTGTTTGTAGGCACACACAACTTGTTCTGGAGCCAGATAAAGACTGATTTCATTCACTCACTGTCAGCTGCCTGAACACTCAGTGTATTGCAGATATGTTCAGCTGCCAATGGCCTGCTAATGATGCTGACCTTTTTAAATTTCATATTCACATGTAGCTTTGTGAGAGAGGAGGGTGAAACGGGCATACACACACACACACACATACACGTGTTTCTTGCGCATGCATTCGCACACAGTAACTGTAATGACACTGACCTTTTTATTTCTGATGATGTGTGTAGGCAATGTTTATTTGTAAGGGACTGATCGCTTCCTGTTGATTGACTCCCTGCTGCCCCCTCCCACACAAACACCCCCATCACACACGCACACCCACTCACATACACACACAATGGAGATTAGCGCATGGAGGGAGGGGCTTCTCTTTATTAATGAGGCTCTCACGATCCCTGCTACCATCAACAGAGACAGCAATCACAACACAATACACCTTTTAGCTGCTTCGGCCGTGTCCTGTGATTGGGACACAAGTGGGAGTGGGAGGGAGGAGGAATTAGGGTGGTTTGTATACACACATGTGCCACCCCCACACTGGGAGAAGCACACCACAAACATTACAGGAAACGAAACCAAAATCCATTCCCAGGTTTATTAGTAAAAGGAAATCTCAGCGAAACTGCACAACACCAATTTTAATTCTGCCAAAATAGCCAGTTCACAGCAAAATAAATAATCCAAATGCTTTTTCCATTTGGTCCAAATAGTTCCTGGAGACCTATACTACATTATCTGTCATGAAATGGATTGTGTCTAAGCATCCAGTTGACAATCTTACAGCTGTTAGGAGATATCAAGGAATGAGGCACCTCAATAAAAAAAATAAATATACCACTCTTACTCGCAGCAATTTTGGCTGCACTTAAAATGAGTCCCTCCAATCTCCTTTTCGTCCACATCCAAGAGAGACAAAGTTGTAATCACTGAGACAACACAGTGGTTTCCAAAGATTATTTGGTTTTATGTCCTCAGCTCGGCCGTATTTGAACTTAGATGATGTAACGGTATCTCAAACTGGTCAGATTCACTCTCATGCTCTTATAAGGTCAAGAAGAGGTCTTGGTTCCTCTGTCTTTGAAGAAAACTCACAGTCGCCAATGTTTTTTGATATTTGAGTCGTTATTACCTTGATTGATACACAGAGGTTGGCTGAGCCTACACTGTGCAGTTACAATGGCACAACAATGGCACCAAAACAGTTCATGTGCTGTGCTGTCATATTGACTTTAAATTGTATTCAGTGAAATTCAGAGGCTGTTGTAGTCATACCGTTGTCATATTATGTCCGATCACATGAGAAATCTTGATTAATTTCATTAGAATTTAGATTAAACCCAGTGATTGTGCTTTTATGTCATCTTTTGTTGGCTTCCCTGTTTAATGCCTGTTCTTAGTCAGTTAATTAGAACGTTATATATTTGTGTCATTTATTATTCAATCAAGTATATTTGATACTTATATATACCATATACTTCCATATTTGTATTAGAATAATAACCCTGCATACTACACTGCATGTCACACACTATAATATGTAATATTCTTTTTTGATAAGCTATTTGCTCTCGTACAATCATGGAGAGAAGTAGTCATTTTTACTGACTAAATGGACTCAAATCCCGATTAAATTCAAAGTTTTTCAAGTCTAGCTCACCTCAAAGACTTATTTCTGTTCTGCCTCCTTTCTCACAGCTCAAGGTGCAACAATCCCCACCACCCACCCACCTTCGCCTTGTTATCTCACACCAAACACATACACTCCTGAGGCTCGCGCCCAGCTGCCTGGGCCCCGACCTGCCTCTGCCATGAAATGTTCCTTTCTCACAAATGTTGACACAGCTGTGCTTTGTTTATGCTGTTTATATATTTATATCAATATAATAGTTATATATTATCCATAATATATGTATGTGTATGTGTGTGTGTGTGTGTGTGTGTGTGTGTGTGTGTGTGTGTGCCATGCCTAGTGAAAGAGAGAGCATTTAAATGATGCCAACTACAGCCTGGGGTAGTACAGGTTCACACCATGCAGCGCTACCACTGACAGAGTCTCTGTGTGTAACGAGACATAATCTTTGCCTTTGGAGTGAGTGAGTTAGAGAGAGAAGTTGAAATGTCAGCTCTACCACAAACATGCCCTTTGGTTTGAAGGAAAGAAGGTTTCTGATAAAAGTTACAGCTTGAATTTTTAGAAGCAAGTCAAGGCTCTGAATTTGCAAATGACGATCTTTGTATTTCTGTGAGCAGACACATAGTTGTGTGTGTGTGTGTGTACATGAGTCTGTGTGTAGGTTATACAGTGGCTCCATATAGGCCTAAAGAGGCATTTAGAGGAACATACAGAATGCATTAAACTACATTATAATTTCTGTTTCACTCTCTTATGCGGACTTTTATATGCTCACACAAACCAGTGCCAGCCTAATGCAGCTCTTGTTATCAATAATTCAGAATAACTGATAATAATAAGTGACAAATAATCATATAAAATGCTAGGACATCCATCACTCATTCACCAGAAGGCAATGCTGGTTGTAAAAACGCCAAGAGGATCATGGAGTAATTAGTAAAATTGGCTTTCGGGTTACTATGCGGAATAGAATGGCAAATCTGAACTCTTGGGTGATTCCTAGGATTAGCATATGCAGAAGCTCCATATTTCACCCTGCATTCGTGTTTTTTTTTTTGTGTGGGTGTAAATAGGAGGGGAGGGGGGTGTAATATAGAAGCCCATCTGTAATCAGCCAAGTGTGATATTGCTCCTCATCTCTCAATTAGAACACTTACAAACATTGCATTAAGCTTTGGATTAGAAGTGATGGTGGTGGAGGTGAAAGAGAAGACATGTTATTTTAATAACTCAATTTAGTCCTGTGTCTATTTATTTCACAGTGACACACCGTTTCTTGACATCGCAGCTAAAATCTCTGTGTACATCATTATTTGCTTGCTCGTTGTCTAACTTTCTTCCAAAATTGATTATTTAATGATAGCCAGCTTTAATGACATCTAGGATTATATTTGCAAAAAACTGATTAAAAATGAAGGATTTGTTATGCAAGTACATATGCAGGTTATAAAAATACTGCAGTCCACCAGAGCGATGATTACTTGCACTTGATTAGAGGCGACAGCTCTTGATTGGTGACTTCCAGGTCCTATAGAAAGAACTTAGGTATGTTTGTGTGTGAGAAGGTAAATCTGAGATAAACGGTATGTTTAAATTTCCACATTTCAAGTCTTGAAAGCCGTAAATTCAGTCATTTAAATGACCAAGAAAGAGAAGTTTTGCAGATTCATTTCAATTTTTGAACAGGTCTGAGCTTTTTATTTTCATTATACACACTTAAGCAGACAAAGGCACGCTGCCAAGTTGTCAAAGCTAAACAAACTTGAATACAAACCCACTCTCACACACACACACACACACACACAAAAGAAGCATGTGTTGCGGTTGGGCAGGCGCAAGCATGAGGGCCATCCGGTGTTTGTCAGGGGAGTCTTCGAAGTGTGGCTGTACTCTGACGTTGATGAATGATCTGTCAAGACAATGTCCCACTCATGCCCAGCTCCCCCTCTACCCAGGAGAGGGACAGTCTATGTGTGTGTGTGTGTGTGTGTGTGTGTGTGAGTGAGAGTGAGTGGGAAGGGGGGGCAGACAGGGGTTATCCTCGCATGTGTTCTTGTTTGCGTGGGTGTGTGCAGTTGCGTATACACGCTGCTGAGTGTGTATTATTTTGGCAACCCTTGGTCACACATGTGAATGGCATGGCGTAGACATTACACGAGTCAGCGGTTCGGGGTCAGGGTTTGAGTGAAATGGCAAAGAGCACAAGGTTAAACACTCTGACCCTTGCAAAACCTTGTGGGGGCACCCCACTATTTTAATGGGGGAAATCCATGATCCGTTTCCAGTTCAAAGCTGAGGTAAGCCTCAAGTCCCTGCCACCACTTCCACAGCTTTGAAAAGACATTTACAGAAACCTCATGAAACAAACTGCCATTTACACACAGCGTGTACTGTGAACTTGAGTAAATAAAAAAATGCACTTCCCCTCTATACCTTCCTTTATACCTCAGGAAGTCCGTTTGTATTTAGCTAACAGATACTGCAACACAGATGAGTTTAGCGATCACATCCATGCACTCTCACTGTATTACTGTCATGTCCCCGTGTTTTGCTTTTTACTCACTCAACCAAAGGAAATAACTACTTTTAGCACCAGCTCCGATGGGTTCTGTAGTGATGGCTGCGCATTAACAGCTTTTTCCACCGAGGCGCCAATCTGAGTGCTAGCGCAGCCTTGTTGCTGTCATTAAACCGCTACGGCTGTGGCCTTCATTTCACTTAACGGCAGTGGTTTACCCCGGCAAATATCTGAGATCCATTTGCAAGACGCGACCCTAATTTTTCTTGATGATTGCCCTTTTACGTAGCAATGATGTAAAAGAGTGGAGGCAGAGTGCAACCGAGCTCGGTTTCAGGGGTAATGCAGTACCGTGAAGAAGAGTTTTGAGAGAAATCGGGTGTTTTTCACATGATCCTGCAGTATGTTGACCTTTTTAAGTGTGAAACATTAGAAAGAGAGAGGGAGAGAGTAAGAGAGACATAGATGGAGGAGCCTCCACAGTGGATGTTGTCTCCTATGTAACGGTCAAGGAAGATAGAGGAGACGTAGCAGAACACGCTCACTCTACCACTCTCCCCCACTCTCTCTCCTCCCTTTCTCAATCTGTCCCTTGATTACTTTTTAATGATTTCTGCTGCCTGAGACAAATGGCTGTGTTAAATGAGCAGAATTAGACAAGGGAGCTGAGCGCACAAGCATTTGTTAGAGCAGGAGTAATGGATCGGGCAACCATTGTTTACCCTTCTTCATTCACTGGCTTGGCCTGCTATTGAGCTCCATGTTCTTATAGCTGAGGCAGCAAGAGTGGGCCACTGTTATGATTCTGACTACGCATGAACTTTTTTTATAATAGCATGTTATTTCTATCTCTAAATTTCCAGCTCTAGCTTAACTTTTCTTTTTTTTTAAGGATTTTAGAAAATTCTGTTGTTGAATTTCTGATATTTGCTCAGATTTTTCATAATTGAACGTAGAAATCCTGCTGCTGTTTCAGTAAATTCAGTACTTTGTTTTCTTACATTTTACATTTAGCTGACGCTTGTATCCAAAGCAACTTACAGGGAGCAATTTGGAGTTCAGTATCTTGCAGACTGGAGGAGTCAGGGATCGAACCACTGATCATCTGATCAGTGGACAAGCCACGGCCGCCGCCTCTTGATGTACTCCTAATAGTTATCGCTGTTTGTGCAGTCCAGTTCCCCAAAATGATTCTTGTAGATCATGATCAATCCAGTTTAATTTCTCTAGATGATCTTTTTCTTACCAAGTCAAATGGGTCATACAAACTATAGCGCCGTAATGGACTCCATTTATGCTGACTGTAGAAGTCTGTTATGCTGAAGTTTCCACGAGCCACCCACTGAATCCCTTGCCGCCTCAGTGGTGCTGCCCCTATAACCCTCCTGGAGCAGGCAAGTACAAAAAAAAAAAGATTTCCCTTCAGGGATCACAAAAGTAGCAGCATATTATTATCACTGCATTATCATTGTAGTCACGGTAACAGAAATTTGTAGCAACAACATTGCCTATGTTTTGTTTTTTTTGTCACAGTGTTGTTTAAGTGGTTTACAGTACCCACCAGCCTACGCTAAGATGCTGTGGTTACTGCTGCCAGAGCTGCACTAACAGCTAGCCCTCCTGCAGGGTCTATGTATTTCTTCCTACCCTGGCAGGCTGACAGGGAGTCAGGCATGGACAGTAAAGGGTGCTCCCTTGGCAGAGACAAGGCCTTGGTTAGCACTCCATGGGCATGGGCACTGCTATGGATCATTACTTTCCTCAGTGGAGTGGCTGCTGTTTGTGTGTGGCGGCATATATGTGTGTGTGTGTGTGTTCGTGTATGTGCATGCTTGCCTGCTTGTGACAGAATGAGCGAGGGGGAAACTGAAACACAGAAAAGAGCTATTAATATTAATGTCATTCTATCACATCAGGGGTCTCTCCATATTTTTTGATGATCAATTACAGTCACTACTGCCCCCTACAGTCTTTTCAGCCACTTTGGCAGCCCTTGAACATTGTGGAAGTTTTAAAAAAAATGTTTTATTCACCCTAAAATAACAGAGATAACACGTAACTTACACATGCAGATCTGCGATGTTTATTCTACTTCTCTAAGATTCAGCCATATTATTATTAAGATGATATCCAACTATATATTTTATTTTCATACTCGGCCATTTATTCTTGTAAAAAAGACTCTGAAATAGATCATCTGGTTGTCTGCATTCTCTGCCTGGTTTTTGCAGGCTGCACTAAAAAAAAAACAAGTACTGCTACCGCTGCTTGCCATTACCTTCTTCCCCTGCAGTTGTTTGTGCCTTACCACAGATCATTTTCATTTTATTCATCTTTGACACAGCTATTAATTTTTCCATTTCACGCCCAAACAAGGAATAATGTTGAGTTTACATAGGAAGAATAATGAGATGAATATTAAGAATCTATGAATGATGAATAGTTCATCACATGTTTAAGATTCCCCCTCCGTGTGTCTTTGTGTGGGATTATTGTGCTTCACATACAGTACTGCTTTCGCAGTCGCAGCGAGTTTCAGAATAAATGTGGCGAGGCTATCACCGCGCTAATAGCAAGTTATCACTATTATTGGCGATGTAAGATAGATTGGTAAAGTGCTAGGAGCAGGCATACGGGAACATACTGAGTTGTAATCTCATTTAACAGCTCTTGAATTGCTCAAAGGTGTGTGTTTTGAAAAGTTTGCTCTCCGTGTGTATGTGTGAGTGTGTCTGGGGATATGAAGCTGCTCTGCTGTTCCCGGGCCAGCTATTAGTCACGCAGGAGTGGCTAATCTGTAATGGCTGCTGTCACAGCCCTGCCGTGGCTCCTGGTGATGGGTGCTCTGTGACAAATGCACACACACTCACTTTCAGCCTGAGAACACACACAGCACAGAAGTTCAGAACACACACAAATATGTGCACTCGCGCCGATTCGCACAAAGAATCATCCATTCCACCAGTACAGTGTTACGACTTATGACAAGCTCTCCAGCACCAGTCATCAGTCCAGCCACAGGTAACAGATAGACAAGTGATGTTGGAGCCATCTTGTTATATTTGGTACAGCAGACTGGATCTGACTGGGCACTTACATAAAAGCCATCCTATATTTTTCTGTCACTTACATTGTCTGTTTTTCTCTTCTTAACATAGAAATTTCTACATTTTTATGTGTTCGCGAAACCAACCAAACACTCTCACTCTGTTTCTGCCTCCAGAGCACGGTGGTCGTGGAGAAGTCCATCCAGGATTTAATGAGCCTAATGCAAGACTTAAGTGCCTACTCCAACCAGTTCCTTGAGATGGTCTGCGACAAGCTCAAGGAGTACAAGGAAATATGCAACACTGCCTACAGGTAAAAAAAAAGAGACACCAGCTCTCCTGCAATAGCAGCTGAAATCTTTTTTTTTTCTTTAACTTGAGGATCTATCTGGATTCCACGTGTAGTTGTCTGAGATGACTATGGGTCCCTAAAAACAGATGTGTGTACGTAAGATGTGATATTTTTGCAACTTAGCACCCCCGGTTTTATGGACGGTCGTACATGTTTGTATATTGTTATGATTACACTTATGATCAAAAGCAATAGCAACTTGATAAGACAGCCAAACATCAAGCAAATTCAGCAACATAGCAGACAGTTAATATTACTTACTAGTTCAGCTGTCTTTCTTTCAGCTTTTTATTTCACAAAGCTCTTGCCAACAAAGCCAGTCTGAGATTTACTCTCGTCTGGCAGCCTCTCACTCGGCCGTTCTCGTTTTCTCTTCTTGGCTTCCTCCGTCAGCATCCTCTTCTGTCTCTTTGCCTCTGCCATGCTCTGGTAATGCGGTTAGCTTGACCGCTCACCCAGCTCCTATCTGGTGCCCATTTTGCCATTGCTCCCTGCTTCAGGCCTAAAAAAACCTTCCCGAAGGTCCAAAACAGCTGCATTACACACACTAACACTTCCCTGATGCTCTGAGCTTACAGTCGGGGCAGTGTGGCTAACTAAATGAGCTACAGTAGCTAACCGCAGTTTGTGTGTTACTTTACTGTCCATAAGAAAACTGAGAGGAAAACCAGAAAACACTGTGTGCATAATATATGATCCTGTTGACCAAAATAAGTGAAATAGTTTGTAGTGTGTGCCATGAAAAGTTTCAAGATCATACCTGGAGCTCAAAGTCACATTGACAGAGGTACCATTTACCTGAATGATGATGATATTTTATGGTAGAAAAGATTTTAAAACTTTACTTGGGGTGTGGATATTTTCACTTTTGATTAATGAACTGTGTTGTTTAAGTTAGGTGGCGGTCTTGATATTTGCAAAGCTTTTATGAAAGCTTTGCTTAATGAAACCTTGGCAGACACTTGGTTGGTCATCTCACAAGAGCTGAAAAAACAGAAAATCATGAGGAAATGATGAATTTTTATGAAGGGCTCACAGCATTTTCACTTTTTTAGAATATGGAATTAGGTTTAAATTGGTTTTTGCTTTTTTACATGCGCGCAATCACACACCCATTGGTGCTGTGAAAGGCCATCCATCTGTGCTCCCCTAGGACCTGTAACACCTGGCCAGTTAAAGGGGGGCCTAGAGAATATGGAGGCATAAGAGAGGGAGTGATAAACAGAGCAGGAGATGCAGGAAAGGACTGACTGAGTGCTGGGAGTCCATCTGGACCCTGTCACAGGTCAGCCTCAGTCTCACTGGGGCCTCCGAGTGATAAAGACAAGCCAAACAGAGGCTGCCAGTGTGTATGTGTGTATTTGTGTTTGTATTTGCATGTATGCTGTGTATGTTTGTGTTCTGTTCCTGTGTGCATTTACACCTTAACACGTCTGTGTGTGTGTGTGTGTGTGTGTGTGTGTGTGTGTGTGTGTGTGTGCCTGCTGTACAAGATGCTAGTATGATATTAATTGCAGAACCAAGCAGTTTTTCCAACCCAGACACATGCACACAAAGCAAATACATGTTGGCTGTCTGCCCCTATTTCTCTTAACGCCAAATCAGAATTGCTGTAATCCTTTTTTATATGCCAACACAGATGTTCAACTACCTGACTATTAGTGATACTAGTCTGTTTGTGTGACTATTCTGCGTGGCTGAACGTTTTAAAATTTTTCACAACTTCTGTTCACTTAACATGACTGGATACCTTTAAAACTAAAGAATCAGCTCCCTTCAGCCTTGGTAATATATTAATTATAATAGCATGTAGCATTTTAGTAATCCTACAAATGCTACATGACATCAACGTCTTAACTATTTTAGCATGGTAACATGCTAAATCTCGTTTCTTATTATTCTTTTCATCTGTTAAGAGCAACAACAGACAAATGTATATGCTGTGTAATAACTTGTCTACATTATATTATGTGTATCTGTGTGTCCTCAGGGGTATAGTCCAGTGTGAGGAGAAGCTCACCATCAGTGCATCCTGGTCTAAAGATGAGGACATCAGCCGCCTGCTCCAGTCACTCCCTAACTGGGCGAATATGGCCCAACCCAGACAGACCCGACAGAAGAGAGAGGATGAAGAAGACTTTACACGGTACACACACACACGGAACATGTAATTCATGTAAATGTACTGTACATATGTCCTTGTGTGTACACAGTCATAAAAAAAACCTATAGCCAAACAACCTGGGTAACAAGTACACGTACTAATGCGCGCTACACGCAGACAAACAAGCAGAAGTAGACAGTGACTCACACTTGAGCAATCATGCAAATAATCCCTCCCTCTCCCATCTTTGCGCTTGTATTCGCATATTATTGAACCCTCTCTTGTTGACTAAGATGCACCCATAAAACAAGCCATGATTGCTCTTTTAAACACCCTCTATCGAGAGGAAGTGCGGAAACGAGGAAAGAACAAAATAGCAAAATATAAGAGAGCAGACGGAGGTGGGGAAAGTGGAGGGAGGAGGAGGAGGAGGTGGAGGTGTGGGGGGGTCAGTCTTATCGAAATTGCCTTTGAATGTGCGCACTCTTCAGGGAACACCGGAGCTCATCGGAGCGGAATGGTAAAGTAAATAAATAAATTGGTTATATGGCCAAAGAAAGTCAATCTGTTGTGTGCGTTCTCCCTCCCTCTCACACATGGACACACACACACACACACACACACACACACACACACACAGTGAGAGCTCAGAGATAGCAAGAGGGAGACCATAAGGCTGTTTGATTTGAGAGCTGTAGATGTTTTCATCACTTTGAAAGGGGGATTAGCTTCTGCACGACTGCAGCGCTTTAATAATGCCTCATTAATAACCTACACATGTCTATGTCTGAGAGAGAGAGAGAGAGAGAGAGAATGTGTGTTTGTGTGTCTGGTGGTTTCTTTTACCCATTTGTTGTTCAAAGGATTTTGAACTTGTGGGCATCCCGGTGACTCTGGAGGCCAGTCCTCATGCCATGTGTTTGCAGCGCTGTGGTGTTGAGATTATCCAACTTCCCTGCTTGCTTTCCATTGTTTGTGCCAGTAACCAAAGTCAATTATCCCTCCAAAAACCACAAGTGCTTAGAAATATGGTGAAAAAAAGAGGTTTTGATCTCCATGTCTTTGTTTTTCCACCCTGTAAATATCTGCCTTCTGTTTATCTTCCATTTCCCCATCACCTGTTGTTTTTCTCTCCCACCAACTGTTTTAAAGTTGCTAGAACTAAAAAAACTCTCTTAACACTGTGCGCAACTTTGTCTCGTTCTAATCCTCCTCCCATATCCTCCCCATCTGTCTTTCTATCTATCTGGTTATCTACCATTTATTCCTTTTGACTGTTGTCTTGTTTCTGCTTATCTAGTTTGGACATTTGTGCATCTCTATAAATGTCACGGCTTTAATTCTGTCCCACATCATTGTGAATATATGCATGAAATGATTATAAAAATTGAACTTTCTTCAAACAAGCACAGTATGAACACACACATATATTTGCACATCCGTTCCATTCAGCAATCCGTTATGTTTTAACTTTTGAAAATTGGCCACTATTAGAGCATTTATGTAAGCCACTCTGCCTCTGCAGACCAGACATTTTGAGTCCAACCTTAATACTGTAGACTGATTACAGGGTTTTTCATAGTCATGCCTCTTAGTCATCAAACACATTCGACCTAGCACTTTTTTGATAGCAGTCATTTTTTATTTGATTTGAAAGGCTGTTTGCTGGTTGAGGGATTGTGAAATTGTGTTTTCTTCTTTGCCAACAATACACGTCTGTCCTTCTAACCACCCAAACTCTTACATGGCTTCCTCTCTGCGTCATTCAGGGCAGCTTTTGCTAAAGAGTCTGAGGTGCTGACTGGGAACCTGGGAGACAAATTGATCCCCCAGAATGAGATCCTGCGTGACGTCAGTGACCTGAAGGCTCTGGCCAACCTTCATGAGAGCATGGAGTGGCTTGCCAGTCGCCTCAAGACGTTCTTCACCAACCTGCCCCATTCCTCCAGTAAGTAAGCATCATTTGGGGAGGGGAGGCCATTTTTGAGGGGTCAAAAGCCAGGCAACACACTGTAGAGAAAGGTGAGACATGGTAATTGTTTAAATATGGCATAACGGGTACATTTTCAGACAATCTCTGCGGGAATGAGCACAAAAACACAAAGTTACAGAAATAGTTGTGTAAGAAATAGAAAAAAAGAGACCCTGAGCTCTTAATTTTAATGACGAACTTCATCTCTTCACCTCATCTCCTTATCCCCTGGTGCTCTCGGCAAAAACAGACATATTTGAAACCTCGTTTGAGATACATAATTAAACTCTCATATCTGTCTCATATCTATGCATATAGGCAAGAAGCTGGATAATAAATACAAAGTGCTTACAGAGTGGATGCAGAAAAACCCTATTCCAACTAACTGTTATTCAGAAATTAAATCAAGCTCAACTTGGTGATATTTTTGACAATAACATTGACACATGCAGCAAATTGTGCGCCTACACACCGGTACCAGACATCTGTTGCCTGTTTATTCTGCATACTGAAAAAACTGAATATTTTTGACACATAAATTTTGTTTGGATTACACCGAGAATTAGATTATCCTTTCTGTCACTAACTTCCCTCGGTTTCTTGTTTTTCTACTTTGGCACAGACGGTAATGCCAGAAATGTTACTTTTCGAGGAAAAATGTTTCTGTTGAATGTGCGAGTTCACGTGACATCCAACAGATTTCAGAAGTATGATCGCTTAGTGAAGCTTAAATCCTGAAAGCACCCGAGGACAAGCTTCCATACAGTACATCCTCTTCTGACTGGTATATTATAGTATAGTGCAATATTACATCATGGACATTTTTTCCCAGAGAAGCTGCTACAAGTCTCTTGGGTCGTTAAGCAGTTATTGATCAGAATACACTCCAGATTAAAAACATTGTCTGGATGGTTTATAGCAAGTCACAGTCGGGTGGTATATGAAGTTTTCTCATCCCTAGCTGCAGCGCTTGCGTAGCTATACTTCTTACCTGTGGCTCATTAAGTTCTTGTTTGAGTGTATTATCACACACTCATTACCTTCTCCACTGGAGTTGTCAAAGAGCACTTTCCACACACACACACACACACACACACTCATTATCCTTGGCTCTGCGAGCGAGTGCGTGCTTATAAATGCCTACCCTAATCAGGACTCTTAAAAGCATTTCATACATTCCCTGCACAGTCATCACTTTTGTATCACTAATCACTAATCAAAATGAGGTGTTTGTATTTCCATCCAACACATAGTCTTTACGTAGGTCTTGTTAATCACAAATCATTCCACTAATGTTTTCATCCTCATTATCACTTTTAGAACATGTTTAATCTCCCAATTAAAGATTCAAGCATGTAATATTCCTCTTCAAGTCCATATCTTTTTATTAACATCATATGATGGCAATCAAGGAGTTATTCGTCCCATTAATGACTCTCACGGGGTCAGGGTTGTTTTTTTGTGCTGTAGCTTGTTGTAGAAGTCTCTTATTTTGCCGTTTTATCGTCCTTATTTCAGATTCTTGCAGCGTAAACAGATGTTTTCAGTCTCATTAAAAACTCATGTTGTTGTATATGTCTTTCTAATACGCTCATTCAATATTTAACATATTTAAAAATGTCATCACGCTGAACTTCGAGAGTTGAATGGGCAATGTATTATCACTGTTGACAGGCTGATGCTCTTGAAGAGTCTGTTTTTCTTAAAAAAAAGCTCAAATGTCAGACTTTATTTTTAAAGTCGGAGACAGTCTTCTGCATTTAGATATTTGGCATTATTAAAATACATTACATTTTTAAAAATGTATTATTCATAAGCTTTTAACAGCACCAGATTCAGTTTAAACCATTTGATTGTAACATGTTTTTGTCAGCTCTTTATACAACTCTTTTATTCACCTCTGTAGTTATTGTGTTACAGCACTCTGGAGAAACTTAGCCATGTTCACTGCAGTATCTTGGTCCTCTGGCAGAGCTCTGGTAAATTATGCACCTTTCCTAGAGGGATAGAGAGAGGGCTTCAACTCTTATCAGCGATTGTCACAACTCTCTAGCTTCAGACCTCTGATTGCTCATTGAACTTGCACTGTTTTGCTGTTTCGTATCGCAACTTTTCCTTTCGACATAAAATAATTAAATGAGAGTTTTCAGATATTCTTATTTGGGCTTGACTTTGTCACTATCTCTTTTTAAACTTCCCTTCCCTCTCACTCTGACGCCAGCTTTCTGCGTTTATTCATAGATAAGAATTCAATAAAAGTACGGGAAGGGACGTGACATAATTATCATTAATTCTGGCGGGTGGCACTAATGGGAAGGATAGGGCAGTCACTTATCATGCAGGGACAGCCTCCGTATTGTTCATTATTTAGTGTTTGCCGAGCTGATGACGGACTACGTGTGTGTTGGTATGGGTATTAGTGTGTGCGTGCGTGCGTGTGTGTGTACATAAGCATGCACTGTGTAAGATGGGACAAGGGTACGGCAGGGAAAAAGGACCCCACCTTATCTCATCCTCCACCCCCCCGCCTCACGTCTATGCCTCCAAATTGGATTTTATATTACAGAAGCAGTCAGGTATGAACAACTCATTTTCCTCTCTCTCTTTTTGATTTTTCTTTATTTCATTCCTCTTTCTTACTCTTGCTTCATTCTTAGTATTTCTGTCTTTCTCCCCTTCTTTTTTCTTCCTGCTTTCAGTCTTTCCGCCTCGTCCTCATGCTGGTACTGGTGAACACTGTCCTGTCTTTTCCTCGAGTGTCGAGGGCGGGTTCTGTCTCTGGCTCGGTGAACTCTGCAGTGGCCGTTTGGTTTGGTCACTGTCCTGTGTGATTGAGCCCTGCTGGATGTGTTACACACATAAAAAATAGCGCACACATTTGGCCCCTTTAACTTCCACATGGTGCCGAGTTTTAATTTGATTTAGTGTTTGTGCATCTCTGTTTGGATATCTGTGTGTCAGATTGTTAAGAACGTCTGGGTGTGTGTGTGTGTGTGTGTGTGTGTGTGTGTGTGTATGTAGACAGACTACTGATGGTGACTGGCTGTGAAGGTGGCTGCAGAAAGTCTTATCACCCATCTGGTCACAGCACTGGACTTCTAATCCACTCTGACAATATTTACCCGACAACACACACGGATGCCTGAGGGGCAGTGTCAGCACGACAGACTTTTTTTTTGTTTGTTTGTTTGTTTTGACTGCTGTGTGTGTATGTATGAATTTAGACATTTTTAATATTATTTGCCAGTGCGTCTGGCAGCCTTATTGGATCTTTGTGTACAGAACACGGACCTGCAGGAGATCATGAACAGTGTAAAGGGCCGTCTTTTTCTTTTGCAGACTTTTTGCTCCCTGCCAACACTTAATATACTGTATGCTTGTGTGCAAATGTTTGTGTTCATATCAGAGGCCTGACCATCATTAGGTGCTTTTAGAAACAGGCCTCTAGTCTGTGCTGCAGGGTTCAGATCGTAACTGTGCGGTCTCCTCGTGGGAATAAGTTCCTCCTCTCTGCTACATATGGAGATTATGGAATACATTTTTCTAACCTTGACTATGGACAGTAGGTATTTTCCCTTTAGCAAGATTATTATTTTTTTAACTTGACTTCATTTAACAAGGCAAGTTGACTAAGAACACATTCTTATTCAGGCCTGGGGGACTAGTTGCAGTGAGAGATGATGGTGTTGGTTTTTCAGTAGTAGAAATATTGTCTTTTATTTGATCCATATGAGGTTTTTATTTCTGTATCTGTCAAAAATGTGTTGCGTGTTTTGACTCTCTTATGATAAGACACCATTAAACAATCTGTGGTTTTCGGATCAAAATCTTTCAGTCTCATTCTCAGTTTCAATCCCCCCCCACCCCGCTCCTCGCTTTCTCTCTGGACAGAAGTTCAGATCCCCGTGTGCAGATGTTCATCCTCTACCAGAGGCAGCAAAATAATTAATAACTCCTCTCCTCTCTTACTCAGTCAGTCATTTATGAATCATTCATCACTCCACCCCTGCAGGATACTGTCCTAAGCTTATCTTTCTCCATATTCTCTTCATTCCTCTTTTCTGTTGTGGGGTGGGGCATGTTGTGCTTTCTAAACTAAACAGATTATGATTTGTATCAAATATTTAGCATCTGCATTTGTCAGTGCCACAGAAAATGTCAAGTCATATTGTTTTCTTGTCTCTAAATGTATTGTTTATTCCCTCAGTGGCAGTCAGGTGCAAATTTGGGTTTGTGTTAATATGAACTGTCCGTGTATGAATTCATCTGCATGTGGTATGTGTGTACGAATGTGAATTCCATCACTGATCTTCTTCCTTAATGTCTGCCACCCTCATCTTCTGCAGATGGCAAGCCACAGACGTTTCTCTTAGATGGGATTCGAAAATAATTGGATAAGCTCATCACGCAGGCGCATGCCTACACGAGAGCGCATAAATAGATACACGACAAGCACATACATATCCTCACATTTAATCAGCATAAAGAGAAAAAAGAGAGCAAGAAAGTTGTCAGTCAGGACCAATGAGTCGTCTCCTTTCGCCCGTCTGTCCCTGACTCTAATGGTGTCCCCCATGCTGCGACGCCTCCCTCGCATCATCAAAGCAGCGCCGGCTTGGCGGTGTGGGGGAGTGGCAGGAATCCGTGTGTGTCTGTGTTTCTGCGCACGTGTGTTTTCGGGCGTGTGTGTGTGCGTGCTCGTCTGTGTTTCATGGACACCCCCTGGAGAGACCTCCAGCAGTGTGTGCCACAGCGAGCCCTTTTTTTTTTTTCCTCCTTCCTGATGCCAAAGTGAGTGAGTGTAAAGCACATGAGAGGAAACAGAAGCCTTCGAGTCACTTTCAGACACACGCGCACGCACGCCTATGTGCACATACACACATACTTGGAGGGAAAACACAGGCAGAGCAAGTAAAATGCTCTCGCTCTCTTTCACACACACACACACACACAACATAACCACAAGCTAAGAAAATGAAAGAAACACACTGAGAGCCAAATGTTCTATATCCAGCAAACATACATGCACCTTTTGTCAGGTGCTTTAAGTAGGACTTTATGGAAGAACAGAGTGACAGCTTTATATTTGTATTAACATTCAGCGCACTGCTAGCCGCACCAAACACTTGTTGATGTTGTTACTTTTCCTTTATAAACCGTATATCATAATGTCACAGATGATTTAATAAAGCTCTGAGGTTACACAGTCATATAGGTAATATTCTTGTAATTGTGGCTTTCATTTACTTTACAGGCAGTATTGTGTTTCAGTGCTGCATTCTATATCTTTTAATAATCTGAAACGGTGAACAGGGAGAATACACAACATCGTCTAAATACAATCAAATCAAGTCAATTAATGTCATTGTGCGTCGCTCCCTTGAGAAATCATTGTGGATCCTTTCTGTTAAGACCAATCTCGTTTGTTGTTTTCTCCGACTCGTTTAGCTGTATTAATATTGATATCGCCAACCTAAAGAGCTAATCCTTGGCATTCACTCGGCAGTCACTGGTGGAGGTATCATATGGATTTTATTCAGCAACGCTGATTGTTATTGACCTTCCTTCAAAAACCAAAACATACAACCAAACCCATAGAGTCTATGCAGTGTTAGGCTGCTCTGTTGAGGTAAGGCAAGCTTAGTTTTACTTTCATACTGGTTTAATGTAGAATAATAAAAAAATGAAGACTGGTTATAAGCCTTAAATGTTAACCACTGTCCCTCCTAATTATGTCAGCACTTGTGGAGGTGGTTCTAGCTGTGAAACTGATTTAGAAAGAGGTAAGAGGCTCATAATTTGTGGCTTACTTTCTGTTTCTAATTGATAATTGTTTCCAGTTTTTCTGTGAACAGTGAACAGTGCTTTAGCAGTTTGATGTTTTCATCCACAATTACACACTGCAAACAGAAGCTTAGGCATTTATCTGAAGTCTGTCTGTCTGTTCGATTTTTACCCAAACCTGAAGCCGGAGTCTTTCCATTGCACGACTTTGACTCGAAGCACCCCGTGACAGTATAAACTGCCTGCATCTGCTGCAAAATGACTCTGCACTGCAGTGTCCTCCCACACACACATTATCAAGAGGTTTACTCAAGAAGACAGTCAATTAGCAAGTAAGCTCATATATCCAGTACATACACAGCACATGCACACCTTTTTAATAAGAAACACAATCTCTATATGGCAGACACACAGGCCATAAGAGTAGCTGTCACACAGATGTCACATCACTCACCTGAGTGTATTTGCTTTGTTGATTGGATGGTCATAGCACATACCTCACTGCTGTTTGCTTAAGCCAATGGTCTCTCATCTTATCGGGGGGGTAATTTAAAGTTACTGTACCAATAGGGACAGAAGCACATATTCACCTATAATATGTGCAAACATGAGCCAGAAGGGCAAAGAATTGCTTTGACTGAATAAGTATGATTTCAAACATATGTGTACAATGAGGTTTGAACGTAACTTGGCATTATTAATGTGGGGTTATTCCCCACGGTAGATCACCCCAGTATTTGTTTTGGTCATTCGTTTTGCTGTTATTTTTTCTATATTGTCCTTAGTTTGATAATATTAGTTAGATGTTTGAATTCATGACACGATGTTAAATGTTTATACACAGCACTCCTGGGTCCTCTTGTGTGTTCACTTAATCTGGAAATGAATCAGCATTCAGTTTTGTCTGTTTGATCAGCATTACAGCCAGGATGTTTGAAGCTGTGTCGGATCTTTTATGAAAATATGAGGTCTTCTCGTAGTCTCGTATTATGAACTCAACCTGTTTGCTTCTTCCTACTTTTTGACAGAGAGCTTGGATTTGTTCTACTATTTTCCCAGTAAATGGTAGATGTACAACCAACCTGTTACTGGATGTTTTTTTTCTGAACACCAGTTCGGCTTTGGTCCTGTTTTGGTGTATCCCTACTCTTAAATGACTTCCAAGGCAGCTTGAAAGCTCTGACGATTCACAACCTCAGAGTTAGATACAAATACATCGCATCTACAAGCCGACTTACGATTAGGGAAGTCATTTTTCCAGTTTATAAGAATGCACATGTACTATTCCAGCAGACTCTTGGGTTTAGTTTACGCTTCAAATTACAGTATGAGAAAGCAAGAAATGATCAAATGTGACAACTTTGGAGTGAAATACCTGTATCTCACTTCCTATCTGCTTTGGGAACATCAGTCAAAAAAATTTGTCATAGAGAGGGAAGACAAATGAACAGGTTATTTCGGCCTTCGTTCAGACTTGCTGCCACTCTGTCCGTGTGTGTGTGTGTGTGTGTGTGTGTGTGTGTGTGTGTGTGTGTGTGTCTGCGTGCATGCGTGTGTGACCTTCGGAAGGGCAGGAAGAGTAACTGGGGAGCTGGCTTTGACTGCGGCACATCGATCGTGGACCCCTGCATTCTCCTGCTCAACAGTCACTCTTCGTACACGCACACACACACACACACACACACATACACACACAAACACTCGCCTCATTGACCAAATAGACTTACATATGAGTGACGGGGCCAATTTCTCTCCCTTTCCTCCCCTTGCTAATTTATGGCCATTGATCTACACTGGGCTGAATTTATATACACTCATCATGCTCTTGTGCTCTTTGGCTCTCTTTCTCTTTTCACACACACACACACACACGCGCACAGGTCTTTTGTGTGGTTTACAATGCAGCGCACTGACACATGCTCCTGCTGTCTCAGCACAAGTAGCGAGAAGAAAGTACAAGAACATGTTGAAGGACTCAGGAAGTGTGCGACGTTGAACTAATGTTTTTTTTTTTTTCAGTGTACTGTATGAGCTGATTTGACTTTCACTTCCTGATTATGTCGATATGAAATGACTTACATGCATATTACCTTGGAGTACAGTGCATTGTGTGTCGCCACCGACACATCACATCATCAATAATGATGGTGTGACAGATTTGTGGGGGTCAGATATCGGGGTCAACTACAGAGCAGCACCTCTGGAGCTGATGGGGCTTTAACAGCTCTTAAGCAGATGTTGAAACTTCATCCTAGTTCCTCTAGCAATACGTCCTTGTACTCATTACATTGGTACAATCATGTTTGCTAATGTTTCTTCTGTCCATCCAGGTGCGTCTCCATACTCAGCAGACAGCCAGGTGATTGGTGAGAGCGAAAGGAGCAGGGAGCAGATCCTCCAGACCCTAAGCGACCTGTCTAGGGGCTTCCAGGACATTGCTGACCGCTGTCTCCTGGTATTGCACCTGGAGGTCAGGTATGCAGAAAAGCGAAACACTTGTAGAAGTGAAAAAACACACACACACAGGGGTTTTTATGTGTTATATCTTATAATGCTTCTGTGACGAGGTGACAGATGGCCTCAGATTCTCTGGCAGAACCATTTTAATGCTTCAAAGTCAACGTCAAGACTATAAATGCTTTTTATTTGTTAAAGCTCTCGTTCGTTTCACTCCTGTGAAAACGAAAGCAGTTTCTCTTTCTTAATTCAATGTATTTTCTATTGACTTTCTGCAGGTGAACCATATCCATTTTTTTTAGTCAAGGCATTGAACCGCACACAGTCTTTTACTCCAAATATAGTGCTCAAAGCAGGTTGAGTTGACTTGACCTGCGTGTTCATTGGTTTGTAGGTTGATGTTGCACTTCTTATTATTACAGAGTAAAGGAAACTTTTCTATTTCTTTAAGTCGACCCCTTCAGGTTAGCACACAGTGGGTGCGGTTGTTTTGTTCAACACTGCTAGTGTAGTTCTCTGTGTAAGCCCACACACTTTAGATGAGATACAGTATGACTTTAAATGATTTACCACCCATCTACCATGATCGTACCGCACAAGCTTAGAAGACGTGTCGTTAAATCATATGGAGAAGAGTGTCAGTGTCATCACATTTCTACGCCAAATACACAAGTTGTAGATTGTATGCCTTGAGTATGTGTTTTGAATGTCAACATCCAAGTTAATTTACCACACCATATACTTTCTACCCCCTCAACCACTAATAGTCCTTCATCATCGCTCTCCCCATCTTTCCATCCCTCCATGTACCACTATTTCCCTGTAGACTATTGTGTAGCTTATGCAGTATTGTTTATGATTTCAGTAGAAAACCCTCCCTGAGGCTGATGTCTAGCTATATGCTACACTCCATTGACTCTCCCCATCTAGCGAATTTCCCCTGATAGCGGTACCAGCTAAATGAAGCCATGAGGAAGAGAGCAAGAGGGGAGGAAGGAAGAGAGATGAGTGCGGGGGTTAAAGTGACGGTAAGGGTTAAAGAAGGGAGATACAGTAGCGAAGTACAAGAAATGATTGAATGGAGAGCTAAGGAAGTGAGATGGAGGCATTGAAAGTGTGGGGTGGTTGTTGCCTTCGCCTTTCTGCTCAGGGCACTGTGATTATGGAATTCTGAGAGTATTGACTTCTTAAGTCTAGACAGAAATGAGCCTTCCATGTCCCTCAGACTATGATGTAGGTGTTTAAATGGATGGAGAGTCTTGTTAAATGATGGTTTAAATTCGTCCCCTCTAGCCATTGATCATTGCTCTAAAATAATATTATTTTATACATAACTATATAATCTTATAGCATGGACAAACTAGGGATAGGATCGTTTTGTTTCTCAAGAATATCCAAAAATGTTATATATATATATATTTTTTTTGTTTGGTTCTCTTCTAACTTAAATCAACCTTGTTTGTGGCAGTTGGACATGAACACATTTATAAAAGAATAGCAGCCAAAAAACCAACTGGCTGAACAAAGTGAATAGAAAAACCCTTGAGCAACGTTCTTAACCCACAATTACTCCACTGGAGCCGTTTACTGGCAGAGAGAACAAATTCATGTTTGTACTACAGTACGTTTCCATTCAACTTTCCCTAAAAAACAAGTCAAGATAAAATGAACTCAAAAACATCTAAAATACAGTATTTCAGGCGTAAAGACAGAGATGAGCTTCTCTGGCATACATTCTTAAAGTGTAATTACATTTTTCGACATGAAAGACCCGTAGCATGAAGGAAACTCCTTTCAATAGACCTGAAGTAGAGGACTTGTTTTGTTAGACTGTAAATTTACTACTTGTATAAGTGTTTTTAAATCTCAAAGACTGTACAACATACTGTATTTAGCACTTAGCTCTACAGGTTGCCCTTGACTAATCAGATTCCGTGGCTGAATAGTATCTGGAAGTGATGTTGTAGCTGAATAAGTGGATATATTACGAGCACTCGAAACATAATGATTTCTGTTTCAATTATAGGTGTTAGAGTAAGGACAGAGAATTATACACCTCATACCTCCTCAACTCATTACCGCTTTTCTTTCCTTCTTATTCCCTCCAACACCTTGAAACTCAGCACAGGTCATTGTTGATTTCAACATACAGACTATCTTTCTGCTTTAATACGTACTTCAGTCCAGCACCTTGTATTTATTAGATTTGGATGTGCGAGCTTTTGTAGCCTGTTTCCATGATTGCAACATATCAACAACAGCTTCACTATGCTCTCATGTCTCGATCCAGGGTGCACTGTTTCCATTACCTGATCCCGCTGACTAAGCAAGGCAATTATGCTATCGTGGCCAACGTGGAGAGCATGGACTACGACCCGCTGGTGGTCAAACTGAACAAGGACATCTCAGCCATAGAGGAGGCAATGGGCGCTGCCCTGCAGCAGCACAAGTTCCAATACATCTTTGAAGGTCAGCATTTAATTTCTCTGTTTTTTTTTTTATGCGCCTCTCTTCTTTGATTCTCCTCTGTGCTGATTTGACAACATGTTTTCTCTTCTTCCTTCTTATTAGGCTTGGGTCATCTGATCTCTTGCATTCTTATCAATGGGGCCCAGTATTTTAAGAGGATCAGCGAGTCCGGTATCAAGAAGATGTGCAGGAACATCTTTGTCCTCCAGCAGAACCTCACCAACATCACCATGTCCAGGGAGGCTGACCTCGACTTCGCCAGGTAAAAGTCTTTTCACATTTTCACTGGGTTGACCACAGAGCAGTTTTTTTTTTTTCTGTCACATGAGGAATTCATCTCAACCAGAAAGTATTTACTGGTTTTATAAAGGCTCGTAACCCTGGACTGAAGCAGCTGGCAGAAGATATTTTGCACAGGTAGTCAGTGTCTCTGAAGTGTCATGTCGCTTTCTTGCCAATACTTTAGAAGTGCTTGCTGGTTTTTCCCTTGGGTTTTGCTGTTGTCATGGTGATAAAGCCTCTGATATCGCAGGACTTTCCATTGAAATCCAGGATAATAATAATCTTATAAATATTAACATTAACACAAAGTCGTGTTAGAATTCGTACTATAATCACTCTAATTTAAATACATAAAGGAGATAATTAGTGTAATATTTCTAAATTATACATCAAGTATTACTGGCTGATGATCCATTTTTCAGTTTTAATCAGTTGATATATTGGTCCAACCCTATTACACACCTGCACAGACACACACAGACGCGCACAATTTCCTCAAGTTCAGACAGCAACTATGTCGATTCACAAGGCAGACAGATGGTCAAACAGATTGTCAACCGCACCGTGTGTCTGTATGTGCACAGTTGTTGGTGTTTATTTCTTATTCATACGTTTATATTTTGTGAGTCTACCTGCTGTTGCCCAGCGCTGTCCAGCCCTGACAGGCATGGGGGAAATCAGAGCTCAGATATCTTTGTGAAAAAGAAGGAGGGAGTGAGCAGGAGGCTAGAAAAAAAGAGAAGACAGAAAGAGGAGGGTGCTTCACAGTATTCATCTGATTTTTTTCCCCTACTTTAAGAAGCTTGTCCTTGACTGTAGAGAATGTGTGAGAGGAAGGGTGATGGAAAAGATGGAGAGAGGAGGGAGGGCTTACAGGGAGGAAAATTGAAAAACTAAGTGAAAGGAAGTTATAGAAAAGATGTCTTTCGCGGGAAAAGACATTCAATTGACTTGGAGAAGACGGCATGGATAGAAGATGGAATACAGCGCAGTGATAGATGAAAGCTAGAAAGGTAGAGACAGAGAGAAAGGGGGGGAAATGAAGAAGATGAAATACTGAAAAAGTATGAGAGGAGAAAGACAGATAAAAACTTTATTAGCTTGTATTACCACTTTGTTTTCAGCTGTCGATGGGTATCAGTATCTTTCTGTTCCTCTTCTTGTCTTGCTTTAGTGTCATGTTCCATTATTTTGTAGAAAAAGAAATAGAACTTGCTTGTTTAGAAATTTTTTTTTAAATTGTTCCAAAAACATAAAATATTGGTCATGACATACTTTTTAGAGACACGCTGAAAGCCAACAATAACCAGACTGTTTCTCAGTTTTTATTCCCTTTTGCTTTATTCATTTTTATGGCAGCGTCTCAACTATCTGTTGTAACCTATCTGTCCTAACCTAATCACCCTTAATATTTGTTGATATGAAACGTGTTTACCCATGTCTGCCATGTTGTCGTGTCATGTGGGTTTAATTAGCTGCTTTTCATGGCTCTTGTGGTGTGTCATATGTTTGAGTGGATGGGTGTCTATGTGCTGCCTGTGTTTGGACATTTGTAATATGCCGGTATATTGCGAGCCAAGTTTCCCTCCAGGAAACAAAACAAAACAAAACAAAGAAGTAAACTGAAATGACCTGAACTGTACTGGATGTAGAGGACCATTGATTAGTATGTTATTTCTACCCTCTGTCAACTTTGATTATGGAGAAATGCCAGTGATGGCTCTTCTGTCTTTTCTCTCTTTCCCCACTCTCTCTGATTACGAGGCGTGGGTGGTGTGGAGGTGTTGATTGGGAATTGTAGAGCACATTGTTTACAAATTCATGGCTTTTCGGATTGGCCGGCCTCCGGCTCCAAGATACACCAACACACCACATGCATCCAAACACACACAAACGCATGCACGTACACACACCGCATACACACGTGTATCTGGTGCACAGAAACACGGCCAAACCAATCAGCATTTTTGAAATCACCATATTTATGTTTAGGACATGAATATTCATGAAGTGTGCTGTCTAACCCACACTCAGGTATAGTGGATGTGATCATACGGCTAACAAAGTATGATGATGGGAATAACATTAGATAAAATGGTGCATTTTTACCAAAAAAAATCAAGTTCTGATATATATATATATACTCTGTTTGACTGACATTTCATGAGCTTATTGAAAGTTGTAAAAAAAAGAAATGATCTATAAGAAATGTTGTGTAAGTGTTTCCGCCCCCCCGCTCCAGAAAATCATGCCTTTTTAATAGAGCCTGAGCGATATGGGACTTTTGAGACTGACTAAGACTTTTTAATGTATAAGTATAGTATCTACAATTTTAAAACGAATAGTATTCTTTCTCATGTTCTCATGTTTGAAGAATAACTAAGCAACAAAGATGTAAAGATGCTGAACTGAAAATGAGCCGACCAGAATCGGCAGAGGGGACTAAAAGCAAAATACTCATCAGTATTTTATTACCACCTGTGGAGAAACAAGAGTAAAATGAGGAAAGGAAGTGATCACAGCAGGAGGTCTGCAGATGCTTGCCTGTGTACCCTTTTAGTGTGTGTGTGTGTGTGTGTGTGTGTGTTTTGGCCGTTTCTTTTACATTTGTGTGCTTGTGTGTGAAAGGGAGAGGTGAGAAAGACCTGGACAAGGGCACGGTAATAATCATTGATCCGAGCTAAAACTAAGGAGAGGCCCGGTAACCAGCACTGCAGAACTCAGGAAGACACACGTACACACTCTCTCTCTCCTCTGAGAGTGAAGAAGGATGGGGAAACAGTGCCACCCTGTGGCTGAATCCATGCTCACATATTGAGTATTGAACTGTGAAAACGTACAGGATGTCAATTACTAAGGCGGCACAAGTGTGTTAAAATGAAATGTGTGTGTGTGTGTGTGAGCATGTGTGTCTTTGTATGGCAAGGCCCTATGGCAGTCTCTTGTCTCTCAGTCAGAAGTTTGGCAGCGATAGCAGCTCGTGGGTCAAGGTCAAACACACACACGCCTAAACACTGACACACAAGTAGACACACACAGACCATCTGCTCAGAAACAGTTCAGGGGCTTGGCCTTGTTGTGCGGAGCTGTGTGTCACTGCAGTGTGTGTGTGTTTGTGTGTGTGCGTGTGCGTGCATATTGACTGCGCCCTCAACCTTGTCACTCCATTGATCACCTCTCATTGTCCTGTGTGTCCACCTCTCTCTCCCTGTCTCTCTCCCTCTATGCTGATTTCTTGACAGAAGCAGAGATGAGATAAAGGTGATGTTGTTGTTGAGTCTTTTATCTTGAAAGGACCAGAGGCCACAATAGTTCCCAAGAAAACACAACAGCAAAACTTTGTGTTGCCTGGCAACAGTCCACTCCGGCTTACGGAGACAGTAAGGACTTATTTTGCTTGGAAACAGATTTAGTAACCTTAAATAAAGATCTAAAATAATTAGCTTTCCCTGTGATTTGAAATCTAAACATATATTTGCTGCACAGCCAGATAAGCAAGTGACCTTAAAGCTTTTAAAAATGTTTTAATGTTGGAACGATTTACTGTAACTACAACGTGTGTGCACAAGGATGTGTCACACTAACACTAACTGTAAATAAATGCATACGTAATCTTCTATGTCTGGAGCAGCAGCGTTTTATGGTATGTTTTTTTTTTTTTTTTTCCAGATGCACACTGAGACATGACAAACTCATAACACGCACTCACTAACACAAACACACATACGCCGAAGCTCCGAGCTGCCCGGTGACCCGTGCAGGCAGGTTGCAGGGCTGTCATAACATCCATAGCTAACTCACAAGAGCCTTAGCCTGTAGCTAGGCTAAACACCGGTCTGACAGGCTCGCTATGGCGATGCCCCGGAGTTCAGCCCATCGCACCCACCTGTCTGCTACTGGAAATTACTACCGTGTGTAGGTGTACACGTGTGAATTGTACAAGAGCCTTGTGTACAATGTGTTTTCCCGAAGTGTACCGCCCCAGCTTCTGTGTGTCTCTAAGATGCGGTGTGTGCGCATTGGCAAATAAATTGTCTTTGTGTGTGTGTGTGTGTGTGTGTGTGTGTGTGTGTGTGTGTGACAGACTGGTGTGTCTACAGAGAATGTGGTAATAAGTACAGTTGACGGCCGTGTCAGGAGGTAGTGGGTGTCAACAGATAAAACTGTTTGTATTTAGGCCTGGCTTCGGTACACTGTCACTTCGCTCGGCTTCTGTCTCCCTTCCTGTCACCTTGTGTCTCTCTCTTTATCTCTCTCTTCCTCCTCTCTCAGTCCCTTTTTCTTCATTTTTCTCTCCCTGTCTTTTTTTTTTTCCCTCCCTGCTACCATCCAACCACCTGCACCTCCTCTGCTGAAATGTTATTCTCTCTCTTCCCTTCCTACAGCCCCTCCCTTCCTCTGCTCCTGTTTTTTTTTGTGTGTGCATGCGCAAGATGCAGTATGATGAGACTGGTCTTTGCTGATGAAGCCTGTCTGTCTGTCTGTCTGTCCACGCTGCTGTGTGTGTGTGTGTGTGTGTGTGTGTGTGTGTGTGTGTGTGTGTGTGTGTGTGTGTGTGTGTGTTTATGATGACACTGGTCTTTGCTGATGAAGCCAGTGAGACTGTGTATGTCTGTGTGTGTGTGTGTGTTTGCTGTGCTATTGGCAGCATGATGGGACTGGTCTTTGCTGATGAAGCTTTAGCCTCGGTGTCTCTGCAGACCTTTCCTCATTACCAGAGGAGAGACGATTGCGCTATGTCGGAGGGAGGGGAGGGAGACATTCTTTGGAGAGAGATCGAAGACGAATAGACTGAGACTGCATTCATACTGAGCTGGCTAATTTTGTTTAACAACATGCATACTAGCATTTTCCTTATTTCCGTTTTTAAACTACATTTACAGCCACACTTTTTATCACGTAAAAAAAACGAGGCAGCGTTTACATTAACTACATTTTAAAAGGTATCAAAGCGGAACAATAAACATCTCGATCACCGTTTTAGAAACCCTGTTAAATCTGCACTTATGGATGGTCAGGTCATGGCTGCCAGTTGTCATAGTAACACAACAGGCTTTCCGGGAAGACAAGTTCTCCTAGCCACGCAGCAGTCAGAAAGAGTTACCACTGTAAACAAAGCTCAAAGAAAGCTACTTGACACTCTCCTTTACATGAAGAGTGGAAGCAAGCTGCCCCACACCTGAATGCCTCATCTTCAGATTCAGAGAAAATCGCTGTGAAAAGGGTGCTGTGGTTTAAATGTTTTGGACCTACCGGTCAAGAACAGATCTGTAAGCAACAGAGAGAAAGTGATGCACTTTCAAATAAAGTGTGGATGTACTTTTAATCATATAAAAGGTCTGTTGTTGGTGTCAGTAGCCCTGGTAGCTGTTACTGCAGCAACAAGTCTCTCATCCTTTCTCCTGCTCCTCCTCCTTCCTCTCCTCATCTCTCCTCCACGAACTAATGTGTTGTTGCAAACACGCTGACAGAGGCAGCCTGTAATGGCCTTAATATTGTACACACTGGAAATGAGGGGGAATGAATTGTGCTGATTCTTCTCTTTCTCTTGCTTCTCTTCTCTCTCTTTATCTTTGTCTTTTTGCTCTCGCTCTCCCTGTTTTTTTCTCTCTCACTCTCTCGCCGTGCTATTGACATATATATCTGTCTGTCCTCTGCTGCATCCACGCATCATAAATTTACTTAATATTCTTTGTATATGAGGAAAGGAAGGAGGGCGGCTAATTAAAATTTAATAGAAAGCGCACCGTGAAGGCTTGTTGACGCGCACGCACACACGCGCGCTGATTACTAAAGCAGTGCTCTTATAGATGGGCCTTGCGGTGGAAGCAGGTGAAAATTGGCAAAATTAGTGTGTGTGTGTGTGTGTGTTTAGAGAAAAGATGGAGACTTAAATGGAGAACGACTTAAAGGAAGAAAGCAAACAACAATTCACTTTGGTTTTGTGAGGGGGGAAAAAAAGAATGCAGGTTTCATTAACTATGTTTAACAGATTAAAAAGATGCGTGTGTGTTTGTGTGTTAGCCTGTGTGTGTGTGTGTGTGTGTGTGTGTGTGTGTGTGTGTGTCACTGGGGGTTCTTTCTTGGTGGTGGGGTGCTGAGAGATTTTAATCTTATTAACAGCCTTTACACTGTTTGGCAAATGACTTTCCAGCTGCTTGGGTAATGAACTGTTTGAAAGTGTTTTCAACACACGCTAACATACATCACTCAGACACATACATAGATACACACACACACACACACATACACACACCACTTAGATTTTCTCTTTCTGAACCAGCCTCCTCCTCCTTTGTACTGAACAGGGCCCAGATTGCCAGCTGCCCCCACAACTCACACACAGACACTAATAACCAGCTGACGGTCTAACACGCAGTTGTCCTATGGATGCACCTTTTCTGTTTTGATATTAGATGCTACAATAGCAAACTGCACAGTGGATTTAGTACTCTGTCATCGGTTATAAATGAGCATCAGTAGACAAATCCTGTGTGGGATTTGTCCTAAATGCATCGCTGCCAAGTGAATTGTAGTTGCTATTATACTGTAGTTAAGCCTTGTTTTATACAGTTTTGTTGGTTTGTTTTCACTTGCCGGCTGCTGCATCAACAGATGGATTCCAAAGCTTTCCAGCTAGTTTGACTATTTTAGCAGACAAAATGCTTTTTTAGACCAGAGAAAAATATCCAAATAGAATTTTGTGCCTGTCAAAGTGGTCACAGTCATAATTACAGTTTTCAGACAGGATGTTTGTGCTTCATTTTTTTTTTTTCCAGCATGCAGAAATTACTAGTGTACCAGAAGGTTTGTCTTAATTGAAAGAGGGAGCCAAGCCTATAAACTCGTCAGTCAGTCAGCCTACACACATCTAACAGCAAGAGCTTGGAGAGAACTTTGTACTGGCAACAGTTACTTTTTTGGGGGGGTTTAAGTCACTATTTATACATAACATCCACAGTCTGTCCCAGCTCACTCTGGGTGACAAGCGAATGCACCTTGGACAGATTGGAACTCTATCACAGAGGCAAGAGGCAATTTAGACTCTCCAATCATATCATAGCACAGCAAACCGCACAGATAATTATGCCGGTGAGTTAGAATGAATCACTCAGGTGCAGTTTCCCCTGTGTTTTGCTCTATTCAAAAACAACAGTTGCGTTACTCTGCTAATCTATTTCCCATTGAGAGCCGAGGATGGATATTTGAAAGAGGGGAAGCCTTCTGTTCAACGCCTCTTCTCTCAACAGACCAAATTTCTGTTTTCATTTTGGTTATACATGTTTCTCTCATTAGATCATATAACGAGGTGATTTGCCTCAAGCGTTGAAGGTAATCGCCGGGACTCTGGAATGAAATGGTAATGCTTTTGAGCTGGTGTTTTGCTGCTGTGAAGTAAATGTGTCAACACTTAAACACAAACTCTGCAGGTACAAATGGATACAAACCAGTTTCAGTGGCGCTAAGATTTAGACATAAACGAGACAAATACACAAAGCACATTTCATTATCAGATAAAACCATATGTGTTTTTTTTTTTTTTTCTCCCCTATCTCTTCTGTCTTGCCCCCGGTTAAGGAGTGAACCAGTGTGACCCTCATCAATATTGACAAACTTTTTTCATAAAATGAGCTCAGAGATGGAAAACTGAACAAGACCTTGGAAAGAAAATGAGAGCAAGACAGAATGCAAATGCTTCGATGGCCAAGGGCATTGCTTGTAAGGAGAAGGCCAAAAAAAAACAGAAATTATGCACCTCTGTTCCTCACTCATCTCTTCAGCCATCACTCTTTTCCCCCCTCTCCTTGTATCTCTCCATCTCCATCTCATTCATCGCACACCTCGTCTTGTTCTACTGTTGAATCTCCAAAATGACAGCACATAAAACACCTTAAAACAGAAGCTCCCTGAATGCTTATTAACGCCTCGTTAGCGTCGAAAATGATCTCAAGAAGGGAATGGGTCTTGGATGGGTGAAGGAGCTCAACAGATGAGATAAAAATATCTTTTCTCGCCAAAGTGTCTTTTTACTGAAGAATCAGAAATCACTAAAGATTTGAATCCATTTACTTTCATCTTCCTCTGGCACAATAGAGCGCTCAAATCTCTTTCTCTTTTGATGTCTATAATTATAAATCTATTTCTCTGCTGTCACACAAAGATTAGGAAACAGGTGGACCCAACATTTCTTGTTCCCAAACACAACAGCGCCAAGGCCTTTCTTCAGCCTTAACAATATCAGCGCTACAATTATCTCTCTTCATTGAGCGGCTGCACTCACAAAGCAGCAAGGAGCTACCTCTCTTGAGTGACTGGCATGTGCCCTTGGCCAAGGTGTGCAATATATTCTAATGAAGAAAGCTTCTTTTGCCTGAAAGTTGAAACTATTTTAGAGGATATTCAGTGTCACACAGAGACAAGCTCATTAGAATATTGATACTCCTGTTTCATGGGGAGCCATAAACACCATGAGGTGTAGCAGCATGTCCTCTGTCTGAACAACTTCAATGTTAAAACTCACACCGAAGTGAAGGGAAGAAGTATAACACTGGTGGTTTTACACTGTTTAACTGTTCCCGCCGCTTTAGTTTCCATCCATTTCCATCTGAAGAGCAGTTAACTGAATTGCCTCGCAACAACAATGTAATATTCACAAAACTGACTTGATCTTCACTGTGATGAATCACACACAAGTCACCTTATTCATTTTCATGGATTAGTAGCTGAGTACAGTAGGAAAAAATGTTGAAAAATCGAATAAGTGAACTGCACGCGTTCAAAAATCAGCAAAAATGTTCTCATTTTAAACATAAAGTACATGATATAGTACCATGTATATGTAGCTCACCTCTTGTCCTCTTGTTCTGACTGTATCTACAACCGCTGTATGGAAGTGTAACATTTCATGTATCTTTAGAGAATAAGGATTTGTCCTATAGCCAGGGGCAGATAGCGGTGAAATATATTCTAGTGCGTGCCTGTATTTTGCTGTTCCTGTGTGTGTGTGTGTGTGTGTGTGTGTGTGTGTGTGTGTGTGTGTGTGTGTGTGTGTGTGTGTGTGTTTTAAGTGCATAGTTGTCTTGCCAACACAATCCCCCTCACACACGCACACATCCGGCAAGATATTTGACCTGTTTTACCCCCAAAGAAAAATTGTCCGCCCTGCATCCCAATGCTCTCCTGTGCGTCATCCAACCTCCGGCAGTGCTTTCTGCGCAGTAATGTGTAAACTGTGTTTATGACAAGTTAGCTTCCTGCTAGAATCCATATTTATGGACAAATATTGGCTCCTCTGCTGTTAATTGGTCCTAATGAGTATTACATCCCTATGGTCACACACAGACACACAGTTTTTCTTCACTTCTGTTTGCCACATTAAACTTTTTTTATAATATATTTTAGTCACCAGTTGGTAGTGTGTGTGTTATTCTCACTCTCCCTTCGTGCTCAATCTCTATCAGTATTTTCTTCATGGTCTTTTTCAAATGGCCCATTGTGGCATTAGGCTCTGGTTAAAACGCTATTAATTCCACGCACACCTCCTTCCTCTTTTGGCTCTGTCAACAGTGTTTCATTAGAACGGTCTCAGTAGTTTATAGCCAGTGAATGTTTTCCCTCTACCTTCAGCTCCCGGTGGCAGCAGTGTGAGGTCCTTGAAGACCTTTTTTAAGGAAATTGGGCTTTACAACAACAGCAGTTAGTTTAGCTTTTTGTGTTTTCCCCTTTGTTGTTGTCGCTCCATTTGATTCTGCACTAGAAAAATGCAAAACAGAGAAATATAAAGTGTTACTAACTTTTTTCCTTTCTCTCCCTTGCTTCCTCTCCATTTTCTGTCATTTTCTTTACTCTGTTTCTTTCTCATTCCCATAACTTCTCATTATTTCCCCCTTCTCACTTCATTACTCACTTCTCTCTAATCAGGCAGTACTACGAGATGCTGTACAACACTGCAGATGAGCTGCTGAATCTAGTGGTGGACCAGGGTGTTCGCTACACGGAGCTGGAGTACATTAATGCCCTGTCCTTACTCCATCGCAGTCAGACGGGCGTAGGGGACCTGAGCACCCAAAACATCCGACTGCAGAGGCTGAAGGAGATCATCTGTGAGCAGGCGGCCATCAAACAGGCCACCAAAGACAAGAAGATCACTACAGTGTAATGCGTAATGTTTCCCAATCACCAATATGTCCGACACGTTTTTGTTTCAAATCCCTCAGATCTGTCTAGCAGGAACATGTGCAGGAAATAAATAGGTCATCTGTTCCATAGTAAACTTGCAGTACAAGAGATATTTAAGAATTGGGTTAGAAAACACTGAAATAGAGACTCGCTCTAGACCTGAATCATAATGTGTGTGAGATCTGTTGATGGAGAGTGTGTCTTCTCTATTTCGTCTTGCCTGATGTGATGAAACTCATTGTAGTCAAGGGGTTGACACATATACTTTCTTTCAAGCCTGGGCATGTAGATTATATATATGTATCAGTGTATGCAACATGAGTCACTCTAATTGGGAAGCAAGGTGACAACCAACAGACTTTGCTAGTCTACTTCCTCATGTATCTATGTCATAAGGTCACCTATATTGTCAATTTACACTTTTTAAAAGAGACAACAAACGCAGCACAAGTGCTCCGACTTGCAACAGTCCCCTGCTCACCATGACTCCAGCTCCAGATAAAAGGCGATTGTCTTGGACACTCACCCAAACTTAGGCCGTATCTCATCTCATTTTCCTATTAGATCTAAACTGCTGCTCTCAATTACACCTCTATCTCTCCTCTCCTGGCAGCCTCATGGGCCCACTGATTCTGTCTGCAATAACAGATGCCAGATTAGACTGTCTGAATGAGGCCACATCTTCCGCCTGCTGCCAATTTGGGATAGTCCCCAAAGAGTTCCCTAGCTGAGAATTGTATCATATCCGTGGCTGTTAAAAATCTGTTTATCTGTCTTTTTTTCCTCATAGTTTGTACCGTAAACTTGTGTGGCTAGTGGGAAAAGTTGTGAGTTGTTGTTTTTTTTTTTACAAATTGGACAAAAGAGACTTGGTAATGAAGATATTTTTGCTGAATTCAGTTTCATCCACCTGTAAACCAAGGTTTGTTTCCAACCTTATATTTCAAGTCCAGCACACCACAGCGGAATGACTTGCACTTTTTGTGTTAAGTAGTATGTTTGGGAATACATTTCATCAGCCATAGCTCTATAAACGGAAATTATGCAATACTGAGTCTTTATTTTGTCGTCCCCACTGCATGTGCTCAAGTCTTTTAAAGTGAACTGAACATATAAACTCGAGAGACGATCACAAATCATTCCCCTCCCTGCAACCCTCCGTGTTTTTAGTTCATTAACTTGGGAGAGAAGTACTTAACAAGAGGAGGAGAGGGGAATGGGAGCCTTGTCAATACAGCGGGCTCTGTGCTGGTCTCCCTGAAGCCCACAGAGCAATCCATCATAATGACACATAGGCTGGGATCGATGGGAAAACAACCATGGAGCTGCTGAGGGGTTCGCCTACCACTCTGAAACGTACACTTAGTGTAAAATCTAAAATCTGCTCACTCAGCTGTTCACTTCAAAGCTACTTTTGTAATGTTATACATGGGAAACTTTAATACAATGTTAAGAGACTGTGTCGTTTCACACAGATACTGTTACCCCAGTGTGCACATATAACCCATAAAAGTCAAGAAGGTTTATATATTGGGCGTACTTCATACATGTAAATTCAACCCACTCCTGCTGTCCATGATTTTTATTCATGAATTAAATATTCAAATGTAATAAATTTTCACTTTTTACTCGTAGGCCAAACTTTGCTCATCTGCTTTTCCAATTTATGTTTCTTTTTCTTTGCAGTGTATCTTTATTTTGCACATCTGTTCAATTTCTGCTTCAAGTAAGAATGTATTGAATTCTAAATGTTAGACTTGAACAAGTTTAAACCTCTTAATTGTTCCAGCAAATGCTCTAAAGCTACTCTAAATCAAGCACATGGTTTGTCATTGCATACACTAATAGACTGAAAAAAAATAAATTCTTCAAATTCCCATCTGTTTTTGTGTATTTTATACAGTGTTTTTTCCTTGTGTGAATACACAACTGTGATGTTTTCCATCAGGGGGAAGTGCAGCTGACAGGACTTCATGTGCACAGTAACACCTCTTCCACACATGACAGCACAGTCCATCACTGTTTTGATGCACCCGGGATGTTCCCACCTTGTATCATATGAGACGGATCCAAAACTAACACTAGAGCATGTACTTTACCTGACAGGTGTGATGTGTGGTGTGACATTGTTTGAAGCGTGAAGTGCAGCACATAGGAATCAGAAAAATAAACACAGACAACATACCACCTGAAGACCTGTGCTGTTGACATAAATCCATATCTGTTGGACTCTTTTAGGCAGTGTGATATTCGTAAAGTCTGACAGTGTTACTGTAGTGTCTCCTGTCATGGAGTCCTGAACAAAAGGGGTGACTCAGTAGCTGGCATTGGAATCTGATTATTATACAATACATTTTACATCTATGTGTCACTCCTAAATTGAATAGAATAGAAAGAATAGATACTTTATTGATACCTTGAGAGGATTTTTTTTTTCACATGTATTTTTACCTGAAATACAACCACACACACACACACACACACACACACACACAAAGGGCTCATAGACATGTAAATGTGGAGAAAGATGGTGGAGTGATGGGCAGCCACACAGAGCGGCACCTCAGCAGTGCACAGAAGGTGATCTGGCACCTCCATACTTTGGTCCATACAATATAATGAATTTAATAATAATTTAGTAAATTTTAGTAGTCATAACTAATATAAGTGATGAATACACCTAGATTGTGTGCATTGTGTTACTTTTAAGGATGCATGTCAGGTAAGTGGTGTAAGCTAGGCTCTTGTTATCTATCTTTTCAATGTTCTCTTTATTGTCTCACCCCTGTAAGTAAAGGCTGTTAACCACACTTACAGCTATGTCAGCTATTGGACTTGTTTTCCTCTCACTTTCCACAGCTTTAAATGTTCCCTTCTCCTTAAATACTCCTGTAAACAAAGACAAAAAAGTGCCATTGTCCCATTTGGGAGAAAGAAAACAACATCACCCATAATTCCTTTCACCTCTCACTTATCTTAGCGTTGCCTAGCGACGACAGTGTACGCTTCATGTGGACTGCTAACTCACTAGCTAGCTGGAGCATGGATTTAAACACACAGTGGCCACTTTTACAACTTGTCAGTCTGTAGTTCTTCGAGTTTTCATCCTGAAATAATGACGGAAACAACGAGTCAACAGTTTGCTCCACCGTCGCTTAGCTCCCGCCCCCCAGGGTCCCGAAATGACGCTGAGGCTCCCGGCTACGACGAGCTAGAAGAAAGCAGAGAGATGGAGGTAAGGAGGGTGATGTCTTAGCTGGTAAAACTTTGTAAGCTGCATGTACTGTCTTCATACTTCTTAGAAATAAAGTTTAGTTTCTTTCATTTGATTGTTTTCATCATGACAGAAATGTAAGTCATAATACCAATTAAATAATTAAAGCAAGAGTGAGTGCATGTTAATGGAGCAGTTCGAATAAACCTCCATTATTATTTGTTCCGTTGTGCAACAGGTAAAGCAGGTAACCTTGCGCAAGAGAACTGGGGAAGTAAAACAACACAACAGCAAGGTCAAATGGTTTATTATTTCCAATTTGCGATAGCCGCATTAGTAACAGTTAGACTACTGTGCATCCTTTGTAAGCTAATGTGTGTGTGCTGCATGAATATGTGCATGTGTGCTGTGGGGGCAGGAAGTTGAACACTAGGTGATAACAGTTCACTGCTATCTTCACTATTCTAATAAAATACTGCTTTTTTTGTTTTATGTTTACAGAAGGATGGTTTTTTAACTGCTGAGATGGTGTCTAGCTGTGGGTCCAACCTACGGCGCATCGGTACTGGGCTGCAACACTTGTCTCTCCCTGTAAGACACTTATACACGGACAGCATTTTTTAATTATATTCTATGGCTTTCGTGTTGATTTGTCAAGACAAAGCATTCCCTGACAAATCAGTTCACCCTCCAGTCACTGTGTCATGTTGTTGTTATGCTGACATATCTCTGCAGTTTTAACCAAGGTTGTATTTTTTCTCTACTCTAGAGTCACAATCTCAGTGACATCTCTGTTTTATCCAGTTATGTCCACCTTCAAAAGCTGGAGCTGTCGCACAACAAAATTAAAGGTGACTTTAATATTATTATTCCATTCATTTAAGATATAACAATACACTTTTGAATAGTTTACTAATCAATGTCTCTCTTCAACTGCTAGATTTATCTTGTGTGAGCCACATGCCGTACCTCGCCATCCTGGACGCTTCTCATAATGAAATCTCCAACTTCTTTGGATTCCAGCCACCCAAGAATCTAAAGGTAACGCAGGACCTTGAACTGACAGGATAAGACCACGTTTGATTGTTGGCTTGGGCTTCTCCCTCTTGTACTACTCCCTCAAGATAGGCCTGGATTTCCATAGCCCATCTGTAGTCAATTTGAATATGCTTACAAGGCATTAACTGCCCTTGAATGACAGTGAACTGTAGTGGATTGAAAATTCTCTCCTATGCTCTATGGATTTCGGCAAATAATTTCTTCAGTGAGATGTACTGAAGACTTTCATGGCTTTGGTTAATAGTGTGCTGTTTTTTTTTCAGGAAGTCAATTTCTCCCATAACCGTATGACAAAAATGGAAGATTTGTCGGCCTATTCATCTCTGAGTAAAATGGATCTGGAATGTATCCTTACAGAGAGAGACGTTTGCATTCATCTGCGTGTGTGAGAGAGTTCACACACACATTTCTTTTATTTGTCTTTGCCTCCCTCTCTGTCAGTCACACCTCATAGCTTCTTTCTATACATATATATGGTAATATATATGAAAATACGCATTATATTCAGCTGCATTTTTCCCTGTGTATATTATTCCTAACATGTCCACTCTCAGACAACAGTTTCACTGAGATCAGTGGTCTTGAGCAGTGTTGCAATCTCAGCAATCTCAGCCTGGCACACAACAAGATCTCGAAGATCAGCGGCCTGGGGAGTCTTCCCCTCACACACCTCTGCCTTGTAGGTACCACTCTATTAGAAGAAGTATGTTACACAGCATACACATTCACACACGCACAAACATTTGTACATAGAGTACATTAAAGCACATGCTTACAAACATGAATTTTAAGCAGACATGTCATTTGTCTTTCTTTGACATTACTTGGCAACATTTCCATGCATGGCATTGCTTCACAGGAGGTTGTTTCTCTCCATGTGTTGTCTAGTATCTACACACACACACACACACACACACACACACACACACACACACAGCAGGAGTTATTTCTGAGTTCTTTCTCTGTGGGTGTATTTTACCTCATGTATGCTAAATTTTTACCTGTTTCTGTTTGTCTCTCTATTTTCTCTCCTGTCTTTCACTTTATATCTTTGTTTTTGGCTGCATTTTTATATTCAGTAAAACCTTGGCCCCCTGTTCGAGAATCACCATATGGTCCAACAGCAGGCCTTTTCTCTCTCTCTCTCCCTCTCTCTCTCGCTCTTTCTGCTTGTATGTGTGTGTACGTGTGCACACATGCGCGTTCTGTGCTTTATCAGTGTTTCCTCATTGTCAGCAGCCATCGGTCTGGCTGTGTCTGCCCCTGTCTAGTTTTGCTTTGGGACCAGCTGCTGGTGTTTGAGTGAGCCTGGACCAAGTTCAGCACACACACACACACACATACACACACTCACACCTTGTCCATCCAGCATCCATCTAATCCCATCTCTGACCCCTCTTCCTCACATGCCGCCTCCCTAAACAGCACAGCCCTGTCAGCCAGCCTGTTTCACAGCCCATCACAGCACCGACCTAGAGCTTCAGGGGACCAGCGCAGTCACCCACCCCCACTGACAGCCACCCTCTGCCAGGCAACATGCTTGGCAAGAGCAGGGTGAGGTGTGGCCAGACTGCTAGATAACAACTTTAGCTGGTGGATTGGAATGAGAACCAGGCTGGGGAGTCTGACAAGGGAGGAGTGCCCAGGTCTGGTTCTTTAGTTGGTTAGCGTGCTGCGCTAGCACCTTGCCAGCTGTTTGGCTGTCAGTCCTCACCTGTCAAGATTTAGCAAAGAGAGGCAGACCTGCCGCTCAACTCAGTACTGAGGGGAAAGAAGGTTCAGACACCCTGCAGAGCGACCATGGCATGTCCTTAATATTTATTAGTAGGAATCATTCACTGTATGTGAAGTGGAACTGTGGGTTGGAAGCCACTTATGTATGCAGACATATTCATGAATATCACGTAGTGGCCTCTTTAAATATGTCCTCTTTCCTGTCTGTGTCCAGAGGGGGAACCAGCTGGAGAGGATTGAAGGGTTGGAGAATCTGAAGAGTCTGCAGGTTCTTGACTTGTCTCTGAACAGCATCAACAGTCTTTCTGGCCTCCAGAATCTCCACCTGCTGGGCTCCATCAATCTGGAGAAAAACCTGGTATTGATATGTGAGAACATTGAGAATAACAAGAATTAGTTAACACCACAAATATGTCAGCCTACATCATGCATGCAATTAAGATCATTTCTGAGATTAAAACTTGAAAAAATTCATGTAGATTTGCACCACAAATTTACTGAGTAGCCTACCCTGAGAATAAACAAAGTAGACGTACTCTACCATATAGGTAATATATAGTACTTTAATTTCTCTTTGTATATATTGTCACTATGCATCAGAAGGTAGTTCAGTGTTGTTAGGATCAAAACCTGTCGCCATTTTAGGCCTCCCTGCCATGTATTTCTGTAGAGCGGCCAGGTTGGAAGTCCTGGTCCAGGTGTTTTAACAGATTTTAAAATGTCTTCAATTTCTAGGACACTCAACTAAATTCTAGTTTGACACAATAGATGACACAGACAAACAAGAAATTGTCTTTCACGCTCAGTGTTCTAACTTTGATAACTACACATAAATCATTACGCAGCGATTTCACAGTAAGATTTTGTGGTTTTGTTTCAGATTAGCGAAATTCAAGAGTACAAACACATTCATGATCTTTTCCTGCTGAGGGACATCAACGTGCTGGGAAACCCTGTACAGGTAATCCAACCTTTAACTGACCATACGTTCTACTGTGAGAACACTTAGTTAATGTGTATCATAGAGGTCCACTTTCCTGCATGTCTTACCTAGGCACCTCTGTTTTCTATATTCAGTTTGACAACACCTAAAAAGACTGTGATTGAAGATTCATTATTATGTTTTTCTAATATATGCCATGTGATTATAACTGCTAGGAGCAACCCGATTACAGATTGGCAGTCATTTTCCTCCTCCAACATCTAACGGTACTGGACCAGGAGAAAGTCACTGCTGAAGAAAAGGTACGAATAAACATTTTACACTTATCACTTTTGTATTATTTTACATGAGTGTGGGATTGCTTTCAGTATGTGACACTTCCCAGGTGTCATCAGTAAATAAGTATGACCCTCCTTTGGATGTGATGGCAGCCAGGGATCACATGACCCACTTGGTTTATCAACTGATGCAGCCCCAGGTGCTCTATGACAGGTTGGTGCAAATACACAATATTATTTATTTATTATTTATTGTTAAATAACTTCTTAATGGTCATCTGTTCCTGAATGGGTTCATTTTATATTAAATATAATTTTCCTTTAATATCATATTAAGGGAAAATGTTAACAGATGGTGACAGGAAGCATTGAAACGCTGGTTAGGAAGTGTGCTCTGAATGTGAAACTTTCCAGTCAAATGTGTTGTCATTAGTCATCATCATAAAAATCTTGCAAAATCAACTATTAAGAAAGTTGTTTTCGAACATGCAGTACTTTATCTGCAGTGTTTCTGTATTGCTCATATTATCTACTCTCTAAAAGAAGAAAATGAGTTCATGCATCAGCACATTTTTGAAAACATCCATCATCAGCAAATAAAATGCTGCAGCTACAGTCAATTTACCATTCTCCTCTGTGCTTCCTAGAAAGAGCACATCCATATTGCCCACAAGGCTCCCGTTTATATTGACTGTAGGAGCGGCTTTCACGACTGAAGAAGTTTGTGCTCTAGCTTCAAGGTTTAATAAACTTAAGTCTTGCTTGTCGTTTTTTAGTGGGAACGTACCTGTAAAGTTTATCAGAAACCCTGTGTGTGTATGTGTATGTGTGTGTGTGTCTCCAAGCAGTACTTTGCCCAGTGCAGACTCTCCATATCCTATGCTGGTTCTGACTGGTCCTCAAGGCTGTGGAAAGAGAGAGCTGGCCCACAGACTGTGTCAGGATTTCAGCCAATATTTTGCCTATGGGTCAGTCTCACATATCAGTCATCCGATAGCTCTTTCAACATGCAGTGCAGCAGTATGCAAGTCAAACCTATATCTTAAGGTAATGACATATACCTGGCTCTCGCCTAGTGTCTGAAACATTCTAGAAACCCAGGGGTCTTGTCCCAGTTCATAGCCCCCTGACTGTTCCTCTCTAGTGGTTGTAGGTCTGAGATTTTTCACATACTTAGATCTCATAAATTACATAGCTGAATATGTTACATGATCTCTCCAGTCTGACATTTTCCTCTACTATACCATGTGTGCGTGTGTCTGTATGTTTCCGCAGAACCTGTCACACCACAAGGGGGCCATACTTTGGAGAGGAGAATGGAATTGATTACCATTATGTCAGTGAGGAAGATTTTCAGAACATGATTCACATGGTGAGTAAGCTTGCCATTAAGCTTTTTTTTTTACCCTTGTCGTGACTAACATGGGAGCAAAGTACATGTTTCAAGATTATTTTGAGCTCTGAGCACAAAATAATATGCACTCAGTGACAAAGATTGTGTAAACAGATTCATATTCAGTTAATTAAATATACACTGGATCTTTTCTTAGTGCCCTTGATTCACATAACACCTTGAGCAAGTTTCAGATTGAATTCACTCATCGGCAATAATAAGCTGAGTCGCTGAGATAATTAGTTTTACTTGGATGAAGAGATTTTACTTTTACTGGCTGATATTTCATTTCACAAAGATACACTTAGTTAAATTGAACTTTTTTGATAAGGTGTAATGGTTGTATTAATTAAATTTTACTTAAGGATGACTTATCACAGCGTCTCTTCCTGTGCAAGTGATGATTATTAGTCTGAGACAACTGACAAGGACACAGAGAGCTAATGTGTTTTAATATAATCAGTATGCAGACATTGGCCAGAATAGCATAAAATACACCTCTTTTTTCAGGGTCAGCAAGTGTCGGGCTCTGATTTTATTAGCATGATCAGGTTGTTTATGTGTTAATCAACAACAACTGGATCTCATTTATTACAATATCCATGTGCTCATATGCTTTGAAGATAATAAAATCATCAAATGAATGGACTTAGTTTTGCTGGAGTCAGAAAAATAGGTGCTGAGGTCGGAGGGCTTAGACACATTTGTTTTCCATCTCGTCCCTCGAGTCAAGCTGCCTGTTATGTAAGAATGGTGGGGGTTGATGGATAGAGGTCTTGGTTATGTAGTGATTTAAACAGCAAGGGCTTTGATGCTGGAATGTATGCCTTTTGTCTCCAGAGAAAGTGGACCAGGTTAACTTTACAGTCTATCTCTCGCTCTACTTGATATTTCCAATCTCCATTCTTCTGCTGCCAGGTACTTCTTAACAGCAGTCCTTCCCTCCTTTTCTTACTCTGAACTGTATGTTCCTGCCTTTGCTGTGTCAGTGTGCCCTCTTCCTCTTCACTTCTTTCTCCCTTCGAGGTGCTTTTCAGTAACTATGCAATCATAACCTCTTGAACCCACTTCTCGTGGCTGTTCTTATACAAAATTAACCCTAATCAGCAGCCCTTGGCACTTATTATACTCCTCACTATGTGGTAAACACAAGGAACGCCTGATGTGCAATTTTGTCTGAATAACATCCTCGTCTGACTCCGGTAGTATGAAAGGACAAGTATCATGTTTGTAATTGAGTGGTTGAATGCTTGTCAGTGACCTATTTTGGAAGGTTCAGGGACACGAAAAATGTTAAAGGGAGCTTATATTCCTGTTTGACTTCAGGAGACATATCTTATGTAAAATATCAATGAAATATTACTAAATTGAACATGTAGTGACTCATGGGTTTTGTTTTATGTTATTATAACCACATCATGTAGGTCTTCATGCTGTATGCTGTTCTAAAAAGGCAGAAGGTTGAGACTATCAGTTTCTTGTTCTCACTGTTTTACTGCTGCTGGCTCCACATGTGGCCATTTAATTGACAGGCCAGTTTCAGTCTTGATGTTACAAAGTCTGTGCTCTCTAATTGCTTTGAATTTAAATATAGCAAACCACATAGAAAAGCTTCAGTCGAATGATTACATTTCTACAAACAGCTGCTAAAAACAAATAGCTTCTAAAATACAGTAATAGTTTATTCAAGTACAACTGTTTCTTTGGAATCATAACAAATCATTTCAGTTTTATTTATATACTTGGATTCTCTTTTGCTACCACAAACCAAAGAACAAGAATTACTTTTAGTGAGCTGTATTGATTTGGCCATAAGCTTGTTGAGAGTTATAAATAATGCCGTTTAAATAAAACAGCCCCAAAAGCCTGCAGACAAAAAGGTCAGGGGTCATGTGTGAGAAGTAACAAAGAGAGAGATTTTTTACACTGACCACCAGGTCAGAAGTTCAGTTCACAGGTGGCCAAATGACTTCAGGTTGTTAATCTTGACAGAACATGCCGGGGTTGTGTATGCATTGCAAGTATTATGTCCAGTTTAGAAGATAAATGCTGCTCATAACTGGTATTGGGATGATTAGTGGGGCAATAAAGTTGTGCACTAAAATGCTCTCTCATTCTTTCCCCTCATAATTGGAAATTTCCTTTTAGGGTAAGTTTATCCAGACAATGCAGTACGGTGGTCACAGGTACGGTCTGACCAGAGACGCCATAGAGGATGTAGCCAGAGAAGGACTAGCCTGCTGTGTGCATATGGAGCTAGAGGTTCGTATGGAAAAATCTTGTGTGAGAGTACATCCAGCAGGCTAATATCATATGAGGACAGTCAAGCCAGTAGATTGCGGATCTATCAGTACATATCACACATAGATGATGTTTTGTTTTAAACCCATGGGACAGAGAGCTTCTTTCTCTGCACTAGTGTGATTTCTTGGAATAAAAGCTAATAAATAATATTTTCATGATTCAGGATAAGCCAGTGTTGATTCATATTAAATTGCTTTTACTGCATGTTTGGGGTAGTCAGTAGCTTGATAGTCAGTTTTCATTTCCAAAGTCTCTACAGCACAGTGTGAATCAGATCAAACAGCTCAGATACAATTCAGTGTTGCAATAAACAGAATATCAAACCCTCATTATAAGAATATTGTCACAAAACTGTTTGTCTATCCTCGCAGGGAGTGCTCAGTCTGAAGAACAGCTACTTTGAGCCTCGATACATCCTGGTCATCCCCACCCAGGTGGAGCGGTACACGAGCCACCTAAAAAGACGTGATCTCTATACCCCAGCACAGATTGACATGGCAGTGTCACGTATAGAGCTATATGCCAATACCAGCAGGCAACGACCGGGATTCTTCGATAACATTATCCCCTGTGGTACAGCAAAAAAAAGCACTTTGTCACTGAAGAATTTTATTATGACATGGAATTTTGTTTGATGTTGTACTTGTTGATTTAAATGTGCATTACAGAGCACAATAATGGTAATTTAATATCCTCTAGTGGCCTCTAAATCCATTTTACTATTAGTTAATGACAGTTTAATTGTACTACAAAGTGTAATTATAAATAGTCTCAATTAATTTTCAACAAAAATCTATTTTAAGCTACGAAAACAATTAATAGATTCCCAGAGGAGACATTTTTTTCTTTCTACTTATTCAACCTTTGGATATGATGTTAGTCAGAGAGGAATTTGGAAGTCTCCCCTGTGATTGCTTTGTTCGCAGGCAGTTTGTCATTGTAGTGCCTCACAGAGCGAAAAATACCCTGCCTTACCCTGGCTTAGCGCAAGTGTCATTGGTATAGCCTTAGATAAATTAACACACTTCACTAAAATCCATACACTACACTTTCAATCCAATTACCACATGTATTAAGGGCACGTAGCCACAGAATAGCTGTGTTTATCATCCCCTCATGAAAGCACTCAGACATGTTAGCTGTTTTCTTAATGAGATGAACATACAGGGAGTGTGGAACCTCATCACTTTTATGCACTGCTAGCTAGCACCTCATTACACTAAGGTCATCATTCCCATATCTTTGATTCATTACTGTTTGATGGGAGATGCATTGGCTCTGTTCACAACCAGGTTTTTTTTTTTTTTTGTGCAGTGCTGACTGTGTCTGTGTGTGTGTGTGTGTGTGTGGGTCGCTGTGTGTGTTGTGCTTGTGTGTCTTTGAGTAGATGATTTGGAGGAAGCCTATCAGACACTGAGGCAGGTGGTGAAGGAGTACTTGTTGTTAGAGGAGCAGGAAGAAGGAGAAAACAACAACAGAGCATCCCCTGACAACACCTCCACAGGTGTGTATTTGTCTGTTTGATCAGATCATCATTAGCAGATTTAAAGCGTCAGTGCGCTCATTTTTTTTTGAAGCGAGACACAGGGTTCAGTCAAGTGCACCCTGCACAGTTTTTCTCTTATCATCAAAGTCAATTTACTAATGACATATAATATTACTCAGCCTGTAAAGACAGATGTATCCTCTGTGACTCTGGATAAGAGATTTGTTAAGTCTGTTTTATTACTGAAATCACTCAAGTGACGTCACTTGAAGTTTAAATCATTTACCAGGAAGAGTCTAATGTAAAGAAAATGCTGTTGGTTGCATTATGAGATGTCTAAAATTCAAATGTTCTTTCAGTGATGCTAGGAACTTAATGTCACGATTTTTTACCATCAGTTTTTCACCAGTTTTCAGTCCAGGATTTTGTGGGCGGTCCTTAAAGGGTGGCTCGATGACACACTGAGGCCACCCTGAGCATAACCCCTGCACCCCTAGCAGAGAGATAGAGATGAGTTCATCTCACTCAGAGTGTTTCAAAGTTAGTCCTGACATTTTCTGAACTCATCTGACACGTTTCAGTCGCTTCAAAATTGCTGCTTGACTGCTCCCACAAGTGGGCGTGGCTTCAGCATGTTCAACGGACACGCCCCCACAGTCCGGGAGCAGAGAATACTTTTAATCATTCAGATTTGACTGGGTGGTTTCACTTTCTTCTTTGGTCTGACAAAGTGAGTCAGAGTGAGTGCCCCTTTAATGTGTAAATGTCATGCGCTACATAGTGTGTTACATATTGTATTGCATGTATGTATGCTGTAACATTCTTATACAGTATTAAGCAGTATTTATATACAGTGTCTGTCACTCTCTCTCAGGTCATGAGCCAGAGGCAAAGCCATCTTCACCCCTGTCAAGATCAGGATCAGGCACAGTGATGTCTGCCACAGCTCTTGACCCTCAGATCCGTCTTACAGAAACTATTTTACCAAGATCCAGGCCGAGCTCAGCCCTCAGAAAAGCCCTGCTGTGAGTTAAAAGATTCTTGATGAAACATTTATTAGTAATAAGGCCTGTAAGTTGATGTTAAATAGACATCCTCAGTCTTCAAACAAGATGCAGGCTTTCCTTCCTCCTTCTTCCTTTTTTATTCCCCTGTCCCACTTTTTACCGGCTTCTCCTCTCTCTTCAATCGCCCTCCTCATCAACTTCCCTCTCCTTTTTTGTCTCCCCTTCCTCTCACCTTCCCCTCCCTTTAAACCACTCCTCCTCCTTCTCTCCATCTCTGTCCTCTGCAGGAGCTAGTTTCCATCAGGAGGCGTGAGCAGCTGGTGAGAGAGGCTATTGTGGGGAAAAGTCCAGGGTCTACAGCCAGCTCTTCAAAAGGTTCATAATAAGTCGCACACACACTCCACTGCACTCAAATGCTTAATTTCAAGTGGGCACTCTCATTTGGGCCAAATTGGTTTAATAGGTGCACTTGTCCTAACTGCATTTTGATGGTTTGTTTTGGGTTATTGTTTGACCTTGAGGGTGAAGTGGCAGGTGCCCAAATGATTTGAATCCAACTGTTTGTTAATATGATGGGCTTTTGTAGTGGCTCTCTCTTCTCAGTTAATCTAAAATATACCTGTCACCAGTTATAAATACACCAAATCTGAATGTGAAATGTGCATTTCCATATGATCTATATACTGGTGAAGAACTAAGAAGAACTAACTCATTTTTGTTTACCTCAGGACTGCTCAAACAGTGTCAACATCTCTGCAGAATCATGATCCTGGTAGCAATTTAAGTGAGGACAGCAGGTGAGAATACACACACACACACACACACACACACACACACACACACAATACACAATGCATAATAATAATAAACTTTATTTGTATACTGCTGTACCAATGCAGTCAAATGTCACAAGTAATGCCAGATGCTGCTGTATGAGAATAACAGATTTATATACATACTTCAAAGATTTCACTCTGTATAGTTTCTAAATAACATTTAGATTGAAGATGAGGTGACAGAATCTGGAGGAAGTCTTGTGGTTTCATAAAAAAACAATCTGGAGGTGAAGATTTAGGAGCAGGAAACTGCTTTTGTGGTAGTGTTCTTCACTCCCCAGGCTTGCTTTTACGACATATGTTCACTTTTATAGAGCTCACTCTACTGGTACAATCCACGTGGGGACAAATGTGATCACACATCCCACACACACACTTGCTTACACATAAATGCACTCACTCATAAATTTGGATCTTATAGCTTTTGCTGCTTTTGCTGCCGCGTGTACACTAACGCTCAATAAACAGACTCACTGCACAAATATGGATTTAATCAGTCAGACATCGACATAGTATGTGCGGTTATGTGTGTGTGCGCTGCGCATGGAACGGCACACATGGGTTTCTCTCACCTGTACAAATTACCATCAATTTATTTCATTACTTTTTCTCAGTAGAAGACAGAAGAGATACATGCGGAGATACAGTGCATGTTCAGTCGAATTTAATTTGTTGCCTTTGGGTTCATGTTACGAGTGGGCAAGTTTCGCCAAACTTGTTGAAAATCTACAAGTTCTGTCAACGCGGTCAGAGCGATAAATGCCCCCAGTATGTGCTGTTAGCATTACTCAGCCCTTCAGTATTTCTATAGAAGATTCCAGACAGCTGTCTTCGCCTCTCGTAATAGGGATGTGCCTTAACTTGTGTGTGTCAATCTCACATATTGTAACAGAGGATCCTTTTGTATTCCTCTGATAGGACTTTGGCATGGTCTTGCATGCGTCTGTTTTAATGTATACTTGCGTGTGTATGCATTCATCATCATGGACTAGTCTATTACAGTAATTTAAATGACAAAATTACATATCTGTTTGTTTATTGAGGAAGAATCATGTCCAAACGTATTAACGTCACAGTATAGATATCATGCCATGGTGTCAAAGTAATGGCAATATCTCCAGCTGAATTTTCTTTGCCGAAGCCCGTCTCTTCTTTTCTTTATGATTTTTCACTTTTGTCATTGGTCTCTTCAACCACCTAGTATTTGTTTCACTGCACACGTTCACTAAATGAACTTCTTCCTCCCTTTCCTCTCCTTGTCTGTCTCTTTTCCCCATCACCCTCTGTGGTTTGTCTTTTCCTCCATTCACAAGCAGCTCGGATGAGTCTCGGGCTAGTTCGGCGCTGTCTGTGCCCAGTTCAGCCAGGGCCTTGTCTGGCTTAGTGGAGCCACTAGATATCTCTGTCCTGGGACATGCCTTGGAATCAGGTTATTATCGTCTTTATTTTTTTAGCACTTTATGGCACTTTTATGTTTTTATGCACAGAAAGTAAAGAAAGGAGAGATTTTCAAGCGGCGAGAGGCCAAGACAAGTTAAAAAGTCATTTGTTGTACACTAAATTTTAACACTATTCCAGACTGTGTTCTTTCTTCTTTAGTTTAGTTTACTGTCTGTAAATCACCACAACAGTAAATGTCAATACAAGATAATTAAGCGTTCATGTGTTTCTATATCTGTGACTGTATCAAGTAAAATATTCCCATTTCATACCACATGGCATCAGGCCAGGCGCCTGAAGCCCCCCATCCAGGCACAGATCAGCAACCTGTGGCCGTGTCTCCCTCCTCTGAAAGACGTCCTGGATCCAACGTCAAGACCATCCTGCCACCAATCCCCACTGGGCGCAGGACCCCTGTAGTACCCACCCAGGCTCCTTCACCCAGACCCAGCCAAAACCCACTGACTGAAGAAGGGGGAGATGCAGACAGGGAGGGATAGCTTTGAAGGTTTTACGGTGACATCTAACAAAGTTGTAAATGTTCACAGTAACTGCTTTTTCTTACATTAGAAGACATGTAACTTAAAATATAAGCATGGCCTGTTCAATTAAAATGCCATCAAAACATCTGTAGCTGCAAAAGTCAACAGTCAACCGCAAAACCACACGTTTGTTGATATCACAAACTATACACAGACTGTGATATGATACGCCTGAGCCAAACACTTGAGGTTAGATTTCACTGTCAGCACTTGCCTTTTCCTGTGATCTGTTAACCGTGCCTTAACACGTCTGGATCTTTTACACTTGCTATATACTGTATCGCTGACAAATGATGGCGGTAATGACTATATATAAGGTAACTACAGTATAATTATAGGCTTCCTTTTTTTTTTTTCCTGTTTGTGGAATGACTGGCTTACAGGCCTGAAAGTACTATGAAGCGTTGACATATATTATGATTCAGGCTCACATACTGATTGACAAGCGTGTCAGACATGATAAATACTGTAGTGTTGTGATAGTGAAAACAGATATTTTTGTCTTGTCATATTATGATGTTCAGATTCATGACTAAAATAGGTATCTCCTCATCCTGGAAAAGTTCATGTCTCCAAAGTATGTGGTAACACGTCATGTTTTATGAATGTTGCATTTATTTTCCTGACAGTGAAGTGGCATTATATTTCCTACTGTTCAGTAATCTCATCAAATAGGATTTGTCATTGACATCTAAATACTGGTCTTTTATGTGCAGCGTGGAGCTCTTGTCATTGGATGATAAATACATCATTAATCTTTATCTCTTCTGAGGGATTTATTAATTCAACTGGAAACACATTCATATGGAAGTTGTTGACAGGTATTAAACAGTGAGCCATCGCAAACAAGTTAGTGTGTTTTTCGTCAGTTCGTGTGTGTGCACATTAGCGCACATGTATGTTGAAATGTATGAATTTTGCAGAGTTCATTTTTGATGCGTTGTAAATTAAAATTGTCATCTGTAATAGACGTACGCATTGCTTATTTAACAGCCAGTCTGCCTGTAGGTGCATGTGAACGTGCACATACAGTATGCATATTCTGTTTCCTGGGCTGTACACGTGAATGCAGGGCTTTCACGCACACACATGCGCACACACACACAAAACGCACCTGGCCATCCATCAGTGTCTGTCTTCCTCTCAGGCAGCAGATGTTGCAACCCTGTCATAATTCTTCAGCAGTTTGAAAGCAGACAGTGTCTTTAGGGCCCCTGGGGTCTAACCTACTTACACTGCAGTCTGTACCCCTTACTCAAGCTTATCGTGGACCAACATGTTGTCTTTGTGTGCATTACAATTCCACTGGATGCAGCTATGCATGATAAGCCTGTTTAAAGAGAGCAAACTTTGCTTCTTGTCTTTCTGAATGTGTAATCATATTTACCCTCTGACGTTCTTCACTCAACACAAGCGGTTGTCTCTGCTTGTCACTCTATTTTTAATGCATCTCTTACTGTCTGTCTTTGTATTTGTGCCTACCTGTTTGCAGTGTAAGATTGCATGACTACAGCAGCTACTGCAGCTTATTATTTCACAAATGTTTTACTGGATAAAACAACAAACAGCCGTATTTCTCTCTCACTCTGCTGGTTTCTATGCATCATAAAACATTGCAAAACATCATTCATAACCGAGAAAGTTTAAACAGCATACAGTATGCGTGTACAACGCACCACATTGTCTACTTCCTTCACTTCAACAGCTGCCGAAAAATAAACATGTCACACGCCTTCATCGAGACATAACTCCTCAAGACACTTTTCAGCAAAGAGAAAAGGAGAGCACGTTTTCTGGGGGAAACGAAGACTTTCTTGCATCGGAGATTTATGTGTGTCGGAAGGAGTTGTTATGGTACATATACAGAAGTATATTATCAATTTTGTGTGCCCAAAGTTATGGATTAATTTTGTATGATATGTGTAAGACCTGAGCCACAGAAGCAAAGAGCACTGATCTTTTTTTCATTCCAGAGAGGATGTTGCAAGATATAAACACAAAATTGGAAACAGCACTGCGTCCATTTGACTGATTGAGCAGAAATCACATTCAGTTTTCATACGGCACTGTGGTCATGAATAGTTATGTTATTACCGAATCAAAGGAGGATGGAAGAAGTAACATTGCAAGACTCAGAGGTGTACTTTCCATCAAGGAAATGTGAAAAAACATGTATTAGTCTTTTTGAAGTTTCACAGCGTGTGATTTTAAAACTATACTATATCATACTAAACTATACTATACTCTATACACTATTACTGCTCAGTAATATGACATTTCACACATGCTAAGTGCACACATAGTGCTTATTATAAACAAAATATTGAGTGAAGGAATGATTTCAGGTTTCATTGTTCTTATGGCAACATTTGATATATATTACATACATACATTATCTGTAACCGCTTATCCTCACTAGGGTTCCAGTTCATCGCAGGGTGATTTATATTAAATATATGTAATTTGTTTACATACAATTAAAACAATTAATTTTAAAAAAAGAAACTTAAGTATACTAAGTGAGAGTGATTTTAAAGTAGCCTTTCAAAATAAATGCTAGTTTGTTACTGTGAGAAATGGTCTTCAGAGAGCTAATGTGTTCAGATATGTTCAGCAGTTGGCTTCAGTTTAATCTAATGATTCTCTTACAGCCAGAGCTATTTCCACACTCCATTTCACTGCTTAAAACCAATCAAAATTGTCGATAAACTGTGCTGCGCTCGCAGGTACTCTGTTTAAATATAGTACAGATCTACTTAGAGAGCTTTATTCCTCCATTCTTTCTTCTTCACTTTGACAAAGAGTCTGCTATTTTTCACACAACCTCCTGACCAGATGGACAAACCATCACCGAGCTGCCGCGGCCTTTCAAACAGCTTTCATTTATACCCCTGTTTTACAGCGACAATGATTCGTTACTAGATACAAGGCCCGCAGTTACAGCTAGTTTCCCTTACTGTGGGTTTTTCTTTTAAACTGTCTTGTGAAAAGACGCGAGGAGAGAGGGAGAGTTATGAGGCTGAGAATGGACTTGAAAAATAGTCTATGAAAGTACAATAATGTGTTACAGACGCAGCTGTAAACTTGGTGACTAACCGCACATGTGTGAGTGTGAGGGAGGAACAGGGACACACCTACTCATCTTTGATGCTGTTCATAACAAGTCTGTTTTTTTCCTTGTTCATTTAAAATGCCTTTTTTTTCCGTGTGAGGAAAGCACAATTGGTTTGAAGAACATGGACAGTGAATCGATAGCACATTAAATTGGGAACTGGTATTATTTCTAAGCTTGCAACAATAACTCTTTTAGTGCATATCTCTTTTGACAGTTCCTTGAGCAGACAGATTGGTTAGGTGAGAACAGACAGGTTCCATGTGTTTCGGATTTGTGCTGAACTTGCTGTTTTGATTACTGGAGATTTGCTTTTAGAGGCAGCATGGAACTGTAATGCCACCTTTTCCAGTGTTGCTTCGCCTCCCCTTGTGTGTCTGTATGTTTCTGTTTGTGTTGTGTGTGATGCTAGCTCTCACTCTCACCTGCCACAACACCCGTTTCCCATCATCCAATCAACCTGCACAGGATAAACCAAATCGTTCAGTCCCCCTGGTTATAATCTTTTCAATGAATAAGAATTTTATACTCTTTCCTCTGTATCTAACAGCTATAATCACTTGTTACTTAACCGTTACAAACAAATATACATATGATGCAAATTTGTAGGCAAGGGACCAAGATTTTGACACTAGCATGGTTTCCATTTGTAGTCCAAGTAGTATTGACCAATCAAGTTTGAGTTGGCTTTGATTGCAACAGTCCATGTGAAGAATAAAGGTGCAATGAAATGTAATGTCAGAACAAATTGGCTATCATCTGACGAGGCTTTTTACTAGCTTACTTTATGTTGATAGGAATTGGCAGATACGCGTCTTTCTCCTCATTCTCGTGCACCAAGTTTCTAAATCAGGCTGCAGAGGAAGTCTGGATATCCGTTATCTGTTTTTCGGATATATCTTTGGGGTACGGAAACATTGTCCGTCGCCCCCAGAGTTTAAATCTTCGCCAGATGATGGACTGATTAAATGTTAATTCAACTGTTAAAGGCGGTATAGTAGTGCAGCAGTTAGCAATGTCGCCTCACAGCAAAGAAGTAGAGAGTTCATCAGTTCATCAATTACTTTAACAGTGTCATATTGCTATTTTTACAGAAGTAAAGGATTTGAATACTTCTCCACCTCGGCTTTTAACTACATATGTCCATTAGCTGATACTTCTACACAGACAGGCACCAGCTAGTATTCATGGCGTGGTTAACCCTTCATAACCATTCAAAGAAACACTTTCTTTAGACCTTGACTTAAAGTTTATCTTTCCTTACCACATATTTTCCTTTAGTATGTCATCACTCACCATATGCATAAAAGATGCTTCACCTGAAGGGTGAGAGCTAAAGATTGGAAACTGTTACCAACAGCAAAGACTTTGCTATTTCAACAGGAACACTCTGGATTTATCTCTGCAACCTTTCTCCCTCTGTGCTTGTGTAGAGGATGTTGGAATAGGTCAGGGTGGTAATATAATGAAAGCTTAAATAAGACACACACACACACAACACACACCTCTGCATTAACTCTGCCGCATGATGTGGCGCCACACTCAGTAACTATGGCAACGGCACTCTGCACTGCACCTCCCTATGTATATGCGTGTGTGTGTGCTTGAGTGTGTGTGTGTGTGTGTATAACTCCTCACTGTGTTCCCTGCGGACAGATTAATTCCCTGCCAGATTCATTCCTTGTCAACTTGCTGAAACAAAAAGTTTCTGTTTTAATTAGTTTGGTGCAGTGTCTCGCTTCATCTATCTGTATGGTGTCTCTCTCTCTCACGCACTCACTGTCTCTCTCTCCTCCTTCACTCTTCCTCTTACTCTCTAGTGTAATTAAAGACAGTCAGTGCGGATAATAGAACCGTAATAGTGTGTAATTGCAATAATCAATACACAGTGTATACTAAGGAACTTGCCATTCATCAATATACAGACATACAGAGAGGAGGCAGGGTGTCTCTTACATGTTATTCATGCTGTAGTTCATGTGTAGCTCATATTGTGTGTGTCAGTCATAAAATCAAAGATATATACATGTGCTGAGTATGTAGCAGTTGCTACAGACTGAAGGAAAAAAGATAGTGAGCTTTAGAGACGCTGGTGGGCAGATTTTGTTACCAGTGACAGGCTAGCTGTTTCCACACGTGTTCAGTCTTTATGCTAAGCTAAGCTAACTGGTTGCTAGCTGCAAATGACAAACTATTTCTTTAACACTGTGGGTTTTTTTGGTACAGCGGGTAATGTTTCCATAGTAAGAACCAAAAACTGGCATTAGGTATCCGCTCAGATTCGTAATTGTACTTTGTACAACTGTACTAATCGTACTAACATATTCTTTGATCATATACACTGTTGCCCATAAAGTTGGAATAATTAAAAAGACACATTCCTCTTTTTATTCCTATTCATACACATCAGGTTAATTGTGATTTAATTTTCTACTGTGATACGTAGTCAATATGTATGTCAACAGTGTAGTTTATATTCAAAATGTGGAAATTTTAGACTATATTGTTCAGGCTTAGTCTGTTACTGTGCCAGTTATTGTAATGGCACATCAGATACTAGCGGTGACTGCTACAGTCTAGAGTCTTTCTAGCTTTTCTAGAAGTCCAGTATTTTACTTGATTTTTGTTTCTGAGATGATGCTCATCTATTTTCTCTCAGCATATTAATCTGATTTGAATGTTGCCTTGTGAATGTTTATCATTGTTATCCAATGCAATGACAACCGCACTGTAAACAGTTATTCTTATGCATGTGCGCACACATCCATTAGTACATGAGTTTGCTTTGGTCTTGTTTACTTGTAATTTTCATATTTTATAAATATAGAAAAAAGTGACGTGCACATAGTAACAGTTGTCATCCTCGTCTTGGGTATTTAGTAGAAACTAATGCAGCATTTTGACATCCACAAAACAGTAACTAAGAACTTAAACAAGAGTGCTCAGATGTCTATCCACTGCGGATTCAAGTAAGTGGTATAATTATAACTTTCGTCTGTATTTACTTAACTATTCTATTCATCATTTTATCCATCAGTCCCACATGGAATAAAATGGGTTTTATTCATACAGCATCAGAGATCTGCTTCAAAATATATCACAAATTATTTAATTAATTCATTATTTCTCCTGTATGTTGAGAGTATTTCATTTTGAAACCCTCCATAGGATTTCTTCTTTCGAGAGCTCAGCCAATAATTTATGACACTATCACATTTATAATTGGTTTTACTGAACTTAATGATTTTACTCTTTACTTTTACTACATCAAAACAGTGGCCTACAGATGAAAACAAACATTTCAGACTGTCTCTTTCGTAAGAAAACAAACTAAGCTGCAAAGTTATGTAACACAGACCCTTTGGTGCTGAAAACTTTCAGCTGTTAGCTAACCTGTAAACACTGAAGGTGACAAGCCAGCACAGCAGTAATGTCCAAAAAAATCAAAAAGATAGAAGACTTATCCGAACAGAGGGGAAAGAAACACACACAGACACATATATATAAATATATATATATATATAAATAAATATATATATATGACTCAATCTTTCTCACCCTGTCATGCCACATCTGGCTTGTCCCCTCAGGCTTTGGGTCAGGCGGAGGGAGATCTCAGTAGGAGGAGGTGAACATGCCCAGACAAATACCCTTATTGGAACAATACTGCCCCCTCCAGGGTGGGCTGACCTCACCTGGGAGCCAGGGAATGGTTGCCTCGGGCAGCGGGGAGCTCCAGCTGGGTTGAGGAAGGGAAGGGAAATCAGATAGTTTGAGTTTGCGAGTTTGTAGTCATGTAGGATTTCAGTCTTTGCATGTGTGAGGGTGAGAAAGAGAAAGTGTGGATGTGTGAATGTGTGCACTTATTTTATATTTTCTTTGATTTTTTTTAAAGGTTTTGACCCTTGTTTTGACATTGGCTCCCAAGGGTGATGACAACAGTTTCTGTACCCCTTTTTTATGTCATCTAACACCACCCACCCCTATCTCTCTCTTTCTCCAATCATATCATCTCTAAGGCTGCCTCACCCTTTACTCTCGTCCTGCATGTCCACGTGTTTCTCTCTTTCTGCAGATGTTACTCTCTTCAGTCTGCTGCGCCTCCTCTCCTCTACATGTTGTCTCCATCACTTCATTTCACCGTCTCCCACTCTCTCGTCTCCCGTGAGAAGTGCTGAACTATACAGTAATAGCCAGAAAGAAAGGCTGGACCATGCCACAGACACACCATGTGTTAGCAATAACCGTCTTTTTTTTTATTTATACTATCTTTCTCCTCCTTTCATGCTCCATTTTCTCTCTGTATAGGATCTTTAGATTTCATGCTGTCATTCAGAAATCACTACTTGTCAGCTATTTTCCTCGAGCCTACTCCATTTCCATTTCACTCCAGCCTCTCTATGCTTTCCTCATCACCCTCTCCCCCTCTTCTCTCACTGTATCTCCTCGCTTTTACTGCCTCTTTTCCCAGCCTCTCATTTCCCAAAAGTTGTCACCTTCTACACCCACAGTCCACTTCCCATCAAATCAAGTGATCCACTGAATATTTCCTCTTCGTAGCGTCCCCAGAAACGAGGTCAGAGGAAGAGCGTCTGACTATAAAACAAATTACCGTCCTTGTCCCCCCCCCGACTGTGCCATGCATAATAAATGAGATCAAAAAGGGACATTTCAAAGGGCACGTGATGGCGGAGAAGAGTCAAAAGAGACGATTACAGCAGAGGGGAGAGAGACACAGGTGGAATATTGGGACAAAGGTTATGTGACGGTTGTGAAAACCCCCCAGGTGCCCCTGCTTTGAAATCCTTCACCCCACCATATGCTCAAGTTTTAATGAATTTGGCATCTTTTTATTCCTGGTAAATCCGAATTGGTGGAGTTCATTGAGCAGGATATGATGTAGAAACAGCCCACACTGGTGGATGAGAGGAGGCATGTGTTTATGTTTACCATAACTTTGTTTTTGTTTCCATAAAATCCAAACACTGTGAAGGTCAGTAAATGGCAACCCTACCTGCATTTGATGAAAAACACACGGCAGGTCGTAGATAATGCTCGGAATTATGCTGCTGTCTTTTTTTCTACATTGTTGAACCACTTTTACCTCTCCATATCTCTTTTGGCCGTTTTCCATTCCATCGAGTACTGCCGCAGAGCTCCAGTGACCTGCTCGCGGCAGACATACAGCAGACTTGTCTCTGCTTGTGGGCGTGTGTGTGTGTGTGTATATGTGTGTCATCTCTCAGTCGCAGCCAATGTGCAATATTGTACAACACAAGAAGACACATTCCACTGCTGTTCACTGCCTCACTGATGGAGGGTGTGCATTTATATTCACTCAGTCCTCAGAAATGAGCTCATAGTTCAAAGTCAGGAGCGGGCGAATACATTGTAAACTCTCTATTTTAATATTAAATGAAAAACACGAACGAGTCTGATTATATTCTTTTCTTACAAATGAAAGACAAACAGAGAACGCGCTCTGCAAGTACTGCCTGTGGAGTCACACCTCCATTTTTGTCTAAAACTACATCCCTCCATTATGATGAACACAAGCAGTGATTGATTTTGAGTTAAACCCACAAACACCGTGCCGCTGCTGTTAATTTTACTAGTGTATGTAGAAATGTGTATTAATCCACAGCTGAAAATAGTCCCCAACAAATCCTGTTTGAGTAATGTTTGGTAAAAAACTACAGTGCCCAGCTGTTTCAGGAAGTTATTTAGCCTTTTTGTAAAAAAATGTGTGGAAAGTGCATATTCATCAGCTGTTCTTAAAAATGATGTTGAAATATTGGGCTTGGGGCAGGCAGCTGCAGGGTAGGGAAGTCAGAAATAATCGAGTCTTTTCATAGGATTTTCTGAGAGTAACATAAATATTGAATCTTGCAGTCTTATCCTCCAAGGCTAGTGGTTTTGATCACCAGTACCAGAACTCATATTTTTAGATAGTATTCTTTAGTATCCAGTCAAAGTAAACACATTCGGAATGTGGGCTACTTTCATTGTAAAGTGATTCTCTTCCAGTACTAATGTGACTATACCGCATACCTGAATAAACTCTGAACCGTCCTTCACAGTCCTGCTCCGTTAACCCAGTTTAAATCCAGTTCTTCTCTGCTCACTAAAGCTGGATTAGGTTTAGCTGTGCAGAATCATAAGTCTTGCAGCAAACCCATGACCAACATGATAACCTTTAGGTGAACCGTCTTCGGTTTCAATAAATATTGCAATGGATCAGTACGAACAGCTGACCTCTGGATTAACCAGGCGGATTGCAAGATACAGAACTGCAACACTTTTTTTATGCTTATCTATATTTATCGCCGTGAACATAAATGCTAAATTCAGAAACTGAGTTACCAGAAAAAAAAACCTTTCTGTCATTTTCTACCAGATGGGTTGGACAGAGGTTGCCTGTTTTAAGCATTCACCTCAACACAGTCAATTCTGTCTACCCATCTACCCATCTCAAGTTTAATTGGCAGAATTTGATCTAGATCCCCATGCGTTTACCAGCAGTATCATTTCACAGCAAACACCTGGATTTACAAGTCAGTAGCTTAACCCCTCTGTTGTTTGTGCTTTGCAGCCAAACGTTTGGAATGCTAAGTGAGAGGAGTCTGCACAAGTCTATAGGATGGAGCGCAGCATGCAGGAGGCAGGCACCCTGGCTGATGAATCATGCAAAAATAACTAAACACTCAGATAAATTAAAATTAGTATTGAAGGGATATGCACAGTTACGAATTCTCTCCGGATGCCGCTTTAACATGTTCATTCAAATCCTGTGTGATTGTTGGAATATGCCGACGGAGAGAGATGTCTGAGAGCGAAGCATGACTTCACGCAACTCGATTCTTAAAAATTCTTCATCTGCACTGAGCTGTGAAGGTGATTACAACATTTCCATCAGCAGTAAACTTTTTCTGTCTGGGTTACAGACACATGGTTGATGCAGACAGAAACATATGTCTACCCCTGATGAATTCAAAAAGTTCAATGTCCCATGTCTCCTCTTTTGACCTCGTTCTCTGTCTCCCTCATCTCTGTCTCTTTGGTCTCTGAGAGGTCCAAAAGGCAACTGTGGACAGCTGCTGCCCTTTGACCTTCAGGGCCTGTCTAGTTCCTAACAATCCCACATGCATGTAAACTCTCTCTCTAGGTCAGACACATGCTCATCACTCCTGAGATACAAAGGGGTCGTCTTTTGTTATCAACAAACACAATCTCTTAGATGTGCTTGAGCTATGGAGCATTGATGATATAGAATTTAAAGTGTAGCTACAAGATATACAGACACAGACTGACTGCATGGTCTTTTAAAGTCATAACTCCACCTGGCTATAATTAACATAATTGCTGCCTTACATTTCAGTGTAGTCTGTATAAACATGACATTATGTCCTACTGCTAAATCACATGCAATCTTTGCAATCGGATATTGTTAATCACTGATTTTAATCTTCAGTTTGCAAACATGAAAATAACCTAAATATAGCCCACATAACCTTTTTTTTGACATGTTAAGAAGCTTTGTTTCTTGTTTCTGTGGGATTATTGACTCACATTCCTACATGTGTATCTGTAGTTTCCTCCTCGTGTTAAATATCGGATTTACTGTGACAATGTGTCTTCTTCAGCGCAGTGAAAAGAGCTGGTTTTGTTCATTATTTTGATATCCTTTGTCAGCTTCAGAGTGGTAATTGGACACACACTCATGACTAATTCTTTCAGCCCAGACTTCTGCAGCATCTCAATTCTCTGCTCTGGTGGGGCTTGTCCCAACAAACCAGCCCTCACACTGCAACCGCTGTTTTCTTCTGTTGCCATGACAGCTCAGTCGGAGACGCAGAGTTGCATGGTTTATGGAATTAATTTATCATGACAAGAATTGTCTGCGAGACGCAAGCATCAAGTGTATACACACCAAGGTTATGTATGTGAGCGGTGCTTTTGTCTATTTCCGTTTGGGCACACTGTGGCTTATCCTGTCTAGGTGCTTCTGTGTGTGTGTGCGTACATATGTTTGTACTGCTAAAAGGCTTGGCACAGAGCAGACCTTTTGTAGTTGGCAGCAGTGGGCATCCCGCCCAGCTTGTATGGTTTATGGATGTGAGTCAGAACTGCATTAGCCTGCGGCCGGAGAAAGACTGCCCATCTTCCTGGTGTGAAACTCCAACAAATGTGCAAACCCTGACGACATTAAACAGAAATTGATACAAGCATCAAATCTGTCTGACATGCGTGTCATGCTGTCAGTCTATCAGTAGCGACATTGATGCCAGGAGCGCAAATGAAATACCAGCATGGGAAAACAAGCCTCCGAGGCTGATTTCACGCTACAGCAGCAGGTGACATGTCCTAATCCTGAAAGTTTAATTGTAAAATGTTCTAAAGTGTACGTGGTCAAAGTTCAGCTCTGAGTTACTCATACCTTTCAGAGAAAAACACTCTACCATTTCTGTTTGAAGCTACAGATATTATTGTAATATACCCACCGATTATATGGAACACTGTATAAAAAAAATCAATTCTGAATTTCAGCCCAAAGTCTCAACTTTACATAATTAAAGTGCCATCACACAATTAACAGAGCGCCTTACAACCGGCGGGTAATGTTTGATCCTCATAACCTCTGTGATGGAATCAGTGGAGCAAAAAAAAAAAAAAAAAAAGGTGGTGGAGAAATTAAGATTTCAGAAACGCATTAAATCTGTATTTCATCAAATTGGAAGTAGAAGCTCGTTGAAAAGCTGCCACGAGGCATGAATGGTGAATGACCAATTCCAAATAGGTAATTATGCTCACTTGTACCTGCATTGCCTACATCACCTGTGGCCTCGACAGTAACACAGTATTTATGGAATTGATATGACTTTTAAGGAAATGGAACTGTCACATAAAAGATGTCTTCATAGCTTTTTTTTAATTTTAACCTTTTTTTTACCTGCATGTTGTGAGGAGAAAAGATGGCAAAGAGACTTAAACTCCCACTTAGAGGAAGCTTTTGTATAACCAAGGATGTAATTACCTGTGATTGATATTTTTATTGGGACTGTCAGTAAAGTTGGCCAAGCCATGGGATTCCACACATACCCACAGTAGCACACACATATATACAGAATATTTACACATTCCTTTTTGCACACATCTTTTTCTTCTTCCATATTTACTCCCAGTTCACCTGTTCAGCCGTAATAACCCGACTCACGCACCCTTTCTTCTAAACTCCCGATGGCTTTGTTAATTTACCGTGCTTTTGCTTGTTTTCCCTGCCTCTTTTTTCTTCCTTCCTTCTTATTTCTTTTCTTCTTTCTCTTGACTCCCAAATGCACATGATTGTTTTCTGGTTAGCCTACAGCACGGATTTAATCATAGCTCACTTTCGAGCCGGCACCTCTCGTGACTGGGGAGGATTTAGGCCCACTTGGAGAAGGAGTGCAATTAGCTGAGACAAGGCTAGTTAATCTTCCCCATCTGAATACCCCCAACAGGTCCGCAACACCTTTTATTTCTAATCACACCTGCTGTTCAAAGACAGTTAGGCTCGTTCACCCATGATGTTATCGAGCCAGGGAAGCTATCGAGACTTATGTAATGCGGTGAATGTTTACATTGTAAGGAGTTGGGTTGGTAAAGATTCATTAAGGTTATGAACTCAAACTGCAGAGTGAGAAGACACTGATGTGCAGAGAGATATGCGCACAGAGACACACTCACCTTTGACTGTTCAGTAAGAGTGGTCCTGATTGATGTGCCTTCCTGAACTACCTTAACATGTGCTGAGGGTCAGCAGCAGGGCAGCATGTAGCTCAGACGGCCCTGAGGCCAAACCAGAATATCCTAACTTTTACTCTTAGTCAGTAAACCATATCTCACGCAAATGGCCACATGCAGTTTAATTTGAACGACCTTACGCTTTTCAGCTGCTCTGCACTGCTCTACTGTAGTAACAACTTTAGAAACATTCATAGTGAGTCACCATAATATCAAATCAGACAGATTCAGGAGATTTACGTGCGCCTGGCAAAAATAAAATGCCACTTTGCTGACACTGAGCCCTCAGTCTTACAATTTCATCCACCAACGACAGAAAAGTAAACTTTTAGAAAGCAATATACTTCTGGGGTGTTGTATTTTAAAGCATGCACCCTTGTAGGATGGTGATGTATTTCGTGGCATCTGGGAATTATTCAGACATGAGTTTCTTATAGCTTTGAAGTTCAATCAGCCTGCTATGTCTCATTGCAAGAGGAGGGCGAAATGCTGGTTCTCAGGCATTCAGACATTCAATTTATTGCAGATGTATTAGAGGTTTGCACGGTCAAGCTCATTTCTTTACCTGTTCAGATGCTGGTTTAATTGGTGCAGTGTGTTACGTGTGCATCCGTTAGAAGGTTTTTTATGTTCTGCGCATGCAAATACACTTAGACACTTTATACAGATGCAGCTACAGCAGCAGCAGGAGTCTTCATCTTCATGTTTTTTCAGCAGTTCTGCTACCTTTGCTTGAGAATCTGGTTGTGCTGATGCATTCACTGTAGAAAGATGAATGGAGATGGAGGGGGCTTTGGCAGCCACTGTGAGAGGTAGGAATGGATGCTCTTGAGTATATATTACAATAACTTCATTGCATATATTGTTCCCTTCACATCCTTACACCATCTAGATCTGCATCTCTGCCACAGTGTGTGTGTGTGTGTGTTGAGTTATAGCATGTCAAGACTGACATCTGGCTAAGCCCTAATAAAGTGGTCACCACATTCCTGGGGTCCACCATTCAGGTGACCCAATGCTGCTTAACGTACACAACACACACACACACACACACACACACACACACACACACACACACACACACACACACACACACACCAACTGAAAAGGGCTTGTAAAACATGACAGATTTATCCTCTTTCCTCTCCTTTCTGTTTTGAGAAGGTGTTTGCTCTACAAGCTATTTTGTTTGGGTTTATGTGGGAGTTAAATACCTCAGGTATGTGGAGAATACAAGAACTCTTTTGACCTTGGCTGTGTTTGGTAGTTTGCCTATTTGATTTTTTTTTTTTTGTAATCTATTGTTAGGATGAATAGACTATTGTGCACATGTAGGGTACAAATGAAGTTTAAATCAAAGCAGGGATCTTTTTTTTAAAATCAGAAAATATTTTATCGCCAAGTGAAACAGCCATAAATAAAACAAGCTGTTAAAGACTGGGTCAGTAAACTGTGAAATCTTGAAAATTATGTGCGCCACGGCTTGCAGAGGTCGTCCAGGGGTTCATTTCTGTCTGCAAGCATGTGTTTAGCCAAGAAATCTTTAGTGGATTTTCACATTCATTACTCAAGGAAAATTCAGCTTACAGTATGATTGTGGGTAATGGCAGACTTAACCTCCGAGTCCTTAACATCATTTTACTGAACTGCTTATTTTGTTACCCTGAGGTTAAAGCTTGGCTGTCTGCGTCTACGCCTCCACACACTACACACATGCGCATGCATGCACTGTAGAACAGTAGCAATGCATTCCTAGCAGGGTCAAAGCTCATCAATAACCCCAACCTCTCCCCGTCACTCTACCTGTCATTCTCTTTGTCTGTTTCTTTGTCTCTCTCTCTCTCTATCTATCTATCTCCTCTCTCGCTCTCTCTCGCTCTCAGCCAACAGGTTACTGCAGCCTCACCCCCGCCCCTCTTCCCAAACTTTTCTGCGCTTCAGCAAAGCAAGTCATTCATTCACTCTTACACACATTCAAACACACCTACCTCTTCTTCCATTCAGATACAGACACCAAGATACACACATTGATTCTCACGTACCATTCAGTCGATTATCTCAAATAACACACTCTGCAGGAATACAATATCAATTTCAGACGTTGTTTTTCCCTGACTTGGATGAAACTTTTTGGAGCATTTTAAGGTGGTATTTTTTTCCCCCTGTCGATCATCAAGAGGTTACCTGGATTGGGAAGATAATGATGATTCACTTGTCTGCAGTGGTAAGTGAGATTGTGGTTAAAGTAATGGGTTTTGACTATGGCACTAAAATGGGCCATAGTCAAAACCCATTACTTTAACCGCACTTTAATGTGGTGCTTTACAAAGTAGTTTTGAATTCTTAACTGCCCAGATCCCCTTTGTAACAGGCTAAGTGTCTGGATTAAGGCCAATGCTATTTATACTGAGCCTTTACTGCTGCTCTTTACAGTCCAGTTTCTCCTTAAACAGCATTACTTATCTGATATTAGTACTTGATGTTTGCCTCTTTTCCTGTTGTCTGAATTGCCTTTTTGTGATAAGGTACAGCGATTGCGAGTAATGTAACTCAACTCCACAAACCATGAACTTACAAATATACATACTGTCCATGCAGTGCCGTGCAGACGTCCTGCATGCACATGCATGTATCTATATTGGCCATGGGCACTCTGCTTCTCTGCAGAAGACTACAGGAGCATAAAAACAAGATGTCATGCACTTCACACTCAGCTCTAGTGTATTCACGAATGACAAGAGCATACCAGGTTGTTTGTGTCAGGAGATTAAACTATGTAGAAGAAATTGTGGACCTCTCGTGCATAGACTTGTCTGTGTTGGCTGACTGCAAATGCAGAGTAATATTAAGCCCATATGCTGTAGCCTGTGAGCTGTGTGTACAAGTGTGTAAGCTTCTGTTTCTTAGTGTGTTTATTAGTTGTAGATCTGTATTTTATTGCACCAAAAGACATCTGCTATCATACATTGTAGTTTGAATCAGTGTGTGTGTGTGTGTGACTCTGTGTGTGTCTTTTCACTGTTACAAGTTTCCCCACCTACAGGGATAATCCATCCTGTGAAGTGGTGAGGTGGAAAATGCCATTATGTAGAAATAGCTGACATGCAGTTAGACTTGCGGGGCATATGATGTGTGAGTGAGTGAGTGTGTATGAGAAAGGAGATAGGGAACAGAGAGGGAGCATAAGGGCCAGAGACAGTGAAGTTCATTTTAAACACATTATTTAATCCTCCCAGGGCAGTGATAAACTAAAGGCCTCAGATACAATACATACACTGTCTCCTTAGTGAGGCTGGACAAAGCTTGTGATCCCAGTCTGGTATGAGTGATGGATTCAGTCCTGTGCAAGTGTCTTTTGATGTTGTCTGAGTATCTGACTCAGGCTTATGACATCAGACGCTGCAGGAATGTCTTGAGGTGTTGTTAGACAGATGATAAAGTCTTTTCATCTTTTTCATTTGGCATGCTAACGTGCTAAACTAAGATGAACATTATACCTGCTAAACATCGGCATGTTAGCATCGTCACTGCAAACATGTTGACATGTAGATGTTAGCATTTACCTCAAACCACCGCTGTGCCTCAGAGCTGCTAGCATGGGTTTTTAAAGTCTTAGTCCGCAGGGGTGGATCCTGTTTGAACTTCATTAAATCTTTTAAAACAGATCTGAATGCGCCGAGAAACACATCTATGTCAAGCTAAAACATTTGATCTTCTGCTCTATATTTGCACATTGCTGAACATTAGCATTCAGTGCTTGCGTCGGGAAACTTCTGACACCTTTGGACTGTGATAACATGAAAAAATAACTTTCAAAATTGTTTAATTAAATTAAATTAAATTAAAGTAAGCCATATTTTAAAAATACCACCGTAGGAAAGATACCAGACAGCGACTGTGTACTTCTGCACTTGCTGTCATTCATCAAAACACACACGTTTGTCCTCTCTGCACTTCAGTAATAAGGAGGTACGTGCAGAGACAGATCTGCATTGGTATGTGAGGTGGAGAGCGTAGTTTTTTGTTTGATATTAGAGTTCAGCTCCTGCCAGATCTCACTTCCATCTGCAGAGGTTGTAAACTAGTCAGCCTTGAGCCATTCTGGCTTTGCCAGGCCAGGTCAGATCACACCGAGGAATACTCTGGAATAAGATTCAGTTTCACATTGATCTGATTTATTTTTATGGCATTATCACATTAATTTATGGCTGTATTATGTTCTCATGATAAAACACTGGAAGTGTTGTATGTTAAATAGCTTGATGAATGGAATGTGACTCTTTAAAGCCAAAAGAAATCTGTTAGTTTTCGTCTCATGTGTAGTAGTTGAGTGAAGGCAGAGCTCTCTTTGAAGTTAAGCTTATGAATTTGCAAGAGCACATGTCCATACAGTACACACACACACACACACAGACTTAGGCCACATACACACCTACGTGGAGACGTGTGGGGGTTAGCAAGCTAATGTAAAACATAACAGCACGAACCATTTCCTAGATCACAGCTAATGCGTTGAACGTGTAGCTCTCTGATGGGGCTTCATTCACTTCAAATGGGATAATCCGTTACTGCTGCATGATTCCTTTTTGCAGTGTGTCATGCGCTGATTTAAGTGTTGGATTTACTCTACTTAGGCGCTGATTATGTTCACTTAGCTGAATGTTGTTGTGGCTCTTTCTGCTGATACATTTCTGTGGGTCTCAGTATGCATTTAAGGGATGGTTTTTCACTCACCACAATTTAGCATCAAGATCCTTGAGCTGCATTCGAAGTGGACCATTGAGCAGCACAGAATCTACAATAAGTTGCTATAATTGCGCTATATTTTCATACTTGCTTTTAAATATCACCTTCCAAAGTGCAGTTTCAATGGGAGATAGTATGCCAGTAAAGCAGTCGAAACATTTCAAAGTGTTTCAAATTGCATCCTCTCAGTGTAATATGCCAAGTCAAAAGCTGCAGCCTTGGGGCCAATCTCTTTCATGCTAACCTAAAGTTTCCTCTGTCTGTCAAGTAAGAAAAAGAAGAGGATGTTCTGTATCCCAGAGTGTTACTGTACCTCCATTTACTCTCACGGGTAGCTCATAGTTTCCTTTCATCTACAGTAGATTGCTGCAAGGAGCAACTGTGCTTTCACCAGCGACACTCATCTAAATGTATACCTGTCTTGCTGTCATTTCTTAGAAACACTACCAAAACCATCTCCATTCCCAAATCCATAACTAAACATTGATAATGTTCATTTCCTAGGATTGGTAAAAAGAAAACTAAAGTATAGTGAGTATCTTATGCCTTGCAGCTTAGAAGGGATAAACACGCTTCAAAAACAAGATCACAGTGAAGCAGAAATCAAAGACAGCCACATTTTGGATTACAGATACGGCAAAGTCAGGTATTTGTATGTGTGTCATTGCATTTCATCCATCTCTCCCATTTGACCACATGCAAGTTGAGATAAGAATTTGAGAATTCACATGGTTCCCACAAATTGCTATGGTGCCACAGTGCCGTGGTCAAACATGAAACACACACGCGAAACATAACAGGCATCAGGTGGAAACTGTAATTAGACACACACTTGTTCACCATTGTTGCCCGTTTTAGTAGATTTGCCATGGAGCTAAAAAAAATTTGAGCAAGTGTAAGGCAGTATGCACACATAACATTGGAAGCCATTAGCCATGCTGTCTCGGTCTTAGCTCAGATAATCACCTCTGCAGTGTGAATTCTAGAGTATGACAGGCCCTCGGGGAGTTTGGGTAATCCTCAGTCTATGACAGGTGCACATGGTCCAGAGGTTTGACCAGTCCAAACATCTTTTGCACCTGTGGACTCATACAAGAGCTTCCTTGAAGCTGTCACTCAGGACTGTGCATCTCTCCTCTTCAAGCTACTTTAACTGAAAGCTTTCCGGTAACTTCTGCTTTGATTTGTATCTTATCTTAGCCATAAAAGTTTAACAAACTGATTAATCATATTCCGACATATTCTCGTTTGACTTCTACAGAGTCAAAATCTTTCTACTGTACGTGGTGTGACAGCCCAAATGAACTGCCATAGTAATATGTGATGAGACGCTTTGTCTTACTTCTTCATGGCTTCATAATTTTAGAGAAATGAGTGAGTAAAAACTCACAAGTTTAATATCTGTATATGACATATCAACAGATAAAAACAAATAAGTAGCTGTAAAGTCCCTATAAACAAAGACAAGGCAAGCCACATTCAGTTTGAACAAATTTCAATTCAAGGAATGCCAAAAATATCAATGACGAACTGGAAGAACTATGTCAATAAAACTGTGGCACGCTTCCAGGTCAACCTGCAGGTTTAGTTTGGAAGAAATCCTGCCATGTAAGACATAATGGATTATTGTGGTAATAACTTTTAAGTTTAATGTACGATCATAATGTTTAGACTTCCCAATAACCGCTTTTAATAGCTTGGTTTCTATTAGACAGTTTAAAAGCTCTTTTGATGCTTTTATATCTGTGGTGACATTGGAATCTGTTATAAAACTATTTACAGGGAGGAGTCCTGTCTGCAAATGTACACTTACAAGGATGGGAGCATGTACAACATTAAGTTAACCTAATATATATTGGCTTAAATGATTACAATAACAACAAATAAACAAAAAAACACTTGGATTTATTTAGTATAATCTCAGATGTCAGTGCAGGCGCTTGCCAAAACCTCCAACACTGTATCACTGGAGGTAAAAACTCTTCGACTCTGCATAAGAGTCATGAGTCCTTTACAAATTTAAAAAATGGCTGATTATGTTTCATCTTTAAGCGCCTCTAATGACTTTTATTCCCACTCTCTGTTCACTTGTATACTTTCAGATAAGAGCAAAGAAGAGTTGGAATTGATGATTGTGGAGTGGAATTCAGGAAGGGGATTTGTAAAGAGAAGAACTGTGAGGAGGAGCAGGTGATCGAAGGAGGAAGAGGAGGAGAGAGAGTATGGGTCACTCCTCCGTGTGGATCTTTCTACTGTCCCTTTCTCTCTCCCATCAAAGTGTCACTGCACAAGCTGAAGGTAATGGTTGACATTCCTACACACTCAACGACACTAATTTGCCTCAAGGTTCCTACTCTTTTCGATGTAGCACCATCAAGGTTTTTCTTTACTTAACTTTTCTCTCACTTATTTAGTCATTCATTTATTCAAACTCTCAGTCAGTGCCTTATGGTGCCATCGGTTGCTCAATTCTGAGTCAAAGCCATATGTCTGATTTCCAGCAATGTGCACAGATCTATGAATTAGATGACTTGGATGCGTAGGCCAAAGAAAGGGCAGGTGCTCAATGAACACAGTCTGTGCGAGTGCTCCATCATTAAATCTCCACACTTGGGTTGGTACACGGAGCAGACACTAACCCAGCTCCAGTTTCTCTCCAGACTGTGTCTAGTCAGGGAATTTAAACATCTGCTAGCCTCATGTACAGTACAGCACTCTGTCTGCCAGCCTGTCAAACCCATCCCCCAGATACAGGTGCTATTGGAAGTCACCAAAAGGTCAATCAGCCAATCAAAAGTTAGATTTCCACCACCTGGAATGTGGTTGGCAGTAAAGTTGTTGGGCAGAATTATGGAAGGATATAAATAGCCCAAGGCCATATTTGAATCTGCTTCTCCTTTGTACCATTGTTCAGCACCATCATATTAAATCATATCACTTCCTGTAGCAACTCTTTAGGGTTAATGTTTCATATTACACACAAGAAAGTGGATGTGGTCAAATTCCAGTCAATAAAGCACCATTAATCAATAGCTGTATATTAACAAAGAATTAAAGGATGCTCCACATCTTCTTGGTTTCTAAACACAATTGTTATTATATAGCTAATAGCTAAATACATTTACTAACCGATGGGGCTGGAGCCTATCCCAGCTGACTTTGGGCGAGAGGTGGGGTACACAGTTCATCACACTTAGAGACAAACAACCATTCACACTCACATTCACACCTACGGGCAATTTAGTGTCACCAATTAACCTTTTAAGTGCATGTCTTTGGACTGTGGAAGGAAGCCAGAGTACCCGGAGAGAACCCACGCACACATTGCTGTGAGGCGACAGTGCTAACCATTGCACCACTGTGCTACCCCCATAGTAGCCATAACAACTTAATTGTTTTCGGCACTTGGGGGTATCAGAACACACTGACATATTACCTTACAACCTTACGTGTTAGCGAACACATCCAGCAGACATGGAGGAACATTCATTTGGAGTAGCACTTCTGTCCACAATTTAAACCAAATGTTCATTCTCTTCTTATCTATATTAAGGTCTCCACTAACTCCACTCTTTAGCAGCTAAATGCTCCACTATGTTCCAAGCTACCTTGTTAACTTTTTTTATTCTGCTGTTTGGTGCTGGGCAAATAGCCAAGACAGTCACAAAATTGCTCTGTAGATCTAAGATGGGGTTCAGAGTCAGGTGATAATTCTCTGTAGGTTTGTCACTACTACTGACCCCTTTCACATTGCACATGGTCGATTATCCTGGTGTCTATCTAAAAGTATCAATTAGTGCAGCTTTAAGGTGATATATCATATATCATTCCTCTGAAGAAAGTCCACATCAAGGTGGTTTTATAGTACTAAACATAGTACTGTCACTGCTATTATAAATGATATTATGTCTGTCTGATCTCTTTGTTGAATGTAACTGTTGTTGTCTTCATGTTTGTTTTCTTGTTAATTCTTTTTTGGGTGTATATATTCTGTTGTACTCTTGACATCATCAAAAATGAGGGCATGCACTCAATCATTTTTCAATATTTCAATATTTTATTATCTCACTAAATGCTTAATGTTGTCCCCACATAGGCTCATAGTTAAAGGAGATCTAGTCATCCGATACAAACATTTTTTATACTACTCACTGTAGTTAACAAAGGTTGGACTCGAAACAGGAAACAAAGATAAAATTTGGAGCTATTAGTTCACCAACTTCAGAAAGTGGATAATTCTTGTTTTTCCATTGTCATCAAGAGATTAGGGGGATAATCTGGGATCAGACTGTTAGCATTAACATTAGTGCTTTCACTGAGTTTATATGGCTTACATCTATTGCTCTACACCTCTAGATTTGATTGATATGTTCTTGCAAGCTGCATCTGCTGTGGTATCCACAGCTTACAATCAAACTTTATATACAACTTTATATTAGGAAGAGTGACACCCTTAAACTGTCACAGTCAACTTGCTAGTGTTTTATAGGGAGTAATAATTACGAGAGACACAAATCTAGAAAGGAGATGAATCAGAATCTGGACTTTTTTATTACTCAAAGTTCAAACATTGTGTATTAAAACATGACATTATTTCTGACAGTCACAATAAAGCTCTGAGGAGATGAGACAGTAGCTGGGCTAACCTGCTATCTCACCTTGTAGAGTGCCCACCCCACGCACTAAGGCTAAGTCCATACTAAGGCGACCCGGGTTCGTTTCCAGTGTATGCTAATGTTTTGCCTTCTCTCTCTTCACCCTTTCCTGACACTCTTCAGCTGTCATTGTGAAAAATAAAGGCATAAATAGTCCCCCAAAAACATACTAATAAAAAAAAAAGTAAATAAACAACAAGTCAGAATCTCAGCTGTCAACTTGATTTCAGCCAGCCGATTAGTAATAGACTATAAAGTTTTCAACACTTGTTTTCAGCTACATAATGTACTGCATGAAATTCAAATCCGAACCACAACATTATGAGTAGAGAAGTACACTGACTGGCTTGTTTACATCCACTGGCTGTCCCAACGGGGTGGATACATGACACTGGAAACAGATCCTGTGGGAATAAGGAGTATGAAAAATGTTGTCAATATTTGGTGTTTCTATCATTTAATATTTCTCTACTGCACTTTCCTGAAAATTACTGCAGTTTCTTCTTCTTATAGAGAAACTTTTACATTCATTTGTATGGATAGAATTTGAACCCGATGGCCCATCGAGTTTCTCAGGCGTGCTTGTCTCTGATGGTTTACATACTGTATTTTCTCTTGATCTTGTATGTAGTAGTAGTGCATCATTATTTCTTCGACTACTTCTTTCATGGCAGACCTTTCTGCAACGTGTGCTGTTGCCACTGAGCTACATCTAATGCGTAAATCAATGGTGGTCTAACACAGAGGTGTACACAACCTTTGAGATATCAGCATAGATAACCTTCAAGAAAACCATTCCTAATCCCTCAGCATGTGTTGTCTCCTTATCCTTGGCATGTGGTTCGCACCTGCCAGCCCAGACAGACAAACTTCTGGATAATTGATCTTGTTTTCCACTTCAGTCTGTGTCTGTCTGACAGAGACCAGCCTCCAGTTGCTTTTTTACTCAATGTCTTTACCATGTTACAGAAGTCTGTGGAGTAGAAAATGTATCCCAATAAATGGAGCAGCCACATGTGTGTAGCAGGGTTGTTGGCTGCCTGCTGTATGTGAGGCTCATCTCAGGGTGGAGATGATGAGCATTGTTGTATCCTGTCGATTTGCATCAGTGTTAAATCCCCTCAAATATGACGCTAAAGCTCCAGAATGTAGCACTCCAATATGGTATTACCAATGATATTTTGTTTCCTTGGTGTGTGGCCAAAGATGTATAGATGTGTGTGGGAGAACATAATCTTAGGTCGCCACAGGCTGGAGACATATGTCACCCCCAGTGAATCCTGGGATTGCAGCCAAAGGAAGAAGGGCGAGATAATAGAGGCGAGAAAGCTTTGTAATGAAATAGAGGATAGCAGAGAAGCTGAGTTATCACTTACAGAACAATCAGTGGTGCCTATCTCTTATTCACTAGTCTAATCAATGCTGTCGTCACTGTGGTTTATTGCATATGTAATGTCAGAATATTGACTCAGAGGGTGTTTGCACACGCAGCAGATTTCTGTGTCAAGTGTGTGTGTGTGTGTGTGTGTGTGTGTTTGTGTTTGCTGGTACAGTACTGTGTATCTCTGTGGGAATGTGTGCAGTCGTGTGCATCTGAGACAGACGTACAATGTTAATGTTAATGTATGTGTGAGTATATGTGCGTCCATGTGGCCAATGCATCTCTTTTGTGCGTGCCAGGCTTTTTAACTCCACATTAAAACACATCTGAATCCTGCCAAACACAGCAGATCCGTATGTTAAATGCGATTGTTTGCTTGAGCGAGGGGACTGACCCTGATTTTGGGTGTGTTTACCTTATTATTCTAAGCGTTCCTCATCACAGTACTAAAGTTTTATTGCTGGAGTGCTCAGAATATTGATAGTCTCTTTGGCTCACTTGTGTCTCATTAAAAATTCATGGGGATTTGTGTGGTGCTCTGGCTGCATGACAGAAGTAAGGGAAACAAAAAAATCTCAACATGATGGAACAAGACTGCTATCTGGTGGTGGGCATAGGAATAAAACATGAGGAATATGTCTTCATTACCGGTCCTTGAACTTTAAGTTTTAGTTGGATTTTTTCCGAATACATTTAATTATATAATTATTTTTTCATTCTTCTTCACTCAGCATGCAGGACGGTGGTGGACGCAGACATAGTGTTTCTGGTGGATGAATCATGGAGTGTTGGCCAGACCAGCTTCTCCAATGTCAAGGACTTCATCTCAGCCATTATCTCCTCCTTTGAGGGGAGTGTAGTGGGACCTGAGGGGGTCCGCTTTGGAGTCACAGTCTTTGGGGATATCCCGAGGTACAACTCAGATACAAACCCAAAGCACAGATTAACCAATCACCATGAAGACAGACTCATTTAAATTAACCCCAGATGTTTGTTACGCCAGAAAACCTTCCTTGTAATCCTTTATTTGCAGGATGCGGATTGCTTTGACGGACTACAGCTCACTGGAGGAGGTGCTCAGAGCCATCAGAGACCTCCCTTATGAGGGTGGATCCAGAAGGATTGGTGATGCCCTCCAGTTTCTGGTTGACTCTGTGTTCAGCCCGGCCATCAGTCGAGACCATGCCCCAAAGGTACAAAGCTTCAACTGGGGAGATGTGAAAATCCATGCAGGGTACCTGCATCTAGCACACCCACTAATTGGATCAAAGCTCAAAACAGTCTAAACACTTGAAACTGGCTATGCATATTGTAGGTTAATGTCAAACAAGAGGAAAGGTAAAAGGGGTCACGTTAAAGGTCCTTAAACTTCTTCCATGCACATTAAACCCTGAAGGGCTGAAATCTTGTTATACGTACAAAGTTTGGACACGCAAGCAAGCAACAGCGAAATGATTGAATTAAGATTACAGCCCACACTCCAAACACTGCTGCTTCCAGCTGGCCACCAACACGCATATATTGTGTGTTCTGGCCTTGTGAGAAAGGAAATGACTAGTAAGGAGTCTGTATTTGTACTTCAAAGAACATTGTGGAAAAGACAAACAAAACAAAATGGTCTACTATTTTCTCTACACTGTGAATCTGATTGGAATGAAATGGTCTTGCTTTATGCTTGGAATACAAAGAGCATGAGGGTATATCTGATAGACAGTTACATCTATCATCTCTGCTTCGCTTTGGTTTGTGGGAGAAAGAAAGGAAAAGGTGGCGACAATAAATTTCGCCTGTGCCGTCGATTCAACATGCTCAATCGGCTGAATGGCTGTCGATAAGGGACGATTGGTGCCAACAGTGCCAGACACACCGTAAAAAGTCCAGTTGATGCCTAGAGCAGTTATGTATCAAATTGGTACTGGTCTTAACTTAAACCTAAATGTAACAGTCAGCAACTTTGCTAAACTTGTCTCATACTGTAAAGTGCTTTGTCAAATATCCAAACGCTACTCCAACAGCTCTGCATTTCTGGCTGCTATTTCTCTGGCAGTCTAACACTGTAGTGTAGTGTCAGTATAACACAGCTGGTTAGCATTCCAATCATCTCTCTATCTCTGAGTGTGCGTGTGAATCATCTTGCAGCAGCACACTTGATGTGGGAAGGCAGAGAATAGAGGATTAGGCTGATATATTGAATTGTACAGCCGGAGCTGCACATGCAGAAGAGCGACTACATTCTCGTATTGATGCTTTCCAGCCCCCTTTTTCATTGACTGAGGGATGAACTTTGAATGAACCGGGTAAATTTTCCTTAATGGGCAAATTAACAGCCTCGGTTGCGAGCCAGCATCCTTGAATTCCACTTTGTTTGATTTATTTAATTATGTAATTAATTATGAGTTAAAACATGTCAAAATTCCATGGGGGCTTTTCTGTGCATAATGTTGTTTGCAGGGATGTTTGTGGATAAATCTCCGCTGAGACTGAGCAAAGCCAACACATTTCCACAACACAACAAACTAGATCAATAATAATTACAATACTATTACCGTTGTTACTGATCCTAATGTATGTGCATATAGCAGTGTGTGAGTAAGATATTATTATGCTTAATGATTTTGAATATGTGATATTTTTGCTGTCTCACTGCTGTTCAGATTGCTGTAATCATCACAAACGGACGTTCAGACGACCAGGTTGATGCAGCAGCCAGATCGGTAGCTGACAATGGGATTTCTCTCTATGCAGTAGGTGAGTGTGGAGCTTGGTATTGTGAATTCCTTCAACATCCCCACTGCAGCGGCCCCTCAGATTTTATCCAAGCTCTGCTGGCTTATCTGCAGTGTGTGCAGTTAGAAATTCATGTCCTGTACATTTGAATTCATCGGATTCAGTGTGTATATGCAGTGTGGTGTTTGTAAGTGTGTGTGAGATTCTTGTTTCTGAGCGTCTGGGTGCACTCATGCAGGTGTAGGCACTATAAATGTATGGGCAAACATGACAAGATCTACTAAATATGTATGTAAGGACATAGTGAGTGATTAATTCAGTTTCTATATAAAAGTGCACTTTGATACTCAGCAAAGCTCCTCTATCCTACACCTTTCCCCCCTCTCATGAATACACACAGCTGTGTGCCCTCAAGTTTACTTACACATATCTTACCCTCTTTCTCCTACACACATGCAGAAGCACACAAGCCCTCAACTTACTCCTCTCAGCTGGGAGCCGTGCAATAATTGCTGCTCATTAGCCGATGGTGTGCTAATCGCAGCCATTTTTCATTAGGCGATTCACTGTCCCCCCCATCTGCACCTCTGACACTGAAGCCTGCTCCCCTCGTTCATCACTCTCGCAGAGAAGCTTCACATGCATCTCGTGCACTTGTGCAAAACCAATATGCCCGTAGGGCCTGTGTAGCATTGATAACACAGATTATGTACAGATACACGCGTCGAAATGTTCTGCACACGCAAACAACTAGTAAGAAAACAAACGCACATTTATCTTTTTAATGTGCTGATTTCAAGTAACTGTAAATTACATAGACTTGCAACATTTGCATATGTTCAAATTATTCATTTATAACATTAAAACCGACCTTTCTAGCCCAGGTTGGGTCTTTATCAGGTGTTTGTCAGGGACAAACATGATGCCATCATTTGAGATAGGTGTCAGATTTAGTCTACATGTGTCTACGGTATGCATGTATATGAATATGTGCATCTTTTTATTATTTAAATAAATGATTAAAGATGACACAGCTCCCCCTAGTGGAAGTTATCTGGAGAAAATGCAAAGAAGAGAGGGAGAGGAATGACGCCATATAATTATTGCTCTGTAATTGGTATTCACTTTGGTTTCATTGTGCATTAGTCAAGCAAAATCCCACAGATATCAGACGTCCTGTCATAAATATACAGCAGGTAATTCATTATGGTAATTGTTTTTTAATGTTGTTTTTATCTGCTTGGCAAATATCAGTGGGCCAAGCGTACTGATGCTGTATCTTCTCTGTCCCACACACTGTCCTGCGATCAGGTGTTAGGGGAGCTGATGAGTCAGAGCTGAGGAGGATTGTGTCAGAGCCACGTGAGGAGCATCTATTGCTGGGCACTGACTACTCCCTCCTTGAAACCATCCTTCCCAAACTGTCCCGCAGAGTGTGTTTTACTGCCTCTGAACCACCACGTCCTGTGAAAACTTCCGAGCCTGGTGAGCGTACACACACACACACACACACACACACACACACGCACTATGAAAGCACAGCTCTGTATAAAAAAATTAAATTTCCTTAAAAACTTGCCCTCAGTCTGACAGCTTTTGCATTTTTATATTGATGAAGTCAATTTCAAACTAGAGCTCGAAAAGTATAATAAAAATGAATAATAGTTTTCTCTTTCTTCAATCTCCCCTGCAGCTTTCTCACTAAGATGGATTTATCTTTCAGACAAATTACACATCCAGATCAACTTGCATGTTTTATGTTTCTCTCTTTTTTCTGCATTAATTTTCTTTCCAACTCATCTTTCTGTCCATACTAATCCCAGTTGAAGTGCGTGTGGTGGGTCCGAGAGACCTGCAGGTTAGCGAGTTGGCCCACAGTTCCCTCAGACTGACATGGACCCAGGCCACGAGCGATGTCACTGGATATCGTCTCCTGGTTACTCCTCTCAGCTCAAAGGGACACCTCCTCTCCCTACAACAGAGACAGGTGAGGCCTTATGCTTGTGTATGATGATATTCATGTTGTTAACACTGTTAACCTTATAGATATGACATTGAAGAATTTGGGAACAAGGAGTTGTTGTACATCACAATCTTTTTCCTGACGATATTTTCTGAAGACTTTGATATGAAATAAACCTATGTTGCTCAGATCAAGCTCAGAATCTTTCATGATATCCAAGCATGATGGGGAAGGTCAGGCAGTGAGCTGAGGGGAAACAAGTGGGAATAATAACTGATGTGGAACTTATTAAAATAGCGGACACATGTATGAATCTCTCTATAGCAGGAGTAGGTTAACACCTATGTGAGCAGTGGTTAAAGTGCAGTGAGTCAGTAAGTTATTTGTGCAATTCCATGTGTGTAACTCTCCAAAGTTTGCGACAGTACTGCATGTATATGTGTTTTCATGGTAATACTGCGACAGAGAATTATGTTACGTGCCAGAAGAGTGTCTGAATTATGTTATAAGGAACAACCTGACATCTGACTTGAATATAATAGAGAAGAGGGTACTGGACATAAGTGTAAACAAAGCATAAGGATGCTGGTGATTTATTGAAGTAGACACTTATATGAGAGTAGTTTATTCAAGTACACATTTCAGAAGTGTATCTCTATCATTGCACTGTCTCTCTGTATTTCTCTCTTCTGCTCTGAATTCAACACTTTCTTGATCAGTCATCTTTCTCTATGCTTCAGCCTCTCTTCTTTTTTCTTGCTCACACACACTGAGCTTGTTCTGCTGTCTCCTGTGCATGTGACAGATCGATCTGAAGGCAGATGTGAGCACAACTTTGGTGACGGAGCTGAGTCCTAAAACCGACTATTCCCTCACTGTCTATGCCATCTACCCCAACCTCATAGGAGACTCTGCGACAATCACTGTCCAGACAAGTGGGTGTCACTTACACCTTGTAGAAAATACACAAATACTTCTGCACATCAGGTTTGGATTTAATTGTACTTAACTTCCCTGAACAACCATATTCTGTCTTTTAGCCCCTTTACCTCAGGTGTCAAACTTTCGTGTTATCGAGGAGGGTTTGTTCTCTCTGCGCCTGGGCTGGACGCCTCCTTTAGGGAAGCTCAACGGATTCAAGATCTTCATCCCAAGATGTATGCTAACATTACACCATGCACATATTAGTATTCACTTTAAATGAATGCATCAAGCATCACATGAACAGGTTGTTTGGGATGCATATCTCATGGGTATTGATTCTTCTGTATTTTTGCCCTGCAGCCAACCGACCAGGATTTACCTATGAGCACCTCCTTCCCAGAGACACATCTTCTCATGTGATTGACAGCCTGGAGGAGGATAAGAAGTACATTATCAGTATTTATGCAGTTTACCCCCAGGGACCAAGTGAACCGGTTTCAATAGTGGGCAAGACACGTAAGTTTAAAGACTTTGATTTAAACACCATAATTATATTATATTATAGCGTGGATAACTGTAATCAATTGAGTAAAATGAAACAAGATATAAGACAAGTAAGCAAGCGTGACGGTGTAGTACCTTAACCTCTCCACAGTAGGGTGATGTTGTTCTAGAAGAAAATACCAGCATTAGCTCTCTGACATACACTAAAACTCTCGTTTCATTACTTTCCCTTATTACTGTGATTCTGCAGATCACTAAATAAACTCAAATGAAATGTGTGATTTGCGTGTGTGAATTTGTATATATGTGTTCACGCGGGTTTGCTCCACAGTAAAGCTCGTACAAGTTCAGCAGTTCCTGGTCCAAAACGCCACCACAGACACTGTCCAGGCGAGGTGGGCCTCGGTTAAGGGTGCCACAGGATACCGTCTGACATGGGAATCCCCAGGTAAGAGGAAATAATCTTGGTCTGTGTAAAAGTCAAAATGTGTGATATTAGAGTTACAGTAAAGACTAAACTAGTCACTCAGCCGTCCAGTGCCTCTCTGCCTGTCTTTCAGACGGCCACATAGAGAACATAAACCTCGGGGACAACTTTAACTTCTACATGATCCAGGGCCTCCACTCAGGCTCTGAGTACACCATCACCATCAACCCCATCTTTGGAGACACAGAGGGACCCATCACCACCACCAAACTCAAAACATGTAACTAGGATCCTTGCTAGGAAGTAGAAAAAAATACAGGAATGAGTGGTTACAGCACTGTAGACGTAGGAAAGACTAGATTAGAGGATGCATAACAGCCCTCTCTGTCTTTCTCTCCGTGTCCCAGTGGAAAGCAGTGCAGTACAAACTTTGAAGGTGTCTGCTGTGAGCACCAGTGCTGCTGTCATCTCATGGAACAATGTCCCAGGAGCCACGGGATACAGACTGGCCTGGGGACCCACTCCAGGTGATTTACTCTCTCTTTATTCCTGTTTTGTTTATATTATAAAGTCCATACAATAATAAGATCTGGTTCTTCTAGTGATACATCTCTTCTCATATTGACTCACGTTCACTCTAGCATATAGAAAATGTCCATACATTCTTAAGAGACGCCAGTGATGTCCTTCCACAGCAAATATCAGGTGGTAAAGGGCGTTCGTTTTTGTATGCATGCGTGCCGGACTTTCTCCTGATGTTGACTTGCTCCCTTTCTCCCAATGACTGACTCACTCTGACAGCGTTTACAGTGGACACATCCATCCTGCGTGACAGGAGGATGTGACAGGTGGCATCGGGACTCACTTTGATGAAATACAAATGTTGTGGGGAAAAAAGGAGGAGGATGTTATTTTCCCAGAGGAAGGTGGTTCTGATGCTGTGCCAGAGTTCAGAGGAATACCAAGACAGTGATCATTTGAAAGAAAGAGTGATGTGACTGTACTGTCAATTTTTTATATTATTCTCAGAGTTTGTTGGTCGAGATCGTCCCAGGCAGTTGGCTCTGAATGGCAGCACCACAGAGTACCAGCTGAAGAATGTAGCCCATGATACTGAGTATGTCCTGACTCTCTATGTGCTGTTTGGATCTGTGGTGGGTCCTGGTATCTCCGCTACCTTCAAAACTTGTGAGTAACGGTATTCAATATCCTGAAGTACCACTGAGTATTTATTTTCACGTTCTTTCTGTGTAAAGTAATCTCATTCATCCAGAAAGTATCACACCAAGTCAAAATATAATGACGCTGTAGTGTTTCACATCGTCTTTGTTCGACTGACAAGTCATATGTCCGTTTTAATCACCATGCCTGTAGTTGTCACTTGTAGTATGTGTCAAAGAGCCCAAGTCAGCAGGGCTGCAAACTGAAGGCTTCACCAAAACTCCAAAGAATCCCAGTATAAATGACCAAAGAAAAAAAAAAAGAATCAGTTTCATTTGTCATGAATCTTTCTGTTGCATATTATAGATGAAATCATGTCACCGACGATGTGTTTACATAACAAATACTAAATTATTCATGCTTCATCTTCCTCTTCCTAAGCTCCGCTGGGCTATGTGTCCAACTTCAAGGTGACATCCTACACCAGTACCTCCATACATGTGGAGTGGAGTCCCATTGTTGGAGCTACTGAGTACAAACTCTCCTGGAAAACAGGTGATATGCCATATTTACCCATGTTTTTATCTGCTCCAGCTCAATATGGGGACTTTTTTTTTTTTTTTTACTATTTTTTCACAAGTAAATCAAGCAAACTTTCCATCTGTGCACCTGTCAGGCAACATCTTTGCTCATTTAAAGTCTTTAATATGCACTTTGTGTCGTGAAAGGTGGATAGGAATTGTGGAATTCTGTATGCAATATTGTGTTACGTGTGTCTGTGTACTTGCAGGTGATAGCAGCCCTCAGTCCCGTTACCTCGACCGCAAGGTTCTCTTCCATCGCATCGAAGACCTGAGCCCACAGTCCACCTACACAATCACCATCTGTGCGGTGTACGGCAACTCAGAGGGACCAGAAATCTCCTTATCTCAGCTCACAGGTACAGAACAGCAAAGAGGTCTCAGTTTATTTTAAATGATCATGATTCATCTTTAGATCTAAATAGCTCTGCGCAGCTGTGCACCCCATTGTAATTAAATGGGTAGGGACAGCGAAGTTCCTCATCCCGTGCCGCAGCACCCTTGTGGTGTCTCCGTTTGACTGACATGTCATGTACTTTGGTCTTCCCGTTTTAACCACAGTTCCTGTCGTTGTCACTTGTAGTATGTATCACTGAGTCCATGTTAGCAGAGCTGCTATCATTTTATCACTGTCACTGTCAAAGTTAGTGTGTCACACCATGCTCCAAGTGCCAAGTTTATTACACAAATGATAGGGTCTGTGTGCCACAATAAAGCCACACTTGATCATTCAACGCACAGATTTTGGTTTCATTGTTTTTGTTGTGATTCTTTGAGAACACAGAGTTATAGTGTAACATTAGGATACTAATTATTACCCTGATGTGGTCATATGGTGTTATTTTTCAGCTGCTGTCTCAGATTCAGGGCCGATCCAGGCAGTGAGGGAGGTGAAGGTTTCAGACATTGGAGTCAACTCATTCACTCTGTCTTGGAGGAAAACACCAGGGGCATCTGGGTACAAAATCACCTGGATCCCCTTCCTGGGTGAGGAACCTCATGTACACTCATTTGTGCTTACACTGCATGCATGTATGCACACATGGACACACACACATGTATCTATGTTCAAACAGATTCATGTACATGCAACAGAGTTTACTGCAAAGTGTAATCCCACACTCCGTTCTGATTAGTTTAAAGAGTTTAAAGCCAAAACCTGTTAAGACCTGACACCTATAACAATTTAACCGTTGCTTCACATCAACAAATACATCCCTGGCCAATAACATAGCAATTTTATTGACTATAAATATTAAATATTTCTTGGATATTTGTATCTTCATTTTGCATTTTTCATTTACAATAATTATGATGTTGCCTAATTGGTAATTACTCTCAGCTCTTAAAATTCACTGTTTGGACTCCTGTGACTCATTGCAATAGAGCTTTAACTGTAAATCAGTACACAACAGTACTGTTTCACACTCTCATTATCTCCACATGCTGGAATTGTATTATTTCCTGCTCTAGGCGGCGATGAGAAGTCCCACGTGGTTCCGGCTGCTTCCACCACCTTCACCATCCACAACCTGCGAGAAAGCTCAGCTTATAAGATCCAGGTGTCCTCCATGGTGGGCAGTAGGGAGGGAAGCCCAGTGCTGGTCACTGCACGCACCTGTGAGTCCTGTCTACTTAAAACAGTGAGGAACAGTATGAGATGTGCTTTCAATTAGATGTCTCAGGGAGATATTTATACAATTATATGTAACAAAAATTAATAGTATTTTAAATCAAGTAGTAGTATAGTATGTATAGTAGTATATCGAGTTTCCATCTTGAGGATTCTCCAATGATGTCTTCACTGATTTTTTTCACCATCACCTTTAATTGATTTGATTTCTTTTCTTAGACATACTGTATGACTGAATCCATTTTTTTTTTCTGTTTCAGTGGATCTTCCAAAAGTGAATGGCTTTGCTGCTCTGAACACCACAGACAGCAGCACTGTTCTAAACTGGACACGTGTGGCCGGCGTCTCTGGATATCTTCTCTCCTGGAGGCACATCTCAGGTCAGCGATGAAACACAACAAAGTTTCACCCTTCATTCAGCAGCACGTTAACATTCATGGTATTTTAGAAATAGTAGTTTATACATAAACTAAACTTTATGTTTTATCACACATGCATGAGATTTACAAGCTCACTTGACAGGAAAGACTAAAATGTATTTTAATAGGCAGGCATGTTTCCTGGAAACTAAATCAAGTTCTTCTTGTGTGTTCTTTCAGTGTTGGAGACTAAAACAGACACTTTGGGCCCTGGTTTCAGCTCCTTTAAGATCAGTGATTTACTCTATGGAAGAACCTATATTTTTACCATTCGACCTCTGTATGGAGAAGTGGAGGGCCCTATAAGCACAGTGTATCAGAGAATATGTAAGACAATACTTTATTGGTTTGAATCTCTGTTTGGCATACAATGACATTTTTCTTTTCTGCTCATTATCAATATATTCTGGTTTAATACATTGATTGTTTTGATGTTAAATGTTCTTTGCTCTATACTTAATGCGGGGCAAATGTCACTGCTTTCTGTGGGTTTAAATGTTGCACCTAAATTACTACTTTACTTTGCACACAAAGTTAAAGTGATGGATTTATTAAATGCCGGGGAAGCTTAATAAAACACATTGAGCCTTAAAGTTGTAAACCCACAAAGAGAAGTGCAGCTGCTCCCCTTAAAATTCCTACTACCCTAAAAATCACCTTTGCTGTATCCCATCTGTAGCAAACAGCAACCACTCTGCTCCCCTCCAGGGACCTGTAGAGTTTGATTTAGATTTTTTAATGAGTTATGTTATGGCTCTGTGCATCTCAGTGGGACCGGATCCTCCAGTGGCAACAGTCCAGTCTGTGCCAGCCACAGTCGCTCCTCATATCACGACTGCCTCCATCACCAATGCTACCATCACTCACACAGCCACCAGGACCACCCGGCACCCCATTGCTGTGCCACTGACTAAATCCATAACCACCAAGAAGCCTCCAGTTCAGCCAAGTGTCATTGAAGCTGCAAAGGCAGGAGAAACAACACTGACTGTAGAGACAACTGCTTCACCAAGACCAGGTATTTTAGAGAGATGAGTTTTGAGTTTTTATTATACACGTTAAAATGTGAATAAGTCTTTAAGCTTTTTGTGTTTTGTCAGTGTGTGGCAGGAGCAAAGCAGACATAGTATTCTTAGTGGATGAGTCTTCCAGCATCGGTGCTAACAACTTTATCAAGATGAAAGACTTCATATTCCGGGTGGCTACTTACTTCCCCACCGTTGGTCCTCAGGCCACACAGGTCAGTCTCTTAGTACAAACCTTCTTTGCTTTATCTTGTTCCAGATTGATACTGTGGTGATGATATGGCTTGTGGCGTATGCTGTACTTTCGTCTTTTTAGCTTTAGTTTGTTTAGTGTGTTGGGATAAATACAGACTGCGTAGCAGTGGATTTTAAATTATAATAGCTGCTTCAAGGTGGCAAACTGCTCTAGTGAGTCTCCTGTGCAGGCCAGTGCCATCAGCAGGAGCGCAATGTGCAATTCTTCCACCAAGTGAGCAGAGTCTGTCTCAAACATTGGCAGAAAGGATAAACAAGGCACAATGCCACATGGCATGTGATTGGCTAATTAAAGAGGCAGCCAAGGAAGAAACACCTGCCCATAAACATGCAAATATATGTATGTAAAGTATGTATGATTAGAACGAATGCTAAATGAATTAGCTTGAAGGGGCATCACATTCGATTTAGCAAAGGTAATGATGTTCTGATGATGTATGTTTTCTCCATTAATCTTCTCTCAGATAGCCGTGGTCCATTACAGCGACGAGCCTCGAATTGAATTCCGCCTGAATGACTTCAAAGACAGAAACTCTGTGCTCAGGGCGCTCAGAAATCTACGTTATGTTGGGGGCAACACCAGAACAGGTTAGTGACGTCCGGCCTCTGTCTGCCACCTGTCATCAGATGGCAGATTAATCCTATAACACTGTGGACATTGCTGTGGATGTCACAGCTAGTGGACGGCAAATATACCGGCTTGGTCTTGCTAATATATAGACGTTTTAATGCTGACTGGTGCCACAAAGAAGACATATATCATGTAAGAAAACATGCACAAATCAAAGTTACATTTAATTGTTTCAATAAACGTCACAGAGATTTATAGAAGAGAAGACCAGTTTTTAGTCGAACTTCACAATCACCTTTTAAATGGAAATTATTTGTCATCTGTAATTTGTTGTTATAATTGAAGATGTGCATTGCTTACACTCCTCTACATGGTGCACGTCCAACAGTACTGTTCAGACAAGTAATGTAATCCTAACACTTCTGTGTACTCTCAGGAAAAGGCATCAGCTACGTTCTGCAGGAACTGTTCCAAGAATCTCTGGGAATGAGGCCGGATGTGGCCCACGTTCTGGTTCTCATTACAGATGGCAGGGCCCAGGATAATGTGGTGCCACCCTCCAGAATTGCACGTGCTCTGGGTCAGTTATTATAAAGCCTCCAAAATGGAGAAGTTTTACTGTAACAAAATTTCACTGGATATGTGATTAACAAGACAGGTATGTACCTGAAGGTTTCACTTGGATTGTCATGTTTTGAATCTGTTTCTCTCCAGGTGTCAGTGTCCTGGCTGTTGGAGTTTATAATGCAGACATTGAGGAGCTGAATAAAATAGCAGCACCCACCACCTACAAAAATATCTTCTACTCACCGACCTTTGATGACTTCCCTTCCATAGAGAGAGAATTTATCAATAGCATCTGTAGTGAGGAACTCCTCTCCGAGTTTAAACTGCACGACGAGGCAAGACAGAAAACTTTATTATTACATTTAGATAACACACATTAACATATTAACACATATACTGTATGATTGCATGCAATTTAAGCCTCAACAACTGAATTAAGCTTGTTTCAAGTCACTGAAAACACCTATAAGACACAAAGTGACTGTAAACTGTATTGCATAGATTCATAATTCTGACTCGTAAAGACTCTGTAAGAGGGAATCTACCAGATCTACCACTTTACTCTATATCATGTCAGTTGTCCATGATATCTTTGACCCGTCTGTAAGGAATACTCTTTCCTTGTTTCCATTTCAGTCTGCTCAGTTGGACACCCCAACTGAAGACCCAGAGGAGCTGGATAAACCTCAGGGTCCCTGCTCCTCCCAGTGTCTTAAGGTCGGTACTTCAGAGACAAAATCCTTCTTCTCTTTTTGACAAGACAATTGACAAGACAATTTAACATAAATATGCACAAATAAAGTGTCTTTTCTCACATTAATGATGGTTTGATCAACAAGTTCCTCTCTTTATTAATCATGTCGTTGCTTATGCAGGGCCAGAAAGGGGAAAAGGTGAGTTAACTGAAATTTGTTAAAGATTAAAATAATTCAGAAATCTGTGCAAAAGCTGTGTTATTCATTTTCAGTATACTTACTCTCATTCTTTCAGGGAGATGGTTTTGGTCTCGGAGGTTTGGTATGTTTTCATCAAGTTTTCTTCTCTGCATTATAACAGCGCTCGTTACGTGATAATACGCACACTTTCCACAGTCCTCTCTCAGTAATTTAATTGTTAGAATAACCAACAGCCTTTCTTTGTTTATGTAGAAATTTAGGCAAAGCCCTGGACAGTTTAATCCTTTCACTTCTTCCAAAGGAGAAACGGGCGAAAGAGTAAGAATGAACACACACACACACACACACTAACATCTGCTGCTGTCTGCTTGGTTGTATCTGTCATACATTTGATTATAAATGCAGCTAGAGTTGTTTATATCTGGGGCTCCAGCCCCAGCATGACCCTGATGAGTGGTTACAAATAATGAATGGATGGATGGATGTTTATATTTGGTCCTGCAATATAGAAAAAAAGTAAAAAGACACATTTAATTGAATTTCCCAAGCGTCTAGTGAGGTCATCAACAAGCAGTAGCCGTAATTACAAATCAAGGGTGACTGTGACACACATGCGTCACAGTCACTGACAGAAGAACAAAAATAAAATAAGATTGAGACTCACAAAGTCAATTTTTATCTCTCATTTAAAAAAAAAATGAGTCCAGTGATTTCAGCTGGAGTTCAAAATAGCTTTATTTTTGTGTTGTTAAGCTAATGTTATTTCTTTTTACTTTTTTTTAAAGTCATTCCGTTCATTTCAACATAAAAAAACAGAAGAAATCAACAATTAACACCAGAATCGCCATATTAAAAACCTTGTTAAAATAATGGCACGTGACAGCTGACAGTTGTAAATGCAGTCATAAAGACACAAACTTTTTATAAAATGGAAGCAACCCAGGACGATGAAACGCAAATCTCTACCTTGTGTTGGGTATAAAGAGATTCATAGATGAATACATCTGGAGATCCACAAAATCTTCTGTGTTTGTAAATAAATGCAGATTCGTGAACTTTTCATTGCATCAGATTTAGAGAGCAAATGCCCCAGATGTGCAGTGCTGAGCTGTTCAGGTGTACAGGTGGCCAAACATCTACAGAAATATGTAACAATTGGTCAAAATAAGATGCGTGTTTACTTCCATTCCTTCCAAGAAATCAGTAAATGTTAACTCTACTGTTCTGCCCTCATGGCTCCACTATATCAAATCATTACTGTAATTACTTTTTCATTTCATCTCATAACCCTGCTGTGACTGACTGTGTGGGTGAGTGTGGCTCTGCTCTGTATGTCTATTATTTCATCTTCCAGCACAGACCATAATGTTTTAATATGACAGGGACCTCCTGGAACAGATGGTATACCTGGGTTGCCAGGACGACCAGGAAGAACTGGCCCCCCAGGTTCTGCCGGCCAACGGGTAACCGAATTCAGAATAAACGAAACCTCACACTGACTTGATTAAAGCTTATATCATTTAGGTCAGACTCTGAAAATTATATTTGTTGTTTTGTTTTTTTCCAGGGTTCTCCAGGCGTTTCAGGTGATATGGTAAGATCGAAATGACGCACTGCGTTACGTCAACTGTTTAAACTGAGATCATATATATATCAAGTCCTGTAAGTACATCAAGTATACACCTTTGTTGATGTATCACCTGTTCCATTGTGGTATTATTCTTTTATTTATCTTTTATTTTGTTTTATTGGGAAAGGCAATATCACATACCGTAACCTCTTTTGATATTTGTACATAAAATTCTAGTCTTTGTGGGCCGTAACTCAGTCCTCAACTCTCAGCTCTCCATCTTCACTTCACGGTGTACATATCCATTTGTAACCTTCCACATATATATTTGTAATTTCATGCCTATGCATACTTCTACCTTAATCATTAATCAAACTAATTTTATTGTGTCCTTTAACGTCAGACAGGAAGTCTTTATTATTATTTTTTTTAGTATTTGGGCAGCTTTTTGCCTTCATTCAATAGAAGACAGTGGAGGGGACAGAAAATGAGGTGTTTAGATTGTAACGACCTTTGAGGCACATTTGTGATTTTGAGCTTTATACTGTACTTGACTTGGCTTGAGAGAAAATTAAGCTTACATGCAACAAAGATCCCCAGAATTACAGTTATTGTACATGATCAGCTTCTTAAACCCATAAGGCCACCAGGACACATCACCATTAAACATTTACATGCTCTACGCATTGATCAGAATAAGGATTTGTTCAGTATTGTTTGTATGTATTCATCTAATAATCTCCCTCCATGGCAGGGTCTACCTGGACTCCCTGGTCCAAAGGGGCAGAGAGGAGAGAGAGTAAGGCTGACGTGCATTTCATTTTGACTGATTGCTTCCTGCTGAGATTTGAGCTCACGATGCAGTTGTCTGTGTGTCACTCAGGGAGAGCCTGGATATGTTATAGCTGGCACGGACGCAAACTTTGTTCCTGGACGAAAAGGAGAGCCCGGATCTTCAGTGAGTCTTCAATAACAGTCTTTTGGAGTTTTTCAACACTGAATTTCAGGACAACTCAAATATTATTCACTACATGTTACAGGGTCCCCAAGGGCCTCCTGGTGTTCCAGGGGTCAATGGAGCTCCTGGCCTACCTGGCCAACCAGGACCACCAGGGTCACCAGGAATATCTGTTAAGGTAACATGGATCAGTGAACACTGCCATAACATAATGATGTCTCACTATTTGTCTGTAATGTTTAATGTCTAAGGTAACAGACATTTTTTTCATGGTAGAAATATCACAGTATCGTCTTATATCATGTAATGTCAGACAAACCTACAGTATTCTGTTTGAAGTGTCATAAAATGGTTAAACATGTTTTGAGAGTGTCAAACACAGTTAACCAGAGCTGTTTGCACTTTGTAGGGAGATCCAGGGCCGGAGCCAAAGTAAGTATGAAGTCTGCTTTATCCCTTTATTTGTCTTTTTAAAATGTTTCGCTTGAAAATTTAATTTACAGCATAAATATCATGCATCATAAATCTTGTCTACTTCGAGTTGTGCCTCGGAATTCGTGTCTGATAATACTTTCATTATTTTTGAAAGGGTTTACGTGGGAAGCAGGGCGTGAAAGGAGACAAAGGAGAGTCGGGAAGAGATGTAAGCGCATCTGTGATAAAATTATTAGAAGTGGCAAAAAAAAAAAAAAAAACATTGCACAACACAAATGAAAGATTCAAAGATGCCATCTGAAAAAATAATTTGCATAATTTGAAATGTTTTTTCTCTCTCTCTTCTCTCTTGCTGTCTCTCACACACAAACTCTGATACACACACACACACACACACACACATATGCAAACCACTGTAGGGTATTGCAGGTTTGCCCGGTCCCATTGGCATTGATGGGATTCCAGGTTTACCGGGTCAGAAAGGAGAGAAGGTATGATTGTGTGATTAATCAAGTGACCAATCTACAAGAAATACATGACTATAAGACTAGAGTAACCTGATAAATATTCTGTTTTTTTGCAGGGTGAAGAAGGAATTGGCATACAAGGTATTCAAGGTCCTCGTGGAGAGCCAGGAGAGAAGGTACATCACAACGAACTTAAGTTTAATCTTATATATTAAAATGTCATGTGTTCAGTGTCCACAGTATGACAGAGTGGTTTCTAGACAAGACAACAACCTAATCGTCTCATGGGGGACAGATTGTTAAGAATAGCTCTTATGCATTAATATAAAATCCAAATTTTGTTTCAGTGTTTAAACTCTTGTGTTGCAGGGAAATATTGGCTTTACTGGACCAGTTGGCCCAAAGGTAACAAACATGGTTAAACACATTTGAACATAAAGTAGTCTGTTTATTCTGAATGTGACATGTTTTTGTTAACATCAAAAGAACCTGTTTGTAGAATAATATCTGTAATTTAATTTATCTTTTAAGGGTGATCGTGGAGAGCAGGGTATCCAAGGAGTCATCGGACCTCGGGTGTGCAATTCATCGTTATCTCCTTTTTAATAGCTAGCCATGCCTTCCTGCATATTTTAACCTCAAATATATGAATTAACTTCAGCTTAGTGTAATGAGACGGAGCCAAACCTATTTAACTAAGATTGAATATTGTGTAAGAACCACTGAAGGATTCAGAACCAGTGATTTATTTTACATGCAGGGAAAGAAGGGATTCAAAGGGGAGCAAGGAGACAAGGTGAGTTCATCCCACACATACATCCACTCTGTCTTCATTAGGCTGAGAATATTCGCTTTATAATTAATATAATAAAGTGAACGAGTCAGTTTAATTCAGCCAATAGTCAGATTAATAGCATTAAAAAAATTTCAGTGTTAAATCAACAAACGTTTTTGTCTTTCAAGGGAGAACAAGGAGAGGTGGGACCAGTAGGACCGCAAGGACCCACAGTGAGTGAGCGTGATGTATAGGATGAAGTCTATTGACATTACTCAATCTGTATATACTGTACATATTTAAGCTACTTCAAGTACTGAGACACATTGTTCCTTACAAATATTGAAATACGTGTATATTTTTGAACACTGGAACATCATAATTTCCCTTTAAACCAACATAATCATAATTTCTTTCACTTACTCACCTGAGTAATTCACCTCATATTAAAATCTGTTTTCTAATTCATTTTTGATTACAAGAAAAGCCCGAGGCAGATGCAATATATTTATTTGGGACCAACTCTGAAAATGTCTGTTTTCTGTTGTCTCCAAACAGACATTCAGATTGATAAATGATTGAATGAGGGAGCCATTTTGTTCTGGGTTTTGAAGATTAGGGTCTATCAGAGATTGCTATGATTGCATATGACAATGAGCCAAATTGTCAAACCTCAGTGGGTATCTTTTGTAAACAGGCCATTTTGTCCTGCGTCACAGATTTTTAATTTGAGACAGCGGTGTCTTTTTGAAAACAGGAAAAAACGTCAGAATGAGGATCATTTTGTTTTTGTCTTCTACAGTTTCTACAGTGTTCATAAGAGACACAACAATAAAGATGTCAGAAATATTTTTCTCTTACCTTTTTTTTTCTTTTCCAGGGACTGACAGGACCGTTGGGGTTAAAAGGAGATGAGGGTCCAAGGGAGTCCCTGGAGATCCTGCCAAGGGTGTAAGAAAACTATTTCACTCATGTAAACTTCAGAAACAGAAGCACTTGATACTTAGTACTCTTTTTCTCATCACAATAGATCATTGGCCCAACTGGAAAAAAGGGTGCTAGGGTAAGTATCCTAGTAACTATCCTATTTTTATTTTTATTTATCCAGGAAAGTGTTGCCATATTTTTACACATCAACATACAGCTGCAGTTATCAGAAAGGGTACACTTAATGAACAGAGCCTTCTTTGGGTCCGTCTTATTTCTGAATTCAGGTGATATCTGTAGGCGATGCAGCAGTTTGAATTCTGATTCCTTTGCTCCTTTACATAAGTACACTTTAGTTATTTTCTCCCCATTTCTTAATTATATTCCAAGTCTTTCATGTTTATTTGAGAATTAAATCATTGCTTCCAGGAGACTGGCTGCTGTTAATGGTTTACACAGATTAAGTGCTTCAGTGTCTAACTAAACAGAGCGTGGGTCATTTCATACCCAGTCTACCAGATATGAAAAATGAGAAGCTAACTGTTTAGCTTAATGCTGGGGACTGTCTGATCTGATGGTAATTGCAATTTTGCTAATGGTGCTCATGGTCTTTTTCAATTTGAAATAAATGTCCTAACCCAAGCATTCACTGTCTTAATAGTATTATTTAGTCAGATGGAAATATGTAGAGCAGCCTGAGCAAAATATTATAATCTTGGAGGCTCTTCCCACCATTGAGAGTAATAAAGATGTCCATCATGGATGTGTTATATACCTAGATAAACAAGACCTACAGAGCCGCAGTGACTCATTATCGCCTCTTGATGCATAAGAAGTATTACAAGAAAGTACAGGCTGAAGCTAGCTTGTTAGCATGCTAAGTTCAGTCAATGTTGAAATATATTAGATGTTCACATTTCCATTTTTTGAGTTGAGTTACAAAGTTAACATATTATTTATTTTTTTTAGAATTCGTTTCACTTGGTTATCCACAATTATATTTAGGTTCTTTGTGTGCACAAACTTTTTGTCTCAGATTCCTGCAGGGCTCTCTGCAGCTCAACCAGTTAGAACGATAATTCAAAATATATACTTGTACATTTCTACTGATCAAAATGTCCCCTAAGTAATGTCTGTTCCAGTCAGCTATGGGCTCTGATGTTTTTGCAACCAACTGCTGATGTTTGACTCAACCAATGAGATTACTCATGCCTCCAGAGAAGCAGTGCCTCAAAGAAATATTTGTATAATTTAAACTTCAGTACTGCAGTGGTCTTCATCTCTGAGCTGCTCGACTACAGATTTGGACTTTGAGAAGTTGTTCTCGAGGAAAGTGTTACTCTCTGCTCTGGTTAGCTTTTCCTAATTAGTCCAAAGTCTTAAACTCTAAGTTGTTTGCTTGTATTTACCTTAACTGGCTTAAAATAAGACAGTCAGCCAGAGGGATTCTCTTAATGTTTCATTCTATTGAGACATTGTTAATTAATTGTTTAGGGTATTGTTTCAGACTTAGACTCAGTCCTCTGGGTCTGCATATCAAACACAATTAAGGTTTTCTCTCATTAGCTTTTGCAGTGGGATTGAATGCTCTGTTAAATGGGGCCTCTGTAATCTCAGTCCACGGGTACCAAGTGAAGAGTTTTGTTTTGAAACTGCTGACCAGGATCGTGTTGATTGATTCTATGTATGTGTGCACATATTTTCTTGTTTGTCAGGGAGACATTGGTCCGGTTGGCCCCACAGGACCCCAAGGAATAAAGGGTGAACAAGGAGACAAAGGAGATAAGGTTAATAATGTGAAATACTGTCTGATTCACTAATATAAGACGAGAGTAAAAAGCTGTTAGTGTATATACGGATATGGGTATGGTTTGTTTTGATGTGTGCAGGGCAGTCCTGGTTTTGGGATTCCAGGACAGCGGGGACCAAAGGGAGAAAATGGCGAGAGGGTGAGTCACCTGAAAACATCTCTCCTTTACCCTTAGTGTCATCATATAATACTGAAGTGGTCATTGTGATTGTATTTATGTTTTATCCTTCTTGTTATTCACAGGGAAATGTTGGTTTGTCTGGAAAACCAGGACCAAAAGTAAGTGAAAACTGTTTCAATTGAATTTTCTGTAATCAATATTGGGACATTATCAAATGGTCAAATGACTGTGTAATGTACACACACAGGGACTTATCACCTGACTTTGAGTTTTTAGCATCTTTCAGCTCATTGTTTTGGTTTGCTTTTACCGCTCTCATTGACCTTGTTTCTAGTCACAGCAGCTGTTTTCAATTTAAAAAAAAAGGGGTTCAAAAACCCTAAAATTCATTAAAACAGAAGTTATGTGTTTGTTCAGGGGCACGACGGCTCTAAAGGTGACAAAGGAAATGTTGGGTTACCCGGCAATCCTGGAGAACCAGGACTAAGAGGTAAAGATGTAAGTAAATCTTGAGTGGCTGTTACAGCAATGACACAAAGTTGTTTGTACAGTACAACACAATTCAGATGTATTTTCTTTATAAGGGTTTATTTAGATAGGAAAATTAAAGATTCAGCTTGTCTCCTTTTAGAAGATATTTTTATACTTTATGTTTGCACAGTATTTGTATTGTAATATTTGTGACAATTACTGTTGACTTTGTGTATAGGGAGTACTTGGATCGAAAGGAGACCCAGGAATTAAGGTATGGTCATGCTTTTGTTTGTTCTGTTGGTCAGTGATGTTGAGGTTAGCTAGCTCAATGAGGATTTATAATACTTATATATTTAATAATATATATAATCCATATATATGTACTAACTTTATGTGATACTGTTGTCTTTCACAGGGTGAACAAGGACCATCTGGAGAGCCCGGTGACAGAGGAATTAGGGTATTTATTTAGTGTTTTCTGAGATAGAAATATAATTAAAGCAAAAAAAATAATATACATACAAACATACCAAAACCTAAAAACAACAACAAAGACAAAAGCTGTCTGAAAAAAATGTTTGAAAGCTATTTAACAGAAGTTACAAAAATTGTGTCGAGTGCAATACAAGTCTGACTAAAGGACTGTTCTTTTCTACTCATCATCCAGATGATGCAGTGATCAAGTTTGAGTTTTCCTTGTTCATATTACATTTCTGTTTCTCTTCATGCACAACCTCCAGTTTTAAGACTCTTGTGCTGAGAGGTGCCACTTTATCTCTTTAGTTAAGCCAAATTTCACAAGCTCTCCTGTATGCTCGGACTTCAACTGATCAAGTCATAGCAGTTATATACATAATGATAACACTTTCTCACAGCAGCGTTTTATTTTACATGTTTGAATTTTATATCTACTGTAATGTCACTTGAAGGCTGTTGATCTAACTAGCTGTATCTCTTTTTAATTCCTTTGTTAATATTGATCAGGGTCCACTTGGGTTACCAGGGCGACCAGGGGACCCAGGAGAGAAAGGAGATACCGGCAAGCCTGGCGTAGTAAGTTCCATAAATTTTATTAAAAGAATATAACTACACCCTAAAATATATGTTACTTTGTCCTCTGTGGAAGTTAAGCCTCAAACCTTTCTGTTCAGTTTATTTTGGAGAGTCGATAATAATTCAGCTTAAACATCAATGATTCAAGATAACCTGTGATTTTCTTTTTTTGAAGGGTGCTGATGGAAAGAAAGGTGACAAAGGGGAGCCGGTACGTTTGTATTCGCCACCATCTCCTCTCTCACTGATGAACATGTTTATTGTTTCTCCTGCTTGACGCCTTCTGATCATTCTTCCGTGTCACTCACCGTCTTCACAACCTGCTATCATCCTGTGACTTCATGATTTCTCTTTTGATATATTCAGTAATTAAGTTTGGCTTTTTGTGTGTGCCACCCTTCACTGCGCCGCCTATTTTTTTCCTTTGTGTTGCCAATAAGGATTGTGTTTAGCAGTGTGACATTTCAGATTTTAACTGTTGTTTTTTTTGTGCTCTTCTTTTGATCATGCTGCTATTGTCACAAAGGGAAAACCTGGACCTCCGGGAACACAAGTAAACAAACCACTATTATCATTTTTGACAGCTTCTCATCAGTTCAGCCATGTTTGACGTTGTAACGAAGCTCGTAAAGAACAAAGAAAAAAACATCACTCTCCCTTGCTGGAAAATGAATGTCTGCTCCCAATCAGATGAAATTTTGCATCAATTAGCAAGTTAACTTTTGATATCTCATTTTGTCCCACCAGATTGTTGCAGACAACAACGTGCTGACCAGAGTGATTAAGGTAATTTAAAGAATAACATGCAACATGGTTGATTTCATTCATTTCTTTTAGCTTTCATGAGGGAATTTATATTTCCTCCTCTTCTTTCCTTTAGGGTGACCAAGGAGAGCCTGGTGAGCCTGGTTTGAGAGGAGAAACAGGTCTGCCTGGACCAAGAGTGAGTATCTTATTCACAACACTATCAGATGCACGCTGACTACGACTACCATCAATAGTTGTGTCATCCCACAAATTATCACACAGAGCCAAGACAGTACCTATAGCTATTTTTGACATTTCATAGACTAAACAATTAAATTATTAGCTGTTTAATAGAGAAAACAATCTGCAGATAAATAAAACAGTGTTTAATTGACAGTCAACCCTGTCAACCCTGTTTGTACATCTAATTGGAGTTTAAACTTTTGTAGGAGAAATTAATAATTATGCTTCCTGTTATCTCTCATTTGAATGTTTGCCTCCGCAGGGTCCAGATGGGAAACCTGGATTACCAGGAACATCTCTGGTACGTGTATACATAATTTCAAATGACATTTATTGTGGTTATATTTGTTAAAAGACCTGTATGTGTTAAAATATAAAACTGTTTTCTTTGCAGGGTGGTTCTGGACTTGATGGTTTACCTGGAAAACCAGGAATGAAGGTTATACAAACAGTTTGAGCAGACCCTGTGCACATAGTTTTGCATTGCATTGAACATTTACAGGATGAATTTACTCACAAGATGTCTCATATAACTGCAGGGTGACCAGGGACAGAAAGGAGAGCTTGGTCTGGTGAGTGCACCGATGTTTGTTTGTTTTTTTGTAACATTATTCTGTAGACAGTTATTCTGTTCGTACATAACTGTATTATTTTCTCAAACATCAGAAACAAAGATGTTATTAATTTCATAAAATGATTAGCTGTTCATCACTAAAGAGCATCAATAATTCAGTACAGTTCTGAGACAGATATTATGAGAACTCATCTGATCTCTGAATTTGTGACTCAAAAGCATGATACAGAAAAAATCTGACACAAGACAGTTTAGTTTACTTAAGTTCAGACAGGCAAGAGTCAAAACCAGCAGGAGGCAAACAAATCTGACAAGGAGCATGCAGGGGAATCAGAGGTCCAGGTAATCAGACCTAGGCAAACGCTCAACAATCAGGTGGAGAACGAATGAATAACGCCAGTATAAATACTGACAGACTAATGAAGGGATGAGCTGTGGGTGAGCGAGTAGATGGGGAAATCCCAGGTGAGGAAAATGAGTTGATCAGAAGGGCAGGAAGTTGACAGAACATAAAAGCTTCTTCTTATGTAGTCATGTGAATTACAGAATATTATCTCACCTACACAGACACATTAATGAAAGGAAAAGATAAGGTGCTGTCATGGTCTTTGAATCTTTATGCATTTAATTCAGATTTTAATTCATTATAGATTTCATTTTTTTTATGCACCCGTGCAGTGTTTTATGTTTTTCTCGTGATGCGTTATGTCTGTTTTCTCAACTTTATCCTCTGATTCTGAGCAAACCTTCATTTAACTACAAATTTTACAGTTGACATGGTTTATAAACTTAAGCTTGAAATGTGCAGTCAAAAAACACAAATGTCTCAAAGTAATATAGTTTCATATTTTGTTGTTAAGCCCCATTAAATCTTCTGATTAACAGATCAAGGTATTTTTTCTCAGCTGTGTGCAGAAAGTAGAAAAATGCAGATGTAAGTGCAGAAACTGGTGCTGCCTCATTGTATAAGACTGATGGGGATCTCGGGTGATGTCCTAAGTCTGATAATAAATACAAAGAATATTTGGCTACTGGCTCGGTCCCAGATGGATTATGTATGTCTCTTATATATATGTCTCCTTAATTTTTATACATCGCCAGCATAAATTTTGCAAGACTCTGGTTTCTTTTAGTTCTGGCTCACCAGAGATATGACTAATATAAAATGGATGAAACAAGGAGCAGAGCAGAGACTAAAAGCAACACTAAAAAGCTTCATTAATCAACTAAATCAAATGACTTGTACACTTTCACTGAAAGCCATAGGCTGCTGTTTTCAGTCAAAATAAAGAATAAATCAACTGCAAACAAAGTTAGCATGCAGCTATTTAGCAGCTAAAAAGTCAGATATTTCTTCTCAGGAGCTGGTGGAGATAAACACAGTGCTGAATATAGAGTGAATATTGGATTTGCCAGATGACCAGAAACATGATTCCAGAAAAATGTTAATATTTCTTGATGTATGCCAGATCTGTAAATAAGCAACTGTTTGTTAACGCATTTGACATTGATCCAAATTAAAACCACGGTTACAATAAATATATATATATTCACTTGTCACAGCAGCTCATATACACAAGGTTGTTTTACTCATACATACTTATTCAAATTACTCATAAATAAGAATTTTTTTTTTTTTTTAAATCAAGAAGTCAGAAAGTCATGCTGACAGCTGTTGGTATGAAGGACCTGTAATAGCGCTCCTTCTTACGTGGTGGGAGTAGCAGTCTGTTGATGAAGGAGCTGTTTAAGGCGCCCACATTCTCATGCAGGGGGGTGAGAGGAAGTAGAAGTCATAAAATAAAAGCCTCTTAGGGTACAGTCCAATAGTCAAAAAAAAAATTACCACCTAAGTCCTTTCCTAACCACTTTTCCCTGACCTCGATGGAAAACGTCATGAGGTCAAAGAAAGGAGTAAAGCAGGATTCATAAGGAGTGAGGAGAGGACGACCGCAGTATCTGTGTAAACATGCGTTTGACATACTTCTTCCTGTGCGTTCGTTTTTACATTTACACGTAACTCTCACGTGGACAGATGTAAGCTTTTACAAGTCTTTTATCACAGAGCTATGACAGAATAATAATTGGAATAGGAGAAAATAAAGTGAAATGACATTTGGTTTGAGTGTCGAGCTGAGCTTACTGAACTCGGTGCTCTGTCAATCTCAATCATACCAGGGTTGGAGTGGATAATGTATTGGAATTGAGCCAAACTTTTGTTCGTGGAAACTGTCCAGATGGTAGCCCAAATTATCCCAACCAACACAAAACAATGTTTCACCCTCCTAATGGCATGAAAAGTAGCCAGACTGTGCAGGAAAAACTCTCAATCTGGCACTGGTTGGGAAGTACGGTGTCTTGTTTACAATAAATCTAAAATCTGAACTGTTATGTTAAAATATTACATACATTGTTCATTCATGTCATGCCAGTAATTTAATTATTAGATACTACATTTTATTTTAAAATTTCACAAAATAATCTGCACGCTCAGTTTCTTTTTTTGACACTATTTATTTGAACCAATGTTTGGACCTCACACTGTTGTTTTTGTATGTGAGCAGAAGGGAGATAAAGGAGACCAAGGCCGCGTTGGGATTTCTGGAATGCCTGGTTTACCGGGAACTCCAGTGAGTATCACTCTGAATCATGTTGCCTGCGGCTAAAATATTTAATATCCATCATTTATATGTTTCCAACGGTGACAGACAGCACTGGAGTTTAAATGAAAGCCTATTATAACAAAATATATTGTTGTGTCAGGTGTGTAATTAGCATGAGCCTCCTGGTTTTCTGCCATCATAATCCATCTGAAAAATATCTCCAGAGATTGTTTTATTTCCTCTGCTCTACAGGGGAGACCTGGCATTGATGGGAAGAGGGGCCTGCCAGCAAAAGATGTGAGGAACATTTTCATCTAACAATTACAGCACTATGCTGTGTGACACCAACTGGATTACTTCTATGTTTAACATCTTTGCTGTTTTGACATTTCTCAAAAATTGTTGTTCTGAACGTGCTCAAATCAGAAATGTATTTTCTTCTCACAGGGGGAAATAGGACCAAAAGGAGATGATGGCGAAAAGGTTCTTAAAATTTATTGCAACTGACAAAAACATTTATGAAGTATTACAAGTGTTAACTTTCCTCTCTTTCTAGGGGGAAAAGGGAGATCCGGGTGCAAATGTAAGTGGATTAAAGATGCAAAATAATAAAGTTATCTTTGCGAGCTTGCAACTTTAGAGCGTCTTTCTTCCTTCACAGGGTAAAGATGGCAGTAAGGGGGAACCAGGACCTCCAGGTCTGCCTGGTAAGCAGGTGCTTGTCACTTCAGAGGTAAGAATAATAATAGGAAAGCAGATTTCTAGTTTTAAATCTCTTTCTGAACTTGGAAACTAGATTAAGCAGTGTATTCGGGGTTGTACCTATAATTACACACATTATCATCATGGCTCATTTCTGTTTGACGATGTTTCAGAAAAACATTAAGCTAGGTCTACCTAGGGTTGCCTGGCAGCTTTAATTTACAGATTTTTATGTGGATCTGTTCTCAGGGCGCCACCATTGACGAAATCCGACAAGCATTTCCAATCCCAATGGGTCCTCCAGGAGCTACTGTGAGTTTGCCGCTTACACACAGCATGTTTCTATATATAACTCATGAATAATTGCGCAATATTTCAGCTGTTGCATGGCATAAGCTCTGCCTTCATGGCATCTGAGTCATCATTCAGCGTTGACTATAGTGCTTTTATTGCTTTTATTGTGGGTTGTTCTGTGGACAGATATGGCAAGCTTGATGTCATGCATTGTAGATGCATGTTCCAATGTCTTGCTCCTCTGTTTTTGTGTGTTTAGGGTTCACCGGGAATGAAGGTAAGATGGTGATGGGGTTTATACTGAATCTCAGTCATAAAAAAAACAGATATATTGGCTCTGTAGCTCATTTGTTGGGCTTTTTTTTTTTTTGCAGGGTGATAAAGGAGAAACAGGTCTGAAAGGAGACAAGGTAGTTATCCTTCAAAAACATGTATATGAACATGGAAATTACATCATTTTCACTGCACTTACTTGAATGTTTCCATAGGGTGATGCTGGAGCTCCTGGGAAATCTATCCAGATGAAGGTGCATACACAATTTAGTAATTCCTCCTTTGGCATACATGTTCTCAGTGTGAACAATATGTAAAATATATAAAACATATTTCCCCTTTTCTTTAGGACATTGAAGTGATGTTTGAAGCCTATGGCATAAGGGTGAGCTCCGAGCATGACATCGTATACATTTTTAGGTTGCTAGAATTTGTGATCCAAGTTTGACCTTCTCCATATTTATTTTTCCCAGCTGCCTTTGTTGAAGACTTTGATTGACAGGCTGCTACAGGAGGGAATAGAGGAGCTGCTTCATGTGCTGGGCACCTCCAAGAAAATAAAAGAAAACACAGAAAAACACTCCAACATCATCACTGAGTACACAGTACGTAAACTCTAGGGGAGAAGTGGGTGATGGTTGTTTGTGTTGAATTTTGAATCTTTATTATTTAGCCAGCACAGCAGCTGGCAGGTTAATCTAGTGTATCCATCAACTCACTCGTCTCCTTTGTGTCATTAAACAAGACGCAGGGCAGTAAACAGAATTTTCTGTTTGTTTGAACAGAGTTCAGTGAAGTTTGACCTCACCAGCCAGCCGCTGTCAGATTTGGACACCATTGAGGACCGTGATTTAGATGGACAGCTTCCAGAGTCTTTGTCAGTCGTAAGTAACCACAAAATCTCCATCTTGAATGTTTAGATTTTATTTTTCTAAATAAGGGGAAAGAAATCTGCCTGTAGGAGAATATTAAACATGTTTCAAGAATCTCTAATTCATTTTATAATCTGCTGAATCTTGTCTTGTCTACCAGGAACAGGTAGTATTTTCTCACCCCTGTCCTCAGATTTTTTTTCAGAAAAGTCCTGAAAGCTCAATATTTGTGTAAATTATCCTGTTTAATTATATTTTCACTCGCTGTACGCTGTATATTGTGACTAATAGATGCTACAAGTCCAAAGCTGAATTTTTCCCTCACTTCCACTATGTCTGTTCTCTGATATAAAGGACCTTTTAAATGAAACGTTAGAGGGCCCTACTTTATGGTCTGTCACCACACTGAACGGAGAGCAGGAGCTGGACAGGATTGAGACCAAGTTAAAGGGATCCAGAGAGAAGGAGGTGGTAGACGGGGACAGTGACGGAGGATCTTCGCTCAGAATTAATCTGACTGTAGTCAATTCTACTTTCAATTATACTATGACCCAGGAGGTAAGGACATTTTACAGTGAAGTATGCCATGCCATGCTAAGTACATTAAACGTGACTCATTTTATTGTTTACACAGAGTTGGTTTAAGACAATTTTTCCATAATATTTGAAGTTGAAATAATATAAAACATCCATTTTAAATGTGATCACAGTGGGATCTTATGCTCTTGATAACATTTCATTAAAACTCTTTACCATCATAAATACAGAATAATAATAAACATTGTTATCATCCTTAAAACCAAAGATAATTACGCCATGACAGGTTGTGGTATCTAACCTGAGGCTAGTTTTCCGTTAGCTACGTGTTCAGTGAAAAACTGCAAGTATTGAAAACCTGACAAAAACCCTCATGCAGATGCAGTTTGTGTTGTCTAGTGTTCATGTTTCTGCTGCTGTCCTACAAAACGCTAAAAACAAAATGATGCGTGTCAGACGGTTTCAGGGTTACCAGAAACTGTGGTGGAGACTGTTCTCCTCAGTCAGGAGGACTCTCTGAAGAAGAGCTCAGGACAAAAGAAGAAGAACAAGGAACGTGTGAAGGTAAAGCTGCCATGGAGATGTTATTGATGACTGGATTTAACCCTGACTGATAAAAAAAAAATTAAATTCAACACAAAATACATATTTTTAAACCAGTGTAATTATGTTTGTCTTAAATTAAATGTAATATTATTAAAGGAGCACACTGGTATTGCATGTTTTAGCTCAACCTTCCTACCTTCCTCAGTATGTACTGATTTCAGTTAATGCCACTGCAGTCTGAAAATCAAACTACAGAGACGTGACACTTGCTTTTCTTGTCGTTGTTTTTAACAAAGTTAAAGTATTGCTGTATGCTAAATGCAGATGTGAGTAGAGACACACAGACATTAGAAAGATGAAGCCACAAAATGTTCAAAATGTTGTTATTTCATTTATCAAATTTGCCAGATTTACAGATAAAATTACCATTACCTGGAAGGTATTTATTCAGCAACAGGAGTCAATGCAATGACACCAAAAACCATCATCAGTAATGTATTTTTAATAAATGAGCTGAAACATGCAAAACTGCCGGTGTGCTCCCATACAAATAGGTCTAAACCATTTGATAACTTTAACACTAAGGGCTCCATCTTCATATAAAGGTATTGCATTCGTTTTTGATATTCATTAACTACTTATTCTCCTTTTAAATATCTCCCTTAACTTACAGTACCAACTCATAGTTTCATACTTGATCATCAACGTCTGAAGCATGAGAAACCTTTATCTTTTTTCTCTCCGACTGTGAACTTCTTAACCAGGGCAAAGGAAATAAAGGACGACATAAGAGGCAGAGACAACGCCTGGTAAATGTCCTTGAAGGGGTCAAACTAAACATGAAATCTTCATTTTTGTCCCGACTAAATGAAAACAAACTAACACAGCCGTCTCACCCTGCAAAATTTAAACACAGTCTCTGACACTGGCTATTGCTAACACGATATTAACATTATTTATGTAGAAATAACAGCTTTAGAGCTGAAATGTCATAAATTGATCATAATAAACTAACATTTTTAAACATAACAAACAGAATTAACAAATGATTGTGTACATGGTGTGGCTAGTAGAACTAAAAGCATGCATTTGTCTCAGTGTCCATGTGCTTCTCATTACATTGATAACACGTTTGAACATTTTTGATTAATGGGTTGCTTTGTAATCGCTTGGCATTGTTGTCTCCCAGCCATTGACAGAAATGATAAATTTTGACGCGTAACAGTATCTTCCTGTAATTATTGCCATGTCTCCTTTATCTGAAGACAAACGAAGAGGACAGGCACGACGAGGAGGAGTTTCATAACGGTGAAGAATACAGTTACGAATACGAGGTGGGCAGCTGCTGCGATGAATAACTAATTCATGAACTGTGGGAAACTTCAATTTAAAGTGATGATTGATGACGTGGGATTGTTACAGATTTGGAGCATTGTCGTAGGGGGTGCCTTCTTATTAACAGACCTGTCAAACTCATAATCAAATTGCCTGCTTTTTTCTCTTTCCTTTTTTACAGCAGTGTCTCATCTGTGCCCACACTAAACGCTGGAGAGAGTTGATTAATGACACACCCACTACCTGAATTAATTATTAAAAATAAATTAGTTTGTCATCACAGCCCACCGCATCTGCTCTGCACATCATCAGCCGGAGTGTCTGTAGGTGTTTAAAAGTTATGATGAAATTATTTTCTTTTTTTTTTTACAAACAGGAAGAACTTTACCCAGATGACCCCTCTGTCTCTCAGGAGAGGAGAAACAACAGACAGGTAAATTTGCTTCAGACAGCATGCTGTCATCTAATTCATCTTGAAGTCCAAACAGATGAATTCCCCCATCCAGTGGTTAAAAAGGTGAAAACAAAAACTCATTCACTGCTGCAAAACTGTACTTGATAGAAATGGAGCTGAGCTGAGTTCAGTTGTGTTCTGCTTTGTTGTACCTGAAGATTAATTATAATTTATGCTGTTTTTCATCTTTGTAGGAGGAACAATTACCCACACACGTTCCTGCCCAGTTAGAAATCTCCAGTCGTCCTCTAACAGCCTCCACAGACAGAGAAACAGATACTACAGTTCATGTAATTACAAAAACTAATCAAAGTTTTGGTTTGTTGACAGTTTATATCAATTTGAAGTCCAAGCAAAACGAAGTAGTCGAGTCAAAATCCCAGATCCTATCAAATGTACATGAGTCAGACAGAGACATAATCAATAAACAAACTGAAGTTTGAACTCTTAAAATAACTCTTTTTAGCTAGAATCAGACAGAACATTAAAGCCAGTTTGGTCTCATAATTCATGATGATACATATATATCTATGTCTATCTATCTATATCTATCTTTCTACAATGTCTTGGTAAGTCTCCCTTCTTGATTTTTCTTCCTCCAGGTCGTCCTGACCACCACAGAGCCACCGTCTCAACCCATGGGTGATACAGAAAAGGTATGGAGGGCAATCCAGCCTTGTTGCTTCTTATTCAAAGTGTAGCATATGGACTTTTACTTAACATTCGCTTTTGAAGTGGCGTGCTTCACTGTCACATTCTTATCTATCTTTTATTGCTCTGATCAGGATGAAGAGTCGCTGCCTACGCCTCCCGTCACAACAGAAGAAGCAGACAAGGTAAAGTGATCTTAATTGAATGTTTCTGAAGATCCTTGCATGCCCTTGAATGCAAATCTTTTTTTTTTATTATTTACTATTAACACAAGAGGCCTGAAATTGATGGGCAAGTGCTTGAATGAAATGAAGGATTGGCTTCTCATTCTCCCTGCCATAATGTATAGAAATACATAAATGAACCATTCTTTTAAGCACTTGCCATCATATTTCAAGACTTTTTTCTTCTTTCAACCCTTTATTAAAATTTCACCAGTGCAAAAAGGTGCACGTTTGTGTAATTCACCGACATTACCAAAGCATGAGACAGGACAGCATTTTTGAGCAGCATGGTTTTAGCGACATTTCTCTGAAGCTTGTCTGAATGGGAATGAGCAGAAGTAATACCCTAGTCCAACTCTTCAGCAATGATTTACTGGCAAAGAAACAATTCCAGAGAGTTACTTTTAATACTTTCTCTCTCTCGTTTTTTTAAACAGGACATCTCTTAATTCCCAAGAGACTGTGACTATAGAGTGTTAAGCATTCATAAGAAAGCACACACCACATGGAGAGTGTGAATAAACTGTGAACTGTTTTGCTGGTGAGGAGCCCTGAACCTGACCAACGTTTCATGAGGGAGGACTTCTTTCCACACAGAGACGATGTCGCTCACCCAAACCTATGGCCAAACCAAAGTTCATATCTTGTTTGAGGGCTTTAACGAGTACATAGAGCTCTATAAACAATCAGGCATCGCTGTTAAAATATCAGAATTGTTTCCTCATGTTCAGATTATTTTCCATTCTTTACTTTGTTCCATGTAAATGCCAGTGTAGCCTTTACGTTACTCACTTTGTCTACAACTCCTAATTTATTTATTAAAACATATATTGTAACAAATAAATATCACGTTAGATAAAACACGACGCTTTTGTGCCAGCAGTTTTAATACATTTCCTTTTGACAAGTTATACTGACATTTTATTTATTGAAACATGGAAAATATCTTGTGTTATTACTTAACCAAACATCTTTGAACACCAATGATATTATTCAAAATGTATTGGTACTATAAGCAATTTTGTAGCCAGGTCAAACACTCTTTTCACTGGTGAAATTTTTCTCTGTTATTACAATGTTTTGTCTGTGTTTAACCTCTCTGTGCATGTATCCCTCAGTAAAAGTTGAAATAACTCTCTAAGCAAGTCTGTGTCTTTCTTTCTTACGTTTTTACCATCATATACATCAAAGCACACACATGACTGCAGCTGTTTGATAGGAAGCATCAAAATTATTGAAGCTAAATTTATATAAACTCATGGGAAGTTTTTTGGGGGGCTTGACAGGTTCTTCAATCCCGAATCAGGGTGAAGAAAAGCGCCCTCTGGCCTGATTCTATGGTAAGTGTCACTAGTTTCTTTTGTAACAGTGATTCCCAGCCAGATGGTACGTAGAAAGATTGTAAATTAGCTCAACTAATTTGAAATTTTTTTTTTTTTATTAAAAAATACATCCACAAACTGTCAGCTGTAAAAATTAATTAAGGTACTGCTGGGTGGTTAATGAGACTTTCTTCTTTGGTCTGACAAACTCAGAACACATATTTATTCTTACTTTATACAGACTTTAAAGTAATGGATAAACTTTTGAAATGGAACAATGCAATTACTGGATATATGGTTGAAACTTTTGCCCTAATTGAACTAAACATTGGCAGTTCAGCTGTGTGAAAATATTGTAACATTCACTATTCTATGCACCTTTATAAGTTCAAAAATTCAAATATATTTGGAGCATTAATGATGGTGTTGATGAAGGGGTACTGGGCTGTGGGGGTGGGCCTGGGCCTTACAAAAATGGATGGGAACTGCTGTTATAGGTGACAGATCTGTAATAATAATTTTAAAATGACAGTAGTGATGAGTTTTATATTTTAGGTGTTCATGCCAGGTGCACAAGGTGGAAGAAACCGTTTCAAGGAGGCACAAAAAGTAATTTTTCACTCTATTTCCACTCTTTAAAAATTAAAACTTCATACATGTGCATTGAATAAAATATGAAAATGCAATTTCATGGTCACTGTCTGCAGAGCGTATATGAGATTGCCCCTTCATTTTAATTTCAGCATCTGTCCTCTGGAGCTCAAGGTTACAACAGCTGGAATGTAAGTCTGTTATCAGTGATACTAAGTATTAATCCAAAATTAAGGTGCGACTTGTGAATATATTGGTGTGTGTTATGAAACCTGTTTCTCCAGAGGAAGAAGCAAGACAACCCTGACCTTCAAACACATACCATGAGGCGGAGGCAAGAAAGAAGGGAGAAAGAGCGATACAGTGATACAGAAAGAGAGATTCATACAGAAACACAAGATGGAGGAGAGGAGCCGACTAAAGCTGAAAAAGTGGAGGAGTGGGAAATGAAACAAGAGAAAGAAGTAGAGACAGATACAGGTCCTGATCCAGCCTACGGAGAGGAGGAGAGGAGTGGAGACTACGACTGGGAAACAGAGGAGGACGTCGATCGAGAGCGAGAGGGAGAGGAGGACGACCTGGAGAGGGAGAGAGAGAGGGAAAGGATGGAGATGGAGAGGGAGAGAGAGGAGCTGGAGAAAGAGAGGGAGGCCGAGCTGGAGCTGGAGAGGGAAAAGATGGAGAGGGAGAGAGAGGAGCTAGAGAAAGAGAAGGAGGCTGAACTGGAGCTAGAGAGAGAAAAGATGGAGAGGGAGAGGATAGAGCAGGAGGGGGAGAGAGACTTGGAGAGGGAGAGAGAGGAGTGGGAGAGAAGGAGAGCGGAGATTGAGAGGGGGAGAGAAGGGGGTTATGATGAGGAGACTGGACAACCATACCCATACCCCCCAGAGTATTTTTACCTGAAGGTAAGTGCAGAAAGTACTCACATCATGATCTTAACATCGTTATGAACTTGTGTTTTGCACATCAGATATATTTCAAATAAAATATTCCAGTTTAATTATCCAATGGTAATAATACACTATATATTTCTTATGCGACAGGGACAACCAGGTGAGAGTGGAAACCCAGGACGAAAGGTGACTAGATATTTTAAACCTAAAAGAATTATGTTCTGTTAAACAGAGCTACCTTTGCAAAGCCTCAACAATCGTATTTCACTTAAAAACAAAAATAAAGTGATAACATTTTATTTACATTAATATCCTCACAAGATTTAGTGACAATCCATCCAAGACTGGACTGACAGTAGAGGAGGAAGTATTCAGATCCTACACTTAAGTAAAAGTAGCAGTACTGGTAACCTTATTTTGTAAAAATATGTATTATCAGCTACATTGTCTTGTACATACTCATTCTGCAGTAAAGTTGTCTGTGTTTCACTTTTACATATTGGATTAATATTAATGGTGCACTAATGTGTATGCTGTATTTTCTCAACCCATAAAGAAACATTTAATCATCCTTTTAACTGAAAAATTACAATTCAAAATCCCTAAATTTGGAGATTGATGCTTTTCAAATGTAGGAGAGGTAAAAGTACAATATTTTCCTTAGAAATGGAGTGGAGTTGAAGTATACCATACATTTGCTTAATTTGCAACAAGTACCTCAAAATTAGACACTTGAGTAAATGTAGTTAGTTACATTCCACCCCTGCTGACTTTTCAATCCCCTGAATTATCGAGTTTGTTTGGGTGAATTAACCCTTTAAACTGAAAACATACCCTTTGATTGTCGGCATTTACTGAGTCACTGATATCATCCCACTGATTACGATGATTTAAAGCATCGTTATCGTCATCCTAAGATCACAGATCAAGAATGACAGTCGCCACACGAAATGTGCCACCAGTTCATAAAAATATCATCGCTGCTCTCCCCACCTACCCACAATGCATCAGTGAATGACATCAGAGCTCAGGGAGAACTTCTCTCCCGTCTCGCCTGTCAGTAGAGCCGGTTGACTCCGGGCGTTTGATGTCCCCTCTGCTCTATTTCTGTGTGAGTGTGAGACAGTAGATTAAAGCAGACATTAATAATTCCCCTTGTTAACATGCTGACACTTTTTATATATATATATATTTCAAATTCCTCTCTCCTCTGGCTCATGAAAAACAATGTGCTGAGGTGCACTGTGCTGATATGTGTTTTTTTGGTTCACACTCTTTCAGGGTGAAATTGGTGAAAAAGGACAAAAGGTGAATACAATGTTTATTCATAAGCTGTTCTTTACGCGGTTCTTTTAGTTTGTAACAGTGAAATCTGCGATTTGAGATTTGAATTGAAAGGAATGATGGTGAAACATTGTGTAAACATGTTTATATTGTGGTTTTCAGGGAGAGCCAGGTATCGGCCACAGAGGTCCGGAAGGACAGGCTGGTCCTCCAGGACAGAAGGTGAACTTTTCTTCCCTCCTCTCTCCTAAAAACTAAAAGATAACAAAGAAAAATACAAGCAACCTCTTATTTATAATGTCTCTTCTAAATCAATTAATCCCCGCGGTCTTTTCCATCACGTTGACTTTGATTGACTTTGTTTCCCGTCGCGATTTCAATTTAGGGAATTTAATTGGCTCAGTGACTCAGTCACTCATTTAAAATTGTGTTTGAGCATGTAAATTGATAAAGGAAAGAAGGACTTTATTTGAAAGCAATTATTCAAAAGTAATAAAAGAGCTGGATAATTACGTACCATGACAGACGTGACCTTTAACTGTGTGTAAATGGTAAATGGTAAATGGACTGTACTTATATAGCTGCCTTTCTAGTCTTCCGACCACTCAAAGCGCTTTTACACTACATATCTCATTCACCCATTCACACACATTCATACACTGATGGCATTAGCTGCCATGCAAGGTGCCAACTGCTCATCAGTTTTAGGAACTAATCATTCATACACGTTCACACACCGATGGCACAGCCTTCGGGAGCAATTTGGGATTCAGTATCTTGCCCAAGGACACTGACATGCAGACTGGAGGAGCCGGGGTCGCCGATCATCTGATTGGTGGACGACCCGCTCTACCTCCGAGCCACAGCCGCCTGTTTGTCATCCAAACACTTAATTGTCCCTATTTTTCCCTATTTTTATGCGTCAGGGTGAACCAGGTGAGTCAGGGCCTCCAGGTGCTCAAGGCATCCAGGGTATCCGTGGTAATGCAGGCATCCAGGGCACCCCAGGCCTTAGGGGTCCACCAGGGGACCCAGGAGAGCCGGGCAGAGAGGTACATCATCATATGTTAAAAGTTTTCATTTAGGTCACTCTGATCAGGAAAAATTAGACATAGAGACGTTTTGTGTGTTGGTGCAGGGTGACCGGGGTAAAAGGGGGAAGAACGGATCACATGGAGCTCCTGGACTTCGAGGGGTGCTAGGGCCTCAGGTAAGAAAATACAAATGTTTGAAATGATCTTTGCAAGTGCTGCCTCTGATTTGAGAGATTTTTCATGGACTATCTACACTAAAAGAAACACCGGATGATATTTTCTCTCTCTAATAAAGGGTCCGCCCGGTGTACCTGGAGTAAAAGGAGAAAAGGTACAAATACTGTATATATGATATTTGAGTTGTATTTACTTTCATTATGTTTGATCCAAGAGCTTTATATTTGTCGCAGCAGCAGCAGCAGCATACTGTTATTATCATTTTGAGCCACAAGAAATTAATTAAAAGTTTCTTTATATTTTCCTTCTCAGGGTGACAGTATTCCTGGAGAGCCTGGTGCTCGGGGTTTGTCTGGCTTCGCAGGCAGAAGGGTGAGTTTGTTTGTCTTTAGCTTATACATACATACAACATTTTAGACAATTTTTTTTTCTGTGTTTAGGTTAGTTTGTGTGTCTTCTGACATATGGTATCTAGTATATTCCTTAAAATATCCTAAAATATTTCTTTTCAGGGTGAAAAAGGCACTCCAGGCATTAAAGGAGCTCCTGGGAATCTAGTAAGCAACATTTCTGAACTAAACAACCGAGCAGAACATTTCATTAACGTCTGTGAAAAGGCTATTCTGAGATTTCTTTCAAAATACATTAAATATGTTGGAAAATAGTTGCTGAAAACATGTGAAAAGACTTAACGATATATCACTGAAATGTGGAGTTACAGAAACAGTTTTTCACCAGTTTTCAGTTCAGGATTTTGTGGGCGGTCCTAAAGGGTGGCTCGATGACACGCTGAGGCCACCCTGAGCAAACCCCTGCACCCCTAGCAGAGAGATAGAGATTAATTCATAGAGAGTGTTTCAAAGTTAGTCATGTCATTTTCTGAATTCATCTGACACCTTTCAGTCGCTTCAAAATGGCTACTTGACTGCTCCCACGAGTGGGCGTGGCTTCAGCATGTTCAGCGGACACGCCCCCCACAGTCCTGGAGCTGAGAACACTGCTCATTTTTACCTGATTTTGACACCTAATTTCATAAACTTGTCGATATTTTTAACTATTCAAATTTGCTGGGTTGTTTCTTCTTTGGTCTGACAAACTCAGAACACATATTTATTCTTACTTTACACAGATTTTACCATTTGAGTTTAATTTATGTTCATTTGGAGAGTAAATGCATTACTTTTACTTTTTTTTTTTTTTTTTTTACCAGGGCCTAAAAGGGTTGCGTGGCATCAAAGGTGAAAAGGTGAGATGTTATTTCACATGATTTGTTGTAATTATGTTTGACACAATAAAGCTGCACTTTAAAAATTCCTTAATTCACACTAATACTGCTACACTACTGTATGATGTTTAACACCGAAACTTTACAAGTTATTAAAATTCCTTAAGTTTGATGACCAAATATATGTTGAAATCTACCTGCTCTACCTCATCCAAAGACACCCCCGTGAGACGTAAGAAGAGACAGGGTATTTGAGTAATATATAATATAATAATAATAATATAATTATGAAAGTCTTGGAGAGACTGGTTTTGGCCCATCTGAGACTTCAGGTGACCACCTCCCTAGACCTGCTGCAGTTTGCCTACCGCCCCACGGTCGGTGTTGAGGATGCGATCGTCTACCTGCTTCAACAGGGCCTCCCGATATCTATGTACTGTATCTAATTTCTGCCATGTTGTCCTGCTGAAATTTAATGAAGGAGACTGCTCTGGACTAGCTCTGAAAGTATTTTGTCATCTGCAATGTTTTATTAAAGGATGCTTTTCACCAAGGGACCCAATGTCAAGTCAAAAATGTTTCCTAAACTGTTACATCGCAAGTGCAAGCCTGCACTGCAGGGAGGATAGATGATAGATTTTTGTACCCAAGTGTCAGCGTGTTGTAATGGAAGCTATCTGATGAAACAGGCGACATGCCTACTTTTAAATATCCGTGCTGTTTTCTGACCTCTTTCACCACCAAAGTGTGTTCACCCAAAGGACTGCAGCTACCTAACTGGATGTTTTTTTTCCATTTGCAGTGCAATTTGTGTCAGATCTATACAACGTGATGCACAAAAGGCAGGAAGGTGCTGCAGTTTCTGAGATATCTGGAGCACCAGTGAACGTCTTGACCTTGTCTGCCTGCATGTACTTCATCTTTATTTACACATGACTCACTCTTCTCACAGTTGTGAGGGAGGAATTCTGAAAGAAGAGGCCAGCATTGACATTTGACCCATTTCATTTCTCAACAATTCATTTTGAAGTGTTTGTAGGTCCAGGTTGTGAATGGAGGGATGCCAGTCTTCAGTCATACTGTCACTATATTTCTTCTCCAGTGAAGTGTCACAGCTGAATGACTCATTCCTGGGTCCTGTTGCGTGCAACAACATTTTATCAAAGATATTCAAGATAAAAAAAACAATCTTCTCTTTGTATTGTGAAGGATTTAATCATTTCTCTGTTGCAACAGCAAAGCAGCAAGACATGTGAAGTATTACACAGTTTTGTTTGATGTGAAATAATAATAGTTTGGAAAATCGTTAAAAACATCTTTCTTTGCAGGGGGACCGAGGGTTACCTGGAGTCAGAGGAGAAAGGGTACGATCATTTTCATGTTTCATGTATTCAGCTTTTGCACTGATTCATTACAGGTTGGACTTGGTGCAGAGTAAATTACAACAGGGCTGAGAGTGCATAAGACCAACGAAGGAGAGGTATATCTTTTCAGTATATCTATAATCCTTTCCTACAGGGGAGTGTTCTTCAAATTCAAGGACCTCGCGGATTTAAGGGTTCCAAAGGAGACGCGGTGAGATCCTCTTGAAGTTTAGGCTAATTATCATACATTTACGCATGAGTAAAGGCAGTTTTTCAGAATATTTGCCATCTGGTTTCAGTTCAACACTTAAAAAAAAAAAGCAAAAATGACAAATCCAACAAATATGTGGACTTAAATAAATGCTTTTGTAAGTACTGTAAATATCCAAACATATATAAAATCACACATAAAAAAACAAAAACTATAGAATTGAGTTAAGATGTTTTGTTTCAGGGTGAGCGAGGCCCACCAGGTTTTGATGGAGATAAAGGAGAAAAGGGCGAGGACGGTCCTCCTGGAGTTAAGGTAATAACATCCTGATGTACACACAAAGAAGAAGAATACGAGATATTTAGAGCTTAGCAATGCATAATGGTTATGATTAAGTATCTAATAGATGATAATCAGCTTGCTTCATAATTGAATTTATAATAAAATGGACTGCAAACAATCATAATTATAGAAAGTATTTTACATTGTTCTTTAAAGGGCTTAAAGGGCGATGCAGGCACTAAAGGTGCATTGGGGCGTTTCGGAGCACGAGGACCAGTAGGCCAGAAGGTGAGCATGGGTTCATTTTAATATGTTGACACTGCAACATTAATTTAACTATTCAATGTATGTGAAACTGTCTTTCTTTCCCAACAGGGAGATCCAGGAGAGCCAGGACTTAATGGAGTGATGGTAGCCACATGGAGCTACAGTACAAACATAAACAAACATTCAGGAACTGTAAACATTAACTTTATGCAGTAATATACATGATGTGATTTTAAGGGTCGCAATGGAGATCATGGAGTTGATGGGGCCAAAGGAGACAAAGGAGATTTAGGACTGCAAGGCCAGAAGGGTAATCAGGGTGATCCAGGAGAACCAGGATTACCAGGAGACAAAGGGGAGAGGGGAGAGAAGGTGGTTATTATTTGTCACAGTGTCCTTGTTCTGTTGAGTGTCAGAATATCTCTGTTATATGTTATCATTTCTGTTTTGTGCAGTCATGTCCTGAAGTGTTACCTGTTATTTTAGGGTTTCAGAGGTTTACCTGGACGCATCGGGAGTCCAGGCTTGGATGGTGAAAAGGTTAGGCCTCATTAGCACTTGATTAAACCAAAACAGAGTTATCCAACAATGTTATCTGCAGAAATCCTGTCACTACTCTAGATAATTCTGAGTATGCAACATGGTGTCTTTGCCAAACAGGGAGATACAGGATTTGCTGGCACCTCTGGTACACCAGGCTTGAATGGACTCACAGGACGAAAGGTAAACATTCAAGTGTGCACATCTTTCTCTTTCCCTCTACACCAAACATATGCAAACTCACTTTTTTTCAATACTTTAGGGTGATAAGGGAGAAGGAGGCATCAATGGTGTCGATGGTGATCCAGGAGTGAAAGGAGTAAAGGTTAGCATATTAACATCAGTAGATCATCACAGTTATGTTTTGTTAAACATCAAAGACAAACTACACAATGCGTTTTCATACATGTAAGAGAATAGAATAATGTCCTCTTATCCTTGCTTGTGTTGATGTGTTCATCTATGTCCTCACATTGGTCCATGCAGGGTGCAGCAGGTTTCCCAGGTTTCCCGGGGTTTAAGGGGTCAGCAGGGATTCCAGGAAGGGATGGAGATGAAGGACCACAAGGACTCACTGGACTCCGTGGGGACCCAGGACCTAAGGTATAATACTCCTACTCCATCAGTGTTTTGGGAATATAGAATAATGACTTGTATAATTTTTTTATGCTAAATAAAGCAAAAACATGGGCTAGTTAGTTACATTACAGATGAATTATCTCATTATATCAGGATATCGAGCTGTTCTCTTCATCACAGCTTCACTTCAGATCCTCGTCACAGCAAAGTTGTTGATGAGTGATCTGTCCTGTCAAATCTGTCAGGCTGAGCTGACACGGATAGACTATGACAGAATACATCCCTCATGATTTCATTTCTGGAAACAATGTTTGACAGGTCAAGAAAAGTATATAATTATTGCTCATAATTATATATTATTATAATATAATTATAACTCATATTTAGTTTTTTTTTTTTTAGGTATGGTTATATCACTATTGAATAAGTTGTTAGCACAGAATAATATGACCTGCTTACACAGACTTCTCATTGGCTGGTGCACACACATGAATCACTACTTTAATGAAGTATACCCATCCAAGAACAAGCCTAATTACCTTTAACTTAATGGTGCTGTCACAATACAGCCACTTCTTTAACTGACACTGAGATATGGCAGCACTAAAAAGCCATGGGGCTTAAATCAGAAGCTACTGTTAACATACTGGTTTTCTCCTGCGGGTAAGATATATCCATGAGTCTTTAAAAAAATACATTTCTTTGAGTTAGAAGGGAAGAAAGTGACCAGAAGGATGAGCTGAGCTTGATTACAGTCATCACCATGTCTGTATCTTGAACAGAGAGACTGGCAGCATGTATACTGCAGCAGAGGATACAGAGACATGTCCTCAATTAACACACACACATACACACACGCACATACACAGAGGTCTATTTCCGTCTGCAGCTTTCAAGTAATATCTTACTCAATTAGCTCCTTTCAGCTACAATTACCAGACTTTCAGTGTTGACAGAGAGTGGCTGGAAACCTCTAATGAGGATATTCCAAGGATGTACCTAATTGGTCTGTCTTTCACACTGCTTTTTTTTTTTTTTCTTGTTAGCAGAGAGGTTTTGTGTGAAAAAATGTCCAAAAACTCACAATGTGCTTTCTCTGTTCGCACTTTGGTTTTTGTCAAACAGGGTGAGAGGGGCAGAAGGGGCAGATCGAAGCCATGTCAGAGGGGAGCACCCGGGACTCCAGGACTCAGAGGAGAGAGTGTGAGAGTCGTGCTTGAACACGTTTCTAAAGAAACTTATAGTGGATAGAGATGATTCTTGATCCTGTCCTGCTATTTCCAGCACATTATATTTGTTGCATGTTCATTATCATGTTAAACCAGATGTAAACCATTCAAAAAGACATGTTTGAATAGCTGCATTTAATTGTTTTAGTGTAAGCATTGGGTTTTATTTACATCAAACTTTCAGCACTTTTTTTGTACCAGTTTGTTGATGCTTGTGCTGTGGTATTGTACGCATCACAAACTTCACACAAATATCACCTTGTTTATAGATCTATATAATTTTAAAGTAAAGACAAAAACATCAAGAATCTATTTACAAAAGACAAATACAATGGGCCCCACTTTGGATCTTTGGTAATACTAATACTACAAGCACACACTAGGATTACCCAGAATTATATATAGGATATATTTTCCTAATTTTTCAGTATACAAGAGGCTACTTTACAGATTTCAGTAAACCAGTCCTGAAAGGCTGGGCTCCCTGCCTGGTATCTTTCACCTCCTTATTAAAACCAGTCTATCCGCCGGGATGCAAATCCAAATCCAATCGGATGTACTACCATGAGCAACTTGTAGAGGATCACCCAGTGCATGTAGCCTTATTTTGAAATCAAAATTGTCCTCACAAATGTCATAAGTCAGTGAAATCGCTTCCAAAAGTCTCAGATCACTGTATAATCCAACAGGGCATGAAACAAAGTCTGTGGCCTGACACCTTGTGAAGTCCTTACTACCACTTTTTAATATATTTATATGTCGGACACTTGGCTGTTTATATTTACAGTATAATACGACATATAACTTATGGAAGGGGGCTATGAGTTCAACTCTTTATGCTGGTTTTGGTCAAATTAAAATACACAAATGCACAAACATTTAATTAATCTCATGCATTTGTAAATGTGTTTTTATTGTAGGGTACAGTGGGCACTGAAGGAGGAAAAGGGGAGAAGGGGGAACCTGGGCTCTCTGTACGTGTTGATCACACACAAACAAGCACAATCACACAAAAATACACTCACATTTAATATATACTACACACTGTATGCAGAGCTAGCGAAATGACTTTGAATCTTGTCGTTCCCTGTGTCAAGGCTGAAGAAGTGAAGGAGCTAGTCACCCAGGAGGTGGTAGAAAAGTGTGGTAAGATTGTGTGTGTGTGTGTGTGTGTGTGTGTGTGTGTGTGTGTGTAGGTGTGTGGTTTTGGGAATGTCACGTTACTCACTTGTGCATATTGAACCCTCTGTGTGTGTTTGTACTTTTCTGTACATTTATCCAAAAGTGAAAAAGACACGTGCCTCTAGATCAGCCTATATATATTGTGTGTGTGTGTGTGTGTGTGTGTACTGTAATGTGTGTGTGTTGTTGTAGAGCTCCCGTGGCAGCAGCATGGCACCCGTGTGTGTTGTGCCATCTGTTATGTTCTCTCAGAGGAACACACACCATGGTGCCTGCAACAGTAGAGCCATTCACAAACACGAGACTGCCATTAAGTGGGACGCCTCACCAAGAATCCACTACACACTAACAAAACACTTAAATGATCATTTGTCAACCTTTCTGCAACATTTCGGCAGGCCACAGTAGGAGAAGCACAGGTGCAGATTATGAAACAGTCTCCCACAGATCGGCAAACTCTGCTGTTTGAAACTCAACTATTTATACTCAAAGAACTGATGTTGTTCTCATGCTTTAGCATCTGTTACATATGATTGATTTAAACATTTATTCATATTTTTACATTTTGTAACTATCAAGCACGGGTGCTTGTCAGGTTTGAATGCAGATATTCAAAATTAAATAATCTCTAGTTGAATTCCAGCAGATAATTCTCACGTTTTACAACTATTTATTTTAACTGTGAGCCTTTGTCAAGGTTTGAGTCCGCTGCTACGTTTACCCCACACTTTTACCACACACAAATACTTGAATTGCATTTATATTTTCAGAAGAAATATTTCACTACAGAATAAAGAGCATGAATTGTCTATTAGCTGGATTATAAAACCACACATCTAATACCACAATATATTTGGTAAATCACTTTTTTTGGTCTTTGGTCAATGGCTAAATTTGTGCCACCGAAAATCCAAAATTTTTAGTTATAAAAATGTATGAAGTATGTTCATGTATCATATAACATATAAAGTACATTAAACCCAGTATTCCGAATTGGTGTCCATGCATGTTAAGTGTGTGTCATGTTTGTATCGCCACAGGGTTGGAATACAAGTTCATGGTAAAGTCTGTGGATCCAGATGGAACAACCTCAGTGGCAGAGAAGAAAAATACATCAGATGATGTGTTGGTATCTCTCAACCGTGATCTCCAAGAGGAAGAAGGTGAAGAATTGGAAGAATATGGAGACCAAGTGGGAGAAATGACCAGTCCCGCCCCTGTGATCTACGGGGAAAAAGGGATCCTGCCAAATCACACTGGTAATGATAATTATTACAATATTACACATTGACACAAGTGACTGATTGCTGTTGGACTGTTGTCCAGGCCCATGGGCCAAACACGCAGATGCCTCAGATATAATAATTTGCTAATTGCTTAGTTGTCGCCACAACAAATTTATAGCTGTGACCAAGTGTGTGTCACAGCTAAATGGTTAGGCTACATATGTCATGCTTATGTGTAACAGCTGTGATGTAGACAGTTTTCTTTCTTTCTCTGGTAAAATATCAGGACACTATTATCACTGTATATTGTTTTCTTATATTGGGACACATCAGAGTATAATGTCATGCTTCTGTCATTGCCATTTACTAAAGGAGAGAAGAGGTGGCATCCGTTTTCACTGAGTTAATTGGCAGCCTAGCAGGAATCATGTTGCTCTAGTCCGCCATAGTATATAAAGATGCTGTTTCAAAGCTAAGCTAAAGGTGGCGCTACTGAGCATGTGTAAATCTGGCACCTTAGGTTTAGCTGCAAATATTTTTTTTTCCATGTCTTGCGTCACAAATTCTGCAAATTCCCACTAAGCTGTGAAGATAAAGTGAACGCTGTGGGGGTAATGCTAAATGTAGAAAAGAGTCACGGTGAATGTCAGTTTACTACTTTACGCCGCGGATTCAAGTTTAGCATAGGGAAACAGAGGAAAAGCGCTGTCTGTTACATACGCTGCAAACTTACAAATATCACTGTTCACCTCCTGGACTGCTGATGTTACTGAAGACATCAGCTACCAGAAAGTTAAACAAAGGGTCACCGTGTGCCCTGAAATCACACAAATTTTCATGAAGCTCATTAGCGAACGCAGCACCCGGGCAAGAGTAGCTCTCTGCGTCCCAATTTATTTTAATTCTTGCTCGAGGAGAACGAGAAAACTAATCAAAGAGTTAGTGTGTTATTGCCCGTTGTCAATGTCAGCATGTTTATTCATAAATTACAATCATTTGATGTAAGACATGTGACATTCAGCTCATTCTGTGTGCAAAATAATGAATGTGCACATGAGCACAGCGGGCCACAGTTCAAATATTTACACGTTAATTTGAAGGCATTAAAAAGAGTGAAACAGAAATGTATTCAAGAAATCTGTTGCTTTACAGCTTCATAAAAGAAGAATGTTCCTTTAGTACACACTTTTAATTAACTAACCTCGATGAAATAATTAAAATAATCTTCTTCTTTCGTCTGCTTGCTATAAATTGTGAGTTTCATATATCATATGTAGTTCAATCAAGTTAATTAAGCACAGCACATTAGTTCAAGCAGAGCATTAGCTAGCATTAGCTGATTAGCATTAGCCGCAGCTGTGTCAAAATGATATTCATGCAGGTTTACGGCACAGTGCAGACGTTATAATCTGACAGTCGTCACTCTTTCTTTGCTGATATGCTCATGCCAGTGCTGTTTTGATTTTCTTATCTTCCTTATTGAGGTTGAAAGGATGAAAAAGAAAGAGATAACCACGGTGAACTTCATAGAACAAAGAAGCTTGCTGCTTTGTACCTGTAAACATGTTCTTTCAGTGACTTATCACATTTCCATCCCAGTCCTTTTCACGTTAGCGGCATATAAACTGTGCGATTGTGTAACTGTCGTTCTTTAGTGTTGCTGATTTACAGAAGGTTTGCATAAAGAGATCAAAAAGACTATCAACGAACACTCCATGTTGCACAACTACTTGAAAAAAAAAGATTTAACATGAGTCAAAACACCGCTGGCATTCATTAATTTTTGGTCCAGTCAAAGTGATTTCCTTTCTTGGTCCCTAATGACTGAATCCACCAACCTGTAAAACTCCTTACTGATGTTGTTTCCCTTCAGATTCTCTTGCGGGAGGGACTGCAGAGTGGGGACAGAGGAAGAAAAGAAGGGTATTTGGAACAAACACTGCTGGTGAGTGGCCAAGACAACTGATTTTCTTCTTATCTTTCTGCCTGCTCTCTTTTTTTCTCTTGTTTACTCCCGTTTTATCCCCCCCCCCCTTTTCTCCCCATATTTACATAATCTGAGTGATGAGTTTGTTTGAAATTGTTAAAAGCACAAGGTGGGAGGGAACGATAAGACCAAAACTCAATCCATGAATGTTTTACAGCCTGTGCTAGATTTCATGGGGCAATGTATGAATAAAAATATGCTGTGAAAAAGTCAAGAAGATAACAAAAAAAAAAAAGATAGCATCCAGCAACTCAATCAAGTTATTAATTCATGTTAAATGGTGTTTCGCTGAGCTTAGCACAAAGACAGGAATTCTGCACAAATACAATGTATAACAAGCTAAATAAGACAACTTACTCTATGAATTGAAAGCTAGTTTGTCCAAAGCATGTATTCTTTTTACACAAAAACCTGTCTCGATGTTACGGCAGGTTTTTGTTATATATATTGAAATCTTTCTAGTCGTACTTTAATATCTCCTGGAGTCCTTACAGTCCTTAGCATTTTGCACACTAGTGGCTTAAAGTGGTATCTATAAATATTTTATTTTCAGAGTGTGAAAGACTTCATCATGCAGGAATAATGTAGGTTAAAGTCAGTGAACATGGAACATTTTCTTCACTTTTGCAGCATATCCAGCAGCAGAAATGTAGGGAAAATATAGTGTTTTTTAACCCATTTTAACCTGTTTTTCCACCTCTCATTGTCAACAGACCGTTGCCTGGAGTCGATGTTAGAGGGGTCCTGTTCAGAATATGTTCTGCTCTGGTACTTCCACCCTCACTCGGGGGAATGCAGGCCGTTTGTGTACGGGGGCTGCGGTGGCAACGGAAACCGATTCACCTCAAGACAAGAGTGTGAGAGTTGGTGCGGGAAGGAGAGGAGTGGTAAAGAGTACCAGTCAGATCACAGATGAAAGAAAGATTGTAACAGCTAATCAGATAAGTCAGAAATTCTTCATTAAAGACAATATAATATTATTTTCACTTCATGTCATCATAGTGCAGAAAAACATGTTTACTCTTCCACAGACGCTGACCTCTGGTGACAGTAACCCCATATGAGAAAATAATGTTTGTACATAACTGTGTAAAATGTTTTATAATGGATTTATTTATATAGTTTAACAGCTGTTTCTTCATTTGTGTGTTGTTGTTAAAAACTAACATTTTTGTATTGTTTTATATATGTTTTTGAAACACACTGACTTTCTGTTGAGTTTACTACTGAAAAATTAAAACCACATTTCCTTTTGTGAGTTGCCTTTTATGTCTTTTCTCGCTCCGTCTCTCGAGTCTCCTTATGTAACGTTCAGTCACCTTTCTTCTGTTTTGTCAATTGCCTGCATCCTGTGCGGTGTGAAAAATAAGAAGCTGGTGGCTGATTGCCTGCTGCCACCTCCACCACTACATATGCTCCTTTGGCAGGGGGTGTTAGGGGTCAGGCTGGGAGCCAGATGAGGGGCCAACAGGGGCCCAGTGAGGGAGATCACGCAGGGACTGTTTTAGAGGACTCTCCATCAGACCGACTCAGCAGTAGCAGGGGATTCCTGCGTGGGTGTTGATTGTGGGGGCAGCACGCACTCAAGGTTTTTTCTTTTCTGGCAGAGACAATACACGACACAACTTAGATTCTCGGGTTGTCATTGGTTGACGTTTTAACGAGGATGCTGCAGTATGTTAACGTTCGGTGTCTCAGTGCCACATCTTCAGAGCAACATGCTGCACCAGCTCCACCACCAGGTTTCTTAAATTGAACTCCTCAAGAGGTTGCTCACTGACAATAGTCAGTATTTGAAGCAGAAATTCCATTCACCTCAAAGTGACAGATGAGTCTTTCGTCAACAAGCCTACAGAGGCTTTCGTCATACTAGTCACGATTCTGCACTGTAATGTACTCCCACATGCTAAGATGCTTTATCTGCAAGATGTGGTAACACAGTCTACGGAGGCAGGCTATTTTACTTCAAAAAGACCTTCTTATGCTCGAATTTATAGCACCTATTTCCAAAGGAAATAAATAAATAATTTTCTGCAAGCATTTTCTTCAAAACACGGTTTCAAATCTGCAAAAGGTGCCCTGTGGAACAAACAAAAGTTCTGATTACATTCATCAGCACATTTGTATGTATCCTTCAAGTCTAACAAATGTGTTGATTGCAGTTACTTCCTCATAAAATTTGAAATCGGCACGTTGGTGAAGTCTTCAGGGCTTTCTGCCAGAAAGCCTTTATGGAGTCAGGTGACTTTCAAAAAAGCAAAATTCAACATTGACTTCTTGTTGACTAAGTTGACTTATACATTTCAGTTTCTTTTATTATTTTCAGTTTTCATTCACAGTTTGGTTATGTTTAGGCAACAAAACTACTTGGTTACATGGTTTGAGCAAATGTTGACTTTTGGTTTCACCTGGGACACGGACAGCTGTCACCTGGGTGAAAGTTTCTGGCAGAAAGCCCCGAAGCTGCTCAAACTGCTTTAAATTGTGCACCGTCTACAATGTCTTCTTCTTCACTCACGTCTTTGTTTGCCCACTGCTACGTTCTTTGATGTGTTACCGCTACCAACTGTTGATCAGCATATTACTGTGAAACCAACTCATGTGTGTTTATACATTTATTTGCATATGTACACAATGTCCCATACATACAGGCACACTTACACATACGCTGGTGTACACATAGATTTAAAGTAAACAGTACATCAATTAAAAGGGATGAAACGGCTGCTACAAAGTAAAGATGTGCGCATAAAAACAAAATAATGAAAACACTGCTCTATAGCACTACTAGTGGTCAAAAACTCTACAGGATACCTTTAAGCATTCCTGTATAACATTGAATATTTATGGCTAGACAAGAAACAATCAAAGTTCAGAATAAACATTCTTAGTTGTTTAGTTTAACACTCAAAAACTTAATCTGCTTTTTAACTGTACTTTGTGGTTGCTTGAGAAACTTTTCGCGGACTAAGAAAAACAAGGAAAAAAGACACCAATACCATCTGTCATGTGAAATGACCAAGCTTGCTTTAACTTTGGCAGAGCACTTTGTGTTCTGATTGAAGAAATTGATTTTCTAGGCTCGTGATAATGTCTTAAGATTCACTTGTGTCATGATAATTCACACTTAAAAAGAAAGTGGGACATTATCATCAAAAGAGCCTATTGTTAGATATTCTTTCACTTGTTAAAATAAGACGTTAAAAAAAAAAAAAGGCCTTGATGGAGAACAATAGCAACACAACACAATCCATGAACGTGTGATTTTTTTTTTTCCATTGTAGCTAAAGAAGAGCAAGTAATTCCATTTCAGAGCGGAAGCAAGAGTGGGAGGACATCTTATTGCACAGTGTGTCACAGACTGTGATTACTCCAGCTGTGAAGACTTACAGTCATATTTATCTCACGATGAAGTTGCTCATTAGAGCTTGACCCAACGCCCTTTGATCGTCTCGCCCCTTCCATGCTGTCTTTTCATTTTGACACAGCAATGCACATCACTGCAGGTGGTTTTCCACGGTGTGTTGCATGTACACTCAGAATTTTTTAATTAAAACACAATTTTCTCCAGATCTCAGAGTCTTCTCCTCAAATGAAATAGCCATATCTACAGCATGCAACTACATACATACATGCTGGGAAGTATTGTCAAAGACAGTTTACGCTGAATCATTCTCTCATTTGAGTCCATAGATTGAAGTTGAATTTTGCACCTTTTATGTCATCTTATGGTGCATTAAAGGGAACTAAACTTGGGTTTCTAAATAATTTATACATTTTTAAGCTGTAAGCTGTACCTTTATAGTGCATTATAAGTAGAAGCTAGTGACTTTATTAATGTTAGATAGATGATTTCTTGCCCTCCATAGAGGAACTTGACACAGCACGAGAGACTGCATGATGATTATAGGCTGTGTGTGTTTTTTTAAGGAGTTTGTTTCAGTTGATGACGTGAATGATGCAGGAGGAGCAGGAGGGGTGTGACTGAGAGTGTGCTGTGTTTCTGGATGGCAGGGAGCCTCACTTGGCAGTGTTCATAAATTGGTTGTTGGTCTAGTGATGCTCAAAACTCAGTTTATTGTCAACAAGGGTGATTGCAAGATACTTGAAGCACCAACTCAAATGACTCACTGTTGGTGGAGGTGTAGCAGTTTCAATAATAGAGCCAATTTTGGGGTTCTTTCAGGCTGTAATTTTTTCTTCTCCAGCATCACACTTGCTATATCTTTTTAGCTATTTCTTTAGTTCATCAAAACTCCTCCACGTCTCACTTGACCATCTCTGGAAAAGTGCTGTGGAGCATCTGGAGCAAAATCTATTTTATTATCAACTTTTTCAACATTCACAGCTGCAGACTTGAACTTATTGGACAGTGAGATACAACATTTGTTGACTTAATGCATGTTTTTGGAGACTTGATGACTTATTACAAAGTGAGAAACTAGATAACAAAAACAAAGCAACACACCGGTCAAATCCTATCAATCCAGAATTTTTTATTATATTAATCAAAGATTAACTAACCATTAATGAAGACTGGTAGCAAAATGGACTGAAACTGACAATTATTTTCATTATTGATCAATTTGATGACTATTTTCTTCATTAAAAATGAAATTGTATCATAATCTCACACAGTTTAAGGATTGCTTGTTTTGTTCGACCATCATCCTTTCTTTATTATCAAAACAGCTGCAGACTAATTGATTCATTAACTAATGCAACTGAGTTTGCACATAAGTGTGACAGTGCAACACTTTATTATTAACATTTTTATCCATCGTCATACTGAAGTCACTTTTTTATGCTTTAAATTTAAGAAATTAAAAGATGGAGCTGTCTTTGGTGCTGAATTAAAGATCTGTCCATGGTCCTGAAGAAACAGATCTGCTCTTAAAGAAGTCTTTAATTGGCTGGTAAAGTGTTAATAAGGCGCTCTGCAGTGAAACCCATCATGTGGTAACATTTGAATTCAATGTAAAACAAAAACAAGTGTTCCTTTGTGTCTGTGGTCGTGATGTCTCATGTTTACCGACGGGAGGTCACATTTAACAACTTTTCTTTTTTTTTTTTTTTTTTTAAATGTACCACTACATCACTGCATCACAACCAATGGGATACTTCACAGCGCACCAAAATGTCATCGAGATGACGTTGTTGCTGGCGTAGGGCTGCAGTTTGATGGCTCCTACTAAAGAATGCAGTGGGAATGGACGAGCAAGACACACTGCTGGTCAGACAGTGCGCACTGCTGACCTCCGCACACATTATCAGTTCATCAGGATTTCTCACCAAATTTTGACTTTGAGGATTTCTGTTTGTTTGTTTTGGTTTGGGTTTTTTTTTAATTTACTGTGCAGAGATACGTGTTGGTTGACCTCTCTAGCTGTTTTTTTTTAATTATTGTAATTATAGGACACGAGTGGTAAGTTGCGCGAAAATGATTGCATACATTTTTGTGACCCAGTTGCATTTAAACCTTTGGCTTGTGGTCCAATGTAGACATGAAATGTACTTCTGCAAAGGATTTAAGACTTTTCCGAAGACACAAGCTGAGCTGCCGATCTCAAAACAAAATCTTAGAGTCCTAAAACTATATTTTTAATAAGAGAAGACCTAATTTCCTTCGATTTCAAGGTAAATTAACATGCTTAGTTGACTTAATTGGAAAGACAGTACTTGTGAGAGCAGTATTAAGACTAAGTACACCTTATTTTAAGATCCACTCCACTCTCAGCCCATTTCTCTCCCTTAAAAATGAAATATCTTGTTCAGTGGACAGTGAGTGTTGTTAAAATGTTTAAAGACTAAATGGCATGTAGTAAACTTCTTCTTCTGTTTCCCTCTTCACCTGTGTTGGTCCCAGAGGACACAGCATGCTGTCGTCCCTGAAGACCCTGCTGCTGCTCTCGGTCCTGTGCACGCCGACCTCCAGCCTGTGCCTCCGCCTCTACCAGTCCCGCTCCGATCTCCTGTGCGACGATCAGATGGTAGTCGGGGTCCGGAGCGACGAAGACGAGCCAGGTTATTCGCCCGTAGACGGCTGGGGGTCCCTCCTGCAGTCCGCGGAGTATCTCGCCTCCTCCTCTTCCTCTTCTTCCTCATCCTCCGCTTCTTCCTCTTCTTCTGCCGAATCCAGCCGGGAGAAAAGGACTTCAAGTCCCGCAAACTATCGCTTCATGAGCCGAACGAAGCTCAGAGGGCAGATGCTCCGCAACAGCAGCAAAGGGGACCGGAGGAGCAGGCTGACCCTGTCCCTGGACGTCCCAACCAACATCATGAACGTCCTCTTTGATGTGGCCAAGGCCAAAAACCTGCGCGCAAAGGCGGCGGAGAACGCGCGTTTGCTGGCTCAGATTGGACGGAGAAAGTGAACATGTTGGACAACTTTAACAGACAGCCATGACCAGTGTTGGCCTCTCCGCCACTCAAGTGTAATGAATCACTTCTTATTCACTTTTAAAGTAATGATGTTGATTTGTTTCACCAGGAGAAGGGTATTTTTTTTTTCATTTCATTTCAATATCATTTAACTTGCTCTCATGTGAAAGGTTCTTGGAAAGTGTCTTATGATATTATTTTTCCTTCAGTGAAAACACTGGAGGAATGCGAACTAATGAAACTTTGTGACTAAAGTTGGGTGATGGTCCTTCAAACATTTGGCTGATAAATCTAGTAAAACTAAGACAGGAGATGCTCTTATGTTACAGGTAAAGTCTCTGTGGTGTGTTTCTTATCAGCTGTTTTGTAGCAACAGTGTCACTAGACAGAATAAAGTCAAGAGCAATAGGGACGAATTCATTTGACTTGTATCAAGATGATTGGCGAGATGTATTTTGCATTAGGAACAGATGAAATTGTCTCAGTTTTCAAATCTACAAAGACAATTTTTTATTTTTTTCTTTCAACACAGACATGTTGCAGTAAAGTAGGGCTTCTTTGAGTAACGACAAGCATTTTCTTTTTCAGTGAGATTAATGTTTAATGTGCTTAGTTTGCCCCGGAGTCATCAAATTTTAAATCTTGGACTAAAACAAGAGGACAAGAAGAAAGCAGTTGTGATTATTAATTCTTACACCCTTCAGCAAATGTTTAGTAATTCTGTTGGATAATCGTAACATTAGATTTAATATCATGATGTTTTTTTCTCTCTCTTTGCTGCTTCATTTATTTATTTATTTATCTTTTAAGAGGTTTGCTGTTCAGAAGTTCACATGGGAGCCGGCAATGATTCTAGTGTGAAACATCGACACAACACTGACACTGAAATACTGTACAGACCAACTGCAAGATCAGTAAAATGCAAATGCATGGGAATGTATGTGTTCATCAGATGTCTGTTATTTTTATACTCAAAATAAAGGATTATTTTTCCTCAAATAAAGCAGATGTAACTAACTACATTTGCCTTTTTTTATATATACAGAAACTTGAACAACAGGATCTCTGAGAATTTTATAGTTTATTTTATTCCTTTACTAGTTTATTATCTTTAAGGCTAATGTGCAGTGGCGTCGTTAGGCCTGTTTTAGGTATTATATATATATAATACTAATAAATAACTACTAATAACTAATAAATAATTTCTCAGTCTTTGCTAGCTGTTTGTGAAATTTTGTGCTCGCGTGCTATGTTCGCTCACATCCTGTGCATCTCCTAGTGACGCCTCTGCTAATGTGTCCACTGTTATTGGTCAGTTTAAACTCATATAGGTGCAGGTGTATATGTTGGCTTTTAGATAGCAAGAAATTACAGTACAGAAATGTTAAAAAAAAAAAAAGAAACAAAACAATATATCAGATATCAATATAACAACACCAAATGCCAAATATATTGACACAGTATTAAAAGTCACATATATACTGGTTATAATATGTTTGATTAGAACTTGTACTAGGCAGTCAGATGAAATATTTACCAGTCAAATGCTATCTAATTTTGTCAGTGGATGAGAAATTCACCGAACTAAACACTTTTTCTGGGGTCACCAACCTAAAATGAGACACGAGACACAGAGCAATGACGACATCTGGTGGCCATTTGACCTAAAAAAAAAAAAACCCAGGTTTGTGAGTCAGCTCTGCAGGTGATCATCCCACACACAGGTCAGTCTACTCATAAATGTCCTTTTTCATACATTTAAAGATTGTTGCTTGGACCACTTTCAGTGTTTTTTTGTCCTCCAATATATTCCCATACCCAGCCTGCACCCCACAAGGTTGAATTATCAATCAGCAGTGGTGAAAAGTAACTAAGTAGATTTACTTAAATACTGTACATAGATGCAAATTTTTAGGTACTTATAATTTACTTTAGTACTACCATTTTATACAACTTTATACTTCTACTACTATTTATTGATCTCTTGGTAAAAATGCATATGTACATTATTTTAATGTTTGTATACATTATACATAAGTACATTTTAATGCTAACACTTTCATGCTTTTATTTTTTGAAAATATAAAAATAAAAATGTAGATGCTTATTTCTAAATCCTGATAAATTATTATACTCAGATTAGATTAGATTACATTCAACTTTACTGCACAGAGTACAAGAGGTTTAGTATCAAACCAGAAGTGCAAAAGCAGTAAACTGCAGAGTAATGTACATATGAACAGTATATAAATAACAGTGCAGATATAAATATGAATATGTTATAAGGTATATAGTAACATATATACAGCTTGGCAGCAGCAGAAACTGCAGGTATAAATGTAATTACATAGTGAATATATAGTGCGTGTGTAAATACAAGTTTTTAAAAATAAAAACTTATGTATGTACAGACAAGGATTAAAAAAAAATCTTTACACTGAATGTGGGAATGTGCAATGAAATGGTGCGATGGAGCATAGTTAATATTTAATATTCAATTAATATTTTAATAATAATAATAATTTGAAGTCTTTACTAACTTGTTTATTTGTATGTAGCAGACTGGTAGTCTGTCAGCAGCGCCCCCTGCCGGCCGTGACGCACAGTGGTTCAGACGTGTGTTCCGTTGACGTGGACGTTGCAACAGGAAGTGAGTTTTCATTTTGGCTACGTGGAAGTAGCTTCTGCTCTGACCGAGGCGGAGAGCATCTACTGTCCGCGTCCGTCAGCTTCATTCCGGCACAATGATTAAAAAGTTTGATAAGAAGGACGAGGAGTCTGGTAAGAATGGAGAGACCAGTGGCACCGTTTGGACAAGATGTTGTTTGTCGCTAATTGTGACAAGCTAACGCAAGGCTAGCCTGCTACAGTTAGCCGCGTAGCTACAGTTAGCGATAGCTGTCAGGGTGAAAGGAACCTGGCCGTTAACTATGTCTCGCTTGCAGGATAATTTATATTTATATAACAGACACTTAAGCAGTCGCATTGACATTTTAACCGCTTTTATTCGATGTTACAATATTACGAAATACAGCTGTGCGCTTAGTATAGCGTTAGCATTGCTGGCTAGGCTAGTGTGAGCCGATAGTTTTGCTCTTTAACAGATGTGTCCTCTCTAAACGCGAGCTTCAAATGACGTGATGCTTTATGTTGGACATCTGTCTACAAGTTTACGTATTTAGGTCCATTATTGATTGTATTGCATACATGTAGCGTGAGCTGGCATGAGCTGTGCGTCCTTTATGTGTGTATAAAGCTCCATAAAGTGACACGACAAGGTTTAATGTCACAGTCTGACTCTGCATGTTTTTGATATTTAGGAAGTGGGTCCAACCCTTTCCAGCATCTGGAGAAGAGTGCAGTGCTGCAGGAGGTAAAGTCTGCTATTAAAACATGTTGTATGTTCCAAAATAAAACAAATTTCTTAACAGCTGAAATGAGTTTTCCCTTCTTGTTCACAGGCGCGTATCTTCAACGAGACTCCCATCAACCCGAGAAGATGCCTCCACATTCTCACCAAGATTATCTACCTCCTCAACCAGGTAAGCTGTTTGGCAAACGTGCGAAGTAGCTCTTTATTGGTGTATCAGCGTAACTCTCTCTCACACACACTCATGTCTTTGTTCATGTAGGGAGAGCACTTTGGGACCACAGAGGCCACGGAGGCCTTCTTTGCGATGACCAGGCTCTTCCAGTCCAATGATGTAAGATATCATTCGTTCACTAGTTAATGGGTTGGATGCTATATTATATTTTTAGCGGTTTATAGAACATTTTATAAGAGTTAAATATTTGATATTGTAAGTTTATGAGTTCTTCGTCTTCCAGCAAACCCTGAGGAGGATGTGCTACCTGACCATCAAAGAGATGGCCAACATCTCTGAGGATGTCATCATTGTCACTAGCAGGTTTGTACCATGATGTTAAATCCCTATCAGATATTGACATCTGCCCTAGGAGGTGTCTTTTCTTGGATGAGTCGGAGTACCTGGGAAGCAGTTTACCCAGAGTTTGTCTACATTTGTTGTTTTACTGCAACATCACCCTGTAACACCAGGATAAATGAAGTGACAGATATGGACGGACAGAGTTAGGTTTTTCTCATCTTGGTATGTAATCTGGTGAAATAGTTAAGGCCTGTTTGATTATTTAAATCATTACAGAGGAGAACAAATATTTGTAAATATGCTTTCTAACAGTTTTTTGTGTCTTTTAATGAATCTTTGTGTTGTACTTTACAGCCTGACCAAAGACATGACAGGGAAGGAAGATGTGTACCGCGGACCTGCCATCAGAGCCCTCTGCAGGATTACAGATGTGAGTGCTGCTTTGTTTTCCTTGTTTATCGTGTGAATATAACTGATAACTTCTGATAATAATTAATTAAAAAAATTTTCTCTGCCTCCTCCACAGACCACCATGCTGCAGGCCATAGAGAGATACATGAAGCAGGCTATTGTTGACAAGGTGCCCAGTGTGTCCAGTTCAGCCCTGGTCTCCTCACTGGTAAATAAATGGCACAGATTCATATTTTAAATTATAAATCCAGAAAGATCTCTTATAAGTGCGTCTGGACTTCAGATTTTAAAGTTGCATAACTGTGTATCTGTATATCTGGGGTGTAATGAAGTCCTTTCTGTTTGTGTGTGTTCAGCACATGGTGAAAATGAGCTACGATGTGGTGAAGCGTTGGGTGAATGAAGCCCAGGAGGCGGCTTCCAGCGACAACATCATGGTCCAGGTGGGTCGTACAGACATGCATCTTATTTTGAATCTTCTGTTCTGTCTGTAGAGGGCAGAGTTTCATTTCAAAGCTGTTGTGTGTGTGTGTGTGTCTCATCTTCTAGTACCACGCCCTGGGCCTGTTGTATCATCTCAGGAAGAATGACCGCCTTGCCGTCACCAAGATGCTCAACAAGTTCACCAAGTCTGGTCTCAAGTCTCCCTTCGCCTACTGCATGCTCATCAGGATCGCCAGCAAACTGCTGGACGAGACAGAGGGAGGGTGAGTAGACCTGCAGTAATCTGACGCTCCTGTAGAGACACATAAGGACATCTGAGCACTTAAAGTAAAACTCATTCCCCAATGATAAATCAGCTTATCATCATCTGTGGTGCCTCAGGTTGTTTACAGCGTTGTATTCTGTCTTGTTCTCAGTCACGACAGCCCCCTGTTTGACTTCATCGAGAGCTGCCTGAGGAACAAGAATGAGATGGTGGTGTATGAGGCTGCCTCTGCCATCGTCCACATGCCCAACTGTACAGCCAGGGAGCTGGCCCCTGCTGTGTCTGGTCAGTACTTTACTCACACTTCATTCCTTTTTCATTTCTGTCTGTTCACTGTCAGCATGAGTCTCATTGTGAATGTGTTTCTGTCTTTCTACAGTGCTGCAGCTCTTCTGCAGTTCTCCCAAAGCAGCCTTGAGATACGCTGCAGTCAGGACCCTCAACAAGGTACAGCTTCACTCGACGTCCCCTCCTTCACTTGGCTTGTTTTATTATGTATAAGCATGGCTCACATTAATTGGTCAAAAGTTATATTGCTACTTGATACACACTTAAATGTAAGGTCAAACCAGATTGTAATAGTGACACATGGCATGTTCCTTTCTGTCCACCAGGTGGCCATGAAGCATCCATCAGCCGTGACCGCCTGCAACCTGGACTTGGAGAACCTGATCACCGACTCGAACCGCAGCATCGCCACGCTGGCCATCACCACTCTGCTCAAGACCGGCAGTGAGAGCAGCGTGGACCGTCTCATGAAACAGATCTCCTCGTTTGTTTCTGAGATCTCAGACGAGTTCAAGGTCGGACACTTTGTAGTTTCATCCATACGTATAGAATATTCAGGTGTTATAATTAGTAGGGCGATCATACTTTAGCATCACATTTCAGAAGTTGCTGAAATATCCTTGAATAGGACATTAAAGCCATGACCTCCACAGAGAAAGATAGGGAAAAATAGATTTCTGTCCACGGATGATCAATTCATCTTGCTTTAAATCATAAAAACACATTGGAAATGAAGGTTAGGCAGGAAAAACATTGTCCAAAGTCTGAATGTTGTATTGGCGTTAGAACAAAGTGTGAGAATGTATCATGATGAGTTGTTTTTCACTCACGAAAAAGATTAAATTTCCAATCTGAGATTCACAGCTTTGCCTCTCGTTTTAATCCTGTTATTTTCTCTTGTGCTAAATCTGATTATATACTCCAGGTGGTGGTGGTCCAGGCCATCAGCGCTCTGTGCCAGAAGTATCCCAGGAAGCACAGCGTCATGATGAACTTCTTATCCAACATGCTCAGAGATGATGTAAGTCGATGATTAACAAATGGCCGACGACGGTCCTTCGCACTTTGGTCTTTGCCTTACGGGAAGAGCTGCTTCTTCGCTGATATCTTTACCTCTACAGAGAGATAAATGTAATCACAGCTGGCATTTGGAGAACATGCAGGTTTTTCTATATTTATAGGTATTCAGAATAAATCTGGTTTATACAAGCTGTATACGGACAGATGTGTTTTATAACATCAATGTTGAGTATTTGTCACAAATGTTTGTACAACAAAATAGAGTCCAACAGTGTTTGTTGCGGTTGTATTTATGTTGAGTGACCATGTTTCCCTGCAGGGCGGCTTTGAATACAAGCGGGCCATCGTGGACTGCATCATCAGCATCATCGAGGAGAACCCAGAGAGCAAAGAGACGGGCTTGGCCCACCTCTGCGAGTTCATCGAAGACTGCGAGCACACAGTGCTGGCCACAAAGATCCTGCACCTGCTGGGCAAAGAGGGCCCGCACCCGCAACCCTCCAAATACATCCGCTTCATCTTCAACCGAGTGGTGCTGGAGAGCGAGGCTGTTCGTGCAGGTGAGAGAGAGTGGGATACTTAAACTTAATCAGCCCCCAACGCCTCCACGGACTGACTCCAACATCCAAGCCAAGCAATTATATCAGCACTACTTTAACTTTTCAGCTATTTTCATGCCATCTTCTAACCAGTTGAAACATTTTTTTTTCCATCCTCAGCTGCAGTCAGTGCTTTGGCTAAATTTGGAGCTCAGAACGATGATCTGCTGCCAAGCGTCCTGGTTCTCATGCAGAGGTATTCATTTACACTTGATCTTTCTAAATCTAAAAAAAAAACACTGGTTAAATTCTTTGTAATATGATTGTGAGACTCCATATATGTAATATATACTCATAAACATGACTTAAACGCGTTTGTGTTCTCATAGGTGCATGATGGACAGTGATGATGAAGTGCGCGACAGAGCTACTTTCTACATGAACGTGCTGCAGCAGAAGCAGAAGGCTCTGAACGCTGCCTACATCTTCAACGGTAAGACACACACACACACAGCGTACACTGTCAGGGATTTTAACGAGTGAATGAGTGTGTGTTTGTGGTCAAGTCTTGACCTCTTCTGTCTGGTGCTGTCAGGTCTGTCTGTTTCCATTCCCGGCCTGGAGAAGTCCCTCCACCAGTACACTTTGGAGCCCTCGGAGAAGCCTTTCGACATGAAGTCTGTCCCTCTGGCCACCACTCCTATCACAGAACAGAAGACAGGTACAACCACATAGCTATTTATGAATCTGCACAGAGTTTCTCTTGATTTTTATACTTGACTATCACAGTCAGGAATAGTTAGAGAGTCTGCTTTATTTTTCTTCCCAGAAATCGCCCCTATTGCCACCAGCAAACTGCCAGAAAAGTTAGCCCCATCACGCCAGGACATTTATCAGGGTAAGACTGTCATCAGGTTCAAGATGAGTACGATGCAGTTAGACGCTGATGTCATTAGTTAAATGCCGGTCTTGTCTTTCCTTTTGTTTTTGTTGACAGAACAACTGGCGGCCATCCCAGAGTTCCAAGGTCTTGGCCCGCTCTTCAAGTCGTCCGACCAGGTGCAGCTGACGGAGGCTGAGACAGAATACGTGGTGCGCTGCGTCAAACACACCTTCGCCAGGCACATGGTGTTCCAGTTCGACTGTACAAACACTCTGAATGACCAGCTTCTGCAGAAGGTATCAGCTTGAGAGGCAGTAGTATTTTAATTCAAGTAAAACAACAACAAAGCTTTGATATGAATGTGTCATGTTGCTCTTGCTCAGGTCGTAGTACAGATGGAGCCATCAGAGGCCTATGAGGTGATACACTACATCCCGGCTCCAAGCCTCCCATACAGTCAGCCGGGTTCCTGCTACACTCTGGTTCGCCTGCCTGATGACGACCCAACAGCTGGTATGAACACTGGGAGTGAAACTGAGTTCATAATGTTTAGATCATCATGCAACAAACATGCATGTATATATTTATATATTTATGGAAATTGTTTCCCATCTGTCCACAGTGTCTTGTACGTTCAGTTGTACCATGAAGTACCTAGTCAGAGACTGCGACCCCAACACAGGAGAGCCTGACGATGACGGTTACGATGACGAATACGTGGTACGTGATCACAGCACCCCCACAAACTATCCAAACAAGGAGAATGAGCTGTGTATTGTCATCAGTGTAAATAATCGTTTGCGTCCTTTCAACTCTTCTCTCCTCATCCTTCGATCTTTCGTGTTTCTCTTGCCCTCTCCTTCTTCAGCTGGAAGATCTGGAGGTGACGGTTGCCGACCACATCCAGAAGGTTTTGAAACCAAACTTTGCGGCGGCGTGGGAAGAAGTGGGAGACGACTTTGAAAAAGAAGAAACGTTTGCCCTGTCGTCTGTACGAACTTTAGACGGTACGCGCAACTCTTGAGTGCACTTGCTTGACATTTAAAGATTTTACCCAACCACGAAGTTTCTCTGCTTGTTTTTGGGACTTACACAATATGTTAAGCAATGTTTGGGTTATGCAACAACTGACACCTAGTGTTATGTGACTAATCTGTGGTTTTCTTGTACAGAGGCGGTCGGTAACATCATCAGTTTCCTGGGAATGCAGCCATGTGAGCGCTCGGATAAAGTTCCTGAAAACAAGAACTCGCACGTCCTCTTCCTCGCTGGTGGGTGTTGGATGTCAGGACGGTTGGCGGTCACTATTTAGTCCTTTTTTAAAGGGTTGTTTTTATACAGATAAAAAGTTTCTTGTGTAACTTAAGATACCTATTTTTCTATAAAACATGATTCTCTTTGTCACATACATAAATAGTCATTGTTAATTGACATGCCTGGTGAGTTAAGTTGTAATTAAATTGGCTCTCCCTCCCCCTTCTCTCCTCTCAGGTGTGTTTCGGGGAGGTCATGACGTGCTGGTTCGTGCTCGCCTGGCACTGGCCGATGGCGTCACCATGCAGGTGACGGTTCGCAGCGGTGAAGAGACAGTTGTTGATGTCATCCTGGCGTCCGTGGGTTAAACTGAAGCTTCGTGCCAACGCAACCACAAAAACTTTCATCTGTCTGAGACGTCATCTAGTTCCACAGTTCTAAAATTTGAATGGATGATATTGCGATGATTATGCTGACAGCAGCCAACCCGAAAAAACGACAAATGTTTTATTACTCGAGTATATTCACTAAAAAGTTTGTTCACGCTTTCTTTATACTGTCTGCTCATGTTTTCTTTGCAGTATATCCTTCTGTCAAATCAATAAAGTGTCTGTCTATCAAAGTACATCAGGTTTCATACATTCACTTTTTTTTTTTACAAAACTAATTTTATTTGAAGAAAAGCTGAAAGTTTTTTCATTGACATCAAGAGAAATGTAGAAAATCATATCAAAAATCATTCAGAGTGCAACTGATCGCAGGACTCAACCAACAGAAAATGGAGGGAATCAAAACACGTGTCCCACAGATAAATTCAATAATCACACAACCAAACATAACTTAAGTATCATGCATCATCCGAGGGTTCATAAATTAACACTGTCCTCATCAGATTAGTCAGTTAGTTGCATTAAGTACAATCAAGTTTCTAGCTCACATTTGATCTTTGAATGTCAATAATTGACATTTTAGGGGTCGTTGCTGGTAAATTAGCTCGTCTTTTCTCCTGTTTACAATCATCGGGAAAGGTCACGTATCACTGAAAGCGTCGCAAAAGTACCAAACGGCTTGATTTCATTCTTGGAACACAGACGCTGCATTTTGGTTCAGAAAGAGTGAATGAAATTGAAATATGCGTTGAGGAAGCCGGTGGGATCTTCCAGCTGAGGGTAGTGACTGATGTGCTCGTCCAAAATGGTGACGGTCGACCTCTGGACCAGCTTCCTGCAGGAACAAGACACATATTGACATAAATGACATCATTGCAAACTAAAGGCACAAAAGCACTGCTGAGTGTTCAGATGACATAAAGAAATACATTTTTCATTTTATGGTTCGTTGTCGTGGTTAAAGTTGCTGACTGTGGGCAGCCTTCATCTTAAATTTAAGTGAGAAATTATATTGCAAAAACTCCCATTTTATTGTGGTGGATATAAACTTATGTACTGCAGCATTATTTTCATTTAAACAAATAGAAAACACAAGATATCTTTTTGACTAACTGATTCTATGAGTTTAGGATCTAGATCTCAGGTGGAATCATCAGTTTGTCCTCATGAATGTTCAGGTCCTGTTTTCCAACCACTACCTCTTCACATCTAGGATCTACATATAGATGTGAGATCCTTTTGACAGGAAAGAGGTAAGATGGGGGACTAAAGGAAACAAATGAAGGTCTGCCAGGAGATGAGCGTATAACTGATAATCTTAACAGGGTTTAAGAATCAGAGGCGGGTGCACTCACTGGTAAAGACGGATGAACTGGGGATGAGGGTTGACTGGGTCCAGGGGTCCGTAGATCATGTGCACTTAAAAGACAAAGAGGGATGGAAAGACGGAGGGAGGAACATAAACGGAGGAGTGATACAAGAGGGAGGATGGCTCATTTTAAAATTAGATGTTCACCAGCTAGCCGCAAACTTCTGTCTGTAGTTTGGTGTTGAGCAGGTAGCGCAGTGTACAGTTTTTAGAGCTTAAGAGTGACCAAAACAACAAGCTAAAAGGCGCTATGAAGCTCCATTAAGCTGTAGTTGTTTTTTTTCTCATTATGATCATAATTTATCAGTTGTATTTTCTCTTTTTTATTTTCCACAAATATACAAACATGATGTAAGAATGCAAACAACTATACAATGTAAACAAACGAAACATCTGACTTAATGGTTTAAGAGATAATCACCAAAGTCTTGAGGATTCATCCTCTTGGTACCATGAATATACAAATTACACAATTTAGTGTCGATCCATCCGATAGCTGTGAAGATATTTCCATCTGGACCAACCAGTTTTTGGTGCTGATATAATATTATATCCTGCAGCATGTCACATTCAGCCTCTCACATTTATTCAGTGATTCAGTGACTCAGAAGAACCAACTCTGACTAAATCCTTTTTGCCGCATTTCACATCAGGTCTGTGTCAGTAGCACACACATCCCTACCCCCACTCGCCCCTCCTGAGCTCAGGACCACAGATGGACTACGAGGCTTCTCCTCACAGGCTAAGCAGCTTAGCATCAGCGACTCTCTGGCCAAAGCTGCTGCGTTAATACAACTCGAGGTGTAGTGAAGCGTTTTGGCATACACAGGAAAGCGTCCTCTCTGATTTATTAACATGCACATCACAATGTCTGATGCAACTGCGAACTCACGTGGGACGAAGGTGGAAGTGAGTGCGCCCACCCATCGTTCTCTGTGTTTTAGTCTCTGGTTGATGTACTGCAGAATACTGAGAGAGAGGGATGAAGACATCAGAAATGAGTGTACCGATAGAAGCAGCAGTAAAGATAATATAACACAGAGCACACACACACACACACACCTGTCCATAACTAAGTTGCCATCGTTGTAGCGTATACCCGTCCACATGTCCCAAAACTCTGCGTCTGTGGGCTGCGTGTACGGACCGAAGACGTCTCCAATCCTACCAGAAAACATGAAACAGTTTAAACAATCATACATTGTACATTCTGGTACGTATATTTCTCTGGTCTGGTTCTTTTACCCCTTTTGGAAGATCATAAAGTTGGTGAGACGTGTCAGAAACGGAGCCAGAAAACTGGAGTCCTTCAGTATCTTTTGGAGACAAAACAACCAAATCTCATCAGCGTCTTTAAAGTCTTACACCTCCATTAAATCACATGAGCTGAAACGTAGGACGAAGAAAACAAAGGTGACTCACCGTCTGCAGCAGCCGTGGGTAATGTGTTTCCGGGAATAATCCTGTAGGAACAAAAGTCTTACCCATGACTGTGACTTACATAACAGAGTATAATCATATTTCAGTGCACGGTTGCAACTAATGATTCACAGGACACAAGAAGAAGAACAAATATGTTCAATTTATAATGATATAAAAGGAACAAAAGCACAAAATCATCACGATTTAGAAGCTACATCCAGAAAATGTTAACAACTTGACTGCTTGTACCTCCGTTAGACAGACACAGGCTGTTAAAGGTCAGGTGACCTGTGCGATTTTGGTCACTCCTGGAAAAACAACACAGACACAGAGAGAGGGGGGTGAGAATTCATCGCTTTACTCTGTTTTTTCAATTCGGCCAACACACTGACACACACACACACACACACGTACCTGTAAAGCAGCTCCAGGGCCACGGTGTCTCCATAGTCGTGGGAAATCAGATTCACTCGCTGGTTGCTCAGACCCAAGTGAGCAGCCAGAGCCTCCACCACGCTGGCCTGCTCGAAGATGGAGTATCTGTGGGGTCGCTGGCGAGGAGAAAAATGTAATGAGAGCATCGTGTAAGAAACACAGAAAGCGTTTAGAAACACAAAATTCTCATAGAAGTCATTCAAATTCGGCTCACTGGCTTCTCACTGAAGCCAAAACCCAGGAAGTCCAGAGCAATGACTCGATGGAAACGCTGGGTGAGTGGGTCCCAGATCTGCATGGACATAAAAAAAAACAACACAAATTTAGTCTTGAAAAAAAGACCTGACATTTTATAAATGTGTGTTTAATCAGCTACTGAGCACGTGCAGTGGGTACCTTGTTCCAGTCGTAGCTGGAGGTAGGGAAGCCGTGGAGAAGAATGACGACATCGGAGCTTCCCAAAGCACCGTAGGAGTCTGGTTTAAGGAGGAAAGATGTATGATACACATGGAAGCAAGTACATGACTGCTAGAATAAATGATGAAAGATGTATTGGTGTAATGACAAAAAAAACCCCAAAACAACTATGAATGATACGGCTTCTAAAGAGTCACATTAACGCTTAGATGATCAGGCGATGAATCAGTTAGTCACTGTGACTGACAAGATGTGTTTATTTAGCTGTTCTTGAGCTTTCAGTCAGGTCACATGACCTTTAAAAAGCTCAGAACACAAGTGGAAATCTGAGCATTTAAAACCATAACAACTGGGCATCTGCTGATGAAGACCATGTGATATGGCAGAAAGCTCCAGAACAGCTGCTAAATGGATCCAGTCACTCTACAACACCCGTGGATGGTGGACTCTCTGTTACCTCTGTAGAAGATCTCCCTGCCCCTGAAGTGGAACACCTCCCCGGCACTGTGCCACTTCTGCAGGGCAGCCGACAGCTGAGGGGGCGGGATGTGCAGGTAGACGGCTACCAGCGGGATGCAGATCAAACCCACATGAATCCACCACTCTCTCATGTTGAGCTCAGCGGTGGGGGGAGTCTCATTCCTGCCCCTGAGAGGAGAGGAGACAATGTCCGTACAGGTGAGACATCAAGCATGGAGGCCTCCACTGTAGACTGTAATACATTACTACATAACGTGAGGAGCTGAGGTGCTGCAGACGGTTGATGTCACTCATTCATCATACTCGAATAAAACGTTGGAGGAAGTTAACGTTAGCTTCAAATGGTCCGCTTCAAGGTAACAGGCGACAGCTAACGACAGCCTAAACACCTCCGACCTTCCGTTATACTAATTATACCGCCAGTTATGTGTATTTTATTACACTCACAGAGTAATAGATTACAGTACTTACAGAAACGTTACGACCTGTCACTAGCAGACCTTGGTCCAGTGTTTAGTGTCCAACATTCCTGCGGAGCGGAAAGCAACGACGGTTGGTACAGAGGAGGAAAAACAGACGACGTCTCACTCTGCTCTACTTACGGGTCGTCTCACTCTACTCTACGTACAAAGCCCTCAAATTTGCACCTGGTGGTAGTTGTAGTCACCCGTCAGGAAGACGAAACAGAGTGAGTCATCTTTGAGTGCACACAATCTTTGTATCAGGAGCTACAGGCAGAGGTCCAGAGAGAAGTTTACCGCCCCCTGCTGGCCTGGATGTGCAACTACATACACTCTACTCAATATACACTGTTGCTTATAAAGTTGTAATAATTGTGTTTTCTATTATTATTTCTAAATTGATCAGTATATGAATCACATTGTCACAATCATTTCACGAGAAGAGGTACAAATATTTGATTCCATCTTTATGGGCAACACTGTACATTACATCTAGAAAAAAAAGTTCTAATAATATTAATTAATTCGTAATAATTTTGTTAATTTATTTATCATTTTAAATTCTAGAATTATAATATATACAAAAAGTAATTTTAAAGCCACTGCAAACGTTTTTTTTTAAATCTAGTTTTTCTATATAATATATTAATTATTCAATGTACTATAGGTGATGTTACCTTAAGCTCTGGGGAAATTTTCACTATTTTCTGACATTTTTAAGCCAAAATACACAAATTATTGGGAAAATTATTTGCATATCGATTGATTATATTGAAAATAATCACTTGCAGCCCTAATTATATCTGCAGATTTTACAGTAGGATACACTCTGGGTTTGTCTTTGGCAAAAGTTTTTAACATGGATTTGCACTTAGGATGTAAAATTCATGTTATTATTTTCCATAATTGTGCAAAATAAATAAAATGCAAATGCCTTTCACAACATTTTTGAAACATATATTTTTTCGTTCCATATCGGAGGGGACAACAGATAAACAGTTGCAATGTTTATCTGTTCACGTATGAAAAATATACACCCAAAGAAGCCTTTTGATCCCTGCACTGCAGTAGTGATGTGACAGATATTATTAGTAGGATCAGCCTTTTTTTTCTTTTTTTTTTAACTATTGGAAAACCTAAAATCCAGTTTGAGAAGAAATCATGGCTGAACTTCAGCTGACAAAAAGCTCCCAACTGTGCAGTTTTGGAGAAAATCACTGATTTTCTGTGGGATGTTTGTTTGTCTCCACTCTTCAGTGTCCACATTTGAACGCATAACTCATTTCATAAATACTGCACGGTAAATGAAAAACATGGCCCTGCAGTTAGGCTAAATACATTTTTTATTTTTAAAAACCATACACATTACTCGACAAGTTTCAAATGTAAATCCAATCACGATATCCATTTAAAATGCTCAAGATAAACAGACATGAAGTACTTTTATTTCCAAATGTTAAAAGATAAAAAAATAATAATCCATAAAACAGATGGAAAAACATTCATTCCCATTACAGGAAGAAGCTACAGAACAAACTCCTCATATGGATTCCGCTTGTCTTTTCAATTCCTCACTTTGTATGCGATCCTAGCTGCTATTTTGTCATCTGTAAAACATGGAAAACAAACTATTTCCTCAGAGATTGTTGTGATTTAACATCTCCACTTCCTTCTCCTGTCCACGGCCCTTCAGGTGAAGACGGCCAGAAGGCTGCAGGAAGAATCTGCAGCCTGCTGCCCGATTCATCCCGTGTGGTTGACAAGCACCGTCCCAAACATTGAATTAAGTGTGGTAATACACAAACTAAAAGAGGCCTGTTCTCTTTCACACCATTTGCACCCTGAGATGAATATTCCAGAACAACACACATTTTAGTGGCCAAAACCCTCCCCCATATAATGCGATTGGTGTCAAATCATCCAAAATTGGTTTAGTACGATGAAAGGTATCATCAGTATTGTCATAAAAATACAAAGGTACATTTTTTTAATTATGCTTTGTATCAAAATTATTTTTACCCAAGGAACGCTATGAAATAAAGTACCCTGTGCAGATAGATACCAGTGTATGCCTAGTCTTTATTCTTGAAAAATGCACATGTCCAATTCTTTAGCGTTTCCAGTACAACAGGTGTCAAAAATATTTTACAAACAAATCAAATGCAGCAACATTTACTCATGGTCTTATGGACAGGGTTGAAGAAGAAAAAAAAAAAAAGCCTTTCACCCCCCTCCCCCCTCTGTTTTTGATTTTTTATTTTGAAAAATGACAACAAACAAGAACTCAGAGGAGTAAAATTAAGTTTTTCCTAAAGCCGGATCTTAAAGACTGAATGAAATCTGAACATAATTCACTTGTTTTTTTTTTGACCAAGACGATGGTTTAACTACCTAAATACACGAAGTCTGAAGTTAAAAGGTTCTTTCTTTATAGATTCCTTTTAAATTAAATACTTTTTTTCTATGCCTGAGTAAACAAATGGTAATATTGTACATTGGCAGGGGGCTAATGTTTTGCTGAGAAAAAACGAAAAAGTAGAAATTAAAATGCACCAACTTTTTTTTATTTTATTTTTTTTTATTTTATTTTTTAAAACAAATGATGACCAGGATCCATATTTATCAAGCATCCAGGGAGAGAAACTCAGTCATAACTGATCCAGGATCATCAGAAATTGGTCCTACATTTAGCTATAGGAGTAACAGTGACCTGCCGGAGGCGAGTGAAGGGACAAAGCATCGTCTAAATCATTATTGTAGCCAAGGCACATTCATGTTTTGTCTACATGATCTAATTAGTGAAAAATAAATAGGCGCTCTGGCTGAATCGTGTATAGTGGTCGTAAAAAGACAGAGAAAAGGCTGTAAGTCATTTTAGTGCTTTTATGTGTTTTGGCAAAAACAAATTCTTAGCCTTAATGTGCATAAATTAATTTGTCGTAAGCCACGAGTGAAGGGATTTTATTTTTCCCGCATTAAATAATCTGGATCAGTCTCTCTTGAATGTAACTAATAATCACTACAAGTTTTCATTTCACGGTCCAAAGTGTTGCAAAACCACAAAAAAAAAAAAAAAAAAAAAATCCAAAGAGGAGAACTACTTCCTGCTGAAAGTGACCGCAGGAGGCTTCTTAAGGACCCCACGTCCGACTCTGAGGTAAGACTTTGTTTCCTAGTCCAACTTTCAGCACGATTCTAGGCGTCATCCTGAGATGCTTGCTAAATACGGGCCCAGATATATACTTAACTCTGTTTTAATGAGTGAACCTTTCAACATGTGGAAATCCTTGAACACAACATAACGAATGAAAAGAGAATCCAGAAGGTTTTGTGCACATGAAAACTATCGAAGAAATGGAAGAAGTAAATATTTATAGCAATGTTAGTGGACAGAGGCCCTAATTGTCTTTCCCCTCCCGCCTCCTGTGAAAACACCTCGCCCCGTGGACCTCTTTTCTATACAAGCCTTAGTGTTTATCGGTTTGGCTAGAAGGTTCTACATTTATCTACAAATATATAACAAATAAAACTTGCAGGCAAAAATAGTTAAGTTTCAATAGAAACACCCTTTTTTTTCCTGAAAATACAGCAGTATCTGAAATAATCCTCTCATTCATTTCTTATTCTGTCCCAGTTTTCTGCATCATACATCAGGAAGCTCTTTTGCCTACAAACAGAAAAAAAGTATCTACAAACTTTGTAAACAGACCTGCTTTTTCCAAAAACATAAATAACTCAAAATATTAACAGCCAATGGAGCAGAAATAAGTTTTGAATGAGCAAGGGCCAAAGAGATAAATATACAACACCATTCAGATAAAAGAGAAGCTAAAGGTTCTTTCATAATTCTTACAGACGATCTTCAAGCCAAGGAGGAGGACCTCCCCTTCTCAATTAAAATAATAATATTAATAATAATAATAATAATAATAACAATAGAATAATAAAAACAGGTCACTTTCAATCTGAGTTTATAATTACCCCTTGTTTACCGAGAAAAACAAGTTACCAAGGAGGGAGGGGTGGAGACACAGTCCTTGTGTTGCAGAGGGGTATTAATAAGAACCAAAAATAAAAGAAGACCAAAGCATCCACACCAAGCCGTACATTCCTCTGAATGTTTGCTGTTCTTTAAGTCCAGCCCGAGCCAAGCTCACACAAGACTCCGCTCTCCTTCTAGCCCTCCGTCTCTCCTCTCCAAGTGTTCGTTCGTTTTTTTTTTTTTTTCGTCCCGAGTTGAGCTCCTTGGTGGCGGGCAGAAAAGTGGTGGTGACATGTGGAGCGGGGGTCAGATCAAAGGGAGGTCTCCAGGCTGTGTAGGGGGCTTCCCGGGGCCGAGGGGGTTCCTGATTTAGGGGCCTCTGGGAGGAGGTGGTTACTGCTCTCCACAGCGTTATTGTTCTGGTTTGGGGAGGGAGAGACCGGCGCGGGGGTCACGGCGGGGGCGTCGGGATCAGTGGGGGGTTCGGTGGCGCCGGGTGTGGGTGAGGGCGGCGTGGGTGTGGAGTTGCGGGGGCTTGCGGAGTTGCGCTTGGTGGGGGCGTCATCCTCCGCGTCTGTGTCGTCTATGAGGGGAATATGGGGTTCAGAGTCCTCTATCCGGAATTCAGGGTGGGTCATGAAGTTGTGGATCGATGATCGCGACTCGGGCTTCTCCAGCCCCTCATAGAGGGAGATGGAGCTGCGGAATGCATTCACCACCCGGATCTGGAGGGAGGGAGAAGGGACATGGGGCAGGAGAGGCATTTAGTCACATTCAGTAATGACACGTGTGTGTTTTGAATTGTAACACCTTGGATAACACCACAGATAAAAACCGAGGTTTTATTGGGTCAATTATAGGTGAGTTTTAGGGGCAAAAAATTATCAGTGAGGGGGGGGAACTCTCAGAGACACGTGCAGGTGAGCAGTTATGTCGAGTTTTAAACAACTTGCACAAGTTGTCCTTACCCATCATCTAGACTGCGTTAGCCTGAGAACAAACTTGAATTCATACTAGCTTAAAAGCGTAAACAGGAGTGACCAAAAGTCACTTAAATTCATGTGTGTGTGCGTCACTTCCTGTTTATCATGGCCACGCGGTCACTGAATTTAAAGCCTATTTTCATGGGATCTGATTATGATCATGTAAATCCCTGCGAGTAAAAGCAGGAAACAGACTTCAAAAAGTCCATTCAGTTCGCAGTGTGCGTTAAAATAAGAGAGAAAAAAAAGTAGATCCATCTGGTGGAGACAAACCTGACACTCGACTCTGCTTGTAGAAAAACTATTCTTAAAATTCACCTCAAGCATCAGTCAGTGTCTCAGGAAGGATACAAACCAGTGTCAAACCTGATGCGACGTGTGTGTGTTTTGGTGTTTTCTGTTTGTTTTTTTTTGTCAGTACAGTAGTAGTATTTCACAAAACACTTGGTAGAGGCCTGTGTCTGATTAATCAAAATGCAAAAAAAAAAAGGAAAAGAAGAGACAAGAGGAATGCTGTTCTTAGACAAGAACACATCCAAAAAAGGACAGAGGCTGGACACAAGAGTTTACTGTTGTTGGACATGCTTAGGAAAGAGTGAGGAGAGAGAAAGATGAGAGACAGAGAGAGAGAGAGACAGTGAGAGGGAGAGAAAGACAGAAAGAAAAAAAGACAGACAGAAAGGGGGTGGTCAGTTATAGATTATGTTTGTGGAGTAAAAACAAAAAAAGCTGCGGCAGCCAAGCATGTCTACAAGCTGGTATACAAGTCAAAAACAGCACAAGAGAAAAAACTCACAAACGAGACCAGAGACTTTGAACCCATGCAGAGCGCGGCGCTACCTTGTGTTCAATGGTAGTAAACCTTTGAGTATAGCCCATGACACATTTCACAGAATCTAAAGAAGAATATGTGGGGAGTCAGTGGTATTCATTCTTTTCAGGCAACACATCGCCAAGGTGGACACATTCTGCCAACAAACAAATATTCACAGAGGAAAAAAAAAACTCTTCTCCGGAGCACCTGAAAGGAAAAGTTCAGAGATTAAGAAGGGAAGCACCTGGCTGGCTGAGAAATGTCACATCCCACCTGAGGCAGACACCTAAACAATCACTGTAGCATTGCATCATTTTTCAACTTGTCAGGGAAAAGCATTGCATCTGCTGTTAATGTGTTTGGGGAAAGTCTCACATGTTTACATTCAAGAACACAGTTTATGCCATTGAGCTCTTTTCTACTGACACGTGTTAGACATTCAAAAAAATAAATAAATAAAAATAATCCACTGCTGGTCGGACGGCGTTTCGCCTGCGAAGATCTGAAAGAGAAAAAGAGTCGTCGTCAAGAGCCGCCGCGGTGGCAAGAGGGAGGCCCTTTGGACATACAATCAAACCATCTTCCATCGCCGAATGGACAGCATGCTGTTAAAGGCTGCACAACCTCGCATCCAAAAACACACCGACAGGACTGTGTCATACCAGCTGCAGTTGCTATATCCGCCACGGGGTGCTACTGGAGCCTCTACCATGCCACCCACTCTCTTAACACACAGCCACAGCTGGAGACGAAAAGGTCATTATTTCACCACCGACTGACAAGACATCCACTGACACTCTGATAGATTTTTTTTTTTCCTCACCGTGGTTTGTCTCTATTGTTTTTTGGTTTTTTTAGACCGTGATCATGGGCGTATACTCAAAACATTTACCCGACTAGAGAGCTGCGACACAGACCCATGGGTGCTAGAGGGGGACAGAGCAGACTGAGGCAGCTGCAGACAAACCTGGTGACTGTCGATCCAGAATGTAATTTTGGTCAAATAGTAAATACACATCATCCCCCCCGCCCCTTTCCTGAGATAAGAGTAAAACCTTTTTCAGACCGAAGCAGAAGCAGAACAGAAAACATGATGACACAGAGAAAACACCTTGACACTAGAAGCGACCTGGTTACAGGGTACATATATATACAGCAGTGTTATCGAAGCAATATGGAAGGATGTAGTATTTTTGGTGTCTTTTTTTTTTTGAAGAAAACAGGGGTGGGGGCAACATTAGGAGGAAGCATGAGAGAGTAAAAGTGTCAACGTTAGGTGAGAAGAAGAGTGGAGGAGGAAGATGTTAGAAGAACAGAAGAAATAAAAGTCTCATGCACTAGAGGAGAACACGCACTCACACCCCACAGTGGCAGAAGCGGTGTTGGCGGCAGTGGCAGTAGTGGTAGTAGTAGAAAAGGCTACATGTGTAGGGCTAGAAACATTGGTTACATCGTGCTGTTGTTGGCTGGAGTTGGAGGCCTGCCGCCTTAGAGCCCCCTGAAAGGAAGTTCCACTCTGGAACGCACTCACTACATCCATCTGCAAAGAATCAGACAGCGTGACAGGAGAAAAGCCCAGAGGAAATAAAAACACAACACAGCCAGAGGAGAGAGAAAAGAGAGAAAAAATAAAGAAAAGGCACCAGTAACCATAGAAAAAATGTCACTTGGAAATTGGATTTAGGTATTATAGTTAAAAGAGAGGAAAAAGGGGTGGTTGGGGTTTAAAGGCACTGATTGCAGGGAGCTCGGACTCCACAATCTGACCTCACTTTCACTCTTTTCTCTGCAGAATCCTTCCATACTTCCAGCTTATAGCCATGCCGATACTCTTTGAACATTCAGCTGTTCTAGCATGCTTTCCATCCAATCCAATTCACTTGCTTGTCATCAGTACCTTCAAACTGGTCGCGTTTTAGCAGATAGATTCAGACCGAGTCAGAAATAGGCATAGGAACCCGCTTTGGCTCAGAAGCAGAACAGAAAAATTAGAGGGAAGGGTTTTTGTTTTTAGGGCACAAGCCATTCTTTAAGAATACCGAGAGAAAGAACAAAACATAGATTTTTTTTAAGCTGGAAGAGCAATAGAGAGTTAAAGGGTTTATGGCTTTTGATTCCCTTGGTGTCGGATGTGGTGTTCGGTGGTACGCGGGAAGGTCTGTAGGTTGTTACCTGAGTCTGGATGCGATTGAGGCCTCGGAACCAGAGGATCTGTCCTCGGCGAAGCTCCCGTTCAGCGTGGTCAATCTCATCCATGTCATCCAGCTCCTCCAGCTCCTCGTCTGGGATCTCCTCTTTCTGGGTGCCGTGTCCCGCTGTTTTCAAGAATTTTAAGCGGCTGGTGGGTATCGAGGAGATTACCTGGAAGACAGATGACATATGTTAATGTTACCCTCCTCCGTGTGGTGAAGTGACATTTCATTAAGGTAGAACAAGCCACATTTCTGGGTACATCGTGGACATCAAGCAGCCCGTGACCCTGGTAATTAGCCGCCCTGACAAAGGTGACACAGTCAGTTTGACGTCATCCGGTTCACTTAGTGTCTCAGAGCCCATCCCACAGTGAAGTCCACGCTTAATGGAGCCGAACGGAGTTATTTAAAGCTATTGCTGATGATTAAAGCAAAGCTAACAAATATTTCATCGAGTTCATATCTACCGACGTGCTACAGGACTATTTTATGATAACATATTAATGCTGTCCTCCTTATCCCATCTTGTTTTCCATCACAATAATACATCAAATTAGAACTAAAACAATTAGTAAATTAGCCAATCAACAAAAAATTGATCTGTCATCTAATAATTTTAGTCACTTTTCAAGCAAAGGTGACAAACACTCTCTTGTATGTGATACCACTGATTGTAAACAGAGTAGATTTTAGTTTTGGACAAATAAAAATAACAAGCAATATGAAGCTCCTCCACACTTCAGTTTGTGACAGTTTATAGACAAATCAATAATGGTATTAATTTAGAAAATAATTAGATTAAACGAAAAAAACAAAAACATCCTCTTATTTCAAGGCAGCAACTGCAGAGAAGTCCATTATAACAAGGGAAATTAAATTTAAATAAATATTACTCAGAGCTTATTACACACAGTACAGTTACATAACCTATGTACAATTTCTGTATCCATCCCATCTTATCTAAAAGCAGAGGGCAGCAACAGCACACCGCTCTAGCACCAGCTCTCCTTCTAAAGGACAGCACCTCAGACCTTTTTTTTTTTGGAGCATCTCTGGTTTAGAACCACTCATCTCAGTCCTTCTACCACATCTCAGCTCTACAACTGTCAGCTGTTTGAACTTACAAGCTCCCAGCGCAGCCCTGTTTGTGTGCGTCTTGTCAGAAAACGTTGCCGACGTCAGTCTTTTTGAATTGAGAAAGGATAATGACACACTGTGTGCTCTGCGCTGCAGGATGAGTGTGGGCAGTGAGAGCAAACTAGAATCACTTCAACCATTCATTGTGACTTTGTCAGCACCAGTGGTGAGGAACCCTCAATCTCTCACTGGCAAAGATGACAATTAGTTATCAATTTGTAACTATAATACAGCAAACAAACTCCAATATACTCCTCAGTAGTCAACTCGAAAGACATGAAATTAAAGATTAAAACTGGATGAATATTCATTTCGAGTCTGGGAGTTCATCCATCTCTTCACAGCAGTAGAACAGACTGTACTGTTCCAACCTCTTTGCCACTATTAGACACCCACTAAGCCAACTCCAACACAGGGGGGCAGTGTCCTACCATTTTTTTTCTCCCCTCAATCTGGCTAAGTGAAGGTGAAGCTCAGCTGTATAGTCACATCATACCTGTCCCCATAGTAGAGAGCCGAAGCCTAAGAAAGTGCACCATAGCCACTGGTCGATGGTCAGAGCCACGCAGCTGAATGGCTTCCCTCCAAACTGCACGATCACGAACTAGAGGAGCGGGAAGAGAGGCGGAATTAATTAGAGGGAAAAACTTTTAGATTTAACATTTACAGGACTGCAGGTCTTATGGGATTTTTTCCATGTATGAATCACCAAGCATATTTAAAAAAAAAAAAATCCAATAAGTTAGTTGCAGAAGCCTCCAGTCTACTTTACCTGGATAATGAAGGTACCAAAGACAATACTACAGAAGATAAGGTTGTTGAAGATGCCTTCAAAGACATTCCTTTCACCATGGATCTTTCGGGCATTGATCTCGTTGAAAAGCTGCATCAGTACAAAAGTGTTGAAGACGATGGTGTAGTGTTCAGAAGGTGGAGCGTGGAGGGGTGCATTCCTGCCACTGTCAATGTCAAACATTTTCTCTCCTGCAGGAACAGTCGCAGAGAATTTGTTAAAACACACAAAAAGTCCACTGGCTCCGTGCACATGAAGAATTACATCCAGTTTTAGCTTCTTACCGGCAAATAGCAAAGTAAAGATGATGACTAGCTGGTACACTCCCTGGCCCAGGATGTTCTTCATCATAGTGCGCGAGATGAGAGGCTTGTTGCGGCCATATGGCTTCCTTAGCAGCAGGGATTCTGTGGGGGGCTCTGTGGCCAGGGCTAGTGAAGCAAAGGTGTCCATGATGAGGTTGACCCACAACATCTGTACTGCTTTTAGTGGAGAGTCCTGGAGGTAGGGAGAGAAGAGAGGCACCAAATTAGGATGGGAAGAGGAAAAAATAACCCAGCCACAAGATTCGCATCACTGTCACACGTACTGTAATATCTGAGACATCAAGGAAGTTCTTATTAGAGATCTTTCAGCTGACAGGAACCAAATTGCATGTGGAAAACAATTCATTTGGTGGTCTGCAGCATAACTGAGTGTTCGTTTAAAAGCTGTGCACTGACTGATAGGTAGGGGGGGAAAGGAATTATAGTTACAGGACTTTTTTTTTTTTTTTTTAAATGGAAATCAAAACAATTAAATGAGGAATGTAGGAATATTTACAATCTGCAGAGGCACAACAGAAGACACTTAAATTATTGCCTTAGGCTGCAGAGCACAGCTCAAGTAGACTACAAAAGATTAAAATTAAAAAACCATTAAGGAATTTCACAGGTGCTTATAATTTTTAATGCATGAGGAAATTCTGTGAATAGACCTCTTTAGAAACAGAATACAGCAAATGAGCCGGCATGAAGGTGCACAGCACATATTTTCCCCCCCGGATTTTAACCGCTGGATTGCAACAAAGATACGGTGAACTTAAAACTTCACACAGATTTGAGATAAAGCTTTAGTTATTTCAGTCTGTTGCTGCCAGCTGCACCAATTCCATTCCTGTGAGTCAAAGCGACTCTTACTAGTGAATAAAACTTGTGAACAAAACTGCTGGTGCTAACCTGTGTGATGCAGGCTCCCGTGAATGCTACAATGACAGCCACCACGTTGACAGTGAGCTGGAACTGGAGGAACTTCGAGATGCTGTCGTAGACGTTGCGTCCCCACATGACGGCTTTGACGATGCTGGAAAAATTGTCGTCGGTCAGGATGATGTCAGACGCCTCCTTGGCTACGTCTGTGCCAGCAATACCCTGGAAACAAAAGCGATGATGATCAAGAATCTGTCTGCAACTGCTCAAAACATATTCAATTTTTTAAAAAAGTGGAGAAAAACTCACCATAGCAAAGCCAACATCAGCTTTCTTCAAAGCGGGGCCATCATTGGTTCCATCGCCTGTCACTGCTACTACTTGTCTCTGTTCTATCACTGTGCTGTCAATAATACCTAGAAAAGTAAATCATGAATATTTAAAATGAAGCTGCCTGACACAACAAACCCGTGACAGCAAAACATTTTTCACACAGCTGGAAAAACGGAAGTACCTTTCACTAAGGTGTGTTTATCTGTGGGGGAAGAGCGAGCCAGTACTCGTAGTTTGGGCCAAATCTTGTCAATGCGTTCTTGTTCAATCTAGAAACACGAGAGAAACTCTATAAGAATCCCAATAATACATAAACAACTCTCTCTGGGGTAGAGTATTTTTCTGTGTTTGCTCACCTCTCCTTTTTCATTGCGTATCCTTCTGTTGAACTCTTTGCCCTCCAGACAGATGAAGTCATCTCCAGGCTGTAAGATGCCACACTTTGAGGCAATGGCTCGAGCTGTGTTGATGTTGTCCCCGGTCACCATCCGCACCGTGATGCCGGCACGCTGGCATTTCCTGATGGCGTCTGGGACCTGAAGGAAAGCGGAAACACAATGAAGGGAGCGCTTGTTATTTTGCATGTCACAGGGGATATTGAAATTAAATTGTGGTTGTGTTTTTGTGTTTCAACTCTAAATCAAATCCGTCACTGTTTTGTGAAGTGAGTCACTGGTTAGGTTTTATGTCTTTATTTATTTAGGTTCAGATTTATACAGAGTCCCTTCCCAAACACGTTTCCAGCTAAAAAGTTGAATGTGTGCTACTGACCACAGCAAAATGGCAGAAAGCTAAAATAAATGAGAGACTGAAGAAGAAAGTTGCTAATGACACAGTCCACAGCCCCAGTATCATAACTCCTGTAGTGTTTAGAAAGCTCTTCCACCGACAGCTTTCTGCTGTTGGAATGGGGAGGGCTGTGTATGAACACCCAAACTCTGACATTCATACCAATTTCACACGTTTCTGACCATCTGTGCAGAGGTGAGAAAGAAGTCAGGGTTGTTTTCTATTTTCATTCTTGACACAACTATCTCTCTCACACTATGACTGTCTTCCAGGAGAAACAATCTGAAAATCTGGCTCACCCTGCCTTCGAGTGTGTGTGTTGGGTCAGGTACTTTTCCCTTTCGACATGGTTAGACAATATGTCGTACAAACTTCTACTTTTTGAGGATAACCTGACTCTTGGGCTGCGGATGCTAGTACAACATGTGAAGCTGACAAAGAGAAAAAGCACAGGCCCAAAATTTCGATTCCATCATGACTAAGCAGTTTGTCCCCCTCGTGGGATTTATCTTTAGCATTTTCTCCCAGACAGAATGCCGCTGGCATCTATGAAAACCAAATCCTGATATTCATTTTTGTCCTTTTTGAGCTTTTTTTATTTTTGACAGAGACAGCTGAAGAGTGACAGGAACGTGGGGAGAGAGATGGGGAATGACATGCAGCAAAGGGCCGCAGGTCAGACCCGAACCCTGGGCTGCCGCTGAGCCTTCGCACACATGGGGCAGATGCTCTACCAACTGAGACAATCGACACCCCGATATTCACACACTTTATGTGAAGAAACTACAACTTCATGCTGATAAGCGTCGGCGCATGTGTAACCACCAACCTCGGGTCTCACGGGGTCTTCAATGCCCACCACGCAGATGCAGGTGAGTCCGCTGAGGATATCGTTTTCATTATCCCAGTCAGGCTCGCCCTCAGAAGTAGGGAAATCTCTGTATGCAAGGCAGATGGTCCTCAGGCCCTCTGAGGCCATGGGCTCGATCACTTTCTTAATCATGTCATCTCTGTCCCGTGGGCGAAACACCTTGGACTCACCATTTGCCGTCAGAATTTTATAGCACCTGGTGAGGTGAAAAGGGCATATATTAATATTTATTTAAGATTAAGAAGATAGAAAAGGGGAAATATCCAGAGGAAGAGAGTCACTTGGTTAAGGAAGAAAAGAAAGGGGTTAAGGGTTAAGGGCAGAAGAGAAGACAAAGTGTTTGGATGGTGAGCTGCAGTAGTAAGAAGTCGCACTAAGCCCTCCGTGGGTTAAAAAGAAGCCTGCTTGGTTAAGAGGCTTACAGAGTTGTTACCGGCTCATTTTCTCCGTGCCTGTTTTTAAGTCGCAAAGTAAGGGGCTTGGGTGGGATGCACTTGAACTTCTTAGCTGCTTAAGTCATTACGTATATCATTTACTGCAAAGTCTGTCCAGCTGGAACGTGTGAAAACAAAAAATCTACAAAATATTATTATTATTATTGGGTGGAATAATTTATGTGGACGAAACTGATGTAAAGGCATGTCTCGTTAGCATTCAATTCTAAGAGGAATACAGATATAAACATAATCAATTCAACATAAAAAAAAAAAACAGTTTTCTTACTTTTTTAGGAGAATTTCTGAGGCCCCTTTGCTGAACATGCGGTAGCTGCCATCGGCCATCTTCAACACAGTGCTCATAGACTTGCGGACTGAGTTGAAGGTGTAGACTTTGTAAAGTTTCTCTTCTGGGATCTCAGTGCGAATAGCCTGGTAGTCGCGCTTCAGATCATTAGAAAAGCCAAGCAAGGCACATTCGGTCTTGTTCCCCACCTGTCGTGGCAGGCCCCCTTCTTTCTCGGGAGACTGAAAGAAAAGGTGGGAAAACAGTAAGTAAGACAATATTCATGGCGATAGATATTATTTTAAAGCCACATTGCTTTTCTCTGGCTTACCATGATCTTAGTAGTGTAGGCGCAGTTGACGGCAATGCCCAGAATCAGGATGTCTAAAATGGAGGCGGGGATGTTCTCAGGTTCAGGGACTTTCTTGTAGTGCTTTTCAGCAACGTAGGCTTGCACCACGGTCATGCGGTTCATGGTGAGTGTACCGGTCTTGTCAGAGCAGATGGCGGTAGCGTTGCCCATAGTCTCACAGGCATCCAAATGACGCACCAGGTTGTTGTCTTTCATCATTTTCTGTAGGAAGACAAAATGTATCAGTTGATTAAAAACAAACTAACGAGGCTACATTCCTGCCAGTTTTTTGTGCTTAACATAATTTAACTTGTGGCCTAAATGAATGTGTTTCAAGTCTTTATTGAAATTAATAGCTCTTTGATTGGATAAAGCCCTCTGTTGGCTGACAACTTCAGCACAGGGGATCATAGCTTGGCTTTAGGGTATCAGTTAGCCAAGCTAGTTTTAATAGGCTAACCTTTAAGCTGGGCACAGGTCACTTGGCTAGGAGGACTTTACCTTAACGGAGTATGCCAGGGAGATTGTTACAGCAAGTGGCAGGCCTTCGGGAACAGCCACCACCAGAACGGTCACACCAATGATGAAGAATTTCACAAAGAACTGAATGTAAATAGGTGTGCAGTCCTTGACCCAGGGCAGTTCCTGGATCCAGAAAGTGTCTACTACAAACAGCACCACCAGGATAATGACAGTGATGGCTGACATGACCAGTCCTGAGTGGGGAACGAGAGGAGAAGCACATGAAATTAGCAAGTTTCTTCAAAATACGGTTTCCGCAGTGTGACAATCAAACGTCTGACTCACCTGCTTTGCCAATCTGTACAGCTAGTTTGGTCAGTTTGCCTTGGAGAACAGACTTCTCTTTCTTTGGCAGGTTGGCTTTCTTCTTCTCCTCTGCATCAGCTCCCTCGTCACTGTTCAGAGGCTGCATTTCCATTGCAGCACCATCCTGTGCTTTAGCTGCAGCAAAAAGGACAAGAAAAAAAAAGTCACTAAATCAAATAACCTGACAGTTATGCTGAATTTAATGTATATCCCTGTCTCTCGGAGATTTTTATACAAAAGCAAAGAACAGAGCATGTATCTGAAATAAGGATTTCTCATCAAACCAGTTCAGCAGGCGTCACAAATCAGCATAACCCAAAGAACACAACAAGAGCTGCATTCTTCAATCAGGCACCGGACAAAGCTTATTTAGATGAGCCTATTTGCTTACATTTGCAAGACCTGATGTAAAAAACGTTGCAGTCCAACAGTGAATGAATACTAGAATGAAACTGTATGCTGTCATTTTGTAGCAAATATATTTCATTTTTATTTCATCCCGTTATTGTTGTATTATGGAGAACAAGTAAATCAACAACAGGTTTGGACTGCATTCTACCCTGAAGTTATTTGATTATCTGATCCAGCAGGTAACAAGTCACAACAAGTTGCTTCAAGAACAACAACACAAAGACACTTCACTACAAGTGTAAGATAACAGAATGAATTAAATAAAAAGTGACTTCCAGGAGGAGAAGAGGTATCAAATCACTCAAAATGTTGCTTCTCTTTTATCAATGAAACTTGGGAAATGTCACTGTAATTATGTTTGCAGTGATCTGACTGCACAGTAATTAGCTGAAAGATTTGGTGGTGTAATTACCATACTCCCACCCAGAGATTTAAAGAACAGGTTAAACTAGCTAGCAGCATTGGGATCTGTCTGAGGAATCACCTCCTCCTCCGTCAGCAACCGCAGCGGTTGTCGCCAGTTAAAATTCCCATAAATCTCTTTCATCTCTTCCTCAACATCCCTCAGGACCACCCTCCCTTGCGTGCAGTACTGACAGGAATCCCAGACCCACATCTAACCAGGTAACCTTGGAGACGCAAGGCCTCTAATGGCAAAGGAGGGAGACGAGGCGGCTAGGTTGGCCAGCAGGGGCTGGTCTTTGCCGTGTCACTCGCCACGATAAAATCATTAACTCTGCCGGGCACTGACTCCACCGCTGCTGCTGCTGCTGCTGCTGCTGCCAGAGGACAATTGAAACATCTTTGCCATCTCTCACTTTCATCTCACCCACATTTTTGCAGATATAATTAACATGTACTATTTGGGTACCTTATATCATTTTTGCAGCCTTGCTTTCCAGTAGCACAGCACAAGCTTTTCATGTCCAGCTCGACGTATTTAATACTGTATGGACAGTAGTATTGTATTTTATGTGAATGTATGTAGTAGGAAGAGGAGGGCAGTTGACACTGGGCTACTGCAGCTGCTGTGGTCTGTGGCTTGTTCTGCACTTACATGGCCTGTGTAATCTCAGTCTAAAGGATTACTGTTGATTCCTGGCTGGCAGAGGGAATCTGTGCACCAGGGACTAGCGTTGTGGTCACAGACCCAAGCACTACTGATCACAGGGTCCCAGCAGGACTCCAAAGCCTGGCTAGCTGGCTGAATTACCACTAAACAGCCTCATTATAATTGTTGTCAGTCCGAAATTGCACCAGTCCAGTTTGACTCTGAATAGTTCAGATTGGGACATCAATAGAAATCAAATTCTGGGGGCCTGAAGGGGGAGTCACAGAGAGAGATGGGTGGGAAAGCAGATGTTCTGGCCCCAGAATTGTTGCATGGCTTTAATCTCCTCACCACTAATCGCTATAACTGGATTCAGTAGCACCTGCTGCTCAAAGCGCAATGTGCCAGGGAAGGACGAGAAAAGAGGAGATAGAGACAGAAGGGAGGGCCAGACAGTACAATGGGTAAGCAAGAACAGCCAGTACTAAGTATACACTGACACAGGGTCACGCAAAAATATTCAACTCCTCATTACTTGCATAAAACCACTGCAGGCAATTATTAACAATTTGAGGCTTTAACCTCCATCCAGTGCTGTTAAATGAGGAGGGAGATGCTGATACAGCTAAAGGCTAATGTAAAGGCAGCTAAGCTGTGAGGCAATTATATATGCTTGTGTGCTTTTGTGTGTGTGTGTGTGTGTGTGTGTGTGTGTGTGTGTGTGTGTGTGTGTGTGTGTGTGCGCAAGCAACTTACCTTTCTTACGATTTTCCACAGATCCATCCTGCTTCTTGTCTGTGGAAAAATACACCATGAAGTCAGCAGTACTCCATGTAGTAATGAGAAATACACAGCAACTATACTATTAACCGCTAAAAATACTCGTGTATGTACTGGATGTATAGAAGTTACATTAATTCACCTTTATACAAGTTTTGAGTGTTTCAAATTTCAAATCTAAAGAAGCAGAACTGAGTTAATGTGTCTATAAAAATCGAGCTGCAACGATTAGTTGATGCTATTTTGATATTAAAATGATCACTTAAGACCATTTTAAGTTTCTCACACTGATGCTTTTCTTTGCCTTCTGTGATTGTCAACTTTGGCTTTTAGTCTGTCAATCCGACAAAACAGGATACGCGGGAAACCGTAAAAGCCATTTATGATTTCTGACATTTTATAGGCGAAAAGATTGAGCTATAAAATGTTCTGCAGTATTAATTGATAATGAAAAGTCTATACATAAGTCTCCGACAGCTCAGCCCCTGAGCTCGTAAAGAGGCACCTCTCACTTGCCTAAATAGTCAAACTTGTGCTCTAGTGTGCATGCAAGCTTTCTGCTTTTGATATATGATATTAAAAAGTGTCAATGGAGGAGATGCAAAACTGCCTGCTCAAGTCCACCTGCTGTGTGGACTGATCAGTGCCAACAGAAATAAGCAGAGAGTGTACTGACTTTTTCTCTGTTTCTTCTTCTCCTCCTTTTCCTTTTTCTTTTCGTCTTCGTCTTCGTCGTCATCCTCAGCACTCCCAAGTAAAGCGAAGATAATTCCAGTTTGAGAGTTGACACCCACAGCAGTGACTAGCATTTTCCCTGAGCCTTCCATTACATGGGTGCCTTTGGACAGAGGAGAAAAATAAAAACGTCAGTCGAGGGAGGGAAAGGGGCTGTACGGTATCTGACTAAATGATGATGTTTCCGAGACTTTCTAGGACGCGCAGTAGCTGATCAAATATACATTTCTAGTTTATTTGTTGCTTTGACTTTTTTCCCCATTTTGGTGCAGATTTAATGTTGCACTAGATTCCTTTGCTTACTCAGAAGGTGGTTTAAACCAGGCTTTCAAGTGGCATGTTCAGCTACACACAAGAAGGAGAACATAAAGGCAGGTTTTCAAATAGGCAATAAATACAAAAGGAGTGGTGCACTTGCAAGTATAAAGACAAAGAAACACAGTCACTGATGCAAATACCCTCCAAAGCTTTAATCAACAGCCTTTAATCAAAAGCCAATTGTCAGTCCGGGTGAATTGATGAAAATAGAAGAGGCTACAATGAGGTTTTTCTCCAGAGTTTAATATCTCTGGGTCTCTATCCCTGTCAGTATACAGGGAAATCCTGTCGATTTGTGCAAACAGCAAAAGAAAAAACAGAGAAGTGGAAAGCTTATAAAAGTTCTCTCAAGTTCTCCTAATTAGAAGATGCTTTCCTTTCATTCGTGACAGCGATGGCAGAAGGCATACAGGCCTGTGCTAAGGCAAATCAAAAAGCAGCAGTGAAGCAATGTGTAAACACACACACACACACAGAGTACACTCCTCTGTCTTGGACGTGTGCCAGTAAAGAACCAGAAGAACTTAACAAGAATTTGTCTCCAGAATCCCGACACACTCCATCTGGAGAACTGAACTGTGAAGTTATCGGACAGCACAACAGGACGGTGTTAAAGAGGCTTTGTGCACATGGGGTGGACTCGCTGCAAAGCATAAACTATTACAGCTTTACCCCTGAGGTGTGTTGGATGACTGATAATTGATTAGAATGAGGAGCAGGATAGGGACCAGTTCTCTTTCAATTCCTAATTCAGTTTGTCAATTAAGCCATGCTAATTAGCGGCACAACACTGAACACACAGAGACTTCTCTTCAAAAGTGCAGGCAAATTATCATCAAAACAGAAAGTTGTGTACTACACAGAATACTGATCAATTTTATTTCAATTTGCAACTGCTACAGCAGATTTGTTTCTTTTAATCTTCGTTTCCAGACCGTATACATGTAGGATGACAAGTTGGTCTACAGTGGAGCACTCTGTTAGCTTGTTATGTCACTAAACTGGGAGAGCCCGTGCATTACAGTTCAAGAATCGAGCAAGCGACCTTCCAGCCACAATAAAGCACCTCTGTGTCAAGTTAATGGCCTCACTGATGACAGTATGCCTCAGTCTATCATAGGTCTGTTTTGTTTTTCTTCTTCTAAGAAGTCTGAGAGGCTTAGCAGATTAAATATCAATTTCAAAATCAAAGCACTTTATGGATAATATTGTTTTAATTACAAGGATTAATCTTTTAAAGTGAGATTAGGATCGGTTTCCTCATTGACCTCTGTGTGCATGTGAGCAAGTCAAGTCTGATAAGATGAAATCGCAGAAGGGTTATCTGTCGTTTCATTTTAATAAAGGCTGAACTCATGTAAGGCCAGACTTTGAAGTGATGATGTAAATTTACTCAGCTCAGAGTTATTTTTGAGGGTGTCTATCAGATTTAACCACACCCTTTTTAAAAAGGGTGATTGTCTTCTGCTTACAATCATCAAGGGGAACTTTTGAAAAGCAAAACTGAGGCATCACGTTACCTGATAACAGCATTGGATCTTTTTCTTGTGTTTTCTTGACATGGTCCGACTCCCCTGTGAGTGAGCTCTCATCAATCTTCAGATCGTTGCCTTGGATGAGGATTCCGTCAGCAGGCAAAAGGTCACCTGAAAGATGCACAAACATGTTTAATTGTTTTTGAATGAATCTTGGATTAAACGATATTCATTTACATTTAATTAAATGACTTCAATAACACAGCTGACAATCTCTTCTTACCATATTTTACTTGTGCAATGTCACCGACCACGATCTCAGCCACAGGAATTTGGATAACTTGTCCTCCACGGACGACAGTAAATTTCTGTTCCTGCTCAATACGGCTCTGGAGGCCCCTAAACTGCTTCTCTTTACTCCAGTCGTTGAACGCCGTCACCAGCACCACACAGATAACTGACAGAAGAATGGCGGCTCCCTCGATCCAGCCCGCCTCTGACTCAGTTTCATCCTCCACACCGCCAGCAGCCTTTCCACAGTCTTAACATAAAATAGTTGGCGCAAACAAACCAAACATAAATACACAGTAATCAATAGAAAGAATAGAAAACAGGATTGTGTTGAAGTGTTGTTGCTTACGTTCTCTTTCGGCATCTGGAGGTCTATAAAAAGAAAGGCCTAGTGAAACTATGGCTGCCACTTCTAGGATAATCAGTGTGACATCCTGTAGCGCCTCCCACACTAACTGTAAGAAAGTTTTGGGCTTTTTGGGCGGTATTAAATTTTGCCCAAACACTGTTTTCCGCTTCTCGATGTCTGATGGCTGCCCACTTAGACCTGGGGAGGGGAAAGAGACAAGAGGAGAAAAAAAAAAACATTTTCATTTTAGATCCATGGGATTTAATGTTGACTACAAACATTCACATCAAAAAGAAAGCTTTAATTAAGTGCCACATAATTTGAGCACAGATGGATGTATCGCTGTGGACGTTTTGTTCACAGAAGGAGAGCTTGTCACCGGGCCTCAAAAACTATTAACCCCAAAAGGAATCAGCATTTCTGACAGGGCACTGTGTAGGCGACAATGCTGGACGACAATGACACACATTCTGTGGGCATGGCAAACATTTTCACCTCTTTCAGGCGTGCAAAAGAAGGTGAGAAGGGAGGTCAAACCTAAAGCTATAAACTGCTTTTTTAAAAATACAATGACCGGCCGACCAGAGAGGTTGAATCAGCCTTAAACTCGCAGGTGCCCGTGTACACTACTGTCCCGTTATAGAGTCATCTCTCTGACAAATCGCACGTCTCGTTGGCCTGAGACCCATTCATCCATGTGCACAGAGGGCATTCTGCAGCCACCCATTCAAATGCCTCCACATTCAAGACACAGTCATATATTCAAAAGGGCCTTCGCACATTTGATGATGCATGACAGTTTTTTTTTTTTTTTTTCGGTTCTATTCATGCCGACTGACTGTGTGTGGGTGGCTGCGCAGGCTAGGATGGAGCTGTGTGTGCGCGCGCATGTGTGTGTGGCAGAGAGGTGGTGAAGCAGAATTGGGGGGCCAGGGAAGAGTGACTGTGTGAAACTGCTACTGACAGGCAAATGGGGGTGGGGTGGGCAGGGGTGAGGGTGCAAGGGGCTGAGACTAATAAAGTGCGGAGCTACTGACGGCTGAGGGGAAGCTGCACTCGGAATAGCAGCGTCTTAATAGGGAAAAGGTTCAGTAGGGTCAAGGTATGGACAGACAGAGACAGACAGACAGAACACACACACACACACACACACACACACACACACACACAGAGTACAGGTACAATGCAAATCATAACAGACACCACATTTGGATAATGGGTCTGCAGTGACAACAGCACAGGGAGTGAGGTGTATTGTTCTTTTGTGAATGAGACAATTCTCCCTCTCGTGTGCAAAGGAATCCTGTCAAAACTGACAGCTAGTGGTCGTAGAGCTGCAACAATTAGTCCATTTAACGACTGTTTCAGAGATCGATTCATCCTTTTGTCTTTTTTTCCCCCAGGCAAAACTGCCAAACATTCACCACTTCCAGCTTCTCAAATGTGAAGATTGGTTGCTTATCGTTGCCATATATATGACAGTAAAATAAAGATGTTTGGGTTTTTGACTGTTGGTTAAATAAAAACAACCAATATGAATACATTTTCTTCGGCCGCTGGACACTGTAGCAGGTATTCGGCATTTTCTGACATGTTATAGACATCAAGAGATTATCTGCAGATTAATAGATAATGAACATACTCGTTAGTATGCAGCCCTGCAGTTGAATCTGTGCTCATTTCAGGCAGAGAGAACAGATTTCCCTATGTCAGGTCTAAGTGAGAAAGATGGGGCCACAACAGCTGACTGACACCAATTTCCATCTATAAACAGCTGCTATTAAGACACAGCAGATATGTTCATCACCCAGAAAATGTAAGGAAGTTTTTGGTGGGTTGTTAAATCAGTGTTAAGTCACATACTAAAACTTGTTCTTAGTACCGCACTAGGAGTCGGTTTTGCTGGTAACCTTAGAACTTCCAAAACAATCAACAAATCATTAAAATGACCAAGATAGTATGATTCTAATGCAGTTATAATAGAGTTACAGATTATTTTCATTCATCAGTTAATTACTTAGATCATTTTTAGGTTATCAATCAGTGTGTAAATGTGTCAAAGTGCTCATTTTCTCCAAGTTAAACTATTTAAAAAGTTTGATTCCTTTTCCGTTCTCTGATTAATCAGTCATGCTTTGAGCGTCAAATCATTTAAAACACTTAAATTCAATAAAATGAGCCGTCAGTTCAAACAGATTTGTCCCTGCTGACTCTCACTGTAAACGAACATTACACATAATTAAATAACACCCTGAATAACTTCAATACATTGTTAAAATATATTGAACTCACTGTGAAGCTGACAGGTTCATGTCTGGTACTATCTCATGTCGTTTCTTGTTGCCTTTCATATTTCTACCCACTGTTCACTTAAAACAAGTTTTAGTCGACTTCATTAAAGAAGAAAATATCAGTAGGTACGCTGTTAATTGACATTACAACCTAACACTAACACATACTTTTCTAAAAGGGATGTGAGAAGAATGACGATGACTCATCAGCACAGCACATTAAAGGGCTATGGGGTTTATCCTGCATAGCTGCCTGTTGCTGCTCCCTGGCTGTCTCTCACCGTCTGCTTTGATTCTCTACACCGCTAATGAATCCATGCTGACAGCTAATACCCCATTCAATTTTACACCACATTTTCCCTTTGCATTAGAGCAATAAATACAAGTGACAGAGGACGATCAACATGTCGTCCCTCCATTGGATCCACAAACAGAAAATAGGTTGGCCTTGGCCCCTCACATCATTTTAGCACCCAGAGTCCGTCTCAAGTCAAGCAGCTAATCATTAACCATTTAATTTGGATGCTTGTCCCCGGCTGACCCCTCCGAGTACTGTCATTTCAGCCACCGGTGAGGGGTCAAGGTAAGCCTTCACTCTGGGCTTGTCACAATGAAATCAAATAGGGTCATGATTTTTCTTTTACTGCCTTCACATAACTGTGTAAACAGAGATGTGCCAACACGCTGTCCAATACAACAGGACACCCTGACTGGACAACTGTCTCAAACCAAATAGTACTAACACAGAAAGATTCACGCACATGATACCACACTTCGTCTAAACAAAATGCAGCAAGGAGAGGAAACCTTAACAGCGTCTTCCTACTTGTGGTAAACTTTTAAAAAATGAGGTTATTTGGGTCATTAACTCTTCACCAGGCCCTATATCTGAACACTTTACTTTCATTTCTGCTAAATCTAGTCCCTGTTTGAATAACAGAAGTCTTCTATAACATTTATAGTCATATGTAAATCTCACAAACACATTACAGTGAGAGCGTGATCTTTAGTTCCTTCAAGAACCTTCTTCTTTATGAGTTGCATAGAATAGAAAGGTAGTTTGTTCACGTGTTTTGATCCTTGTAACACAAACAAAAATACAAAATAAATGAGCAAAAATTAGGTTACGTTAAAATGATGTTTTACGACGACTGAACGAGATAATGCTGGTAATCCATACTGGAGAAAGAAAGAAAAAAAACAAGACCAGTGTACAAAAAAACACTTGATATCCGAATGTTTTGTTCCAGAGATTGCTGTCTACTTCACAGCTGACGATTCTAAATCACAAAAACCATAACCTTTAATCACTACGTACAGGGAAACACAAGAAACCAATTAGCTCCATGAACAGAAGCAGGGTCTGGCATGTTACATCCACTTATTGGCTAAAGCCCATCTAAGCACATCATTTTGAATTCAGACATGAAGACAAGCTATGCCAGCCCCCTGAATTAAAGAGAGTAAACTATCATTTAACAGTCTGAACCTTCCCATTGAATGAGGGTGTGGTGTCTTGAATGATGGATACAGATAGCCTGTCAGCTTTTGTGAATTGCAGTCTAAGCCCACAGCTGATTGGATCAATAGGCTGGAACGCAAATATTTGACTAAACTAAAATAGCAATCAACAGGGAATAACTGTGAAAAATAGGGGAACACTGTCAATAATATTGACGCGGAGTAGCCTTGCCCGTTTGATAGTCTCATTATGTAGAGGAAATAGAGGATTCCACTGGGAGAAAAGAAGTGCTGCAGTGTTACACCGGGGACGCGCGGGAGGCGAAAGCGCTGCCCGCTTCCTTGTGGCCTCCCAATCTTAACCAATTGGGCTCTTCAGACAGAGCGTGACGTGGACGGCTCGCAATCTGCAGCGATAGTTTTGGCATCCGTTGCCTCTCTTGCTTGCCAACCCTTTTGATTTTTCTGCCACTCTCCCCACTGTTCTCCTGAAGTTTCAATTTCCCTAATTCCCCTCCTCCCAAACTCAATGAAATTTTGAAATCTGTTAGAGAAGAAGTGACTCTCCACTACAGGAGCACCTAAAAAGCGTTACACTATGAATTCGTGAGGTTATAAAGATCAGTTCTACGCCAAGCTTCAGTTTGTGTGAGAATTTACATATTGTAGCGCTTCCCTTCCGCCTCCTGTGTGTCCCGGCGTTAGGAAGGCTTGAATTTGTTTTTGAAAATGACAACAAGAAATAACTCTGCTCCTGTATGAATCTTTTAAAGTCGTTTCTGGGCTTCTACAGCTGCTTTAAGCTTTTAAGCATCAACTCATTTGGGTGCCCAAAAGAAAGCATCTCCAAGCCTAAGTGCCGACATCTGGGTACACTTTGGAGTACAATACTATGACCCTGAGCTGTGATATTCAGTGCTGAGAAACTGTGGGAAATGGTGGGAAATTTGTCATAACAGTGCTCCAGTGATTTAGCTTTGCTCTCGCAAACAGCTGGGAGACTCACGAGAGACAGATTTTAAAAAAACAAAAAAAACAACAATGGTCACAACTGATGCAGCAAAGGCTCAGATGTCCTGACTCATCAGGCAAGACCATGAAAAATAAGTAGAACCCGCAATGCTTCTCTTGATTTGGGATGTGTCACTGACAAGTCCGCCCACTGACTACCTAATTTTGTTTATAAATTGGGTCTTAGTCCATCATAAAAGCTCCAAATTGGAGATCCTACTTTCCATAATGGAACTCAAGTGCTTTCATTGTTCCCTGCCAGGAAAACACCCATGTCTTTCACACTGCGACTACGTAATGCAGGCTTCCAGTTAAAAACGTGCCATCACCGAGCCCAAGCCAAGGTAACCCTGGTGACGACGCTTGTGTTATCTTCTCAGGCTCGACAAAACTCCTACAAAAGTCGAGACAGGCCAAGTAGGGCTCCACACGATAAGTAAGATGAATTTGATGTGTGAAACCTGCCTTTAAATATTGACGCTTATGCAACTGACTACACAAGTAGCAAAAAAAAAAAAAAAACATCAGATAAATAGAAAGACGGAAAACTGAGGTTCAACTGTCATTTCATGGCGGTTACTTACAAGCAGGGAAAGCACCAGAATAAAAATATCTGCACGCACAAAGTGATCTCATACAAATAACAACAGGCCAGCCGCTAGAGCTTCAGGTATTGGTTAGCTCTCTCTTTCCATCGCACAGGGGGATCCTCACCACTATGGAAACATGGTTTGTTTGAGAAGTACAGCATACGAGCAAAACTAAAAGGAGACATGTCAAATCTAAGTCTTTAAAAAATATATCCCTTAGTTTTGATATGTTCTATCTGTGATTACTGCCCTTCAGCCTTCACCTTTTATTTCATTACACTGTAGCACTGTGACCGGTTTAATGGTTTACATTTGTCAAACAGACAAACGTAATGTTTGAATAACTTTTTGGCAGTGTTCATTGTCACAATTTAGACAGCAAGACATTCTACGGTGTGCATAATTAACTCTTTTCAAACTCAGGGCATTGGTATGTAAATCACCAAAATCAATTTGAAACGCAGCCCAGTGATTTGAAATCTAACTGAAATGGGAAATCTTCGAGACAACCAGCCTTATGTGGTAGTGTGGAAAATAACAGTGGCAGCGCCGTGACAAATTACATTTCGCCTAATCCAAACAGACCGTGCTGAAAACTAGTCAAAGTTGAGTGGTACACCCATGCACAGTTGCAACACAGAAGTTCAGTTGAACTTCTTTGGGAAAAAAAAAAAAAGGGATCTTGGAAATGTGGAGGATTAGTGAAGGCTTGGCTTAAGAGGTTCGAGAAATGGCCAACCAACTAATTAGAAATCCCTTTTCAATTGTCAAGCTCCTGTAATTTAAAAGATGGCTTAATTTCCCGAGCCAGTGACGAATGAGTTCATAGAAACTGGAACTATCAGAACTGGGTGGCTGCGCATCAAGTGGAACACCACCTGCTGCGAGAAACACAATGTGGACCCAGTCAAGCTTATCAGTACGGTGTAGTTGCAAATAAGTGCAGGAGTAAAAACAAAATTGGGTAAAAGCTGCTTTGGCTTTGTAAAAGCAGAAAGCCATTTTATCAAAAGATTTGTTTTCATTAGGAATCCAGAAATATTCTCTCAGTCCTCCAACATGCTTGATAACACGGAGATGGTAAATACAGACTGCTGATAAGCAGAATATTGATAAAGAGCATGCGATAGCAGAGGCTGAAAGCAGTTTGATATTCCAAACATGCTAACTATTCTGTTCCCTTACCTTCACACACACACACACACACACACACACACACACACACACATGTCAAGCCACTGTGCTTTATAAACGAAAAGTGCTGAAAAAGCCAGAGGGCCTCCACATTCTTTTCTGTAGCACAGAACAGGTAGAATGAGTGGGGGAGGACGAGTACACTCACACTGATGTCACTCACGCTACAAATATGACAGGACTCCACTTTCAGGAACCCGACACAGCCACATGCGTGTTTGGACAACTCACGCTCTCTCTCTCTCTCTCTCAACAGCCAAATTCCTATTCAGCAATTTCTCCACAGTTCAGACAATGGCCTACTGGCCTTCATATTAGATAGTGAAAGCAGTAAAAGAGACTGCACGGTGTACCTTGTACACTTACCATATTGTCTATAAATGAAAGGTCAAGAATTAAAGAGCAAGGTAAGGATTTCTTCAATGAGACATGCTTTGTGCTGTCATATAACACTGGCATTTATCGCATTCCTTTGGGTTTGATGAAGCCCAGGATTTATTTATTTTTTTTTTTGCACTTGCTTTGAGACACTGAATAGAGGACTGTTGGTGCTACAGTGAATACGCGGTGGCGTTTTAATCTGGGATCAAACTGAAAATCCCCTCCCATAAGAGTTCAGTCAAGGTCATACTGGCGATTAGGCAGACTGTCTATAGAGAGACAAACAGAGAGAAGCAAAACAAAAAAAAAAAAAAAGAGAGTACTGTTAACCACCATTGATCCAGTGGGGTTAAACTATAGCCTAAATAGTATTGTTAGCATAGTCCTCTCTCTACCGGGTAGAGTTTGGTACCGAAAGAGTAACACAGATGAGACATTCAAGAGATGAACTCACTCCTTCCCTAACATGTTCAAGTCATTACTACCCAGCCTTACAGCTCGTCTCATTTGCCACATGTGGGACATTGACCTGCCTGCAGCCTGGTGCTGTGCCCAGGCAGACAGCTGGTCTGTCTGAAGCCTACATACAGAGACACACAGACACACACACACACACACACACAGAGAGACAGACAGAGGTGAAAAGGGAGAGAGGGAGGGTATGAGGGACATATCCACAGGCCTTGAAATAGCACAGGACTGGCCCAGGTCAGAGCCAGCCTGCCTGGCCACCTGTCTGGCATATGAGTTTTCCAAGGAAGTGATGTCAAGGTATCCACAATGTGGATGACATGGCCAATGACACGCCTCCTAAACTATGCGTGCAACACATTAGCATTCCAACAGCACTCACGCTACTAGAGCTGTTGTGCAAATATCCTGCATTTGATCCAATTAAACAGTCGTGATGTTGAGTGTAGTGGAAACGTTACTCTACCATCTATCGGTGATGTTTTTAATCGGTTGCAGAGTCCTTGAACATCCCGATAAGTTTCCCCAATTTTGTTTATCGCCTCTGTGCCTCTCAGTTCCATAAGGGAGCGCAGCTCTTTGAGCGTGCAGCCAAACTCTCCATCGTGGTTGGCCTCCATCATGGAGTTCTTCACCCCACTGTACGAGTTGTTCGCCATTGTCTTGCTGTCTCCCCACTCTATTGCAAAGCGTTGCTGCTTCTGCTCAACAGTGGGGGTAAAAAAAAAAAAAAGAAAAGAAAAAAAAAAAGTGTTGTCCTGGAAAAGCTTAAATCCTCAGGAGTGCAAGCACAGTGGTAGTTCCCATAAACAGCTGACAAGCCCTTCAGAGGCAGGTGGAGTCATACGGCAGGTAGCAGGGCAGGGATATTACAAAACAAGCCATTTCCCTTGGAGAGCTGAGTTCCTAGTCTTTCATGGTGACTGAGGATCACCCACAGAGGCGGAGATCACCATCCATGAAAACCTGAAGAAGAAAAGCAAAAAAAAGAAACATTATTAATGATGCTACCAAGTGATATTTCATGTACATGTATTAATATCACACTGTCAATGATATTTAGGCGAACTTAACACATTCCCGGATTTATTTTCACAATTAATCAATTACAAATAACTCTCGTGATCAAACAAATTTAAGGAACCATTTTGACGCCTCCAATGTAATGATTCATGATTTTTGCTGATATCAGATATTATTATTTTACTACTGTATAAGAGGAAACATGGGAACCCTTAGACAAAACCACTTAGCTGCTGAGACAAGTAGCAAAGTAATTAGCAAAACTGCCTACAGCCATTGCCAAGAGATTTTGATTAGCTGTACTTGAGTTGTAATAAAATAATAATTTTGTCATCTGGACAAAGCGCTCGTCAAGTAATGTGCACCCTGCTTCCCGGTCAGACTATGCGAGCAGAGTGAAGCATTAGCATTCAGTAATCACTCGGCTGCGAGCTGCTCCCCAGGGTACTTCCTGCATAGAGAATTTTAAAAAGGTAGATCCTTTCTCCTCTTTAATGTTCATCTACTGTAAAAACTAAATTCTCGCAGCTGTGGCGTACGCCAATACTCCTTTCTGGCTATATAGGGATATGTGTTAAAGCTACTTAATGCATTTAAGATGCAAGCTTAAATCGCTGATCAAAATCTATTTGCTGGCCAGTAGTTATGGACTTTAAACAGTAGAAACCTTAGTTACCTCAGTTGGTGCCTATTTATTTATTAATTATACATTTTAACAGTTATTTTGGGCTGTAATTAATACTGAGGTAGGTAGGGAAATTACACACATGCGCAAAAGGGAATTAGAACTGAATAGGTGCAATTTTAAAATTATTCCAGCTTCTCTAGTGAATTTAATGCATTTTATCTGTTGAATGTTGAATATATATATATATATCCAGTTTCCTCCTCTGATCTCACCAGGTGTTGAATAAAGCATCAAGGTCGACTCCTTTCATCCATAAGACTGTATCACAGTTCCCTGCCATGTTCAAACAATATACACTGTCACTGAAAAAAAAAAAAAAAGCCACCAGCTTTCCTTCAGTGTAACTGGTGGGGTAACGTAGTGAGCAGGGACCAAGTGACTGATTACCTCAGGAAAAGCCTTCTGTTTGATCTAATTAAGACTATCTGTGGCATCAGGGAGCTCCATGGTACTCTACATGGGAGAGTCCATTCTAATGAGATCCTGCTGTCCATTCAGCTTTAATCAGCCTAACACAATGAAGCTGATTCATTCATGTCGACCAAGTTGATTGGAATTTGTCGTGGTGCAGCCCGGATAGAAAGTGAAACACAACAGTACAAGCATACAACAACGCGATTACAAAGGCCGAAGCATGGCAGGAGTTTGAGAACTTGATTTGATTACTTTCTTACAACCACCAGGGACAAAACTGCATTTATTGGAAAGATTCAACAAGATGGGTTTTATTTCTAGTCTGAAACCATTATGTGAAACACTAATAATATACTGTACTTTCAGGTGGAAAGCCAGGTCAGACTATAATTCACACTGCACAGTGAACCAGGACTCCGCAATCTGATCCATAAAGAAAGGCACCACTGCAGGCAGACAGGATCGTTTTTCCTTGACTGGAAAAAATGCTGCAGTTATCTCTCAGCCGGGGAGGTTTTACTCACTTTCTGCATTTCTGGCTATGACAAAGACCAAAGATGAACACTTGTCGTCTATCTTTACATCAAACAGCACTTCAAACATGCAACTCCGAACGAACATCCAAAAACTCAAAAACGTGTAAGAACTTTAAACTGCGACGCAGATGCAGAAGGAAAGAAAATGTAGGCTTTATTATTGCTCACTGCACAAATGAATGCTTGCAGCTTATTCCATTGAGATTCTTGGAAACTATTCTGTCACATGTTGAGATTCTATTTGGAGCCATCTGCCATGGAAAACGGGACAGAATTTATTATTTATTACACAGCATAATTGCAGGGCCGGGTGTATTACCGAGGTGGGAGAGTCGTAGAAATCCCTATTTTGAAGAGGCAATACTCTTGTGCCTCCTGTACTGACCACAGGTTTAGGGTGAGGTCTTCGATGCATGTTCATGGGGCTTTCGGTTATTTTTCACACCGCTGTCCTAATTTCCATGAAAAACATAAAAACCAACCCTTTAAAAAAAAAGTCCACTTGAGGTTTATCTCTTTTTAGACCAAGTTAAATCCTGCAAGGAAAGTTACACCCATCTCTTGGATTAGGTCATTCATATCATAAGTTCCAACACATGTTAGAACATACATGTTAGTTTCTGCTTTATTGGTTTGAGGATAAATATTTTCCATACACCTGAAACCTTGAAATAAAGAGATATAGAATATACACATCCTAACAAGAGTCTTTTTGATACAAAGTCTTGAACAAATGAACGAGCGAAATCCAGACGTTGTAGGTAAAATGCATCATCTTCTTGACTTCACGATGACTACAACATCATCTTAAAAAGGATAGGAATCTTTCACTTGTCTTGGGTACCACATGAGCACACAGCACATGTGCGGCCTATAGTAATGAATGCAATTCCCTGCCTTCGACATTTCCCTGTCTTCATGTCTTACTCTATGAGACCTCTCCCACATTCACACCAGCGAACCCCACGAGCAGCAACAACGCCAAGATGAAGGAAGTGCCAACATTTGCTGCGCTGCAACAGTTTCGGGTTGCGGAGCAGGTCACATGTCACAACAGTGGAAAATCATTGTGATTGGATCTCCAAGCCAACAGCTGGCATGGTATGGTTGAATGACAGAGGCTAAGGTTAACCCTTTCCACACAACAGCAGCAAAACCACAGCTCAGCACGAATACCAGGCTGTTTTACCCAAGGACTATGGTCTCGTAAGTCACAAGTCTCTTCTCTACCCAAGCTATTTCAGGCTGCTTTCACACATCGGATGTACACTAAGTCCTCCACCCAGAAGGCTGTGGCAAGTGGAAACAAGTAGCTAGGACAACAGTGGTGGGCATCTCAGAAATATACTCATGTCTTTGTTTCCACGCTAAGGAAACCCTCTGGCAGTTTGTGCACCTCGATGTGCCAACAACTCGATGCAAGTCAAGGATAGCAATTCTAGGGATCCCTCTGCAATGGAGCTGTCTAATGCGAGGGGTGGTATTTTTAGCTTCCCCCAGACTGTCCCCTCCCCCCACAGCTAGCCGTTGCTGAACTGGGTCAGGCCATGTAAATGTGGAGGGTACAAAGCAGAGACACCCAGCCCTCCTTGTGCTGCATGGCTCGCAGCTGAGAGCACTACTTTACCCCACAGACTGGAACCTCTACACGGCTCTCAAACGCTGTCAGGCTGCCAGCTCATATGAACGCACAGTCAGAGGTGTTACCATCAACACGCTTTTCCTCTTCAGCTCTTCTTACTTCATGTATGGAGGGACCTGTGACGGTCTCTAAAATGAAAGTAAACATGTAGCCGCTGTACTCACTTGCATTTATTTTTGGGATACTTTAAATAACCGATTGATTTTATTTAAATACGGTTGTTTTTTAGGTCAAGTAATTGTGTAAATTAAAATCCATGTTCATACGTTTTCTCACATGCACGCTTGCAGTTCTTTTATGTGATTAAATAAATCATTACATTTTTCTCGTTGAACCTTTTTGTAAAGAAATAAGGTCAAGTCATCTCAAAGTGAATGAAAAAAATGGACAGATACGTCATAAATCTGTGTAGGTGAAGCACACGCTAACCTTTTGATTCACAAAAACACTTTGAAATTTGCAGTACGTTATGCATGTCAAGAATGACCAGCAGGTTGCGGAGTGCTTGTAATCACGTTTGGGAAAAAACATGTCCATACAAAAAGGGCCTGTCAAAAAAAAAAACAAGTCAAGCTCTCATTCAGCCCCTACGAGCTCCAGTGAAGGTGACAGAAAGTTGAAAGTTGTTCTTGTTAAACATGAAATTATCATAAACGACAAAATTCAGCTGATGTGAAAGCTGAGCTATGAATATGAGCCAAAGTCAAAGCAGGAGAATCCATGATCCGTCCATTACTTAACACCTCAGTGGACCTTGTAAGATGTCACACAGTTTTAGAGTATTCACTGTGTCTGTAAATAGTGTAAATGTAAATGGCGAGAGATCATATGGTGCAATGTTTTCCTTCTCATTTGCGCAACAATTTCCGAGCAGTAAGTCCTGAGGTAAGGTAAAATTAATAACCTAAAATTATTTTTTCCCCCCCACATTGTTAAAATGTGTTTTTCTTTCAGGACCAAATGTACTATAAAACACTTTAAGGACCAAATATTCCGATCAGATTTGTCCCAGCCTTAGTAGTGTCAATACTGTAGTCATCTTCAAAGTGTGACTGTGAAAATACATTCATATTTTTCCTTTAGAGGAAATAAAACAAGGAGGGGTGGTTTTATTTAGCAGTTACAGAGTCCTTCATGTCTATAGGATGGAAAATATTCCAAAATGGAGCATCTTTCATCGAGCCACTTTGAAGATGAGAAGCACTCAGTGTTCTTTGTTATGTGTGATTCTACATAGCAGCTCAGTGGCCTGAGGTCCTGCAGCCCTGCCATTTGCTGCCACAGTCTGACCTTGCTGTCCTTACCTTTCCAATTTCAGGACGCACAGTAATGTTGAGCATTAAACTCATTTCACCAAGACCTGTGGGAGGGAATTCAATTTGTGGTAGCCAAACATGTATGTACTTAACACTACTATAGGCTAAGATGGGGAAGTAAATGAGGTGTGAAAGCTAATGCTGGTTAGGGCATGGTTGCTACACGGCACTTTCACATTCATCCTGTGTAAGTCAGCCTTAACTGTTAATGTGAAAGAATGAACATTAACAGTTATCCTTCAAGAGGGATTTCAATCCAAGCATACGTGTTTCCACTGTCAGTGAAACTGCAGCCAGTGTGGCTAGGTGGACTGCTGTAATGGCAGCATCACCAGCAGCACAAAAATCTGCTGGTGGATTGGTCTACAGATGGTGAAAAACGTCACAAAGACAAGAAACCTGACAGCGAAATTTCAAAAGGTCAGATAGATGTTTTGAAATGTTTTTCTTATTTAAATGTCACCAAGATCCTAACATCAGGATTATTACAAAATAAAAAAAGCTGTGGCAAGATACCTTTTCATAGAAATACATTTTAAGAGACCTGCATGAGTAGTTATTGTTCTGTGCCTGATATGGCAAGGTTTCAGAAAACTGCTACAGTGACAGTTTGGATGTGTGGAGAAGATTACACCAGCATAGGATTGTCACCCATCGCCACCAGCAATTCTTTGCACTGAAACAACGTTGTGGATTATGTTAGATACTCAATGATGACGCTGTGAAGTTTATGATTCTGCAAATATATGTACAAACTAATGAGGCAGAAAGATTCTTTAACTCTACTTTTAAAATATGTGTTTGATCAGTGGTATATCAGGATATGAAGCTTTTCAGAAATGCCAAACTAACATAAATGCCTCATAGCATAGTTAGTCCTAGCTGCCTTGATGACTAATTCATGATATTTTGCCATGTGTGCTTTATAATTGTTTTAGTGGGCAGGATCAGCGATTATCCAATTAGTTTAACCAGTTTTTCAAATTACTGCTCGCTTGGTCTCCCTCAAACTTACAGCGTTAACTCCTGTAATTTAAAGAAGCAAATTCATTTCAGTCAAATCTATGTAGTTTGTTTTTACTGCTTTGTTAGGCCAGATTTGAATGAATAAGTAGTAATGATTGAGTCAAACGCCTTGTAACCTAAAACTTCTGTTTGGAATAACCTTGGCCTTATAATCCACACAGAGGAAGAAAGATAAGCAAAACTCCATCATAAGTAAACAGTACCGTAAATACATTGTACTCTAGCTTTCCAATGTCACCTTAGATTAATAACCTACAATGGCTACTCTCTATACTATAAAGATACAAATATTTCACTAAGGAATATAGACTAAAATACTAAAAGGAAACATTTGTAGGCCTTTCTTATAACTGACTGAAATGTAGATCATGACAATGGAATCAGTGGACATATCAAGCAGCTGTGAGGGGGACTCATCCGTGATGAGTTAGGGACAGACTTGACAGGCGATAACTGCCTGGAAGAAAGTGTCCTCATACACTGCATTACACCGCAGAGGCTCTCGTCATGTGACTACTAAAAAAACTACCATGCCATGAGAAGCAGACAGCATTTTAAGAGCAGGCTATAATGTTGGATGAGTAGAAATTACATACTCGCCAGCGTGGTCAATTAACTTCATATGCATTGCATTAAGGATGAAGACCTAGAGTCTACACATGCGAGCAAGGAAAACGCTATCCAGCTGAACCACACTGCCAAGGAGGTCAAGTGATTTCGCTTCTGAGATGTAACCATTTTCCAAAACAATTTACAAAACAAGTGCAAGAACTACTGACTCATATCCTTTAGTCAGGGTGAGCAGTACTGCCAACAGTCGGCCATTATAAAGAGAGAAAAAAAAAGAAAAAAGCATGGCATAGCAAGGAATAAGAAAGGATATTTTTGTCATTCTTGAGTGACAGCAACAGTCTCAGTTCAAAGGGCTCAGACACACAGCTACAGATTGTGTTACTGGTGGTTAAAGTGAATCATTAAACAAATGGAATCTCTATATGCTGAGCTAGACAGCTTTAATGAAAAATCACTCGTTAACTGTGGAAAATATTGGTCTGGTTTAGTAAAATCAAGAAAAAAAATATTATTTTAAACTGAAACTGAATCCGGCATTACATCTATTGTACACTCTGCAACAAGATCAGTCAGACTATATCGCTTGGCCAAGGAACTGCTTAGCTGACATTATATTATCTACAGATTACTATGCCATGCTACAGTGACTGGCACAGCTTGTATCATCTGAATTTTGTGTTCAAACGTATCTGATAAAACACTATTTGCAATCCACTGTTGGATCACAAGTCGTTGCACAAACACAGGAAGACACTGCTGGCGCTGCAGCAAAACCCGGTGCTATTTAATTGGATAAGGAGTGATCCCTTCAACTAGACACCGAAAGGTGCTCGGTAGGCTGCCTCCACATCAACCTGGGAAACTTGCACGCAATGTTAGCGAGTGTGAAACTATATTACATTGTCCATCAAGGTCAGGAGTGTAATGGCAATGTACGAAATCGACTTGCAGTAGTTGGAAAGCTGAGGAAATTCGAGATTTACCGTTAGCATTACCGTTATAAGGGAGCTGGCATGGACATTTAAAGCGACATGCTGCGTTCAAGGTTCACAGCCTTGCCTGTTTTTTTAATTTTAATTTAATACGCCGTGCCTAGTCATAAGGTGAACGCCTTTCTTTTAATAGCGTTATAGCTTGCTCTTGTGAAAGTGGCAGGTTCATAGCTTACTATGACATTTAGGCTCGTTAGATAGCTTCACGTGATAAGACAGACACGGTGCAATTACAGCGGTTCCCGTGAGAGACCCCCTTCGTGGCTGGAGTTAGGTTAAGAGGTTGGGGTTAAGGTTCACCATCGACAGGTTGATGTTGCGACCACAGGCTGCGTTCAGGGTACGTTGGGTAAAGGGGGGGACGGGATTCGGAAAAACACCGGTACATGATATATACTCCAAATGGATATTCATTGAACATTAAAGTAACGTTAACCGTGTCCACTGTGTAATGACAGTTAGACGACAAAAAAGAACTTTAACGTGCGTGCACGGGGGTGCTCCTCGAATTGTCCGCGTGAGCAGCCGCAGCGCGTGGAGTACAACACTCGGAGATATTGTTCCAGGCCGGTTAACAATATTACTACACTAACGATAGCGCGGTATCGTTAAGATGACTAAATGACAGGTCGTAAAAACGCACCCCGGTGTAGAATGATATACAGGTAACTTTGTGTAGGAGGTTCACATTTTAAGCGGCTAGCGTTATTTCACAGGCAGTCTCTAAATGAAGAGGCTCAGCCGTCCACGAGACACTGTAGCGTGTAGAGCCGTTAAACGTTAAAAAAAACACACAGACAACGTTCCAGGCTAACGTACAATGTTAGCCAACTAGCTCGCAGGCGTTAGCCTATGTTGATTGTAAAGAAGGGGAAATAACGTTAGACAAAAGCCACTTCCAATACATTGACAAGTCAAAAAACTTCACCCAGGGCTGTGCTGAAGTCTGAGTAAAGCAGCCACAAGCAAAGAAAATCTGACAGCATCCTGGTTAGCTACCTGGGTTGAAAAACGAGACGCCCAGTGTCAGTATGTATCCAAGATATAACGTTAGCTAACGGTGTTAGCCTGGTATAAAGCTAACTACCCAAGGCAGCTACCCACCGGTGGTTGGCCCTCGTTGATCATTGCACACAAAAAATGAAGACTTCACCGGTATGGGGTTTTTCTATGCAGCGTCTAACACACATAGAAGCAGCCCCTATCATGCTGCATTTTGTCGCGCCAGCGCAGAAAATATAACCAAAAATACTTACTCCGTTCTCTGAAGAGCACCCCAGATCCCTTTCTCTCTTTAACTCCCCCTCAGTCTCACCAAAGACTAGACTCTCTCCCCTGATCTGAGGTAAAATCCCGCCCACTGCGCTGTCACAACCACAACCAAAGTCTCCAACCAGAGATGTCAAGATAGTTACCATCCCCACTTTGAACTCATGGAAACCCATGTCCACTTGACCGGAAACCGCATGACACACGCGTACAGCGAGTTTTTAAACGGTTAAAACGGTCAACTGGAGCCATGTTTCCACAATTAATGTATCAAACAGCTAACATTTAAAGAATACCGATGAACACAGGAGCAATTCATAAAATATCACCTCATTATAGAACAGGTGCAGACCAAAAGCACCTGCTTTACTTATTAGAATAACACCACGTGTTTGTTTCGTAACACTTTACGCATTAACGTCTATGTGAAAAAGATACTGGGCGTCATGTGGGAGACAACCATCCCAAAGATGAAGGGGTTCAGTTTCTCTAACGTAGGTTTTGACAAAGGCGGAAGTACGTTGACGGTACTAATCTCGCCTCGCCTAGTTCCCTTCTGTCACAACACCGCCGGGGACATGTGATGTACGTCAAAAGGAGGATGGGTATGGACCGCTGGTGTGGATTCCTATTGGCTTAACCAGCATATCAGTCGCCTATGGAAACGGTTACGTCATGATCCCCTCGTACTCCCTCCTCGCTCCCGTGTCGCTTTATAATAACAGGATTATTTAACAGCCCCTCCATCATATGATGCAGTCTGTAAAAAAAAAAAAAAGTACGCACCGAAACCTCACTGCTGCATCGTTTCTGCTTTCTGCCTGCCTCAACTCCACCTAGGCTACACAAGGCTCTTCCCTCTGCGCCTAATCAAACCTGACGTCATTCTTTCCATGACGTAGCGCTTTTTTTTCTTCTTCTTCTGCGGATTCAATGCCTGTATTCTTTGCGATTCTTTAGTCCTGTTGAGAAGGAGTAACACACTCGACAGTCAGCTTTCCTATTACTGGGGCCAAGTGTGAGTGAAATGCAATGAACTGCATTGCATTACTATGTAAGAAGAGGTCCAGCTCTTCCTTTTACAATTCCTTTAGACTTCTGTTATGCGACAGAAATTAAACAACACATAAGCACAAGATATGCTGCACAATTATAGTGCAACAAAAAAGTCATGATCACCTGGTATATGTAGTAATATGAAAGCCAATGATTTAGAAATACATAACAGAATGATTAATTAATATTTTAAGTCATGGTGACTGAGAGACATGAGACATCTCAACTTTGCATGAACCAAGTCAGGTGGAATAAACAAACATCTTTTAACATATGACTTTGTTTTGTGACTACGTGGTGGACCCCAGGTAACAAAGACATGAGTGGTAGATGATAAACAGAAAACAACTGGGATCGAGGTCAAACCTCAGTGTAATATACTTGCTGTCTTGACATAATGGGTTTTATCATTAACAACAACAGCCCTAAGTGCACAGAAGCATTCACCTCATCAGATTTGTAAACAGGGGGAAAGTTCAACATGTTTATGCCTGTGTGCAGTTTTGAAAGTTGGAAGATGTTTCAGAATTTGTTGTGTCAAGAGGAGAAGACATTTGGAAAGAAAGGGGAATTAAAGAAGCAGGAAAACATCTTGATTTATGTAAGTTGACTTGTGCAATCATTTGGTCTGACGTCTGTGTAATTTGACTGAGTTGAAAAATAAAGAGGAACAATCAAAAATGCATACATAAGGCAAAAAGATTTCTACAAATGAGAGATAGACAGATAAATATATACTACAAACAACAGCACAGACTGTATAATATATTAGATCTTTAACCCTGGATTTGGTGGTATGATAGCATTTTGTTACGGTTAAAAAGATTCACATGGGAAGCAACATGGGTGGAACTTTGACCAGTGTAAAATCACCCATCAGTGATATGATTCAGTCAGTCAAGGCTGGGGTGTCACATGTTTCCCCATACACTTCACACATTTTCAGCTGTCAGTCAATCTTCTGCTCTCAAACGACAAACAAGAGCTGCAGCACAACAGCACGTCAATGCTGATGTTTTTCTTGTACATGCAACATTAACACAGGCCTAGGCTGAGCTGGGACTAGCAAACAGGCCTTCAAACCTTGTGGTGCCAAAGTAGAGATGGGACCTATTTTTACGCCTGCCATTTTTGCAGTTCGCTGTCAGTGGTTTTGCCGGCTTCCTGATTGGCAGCCTGCAGTGCTTTGTGTTTGGCCAACCCTTAGCAGATGCCCCTCTAACATGACACTGATGACGCCCCATTTCTCGCTCTCTGTCTATCTTTATCTGTCCATCAGTCTTTGTAACTTCCCTCCCTCTTTATCTGTTAAGATACCGCATAAGGCAGGATACATGCTTTACAAGAATCTAACGGTAGAAATGTTAATAAACGCTCAAAATGTCATCACAGAAACTGTTTACAAGGTCACAGAATTACAAATCTAGAGCAGTACCCAAAAAGAACAATAAATATAGATGGCAAGAACAGCAGGAAAGTTGCAGATTTAATGCTTGTTTCTGTATTAAGGCTGTTATAGGAATAGGAATACACATTTAATCTACTTATTTGCTTTGTAATGTAGAGTGAGATGAGAGGATCAAAACCACTCTTGTGTCTGTACAGCAAATATGTAGCTACATGGGGAAGCTGGTTAGCTTAGCTCAGCACAAACACTAGAAACAGGTGGAAACAGCTAACTTCAGCCACTAGCACCTCTGAGGATCACTAATTAACATGTTAAATCTCATTTATTTAAAACAAAGTGTGAAAATGACAATTTGCCCTTTTATGCAAGGTTATGTGTCGGACTATTTCCTAGCCTGGAGCAGACAACCAACAGATACTCAGGGAAGTTACTGCTCCAATTGTGAGAACAGTCCAGCACATAATCTCAGATAAAAGGGTGAATTTTAATTTATGAATTCAGGTTTTTGTATGAATTAAACAAATGATCTATAACCTGTTAATTACCAATCTTTAGACCAATTCGGACTGAGCCTGGCTACCTTTTCCCTCTGTCTCCAGTCTTTGTGCTAAGATAAGCTAACTAGCTACTGGTTGCAGTTCCCAAAATGTCAGACTATTCCTTTAAAACACATTATATTTAAGTATGATGAATAAAATCACATAAAAATGAAGCACCTGTGCCCCCCCCTTCTTCATGCAGGACTCATCAACTTTCCATGACAACATTTTCCTTCCAGTCAGTGGCTGCTGTTTGTTTTTTCTTTATCTAAATATGACAGACAATATATAATAAATAATAATTGGAATTCTGCCTTGTGTCATCAGAGCCTGTTTGTTCAGTTGAAACCACTTAATCTCTGCGTCAATCCATTTAAACACTTTGGGACCACAGAAGTGAGCAAGATGGTGAATCCCCACGTAAAGCCTTTCAGCTGTATGCACTAGACTTGTTAATGGAGACAGTGAAATATTTACTGCTGGAAATAAAAAAGCAAACATGTATCTAAAACACAACCACAGGAAAAAGAAAAAAACAAAACTTTAGTTTAGATTGAGGAGACCAATCATTTTCCCCACAGCTGTTTCTCGGTGGAAATTTGCCATATGCTCTGGAGCATCTTGTGAACTACAGTAAATGTCAAGTGTCATTAGCCTTTGTGCATGCTAATGTGTTGTTCATGCTGTCTGACTAAGCATTAATGATGAGGCACGCCAAAACTCTCCAAAAAAGGGGATGTTGCCTTCAGGGTAACTTTTACATTTATAAAAAAAGCACTCAAAACAGAACCACTTTATTTAAGTTGAAAGGGAACACATGGTTTTACAGAGGAAACCAAAAAAAAAGTTAGACAAAAGTGAGAATAAAAAAGATAGCTGTGGTCGTGTGTGTGCTGCGTGTGTGTGTTCATCCCAACATAGAACTTTAATTATTGGGCTAGAGCTCTACACACCATGAGACAAGATAGCTTGACAAATAATTGCAGGTTCAGTCGAAGAGTGTCTAGAAACTGGCACCACGTGTATGTGTCTGCTGCTCTAACAGAGAGAGGAACTTAGTTGCGGACTCGGCATCTTATCACATTTTTAGATAACATGTTGCTGTGAACTGATTAAGACATTTGCACAAGTAACAATGCACAATGGAAACGCCAAAGGGAATGGAAAAAATAAATCATAAGCCACAGAGAGATTATCAGTTATTTCCTAAACAATTTTTAAATAAACATATGACTGCGGTGGAAATGCCTATGGTGCACTGGAGATCATGCGCCTTATGAGCCAAAGCAAGTGGAAAATGCGAATGTGAAGATGTCTCATTAGTCGACTTACACAACCAGGTCCCTATCAGTGAGGACACGCTGTATGAATATTGCTTCCTCTGGTCAACCGATCTTTCTACACCACTTTGTTTCTTGAACGGACATCGGATTTTCCACTGGCTCAGCACATTGGCAAAGAGTTAGACGTGGAGAGGAGAGGCGGTGGGGGGGGGGCTTCCTTCTTTTGAAGAGGAAGAGGAAAATTGTGTTGCATACTTTAGGTTGATAAAGTGTGAGAATTTTCCAATTGCAAATTACTCAAAAGTCCTGTTGTTAACCAATTCTTTGCTTAGTTTAGGTAATATGTCATCTACTGACTTAGTGTTAAGAGGGCTGGATTAACATTAGAGTGTTTAGACGTATTATTCAAGCAGGACAGTAGCGATATGAATCAGACAAAGTTTATATTAAGGATGGGTCTAGCACATTGTAATAACAAACCTTTCTTATCTAACACGTCATTAGTTTGCCACAATTACTGTAATCACATTTTTCCTGAGGTCCACAAAAGTCCAAACATTGGTTTATGTCTGCTGGAGGAATCCCCAATTATATGATTAACATTCACACTCTGCTGACTGGCAAAACAACTGGAGACACAGACACATGAATTACATCTATGATGCAGGTATACATCTAAGAGAAGATCTGAAGTGAGACCTTGTGAAGCAGTCAGACACACAAAGATCCCTTGTGTGAAGGAAAGCTGAGAGAGAGGTGGTAGCGGCAGCGTCGGCGGTGGTGGTAAGGAGGGGGTCTATCATGACTGAGCGGCTCGTCCTAGGCTTGTGCATGTTTGTGTTTCCAACTACCCCTGGAATTTACTGCAGGCACCGGTGAGGGCAGCCACAGAGAGGTGAATGGCCTGCAGGATAAAGGCCAGAGTTGTTGGGAAAAGAGTGGTGGAGAGAAACAGAGAGCAAGAGAGAGAGAGAGAGAGAGAGGGAGAGAGAGAGAGAGGAAAAACAGAAGTTGTAGAAAGGGAAGAGAAAGATGGAGCAAAAACACAGGCAGGACAGACAAGGAGTTATTGTAAAAGGCAAAGAGTCAGCAAATAAGTGTGAACTGGAAATAGAGATGGTAAAACAAAAGCTGTGTGTGCGCATACGGCGTGTGTGTGTGTGTGTGTGTGTGTGTGTGCAGGGAAGGAGACAGTGGTCTTACTCAGCCCTGAGCCAGCAGCATTGAGATTATCTGGCCAAGTTTCCACTCACAAACAATAATTCACCTCAAGTGCCCATTGAGGCTAGACTTTGTCAGGATGGCGACCCACCCAGCCCAATATGAGAGTGTGTGAGTGGAAGAGTCTGTGTATGGTTATAGTATGCCTTCACCATATAAACTTGTGTGTGTGGAGTCATAGAAGAGCCATAGAAGGGTGTTAGCGGGGTTCTGGGGAGCAGCGCCACTGCCCTCTAGGACATGTTTTCCATGGTCTGTTTTCCGTCGATATCTCCTGTATTTACATTTGGCTCGGCTAGCGGAGCTGGAAAGTGTATTTCATTCAGGCCAGTGAACATCTACATGTCATAAAATGTAGGGCATATAAATAGTCTTGATTCAATTACCGCCAAGGCAGAGAAACCACCTGAGATTCCACATTTAGACTCAGTGCAGCGCTCACGGAAAACGCCGTTAGACTCCAACAGGAATAAACGTGGAAAACAAAACATACGAGACAAAAATATTGCAGAATCAAACACAAACACTGCTTTGTGTGTTCAGGGTTTGAATAACAAGTTTGCCAGAAATTGTGTATGAATGATATAAAAAGAATACAGTTTAAGGTGTTTATACATGATTTATCGATAAAAGGGACAAATTGTAAAAGAGAGGGAGCTTGTGTGCTTAAGTGCAGCTCGACGGTGAGGGCTAGTTAGCTTTCTGGCAGAGGTGACTTTGGGTGAATTAGTGGCAACAGGCAGTAATTAAGAATCGTTTTCACTGTGTTTAGTTGTTCAGTTAGGCGTGGAGCCCATCAGCCCTATAAATCTACAGTTCTCTTCCCCCAAAGTCTGAGCAGTGCCACCCGGGACTAGGCAAAACAATTAATGGCAACTTAATTACAGTGCCATATCAGATTTTTGCTGACAGAGTTGAGAGCAAGAGAAGGGGCACATTAAAAATGCTTGCTTCCTCAAGCCGGTGCAGAGCTTTTACAATGTTCACAGCAGAGTGGCATATACTGGGCACAGATGGGGCATAGAGAAGTAGATCCAATGGGAACTTGGTGCCCTTTACACCCCATTTCTTTCCTTTCGCATGGGGGCTTTTCCCATGGGAGGGAAAGAAGGCATAGGGAGGAAGAGAGGGAGGCTTACAGAGTAGGACCTATGATTCTTGGTGCAAAGGAACCCTAGGGCACATGTGAGCACACACTCAGTGCACATACACACACACACACACACACACACACACAAACACACCTTGCCCTGCAGTTGGTGATGGCCTTGACCTTCCCAGTATAGGAGCAAGAGAGCAAGTGAACATATGTATGTCTGGATGAGAAAGAGGAGGAGTGACAGGTTTCAAAGAGAAGCAGTATGTGATGTAAGAGACAGAAAGAAGTCTAATAATAAGAAATGAATCAACAATAGAACAGGTTATATCTGATGGTTAGGTACAAAACATGCAATATACTATGTATGTACTATATACCAAATAACTATTTTAAAGCAACAATCAAATGACTAAATGAGAAGATATCACTCTCATACTTGTCTCTCATGTGTGTCTATTACATAAGCCACAGCCAGCAGGTGGTTAGCTTAGCACAGGGGCAAATAGCTAGCCTAGCTCTGTCTGGAGGCAACAAAATATTCACCTTCAAACACCTCAGGAAATCACAAATTAATATGTTTAATCCTGCTTGTTTAATACATATAAATACTAGCGACGCTGCGCTAAGCCAGGCTAAGCTAGACAACACTGAATATTTGAATGCTGATTGGAAAAATGGCTACTTTGTAGACTAAATGTTCATATTTGTTCATAGAGCAATGAGATGGCTCTCAAGAGACAATACTAAACCAAAGTACTGGTGTTGATACCAAAAACTCAGGTATTTTATTGGCTCTAGCATAGAAAAGAAAAACTCCAACCATCTACTCTGCATTATACAAGCGATGTGAAAAGAGCTGAAATCAAACTGATGCACCAAAAGAGGGAGAGGCAGAAATAAACAGAGAGGATGTGTAATATGAGTAACAACTGACACAATCCATTAAGACCCATTCATCCTTATAGGACTAAAGGATTACAAATTTCAACTGTCTTTTTCATTTTATTGAGCAAAACCAGGCCAATATGACATGTTTCCTCAGAAGAGATGTAAATGTGTGTAAAATCATAGCCCTGCTTAGTTACCAAGCTGTGATCAACCCCATGATTACATGTCATGTCCCCATCATCATTACCACTGGCACACCCCTTACCCCGATTTAGAGGGAGAGTGAGAGTGAGAGATCCACCATGATCCCACCATAGCAGATGGATATGTCAGATATGCCTGCTTGGGCTTATGGAGATGCTTAGTGGTAAATGTAATGACCTGTGTGGGTTTGTGTGCGTGCGTGTGTGTATAAGTGTGTGCCTACCCCTCAATCCACTGTTCCAATTACCCCTGGTCTGTCTGGGGAAAACTCAGGCACTTTGCTGTGACAGAAAGGCAGGATAGAGCCAGTTATAACTTAGATTCTCCATTCCTGATTGAGAGACCAGACAGAGGGAAGTTTTGTCAGTTGGAGACAGAAGGAAGGAAAACAACTCTGTTTACTTTGTTGGTTAAAATGACAAATTACTGACCAACTATAGCTGCCAAGATGACAGGGTGGAGAAATTGCCTTAAAATCTTCAAGGTTACAACCAACTGTGTGTGTGTCTCTTGGAGCACTATCAGCTGCATGACTTATGTGTCAACATATGTTTGAAATTTGACGGCTTCAGTATTGTGGTTTGGACGAGTATTACTCTACCTCAAAAAAAAAAAAAAAAGGTTCACACAAAAGGAAGCAAACAATCGCTGCTCATTCAAGTGCTTCAGTTGTCTTATAAATTGAACACACTGGTGCTGACCTGGTTCACTGCAATTCAGGAAGTCAGTTTGGTCTACTTAAGTTTAAAAGGAACACAATGTGCAGTGCAATTAAATTACAGGACACACTGACAAGGTTCAACAAGGCTATGGTTCAAATCCTCTGAGTCATAATCCAGGGTGATGCTGAGCAGTCATTTGAAAAAGCGCTTGTTCCTTTACCAATTTCCCTTTGCCTTTTTGTTAATTACAAACTTTCTGGGATTTATTTAGGCACAGATGACCTTTACGAAAGACGATCTGATCAATCTGCGGTCATCTGGTTTTCCTATCATCCATTCTTTACAGAAATGTTTACTCTGGTTACTTGCTAGACAGCCCAAGTCCCTTTAAACACATATTCAGTTTGTTTAACTTTACCCAGAAATATTACCATGAATCTCCTCTCTCTTGTCCTTCAGCCTCCCCTCTTCTCCAAAGTCACAACCTCCAGCTGCTGTCCAACGGTTAATGGAAACTTTCCTCTCTGTTAGTGTGTCATGTGAAGGGCAAAGCAGGAGTTTTCCAGTGCTCTGTCTGTAGAAAAACAACCTTCTCTGGTGTGATGCATCAGGAGCCTGCAGAAAGGAGGGCATGTTTGTCAGAGCTCTTTCAGTGGGTTTCCTGTTTTGACCTACAGGAAAAAAAAAGTTTGTATGTGTGTATATATGTGTATGTATGTGCCTGTGTGTGTGTGTGTGTGTGTGTGTGTGTGTGTGTGTGTGTGTGTGTTCTGTTTGGTGAGATGGTGTTTGGGCTCGACCCAGCATTGGAGCGCGTTCTCTGAAATCTTTTTTTCCCCCCATGCCACCTGTGATGTAACAGCTACACCTCATTTCACTAATGAGCGACACAAGTAATATCAAAAAATGTTATCTGTGGAATGGCTCACATTCAGTCATGGAGCATTGAAGTTGTACTCTCCATCATCGTACCTCTCCTTGGTATTTGTTAAATGTCGGCTGGTTCAGTCTACCCATTAGCCTTGTCTATGTAAAATTCCACTCAGATCTCCAGTATGTGAGAAACCATAGAAACAGACTGGCCTTTGTTTCTCGTGCTGGGGAAAGTGTCCTGTGAGCTGAACTGAGTAATACTGCTGTGGCAGATGACTGGCCCACTCACACATTCAGTGTCGAAGAAAAAAAATGGGTGAAAAATTACATCAATAAAAGGTGTGACATTTTGATGGGCTGAAGATGATTTTCCATCAACTCTTCTTTGTGATAAACTCTCTCTCTCTCTTTAGGAAAAGACTCTGTACCAGTCAGAATCGTGAATTGTGATGCGCAAGTTTGTATAAAACCATTTAGGGAAAAACACGTATTTGTTTTCTTGACAAGAGCTGGACAGGAAATATTGATACCACTCATACATATCTAGCTGGAGCCAACCGCCGGTTAGCTTTATATATATGTAACATCTCTGTGTACAAAAAACAGTTGCCAGACAGCCAGCGTAGAGACCAGGAAGTTTCAAGTCCGTCCCAAATGTCCGTCATAAAACAGCAAATTTAATCAGTGAACTTTGGAGAGGCTTTTAGGAGCCAGGCTTTTATGCTAAGCTAAGCTAACTAGCTGCTGGCTCCAGCTACATATCACAAGAGTGGTATCGATTTCCTCATCTAACTTTTTTAATAAGCACTTTCCCCCATATGTTGAACTATTCCCTTAAGAGTCTACGTATCACCAAGTCGGCAGTTAGATTTACTTTTTAAGAAATAGACCTTAGCCTCATTAGAGTGACCAGACAACATGAAGCCTAGTTGGAGTAGTCTGCATATAGCCTAGTTAAGGGCTACCCTACTTTCAGCTCCAATAGCCCAGTTACAAAAACACCCAGAAGAGTCAGTCTCTCCATGAGAACAGAGTCCAAATAAGTAATGGCAACTCTGAGCTAACACTGAAGCTACCCTCGCCCTAAAATAAAGAGGAAAGATTGGGCAGAGTTGTCACAGGGAGCCTGGAACTGGGATGGGGATATATTACATTAATATTTCAGGCTATCTATCTGACAAGCGACTTACAGGATTCTTGCTCAAGGACACGTTGGCAGGACATATGGCTGTTAATGAGCACTGTCTGCAGTTGTAGGAAGACTCACTGGAAAGTTTAGTGACTTAGCTCTACCTCATACGATTATTTATCAGACTTTTGCCACTATACGTGCAAAATATCCAGCTAAATGTATCATAGTAGTTTCAGCTCTCCTTTAATAACAGCAACTGGTTTCAAGGTCTGGTTGGCAAACATTAGCCAAGACCATTGATGTGCTCCAGGCTGGAACGAAACATGGGTTCTTTCCAGTTTACTTCCCAATGTCAAACAAGTGCCTCTTAACTGTCAAATGCAGGGGAGCAGTGACTAAATACATTCCCAGAGCAGTAGCATCGAGGAACTCCTTGCTATAAAAGGGAAAAAAGGACAGAGAGGAAACACTGGTTGGAGGCTGCAAGTCATCATTAGTGTTATTATCTGGAATGTAATGTTGGATGTCCTGCAAGCTATCACAGTGCCAGTTTTAGTAAGTGCTAATTGCTATCATTATGGATAGACTGTTTGCTCAAGGTATAAACTTTGGTGCGTTGATGTGAAATGGAAACGATCAACCGTTTTAGGAGTTTTAAATCATCATCATTGTGATTACCACATACTTTCACTGCTCTGCATCATTTCAATCCTCTATTTCCTTCCTCTTGTTTTCTGTCTCACCATCCCATCTTTTGTCAAATTCCAGAGATGTTGTCCCTGCTCCTGGTTTATGTAGGTCACAGCCCAGAGAGATGATAAAGAAGCTCCCGGGTGGTGGAGGTTTCTGGCAGGGTAGCGGCAGCGGCAGTGGTGTTAGTGGTGGAAGGGGAGAGCATTGGGAGCATTGGTTCCGGAGCCATGTGGCATTGTACCTGCTTATCCATAATGGATGAGGGTCAGCAATAATGGATGAGGTTGGTGAGTAACCTGAGGATGTGGTGGGACATGGAGACTTGCTTCGGCCTTAGCCTCTTTCCTGCTCCTCCTCCTTCTCCTGTTGTCAGCCAACACGCTTTTCTCAGAAAATACTGAACATGATGCTCACCCGGACACAGCCGCATTGAAAACAAACATGGTGACACTCAAAAAAATCCATATTTGCACTCCAACAAACAAGCCGGCCAGAGATATATTTATGAACACAGTGACAAAGACAGGGGAGACCTTTCTTTTTTCGTCTAATTGGTCTAAATTTTTAATCCAAAATCTAAGTGGTAGTGCCACTATCTTTATTCATTCATTATGTATTTATTACCTGTGCACTCCAATAAAAATTAAATGATAATTTGAAAGGAGTTTCTTGTAGTGATGAACCTACAGAGAATTCACCTTAATCTGTCGCTCCACTCAGCTTTACAAAACTGTATAGCACGCTTCAGCTAACGGCTTAGCTGTCTGGTCCGCAACTTTACCGTTTGTATTCACTCTCACCTTTCTCACAGCACAGGTTTTGGGCCACAGCAGACAGCGATTTTCTGTGAAAAAGCTACACTACCTGTTCAGCACCAGACATAGTGGCACATTTAAAGAGCCAAATATTTCCCTCAGGACTTGGTGGAGACCAAAAACAGAGCTAAAAATAAGTGTATACGCCAGATGGTCAGAAACACAACTCTAAATAAATGCTACCGTTGCTCTGTAACTACCAGATGAAAATGCAGATAGGTTCACCATATGAACTTAAAAGTTGATGATAGGTTAATGTTGTGTTTATGACTTATTTCCGCTGCCCCTAAGTGGCCAAAAAAAAATCACTTGTTGCAGGTGTAAATGCCATTGTTCTGCTTTATAATGTAAAAGTGTCCAATATTCAGTCAATGTAGCCAAAACCGAATTGAATTAAAGGGTTTCTGTGTGTTTTACAGCTTTACTCCTATTAGGGATTAAAAGGGCAGTACTAAATCACCAGAAAACCCCATTTAAATTTAGCCAATTTTCTGTTCATGACTTGAATTGGGTGGGTGAATGAATCAGCCAGTGACCCACCAGCTAAGTATTAACTGTCCATGATGAGATCTTTGAGTCAGCTGGCCTCTACAAAGGGAGCACTGTACCCAAACAGCTGTCCCTACCCACACTAGCCCACAGTTTAATGCAGTCATTCGAAATTCAATACCACCAGGCCCATCCCACCTTACAGTAGCAATCAATGACCAGCACTTTTGACAGGCGACACTGTTGTCTGCTGAGTAGAGGGTGACAGATGGGAAACAGGGATAGCTCTGTGTGTGTGTTCCTGTGTGTAGGAGGGTGGGTGGGGGGAAGGACTGGTGAACTAGCGAGGCTCATCCTCAGTCACACTGACAATGGCATGCTTAGTCACACACCTGATGGACTGTGAGAAACAGAGTGTGTATCCGCATGCAGGCAAGAATCTGGGTGGTCAGTGGGTGACTGACTCATGGCTGCACCGAGGGTGGGATCCCGAAAAAAGACAGATTGCACTGCCCTGCACTCTTTTCCCGTCTCACCTCGTCAACTTTGTCCCCTTCCCCAACAATGATGCGCTCCATTTATTTAATTAGAGCTTCCTCACTCCTAAGTGGCTGTCGATTGATTTCTGCAGGTACACAAAGCGAAGGTAATGTCATTGGTGAGTGGGCCAAGAGCTGATGAACCTTTAGGTGTCAAAGTAAAAAAGGATTTCCAACGTACTTTGCGTGATTACATAGCAAAGGTTTTGGCCGTGGGTGTGTAGGCACAGATCTGTGAGAAAAATCGATCATGCACTGGCAGCATAATGCCATGTGAGCGTATGATTCATGAGTCAGTCTGAGAGTAATAGGTGTTGGTACAGAGTGAGTGTGACTATCAGGCAAAATGAGGGAGAGATAGGGGGAGCAAGCAGATGCATTCACGGCTCAGTAGATAAAAAGCAAACTGTAACAATGGTACAGTCATTCACAAAAAGCTTGTGATGTTCAGCAGAGAAAGCTGTGGAAGAGGACTGTGATATCTTAGGCATGTAACTGACACTTATCTCAACTAAAAGAGATACAAGATTATTTGTTCACGGGCATAAAAGGCAAATGTACGTGGTTTGTAAATGTGTGTACAAATATTTTCCTCAATGCATTTCTTATGTGCAAGCACAGCTGAATACCTCAGGATTTGCATCTACGTACGCCCTGTGCTCAGGCTCTATAAACTCAACTCAGTTACATCTACATTGTTGCACATTTGCCCAAACTTGACAATAGATTGTTGATTAGCTTATCAGTATAAGTACAATTTATATCAGCCACGCAGAACTGTCTGCATACATTATAAGGTGCACTTGAGTGCAGCTGCTGTTGATTCTAATTCATGGGTTGAATTTTTGACAAAATGTAGGGTAGCTGTAGAGCTGGCAGCCAAAGTATTAATATCCAACACAGCAAGAGAAATGATTGACTCCCACAGCTCTACTTTTCTATATAATTGCAATCAAAACAGAAACCATCTCCGGTAAGCAAAGTTTAAAAGAGCTGTCAGATTGTAGTTGTTACTGCTAAAGCTGTGTGCTACAGTGCGATTATTATAATGTGTCCCATGCTTTTTGCTCTTCTTGAGGTGTGTGTGTTTAATGGCCATCCATGGTTTTTGTACACATGCCGAGAAGCCGAGAGAAGCACAAATAAATACGAAACAGTCCTCAGAGCAACACTGTACTTAAAACAGCATGTCAAGCCTTCCTCCTTGTTTGTGTGTACCGGATATCAACAATTTCATCTTCCCTGGAATAATAATAATAAAAAAAGCAATGTTCAGTTTCTGCTGCTGCACTGATAATGCAAGGCCATGAAATCTCACTTCCATTTGACACCCACAGATTGCACATTCAGCGTCATGTCAGGGACATGATTTCCGTAAATCCATTTCCCAAGTCTGGGATGACACTTTGTGTGGCTGCACCCACAATGGATGCCACTTCATTAGTACTCCTCGACTTAATCACAACACCACAACATAATACTGCTGCATAGTACAGGAACACACGTACTGTATGCAAATGTGTTAAACACGCCATCTATTGATGCGATTTGTCATTATGAAAGCTCATTCGAATTTTTGCTGTTACATCTGTTTGAGTCATCGCTGACTTGACTTGACTCAGACTTCTCGAGTTGACAGTTAGAATGAGTTGATTAGTCATTTTTAATTTCATCAGTCGTTCTGTAAAGTGTGCTCAGTGTGATTAGATTTGCACCAAGCCAACAGATTTTTTACACACAGTGTATTTAAACTAACATTTAATCCATGTTGGAAGTTTGAGTTGCACTTACCCCGGTTATGCAGATTTTCTCCAAGCGATTGAAATTTACTTCGGTCTTCCTTGGTTACTGAAAATGGTAGCGCAAGTTTAACTGAAAGTAGTAAGCAAATCAGGCTCGGCGTGCATCTACCTCCTACATCAAAACAGGATGTGTGGTATGTGTGGTAATTTTAAATGATTGCATTTATTTACATGTAGCTCCATTATTTATAAAATATTTTTAAAGAAATCCCTTCATAATGTCTCACGCTCATCTTCAATTTATTTTCCAGTCTAAAACCTGAAGATATTCAATTAAATGGAAAAGAAAACCAACAAATTCTCACATCTGAACCACTGAAACCAGAAAAGGTTATGAATTTTTGCTTGAAACAATGAATCAAATATCCAAATAGTTGCCTACTACAACTACAACTACAACTACTACTACTACTACTACTACTACTGCTGCTGCTGCTGCTGCTGCTACTGTTTCATTTTCCAGACCGTCTATAGTAAAGTGTGAATCTGAGGTTTGTGAATGACAATCATATGTAATCATCTTGTTTGAAAATATCCATTAGATGTTATAAATTACCTTATGTATTTCATTCTATAAGTAGTAAAACCTTCATTTGGCCCTGACCAGATGAAATATTTTGGTAGAAGAGATGTTTGACATCTTCAGTCTGATTAAACAGGAAGATGAAAAATTCTCCCATCAATTAGATTGGACGTGACACTGGCAAGGTCCCTCTGACTGGATATTTAACTGCTGACAGTGATTGATGCGTCATCATAGGCAGAATCACCCACCACTGGCGGCGACACCCTTGGGTCGATTCCTCCGCAGATGAAACACCAGCTGAATTGTGGGTAGACATGGACGGGACCTCAGACTAAATTGGAATCTGGCCATTTTATTGAAATCTTTATTTAAATGTATTCATGGAAAATGACAGCAGCTCTTGTGTTGTAAATGGGGAGACTCATGCAGCTCCTGCAGATACCCAGTTGAACACACGTACTAAAATACACAGACACAGTGCTACTTGCCCCTACAGGTCATTTCATTTCAATAGTAAGGGACGGCTTAACGGACTTAACGTCCCTGAGCTTAACTGCTCCCTGCACAGCCATTTCACTACAGCAGCCAGTTGAAAAACTCAGCAATGGTAGGATAACTATGAGGACATGTGTCATGTTTGCTAAATGATAGTATCTGTGAATGTAACTGTGTGTGCTGACGTGCTGGTATGAGTAACAATTAGCAGAACAACAATTAATTCATTATTCCGTGTGAAATATTTGATCCGTTCTGTGCAATCTTTCACGTTCACCACTGAGAGTGAAAGTTTCGACAAATGAGCGAAACAGATTGCCTGTGAATTCTAGCTCTCCAAACTCACAAGTTTCCTGTCCTCAAAAAGACCAAAAAAAAAAAAAAATGACGGCGACATTTTGGTGCTGACACACAGTTTATACCCTCATGCATGAAACACTGCAGTGCCTGATCCGGTCACATTAGACACATCATGAGAAACGTTTTTATTGTCACCAAATCCTCTGGTTAATTTTCAATATCTAATGTCCTGATGGGATGTAGCTGGATCTGGTAATCCACAGTGATGTGATTGGTGAATATCTCAATATAGTGACCTATTTTCTAGTAACTTAACACGGGTGGAATGCCAGCATGGCTTAACTGATCATATAAACCTGTAACTAGATGGTCTCTTGTGTTGCAATAATGTAATTTGTGCCGTTGTTTTGGTGCACATGAGTATTTATAACTGCAGAGAAGCAGAGCAAATGAGTGTATGATCTCTTCTCCTTCTGAGAGTGTGTGTTTGTGTGCATTTGTGTGCATGTGGTGACGCCTAAGACAAACACAGCTTATGGCTTAAAGGAGGAGAGTAGCCTGTCCTTTTATTGTATGTGGTGTTGCCATGGCAACACAACAGGAAGCAGCGTGCCTGTAGAGAGGATATGACCCTAGTCACAGAATCAAAAGTAGCATCACTGACTCACAACTCTCTCAGTCTTGCTCACACACACACACACACACACAAACAAACACATCAACAATGATGTGAATTATTTTGCAGATGGTCATATATCTGAATCCAGGTCTGACGGGAAAACCCTGGAAAAGCCTGGAAAGCAACAGGAGTGTGCGCTGTGTCCTGACTGGGACACGAACGTAACAGGATAGGGGGATGAGTGTGTACCCTTGAGCATAAAACACTTTATAAATAACTAAGAGGCACATGCCCACATTATCATTCCAACACATGAGTATGTACACATATGCTGGTACACACACACACACACACACACAGAGGACGTTCGAGATATTAATAACTGTCAACATAACAATCAGCTATATGAAGTTATGTTTGTGCAGCATATGTGGCCACAAGTTCCACCATGTCTCTGGTAGGTCTACTTTAAGGTAAATGCACAATGTGAAGATGTATAATGTGGAAAATATAACTCTATTGGGATCAGTGTTGGCTGATAATCAATACTAAACTGCTGGGATTGGGCCAGAAAAGTCCTTATATTAGTTAGTCACACATGCCAAATTGGTTCATGTCTTTAAGTAAAAAGAAGTCCATGTATGTTCTCATATATAATAAACATTAAACAGTTCATTAAAACAGGACAGAGTCTACAGCTAACATGCTAATGGCTCTGTGAGGCTGTAGTTAAATCACTTTCAGTTAACTCTTTTGGCCAAAATGAGTGTATATTAAAAATTTGATATCACGACAGTCGTAGTCGGTACCAAATTCTATAGTAATTCATTCAAGAGTTGTCAAAATATTTTAATAAAAAACAAAAATGTCAGCCTCATGGTGGTGCTAGTCTGGGGAAAGTCATTAGGATTCATCCTCTGGGGACCATGAACACAATTTCACAATAATCCATCTAATAGTTGTTGAGATTTTCACTCTGGATTTCAGACTTTAAATCTGATTTTCACGACTTAGAGTAATAAGAGAAAGCAAATAGAGAGTATTTCTTTATTGATTCATGCCATTATTTGTGTTCTCATATATATCACTACCATTCATTAACAAGAATCAACATAGCACACATGCCATTTTCTGAACTATAACCATCTATTTAGCTGCTGTGTAAAAGGGATGGACCATAATAATGAGGCCAAGGCCACAATCTACTGAAAGGGCGGAAGGGAGGCAAAGAACGAGAACATGAATGGTGAGTAGAAACAGAACGACAGAGAGCGTGTTAGATAGCGCAACTCAACCACTGTGACTCAAAGAATGCTGATTTGGAAGGAATGTGTATGCAGGAATGTGAAATTGAAGGGATGAAGGCTGGAACGAGGGTTATTTTGTGGCAGTGTAATCAAAAAATGAATGCACCCGTGAGTAGCAGATAAACACGAGTTTTGGTTTACATTCTGAATTGAGTGAATCGCATGTGAATTGACCACAACCACAACAAGCATCATGTCTCCCCTGTGGTGAAATGAGAGATGAGAACAAGCAAGGACAGGAGTGCAGCTGGGGGATGGAAGGTGGAGAGAGAGACCAACGGCAGACAGCAAGGAGGTGGGGGTGCACCGTGGGTAATAATGTGGAAGACAAGATAATAGACAAGTTTCTTTCCACCTCAGCCAATTTCTTTTCTCGTGTTGACAGACTGAGAAAAGACTCCAAAGATGTGAAAGAAACAACCAAACCTTTTCTTTTTTTTATAGTACCTGAGTTGTGAAATGAATGTGTAGGATGTTGCCCACTGATTGTGTGTATTTGTGTGTTTTACACGTCATCTGAACACATTTTCTTCCAGCAAGAATCAGAAATAGTACAGGGAGTACCGTATTACAGACCTCTAAAGATATGAAGAAGTGTTGTACAATTGATTTCAAGAAAAGTGTGATGCTGTGTAATTTTAACACAATGTCCATGATTTTCAAAAACTATTTGTAACTTGGACCGTAGCACACTTTTTCATTTTTCCAACAGTCAACCTCAGATGAGGTTTGGTCCAGAAAAGTCAACAGTGATTTTACCCACAATGGTTTTCCAAAGTATTTTGAAGTCCATCAGTTTTTAATGCAGTGCTACCTCAGGGATCAAAGATCATGGGCATTGAGGGTTGTTTTTTTTTAGCCTTGCCTATTATGTGTGGAGATTTTCTAGATTCTTTGAATATTTGAATGATATTATGGGTTGAAGATGGTGAAATCGCTAAATTCGTTGCAATTTTGTGTTGAGAAATGTTCTTAAACCGTTAAACCACGACTGACTGAGCTTTTTGAGGAAGAATCTTTTATACCTAATCATGATACTGTTACCTGTTGCCATTGAACCTGTTTATCAGCTGATTGATTCAAAAATTCTTTTTTTCCCCACAACTTTCCCAGTCTTTTGTTGCCCCTGTCCCAACTTCTTTGAAAAAAAAAATGCACGCATCAAATTCAGAAAGAGTGTATATTTACAATGTGGAGCGGGCGTGGTGCATCAGCTGCAGGGGAGAGGTGTGGCGATGGCTCAGGAGAGCAGCACGAAGTGTAACCAGTTGCCACTCTCTTAAACAAAGTAGCGTGCTGGACCTGGGAGGAGGACGATGACTAGCTAGTAGCAGTGTCTTTCCTTCTGTAGCTACTGCAGCTACTGTACGGCAGACGCCGGGCAGGAGGAAGTGGAGTGAAGTGGAAGTGAAGCCTGCAAACAGCTGGACAAAGTGTGGTAAAACTACTCACAGTGGGAGCAGACTTGCCACAACAAAAACCAATAAAGTTTCACTTTAAACATTAAATATTTTGTCTTTGTACTGTATTCAACTGAATATAAGTCGAAAAGAATTAGTGAATTGCATTTTGTTTTTAATACATGTTTTATACAGCGTCACAACTTTTTTGGGAATTGGGATTTAAATGCAGAAAATTACAATTCATCTGCAATTAGTGTGGCAACTTACAGATATTTTCATCACTGAGTTATCTTTTTAATCATCAATCATTCGGTCTACTCAAAAAAGAAAACACTTAGAAGCTAAGCTGACATTGCTCGAACAGATTAAATTTCTATTAATCATCTGATTAATTAACCTGCTACTTGTTTCATCTCTATCTCAAACAGAACACATACAGACTAAACTACATTATGAATGAAGAATCAAAGATTTTGGCACCAGAAGAGTTCTGGTTTCTGTTCGTAGTTCGATTAGTATTGACCGGTCATGTCTGAGTGGACTTTGATTGCGACAGTCCGTAGGGAGAGCAAAAGCAGAGTAGAAGGCATTGGCTGAAATACAAACTTGGAACCCATCGGCTATTGTCTAACAACAATTTTGCTTTTTATTAGCTTTTTTAAGTTATCTGCATTCATATGCAGATATTTGTTTATAGCAGAAATGAGGCTTGGCCATATCTATTTTCCGGATATGTGCTGGCTACACTAAAAAAACAGAAACCATTGCCCCCTGAGGCTAAATCACCGTCAGACAGTAGACTGACAGACTTGGTTTAGAATACGAAATATTTTATCCCTATAGAGTAAGAAATATATAATGTGGTATTCTATATTGAATAATTAAAAGCAGCTGGTCATGTCACAAACTAATAAGGATCAATAAGTTTAGATTTTCAACATGCCTTATTATAGGACTACCAGATTAGTGAGTCAGTCGGAGCACATTCAAGCTTTGTCACACATTCTTTCTGGGTAAATTAACATTTTCTAACTCAAACCTTTCACCCTCCATTAAGAACGTAAAATACTGGCTAACATGACTCTGTGTGTGTGTGTGTGTATTTGAGTGTGCGTACAGTAGGGGTCTGTCCTGAACTGACCCCGGTCCAGTGATAACATCATTACTCTGCTGAGCTGCTACCTCCACCGGGCCAGCCTGCCGTTTCCAAGGCAATGAACAGCGGCAGTCACTTTCCACCTCAAATGCATTACGAGATGTGTGTGTGTACTGCATTTACATCCAGTACATGTGAGCGGTAGTATCCATCTGCGGTGTCAGAGTGTGCCTTTGTAAGTATGAGCACATGTCTTGCAGCAGGTTCATGTTTAACCTGTACAGCTTCTCTGTAATGTAGCAAGGGTAAATACATACTTATGTGGGCACGTTGTCTGTGTGAGTGTGACCATCTAATGTAAGGCTGAATCAACAGAAGTCGATAGATTTACAGCACCTCAGGGCAGGAGAGAAAAACACATACACACACACCCACACACAACCACAGTGTGGTCACTGAAATACACAGAGATAATATGAAATACGTTTGTGTGACTGCCCCTTTTCTCCATCAGCTGTCAGCTGCTGATGCAGGAATTCAGAGGACATTTTACAAGCTGCTGTGCTGACACTGAGCATTTTCAACATTTTTAAACAGGTCTCAAATTAGTGAGAAGTACATTTGTGTGTGTCTGTGTGTGTGTGTGTGTGTGTGTGTGTGTGTGTGTGTGTGTGTGTGTGTGTGTGGAGAGCTGGTAGCTCCCGCGAGGTCTCCAGGTAATGAGAACCAGGCCAACTCGACTCGGGTAATGACTACAGAAATATTGTGTTCCTATTGTACACTTGCGTGGAATCTTTATGATGGATTTAATTGGACAGAACAAGCAGGAGGAATGTGTGTTTATATGTGTGTGTGTGTGTTTTCGTGCGGTTGTGTGTGTGCTTCCGGGGCTTTCTTTTCAAAGCTGTTTGGGTGGTTATTGATCAGTAATTAACTGAGGCTAAATTGCTGGAAATGGCCTGTGGAGCCCTGCGAGGCACGCTTATGTTCAGCTGGTGGAAAAAAAAACCCCAATACAAATATGATACTTAAATGAAATGCTTGCAAATATATTAAACCTTTAATAAACAAGTAAGGTAATCGAGTTAAAGAGAAGTTAATACCGTTTCGTGGCTGCTGAATCACAGAAATGAGATTATGCAAATGTGGTTATGAATACAGAATAGAAATAAGAGGTGAGCAGAAGGGAGAGCTTGTGTTTAATGTCTTTATTGACAGTGTTGTCACATGGCTGTGGGTGGAGGAAAAAAGCATCTATGTGTATTACAGCTGTGACTATTAGTCGACAGAAAGTTTACTGGCGAGGATTTGGGTAATCAATTTGTCATTTTTAAAGCAAAGATGTCAAAGTTGGCTGGTTCTTGCTTCTCAAATATGATCATTTGATTCTTCTCATGATAGTGGACTGAATATCTTTAGGTTTTGGACATTTGATGAGGTCAAAACAATTCACTGTGAAGTGAATTGTTAGATTAACTGATCATGAAAACAACCACTAGGAGCTTGATTAATCCAAAAGCGTGAAAATGTATGTAAGTTGAGCTCAAACTAAATTGAATCTGGCATGTCCTTGGTGCTACAGTCAAACTCCAACAATGACGTTTACACCAGATGAAGGAGCTTGTTGGTGGGAGCAGGTTGCAAGACTTGCCAGGTCCTCAATACAAAAAGAAAGCACAAAGCCGACTCTGTTTCAAAATGAACTGAGCGGCTGCAAAACAACATGACACATATCGACAAGACTAACAGGTGCAGGCCTACTGTATGTTGGCTATGTGTGCTCAAGGGGAGCAATGGGACAGGTGCCTGTGCAACAGTTGGCAGTTAAGAGCGCACATGCCAGGACTACATTAATAATATCCCACATTTAATATTTAGTACTTCTTATACAAGGGTATAACATCAAAATAAAACGGAAAGAGCACCGTTTCCTTAACAAATATGTTGACTGAAGGCTGAAAAGATGCACAGATAGTCCTTCTTTTGACTATATTTATCATGAATACTAGAAAATAAACTTTCAAACTATTTCATTGCAGTCAACAGCAGCTACTTCAGCTACCCACGATGGAATTCATTATTCACTGGTTTGTCCTTAGAGATAAGGCTCTTTTCTTTTGCATACATGCATACACACAGTGTCACAATAAACTCTGTTCATTATCTTGTATTTATGTTATCCTGGCCTTGCGTTCGGATTTGAGCGCGTGTTCGTTGTTCTTAAGATGCGGAACCATTGTGTTTGTGGATTTGAACAATATACTCAATGTGTATTTAAAGGCGTGTTCATATGTCATCACACGGGATGCTCATCGGTGTTTCCAGCTCTGTCTGTGTGTACATCCTCCAGCTAAACGCTGTAAATTAGAAAGCGATGACTGGTCTGCAAACAAGTAGACAGCAGGTAGGAAAAAAAAAACAAAAAAAAGAAACGCATCACAGCCAGGCATGCTGGGAATGGTGAGTCTCTGGGCAAACAGATGTCCTTCCAGAGCAACTGTGGCAAAGAATACACTGCTTAGTGAGGAAAATGTGAGAAAGAGAGTGAGAAAGGGAGGGAGGAAGTGATACAATAAAAATACACATGGGGGATTGTGATGACAATGTGTTTCACATTGGAATAAAAGTTCCTCAAAATTTTACACACTGGACCTTTAAATATAGACAGCAGCTGATTAACTATCATTTCTAGCTTTTGTCGTTAGCTAGAAAACACAACATGTTTTTGTACAGATCAAACTAAGAAAAAAAATAATGTGTTAATCAGTGGGTCTGCAGATATGTTGTACCTCTCTGTTTCTAGTCTTTGTGCTAAGCTAAGATAAACAGCTGCTGCTGCAACTTCGTATTTACTGTTCAGACACAAGATTAGTATCAATCCTCTTCATATCGAACTCTTAACAAAACAAGAAAGCAGGGTGTCAAAGAGTTATTTAGTTGTTTCCATCCTTGTTTTGTTCAACCACTAGACAAAAACAACTTAATTTAACCGAGACAAATCCTTTTAGTACTGTACCACTAACACACTTTCAGTTCTGACATATCTACTACATTGCACATGCTCACTTGTACAGTCGGTGCAGAAATGATCTCCAGTGTTGATACTAATAAAAGTCTCCCGTGTCACATTTTGGATATGTAGTGTTTGCTGTTTGCTGTGTGGGAAACTTTGCACAGATTTAGTTTGCAAACTTTGGGCTCAGCAATTTTCTGCAGGGACACGGCTTATATAAGTAGAGAAAAGTGGATAAGGAAAAAAAAAAAAAAACTGCAGAGGATTTTAGATTTTTTTTTTTTTTAGATTTAATTTGGGCGGCAGATCTGTGAAGATGGAGCCCATGGCAATGTCCTGTGGGCCTCCCACACAGCCAGAAGCCAACTATATGTGTAGGAGTGAGACAGACTGATTGAAATTCACCTCAAAGCGCCGTTCTGCCCTCGCTGACATGCAGAGGGTGGACTTCGTCCGATTACTTTGAGGTTAAAAGAACAGGCTGCGCTCACTTTCATCTGACTGTTATGTGCTGTTATTTTACTGGCTGGTTGATGCATCTGCCTTGATCTGTGGGAATGTTTGTGTGGTAGGAAGCGAGAAGTGAGAGAATATGCAGTGGAACATACAGAAAGAGAAACAGAGAGAGGATACCATTAATGATAATAACAGGTAAACTGTGTTTTTAAGACTTTTGCAGTAGTACTCTGTCTGTTCACAGAACATTTCCTGACTGGGACTGATTTTGCAGGTTGTTCTGCACTTGAACCCTCCCCCAAAACCTCTTTTGACTGCCGGATTGACAAGCCGGTGACTCACCCTTACTCACAGGGAGGATATGGCAACCATAATATGGCAGGAAACAGTTTCACAGAGATTTACAGTTTTGCAACGAAGATATTCTGCTGTTGAAGCAATACATTTCTCCAGAAAAAGCCAGAGAAACTCACCTTTCACGACTATAATACTTGGAGTACATCCCTCATGGGGCTTTTCACTCCCAAAACAATTAGAACATGTGAAATAGAAGTTCCTGTGACCCTGAGAACCCCATTAACTGTGTTTATTATCATCCAGAGGTAGTTTACCTAATCTTACAGTGAGTGGATGAAAGGCTCATTTTCTATGCCGTGTTCAGTCAGTTCCTCCATCTCGCCAACTGGTAATAATCTAATTTCATCCTCCCAGTGTATTTGTTTTTTTCTGAAATACAGAACATAAACACCTTTTATTGGGTCTAGGGAGTTCATAGAGGGCTCCTAATAAAAGTATGGTTTAGATTAGAGCCCCGCGTGAGTGTGCAGATGAGAGAGCGAGATGCTGCAGACAAGGACGGCACAGCTGATTCTATCACAGGGTCTACTTCCTCTCCACAGGCTTTCTGCTTCCTGTTGTGTTGCCATAGTGCTGCATACAAAAGAGGACAAGCTACTCTTCTCCAGGAAGCCATAAATAATTGATTGGCAAGTGGCTTAATCAGCCCTGAGGCTGCCTGGCAATTCCACAGCTAATTCCACAGCTGGCTATAAATAACTCATTACGCTAATTATGGTATGTGAGCACACAGCTAGCCTGCAAGCGCAAACACAGTCAAGCATGACTACTGTGGGTTCAAACACGGTGTCCGTATGGCAGTGTTCAAGTTAGAAACCTCCAGCAGCAGCAGCAGCAGCAGCAGCAAGCACTGCTGATAGTTCTCAGAGTGAGAGGAGCTGCTTTCATTTGTGCCTGGAAACTTTTTGAAAACTAAATGTCTGCCTTCCTCGTGGTCTTCAATGAAGGAATCCTGGCAGATTATGTTTACTAAAGATAAACTGCTCAGATGTTTGACAAGGACAGTGAATGTGATTCTCTATGACACCGGCCAATCAGAAGTCTCTAACCATGACAGACATCTCCTGCTGTGGCTTTGACACATCTCAATACCACTCTCATTTTGATGGAGGCTGTCTTCCAGACGGCCAGCGGTGACAAGAGGATTCAGATGATGGTAAAGTAGAAGGCGAAGCACTTAAGAGACCTGGGAGAGGTCTCTCTCCTCTGGGCAAAGCAATAATGACCTTACTGTCTCTGTCTATGTCAATAGCACTCCAGTGTCCATCTAGTTCAATCACATCCAGACTTCCTGCTAATGACAGGAAGTGCTGATAATGCACAGGAAAGGGTCAAACACGGCACTGTGAAAGCTGCATTTTGGAAAACACTCCCAACGTCAGATGTTTATTGCCTGCTGAAGACTCGAGGAGAGATGCAGCACAAAACATGCTGAAGTCAACAACCACGTTAGACGGACGGGTAAGGATGGTAAGCGCTCGAATCAAAGGCAGCACACATACAAACAAAAACGCACAACAACCTTTTAGAACAGTTAGTTCCTGGAGGCAAAGTGGTCCTTCAAAGTAGTTTGAGGACCCCTCTATTATTATCTACTACCACTAATTCAGTCGTCTTCTGCAGAATCAAAAGTGTGTCTATTCACCACTATTCTATACTCTCTTCCTGTTCACTTATAAACACACAAAGTTCCAAAATGAGACAACCTCGAGGCAAAATCTCTCGACTTAAAGAGTGGCCTTGGAACAAAGTGTACTGGATTATTTAATGGTCTCATGGGAAGGGTCATGGGTTTGCATTTGACCATGAAACGGGATTCATTGAAGACGTAACATAGATGACGTAAGAGTGGAGACCCAGCTATTGGCCAAACAGTTTGACTGTTTTTTAGTTAATGCATGGGTGGAGTGACTTTAGGGATTGCAGCATTCCGGTCTTGGGTGAAATTAGATATGGATAGTCAGGGTCCCCAGAGGATGAAGTTGTCATAAAATAGCTTGATGTCAACTGGATTTTTTGGCACTAGATTTGGCAGCGACATTTATGATTTAAAAATCATTTATTCTAATCACTTACCACACCAGCAGGTTGACCTTTTTTATTCAAAGACAAATGTCTTGACAATTACCTCTTGGCAAACATTAGCACTGGCATATTAACATTTTCATGTTAGCATGCGGATGTTAGCATTTATCTGAGTGCTTGTGCCTAAGTATAGCATCACAGAGCCACTAACACAAACACAGACTCTTGTTGAAAGTCTGGTTTTCTTTGACATGATTGTCTTCTCACCACAATCACTTGTGTTGATATCAGATGTTGTTGTTCCAGTCTGAATTCACCAAACAAGGAATGGCACAGGAATATGAATAGCTCCATGTAAGACATGCTATGTGTGAAAGAGGGATGCAAATAAGGAAATATATGAATGAAAAATGATTGATTTAAGGCGTTTCTTTCTATTTTCCTAACCCTTTAAAATTGCTGTGTACATACAATGGAAAAACTTATATTTAAAAGGCTTTCTCTACATCAAATTATATTATTTTTCTACTTATTGTAAGTGCCTTTTTTGTTTCTGTTGTTTCACTTTTTCTTTTTGTAGTACTTTGTTCTTACATGTTCTTTTAGTCGTTGCTGGAATATGTTAGAGACAGTGAATCTCTGCATAGAAGATTTGATGATCTGAGAATTTCAGCTGATTCTGCTGTTGCACTCATTGAAATAAATGTATTAATAAACGTGTCAGCTCAACAGCTAAAATGTAGTGTAAGAAATAAAATTTGCTTTCCCAAGATAGACCAGTGAAATTAGTCACTGTTAGACACCACGGTGTGTCAGTCAGGTGTCACGTGAAGACTGCACAGCGTCCCTTTATCTCCAACACCAGCCTACTCATTGGCCTCTCCCAGCAGTGTGCCCACTCAGGGGAAGGAGGTGGCAGCGGAAAACAGGCAAGTTGCAATGGAAGAGAAGCAGTGACATGAGGTCGGCACAATGCCAACCACTCAGTGCCCACTTAGGTCCTCTGGAGTGGGTTGAAACTGTTTCAATGTGTGGTCAGTAATTAACCAACACACATACAAACAATCAATTGGAATATATCAAGCTTGGCATGGACATTTTTATAACTTGTAGAATGTGGATATCGACTCCTCCAATGACTTCATCTTCAGCCAATGGATTTATTGAACACCGATTACTGTTTACAACGTAGACAACCAAATTATTTCAAATGATACATTAAAAAAAAACTGAATCCTCATCAGACGATTCTATTCTATTCTAATCTATTGCATTTTTGGCCAGTGTATTCTACCTCTTTTGCTCTACACACAGACTATTTACCTACTTGAAGCCAAAGCCTGCTCAAACATGATTGGCCAATACCATAGACCGCAGAACCGGGGGGGCCAGGGGGGCCGGGTAACTTTTGTACTCTGACAAACTATTTTATATGAATAAAAGCCTAAGTTGTATCTGTGTTTTTACGAGCCAAACAATACTAGTCACCACACATCTTCACTCACTCTCACCAACTGCTGCCGATAAATTGTGCATTGTTTATCAACTACGTCATGTGTGAGCGTCGTCGTGAGCGGGCACCTGCCAAACCCGCTGGCTGCATTACCTGCGAAAATGAAGAGACAGAAGTCAATATCCGATTTTTTTTGTGCGTTTATGTGTAAATAGGCTTGGCCTGTTGTGTGTGAATGTTAGAGTGGGATCAGAGGGGTTAATCGTGTTCATCATGCGTGTACTGTAGATGTGACTGTAATATTGTCTGTTTCAATGCATATGCCCCCCCACCCTCTCCGCGTGACTTGAAATTATGCCCCCCCCCTTGTTCAGATGCGTTCCGCGGTCCATGGCTAATACTATTTTGACTATAAACGGACTACAAACCAAAAGCCAGAATGCTTCTGATACCAAAATGTCCTAGAAGGGGCTGCACTAGTGCAGGTATGCTCCTTCAGGTACTGGTGAGACATGGATACATACCTATCTGATACTAAAAACACTGCACCCGGTGTATAAATCTGACACCGGAACTTCTAAAAATTAGCAGGTGGCAAAGTTTTATCTCTTCTTGCAAGGGTTGCAAGCTAATCAGTGGAGAAATCTGCCAGAAATGTGCATTTGCATGGATGCGACCGTTTAGTGCAGTGCCTTGCAAAAGTGGCAAAAGTTGACCTAGATAAAACTAAAAATGTAACTTCCAGGGTAGCATTTTATCTTGAAAAACAAGTTGAAAGCTTATAATCACACCAACAGACCCAAGAGACTGAAATGTTGATTACAATCTTGGTGCTTTCCTGACAGTATGAAAGAATAGTGCTTCATCATCTATTTCAACAGCATGAGTCAACTTCCAAAATAGGGAAAGTTCCTGCACAACATCCCATGTAAAAGGGTTTAACAAATCTTCCTACATAGCTAGCTAGCTACTTCGCTTCATAACTGAAAATAGCAACACAAAAATCGTCGCAAGAGAGAATGAGAATCTGCACGTTGACCTTTTTAGGACGTTCACACTCATCTTGCCAGGTTTGGCTCTACGATATCGGTCTTGATCATTAGTCTTGGTGGTAACTTTAACTGGTTTGTTGGTAGGACTAGCAAAAAAAAAAAAAGGTCACCCTCTGGGGACCATGAATGTGTGCACCAAATTTCATTGCAATCTGTTGTTGAGTTCCTTGCAGCTGCTAGTGTGGCAAGAAACGTAACAGCTTTTATCTGAAACATGTAAATGACCTATCACAACACCACAATGGCCCTGTACATATCATTTCACGCAAAGGCAAAGAAAATGAGCATGAGACTGTTGGTGGCCTCAGTAGTCTCTGAGACATCCATCACAAGGCCTGGTTTCAAATGATCGAGCTCTTCTCTCACCTTTTTGTCAGCCCTTATAAATGACCCCCAGGTGTATTGGGATGGGATGAATAAATCAGGCTGACACATAATGAAACAGAGGATACATACAAGTGTCCTATTAATAGACCCTCATGTTGAATGTGTGGTGCGCATACAAATAATTACGCAACCATGCTCAATGACCTTATTTCATGACGACCCAAAGGGTAAACATGCCCCTCAACGTAAGTTTTGAATAAACATTTATTTACATAGCCGCAGCTCTCTGGGTGCCAATGGGTTAACCACTGGGGATGCATTTATGTACATGGCTGCATCTCATCTCAGAAGCTGGGATGCCTTAGACTCTTCAGACCATAAAAGTCATTTTGTTTTAAAGAAAAAAGCCATTTGATGTTTATCAAAAGGAGTACAGAAGAGCTTGGGGTTAAGGGAGCTGTAGGGGGAAGGTCAAAAATAACCAGCACTAAAGGGAGGGCGAGAGTTATTTCCTTTTCCTGAGGTCACTGCCTAATATGGTCACGGAGCTAGAAATAGGTATTTTCCAGCTCTTTGCAAAGATTGTGCCATCAGTCATTTGGGTAGAGGTGCATTAGAAACATACTGTATTTCCAGTCCAAGAGAGAGTTATTTTCACCCTGGGCAAATTGCTGCCAGAGAGAGTGGGGTCCAAAATGCCCATCCTGCACTGTGGCTCCCAACATGAGACTGACCACGTCTCCATCTGGCATCACTGCTTCCTTCCCAGGGTGCATGGCAGCACAGAAGAAGAGGAGGGCCCAGAGAAAAGTGTCAGTAGGAGATGGTGGGTGGAGACAAGCCTCAATATTTACTGGTATTTGTTAGCGAGGAGGGTGTACATCAAAACAGGAGCTAGAAACTGCAAACACAGCGTACACACACACACAAACACACACACATGTGCGTTAACCCTCCTGACCTTTGTCTCTAGTGACAGTTGTGTTCCTTCAGGACTCACGACAGACTGCGTTTGCATGTGTGCACGTGTGTGTGTGTGTGTGTGTGTGTGTGTGTGTGTGTGTGTGTGTGTGTGTGTGTGCGTAACATAAGCCCTTCACTATGCCCAGATTCTGCACAGCTGGGCTTCTCAGTATTCCAGATTACAATACGTCACCGCATCGCTCCCAGCCCTCCCTTCTGCTCAGCACACGCTCTAGTACACTCACATCTACTTTCAACACATGCATGCTGACACAAACCAACTCCAGTGATGTCATTGAATTTGCTTCTGTCTTTGCCTCTCTCTCTCTCTCTCTCCATCTGCCTCCCTATCTCGGTCTCTCATCTATCATGCATACAAATTTGTTTATCCTTGCTCCTCTCAGTTAGACTCTGCATATTTACTCAATCTCCCCTCATCTTTTTTTAATTTCATCTCTGAGTTTGTGTGTGTGTGTGCGTGCGTGTGTGTGTGTGTGTGATTTTCCTCCCCGACTGTCCCTCTTTGTGTCTTTTTCTCTCTAACCCACACAGCTTGTGTCAAGGTTTGCCAGAACACAGCAAACCACTGGCCAGATGTCATGCCTTTGTGTTATTTGTACTAAAACACATCCTGGGAAGGAAGAAATACTTAAAATCCAACTAAAAATCCAACTAAATTCTTTGTTTTAGGAAAAAAATAAAGTCTGTAAAACTAAAAACTCGGAACCTTTTCTTCATTTAGGTGTCCTGCATCTGCAGTGCATTTTCTATCAAGAATTTTCCAAAATAAAACAATGACAAACCTTGTTTTTCCATCAACATTGAGGGTTGCTTTTATTTTTCACTCTAAGGTGTACTGATGCTTGTGAAGCGTGTGTATAAGTGAGTGAGTAACTAAGGAGTGAACTGTGGGTGTGAGACGCCTAAACCACATCTTGTTTTTCTTGCGAGGGTTTCAAATAGTTTAGTGTGAGTTATGTACCATGGCAGACCGTAGGTCACTCACTATGGTCTTGTTTTTCAGCTCACTGCATGTAGTAAGCAGGGATATTGCTCTGTAACGTTGGTAAGTGATATGGTTGTGGGTAAAATGAGTGTTTTTACAGGCCCACTGGTATCCTGCATGAGTCTAATATCAACTCTGGTATATTGGACTGTGGGGATGTAAACGAATATGAGCACATTATTGGGATACAAACAGCATCCAGAATTTTCAGTTTTCACCTGATTTGTTGTGCAGTGCAGGACGGATGTTGCACAGAGGTTATTTTTATTTCACCGCATGATCCAATTGAAGCCTTGAAGACTTGGCAGTAGGCAGGAAACTGACAAGTTTCGTCTCAAAAGTGCATGAAAAATTGCCAAGAGAGCTTTTCAGATTTGTGTCAATATCTTCCTTTTTTTTTTTTTACATACTTCAAAGCATATTATTTTCATCTCGACCTCCTCTGATTATATACACAACCTCCGGGATGTAAGTGTGTTCGTCTCTGAGATGATTTGATATATATCTAGACAGTCAGCTCACAGTCTGATACAAAAATGTTTTTAATGATAAGATACACTGAGATTTAAAGCAGATTCAATGGGATTAAGATGTGATTAGGATTTAATATTTTTACTGTAATTATAAGTGTGACTACACTAATTATTTCTTTAATTATTTATTTCATTCTATCTAAAATACTCAAATACTACATTCCTTCACTATTAACCCCCACACAGACTATTAAAGGTCCAGTGTGCAGAATTTAGTGGCATCTTGTGGCAGTGAAGGTGTAAATGGCAAGAAACTGAATACCACTCGCCTCACCCTCCCTTTCAAGTATGTAGGAGAAACTATAGTAGCCACAAAAGGTCCTAGAGCCAGGGTTTGGTTTGTCCCTTCTAGGCTACTGTAGCAACATGGCGGTTCCACATGGTGGATATAAAGGCTCATTCATAGGTAGCAAAAACACAATGATTCTTATTATCAGGTGATTACACACCTATGAAAACAAACTTATGAATATCATATTTTATTTCTGCTCCTAGACCCCCTCCTAAATCTTACACACTGGACCTTTAACTGTATATTACATGATATACGTTCAGTGGCTGGCAGACATTTTGACAGAAACCTCCTTTATTAACTTAAAGACTTTATGAACTCAACCTGGCAACATTCAGATTAGATAATGTAGTTGTTGAAGGGTTCTGCTCATCAGCTGGTTCTTTTTTCTTCTTGTGAGTTGGTATGTTATTCTTTCAACATCTAAAATTGACACATTTTATGTATTTCCCTCTCTGAATCTGTAGCGGTTTATCAAGGAAAATGTTTTGTGTTTTGTAAAAGGATAAAACTGCGTGCGTGTATTATATGTATATACCGAACCACAGAAATAACACCATCCAATTACATACGCCTTTTTTCTTTCACGCTTTTTCTTCCTTTCTTTCCCTCAGAGTGACGTCCGTGCGTCTGAAAAGGAGCATCCTGCTGGACACATCTATTTTCTCCAAGATTAGGCCAATTTTCCACAGGATTGTATCAATTTAACCCAGCTATCACGCTGTCTCTCTTGCTCTGAGCTTGACGAGCCTCCAGTTTGCCGGCAAGGTCATTGTCTACTCCATGTATCCCGTTGTTAACGAACACATGCATGGGAAGAGAGGGGGAGGAGGAAACGCAGAGAGAAGATGCGGGGAGGTGAGAAAAGTGGAGGAATGAAAAGAGAGGTGATGAATGAGTGAAAAGGGTGGTGGGGAGGGACATGTGAGAAGCACAGATAGGGAGATACTGAAAGAAGCACACCCACAAACACACACACACACACACCGTAGACTTGTTGGCTAAGCTGAGCACCATGCCAGGGAATGGGATGATAGTGGACTGCAGGGGGATTTGATAGAGGCATTTGGCTGGTCTGATCTCTGCATGTGTGTGAAAGAGAGAGAGAGAGAGAAATAGAGTGTGCACATGTGTCTGTGAGTATTGCACTCAATCATGGTATGGATTGCTACAGTGCACACATACAAGACGGACAGAGAAACACACACATATGAACACAAAGTCCTACAGCATCAGACAGACCAGGATTAGACCCCAGCATCTCTTTTACACACATACACACACACACACACAGCAGAGATTACAGTGCCACCACAGCTCTGCTAGCTTCCAATGGTTATTCGAGGTATCATGAGTATCAAACCATGATGTCATCGCTTTAGTACAAGCCGTACATTCAACAAATGCACGCTCAGTAAACAATGACATGCTTGTTTATGCATAGGAGTTTTTCTGGGCTTGCTGTAAAACCATACACCTCTCGCATTTTGTAGAAATGACATTTATATACTGTATATATTTTGTATTTTAACTATAGAGCACTGATGGATTATTTTGTTTTGCTCAAAAAATTTGACCGATATTTTCATTTAGTTTTATGGTAACACTGATGTTTGCAGCTCATTGTGAGGCTGAGTCAAGTAGCAACGTCCTTGGAGGAAGTGCCAGTTCTCCAAAAAGCCAGTTGAGGCTGGCTACATGGCTAATGTGATAGTCTCCATAGGCCCCCATGTTAAAATGTACAACTTCACAGCAGAAATAAACATGTATACAGCCTGGTACAAAAAACAGTTTTGGTCTCTATAGCTTATTTTCCCATTCTTGACAACTGTACCGAGGCTAAATTTCTACATAACTTAACCATTCAAATTATATTAAGGCTTTAAGTTATGCATAATAAACAGGGTGGCTGCTTGATTGACAGGTAGGTGCCGTTACATATCCCAGGCGTCATTTAACTTGCCTTAGGATGACCGACAATCCACGTCTTTGCCCATTTTTAGATTAGCCGGAGGTGGCAGGAGCAGGACTGCCAAGATGGCGGCAGCCAGTCACCACAGTCTGAACTTCACATATGGCTCCTCAGAAACCTGTGGGTGATGTCACGAAGACTACGTCCATTCTTTATACTGTCTATTCGGTTCTTTAAGTAAAATGCACACAATGACAATGCTAAAATTGTCATTTAGCAGGTATAATGTATACCATGTTCACTATCTTAGTTTAGTACAAGGTACAGCTGTGTTTGATGGGAAAGTGATTTCTTGTGCAGATGTTTGGAGTTTTTGCATCTAGAAAGCTGCTGAGATATTTCAGTCTGCAGCATGAGGCACATGTGATGGCATATTGATTCAGTGCAGCAGGTGGTCTCCAATCTATATGTGCATTGAATTTTTTGTTCACTTCGTATGTTCAAGACTCAAAACAAAGGGATCACAGGGAGAGGAATGCATAAAAATAAGCTGTGTAAACTATGACCTTTGCAAAACATATCATGAACACAGTGTGCATGATTCATTGCTGCCCTTTATCCTCCTTGGCTTGGTGAAAATTTTCACCATCAGCCTCTTTGCAGCCTGTTCCTGAGATCTCTTTTGCACTACCAAAAGATTTGTATATATTTAAATTCTTACACTTAAGGATAGATTTATTTAGCTATCAACAGTAATCATGAGTTGTGTTAAAAAAAAAGCTGCGTTCACACGTTCACAGGTCAAACCAGTGTTGTGCAAGTTCACACTTCACAAGAGCGAGCTCAAAGTTCAGTTCACATAGATTAAAGTGAACTATTTCACATTTACATTCTTAGTTGACAATTTTTAACTTTGGACTAAATTCACAGCACCAAATAATGAACTAGTCCACATTCATTTCTCTTGTCAAGATTGACTTGGGTGGAGGAACTCTGCGGTCGGTGGTCTTGAGATGAGATGAGCCAACCCTGTGCAGAATCACAAAATGCATGCTGCTTAGATTTGTGTCTGACTAGATGCCGACTTGGTCTGACATCATGCGCACGTGGGCAACGATAACCTCACGATCGGGGCGGATGCAGCCAGGAGCCGCAGTTGCTCTCCACTGACAAAGATTCAGGGCATGATGGGAAACACCTGGCTGTCGTCTGATCAAAGAAATGATTGGCTCTTTTAACCATAGACGCCACATTTGGGAGAAAATCCTACTTTTATTAATTCAATGCCAGATTTCAGGCCATTAGTCTCATGTTGTGCAATGGTATAATCTGCTAATAGTAACAATAAAGATTATTTATATGGCAGTCATCAAAACGAGCAATCACAAAGTGCTTTGCAAGGCAGACATAAAAAAGAATGATAGCATACAATGCCTGATAGGCACATGTTTCTTCATATATATACTACATATATTACATAGATAATTAATACTTGATGATGTGTTTGTCATGTGTTCACAAATTCTATAAAAACAGTAACATAATTGTCTAATTATGAAGGAAACTCTTGTTGCTTTTCCTGCTTATGTGTAGCCTCCTGTGTGTAGCTGTGAGAATGTTTAGGCTGTTGATTTGTTAGTTAATTGTCTTAAATTTAGGGTTGTAGGTCTTTTAAATGACAGTGCGTCTACGTATATGTTATGTGTAGGCTATACTAATTCAATAAATGCTAAAATCTGCTCAACATATCTCTGATTTGCTCGTCAGTTTTAACAGTGTCATTGTGAAACAAATAAAAGTTATGACAGACAATGTTGACAAACTGAAAATGAAAGTGAAACTTTCGCATGCTTGGCTCCAGAGTTTTGGAGATAAACATTATATATAAAAGATATATTGGTTGTCCTCCCAAATAGTAATCCAAACTTTGTAGTATAATGACACCCTATTAAACTTTAAAGCAAGACCATGGAACTTTTGTTGAACAGTGACCAGTCACTAAATGCTACGGTGGTTACAGAATAATGGCATATGCTAAAATATCGTAGCCCAAGTTAAGAAGAATCTGTCCAAGGTTTGGTGGTCATACCAGACCAAGTAGCTTAAGTAAGGCTGTACCATAGCAGCGGTATCAGTAGCAGCAGTGGTCTTGCTTTAATGTTTACCAATCTTTGCTCAGTCCTTGTAGAGAGAAGTGTTTTAACAGCAGGGGAACTTAAAGCTGCTGCCGGGGGAGGTCAGATAAATCTCAACAGTCAATCACTGTCACCAGGATAAAGGACAACAGAGCGGTCACCACATCCTTCATGACCTGTGCTTCATAAGAAACTGCAACTTGTTTTGATTGACGATCAAAAATATGATTCTGCTGTGGAATGCAGGACACCGACAGTATAACTACCTGTTATAAACACTAAGCTCCTGTTGCCATCTGACCCGACTGGTAAGCTACATCCTGACGTACATGCTACTTAAACAGCAACATGTATACTAGAGGTCCAGGTTCAAGTCCAAGTACCATGAATCAACAGAGGCGGCCACTTAAACAAACAGCATGCCAGTGCTACTGAAAGAAATGCTTGACTGAATCAGGGAGAGACTGCTGCACAAACATGTATGCTCTGTTTTCAGTTGCTTTTCACACTCCACGCATTCACAGCCGGGTGCTGCCAAGTGCAACCGCTGTCCACTGCTGGCTACCGAGCTGCTCCATTGAAACAGCTGACATGATGGAAAAGTGTGAACATTTATAGCTATAAAACATTGCAAACCTCAAGTCAAAGCTTCAGCTGTCACTGTCATATAAATTGTAAAAATGATGTAGCAGTTTAGCCTTGGGAAGCTCAGCTGTTTTGAGTTTGACATTATTTTAAAATTCAAGTGAGACTCGATGGTTTGCGCAGTGATAGGTTGTACATAGCATAGATGTGGACACATTCTTGCATAGTTGCATACATTTAAATACAGCATTCAGCTCTCAGATGCACATGCTTGTATGTATTAGAACAGCAGGGTCAAGTGCAAAGTCTGTGAATAGGTTTCTACTTCATTACTTCAATATAAGAAGTTATATAAAAAAAAGCACTTCAAAAGAGCCATAATACTTAGAAACAGCCAGACACACAAGTATAACAAACCCAGTGAACTGTAGCTGAATTGCTGCTTCTCCATAAATTGTTAGTCCCGTTTTCTTTTGCCCCCTTAATCCTGCTCAAATCATCCCCTGAGTGTAGTTGCTAACATTGCCTTGCACATACTCACCACCTATCCATAAATACTGAGAGGGAAAATGATATCACAACAACGAGCTGTAGCCGGAGTGACTGCAGGGAAGCTTACATCATTACCTGTCTCAGTGCCATGGCTCATCATGCTGTGCTTGCAAGGGCGGCACAAGTGTTAACGTGTTGCCACGAAGCGGTATCGCTGTCGGGACATACGGGGTGGCGAGCCTGTCATGCCCTGACACAGGCGAGCAGCTAAACTCCAAGTGCTGAGTGAGTGGAATGCCAAGGTCCAGTAAGCCCCTGGGGCAATTAGGGAAGGAAGTGGAGATTCTACCAGGGAAGAAGTGTGTGTTTTTCTGTGTTTGAGAGAGAGAGAGAGAGAGAGTTGGGAGACTGAGTGGGTGTTCAACAACTCATTTTCAGCCAGAGAGGTATAACCAGTTCATGTGCAGTCAAGACAATGAGAAGGCTAAGGCGGTAAAGTTCAATCTCAACCCTTCTACAATACAACAACACTTTCTCTGCACATAAACAAAAACCCACTACATCGGCACACACCTACTTACTGTGCCACCCACCAACACGCATGCCTGCTAACCCCTGTCCACTGGGACAAAACAAAACATACCAATTATACCAGACTAACTGAATCATCCTACCAGAGAGCAGATTTTAGTGTCGGTTAGACTAAAATGTCTCAACAATTGTAGAATGGATTGCCATGTTTTGGACAGATGTTCATGTTTCCCAGAGGATGTATCTTAATAACTACCAGTAGATCAAAGTATCACTTATCCAGGAAATATCTCAACATCTACAGGATAGATTAGCATAGAATTTGGTATAGCCATTTGTGGTTGACATAGGATGAAATGAAATTAGTTTGGTAATCACCTCATATTTCCTTTTGCATCACCATGTGGTCCATATTTGTAAGTCCAATGTCTCAACAACAATTAGGTGGATTGCCATGAAATTTGGTGCAGACACTAGCTTTAATGAATCCTAAGCTTTTCATTTAGTGGCGCCAATTTGTCCAAAACTACTACAAGACCTATCAAAACACCGACATTCCCATCAGTCTCTATATACTCTGTGTTTAGTGGTAATAGCAAATGTTAGCATGCCAAACTAAGATGGTGAACATACCTGCTAAACATCAGAATGTTAGCATTGTCAGTGTGTGAGCATGCTGACATTAGCGTTTAGCTCAAAGCACCACTGTACAGGCTCACTGAGTTGCAAGCACGACCGTAGATTCTTACGCCAAATCCAACCAGGCACGACACTGTCATGGCACAGCTGCGCCTGGTGGAATTTGGCTGTTAGTCTAGTTTTATCCAGGGTTTGTTAGCCAAGCAGAAACACTTACTCACTTCACAAGTACATATTACATTACACACTATGAAATTCATATTATAATAAGGCTTCATAGTGAACAAAACTGATCTGTTCAGAATTCTTTTGGTTAATTCTTATACTCGGACCTCAGACACTTAGCATATGAAGTTGTGTGGGCAGTTCAATGTCATAATACAACACTTAAAATAAAACATGATCTTGTCACTCTTTAGACAGTGGAGCTTTCTAGGAATTAGTGAAAACTCTACGATGACTGTACTAAATAATTACCGGTAGTACATAATATAAACATTAAAAAAAAAGTACTGTACTGTACTCAAGTATGAATATAATGAATAACCTCTGCAGAGGTCTGTCCATTTTCCGCAGATAATTGATGTTTGATTTTATAGGTTTAAAATGGTACGTTACAAATGAAGGGTAAAAAAATTATGTTGTCTCTCCCACTCAAAGTCATATAGGGCACTTTGATCAAACTTCTGATGTAAAATGGATCCTGCAAAGTTAAATGAGGTTTGGAAAGTTAAATGAGTTCATGGTGTTCAGTCACATATTAAGACTCAGCTTCTCCCTTGCCTCACATACAGGAGGCATCGTCATCCTGCTATGAGTCAACAGCAATTGGAGCAGAGGGATATTATGCACATGGTTAACTAGGTCAGCCGAGGACATACTGTAGCTGTCTAGTCAATTCACCATAGAATTATTTCCATACTGATTGGGGTTAACGTTTTGCAGACTCAAACACACTCACAGATTAAAACTTAACCAATGCTGACTTGCTGCAGCAGAGAAATCTTTTGCTTATTGTAGATTTTTAATGCTTCATAAGTTATGAAGATTAGAGCTTGAGCTTTTAAAGGCTTATCGGCATGCTGTATTAGCACAACAAGGTTATTTAGCTCTTAGGCTTAGGCTAAACTCACATCCCATCCCCTTTGGACGTACATCAAAGTTCAAAGGCCCCATATAGCGAGTGTCTTCAATAACTCCAGATAGATGTCTCAACCATAACAAGGGGTTTGAGAGGGAGTGGACAAGGTCAAGTATCTGCAGTCAATTTAAGTGAGCAGACGCACTTAGTCAGGCTCTCTCTCTCTCTCTCCCATTATTTCGCCGTTAAGAAAATATCTCTGTCAAAACTGACGGCAAAGCAAACAGGGATACAATTAAGTTTAAAATATTAAATGGTAACTGCTGGAAAATCCTGTGACATATTCCACAAAGAGGGCAGAGAAAAAAATCCACTGAGCAAAAAAAAAAAAAAATGAAAAATGAACCCTGTGCCCTGTTTGACGGAGAACATACTTTGCCCTGAGCAACAGTCACTGCGCTGCCACCTTTGATCTTTGAGGCTTTACAAGCACAACATGGGCCAAACCAGGTTGGAACTGTGACATGCTTAGTTGACAATTTCTTAGTCCCTTGATGAAGGGTTGATGGTGCAATTTGGAAAGGTAATGCCTGTTTATTGCAAGGGAAGGAAGGAAACAATTGAATGAGTAGGATATATGACAAGTGAAAGAGATAGTGGAGACCTAGTATATCTATCTTGGCCGGAGTCCAAGAATTAATTATTTTTCCAAAAACAATAAACCAGAGGCAGTATTGATTAGGAGATTGCCATAAAACCCACAACAGTATTTCCTGGCCAAGTGTCCTGTAAGTGTCTTGTCTTTTTGGGTCCTGGGATACGACAAAGGATCCTGTTGGCGAGAAAACACATCTGTCTGAGGTGTGACATAACCAGAATGCTTACTGAGAGCTACAACAAATGAAGCCACACAGAACAGGGCTGAACATTGGCAGGAGAAGAAAGTGTTATTAACCACCCAGCCAAATCTGAATAGTTAAAAATATCGACAAGTTTATGAAATTAGGTGTCAAAATCAGGTAAAAATGAGCAGTGTTCTCCAGGACTGTGGGGGTGTGTCTGCTGAATGTGCTGAAGCCACGCCCACTCGTGGGAGCAGTCAAGCAGCCATTTTGAAGCGACTGAAACGTGTCAGATGAGTTCAGGAAAATGACATGACTAACTTTGAAACACTCTGAGCGAGATGAATTAATGCAGGGGTATGCTCAGGGTGGCCTCAGCGTGTCATCGAGCCACCCTTTAGGACCGCCCACAAAATCCTGGACTGAAAACTGAGGAAAAACTGTTTTAACCTGAAAGTCTTTTCACATGTTTTCAGCAACTATTTTCCAACATATTTTATGTATTTTGAAAGAAATTGCCTTTACACAGACTTTAAGATTTGTTTAGGTTTCTGCCCCAAAACAACTCGGATCATTGTTTGCATTAAAATGACATCTTCATTAGGTGCTTAGGGGCATGGCTACAATAATAACTACTATGGTCAGGATACGATGGTTAAAAGAAACTGATGTCAACTGTTGGTAGGAAAGGTCCAATCAGCCTCTAGAGGTGAAGTTGCAGATTGCAACCAAATGAATACTCTCCCACGTGTCTCCTTCCAAGCATGTAGGAAAAACTCTGGCTGCCAAATTCACATTAAAATCAGACATCCATATCTAGATCAGTGTTTGGTTTGTCTGTTCTGGGCTACTGTACAAGAATGGTGGGTCAACATGGCAGACTCTGTGGAAGAGGACCCACTCTCACTGTAGATATAAAGGGCTCTAAGACAACAAAAACACAATGATTTTTATTTTCAGGAGACTGAACACTAATGAAAACACACTGATAAATGTTGTATTCTATTTCTGTCAATAAATACTCCTAAATCATACACACTGGACCTTTAAAGTCTTACATTTCGTTGACCTAAACATCCACCCAGACCTCCTCCCTCTGCAGACTGTCACTCCACGAGAACGTCACACTACTCTCTGCTTTGCAGCCGGTGGACAAAATTCATAATTACTACAGCTGCTGGAAGGCTTTGACACTTGAACGTAGACATATGGCATTTTTGGTAATTTGCTGAAACTACGCATGCTCTAGTTGTTCTCGGGAGGACAGCGTGGTCAACCTCGTTAATACTCAGCGCAACATCAGCATGTTCGCTGATGAGCTTAACATTAATGTTTAAGCTGCTGCTGTGAGATAAATTATTGCACAAAGCACCTCTGATACTCTACGGTTTTCATTTTAGGATCAAGCTTGAAACGTCAAACAGGTTATGCCCCTGTTTTCTGATTAACCATGGCGGGCATGCACAAGAAGCTAGAAGTGTGACACAACATCCAGTGCCTTGCAGCTCCAAGGCTGGAGACACAACAAGGACACAGCAGGTAATCAATTATGCCCTCTATGGTATCCTTTCTGTCAAACTGAGGGAGTACAAATTATGAAATGGCTATTGAGAACAGATTCTTTTGCCAGCCACAGTTTGGACAGGTTTGCAGCCAGACCTTGAAATCAATCATCACGGTTGAGCGAGGAAGGGAAGTTAATTCCAGTCGAGGCACAAGTGGTAAAGCCTGCTGAAGGATTCACAGTAAGCTGCAAATTGTTCACTGAGGTTTGTGGCCTCGGACCTTGGATTCTGCTGCAATAAGGACAATTTTTCAGATTCAGTTCCAAACACAGCAGTGATTTTTTATTTTTCCTGGTCATGCTCGAAATCTTTCTCGATCTTTTCTGACAAAGCTCTACTTGCCTGTTAGTCTGACAGTCTGTGGAAGGAAAATAAAATAAAAAAAATAACAACTGGGAATAGCTTTTTATTCAGATGGACATCTGGGCTCAGAGGCTTTATTACCAATCCGCAATGTCCCTCCCCTGCTCTTCCTCTGTCCTCTCTCTCTCTCGCCTCTATTCTTTTACTCTGTCTACCCTCCTATATCAGAGCCACTGCTTCTGTTGTGCCCTCCAGCGCAGTCACAAATTGACATGCTGAATTCTCAACTGGGACATTAAACTCCAGGGATCAAGCATACAGAGAAAGCTCTTTTATATCCTTCCCCCTTTGGAAATTGTTTATGTTCATCACACAGTGCACTTGGTGGATTTCCACACACAAAGCACCAATTGCCCCTCATCTCAAATCTGCTACCAGCCTACGAAGAGAAAAAAAAACCTTTTCCTCTTGAGACCAAAAGCGAGACGAGGACAACTCTGGTTTCAGTTTGTAACTACATAAAAAAATAAAAATAAAAAAAAGCTCAAATGAAAACACACTATAAACGCTTACGACAATGATAGAGACCCAAACACAAGTGGCCTAATGATCGCCTACACACCGAGGAGAGATTGCCAATTCAAGAGGGTATATCCACACCTTTATTTTCTCCTTTAACCATTAGTTTTATGGCTGCTGCTCACATCGCCGCCGCTCACCTGCCTGCCACTTTATCATTGCTGCCTGCACTACATTATTTATACACGTTTGAGGGTGATGATTTATCCAAGTGGAGGAGGCCAGCTGGGACACAGAGGAAAACAATGTCCTTTCCATTGTAAAAAAAAAAAGAAAAGAAAAACGTGTCGGTTTGATGTCTCAATTCGTTGCTGGGTGATGGTTGCAGGAATGCACTGGGATTACAATGCTACACTGATGGCTCTTCATGTGAAAAATATAGATCTGTGTGATCACACCTACTGACCAACAGACATAGAGGTAGAAGTACAGTAGCGTTTGTTTTACACACCTGCCCACTGACTTGTACTGGGTTAGAAAGGTACGACTAGGACACATTAATAGTATACGTACATCTCTCAAACCTACACACACACACACACACACACACACACTCTCCTTGTCTTTTCAGGTCAGCTCAGTAGAGAGCACTCTGCGATAATGAGCTGCTCCACTTTCATGACAGATGGAAAATGTGCAGCACGCCGCTGCTCTGCTCCTCCCTTTCCTTCTCCACTCCACTTCGCCCGGCTCGCCCGACCAGCTACCCGTCGGCCCAGTCGCTGCCCCGGCACAGTGTCGTATCAAATGAACGGGACGAGCCAACGAGAGGAGGAGCCGCCGGGAGTTGAGGCAGTGGAAAAACCGCCTCACGCTCCTCATCAATATTGCAGCCTTACCTGGTGAAAGCTAACACCGGCCAACATATTCCATCATGTCATTAGAAGAGAGGATCAGATGCCTTGGCTTGACATGCCAACATTGTTACCCGTACAAATGATGACGCAAAGCTCGATTCATTATTCATGGTTTCTTTAAAGGAGGAGGAGAAGTTTGAAGGGAATGGAAAGCAGAGGATGTTCAAGAGTCCAATTATCAACAAGTAGGTCATGTTTGTTCTTGACTGAAAAGCTGAGAAGCGGCAGAAACATGAACACGAGCTCCTCCTGGTGCAACAGGCTGGAAAGATAAACTCGGGAGTGGTCAGATCTTCAGGTGTACCCCAAAAACGGTATGAACGATGTTCATCACAGATGGTATTAAGAGAGGTGAAGAACACACGTGCAGTACTTGAGTAAAAGAGGAGAAGGTCATATGCTCCAGTTGTTCACCTCCTTATTACATAAGACGCCCAAGGTAAAAGAACAAATGCATGCGTGTTGAACATTTTAACTTTAAGCACAGCATTAAGATGTAAAATCTGAGCAGTGCACAATGCATAAAGAATGCTACAATAATGTTTTGTGTCATAGCCGGATGGAGAAAGGAAATTATGGAGAGAAAGAGAGAGATGCAACAATGGTCCCTGGAGACGCTCAAATCAGGGACGCTACAGTTTGTGGTCGGCATCGTAACCCCTAAGCCACAGGGTGCAACATTTAATTACTTATTTCCCTTCAGATTTTATTTATATAAGGAGCAATGTACAGGATAAATATGACTTCAGCGGCTGCTGGGTCTCAGCAAAACACTGATAAACTGAAAACAAACTGACTTGAAATAAAATTTTTTGCTTGTTTTGAAGATAACCCTTCACGTGTAATTAGTTTTAATTAGCCCTCCCATATTTAGTCCCAGAGCACCAATGAAAGTAACTCAATCGCGGGCTTAAAACACACAGATACACTATTTGCTGTTATGAAGCTGCTCCTCTGAGCTCTGGTAACTGCTGTTCACCTCATTGGTCAGCGGGAGTATGTTGTCATCGCTGCAGACCGTGCGCATGTGAGCATGAGTGTCTGTGTGGGTGTGTAACACGGTCTGGCTGAGGTCAGGGTTGGTGCACATTTAATCTGCTCTCTGTTTCCAGGCCACTCCAAGGACTTTGACACATCACTTCTGTATCTATTATTCAGTGGTTTGAGACTTTCTAGTGTGTGTGTGTGTGTGTGTGTGCTTGCGTACAGGTAACAAGAATTGTCCTTCAATGGCAAGACAGGACTCAAAATACCTCTGAATTTTACTTGTGGCTATAATATCAACCCTGTTGCATAATCGCACCATCTCTACCACATACAAACTTACACTCACACACACACACACACACACAGGCACACTGTGCTTTCACTCCAGTTGCACAACCCCTGAATTTTAGGGATAGAATGGCCTGGTTTCATAAGCAGTCTGCTGCCTACTGGCAGCTGTGCTGTCAGATGAGGTCAATACACGAGGCGGGCCACAAGCACACACACACACACACACACACAGGGCATAATGTTGGGCGCATTCAGTAAAAATCCACCGAGTGTGAAGTAGAATGACAGCCAGGGGCGACCACAGAGATGTGGTGAACCTGTCCGGGGAGGTTGTCCGGTGTTATTGTTTCTGTTTTGAGTCGTGTTACCTCTCTGGTGGTGCAGTGATGCACTGAAGTACACAGGGAACAGAGGGGTTGAATGATGCTTGTGTGTCGGTGTGGTATTACTATCAGCTCAGTGCCAGGTTGGGGTGAATGGCGTCGGCGCTATCTCTGGAGCACAGCTTGTTTACCCTAATGAACACAACTCCAACTCCACTCCAGCCAATTGCGAAGAGCCTATTGATGCTGCTCCAGAGCTGGAAATCACAGGGAGATATGAATATACATGAGAATAATTCCTCATTCTAGTACAGTGAACAATTTCCGTGGGGTGCTTACATGCCTGCTTACACAAACACCAATAATAACCAGACACCGATGGCTCTTTTGAATCCTCCGATCCCCATTGTTGAACTTGCACAGAGATCATTTTTCTGCCTCTCCGAGAAGTTCTTTGTGTTGGCGATCAGAGCATGTAGAGTTGCAAAGCGCTACCCTGTCGGCTGAGCCACTTATTTTGACATCTGTACAAGGAAATGGTTTCAGCTCCTTCCATGACTTAATTTAATGTCAATATTCAACACGTCCCTGAAGAAGACTTCTCCTAATACTGCAGAGCACTCAAATCGATTCAACCAGTCGCTAAAGCTTCTTTTAATCCCCCAAACATGAATTTCTGACCAACAGGAAAACAGTTAATATGACATCCATCCAATAGTCATGCACCTCAAATCTCTGAAATCCCTCCATGAATGTTTATTCAGCCAATGTGAGGGCAGTTGCAGCGGCGCACAAGGACGAATGCCTGCCTGCAGGGTCTATGGGGATATATTGTGCTGCATAAGACTGTGCCATGGCATGCGTGTGACCATTACATCACGGCTAGTCCCTGACCGGTCTGCACCGCGTACAATCACGTGACCTCCTGCCAACATCTCAGGAGCACCGGCGCGCCGATCTGATGATGACTTTTACCGTGAGACGATTCCCCCGCTGGCATCCCGCTGCGTGAGTGCCTTAATCCCTCAGCGCGGCCTATTGTTCGGTGGAGGAAGTGACTACAGAGTGTGATGGATATGTGACAAGTGTGCACACGCCTGTCTTCCTTTTTACTCGATTAGTAATGCATGTTTTTAGATATGTACTGTATATCTTTCCTCTTATTGTGGATTGTTTTCTATGTCACCTCTTTAACCTCTAGCCTCCCCAACCCCCCCCTCCACTCTGCACCCCGCCAAAGCCGCTTTGAGCTCTTTTGCTCTGACATCACCATAGTCATCATCAGTCGGCATGGGCCGGACTATTAGGTCAGTAACAGGGGGGAGATTACACACAAATCAGAGCACTTAAGTTCAGCCATGGCACAAGAGAGGCTCTAAAAACCCACCTTAGGATGGGAAAAATGGTGTTTCACAGCTTGGGGATGTTTGTTTGAAGCTCCTTGTGTAAACAGCTGATGCTTAAAGAAATAGCAAGTATCCTGACATCCCTTAGGTGCAGGACTAATCCAAAACTCTCTGCATCAGCAAAATAAAACCGCCGTTCGCCCCCTGGCTCACTCTCCATCTTTCTGTTCCGAGCTGTTGTAAGCGAGAGGTCGCGACCCGTGGATCTGTGCTGACGTGCGTTACAGTCAAAGTCAGAGAACAAGAGCTAAAAAAGAAAGAGGCCGAAAGAGTCACGAATGAAAAGAGGCAAAGTGTGGAAGTGTTTCTGCATGTGTGAGAGTTTACTGATGTGTCTCCAACTCCATGACACTTTGGCAAAGGGACTAAAGAGTGAGAGGAAGTTTCCACCTGCTCTGAAAGTTCATCCTTTGTTAGGCTGCTTATGACTGAGGTGTCAGTGACTTCCTGGACCGCTGTTTGAAGTTCACTGATGTGACATGATGCAGGCGTCTCTTGACTCCATTAAAAGGGTGGCAATTCCACAAACGGCCTTCCAGGGCTTCTTAAGCCAACTGTGATATTTTTAGGAACAAACTGTACAAAAGTGTAAGCTGCACAGTATTGTGTGAAGTTCACCCATGTATTTTGCATTTGACTTTTCAATCTGTATGTAAATGAGTACCAAAATCTAATGATATTTCATATATTATGAAAAATATAATAATAGTTAGTCATTTTGTCTTTAAATATAAATTATGCAAAAAACAGATACAGTTGCAATCAGAAATATTCAGAAATTTTCAAAGGGCAAGATTGAGGCAAGAGTGAGTGATACATAAAATCAACACGTGCATGATGTTGTATTTGTGTATAACAGTATATTTTGTTAGGATGGCAATGTCATAATTATTCAACACCTATAGAATATTGTTGTTTTTAAAGCTGTCTGACAGTTTTTATGGCTTTAAGTGGAGTTGAAACATAATTAAGCCTTTGGGAACTCTATAATGATTCTTGATTTGCTTCAGCTGTGATGCATATATAAACCCCAAGGTATTCAAGATGAGTTGCAATCATGGGAAAGACAAAGGAGCTTCCACAAAAGCTGAGAGAGGAGATTATCTCATCACACCTGAGAGGCCTTGGGTATAAGAAGATTTCTCAAAAAAATTATATTCCAAGACACACCAATGGGAGCATTATAAGGAAGTTTAAAACTTATGGAACAGCTGCAAACCTGCTTGGCCCAACATTCATCAAGGGCCCTTAGCAATTTAGTCAGAACAACTAAGAGAAACCCCCATGTGACAAGACACCTACTGGATGATCTGATGAAGACTGGTACAAGTGTTTCAGTGGCAACAATGAGACATGCACTGAATAAACAAGGACTTCATTGAATTAAACCTTGGTGATCATTGGACTTTCCAGCAAGACAATGATCCCAAGCACACTTCCAAGTCAACCAAAGCTTGGTTAAGAAAAAGATCCTGGACCACCCTGCAGTGGCCTTCTCAGTCACCAGATTTAAACCAGATTGGTGGGATTTAAAGAAGCCAGTAGCAGGACGGATGCCATCAAACATCACTGAGCTAGAAGGTTTTTTCACATGAAGAATGGGCAAAGATTCCAATCGAGAGGTGTAAGAAGCTTGGCAGCACTTACAAAACGTTCAAAATCATTATCTTTCATCCACATCACTATAATGTCTTCTGACACGAGAGGGTTAAATATTTCTGTTTGCAACTGTAAGTTATGAATCACAGAAATATTTACTGGGTTACCATCAGATACTTACTGTAACTGTGTGTGTCAGTCGCTGCATGGAAAACCCCAGTGGTTGGACACCTTATAAGGATAACAGCAAACTCTTAGAAAATATTTGCAAATACCACTTGATCATCTCGTAGTAACATAGTGCAAACATGACGTGAAGTATGCGCCACGGACGCAGGTGTTCACAAATGTTCACATACACAACAGCTCCCGAAAACACAAACACAATGCTGACATGATAGCGGTGTTTCACTCCCTCTTTCAGTCTTGACCTCAAGAGATAGGAACCGATAAACAAGAAGCTCTAAGTTTCCACTGGACCGATGAACAAGCATATCACAAATATCTTTCACTAACATGCTGCAGAATATTATTTGAGCTAATGTCTTCACGTGGGTTGCCAATATTCTGGAAAGCCGCGACACATGGAAACTATTTCGCTTATGAGGAACTAAAAGCCTTAAAAGCAAGCAACACATAAACTTCTACAAACAGGCGCTCAAACACAAGCACACAAATATAAACACAAAGACTCTGAAACACAAATTCATTTTTCAAACTGTAGTCCTGAGACTCACAGAACCTTTGACACTGTAGCCAAAACATTAACACCTGCTTTAAAAAGGAAATGGAAAAGCACCCACAAGCTAAAATCCCCCGTCTCCAGTTGTTAGGACTACTTGTTGAAGGACTTTCCAGATTGCAGTGTGTGTTCAACGCTGGCTGACATAATAATGTTGCATTAACAGATCATGTGGATGGATGATTCACATTCCTGCTAGGACACCCTTGGCATGCTATCACTACAGCTGGGAAGCCCCGCTCTGGAACCCCCTAAATGTCCCCAGAACTTCCCCCCAGCAGCCCCCATTCCGGTGTGCTAAGCTGGCAGTGGCACTGGCTGCGACCGGGCAGTTAAAAATAACCTGCCAAGACGCCACGTCGGCCCAGATGACATGTGTCTCCGTGGAAACCTGAGATGACAGGTTGTTGGAGGTCAGAGGTTGGATTTTAGGAGAATCATGTGACCCCAGGGACATGGACGGGAGCAGAAAAAAAAAAAAAGAGGGCCATTCAGTCAGAAAGGCAGCTGCAGTAACGACAAGGAAAATCCCCTTGGTGAGAGAGCATGACTTCTCTCTTTCCGTCTCTGCCCTCCACACTATCACTCACTTGGAAATATAAACATGCCCTTTACAATCGAGCTAAAGTCATTATGTCATTAAACTAGCAGGGGTTTTCAGCTGGACATTTCCAGTTATGTACAACCCCAAATAAAGGCCATTCCCTCGTCTCAAACAACAGGTCCTTCACTTTTTTGTTGTACTTGGAAATGTATGAAATTTCCCTCAGGGGAGGATGAAGCGCATAGTCACTTCAATTTAGCAATAGAGAGCTGAAGAACTGGTGTCACTTCAAAGCGAGACTGTTTCACCAGCTTCTGTAACAAAAAAGGTTACTTTCATCTGTTTTTGTCTGGTTTTATTCCAGTAACCACAGGATTTTTGAACAGGAAGTGTAGTTCATTTATTTCAATAGATGGCAAATGGTTGAATTGAACTTTAACTGATATTAGTCATTAGCCCAATACCTTGGTTTATACCGCAGCTCCGAGCCCAGTCATAACTATGCAGACTTTGGCTTACATTCTCACCAGGGCAAGATGACAGCGGCCATATGTGGAATTTTTTGGCTTCACTTTTGTACAGTGGGAGGAAATGGAGATGCATCGTCCATCTCTACAGTGTATGGCAATGTTGTAGTCAAGACCAACTAAACAGAGACCAAGTCTTGACGAAGACCAGACAGTATATGGCATACATAGGTAGCTAATATTCACGAAACTCTTTGGGTGAAGCGTGGTTTCTACATTGAGTCACCTCATTTAGTGTCACCCAATGACAGTATAAAGAATGAGCGGAGCTTGAGTGATGTCACCCATAGGTTTCCAAAGAGCCGAAAACATGCAGCACTGGACACCGCCATGTTGGATGGACTGTTTCTTCCGCTTCCCTCTAAATATCGGCAAAGAAGTGGATCATCGGTGGACCTGAGACGATTTACGAACTGCTGTGTGTCGTTTTGGATGCTGTTTTTCAGTTAGGACTCTTCAAGTTAGGAAAACAAATTTTACCGCAGAAGATTTGGCTGATCCCAGATAGTTAACAAATAAATCAGAAAATGCACAGGCGATTAAATATGCGAGTAAACGAGTCAAGACCGAGTAAAAATGCAGTCGATTCCAAGACGAGACCAAGGCCTTTAAAAAGCGGTCAAGACCAAGATTGATTTCGAAGACTAGAACACTGGTGTATGGTATAACCTCCCAGAGATAGCTGTAGACCAATCATATTTTCTCCTTTTTTGTGTATGAATGAATGTAAAGATAAAGACTAACACTAACGCTATGAAATTCTGAAACACAACCTGGAAGTTCCAGTTTCACTTTGGGTTTAGATTAGTAGAAAAAGAACCTGCTAAAGAAGAGGTGAAACTAGCCTCCTTTATGACGTAAATGCCTTGAAAGAGGAAGCTAGAGCAAGAGGGAACAAGGTGAGGGGGCGGTTACAGTACATGAAAGGTTAGTTGGAATGGTGATCTGAGGGGAAACCCTTGGCTACAAATATCATTTTGTTTCAGAGCTGCACCCCCTCCGCCAACCCTTACACACTCCCACATACCTCCATCCACCAACCGACGGATATTTTGAGCTTGTGTGTGACCCCACCACTGTTTTAAAAAAGAAAAGGAATCACATGTCTGAGTTGTGTAACGCTTTCACCTTTTGGATGCAGCCAAAAGCTCAGACTCTTTATTCGCACGGTTTCAGTCAGATACACATACAGACTTATTCCATTCTTCATCATGAGGATGTTGATAAATACATCTGACAGTATGGTAAACAACCAAACTGTCAAACTATCAATTATAATACTTGGTTGGCTCTGCTGTCGACTGCATCCATCTTTGGCCCCGCTTTACTTCGTGTTGCCAAAATAGATACATTTCCATGGATTTCTGGAAGTATGTCAGTGCTGTGCTGCTGTGTCTACCAAGAGTCAGAGAAGAGTGGAAGAAAGAGAGAGATAGAGTGGATGAAAGGCTTTTATTACCACCTCATTTGAATGACTCGGTCTGGACCCTCAACACAGACTCTGGAGCAGTCACATATGTACACAAATATAGCAACCAGGAGGCGGGCGTGGGGTGGACAAAAGGCCAGTGTGGTGGTATATTTGTAAAGGAGACGCAAGCAAAAATTTGTCACTATAATGTGATTCTAAATATAAAACGTTCAATCAGTTGTTCATTTGTCCAAACTGGTTTAGACAGTTCATGAATGAGAGAACTGTCATCTATCTTACAGCCTGATTAAAATAAAGTCTGTCCCAAGACAAGTTTTACAAGGCTGATGGCCAACACAATTCTTGCTTCATGATGCGTGATGAGTTTAGTTTCTACTACTTGACAACAAACCCACAAGACAGTGACAGCAAAGGAACTCTGTCAAAAGAGTTTTATATTATATTATATCAATGTTTATTCTTTTCTTTTCTTTATGCTTTCATCGAATATGTAAGCTGAAGACCGACAGGAAAGGGGCAGAGAAAGGAGGGCTAAAGGCCATAGGTCAGGCCACTGTGGTACTGGGTGAGCCACCAGGATGCCACCCCAAATGAGCTACTATCAAAGGTGAACAAGGTGAAAAGTTTGCCAGTGTTTAAATGAGACACGTGAGCCTGCTGTTGAGCTCAATACACATCAGTCGTTTATTTAGTCAAATCTTTCCATGTCTCGCTCTGACGTCACTTTTTTTCTGACAGCTGGGCTCCTGTAAAACTCACAGAAAGCGCGTTGTGTTACCACGACAACTGGCAGCTGTCGGTTGTCGTCATTAGCTGCAGCATAGCAGCATGTTAAACAGTGATTTTTAGATTTTTTCTTCTGTTTTCATGTTACAACATAAAACATGGTTAATGTTGCAGATTTACAAAGTTTAAATGATAATAAAGCATCCTTGGCATGTCCTCAAGTCTCCCATTATGGGATATATATATATATAAATATATATATATATATATATATATATATATATATATATATATATATATATATATATATATATATATATATATATATATACACACACAGACTATTACATTAACGCTCACCTTTCTGTTGGTCTACATCATTTTGATTGATATCTTGCACATTTTAAATACTCTGAATTTGCACAGTACCTGGTGAATACTTTGTATGTTTCTGCACAACTGCTCAGCTCTTTTCATTTTATAATATCTTATTTATCTTATATTTTTCACTTGATGTTTGTGATGCACCAATAACACCTAGACAAATTCCTCGTATGTGAAAAACCTTTTCTGTATCTCTCTGAAGACATTTGTATGTACATGAATCATTTCCAAGTTTAAAACAAAGTATGACGATTACTTGTATACCTACTGCAAAAACAGTATACCATGAAGACTGGTGTACAGTAAATATTGGATACAATTAGTATGTACTGTAGTATAGCATTGGGATACACCTTATGTGTAAAATTAGGCCACAAACTTGCATCCACTTTTTTTTTTTAATCAAACAGAAATGTACGGTACTGCCACTAGTGGTTAAAATAAAAAAATTAAATGTTGACTGACAAGACTACAGTCCTAAAACATGTTATTTGGGTTGAAAAATACTCTTTGTTTCACAAATCCGGCACATCTCGATTCTCCGCGTCTCCATCCTCTTCCAATCCTCTGAAACTCTAACCGCTGTTCTGCCTTTTCAAAGTCATGCAGGAGGTGGAGAGAAGCTCAAACTGGGTCAAACCGGGTTCAAAATGACTCCTCAGTAAAAAAAAAAAACCAAACAAACTGCCAAATGTTTAAGTGGCAGCAGTTCTCATATTAATACTTCAAAGAAGACGGCCGTGAATAGACTGAAGAGATCTTAAGGGAGAGAGTGGCCAGAGCTGTGAATGACTCTAGAGGTCATAGATCCTTTAACACTCTAGATCAGTTTCACACAACCATACAGACACACACAGTCACACTTTTGCCTTGCCAGTATTGTCTGCACTGAAATGAATTCCTGTGCTGCGGCGCTAAAAAGAAACCTTCACAAACAAACAGACTCCATACATATGCAAATCTGTGACGCTATAAATATCTGCAAGCTAGATCACAGAAAAAGCAGAGAGAATTAATACGCGAAAGGCACAAACCCATGAGAACTACTTATATTTATTCATGTGATCACGCGGCGAACGCACACAGGATGCTATTCACATATCATCTAAATGGAATAAATTAAGGCTTAGCTTGGTTAGATAGCGTAGGAGATTCGGCAAAAGGCAATTTCGCCATCCAATTTACAGGCCATGATAGCTCAAGTGAAAGCGAGGTAGGTAATGTCTTGCTGGTGTTAGTGCCCCGAGCAATTATCCCCTGAGCTTTAAGGTATGATTGCATAAGCCCTGCAGAATAAAAGATGCGCACAGGACGCTGAAGTCTGGCACTTGGCTGGATTTTGATTCAGTGGGGGTGAAAGTGTGTCTGTACCAAGGCGTGTTTGCTTAATGAGTTGTGATTGCCAAACTCAATGGCTCGTGTTTAGTAAAACTAATGGAGTGTGTGCATGCCTACAACGGAGGGTTAACGTCTATCCGTCTTCTTTAGCCTAATTCCTCACTCTCCCATTGCCCCGAGTCCTCAGTCATCACTCAAGCAGGTCAAGGTTGCTAAATAAAGCGCCACCAAACTTCTTCTCCAAGTGTCCTTGCTCAAATCGGATATATATTTATATATGTGTGTGTGTATATATACTGTATATATTCAGCAAGCTGGAATTCCAGCAACTCACACCGCAGATAAACCCGCTCCTCACCTTTGACCCTTGCACTCCTTTCCCTCTCCTCTGACCTACTCTGAAGTCGCTTATCTCTCTTAAATAGTTGCCACTGGAGTATGTGCAGATCCTCATGATGCTACAGGATTTAGGAAATGATAAAAGAGGTCAGCAGGCATATATCCAAAGCACAATAGCTCTATTTATGGTTTTATTAGGTACAGAGTACAATCTAAGTTTGGCAGCCAGTCTATTATATTACAAGTTGGGGCAGAATTTTCTGTTACGAGCAGACCATGACCCATATCCCAATTGTGTATTAGTCATCTTTTACTGTGAATAAAAGAAAGAAAACAGACAAACACAGGGGTCAAAAAAGACAAAGCTTAGTCACCGTCTGCTGTCATGGACTCAGTAAATCACCATTTCTGGGTATCTGCACTGTGACCTTTTGGAAAGGTGGGATGTCATGTCCACAAGCTCTTTATGAACATTAATTTCAGTGTATTAAAGGACGTACAGTGGTATGTCATTGTGGCAAATTTCAAGTTTTGATTTATTATTCACTGCTACTTACACATTTGAGTGTTTTAGCCAAACTACCGGCCTTATTCAAGGGACAGGCACCGGTACAGTGGTCGAGAATTTAGTACTTCAATAATAATATTTATGATATGATGATGATACACGGGCAGTCTAGTCAAAGTTTCAAACCCCACTGGTTTCGCTGCGGTCAGTTTCAGAAACATTCCACAAGCAGGCCTCTGCTTTTTTGACGGATGCTTCGAGCAGCCCGCGACAATTTACACGAGGTTCAAAGTCGCGTAGAGGATGGACCAAAACAGTGTCGCAGCCCCGACATGACACAGACATGGGGTTTGTGGGGTTTCTGGGTTACCTCAATGAGCTGCAGTGTGGTGGTCTACTTGATTTCTTGAAGTCTTGAAAAGCACTAGAACTTCCAGCAGTAAATTTATCCAATTCTTTGGTTTATGACCAAATACCAGCAAAACTAATGACAGTCCCAACAGGGCTGTTGCAGTATGTTTATGCACTACATGATTATCGTGGCCAAAAGAATTCACAATAACATTATTACAGAAATATCTACAGAACCATTTAAAAAAAATTACTATTGGTACAATTCATCTTTAACTTTTAGTATGCGTTTTGTCACTTATTTTGGCAAATTTATTACATTTTAAAATATACAAAAGTGTACCAAAAGAACAGTCACGTGGAGTGTGAACCACAAAGCGAGAACAGAAAAAAAGGAAATGACAGGACGTATTGGATTATTATATATATATATGATTTCTTAACATCTTAACAACTTTGCTAAATTGCAACCATGCGGAGCATGAGCACAAACATTTGACTGCCAAAATATAAATATAAAACATATGTACAACTTACATTTGTATATTGCGGTATTCACCACAACCGCAGCTTCCTTGGCTGCTATTTTCACAGTGCTGGTGGTCCCCCACCTTCCGCAACATAGCCAAAATGTTTTGCCATAATTGACAGTACAAATACAAAAATAGCAAGTATTGAAGTATGCAAACTGAGACACAGCTTATGGTGCTTAACAAGAGTCATTAGTTTTCAAGTAGAACACCTTCTGCTTTGATATACACAATTATCCCGGATATAAAGGGATCTATTTTTAATAATTTTATACTTAAGAGGGAAAAATCAGCAGAAAATAGTTAAAGCTACTTTTGAAGTATTTTGGGGATTAGTGTTTTTTAGCAAACAGAGACACATTACCTCAAGAGAGAAGCCAGCATCGCGTATAAACAAGAATCCATGAATAACAAATAAGAATTGATTAGTATTCTATAAATAGAAATCCTATATATGAATATGATACACAGTCACTGTTTTTTTTTTTTTGAACGCACCTGTCTTCTCTTTCCCAATCACTGAGGCAAATATAGTATATGCCCTTCAACAAGGATACTTTATTAATAGTATGTCATGTTTTTACTCTACTCATGTCGACTAGGAATTGACTTTAAAATGCTTCTATTGTAATTTGTTGATAATGATGAGATATTAAGCTAGAGGATGGATGCTTTTCATTTATATGTGATGATACGAGGAAAATATGATCAAATGTACATAAATATACATTACATACACATATATATACACACAACTGAACTAAACGTAGTTTAACAAGAAGCTTTTATGAAAAATAAAAAAGTAAATATTGTTTTCCTCTCCTCTGTAACAACACTAATTTAAGTAAATTGATCATATTGAGAGTTTGAAATGATTCAGAAAATATATCACAGTTAATAAAAACACGTTGACTCGATATAAAATAATGTATAGAGTTTATTATAGCAGAGATGAAGTTCACAAATATGATAATACATCAGGGAATCGTTTAAAATGTGTAATTACATTAACGACATTGATCCATGCTTTCTGGGACTGTTTTAAAATGCACAGGACTTGGTTTGACATTGAATATTGGTTATCTGAGATATTCAGTGTGAAACTGAATATGCCTTTGTTTTTTTAATCAACTGTACATAAGAAACTTGAACTTCCATTACCACCGAACACAAAGGAAAAGAACCATTATTTAAATATGAAAATAGCTATAGAGAAGAGGCTTCACAGTCTGTGAGCACATAAAATCCCTGACTTTAAATGGATAAACTGAATTTGTGAGCGACATGATGATGACTATCAGAGTCAGAGAATAATATGGAGGCCAGAGTCTTTGTGCCTTTAAGAGTTTCCGTTGGTTGAGAATAGAAAGGTGTTCTTGATTTAGATTTATGCTGCAGTTACATAACAAGTGCATCACCAAAACTTTCTAAAATATACTAACAGTCACGTAGCTCAGGATCTTGTAACGTGTGTGTGTGTGTGTGTGTGCGTGTACATGAGTGTGTGCTGGAGCGGGGGGGAAATAACAAATCATCTGGGTTTAAGGGAGATTAAACTGCATTATGAGACAATGGGATAGAAAAGGACATGTGCGCAGGCATTCATTCACACACACACACACACACACACACACACACACACACACACACACAGCCTGCTGAGATAGCGACTCTCTCACTTCACACTCAGATACTATTAAATCCACATACACTGCACACACACACACACACATCCATTTCCTAAACTGAATTGTTTCTCGGTTGGCGACAGCCCAGCACCCAGCCTCTTGGTCACTGTGGCATCTCTCTCTGATTGGTCGGTCGTGTACCGGCCTCGGGGGACCCGCGTGGTTGTGAAGATGAGGTGGCTGCTAAGAGACTGAGTCACAACATGCAATGCTCTCTGCTCACAACATCTCCCATGCACACCAGTGACAGTTACATAAAGACAGGCAGACAGACTGAAGACAAACACTTCACCCTCGTTCCCAATCGAGCCAAGTCTTTTTTATCTTCCTGCTGCATTGCTGCAAACAAGCTTTAAGAAAATGTTTTCACTTTTGTGAGGTCTTGTAGTTCTTTTGCCTAATAATTAACCACTTTTGCACAATGTGCCTGATAATCCTGAGGCGTGAAATGAACATTAGAAAATCGATTCCGCATCAGTAGCCTTAAATCAATCATCTCTTGGCTAAACATTGCTAAAAAAAACAAACTGTAATTGCATGCTATACTCAGCTGTTGACAGTTCATGCTTGACCTTGGAAACAGTAGTGACAAAACACTCTCACCACAAGGCCCTTCAAGCTTTTGATCGTATCACACGATCTTCTATGGCAGATGGAGCCTGCCCAGTTGTCATGGAAATATAGACGTTCGAATTTCCATTTTCCTGAATTCTTCAAGCACTTATTGTCCATGTTGGCTTGAGAAGTTTAAACATTCAGCTGCATTTTCGAATACATATGCGTTATCCCGCATTTATGACTTGACATATGTGACTCTCGTCGTTTATTATTTGAGATCTCAATCAAAAAGAAGCTGTGAGCCAAATGTCAAAGGCCATAAAAAACAGGTGGTGACAGACTTTTTAATTTCTTGGCTCAGTGCTCTTATTCAAGTCAGATGACCAGTTTCAAATCCAGACTGTCAACTTCGGTTAGCGTAGAGTGTGCTCATCCAGTTTGTCAGAGTAGGCGACTGAAGGGACAGTCGCTTTGTGTTCAACAACATACAGTTGAAGCAGTACTTTAATAAACATAATCTCTACCTACCCAGATACCTTTGGTTTCTTCAAAACAATGAAGTTATTTCTAAAAGGACTGGACACAGAGAGAGACAGAGAGTTAAAGAAGATCGACACCACTCTCATGTCTCTACTGTAAATACAACACTGAAACTCTGACTTCTGAAACGCTGACTAACATGCTATATCTCGTTGGTTTAATCCAAACAATACCTGATGTGTAAAAGCAGCATATTGAGCTCTTAACAGAGGTTACATGACTATTTTTTGGCCTGGAGCAGTGACTTCCTGGAGTCTCCTTCGGTGGCCTGACAATGATGAAAGCGCTCCAGATTTTTTTATACGTTTATATGTTTGGTTTGTCTGCTCAGGGCTACTGTAGAAAAATGGCGGACTCCGTGGAAGAGGACCCGCTCTCACCGTAGATATAGAGAACTCATTATAACAAAATCAATTAATAAAAACACAATGGTTGATTATACACTAATGAAAACATACTAACATACGTGAATAAAATTATATTTAATTCCTGTCAGTAGATCCTTCAAAACACACTGGACCTTTAACCAGGCTAGAATCTAAATTAATGATCATGTCTTAATTAAAGCCCCTCGGGTACAGAGTCAAAGCATCTAACTGTGTTGCCACTGATCAAATATGTGGAACTCGCCCCATAACAAACAGCTTTTTTGAGGTGAGGGACACCTCATCAAAATGTTTAAATGTCGTTAGAATACACTGTGTTTATATCAGGTCGCTATGTGTTTGTCCTAAATGAGATGGTTGAAAAGAGTTTTGCAATCTATACCGATCTCCTTGATTGGCCTGTAATGAGAAATGAGAGCATAAACACACACACACATGCACAAACACAGTGAGGCACAGATAGAGACAAGGCGGCTCTTTCTTTTTCTCTGGCATTTCCTATTTCTCCTCTACATCCAAACAAGCCTGTCGTAGCTGCAATTATGGGAAGGAAACCATGTATTTATAGCCAGGCGAGGATCAACGGCAGAACAACTAGTTGTGTGGCACGGGAGGCGGTTATATTTAACATGCTGTGATGTCAACACGTGGCTGGTACGTTTCCATGGTTTCTCCTCCGAGACAGGGCGGGCACTTTCTTATCAGTGCGGCACAGAGACAGACAAGGCGGTGCAGGAGACAGAGTAGGAGACAGACAGACAGATAGGTAGACCGATAGATCGACAGCGAGACTCAAAGGGCAAGAGAAAGAGAAAATAAAGATAGGAGTGTGAGGGTTTAAAAAGGGAAACACAAATAACATTTCAACGTAATGGACAGGCGGTATAGGACATTGGTTGGCTCTTACTATACACTATATGTCATTCATTGACCTTGAACTGAGGGAGAAGCATTCTGTAACTACTTCCTACTGTCTTCCTTACACCTCTTTTCATCCCTCCCACTCTTTCCCTCCCTCTGTCTCTTAAGGTTATCGTGATGCTATCTGCAGACTGATAAAGGTTAAAGAGGCTTCTTGCTGGCAGCACCGTCACTCTCCACAGCGATAATCCCCTTGCCTCGTCGCTGCACTATGGACATAGGGAGTCAGACAAATATTAAGACAACACAAGACCTACACTCCAATAAAAGTCGTGATGATGCACCATTCGAGAATAAAAAACAAAAAACAAAAAACATTTAAACATCAACAGCTTGTGCCAACAGCGAGACATTTCCCCTGAGAGGTAAGTCATGGAAATGCGGAAAGACTTGACTCACGGTGCCTGCTGCTGATTTCCTATTCTCAAACAGCTAAAACACACACCGTCTCTGCAGAGTAAATAGCGATGATGGGAGTGGACAGGGTTGATGCACAGCAGAGTCTACTCAGGCTTCAAACGCCACAAAGCCGACTACAGTAATGAACCCAGGCCATTAGCTCCCTTTAGGCAGATTCAGCTAACAAACGGTTTAATGTTTGCCCCGCGTGAAATGACACCGTGTTACTCACGCTCCATGTTTAATAGGCCTACGGTAGGTGTCATGACTCATGTCATGCCTGCACATTATGTATTCTATAATGCCGTAGTGACAGATCCCTGAGACTCCAAGCCAAGGCTGTGTTATCTACAATAGCACAGAGGGTTGTGTGGATTTAGCTGGGAATGGGCAATAAACTCAGCAAAAAGGAGAGCGACAGCTTTAGGATGACGGAGAGAGAAATAAAAAAAAAAAATTGCAGCGATTAGCCAAAGCTCCTTAACCTAACTGGTTTCATTAGCAAGGCGCTACAGAGGATGAGTGGTGTCATCGCTGAAGATGCTCAGGCTAGAAAGGAGGTGCTACAGTTGCTAGCAGACAAGAGGCAGTTTAGGAATCAGGGTGAAGCTGTGACTGAAAAAAAAAGCCACATATGGAGCATGACAATATCAGATTATATCCTCTGAAGCTCACGTATGACAATGAATACTGCATTTTTTAAATATAGTTTTAAAGACGTGTTAATTCTGAGGCCAGTGTTGTAATAAAAAGTAAAATATTGAAAGATTTTTCTGACCGTCTAAAAATAAGAGAACTAAATATCTTTTTTTATTTTAACAAAGCTCTGTGTTTATTGCAGCCTTTTCATACTGGATTGCACGAGATGGAACGTGTTCTGTTCTGAGCGTATGTATTTTATTCATTCTGTGCTTTTGTAATGCACAAAGGCACACGCACAAGCATTTTTAAAATTGGTCGCGTTGAGGCAGTAACAAACATGGTGCGGCCGTGACCTTCTAAGCCTCTGTTGTTGTTTCTACATCATTACTATGCACCTTTTGCAGTGTTTTGCAGTGATTCAGAATCGTCTTGGACAGGGTCAAAAGTGCCCCAAAGTGCCTTTGTGTTTCTAGTGGGGGCACTGCTATATCCAAGAGGGAAATAAACAACAGAGGGGAAACCGTACACCCCTTGACTGCTAAAATATATTAAAATATGACGATTGATCACACATATTCTCTACACAAGATCTGTTGTTTTGATTGTGAAATTAAGGAAAATGGTCACATCAAATCACATTTTATTGGACATGGAGAGGCTGCAATGACACTTATTATTATATTTATACTTTTTTTTTTTACTTAGAGGTACATAAGATTGAAACTCTTCTACCTCTGTATGCTAATTATGTAGCAACAGCAGCTAATTAGCTTATCTTAGCATGGAGACTGGAAACAGGGGGAAACTGCTAGCCTGGTTCTGTCTCAAAGTAACAATATGCACACACAAGCACCCCCAAAAACTCAATAATTAACATGTTTGTTCAATCTGTAAAGACAAAAGCGACTACTGTAGCTACTGTGTAGTAATAGATACACAAATGGCCTGATTTTCATGAAACTTGGTGTACGCGTGTAGCATGGGTCGAGAAGGAAGTCTTTTGGGGCTGATTTGAATCACAGGGTGGATACAATCATTATTTTTTTCATGTAATCGTAATACAGAGTAGTTACAGAATATCAGAGATGACTACGTTAACTATTGGCCTCGGTGGATCTTGACAGTCTGTACTTCCCAAAATGACGAGCTATTCCTATTATTCCTCAAACTCTGCTTTAATAAAAACACTCTTCACAGTCCTGCAGTCACAAAGTGTACGTCCAAGACAGTGCATGTACAGATTTTGCAGATGTGCAAGATGAATAACGACAACCTGATTTTAAAGAGGATGACATGAAGTTCTACGAAACATTACAGGCAATGTTGAGATCTTTTTCCCTGGCCCTCACTTTCCTGTCTGTGCTGCACTCCATTTCTATCTATAATCTCCTGCTCAGCCCTGGTGACACGACTCTCATACACTCTTACATCACACGGGCTACTCAGGGTGCCCTCAAAGAGCAGAGGAGTGTGGGGGGGTAGGTAGGAGGGAGGGTATCATGGGAATCATGGAAAGTTATGGACAGAGTTGAAAAATCCCCAGAATCTAGAAGTATGACTTATATGGTGGTACAAGTACTTTTTTTGTTATGAGAGTAGCAAGTAAAAAGGTTGTAATTTGAAAGTAATAAAACGATAAAATAAGCAGATGAAAACAGGGAGTAAAGGAAGAGAGAGAATAAACCAAGACAGAAGAATAGTGTGTAGAATGAATGGATGTTGGAGAGCAGCCACGGTGAGTGATTCACATCTATTTTCCACCAGCAGGAAAAATGAATCGCACGGTCAAAAAAAAAAAAAAAAAGTCATCTCAAAATAGTCCTGCCCCCACACCACCACCACCACCACCACCATTACGTATGCATGTGCAACTTTTTCTCCCTCTGTGAGACAAAGGGCACACATCAAGGCCGTTTTATTACCAAGCACGTGAGTCCCATGTGCTGTTGCTGCACAAAAATAGATCATAAGTCTTCTCCAGAGGAGCTTTGCCTCATCAAAGACACATCTATTCTCCTTAAATGTTGATCCATAAATAAAATACTATGCTCAGCGGAGAACTGGAAATAGAGAGAGTGACGGAGAGCTGAATGAAATCGCTTGAGTGACAGGACCCTGAAGGATCTATTTGGGGAAGTTCATGAATAAGCCAATTATGTATTCGCAGGAATGATTCAGTTATTCTTTGACCTTTGGAATGACGATGCATACACACAAGGAGGCAGAGCAGCGTAAGCAAACACAAACATGCTTCCTCTAAAGCCTCTTTAAGAGGATGTTATGACGCATGACATAATTAGCATGGAAGCAAATAAGCACGTGGCTGAAGTGTATGTATTTAATATAATGCCATGTAGTTAAAATGGCTCCCCAACGCAGGTGAGTAAACGTGGAAACAATCATTTGGGTGTGAGGGTGGCGATGGAAGTTTGTCATCTCCAAGCTCAGACAGCACCGAGTTAAATGGGTTATGTAAGGATGTTGTTTAAGTCGGTGGATAATTGAGCTGATGAGGCTGACATTTGGAGCCTAGAGACGAGGGTGTGGTGTGTGTGCGAGGGAGGGGTGTGTAGTGGAAAGAGATGTAATTACTTTGTATGTTACAGAGGAGGAGAAGGAGCCAGGGTGAGGGACTTAGATTGTAGTCTTAACACTGGTGTCATTTTACACTGGCTGGTGTTGGAGTATGAATAGAAAACAGACGCAGACAAAAATACACACATTTTTACCATAGCTCAAAATACATTGTACAGACCTTGAATATTTCGGAAAGTTGTGGCTTCCTGTGACAACACAGCACATTCAAATGGATACTTAGAAGCAGGGCTGCAGCTAATTTAAGTATTTAATCTTCAAATAACTTCTTTTATCTGACCAGTGTTACCAAACGCAAACGCTTGCGTGACTTTTCGTCATGCTAGTGGTGTGGCTCTAGTCCATCTGTTGATCGGTTGGTCAGTCTACCACTTTGGTCCAGACTTAAATATCTCAAGAACATTTGGATGGACTATTATGAAATTTTGTACATGACGGTCATGGTCCTCAGAGGATGAGTCCTAAAGACTGTGGCGATCCTTGGACTTGAAGGGAAAAGCAAGGTGAGCAAATTAAAGTAAGACGGGGACAGAGCTGTCATTCATTTTAAGTTCAAAACCCGGGGGAGTTTTGGAGACAATGTAAAAAATATATTATGAACATGCAACTGAATTATCCGTTGTGGAAAAGTTACCAAAGATTATCTGACTTTATTTAGAAATCGATTATACGTCACTAATTCATCTTGTGCAACATACAAAGTAAGTGCTCGACAACGATATGTGCAGCATTGTTAGGGTTTTGTTTTTTTTGTATCCATTAAGAGACATGGTTCCATTACCGTGGAAAAGTAAAGGGATAATGTTAAATGATCACTCATAAACCGCGAGGACAGTGAGTAGTAATAAAAACATTCTTGCTTCATAAGCATCGTAAGTGTGCTGTAACTCCTTATGAGCACTTATGCAATGAACTGCAGCGCCCACTGTAGTTTATCATTTACTAACAGGCTGCTTCCTCCACCCCCCCTGCTCCAACTCTCTGTTAAACTGCAGTCTGTAGTTGATTCAACAGCAAGTTCTGACAATGATAAGTGATGAAAATCATAACCAACACACAAATCTGTGCGACAAATGTCCTGCTGACCTCAAGTCAAATGTCACCTGCAAATTTTTACCGGTTCAGTTTCACCGTTTTGGAATATTCTTGGCAATCTACAGGCCAATGATGAGGATTAAATGAAATTATGATTAAGCAGACTGTCAGTTTGTGCAGTGAGGCGGACATACACATTCATATATTCAATGTAGTCTGCAGGGGAGACGTGTGACAGGTGTCCTTTATGGTAGCAAATAGACCCATTAGGGATCCCTTCATGCTACATGTGATAGAGCTGCACCTCTGATATGCAGGCATCTATATAAGTTTGTAATATGCAAATGAATATGCATGTGCACACACATGCAAGACCACATTTGCACACATGCTATGCATTTATCAATTATGTGTGCAGTGTTGTATGTGCATAGCCAGCGTGCACATTATTACACACAGCAATTGGGGCATGTGAATATGCTTGTGCAGCTTTGTTTACATAACCACCACACATACACACACACATGCACACACAAAACATACATTCGCCCCCCCCCAAGCCTTCAAATTGATTTATCCATTTGATGCTCTGTGAAGTGTGAACTCAAATGGGCCCTCACAGCTCTTGGCTACACACACACACACACACACACACACATACTTTCTCACACACAAATACACATACAATTGAGTATGAGAAATGCATAATTTGTGGTCAAACTGTGCCTCTGTGTCCATATTTGGGTCTTATTTATAGGATCAACGTGTTCTGTTCACTGAGAAATAGAAAAAGAAAAGAAAGAACCTGTGTTTTGGACTGACACACTAAAGATGGTGACTGCAGTGTTTTAACTGCAATGCACCACTCAAAGAAACGAAAGGCATAGATTTTTTTCTTCCATCGCTCGGTGCTAATTCAACACCAACACTAAATATATAATACTTTTATTACTGCCAAAGTTTTTTTTGCTTTTAAGCATAGCACTTACAGTAGAGTATGCAACTAATGCTGCGTTTAATAAGTGAGTGGGAGCAACTCTGATGTAAAACCGCGTCGGAACATAAGCATTAATAGCATATAATACACAAATAAGGAATGACAGAGAGCAAAGCCAGACAGAGAAAGACAGAGCTGGAAAATAAGAGGAATCCTCTACTACAAAGCACTTCTGAGCAAAAACCCAAAAACCCAAGAGAGCCTCGACATGAATCAGCCAAGACCAAAACATAGTGGAAACAAAATAAAAGACAGTCTGTGAAATGTCTGATTGGAAATACAAATTAGTGGAGCATCTCTTCAAAGTTAGGGATGAGAGACAGACAATGACCACTGATTTAAAGGTCTTCATTGGGACCGGATCTAGAACCAGACTTGTGGAAAACCTGCCTTAACTGTAAGTGCATTTCTTAAAAAGAGACCCAGTCCAAAGGGGACCGGAGCGCAGCTGGAACTGACCCAAATAGACCCGAGGATAATTAGACCAGATTCAAAACACAGTAGACCAGTAAAGACCCAAATAAAGAGAGAACACAACACCTGCTGGAGCACGATGTGTTACCAATAATAATACTGTATGTGTAAAGTCTAATTCTATTTCAAATATGTGTGAAGGCGATTCTGAGATTTCTTTCAAAATACATTAAATATGTTGGAAAATAGTTTCATGTGAAAAGACTTTGAATGATATATTACTGAAATGTGGAGTTAGAGGTTGAAATAGTTTTTCACCAGTTTTCAGTCCAGTGTTTCAAAGTTAGTTATGACATTTTCTGAACTCATCTGACACGTTTCAGTGAGAATACTGTTCATTTCTACCTGATTTTCACACCTAATTTCATAAACTTGTAGATATTTTTAATCATTCAAATTTGGCTGGGTGGTTAATAACACTTTTTTCTTTGGTCTGACAAACTCAACACATTTATTTTTTACTTTACACAGACTTTAATCTATTTAAATGCTTTTAAGACTAATTTATAGAAATTATTTTAAGTCCTATCTATCTAAGAACAAAAGGTTATCTAGCCAACTGGCCAAAACACAGAAGATAATAATCAGTTTAATATCTGTCAAACAAATCCCAAAACATTGTCATGCGACTAAATTTGTCTCTCCCACTGGGTGACGTAACACATGATCAGAGCTGATCCATCAGGATCCGTCTTTTTTTTTTTCTTTTTTTCTATACATACGCAGACCAGAGACTCAACCCAACAACGATTAGACTGAGTAGATTTGTACTCGATTTGACTCAGGTCTTAGGTTAGAGGTTTCGATTCCTAAGACCTGTGAAGACCTCTACATTAAACTAATTAGCCACTGAAACAGGACGGCTGAAACAAAATGGCTGGACGCAGAGAAATTTTCAATCGCGGCTAAATAAGAGAGGTGGAAAATAGGAGTTGCTTGTGAGAAAACTACAGATTAGAGACTGCCAAAAAAACAGAAGACTTCAAAATAGTATTTAGACTTAATGGGGCAGTTACCGGATGTCTGTAATTAGGTGAAACAAAACACTACTGCTGTGATTTCCTCAAGTATTTTGTAATGCGTGTTTTTATGAAGTTTATTTTCTTGACTACTTTTTATTGTTACCAAATTTCCCTCTGCTTTATTAGAAACGTACACTACTGACTGATCCACAATACAATCACACAATACATCTGTGTATGTATGTATGTAAGCATGTGTGTGTGTGTGTGTGTGAAAGAGGGCAGGAGTTGCAGAGCAAGTATTTATCCTTGAAGGGGCAGTGTGATATGATTATAATCAAATGTGAAAACCACATTAAGTCACAAACCGCCCACAATCTTTTCCAACTTGCTTGGCATCACGAGAGAAGACCATAAAGAAAAAAGAAAAGAAAAAAACGCATGCATGCATGCAAACACGCGTGGACAAACTTACAAATGCATTCAGACATGCAGCCCACTCTGCCTGCTGTAATTCAGAGGTAGCAACCTTTTATGAACCATGTGTTCGCTGAAATTAATGGCATAATGCTGTCATTGAATGCTGAAATAACAACTTGGTTACTGATGCCCTTATTCTTGCCTGAGGGTACACATACTGCTTCCTTCCTCTTAATTTGCTTCCATCAATGTGCAGTCACAATCAGACTTAGACTGGAAGGCAATGTGTCCTCATTTTCTCGTTTGTCACCGAGGAAAAGATGATTTCTGCTGACCTTTTTTTGAGTCACTGCAGCATGCAGTCCCCAAATGCTGCAATCACTACTGGTGTTACAGCTCACCGTCAATGAGCTCAAACTGGACAGTAGCATATTGGTGTGTAGTTAAAGCCATTGTATGTTTGAAACAAACTAATTCACACAACATGTCGTTCAACAACATCTGAAGGCAGAAATTGAAATTGTTATAATGGTGCAAACTTTCATACAGTGTTTAAGATGATATCATTGTGTGCTTCAGATACCAATGCTGCTGTATGACATCAATAGGGAAGCATATTGCATTTGTTTCAAAATGGCCATGACTGTCTCTTAGCCCCCTTGAGCCTAACCCAAGTCTCATAACCAGCCTTCATTATGTTCCAGTGGGCCCAAGCAGGGATCTCAGCCCTCCAAGCCTGACCCAAAGCCCTTAACACTGGCTCTCTGGCACAGAGACAGTCATCAACAAGGTCCAGCCGGAGCCCTCTGCCCCCTTGTTTTCACCCCCTGGTTAGTCCACTGGAGAGAGGGAGGGAAGTCGGTATGGCTCGTGCCCATGGCCGAGTGCCCGTTCCCGGCTGTCCACACACTCCTGGGTGTCTGAACATTCTGCTGTCTTCCTGATAACAGACACTCGGTCATGAACTCATGGAAGCTAATGTTTCTCCACATTTCTGTGGTTTATCTACTACGCTGCAGACAGGAGTCTCTGTTAACGGCAGATAAATGCATGTTATATATGCTTGTCTCCCCTATGAAATGCCCGCATCCTCATTGCAATGCATTATTCTAAACTATAATGAACTAACATGGATCCCATCACTCCAGGCTTATCCCAAATGTGACTTACACCCAGGGGTGTGTGGACACGGTAGGTCAGCCGGGAACAGGCAATTGGCCATGGGCACAGGCCACGCAGACCTCCCTCCCACTGCTTCTCCAACAGAGTACCTGGGGTGAAGGCTAGGAAGCAGAGAGCTCACGCTGGTCTCAGGCCTGGATAGTCAGTGTTAGGGGCTTTTGGTCAAGCTTATAGGGCTGAGAGCCCTGCTTGGGCCCACTGGAACATGCTGGAGGCTGGTTATGGGATTTGGGTTAGGCTCAGGGGGCTGAGAGCCAGCCATGGGCATGGAGAGCCTGCTGGAGCTATCTCATTAATTCAGAAAAAGAGAGAGAGACTTTTTTTCTTCTTCATGAAAACACAACTTGTTAATTCAGAAAAAACAGAGCAGATGTTTGTTTTCCCAGAGTAAATGAAATATGCTTCCTTACACCCAATAATGAGTACAAACTTACCTCCGCGGTATGATCAGGCAACGCATGTGATCAAAAGAGATATCTGAAATAAATAGCAAAGGAAGATTACATGTGAGCTCTTTAAGTAATCAATTAGACAACTGGCAAAAAAAGTTGATATCCAATTTTTATAATAGATTCACTGACGTTAACAAGCAAAAATGGCAAATGTTTGCTGGTTCATGCTTCACAAGGATTTGCTGCTCATCTCTTTTTAAGGCTGAAAACAAGCAATTTAAAAAGGCATCATTTTGGGCTGTTTGCCTCACTCGCTCCGCTCTGCCCTACCTGTATACTCATAATGGTCATGCAGACTCAGACGCCGGGCAGGAGGTGGATGTGAGAACTGAGTGCAGTCACAACCAATTTTGATCATATCCTCCTGCAGCCTCGCTGACACGGCTCTCATTTCCAAACCGTTTCCAATCTCCACCACACATCCACCCGCGCTTGGTACAGGCTTCTTTTTAAAATGTAATCTGTTACGGATTACTGAGCACCCGCTCGAGATTTGACCCGGCAATATAATCCTTTGTGTTGATCTAACATAATCTGATTTCTCTCAATTACTTTCTCTCCAAAATACATGGACTATGACGTTAAATGAACAATGTACTCCGGTTATAGACTCATTTGAATAACGTAGTTATCATCTAAAATTATTGCAAACTGTGTACAATGACGCACAATCACAAGATAAAACGTGATTATAATCTCCCAGTCAAATGTGTCTCTTGGATCCAATATTTATTTATTTTTTTACACTAACATATTAAAGTGACCAATTTAATATACTCAGATGACTGTAATCCTTGTACATGTTTAGTGTTATTCACCCTACCTTCACACACACACATTCACACCACAGCCACCCACCAGTCTCTTCCCCGCAGTGATGTTTTTATCATCCCTCCCGCACACCGGGAGTTGTCTCGAATTCATTCTCCACTACGGCTCCTATCTGACAGCCTGATGATCTGAATCGCTGCTCTTTTTCTTGCAGGTTTGAGCTGAATCTGAAAAAGGAAGACAGAGCACTTCTAATCTGATCACGATAACTTGGGAGACCTGTACAAAACTCAAGGACATTAAAGATTTTTTCAGATAGATTCAAGGGAGTAAATGTCATTTAAGTCTTATCTGAGAAAATCATCATATAAACGGAGAGCTGGTACCGAGCTCCATATGTGTAGCAGACTTTCTAAGACTATCAAAATAGAAATGCATCCCCCCCGCTGCAACAAGTTTGTATCTGAAGTCATTCCACAACAGCTTGATTCATGCAGATGTTATTGTGGAAAGACGTCAAGTCTGTTTTATATCATCACGCAGCATGTGACTGAGATTTTTCTTTTCACTCATTCTGATGGTGACAGAAAATGAGGGTCAAGCACACAGATTCAGATACAAATAACAGATGGATGCAGACTAATGATTTTCTATTTTCAAAGCGTTAAGAAACATCTATTTTTTCAGTCACTGTGTATTGCATTGGAGAGAAAGTGTGTGTGTGTATACGGTATATGGATCTACGGTGGTTATTTTTGGTTGTTTGTGTTTGCTGTATGCATGAGGCTCACTGTGTCTACTAAAAAAAAAAAAACCCTGGATTATCACTCAAACTGTATGTCCACACAGCACAAAATAATGTGTCCTGCTGCCGGAGGACAGTGATTACTGCAAATGGTGTTTTCAAATCCAATTTTCCAATTATCACAGAGATGTTCGAGATATTGTTTTTAATCCAGGTCGAACCTGTTATACTCAAAAAGGTAAATATCAAAATAAAACATTAGGAGTAAGTTTTGAAATACTTATACTCAAGTAATAGGAAATATACTACTAATACAAATACTACTAAACTACTATCACTAGTATTTACTTTATGTTATAGTTACTACTTATGTTAAGATTTTAAACAAAAACTTATAGTCAAATTATGAATTCTAGATTCAACTATCCAGCAAAATCCACACATCCATTCATTTTCTGCAACCACTTACCCATATCAGGGTCAAGACCAGACAACCATTCACCTACAGCCAATTAAGAGTGACCAATTAACTTATTAACTGCACATCTTTGTCCTTCCTGGTTTGAACCGGGAACCTTCTTGCTGTGAATGACACTCGCCTTTCTGTTGTATGAGTGATACTGAAATACACTTGATTTGCTAAAAAAAAAAAATACACACCATGAATGCATGTTAATGTTGTCCTGCAAATGTCCTCTAAAGTTCAAAGCCAACATCAGGAAGGAAACTGTACAATATACTTGGCTGGAGCTGCATTCATTCTGCAGCCTGAGGGATGAGAGAGGATTATTAGCAGAATATTTATAGCCTTTCCAATGATAGAAATAATATTTCACACACACACACATAAATACGCACAAATACACGATGTAACTGCAACGTGTGTCTTGTCGCCAGAGGCAGAATTTTTAGCAGTGACTGTGAATAAGCTGACCTAAATATGACTTCAAAGCACGTTTTAAACTTTTTTTTTTTGAGCAATTTATAATATTCCCTTCACAAAACAATATTTCATTGTCACCTTTTCACACATAAAGCCATTGTACAGCATCTGTGATGGAAAATTATTTTTTTTCCATGTCGTAAATAATTTATCAACTGTACAATTATAAACAGACAGGATGTAGCAACTGATACAAAAAGAAATACAACATGTAAACACATGCTGCTAAGATACTTCCAATTTGTGTTTATCTAAGTGTGTTCACTGAACATGGGAAAAGATTAAATATACTATCTGTAAGGGCCTAAAATTCAGAAGTACTGTCTGTATGCCCTGTTGAAAACCATCTGAGAAGTAATGTGAGGAGCATTAGGTTGAGAAATAAGTAAGGCTCTCTCATTGGTGGACAAGTCGCCAGATCATCCCAGGATTGACACCAAGTCTGTGAAGTAAAGCCTGTGTGGAAGTGCCGAAAATTGCACCATGAATGTATGTTAACGTTGTCTTGCAAATGTCCTCTAAAGTTCAAAGCCAACATCAGGAAGAAAACTGTACAAAATACTTGGCTGGAGCTGCATTCATTCTGCAGCCTGAGGGATGAGAGGATTATTAGCGGAATATTTATAGCCTTTCCAATGATAGAAATAATATTTCACACACACACACACACACACACACACACACACACACACACACATACGCACAAATACACAACGTAACTGCAACGTGTGTCTTGTCGCCAGAGGCAGAATTTTTAGCAGTGACTGTGAATAAGCTGACCTAAATATGACTTCAAAGCACGTTTTAAACTTTTTTTTTTTTTTTGAGCAATTTATAATTTTCCCTTCACATTCTGTAGTGTGATGCCTTTTCACGTGTAATGAACTGAATTACAAAAGGCCTCTAAGAAGAACAGAAATTGCGTCAGCAGTCATGAGGCGGATAAATCCTATTGAAGCTACAGCTAACATCCAAGAATGACTAACGCACCAGAGCTTTATAGCATCATCATTGTTTTGAGTGTAATGATATTGATGACCTTCCCAGGTCTACAATCTATTGATCTGATCTTCAAACCAATTTCAGGCCAGATAGGAGTCCATAACAGTGCCCTCGTAATGCAATACGGGATGCATGTCCCTCATTTGTCATGGTAACCAGACTTAGATGAGCTAAATATAGAGGCTTCCGGTTTAGCAGAGAAGGGTTTTAAGGTCTATTCTTAGAATTTAGAGCTGGTTTATGCACAGCAGCATGCAAGCTGCCATCTGTATCACAGCAGATGAAGACATCTCAGGGAACGACAATATATATTTTAAATTTTCTTTCCTTTTAAATGCAAAATGCACTGAAATAAACGATCGCGCTGCATCAATCTGAAAAGACAGATGACAAAAACCACACTCTAATTATTGATAAATATATAAAATTAGCATGTCAGTTGCACTGAGGAAAAAGCCAGAACTAACTATCATACCATCAAATGTGAAAATACTCTGAATGATGGTTTGAATTAAATATTCAACTAAGTTTTTACAAGTATGAGAATCACACTGCACTTTCATCCATTTTCCAACGCAGACTCGGTCATGTGAGGTAACACTTCATAAACTATCTCAATAGAATATTCTAGAATACATGTGGCAATCCATGAACAAACCTTAACCGTGATGTTTTTGTGTCTAAAACCAAACCTTCACCACAGTGATGTAACATCAGAAAATGGTTTTATTTGTTAAATAATTAATGAGCTGCTGAAATGTTAGAAATACTATCTGCAGGCCGAGACTCCAAATAATGTGTAAATATTAAATCACAGTTTGTATTCACTGGACTCTATAGTTTGTGTTGGAACAACCCTTTTCAACCTTTAAACCGTAATACATAAAATAAATCATTTTTAAAAAGCATTAGCATGTAGATACTATGACGTATACAACAGATTTATAGTGTCCTATTGACAAGAGTCCTAATAAAATGGGCTTTAGGAGTTCAGGATGCCAAATGTCTGGAGGGGATGGAAGATGATTTTTGATGAAGACGTTTCCTGTCTTGTGCTCAGGTGTTGCCATAAAACAGGTATTCTGAAGGTATATTTGAGGTTTGTTTAGAAACACTGACACCATGACAAAATCTGTCCCTATGCGTGCACTAATAAGTTAATTGTTATTTTGTGTTTCGCAGCATACGTATATGTATGTATGTTAATTTTGTGTTCTTTATAACAGTGACATCTTTAGGTGGAGGCTTTAAATAAGTCCATCTGGGTTTTCTGCCTCTCCCTGCACTTTACATTATTTGTTATGTTTGTCATTTCTATGTAATTTTAACTGTGCAAAATAAATAAAACTAAAAAAATTGTTCTGCTCAGTATGTATTACTTTGAATTCTTTAAAAATACTAATGTAAGAGATCCTTCTTATCAAAATGTTTGTTCTTGTCGTGTTTTTGTGAAAGGAAAACTAATTATAAGATTATTTTTTTAAACTGTCGAATATAGACAGATGGATAAATGGCCTCATTAAAGGATTATTCGGCCTAAACACAGAGTGTCACGTTTGCTGGTACTGGCAAGGAGAACCCAAAATCACGACTCAGACAGACAAGTTTAAGGGAAGATCAATTTAGTCAGTCCAAGGAAGAGGCAGGGTCAAAACCAGGAGATCAAACAAGGCAAACAAATCTGACAAGGGGCAGGCAGGTATCTGAAGTCAAAAACTGGAATTACTAGAGAGCTTGGCAAAAACTACACAAGACAATCTGGCAGGGAAGTGAAAATGGACTAGTATTTATAAACTGAGGGGCTAATGAGCAAATGGACTGCAGGTGAGGAGATGGGCGGGGAAAACCAGGTGAGGGAAATGAGTTGATTGCATGTTACGCTGAGAATATTTTCTGGCTTTCTTAATCTTCTATGAAAGTAAACCGAATATCTTTTTGGATTTTTTTGGTTTTGGACTGCAGGTTGATCAAAACAAAATAAACTCTGACAACTTATCATGTGGATTTTCACCATTTGTTGTTCTATAGATCAAACCACGTGAAGATAATCTGTAGATTATTTAATAATGGCAAAAGTTGTTAGTTGCAGCCCTAAAATTATACTGTCTACCACTAAAGGATTTTATTCATATTGCCTGTGCTTAATAACAATTAATTTGCATGCCATGAATGGATTAGCATTCAGGGAGAATGAAGCATCTGTGGTTTACAGTTGGAGGAAACGAGGGAATTAAAAAAAAAACCCTTACAGGATTAAACTTAATGGGTCTCGCACTAAATTCTGCTGGATCAGAAGTAAACAGATGTACCAAAGTGGTGCGATGACCAACAAACAACTTCCTATAGAATGAACTGACAGGATACTAATGACCAATTAGAGAGAAGCTGGTAAGAATAGCCGGATCAGCCATCAACACCCAGTGACAGGTGCTACAGTGAGGAGCTCACCCTTCAACAAGGGAACCCACCTACACACACACACACACAATGCACATGCACACATGCAACACTGGGGCTCAGGTGTTTCTGGGACTTGCTTACACACTTGCCGTGTGCCATGTGTCTGGCTGTCTCCCCTGCCAACAGCACGCAACACACACACACACACACACACACACACACACAAGCACAAAAGCACACACTCATGCAGCCGAGAGGCAGGTTTGGAGTGCGCACGAACCCATACGCACACATGCAAACTTTACACACAGTGACACTATTATCCCCTGGCCTTGGATGCCAATATGAGTACAGGGAAGCAGTATGAGTGAGTGTGTGTGTGTGTGTGTATCTACAGCATGTGTGTGTTGACAGATGATATGCTTAAAACTGACACCACCCACACTCTCCCAGTGACAGCAGGTTTCATCACAAAGGCCCAGACCTTTGTGAACTTAGATGGTAGACAGTAGATTGGGAACAAAACAATTTGTCATGGTCACCTTTTCACACATAAAGCCATTGTACAGCATCTGTGATGGAAAATTATTTTTTTTCCATGTCGTAAATAATTTATCAACTGTACAATTATAAACAGGCAGGATGTACGTCATAGCAACTGATACAAAAAAAATACAACATGTAAACACATGCTGGGAATTAAGATTTGTGTTTATCTAAGTGTGTTCACTGAACATGGGAAAAGATTTTCTGTAAGGGCCTAAAATTCAGAAGTACTGTCTGTATGCCCTGTTGCCGTATCAGTAAACTAAACTAATGTCGTTCTTCAACTCACAAAATGTTGAAAACCATCTGAGAAGTAATGTGAGGGAGCATTAGGTGGAGAAATAAGCAAGGCTCCCTCATGGTGGACAAGTCGACAGATCATCCCAGGGTTGACACCAAGTCTGTGAAGTAAAGCCTGTGTGGAAGTGCCAAAAATTGCAGTTTCCCAAATGGCCACTTGAGGCTGGCTACAGAACGAGTCAATTTCCATAAGCCCCCATGTTAAAATGTTCAACTTCACAGCAGAAATAAACATGTTTACAACCTGGTACAAAAAATGGTTTTGGTCTCTGTAGCTAATTTCCCCGCTCATGACTGAGTCAGAATTTTTATATAACTCACCTGTTCAAATTATATTAAATTTAAAGATATGCATAATAAACAGCGTGGCTGCATTAATCATAACAGGTAGATGCTGATTACAGATGGCTTGTTTGAGCACACAGGCTTCATTTAGCCCGCCTCAGTTCCACTGCTGATCCACGTCTTTGCCGATATTTGGATTAGCCTGGAGGTGGAAGAGGCAGGACTACCAACATGGCATCAGCCAGCGCCACATATTCTGGGCTTGAAAAAATGGTTCTTCAGAAACCTGTGGGTGATGTCACGCATACGATGTTCATTCTTTATATTGTCAGTGGTTGACGTATAGAGACAAACAACCATTTCGGCTCAATGTAGATTCACAATTAACCTATAAACCGGCATGTCTTTGGACTGTGGGAGGAAGCCGGGGTACCTGGAGAGAACCCACGCAGAGATGGGGAGAACATGCAAACTCCACACGGACAGGCCCCAGTCAACTGGGGGAATCGAACCAGCAACCTTCTTAAAATGCTAACCACTGCACTGTGCCGCAGACTAATCACATTTTTCATTAGCCTCAGTTGAACATGATGTGACATGGGAAACATCATTATATCTGCTAGACATCAGCATGCTATCAGCTTTTCACAGTCTCTAAGCATGGCTGTAGACTCTATAAGCTGTGTCATTGCATTATTGTGGTTATTAATTATTTATTTGGAGCAATGTATGTATGTCAGCCAGAATCAGATATAACCCTGTCTGTTGTTTGATCATAGATGATCATTCAGTACATGGAGAGAGAGAGAGAAGGAAAATATATTGTGTAGCAGAAACACAACCAACAAAAGCAACAAACTGAATAATAAAATGATGGCTGTATAAATTTTTCAACAGCCCATCTTGGCAGATTCACCCTCAATAAAAGTTTTAAAAGTCAATTTTCAACTGTCTGTCAAGCCAACACCATCAATAAAAGGAAGACAGTTGCAGGAAGAGCAACTGAGGTGAAGCCAAACATGGGCATTTCCATTTATAGGTTTTTGATACTAGAATACTCAACATTATTAAAGGCTGCTAGATATATTGTACGTGCATGTGTGTGTGTGTGAGAGAGTGCGCATGCAATGGCCTTCGCAGTGGATTAAATAATTTAGTGAATCAAAGCAGCATTATGAGTTTTATTTGATGAAATTGCATTTCATAATCATTGGTGGTAAATTTAACCACAAAGCAGCAACGTGAGTCAGCCCCTTTTGCCTTGGCATTTCATCTCGCATAGAGAGAGAGAGAGAGAGAGAGAGGGAGGGAGACAGACTGTTACTTGCTTCACACACACATCCATTTCAGTATTCCACAATAAGAAAATCTCTTCAACTCTCTGCTTTCAGGTTGTCAGTCAGGAATTGTGGACGAACAAACGGCTGAGAGCACAGGTTTAACTCAATTAAATGTCACACCATGAAACTGAATTCCCCCTCTAAAGCTGTGTCTGAATGAGCCTGATAGGAAATGCTTTGCTCTGCCAGGACGACAGGTCTCTCGTATTGTTCTGCAATGAAGGCATGGGTGTTACATTAGCTAAGGCAGTAGCCGGTGCTAGCTCGAGATCTGACATGCTGGTAATTAGTTTTCCTTGGCATAGTGGAGGCAGGTGGGGAGGGTTGTCTCCCAGTTGACAATACCAGCTGTCAGAGAGCCAAGCACTTCAGCTTCAACTCTGTCCCTATCCTCTCGTTTTTTTTTAGTTGTTGCTCTCCATTTAGACACTTTCCCCCTTTATTTCTCTTGCTTGCCTCTTCTCCCTAAGACAGAGAGTAAAAGAAATTTCACACCTTCGGGTGTGTTAAATATTGAGGTGTCCTGGTGGACCAGTGGTCTAAGATGGACACCATGTATGTGTGCTTGTAGGCTATGGACAACTGTTTGAAAAACAGCCAAAGAAAATAAAAGAAATTCAACTGTCTTTGATAACATTTGCAATTTCTGTAGGAGAAATTCAAACTTTTATCAGAGTCTTCCATCAACAGCATGTAGCTCATGCGCTACGTTGACAACTTTGTGTTGATGGTTCTCAACAAAAACTAAAATCTAAAAAAACAAAAGTGAGCGTTTTCTTTGACATTATTCATGATATTTGCACATTTTAATATAAAATCCTAGAATCCTTTTCAACCCATATTCAATAGACCATTTCCACAGCGGCCATTTTGACATGAAATAGTGAACACAGGTGTTACCAGTGATACTAATTAAGGTTCAGTTCCATTCAGGTCAAACAGAGTCAGGGTGCTGCTGTGGTGCATGTCGGCTCACTGGAAAGGCTCTGCTTATCTTAACAATTAGTTATAAGCCATTAATCAGAACATTTTAGTGGCCCGCTTTGAAAACGAACAAAAGGTTTGATTTATAACTCACCTATGAAGTATTAGTAAATGATTTAATGGGGCCAGTCTGGGTCAGATTTACAGTGCTGTTCCTTTTGTCCCCCTTAGTGCCATCCCTAAAGACTTAAAGTACTGCGTTTAATCGGCAGAAAACATAAGACAGTTGTGACCTTTGATACAAATCCATAATTCCACACAATCTCCCCTAACACTGGTGTAATCCATCTTATTTGATAGCAAGAACAGCCCAGAGTGATAGACAGTAAGACAGTGAGAAGGATACAGCAGATAAATGGGACTGAAAGGGTTATGGTGGGGGAGAAATACAAAAAGGTTGATCTATTTCAGGACTGGTAATCTGTATAGAACACACAATGTCAGCGACGCCACATGTGTCTTTACATGTCACCATGACACTGCGAGGGAAATAGCGGTGCACCCAGTGGTGGGGATGAGCTAGAAAGGAAAATAGATCGGAGAAATCAATGGATGCAGGAGCTTTTCTTAGCATGGACTCACTTCACAGACCTGCAGCACACATCACAGGGCGCCCTCAAGTGAGTGAGTGTGTGTGTGTGTGTTTGTGTGAGAAGGAGTAGGAACAGATATCGGTGTAATTTAGTCACACAGCTCGGTTTTTGTCCATGCGTGACTACACTGTACCTGTGGAAAAACACGCATTTCCGTACAGTGGGGAATTTGGAGTCCACTGACATTAAAGGAGAGGTAGGCTATGCACGGTGGGTGGTCTGAGGTCGATGTGTGTGACGGATGAACCGTGAACCTTTGGTATTCTCACATCAAGAACATCATCGCTGAGGCCTGGAGAGAATAAATGCTAAGAATAAAATGTGGAGCAACTCCCCTGGTGGATGGTCTGTGTAGAAAATAGAGCAAATGAACACAGACTGACATTAAAAAGAGTGTGACTTTGACAGGGTTACGATCGCCAGCGCTCGCCGGGCCTCAGTAGCTCTTTTCTCACCGATATTTACTCTGGATTTAGATGATTAAACGCTTTAAAAGGTGATTAGAGGAGAGTGTCTAAACGAATTAATTCGTATTAAGTCTGCAGAGAAGGGCAGTAAACAAAGGTTCCATGTCAGGCTCTTTTAATTCATGAGAGACAGTAACTTAGTCAGAGAAGCAGCATTGAGGAGGCTCTTTATAGACTGCAGGCTCCATTGGGTTGAGGCAGCCTTGCTTGTATTGGCTGAGCTCAACCATGCAAATTTTCACGCTTGGTTTCACAAATATGAGCGACTATGCCTGTAGAGCCTTAAGCTGCTTTCGAATATCTGCCAGAAACGCAAGGTACATCAACAATAGATGTTTTGAATGGTGTTTAAGTGCTGAGTTTTTATTTCTGGCTTTTAATGCAACATCAGACTCTCATAACCTTCCTGCCCTCACATTTTGCCTCTGAGGGCTTTACAATCTGACACCCTCTGTCCTTAGACCCTCGGTTCGAGTAAGGAAAAACTCGCCCACAAAAAAACAAAAACCCTTTTAACAAGGAAAAAAGGTGGAAGAAACCTCAGGAAGAGCCACAGAGAAGGGATCCCAGGACGGAAAGACATGCAATAGATGTCACATGTACAGAACAAATCAACAGAGACATATTGTACAATTACAATGAATGATGAAATGATTACAGTAGCAGTGGAACCTGAGATAGAGATAGAGAGACACAGATGCACAGATGCACAGCAGCAGCAAGTCATTCTCTGTTCAGCGTTCTCTGAAATTTTATAGCCTAATCGATTCATCAAAAAAAAACACATTTATCGATGATTAAACGGTGTACAGGCGAAACGTAGTAAGGTTACGAGGTGAGGGAAGCTGAGGTGGGTTGCTGGGGGTATGTCTATATGTGCTGAATGTAGCCGCTGTGAAACAATCAGGAAATAACTAACCGACTTTATCAAGGCCAGCACACGCTCACTGTCATCGATTGTCTACGTCTCTTGACCAAAACTCTCTATCTCCTTCTCTCTGTCTCAAACCATCAGGCACAAACCAAATTAAACTTCTTTGTGTCTTTATTTTGCAGCATAAATTGTGAGTCAGACTCAGATTTAGAAGCTGGTACATAAAATAAACAAAGCCAGAACACAACAGGTAATGTATCAGAGTTAGAGTAGTCCATGGATCCACCTGGATAGTCTCAGTTTCAGAGACATTTCGGGCTGACTGTGGAGGATTTACACGATCCGAGTGATTGGCGGCCACAGCGTGATGTCGGGCTCCATTTTTCCAAAAGTTGGATCTGGCACAACTTCTCCGCTGCAAGCTGGAACAGTTTTTCGCTTACCACCCCGCGGCGCGGACCGCTGGAGCCGAAACGGACAACCCCAATCAAATGAATGGAAAAACCTCAGTTTTTTCCTAACCCTCAGTCTGAATGCAGCCTTAGGCACACCAGTGATTTCAGCTAAATGCTAATGCTAACATGCTGATATTTAGCAGGTGTAATGTTTACCACGCTCGCTATTTTAGTTTAGCATGTTAGCAAGCTAATGTTTGCTAACTAGCTAAAGGCAAAGTGGAGGCTAATGATAAATGGCTGCATTTATCACATCGATGGCAGCAAGCTACCATGCAAGGGCACTGCGGTGACTGTCAGGAGAAATTCGAATAGCTCAACGTATGGACAGGAGGAGCTACCTTTAGCTACCAAGCTACCAAATAAGCAAAGCCTTTACCCTATTCTGTATTTCATCCCTTCCTCCTTTGAAGCAGACATACAAATCCAGAACACACCCGTACATCTCGCATGATAAAACAAGCAATTTCTTGAAAACCATTACATGAAGCAAGATGTAACAAAGTGAATGCTATATCTAACAAATCGTCACTTGAATGCAGACTCTAAGCATCATATTTCACATCATATTTCTCTAAAAAGAGAGACATACTGCTTAACAACAAGGACTGATTCTGATACCCAAATCTGTTTAGGCTGATCCAATCCTGACTGGCTTTCATTACGGATGAGTGCAATGTGATGAAATCATTCACTGCACCCAATTTCTCTGTTGGATCTCTCAAAAGTAGTACAAGGAAATTATCTTGCTCATCCAGAACTATAATCCATCTTTTCCGACAACGCTCCTCCTGGACTCGACTGACGGTGTTCCAGGAAAACCACGGCACAAATGAAGCACCGTGAACTCAATCCAAACCAATCATCCCAAACAGCCCGGTCGTTAGCCGCCCCAGATGTTAATACATGCTGCTCATTTGCATATGGTAATGAAGAAGATGATTCAAAAAGTGCTGTCTGAGTATTCGTGTCATTTGCGAGAGTCCGTCATCTCCCTCTGAGCTAGAACTACTCTCTTTTGTGCTCTTTAATAAGTGTGGCTCTCCCTCAGGAGGAGAGCATCCAGACTACATTCAGTCTCAAAAGATTAATACAATTGTGTGCTCCTAGTATATGTACTGTATTCATATCTGCATACAAGATAATGTTTTTAGAGATAAAGCGGGATGTTTCCTCAGAGAGGCATTTTGTTTCTCACAGATAATATGAAATATTCAATGTATCACATGGTAGACAGCATTAAATTGATTTGGGAGCCAGATGATGAACAGAACTCTGGTTTTATTTTAGCCGTACTGTTTTGTTTGTTTTTGCCATCAAGTACAATGTCCATTGATTTCATCCCATCCATGTCACAGTTACGCCATGTGAGCACGGAGAAAGAAAAGCCAACATCAAAAGTGGTGCTATTTGTGAAAGGCTTTCAGCAGGGTTGGATGAGTTTTAAATTACATTCCTAAGTGAAGCCAAAAAACTTCCTGCAGGACAAAATAAGGCCAACATGGGCTGATGAGCATAAGGTCTGAATATGGGACAGTCAATCAAGCTTGTTGCACTTATTCGAACAACGCTTTATCATGACCCTGGCATTCAGAGAGCGAATGAAAGCCATCTTCCTAATAAAGACAGTACATTATTCCTGACTCTCTGGAGGGCATGCTGCTTCTCTGCCTTGATGAAAAGATGCTACCTTGGCAAATAACAAAGTGAGCTTCTTTTAGACTCTGCTGCCGTCACTCAATTATGCACTGCCTTTTCAATAGAGGTCTTTGTGAAGCTTCAGCCCTAATGCAACACAAACCTTTGCTTTGAAGGCAACGCCGTCATTTCTGTGCACTCGCCGTTTTTTCTTAATAATCTGTTGTGGTGAATTCAGGTGACTATCTCTTATGGGAAGATAAAGCAGTGTTGACTTCTTTCTCTTTCAAGGGCGTTTTGTCTGCTAACGTCGCTGAGTTTCAGCAAATACGCCCCCCCTCCCCCCGGGAAGTATATTTCAAAGTGGCTGTCCTCAACATCGGAAATTCATAAGTGGATATGCTGAAGGACATGACAGTTTAGAAAAGAACAAAAAAAAAAAGCACACGGCTTTGAGTCAACATTTATCGAAAGAGTCAGCTGTTGTGTTGCGTGATCCATTTTTATTGATGCTTTATATTGATACACCGATGTGTGTTTGCCTGCAGATGAAGACAAGGTAAACTGTCCTTACTGACAAACAGGACTGTCATTGTTTAATGTGTATATAAAGTCATGTAATGTTTGATTTAACTACTGCTGACGCACTTTTTTTCTTACTTATGATACTTGAAATATACATTCAAGTATGTAGAAGTAAAGATAGAGAGAGTAAGCTATGAATAGGCCTATATGATGAAAGAAGGGACTATAATCCTACAAAATATTCCATTTTCAGCTTTTCATACTCATAATAAAAGCCTCTTTTGATATAAATCATTATTTGTTTAATTGCCTGTGATTATAGTGGAAAATGACTGCAGTTCAATTCGGAGACATCAAAACTCTGACGTCAATACAAATCACGGATACCAAGAAAGAAAAAAAAAATAGAAATATTGCATCACAAGAAATTGCTGAAATGGACCATTCAAGTAAAGTCTCCTGTTTCCATGTCGAAAGCTCCACTCTCTGCTGCATGGCATTGACTGACAGCTTGCACACGCCCAGCACGTCACAAAGTATCATTTAAGAAGCTATATTTTCTGCCTCCTTCCTACTTTCTAGTAAACACAGATTGATCTGTGATTATATTCTGGCATTTTCCTGTCATCAAGCAAACAATTAATTAGATAAGCACACACTTAAGAGCCTCGTACGCCGGTTTGTTGTGCTCAGCATGCATTTAGGTGTATTGGTGATTCTACCAATAGCAAAGTGCAGCATGCCCGCACCTCTAAACATTCGTTTAGGCTCCGAGTCCTCGGCTACTGTGTCTCACACAGAGCGCTCAGATGGACCATCAGCCCCCTACTGATGGCCACATAGTGACTTCAGTCTCTGAGGAAAGCTCACAACCAAAATATCAGCCTCTCTGTTGTCACAATAAATGTTACATTCAAGTAAAGGACTTGAAAAAGCATGAGTAAAGATTGTTTTTAATCACAGAATATTAGAGTCTGATACTCATTTCAGAGGGGAAAGATTCAATGATTACAGATGTGATGGCCGAATTTTGAGCCGGAAAGAAAACAAACCTTTTCTATGTGGATTTTGCACAAATATGACAATGGTACTCAGAAGGCTTTCTTTAACCAATAGCTTAAATATTCTTTAACATGTTAAAGGTCCAGTGTGTAAGATTTAGGAGTATTTATTGGCATGAATGTAATACAATATTTGTCAGTATGTTTCCGTGAGTGTTTAATCACCTGAAAATAAGAATCTTTGTGTTTTCATTGTCTTACAATGAGCCCTTTATATCTACAGTGAGAGCGGGTCCTCTTCTACGGAGTCCGCCATGTTGAACCGCCATTTTTCTACAGTAGCCCAGAACAGACAAACCAAACACTGATCTAGATATAGATGTTTGTTTTTAATGTGAATTTGGCAGCCAGTGTTTTTCCTACAAGTTTGTAAGGAGAGGGTGAAGTGTGGGAAATCTGCAACTTTACCGCTAGGTGCCACTAAATCCTACGCACTGGACCTTTAAATAATTCTAGCTGACTGCTGAGAGCCTCTTTATTACTCTCTGATAGACAACCCCATTTACATACATGAGAGGACCATAATATTAGAAACACCTCTCAATGTAATGCTAATACTACTGCAAACTACAACCTCAATAATAAACCTAATAGTTAAATTAATACCTCTCGGACAGTGTCAACAAAATTTTAAACATTATAAGCTCTGTAAAAGGAGAATCTATGGCAGGGTTGTTGTATTGGATGGTTATATTTAGTTTAGTATTCTTGAATATGTGATTACAAGAACAGAATTTGTCATATTATTTAGTGAAGTCAGTAAAACAAACTTCCAAGCTGTTACTTTACTTGTTTTAGCAACCAGAGTTGGAGACGTGAATCAGGTTCATTTCTAAAGAGGGTTTGTTTCAAATTGTGAGCAGCAGCCATTGGCTCATTAGAACAAAGGTAAAAAAAAAAAAGAAAAGAAAACCATTTTGCATCTGTTAGAAATGAAGATAATGAATGCACAGAGAAAGCCAACATGAACATTTGTGAGTCACAACACACCACAGCACGGTAAATAATAAGTGTTGGCCGGCGAGCATCTCCTGTGGCTGCGTTAGTTCATAATATTATACGTATATTAATATAAATGTGTTCTAAACATAATGATTAAAATTGCTTTTTGAGTATTCTGCTGGCTCAGGCGTGTGTCATTAATGAACTGATGGTACACAATTGGGAGGAGGATGTTCTACTTTACATGAGGGGAAATAAAAATGGTGTAAGGTAATCATGATGTAGATACAGTCCTAGTATAATACACCACTCGTAGGGATACAACATAGCGACCAAGGTGCACATAAGAAGGGTAGAAATTGTGTTATATGCCACTAATTTGTTTTGTCAATAACATTTTGGAGGAAATATAATTGCAGCCTGGATTATGTTCAGGTTTTTTCCCCATTTGGTGAATGTTGGCACACAAAGAGGAGGACCATGATGCCGCAGAGAAGTTTCCATCCTTGGGTCCTGCATGTGGTTAGTTTTTGGCAACAAAAGCACGTCGAAACCACAGTCTTTCCCAAACCGTAACCAGTTAAATGTTAATAAAATAAACTCTTCCTGTCTCAAATAAGTGCCATAAAAAAGCTGAATCATCAGTGATGTTGCTACAATATTGTTTTCTAAGTGCTGCGACTTGCTTTTGTTCACTAATCAGCCAATTATTTTCTCAACTAGTCAGTAACTGTTGAGAAAACGTGTATGAAACGTTAAAATATATAGAGAAATAGCATTCACAATTTGTCAGAGGCAGATGTAATGTCATATATGACCAGAAGTTGACTTTTTAGACTTTTAATCAAACGACACATTATCAAATCTGTAAGCTCCAGACTACATTTTCGTCATTCTTGCTTGAAAAAAAATGATTGGGACAATTAATTGATTATCAAAATTGTGACTAATTCTGTCAGTTGATTAATTGACTAATCCCTGCAGTTCTACTCAGCATTTTGCAACTTGCTGCAAATGTGTTAATTAAATCCTTTTCCTCAATTATGCTGATCAACCAAACTATGTGACAAAATGTATTTCCTCTTGCAAATTAGTGGTATGGATAGGTACATTTCGAAAAGATTGAGTCAGGAGGAAATAATTGGTTCATACATCGAGCAGTCTGTTAACAAGTGGCTTATTATCTATTCTCTGGTAATTGATTCAGGAGCTACATGTTAGCATTTGTATTAAATATAGTGGCAATTATTTGCTCGTTTGTTCCTTCCTTATTCAGGATTTTGCATCCTTATTGTAACGTGCTACCAATTAAACTGTAGTTGACTTCACCAAGATCGACCTTATGTACTCATGTGGTGTTTTATACATCTATCATTACACATATAATTCCAGAAAATCCTCTGTGTACGCAGGTTTTTATTGTAGTCATGTATCATTCTGTGAGCACACCACATAAATAATACATTACGACTAAGCCTACCTCATGAGCTGTGATGAATTCTTCTTAATAGTATTTTTCACTCTCCAGGCTTAATTACAGACGCATAATGCCTGCCATGTTTTTTGCATCTATTTTTGTCAATTAGCGATAATCAAACACTATGAGGTAAGATTATGTGGAGCCAACAGAACCTCGTAGTGTTTATCTCACTACTGAGATAAGGGAGAAGGCTTTTCTATGGAAAATGTGAGAAGCCAAAGGAGCAGCGATGGGAAAGAACCACGGCTGGAATAACACGAGTGGGAAGAGTGGATGTTGCACACTGGATTGGCTCTCTTTGTGCGCACAGCTAAGCCTGAGCTGAGTTCTCATGTTTATTCATTTTGGCATTATGAGAGGTCAACAGAGGTGTGTTTACAGAAACCCTCCCCAATTCCCATAATGGTATGTGGGCAAAAGATATTATCATAATACAAGGAGGCAGCCAAGTTCAAGCCCTTATCGGCCTCCTAATCTAATAGCAAATTTGCCAGAATTATCATAAAATTGTAACATGTACGTTTTTGAAGTGCCTTTCGTACGCTTTGTTTGCATAGCTGAAATGCTTCGTTTAAATGCACGGTTTAAACACTCGCACAACCTTTGGTTGACCTCAGACATTCAGTCTAACAACTGCTGATGTGACCTTTGAGCTTTTAGTTGACATCTGAAGATCTGAAGGGGCTTCACCTGGCTACAACCCCCACCTCCAATAGCATGGATATAGCACCATGGCCATTGGGTATTTTGGACAAATGTCATCCTACCTGCAGCCAACTACCTTTCTCCATGACAGTCAGGAAGTGAGAGTTCACAGTGAGGTGTTTGCATCCCCCTCCCGATTCTCTTTCTGAACCCTGCATGTTTAGCTTCACACAGTCAACTTTAAATTAAAAACACCACAACACTTTATACATTCATGCAATTGATCCACACATCCCTCTGACTGCAACACAGAAGCCTCGACACACACTTACAGGCACAAAACCGAAATCATCCACCCTCTAGCAGCACCTTCTTTCTTCAAATGTCATATGTGAAGTGCTTGCGTCCAGGGGACAATGAGGCGTATAGGGTTTCCTGGCAAGACTTAGCAACACCCAAACTTAGAACTGACTCCCTAAGGATGTTGGTATGTGTGTGTGTGTGTGTGTGTGTGTGTGTGTGTGTGTGTGTGTGTGTGTGTGTGCTCATCTGTTGATAGGTGGGAGATCTACACCAAACAGTAAAATTAGCTTCTTGCCAACAGCCTTTGACAGTATGTTCCAGTTAAATCCTTCATGTGTTGCAGAGGTTAGAATGCCAGACAACTATGTGCACACATATATACTGCATCTAACTGTACAGCGGGAAATTCCACAGAAATACTAAACTATAGTTTATTTCTTAAAGATCTTTGCTGTGATTATTCCACCTCTTCATTCTGGCCTTGAAGCAATCCTTTATTAACACGACTAGACTGTAAAAGATAGGGGACATAATCCAGAGTCCTCCTACAAAGATTTATTTTTCTAGTCGAAGCTACTATCCAAATCAAGTAACAGTCTTTTGGATGAAAATTCACACTTATTGTTTCTCCAAACAGCTCCTTGAGAGCATTTTAGAGCAAGTTAGCAGAGCCCCGATCGATCCAAACTACATTTATAAAACAAGCATTTTAAAAGTTTGCTTGTCGTCTTGCGGACAGACCTGACAAAGTATGAATTCAGACTTTTTTTACAAATTGCCATCATGGTGTTATTATTATGTTATGTTAATTTTAATTGTTACTGGGGTGGCAGTAGCTCAGTCCATAGAGACTTGGCTTGGGAACCAGAGGGTGGCCGGTGCCAGTTCACCTCCTGGGCACTGCCGAGGTGCCCTTGAGCAAGCCACACTCCACATTTGTGTGTGTGTGTGTGGGTAAAAATGTATGTAAAGAACTTGAGTGAAAGCATGTGGACAGGAATTATACATCGCCCCTTTAATCAACTAGTCTGTCAAAAGAAAATTTATCGGCAGCTGTTCTGATCATTTGTAATGTTTTGGGGCTTTAATATTAAACTAAACATCTTTTTTTTTTTGCATAACAGTCAGGCCCAATTAATTAAAAAAAAAGCATTTGGGTGAAATTTCAATAATGTTTACAGAATAAAAAACATGATAATGTAAGCAGGTGAGGCAGAGAAGGGAACATGAATAAAAGATTGGCTTCACACACCGCTGTAATGTTCCCACAGGGTGTTTGTTCGCACCGCAGATGATCATTTTCCAACCTGAGATCATCTGAGATCAAAACATTGATTCATTTGGTTATGATGATGACATTTGGGTGAAATTATGACAATGTGTGCTTTCACATCACATCGTTTTGAGGCTTCACTGGCATAACCAACTCAGATACACTCATTTACTTAATATTTGAATCACGCAGATCAACAATGTCTCTCCCAAGCGGGTTAAGCACCATGACACCAAGAGCTTACAACCCACGAACTCCAAAGGGCTTCAGTTTATGTGTTAATGGTAACAAACCCACTGAGGTGATGCTATCTCGTCTTGCAGACGTTTGTGCCGTCCACAATGGCACTAATAACCAATGGAAGGAAATGACAACATCCACTCAATCAACTGAACCTTTCCTGTGGAATATCTTGGTTGCTATACAAATAGAGTGTGGAGAAGTGTGTCAGAGTCGGAGAAACAAAAGAACTGCCAAATTACACAGAGCAGGACAAATAACTCACTTCTGTGGAAGCTTAACATAGATTATAATAAAATACTACGGGTGGTCCGTTTACTTGGAAGCAGGCTGAAAACTTCCTTTTCCAGGCAGTCTGGGTCCGGCTGTTTGGTTGACAGCTTTCACATTAGCCCAGACAAACCAACCAGGCACCATAACTTGTTTGAACCATTAGCTTAATTTAAGTAATAGCAAGGATGCACAATTAGCTATAACCAACATTATATAATCAATTAAACTTGATTGGGTGGGACATTTACTTTATGTCCACCCTTCCGACCAAACACTTCCTATTCATAGTCTTTTCACAGTCACACTCTGAAATGACAGTGCAATACAATACGTAAATACCACAGTAATAAGAAAAAGAAAAATCTTTTTATAGCCATAATAGCACACCATGAATCAGAGTCAATGTTCTCTTGGAAAATGACTAAAATGACAAATAACACCAATCCAAGAGACAATACTGCATAGACTGTCTAAAACCTGGACGTAGTGGCGTCACCCACAGCCTTTATATTTCAAATTCAGCCTCAGCACAGTTGTCATGAGCAGGGAAATTAGCTATAGAGGTCAAAACGCTTTTTGTACCAGGCTGTTTATTTCTTCTGTGAAGTTGGACATTTTAATATAGAGCCTTATGGAGATTTGTTCTGTAGCCAGACTCAAGTGGCTGTTTGAAGAACTGCAGTTTTTGGCCCTTCAGCTTTATTTCACAGCCACTGAGGTAAACTTGCAGCTTAGCGACACAGCATGTGGTCAAGCAGACTGAAGGACAACATTATTGACAACACGAGCATGTGTTTGCAGTTTAAGAAGGTGACACTTAATTACCTGAAGCCTATAGCACAACACACAATAAAGACCGCACCCATGATGGGGGAAAAACAAACAGAGTCGCGCCAAGTAAAACAGACTTTGTCACATTACAGACTAGTAAAGGTCACCACACTGTGACACATCCATCCTGTGACTGCCACTACTACCACAAGCTTCAAACAAAAAGAGCCGCATGTTATGTTTCCTCGGGTGAAACATATAGAGCAAAAATAAAAGGTGTATTTGAAGCTTTTACCTCTTTAAACTGGTGACTTTAGGAACCTATCGTTTAAAAAAAAAAATTAGACCACACAACACACATTTATTTTACAGCTTACTGCAGCCCTGTAGGTAAAGTGGCACTCATGTGATAAAAGCTACTTTTCAAAGTGATGTGCTATTCCATAAGATGTAGCTTAAATATAGATATAAACCATTTATTTTATTTAGATTTATATATTTCTTGATAACATATGTTACTGGGAAAGGACATTAGCGTTACAATGAAGCAGTAAGTGGCTGTTTTTCATGAATTAGGCTTCTAGGAAAACATTTTATACGATAACTGGGAAGAAGTTGAGACATCCACCTAAATCTACTTGGTTTAGGCTTTGATATGCAGTACATCAAACATATCTAGTAAGACATCAGATAAATGTAGTCGATTAAAAGCTCAAATATAACCGTTTGAAGTACATGTAAAGAACCACTCGTAAAATCGTTGGTCTTGGATATGTGCTGAATCTGATGTGTATCTAAATAACTAAAGGTGTCAGATTCAAATGATCAAAGTGCATGCCGCCATTTCTCATACATTTGTTAAAGCAATGCTCCCGTTCAATTAATAACAGCCAATCTGTTGTATGAGTACTAATTTCATTCAGAGTGGTTACTTAGGCTGCTTGAATTAATTCATATTCATATTCCAAAATTGTAATGATTTAATTGCTCTCACATTGTTATTAACTTTCTGTGCCTTGAACAGAAAATTCCTAACCATATTATCTCACCATTTTATTTCTTGCTCTTACGTATTACTTGCATTTTTGTTGAAGTGTGAAGTATTTATTGCAGATTTTTCTCTTTTTATCTGTGACCTTTTCTATCTTCTACACTTCGTAGTCGCAGTTTATGGTTTGATCTTCATAGTATTCAAGTTCTCATTATGTCTAGATAACATTTATGTAATTCACTACTCATGCCATCATGTATTTGTTTTTGCTGCTGTGGTTTGCATGTGTTTCAAAGGCAGGGATGCAGTAGGACAGGGTAGCCGTATATTTTAGCACTGCAGTGTCACTGTGGCAAGTCATACAAAAGGAGGTGACAGTTTCTTTGTGCTTTAGGGAAGCCATCACCGGCACTACATACACTTAGCCTACATGTATATTTTCATGTGTCTGACCCATGTGACGAGCGAGATGTAAGATGAAGTTGTCGATACCAGTTAATTTTAGCAATACTCAAGCCGAATAAATCAGTTGGAGCGCAAATACATATCGATCACAGAAACATCATGTTACATGAGAAAAGTGGGTATGACCAAAATAGAAATAGCCTCATTTACTGTACCGACAAGAGCACTCTCCAGGGGATTTTCACTAGTCATAGATTTGCTTTTCAAACCAGTCGATCAATACAGTGCAAGGTGAAAATATCCAGATATGGTGTGAATGAACAGAATAACAATGAGCTCCAAAATCTTTTAAACTAACAGAAAAATCTCCCAGGAAGAGATTGACACCCTATCTGGTGGGGAGAACCGGTTTGTGATTGATTATACTGGGACATTAATGGTTACTGTTCAATAGCCGTGTTCACAATAATAAGAGGCGCTTTGGAAGACACATACATATCAATATCTTTGTTTGTGTGTATCAGAGTCAGCACATAAGGCAGAAAATGAGACGTAAGAAGACAGGCTGAAGGATTGATTTTCGTCCTTCCTCTTCTACATCTCACACCGTTTCCTGATCTTTATGAACCTGCGTTTTGTCCCCTGTTGTCTCTTTCTAACACCTCATTTCTACAGCGGTTTGACGCCGGAGAAAAAAAAAAAAAGCAGTGGAGAGATGATATTTGTCCCCAAAAATCCTGATGAATCGCTGTCCTTCTCCTCCCCTGTGGAATGGTGGAGGGGGGAGACAGAGCACAGGGGTTGGTCGAGGAGTGCGACAGTGGCTAAAAATAACCCGGCGTGTAGGCTATATGTGTGTGTGTGTGTGTGTGTGTGTGTTTGTGATTCAGAGTCTAATCAGACCCAATCTACACTCCTTCTTTTCTAACTGCACACACACACACACACACACACAAATCACAAATCACATATACAAACACAACCAAACACATTTGAATACCCTTATTAAAAATCCCCGCCCCTGATACAGGCATGTGAGCTGCTGATCACACTGACTTTCCTTTGGTTGCTGCCCATGCGTCTCCTCTACAGGGCATTTCACTGCGCTCTCTGGAACTAGAAGAGACAAGCCCCCATGTTCTGACTCGGGGCCGAGGCTTCCAGCTCAGACGGAATTAACAAACTCTCGCTCTGGTTTTTTTTTTTTTCCTCTCTCCCTCTTTCTCTCTCCACCCCCGTCCACTTCCTTCCGTCAGTTTGGCTAAACTGAAATGTAATTCATTCCTCTCTGAGATCAAATTAGAAAATTCACCTTGTATCAACTCATATGCTCACACACACACACACACACACACACACACAGATTTCTTGTGTGTGCGCCTGCTGAGGGCTTCTGCAGCCAAGCCAAGCCAGGCCAGGCCAAGCCAGGCTGCACAATTCCATGCCAAGAGCAGCGCTGATAAAACATTCCCCCTCATAGACTCCAACACAGAAACATGCCACGGCAGATGGTGTGACATTCAGCCTCTGTCAACATGAACAGGGAAAACACAGAGAAGCACAAGAGGACATAAGAGGTAGTGATGGAGGAGAGAGAAGTGGAAGAGAGAGGAGGGAGAGAATCAGGTGAGAAGTGTCAGAGACACTAAAGAGAGATTTGATGTTGAGTCAGAGCGCCACCATGTGGATCACGTGGATCGCCTCCGGGCTGCACTGAGCCAGGCAGAGAAAGAGATGTGTCATTGATTTTCCACACAGTCAACAAAATGATTTTGCCATGCAGTGTAAATACACAGCCTCCCATAGTAATTTCTCCAAAATACACACATACATGCACGGTGTCACACACTCATAACCAAATCCCTGCAGAGCTCTACCTGGCAACGGCATACATACAGGATTTTTTTTTTCCCCCCTCTCTCTCTCGCACAAAACACACATGCCTGCCTCAAAAAAACCCTGTGTCTATTTATGTCTAGATACATAGTGTGAAAAATTAAGAAACAAATGCCTAAAAATGTAACACAATATGCACTGTTAACAAGAATCATCCGGCTCGTTGCAAAGCCCAACTCAGTGAGCAACTGAGAGGAATGTGTTTATGAGCCGTGCAGATTAATCAGCATAAATTAAGTCAGCCAGCCACCAAACCCGGCCATGTTGAACTACATTTTTTTTTAGCTTCCCCACATCTAAAAAAATTTTTTCCAACAATAATCCCTGTGTGGGTGGCTGTGCTGGCTAAAGGCGCCTATCGTGTGGCTGTGATGTCCTCAGTTTGATTCCAGGCTAGGACCTTTGTCACATGTAATTTGCCTCTTTCTCTCTGGATCCCTAAGCAAAAATGCAAGAATTACTTAAACGTTCTCCACCTCTCCTATGGTCACAAGCTGTAGATAGCATCTGAAGGAATCATCGGTGGAAATACAGGCTGCAGAAATGAGCTTTTTCCACAAGGAGATGGTGCTCATCCTCCTATAAATAAAGTTAAGATCCAGGATCAGTTCTTCTGCCTTTTTGTGTGTTTGTTCAAGATAAGGAGGCAGGGAGAAAAAAGGCCAGACAGAGAGAGAGAGCATTATGTTTGCATGAAGAGAGTTGGATCACTTTCAAGTCTCAACAATCCGAGATATGAAACAGCTGCCTCAGTTCATCCCATAATGTACTATGAATAAGAAATGCCCTGATATTTTTCTCTTGGTGTTATTGCATTTGACCCAAAGGAGATAATGTAGTCTAAATGCTAGCACTGTTTGCAATGTTTACCATAAATATAAAATACATTGTTGAGATATCTCAGTCTAGACCAAGCAGCAACCTCCCGTGCTGGGAAATGAAGCCAATGCAGTGCAAGTGCTAAAAACTGTAATTCCTCGAGCGGCCACTTGAGACAGGCTGCAGAAGTGAGTCAGTCTTCATAAGCGCCCATACTAAAATGTCCAGCTTCACAGCAGAAATAAACATGTTTACAGCCTGGTTCACAAAACGGTTTTTGTCTCTACAGCTAATTTCCCTGTCCATGACAACTGTACTGAGGGTGAATTTTTATAGAACTCACCTGTTCAGATGATATCAAGGCTCAAAGTTGTGCATAATTAACAGCGTGGCTGCTTGACTGATTGGCTTTTTAGAGCACCCAGGCGTCATTCATATTTGCCAATATTTAGATTAACCAGGAGGTGGAAGAAGAAGAAACATGGCGGCGGCCAGTCACTCATGCTCTGTCCATTCTTTATATTGGTCTGGACCAAAGTAGTGGACGACAGTGTCTGATATTAACATCCACAGCTAAAAACCAGATATTACTTTACCTCTCAGCCCCCCTCTTTCCCTCCATCTGCTTCAGTCGCCCCTCTTGAATAGCCAAAGCGAATGCACTTAATTAGATTTTAATTTGTCTAATATAATATCTCAGATTAATAGCCCAAGTGAGGTCTGTTCATGGATTTAAGTCAGGCCCGGCACCAGGGGTCCTTGTGCCCCCCTAATGGGTGACAGAGAGAGGTGTGTGTCTCTGCGTTTGTGTGTGCGTTTTGTAATTGCAGTGCACGGGCCTCATTAGCATTTTAGCAGCAAGCCTGGCGGGGAGGCAGACTCACAAGATTGGCTAATGACAGATGAGATAATTTACAGAGATGGTGAGGGTGAAGGCTTCTTTCGGGGCTTATGCAATATGTGTGAGAGCCCCATGTTACTAACCCCCCCCTCTGCCCTCCAAACACACATACTGTACACTGAAATTTATGGGACACTGCAGGTAAATGCCAACTGAAGGCAATTAGTGCAAACAGCACTGACTGACTCTGACTGGATCCACATCGGACCATATTATCCATCCAATATTTTTACATCGCTTAGAATTAAAAAGGTTTTTGCGCTGTGAGAAAGGCTGGGTTGCCTCCAGTGCAGTGGGTTGACATTAGAGTGAGGTGACAGACTGAATAAATTAGAAAACGAAAAAGAAAAAGAACAGAAATAAACAGAAAAAGCCCTGAAGTGTAAATGTTGTCAGCAGGATACACATTTGGTGGAAATGTGTGACCACCCAGTTAATTAGCCAAGAATTGGAACTATTTCAGCATTTATGGTACATTTGGGTATTCATACCTCAGGTTTTTAGCAACCTGGCACATTATGGAGATTAAGACCTATATTAAAATTATATTTCACATTTGTTTATACTATAACATCTAACACGTACTGTGACTTCTCATAGACTGGCACCTACCAGACACAAATTAGTCAGAATTCATCGTCTTTTGGAGGTCGTGGCACCTTTTCTCCATCTGAAGGTTGTTTTCCAGGGAACATTTCTGGCTTCCCAAGCTGGAAATTTTACCTTTTTTTAAACTACATGCACTCAAGGCAGTTGAGGCTTCCCACATTAGTTATTTATAACTTCTCTTAAGAGAAGTTGTCAGAGAAGTTCTAACTAATAAATTACACAAAACCAAACTACTCATCATCAGTACTATCAGAAATTTCTACATCTACTGTATCAGCAGAGATGTGAGAGACATAGTCACATATTTGTAGCAGTAAGACCAGTTTGCGGATAACATGGCTAAACTTAGCAAAGGTGGTGCCAAGTTATTGATGCTACGTTAGCTGAGATACTGAAGCGTAAAGGAATATTAACGTGAACAAATAAATAATAAAGCATCCACGACACACCATTTTTTGGAGCTGATAACTGAAGTACCTAATCAGCAGTATTCAACATTTTGTTTGTCAGAATTACATGACATATATAAGGCTACAAGCCCAAGCGTGTTAGCTTAGCACAGCATTGCTAAGCTACTAAGCTAATTTTACCATCTTTGGCCAGAGCTTGGCTAGCTGTTTCCGTCCCACCCCCCTGTTTACGGTCTATGTCAAACTAAGCTAATTGCTTCCTGGTTTTAACTTAAGTCTAGTCTTTATCCATCCATCCATCCATCCATCCATCCATCCACGGGTGATGGTAGGAAGGTTTCTAAACTTTTGGAAAGAACCAGGCTCATGGTTTCCCCCCTAGTTTCCAGTCTTTATGCTAAGCTAAACTAAGCACACTATCCATGTCTGATAAAGGGAATAAGCATTCCCAAAATGTCAAACTATTCCTTTAACTCGTCCAGATATTAAGTGAACAGATAAGACAAGACACACATATCTGCTCTCAAACGACAAACAAAGAGACGGATGACAGACAAACAACAGAAAGGGAAAATATGGTTGACGAAGAAGGAAACAGAACAAGATGATACAGGTGATAAACGAGGACAAAGCAGGCAGAGGGAGCGCTGCAAACGCTTTCAAGGCTGCCTCTGCCGGCATTGAGTGAGGCGTCCTTGCTGCAGCTTGAAAAACGCTTTTAGATGATGAACTAAATTGACTGAGTTTCAGAACCACAGCTTGGAAGAGATGAAAGAAGCAACTGCAGGACATCATTAGAGTGACTCACCGCTGTCCACACGGCAGAAAGGACAAAACAACCACTTATTCTCCCACCTCACCAAGCTGTTGAAGTTTACAGTGCTGTTTACTACACAGGGATTGAGTGGTGTTTGCAACTCTTAGTGGTTGTTTTAACCTACTTTCACTGCCAGATAGGTGGAGCAGGACAACACAGTGAATGCTAAAATGTTTTGAGGTTTTATAACCTGTTGTATTGGATCATCCATTCCTAATTACAGAGTCATTCAAGGATAAACGTTTTCAACTCACTGTATCACAGTGAACTTTTACCATTTAAATAAAATCAAAGCTTTAGCTTTTGAATGAAAGACAGTTTAAGTAGAAAGGCCAACAGATCTCATAATCACATCTTATAATCACTCTCATATGTCGGTGATTCAAAACGTCTCAAGCAAGTGCATGCATAAAAATTCAGCCTCTTCCTTTTAAAACTGGAAGCAGCCAATTTTAACCAATTACAGATGTTTAATTACTTGTTTTATTAACTGTATCTTGTATTTAACTGACTCTTATACAAGATATAATACCAAACAAACTGCCGTGGAAAAATCCTCACTCACTAATGCAGGTCTTGTGTGCTTTGACATGAATGATTCAGCTGCTGCTGAGTCAGAAAACCAAAAGCAGCTTCGTGTGCCGAGTTAAAGGCTTGAAAAAGTAACAGAGGGTGACGAAAATCGATGCGTGAACTTCACAACTCTGAAAAACTGAGCGTTTGAATGGTCTCTTCTGAAGGACATTTTAACCACTGGCTCCTTGACAGACTGTGGCAGCTCCTTTCTATTCCTGGAAAGAGTGCAATTACACTGATGGACGAATGAGGGAAAAATGGAAGGAAAGAAAGGAGTGTTTGTTTCTGCCTGTGGGATCAGAAAAAAACACAGTTTGGGTGGTTGGTTGATATATGTAAGTATTAGTAATGAAGGACCAGAAATGACTTGACGCTACAGAAATAGACCCTACGGGAAGTGTAGGGAGGTAAAGTCTAAAATCTCTTTGCAGTTCTGTCCATTTCTTGATAAGTAGGAGGCTTAAATTTGAAAAAGGAATTGCACACCCACGTATCCTTGTGTACAGTTGTGTTCATTTAAAAAATGACCTTTCGCAAACATGGAAAAAGGAATGAGTTGTGACATTCAATTAAACTCACGCCTCCACCTCCAACGGTAATCATAGCCACTTTAGATGGACAAACACGGGGATGGTTGTTTATGAGCATCTATTTGGCCCAGAGATCCATATCATTTGCATAATTATGAACAGTAGATATGGTTGTCAAGGGAAACAGACTGGTGGGATGTGAGAGAGACGGAGAGTGCTGCAATGCTGAGCAATATCAGCAATGAATGATGTGTTCTAGCAGAGGTGGGAAAACCCTCTTTAATCTTCTAATCAAATGAGCCAAATAAATAGCAAATTGAACCCAAACATCAAGTTGTGAATCTGTTAACTATCATCACATTTCTTAATATGTTTAGACTTCAATAAACATCAGCCGCGCTTGGTGATTAAAGCTGCATTGTGTTGAATGTGAGGGGTTTACGTTGCGCAAATGAATCAGCAATCTTTCACTGACGTGACGTTCCAGTGCTCACAATGTGGACTAAACAATGAACAATATAAACTGTCTGAACCTAATCTGACTAAATGGCAGAGGAAACACCAAATGTAAACAGCTGAAATCCACTCAACATAACTCAACTGAGCCTCAAGCTAGAAAACCTGTTCCTGATTACAACAGGCAGCACGCCAAGTCATAAAATACTAAAATAAGTACCGAAGCCTGTCACCAAGTTCATGACTCGTACAAGCTGTGAATTTTCAGACCATTTATTAAGCCAAATAAGCACCACAAATGACATGATAACTGCTGCACGTAAGTATTTCTTGATTTTTTTAATTAAGAGTATAATCAGTCCGTTGATTGTTCCACAGTTTTGGTCCAAATTGAAATATCTCAACTACTATTTGGACAGTTCACCACAAAGTTTGAATCAGGCATCCATTGCCCTCACTGCTGCATTTCAGGTGTCTTTTCCTCTAGCGCCACCATGAGGTTTACATTTTAGGGTTTTATTTGAATGTCTCAGAATCTATCAGATGGATTGGAAGAAAATATTGGACAAAGAACTGGCAAGAACTTTGGTGACCTCTTAACTTGGTTTATGACTAAATACCAGCAGATCTAATGACTAGACTTTTAGTCTTTGTGTAAACAAAACAAGTTGTAGGAAGAGATATTCGTTCATTCATTTGTCTTTTTGTCAAACTTTATTCATTTCCCTAAACAGGCCTGGCAGATTTAAATGTGCTTTCAGAGTTAATTAACAATGTCACTTCAGAGCTTTTCTCACTTTTAGTCACGTACTACACATTACTTGATTAAGCCTTCAGATTTACACTGCTCCAGCTGGCAGAGATAATTTTAGTTCCAGCTTATTCAGTGCACACTGGGCAAGGTGACAAAAGGAATGAAATGCTAAATGATGAAACTGAAAGGTTAATTTAAGTTTTGGGAGGTGGGCTCAGGACTACATTTCAAACACGTTTCAAAAACTTATTTAATATACACCCTACCATGCATTGTGTAACAGTCTTCTTGGTCTATTTTTATGCTGTATGAATATTATATATTGTTTTGATCTACAGTATTATTTAAAGGTCCGGTGTGTAGGGTTTGGTGGCACCTAGCCAATAAATTCTCGTAACAATTACACACTGCACCTTTAATATTTATATTTAATATATTGTTTTATGCATCTTTGCCCCATCTCTGCAGAAAAACAACTTTTAGCAGGATGGACTTGTGAAATAAATAAATAAAGGTTAAGAGAAGTTTCTGATGTTGAAATGACTTTTTGTACATTCGGTTAGACACTGCCGTGCTGCTTGAAGACACACAGCGTGTACATGTACATGTATGTTTTTTTGTGTGTACTGTGCTGTATGTACTGTACTGTTGTGCCTGAGCTGTTTCTGTGTCACGTCCTGTTTCTCTCACAGTTTTTGACAATTCTTCAGTATGATTTTTCTGCCTGAGTGGACTAACGATTTGTTAGATATATACTGTAACGTTGCATTCGTGGTGACAGATTATTCGAGCTATGGAGGCATTTATGACTGACTTTGATCGAGATCCAGGGCGACAAGTTGACACGTTTCTTCTGGGAGAGCTCACAGAACCACAAAAGTCTCAGGATAGAACAGAGCAAATTTAGATCTAGTCATCGAGAGAGAGTGTGGACAGTTTTTGACAGGAGCGGCACTGAGGGAGAACGGACCACTGATGGGGGTAAGATGTATGCTGTCTCATAAAACAGACACTTTTTTATATTTAATTTAATGGCTTAAAATCTACAGGTGATGAAGGCCTGTTTTTCAGGATTTGTTTGTACGCTTCTGTTCTGTCACTTTTCCATTTTTTCTCACACATCATCTTAAGGTGGCGAGACAGTGAGTCATCCTTCACCGCAGAGAATTTAGCAAAAATCAATTTTCTTCTTTTATTCCTGGCACTGGCAGACCAGAGTAAGCATGATCGATTCCACAGCTTTTGTCCTCAAGGCTAGCATCTTCTTCCAGCAGTGTGTGCTGTGTGTGTTCTCTACTCGTTTGAGACACTTTGGGTGGTTATTGCCGCCTCTTGATCGTATGTGCATATATTGATCGCATGTGACATGAGTGCTATTTACTGTCCAAACGCAGATGCGTGCTTATGCATCCATAAACCGTATGCATGTGCACACCCCTCCACTGTATGTGCCTTGAAACAAAAGTAAGCTGTGCAGCGTGTTTTGTCATTGGCAGACTGATGTCTCTGTGTATGTGTGCGACACTGTGTCTCTATGATTGCACCTCTTTGCGTGGTGACAAATAGCTGACAGGCAGCGTGTCCAGCAGCAGGTGATGGGTTGGGGGGGGGCAGCAGCCTCATATCGTCCTTGCCTCTCTCATCATATCGATCCCCCTCCATCTTATTTAGCTCCTGCCAAAACTCACAGCTCTGTATTGACTCAAGCTTATTACACCTCATTTTTACCCAGCCAACACAACAAAGAGGAGAACGAAGCAGCTGCTGGCAGGTGGAATCTGCTCAAATGCGTCCAAAACAAGTGTTTTCATCAAAAGTTATTCACTGATCTGCAGAGAATGCTGATCAGTTTGTTTTGCTCTCAGGCCAAATTCCCAAGATAATTCATTCACTTGGAAGAACACAGAATCATTCATGATAATGAAAGCTACTGAGACTAAAAGAAAAAATAATAATTTTACATCAAAAACGAAGGATGGTTTATTATTTTTGAATGGGTATAAATAGAGTCAGGTTCTGTAGAGATGATGAAGCCGATAGCTAATAGCTCATTTGAGATTTCGCAAAGTGTGTTAATGAAATCAATTATATTAAAAACAAATGGTTCCCAATCGTTTTAGGCTGGTGGTGGACCCTGTGATTTTGTTCTTCTCTTCTTGATTCATTTATATAATTTTAATTGCCATAAAAGGTAAAAAAAAAAAAAAAAAAAGGTTAGTAAGTGATGAGTATTTCACAAGCAAAAAGCAACACATTTGAGAAAATATTTTATCTGGAGATATCTCAGATATTTTTATGACCTCTTTGGGTGATCCTGACCCCAGGGTTAGGTCCCACTGCTCTAGAAGGTCATCGCGAGCACAAATAATGAAGCAATATAGAGGCAGGTAGCACACTGACAAGGTAATAAGTCAGTTTGATACTCCGGCTGTGCAGTAGAATTTAGCTTTTTGGTCTCTTTGAGGGACAGATAGTTGTTTTTTTATATTCATTATATGTTGTGTGGAAAAACGTGGACCTCAGTCATGATCAAGCTCTATGGAAATCTGATTTCCCTTCCACAAGCTTGGCTTTATCATCAAGGTTAATGTGAAGCACAGTGGAAAGTGAGCGTAGGATATTTGTGCTATAAAGGCACACAAGTTGTCTTTTATTTATTGAAGGTCTTAAGAGACATTCCTGTCTTACTGGCTGTCATAGTGAAGATTGGAAGAGCTCAGAGGTCGGAGGCTACATTAGACACAAACCATAATCCATACACCGACCCATAAAATTATGAGCCCGTAGAAAACACCTGAGCCCTAAGAGAAGCGGAGGTTATTTCATAAATGTCCACGGCTGTGACTGTATCTACAGGTTGAGCTGAATGCTGAATGGTTGGAGTCGACACACTGTTCAGGTAGTAACTCAACCATCTGTTGTTTACACTCCGTTGCCCTCAACAATATCTGACAATGACACATCTGCCCCTGCCTCTGCAGTGACAGGAACACCAACGCACAAAATGATTATATGTCTGTCAGAGGTTAATTTATTCTCTCAAACAAAGGCAAGACATTATATTCTTATATAAAAGACGACTAATTACTCATTATTAGCCATACACGGGTATTTTGCGTTGTAATATTGCCCCCACACCAGATGAATGAACGTCATAGTTAACCTATGCTACACTCATTTCTGTGTGAGAAGAAGCCAAAAGAAAAAAATACTGAAAATCAAACTTATGTTTAAGAAGAATTTAAAAAACAGAGAAGTAACAGCTGTTTACTGTCAACCTTGTGTGGGAAGCCATTTTTTTTTAGCATTGTGTCAGGAAATGAGGAAATCATGCTGTAATTATATTACACTTCTAAATCTCAGTAAAGCTCTGTTACTTGGACAAACTGGGGTTTGATCTGTTTGCTCTCTTACCAGTAGTTTGACATTCATTTCTTCTCTGCGTGTCTGAGGGCAGACTGCTGTGGGAGGCGTTAGCTACCGGCTAGTCACCATTAGTTTGGTCTACATTCGATTGGTATGCCTTTAGTTGAGGACAGGACTGAAGCTAAGCTAACGTTAGCTGTTGAAGGTAAGTAAATATCATCATCATTTTATCAATGTATTTATATGAAACTACAAATGTGTCGAGTGTTTATAGATATTTAGTGACAATCTCAGAGAAATATACATTATATAAAAGATATTCTTCATATTTATACACATTAATTCAACATGAAAAAATGTAAAAATAAAACTAAAATACAGTTTATTTACATGAAAAGAGATTTTTGAAAGTTTGAACATTTTTATGGTCAACAGACAGATAAATGGTATATGATATATAAAGAAGGTTGCTGTAAATAAAACATCAGTGCTGAAAACCTCAATGAAGCACAGTGACAACGACAGACGCTGACATGGATAATGACATGTCTGAACTATGACCAGATAGTGTGTGGCCACTCCTCTTCACCGTCATCCACTAATCAGCAGTCATGACTAACTGTCTGCGCCTCTTACCCACCAAACTGTTATGAAACTGACAAGATAATCTAGCACTCAGGCTACAATGTAGTTGTAAAAGTATCGAACAAGACCGACTCTTGTGTGTGTGTGTGTGTGTGTGTGTGTGTGTGTGTGTGTGTGTGTGATGTGAGAATGGATGAGTCACACTTGCCATTTTTGCACTGTGCTCACAAACTAAAACAGGATTGATCGAATCAGGGGAAAGATGCCAGCTGTGTATATTTGTATGTACCATCATGCAGTAGTCTAAAAATACATGATTTAAATGGTAATGTAAGAGCAGAGAAATTGTGTGAGTTGTGTTTGTTTTGTTCCTCCAGTGTACACAACTCTCTACTGCCTACAAAAGAACTTAGTATTTACTGAAAAAACGGCCATGAAGAAGCACTGAAAGGAGAGCAAATGAAAAGAGGCCAGAGCTCTGCTTGTGCTCAGTGGAACAGCAAAAATATTATTTACTTCTGAGACCAATGTTTGAGCTTCAGTCTGGAGTGTGTGTGAGTGGTATGATAGAATCAGGTCTTCTCTCAGTCGCTTGATGTGCCAGGTTTGTCAGTTCATGTCCTTGACACAGTTAGTGGACTGTCACTGCATGCGGTAAAAATTCCACCCCTGGACACAGTGACAGTGTCGCACACTCGCACTTGCACTTCGCTACCTGCTCATTTCCCTGAAACTGCTGGGTCAACCGCCATTAACGTCCTCTGCTCAGTCTCTCTGCAGAGAAGCGAAGCGAAATGGGGAGATGAGGACGGAAATAGATGTGGCACAAACTTCCCTCGCCTCGGACTGTTTTGACTAATGAGGCAGTATAGCAGAGGGGTTAATTCCCAAAGGGCGCACAGGGTAACGTCAATGCCCCCTTCTCCTTGCCCTAGTTTTTCTTTTTGTGCAAGTGTGTGCGTGTCTGAGTGTATTTCAATGTGTGTGGCTGACATGAAACACTCACCCTGGACTGGGCACGGCTAGTTTTCTCTATTTGGGTCAAAATACAAACCTCTAACGGATGGCTAAACTGGGTCTTGGACCAGCACCCTGTTTTTTATTAATAACCTTCATCACAGGGAGATGGAGACCGCAAACTGGAAAAAATCAGCACAGTCAGTTGGTGAAGAACTCATAGAAAGTCAAATTTGTGACTCCAGAAAATTATCCTGTGACAGCAGGAAAATCGTCTTTATTCTCTGAGAGACGTGGACAAAGGGAAAAAGCAGCACTTTCTACTTCATGATTACCAACTGAAGCACGACCTTTAACCCTAAACTACTCTGCCAGAGCGACTCAGTGGCTAACTGATCGCATTGTGGTTGTACTGGGCGTTTTCCAAGTGTAAATGTGTGTCACTGTGTGAGTGTGCCACCGGGTGTTCCCGGAAAAGAGCATTAATACCTACCCTTGACAAATGAACGTCAAAAAAACAACTCCAGTTAGGAGTAAAGACAACAGCGCACATGCTACACATGGTACACCTTAGCTTGAAGCACAAGGGCAGGAGATGTGTTATGCTGTATGGTATATTCAGTTAGCTTGTACTCAAAGAAAACCAATGCAAGTCTAGGTCAATTAAAAGTTGTTTGATTTGCATATTGTGTCCTCTTAACTGCTAACAAGTCACTGTTAGCTTAGCCTACATTCAGTTAGTAAACTTTCAGTGGAGGACTTGTTCTTAGCTTAGCATTCAGTCATTAATTTATTCAGTATATGACTGAGTAAAGTAATTTAATGAATACTTGCACCAGTTGCTTTTGCGGTTTAGTAATTACTTTTTCAATAAGTAATTGATCACATTTTCTGAGTACCCTGCCCTGACATTGGACGCAGTAAATCCATAGTTATAGCTTACGATTGATTTTTATGGTAATTGTCATTTAAGCGTATACATACTGCACAAAACAGTCAGTTGATCCTGATGAATGCGACAAATCTCTGTGAAGGACGACATGAATTCAAGTCTACAAGTATAAAAAGACACTTTTATGCTCAGCAAACAAATATCCTGGACAAAAATAAATAAAAATGATGATGGTGAATTAAAAAAAGAACAGACCTCCTGTTAGAAGGGGTAAAGGACAATGACGCACATGCCGTATCCTCCGGCTTTTAAACAGGAAGGACAACTAGAATATACCTGCATACTATGTCCTTCATTCAGAATGAACCCAAATCATGTGGTTATGTGCAGGTGAGTGTCAGCAGGTTAACATGACCACCTGAGTGTCCCTGAACATTTACATTTACCGAGTGAGTCATGTTTGTTCACAGCGTATTTTGGACTGAGTTCAGAGCTTTGACTTTTAAACTGAAGCACTGCTGTTACGTAATGTGTTGATCAATTGAGTATCCATAATGAGTAAAAAATTAAGTAAATAAATCAACCAAAAGAACTTTCATACCCTATTTGTTAGTATCCCATGTCACACATCACAGATGATAAATCAATTTTTGTTGTCCTCAAAGGAGGGAATTTCAGTCAGTCGCATAAAAAGACAGTTATATTGATAAAAATATAAGAGAAGAATCCCTCTGCAGACCAAACCTAGAACAAAAAATTGCATTTAAGTCCACAATCACTGTATTTATCTAACTGATATTAGACTAAAACTGTATTAAGAGTTAAAATGGTTGGATGTTTATGTGCTAGAGAACTCTACCAGAGACATTCAGACACTCATCACCCAGGTTTAGGAAGAAAACCTGTCTGTCTGTTAACCACAAGATGGCTGCTATGACATCTTTCTGCTGCCACCTACTGTACAGGAAAATATGTAAACGCTGATCAATCTTTGCACCACCCAAGGGAGTTTTTGAAGGGATTAAAATGGTTCCACAACAGGTAAATCTATAGATTTAAATAGTAAATAGTCATAAGAGTGTTTAGATTCATTAAATTTGCCTAAATGTCCCAGGATATTGTGGACGGCATTCTTTCCACAGCTAAAGATATTTAAATCAGGGTGCTCAAGGCAGGGAGCTAAGCCTATTGACGCCCATTTTCAGAGTGTTTATATGACAAGGATAATGCTAATCATTCAGCATGCTGATTACTCACCTATCTTACATCCTACCCCCGCCACCCCATATTCTGGTTAGAAATCGCTTTGATGTTCCACCCATGAGTGGAAAAAATGCAGAAATTACATTTTAGTTGAGTCACTTCTCTCAACAAAGGATCTCCTTCACCAGAATTCCTTCTCGTGGGAGCAAATTAAATTGCTGCCGCTTCCTTTGTTTTGATTCATGTGAGGAAGTTTTCTGATCTGATTTCTCCGGGGTCATAAAGTTTAGTACCAAACACATGTCAGCACAGACAGATAGTCATCAGTATCAAGCATCAGCTTGGTATTTTTGCCTTCATGTGGGGCGTAAGGAAGAACTTGAGGATGAAGATTACCCATTAATTCCCTCCCTGACATTTATCCTTAATCTATTTTCACACTTTACAAACACGTTCACCCACACTGCAAATTCTTTTAACAGCCAATTAAAAAGGAGGCTGTGTCTAAAGTCCAGTCAGAGCCAAATGGTTGGCCGGTTGCCGACTCTTTTCATGTGCAACCCAAACTTCCTCCGAGGGATGTGTATCTCTACCGAGGTGGGGATAGACAGCTGCTGAAAAGGACTCTCTCTGGAAAGAATATAATGAAACACATAATGATCTCTGCAGAGAAACTTCATTTTTACTCAGCCCCTTGAGAGAGAGGTCAACGTGTGCTGGAGCTGGTAAGGATTCAGTATCATAGGCACTCAACGTTCAGTTTAGGGAATGCCTGCAGTTGGGAAATGACAGCCCAGTAGTTCCAAATAGTCCAAAAAATAGACAGAAAGCCCATTTGTCTGATAGCACGTTATCCCAAAAACAAAATGCGTACAGCACCAAAGGCACGTTTTTACGAAAATACACACCCTCCTTGGAATTTTGGACGTGCAGGAAAGAACAAAGTCATTTGACTGTCATCATCACAGTAACAAAAACAACAGCTAACTTTGTGAAATGATCGCAGTATGTCTCAGATTTCAGAAAAGATCGTGGTCTCTTTGTCTTAATGTCTTCCATCTAATGGAAGCCCACCCTGCCATCAAGGGGATCATCAACACTTCATATGTGGTCAAAAGGTTGATCTGCTTTGTCACCATTGTTGGGCAATGGTTAGAGAGAGAGAGACAACGTCCCCAGCCAGACTCCAACATAGGACAATGTGGTTCATGGTTGACATATTAACTCCTAAGCCATGGGGGTGCCCCAATAATAAAGTTCTGGGAGGTTACTTGGGTTATTCCATATTTCTTTTGTGGTCTTTAGGTCATGTTTTTGTTACACTGTTAATCTGTAATTGTCACATAAACCCATAACTTTCTAATAATATCCCTTTAAAACTATACAAACTGTTATTTTAGTTAAGATAGTTGTGTTAGTTGAGACAACTGCTGCATTCTTTCATGTATTCATTTATTATTGGAAACTTTATGCTTCCCTGCAGACACATTCCTCATTTTTTTTGCATTTTCAGTTGACCTCACCTGCTCTGACTAAAATACTCTCTGGGCCATGCTGGCAAATCATTGGAATTAATTATGTGGAAGTGTACCAACAGTGCAACATTTTCTCTTACGATAATTAAATTATTTCATCTTTCCAAGGACTTTCACATAAATTTAGTTAAAAATCAGTTCCATGCAAATTATAGGCAACTATGTGACCAGTAAAATGAAATGTTACCAAGTAAAATATAACTCAAGTCGAATGTGCAGTGAAGGTACAGAGGGAATAAACTGTTGTTAAAAATGACCAGATGGACACAGAAGTGAGATAAGCCAATATCTGGACCAGCGCACAGCACTGCACCAATCACAAGTAGATCGATGCTGTGGCAGCCCAGAGGAGTAGCCATTAATCAGCCAGCGGCAATCCTGTCCAATTCTCAGCCCACACACAGTGCACCTTTAGGTGTAATTGCTGACCATCACACTTGGCAGCTGGACCACAGGGTGATCTTTTTTAGATTGACAGGTACTGAATCCAGGCAGCAAACAGAGGACCCTGTGCCCAGCAGCAATAAGAGAAGGTGAAGCCAATGCGTCACTCCACAGCAACAACTGTGGCCATTTCTCAGCGCTATCAGCCTCTGAATCAGACAGGCAGAGATTGAAAGAATCAAGATAACTGCACTGCAGCCCTTTCCCTGCCGAGTTTTCTCCTTAAAAGACATGGAACTTTGAGTGAACCATTTTGAGAACTCAACACCACAATTGTTTCTCCATTAGAGACAGCCATATCAGATATAGATATATATTAACTAGGCTTGATAAGAGTAAATCACAACATGACTCAGTCTTTGAACTATGAAAGGTTTTGATATTTAAGCTGCTACACTTGTAACCCGAGTCAAAAAGTAACGCAGGGTACCCCTCACTAAAACAAATGCCATGCGACATGATCTAAAAGTGGACCACCAATAATCAAGTCCTCTCCCTCTGACATCAACTGTGTGACCTGCATGAACTAACTTTGGTCTTTTGGTTTGTTGGACACTACTGCCATCAGGTGGTAGGTTTAAATATTACAGTTTCAGTACAATGTGGAGACTGAGGTAAAAAGGATATTTCAGGTGTTTTTGGTCAACACAGTAGAACACTGGGGACTCCTACTGCAAGTTAAGATGAGACTAATGATCCCACACTGGGGAAATTCACAATACACAAGGTGTATAAGAAGATGGTATATGCAAAATAGAAGCATATGGAGTATACAGATATGCAGGTCTTATTATATTGGTATATAATACACAGGAAAATGAGTAATTCAGCACTACATCAGGTAAAGAAAGATGTGGTTGCACTCTTCCTTCCTATAAACTACTACCAGTCTGCTCTAGCGATCTCAATGTGACAAACGTCTTTATTATTGGAAAGATAGTATTCTGGAAATTGTCACCCAGTTTATTAGCAATGCAGAGGGCTGATTGTACAGTAGCCCCACCCCCAAAAAAGGTCAAAGTTCAGTTGAAGAGGCCTCTGCTCAGTTTAATGTATTCATCTGCTGATGCATACTACCCATGAAAAGTTTACTGTTTTATAAGCACCCTAAAGTTCTCCTGTGGAGTTCGTCCTAGTCCAAAGGTGGTAGAATCAGACTACAGGTGCCTTATACAAATTGTTCGGTTTGGGGCAACACGATAACATAGAAATTTTAATACAACTAATGAACTAGATCAGTAGTATTTCAAGTGATGAAACCATTGTGTGACTCCAAGTTTGGACAGACAGCTTTACTGGGTAGATCACACTGCCAGAGTACACCCTGTTGGTGTTACTAAGGAAGACACAAAGGCAATAATTTTGAATATAAAGTGCATTTATTACAAAGTTATCATTTAAACTTCACTTTTTAATCAGTTGAAATACAATTCCACACTAACTTTGGCATTAAATGGTTCAAACAAACATTTAATCTTCTTTGAAACAGTCAAGATAACCAATGGGCAATAAATGTCACCTTGTGTCAGTCACGTGAAGACCGACCTCCTTGGTCTCCTGCTCCTCCTCTCACGGTCGAGCCGTTTGTCCTGACAGGGGAGACACCTGGAAAACGCTCAGACAACAGTGACTGTGGAAAGCCCCAACATCGCATCACAAATCTACCACTATTGCCATCAGTGACAATGCAGTGCAACACGATACCTGCCCGGGTTTTACCTGGATTTCACAATCCGTGGCCAGGCCAAGCAGGGGTTGGTGTGCGTTTGATTCGTTCTTCTGGGGTGGAGCCAAGCAGAGCTGCCAGGGGCGCCCCCTGCTGGACGGGCGGGCACCGTCCAGTGCGCCGCTGTGAATCAAATAAGAGCCCAACCATGAATCATGTGACATAGAAATCACAATATAAAACACGGGCTACACATTCATGCACACTCATGTTTACACATTTACAACATAATAGCACACCTTTTGCATTTGTCCTTATCGGAAAAGTCATTGCTGGGAAGAGACGCCAGACCAGTTTCACAAGGGCCACGTAGACCAGTTCAAGCCGGTCACCACAGGTCAAACAGCGCGTCAAAGTCCTTCTGTTGAAAGGCGAGAGAGCTCTCATAACCGCGGTCCAACGCAGAATACACACTACTGGGTGAAAGAGATTCACCATAAAGCTGTGACGCTGTTTCATGTGAAGCTGGAGCCGCTTGTGTGTCGTCATTCAGGTCTTCGTACACATTACTCATCAGGTACTGTGTGGTGTTTTCCGGCGCCATTGCTCCCGCTGCTGAATGACGATGAACACAGGCCGCAGCGGGTTCATACATGGCCTCCCTCTTCTTCTTGTTGATTTTGTTGTTGCTGCTGCCCATCTCTCCCAGGATTTTGGACAGTTTAGCGAGCTGTGCCCGTCTCTGTTCCCGGCATGGACGTCGTCTGTTAGTCGTCGCCTTCATCGCGGTGGTACGACACGGCAAGTTGAGGGCCTCGGCCGCCGCCTCCCCCTCCTCCATTGTGGAAACACGGAGAAGTTTCCACCTCAACTTTGATGCAGGTCTCATGGTTTTACGCAGACAGTCGGCTTTGGTGTGTTTTGATCTGGTGTCCATCGCTTCCAAACACATCTCCAACTGAAAAATAACCGGAGAGAAACACACAAAAAAGTCGACTTTAGCTGAAAAACAACGGTCTTCTTCTGAGTTTAAAAAAAAGAAAAGCAAAAAGTGGCAGGGATAGCCTTCTCTAACTACCTGTCCTCTTTAAATACAAAAAAATTACAAAATATTTCAAACTATTTCTAAATACTCGGCGCTGAAGCTACACGCACTCGAACTCCTCCAGTCAAATGTCCGTTGGAAACGTTGGCCGCACGTTGCCTTATATGAGAGAAAATACCCACAATCCTTTGCTTTCCCGAAACTAAGGGTAGGCCTGCTCAGCGCTGCTGCCACCTACCGGTGTGGAGTAAGACCTGTAAAACTTACCGATAACACAGGAATGAATAAGATTGAGACAGTATAATGGAAATGTACGATTTAATAGTGAAAATGGCGAAATAATCCTGTAGTTTTCATTTCAAAATAACCCGTCCTTTCAAAAATTTTCAAAATATTTGGGCAAAAATGCAGGATTTCTGCACATCAATTACATAGAAAATTTCCATCCATTTGAATTACATAGTTTTAATATAAATTAATAATTTTAGTATATTTTGTATTCAATTTTTAGTATATTTTCTATTATATGGATATTTATATTTTTCCCATATTCTTTTTTTGTATATTTTTTATTTTATATACTTTTTTTTAACCAATTTTTTCTTCTTGAGCTTTATTCTATTCTTCTTACATTCTTCCTCTTGTATTGTATTGCTGACCCCGTGTTAACCTGCATATGTTAAATAAACCTGAAACTGAACTGAAACTGGTCCAACCTCATCTCCAACAACAGCCAATCACATAACGGTGTCCTCTTGATTCACGCGCAGACTTTGTGATTAAAAATGGCATTATGAAAACAGAGCTTTGGGAAAAAGTGTTTGTAAAAAGTGATATTTTGAAATAAAACCGTTCACACAGTGAAATAGATATAACCTACACTTAAATGTCTGTGATAGCAAGCACAATGAAATAACATTTTGTAACAAAGAGTTTTAAAAAATCTCATAGTTACGTTAATATTTATCTCATCTTTATATATTTTTTAACACTGTGGATAAAAAAAAAAAAATCATGTGACTAAATACAGAAAAATGTAGAAACAAGCCAATAGATCTATAAATGTTACGTCATCAATGGAATAATAAAATACACCTATATATTACAAATTTGATTTAACCATAGTAACAGTGTTTACTGGAATTGATCTTACTTAAATAGTTAATATCTTTATATCTGACATATAATGTCACGTTTTATGCTACAACTCACTGGTGCCCATTCAACCAGCCATATTTCCTTTCTCTTTATTATTTGTTAGCCAATTTTGAATTCAATCATTAATAATAATATTAAACAAAACAGGAGCAGCAACCTCTTTAGGAAAATAAAAAAGGTTATACGCATTAATCCCATCAATCAATCCCAATTTTTAACCAATAAGACTTGAGTCTTGTATAAATGGTTGGTAATTCTCTTTATTTACTGAGTGGTTATAACCTTTTCTGCACCATCAGTAGATTTATCATGAAATGCTGTACCATACGTCTGAACTGAACAGTCAGAAGAAATATGTCTGGATGTACAAATGGAGTGAGAAGCTTTTTCTACAAGACTGGGCAGTAAAATGCTAAGTGGTCTGAAGAGAGCTCTGACCTTTTCCGATGATAAGCTCAGTTATCTTGCAGTCATCCGGGGGTGAAATCAATAGAGCAGAGTTGCTGGACAGGACGGTTTGTTTTTCCATTGTTTTCAACTGAAGATGACTCACTCATGCTCTGTAAATGCAATCATATAATCAAATACAGCAACAGCTTTGTTGTTGTTGTTTGTGGAGCAATACAAAGTAGGTCATTTGATTATACAGAAATACTGTTCTGATCTATTTCAAAGAGATTTACAATAAATACAATAAATTACAATATAAAGTTACAGATAGCTCCTTGTATTTCACCACTGTGTGTTCTCTTCTCTTTATTGAGTAACTCGAGAACATAATAATACATAATTCCAACAACCCCTGCACACCAGTCATCTTGTGTAAATATGATAAAGTACAATAATATTGTAATCAAATTTAAAATAATGGCATTCGGACACAAATCAAGGAACAAAACTGCACATTTTTTCACATCCTGCAGGAATGTTGCAGCGATGTGATTTAGGAAACATCCCGTTTAGATTATTACAGGATTATTAAAGTGATTTTTCAATAGTTGAGGGACTCTCGTATGCTTGTTTCACTAGATGGCAGACTCCAACATGAAATGCGTGTTACACACACTGAGCATGTATCCTAAGCACCAACAGGGGGCAGCATACAGACGACAGAGTGCTCTTTGTGTTGTAGTACACACACACTCTCTTGTGGACATCTGTCTCCCTCATGGTCTCTTAAAGGCTCTGAGTGTCTTTGAACAAGCGATATCCTCTGCTATCCAGTGTGTGTGTGTGTGTGTGTGTGTGTGTGTGTGTGCTGTAATGGGATACTTAATTAAGTTTAATGTTATTTTACCTCCTCCAAACTGTTTTATGATTAGATTTCATGACTCTGCTGTTCAGAATGAGGCAATACGGAGCTACCAACAGAAGGCCCGTGTTTTATTTTGAAAGGGTGAGACACAAAAGGTTTTAAATATAGATTTGTATTCTTGTTAAAGGCCCATACACACCGCTTCAGCATGTGGAAAAAGCTATATAGGTTGATTGTGCCTTGTTACTGTTGCTAAGGCTGCGATTTGATCATTGCTGTTCAGAGGAAGCTTTTAATAAATGGCTGATGATATCGTGAGCAAGATGTTGAATACTTATCTCTGCTGTTTTAAAGCTGTGCTTAGTGGAGAGCATACAGCCAAAAGATGAATATCTCACACAGAGAGGATCACAGTATATATTTCTAACTAGCTCTGACACAACACATACTGACTACTACACGTTCACTCCCTTTTATGGTAACTTAGGGTTTGATGGGCAGTTTATCATGTTTTTGTGGCTCTTTATTGTGTTTTCTCTACTGAAAGTAGACCCTAGATGGGCAATTTATTGGGTTTTCTCCACTGGAAGGGCACCCTCAGTGGCTCTTTATCATGTTTTATTCACTGGAAGGGCACCCTCAGTGGCTCTTCATCATGTTTTGTCCACTAAAAGGCACCCTCAACTGCTCCTAATGCTGTTTTCTCTACTGAAGAGCACCTCCAATGGCTTTTTGGTGTGTCTACAGGAAGTTGGTGTTTCTTCTTTTCTTCAGTTTCACACCATCTGCCTTCAAACTGTACCAAAGGTTCAGCTGCTCTGACAGTTTGATTGTACTTGCACAAAACTCAGCCTGGCAAATATTTCCTATTTAAGAAAAATGCATCTTTCTAGTGTTCTTCTTCTGTCTTTCTGGCCCTACTTTCACCTCACCTACATTTGTTTTCCTCTTTGCACCTCGTCTTAGGTCACATAAAAACATCAAAGTCCTGTACACTGAATAATACATCCAGGAAAACACCATGCTTCAGCTATTATGTTTATCAATCAAACCGAGTGTATTTGTCAGCAGGAAATGGCATTGTTGTTAGAAATGGTTATGTAAGTGTTGTTTACAGAGCAGAGCCAGACGAAACTATACAGTCAGAATAGAAACCAACCAAACTACATCATTCATAAGCCTGTGGTGTTATGTACTTGTCATCTCAGTTCAGCCGGAAAACACTTAAAAGACCTCAGATTTGCAGCCAGATTATTCCTTCTTGCTAATGTCTGTGATATGCAGTCATCTTGGTTAACTGTTGAGGCTAAACTAAAATCTAGTCTTTTGTTATTCATGCAAACTATTATGGAATAATACATCATACTTGAGAAAAACTATACTTGTTTTTGTTTCCGTTAAAGGTTACTGTTATATATTTGGCTATATTGCAATTTCTTGTCTTATAGATACTGTGTGATTTTAAATTGGTGTCTTATTGTTGTTGTTTTTGTGTAGACACCAACATTTTATGGAAACTAATGGGGATCTTAATAAAGAATAAAGGATAAAAAGTTAGGTGTTATTTGTCAGTGGCTTTATCAGCGTGAGTTAATTTGATTCAGTGTTCATACAAGTATCACTTCATGCCAGTGTGTTATATACTGTGTCCACGAGGTGCAAAGGTTAGTTTGTCTATCACCTGTGCATCATAAAAAGCTGATTGCCATGGTTGATAGTAATTAACCTATCACAGGGACAACCGTTTGTGCTCTGTACAATATTCATAATATTAAATAATGATCAACTTTAAGAACAATAAAAAGTGCATTCAATCAACACCAAGTGTTCACTGTGTCCTCTAACATAATATCAAATGTGTAAGTATTCAAAATGTGATAAGAGAGATAAGGGTTTGTCAGGGAGCCAAGGAGCTGTTTTTTCCTCACTCTTGTGAAAGTAGCAGAAAGCAAAGGGCAAGGTCAGTAAAATCTCACATGGAAACTTGTGTATCAAAATGATTTTGCAAGACGAAATGAGTAATCATGACTTCTTGGGAACAAGATTTTCAGCTTCTAAGTCACAAGATATCAATAAGCCACAGAGAAATTATTATTTTCCTCAATGCCAACTTTGTTAACATCAAATGAGCTTGTAATGCTGTAAAAGTCTGTGTAGTAACCCAGAATGGACAAACTAAACACTGGCCCAAGATAGCCTATCACTGTTTTCACATGTTACACAGACACCATAGTTTTTCCTTAATGTTGGGAAGGAAAGGGTGAGGCGAGGTGGTTGCAATCAGCAACTACAATGTTAGATGCCACTGCATACTGCATACTAAAGTCCAATATTGACACTTCTTTTAGCTCTTTTTTTGGTCTCCACCAACACCTGAGGGAAATATGTTAATATATCTGGCTGCTAGTTGCTAACTTTGTCCGTTTGCTGTTTGGTTACTTTCTGAAAACAGCTGCCTGCTTTGGCTGAAATAAAATGGTGGTGAGAGTGAACCTAATTAGTGAAGTAGTGGGTGTAAAACCAAAACATCCACAGGTCAGGACAAGAATTTAAAGGTTGCCGTTAAAGACCACCCTGTTAGTTTTCAGGTATGAAGTTCTATTCCACACTGTTATGTTGCACAACAATTATTTCTTTTGTTCTCAGGTTTTAATGGAGTTTCTGAAATGAATAAAACACAACAACACGGGGCCAAACAAGAGGCAGTACCTTTTATTTGTGTTCATTAGCGTAATAGAAGTACAGCCCTGAAGAAAAGTAACATAAATAACATCTAATTTCTTAAATCTACAGGGAAATAAACCAGACAGATCAGGACATGCCACAGAAATTGACAGAGAGCTGTGGAAAGAAGCCAGGAGTTGCACCTAGGAATTTAAAAATGCTTCTAATATTAACGTATCATATTACGAGTTGCCTCTGCAGCTCTGGTGTCTTTTTAATTAGTGATTTCAAGAGACCTATAAAACATCTTCTGTGAGGCATCTTTGTGTTTAATGAGTCAGTTCCTCAGCAGTCTCATTTGTAAACTGAAAGTTATATGAGACACATTGCACATTGTTTGTAGGATCATTGTAGGCTTCTATGTGTGTTTGCCTAAGCTGGTTTGGGTGCAGGGCTGTGTGTGAGTGATATTCACGGGAGCTGGGCACAGTTCAAGTTTCCTCCGCAGTGCAGAGGCTCTGTGGAGAGCAGGAGAGAGAAAGAGAGAGAAAGACAGAGAGAGAGAGAGATGACACTTGGCAAAATCGCTCAAATGCACAGGCGAGAAACACATCACTCACAAACCAACATATTTTCATCAAGCATACAGTAATGTGATGTCATTTGATGGGAGTGGGCTCGCTGACTGTTGATGCCTTGAATTAAACTGTTTCCCAACTTTCTTGATGCAGATGCACTAAGACCAAATCAGACACAGTCATCATGCCCTCCCTAATCTCATTTTGATTTCCAGACACACATCCTACCTGATCTCAGATAGCCCAAAGCTGTCTTCTTTAGCCACAGAGTAGAAAGGTCATCTAAATATCAAAATTAATGATTTAGGAGAGCTAGCCTGAAAGTCTGGCCCAGCATTTTTCATCTCCAGACATCGCACCTAAACTAAATGATTTGTGGTGAGCTTTCCAGTCCAGCATAAGCACATATAATAGATTTAGACTGTGATAGAGAGTACTTGACTTGGTGTTATGTATATGCTTGTGTGCTTGCGTGTGAGGCAGAAGAAAATTTAAAACAAACCTTATCCTCAGATCCCCTAAATGGACAAATTGATGCATGATTATGATTTAATGTCAGGACATGAAGTTTAATTCCAAGGCAGCATCTGTTTGGCATCAATCTCTACATTTCAGCATTAGACTGGTTCGTACAGAATGAACAGAGATGACTGAATAAACATTTGGAAAGAAGAAAAGAAGTCATAACATAACACAGAGTCATCTTCAGCTGAGTATGAGTTGTTCAGTTTTATTTGTCAAGGTGGTTTTGCTGTGTTTTGTTTTTTTTAGCTATGGATATACTTGTTTTGTGTGTTGAATTTAAGACTGTATAACACAGATACAAGCACCAGATTGTTACATTTTGTGAAGCAGGAAACGTTTACTCATTGGATTACACCGGATGTTTGGGCTCCTGCACCTGCCAAATCCCACTGCTGCACACAGATTGCTTACTGTGTTCATCATATTGAAAACTGGATTTGCAGATTTTCAGTCTAAAGAAAGACCGTCTTTGAGTCACTGCCATGGTTAATTAGATGAATGTACATGCGCCTTCTGACACCAGAGACTAGAAATCTCGACTAGAAAACCTTCTATTTCATATTTGATCTTCTTGTTTTCTCTTGAGTGAAAATATGGATATTTGGTTGGAAATAACAAGCATTATGAAGGCATCATCTTAGAATTTATATGATATTATATAGATTAAATGTTTAATAGCCAGATTCATCCTTCGTCTCTACTTTCAGATTGCTCTGTAGCCTTCATCCAGTGCTATTTTTACGGTCTGTTGTGCCAGGACTAACGTGTATCCATGTATGAAAAAGGCCTGTTCTCTCGGGTTTGGTACCTGTTGCCATGCCAACCGAATGATCAGCTCAGTAAAGTATATCCATCTCTCAGCGTAAAAAGCAGCAGAGGGACATCATCAGCAACCTTTTGTCGGTTTCACACTGGATGTCAGTTTTCACATGTGGACGCGCGAGTGTGCAGTATATGTGCAGTTTTGTTCCATTCATGTCTGTGTCTGTTTGGCCACAGTGGGCTCCCTCACTTCCTACGCCCACTGGCCACCTGCTGCACCAAATCCATGCTGGGACCTCTCAAGCAGACAGAATGAACAGATGATCAGCTCAGACAGTGCGTTTATATGTGCATCTGACATCGTGCCAAAACAGGCTTAAAGTATGGGGTTTGGAGGAAGCTTCCCATTCTGCGAAGGGGAATTCTGGGTAAAAGATTTTTTTTTTTTTTTACGTAGATGCTAACCGAGTCCTATTGTACATTCTGTTCCTGTGTCTGGGGTGGGTTCACACTCAAATGAGCCGCCTCTGTGTGTGCACTATGTGTGTTTTGCTGATGTGAGACCAGTGTAGCCTCTCTTAGTGTTCACCTCTCTCTGCTGTGACCCTGGCTCTAGCGGGATGTGTCTAATGAGAGCTATAAATATCTTGGAACAGACCTGGCTGGCGCTCGCAAGACTGCAACCTTTGCACACACACACACACACATATGCACACACGCATGAACACTTGGTGAGGATGACAAGAAAGAGAACGGGAGAGAGGGTGAGGGAGAAACAAATAAATTATGAACAAAGCCCCTCAGCACAGTCAGACACGGACCCCCTGCCTGTTCTCCCACCTACTCGTCTTTCCGCCCACTTGCCATTATTCTCCAAACTCTGCCTGCAAGCCTTTCAGCTCCAACATTACAGCGTGAGTCACACACGGCTGCATGTGTTGGAGTCCAAATTTCCCCGTCGGTACCTGTGATTGAATCAACAACAGTGATTTAAAGAGGAGGAGAGGGAGGAGGCGCCAAAGAAATTAAAAAGAGTCATTCAGAATCAGTGCAGATTGTACACACTCATGATTATATATGGCAGAATCACCTAAAAAAAAGAATAATGTTTTTGTTAACTTAGAATGAGACTTTTATATATATAGACACCACAGGGCTTCATACAGAGAGTCCGCCATATTAAACTACAATGTTTCTACAGTAGCCAAGAATGGACAAACCAGACACCATCATACTTTCACGCTTGGTTGAGTCAAGGGGTTTCAGCTGGCACTGCTAGATGCCACTAAGGCTGCATTCAGACAGGATCCGGCAGGTTTCTCCACACTTTATTTGAGTTGGAGTGTCAGCAAAAAAAAACAAAAAAACGTTCTGGCCTGCAGTGGAGAAGTGGAGAACCCACCCACCACCGCACAACCCTGCTACGTCTAGCCGCAGCGCCTGATCCTGGGTGAATCCTACACACTGGTCCTTTAAGTACAACACTAGTTGTGGGAACTTTACCATACTGCTTGCCTTGAACTGCTGCAACACTATAATTTCCTATGGACATTAATAAAGTTTTATCTCTCTTGTCACTAAGTTATGTTTTTACATGAGGCCAACTCATTACTTTATCATTTTTGTTACTCTACACTAAATGTTAGCAAGCCAGCTCGGAGCAACAACTCCTAACTGGCTTAGCCTAATTATGACAGCTTTGGTGTGATGTGTTGGTACATTTCTCATTACCGATATTTGGTAATGGTGTGTACTTGTATAGCGCCCTTCTAGTCTTCCGACCACTCAAGGCGCTTTTGCACACATTGCCCCATTCATACGGCTGATGGCATTGGCTGCGATGCAAGGTGCCAACTGCTCATCAATCTGGGAGTATTCACACTCAGTATGTTGTCCAAGGATACTTCGCGAAGCAGACTGGAGGAGCTACGGTTTGAAGGGATGACCCACTCTACCACCAGCTTCTGTATTTCTTCTACTCTGGTAGAAGGTTACTGCCTCCGTCTGTCAACAGAATCAAAATTCTGTCGAAAACAACTTGTTTTTCCAGATTAAATTCAGATTTAAAATCACTCATGTTACTGAGCAAAGCCTTAATGTCCAACACCATCCACTCATTCGCTCTCTTTACTGATCATGCAAAATGTATAATGCAAATTAGTAGTAGCCTGTTTAAAACTTTGATCTGACTGCACAGATTCCCCAAAAGTGTTTATTGTGTCTCTAAAATAAAAGTATATTGGCAGAACATTAACAGAAACTTGGAGGACTGTCAGAAAGCTAAGATGTTTCCTGTTTGTGACATTTGTGACATTTCACAAGAAGTAGAAAGAAGTAAAAATAACCACATAAAGATTCTTCACTGGAGAAAATTTCATGGTGATGACTTCAAAGGTTGCTAAAATGTCACCGTCTGGAAACTTTTGTATAAAAAAGATTCAACAAGGCTGATTATGACTCAAGAGGAGCTGAATGCTCAGCCTCATGATAGCGTGATAGTGATGAATAATTATTTATATGGTGACAAAGCGGACGTTTATATTCCTGCACATGGAAAAGAAAGGACGATTCTCCTCACTGCTAACTTTGCTGACATCAAAATGAGCCTGCAATCCCGTACAAGTCTGTGCAAGAGGGTAAGATATTGTATCTACATACCACAGTAATCTATTTAACATCAGAGTGAACGTGTATTAGATTATGACCAATCACCACATGGAATGGAGTTTCTAGTTTTCTAGCTTCTAGTTGCAGTGTTGTGTTTTAAGATTACTTTCTGTGCTTCCTGTGCACTAATTTGACACACCGCGCAGACATACACTGGTTGAAATGGAGATTATACATGACTGGTCTGAAGCAGATTTAAAGCAAGGATACTGTGGCTAGACGCTGGTTACATGACTTTCCCAGCTGAGTCATCAAGTTCATGTACATGCACTGACACAAAAAACTAGGTTATTTAAAAAAATATCACGTGGTTATAGCTGAATTAAACAAAATTTCCCAAACAACTCTGCATGCCAAGTATGCAGAGCTATTAAGTTACTTAATAATAATATACTTGAGCTTGGAGTACTTTTGGTCCAGGTTTTGGTTTCCTGGAATCTTGCACTAAATGACCCATTTGAGCAATGAAGGACTTTGTTTTGTGCATTTTTCTATAGCTGCCAATAATGAGCTTCACTATACTATACTTTAATCCATTAACATTTGAATGAAGACATGTAAAACATTCCCCAAAGCATATCTAATATATAAAATAACTGACTGTGTTGTAAAGATTCACATTTTCTTTTTCTTTTTCACTCTGTTCTCTGCTCTTACCTCACTTCCTTCCCCCCTTTTCCTCAGCACTTCTTTCCACCCTTCGTTCACTCCTCATTTACCTGATTGAATTCACCTGTTCACTCCCTGTTTAAACCGTGCACACGCTTTGGGGTGGCAGTGCTGTCTGTGTGTGTTTGCCCCTGCTTTATGTTGATATATGAAAATAAACCTTTGCAAAGGAAAGACAGATGCCCATGACGATGGCACACCTATCCTCCTACACCGCCCTCCTTAACAGATTGTTTGCTGAATGTTGCCGCTGTCCTGTTATAGCTTAACAATCTGAGCATAAGTACACATCTTAGATCCTTTTACAGGTTTTTCATTTTAAAATAAATCTGCTGGAAACATTAAAGTGAACAGCAAAGTGAGTTATAGCTAACTAGCTAACAACGGCTTGTTTTCTTTACTGGCAGGTGATTAATTGTTTGAAAAAATAGTGAGTGGGTTTCAAACGGCCAGTCACTGCAAACTAAAATACAATTTTATTGGTGTAGCAACAAAAAGAGGGGCAGAGCTTCCTCCTCACTGCAAATGGCTTTTCCACAGTCCTATGACACTTCTCTAATTTACCGCTCACCCCCCTCTCTGACTTAGAGTGCTCCACATTGATTTGCCAGTAAAGACTTCAGATGGATGGCTGGATTTGTATGTCAGCGGCTGCATTACGTCATCTTCTTCCCAATTACCAAATGCTTTTAACCGTATTGATTTCTCCTATTTTCCCTAAGGCACTGTTTCTCAAATTTATCGTGCGCCAACTCAGAAAATATTAGGCCCTCCAAGTACCACATGTTAAAATACATCAGTGTTGGCTGACTCTATTCAGCTATGGACTCTCTATGCAGGAGGCAGGTTTATTCCTAATAAGATTATCTATTGTTAACGGTTGTTGAATCCTGAATGGAACTGGTTCAAGAACTAGAGCTAATTTGATGGAAAAGAGGTATTCCTGATCCACATTTCTCTTCCTAACATCTTTGAACCATTCCGCTTATCATCTTGCCATCACATTTTAGCTCATAATTAACGTAACACTAGAGGAAGGTGGCATACCAACAGTGGTGCACGTACCATAGTCTGGGAACCAGTGCACTAAGGAAGGTCAAACTGTACCTTGGGCGAATTAGTGAGTCTCATTTCATGTCTAGTGTCTGCCCAAGACACTAGCCAGGTAGTCTACTCAGGAACAGTCAGTCCTGGTTCAGCGGGGTCACATTGGTCCTAGAGAGAGGAGTACACTTTAATTGGTCCAGAAGCAATCTCACTTTGTCTCATCCCCTCTGCCACCCAGTGTCTACTTGCTGAGACAGTGATAAAAGCACAAACTGTCCAGACAGTTTGACCTCCAGAGTTACACAAGATGAACACTGACATTTCTGAAAGACTGAGTCCGGCAGAGCAACAAAAAGTGACAAAAAGGAATAGAAGAATAGAAACATTTGAGCTGACTTTAGGTACATGTTGACATGCTGTAACAATGATTTGAGGCGTGTAGGATTAAGCAATTTTCACTGTCACTAATGAACATGCTAAACAACAGAACTGCTGTGAAGTTAGCTTTGACTAGATGCGATCATGTAAGTAAACATAAAAGGTCACATCAATAAATGAGGTATGTGACATTCGGGGGTTTCACAGTGACGAATAAAAGCGCTTTAGTAAAAGATTAAGCAGAAAGGCGGAAATAAAGCCTTATAATGGTACCAGTAATTAACCTAGGTTGCCAGGAACAACATCAATATATCTGACTGGGGCCTCTGCCAAGATTTCTAGCAGATACGAATGGATGTCAAACTGATATATGAATACAAAGTTTTGTCACATACACCTTAACACAAATCCTAACAAGGGCAGTGGAAACAAGCTCTGAAAAGTCACCTTTTAACCCTTTAATAAAAATAATATGTATGGACTTGTATGTCCGAAAAGAGAACCACATGACAGTTCATGCTCGCAACGTGATGACAAATATTCCAACGTAGGAAGTGCTGTGAATACCCGCAGTCTGGATTATAAAAATTTTTGTTGTGATGTTTTTTTTACCTGGATTTTTACAAACCCATTAGTGGAAGGAAACAGCACCCTGAGACACAATGTATGCGTGATTTGTAAGTGTAACTCCTCCAGTTTTATATCCAAAAATAATTATTGCACTTATTTGGTTGCAATTCTACTGGCATTAAAAAATAGATATGCAAATGAGATCGCCAGTGCTCCTGTCGCTTATAAAAAGTTAAGCTGCTATAGCTAACTTAGCAGATACTTAGCAACATTAGCATTTATTTGGAGTCTGTCCACCTTGTGTGTACAAGGCCAATATACACTCCTTTTTGCTCCATTTTATACCGCTTTAGTAAATGATTAAGCAGAAAGGCATAAATAAAGCCTTATAATAGTACCAATAATTAACCTAGGGTGCCAGGAACAACATCAATATATCTGACTGGGGCCTCTGCCAAGATTTCTAGCAGATGCGAATGGATGTCAAACTGATATATGAATACAAAGTTTTGTCACATACACCTTAACACAAATCCTATCAAGGGCAGTGGAAACAAGCTCTGAAAAGTCACCTTTTAACCCTTTAATAAAAATAATATGTATGGACTTACATCCGAAAAGAGAACCACATGACAGTTCATGCTCGCAACGTGATGACAAATATTCCAACGTAGGAAGTGCTGTGAATACCCGCAGTCTGGATTATAAAAAATTTTGTTGTGATGTTTTTTTACCTGGATTTTTACAAACCCATTAGTGGAAGGAAACAGCACCCTGAGACACGATGCACACGTAATTTGTAAGTGTAACTCCTCCAATTTTATATCCAAAAAGAATTATTGCACTCATTTGGTTGCAACCAAATGAGTGCAATAATCTTTTGCATATCTTTTTCTGAATAGATATGCAAATGCGATCCCCAGCCCTCCCGTCGTCATAAAGGGTTAAGCTGCTATAGCTACTTTAGCAGATACTTAGCAACATTAGCATTTATTTGGAGTCTGTCCACCTTGTGTGTACAAGCCCAATATACACTCCTTTTTGCTCCGTTTTACTCTCCACCAACTGTTGAGGCAAATGTGGCTGATTAATGTTCAGAGTGGATCTGCATGTGGAAATGATTAAAATGAGAAAACATTAAAGTTCCTGGTTGTAAAAAGTTAAAAGACGCTTTAACGCTCAGTAGCAGTGGGGAAATGCAGATCTGAGTAATCCTTTTCACATTACACACAGTCATTTGATCTATTGTTAATATGGATCAAATGACTGTGTATGAAAATATTTATTATAGCAGGTTTAACTGGTTTATTTGTGTATTTGCTATGCTTTATTAGACCGCTCATTGTTTAAAGCATTACTCCAGAATCTCCAAATTACCCTCCATTCTTTGGAAAACATCCCAGAGGCTTTCTCGCCCCATCCCACTGGCTATGTGATACATTATGGATTGGATGGAGGAAAATGGCACGTTGTCAAGGAGAGAGCTGTAGACAGAGTGACAGATGATAGCTCCTTTCTTTGTCTCTATTTTTTTGAGCAGAAACGACATTTTATTTCAGAAAAATCCCCTTATTTGTTATGTGGAGACATTATTCCATGATCCACAAGGACACTGAAGTGAGTCTCTGTCTCACTTGTAAGTAAATATGTTTTTTAACCCCACTCAGATTCATTGCCCTTACAGAAAAAAAAACATGTGGAGCACATTTGGAAATCATTGTACAGGAGAGCCCACATTTTATTCACACACCAGATGCCCCACAAGCATGTTTTCCATTATAAAAGAATGCAAACTGTATGTGTTTCACACTTCATATGTTCATGCACATGTGAAGTTCATGTGTTCTTCCCGTAAACGGTGCTGGCAACTCTCCAAAAAGATCTGGATAAAAAAAAAAAAAGAAAGAAAGAGGAGGCTCTGAAAGTCACACAACCAAGCTCTCGCTCTCCCTCCCTTGGATATCTCTAACCCACTTCATGCCTGCGCTATCTACATAAAGGGAAAAATTCAATTATGATTTGGGTGAAATCTCTGCGAATTCAGGATATGATACAGAGCAATAACCATTGAAGTGAGGAGATAGTGGATACAGTCTCCGATTCAGGGTTTTTAGATGTAGATTTTAAAAAAAAGGTGGAGCAGTAAAGCACTTTTCACTCTTTCCTGATGCTTGATACTGTAAATGTATTTTAAGAAGCTAACAGAGTAGCTCCACTTCAATGCCTTTAATGATCTCTATTTTCTAAATGAAACATTCTTGCGACGGCTCAACTCCCCCCAGTCTCCCTTTATTATTCCTCCATAATGTCACCATGAGGAGGGGTTACTAGTGACAGGCCAGTCCCATAGCTTTTATGAGTGCAGCTCTGTACCCTAATTGGCCCAGGGGAGCTGGCTGCTGGATGTAATGAGAGCTGACATTGGGCACCGGTGGGGAAACATGTTTGCATTTGCATGTCCCAACGGCCTCTCTTTGGGTTTGTATGTGGTGTGCATTTGAAGGGTATGAGAGTACTCGCCCATATCAACAGAGACAATTAAATATAGATAAGAGCGCATGGCAAATGGAAAGAGAGCAACCTCGCCCCTCAGAACTCAATCACTACTCACCTCAATAGTCAGGAAAAACTGATACTTAACATCATTTGTCCAATTGTCAAACCACCTTTGGACCCCTATCAGTTTGCCTATGAGGCCAAAAGGGCCTGGAATCACCGGTAACTTCACCAGCCTTCTCTTCATCCACTTCAGTTCTGTCTTTAACACCACCATCAGATGATCAGGAAACTCCACCGCCTCTACATTCCCCCATTCCTCACCCACTGGATACACAGCTTCCTCAATGACAGACTACATACAATACGAGTGGGCGCTATAACATCCTCCACCAATACAGGAGTCCCACTGGGTTGTGTCCTGGTCCCCTTCTTGTTTACCCTCTACACCAATGACTCTATCAAACGCCTCACATGCCACCACATAGATCAGGTACTCTGACACCACTGCCATACTTGCATTTCTGAATGACAAGTTATCAAGACGCCATCTCCCATTTCATACAGTGGTGGACAACCAATGCAGATGCTTGTTTGCTTGGTAGCTCAAAGATATACTGTAGGAAGAGCAAAGATAAGTGATTCAAAGACACCTGAATTAATAACTTTCACAATCTAGCCATCTTCTGATCTAATCTTAAATAAAATATAATTTTCTTAAAACTGGGCAAATAACCAGCCATTACTCTCCCTTACTTCACGACACTGACCTTTTGTTCACAAAGAAATCCTGTGGTTATCTAACACCAGTTTGTTTTTTAGCCCAAGATGACGTGTTGCACAGACAAATTACAGCTCAGTTGTTGTTGTCTTAAGAAATGTAGGGAAATCTACATTTTAGAGGGCAAAATAAGCTTTTGGCACTCTGTGGCAGATCTTGACAAAGCTGGTTTACTTGTGGAATTGGTTTGTACTGATGGAAGAATTTACATAAGCTGAGAACATTGAGGTGACGCAGCAGAAACACTGCTTTAATTTGTTTTCCCCATGCCAACCCTCTTATCTTCTGTAAATACAGCTGCTATTCGTGAGGAGTGAGGGATGATAGGGGAGGAAAACCTTTGTCAGTACATGTGCTACATGAATAGAGAATAAATAAACTGAATAAATGACTAAATCGTTGGACTTATCCAGCACCTGAGATATTCCTCTTATTGACACAGACACTATGAATGTATACAGATTTCAGGAGTCTAATACAGATGGTGTTCTGACATGAAAATATCAAAATAGTGTCTCTTTGTTTATTACCTAGAGGCCTTAGTAAGGATTCAAGTGACACTTTATGTGGTAGGTGCGAAAACCAAGGTCCAGTGTGTAAGATTTAGGAGTATTTATTGGCAAGAATGGAATATAATATTCACTAGTATGTTTCTATTAGTGTATAATAACCAGCAAATAAGAATCATTGTGTTTTTGTTGTCTTAAAATGACCCCATTATATCTACAGAGAGAGCGAGTCCACCATGTTGAACCACTATTTTTCTACATTAGCCCAGAACAGACAACCCGAACACTGATCTAGATATGGACTATTGCTTTTAATCTGAATTTTTCTTTACATGCTTGGAAGAAGAGGGTGAGGCATGGGAAAGTATTCAGTTAGTTTCAATCTGCAACTTCACTAGGTGCCACTAAATCCTACACATTGGACCTTCAATACATAAAATATGGGGTTAGAGTAACTTTCAGTCTGTGCTTTGCTGCATATGAGAAGTCCACCAGTATCCAGATGATTAATGGTTTTACAGATTGTTTATCTTATTAGAGTTATTTATTTCTATTTTATTTTGTTAGTTATTTTTGGTGTTTTGGTTCAGTTTATTCAGCTGAGAATTATTTTGGGCTTTTGACGAGCGCGAAAACTGTAGATAGACAGCCGTGAGTATAATTTTAAATATTTTCACTGTGTTAAAATAAATTATTTTCAAGTGAACTACATCCCAGTGTCCGCCTGTGTTTCCGGCTGCAACATGCATGCATACTTACGTTTCCTCTGTAAGTCTAATTTTATTCTGCTGCTGTGTGTTGCTGCTTAAAAAAACGAAACAAAAAAACATTTGAGATTGTGGTTTCATTTACCTTAAGTTCATCGAAGTGCTTTCCTGTTCATGCACACTGCATGGAGTGAACAGATTGTTGCACCACAACCACAAACTGAAGTAAACTCTGACATACTCCATCGAGTAAATATGTCAGAGACTCAATAATCACACCACTAGCATGGGAACGAGAACTGCTGGATGGTGGGATTTTCTCTAGCTTTACTCTCAAGTGGATTAGAAGGAAGTGGAGAAGAGGAATTTAGGGTAAATCCATAGGCTCACTTCCAAACCTCATTGTTTCAATGGTCCAAACTCTGTGTGGGAAGTTGGATGCAGAAATTGAGTAATGTGTCTATGTGTAAGTGTGTATGCCTGTAACACAGTATCATCCAGAGCCACGTTAGCGTCCACCAAAGTACCATTAGACTATTGATCCATTTCAGAGATGTCCTTTAGACTTAAGTCTGTACTGAGCTGCTCATACCTTATGCACTGCAGCACATCTGACCGGGCACTAAAAGGCCCAATCCATATTGCTGTGAGTTACATAATGTACTGAATCAGTGCTGATGAAGCGTATCAAATAGCTTTACTCGATTTCAGGTATCTTAATTCTTAATGATTATTCATCATGCATGACACTATAGTCTCAATAATTATCAGATGTGTAATAATGAAAGTTTGTACAGACGTTCATGATCCCTGGAGGATGAATCCTAATGACTTTGGTGATACTGATATTTTTCCTCTGGTGCCACCATGAGGTTCACATTTGTGGCTTTGAGCAAAATGTCTCATCGACTATTGGATGGATTGCCATCCAGGTTTTGGTGCAGACTGCCCTCAGGATGAATTATAATCAATAATCATTGGTAAAGTGTCATTCGGCCCGCCTCAAGTCCGCTGATGATCCAGGTCTTTGCCAATATTTAGATTAGCCAGGAGGCAGAAGAAGCAGTACATCCAGCATGGCGGTGGCCAGCGTTGCATATTTTCGGCTTCAAAACAACGCCTCGGAAACCTGATGTCACTCATGCTCTGTCCATTCTTTATACTGTCATTGATAAACCCTCAGAATGTCGCCATGAAGCGAGTAGTCCAAAGATGACAAGATAGCTGAGAATATACAGGAAATACTGTACATGAAAGACTGAGGCAGTATTCAGTTTCCCTGCAACACAGGTATGTAATGTGTAGACGTTTCGTCAGTGAGAGCAAAGGAAGCTGAATGTATTGAGTTATAATAAAATAAACCTCCACTACTTGAAGCTCATGATGAATGCCATGGTGCTGTGTAGGTGGCAGCCATGTTTTTTTCGACACCAATCTACATCCATTTTGTGTGCAATGGACTAGTTTATGTTACATCAGTTGACCCGTTAAAAAAAAGGCCAAGGCTCTCTTGTTCAACAGCTGTTAGCACTGGGCAGCGCTAGTATGCTCTCTGTGGAAAGACCAGAGATCCTTACTGACTTGAGGAGAAGAAGACGGGGAAGCAGAGCCTGGAGTGGAAAAGACAGTACAAACTATGTGTACTGTCTGTTATAATGGAGAATGTAAGATCTCTCCCAAGAAAGATGGAGGCGCTAATGGCGCTAACCAGGCTACAGACATTCTCTTATTATGTTGCCTCAGTAGCCTATTGCTGCACTAGTCGCACTGTAACTTGATTATTTCCCTTTTTTGTGTGAGTCTCTGTGGATAAAAGCTTCAGCTAAATGTTATCTTATCTTATCCATACAAGGCTGTTTCAACAGAGAGATAAAGTTAGCAATTAGACACGCAAGTTGAATAATTGATTCAGAGATTTATATTGAGTGTATACATTCAAATCTAATACAAATCTAAACGACAAGCAGTGTCATGCAGCAAGAGCGTCAGTGATGCTATGGAAAGCAAATAAAGACAAGACGTGGCCAGACAGTTGCTCAGTACCTCTTTCATTATAGACTTAAAGGAGGTGATCTGATCATCCAAAATAGTGTTTACAGTTGGTTCACCGTCCAGTCACCAATCACCTCCTCCAGTCTCCTCTCGACTGGAGCTCTATATTTATTATGTACGATATCTGTGACAAGAATAACTCAGGAAAATGAAACATAATTGAATTTTGAGACAGGAATAGCAGAGTTTCAGTGAAACTTAATATGAACGTTAACTCCTTTGGCTTATTAAATGTAAACATTCCACTACACACAAAAACCCTTATATTCAGGTTAATGTCATGTGGTTCTGTAGATTCCACAGCTGAATTGTCCAAAATGTTGAGTAAGTTCTGCTGCGGAAAGGCAAAAACACTCATCCACGTCCAGAGCTGCTATTATAAGCTTTAATAGTGCAGAGGCTGTGTGCTTGCCAGAGAGACGGAGAGTTTTTTTAACATTTGTTATCTTCTATGGGTAGGTTGCTTTAGTGCCACAAATAGAAATAGGAGATAGACTTCGCTGGCTCTCACACTTCTTGCTTAGCATTTAAAAGGTGAGAAATAACATTACAGCAAAAGACAAATAGCTGTTGTTGCATGAAGCTTGAAGCTCCAATTACGACCTTTCTCAAGGTTTTGTTTGATTTTAAGAAGTAAGTACAGATCTGTAGGTGTCAGAAATAGTCTTGGAAAAAAGCTGTAGTTTTCATCCAAAACTACTACATAGCTCTAAATAAATGAACCATGTATAGTGAAGAAACGCATCCATAACAGTGCACAGATAACAAAATACCCAACAGACTGAATCGAACAGAAGCTCTTTGTTAGCAGTTAAAGAAACACCCTCACCTCATCTACTCCTTCCTGCTCATTAAACACAGAGATGCCTAACAGAATGAGGAAGGTTTATTACAGGACCCTTGAAAACACAAATCAAAAATTAACCAGAGCAGCAGAGGCAATACATGTCATGATATGTTAATATCAAAAGTATTTTTCAATTCCATGTTCCATCTTCTGGCTTCTTTCCACAGTCGATTTCTGTGAATGTCCTGATCTGTCTGGTTCATTTCCCTGCAGATTTAAGAAATTAGATGTTATTTATGTTACTTTTCTCCGGGGCTGTACTTCTATTCCAGTAATGAACACAATTAAAAAGTACTGCGTCTTGTTTGGCCCCATGTTCTGATCTGCTTGGTGTACAACGTAGCAGCATAGAATAGGTGTTCCTCGCCAACCACATGCCCTTGAACTTCCTGTGGAGATTTTGGTTTTACACCCACAACTTCTCTATTTCAGTTCACGCTAATAGCCTTTTCATTCCAGCCACAGTAGGCAGCTGTTTTTAGCAAAAGAGGTCTAAAATCGCACTATACTCCTCCCCAGCACCAAACAGTACACAGAGTTACACAAAGTTAGCAACTTACTGGTAGAACATAGCAGCCAGATATATTTACATATTTCCCTCGGGAGTTGGTGGAGACCAAAAAAAAAAAAGAGCAAAAATAAGAGTCAATATTGGATTTATAGTTACTCATACCCACAAATTAAAGCTGAGGCTGATCGGAATGTCATTAGTTTTACTTGTATTTGCAGATCATGTACCAAAGTACTGGACGAGGATATGGATCACCAAAGATATTACAGTTAAATTAAATTTAATCGCATATTTAATCTAATATTTGCTGATATATTTCTGTAAGTAATGGACCGACTAACTGACTGCTGCTAACATGGCTAAAAAACCTGAAAACCTTATTTATAGCAAATAGTTTAATCTAGTTAATACTTTTTACAATAGATTCAATACATGATCGCCTTCCAACACAATGCCAAACTGCATACAGTCAATTCCAGACTTGCAGCCTGCAGACAAACACGTTTCCTTCCAACCGCCGTAATTAAATCTCTATCATCCTTAATATGCTCCATCCTCTTAGCTATCACTCCACACCAGATAGACAAATTAGGCCCTTGATCATAAATACAGCTCGTGTGAAGCTGAATGGTCCAGATGGGAACTGGAGGCCTGGGAGAGAGCTGTGTAGCTTTTTGCTGACACATCTTTAAAAATTCATGGCCCAGAAAAAACAGGCCATGCAGACATGGCTGTGGGTTTCCTCTGATGCCATTCCCCAGGAGCAGAAATATTCATAACCACTAAACAAACTATATGGGCAGCAAAATTCCTTTGCACCCACACAAAGGGGGAAAACACAGGGATGGAACGAAATGCCTGGAAAAAAGAAAACAGAATTCACATGAAAGAAGTTTCAGGAAGATTTAAAACATGAGAAAAGTAGGATATTTTTCTTAATTTTAAGCATATTGTGAAAGAGAACCACACAGCTGAAAGCGTTTTTATCATTTTCCTTCTTTTATTGGATGCCATGTGTTCGCCTTGTATATGGACATGTTTTATTTTTTCTTCACAGTTTAATCCAGGTGGCAGATAAAATTGGTTTAGTCCATTTTGAACTGCACTTCTGATTTATTTTTTAAATGCTCAGGCAGGGTCGTTCACATCAGATCATTTCAATGAGCAGAGGTGACAGTTGGGATGGCGCTAACAGCAATGCCTCCAAAAAGTTATTTTTTTTCCCTTCATCTCTTTGTAACAAATTCCGTAAAGGCAAATAAAGCACATATACATCTTTTATTTAAAATAACCAAGCTTGGCATAACATCAAATATTTAAATATGTAAGAAAGTTGAGCCCTCTGAACTGATATTGGTCAAAAATGAGTCAAACAGTCTTTACAAACGATTATTTGGATTTGTTTTAACGATTTGTTTGGGACTTTTTTAAAGTTGCTATGTGTGGAAATTCGTACTTCGCCCCCAATGGTCAAATTATGTATGTACACTACTGTCCCCATTTCGTCCCTCTCCCTGATTCGATACAATTGGAGTGAGATGAATGGGCTAAAAGCGACACATAGACTGCACCAGGATTATCTAAATTTTGACAAAAACCTTTGCTATCAGACAGTTTGACTGATTGCATATAAATACTACACATAGTGACTTTAACTTGACTTTTTTCAGCCTAATCCAATCGGTAGTTTCATCAGATTAAAAAACAAACAAACATTTGCACTGACTCTTTGACACATTTTATAGAATGTCAGCAGTTGTACATCCTGTCTTCACAAAGGTCAAAAGTTGACAGGAAAACCTACATCAAAGACTCTCTGCTGTGTTAAACCTGCACTTAGACATCAGCAATAACAACTTGCTCCACACAGCAGAAGACATTATCATCATGAGGTGAAAGAAGGCTACAGAACTAATAGTATGCACAAACACAGTGGCAGGGTTTTCAGCATCTTGCTTAAGGACACTGGAGCCAATCAAATGGCTGTTATGGGGATCAAACATGTGATCTTTCCATCATTAGACCAATCAATTGGTCACCCTGCAGCCACACATAGTTATGCTTGTTAAATGTGACCAGTTGGCAGGAAGGGGAAAGAACATGGAAAACAATACTGCGATTGTGTACGTGCAATGCTATATTTTCTTCTGTCTTGTTCCACTTTTTTTCCACAGGCTTCATGTTAACACTGGCAGCTTCAGAGAAATAGTTGGACATATTGGGAAACACACTTATTTTCTCTTTTTTTTTTTTTCAAAATATTAACATTAAGCTAGTTAGCTTAGCATAATGAGTGGAAACAGCTAACTCTTTTGAAAATCAACTTATCAACTGCTGTCTGTCAGTCAGTTAGTTGGTTTTGAAGACAATGACGCCCTAGCGGACAGAACATTTCAAGATTTAACATATATGGCGTGATAATTTGGCTAGCAGTTTCTGCTAAGCTATGCTAACCGTCTGCTAGCTGTAGCCTCACGTTTAAGGGACATACTTGAGTGTGGTATCAATCTTCTCATCTAACTCTCAGCAAGAAAACAAAAAAGCTAATTTCCCAAAATGTCAAACCAATTCCTGTGATAAAAACCAAAAACATGATTATGAAATTGTGTTCAACGACTTGATATAAAACCCGTGACTGGAATGTAAAAAACAAACAAACAAACAAACCAAAAAAACCTCACTGGCAATGGTGATGATATTGCTTTTACATGTTTTTAAATGCCAGATCAAATACCATTAAAAATGTATGACGTTGTTTGTAAATAGTCATATCATCTTGCACATGATATGTAAATGTAAGCTGTGCAGGTTGTAGCAGGAAGAGCACAGTGCCAAAGATTCAGATGTTTTCTGTTCATTTGGACCTGTTGAGCTCAATGAAGTCCACATGTAACTTTTGAAAAAGTCTATTTATAAAGAAGAACTGGAGATCTAAATACTAATCGATAATTCTCCTAATGGACCAATATTTACAGAACAGATTCATCTCCCTTTTGGTCAGAAATCTCAGCTTTGCGGTGGTTCTTTTAGCACTCAGATAGGATGGAATGAGGGCATGAATCAGAACATAATGGAAATAGATACAAATCTGTGTACCAAAAGCACATATACATTAAAAACCATCATGCGTACTTAAAATTCACACTATGTCACATCTCATTCATTCACAATACTGGGCAGGAGAGGGAGGAAAATAAAAATAAAAAGGTGCAACAAATAAGAAACATCACAATCAATAAAACAAATTGGTCAGTGTTCATCAAGTCTCGAGGAGCCACATGTGCATTTGGACTGGAAATTATTTACTTTCACTTCATTAACTTCGTCCAACATGTAGCTCTCTTTTAAGTTAATTTGAATATAATATCAGGGGTCACTATCACATATTGTCCGAGCACAGCCAAGAAAATCAAACACGTTCAAAAGCATGATCAGCATTAGAAATATCCCTTGTTTGAATGATTTTTGTGCCTTAACACTCAAAGGCACTGGACCTCATTCAGTTTAACAGACAAGGAAAAGGACAAAAGCACAAGGCGCTAACCTATTGACACGTGCTTTACCTTGAGCCCAAAGGAGAAGGATTGTGGTACACTCCATGCACTTTCCATGCAGACTCATCCTTTTTGAGATGTTGTGCAGTACTGACAATATGGCACGGTCACATTTATCACTCTTAAATAACATCTTAAAAGAGAGAATGATTTTTTTCCATCCTTCAAGTACGAACCCCAACCAGAAACTGTTACGCCTATCGTGTTGGCTTCTACATGAGCAACTTATTTTTCCCTCGTGCTGAATCACATAAATCAAAACAAAAAAAAAACAACATTACAATTCTAAACAAAAAACAGGACAGAGGCTCATTTCTTCCTGTTCTCCAATGCAAAATGTTAACAACAAAAACTGCAATTTTACAACACAATTGACAACATCTAAAGCCAAAAAAAAAAAAAAAAAAAAGAAGTCACCCACTTCGTGACATCATGTCCTCGAGTCTATTTCTGTCAGTATAGAGTCAGTGTCTCGCCATTCGAGAGAACACAAAGACAGTGCAAGAGTGTGTATCAAAGAGACCACTGTTCCTGGCTTGGCACTTGGCAAGTATAGTACAGTTACCAAGAGATGACTTGGTAAACGCCCCCTTTAAAAGAGCGGGTCAGGCTTGCCTCCTTGTGAGTCAGTCATACCAAATAGTGGGTGACGATATCCACTTCGAGGTGAGGTACCATATATATATATTTTTTTTGCAATAAATGTTCATTTCTGATTTTATATATATATATATATATATATATATATATATATATATATATATATATATATATATATATATATATATATGTATATGTTGATTTCTCTCCCTTCTCTTCGTGGCCACTGATGAACCTAAAAAAAAGAATTCACATTAATCCTGAAAATCACATTTGGCAAGCAAAAAAAAAAAAATTTAGTTTTCAAAATTTTCATTTTCCCTTTTCAGCAAAGGGTTAAAGTGCAACTCGGCTAAACATTCTAGGCTATATAGTACTCCACTTCTAAAATGGCTCCTGCTCTGAACTAAAAGCTCTATTTGACGATGCCAATCAAGCGTTTGGATGAAGAAAAGCAGAAAAAAAAAAATCCTTTCAAACACATACCAGCCAGCTTTCATACCCACCCACCCCCACTGCCAGTCTTTTCTTTCTTCCTCCATTAAGTTTCGGTCCTATTCAAGCTACTAGGTACCAGGGCACCATTATCTCTGCCTTGTTCCTCTCTTTTCGCCAGTCTTTGAGTTTGCTTTATTATCCCCCCTCCATTTTCCCACTCCTTCTGTCTCTGTTTAACAAAGACCCAGAGGGGGGTTTGGCCCAGCTGCCCCAAATGTCAGTCAGATACTGTAGTGAGCATACCAAAAAAAAAAAAATCCCCCACCCATCCACACACTTTCACCTTCATTAGTCCCAGCTGAGGCTTTCCTTGAACAAATGCACATCCATGCACACACAAATTTCAAAAACAAGAGGATGAGCTATTTGGGAATGTATGAATATTTTAAATTGTGTTAGTATGTGTGTGTTTGTAACGCCATGTGTTAGTGTGTTTTCTGTCCCTGATGCTGCTGGTCTGGGTAGAGGACTTTCTCATGATAATTAGGGGATTAGTTGCGGGGGGCAGGAGTGTGTATGGACACAGATGCGGTACCGAGGTTCCTCAGAGCAAATGTGCGCACCCGTTTTTGTCACGACGACAACGTTCTGCTGCCTCACAACCCCAAGTGTCTTCATCTGCTTCCTGTAGCTCGCTGAACTTCCAACTAGTTGATGTCGCTTCAGCTTTTAACTCCCACCCTCCTGCGGTGGGCAGTGTCCCACTCTCATGCGCAGTGTGCCAGTTTTGTGGAGGTGCCAAAGCTGGACAAATTCCTCAGGCATAGCGTGGAACCATTTATAGGGCAGGATGTTGTCGTAGTAATGGTGGCTGACCGGCTGCTCGTCCAAGCCGACTGAAAACGGCCAGAAGCCGTAGGCTATAACTTCCTCGCACAGCCCCAAGGCCAAGCTGACCAGGAAGAGCCCAGTGGAGAGGCGCTTGGCATGCACGCCGCGGGTTTTCCAGAACTTTCCCACCGTGCGCAGAAATTCAGGGTTGGCAAAGAGCATGGTGAGGTTGGAAGAGGTGTCTGCCAGGGCGTAGTATGCACGCAGCGAGGGGTCGGTGCCAGGCTTCATGGAGAAGGCTGGCATGTAGATGTAGCTGGAGCCGTAGACCTTCATATTGTCCACAAAAGATTTTCTTGACCAGAGAAGGTTCTGAAATCTGAGAGTGATAAAGGAACAGAGTTATTCTATGTTGACTGGTTGACTCATCTGCTCTCGCTTCCTTAGTTTTTCCGCTCTAGAAAGGAAACAACTTTCCTGTGATGTCATGTGAACGGGACACAGTGGGTCATCACTATATGGACAGATCTTGACACTTATTATTGTATCTCTCAGAACATAAGAGCAATATCTAGCAGCAAATCTAACTACATGGCAATTTAAATTTATCTAACCACAATAAAAATCTATTTTGGCTCACTATGTAACATGACTCTAGTAAATTACTTCAGTCGTTTGTCATTAAGCTGTAAGCCTAATGGCACGATTATTATTTCATCATTATTTTATGTCCTTATTGGATTAGCCTTGTGCCTACAGCAAGTTGACTGAATAAAAACTCATTAAATCCGATAAATCACAATTATTCAAATTGAGGACTTTCTTCAGTCAGGTTGATAACTTCATAAAATATGACGACGGACATTCAAAGTTTCATTCGAAAACCTCCATAGAAGCTTCGCATGTAAAACGATGACATTCAGCCCGAGTGAGTTATCAGTATGTCTGCAGAAGTGCTGAATGTGCAGTGTTAATTTCCACTTCGACTCCGATGATCAAAAAACAAGCTGATCACCTTTTCTCGATGATGCTGGGATTGGCTGTAACCAGATGTGTTCTGGTTCCCACGTCCTCCACGTATTCCTTCGAAATCGGTGGAAGGTTGCACCTAAATGAACAAAAGACACCATATATTTAACATTTCACATACTCTCTATGTACACACACAGCTACTGTGTTTACCTCTTCATGATTTGATTATGATAGCGATGTGGTGTTGTGCGTGTGCTTGTAGCGGAAACGACATGTCAACGATCATTAATTACTTGGAATGGGAGCTAATGCTTATGCGACAGGCAAGCGACACTGTCCCTCTGTAAATACACCCTGCATATCATCCTAAACAAGCGAGATACTGCAAGCCATACATATTTTATCACTGTCACACACACTGTTTTTGTGACTGCTGAAGCATGTCATTGCGTTCCTCATGGTGTATCAGCACTGCTTAGCTTGAAGTTTGATAGGTTCATACTTTAGTTCCGATTAGAGTCACTGTTGTCTCATAATAATAATAATAAATCTTATTTAAAAGCACTTTTCTAGGTACTCAAAGACACTTTACATAAAAAGAACATCAAATCAGCAAAACAATATGAAATAGTCCACTAAAAACACATTAGACTGAGCTAAACATTAAAAGCAATTTTAAAAAGGTGTGTTTTTGTTAGAGATTTGAAGGTGGGCAAGTCAGTACAGTCACGGATGTGTTTGGGGAGAGAGTTCCAGAGGGAGGGGGCAGCTGCAGAGAAGGCTCTGTCGCCCCAGGTTCGGTGCTTGGTCCTGAGTGGTGGAATCAGAAGGTTTGCATCAGACGAACGGAGGCTTTGGGATGGATTGTGGTGATGAAACAAGTCAGTGAGGTAGGAAGGGGCCTGGTTATGGAGGGCTTCGTGTGTGAGGAGGATTTTGAACTGAATACGCTGTGGAACTGGGAGCCAGTAGAGTGCGGGTGTGGGTGAGCAGACATGCAGCGGAGTTTTGGATGTACTGTAGTTTATTTAAAGTTTTGGATGGTGTGCCGTAGAGGATGCTGTTGTAGTAGTCAATTCTGGAAGTGATGAAGGCGTGGATGAAGGTTTCAGCAGCAGAGAAGGAGAGTGATGGGCGGAGTCGGGCAATGTTCTTGAGCTGAAAGAAGGCAGTTCTGGTGGTTTGGTTTGTGTGATGTTCAAAGGAGAGGTTATTGTCAAAGATGACACAGAGGTTGCGACTGTGGGGGGATGGAGACAGGGTGGAGTTGGAGGTGGAAACTGTGGTCTGATTTGTCACAGTTATCTTTTGGCTCACTTCCTGACTGTCTGCTGTCTTACTGAAACAGACTCAACTTTATTAGTGTTGACCCCACTGACTCCAGAACAGACTTCTGTATTACCAGATAGGTTGGGACTCATTGGACTCACATAGCATTTATTGGGTCAAGCTACCCAAAATCCATGCATCCCTCCATCAGTTATCCCGTTGCATGGGCTGGAGGTGAGGAGTACACTTTGGACATGTCACTATTTGGGAAATTTAGATCTTTCCAATTAATTAAGTCTTTGAACTGGAACCCAGAACACCTGAAATAAACCCAAGTAGATCTATGAGGAAAGGGTTGAATTTAAACCCTTGACCATGAGACCACTGAACTATCTGAGTCCATCCAAGTCAAAGTGCTAATTTTAGGACTGAAGTTGCAGGACATGCATTCAAGTGCACATTTGAAGACAAACTTTTTCATATTCAGTCTTTGCGGTATACTGCAGTTTATTGCTTATTTGCATTCTGCTAATCAGCAGTTTACTGTAATGACAATAAGAGGCCAGGACTGTCAGCAACCAATAGGTGCACTCTCTCCAGCACCATCAGGAAGGAGGCGACTGGTTGCACAGGAGTAAACATGGAAGGGAATCCACAAGGTATTGGTTCTGCTGGACTGTAGAAATTTGTGGAGTTGTGGAGTGGACGAGAATGTCTCGCAGCCCTTGAAATGCACACACAACGGCAGCTGTAGCCGAAAGCTGCTTTTGTTTTTGTGCTCCAGTGTTCAAAAATAGTCCAGTTGCAGTCTTGTAAACAGTGACCCTACGAGATCCTCAGTCTTAAACACTCCATGACTTTTGACATACTGTCTTTAGATGTGGGCGTGTCAGAATTTAGTCTTTAAGTTTCCTAGTGTCTGGCAGGAATTATGAACATTGGCAGCAGCATCACTGCTGCCAAACTGGGAACAAAGAATCTGTTTAAGGGCATGAACTGGCAAGTCACAAGAAACAGTAGAGAGAAAAAAGGCTTCCCAAGTGATAGTGATAATACTCAATCGACTAATATGTGCGCAAAACACAGAGAAAAGGCTCGGATCAGCAGCTACTCTGCCCTAGAATACATAGAGGAAGTGGGGGAGTGGAGGATGTCGGCAAGGGTGACATCCATCATGAACAACACCTCTGACCCCCTGCATGACTGTAAGTAGCTCCCTCTGCAACAGACTGATACTCCTCCATCAAAACCGACATAAATTCATCTCTTTGACTACTTTAAGGTAGAAAAACCCAGTCACCTCACGCTTGTTTCAAGGAGTACTTCTTTTATTTGGCACCACCAGATGGTTTCATTCTGCTTTATGCCTTTCTGCTCCTCTCCTCTTCCTCCCCTCAGCTTAGTCTACTCCGATATTGCTTACTCTGGTCTAACCTCCTTTCTCTCTTGGCCTCGGTGTGGCCCATTTTTCTGTGTCTGTCTTTCTCTCTTGGCCACAGTCAACATCAGCTCTCATTATTGCTGATGGCTGATGGTGTTCAGCTGTTGTCTTGGGCCTGGCTGATTCACATTTAGAGAAGCATATATATATATATATATATATATATATATATATATGTATATATATATGCATCCAGAGTCCCTTGTTTCTCACCGCATGATGAAGTCGGCCTGGTCAATGTCCTGTCCACATTTGCTGTGCCGAGAATGCCACCGTTGCCCACCACCGCACACTTCTTCAGGGGCAGCTGCAGAGGGTTGTCCTGGGCAGAAGGAAACATGCAGCTCTGTTAGTGTACACACAGACATAAAACACACAAAGCCACTTACACACATGCACAAAAACAAATATAAATTTTCTCTCAACTCAGATCCCACAATTGGGGCAGGTGCATGAATCACCCTGTGTTCAGCAAAGCGCAGGACCTCGGCGTACTGTTAATTTCCCTTCACAGCCTCGTGTGCTGACAGACGAAGCTGCAAAAGCAAGTCGAGGTCATACAGCTTATGAATCAGGTTTCATTTCTGCTTCATTTAAAAATACCAAGCAGACACAGACAAATCAGAAAAGAAAGAGGATATACATTTTTCCTCATGCCTGGAAAAATGAAAAATGAACTCTGCAGACTGGATTAGACCTAACTAACTGAATCTAACCACATTATTTCTCTTTGAAAGCAAATGTCAGCGAAGGAAACAAACAAATCAAAAAATGTCATGTCTTCTCTGACCCTTCCATTTTAATTAAATCTGTGCCCTGGTAAATGTATTTTCTACTGTGTCTGTGTTTGGTCCCTTCAGGGTTTCTTTTTTTTATTAAATCATGTGTCAGATGAACACCTTTATATCACATATGATGTTTCAAATGTGTTCATTTAAACTGGATATTATTTAACTATTAACTATATAAAAGTCTAGGCTACCTATTTCAACTGTTGATACATTACTTCTAGCTAACTATTTCATCCATTAACTCGAGTTACTTCAACCATCCAGCCAAAACTTTTATCTAACTATCTGAACAATTCATCTTTTACTTTTAGCTAGCTCTTTCATCCATTTATCCATTACTTTGAACTATTTTAACCCTTCATCCCTTCAATTCTTTTTATACTTTTCTAACTATATATCCATTAGTTTTAGCTTGCTGAGACATCTGCTTGGTGGCTAGCTGGTTTTCGGTGATCGGAAAACTATTTTTTAAATCACTTTATATTTTTTCTAATTAGTTGAACTACTCCACAATATTTCCACACACACACCCTCACTGCACCCTGCAAAAGTACCCCTTACGGTACAAGTACCTCTGGTTTGAAATCACTGCCCTATCATCATCTAAATTAAAGCCTGGTATAGCACAGTATTAAATCTGTTACTGAGAACACTGAAATACTGCGCTTCATGAAACAAGAGCCAAAAATGTCCTTTCTCTTTGCTTCGGCTGCATGTAAGTCGGAGGCATGGATTAAGCGAGATGGTGGAAACAATTGTGCTCATTATTCCCCTTAGAGTGCACACACTTGAGAATACACACACACACACACACACACACACACACATATACACACACCTCTCCTTGCCCCTGGGTCTCTTTTAGACCATGACAGGGAGTTGAGTCAGAGGACAATACCCTGTTAACAGCACATCAAGCAGGGGAGGGGAACCAGCAAGCTGGGCTAAAACTTGAGAGGGGGACACTTATTACAGTAGCGTGTGGTTCAGCTATTTATGGACAGTTTTACATCGTTAATGTAATGAACAGCAGCAAACCAGGAAACAGGAACTAGCTTTAACATACATATGTATGAGTATCAGTTTCATAATATGAAACAAAAGCGAGTCTGGCTGCCTTGTCTTGAGGTTTAGGAATGAACATACTGTGTCAGACTTTACAGAATTTCAGATTAAAGTGTGAAAAGATGCTAAAATTTGTTATTTATTTAGAGTATAACTTTTATCCCGGCCAATTCAGTGACCAACAGAAGAAGAAGAGCTCCTGTGAATCTCCTGTACAGTCCAGTAAACTGTGTGTATGTTCTGTTTGAGCCATTGAACTAACTAGCAATTAACTATCAAAGCCCTAATTGGCACATTCCCTGGCAGATGCTCAGATACTGTAGCCGTTGCCAGCTTGTAGTGAGGCTGGTTGTCTGTTTTCAGACCTGCAATCACACAACTGGTAGTTGAGGAGGCAGAGAATATGAATGTGTGAGCTTGTGCTACGTCCATCCCACCTAACTACCAGTTATCGTCCTTCTGGGAAACACATATAACCATACATACAGAAACCACACTACTAGAAATAGGTCACGCAAACGTTATAACGCAGCCAAGCAAAAAGTTGTACATTGCAGCGGGGTGTCACCACAACCTGGAGTCTGGAGCTACGTCCCAGCGACACGGAGGAGTGATGGATGGAACATAAAGAAACCCATCACAGTGTAATGATTATCTAAAATCGTTGTGGGATGTGGGTTGCGCCCATGAAAAACTTGCAAAATCTTCTCTGACAATGCCGAACAGCTTTTCTTTGCTGTTGACTCTTGACGATGTTGTTTGGTGGATTGGATCAGTGAAGTCTGAAGATATAAGACAACAGCCTGGCACCTCCTACTCATGCTGGTCACACACTGCTCTGGGATGGCAAGTCAGCCAACATGGTTGTGTTGGTCAGTCTGGCATGAACAGCACGCCCAAGCTGATCCCACAAGTGTTCATTGGGGTTGAGGTCAGGACTGATGGCAGGCCATTCCATCCTCTCCACTCCCAAATTCTGGAGGTAGTCTCTGATAAACCCTGCTCTGTGAGGGCGAGCATTGTCATACTGGAGGTTAGAGTTTGGTCCCAGACTGTGGAGATATGGGCTTGCTACTGGTTGCAAAATTTCATCTCCATATCTCTCTGCTTTGAGATAACTGAGATTTGCCATGAGATAACTTTGGTGGCAGTGGTGGCAGATATCACATTGGTGGATACAGTATCTATGGGTTTGTCAATAAAATCCCCCCCAAAATATCAAATATTTCAATATTGAAAATGATTTGCCATTGTTGCTTGAAAATTAATTATTGATCAAAATATTAGCAGATTCGTTTTTCTTGATAGACTAATCAATGAATGAACTTATTATGTCAGATGAGCCAATGTATTCTGAATTCTGAGCACACACACCAACGCTGTGGTTCAGCTCTTCATATTCTCATTTATTTTTGCTCACCTCCCCCCAACCATCGCCAACCAACGAGTGTACACGGCTCACGCCTGCAAATTAGGGTCAGACATCCATCGCGTTTACCAAGCCAGGATATTAAAGTGCAGATCCGCGACACCGCTAATAGGAATCCAATCTTCATTATTAGTGAGACGCACCCCCCCCTCCCCCCGGATACAAAAACCACAGCAACAGCACTTACAGGAGAATTTCTCATTTTGTCCTGTTTCCAGGCACAAACACCCTCATCCACATGCGCACACACACACACCCACACAGGCATGGAACCATGTAAAAATAGCCCTTATCTGCATACATATACACATGCACAGAGGCATAAATACACACTGCAGGTCCATTCTTGGACTGTGCTACATTATCGACATGGGAACAGTCTTTCAGTTTTGCTATAACTCGAAAGCAGACGTGGAAAAAGACAACCTCTTGAGTGATTTCATGGAAAAAGTAATACACATGATACAGAAACACTTGATTTGTCTGCATCTGCACTCCTCTAACTATCCCATGTCCTGTCTCTATGGAAACCTTAATATGATGGTCCTAAAGCATCTTAAAGAAAAAGCGATGCAAACATTATAACTCAGCCAAGCAAAGAGTTGTACATTGGAGTGACCTTGCGTACGGTGACAGGAATCTGGAGCTACATCCCAGCGATACGAAGGAGTGATGGATGGAACATAAAGAGACCCATCACAGTGTAATGACTACCTAACGTCACTCAAGAGCAAAACAAAGCCCGGTCAACCTCTGTGTGAGCAAGGAAAGGACAGTGATGTTGAGATATCCATCACCTGAAATTAATGTTGATCCATAAACCAGGACATTGCTTCTGGGAACACACACTGTTGTTGAGGTTGGAAATAATATTTTCTGTAAATAATATTATAAAGACTACGGTGCTGATCAAGCGGCAACCTCCGGGCCAGAAGCTGCAGTTCCTCAAATGGCCACTTGATATTGGCTACAGAACAAGTCAATCTCCATTAGACCCCATTTTAGAATGTCCAGTGTGTAGGATTTAGTGGCATCTAGTAGCGAAGTTGCAGATTGCAACCTCCTGAACACCCCTCACATCATTGCTCCCCTTCTAAGCTAGTAGGAGAACCTAAAGTGGGTACAAAACTCGTGAAATACATGACAGGGGTTATCTAGAGTTTGTGTTTGGTTTGTCCGTTATGGGCTACTGTAGAAACATGGTAGACTCCGTTCCCTCTGTAAATATAAATGGCTTATGGACATAAATTCTTATTTTCAGGTGCTTATACACAAATAAAAACCTATAAAAACCTATAACTAGAATATTCCATATTTAGCCAATGAATTCCCATAAATCTTACACACCGGACCTTTAAAATGTCCAACTTTAGCAGAAATAAACATGTTTACCTCCTGGTACAAAAAACTGTTCTGGTCTTTGTAGCCAATTTCCTCGTTCATGACTACTGTACAACTATCGCATGTCCTGTCTCTATGGAAACCTTAATTTAATGATCCTAAGACGACTTGAAGAAAAAGCGAAAGTCACATAGATACACTCTAAAAGTGAAAGAGGAATATGCAACATCTGACATGCTTTCATTTAACCAACGTCTGCAGCATATTTTTAGGCGTCTTGTTGCTCTAAAAGACCCTTCCTCTCACATCACATCCTAATATGGACTCCCCTCACACTGCAGAACACTACACCAGTAATCCTCCCTCCTTCAAAGGGGGGAGTCTTCCTGCTACACACTGCCTCCCTCCCAACCTCCCTGCTTCCATTATGGATCAATATTCATCCACGTTAAAACCCAACACAACAGGGAGCGAACCGGAAAAAAAAGATCTGATTTCATCATATGGTCTTAGTTAGTTTTCAAAAACACAGCGGCATGTCTTAAAGTCATGGAGAAGTCTTGTGGCTCTCTGGGGAAAAAAAACAAATCCAGCCCAAAGCGGTAAACTAAAAGGTTCACATCTCGTCACTGTAATGTTATTTAACACCTCTTGTACCACAGCTTCTTCTACATACCTGTACAAACAGTGGGTACGTCTCATTGTTGACGGTGTGCGAGTGGTAGAACTCGCCATCGTACCACAGGACCTTGCCCATCGGCGAGTTCTCCTTGGTCACTGCGAACATCCTCCGTGGATCGCAGCACTCTGTCAGCAGCTTCCTGTGCAGGGAGTTTGACATGAATTAGATTCAGCCATAATAACTGCTTAATTATTTGCCAAGAGACAGCCAGAACAAGACGTGTATTAATAAGACAGATGACTGAGAAAGATGACGTGCTGCACATCATATTTTCAAGTTATATATGACTGCAGTTTCGGGCTCATTGGACCAAACAAAAGTCTTTTAAAGCTCTGTGGCGTTGAAACGTCAAATCACATCCTGCTCTGCAGGTGTCACCTTCCCTCTCATGATCCTAATCGGCTTTGCCTCGGAGAATTGTCTGCGCACATTCTCAAGTGAATAAGATTTAAATAAGGCTGACACAGTGTAGCTAACATGCCCCGTTGATCCGGTGTGCCTTGAAACCCCCCGCCCAAAAAAAAACAGTGTCACTGTGCAAATGAGAGACCCACACCCTTATTCTCTGTTGCACTGACAACTGTACACACTGTTATTGTCACTTTCAATGTCTACAGCCTAATTTAATTATATATAGTGTATATTTGTAGTTCTGTTTTCTTAATTCTATAAAATTTTATTTAATTTTTACTTTTATATAGTTTTCTATTTTTTTTAATCTAATTTCATAGCACATATTTAACCTCTTAGCACAGGTTTAATTCAAATGCAGATTTAGCTCATAGGTTAACTTAAATGTATGTTTACCATAGTATAGGTTAATGCTTACTGTGTGTTTACTGTCACATGCTGCTACTGGATGCTTTAAGTATCTATCTATCTATCTATAGAGTGTTTACGTACCTTATGTGGTCTTATTGTAATATTCTGGTAGGAAAGGTTTGACAAATTCAAATATTTTTGGAGCATTTTATCCAATATTTACACTAATAATCTTTTGGTTATCGTTTGCAATCTCATCATAATGGCATGATACCCATATGTTCAGACAAAGGAGGTCACAGAGACAATGTGTTCTCGCTGTTTGTTGCTTGATAGGACTTATTAAACATGATGTTCATTGTTTGATTTGCTCTACAGTGAATGCGTGTCGAAAAAATCAAACAAAAGGAGAGTCTCTTTGAGGACCCACACGAACACACTTATGGACTTAGCCGGGGTCAGAGGGCCGCGCTTTGGGAAACCAATGCACAGAAATCTGAGTCCTGACACGAACCTGTATAAATCGATGCCCGTCTGGTTCTTCTGCCACACTTCTCCCTGCCTCAGCACCTCTTCCACTATTTCCTTATCGCGGGGGAGTCTGTAGCCGGGGTAAATGTAAAACCAGCAGAGCACCAGCACGCACAGAGCGGCCCACACCGACAACTTGCAGCGGTAGCATCGCACCATCATCTTTCCTTCCTCTTGTCTGTTGCACGGCTCAAAACACCCACTGCATGCACATCAATACAGGTGCAATAGATTCAAATCTGTGCTCTCCGTCTGCTGCGAATCCCCGTCTCATCCCGCAGACGGGGTGGAGTATGAATGGAGGTTTTGTAAGGTAGTCCGTTACCGGGTTGTTTGTCTCAAGCATCTGTCAGGAAATTGTTTTTTTTCTGGCTCTGTTGGAGAAAAGCAGAAAGGTCTGTCCCTGCAGGAGCAGCAGCAGCTCACACTAGGTTGCGGTTTAGTGGTGCAGTGTGTCGAGCTCTGCAGGAATCCGCTGCTCTGCTTTCGGTGCATCACCACCATCATTACAGTCTGCAGATTGTGAGGAATCCTGCGGGGGGCCCCCCTTCCCCGCCCGGTGTCCCGATGTATCCCGATCTGAAAGGGGGTCACCGTGTGTCTTTTTTCTCCCGGGTCCTCTCCTCGGGCCCTCCGCCGTCCGCGTCCTGCTGCAGGCTCTGCGGTGTAAGTGACCCGGCCCAGTCCGATTCACACTCCCTCCACCTCCCCCTCTCTCTTCCCTCCTGTCAACACCCCCCTCCGCCTATAGACAAAGTGCTTCTTGTACTCTCCGAGCCCCGTCATGCTCCACGCAAGTAGCACGGGTCAGAGACGGAAGTTGTTCTTCAAAAGAAAATAAAAGCACCAAATCCTCCTCATCTTCCTGCCCTTTGCTTTACCGTTGCTACTCCTGTGAAGTTTTCCAGTGTAGCACAACACAATACTATTTACAACAATATCAATGGCAAACTTATGACTAAAAATTCACAATAACAATACTTTGCTGCTATATTTAGCGAGTGTTCAGACCCCTCTAGCGACACTTTTTTCTACAAAAGAGCAATTAGCAACAAATCTAGTGACTTTTTCTGATGTTATTGGAGACTTTTGGAGACTGAAAGCACGTATCGTCTTCTGAAACGTGCACAAAAAGTGTAGTTTGACCTTTCCTGGGCTACTGAAACATGGTGGTTCAACATGGCGGACCCCCTAAATTTTACACACTGGACCTTTTAATGTTCACATTTTCAAACAGTATGCTTCACTTAGTATCTAAAAGTTTAATGTTGTTTTGGAGTTGCTGGTGTGCAAACCTCACCAAATCAAATAAATAGCAGGACAGAGCTGCAATTTACAGGACAAGACAAGATGGATAATATATTGATTCCCAGAAGGAGAAATTCAATTTGAGCTGCATCATTTTATCAACTGGAATATTGTATTCCTTTGCATGATATACTGCTACTGAAATGTAGAACAAAGTTTTGGGTGGACAATGCTTGTGTGTGCGTAACTCATGTTTTTATTAAAACATATGAATGGCCTGTTAGTTTGAGGAGGATGAAAAGAAAACGTGGCATCTTGCAAAGTTACCGAAGCCTCTGAAGCTCCCATTAAAATACTTGTTCAACAATAATTGATTTAAATTTATGAAATAGAAGATACACAACTGTATGTGCTTACATATGCATGCTGTCTTTTAATGTGCAAGAACAGATGGGCCCTGAGTCCTTTAGTATCCTTTAGTTAGAAAAATATTAGAAAGTTAAAACAGTCTTATTTTTTATGCTGAGCCTGATGAATATCATTACTTTTAGTTTGTCATTTCAGCTGCATTGATACATTATTCTGAAATCCACTTTCACTTTTTAAAACTATTTGTTAAACATGAGTATTATTTTGAAAATCCCCGCTTCAATGCCATGTTTTCATCCACGCGGGCTTGACAGAGCAAAAAGGTGTCTGGCCCTCGCATGGTCTGTCCACGGTTTCCCGCTGTGATGTGACGCTGCTGCTGCTGCTGCTGCCCCCTGCTGGACAGAGTCTGCACTGAATGAAGCTGATTGACAGAGATGCTGCTGCAGATGTCGGGCACAGTGCCACACCTTAACTCCACACCGAAGTCACCTCATGATCTTATTTTTTAATCCAGACATGCTCTATCAGTCTTTGTTATAATAAGTGCGTCAGCAGACGCACATTCTGCTTTACAATATTCAATTATTTTGTACTTTATTCAGATTTTTCTGCACAGCAGCAGCTGTTGCAACAGCAGCAGCAGCAGTGCAATAATAAAGCTCTGCTGACATCTCGTGGACAAAGTCAGTGCTCAGACTTTATTGGTCAGTTCCCAGAAAAATAAAATCACATGGGTTGAGGCACACACACACACACACACACACACACACACACACACACACACACACACACAGGACATTTTTAGTAACTTGAACTTTTTAACTTGGCTGCCACTTGTGCTTTCTGTTTGAGTCTGCCTTTGTGTAAGAAGTTAGTGCCTTCACTGTTGCCTGTATGAGAAATGTCTTCACAAACAGTTTAAATTCTGACTTTTGTACAAGAACGTCATTGTTTTGAGAATATAGGCACCTCTTGGTGAGTGATTGAAAGACTTCACTTTAGAGTTTTTAGCCTTTTTTCAGTCCAGCTCCCCTTTTTGGGTGGTCAGCTCCCCGCTTACCCTTTTGCTGTGTGGGTAAACTGAGAAATGTTGGCTGCTCGGGGCACCCGCTGCACCCTGTTGGGAATCTTCAGTGGCAGCGTCAAGGTTACGCCAGCGGGCAGAGGGATGCCATGGTAGGTCATTTGGCTGCTTTAATGTGTCAGCTGCTCTCTGGGCCCTGTGTCTCGGCTGCCACTATGGAAGTCTGTGCATATCCGAAAAGTGTGAGGAGACAAGAAGGGCTGCAGAGAAAGATGCATCTTGTAAACGAAAATAAAAATATATATATTTATTAGAGATTTTATTTATCAGATATAAGGAACAATACATAGCTGTGGTGAAACTGCAGTTTTAAAAAAATACAGTGAAAGGGCAGTTATAAGTAATATGAGCAGCATCAATAGTAAATAAAAATGTAGTAGAAGTAGCATGAAATGGAAATACTCAAGTAAAAGTAGAAGGTAAAAGTGAAGGCAGTTTGTCCATTCTGGGCTACTGTAGAAACATGGTGGTTCAACATGGCTGACTCCATGGAAGAGGACCTGTCAAAGGCTCATTCTAAGGTAACAGAAATACAACGATCATTATTTTTTAGGTGATTATACACTTATTATACACTCACATTTCATTCAATTTATTGTTTATTATTTATAATAGAGCCTCCTTAAATGTCACACACTGGACCTTTAAGTAAAAGCAGAAATACCACAATGTAAGTAAAGTAAGTAAAAATCCATTCAAGATTACACAAGTAATAGCACTGTATCCTCTGTAAAATACACTTAAAGTATGAAATGTAAAAGCCCAGAGTGGTCTATCATTATATATTAATAATATCACTACAATCAATGCAGTAAAAGTACAGCCTTTGCCTGTAAAATGGTAATCGAGTACCTGTATGAAGCAAAAAAACACCTCAAAATGACACCTTTGTGCTGTACTTGAATAAATGTACTCACCACTGAGTATACAAATGTGAAAACTCCTTTTATATAATATGCTTGAACTTTGTCTGGGTCATGTTACATAAAAAAAACAAAACAAGTGATAACACATACCGCAGAGTCAACAAGCTCCTCTTGGCTGAGCCAGCTGGGTTATGATGATGGGTTCAGGTGGATTTATAAAGCAGGCAACTGACAAAACAAATAACACTACAAAGGGCAGGTGTGGATGGACTCAAATCCCCGAGGATTACCCATCAACAGCCCGCCTCAGATAATTACACGTCAGTAGCTGATGTTCATTTTTCTTTCTTTCCATCCTAAAAAAGGTTCAAAATGAGTTTCATTTTGTTCAGATGTCCAAGTGCTTAGATTTACAACCACATATGGAGAACTGTGAGGAGACACACTGAGCTGTCACCTCCCTATTTATGAAAGCAGCGACAGTAGAAAGTGCATTACAAGCGCTTCCCTGATACCAAGGCCTCCCTGTTTTTTTTTCTTTTTGTGTGTCTGTGTGGAGACAGGAGGGAGTTGGGTTGCATCAGAAATAGCGCTCCCACCTGCTGAGGATCACTGAAAGGAAAAAAAAAAATGATGACAGAACATTTGTTGTCCCCCGCGTCTTCCTCCTTTTTATTGCCTCTCATTGCTCACTGAGGTATTCTCTCTTCAGCTTCTGTTCCCCTTCTGTTGTATTAGAAACCGACACCAGATGGTGCCTGACACTGTGGCGCTAATTTAACAAGAACTTTGAGGGGATATGTCAAAAGAGATTATATATCTGCTAGAATACGCTGAAAATTTTAGTTTGATAACACCTTTTATGAGATGTACGTTTGTTTTCACACATAAAATTTGTGCATTTATTTATTTTGATGATAGTTAAATTAATAAAACGGATAACGGATGTTGAATGTCAACAGAAAAACATGAAAATGTGCATTTGTTTTGCTATATTTTCCAAATGTATGTTCATATACAGGCATACAGATATTTGTGGCAGATATATATATATATATATATATATATACTGTATTTGTAACACAGCAGCTTTTTTGAATAGAGTAAGGATGTTTTATTGCTTATAAATGTAACTTTCAGTCATACTTCAAAGGTTTGGTCCATTTATCTGCAGTGGCATCATGTAGACAGTTTGGGATTTAATTGTTCAGTTAAAATTAAATTTATTAAAGGTTTTTACACACAGTTCTGCCAGTATATGACAGAAACACACATGCACTGCTCCAGCACAGCATTAGCAGAATATTCCAGGATTCACATGAAGCTCCATGTAAGATTTTAGGAAGCGCAATTTATTGAAGTGGCACAGCAGCAGTATCTTTAAATATTAAAATATTTTTCATGTGGCATGAAGATCTAATAGCAATGCGCCTTCAGTGCTTCCGACACATCAAACAGGTAAGTGAAATCATTTAAAGTCTGTGTAAAGGAAGAATAAATGTGTGTTCTGAGTTTGAGAAGAAAGTGTTATATCGACTAGTTTATGAAATTATTGCTTTGAAATTGCTGCTTGACTGCTCCCGCGAGTTTGTGTGGCTTCAGCGCATTCATCAGACACCCACCACAGCCCTGGAGCTGCGAATACTGCTCATTTTTACCTGATTTTGCCACCTAGTTTCATAAACTTGTTTTGGCTGGGTGGTTAATAACACTTTCTTCTTTGGTCTAACAAACTCAGAACACATATTTATTCTTACTTTACACACTGTCACTAGTGGGGAAATTAGCTATAGAGACCAAAAAGTTGTCTGTACCAGGCCATGTTTACAACATGTTTATTTCTGCTGTGAAGTTGGGCATTTTAATATGGGGACTTATGGAGATTGACTCACTTCTGCAGCCTGTCTCAAGTGGCCGCTTGAGGAATTACAGTTTTTAGCACTTCTGCATTGGCTCCATTTCCTAGCACCGAAGTTCCGCTGGAAATACCATATATGGGCATAGAACCTTCCTGTTCCAGAAGTGGAATTCTGGAGTTCTGCTCCACTGTCACACGTACATGAAAGGAGCAGAATCTACATCCACCTCATTACTTCAGTTATGGGAAGATCGTCGGTTGGATCCCCCGCAGGCTGCGTGCAAAGCGTCCTTGGGCAAAATAGGGAACCCCGAATTTCTCCTTGAAGGCTAAATCATCAAATGTGTAAGTGCACGTGTGTGAATGTGCGTGTGTGAATGTGTTAGTTACTTTCTGATCAGCTGTAAGGACTTTGCATGGCAGCCTCTAGCGTGCTTTAAAGTGGTCAACACTTCTGCACCAGAAGAAACAGAAGAAGAAGAAGAACAGAAGAACATACTCTCTACGAGGGAACCCCTCATCTCCTTAATTTTATGTATTTTTATTGATTTGCATTTATGATTAGGAAAAAAGCAGTCATTTTTTATAAATGATTGCTTTTTGCCTCTAAAGTTCTTTAAGTAGTCAGTTTCTCTGCAGAAGAAGAAACAGAATCATCATATTTTCTATGAGGAAACCCCTCATCTTTTTATTTTTTTGACTGGACTACTGACCAGACCAATACCCCTATAAAAAGTGTTTAAGTTTGTTGGTTTGGCAAAGTATGGAAGCATGGGGCATGTAAACCTCAGCTCGGCTTTGTCAGACACCTCTGTAACAACAAACAAAAAAAAACACTTATTATAGGGTGGGGACAGCACGGGGGCAAAGAGTCTTCCTCACAGACAAGGTCTGAAGAGTCGGGTTGTGACTCTCTTGTCTTCTCTGTCAGGAGTGACTAGTTCCCCGTGTTGCCGTGGGTTTTCTCCGGGTTCTCCGGTTTCCTCCCACACTCAAAAAAATTTGGCTAATATGGCTTTACTACACATCTGCACTTAGGCAGAGGTGTAGATACTGAATTTGAATAAATGATAAAGGTTAAATGTAATTAATGGTTGCGCATCTCTTTTGTATTTAAGATCAGAGTGAGAACACTTTGAGAAAGGTTTGTTAAGTTGAGGGTAAAAGAGTCAGCTGGTCTCCAGCAAGTTTCAACAGTTCAACTCCTGTTGCAGACAAATCGTCTCCTCCATTTTCACTCGTCACTCTTCCTAAAGTTTTTAATCTCTGAGAAGCCCTCACAACTCACTGAGAACAATGGTTTAGCAAAAACCTGCTTCATGTGACTCTTCCGAAGATGTCCTTGTTGCTAATGCTCGGTTTACCAAAAACACCTTAGCACTTGCATCACCTTTATTCCAGTATAAGCCAGTGGAAAGAAGAGAAACTTGATGCTCAGGGGTTAAGTGATTTGTAACAAGTGTCAAGAGCTCAGGCAGAGATTAGCATGCATGCTCAGAAATCTTGATAAAGTCAGGCCAAGGAATTGTTGACAGCAGACAAAACAGCCATGTAAACAGGACAAAGATGAGGTGAGCGGGTCAGAACAGAACACAACGCTGTTTAATGAACAAATTAATTAATATAACACACTTTATCTGACCATCACATCAAAACAAGAACTCTGTGAGGTTGTACAGCAGTGCTTTAAGCCAACATGCTCACAATGCTAGCATGCTAATGTTTGGCAGGTTTCCCGTATTCGCCATCATATTTTAGCACATGAGCATGCTAATATTTGCACAAAGTACAGATAAGGCTACCGGTAATATAATTCGTTTAGCAGATATCTGGTCATAAAAATATAGAATTTAAGGCAACATTGTGTAACTTCTCAACCATAAAAAAACAGATTTTCAATCACTTTGTGCTCAAACCACCAACTGTTTCACTGATTTTGGTGAAACTGCATCAGTGAGTTCAGACCACTGGGGGTATTTGTATCATAAGCATTTGGAGCACCGCGAAGAGGAGGATTTTCAGGCCTAGGGCAGGAACGTTGATGGTGAACAGAGTCAGTGTTATGTCAGAACCGGAGCTGGGCTAGCGGGCAATGTAACCGGGCTCAGCAGCCTCAATGGGCATCATGACAGAGACAAAGAGACCCAAGAGGACATGACGGAGGAAGCTAAGAAGAGAACAAGAGAGAGTGACCAAGCAAGAAGCTGACACCTATTATGAGAGTTTCCTTGGGGGATGTGACATGAGGAATATTAAAACTGAAAGTCATAAATAAACCAAAGATAGAAAGAAACCAAAAAATCACTTTGTATCATGCATTCAGTTGTAACATGCTATTCCAGTATGTTGTATCTGCTTTGTTTAATTTAATTTATCATCAGCCAAGGGCTAAAAAAAACAACAAACCACGGGCAAATTGGCACCACATTTAACTTCAACAAGGCAGAACTACTTATGGCAGCAGATCATTCCTAAGGAAAAAAGAGAGTCAGAGGTTCTTTAATTGTCACTGTCAAATAAAACATTGTAGTTAGAATCATAGAGATAAACCTTCTGCACATCGTCCCCTTAAAGAGATTTATTTAAATGTACTTCTATTTATTAGTCGCCGCCAGGACATCTGCAGAGCATCAGTGATCGCAGCAATAAACAGATCGGGATAGAATAAAGAACCGTGTCTCATCTTTGTTCCATGTCTGTTTTAAATCTTCCTAATGAGACTGTTGAGACAATAAATTGTATGTCTTCACCGTAGCAGCTAATTTAAACCTGCTATTCCATCCACTCCCCTTCCGATGAACTCAGAGCCAATGTGGCAAAACTGGACCAACCTCTTGTTATTTTGGGGTGCTACATAATCCCGCCAAGCAGTATCTTTATCATAATAACTGTGATTAGAATAGATCAGATGTCATGGGAGCTAATTCCTGTTATTTAACCTTGATAATGTCACTCTGGGCTCCCCTCGGATAAATCAGACTGGTAATGACAAGAACAGTCCCTGCATGCCATTAACAGATACTTGATGACATGTTTGACTAAATACCCACAATCAGAAAGTCAGAAATAATTTCCTTCGATCTGATCTTGTGTGTTGCTGAATTCATGTTAGCACAGTTAAATGTAGCCTATAATGGGAGCGGGGCCTGACTTATTCTTAGAATATGATTGTGTGCTTTTGCTATGTGTGAATGCTCTGGGTGTGTATTGTACTCATCAAATGCATTATTAGTTAGCTATTTTAACTCTTGCCGCTGTTTCGGCTCATTATTCCTCGTACGCCAACTCATACATGTCTTAATTTAGATTACATGTTTAGTTTACCGTGCATGTTATTTGCTTTCTTTGTCCAAAAATAACAAAATCTATCTACCAGCAGCTCTACAGCTCATTGATTAGCATGCTATATATTGTTTGTGTGATCTAAAAAGTGTAAAAACAACAACTATCTCTGGGTTGGCAACTTCCTGGTGTCACTACTAGTTGCCAAGCAACTGGTCCTTGCCAGGAATAGTACCATAAAACTACAAATTCACATTTCAACATGTTCACAGGTGCTGCAGCTTGTGTTAGCATTAGAGAAAGCCAGGCTAGCTGTTTCCCCCTAGTTCCAGTCATTGTGCTAAGCTAAGATAAGCTAAGCTAAGCAGCTGCTGGCTCCAGCTACATATATACATATACTATATATATTCTTTCATGGCAAGAGAGGAAACATATATAATATTCCAAGATTTCATACTTTTCCTTTAAGTTGAAATCCTAAATGTGAAAAGATACAACAGTGCTAATATTTGTTAATATTCATATTCCTCCTACTGTTATAATATTGTTCAATAAGATTATTTAATGTAACACAAGGAGATATCAGGACAATACCATTAAGGTAATGCTCATGATTTATTATTACACTCCCCTGGTGTTGTCGCAGTGTCAGGGGAGGTGATATTTAATGCTTGGTCCAATGCCAATGCATTCTTGAGACCAGACGTTATATCTGCTGTCCACGCGCCACACTGCTCACATAAAAAGCTGCCCATTGTCTTTAGCAGCCGCTGTTTGACTCTGCAGACAACCATTCACAGGTAAAACAACCATTGTTTATTTGTGTGTTTTAAGTAGTTAAGGCAACTTTTAGTCAATTACCTGCATTTTAGTTAGTTTCTAGTTTTGTTTTGCTAAATTATTTGCCATTATCTTTTGTTCTGTTTTAGAAAGAGAAAAGATTCTTTGTCTGACCTTTAGTTGTTAGAACAATTCATTAAATTAACTTATTATACACAACAGGACAAGTCTTTTACGAGTCTCATAATGGTGTTTATCGAATTAACATGTAAAATATGTCAGTTTTAATGAGAGGATTTGTTTTGCTGTCAGGGGTTCTCTTTTTAGTCAGACAGAGAGATGTTTAACAAATCTGTTGAGGTGTCAGTCATACAACAGAAAACTAACAGAGGGGATGCTGAATATAGTGGAGGGAATTATTCTTGTCATGTCCTTGCTTTAATCCTCTTGTCAAAGGATACTGAGGACTGTTTGCTATGTGGCGCCTTGATGGGTCAAATTACATTGTGGTTCATTATGGTGACGTATAATCAACCTAAACTGTTCTAATACACACCTCTGTTTCTCTCATGTGTTTGTTTTGTGATTATAGTTGAAGTGAGGTAAGAAAATCCACCTTAATCCCTGAATGCTACCGTCATGGTTTATATTTGCGCAATTGCCCGCTCTTGATTACAGTAAAGCTGTGTTCACCCCTTACATAGATAAATCTGTTTTAATGCTCTTATATAACCTTAATTACGATTGACTATAGCATCATCACCCTCATTTGTCCCTGTTTGGGGTTTCAGGAGCCCAACAGACCCGGAGCCATGAATCCCAAAGGGGATAAGGTGAGACCGCTATATTCCACAGTGTAAATCCTCCATGCATGGAGAGGGGACACATTGTCCTTATGCATACGGCAAAGATCTGGCAGTGGTTATCTGTCAGAGTTGTTATCAGCATCACAGAGCTTTACCCTTGACTTCATCCTAATAATAAAGCATTATCTTTTAACATGCAGCTAGAGTAAGTGTTGTCGAGTTTGACACTCATGAGTCTTTCCATAAATTTTTGACTGTATATGGAACAATGATGAAACATCTCAGGGTGATTCTAAAACAAAAGCCATGAAATAACTTTTTCAAAGTTCATCATGCTCACTTTTAGCTGAAAGATGTTGATGCAATTCAATCTTCTGCAGTTTATGATATTATATTGCAACAAAGGGCCTAATGTTATCCATCCTCTTCATGTGTGTGGCCATTTACCAACCTGAATAGTCCCAGTAACTATTTGATTAATGATCATTGAAATATAACAGTCTGTTGGGTTGTGAATTAATATTGACAAATAATTTTTTCCACAGCCGAAGTCGAAGATTTCGGCTTCGCGCAAACTCTCCCTCAAGGTAAGTAATGATAAACTTTTTTTCCCCACAGCCCTGTTAGATGAACTCTATCAACACCACCCGTCATGTTCCAAATGTGTTCATTTGAATTGATTATTAACTATAATTATTATATAAAACAATTGTGTTGTTTTCATACAATGAAACTGTTAAGTTGACGTCATTTTGAGCATTTTTTAGTACTACTGCCTGGAGTGGCAGAAGCCATTTATCCTTTACTTTTACTAAACCATTTAGACCTCTGCTCGCTTGCTGAATAGGTTTCATGCACTGTCAACTGCAACACATAGTGGTTATAGCGGACTCAATATGTGGACATTTTTTCCAATTAAAATGCAATTTAGATTTTTTCAAATCAGTTGAGCCACTCCACAATCTTTGCACGGACCACCTGGCAACTGAGGACATACCCCTGGTTGGGAATCATTGCTATAGGCTGAAGAACCAAGAGATGATGATTCACTTTAGGGCAACTTTTTGGGTTTCTTTGAATTTCCCTGGTCAAATTTGATTGGTATCTGTCCAATTAGATGCTTCTCCTCACAAGAGCCTGTGAGGATTTGGAGAGGGAGACGCAGGAGAGGGAGGAAGAGAAAGTGCGCTATCTCGGAGAGAAGTTGCCCCCTTTGCAACTGTCTGGATTATCACTGGACGAGCTACAAGTAAGAAGAGCAGCTTTTTCTACTGCAGAGAATGTATGAGTTACATAATAAACTAATATTAGGTTATAATAAAACCCTCTTTTCTCCTCCTTCAGAAAATATGCAAACAACTTCATTCAAAAATTGATGTTGTGGATGAGGAGAGATACGACTGTGAATACAAAGTCAGCAAACACAACAAAGATGTAAGTCTGAACACCCTCCGGCACACAGTCTTTGTATCATCTTGCACAGTTCGGTCAATATTTTAAAATGAAGGAATAAAAAGTTTCCTCCTTTTGCTAAAAATCTGAGATTAAAGCCTGGAGACAAAAGCCGTGATTGACTTGTTGAAAGTTTGCTTGAACTTTTCGACGAACACCACTGTACTTTGAGTTCAAAGCCAGAACATACTGCATATCTATAGTCCAGGAAAAATCCTCTTAAAGTATTTAATACTTCAGTCTAAGCATATTTATAGAAAATCCAAACTTCCCAGAAGCATTTGTGTTGCACTTCATAGATTGCCTGTCGTATATTTTAGATCCATGAGCTGAAGCTGAAGGTGCAGGACCTTGGAGGCAAGTTCAAAAAGCCTGCACTGAGGAAGGTGAGGGTGTCTGCAGATGAGATGATGAGAGCTCTCCTGGGCTCCAAACACAAGGGCTCCATGGACCTCAGAGCCAACCTCAAGTCTGTGAAGAAGGAGGACGTCAAACAGGACAAGGTATCACCACTCCTTGAGTCTGATAGTCTCCAAACTCCTTGAAGATTTCCCAGTCTGCATACAAATTTGTTTCAGGGGAGATGATCTTTTAATTTATATTTTAAATTTCTTTGTCCAACCCCAGGTGCTCACTTCCGAAGTGGGTGATTGGCGTAAGAACGTGGAGGCCATGTCAGGCATGGAGGGCCGCAAGAAGATGTTTGACACAGGCGGCGGAGGACAGTGAGGAGTCCTGCAAATCACGAAGCTGGTCATCTAAAAGCAGGGAAGAGAAGGTGTAGACAGAAACATGGAATACTTATCTGAAGGCTATGAATGACTTGAAAGCTGTAGAAGTTCAACATTAGGTGATAAGCATGTGTAACCCCTACATCAGCAGTGCCTCCATTTGCTTGATAGCCATTTTCTGTGCAATGACTCAAAGCACTTAAAGAAAACACCCATTGTTTTTTTTTTATTATTATTATTACCAAAGAACATTTGTTTTGCTATGACATATTTAGACAATTAAAGTGGATATTAATAAACAGACACTGCTTCAGTCTTTGATGTTCCATGTCTGTACTTGACTTTATCGTGTTTCATTTTACTGGCAGCCGTTGGTTTATGTGCGGCATGTAAGAGAATGGAAAGCATCTTGACTCATGATGGATTAAATAAAGGAAAGATGGGGAGGGGGCACAACAGGTGTTACCTACCTAAACTCAGCGTCATAATGTTTAAATAGATCTTCCAGACACATCCATAAAAGAAGTGGAAGAGCAAATTTAAAGATGAAATTGCAAGTTTCTTTTACCATATTGTAACAATCTTTGCATAAGAGATAAAACTAAAATTCATTTTGAACAAACAAGTAATGAGCTAATTAAAATTCAAAAGAAAATTAGACTCCAATCTTGATAATAACCAGTCAGTGATTTGATCATCAGAATAATCGTCTCCTCACTTTTCAGACTTCAATCTTTTCCAAAGTAATTAAAAATGGCTAATTTATTTTGTGGTTTAATGTAGGGGCTTCTTATATTCAGAGTTTAGTTATATTCAGAGTTTGATGATAGAAATAAACCATGGAGACTTTCCAGTAGATCGTTAGAGACTCTAGAAGACCTGGCTCGAGTATTTTTAGCCATGGTGATTGTCCTCCATAACTCTTAGCCTTTGAAAGCAAAACTTGAGCTGGAGAGCAAAACCCGTTGGCATTGTTGTCCTACACATTGCATGCATGCATGTGCTTTTTCTGTGTGTGTCAGTGGGTTGGCTGGCCCAGCTATTGTTATTTCAAGCATGGCAGTAACACCAACAATAGCTTCAAGAGTCGTGGAAGAACACATCAGTTGGTGTACTGTACGTTTTCAAGGGCTGGTCATGGAAAGGCTGATATATAACTGATATGTCAAAGTCAACTCACACAGCATGCAGGATAACTTTCAGATAATTGTGTGAAGTATGGATGGTGAGAAGGTCACATCCTTCTCCCGAGCGTCAGCCTCCGAAGTATGTGACTGTATGTGTTCAACCCCTTGTCTGCCCTTGCACTCAGGTTTAGCAAGCTGATAATGAAAAGAAACCCAAGTCTTGATACACACTCTGTAACTATAAATAGGCACCGATGAGAGCAACCTTCACATAGGACAAATGTTCCAGATGTGCTTTCCAGAGTTTGTTCATGTCAGCGCCACATGGTGACTGTTGAACACAAAAAGGTCATGACGCTGGAGTCGCTATTGCTTATGGCATGCAAACACACGACGGTCAGCGTGTGCTTCGCTGTCAGTGCCACTTGGTGGCAGCCCATAATCAGAGTAATACAGTATATATACTGCTGTAAATATTACAAAAAAAGGATAAAGTGTGTGGTCTATCCACTTTCAGGTGTTTGTGCTAGAGAGGACTGTGTGGTTCTTGTTCTGGAGGCACCTGGAAGATGCTCGATGTCTACTCGGATCCATGATTTGTGATCTTGTGCTACACAAATAAAACACGACTTGAAAAAACTTAAAGAAGCTCCCTGTTGTTGTTCTCTCTTCCAGGAGAAAATACATTTCTACAAGTTGTAAGATGGAAGAAGCGGAGCCTAACAATAAATAATTACAGCAGTGGCTCTAAACAGCACCAGTTCATTTCACTCACGGAATAACCCAAAGGAAAAGAAAAATGAGCCTTAGTCTGCAAAGAAAACACAGAAGCAGATTACAATGTTTGCAGTGTGTATGTGTGTGGCCTGATGAGGAAGTGTGATTGATGTCATTAATCTTCTACATGCAGCACGAGCAGTGTATTTATTGCTGCAGGGACTGGAGGGTTGACAATATTGGAATATATTTGACAGTAACAGAGGGTGGCCTGGTGATTAGACAGAGTGCCCTGTGACAGGGAGCTCCAGGCTCAGCTCTTGAAGCCGCTAATATTGTGTACGCAAGCGGTCATGCGTCTTGTCAAAATGTCCTTCAGCGACACAAGTGTTCCAAAATCAGAATTAGTCTACAGGTACGTGGTACTCTGAGGCAAATTTAAGGTGCAAACATGGCGCCGGTTTTCCTTTTTGTAAGCACTTCTGTTTCAACAACAACAACAAAAAAAAGTGATTTTCTTTTCAATCGACATGTGAAAGTAGCTCATGGCAAGAGGGCAGAGCAACCAAAAGCAAGAAACACAGACAGAATCAGTTGAATTAAAGGCACTTTTCTCGACACTGTGGTCAATTAACGAGCTAATAGCCTGCAACCTGGAGACAGACTCAAAGAACAGGGCAGGCCAGGCGCAGACAGCAGCAGCTTTAATACACCTCAGGCGGCTATTGAACAGTTTGAAGAAATGGATAACAAGGTGGACATGGCTGGAACACTATGAGAGGTCTGTTCTGGAAACAGGAAATGAGGTGGTGACTTGTATATAATATATATATACACACACACACAGGCTAATGAGGGAATGAGCAACATGTCTGCAGGCAGGTGGCTAGTCAGGTGACTGGTAAGGGTGGGAAAGAAAGTCATAATTTTCTGCAGTCATAACTTACAGATATCTTCCCAATATGCATAGTTGTTTGCCTTTTTCTCTTTTCTTTCAGAGTTATGTGACTAAGCTTCTTAATTTGTGTTTTCATTTAATTAAATGAAGCTCATGAAGCTTCATTTTAAGAATATGATTCTCTTTCTGTTGTGGGTACATGAGAAAATTTGGAGGATCATCTGAAGATGATACTGAAGTGCAGTTACATAGAAGTTGTACCTCACCAAGTTTACACTCTTGAACCTATTAACATCCTTTTTGTTTTTGTAGTTTGTGGATAAAGAATGGCGTGGAGCAGGAATAATTGCTACAAATGGAGTGTTTTCCAAAGAGGCACCAGAGAAATGTATTCATTTGCTTCTCCACTTTCACATCTCCCTGTTGGTTTGGGGCTGCAAACTGGCGACCTTCCCGTGACAAACCCATTTCTGTGACCTCTGGGCTCGTGGTGCACTAACTAGCTCCTGTACATTATGTGTACACAGCTTTATATTGTGATGTGTCAAATAAGCAGCTTGAGGCAAATCCTGCTTCTCCTCCAAAACGTTCGTCTATATTTGGAGGTAACGGCAAAGAAAAAAAGCTTTTAAGCAGACTGGTGGATTCAAGGGTTTAAACAGAAAGGAACACACACACACACACCCACACACACACACACACACACACACACACACACACACACTATGCTCCCCTCAGTCAGAAAGTGTTAATTGGATTCGGAGTGAGAGGTGAATCTCTTTTCAACCTCAATGAAACGTTCACAAGCAGCAGCAGATAGAAATGACTGGAAACAAAATGATGTAGACACACATTTGCTATTCAGTGCTAATCCATTTGACCCAACTAGAAGGTTGAGGGTGAACTTCGCCTCACTTGAACTGAAATGACAAGTTGCTTAATGAACCAGACTCGTTTCATCTATTGTATTGCTGAGCTTTCAGTTAATTTGTAGTGATGCATCAGCACTCCGCATATTTGAATATCTATATTATAATGTCATCTTATATGTAGAAAATCTTTAAACATTTAGTAAATGCATTGAGATTTTAGCTGAACTGAGAACACGTAGAATGAAAGTTTTAAATAATAGCTGAGGGCCAACTGAGATTTAATTTTTTATTTTATTTTTTTTGCCACTTTGGGGCACTTTATTAAAAAAAAAAATTAGAGTGCTGCTCTTCCCATAACATACTCTGATAGGCCTTCTCTCCGGTTCAAACCGGCCTATCAGAGTAGAGCTGTGGAAGGGGGCATTAATAAGGTAAAACAACAATTTAACAATAAAACCAGATTTTTAGATTTGCTTGTACCAAAAAATACTGTACATATTCAATTCTGCAATATATAAACAAAAATACTGTATATTTTGCTGTGCATTATTTACCTTAATAAGCTGAGATTTCTTCCACACATTCAATCAGCCAATGAAAATAATACCCACCTATTCATAGATCCCATAAAAGGGTACCTACAAAGGACTTAAAACAGGTGATGTTTTCTCTACATGGTATCATGTTTTTAATGTTTTTTAACAAATAAATTTAACACTGATTTTGACAACAATTGTGTCTCTTTTGACTAATACAATGAAGTTAAATGGAAAGAAATCAAAGAATACTGTGAGAGGCTGGCCATCTTTCCTAGCAAAGACAGTGAGTTAGCACTTCCTCACAGCAACACTAATATATAGTATTATACCTTTGCAAAGCTTTTAATGACTCATGTGTTAGCATGACAGTTGCCCGTTTACACTTCCAGAAGAGACGAAGCAACATTCATTTCATTCATTTCCACCAACTCCTGAGGGAAATATCTGTCTATTTATCTGCTAATTGCTCCACCGCGTTCACCAAAAGAGTAGGCGGTGATTGCAAACAAGATTAAAACAAACAAAAACAATAAAGTGGCTGTAAAACCAAAACAATTAGCTGAAAGATGCTAAAACGCTCTGTAGACCTGAGGGGAACTGCAGCTGATAAATTGTTGATTGTTCTTCACTCCCATCAACGTCTTTCACATTATAAATTGTCTTTTGGTCCATTATGAAAATGAAAATATTGATTAGCTTTAAATTAAGGCTACAATGAATTTTCTAAAATGTCTTCTGTACTAGAATGAGGTCAAAACATTTAAGAGGTGATACATTAAGTGGAGCAGAGTGAGAGGCTCTTTTCACATTGAAGTATTTTTTCTGTTTGTGTCTTTCTCACATATAAAAGCTGTTTCAGGGATGTTTCATCAGCTTCATCAGGCTCACAGCAGGTCATACCTCATCCCGCCTACATGTGACGTGCTTTGGTCTGTCTTTGTTCCCCTTATACAGTGTATTCTCCTCAAAGAACAATGCTAGAGGGAACCTGCAAAGAGGAAGGAAGAAAGTCGATATGCACAAGCTTGCAGCCAATGTGCATCTTAATCCCAGCACTGCACCATCTACACTTCTACAGCCATCACTTCTAATTGTTACAGTTAATCTAAAATAGGTGCTTGTGGCTCCGCTCCCTTCTCATTATTGATCTCTGAGCCAATATGGAGGGAAAAGGGGGGCTGATGGGTATTGGTTTTGGACACCAAAGCTGGTCAGGGGTCAACAAGATGCAGACATTAAAGATTCTCCTTGCTTTAATCAGGTGGAAGCTTTCAAAAGGGCTGCAGACAAATATGTAGTAGAAATCAGATCTTGTATTCAACTTAACAAGAATACAGAATTTGATTTTAGTTTAATTGTATTTCTTAAATCTATATTTTCTCTGTGTCCTTGAAAGTGACATTGACAGAGGGACACCTAGGATGTTGGCTTTCTTTTGTGTTTTTGTCCTTGTTTTTCTAAACCTCCGCAGTGTGATTTAAAAGCTCCAGGGAACAAATTAAATTCTCCATGTTTGTCCTCTAGTCAGAACCATTTTCACAATGGGATATTTAGAAATGAACTGCCAGCATTCCCCCAAGTCTGCATGTTATGGCAAACACTGGCAATTTCTGTGGAAACTAAATCTTAGAATCAATCTTAGACCCAAAGTGAGAAAATTGCTCAGCTTATCCTAAGTTGCCTCAGGTCTCCTTGGAGCAACTGTGTTATCAGCCTGTCTGAGTACTGTTTGAATTTACCACCATGGAAGACGTTGGAAAAGTGCAACCATGTAGGTACAGGTTTGCACAAACAGTACCATACACTATGCAAGCTACTGTTGTCCAAATCTTCAAGAAGTCTTTGTGGTTTTGTTGCTTCTTATTTCATTTATTCGTGGTTGTCGTGTACGCACCTTTGATGTAACATTGCTGATCCAACTAATCATCTAGAACCACTAGAAGTTTGGCATTTTTTAATCAGAGTGAAACATCTCAGCAACTGTTGGATGGACTGCCATGAAATCTGGTGCAAATATTCATGTCCCCCTTTAGACAAATTGCAATAATATTGATCCTTTGACCTTACATCTAGCTTCACCAGCAGGTCAAGGTTTTCATTTAGACAATGTAATATCTCAACCTCTACTTGATTGGATTGGCACAGACATTCGTGATCCCAAGAGGATAAACCCTAATGACTGATGATCCCAGATTTTCATCAAAGTATGGTTTTGATTACGAGTGAGATGTGTCGAGAACTACTGGATGGATTGTCATGAAATTTGAGTTCAAATACAAATATAAACCACTACCAACATCCTCATCAGGTAAAAAATTCAGTTGTCCAATACTTTGGTTTATCATGACCAGTATTTGCAAAAATTACAACAGCTTCTGATGTGTGTTTAGTACAGTAATTAGCATGCTAACATTGACATTAGATGGTCATCAGCATATTAGCATTGACATTGTAATGATAATAGCATGCTGACATTTGCATTTAGCACTGCTGTGCCTCACAGCCGCTACACTCAGTCTTGATTATCTTAAAAGATGACCTTCAGAAACCAAATTTATCCGACAATTATATTCGTGGTGGAGTTAAAAAACCCTTTAAATGTTATATGAAGACAGCTGCATGCTGTGTAAATATATGAAACAATACTTGTTGCCACTTAAAAACAAATCAGTTAAAGTGCTGCTCTTACCAGATGCTCGTGATATCAATAACTTGCTGACTTGCTTGTCTCGACTGACACCACTGCAGAGTGTCACTAATGAAGTGTAGCGTTGCAAGTAATTAATCTCTACCTGACATTAATTGCTTTATCGTGTCATCTGCTGTTATCTTAGTGTCGTTAATGCTCCAAAGTCAAATTCCTCTCTCCTTTGCATCAGGTTTCAACTTTTCCCTATCAGTTTTTTACTACATGAACTTGCTCAAACTCTTTGGCATCATTCATGAGTAAAAGACAACGATGACAGCTTCATTTTGATAAATCTTCCCTTCATCATTGTGTCTTTTTCATGCCAAAGAGATTGTAATGACACATAACACATCCATAACCAAAGAGTCATTTTGGGGCCTAAAATCTCTCATATTCCAAGTCAAGTCGAGTGCATGCAACAAACCATTTATCAGTAATAATGAGAAACATTGCCCCCAAAACAGCTGAAGAACAGAGCAGTTTTCTTTTATTGCTTAGTCTGGAGAAAGTTAGAAATCACTCTAAATGCAGTTGTGATAGAACGAATGAGAGCTATCACTTCAAATGGAAACTTTTAAAATATATATGTAGGTGCTGAGTGCCATGGCTATTCTGAACAAAAGCTGGAGTCCTTGTTTGTTCCAGACATTCTTTGTTCGGAAAGGAAACTTTCTGTTTTCTCTGAATGTTTCTTTGGGTTGAGTGCAGTCAGTTTGTACGTGTTAGACTCGGCATCAAACACTGTTGAATAATGAGAGAGAATACAGCTGGTCTACTTTCAAGTTAACAAAAAAACCCGAGATACAACAGCACTCTGGGGAGTAAGCCTATATTGATATAACACAGTTTTGAAATTAAAAGTTATGGAGAGCGATCCGAAGATGGGGCAAAACTTTAACACTGCCAACCAACTTTCAAACTTATCTCTTTCAGGAGAGAGGTATTTGAAATGGTAATTTGAATATCAATGACCTCTAGACGGCTGTACAGGTTTTAAATGTGAAATTAAAAGTTTCTACTTTGTGTAATCTTTGTGTCATTTTGTAGTCATGTGGCACAGTTTTAGGGATGGAAACATCCATCCGTCTTTTGGTCGATCCACCACCATCTATATCTATTGAAACTGTTGGATGGATTGCCATGAAATTTGGTGCATTCATGGTCCCCAGAAGAGAATCCTACTGACTTTGATGATCCCCTGACATTTGCATGAGCACCATCAGGATTTGGGATTTTAGTGAAGCCTGAGTGACGTCACCCGTAGGTTTCCAAAGCGCTGTTTTGAAGCTGAAAATATGCAATGCTGGCCGCCGCCATGTTGGATGTCCTGCTTCTTCCGCCTCCTGGCTAATCTAAATATCGGCAAAGATGTGGACCTGAGGCGGGCCAAATGATGCTTGGGTGCTCGGATAAGCCATCTGTAATGGCACTTACCTGTCAATCAAGTGATCACACTATTAATTATGCGTAATTTTGAGCCTTAATATTATCTGAACGGGTGAGTTAAAAAACAAATTCATCCCCCTTACAGTTGTCACTAGTGGTGAAATTAGCTATAGAGACCAAAACTGTTGCACATAATTGTAAACATGTTTATTTCTGCTGTGAAGTTGGGCATTTTAATATGGGGACTTATGGAGATTGACTCACTTCTGCAGCCTGTCTCAAGTGGCCGCTTGAGGAATTACAATTTTTAACACTTCAGCACTGACTTCATTTCCCAGCATCAGATGTTGCTGCTTGATGATTATCACATTTTGTGCCGGGTCCTTGTCGTTTCAGAAGGATGTGTGACCCTCTCAGGCTTCAGACTCATCTGTAAGGTAATTGGTATTGAAGATGGGTTGCCCTTCTTCCAGCAAAATAGTCCAGCGTCTGGACCTTGCAGATGTCACCCCAGTACCAAAGTCACCACGTGCAGCTTTTCCATTTTTTACAATCCCACTGCAAAGCTCATTTTTGTCTCTGTCCAGCCATGTGTCGCTGGTCGGGTGTGCAAGCCATTTTTCACTTCATGCAGCTTGTAAAGCAGCCATATGGAAGGAGGGACCTGGCTGCACCCGCACTGGCTCACCACTGTGGTCCTAATATTTCACTGTCTCAAGGTCATACCATATTTATATTCCCTCTGAGCTGTTTTAAAAAAGTTCCATGAAACTTTTAACAACGTCTTTGTCGGGACAAAATAAATACACAAGTCTATTTCAGTTTTCTTTCTCTGTCCTCACAAAAAAAAAATAGCATTAATCACAGTGTGTCATTAATGTCACTCCTGCTCTGAATGAATTTGGCAGGCTGTCCTTTGCTTCATTAGACTTTGACACTAATTAACAGTAATTTACTCACGCTGAATGTGGACACCCTTTGGATTTCAAAAGCCTGATCATGAATAAACAATTAGGACTTTAACAAAAGTGACAGAATGCTTTATAATGACAAGTTGGTCTAAAAGGAAAACGTATGTCAAACACAAACACAAAGGCCTGTTAAACATAAAAACTATTCATTTGACAACAGGCTAATGAGAAGCAAACATTCCTGCATATTTGCAATGCAACAACTGAATGCAAATCTCACAAGCATCACACTACAGTGACCAGAACAGCCGAGCATTCTCCCGGTGAGATATCACTTTAGTCTATATCAGGAGGGATCATCTCTGCAAACCTAAAACCCATTTCCTTTCCTTGCTCTGCTTGCATGCTATCTGTCTGGTTGGCTTTTTATTTCCCCTTTGGTAAAGTTCGAGATACCGAAGCACAGACTGAAAAGCGGCCTCCTTTCCTTGATCCCATTTGCAAAAATTCACACTGCTATCGCACCATGGCAGACATAGAGTACTTTTTTTAACCCAAACTTTATGATTTGTTTGCACACCGAGAGAAAATGGTGAATATGTTGAAGAGACCCTACATCTACTCTGTAAAAAAAAGATCCACATTTCATCAAATCATCTTCATACTGTGCTGCTAAATGAGCAGCATTAGGAGGAGGAAGCTATTACATTCTTCACCATGCCATCCGTTTCCAACCCTGCAGGGCAACATCTCCCCTAAAAAAGTTACCATCCAACGCACAAAGGCTGCTGTGTGACAAAAAGAGCACCACGAGCGATTCTAATCACAGATTCATGAGGAGAATAGCGTCTTCCTGAGCTTTAGCTCTTTTAATTCACGAGCTGGAGTCACATCTAGAACACCAGAAGCAAATTTCACAAGATTTTGTGGTAGTCCGTATCAAAAGAGTCTATCTACTGTGATAAAATAACGCTTAAAGAACCAATGTGTAAGATTTTGTGGTCATCTCACACTCTCCTTGCTTGCATGAGTGCGAAACTAAAGGAAAAAAAAGGTGAAAAAAGGTCTCTGTAGATATAAAAGGCTCATTTTAAGGTACCAAAAACATAACAGTTCTTATTTTCTGGAAATTATACACCTATGAAAACATATTATATTCAGTTGCTGCATTATTCTGTAAATAGAGCCCCTTAACCCTTATAAACTGTTCATATTCAATGACATATGGTCTAGGTCAATTTTGACCCAGCCCAAGAAAATCAATTTTTTTCTGACATTTCTGACATTAATAAATTCATTATTAATCCTTCATTTATGATTTAGATAGCATGAGAGTGTATTATTTAAGTTTCACTGTTTCAAGGTTCCCCACAACAACCTATTTTTTTATCTGTGATGCATATTTATTTAGTTAGAGTGATGATACCTTCTTTAATGATTCATTTTTCTAAGAATTAGTCTGCAAAAACTGTGAATTTACTCATACAACGTGCAAAACGGCTTCACTGTTTCCCCTTCGTGTTGACATCACCGGTCCACTACGGCTCCGCCTCCTCTCTCCGCTGATGCTGATCCCCTCTCCTTGCATCAGCACCATTTCAGAGAGAGAGAGAGAGAGAGAGAGAGAGAGAGACTACCCAACCACAGCAGAGCGTAGAGGCGTCAGACGGCCGCCAGATCATCCCGGTTACGCACTGTTCAGAGGCCTCATCGACGGTTTGCAGCGCCAGAATCAGCTGAGGAAGAAGTAAACACAGCCGGGCACACGGCCACAGCTACAGTCAGTAATGGAGAGCCTGCTGGATAATCCAATGAAAGCCGTTCTTTACCTGAAGGAGCTCACTACTATCGTCCAGAACCAGCAAAGCCTGATCCAGACGCAGCGCCAACGCATCGACGAACTCGAGCGAAAGGTGGAGGACCTGATAGGAGAGAACCGACAGTTGCGGGACCCCCATCACTACGTCCAGCAGCCCCCTCAACATCACCACCACCACCACCACCACCCGACCCACCGCAGCGCAAGTCCCCAGGCGCCGACCCACCTCCATCAGCACCCGGGGAGCAACAAAGCTGCGGCTCACCTCGGCCAGCAGGCGCAGCAGCAGCAGCAGCAGCAGCCGCCGCCGCCGCCGCCGCAGCAGCAGCAGCAGCATCAGCATCAGCATCAGCAGCAGCAGCAGCAGCATCAGCAGCAGATTCCCGGTCTATCGGCCCAGCCTCAACAGCACCAGACCCCTCCTGTGCCGTCCTCCCACCACCCGCAGCAGCTGCAGCTCGTCCCCACCTCGCCGCAGTCACCAAAAGCGAGCCAAGCCCGCCCGGACTCCGTGGAGGAGGGCAAGAGGAGCCCCTGCTGCAAGTCTCTGGTTCCGCAGACACCCACCGCTCTCTGCCGCTCAGTTGGATTGGCCAGGAAAGCGGAGTAAGTAGCTCTCATGCTGTGTGCAATACAAAACAAAACACAACCTCCATCATGGAGAGAGATTTAGTAAATTATGAGGACTGATTTTTCAGACAAAACAAACAGGAATCTTCTTACAATTCATGTAGATGAGCTTCTGGATTTTTGTAAATCACCATAACATCACCATAACATCTTTTCCAACATGACCTTTTATTCAAATGCTAAAAACTGCACAGTGACATTTTTTCACCCCGCTGTCTCATAAAACACACATAAAAGACTGCACTGACCCTAATAAGATGGCTATTTTTTCGCTGTGTACTCTGGCAGATCTCCTCGTCTAAATAAAGCAAATGTATTTTGGCCACAATGTGACAATGTGACATCCTCAAGGGTGTCAGCTGTAATCCTGGAAACATTTTCCAGGGAAGTTACTGAAGAGAATACACACTGCAGCCATACACAATTTGTCTTTGATTAACTTCACATCCCCTGATAAGCTGAGGCTTAATTTTCTGGCAGGTAATTCAGGCTCCTCCTGTATTTTCTCATTATTCACTATTGTTGCCCTGTTAAATCAGTTGCATGCCTAATGGATATTGATTTCAGGGACCCAGGCTGGCATTTTAACAGTGGTGGTTTGTTAATTCTGCACCGAGGTAGACTGACACTACTCAGTGGGACTAAACACTGGAGATAAACTGTTTTTAGGTGACTCTTCTGAGCCGGAACAGAAAGTTCGTTAAAAGATTTGCTCATTTTGGTCATTTTGCTGTCCTTCGTGTGTTTCTACACTTAAATATTACGTATTCTTTAATAGGTTTCTGTTTATAGGATCGGCTGAGGTAGTGATTTCACAGGTGCCAGGAGGGCGTTGTGACATTGTGAAGCTACATTTTAAAACAAGCAAAGCACCAACTCTGACTTTGAGACAAATGTCAGCACTTTCACATGCTTAAAAAAAAGAAACACCTGCGATCGAGGTTCAGTGACACGGACTAACAGCTTGTTCCTCATTAAGACTCCAGCTGAATGATGTTACACTGAGAGGAACATGTCTCGGGGAATAAAAGCAAAGACAGGAAGACATGAGCGGTTATAAATCAGACTTAGAGCATCTTCAGGGTTACTGATAAGCTTTTAATAAGTGTCATATTTCTGGTGTTTATGCCATTGAAATGCTGTTATTCAGTCTATTTATTCCCATAAAGAAATGTTTAGTAGACTAATCGATTGATATAATATAAAATCAGTAACTTTTTTCAGAATTGATTAATCATTCAAGTCATTTTTAAGCAAAAATACCAGACATTCCCTGGTTATTCATATTATGTGATAGTAAACTGACTGAATTTTTGTGTTAGTCGAACACAACAAACTATTGAAAGACATCGAAAAAAAAAAAACATTGAAATTTCATAATTTTCAGCTTCTTATAGACCAAATAATTTATAAATTAACTGAGAGAATCATTGTCAGATGAATCAATGCAAGGATTTCAGACAGTGGTAACGAGTACATAGAAGCATTCTCCAATTTCAAGTACTACTACTGTCACTTCATATTTTTTGCGATGTTCATCATTAAGACATATTCTGTTAAGACACTCTTGCTCAGTGACTCAGTATCTGTTCAAAATTAGACTACAGTGGTGACATCTTTAAGACTCTGCTGGCTGTTTTAACAAGTATTCATGTTTTTTAGTGTTACAGGGTTGAATCAAAGTAGATGTAATAGTTTGGACAACCATGAACAGAAAAATTCCCTTTAGTCAAAGTGAAATGAGATCTCATGTATGAAATACTAAATACTTTCTTGCACCCATTCCATACTGCGATTTTTCCCTTTCCAGCCACAAATTCTCCATCAGATTGCGATCTTGACTCTTGATTCAGCCACTCCAGGACATTGACATTCTTGTCTTTACCCTTGCTGGAAAACAAATCTTCCATGAAGTTGCAGCTTTCTTGCAGACTGCATCAGCTTTTCCTCCATGATCTCCTTGTATTTCGCTGCATTCATTTACCCTCACAAGCCTTCCCAAGACCTACTGCAGAGGAGCATCCACACAGAGTTTTTGATCAGTGACAAAAAAACAAAAAAACTACATTAAATCCCCTTTGATTCATTGTTTCAGAACAATGAAACATGAAATCCATTTTTTTATTTGCACTCTATGTGCTTCAGAACAGCACCGAGTGCTGACTGTTCTTTGCCACTATCAAGGTCACATGAATTGCCTCTGCCAGGGCCGCACACATTCACGCAGTTGCACACACAAACGCACTGCACTGAGCCCCATCTGTTCCACTCGGCTGCATTTGCATTGTTTCTGTTAATCCAGATTGATTTATCGTGCCATTAAGACATAATTCCGAAAGAGTGCAGGTCAAGAACAGTATACATTAGCATGGATACAAGAAAAAACTCACATTTATTGGTCCAGACACACAAAAACCCACAAGATATGAGTTGCACAAAATAAATGTCAGAGGGGGATTCAGTAAGTGGGTTGATTTGCAGAATGATGACAGTGAGAGAGTGTGCGTACTGTACACTTTCTTATCCTAAATGTAAAAGCAGTGATACATGAAAGGCAGGAGACGTGAAGGCGCATTGTAATTTCCACTCATGGCATTGATCCATTGGTCAGACAAGATGCTGTATCGCTGTGCTGTCAGTGCCGCAGGAACAGTGATACATTTCTATTAACGGGTGGATGACAGGGACGTGTCACAGACTTACTAATAAGTGGTGTGTGTTAACGTGTCTGTATATCTATCCACGTTATTCCAAGCCTTGTGATACTTTGCTTGAATTTGTGGGAGCAACTCCTGCTACTGAACCGACATCTGCGAGAGTTAGCAGTTACGGTTATTTCCTTCCTTACCCAGAGTTAGATGAAAAAATTGACACCTCTCTGATGTGACTATAAAGCTAGTGCTAGCAACAAGCTAACTTTGCTTAACCCCTACATATATCAAGAAGTACATACACACGGAGTACAATATTCATGACTGAGATTTCATGCATGAATAATCACCTGAAATGATATATAATCCTTTTATATTTACAGTGCGAGTGGGTCCTCTTCCATTGAGGCTGCCATGTTGAAAGGCCATGTTTCTACAGTAGCCCAAAACAGACAAACTGACTCTAAACAGGGCCTTTAAAGTGTTTTAAAGTGTAGGTAGGTGAGGAGATTGCAATGCAGCGATTACACCACTTGATGCAACTAAATTCTACACACAGGATCTTTAAGGTATATTGGGTTACTTAGATAGCTTTAAAGGTGTTAGTAGGTGAATTTTGTTGCCAGAGCCAGGCTAGCTGTTTCCCCGTTTTCAGTTTTTTGCGCTAAGCTAACCTTGCTGCTAGCGGTACCATCATATTTAGGGCACAGGCATGAGTTGTGTCGATCTTCTTCTTCATTAGAAAGGACAACACCATCAACAAGATGAGATTTATTAACAAAACAAAAAGATTGTGAGTGAAGTGTGGACAGGAGTTTGTACAGAACACGAGAACAAAAGAGATGAAGAGGTGTGGTCCTGCTCCTTAAAATCAGCTAAAAAGCTTCAATTAACTTAGTGATAAAGCAATATTTCCCAAAATGTCAAACTTTTCTTTAAACATAAGGTTGAGTCTCACAAATGTGTATACCGACAAGCTTCAGAGCTTATTACATTGGTCATTAATAACAGATTTACAAAAAGTAGCTACTGTATGTTATCCAAGGTCCAAGTTCTTCGGGTTGTTCTCACATCCCTCGATAGTAAAAAGCAGAGGTATAATCACAGGATACTGTTTAAGCTTGGATGATTTATTTCTCAAGAAAAGGGAAGACACAGGTGTAGCTTGCTGTTAACTCTTGCAGGAGTTGGTTCAGTGAAAGGAATAACCGAATGTCACCTCCATAATTCATGCCAAGTATCACAGGGCTGGGAATAACACACCTAGGTTCTTGTATTCATTCGTAAAGTAAGGAAACAAGTTAGTAAACAAATAATCCCTTAATACCGGGATGTACTAGATTTCCCACTTAACCACTGTTCCTGCAGCTCATCTGTGTTTTTACTTGATTGAAAGGGAGCAGAGAATCAATTCGCAAAGCTTTAAATGAAAAATTAGATGCTCGCTCACACATTATGCATTCCTCATGCGGTGGCATCATTTGAAGAATTCAAATCGAGGCTGCCTTCAGCTTTCGAACAGTAAATGTGGTTTTGAAAAGTTGCTTCCATCCCCCATCTCTAGCAGACTTCTGCTCTGGTATGAGCTCAGACCTCTAAGACGGAGAATCTGAAGTGTTGCAATTGTGTTACTCAGTCTGAGAAGGATTCTTGAGGGGCCTGCCTGTGCGATGTGAGGGAAGCCTTCAGCAGTCCTGTCTCCTCTTCTATCTTCCTCCTCTCTCTGTCAACTGTGCCTCCCACTCTCAGCTTTCAGTGTTCGTATTCTCCCCATCTTTGACTCCTGCTTCCCAGCCTACAAATGACACCTTCGTCCACCTTACCTCATTAGTCCTCCTCCCTCCTTGACTGTCCTTGTCTCTTCTCCTCTTCATCTAAACTCCCCATGTATTTTTACATTTATTCTACTCCACCATCTCCATCCCCTTCCACACCTTTCTGTTTTTCATTCCTTTAATCAGCAGCGTATGCTACAGTCACCACCTCTGCAGTCTGGATCAGTATTCAGTCCCATCCTCTTACCATCAGGCTCTTCGCCACTTAACCCATCTCCATCTCTTGGCTAGGCTGGAGCGTTCAGTCCACCCTGTCCTTTGGTTCCTTGTGTATGCTTCGGGGCTGCCAAGTGTGTGTTAAAATGAGAGTGTGATGGTTGGACCGTGTGTTCAGGAGGGAGTCGAGAGGGGTGAGAACAAGCTCAGGCAAGGGTGGTGTGCATAGAGGTGTGTGTGTGTCTGATAGGCAGCAATCCTGTTGCCTGAGGTGGAAATCCCAGGGTTCTCATATAGCTCCGGGTGCTTCTCTGCTGCTTCTCTGCCTCCCACACACTCCCACAGATATATTAAGGTCCTGCTCTTACACACAAAACACTCACTAATGCACACAAATCCTAACATGCCACATGCCACCTGGCAACATGTTTTTCCGCATTGGCTGAGACTCTCCTCTGCGCCCACCATGCCCTCATTTTCCTCCTACTGGCCTTGTACCAACCAGAGCGCAGTATGCATGCCATCTCATATGCCATCTCCTGCCTGTGCCTGTCTCTGTAATAAGAGGAATAAACTGGGATGTGCAGATAGCACTTAAATATGAGGATTTCAGCACACACACTCATACACATACATATATTGTGGAGGGTCCCTGCTGGATGCTGCAGTCTCCCCTTCTTCTGATGCTCTCAGATCAATGAGCCTGGAGCTTTGCCCACACATTCTCCACCAGCTATGCTAACCCTTTGAGGCCACTCTGGCCTTGATCTCCAGGTCCTTATCTTATCCTTATCTTAATCATGAGCATTTTCTCTAAATAATATATTTACGTTTTACTTTGTGGGTGCAATGTGCAACCAACACAAGATTGAACCCCAATGTTAGCTAACATACTAACTTGTGTAACAGTGTGCTAAAGAAAAGTTTTAAAACTTTTAAAAGCTTACACAGTTGTGTGGTTAGCTGTACAGTATCGGATATTTATTCATATGCTTATAAGGTATTCAGATTACCTTTCACTGATCTCTTATACAAAGTGTCCGGCCTTGACTGAGACACAGTTTGTCAGCTTTGGTTTGTTTAACCATGACTGTTTAACAATCCTTCATGAACCTTAAAGTAGTTCTTTCTTTCCCTTTTAACCAAGGAGATCATTCTTCCTTATCCTGGAGGTTAATTAGAGTGAGTCGGAAAAGTAAAGTTGCAGGCCTGAAAACCAAAACAACAAGCTGAAAGATGCTAAAACACCAACAATTTGATCCATTGTCTGTTTTTAAAGATATTAATTAGTGCAGCTAAGTAGTTTTGGAATGCCTATTACCATTTTTTTTTTTTTTTGAGGTATGAAGATTTTGTGTAGGACAATATAAGATTGCTTATAGTTAACAACGTAAATTGTCTATGGGGTAAACTATTTTGTGTGTATTTTAATTTTCAAAGTTGGAAACTTTCCATGGGAATTAACAAGATTCAAGACATTTATTGGAATAAATTTGGGAATTTACAAAACTGAAGGTTAGCCCTTAACAGGGAACTTAAATATAGTTGGGGAAAATATATTTTAGCATAATCTTGACTTGTTTACTGCAGGGCTATTGAGGCCACACGTTTGAGCCCATGAGTGACATAAAGTGAAGTAAGTTTTGAAGATATTATGGGGTAAATATATTTGATGTATTGTATTAATGTTTAACTTGCAAATGGAACCTGAAAATGTATTCATACAATAGATAGCTAGCTGATAGGTTAGATGCTAAATAAGCTAGAGCTAGCATCATTTCATTAACCATGTATGAGGCTATCTTATCATGATGCTAGCTTACCCCCAATGACTAATTTACCCATAATTTCCAGTTAATTCCTATAAATTTCCATAATTCCCATGAAAAATTACTGATTTGGAATAACATTTCCAAAATTCCCCAGCTTAACTTCCCATACAAAGTTTCTGGAAATTTATGGAAATTTTCCACCCCTTTGCAATCCTAGCTTTGAGCAGCACAAATGAATTTAAATGCAACCATAGTGGCACATTTCATCTTTCAGACAACGTTATCTGGCACAACAAACTGAAACAATCAGTGTAGCTCAGTACCCCTAGTGGTTTCCTGTCCCTGGAGCCTAAAAGAAAAGTACCACTGCCTCTCCAAGACAACAATGGGAGGGATTGAGAGAGAAGTAGATGGCTGGATGATAAATGAGTTCAAATGGACATATTGGTCCACGCTATACTTGTCTTGCTCTCTCTCTCTCTGTCCTCCTTTCTGTATTTCCCTAACCTGCCACCATTACTTGAGAGTTGGAACCTCCTTTCAGTTCTTTACTTCGGTCCCCCTCCCCTCGGTCTGAATGGGAATCACGTCTGCTTGGTTATGACAGGGGTGGCTCGGCTCGGCTGCTGCTGGAATCCAAATCATGAATATCACATTTGGTGCGTAGTGCTTTTAAATTGCTTCATTTCTCAGGAGGACATAGCTGCCGGGTGATTCCTGACTCCCTGGTAGAATATTAGCTGTTTTCATGCACAAGTTGAGCAAAGACAGTCCCAGTTGCGGGTAATCCAGCCATATGTGTGTGTTAAAGATTGCGTTGGGGTGTTAAAAGGATGAGAACAGCTGTTGTAAGATGATATATAGGATGATTTTCTGTCTTTTTCATTCAATGTATGGTAATCAAGGATGTAACTTACTTTGGCTTTGGATTACTTAACACTTGAGTTGGTCTGACGTATTGGATTGATCCAATATAGTAATATCAACATATGACCATTGTTATACTAACTACAGAGTACAAATAAATCCACTTGAGCTACTCAGTATCTTTGCAAATGGTTTAAATGGACATCAACATCAAAATGGGCTTCCTATACCTTCCTATACCCCCACCAGGGTAGCAAGAAACTTAGGGGTCATGATTGATGTCCAACTAACCTTCTCTAATCCTGTTGCTCAGTTGCCCGGTCGTGTCACTTTGCACTTCACAACATAAGAAAAATCAGGCCTTACCTGACTCAAAATGCTACCCAACTCATCTCACGACTATATTATTGTAACACCCTCTTGACGGGACTCCTAGCCTGTAAAGTGAAACCAGAAACCAAACCAGAACGCAGCAGTGCGCCTGGTCTTCAATTAACCCAAAAAGACATGTTACCCCACTGCTCAGTGAGCTCCACTGGCTACCTGTAGCAGCCCGTATTGAATTCAAATCGCCCATGCTTGCCTATAAAGTAGCCTCCGGTACTGCACCCACCTACTTGAATGCCCTTTTACAGGCGTATGCTACCTCCTGACTGTAATAATAACCCTTTCTTCTTTGGTCTGACAAACTCAGACCACATATTTATTCTAAAAAGCTTATATTGAAATTAAAAGCTATAAACTTCCTCATGAAACACTTGCAAACAGCTTTTTTCGTCTCAGTGTTAAAGCCAATTAAAAATGGATTTCTGTGGATCTATTTCCCAATAATGTGTGTCAGTGCGAGAAGCTTTTGACTGATATATACTGGTATATTTTGGCTGCTTTCAGGTTGCCACAAATTTGTTGTAGAAAACTAGAGGGGGAGATTATTATGTAGAACAGAATGACAGACGGGCTAAATAATTAGACAGATTAAAGAATAGAACAATAATTTAATACTGAGAAGCCCGTCGTCCCATTTTCTTCATAACTTGGCTATAATGCAGTTTCTTTTCAGTGTCCTCTGCCTCTGATTCAAAATCAATCAAAATGACAAAGTTTGGCACCACCATGATTTTTTCTTTTAAACATAACTCCCCAACTGGCAGCCCTCTGTCACTTGGGCAAGATGCCTGACTTGATGCCTCACTGAAAAGACAGACGTGTCATCCTTGTCCTTGACACTTCCAGATGCCTTGGATGACATCATCCTTTATATGTAAATACTGCATTACAGCTGTGCATACGATTTGAATATGTTTTTAGTCACGTGACGCTGGCTGCATAGTGAGTCGCCTGCTTCATGGTTGGAGGTAAATTATGCATCTGACTGATGAATTTCAGTCCTTCATGCAAATGAACAGTAGGCCTAATGAGCAATCAGGAGAGTGTGTGTGACATTAGTATGCAATGCATATTTCAGAGTTGTGGTTGCAAATGGAAAAGACAGTGTTGTCATGTAGTTTTTTTAAACTGATAGAAATGTAAAAAGAAAATATTATCAAGTTTTATTATGTCACATGTTATATTTTGCATATTTCAAGGAGTGACAGCTGCCTACAGAGTGTAATAACAACAATTTTGTGGAAGTAATAAAAAAGCCATAATGTGTGTAGGTGTGTTAAGTCTGATAGTATACCCCTCATATCACACTCTTCTAATCGCTGCATAATGCATTACACATATCTTTTAACACATGTGCGATTAGCCGGCAGTTAGCGATCGCTAACATATGCGGTGTTGTAATGAAACAAATGTGTTGCCCATAACACTCCAATATTATGATTATGAATGTAAAAGTGTGTTACTCCAGTGTTTGTTTTTCTAAGATAGTGGGATTCCTCAAGGGCAGATAAAGCCGACTTTTGGTCAGTGAGCTAATGTCTTCTCTGTGTAGCACAGGGAAAAGGGATCTTTGAAAGTAGGAACCATGTGCAGTTATGGAAAAATGTTTACCCATCTGTCGCAGAGATTTCACCTCCTGGGAGCTTAACGCTGAAAATCCCTCAGACTATCCTAATTGTTTTTCACCATGTGTACTACTGTGCATCTATGTGTGTGTATCCAACGAGGGTTAGGCGAGCGGTTAAATTATGGGCTTGTGTTAGGGCCGAACATTTTGAGGTTATTTAGTTTGATCAGTGATTTTCTGACTAATGACTTTTCTATAAATTAAACACTATTTGTGGTCACTGTAGTATAACAGATCATAATTGTACCGCAAAGATATGTTTCTAGAATCAGATGTAATAATGCAGCTGAGGACCAACGGTTTCAGTCAGACAAGTCAACTTTTAAGTAGTCTAAACTCAAGCTCAATCTTAAACTAAATTTTAACATTAGTTTCACAGACTGACAGGACTGCATATTAGCGGCTTGAGTTTACTTTTAACGTTAGCTTCACAAACTGATGGGACACCCTAAATCTGCACTTTAGCTGCTTGAGCTAACGTTAACATTAGCTTCACACACTGACACTGCATTTTTGTTGCTTGTGCTAACTTTTAACGTTCGCTTCGCAGATCGTCAGGAAAAGACTACTTCACTACCCCTGGACGTCACAATTTAGAGCTCTTAAGGTGAAAAGTTTAAAACGGTGACATGATATGCTTGGAAGTTGAACCGCCTGAGTCAGACATCTTTGTCCATCAGCTGTTATTTACATTTGCCAACTACCAGACTGTTCTTTCACTAGTTTTATGTACAAGACAACACCAGTCCATTGGTCTTTTATGAAAGAGACTCCTAGTTCACTCCTTATTTCTTTAAACATTGAAGAGGATACAAAATATCCAAATATAGAGACAAAAAGAGAGAAACAATACGTGAGAAACTCACAATTTAACGTTAATTAAGTTAATACAGCTGAGTAAAATTACTTTAAATTTACTGGTGACATTTACATCTGGTGAAATCAGTCGCTACATCTTCAGACACGTTAATTATGTATTTTATAATGGCTCTTGTGATTTAAAAATTGCACTCTGTCATTGATATAAAAATAATTAATTGTTCAGCTTTAGCTCATGCTGCAACAGCAAAGTTTCTACTATTTATAGTTTACAGGCTACATATGTTGGCTATGTGATAAACTGTCATTTTATTGTATCATTTAATTTATTGCCCATTTCTCTCTATCCGACCTAATCTCCATGTCTGCTGTTACATTGTATACTCAAACAAACACACCCATGCACAGGCACACACTTGCCTAGGGAAATGTCAAGTATGGTTAACTTTACGACCCAGAGTAATGTTCAAAGCCATCCACCTAAAGGCTGCGAGGCATTGCAGAGTTGATCGGAACAGGCACAGCATGTCGAATCGGCTTTCCTGGTCTTTTCAACACATCTCACAAAGCCTCAGAGCCGAGGCTCAACCATGATTAATTGTACTGTGCAAGAGGAAAAAAAAGGAGATACATCCACTTGGCTACTAATTTACACCAATATTGATCATTCATTTACATCCTTCACACCTGTGGACACACATTCCTACATCCAATTACTTTGTCCTTTCTTTCATATATATGATATACAACTTTTAAAATACATATACTTGTTTATGTTTGCTTTCCTGCAGTTTTTGATGTGTAATATCATACAGGGGGGGGTTGTTACCTTGCATTAAATGCTTGGTTGAGTGCAGAATTTAATCTTTTCCTGGAGGTAGAAATGACTAACTGATTTTGTGTGTATATGTGCCTTGCTGGTGCCTCACCTTGTTATATTTAATAAGCATTTAGGTTTTCAAAACATTTTCACACTCAGATGACCATAAAAGCATCTTGCCCTTCCCCTTTGCATTGTCATTACATCATCAACTCCATGATGCCAGGATTACATCATCAGGTGCCAGTAGGAGGAGCTGATGACTCCGTCAGTGACGTCATTCAAGGTTTGAGAATAAGATGAGCAGGATGAGTCATGTGTGGGAACTTAAGTAAAGAAGTTACTGTATGTGGATGATGTGGTGAAGAATTAGCTTTCATTTTGTGTCATGTCACCCCCATAATCTGCTGCTTACATCTCTTCCTTGTTCTTTCATGCACATTTTTCTACTTCCCTACCTCCCTGAACATATAAATGAAAATAAGATACTAGCTGCTGCTAAACTGGGTGATGGGATTTTCCCCATCAGCCCAAACCCTGGCTCATATATGACAGCCACATTAGTTTGATAGCTGTCAAGCGTTAGCATGAAGAATTGCAAATATCTGTGAAAATTGACCCACTGCCAAGTATTGAGCAGATGGCCCTGCAGCAGCACAGTGTAGCGTGATGCTCGATATGAGCTGCTAAAAACTGTTGAATGGTGGAGGCACCAGCTGGAGATCAGATGAAAACAGTAGGGAAAACAAAACTTCTGCTTTTCAAAGCAGGAAGCATGCTTTCATAATTTTCTACTGCTAGTAGAAATTTATCCTTTATAGATGTTCCCATCTTGTAAAAATGTGTTTCTAACCCTGGTTTCAGGCTAAACGCACAACAGCAGGCTCAAGGTAGTGTGCAGAATGAAGAGCAGCACAAAGTGGAGGATGCAACTGGCAAAATCGGAGTCTAAATAATCGCAATATCAATTTAACAACCTTTTAATCTCGTTCTATCTGATAAATTCTGTCGTGCTTAAGACGGAAACACCCGTGTTCACCCAATGGCTGCTGTGATAAAGGTCCATTTGAGTACGGACATTGTGCGCTTACTAGAAATGACAATTGCAACATTTTACTGGTCCTTCTTCTTTTTTTGACAAATTGCAACTGAAATTGTGGAGCATTAGCACCAACATTTGACAGCCTATATATAAATAAAAAACATACATACAACTTACATTTATATATCGCAGTATTCATTGCAGCTGCTTAAACTCCAGCTCCATGCTGGTGGTCCCTCCCCTTCTGTTACGTAGCCAAAATGGCGACCACTGAGGGCGAGATATGTGTATATGTTATACACGTAACTTTTTGACCGCTACCATCCGGGTACTCACAGTACACTGTATTTTGCTATAATTGACACTTTCAAAATATCAAGTGGAAATATGCAAATTGAGACACAGCAACCATAACTAGCTAGCAAAGTTAATTAGCCAGCTAAAATTAAGGCTATTATTTACTTGCTGCCTTTGTAACACTGAATAACCCAACAAACACTTGTATGTTAGTTATATTTTTAGTCATTCATTTGGAGTAGCTAGCTAAGGTTAGCTGCTGTTTCTGTGTAACGCATGTACAGACTAAACACACAGATATCTGTCACAGGGCTGCTAAAAATTTGGCCAACATATAAACATATTTTTTTTAAATTCCTAACACAAACTTGTCCGGTAGAAATAAATCCAACTCAGTGTCAGTCTTCAACCCCTTCAGCTGACGGCGCTCTCTTTGACAAGCGAGCACCAGGAAGCGGTTCACTCCTGTTCTTCCCCCTCCGGGCTCAGCTCTCAGCTCCTCTGCTTGTTTTCCTCCTCCGTCAAAGGCTTCTCTTTTAAGTTTTCTTGAAGGGAGACCAACAGTTGGGAGTTGAGTTGAAAAAGAGTGTAAAATGTCGAGAGCCTAGAAAGAAGTCCATTTTTTTTTTTTTTTAGGATATTACATCAAAACTCGACATTCACGTTTGATATTTTCATAGTGTAGAATTTTTCTTCCACAGTAGCTGCTGAAAATATCTCACAAAGGATGACACACTGCTGATATTTGGCCCAAATAAAATCTTCAAATAGGTCCGAAGTCCTCACAAACATTATTACCCTTCGCGTTTTTTTCTGTTCTCCTCTGAAGTCCAAGTCGTCAGCAGTTTACACGTGATCTCAGGAGGTGTTCAGACGTGATGCAGCATAAACGATGAAGTGAAATGATATCGTATCTGTAACTGTCAAGTGCTGCAGTGGAATCACGAAAGCTACTATGAGATAGATAAAGTGTGAATCGCTGCAGCTCTCCTGGCACTGTCAGTTTTTTTTTTTTTTTTTTTTTAAGGGATCGAACACAAGGACGAACTGTTTTATCTTCCTCCTTTGTTTGCCTTCCCTCTTGGGAAAAGTGGTCTTGCTCTCTCGTCCGTCTCCACTTCTCTGAGTTTCAGTTGCAGGAGGTGAGCTAAGCCACCTGGGAAGGCCTGTACTGACGTAAACCTTTCAAGAAGCTTTTCTTAAATTCACTGTGTGTGTGTGTGTGTAAAGAAATTGATATAGTAGACTCTCTGGATCGAATTTTGAGGCATGTATCTGTGTGTGTGTCTACTCTTGCTCATAAAAGAAAGTTCATATTTCGGCTCATAATCCACTGCGCAATCATGTTTAATTCATAATTTTAACCCACCCAATGCGAGGCTCTGGGTATATGCCCTGTGTGACACTGTATGTTGACTGCTTGAGCTAACTTTTAATGTTAGTTTCTGATAGGACACCCCAAATCTGCACTTTGGCTGCTTTAGCTAACTTCAACATTAGTTTCACAGACTGACAAGACAAGTCCAATTGGCTAATAATCCACTGCGCAATCATGTTTAATACATAATTTTAACCCACCAACGCGAAGCTCTGGGTATGTGTGTTGGATTTATTTATCTCTGAAAGCCTTACACACTTACAGCCTGTAAAACAAAGTGATAAACTAGCACTTACAGCGACTGCCAATTTGCCAAATGGAAGTGAAGTATTACAAACACATTTTGAGTGTCTTTTTATTTAACACCATCAAAGTGGTTCTACTAATACTGCTATGAGACGAGTTGACTTATTGAATGCATATAGGCTAATATATTAGCTGACCTAAATTAATCTGAGTTGTGATGATCTTGATCTTGCAGATGGGGTTGCAAAGGGGTGGAACATTTCTGCCAGAACCTTTCCCAGAAACTTTCCATGCAAATTATGGGAATTTATGGGAATTAACTGGAAATGGATGGTAATTTAGTAATTGGGGGTAAGCTAGCATCATGATTGCCTCATAAATGGTCTTATTTAGCATCTAACTTATCAGCTAGCTATCTACTGTATTATCATGTAATATTTGCAACTATATTTCCCTGTTACGGGCCAACCTTTAATTTTGTAAATTCATGTTTTATTCCCGTTAATGCACATAAATTCTTGTTAATTCCCATGGAACGTTTCCAACTTTGAAAATTCCTGGGATTTTACAACCCTAGATGCAGATGTAGGTAACTTGTTCTTGTTTTTACCTTCTTCTAGGTGTGAAACATGTATGTATTAACCCTCACTATGGACATTTTTGTCCATTTGGGCAGATTTTTAAAATTATTTAATGTTTGGTAGTTTTGAGCAGAGCGGAAGGTGTTTAAGAGATTTATGCAGAAAGAAGCAGGAAAAAAATATTGATTTGTAAAGTTTTTATGCAGTTTTTTGGAAGTGGACATTTTTGTCCTTAATGACTTAAGAGGGTAGTAAATTAAACTGACGCCTGAGGGTTGAGATTATCGCTGTATAGACATACATGTACGTTTTTCTTTCCTTTGACTTCGACTCTGAAATTAATTTATTCTAAAATATTGCATGATATAAGATGATAAAGAAATGGATTAATGACAACAAATTCAAAAATCCCCTTTTAACCAAGAAGCCATGTTTCAGCCCTGCTACTATTGTGAATATGTTTGCTTCCTCCAAGGTCAATTGTATTTGTGTTTACCATGTTTGGCCTTCAGGGGCAGCCTCTAATACCACATATTATGTTATTTCAATGAGCAAGCATGTTCACAGCTATTTTCTTCCCTGACTGCCAAGGAAATGGTCTGTGAAAACTAATCCATCAATTATTGCGAGCTTTGATCCCCCACCCTCTCTCGTTCTCTCGTTCTCTGTTCCATGCTTTAAATTGTATCACTTCAGCGTGCACAGATCTTTTTCCGCCTTGAGCCGGGTTGAATCAGCCCGAGAGCTATTGACACAGTTAAGCTGAATTCAACACGAGGAGGAGCGCATCGACAATCACATTAGGCACAAGAAGTTAAAACAAAATACAATGAAACCGTGGTGTGCAGATTACAGTCTGCCTCAAACAGACCCAGCGTGTGGAAGAGCTTATAAAAGCTTATAGATTTTTTATAGGTGGTATTATGAGTTTAGACCATGAGGGGAGCTGAGTCATTGGTGTGGAAGATCAGAAAGGAGGTCATGCGAGTTCAGTTCAATCTTGGGCAACCCGCATTGATCAAACAATGCAGGCTGTTTGAGGGATGTGTGTTTGAAACCGGAGGTAAGGGTTTGTTGCCTTGCTTGCATTAATTTGAATACATGTTCATGTGCAGAAGAAACGTGTTGAGTAATCCTGAACATGGGAATGGTTGGATTGTCGTCACAATTAGTATGTGAGGAAAGAAATGCAGGGATTAATTAGATAATTCCAGCTCCTAGTCTTCTCGTATCAACTCATTCAAGCAAGAAGAGATTCACGAGAGCTGACTTTTATGTGGTTTCAGTCGGGTATGTGCTATCTCTACCTTCTTTTAAAAAAGGTCCCCTCATAATCCCCTCAAAATTGTTATAAAACGCTTGCAAGCTGTTTTTTTTGTGTGGAAAGATGGAGGTGACAGTAAAATAGAGTGAAGTGATGGCAAAAATATTGGAGAGAAAGATGTCAAAAGCGAGAGATCAAAGCAGGGGCGATCGGATGGTTAAGATGAATCAAAAGAAAAGTGCTTTAAAAGATAAAAAGAGCTCATCCTCCACAATACTCCACTGTGAAATCTCAAATACGATGAAATCAGTGATTCAGATGTATTTTAGTTATGACACAGTTTGGCTGAATGTGGATATTTTCAGGCAACTAACCCCTCTGCACGCTTTCGTCCACCTCACCAATAATATCTATTGATTAAATTTAAATGAGCTCGCCTTTTTTTTTTTTCCAGTTATCAAGAAAACGAAGACTCAGCAGGTTTGGGCGTCGGTGTCTGAGATTATGCTGGTTTTATTGATACACACTGCGTATCAAAATCACAAGGCCATGTCCAAGTGAGATGCACACGTTTGAAACAGGAGCAAAAGGATGACACAAGTTGGCAACATTTTGTGCTTTTCTTTTTAAAAATAAAGAGCTTTTGAATATTGTAACATTGGACCTCATGATAATTTTATATTCACCAAAATATGAACTACTCAGACAGACATTCTAGCCAAAAGACGCCAAATATATCCCATCCATCCATTATCTGTAACCTCTTATCCTTGTCAGAGCCTATTCCAGCTGACTTGGGGTGAGAGGCGGGGTACACCCTTGACAAGTCGCCAGGTCATCACAGGGCACAAAGAGACAAACAACTATTCACACTCACATTCATACCTACCGCCAATTTAGAGTCACCAATTAACCTGTTAAGTGCATGTCTTTGGACTGTGGGAGGAAGCCGGCGTACCCAGAGTGAACCTACGCCAAATATATTCCACTATAAGATAAATTTGTGTTATATCCTGAAGAATTACTGCTTTCACTCACGCCAGGGTGCCAACAACGTGAATGTGATTCATCGCCTTTATTAACGTACTTGTGTATGGCTGTAAATCTTCAGCAAGCCATTAAAATCACCACAGTATTAATACGACACAATATGATACACACCCTGGATGTTTTTATACCTTGTCCTACACAACACAATACACACCCTTTTTCTGTGTGAACAAGTGGCTCTGCTGCTTCCGACGCTCGCAGTAATCTGTGTCCCCTCAGAGACCGCCTGTGTTCTCGACCTATTAAAAACGGCCACAGTGGTGTCATGGTCATTAAGGCGAACACAATTAGAGGAGGCATTAACAATGGGAATTAATTTGCTGTCATACCCTCCCTGTACCGTCTGCTATTGTTGCTGTCAACCCCCCCCCCCAACTTACTGTTTCTGACTGGCCTAGAAAGTTTAACTTCAGTTTTTCGAAAGACCTTGCGTGTCGCGTGATAAACTATTGCACTTCACAGCACGGAGAGAGCATGGTGGTTAGACTAAAGTGCTCTCGAGGTGAACCAGAAGACACGCTCTTGAAGGAGGTATATAAGAAGACATAGAGGTCTCCTTGTTTTCTCCGTCCTCTCCCAGGGGACAGACAGGAAGGGGAACAGAAAAGGATGATTGCAAGGAGATTGACTACAGGGCAGAAGATAAATAGCCAACAGAGGGAGTGATAAGGGATAGAGGGGTGGTTGCTGCCGAGAACATTAGCCTTGCTTTCTCATCTTTATGTCTCACCTCTGTCCTTCTGTCCAGGGATAGGACAAGGCATATGTTCTTTTTTCTGGCTGCGTCTTCTGACAGCGGGAGTAATTGAGCAAATTCCTCTCTTGCATAACACACTGTGCCTGCAGGACCAAGAATAGGGGGATGGGGAGTCATAGATGGTGATGGAAAATCAGTGTAAAAGGGACAGAAGGAAAAGGGGAAGAGTGGGGGGAAGGGAGGATACTGAAGAATGAGCTGGATGAAGCCTGAAAGTCAAGAATGTGAAGATTGTGAGCATCGAGGTTGAAGGAGAGGACATACTGATGGAGGAAGTACAGCAAATGCACCATGCTCATACATAAAATTTTTATATTCTGGCTCTTCCCTTGCTATATTTCAGTATCAACCTTCACTTGTGACTAGAGTACATTTCAGTGAAATAGGGGAATATCTGGGAAGCATTATTGGTACAGCTGCTGCTTTCACTTTCCTGTAAATTGCTCAAAACATGAGGACATTTTCTAAAAGTTTAGTTTTGCAGTTTTTTTCCCCATTAAATCCGTATAAAAGCAATTCTGCACTGTAGTCAGTTACTGGAACCGGAAAGTGTGGAAACTTCATGAAACGCAGCCCCAATATTTTGTGGTGAGTTGTCAGATAAAACTTGTAATTTATGCCTTTGCTGGAAGGGAGGAAGGAGAACAAAAGGGGAGCTATTACTGCCATTGCTTTACAACGTGACACTATTGGTCAATTAACAGAGAAATAACTGTCAAATATCTTTATTTAAAACGCAAAAATACCAAACAGTCTCTGGTTCCTGCTTCTTAAATGTGAAAATGTGCTCCTTTCCATTGGCATATATAGTAGAGATAGACAGAAAACTAAATATGTTAGTTTGGGGAGGTATTCAACATGTCATAGGCAAAATAATTAATCTATAAATCTAGAAAATAATATTTATATTGCTTTATAAATGTGAAGGGTATGTTTGAATAGTCAAAAAAAAAAACTTACCTCCTATGTCCTTTTCTAAGCACTTTTCCTTGACCTTGATGTGAAACATCATGAGGTCAAGGAAAGATGTGGAGGAGAATGCATAAGAAGTTAGGAGAAGATGACCGCGGTGCTGCCGCAAGGATTTGTTGGATGGTATTACTGCCTTTCCTTTCGTAAAGGATGGTCTGGTGTTTCCTATGCGACAGGAGATAAGAAAGGAAGCACCGAGGCTCCTTTCCTTAACCTTTAGAGGATACCATGGCTATCATCATAGCTTATTATCTACCTTAATTCATTTCACTCTGTTAAGAACCTTCCTATGCAATTTGACCAGACCCCGAATTGAACCAAGTGTGACTGTGTTTGGCGGCCATCTTTGTCTGTCTCTCTCCGTGGTTCTGAAACCTTGTCTCTCTTTCTGTCTCTCCATGGTGATGAAACACCAATTTCTGCATCCTTCACACTTTCGCTGTCAGATTCACTGGTTATTGAAGTATTGTTAAAAATATGAACGGGGACCCCAGGAAGAGTAACTACTGTTATAATACAGTAGCTAATGTGGATCTAAATACATAAAACAAACAAATCGAACTTATTTAACTGCACAAATTTAGCCTGATGAATGCCACCTGTTCACGGGAAGGTCTGTGATCATTAGATTTGATAATTAGCATAATTAACACCCCCAAAATGACCATATAAGGCTATTTGTTCCTGTTCTGCTCCATTTGCTGGCCGGATTCATTCACAAAAATGTTACCAAAGAGTAAAAATAAGACTTCAGCCTTCAGTTAGCCGTGTCAGTAGTGGTGTCAGATATTAATACTGACGTGTCACAATAAAAAGGAAGGTAAAGCATCTTATTTGTATGCTGACTTGTATAAATATTTAATCATGCCTTGAGGTGCTGACAAAATGTGGCGTTCATCAGTGACAGCTGTGATTCCTTGAGTGTACAGGACTGGCTGTATCAAGGTCGAGTGTTAGTGGGACTGCTTTAAACCGGGCAACAAAGCTGCCAGTGGCTCAAATCCAGGCAGCCATTGTCTTCTGATTGCCAGCCTAACTGACACCGGGCCAGTGATTTTATGCTAGGGTAATCTCCCTATAAATAAACTCTGTGGCAACATTTTGTCTGGGTTGAGTGAGGTAGTGTGAGGGCTGGAGAGAGCCACTCTAAAAAAACATAAAATCAGGAGGAAGCAGGCTGTGGTTGTGGTTGGGAGAAATAGTCTTTCCTTAGTCAATAATAAGAGAAGAAGTTGTGTCTGGGACTACACACAAGAAGGCTGACAAAACCAGAAGGCCTAAGGCAAGAGGGAGTCAAAAAAAACAAACAAACAAACAAACAGGCAACAGGCAGCAGAAAAAACAGGGGAGAAGCTACAGCTACGAAGCATAGCAGACAATCTAGCAAAAGGGTGAATGCTGACTGTGGGGTTTATATTGGGGCTAATGATGAATCGGAAGCAGATGTATAGGGAGGAGACTGGTCAGATGATGAGCCACAATGGGAAATACACTGAGGACAACTGGTGGGAAGGTGAGGAATGGCAAGGTCCAGGACGACAGGAAAAGGTAGTTCCACCCAGTAGGTTAGCCAGAAATAAACTGAATACATTAACTGTATGTATTCTTGCACCTGCAGGGTGGTTTTGATATAACAAACACAAGTCTGGACTATATACTTCATTTTGTCTATTGCCAGCATTTTTTAATATTTTGGATTTCTGCAATATCTGCACATGGTTAAAACCAAACAGTGAGTTTTTCCTCTTTCCACTGGACCTTTAAGTCAGATTACAAACACAAGCCAGAGACCAGTGTAAACAGTTTATTGAACCAAAGGAGAGGCAGGTGCAGAGACGGAGTCTGGGAGGTTGAGCTGGTCTTTTGTATAGCACTGGTTGGATTAGATGATGAGAAACAGGCGGTGAGGTGATCGGGCAGGTGAGAGATGGGAGTTAGCCGGACATGCTAATGTTTGCAGTTTACAGTTTTAGAGTGAGCTAACTAAGCTATGGTGGGAGGGGGTTTGACCCAGAAAATAAGACCCACATATGTAGGACTGAAAATCAAAAGACACAACTCAGTTCTTACCATGAACTACATAATGCCATCTGTTTGATCTATTTCTATTCTTCTTCTCACAGAAACCAAACAGTGCTTCACCAGTTCTGCTGCCCCGCCCCAGAGGCCCCTGAGGGGGAGACCTCTACCGCCTGTGTCCCCAGGTAAGACGACCGCATCCTTGCAACATCTGCACAAATATTTATTTTTTAAAACTTATTTATTTACTTTGAACAATTCTTTTTTTTTCTGTAAATTTTAATTGCAGCCACTTATCATGCATCCTGTTAATAGCGGTGCTGCAGTAGCGACTTTAGGCGACACAACTACCCCAGCAGTGTCATCTGAGATGAAGTGGTTGTAAATGCTTCAGTTACTTCCAGGCACAATCTGGATTTCTTCACTCCTTTACGATGACAATGAGTCAATAAGAGAGGCGACTTCTGTCACATAAACTTGGGTTTTGGGTTCTGCTGAGGCTGCGAGATTTGTTGCTTCCACAGAGCGTTAGTGTTTGTGTTTGTCAGACTATCAAGATAAATCCACTGGAACACAGTCGTAATATCCAAATCAATCACATCAAGATCCCATTTCCTGGACAATGGTTAAGTCCTCGGTGAAGCTTTGAATAATTGGAAAAATATTACTTTGAGTTAAGCAAGCAAAGCAGGATGATAGTGCTGTTATCTTTTTATGTCTGGTTGGCACAGTGTTAGAGCTGATGCTTTCAACTGTGCACAAACAATTGAATATGAATACCAACCATACCAGCCTATTTAAAAGCTCTAATATTAGTTTGATGTGGTAATGTGCACCCACTGTCCTGGGGAATATAAAAATCGAAAAATAGAACGACTGATAATTAGCTGCTGTAATAAATGCACCTTTGTATGACGGCTTTGAGAATAGAATAATTGATATTTAGTGTTGAATAGGCAGTCGGCAAAATATAGAATTAGATAAACAAGAGCAAAAAGAAATAATAAACATCTTTGATGATTGTAATCTCGCTCCCTTTTGAGCAGAATTGACAACACACAATGTTTGCCTCCTGCTTTTATTTTCCCAAGTATCATCAGAGTTTCACTGAAAATGATGGCATTCATCTGACCAAGGCAATTAAGCCATCCGGCCACCGAAATGGTTTGTTTTTTTGTGGGCTGCAAGTTTTACAGGATTGTTTTGCTGCATTGTCTGAGCTTGGCAAGAAAATAACAGATAAAGCGAGCGTGTATTGATGGCAAATCATAGCTGGATATAAGCGGCAAATAGCTGCAGAAAAATCACAATTTAAACCAGCTCAGAGGCGTCGTATTAAAGGTCCAATGCGTAAGATCGGGGGACTCTATTTTCAGAATAATGCAGACATGGAAAATAATATTCATAACTATGATTTCATGCCTGTATAATCACCTGAAATATGAATCTTTTTTGTTTTTGTTACTTAAGCCTTTTATATCTACAGCGGGAGCGGGTCCTCTTCCATGGAGGCCGCCATATTGAAACACCATGTTTCTACAGTAGGAACAGACAAACTAAATACCGACTCTAGACAGGAGCTTTCAAGTGTTGTTTCTCCTTTACACCAGGAGGGTGATGTGAGGAGGTTGCAATGCAGCAATTACACCGATAAATGCAAGTAAAATCCTACACACTGGACCTTTAAATGTGTTAAATCAGCCACACAGACAGGCTGAAAGACAGGAAATGTTATGGGGAAGGAAGAGCAGTGAAGTCTCATTATTGGCTTTAAAGAACAGCACAAAACCCAAGTCTGTTACAGTATCTGCTGTCACAAAAGTCACCTCGCCGCCTCTATTAAAAACACGAGATTCCAGAAGCAGTGGTTAAAATTGAACAGGAGTGGCTTTCATAAAATCAAAGGAGAAATTGAAAAAAAAAAAAAAAAAAACAAGAATCGATCAGAGTTCAGCAGCTTGAACTTTGCTTGATAGAAGCCGTTTGGTGCTGTTGTGTTTCGTGATTGCTCTGTGCTTAGGGACCATTAGCTAAAAGGTACAAACAAAGTGCACAACAGAAGGTCTTTGCTAACTTGTCAAAGCTGTCCCAACTCTTCACAACACCCACCCCCTGCCAATCTCTGAAGCAAACCACTTCAAAGGAGGACTCTCTGGGGGCCGAGATAGAAAGCAGCTTGTGGTTTCGTCTTTCTTTTATTTATTTATTTATTTATTTTTGTTCTCGTTGTGTCTTATCTCTTTTTGAAAGCTGTATTCTGTTGTTGTTGATTTCTGTATTTCCGCATTGTTGTCAGTGATTTGTTGATCATTTACTCACGTGGCATCACCACATCGCATCACATCACAGCGACATAACTCCACATGGCACCCCCACACCTCATTGCATCCATCACCATTCATTGTTCACTTCATTCGGGCTTGTCTCTCCACTGTGGTCACGTTAAGTTTGAAAGAGTCATGTATGAATATTACCATGTAACAAAAGTGTAATTTATGCAATGTAAAAACTACCATAATGCATTGATGTGTGTACTGTAGGGTCTTTTTTCCCATGCTGGAAACTGGTGAGCCTTCTTGTTGACACATGTAATGCATCTGTGTGTTCATGTGAAAAAAAAAAGTTCTTATCATGTTGCATGCTTTGGCTTGGCAGTGATCAGAACATAGCTCCCTGTCTATCTGTGTGCGTGTGTGTGTTAATGTGTGTGTGTGTGTGTGTGTGTGCCAGTGTGTCATTACGGTACACACGGGATACTTTAGACACACTTTAGGAAGACACACTGTGCACGCCACCAGATCAGTAGGGAAATCCACGATGAGAGGCGAGTGAGTCACAGCACTTCTACTGAACTCAAGGCTTGTTTTTTTTTTTTAAATCTCTTTATTTACAGACTTTTAGCAGAGTCACTACATGCCTTACCCCCAAATTACACCGGGCACAGATGCGCCATGGCTGTCGGAGCTACACGCTGCCGTTCTAGTCAATGTTTCAAACCCCACTGGCCCGCCGCGATCTGGGATCCAGTTCAGCATCCCAGAAGCGGGCCTCCGCTTGGCTTTGCGAGGAATATTGTCCAATTTTTGACGGACGCCGCGAGCAGCCTGTGTCAATCTGCACAGAGCAGCTCGAGTTGGCCGGAAGCCAGACACAGAAACAGCATAGAGAATCCGGTTGATTTTCAAAACAAAACACCCCGTGTAAAAACAGACAAAAGGGATACAATTCAACTACGTAGCATATTTACACATGTAGAAGCACATGAACCAGGAAAAACAACCAAATCTGAGCAAGTAAACAAAGTCTGGAAGGGCAAATCTCTCTGCTTCTGAAACGGACAGACCAAAACAGCGTCACTGCCGTGACAGAGACGTGCCCGGTGGGGTTTCGGGGTTAGCCTGGCATGCCATGTAGGGTGCAAGGGCAAATATCTGAGGAGAGGAGAATGTTCTAGGAATATAAGGAACATGTTCATGAGACATTCTGAGCCTTAATAATGTGAACAAATATATTGATAATACTGAAAACACTAATATTAACGGATTTTGTCATTGCTATTTTTATTTGCCTTCTCGAAGAGATATAAACAGGAACATTTTAGCAAATTGGCACCATTAAAAGTACATTTAAAGAGCATTTAGTAGCTCTTGTTTGCCAAGTACCCACAGATATTCAGATAACTTTCACTCGATTACTTCGATGTTGAAAAAATCTGAAAAACATGATCATTCTTTGGCAAGTTTTGGAGTTTTATTGAGTGGATTTATGGGCATATTCACAACGGACATCGGAAGTAATGATAACCTCAGCGAGTTTAAGTCACACTGAACCAAAAACGTGTGTGTATCGTGGGTATGCGTTCAAGTAAGTTTTGTCTCAGAGAAGGAAAATAACTTTTTGACGACTGCTGCAAGTGGGCGCAAATCACTTAAACTTTGCAAAGAATCTACAAAAAAGCCTCTTATAAAACAAAAGTGATTCTGGATTCTGTTGCCTCGCATGATTGAGGGGCTCCACTTACCAGCAAACAAGGCCTGATTAACATATAAAAAGGACAACTCATTGCCTCTTTGTGCTACTACCTCCACTTCAGGACGTAATGAAGCCTTATTTCACACACACTGAACCTGACAGACAAAGTGCAATCATTGATATTTCATTTGCGCCGCTCTTTCTACAGAGAGTAATTCAAGCCTCGGTGTCAGAGGGGTCAGCTCAGAAAAGGGCACCGGCGTGAGCTTCCACAAGAACTGATTGTGCTAATTTGAAGCCATGCTCGCTCTTGGTTTGCGTCTGTCTGCACCTGGGGGAGCTTTATCTTATCAGTTAGGAAGGAGGAAACAAGCAGGTAATAACACGGCGTATGTGGGATCATTTAAATGAGGAGAAAGTAGGAAGTTGTGAACTGAGAAGTGAAGTGAGGATTTCACTGTCACATATAATGAGGACCCTACGGAGACTGGAAACTTACCCTGACAGTCTGGTCACTCTTGCCAAGGCTTTAAGGAGGCATCAGAGGGTTTAGAGACGATATGGGGATTTGTATTCGGGGGTCACCAAGTCAGATCTATAATCACTCATGGAAGGGGGCTGATTGCACTCGATGGCCACAGCCTTTCAATTAGTATTGTGAAGCATCTTCTGCTGCTGTGTGCTAAAAATGCACTCAGGAGTTTTTGTTGTTACTTTCACAGTTCCATAGGGGACCTTAAGTTTAGCTTTCTGCTTTGCAGCAAAACTGAGAACTGCTGTGGTCAACACACGGGGCCCCAGAAACCTAATAAATGGAAGAAAAAAGCACTATTAGAATATTCTAGCATGGAGAATGGCACAGCAGAAGAACTATAAATAATGACACTCGGGAAGATGCCTGGAAGACAAGCCGCAGGTAGAATTATTACTTTTTAAAATCACTGCTGTGTGTTTTGGTGTGTATGCGAGCGTATTAGACCTGAGCCTCTCCTCCGAGCGCTTAAGGTGAACGGGAGTGCACTGCTTGAACTGCATTTGGGTGTTTAGAACAATAACACACATGCTCACTCATACAAACTGATTCATGAAATCTCTGGCAGTTTCCAAGTTACAAACTGTGTATATACTCGAGGCTTGATTCGAAAACACAGCAACAGTATCCGTTTGCTTTGGATTACGATCCACAAATTTGTGTTCACAGTTTGTTGCCGAATGTGTGAAGTTTTGCTCGTGTTCGGGATCACATCCAAATCATTTCTCGAGTGGAAATTGTTTTATTTTTTATTTTGTTTTGCAAATGGTGATAACTGCACTCAACAAAACCTGATGCGTGCAGTATGTGTAAACAGTGTTGCTTCTACCGGCAGTAAGAGTGCAGCTGCTTTCTCAGCTCTCTTGTCCTGTGAAGTAGCCAATAAATTGTTGACTAAGGTTGGTTAGAGTTGTCGCTTAAAGCTTACATGGTCACTGGTGCAATGTCTGGCTCTAATAGAGCGAGATGCAGCAGAAATCCCCCAGACAAAGGGCACATTACTGCCATATGGACTGAATATATAAAATATTAGCGATGCTAACTTGTCAAGATAGCAGTGATTTGGTGAATTGAGGTTAAAGTTCATTGATTTCTCTGATTAAATCACACAGAGAGATGCAGACATATGGGTAAATGTAAATCAATATCAGACATACCCCTTTTTACTTTGTGCTTTGTGCGAGGTACCGCCAAATAAACCGAAAACAGGTTGTTGTTTGCATTATCGCTCCTGTTTTTCCAAGAAAACGTCAACTTTGAGATAACATTTGTGCATTTTTCTAAGTTTTAACAAATTGTCTTGGTCAAGATGATGGTTTCTGGTGTTAATTACTTATGTCATCCTTCCTGAAGATAAAACAAGCGCATCACAGAATCAGTGATGTAAAGGACTAAAAAACATGTTCTTGGTTAGCTCATCAGCTACAGCGTGCCACCAAAAGTGTACTCACTCCATTAATTTGTACGAGAAATTCAGAGTGCTTTACATGAGCAAAGGCATGAACTGGTGTAAGGAGCAGCTACAGGTCTAAAGAGCTGTAGCAATTAATAATTCATTAATTCATTTCCCATGGTGTCAAGTGTACAACGGGTCTGACAATGACTGAACACCTCCCCTTATAAAGAATTAGCATCCTGCTAAAGTGAAATGAATATGAGTTTGTGAGACACAACAGACACTATAAACAGGAACACAGAATAATGTCTTGCAGAGCAACGTCTTTAATCAAAGACTTTTCTGTCTCAGTATGTATTGAAGTATAGTACAATTTGCATAAAAACAACTGTGCTCATGCGTTTCAGCAGACATTATACGCTTCCTTAGTACTTCAAGTAAAACAAATTCCCTTCATGAGTCATCCTGGATACATAATGATGGAGCTGATAGGATAGTACACACTGTTTTGGTGATAGAGTTAAATATAAGCTGACCAGTCAGCCAGGTGACGGCGCATATTTTTGGCATAATCTTCGAGCCTGTCTGCGATTCAACTGCCAAACCGAGGCAAGCTTCCCCACCACCAACTCACAGCACGCGCGGAAAGACTGACATCTTGCTCACCATCCGAAAGAAGGATTTAAATTAGTCCTCCCTGCTGCGCTCCTGACAAATGACACGCACACACATATACACAGCAACGCTTTAATGAGGTATGCTATGCTAATTAGCTCACACAATCTGCCATAATGATTTACCTTGTCAGAGAGGAAATTAGTTATCAAGTTCGTGAGACTCTTCTACTTTTTTTTTTTTTTTTGTCGGAGAATAAGTTTTATCTCAATGAACACATGATAATAAAAGTTTATTTTTGGGGTGATGGTTTGTTGCTGGCCAGTAAAACCGTTCAAAAGTTAAAAGCATGATCTGTAGATAAATTTGGACTCGTCTGATTAGAGTAAATTAGAAGTGATCTTCACTTTTGAACCCCGAGTGTAATTAAAGTTTACATCCTCATCTTTTATGAGAAGCTATAAAGAACGCGAAAGCAGAGGAAAGAAGCATATCACTTTAGAGAAACGTAAAAAAAAAAGGACAACACATTTGGATCATCGCCAGATCAGATTTAGGAGGCTTGTGTCATCGTTTTTAAAAATTTTTTTTATCTGTACCTCGAAAACGTCCTTGACCATGAACGCGAATAAAATGGGGATAAATGCCATGAGTGGTTATGATGAAGCCGACACCTTGAGAGATCACAGTGGAGGGAGAGTGATGGTGTTTCTGCAGGAAATTAATTCACCTCTGGCGGCGCAGTAGACAGCTGTGTCATCTCACCAAGACACCTTTTTTTCTCTAATTAATCACTGGAATTAATAATAAACTGCACTAATTAGTGGAGTCATGCCGTCTGCCAAATGGAAAGGTGACGTGGGATGAAGAAGGACACAGCTGGAAATGCTTTGTCACTTTGGGTAGTAACCGAGACAAATAGAGTTTCTGGCTGCTGGGGGAGAACTACATGGACCATGATGCATTGAGACAGACGGAGGAAATGATAGAATGATTGATCCGTTCTGTTTGGAGGACGTTCAGGGGCATGTTGGGAAAGTGTGCCCTGCAGCTTTCTTTTTCAAGACCTGCCTTTGAGATGTGCGACAGCCACACACACACACACACACACACTGTACAAGGCTTGAACTTGTTAAAGTGCAAGCTCACGTCTGCTTTTTGTCCTCACACCTTAGCATTAGTCTCACCTGTGCATCCTCAAATTAAATTTTCTCACATGTGGTATTGCTCGATCACAGTTTGCCAAATGTCTTTCACCTCTTCACCCCACGTGATTTGATATTTGTCCATCTCCGTCTCTCTCTCTCTCTCTGCTGCATGCCGCGCTATCATGCTGCCTCAGCTGGAGAAAGTGACCTTGTCGGCTTGCTGTTCTGTTGTCATGGGAACAGAGGGCACAGCAGGAAGATACGGCGCAACATCCAGAGACTGTCTGTTAGGGAGTTAGGCGTGTCTGAGCGTTATGCACACACGTATGAGTTTCGTCTTTGTAATAATCGCCGAGCCATCTGTTTGTTTTATTTTCACGTCTCTCTCTGTTGGCGTCTTCCTATTGGCTCAGAGGGTCTATCTCTGAGCCAATCAGAGGAGCAGTCTGTGTCATTCTCCTCTGGGTTTCATCCATTCAGCTGTTGTTTTTTTGTTCTAAATTATTCCTCTTTCAACGCGTCCTCTGGGATTCGAGTAGCCTGAATTCACTTGAAAATTGAAATCAGCACTCAGCAACATTCTGAATGAATGAAAGGAGTGCAAGCGCTTGGAGTAATTTCTAATTAAAGTGATGCTCCGACTAATTTATTTTCACCCTGAGGCCTGCTTTATGCAAGAGAGTTACCACAGAACAGTGATAGCAAATCTGCTCATGCTCAGTTGCATCACCACGGACGTCATTCACAGTTTTGTTCTTTTTAATGCACGTGGATCTTGATGGGACGAGACATGTCGTACATGCTTGAAGACTTTATACGTTGCCGTGCCGCATCCCTGCACCTGCACTTCACATCAGTGGCGGTACAGTGCCGAGCGTCAAATGTTCAGATCTGAAGGCTTCTCCTCCTCCTCCTCCTCCTCCTCTTCTCGCTCTACATTCTGCAGCTTATCGCGTCATTGTGAAAGCGAGCGGAGGGTTTTATTACAGAGGAGATTTAATAAAAGCACAACATTTTGATGACTTTGCTGCAGCGTCTCGTGCGTCTGCACTTTCAAACGTTTCTGTGTGTGTGTGTGTGTCTCGGTATCAGTGGTCTTTTAAGTTTCAGCCTCTGTATATATGTCGGGGCCTGGTTCTTAGATCTTCTTTGACACTTGATATTGCTTTTTAAAGGCAGATTAAAAGCTGGTGATAGTAATGTAGAGTATTTGTATATGTTAAAGGGGCACTCCACCATTTTTACAAGTCAAGGTCAGTTTACTAGCCAATGGGACTGCCACTCAGACTGAGTGTTTAATGTCTTCTGTGGCTCTGGAGGAGCCTTGTCAAGTCAAGACTGCAGATTTAACAAAATGCTTGGGTTAAAAACTGGTGGTAGGCATTATGGGAAATGTAGTATCCAGTGTTTTTGAAGTTTAAACCACATGAGGGACTAAGGTGAGAATATCTCGGCTTCTCTTGGCTCCGTTTTGACTAAAAATCAAGCCTCTTTTGAGTCTTTATGAAGGTGCAATACCAAGCTGCAGGCATACCACTTTAGTATATTTCATATTCTTGGTAGTATTGAACAAATACATGCAGTTTTTCTAACTCTATTTGGGATTTCTGATCATTTATATCCAACACTGCACCACGTTAACAATGGTTTTGGTCATTTAACTGTCTCGCCCGTCCCCGGAGGCACAGCTGCTGCCGTGATATCCGCTGAAATATGCTGCGGGAAGTAATGACAACACCATAAATACAGCACAATAACTTTGATTTTCTGCAAAGACAGGCAGTGGAAAGAAAAACAGAAAATGCTGAATGCAAGACTCTATCTGGGATAATTTTTTTATCCCGTACTGCATCATGTTAAACAATATATTTGGTCATGTCTAAGAACCAACTCACTTGTCCCTAGAGGCGCAGCTAATGCCATAATATCCGCTGAAATATGCCGCAGGAAGGCTTATTATGCAGTAATAACCATTCTGTGCTAGCAGAGTCGCTGTAAGAAAGAAATAAAACAATAAATGTATGTTTTTTTACGTAATGTTTTTTCATTTTTCAAAGAAAAATGAGGTGATCATTATGAGCTGAAGTCCCCTACTGATTACGGCGCTCTTTGTTCTCAGCCTGAATACAGATCTTTTGATTTGCTAGCGGCTCAGATGAATGCCGTGTTCCGGCTACAACCAGCTATGATTTCAGATAACGAAGATTTTGAGCACAGAGTACAGCAGAGCTGTGTGATATATAGGCTCATTGACTTACAGTGGGCATCCTTCTCTTTCTTGCTATCTTATTCATTCCCTCACACACACACACGCACCTGCCGGTGCACATACGCACAATGTGCCAAGGTGGTATTAATGCTCTCCGTTTCCCTTCTTTTGTTCCTTTTCTGTGGCCCGTCTTTAATAGTCTGCCGTCTTATTAGTCTCCATCATCTCAAGGGTCTCAGAATACCCATAGTCCCATTCTGCAGGTCAGTCAATAGCTCAACTCCTGCCTGACTGCGCTGCGATAAAATGTCCCCCGTGTCTAGGTGAGTGTTTGTGTATGCAAGAGCGAGTGCGAGCCAAGAAAGAACAGCATAATGTCCGGGGATGAGTGTCTGTTTGTGTTTCTATTCATCGTGTGTAGTTGCCCCCTCTATCTAAATTGCCTGCAGCTGCACGAATGGACAAAATAAGTCTCCTTTGGACAACAGGGGGTGCTAATGAGGAGCAGAGGTGCAGGCCATGAGAGACATCTGTCTGTCCACATGCTGGCTGCACATTTTGTCCTGACCTTTCTGCTTTTGGCTGTCAGCCCATATTTTCATCCTCTATCCCTCCACATACTCATCTTTGCTTTCCCTATTAAACTGCAAAGAAGTCACTGACTACAGATTTAAAAATTTGAGCCCAATGACCACCCTTGCAGTCAACATCACGTCAGCCAGTGCCAATGTGTTATAGCATGCCTCATTGTTGAATAGAAACCAGAGCCAAAAGCCCCAAAAGCAGGCATCTGGTGCTCTCAGCCGCACTATACCCATCAGCTGCAGAGGTAATAGAGAGGGTGAGCTGTAAATCTACTGGGTTCAAACAGAGGGAAGAATTAACAATGTGCTTCACTCTGCCGCGCAGAGCAGATAACAGAAAAGGTGCTCAGAGCTTGAAAATGTGAGCCTCTGTCCGACCTTTAAAATACAAATTATTCACATCTTTTACATGTGTGAATCACTTTCATGTGATAATTGTTCTCACACCCCCCTCCCTCGATTTAGATTTCAAACGCTGAAACTGATTCCCCCCAGACAACGATGTCTTTCCCCTCACAAACAGTGTTAAACAGGCAGCGATACACTGGATAACCTTTAAGCTAGATTTTAAGCTAGTCCCCATGGAGGGTGGATTTTTCACTAAGCTGTGTGAGTGTTTTACGTCAGCTCTTGGGGCAGTGTCATCCTTTTGAATAATAATAATGTGAGCGCATGTCCGTGTAAATAAAACAGCACATGACTTCAATAAACTGGAGGGGTTATGGGGCCAACTGGGAGTAGCATTCGCTGGTAGCGGTAATGCTACTTGTGTTGTGTTGACTGCTCCTGTTAAAATTTTGACAGTTTAAGGAAGTATGTTTGGGAAATACAGAAGATTGATACAACTTTCTTGTCTCTGTGCTAAATATGTAGCTGGGGTTAGCAGCTGGTTAGCATAGCTTAGTGTTTTGACAGTTGGTTTTTAAACAAAATAAAAACATTAAGATATAATGTGTTAATTTGTGAGCTTTAGAGGTCCTGGTAGGTGGATTGTTAAATTTCGAAAGAGTCGGACTAGTTTTTCCCTCAGTTTCTAGTTTTTGTCGTATGCTAAGCTAACCAGCTGTTGGCAAACTACTCCTTGTGTTCTGGTAGATTTTCTCTCTGCCTCATGGCTTCACGTCAGTTTCAGGAGTCGTATTATTTTTTTCAACTCAATTCAACTTTTATTAATATCATATAATTTTTAATAATTATGTAAGTTTATTGATGTAGGAGCCATTTTGTACGCAAGTGTTAGTTTTTGCCATGCCACAGGTATTAGTTCGTATATGGGAACTGCTTTATGGCGATAAAGGGTTGTCTTGAAGAATCCATGCGAAGTTGGAAATCTTGAGAATATAACACGATAAACCAAATCTCGTACGGAGAAGCAAGACAAGTTGGACTCACGTGTCTTCTGTGTTTAGACCCCGCAGTGGCCGCGGTAAAGCAAAGCGAGCGCCTCAAAACACTTCAATTGACTTTATAGTTTTGAACCAGCTAGGACTGTATTTGGATCAAGTAGCTCAAATAAAGTGAAAATATTTGATTAAGACATACCTATTGATAAGCTGAATGATGCTATCTCAGGTGAGGTGCAAAAAGTCTGAGGCTACATACTTCAAAATGCATTTTTCCACCTGGTATGTCAAATCTTTGATGACTAAATCTCACACTAGCACTACGATGACTGTGGCTGTTGCCTTTACACAGCTGGGTACCATATTGTACATCTGGGTTTGCTGTTGGTGCCAGATCTCTTCTTAATCGACGCCACAAACAAGCACAGCATATAAATAAATAAATAACTGCAGGAGCATGACAGAGTGAGAGATTCACAAGGATTAAAAGAAAAAAAAAAGTGTTGAATTTATCCTGCACACCTGCTGTACCTCCCAGTCATGCACATATTGAACCAGGTAGTGATCTAACGGGTAGAGGTTGTTCTCAACTGTTCCCTGTGAAGGGACATTAGGTGTCCCAGGCGTGGGTGACACTGTCAGGTTCAGTGTACGTCACTGGGTAGAGTCCTTGTCCTGACAGCTCGCCGACAGGCTCACGCCGGTAGATCAACAAGGAAATGAGTGGAGAGTAGGAGGAGGTGGTGGAGGAGGAGGATACGAAAAAAAACTGCTGACAAGGCAACCTGCCGCCGCTGTCGCCTCGCTCGCTGTAATGAGACACGTGGATGACAAGGGGGAAGAAAGGAAGGAGCTCGGTTGAGGTTTATGTTAGAGAATGAAGAAAGACGGAGAGATTTAATGATGTAGATGCTTGTCTCCATGTGGAGAAGAGAGAGGAGCTGCTTTTTGTGTTTCCTCATTACACTAAAATGACCCACCTTCAGAGCGTTGAATGCTGATGAAAGTAAAATGTTCCAGAGAGCATCCATTTTTACTCTGTCATGCTTTTGTGCACACTGTGCAGCTGTTACCATGACTTCAACTGTGTGTGTGTGTGTGTGTGTGTGTTTTTTTTTTTTTTTTGTGGTGAGTCATCTTTGCAGTGTGCATGTCAGGCTGTGTCATTCCCCATCCACCTTTTGAAGAGGCGATGGGTGGTCAAAATGAGTTGTGAAAAAGACCAGTGGTGCCAGTAGTCCCCCCCCCCCACCTCCAAAAAAATCCACTGTTATGATGAAAAAACCTTCAAGATGAAGACGCCTGAAGAAACCTTGAACATAACGGGGAAAAAAGAAGCCAGTGACTCATGATCATTCAAACTTAATGTAGCTTCTCTATGCAGAACTTAGTTTTGATTAGTGATGTGATGTTCGCGAACGAGCCGGCTGTAAGAGACGATTCTTTGTAGCGAATGAAAAGAGCTGACTCCCGCCAGGGAGAGCCAAATCTTCAGCCGTTCCTGCTTGGCTCTGCTGAGAATCCATGCAGGCTAGGGACAGAACTTTATTTTGAAGGGCACACCATGCATCCAATCAGATTAGGATCATACCGTTATGTTAAAGAAACACATTGGGGGGGAAAAGTGAAGAAATGAGTGAGAACCGAAAAAGTCAATGATATTGGAGTGCAGAATTTGTAAAATGAAAATATCCGTCAGAGCAGGACGGAAAAGAACACAGACTAACTAACAAAAAAAAAGCATACAAATATGGCTTTATGAAACACTGAATGAAAATTTGCTTATCAACACACAAACTATTCAAAATTGCCAAATTAGGCTGAAATAGAAGGCTCTGAGTGATCGTAAACGAAGAGCCATTTGGGTGCCAAAAAAGCTGAATCTTTGAAAAGAGCTGAACTTCCCACGACTGCTTCTAACGTAAAAAAAACATCGTCGGTGAAGTCATACTTGTTATCGTGGCACCACTGTTGCACACCGGGTGTCCTTCTCTTTTTTATTCCACTTTTTCACCCCATTTGATAACCATTAAACGCACCATTAGTCTGCTTCTACAGCAGCATTTTTTTGCTAGGCCTGCTTTGACATTGCCGACCAATCTAGTCGCTCTCCAACGGCCCACATCAACCTCCAACGAGGACCAATGTCAGAGAAAAGATTAAACGTGAAGGTCCACACAGGCATGGACAGGCTCTCACTCTGGAAGAAAAACCTTTCACATTTCACTGAGATGTAATTGAATTTTCTCCCGCTCTTATCGGCTCCCGTGATGGGATAGCATCTCACCACTTTCTAGCGGAGAGTCAATAGAAACGCAACGCTGGCCAACTCCTAGCCTAACTTTATTTTTGCCATAGAATGAACAAGTCAGTGAAACATTTTTTTTGTTACCCTGCCCTTGAAAGCAATTTCACCGATGAGAGGAGACTGATTTGGAGTATATGAGCGTGCGCATGTGTGTGTGTCTGAGAACGGTGACAGAAAATGGAGAACGTGCCAAAAAGTGATGCCAGACCATGCCTCTTCTGTCTCGGCTCTGTCGCTACGATAAACAACCTCTTCTCTCTTTTTTTTTTTTTTTTACTTTTGTAGCACCAAACGCTGGTGACAAATAAACCCTGTAGGAAGGGAAATAAATAACATCACACTGTAAGTCTGCACACATAATCGGGAGACTTTTTTCCCCAGAAAAATCGACAGCGTTAGCTGTTGGTTGGGTGTCATGGTATTTTTAATTTTGCCACTAGAGACCGGGGGTTTGCTCATGTCTCTGATCAGTTTGTAATACAGTATGTAACTATAAAACAACCTCAAATCCTAAATATACTCTATAGTGTGCAAAGATGATGTGATGTTCCAAGCAAATCCTATATTTGGATGGTTTGCGGTGTAATACAGTGAACAACTTGCAGTGTATTTATCAGATATGTGTGCACATTTGTCTCATGGTCCTCCTGTATTACTGTTTGACAAGCTCTGAGCCCCTGCTGTGTTTGGCTGCATTAAGTATCCGGCTGTCCTGCGCTGTCTTGCGTATGAATGCACGTGTGTTTACGAGCGTCAAGGCCCACTCTGGTGTAATACACCGAAGAGCTTACAGTGTGTTTTATCAGATGCCAAATGTGCTGTCTTATCTCTTGTTCAAACACGGATCAAGCAGATCTGTATGTACAGTGGAGCGTTCGCCCATGGGGATGTATGTGTTCTTTACTGGCAGAGAAGTGTGCGTGAGTGATTATGAGCAGCCTTTTAAACTTGCTGAAGGTGAATTGCAGTGAAAGGAAGGTGGATTGATGCTTTCCATTTCTGCTATATTGGCACTATTTTAACATCACATCGCAATACTGCAGAGTGCAGTATAAATGCCTTAAACTAAATCAGATTTTACTCTTATTATCATTTGTTCCGTGAAGGATTGTAATTCAGTTTGGATCGCAACCTTCAGAAACTCACTTTCTGATTTTGATAGCCATAAATATAGCAAGAAAGCAATAGTATTCAACCTACTGTCAGCAGCAGCTACGCCTGTAATGACGAACCTACAGAGAATTATCACTGGACTCCACAGTATCCCCTCAGCTATGGAGCATTTTAACATCTTTCAACCCATTGTTTTGGTTTTACGGCCCACAACTTACCAAATCGATTCACTCTTACCTCCCCCAACCACTTTATTTCCAGCTCTTATTAACACATTGTACCAAGCAGCAAACAAAGTTGGCAGCTAACAGCGAGATATTTCCCTGAGGATTTGGTGGAGACCAAAATAAAGCTAAAAGGAGACTATTTATTGGACATCGCAAGGTGGACGGGAACTTCACTCTGAATGATGTATCATATTTACGTGATTATATGCCAATGTTGTGTTTACAGCTTGTTGTGCCTCTCATTTAACACAGGTTTAACACATCCCATTCTTTACTCTCTAATCTGCACCTGACAATTATTCAGTCAATACAGTATTTCAGAAAAGGTTAATGGGATCACCATTAATGTAATTAGTTTCATTCTACATCCATTATTTGCTTGTGTCTTTACATTTATAGCATTTTCACTGGTTGTCTCGTCAAAATGTGTTTGAACTTGTCCATATCCTACAGTTCATCACTGCACTTGATCTTACATTTTAACATCGCAGCCTGCACTTCCATCATTTCTGTCTTTTATCATTCTGGAAATTGGTATTTTTCCATTGCCCCCAGTTGTCTCTCCCCTCTGTTTGTTTTGGATATAATCTCTTAGATAATCAGTTTCAGCACTGTATTAATAATCCTCTCAGAACTTATTTTTATCCTCCATATAGCAAAGTCATTCCTCAACACAAGGGAAATTTCTCACTAGCAGGATCTTGTTCGGTGCTGTCGCCAACACCGCGACCGAGCAGTTTCATTTTCGTATCATTTTCATTTTTCATGACACGTCTGTGAGGCTTTTGGTTCCATTTGTGAATCTGTCTTTTCTGCTCCCGAGAAGGCTTCATCCTCTCACTGTCCCATTCTGAAATATCACTTCCAGTTCATGGATATTCTTAAGCAACTTCCAGCGCCCAACATAAATTTGACCACTTATTTCATCTGTCCTCCTGGATGTAATGAAAGTCTGGATTTATCTCCATGCAGCTGCCTCTGATTTCCCTGGATGGTCTGACTTCTCCCTTGGACATTTGTAGAGTCACTCTTTGGGTATTTCTAATGTAATGCATGTAGTTTATCCGTCTTTCCATCCACCTTTTCCAGCTCATTATGAGCACTTTTACTCTTCTTCCTCCTTCTTCACCGTTGACAGTAGTCTTTTTCGCCACTGCCATGTTGCCAGTCTTTATTCTTACATATTTGAATTGACATACACTAAATTAACCATTCATAAGCCCAACTCCAGATAGCCAATTGCTTTTGCCTGTCATATTTTCTGATCGCTCATGGTGCAGTTTGCAGTCAGATTCACCGCTCAAAATTCGCAGTAGATTCTGACACAAACAAAAGCAGCCTTCTCTTTTCCAGCTAACAACCATGGATTTTGGTTTGATGAAGTGACAACTGTTTCATCAGCTGTAGCTTAATACGCTAATATTAAAACTCCACGAGTTGGTTGTCTGTCTGAAGATGATTTTTTTTTAAATATTTTCAGCTGATTGGCTTTCAAATCAGAACCATGTAAAATATGCACATGATGGTTGAAGCTAAAGAGGAAAATACTAGAGGCTAAAGCTACAAATCCAAGGCAGAAATGAAAGAAAACACAGTTGTTAGATTAATGCTTTAATTAATGTTACTCATCAGTCCCAAACAGGCATTTGAGGCTTTAAGAGCTTAATCAGAAAAAAAAACATGGGTTATATAAACACCTTGATCAGAATAAACGAGCTAATACCAAGAGAAATTTCATTACATTTGAAAGTGTAATATCTATCTGTGTATGCTCGCCCACATGACATTAAGTGGGTCCCGGGAGATTCCAGACCATGGTGGGTGGCTTTGTCTTCTCCCACTCATAAGTGCATGTGTAATAAAAAAGTCGTTTCACTGAAGTGAACTCATAATGGTTCAGAGTTCAATCTTTGTTTGTTGACTGTCACATGTGAACAGACAGATTATTTCATTTACATATCCTGTAACCAACCAACATCCATGACCTCCTCCTCTGGCCTGGATCACCATCTTTTAATGAATGCTGAGCGGTATCTCTCTCAAGAATTGGTAGAATCTCTTCAGGAAGATTTTGTGTAGGTTTGCGATTGCTACTTCTCCTCCTCTTCCTCCATTAGCTCCTCACAACTATCCATGTGGTTCATTGTGAATGTGTATATTTGTGGGAAATACTCCAACATGTACAACAATACTCATTTATGAAAGAACCAAAAACGGCTCTACTATGGCAGATTATTTTATATTCATGAGTCCATCAATCATAGTAAGAAGCTTATTGCGATTATGCCTGAAATATATATACTTCAGGCCTGTAAACTAGCTTCTGCAGCAGCAAAGAGTTACTCTCTTTCCTAAGAGATCTCAGATTTATAGTTGCCTTGCAGTGGCTTTTTCAAGTCTTTGTTTCACTTTCACGTCTCTATTACAACCTTCCTGACTGCGCAGCCAACATATAACTGGGGTTGACAACCTACACATCGATCACAGTGAATTACAATAAATCAAATACTACATGGCTGATTTAAGTCATAATTAATATGATCTCTCTACCCTCAATAGGTTAACACAGTACTGGCAGGGACTAACTGCAATTGCAAAAACGGCATTTATAAAATTAAAGAAGCAGATTTTCTGTTTTTGTGAATGCGTGTTCACCCAAGTGTTGTAGGTACATTTATTTGCTATAAACTCTATTCCTCAATATAGTTTCTCTTCCTTGAGCCAATAACTTGATAACTTCAATAAGCCTCACTGCAGCCAGTTATTATAAAACAGCAGAATCAATACGCTTATACACTATGTGCACAGCAATTTTGTTTAATATCTTTTGTATACTTTTAAGATAAAGAATATAAAAAGTCAGATTTGTTCAGATATTTCTGAACCATCACCGGTATTTCCCAAGCTTCAATGACTCAGCATCCTGCCATGTGATCCCTGAAGTTAAAAGAGTCGAATTCCAACAAGAGACTCGTGCATTCGGAAGCTGCCTGCAGATATTTTCAAATATGTGAGAAAGGAAGTGAACCAAATAAGGATTTAAAAAAACACAGTTATTTCCCCCTGACGAGCCACATAATAGGCAATTAGCTTGTGAAATCATCAGGGTAGGGGGACGGCTCAATTGTTTGTTCCACTCACAGCGAGGCAAAGCAGCAGCTGAATTCTGTGTTCGGGTATTGTTGTTCTTGAACACACCCTTTTTTCTCTCTGCCTCTCTGCTTGGCACCCATAAAAAGCTGCCTTTACCACGAGGTATAAAAATAGCATTCTTATGTGTAACAAGATGTGAATAAGAAGCAGGGAAATAAGCATGAGAAAAGACAATGACAATCTAAAGCAGACTTAACATACCTACTGTAACACAGCGTACATGGCATTTTAAAATGTATAATGAAGCTAAGCTGTCGTTGTACAATGTTCAAAAGTGCAAGCTGTTTTACGGCCATGTGTTTTACGGTCATCATGTAGGATCAAGCACTTGAATACGTGTCGCGAATACCTCATCACATTTGGGATTCAAGGCACAGAGTCTCCACCATCACATGACCTTGACTCGAGTTAGATTCGATTTGTGAATCTGATGACTTTGCACTTCACTTCAAAAAGGACGTTGACAGCAATGATTCATGACTTCACTTGGAGTTTAGCCTTTGGACTTGGAATGACGAAGACGTAAGAAGCCCATCAGCTCTTCTCTCTTGTTCTTTTTCCTGACACACATATATATATATCCAATAACAGCCAATCACATTGTGTGCACTGAAGGTAAAGGTGTTTTCAGCCATGCTAGCAGCTTGACTCTTAGGTCACTGTTGGTCAGTTGGTCCAAACTGAAATATCTCAACAACTTTTGGTGGATTAAGATGAAATTTACAGACGTTCTTTCAAAATGATATATCCTCATCGACATTTGTGGTTTTTAATGAAGTTCCTCAAACCTTTGTTGGATGGATTGCCATGAGATTGGCTACAAACATTCATGTCCCCCTAAAGATGAATTGTAATAACTTTGGTGATCACCTGACTTCATTTGTCCATTCCCATCGTCCTCAGTTGTAGTGTGTGTTTAGCACCAATTAGCAAGAAAGGTTTAGAAGAAAGAAAAGGTTAGCACGCAAACATGCTAAACTAAGATAGCTTAACATTTAACTTAGGACTCACAGAGTGTGTCTGTAGACTCTTACTTACACTATTACTACTATATACTGCATGGAGGAATTTTATATAACATTAAATTTGGTGCATAAAGACATGGACTTGACTTGGGACCTCATAGCAAAGACTTGTGACTTGCAAAACAATAAGTTTGTCTCAGCTCTAACGATCTCATACTTCCTCAATATGAACAAAGAAACCAGCCAGCGAATGCAATTCAGGCTGTAATTAATGTTTCCTCCAAAAGCTAGTACAGTAATGTAGTATAGCAACATATTTTTTGGCAGATGATGTCCAACCAGATTTATAAATGACATTCTGTGACATTGAATGATGTTGTGAATGTCTGCCATTTGCCATACTTGAAGTTCTGCCCATGAGCAGTGGGCTGTGTGTATGTATATATATATTTATATATATATATAGTAGTATGTCAACCATAAATCTACGATGCAATTTCCACTGCTGCTGTCTCTCTCTCTCTCTCTCACTCTCGCTGTCTCTCCCTCCATTTTACCCACATCCCGGGGCATCTGCTTTTGAAGAGATTCAATTTGAAATCCTGTCTTGCATATTTCACGAGCACAACCTGTTTTTTTTTTGTTTTTTTATACTCTGTGCTCTGTTGTTGCTGCGAAGATGTTTCATTGACATTGCATGGGAATGCCTGTGGTTATAATGGTCTGTGTCTATATACTTGCATATTGTATGAGCAAGCAGTTTGTTCTTAAATCCTTTCGGGCGACTATCATTCACTCTTAAAATTCAACACGTGAAATAAAAGCCTACTATTTTACAGCAGGGAGGCAAGAAACTTGAGTCTGCTGTGTCTTGTTTTGTAGTCTCACCTCAACCTGCTCACCCTGTGATATCAAACACCGGCTCTCCATAAAAGAATCGAGTGCCTGCATGGGATTTTAACATGAGCCAGAGGCTGATTCTCTGCTTTTCAGAGACATAAACTGGTCGACATTGATCTCGGCCCTCCTCAGTCGACTCTTACAATGTATAGATTACATATAAAAAACAGATTTACAAACTTCTCTTTTATGCCGAGGTTTCTTCTCTTCTCTTTGCCTCCTTCTTACTAAATAAGTGCTATTTATGAGCTATGTCGTACCGCCCAAGTGAGCGCAGTATTGATTGGCATCTCCATATCCAATCCATCACTTCAGGATTGATCACATGAGGCAAGCAGAAAGCACAAGGACAACACCTACAATGCATCACTGCATGTCTACTCAAGGTGAATTTCTGAGGGCAGAGATAGCCATGTATGGTATTATAGCAGAGCTACTCCAAGCGTATTTTATGTTTGTATAACCATTAAAATGTGACCTCATTCTTCTGTTTTTTGTTTAAGAGAATAGATCAGTTTTTGTGATGACCTTTCTCCTAGCATGCTTTAAGTGCAGAGGCTTTGACTTCTTGTCCGCGGGGAAAGAAAGAAGAGCACAGATCCTGTTAGCCATGTGACTCATCCACTGCCTAACTCATGATTTAAACATGTCATGGCTATATTTGTTAACTGTTCTACACTAAAGGGTATTGTGGCCAAGAATGTGCTGCTGGCACTCTGGAGATCACACAATATGCAGGAAGCATGTGAAATGGGTTCTCAGCCCTTTTCTGGACTTTATTGCTCACTATGAAACAAGAGGGTGGCTGTTATGGGAGGCTGTAGACGTGTGTGGGTAGCTGATGTATGTTTGACCTTGATCATCAAAAACGGACACAAAAACAGGATATATGGATTATCATCTCTTGATGAATGGAGGCCCAGAGTGATGTATTTAATATTGAAGCGATATTGTGCTATTTAACTTCTACTGTAGGTCTTTATTTTTCATGTACTTTGCAACTATTGGCTGGATCGCCATGACATTCATTGTGCCCAGAGGATGAATCCTACTGAATAGAGATATATTTGATTGTTTTGGGTGAAATATCTCAACTATTTGGTGGATTGCCATAAAAATTTGGCACAGACGTTAACGTCCCTCTCAGGATGAAGTGTAATAACTTCATTTTTCATCTTGCACCATCAATTTTTATTACATCCCAATGAGTGATCAAGTCACTATGCAACCTCGCCCGTCGTTTATATTGAACTAAGTAGTTTTCCTAATTATGATGTGGTGACGAATGTAATGTTCGCAGGAACATATGAGAGACAGACTTTAACACCAGAGTTCGAGGGTTGCAGCCAAACTCCTGTCTGTGGACAGGTTTAGGCAACAAAAACACTTGGGACTGCTGGGGAACGATTGTGGTTTCACTAAAATCTTAAACAAACACGTTGTGTTTCAAGACAAGCAGTTATGTTATTGCACAATCATATACATGTCTGTGTACAACTGTGCGGCTAATTTATAGATTTCTACTGGCCAACGGCCACCAGGGGCACTCTCTAGCAGTAAACGCAAAAGTGAGACAGACGTGGGGAAAGATTATGCGCCGAAGAAGACACTAGTTTTGATTTTGATTTTGAACTGTCATTTTGCGCATCATGCACACACCCTCATCTTGGAAAACACGAAGAAATGCATATGATGCAGCTTTTAAGTTAAAGGCAATCGATCTGCCCGTCAAAGAAGGAAATAGAGCTACTGCACGTAATCTTGGCATCCCGTGTTGATGGCGTGTTGGTGCCGTACTGCCGATTTTCAGGTACAGTTTGAAAAAAAGCATGTCTTAAATTAAAACTAAAAATCTTCCGTCTACCGTCTTTCTGTGTAAATATCTCATGTTACAACATGAAAACTTTATTCAAGTGCGGCCTATATATGTACATTTTTTATTTTTATTCAGCTGGTGCGGCTTATATTCTGGTGCGCTCAATAGTCCGAAAATTACGGTAATCTATTTTACGTCATTTCCCAGAGACAGGTGTGCACTATGTGTCATAGTTTTGTCTGTCCTTCAACTTTAGATATATATTATTACATTTAGATAAAGTCGGAGCAATTGTGAGTGACACATTTTAAAAATGGTCAAAAACAATGCAACAGAGTCCATGATATCCTGACTTTTATTTTGGACTACCTCATTTTGATGTATATCTGTACATTTATAATATTCTGTACACTGTGAACTGTCAAATACTTGCACATGTCTGCACAGCAACTCTTTCATTTTAGAACATTTGTACACAATTGTATGTATATATATATTTATATTTTTTAATACTTGATTTTTAGCTTCCTTATATAATCTTTAGTTTATCACGTAGTAAAAACCTATTTGGCAATAAATCTGATTCTTTCAGTCCTGTGTAGCTTCAAAAATAGTGGATCCTACAATTCCCACAATTTTTCTTTCCTTCCTTCCTTCCTTCCTTCCTCCTTCTCCCTGCATTAATGCCCACAGCTCAAGCAACATCATAGATCTTTCACACATCAATATATTTGGTGTGATTAGGCTTTCACTCATGCATTTCTCTCAGCCTCATCAGTAGCACACACTCACACACATAACCTGAGGTCTCCCTCTGCATCTCTGGCCTCTCATCAGCAGATTATATTTTAAAAAGTGACACAAAATAAGTGAAAGTCAGTCGAGTGTCCCGTCCCGAACCATTGTAAATACTTGTTCACAGGGAGGTTAACTAGAGGCGAGTTTACAGTATAGATTAATGAAGAGAAGTATGAAATTATGTTATGTACTCTTAATCTCTAACAGTGAAGAAAAAAAAACAGTCTTGACCTCGTGATTAGAGAGAACCCGAGTTTTTTTTAATGTTAATTTGAAGCTGACTTGCATTTTAATAGCTTGTGTTTTTTAATCAGGGGTGAGAGCTTCTTAAATGAACTGGAATGGAAATGATTTGCAGTCTGCAGAGAAATGGCGATGGTGCGAAACTGAACTCGTGTCACCGCCAGGGCGGCTGATTTTTGTTGGATTTGTGTCTTTCTTGCGGCCTGGAAATTCATCAGTGTGAGATTGAAGCAAGTTAGCTAATTTACAGATTTGTAATTTTCCTTTCTCAGAGATTTATTCCTTGTTAAGGGCACTAATGCAGCATTATAACATGGCGAATGTTAAAGAGTAAAAAAAATTCTGGCAGTTTAACTCACTGTGCACGTGGCTCTAAGTCATGTTTTTCCTGCCTGCAGAAACTGATGATGAATTTCAAATACACTCGGGTGATGTATTCAGCAGAATTACCCCATACATTACCCTCGGCATGAATCGGAAGAAAGAAATATGCTTATTTATGCAGGAGCTTCTGCTCTACAGTCTGCCCTTGTGTTCTGCCTGATGAACTGATTAATTCTCTTTGAGCGGTATGAGAAACAGATATAGGGAAAGCGGGAACGGAAGAGGAATTTAGTATAAGTGACAAGGCGAGTGATTCCTGCTTAGTTTTAAAGAGGAATGATTCTGAGAGGCAGAAAATGCAACAGAAGGTGAAATAGTTTCTTCTTTGTCTGTATGGGAAAACTCTAAAAAAACATGTCTGAGATTGAAAGAAAACTACTTCCTCGAGCAAGAAATGCTAGCAGTCGCTTCTTCAGGGATCTCATTTGCTATGACTTCTGCTGATGTGGTTGTCCTAACATAATGCCCTCTTCAGCAGCTCTTTGGCTGCAGTCCACCAGAGGATATACCCTTTGAACCCCCTCCCCACTATTCACACAGGCTGATACCTCATCTGTGCTGCTTCACACCTCAACAGTGATGATGCAGCAAAAAAGCTCTGCGATCAAGGTTAATGAAAGTCGAAGCAGCCCACAGCGACTGAGTTCACACTGAAGACATAATCAGTGGACCTCCTGCTTAAAGACGGTGGTCTTCCTGTCGGATGTCATCCCCCTTACAGATTGTGAGGCAGATGCTCAGTGTCTGTAGCGAGCACTGGGACTCTGGGAATCTGTATTCTGCTCTCCCTCGCAATGGAACCACTTGTCCTGGTTGTTGAATACTTTCTGAGATACAAGGCAAACAATTCGAGCATACTGTAGACATCTTCCAATTTAGCCATTGATTTGATACAAAAGGATGAAAATATTATATATACCTTTAACATTGTTGGACTCATGAAGGACAATTCAAAACATTATCCTCAACAACTCAGCCCCTAACAGTTCAATCAGGGATGACCATTTGTCCAGCTTGGTCTGTCCAGGATTGTCTCCGACTGTCCCAGTGTCCTGACAAATATCTGTAAAACACTAAAATGTCTCAGTTTTCACCACAATTAACAATAATAATTCTCATATTCCACTTGTTTGCAGTGCTAACATAACTTATTATGTTCTATCCCAGTCATAAATACCTAACCCGGTCTAAAAATATAAACAATGCACCATGCATCTGAATTTAACATTCAATGTCGTTGTCAAGGTTGTTGCAAGCCTCTGATAGGACATTTGCAGATCTTTCTGACAGATCCTGTCAGTATGCAAACAGTTTGCAAGCAAAGAGAGAGTCAGAGTTTTTCTAAAGAGCTCCACGAGGCTTACTTCTTCCTTCTGGTGATGACAATGCTGCATTCGTGGTGTCTATGGTGTTGAAAGGTGCGCTTGTCCTGATGAAAACGTCTATGGTGCATGCATAGGCTCATACATGGGCCCGGCATGAATGTCAATTTAAGTATCCTGGTTTAGGGGTTTCCTATTGCCTATAAACCTGTAAAACTAAGTTCTCCTTTAAATACATCTTAGCTTCAGCATAAAGCTTACCAATTCCACTGAAGATCAATAATTAACACATTATGTCTCATTAGTTTAATCCATAAAATAACTAAAGACTATTTCCAGACCATTTCTTGGCTGGGACCAGTATCTTGGCAACTGGTTACTCATTTCCAAAAATATCCTGCCTACATCTCAGGCTGCCCCATTAAAAACAGCAACATTTTGAAAAAGAAACACACTGTGTGCAGCACATTGGAGAAGAACTGAACAAACAGCCAAAATATCTGATCAGTAAACCAACGTTACAGGCATCAAAACATCACTTTAAGAGCTGAGATGCTTAAAAAAACTGCATATCTCCATATTCGAGTGGCAAAAAGCTCCCTTAACAAAGTGCTCGTCTAAACCCGAATCGTGATCTTTCCGTGAACTCATCACAAATCACATCACTAAATGGATTTATTTTTCAGCAGTGATATGTAACAGGTTTTTAAAGGCACAGAGGAATGATGCTGTCCTGCCGAGAGTGGCATCTGGACAAAAATACTTTTATGTGTCGCTCTGAAGGTCATGAAAGGGACAGATTTTGTCTTTTAATTTGGCGGATTTGTGGATTTAAAGTTGGGCTTAAAGTAGCTACACCTTGACCAGCTACAACAGTAAAATGCTGTTGACACACTTTGTTCACACAAATATAGTATGCCTCACATGTTTTTAATATTCGAAATACTGACACTCAGTGTTTAGATGTTCCTTTGCTTCTCGTCATATTGTGTATTCACAGATAAGATATTCTGCCAAATTTCACGGCTGTGAATCAATATTTGCTGCACTGAACTCCTTGCTTAATGTTAAACCAGGTCCGGTTTTGTAAATTGTTGGCCCAGGTTATACACTAAATAAACAACACACAGACCTGAACTCTCGTCACACGACAGAACCGGCCTGTTAGCGATCATGCCAGAGAGAGAGAGAGCGTGAGATGTCAGCGGACGCCATAATTATATTCTGGATGGAACGCACAGAGGCCGCGGCACTCATCCATCTTCAGAACTGATGCATGGGGAAGATGAGAGAGAGAGAGAAAGAGAGAGAGAGAGAGAGGGAGAGCATATAGGGCTTGTCTCCGCCTCGTCAGTCTCGCTGACACTTGGAACCGCTCAATCTCCTCACCAGGTGGAGGACAGAGTGGCTGGAAGAGACGGTTGGACAGAGAAGATGACAGGAATGGATGACAGGAATGAGGATGAGGACAGTTGATATGCAGAAAGGGGAGTGTGAGTGACAGATTTAGAGGTTAGAGTTGTTTAAGTTGTTTACAATAACGCTTATGCTTTACATAAATATACACACATGCATATATTATGTTTTCAGTGACATGGTGATTTATTTACAGTGCTTCCTCACAAATAACCCCTCTTTAAAAAACTTTTTTAGGTTACTTTATCGGAGTTTAGACTGGAATCCAGCCGCACATATTGCTTGTCAGATTATCTCTCAGCAGAACAAGTGCTCCTGCAAAATGCAAATGTGAAAGCACCACATTTAGATTCACAACAATGAGCAGAAATATTGTGAGCTCAGATGGTAGGCTACGCTCTCCTCCTAAAAAAAAAAAAAAGTTGTCTGTTTTTTCCAGTCGGGTCTATTTTTCGCACAAGAGACAAAAAAGAAAAAGAAAAGCTCACCTGCAGCTGAGCGTTGAAGCAGCAGACTTTGTTTCGCTATTCATTATTCATCACTCATACAAGCTCTGTTTTAGAAGGTGCAGACCCAGCTATATCCCCCGCTAAAGATACTTTCTCCTCGAGCGTATGTGCTGCCACGTGTGATGAAAATGAGTACTGAGACTCCTGTGCAGGAAGAGGAGGCAGATTTAAGTCTGTGTACACACAAAACACTCTATACTATACTATAAGATAGCAAAGTTTAGCCACAAAAACACAGATTGTATATTATGTTAACGCTTTTCACTTGTCTGTGCAAGTTCTTCAAGTCTATAAGTTTGTCATCTCACTGAAGCCTCCTCCCCCTCTGGGGAGAATCATGCTGATTTTCGTATGCAGAACTCTGCATACGGCAGCCTGAATGTCCTGATTTTATGCTCACTGACTCCAGTCTCATCACCATATCTTATGAGATAGAAGCTTTAATGCTGTTATTACAACCACTATCAAGAAAATCTACTGATCTACTTAGCATGTTGCCCTCATAAAACCTGAGAAGTCAGCAAAGCTGAACAGAAACTGAAGCAGGACTAAACCAGTAAATTGTCATTGCTGCTAGCAGCCTAGCCGCCGTTCCAACATTTCTGTCCAGTGAAATATCTCCATAAAACTTTGTACACACATTCATGGTGCTCAGAGGATGAATGTTAATAGTTCTCTTGACACCCTGGCATTATTCATAATGCTAACATCAGGTCAACGTTTTTAGTTTACCCAGTGAAATATCTCCACATCTACTAACACATACAGACTCATGGTCCCCAGATGGTGTATCCGACTGACTTTGGTGATGCCCTGACTTATACCTCTTGCACCACCATTTTGCAGTTTTGCCTTTTGTGTTGCCTTAAAAAACGATTAAATGGACTGCAATACATTTTGTAGAAACATTCCTTACCTTACCTTTAAAGTCTGTGAGACCAAAGAAAAAAGTGTTATTAACCAACCAGCCTAATTTGAATGATTAAAAATATCGACAAGTTTATGAAATTAGGTGTCAAAATCAGGTAAAAATGAGCAGTGTTCTCAGCTCCAGGACTGTGGGGGCGTATCTGCTGAATGCGCTGAAGCCACGCCCACTCGTGGGAGCCAAGCAGCAATTTTGAAGACTGAAACGTGTCAGATGACATGACTAAACTTTGAAACACACAGATGAATGAATCTCTATCTCTCTGCTAGGGCTGCAGGGGTATGCTCAGGGTGGCCTCAGCGTGTCATCGAGCCACCCTTTAGGACCGCCCACAAAATCCTGGACTGAAAACTGGTGAAAAACTGTTTTAACCTCTAACTCCACATTTCAGTAATACATCGTTCAAAGTCTTTTCGCGTGTTTTCAGCAACTATTTTCCAACATATTTAATGTGTTTTCAAAGAAATCTCAGAATTGCCTTTACACAGACTTTTTGTTGTGGCGATGGTGCTAGCATGCTAACACACTGAAGTATTACACAGGCTTGGCTTATTGACCACATACTAGCATATGCTGCAGAACCAGTACACGTGTGACTTCATCCACATAGGAATGACGTTATAGCAAGTCAGAGACCAATAAAAATTAGCAAGGCCATCACAGTTTAATGGGAAACAAGAAGCACAAACACAGGATGGTGACAAAGAAGAAGCTAAGTTGTTTTTTTGGGGGGAGAAACTCACGACACAGAAAAAAGGGCGCTTATTAAAGAAAGGAGAGAGGAAGAACAGGGTCTTGTTAGTCTTCAGAAACACAGATTCCCACCTCTCCTCTGTGTTTCACATCACACTTCTTGTTGTTATCAGACCATAAAAAGCTACCTTGCACACATGCAATGACACACACATATAGTCTAAAGGGCGTGCAGACATTTGTATTAGCTGCATGACTGTCCCCCATGTCTGTGTGTGTGTTGGGTGTGTGTCACTAATGGCTGTCTACGTTCTTCTTCTTTTTTCACATTTTTCCTTCTGAAGATTTTTTAAATAAATTATGACTTTTGATCTTTTTTCTTCAATCTTGCACACTTTGCTTTTGTCTGTGCTGTACATTTTTACTCCGTTTCATTGTCTGTCAGTGTCTAGACAGACAAGAGAAGCAGACAGAACAGAGCAGGTAGACAGATGAACTGGTCCTGCACACAGTTGGTAGCAGATTGAGTGAGATGATACAAAAAAAAGAAAAAGAAAAAGGAAAGGGTCAACTTCTTACCACTAACCCAGGCAGCCTGGAGAAGAGGTCAGAGCTCACCACGGATGCAGCAGCAACCTCACTCTGCGTTTTCTCCTCCTTTCTACAGCGATGACCTTTCTCCAGACTCGTCTTTGGGGGAGGAAGGGAAGGGAGGAGAGGGGGAGCGGCAGAGTGAGGTCGAGTCACAACCACAACCACAGCCCCAGCAACAGCAGCAAGAGACTCAGCCACAGACTCAGCCACCACAGCCACAGCCCCAGTCGGAGCCCCAACCACAGACTCCTGAAACCAAACCTCAGCCAGAACCTGAACCAAAACCCCAGCCTGTGCCCGAGCCCGAGCACGAGCCCGAGCCTCAACCTGAGCTTCAGCCTGAGCCGGAGCCAGAGCCGGAGCCAGAACCAGAACCAGAGCCTGAACCGGAGCCTCAGCCCCAAGTCGAGGCTCCTAGCGAGGAAGCAGCACAGGACGCCCCTAAAGCCCCTTCACCATGCAGAGAGGAGCAGCAGACACGGGGGGAGCAAGAAAAGGAAAAGTCGGAAGAAGTTGTGGAGGCAAAAAGAAAGCAAGATGGAGAGGAGGCACAGGCCGAGCGACGTGAGGCCGAGCCAGCACAGGAAGAAGAGGAGGAGGAGGAGGAGGAGGAAGGGGGAGGAGCAAAAGGAGGTGGGGCGGGAAGGAGAGCCAGCTTGCACCACACGGCCTCGCCCTTGAGGGTGCAGCGCAACGGGGCCGGCTCGCACTCCGCCACCTCCGACTATGAGCTCTCGCTTGACCTCAAAAATAAGCAGGTAGGGTTGTGTTGGGGACGGGGGTGAGGGTTGGTGTGTTGTTTTGGGTGAGGGGAGCGGGAGGGCGGCAGGTACAGTAACCTTGGCTTGTGTGTATTGTACGTCTTGTGGTCTGACATGTTTGTGCTGTGTAGTTTTCTGTCTGAGGAGGAGGACTTTCGGCTGGTGTTCGATGAGATTTTTATTTTTGATTGTTTGTCGTATTGATCCCTATCGGCACTTCTCGATTTTCCAAACTGTATCAACTAATGATGAGCTTCCTTTTCTTCACCATCATGAACCGTCATTGTCATTGCCACGTCATCATGTCATCATCACACTCACATGGTTTCGTCCTTCACCAAATCTCAATGTTTTCTCAGGGTGAGAGTTTATTTCACTGCTGGGTTGTAATATACTGAACATAGAGTGACTCACGTGCATTAAGTTTTAGGTTCAGGTCTTTTATACATTGTTTTATTTTGGCAATGATGCATACATACACGTGCACACATCAGGGTAAAATAAAGACAATGTGTCGCATTTGTATCTGCATGAATGGAAAGTCTTTTCTCTGCTGCTTTATGAGACACTCTGGATGATGAAAAGCCCACATTTCTGTTATCTGTTCTCATCTTATTACGGCCAGTTAAACCGATTTTGTCTGAAACTGATGCGTCTCTGAACTGTGACTGTGTTTAAACGTGCGTTTTCATGTTCTCATGTTTGTTCTTATCACGCTGTTCATCATCAGGGGCTTGGAAGTCATTACATAACCATCTCCATTTCAAGAGCCATCAAACATTCGCCATCCGTTTTCATTGTCATCCATCTAACCAACATTCTTCAGTCCATGGATCTTCGACCAGGTAAGGCAGCAGAGTTTGGGTCTAACCTGTGGGGATCCTGATCACTGTTCTACACCTGCAGTTTAAAGTGGCACTCCACCCATTTTACACATGAAGTTCAGTTTTCTCTTCACAAGGATATATAATGTGTTCTTTTGCTCTGAAATTCAGCTTTCTGAAGTTTCTGAAGAAATAACCCCAATGATGTCACTATGATGTCATCACGGTTATTTCGGCCCCAGGCTTGAGGCCTAAAATTTGCTATAAGTTGGAGGTGTGGGGTCAAAGGAAGAGGGAATTTAAGAGGAAAAGAGAGCCTAATGAAAGACACTGTCAAGCTGCTTTATGAGAAATGTAGGATCCATTGTTTTTTGGAGCTTGACCCATACTAGGGGCTAAAAGTCAGGATATCTCAGCCTCTGCTGCTTCAATTTTGACCTTTCTTTCTTTAATTTGCCTCGTGAGTGTCCGAACTTTATGGAAGTGTAATATTAAACCATTGGAGTACCTCTATAAGTCATTTTCACACAGAAATACCAAACTTTTCCTGATTTCAGCTTCCCAGTTGCATGGATTTTCAGCTTTTCTCTGTTTTATAGCATTGGGAATTGATTGTCTTTGGATTGTGGAATGTAAGTTGGATAAAAAAAGACATTTGAAGACATCAACTTGAACATTTAAGACTATTTTCTGACATCTAATTGACCAAACAGGTAACATCATATTGATCTACAATAGGAATATCCATTGCAATGTTTATGGATTGATTAAAATGGTTTCTCAATGAGGCACAAAGGTTGCTGACCTTCCTCCCTTAAGTCTTGACTTCCATCGCTGTCACTGTGAGTGTGGTGAGGCACACTTGACCACACTTGATCAATAACCCAGAGCAATTAGTAAACACTGTCGCCCGGTGTTAAGTGTTTCTCATCCTCAGGGTACCATCCATAGACTGTGAAGATAAATCTATTCAGAGTTGACACTGTCAGAGTCATTTGGATTGCGTACTCCAGTGTCAAAATTTGCTTAAATTCAATGAACGTAAAGAAAACTATGACAAGCTGCTGAAGCATTATGGTGGATGTTTGCTAAAATCCATCTTCCAAGCGACTGGCCACTGAAATTAATGTATTTGAGTGAGATGGCTGCGTTATTTCACTCTCTGTCGGCTCCATTTTCACTCCAGTTTTACTTAATTTCCTCAGTCATCACTTCCCTTTTCAACCTCTGCTTCTAACCTGTGTTTCCCTCCCACCTCCATTCTCACTCTTTTAATCTCACATCTGAAAGTCCTCCTCTTCCACTATCTCCCTGTCAACAATGCTGGAGATACACAATCAGCTAGATTGATCTTCTGTCTGTACAGTTGGGGTGCAGGGGCTAGATGCATCTACAGATCAATGTCGGGGTAATTGGATCTGTGGGGCGATACCTTGATTCCTGTGGAAGAACCTCATGACAAAGTATTTGAGCGTTAACTCATTCCTACTTGAGTGTCCAACCTTTTTTCATAATTTTTTAATCTGGTTTAAATAAAGAATCATTTTAAATCATACATATGGTAAAAAAAAAAATTAACTATTAAATCAACTATTTTCATGCCGTGGGCAATTTTCTGCTATATGTTTACATGCATTTCTGTAAGTTTTGTTTTCTTTTTTCTAACTTGAGTTATAGTTCATATAAAAATATATAATTTGTTAAAAAAATTATTTTGATATCCTCCGGATTAATAGAAAAATAGAATAGAACAGAAAAACAACTGGAGTCAACATGAAAATCAAGAAGTTATGCTTTTTACCTGTAGATTTGCATTTAATTGACAAAGACACGGTTGAGAATTCCAATTTATGTTATCGTCTAGGATGCCACAAAGCTGTCAAAATAATCAGTATGGCTGCTGTCGAAAAACAAAAGTTTTTCCAAAAGTCTCACAGATACTAAAATTAATAAACAGTCTGTGGGGAGCTAAAACAACACATACAGTTTATATCAATATCTCTCCTTGTTTTGTCAGTGAACATTCAGTAACGTAAGCTCTGGAAAAAGTTTATTCCCTAATTGGAGATGTCACTCCTGCACAAGTCACCATAACCTTAGATGAACAACAAGAACAACAACAACCGCAGTCTACATTAGCTGAAACACAGATGATCTGAGTTCTCTGGGTTGATAGTTGCTCTTATTAACAATTATGTGACTAATAGAGGCCCTTATACAGGCATATGTTACCTCCCAACCGTTGCACTCCTCCAATATGAACCACACTTGGCTCTGCCACCCGTACACCAAGGGCAATCCAAAGTTTTCTCGTCTGTTGTTTCCCATTGGTGGAACGTGCTACCATTTCCGACCAGGGCGTCCCTCTCTACCTTCAAATAACTCCTGAAGACCCAGCTCTTCAGAGAGTACCTCCTCTCCAACACTACCAACAAATGGACATGCTAAATCTGTCTCTCTCTAGAACTTGATTCTATGTGAGTAGTACTTATTGCTGCACTAACACGTCCTTGTCGCATTGTACCTTGATTGTTTCCTTTTTCGTAGACCGCTTTGGATGTAAGCGTCAGCTAAATGACTAAATATAAATGTAGAGGTCACAGCAGATCCTCGACTCTGAAAAGTGCCTTTAAAATTCATACTGAGCGAACGTAACTTCAGATTCTTAGCTGTGTAAGTCTGCTGTAATGTAGTCACATTTAGAAAAACATGAACTATTTCACAGATACTGGTACTCAACAGTCCAGTGGTCAATTTCCCCAAAACTAGACAGAAATCACCTTCACTTTCTATCTGAATAATTGTAGTCTGTTTTTGTTTCACCACTACAATAACTTGTCCTTAGCTTAGCTTCAGCTTGTAGCAGTACAAGGCCATGATGAGGAAGAAAAGAGTTCATAAAAACAATCCACAAACTGACTGCCACCATTGAGCGGTTGAGAGTGTTGACTTATTCGCTATCTGCATTTTCATTTGCTCTGAGTCTATTTAAACTTTCTCAGCCAAATCCATAGGAACACACCACTCCCTCCCACTACTTGTTTATATAGCACTGCCAAATTGACTAAAAAGATGTAAATCAAACGGAGAGGTCTTGGAAAAGTAAGTAATGCAAGTTTAGTCCTTTTGTTTACACGACCGTGAAGTGATAGTTGATGAAATCTGGCTGCTCCTGCTCTGTAATATCTGCTAAAGTAATTGTGACGCCTGTGAAAAGGCATTTTTATTTTTTTAAGTCTGTTTTTTATATAAGTCTGTAAAATGAATCATTGGATTCAGGGGCTTTTATTCACTTATAAACTTAAATGTGCAAGTGAAATATCACACAAGGGTTAGGGAGTTCAGAAATGATTTCCTTATTTCCACAAAGTTGAATATGTTCAGTAGCTTTTCTTGAAACTGCTGGATTAGCAAATGTGATGACATTGTTGAAAAGGTCGCTGCTGCGAACTGTGAAAATCTACCATCTCATAGTTTTTTGCCACTCTAATGCGACTGTAGGCTTCAGGAGTCAATGTAATCCTTTCCTTTGTCTGCATCTGAATTAGTCCTACGGTAACCACCGACCTTTTCAGGTAACTGACTTTGATCAAGGATGGATCAGCTTAACGGATCACCATCTTCTGATGACATCAAGTCGTTTATTGTCATCCTCGTTTTGTAATACAGTCAGCATTAGTCGTGTCCCAGTTTTCTTTTTTTTTGCTGTTATATAATCATCTCATTAATCATGCAGATGTTTCTGTGCTGTAAGCGAGCGTGCATGAGCATGAAAGCTAATAATCATAGCTTTGCATTTTGCCCCCGTATTTCTGCAGCATGTAAGATCTGATGATCTGCTGTTTTTACTAAAGCACATCAGTCTTTTCTTGCACATTTAAGCAGGGAGACCAATGAATTCGGATAGGAATTGATTCATTTTTAAAATCATGAATTAATAAGGTTTCAGGAGTGAAGAAAAATGACATAAATACAAGAAATCGGCATGAAAAGCAAACAAGCCTACATTTGTTTCCCCAGAATGCTGAAATTTCTCTCTGTGGTGAAAACCGGCATTTTCCTTCAAAACTGTCACATATGTGACATTGTGGCAGATTATACAGTAGAAGCTCATATATGCAGTAACATTTAAAGAAATCCACAGAATGTAATAGGTTAGGTTAATGGATTTCTAAAAATTACAAGCTTCAGAGTCCAAATGTCACAAGCAAAATGTGTCTGTCACGCAGCTTCAGCATTGCTAAGCAGAACGTGATAAGGTAGACACGTAATTATCTCAAGGGGAATTCTCTGATAATGCTCCTAAAGAAGAAGGAGGACAACAATAATCACAGAACATGAGCCTAAAATAGCAAAAACTGCCTCTCGAAATCACAAAAAAATAAAGCATGCTGTGTGTTGTACTTGGCTGACCTACACAAACATTTCCAGACTAAAACATATTATTTTTCCAAAGCCTCTGGGTATTAATATTTCATATACAGACAAAGAAAGTCCCATATTTCAAGCCACCATCACTATCTGCTGCTCAGAATAGTTCCCTGCAACTCGGAAACACTTTGCATTCAAGCTTTCTATTACAGTGTGACCATTACCTCAAATTTCTATACACTTTTTGTGGATATATGCTCCTTTTTATGTCCTTGACTTTAAATATTTTACTTTTATCCATCCCTTAGAGAAGAATTTCCTCTCAGTAGTGGTGTCTTGCCAGTTTTACATATAAGTAGAGCAGCATACTGCAGCGTCGTGCCACTTTGCTCTGGTTATTCCCCCACTCTCATTCAAAGGGGAACATGAGGTCAGCGTGGTGCTGATCTGCCCGTCAACATCGATTTAGAGACCCTCGTGGAATAGAGCAGTGCCATCAACGTTGTCTCAAACTACTGCGTCTCCAGAATAATCTCTCTCCATCAGCGCTTAGTGAAGTGATCAGAGGTACAACTGACAGTCGGCTAATGGGGGGATTTTCAGCAGTGCCACTCTTGGCACGCCCATTTGTCTCAGTGCCTCTTTCTATATCTTCCCTTCTCCTCAATCCCCTGAGCCTCTTGTTTTCTTGTGTCTTCAGTGCTCTGTTCATCCATCTTTTTGCCGTTTCTTTCTTCCTTCCCTTTTTCCACATGTAGCACAGACGCTAAGCTCAAAACTACGGATGTGCCGGTATCACATTTTCATGCTACGATTATTGTGGCCATAAATATCCTGGTATAACACGATAATCATTCTTGAAATACTGCTATTAGTGTTAAAATAAAGCGAAGCCTGAGAGCCAGTTCGGGCAGCCCAGCTTGAGGATGCTGCTACACTCACATGACATTACTTCTCTCACTGCAACACATATCTAACACACCCTTTTAATTGCGGTGAAGCTGAAAGCTATGCGGCTGCTTCTTACCACTGCTGCAGCATTTCACCACCTCCCTCCACCCCAGCATCTACCTGAGTTTAGCTTTTTCCCATGGGCGGAGGAGTTTCGTCACTCTTCCGCACCCTGCTGAGCTGATGTTTCCTGACGTCAGAGCCTAGATGTTAAACATTAATGCCGTATATATATTCTACATTTACATAATCTATTCCACGTGAGCAAACTACGCTATCTGCTCAACGTCAAACAGCAGACAGTTAATGATAAGCTGGTGAACATAGCGGAGCATTCAGCAGCTTAAGAGCACGATATTTACCTCAGGAATTGGTAGAGACCAAAAACAGAGCAAAAAGACGTAAATTCACCAGGTGGCCAAAAAATACTTTATAGTTAGTGTTGGGTGTTAATATTTAAGAGGCAGAACATTAGAGCATGATAGCTATGGACAGTTTTATTGGACTCTTACAAGCCACCACCGAAACAGACTTGAAACTAACCATTAAGGAAGAATGCAATTTTGTGCGGTCTCTTTTCTCTTTGTTGGTCACTTAAAATGCATTTTCTCTCTCACTGAAAGTTTTGACTCAGAAGCCATAAACTTGTCACGCTTCAGTAGGTCTACTAGATAATTCAAGGACATGCACAAGGCTGGGCTAAAGTTGCCCAAGCAGCCCATTTACCCTTTTTGACTGAGTGCCCCTCTAGAGGAAAAACAAAATTTAAAGTTAAAGTTAAACCAAACTAAATCACCATATCATCCAAACTTTTATCTCCTTTTGATGGGCTCGCCATTGGACCCAGAAATGGGCCAGACCAGAACGGTAAAAAAGAAAACATAAAGCGATGTCCTATGCCCCATATAATGTGACACTGTAGCATCCAAACTTGGTATTGTTACTGTTATGTGAGATTGTGGAAATGATTAACAACAAATCATATAACCAATGGGATGCCCTGTGAGTAAAGATCTCGTAAGATCTCGTAAGCTTCCAAACAATGCACAGATTGTCATGTTTAATGTCAGCATCGCTTGGACAGAGTAGCTAAAACTAGGCACACAATGAGCCTGGCTCTCTGTTCCTGTGGGGTTTTTTTTTTCTGTTTCTGATTTACCAGTAGAAATGCCTCCTTATTGTCAATCTGCTAATAAAGACAGGAATGCTGGTGTTGTATTGTGTCAAACTACCACAGTATAGAAAAACCAATATACCGACACGTCTGGTCTCAACACAGTTCTTACTAGGCTGGCATCAAATCCTGTCTACTTTGCTTACTTTCTTCTTCCTCTCCATGATTTTGTCCTCCATCATCATCATGTAGCAGCTCGTCCTCATGGCTGTAATTCCACCTGAATGGCAAAGTGTATCAGATACACACTCCGATAAAGGAAACAACGTGACCCAAATGCTTTATTCATCATCCCCGACCTGGCTTACGCGGAAGGCAAAACAAACAAGCTCAGCTGCCACATTTAATCAAATGCAGCCGCCCTGACGGCCCTTTCTCACTCTCAAGGGCACCTCGACAGTGGAACTCTTTGCAGAATTTGTTTTGATGAGGGACACCTTTTTGAGTAACACGGTCAATCATATTACCTCTGCAAGTGACTTTAAAAAAACCTACACAAGTTCTATTTTAGAGCACAGTCATGGTGATAAGGCTAACCTTGTCATTTCAAGAGTGCACACAGCGCAGTCACAGAACAATCCAGATTAAAAACTGATGAATATTCAGGTCGAGTTCAGTCTGAAAAAGTTGACAGCGGCTGAGACGACGCCATCAGCAGATACAGTAGAGCACCAAACCAGCGTCCCTATTCAGAAACCACCTTAATATTCTCAGTACGTCTCACTTTACTCACAGAGGCTCTGCAGTGAAATGTAAATGGAGTAGATAAGATGGATTTTCAGTGTCATTCCACTTTTCTAAAGAGCTTTGTATGTGATTCCATCCCTCCAGTGACAACGGCAGAGGCTGCATCGTGTTGAACTAACCACTTATCACAAATTGCAAACCCTCGAGGCATTACAGCATATCAGGAGTCCATACGAGGTGGTTTGGTGACTTTGTCCAGGACTAAAGTGAAAGGAGACTAGCAGCTGAAAGTTGCATTTTGAGCCTTCGTGGCGTCGGTAACCAATCGTTCAATTGCATATTAGAGGAGGGATATTTTACTACTGGCTTTATGCAAGAAGCCAGCTGCCTAAGAAAACACTGAGGGAGCCAAGAGCAAGGATTTCTATTTCCCAGAATGAAATGCCATGTTATTTTTAATGTGTTTTCTATGCTGTATATTTAGAACCTGTACATTTATTGATGTTTGTGAAATGACAAAATGTGACACCGCTAATCTTTCCAAGCTGAATCCTTCTCCACACTCGTGTCCTTGATAAGTTAGAACAGACACAGAATTATATTCATTGATTTACTCCGAATGAAAATGACTTAAGAGCCCAGAGAAGATAACAGCTCTTTCTGGGCACTTCCAAAGATACCCACACCCTGATTGTTCTGGGAAACTCAAAGAGGTCTCATCTAGTGTTTGAGCTGCTGCCAGATGAGGATGGCTATATTACATCTCTATCTATTTCCCACAGCATTTGTGCAATTTTTCACAGGAAAGATTAATGGCTTGTTCAGTTGCAGACAATTTAAAGTTGCGTGGAGGACCTCTCTAAGGAATTCGGAGAGATTATGAGTTCTATTTGCTGAGGAAATGAACAGTTTGTCCAAATGCCATGAGTCAGCCTTTCCCGTGTTCTCTCTTTCAGACTGTGGCTTTGACCAAACTGCATATAGTTTCAGTACACACATCACAAAGCCAGCTTGCGAAATTATTGAACCATCTGAGGATATTATGATTTTAATTTTGGGTACTTTAATGTTTGAATTTTGCATACTCCTTCCAAAAAAAAAAAAAAAAAAGAAAGAAATTGGACCCTTTTCATCTCCTGGGGTTCTTTTCCCACCACAATTATCCCATTCCTCTTTAAATGTCCAGCTAGGCTCATTCATTTTCACCTTCCATGCACCACAATGACAGGCACAAGGATATTAAAAATGTTGAAACACTGGTATGCATGCTCCCTTTCTGCAAATAGAAGTATCTGTGATACAGGGGGTTATGGGAGCCACAGTGGAAGTCCTTTTTGGCCTTTCTTACCTGTCATATATGTTTGATTCTCTCACGGTTTTCACTAGTAATTGCAGATGGTTATGAATTGATTGCAGCAAATCATTCTTTTCCTCTTTGTATCTTTCTTCTAATTTTAGATCGAAATGTTAGAGCTCAAATACGGTGGCCACCTCATCTCCCGCCGTGCTGCCTGCAAGATCCAGACTGCCTTCCGCCAGTACCAGCTCAGCAAGAACTTCGAGAAGATCCGTAATTCACTGCTTGAGAGTCGTCTTCCTCGACGCATCTCCCTGCGCAAGGTCCGTGTGCAAAACACGGAAGGTTTCTCTGCTGAACGGGCCCTGGCAGAAGGCTGCAACTTAGCAGGCATCCCATTGGTACGCTCACCATCTCTGCCCGCCACGGTTGGTGGTACCCTAACCGATCTGGAAGACTCATTCACTGAACAGGTCCAGTCGCTGGCGAAGTCTATAGATGATGCACTCAGCAACTGGAGCCTGAAGACCATGTGTTCACTTCAAGAAGGCGGCACTTATCAGTTCAGTGCCGACTCCTTCAATGCAGCAGCAGCAGCAGCAGCAGCAGAGTAGGAGTTGGAGGAGAAGGAGGTGGCATAGGAGAGTCAACAATTCCTCAAGGCTCAATGGATCCAAGTGACCTGTCGAGAAGTGCAAGCAAGCTGATGATGGCTTTCCGGGATGTGACGGTGCAGATCGACAGCCAGAACATCCGTGTTTCATCCTCAGTCATGGAATCATCCACTTCCGTCACCCTCGGCAGCTGTGTCCAACAAGAAGGAGCCTACACCACTGTCTCACCTACTTCCACAACAACAAACTCCACTCCAGCTTCTATTCCTTTTGTCCCCCCACACCATCCTCCTCCTCCTCCTGCAGAGGTCCCAGCTGAACCCATAGATCCCCCACCACCCCCACAAGAACCCCCACCTCCGCCAGAATCAGATATAGGAGACGAGCAGGATGATGAATTCCCTGCGCCTCCTCCGAGTGAAGAAGAGCTTGCAATGGAGGAGGAGCAACCTCCCCTAACACCCCTGGATAAGATGGCTGCCCCTCAAAGCCCAGAGGAGATTGTGGTGGTGGCGGCACCGCCACCCACAGAACCCCCTTACGTCCCTCCACCACAGGAGGCTGTAATGCTGGGGAGCTTGCCCGTTGTAGAGCCGCTGGAGGTCAAGAGGTGTGGCTCAGAGACAGCGGACAACAGCTCAGAGCAGATGAGCAGCAGCAGCACATCGACAGAGGCACGCTCTACATCTGAAGCCTCGTCCAAGGAAGCACTGCAGGCCATGATCCTCAGCCTGCCACGCTACCACTGTGAGAACCCAGCTAGCTGTAAATCACCCACGCTGTCCACTGACGTCATGCGAAAACGCCTCTACCGCATTGGCCTCAACCTGTTCAATGTGTGAGTAGCCACTGCATTTTCATTCTTTTGTGCCTAGATGATTCTAATTAAATTGAAGTCTGAGGTTTTGTGATATCACTGCTGAAACATTGCTGACTGGTTTGACATGATTAACTGCAGAAAATGAATGATCCCAAAGAGATTTTGACAGAACAGAAACATTTTTCTAGTTCTTCCTATTTTATGAAATTGTAAAGGTAATACAGTAAAGTAAGAAGTAAAGTAGGTTAGATCAGGAGTTTAGCATTATCGTCCAAGAATTAAAGGTCCTGGTGTTGTCAGCTAATCAATTCTCTATTAATGGGAAGGTTAAAGGAAAAAGGACAGTGGTTTTATCAGAAATACTTCGAGTACTGTGCTACACTGTGTACAGCACAGTCGATACTGTTAATATGAGGTTAGAGTTACCTCTACCCCTCCTCTACCTGAGGATTGATGCGACCCTCTGGACTCAAAGAGCAAAGAAAAACACTTCCCTCACAGGTCCCTGTTGTGTTAAAAGAACAAACAGATTGAGGCCCAAGTCCTGAGCCAGATCTGCAGTGCCAACATTCGTCTCAGAAAGACGAATCAGAACAGGGACACAGAGAGAGAGAATTGTATGTAGACTGATTTGTAAAATTATGGATTACTGACATGAAATTAAGGAAATGTGAGTCAGTAATAATCAACCATGGGTAACGTAGTAAGTCCTTCCTGTCTTTCATCTTACACAGCATATATGCAATTTAATGAACAGTCCTTGTATTGTTTGAAAAAAGGAGTCCATGCTTTCAGACAAAATCAGGCATCTCTTTTTCTGACTAACCGTCCATTTGCTGTCAGTGTTATCTCTCAACTGTTATTGACAACTCTTTTCCAATGAAAGTATCTAGCACTAGCTTCAAAAGTCGCTAAACATCCCCAGATGACGCCATACACAAATTTGCATCTTGAGAACATCATACTAATCGTTTGAAAAAAAAAAAAAAAAAAGCTTAGTGGTGGTCGGTTGCAGTGAGGGAGAGATCACTTTAAGCCATAAAAGGTGGATATGTAGATATAGATATAATCTTTAGCCAATTAAAGAACAATAGTTGAGAACAGAAATTGTCTACAACGGGCTAAGCTATCTAATAAGCAATGGAAGTGATACTTGGTCACTACTGTAGGGAGTAAGTTACAGTAGTTAGCCGGACATTGCAGCTAATGTTAGAATGGGAAAACACACCGTTGAGTCCATTGCACTTTTGTTCTTGTGTTTATGGTTTTTAAGGACTAGAAGAAGAAGAAAAAAACACCCTCCAAGCTCTTTAAATGTCAAATATCACCCTTTGTACAACGCCATTCACACTGCATAGAAATGTAGAAATATCTAAACCTTGACAGACCTGCTGTGCCTAGTTATAGATTCTAAGCTATCAATCTCTCAGTGGAGGGGTTCAATCAATAGTGCAAGCACCAATATATGTTATTGTCTTTATATACTGTATACTGTAAATATAGCTTCTTGATACAATCTAGCTTATCCGACATTTATGTCAGGTATGATGTGCCAGTCTTAAAGTGCGTCTTTCATGGATAGAACCCAGGTGTAAAACCTGATACAGATAACTCTTGTTTCCCAGCCACTACCCAACTCCCATTGCATTTTCCTCTGTGGTTTCACAAATTGTCAGCAGAAGAAAAACATGTCTGTCTTGAAAAGCTTGTCTGTGTTTGCGGCTTTTCAGTCATTGTGAATTCAGTTCCCCCCCCTTGCTGCTTAGTGAAGAGTGACAAAGTCAAAACCAGATAAGACCATCCCAAGACACGCTCCAGACAGGTGCAAGGTGGTTACTTGGCAGCAAGAGATAGGAAGAAAAAGTGTTGCCACGGTGACAACAGTGCACAGGGCCAGCGCTGACTGAATCTGTGGGTTTGATTTGTTGAGAGAAACACTGAATCCTTGAGCTGTGTGTCAAAGTAACTCAGTGTTGCAGTAGAAAATTGAATGCTCGTCCTCCAGCTAGTTATCATAAATGATCAATTACATATCAGGAATCTTTAGAGAAGGAGATTTACCACCCAGTGCTCACCCTGAAGGACCTAAACACATGAATGTGTTCACATGAATTTACTGGACTCACTCACAAGTGGAGCTCAACCCACTGATGGAGTAGCTGGAATGTACTTGGAATACATGAGGGGTGAATTTAAAAAAAATAATGGCAACGATCCACAAAGCCTAAAACTCTCATTAGTAATTCTGCTGCAAGTTGTGAATGTAATTAAAAGTTCCTTCAGCACTATGTGGACCGGCACCTTGGGAACAGAGATGAAAAAAGTGTTAGCATTTCAATCCAAGAAAGCGAGGGAGTATTTTATTGTTTTTTTTTGTCCCTACCACCTCAACTATTTCTGTAAAAACTCTCCTTGCTTTCCAAAATATATTCTAAAATACACCGTGTTCCCTTGGGTGCAAAAGCACTACAAGATTTTGTTAAGATATTGCCCCAATTAAGCTATCTTATACAAATTTAGAAGATTGGAGCTCATAAACACACATTATCTTTTTTTTTTCTCCATGCCAAGCTCTGCAGTCCAATAAAAGTGCACAATAAAGCCGATTAACTTTGACTCAATGCTGGAGCGTGACACTGAAAACAAGCGGAGCAGGAACGAGCTGTGCAGTTCCTGGATGGAAGATGCAGAGGGAGTCATCACCAGGGGGAACATACAAAACACAGAAAATATGTAAAAGAATGAAAAGTTAAAGCCCTAAGAAAAAGAGTTGTGAACACAGTATCAGAGATGTGTTCCCTCGTGAATATCAACAGCAGTGTCGGTCTTACTTAATTTCTTAATCAAGTTACTTAAAATGCTGCTGTTTATGTGCACAAAAATTGTGATATGTTAATATGTATAGTTATTAATTATATTTTAAGAGACTGTTGCGAAGCCCACTATTGGTTGTGATAATTATATCATTAGCAAAAAAGGGAAGTCAAGTTATTGTTCCATAACCATAGGTTTATACGACAAAGGTCCCCTAACCCTGATAAAGTAGTCATTTCAACCCAGACCTAGGCAAAGTACTTATTTTAGCCCAAATCATGACCTTTCCCTGAACTTAACAGTCATCTTTGTGCCTAAACGTAACCAAACCGTAACCATAGGTTTGAGTTTGCGTCATGCTCAAATGAGGTCAAATGTACAAAATTGGCATTGATACTTTCACTTTTAAAACATTATTTTTATATTAGTCTGTCTGTTTCTACCCTGTGCTACTTTAATGGTACTACTTCTAGTCTAGCCTACCATTTAGACTTAGCAAGTCTACCCACAAAGTCCACACCACTTAGAATAAAAAAAGATCACTTCTATTCACCATTTTTCGTACGATTCATTTTCAAACACGTCCACTTTGATAGTGTCAGTCTGAGCGGCAGGGAAAGATTGGCTGTAACATTTATCTGTTTGTTCAGATTGTATTATTATTATTACATATCTCATGAGGGGAAGTGAGGACTGTACACATTCATAATGACTGTTTAATGAAGGCTCCCAGTTTGATTACAAGGTTCTGTGACTCTTTAGAGATATTTTCATAAAATGACATAGCCTTTTCTGTCTATTTGCAATCCCCTCTTCTCATTCCCCCGATCAAACACCTTGAAAGATAAGCTGACTTTTAATAAATTGGCTACGAGGGAAAAGAGAGACAGAATGAGGAATGAGAGCAAAAAAAAATAAATAAATAAAAAGTGGAGAGAGAGAGAGGGCAATCGAGCTTGAGGCTTATTAGTTCCACCAGTTCATATCCTCCCCCTAATACCTGTGCTGTTGTATCCTTTGCATCTTAAACAGGACTGTTTGCTTTGGGCTAAAACTTGGATATTGCTTGATCATGCGGACAAAAAGCTCACACATCGCATTACCAAACTGCAGGCACGTGTGTGTGTGTGTGTGAGCGTGAGTGTGTGTTTGTGTTTGTCGTGCAGCAGGTGGTCTATGCGCCACCAAAAGCAGGAGGAGTAAGAAAAGTAGAAGAGAGGATGGGGGGGGAGTAAATTAAAGAGAGGGAAAAAGTCAGACGTTTTGTGTGCGTGCGTGTGTGTTTGTGTGTGTGTGTGCCAGCCTGCACACGCATGAAAAGATAGAACAGTCTGTGATGGAAATGGAGTGAAAAAGCAAAGACCGAAAGAGACACAAAAAGATAGAGGGGAAGGGGAAAAGGTTGAGAGAGAGGCCACTTGATAAAGTTTCCACTTTGAGCGTGGATGGAATGGCAATGACTCCATTTTGGAAGGGGAGAGTGTGTCAAGGACACTGCCATCACACAAGGGAGCTAACACCAAACCCATCACCGGGAGGGCAAGAGAGAGTTGGAGATGTGAGCAGGGGTGACATTAATGAAAGATTCCTGAGTAGATTTCTCTTTTTGTATGCATTACTTTTCCATTTTATATTATGAGGTGAGACATATCCTTAATTCACTTTTCTTTCTTTCACACATTCTAGTGACGCCAAAGCATTGATTAGACATCAGACCAACTTCCCACCGTGCATTAAAATGGAGCACTTAAAAAAGGTGGCATAAGACATATACAGTATAAGGTGATAAATGGCGTAACTGTAAAGAGCGAGTGGGAGAGATGTGAATACATATGTCAAGGCTAATTAGCACAGCAGATCAACAAAGCCACCCCAACTCCTCGAGAGGGATAAACTGACACCAAAGCCAGAGAGAGAAAAAAACTCTCTATGTATCATTTGTGCTTGTTTGTGCATACACAAAACCTTTCCTGTATTAACATTCTGCCCACGGTGCTAAATGACCCAGCACTTAATTACAAACTCTGAATTCCAGATGGCAAACAGAGGAAGCATTTCTTATTTATCTTCTGCAGTTGATAGGTGGTACATACAAAGATCGCTGAGAAGCTCAAGTGATTTGAAAAAAACAGAAATGCTGAAAGCTAACGAATAAACAGATTAAATGATTCATAGTTAGGTAAAAGTAATGGATAGTCCCAGCCTCTTTTTTAGACTCGAAAATGACATACCCAAAATGAATAGAGTATATCTCTGCAACTACAGGGTCTATTTGAATAATTTTGGTGTCATAATAAAAAAGAACACTTGTGACATTTGTTTTAGATGTGTAAGTGTCAGTATGTATGTCACTTGCGCAGAAGAAATTGCTGTAAGATGGCACACAGCATAAATGAAAGATTTCATTTCCGCCCTATTAAAATTCACACTTTTATGAGTATCTCTTTGAAATGATGCAGTTGCAGCTCTATATATGTGGACATTATCTCTGCCAAGTTTGAGTCAAAATTACAGAGGTTTTATGTACCAAACTATATATTTCACTTTTACGTCATTATTTGGCTTCATCACATCCATTTACAACAGTTTTTGACTTTTTTGAGGTTTTTTTTTGAAAAATCAATCAGGCCTTTTCTTTTTCAAAGAAAACCAAACAAAGCAACTGAAGTTTGAATCAAAGTGAAACAGATTTATTTATTTTGTAAACTGTAAACTGTAAAGTGCAAACTGTAAACCGTAAAGTGCAAACTGTTGCTGATTAGTACAGTGTTTCATCCTTTTTATTGCAGAGAAGAAAAATAGCAAAATAATGTGAAATGTGCAGCTCCAAACCGATTTAAATGTTTAGCATAGCATTTGAATGCTAACCCACATGGAACATGTATGTCGATTCATCTGACAGGACTCTGGCCGTAAATTTGACCAAAAAGCTTGGAAACCCCTGCTTAAAAAAACACAGTGGGAACTGCATCCCTATTGCTATATTCTTGCATTTCAGTGAAAGCATACTTGATTGACAAGAGCAGCGCTTTGCAACAGCGAGTCAGCATCAGTGTCATGGTTTGAGGATTTGGAGCATTTACAGTCGCACCACGCACAATCGTGTTTAGCACTCAGAAAAATGCACAGAGGCGCTAACCGGCCGTCAATCTATCACTGGTTAGTAATAAAACCAAAATGTGCGCATCTGGAGAAATAGGCAACACGCTGTGCTGACAGTTAAGAATGTGTAAAGGCCATAAAACACAGCTCTACGGCCACTGTGCACATCTGAGATAGATGTAAAATAGAGGGCCTAAGATTGGGAAACTGAAACTAGTTGGTTTCAAACTAACATTGACTGATTTTTGCAGAAATTGTCCGCTCATAGCAACTAAAATATGATTTCATGGCTATGCTCACAGCACTTGGTTAGGTCAGGGAGAAATTGTGGTTTCCTGTGAACATAATCTAGGTGACAATAACATTCCCCATCAACACAAAACTGACAAAACAAATCAGGAGTGTACACGTATAGACGCAATTTCTAGGAGACAAGTTTCTGATTGGATGTGACCCTTGTTCTATTGTGTTAAAGTCATTAAAATGACATCACAAGGCCTCCACCTTCACACCTCAGAAAGAACATTTATACAAACACAAGAGATCCACATAATGAAAAAATGTAAACAGGGGTTGCTTTCAGCATTCGAACAAACAATCCAATCTTGTGATTGTCTGATGAGGACAGTCTCGCTCTGCACCAGCAGTCTGATTAAATCCATATTGCATCTCCCACATAATTTCCTCCCCTTTCCTTCCTCATGTTCGTCCCACCATTCACTTCTGATTACAAATAATAATCACCATGTGTGATCCATCTGTTGTTGGACAAACATCAAATGAGTGATATCTGCCAAATTCGTTTGGCGAGACATCACCTTCATCTGAGAGGGTGAGCTAGAAGCTTGAGGAGTGCGCTGAGGCTGTCACGGCAGCAGATGCTTTCAGGCAGTCCAGCCTGCACTCGTCATCCTCCCTCTCCGTCCTCGCGTTCCCATTGCCGCACATCTGCTCCGCCTGGTCTTCATCCAGCCTCCTCCTTATATCCTGCCCTTTATCCTCCCCTCCCCTCTGTCTCGCCCTCGCCTTACTAAACCCATTAGCTGTGGTGCACACACACTGCTCTGTTATGTAAAAGCTGTGGCTTAAACACTGTATAAAGACTGGATAGGGAGAGCTGTGGCAATAATGTGGTTACCTCCCTGGAGCAGCTACTCTCTGTGTCTAAGAGGGTTATAAATAGTTATGATATTACTCCCATGTTCATACAGAACTTCCGACGTGCAATCAGCTCAGAAACTATCTGCACTTAGACTCACTTGAGTTTGTATATGTCTAAGTACGAGTAGTCTATGTCTGTATCTAAAGAATCCCGCCATGCATGTTTTAGCTTGCTGAATTAATATGCCTTCACAATGCATGTAGTTGAAGACTAAAATACACTTCCAATAAATGATGTAGACAAACAATCAGATAACAGTTAGGTTATCCCAGTAACAATTAGCAAAATATTATCAGACAGCTAGTACAATGGATAGCTTGGAAAAGTGAAAAGCACATTTGAAATCTGTGACCAGATTGGACATGTGGACATCGTTCAGTTTCTGATTGATTGTCGTGACTCTGGCCACTGACATCTTGGCAGTCCTGCCTCCGCCGACTCACGGCTAAAAAGAAAGTGGGCAAAGGCGTAGAGGATGGGTGGCGCTGAGGTGCGCTGAATGAAGCCTGGTTGATCAAACCTGTAATGGCAACCGCTTGTCAATCAACGTGAGCCTGACATTTTTTTGCTGTGAAGTTGGGCATTTTCAAATGGAGGACTTATAAAGATTGACTCGTTTTGTAGTCAGCCTCAAGTGGCCGTTTGAGGAACTGCAGTTTTTGGCACATAGCCACTGAGATTTTCCGCTTGGTCACAGCCTACACAAAATAACAGAAGTCAGAATTTGGTCGATTTCGTCCAATAACGGTAACACATGTAGAGAACAGTCATTCATTCAGTGAATTAACTCAGTACATTGTGTTGCTTTGACTTCAGACCACCCACATTACTGTTCATTTTTTTTAGTTTGATGTACATCCAGGCAGTGGAAAATGTTAATTTCTATTCATTTTGGCACACTTTTAAAATCAACTTGGTCACGGTTGAGACTGGGGAATTCATAGCAGCGAACAATATCAGTAAATACAAGCAAAAGTCATAAACTCAAGTTAATCTTAAACCTGTCTCAGTCCAACAAAGTCTGCTTGATAATCTCTCAGAGTCTGTGTGTATAAACAGGGATTTAAAGCTACATCCTACATCTGCTATTATTCTGGCAGCGGGCCCATTCTCTGAATTTAGAGTGTCGAGTTGTTTGGAAGTTGTTATTGAATGTTGTATTTCAGTGCAGGAATGAATGCAGAAGAGATTTTGCCCTGTGTGTTTTATCACTTTTAGCCCACCGTGCAGGTGTGCACACTTAAGCACCCAACCTAGATTTTCAGACTCATTACTGCAATGCATCATTTTGTTTTTATTATTTATTTTTAATGGTCTCTCAGCAATCATTACAATAAATAAATAAATAAATAAATAAGAAACAAATAAATGATGTAGCTCCAGTTTGTGTTTTGCATGCGTGTCACACATACACCAGCCCCTAGACACTTTCAACCAGAACAAATGGACTTATTACTGCAGCTAAGTGTGGTTAAGTATGTAAAGGAGCAAGTCGTCTGTCACAGTCATGCAACTACAACAGGTTTAGGACATACAAGTACATCTCAGTTTTAAAACACTGACAAGATTTTCCTTTATTTTCTTTTGTCTCAGAAACCCTGACAAAGGCCTGCAGTTCCTGATCTCTCGAGGCTTTATCCCCGACACACCCATCGGCGTGGCACACTTCCTGCTACAGAGAAAAGGCCTGAGCCGACAGATGATAGGAGAGTTCCTCGGCAACAGCAAGAAGCCCTTCAACAGAGATGTCCTAGAGTGAGTAGCGCACATTGTTTCCTGACACTGTTTTAGGATCATTTGCTGCTCCTCATGAGGTGATTCTCCTGGATAATCCTTCTATTTTCTGGGAGATCAGGGGTCAGGGTCAGCTACAGGCCTTGATTCGACAGGGGATTTAGCAGAAGGAAAATCCCCAGCTTTTGTAGCCACAGTACAGTGAGTCGTGCTGATACCTAAGCCAACTGTGCACAGCCTAAATTATAACTTATGTCAAAGCCATTATTTTTGCAGACATCGACATTTCATTATATTTTTCATCGGAGTAAACAAACTGAGAGCGAGCTGAAATTGAAGTGTCATGATCCAACAAATAAGCCCCTATCTCACACTCTCCAAAATTGTAAATATAGGTTGACTTGCAGGACAGAATTATAGAAGTTGGATTAAGAGCTGATAAGACAAAAATAAAACGAAACCTTCCGGGAGCCTTATTTTTGGTTTTTCAGCTTCTTTTATCACATGAATATCAAAAACACAGTTGCTGTTGCATTATTCTATCAGACAAGATGTGAGAAACAAAGAGCAATTTAGCCGTGATCTGATAATGTAAATATTATTTTGGAGATTTCATCACCCATCTCAGCAGAGTAGATGAAAATTTAGTTCCTGTTCTTGGTATTTATTTATTTTATTTTTTCCCCTGCGCTGTGCCAGTGCCATTTTTAAATTAGATCTAAACCACAAGTGTAGATCAAATGATATTCTCCATTTGGAACACAGGGAAATGCATTGAAGTGTATGAGATAAACTAGGGCTACTGTGTGTGTGTGTGATCAATGCATGTTCCTGTGTAGTATTAGTATTCAATATATCTACTTTAACGACCTGTCTTCAAGTGGTGTGCGGTGTTAGTTTAGGTCGAACAGGGTGCGGTAACTGAATCAAGGTTTGTGTGTGTGTTAAAGGGTTACTCCGGTGGTTTCATATTGTACTTCCATAAAGTTGGGTAACTCATAATTGACAGAATAATAATAATAATAATGATGGTCAAAGATAAAACAGCAGATGTCCAGATATCCTCATTTGTAGTCAAACATTGAATCCTACACTTCCCACGATGCTCCCTGTTAGATCGAGAGTCTCAAACTACCAGCCTGAGGGCCACATTTAGCCATGCACAAATGGGCTAGACCCTAATAATAACTCTAACATTATCAGAGTTCCCCCTTAATACCAACATTTATTTTATCTTAAGTCTCCATTGCAGAAATTTGTCTTCTACCCTTGAACTCAAAAACAATCCAAAACACTTTTTTTTCTGATTAATCAGACAGTTAGAAAAAAAATGAAAGTGAGATCTTCATTACTCTTAACATCCCAAATGCACCAGTTATGCCAAGCATCAAATAACACATTTATTAGCTTGTTACATTCTCCAGAAGCTATTCAAAGCTGTTTTTCAAAACAAGAATTAATCACTGTTTTCTCCTTCACCTTTTCTGTACCTTCTGTTCCTTACAGCAGAATAAAAATAAAAAAGGACACACACACACACACAAAAAAACAGATGAACCCAGTGAGTTTAGAGAACAAGGACAGATGCCTTCTTGCATTACTCATCAAATAAATGTGAAGACACACACACATGCACACACACACACACACTATTCCAGTTCATTAACCTAATTGGCATTATTTGTTTTGAAAATTCTCTTTTATACTTTTATTTCCATCCTTTGACATCTCTCTTCATCTCAGTAATCATCTTTTTTTATTCTGTTACATTCTCCCGTTCATCAATTACCTCTACATTTACATATCAACAGGAAGAGGGACTGCAGAGCTTCCTTTTATTCTGCCTTTTGTCCAAGTTATCAAACCAAGATCATATTTTTAGTCTTTGCAAGGTCACATATGCAAGACACAGCACTCAACAAAGTTGTTCACCCCAGGTCGCTCTCATTTAATATCCATATTTTCAGAAATGGACGCTGGCGTGGTTCCAAATACACTGCATTAACAAGATTATGCTTTTAGGGCATCAAACTCCAATTCACAGTGCAGATATAGTAAGGGCAGGTGACACTGGGTTATATAGATGTATATTTTTTTCATATTTTCCTATAGAGCAGTCATATGGCTGCACTCTGAGTGCAAGTGATGTTGAAGAGCAACATGATAGGAGAGTGCAAAGCGTGTGTGAGAGCACTTTCGATAAAGTGTAGTCACAGGAGAGCGGCTGACGGATTGCGGTCTAATGTGAAAATCACTCATGGTGATTTACTGAGCCTGAATGCGTGTGTGTGTGTGTGAGTGAGTGTGTAAAAGCACGTGACTTCTGTCAGCAAGCGTATACGTCAGCTGCGAATGCACGCGTGTCCGCGTTTGTGTTTGCGCCGCCGCCCCGTATTCCTGAATCTACGTCATCTCCTCATGAAGCTAATTCTCTTTATTCTCCTCACATTTCCTCAAGCATAAACAACAATGCTTAAAATGTCGCAAGTCAATTAAGCCAAATTGTGGTTATAGATTTGGGTTCCAACAAATGTGGCACCCCGAGGACTCATTTACTGATAATGTAGTGTACTTGTTAGGCAGGAAAAATGAGATCTGTTTTCAGCCTGTCATCTACTCATTGGCTCCTCAAAATATGGTTCCATCTGGCCTGCTGTTTCTCCTTATTTCCATTATGTGTGTGCGAGTGCACGTAAACATACAATTTAAGCCTCGCTATGCAGACAGATGTGTAGACCCACCTGCCAGATCAACAAAGGTTACACATGTGGGTTCGCCCATGCGCGCGCGCGTGTGTTATTAGGTTGAAGTGTGTACGGGAAAGAGAATGGGAGGTGGGGCGGAAGGAGAAGGCTGATGCACTTAGGCTAGACAGTCTCGTTTGACGTTACATAAACAAGGAGTGACAGCCGGGAAAGAAGTGAGAGAGGCGTGGTGGAGCGAGGAAGTGAGTCATGATGAGGGCGGTGAGAAGAAGAGAAGTTTGCCAGTCAAGGGAGTTGATCAAGAGGGGGATCAAGTCAGAGTCGCTGTGTGCTATAAGCTTTGCCTCTAAATCCAATCAGTGATAGAAAATAATGCACAGTTGAACTCTCAAGCGGTTATAGTAGAAGAGATGTAGTAGTAATGATACACACAGTAGTACACGTAGGTCAAATAGTAATACAAGAAAAAGTAGTAGTAGTAACCAGATTAATACGCATAGTTGTTGCAGTAAACGTCATAGCAGCAGTAGTAGTTCTTGTAGAAGTGATTAGAGTAGTAGTAACAATTAGAAGTACTGTAGTAGTACTAGTAGTAGTAGTAGTGACTATAGTAGTAATAGACACTGGACTAGTGGTAGCCATAGCAGTAGTACAAGCTGATGTAGTAACATTAGACATGAGAAGTAGTAATAGTGGTTTTATTAGAGCAGGAGTGCTAGGTGTAATTCTTGTAATATCAGTGGTGGTTGTCGTAGTGTAATGATAGTACTACATGAAATGAAGTATACAGTTCATGGTATTCTCACTGTGATGTTGTAGTACCGCGGCGTCAGGCAGTACTGTAGACTCAGCTATCTGACTCTTTTCTGCTGGAGCAGCATGTGTCACAGTCAAGTACTCGCCTCATTAACTCGCTTTGTTCACAGTAATCCATCTTCATGTAGTGTGTGTGTGTGTGTGTGTGTGTGTGTGTGTGTGTGTGTGTGTGTGTGTGTATAGTACAACAAACAGGCAGGATCTGAAGGCGATGTCTTGACACTGCTACAAACTGGGTTTTAAGGATTTTAAGATCAACAGAATCATCTTTCGTTTGAACATCTTGTCTGTATCCATCAATCGGCCGTTAGCGACAGAAGCAAAGATTTAGTTTATCTTGAACTGGCGTGGATAGTTTTGGTGTAAATCACATGAAAGCAAATCTGAGAGAGTGAGTGATAAAAATAAAAAAATAAAAATCACTTCAATTTCATACTTCGATTATCATTCCACTTTGTACCTCAACAGAACATCTCACATCAAAGGGAGGTAAACTTTAAAAACTCCTAACTTGTTTCCAAAGTCACCTTTCACTTCAAAACCTCATTTCACCTCCACGTTGTACTTATCCCCCTTGAACTCATTGGACAGGATATTTTGCTTTTTTAATTAAAGTGATTAAGCTGCGGTTGTCAGGTAATAGGAGGATTTTCTGCTCTGAGGGATTGTATGTGTGTACGTGTGCGTGTCTCTGTGTGTCTTTTTGCAGCTGTGGCACATAGAAGATGGCCGGGCCCGGTCTTATCCCATGGTGTCCGTGCGTGACTAATACCTGCAGTTAGCAGAGTGCTATTATGACACATGAGTGGACTTCTGCATCCTTTATCTCACAGATCCGCCCATGCAATCATCGAAGGGGAAGCCGCTACAATCACGCTGCTAGAAATGTTTTTCCCGTGTGTTCCTTTCCACCGCTCTTGCTTTTTTCATGTCTCATCCCTTCTCTGCTCTGCTCAACAGTTGTGTGGTGGACGAGATGGACTTCTCAGGCATGGAGCTGGACGAAGCACTGAGGAAGTTTCAGGCCCACATTCGTGTCCAGGGAGAAGCTCAGAAGGTGGAACGTCTTATCGAGGCCTTCAGGTAATTAAAAGCAGAAGTTGTTGTGTTAGTTGTAGTTCATCTTGCCATTTTCTGTTATGGTGTCATATTATAGACACATACATATATATATATATATATATATATATATATATATATATATATATATATATATATATATATATATATATATATACGCTGGAATGCTCCCTCCGGGCTTCAAGTACCTCAGGATCTTGTTCAGTTGTTTGGTGAGGCGTCAGCAGTACTGTGGATGTTGTACTGGACTGTTGTGGGGAAGAGGGATCTGAGCTGGAAGACGAAGCTCTCGTTTTTTCCAGTCAAGCTACGTGACCTAAAAATGAGACTGCGGATACAAGCGGCCGAAATGAGCTAAGGGCTAAGCCTTAGAGACAGGGTAAGGAGCTTGGACATCTGGGGGGGAGCTCGGAGTAGAGCCGCTGCTCCTTCGTGTTGAAAGGAGCCAGCTGAAGTGGTTCGGGCATCTGATTAAGATGCCCCCTTGGAGGTGCTCCGGGCACATCCAACTGGGAGGAGACCCAGAACCTGCTGGAGGGACTACATAGCCCATCTAGCCGGGGAATGCCTAGGGATCCCGCTGGAGGAGCTGGAATTTGTTGCTGGGGAGAAGGGCGTCTGGAGTGCCTTGCTAAACCTGCTGCAAGCACGACCCGACCCCAGTTAAGCTGAAGAGAATGGATGGATGAATTATATTATATTTCTTTGCATTACAAGTAATATTCATGCATTTTACTGTAAAAGACAAAGACACAACAGCAAAATTTTTGGGAAAAGATTAAACACTGTTTGGCTGCCAAGTTAAAGGTCCAGTGTGTAGGAATTTGTGCCATCTAGTGGCATAGTTGTTGACTGCAAGTGCCTCGCTTTCACCCCCTCCTTGGTGATTATGTGATTATATATGAATAAAAAACATAGTTATGCAAATTATATTCCATTTTTTCCATATTCTATAAATACAGCTCTCTAAATCTTACTAGTGAACAGACATGCAAGAACCAGAGATTTGACCGTGTAAGACAAATGTCATTAATATTCAGACACACTGTTGTGCTGAGAGAACAGTTGCTTTGAAGAAGTTGGATATGAATATTTATCAAGTTGTAGGTTATGTAAAATATCCCTCATTTGTCTGCTGTCATTCCTATTCCACTGTAATGTAAGTCTGGGTGTGTTGATAGTTGAGTGGGTGTAAAAAGTGAAAGGAAATACTGCCACTCAAGAGTTACCTCTGGGTCGGACTTGTCTCGTGGTGCTTTACGAAAGAATTCACGGGATTACATCAAGTTTTGAAGGCGTGCCCAGAGGTACAGATGTGAATTCATGATTCTTTCTTGTTACCATACAGCTATGCTGGACAAATACACAAAAAGGGAATTTGACATGCATACAAAAAGAGACGCATGCACACAGAAGAGTAATGGAGAAATCGTGGACAGAACGTATGTAAACATTAACACGCACGCATGATCTTAGCAGTCTAGTCACACACACGCATGTTCTTCTTTCCTTTCTGCTCAGCTACAATAAAAATGTTGACAATGCAGCCCCCAATCTGAATAGCCAGGCAGCATGTAATTTCTGGCCACAATATGCGACAGGCAGACAATTTGCAGTGCAGCTGTGGCACTGTGTGTTAATGCTAACTGTTTGCCGTAGCCCCTCCGGAGTAACAACCACCTGTCACAGTTGTCGAGGTGCCCAATGAGGAGAAAAGCGGCGGCATTGTCATAGTCAGTGGGCAGAGAGGTTGGCACGAGTAATGTTTGGACATCAGGCTGGCTCTGCTTGTTATCAGGAGCAAAAGAGAAAGTGAGGGGGAGGATGGGGTGAGGGGCTGGGGGCAAGGAGGAGAGGCAAAACTGGGAAAAGGAAGGAAGGAAGGAAGGAAGGAAGGGAAAAAGGAGAGAGATGGAGGAAGGTTTATAAATAACCAGCGTTGCGTAACCGCCACTGCCTCTCTGTGCCTGCCTCCCCTGCTCCTGGGCTTTGATATGCCTCCAAACACACACACACACACACACACACACACACGTTCACACAGAAAGAAATCTCCGAAGTAAGTGAAGGGGATTTGAAGCAGCGGTGAAAAAGTGAAAAGCAGCTTCAGTATCTGCTGCGTCAGTGTGCTAATGAATGAGCAAACATGAGCCAGCTCCCATTGCTGCAGATTTATATTTTCATGTCGGCATTACGGTGTCCAGACATCATTATTTACCCACCTTGCAGTCACACACAATTGCTGTGTATTCTATTATGGTTATTATAGATAAAGAGCATGCAACTTGTATAATCATGCACCAAAAATCCATCCTCACTGAGTATATAATGAGCGTTGGATTGCACCATGTTATGCGGCCTGTAACAAAAGCAAAACTGGTTTTGGAAGACAGCAGCAAATGCCAAATTCGAAGACTGCCAAACCCATTTGAGTGAGCAGCACCATGTGCCACTTTACCCCTCTCCTTTTTTTTGTTTTCCTTTCTGTGCAGAGTAAAGAGCACACTTAGATAGGAAGCAGCATGAATTGAGGTTTTTCACCACATGGTGCTACAGTACATTAGGATTTTGCAGACAAGGGCATAATTACTGGTTGCTGTCGAGTTTTTTTTTTTCCCAGACATTGAGATGTGAATAAGCATCTGCATGTAGCCCTGTGATTATCATGCTAAAACAAATAATGCGTGACAACAAATACACATGAAAGCACAGGTCCTTGAGGTACAGACACGACACAATGAAATCAAAGGTTCATACAAGCAATATAAATGTTATTTTCATCATTTATGGTAAATGCTCTCTACCTGACCTTTCTGGCCTTCCAACCAAACTTTTCTTGTCTGTTGTTCACCGTTGATGGAACGTCCTACCAGTTCCTACCAGATTATGGGGTCCCTTTCTACCTTAAAATACCTCCTCAAGACCCAGCTCTTCAGAGAGTACCTCCTCTCCTAGCACTACAAACAACTGGTCATGCTAAATCTACCCCCTTCTACAACCGTTACTTGATTCTATGCAAGAAGTATTTATTACTGCAGTAACGTGTCCTTGTCGCACTGTAACTTGTTCCCGGTTGGTGGAGTTGCTTTGGATAAAAGCATCAGCTAAAAGACCGTGTTATATAAAAAAACATTCAAACTACCATTTCCATTGTCAACAAAGAACGTTTTAATTCATTAAGTAAGGTTTTATTTCTACGACAAAGAGCACTGCCTTGTACTGAATTATCTTTGATGATCAGCCAAGCAATCTTTTATCCGTCAATAAAAATAGCCACACTTTTTACCCCAAAATGCTCAGCAGATAGGGGACCTTTTTCAGCCCTGAGTAACGTCTGCAGTATTCCTCCAACCTACTCCAATCCCCCCTCCAACCTTCCACCAAGAAGGTAGGGCAGCTTGAGAAAGAAGTCTGCAAATCATTCTCTTTGTTTTTTTTTTGATAAACTTGGAAGCATTGTTCGAGCAGTGTTGGAAAGAACATTAAAAACTGTGTGTGTGACAAGGTATGAACGTACTGTATGCATACCAATATGTGTGTCTTTACCGAGTCCCACAGAGACATTAGTTTCCAATCATGCGGCTCAGTGGGTTTGAAAAATAGTTCTACAGCCCCAATGTGGAAATGATGACTGATTAAAGTAACAATTACAGTATACACTTCAACACGGAGCCTACAGGGTCCACACACACACACACACACACACACACCTTCTCATTCTCCTTTCCTTTTGTATGTTGCCAACTCTGATTACTCATTCACTGTAGATGTTGTACTGTTGTCCTGTTGTATTATTCATCCCATAACCAGGAAGTATCCGTGCACCTCACAGAGAAACAATTTATCTCTCTCCTCTGGGCACTTCTTTCTAAACACACACACACACACACACACACACACACACACACACACACACGTATGCAAACACCCAAAAGTAGGTATCTACAAATCTTTTAGATTCATGGTTTCCAGAACCACACAACGCAGTGGCATTTCTATTCTCCACCTCTTATATTCAGGGGAACTACATCAAACTGAGCCTCGCCTCTGTTGTGATCTTTTGCCTCGAATTTCATATTTCATATTTCAAACTTCATATTTCTTCTTTGCGGCATAGCAACAACAACAACATGCATAAATCCTGCAACCAGGCCCATAAATGTTGGAGAACGCTTAACTATGGCTGAAGGCTCAGGGGACTCACTTGGGATAAAGTCACAAACACAGACGCATGCACCCACACACGCAAAATTCGTGATCCATGTGAGCATCCAATCCAGTGGGACAAATGTGTTTATACAGAGAGACACAATTTCAGCAGAGCGCCCACTGTGAGGTTCATTGTTGCTGAGGGGCAGCTCAGATGAGCGCAGATGAAGCCACAAGCTAAATTAAAGCCATAACTCTTATTTTGGTGCGACACTCTCATGCTCAGCTTGTGTCAAGGCATTTATGGGCATGTAGCGTGTTGAGGAATGCCTTTGGAGTCTCAGTGTAATGTATTATGTGTCTACTACCATCTGTTATCCCTTCCTACCCCTTCCTTTATTTGCCTCATGCACCAATCCCTTGTTACATACATGTCTTCTTGTTTCTCTTCCTTTTATTCAATGAATCTTTGAACCTCTTCTTACTCTACCTCTTTTACACCAACAGTCAGCGCTACTGCATGTGCAACCCAGACATTGTGCAGCAGTTTCACAACCCAGACACCATCTTCATCCTGGCTTTCGCCATCATTCTGCTCAACACCGACATGTACAGTCCCAACATCAAGCCCGATCGCAAGATGTTGTTGGAGGACTTCATACGCAATCTAAGAGGTAAGTGACACGGTGTTATGGTCGCTTTAAGAGGTAGAAGCATGTTAAAGGAGTAAAGTGACGATAATGAGTTGACATAAACAGCTGAAGTAATGTAGGCTTGTTTTTAGGTGTGTAGAAACTGTGTGTGAATGTTTGTCCCATGAGTTTAGGAGGATGGCCTGGATGGTTTGCGCTGTTACTGAATTGTAAAGCTGAAATCATGCCCATAGTTTGACTTGGAAAGCATTACCAGCTCTAAGGATGGTGCTCTGTAGCCAGTCCTGACATGAACTCTTGTATGAAAGGGCAAATAAACAGCTGGGGCTGATGGGTTATTAGTTTTGCAGAAATTTGGCCCGACGATGCTGGATGAAAGTCAGAAGATCACTAAAGTTATTACAAATTATCCTGTGGTGGAACATGAACATCTGAACCAAGTTTTATGCAATCCATCTAATTGACAAGTCACTAAAAACGCGCTAGAGAACAAGTCATCAGTCAGTAGGCCTCCTCCTTCAGGGGCCATGAATGTCTGTACAAAATGTCATGGCAATCCATCTAATCGTTGAGATATTACAGTCTGGATCAGTGGTGGAGCAGACCGACTCACTGGCATGGCAAAAAATATGGTAAACAAATATAGTATCTTTCCCCCACAGTGTTGAGATATTGATTCATTTATGCCGACCACCAAAAACTGGAATAAGTCACCACTGACGGGAAGAAAATTGAAAGACCCAAAACATCCTATAATTATAACACATGGCTTTCAATTTCAATTTACTCTATGGCACAAGATGCTGAAAAGTTCTCACCAAAAGCTAATATACTGTTTTAGAAATTAGAGGAATTACTGAATGTTACTACGATCTAGATGAAAAATATTATAAGAAATCAGTAATACTCAATAATCCTGCAAGAAATGTTCCCAAATATCTCCCGTTGGGGGCTTTGAGAAAGGCAGTGGAGCCCACAGTTGAATCAGGGAAAGTAAGTCAAACAGTGTTTGGATCTGATCAAAATAAGGTTACATCTCTCTCGTGCTTTATACATTCACAACTCATAGCGACACCGACAGAAAGCACCTGTAATTCTTGTCTCTCCCGTGTGCAGACAGATGCTCGCTCTCCGAGCGTTGCGGGTGAGGCAGGAGCGACGTAGTTATGCTCTCCCTCCGCGCAATCAATCAGCGAACAGTGAGGTCGATGCACCAACAACTTTAATAGATTCATCCAGACTGTTCCCCACAATTAAATTAAGTTGGAAAATCAATTTCGGCATCTTATGCAAATTAAAATATGCCACTCTCTCTTGGCATGTCTATTTGTCTTCTCTGTCTCTCTTTCCATTCTCTTATCTTGTTTTGTCTCAGTCAGAATATTATTTTGTCTGTTTATTCATCCATCTTTCCTCGTTTATATTCTCCATATTTCTCTCTCTCCTTTATCCCCCCTCCTCACGTATGTCTCTCATGCACACTGACGGAAGAATAGCTCACTCAAAGAATTGGCTGAGGTGAAATGCAATTATGCATCAGAAACCAATAGTAATGAAGAACCATAGAACATTCATTATCTCATTTAAAACAGACAAAGCTATTCCACAATGGGCCTACATAATAAATAAACCAGCTTGCATCATAAATGAATCCAGTATGTCAGCTCATTAAAAAAAATTAAAATTGTAGTGTCTCAGTTACTGGATGCTTATTATAGAAGGCAGACTCACAGAGAGTTCACGCCACCTTTTAAGTCATTATGGTGGGCTGCTGCTCACCGATAGGTCTTAAATTTACAATCGAGATGATGTAAACAGGAGGAGACAGAAAGAAGATGCATGGCTACAGGGGAAACATGGGTAAAACAAGATGGATGTTGGCATGCTAATGCTAACAATGCATGCCAACATTCTGACAAGCATGTTAAGCAAGTATAATATTACAAATATTGCTGTACAAATTTGACGTTATTAGCTGTTGAGGTATTTTAGTCTGGACCAAAGAGTCGGACCAACCAACAGCTGCTAGCATGGCTAAAATAAAAGCAGTGAAGTCAAGAGGAGTGTAAGTAAAGTGGAAGAACTGGCAGAAAATAAAGAGACATTCAGCAAAAAAGATGCAACTTATTAATGTGACACTTTACACACATTTCCCTCCGGACATCTCCTCCTCTCCTTCTCTCTCCATAATGTGCAGCGATGTCTCAGCGGTGTCCAAGGGTGCCTCACTGTCAACGGCATCACTTGTGGCGGCTTAATTTTCTCCAAACACATCCTGCCCCATTGAAAACTCAATGTACCACACAGCGTAGTACAGCTGTGCAGATATAATAGGGAGCATCTCGAGGGCAACCTTTCAGCCTAATGCCATGCAGCTCTACGTGCATCAAAATGCCACGGCCTTGAACTGCAATGTGTTGCAGACAGAAAATCTTCCAGGAGAAAGGCGGGCAGTTAACCTTTCACTTGCCAATTAACCTCCTCTCACATTGCCGTCTGTCATTACATAATGGAGACGGTGAAAGACAGAAAGTCAAAGAAGGACAGATGAGGAGACTAAGAAACAGAGCTCTCTTTTGCTCTGAATATTGAATTTTCCCCCAGTTATTGCATGTCAAATAACGAGGTCAAACAAACACGTCAGTACAATTGTTCACATGTAATATTTTTGCATGTGTTTAAGCCAGAGAAGACACACTATACACACGCTTCATATTCCTTCTGATGCACGGGCATGTCTGCTAAAATTTCTACATTTGTATACTTGTTCATAATCACCCTGTTCCCGTCTTAGGTGTGGATGACGGAGCAGACATCCCCAGAGACATGGTGGTGGGAATCTATGAGAGAATACAACAGAGGGAGTTGCGCTCCAACGAAGACCACGTCACCTACGTCTCCAAGGTTGAGCAGTCCATCGTAGGCATGAAAACAGTAAGGACACAAAGACACTTTTGTCCTGTAATTGTGAGGACCTTCACTCATTATACTGTTAACCACAAATGCATAGCAAACACTGACCATTGCTTAACTAACTCAACCTAAACCATATTAATGTTTAACCTGTATTAGTTGATTTTTTTTGGCTACTTTGGGCAGCGCAACAAGTTGTCAACACAACACTGACATGTTATTAACCGTAAAACCAAAACAATGAGCTCAAAGATGTTAAAATGCCCAACAGAGAAGAAGGGGACTGTAGAGTTTTCTCTGGGTTCATCATTGCAAATGACCCATTTTCACGTTATACAGTAATTTCAACCATTTTAATATAAAAAATATTGATTTAACTCTAAAACCACGTCTAAATCCTCACTAACTGTCTTTATTATCAAACCCTAGGCTTGCTAGAATAGTAGAGGGACAGGGTTAATCACACAAAAACATGAATTACACACACACATACACACTTTGTCAAGTCACTCACTCATTATTTAAGGCCTTATTGCTATCACCTAGCCTTAGTAGCAATAGCAGAGCACATTTATTAGCCATTAAACGTCTCATCATTAGCGCGATCATTACCTCAGGTCATTACTCCAGCTAGATCCGTCATTAACCACTGCTATCATCAGAGTCTCGTTCGAACCGTTTAAGGTTACGGCTTGGTCAGCGCACATATGAGCAAACATAAAGTAAGTGGTTGAACCCAACGCTTCTTTAGTTAAGAGTCAACTTCAGAGATGAAAAAAATTGTCACACACTGACTTGTGGTTGTTGTTTTTGGCCACTGTGTGAGTATTTTTGTGTAAAGTTTTGTTTGACAGACAGGAGCAGACATAGTGGGATTTATAATTGACTGATTACACTGATTCGTGTGGGAATGCGCTGTGTGTGCTCACTCATAACGTTGAAAGGCTTTTTAAAAATACGTCAACAGTTCAGGGAATTCGGTTTGAATCTTATCAGTGCTCCAAGGCCTTTATATCCTTTATTCATGAAAAATAGATAAAAGTTGCTGATTGATTTTTTCCCCCCATAGACTTAAGACTGTAAAAGAAATATTGCATCCACATGGAAGTATATAAATTATTTAAAAAATGCATTCAAGTCCATGTAGATCAATTGAAACTGAATTCAGAGATAACATCAAAAAGTCCTTGAGATTTTTTAGTCACGCTAAGCATGCGTAGACCTCACATTCAGTCCGAGTGTTGAAGCTAACTAAGCTACAAATGGCCAGCTCTTAATCTTTGTTGCCTCATGATTTGATCAAATATCAAAGTATTTCACTTCTGGCCATTCAGCTGGATCACTTCTTCAAGAAAAGTGAGGTAAACAGAAGTGACACAAAGTTCGTCAGTATACCTGTTCCTCTCTGGTAGACACACAGGATGCTAAAATCATCCTTTAACTGATATCCCGATATATAATGTTTTTAGCTAGCTACAAGGATTTTGTGAGCATTTGAGCCCTTCGTTGCATATTGTGCCCAAGTGGCAACTTCCATGTCTGTGAAGTAAAACCTATGCGGAAGTAACAAAAACTGCAGTTCCTCAAACGTCCACTTGAGGTTGGCTACAGAACGAGTCAGTCTCCATAAGCGTCCATGTTAAAATGTCCAACTTCACAGCAGAAATAAACATGTTTACAGCCTGGTACAAAAAACAGGTTTGGTCTCTATAGCTAATTTTCCCATTCAAGACATTGAATGAATTCAAGAATTTCTATTTAACGCAACTGTTCAAATCATATTAAATCCTAAAGTTATGCATAATTAACATATTTAAATTTAGTTTTTAGTCTGTCTTAAATATAAATCATCGTTGTATCCTGTTAACTTTTAGAATGACATTGGAACTCAAGACATTGAAAGTTTTGCAACCATCTTTTTGTTATTATATTTTTATGGCTTGTGCCTTTAAGTGCCTCAGTGATGGATGAGTAGCCATAGGATGACAGAAGGAGTGTTGTCATAGCCAAAACAATGATAGATTGTTGTGACAGGAAGTGACTATTCCTGTCCCATGGGCACCGTCTGCTATAAAAATAAAGTTTCTTCCTTATTAACGCCATCACAGCAGGCGTCAGAGTCTCTGCATTGTGGATTGAAAAACTTCTCATCTATTATGCTGTAAGGGAGTAGCCCACATGAGAATGATATAATTGGGTTCTCCATAATAGGAGTTTGCTCAGTTTAAATATTTGATGACTTGATGAAAGCTATAAACAACTTTTCATGAATGTGATGAAGTAGCTTTATAGCCGACGGTTCTCCTCCTCACACACTGAAAAATTTCTTTGAATATTTGATATGCATAACATTTGTAGAATCAGTTTTTCTTTAGTCATACAATTATTTTGTTAATTGTATGACTAAACTCTCTCCTGTCACACTGCTGCTTAATAATCCCGTCAGGAAAGGGATGAATTTATTTATTTATTTAGTTTTTGAACCGGCAAGAGGCATTTCAGCTAATGATGTCTTTCCATGTTTCTGACATTAGTGTAATGAGAAAGCAGGCTGGCTGTTGCCAGCTGGGCGAGAGTCTGTATAGCCTGCAGTGATGAGAGATGAGAGAGCAAGAGACAGAAGCCCTGTGTGTACTCACTGCATTGCAAATAGTCCACAGGGAGCAGAGGGAATAAAAAAAAAATTGGAAATGCACAGAGAGAAAACCTCATGAAGAGGAGGATCAAGTCCACATGGAGTGACAGTCAGTACACAGCTGTTTGGATTGCAGTGCACAGGAGGCTGGATGAGACAAGTCGGAGAGACGAGTGTGTGAAGGGGCGAGAACATGATTAGATCAGTCTTGGAAGGCATGAGCCATTTTTGTAGTGTAATCTGCTTAAAACGGGGAAAAGCACTTAAGTCCAAGAGCAGAAGGCGGGCCTCAGGGGACACAACTGAAGGATTTTGTAAAAAAAAAAACCAACTTCAAAGTTGAAATTTAATTGCCACATATAATCACACAGGTACAATTAGTTATATACATGTTTCCAAGCTCATACAGTGTGTTTGTGTACTAATAAAAAAAACAGAAAACATAATTAATAATAATGGTTACTGTGGCTGTAACGTGAGTAATGTTTAAGGTGTGTATAAAGGCAATTCTGACATTTCTTTCAAAACACATTAAATATGTTGGAAAAGAGTAGCTGAAAACACATGAAAACACTTTAAACAATATATTACTGAAATGTGGAGTTTGAGGTTAAAACAGTTTTTCACCAGTTTTCAGTCCAGGATTTTGTGGGCGGTCCTAAAGAGTGGCTCGATGACACGCTGAGGCCACCCTGAGCATACCCCTGCACCCCTAACAGAGAGATAGAGATTAATTCATCTCGCTCAGAGCGTTTCAGAACACACATTTATTCTTACTTTACACAGACTTAAAGTAAAAAGGTTAATTTGTTAATTTAATTTGGTCTAATGTCAGAGCTAAGAACAAAACAGGATTCACCTGAATCTGCAGCTCCCCTCAACTTTATGGAGCTTTATATTGGGTTTCAGCTCATTGTTTCACTGTCTAGCCCAACACTTTATTGTTCTGGTTCACTCTCACATGCTCTTGGCCACAGCAGGCAGCTGTTTTCAGCAACAAAAAAAATCTGTCAGTAAGCTCACATTAATCTATGAATAGGATGTGTTTGTGTGATTTGGAGTCAGATGCATTCCAAAGAAACAAAACTGCCTTTGTTAACTACAGTAAATGTGGGTTTGCATTGTTAATTCTGGGCTACAAGTATCGTTTAATTTTGTTCACACACTAAGATGAGACCTCGAATTTCAGCACAGCCAAGTAAAGAGTCCTAAAACCTCCATTTATGCTCAAATTCTCCTCAGGGGAACACAGTTAATATTTGAATAACCTTGAAACAACACAGTCTTATCTGTTGCACTAATTACTGTTTTAATACCTCTTAGGTCCATCTTCGTGTCACGAATTTGTCCGAGCATACTGTGTTTAATGGGTTTTCCTTCTAATACTGAAGCCTCAGCTTTTAACCTCGGTGAATAATGTGTCGCACTCCAGCCAAAAGTCATTTGTATTAAGAGTCTCCCAGTTTCTCTTCATGAAAAAGGGTCTTTTGAATGATTTTTGTCTGGATGTGTTGTTTCCCTGCAGGTTCTTTCTGTGCCTCACAGAAGACTGGTGTGCTGTAGTCGACTTTTTGAGGTGACAGATGTCAACAAGGCCCAAAAGCAGGCGGCACACCAGAGAGAAGTCTTCCTCTTCAATGATCTCATTGTGGTAAGTATACCAAACACAGAGAGATTCTGTGTAATAATTCATATGTCACGTTGTTTACATGTGTACAGTTGGTTTTTTTAAATCACCTCTGTGATGGCTGTTCCTGCTGCACACAGTTGAAGCTTTAAAGCTGCTTATTTTGTTGTGACAGCTGCAATGCACCATCACCTACTCCCACTGTGAGCTCCCCTCTCTTTTCTTTTATGTTGTTTCATAACTGAGGACTCTCCGGCCATTTCTTTTAATAATACATAGTAGCAAACGCAGTGTTGCAGTGTACTCATAAGCAATCTGTCCCCTGCAGAGCAGCTTTAAGGGCCAGTGATAAAAGTTATGTTTCATCAGGGACACGGCACGGATAAGTTGTTCATTTGGTCCAAAGTTGTTTAGATTGGAGCATTATCAAAGGTTTGATGTTGGGCATAATTAATGCGCTCATTAGAAGCCACATAGGGGTTATCCATCTAAAGTGGTTAACTGCTCTCATAATTATGTCAAATGTTGATCTCCTTCCAACAAAAACAAAGCAAAAGAATAGGCAGCATGGCCATCCAATCGTCCCCCTCCTTCCTCTTTGTGCTAAAGCATAAAAGTAATTGGTAGCTGCAGGAAAAAGAGGTTCAAAGGGCTGATTTTGAAGAGAGAGGCAAAATAAGTTATCCACCAACATCGCAGTGGAATTCTGTTCATTTGGCACTAAAAGTTAGCGGCACGGTATATAATCCGGCGAGACGTTTTCTCCTGACAGCTTTGAAAGCGGGACAGAAATTGTCTTTGAAAAAAAAATTTGGTGCAGAATTAAAGTGATGGGGTCTTCTCTTTGAATTTGGACCCTGTTGTAGGAGCCTGAACATGTCAAGAAGTGTTTAAAGTGCCAATCTGATGTATTGGTTTAATACGGATCGCCTAGTAAATTATGGCCTGCGGATTCTGCTCGTCTCTCTCGCTAGAAGGTCACTCAATGAAAAAGCATCTTTAATACATCCTTATATAAGCATGCCACGGTGTTGTGTTTCATACAAATTAGTGCACTGGCGCACAATTTAAAACACTTTGAAGGTTGTAGTCTCCGTCAATATCGACTCTTTCTGCTTGTTAAATGTATGTTAGATTAGTTTTTTTCTTTCCGAGCTTTCTCGGTTGCTCCGTGTTACGGAAATCTCAGTGACAAATTAAAATAAAAAGTTATTATGACTCTATTTCTCATTGTTCTCTCGATGACTGCAGATCTTGAAGCTTTGTCCAAAGAAGAAGAGTTCTGCAGCCTACACCTTCTGCAAAGCCATGGGCCTACTCGGCATGCAGTTTCACTTGTTTGAGAATGAATGTAAGTCACTGTGTAACAAATCAGGGTACATTCAGAAAGAATCTGGCACTGCTCATTCTCTCTCTATCAAACCATCGGACAGAAAACAAATTAAACTTCTTAGTGTCACTTCTTTGCAGCGTATATTGCGATCCAGACTCAGATTTAGAAGCTGAGTACGTGAAATAAACAAAGCCAGAATACAACAGGTAGAGTTTAGTCGTCGAATCCACCTGGATAGTCTCGGTTTGAGTAACATTACTGGCTGACTGTAGAGTGTTTTGACCGGTCTATGCGTCTGATTGTGATGTCACACTGCTCAACCTCGCCGCCGCAGACACTCTTTTGGTGGACACTCATGCAGCCCGTGCTGCAGCAGCAAAAACAGACGACCCTGACTCGAATAGAAAAAACACGTGTTTTCGCCACAGCGCTGGATTCTGTCTGAATGCACCCTAATGCTTTAGACTTTTAGAAGACAGAGTGAAGTACTCCCAAGTTGTAGGGAACAAGACTCACAGAAGTTATGTCTGGATTTGAAATTGATTTAAAATTAAACTTCTTTTTATTGCCATCAGGTACGCTACTCTTTTTTTAACATTCATGATAGCAGGGAGTCATCATCCTGGACTCGGTTCAATAGAACTGATAGTTTCACATCAATTGTGCCTTTGAACTTTTGAAAAATGTAATTATAGCAAACCCTTTTGGTACACTTTGCAGGAAATTAAAGCATATTTGAAACACCTTGCCGAGTTGATCATTTTCAGAAAAATAAGTGAATCTTACAGTTTCTCTGTTTTACTTTTTGTCTCAACAACTCAATGACCTCTGTGCTCCTCAGACTACCCTCATGGCATCACCATCCTCTCACCTTTTGGCTCAGACAAGAAGCAGGTACTTAACTTCTGCGCCCAAAGTGCTGAGGAGCTGCTCAAGTTTCTAGAAGACCTGAAGGAATCGATCGCGGAGGTGTCGGAGATGGAACAGATACGCATCGAGTGTGAGTATCCGTCCTTATGCTACCAAATACAGAGGGAAAATGATGGCTGTTTGTGATGTGACGTAACCACAATCCTAAATGCTTTGAGTATAATCAAGCTCTTCATTCTCCATTTGACGTCTTGTGACTGCATGCATGTACAGTATACTTGCGTTGACTTTTGTCCATCGTGTTTGTGTGTACTCAGAAACAAAAAAGAGGGTCAGCACCCTATTACATCGTGGACTGAATCGGTAATCTCACATCTTGGGAAGTGTGGGACTACAGTAAATTCTTAGATGCTCTGTGTGATAATTAATAGGCCTTCAGATTTTGCACATGAGTCAGAAGCCATGCCTTGTTTTGTATCATTTGCCGACATGCAGTCAGCATCACGTCTGTGTTTTTTTTTGGTGCACTGCAGCTCAAACAGACTGCAGGACGGCAGTAAATCGGAGGTGAAAAGAGGCCAGTGTTTCCGAAAGAGCAGCCAGGCATCCGAGTTTGTTTGTTTGTTTGGGTGCGCATATAAAAATTCTCCAGATAATAACACATGCACATACTTAGACACACACACACACACACACACATGGAAAACAGGAGTATCCAGAGCCTGGCTTCTGCCAGTGGGCATCAAAAAGAGCCTCCCTGCTGGGATCTGATGCAACCGCATTACTCTTCTCAGAGGGCGGGAGGTGCCAGCAGCCCGAGGAGAGCAGGCAACAACATATGGAGACAGACAGAGGTTGACAGGAGGAAGTCATTTCTCCCTCTAAAGCTGAGCTACAGACAGCTACTGTGCACAAGAACACATAAAAACCAAACCAAAGATTCACAAAGATAAATACAAAAAACACTTTTTCTCAAGGCGTAATATCGGAACAAAACTCGGAGCAAGAATGATTGCTGGCACTTACACAGACAAACACAGCATCTTCTTTTCTTTCTAAGTGCTTTGTATTGCTGGCACATTAGTAAACATGCCTGCGGCTGACTCACTTCTGTTTGGGCTTTCCCTCTTTGAGATAGGAAGAAGAAATTATAGTTTCTTTTTATCTCGAGGTTTCTTCTCCCCTGCATCTGGATTTTTATAATGAGGAAAACTCATAATAGAATTGATCATTTTAATTCGGCCCTACAGTCACTGTAAACCTTGCATTTCACAGTATTTCGGTTCCTTTCTCTTTATGGTACTTTAGTACATCTAACTGTCGCTGAGTACTTCCAGGAAACCTCTAAATGCATGATGTCTGTACTGGTTATTTCTAGATTTATCTGACCCATTTTTCCGGGAGATAAACTACAAAAAAACGGGACATTTACTGATTACTTTGTCAGATTTTTGTCAAACTTGCAGCAGCATGAACTGCAGGACATTGTGTACTGCACCCTAGAGGACTCACCTGGCACTTTGGCGGTTCAGCGTCAGGATTAGAATTCAGCGCACCGATGGAGACAAAACAACATTTAGTCATCATGATTGGAAATGACATGCAATTACCATCAAGTGTGAAGTTTAATTAGAGTGATGGAGAGTGGTGTTTTGAGCTTAGAGAGAGTGGGAGAGGAAAGCAACAAGAGGACGTGTGTATGTGTGTGCATATCATAATTTATAAAAATAAATATATAAAAAACAACAACATAGAAATAACCCACCTACCTCTACCTATTTTGCTCTCTGTCATGGTGATTATGATGATGATCACTTTTGTCTTATGTTCTCTGCAGGGGAGCTGGAAAAACAGCAGGGAGCCAAGACTCACTCGGTAAAGAACAACGGCACACAGCTAGAGCTGCGTGGCAAACAGGGCTCCCCATCAGGTGTGTGAGTGTGTGTGCGCCGCTGTTTTTTTAATTTTAAAACCCACTGCAGAGACCTTGTCCCCAATTGCCTTAATTTACCTGCTGTTGAAACAAAGTTGAACGTCTGCTGTTTTATGAATTGATCAATTGAAAAATCTCATTAAGATTTGTGCTGTCATTGTAAATATTATAAAACAAGGCAGTTCACTCGTAAAGCCCCCCCCCCTCCTGTTACTGTGTAATGTCAAGCTTTCTGTTCGCAACACGTATGCAGTTAACAGTGATAACAGAGGCAATTTACCATCACACATCTTAGGAATTTTTTGAAGCAAGGGTCTCTGATTTCACAACCCGGTAGTCTAAACACGAGCTTCAATCTAAAAGGCAGAACTAACAGTTATCAGCTGTATCCAGCTCATTAGTCAAAGCTAACCGCAGGAGTTTGCTTGAAACGCCAAGAAAAAGTCAACACCATCAGCAGATGATCCACATAGAAGATGGAAAAAAGGAGTAACATTGTTCTTGTCCAGCAGGTTTTCAACTCTATCCAGTATCATACAGAAAAGTGACTGTTTCACTTTTAGATGAGAAAAGGCTTGGAGGTTACGGGCTAACTGAGACGTTTGGCATATGTTTGGCTAGGTTTTCTGGAGTGGAACATCCCCAAATCCAATAAAGAGCAGGACACTACCACTAACAAACAAATTCTGATAGTGTGTTATCTAAGACGTATTTAGAAGGGTTGCAACACCACAAAATGATATAAACAATGCAAGCTACTTCGGTGGACAAGCTAACCTTTGCACATTATGGTCAGCTTTATCACTTGTCACCAGTGCAAGATGGCGGCACCGTACACGGGAGAATTTGGCCTTGTGTTTGTATAGTCAAAGGAAGTCATCTTTATATAGAGTAAATGGATAAACACAAATAAACAAATTTCATACCTTTCTTTACATTTTTTCTGTTGTGTTTTTGGTTTTTCGAAAGGTGACTCATCCATAGAAATCTAAACCCTGACAGTCCTGTCATGCCTAGTTACGGTTGCTAAGCTATGATTGGAGAACTGCTGGTTGGGGTAAGAGGTTTAGCGAATGGTAGAACTTTTACAGAAATTGACTGCCCCTTGTAAACCTTTGTAAAATAAATAGCACATTAAATATACGTCAAATATATATATAAATATACAACGAATCCAAGTATTTGCGAAGTAGAAGGAGGCATTTTTGGCAGTGAAAAGTCCCATTTATCTTCCCTGCAGATAATATTACGGATTTACAGTTGGAGTTCTTCTACAGCTTGAATCGGCATGAAACTCTTCCGGTTAAATCAGTCTGAAGTATTAACTGGGGTAGAAACGATTTGGTTCATTAACACAAGATATTTCTAGCTCCTAAAAACATTTCAAGATACAGTGAAGATAAAATTACTGTTTAACACAGACATTTTGCTGCCACTTTTGTCCCTTTTCCCTCCATGTTTCCCTCCTGTCCAGGAAACCAGGAGATAGATGACAGAAGTGGACACAATGCAGTAGAGGTAAGTGCTTTGTGATAGGGCCATGTCCCAAACAACAGGTAAGTCAGTGCAGTGCGTCATTATCAAGGAATTAGGATGAGGATGATGAGATATGATGAAACACCAGTCATATCTTTAGTGCTAGAGGCGTCAAGCAGGAGTGGGTGAAGAGTGGATGAGAGAGCGAATGCTGCTGGGTAAAGTGTTGCGGGCATGTGAGGTAACCCAACCAAACTAAATATTAGATAAAAAGACTCCTTCGCCCTTTACGGAAATAAATAAAAGATGGTGGTTTGGGGAAATTAATATAAATCATAGCAGACAGGTTCTAGTCACAGAAAACACATCAGACACTGAGGCTTAAATATTATCTGTACGCCTAAAAGGAACCGTTTGTAATTCGTTTCACAAGCTCAGGCAGAAATCATGACTCCTTTAGGGCCTTTGAGAGAGCAGCCATTGCTAAACGTAGCAGAGGACGTGTGGATACGTGCATATACTGTGTGTGTGCGAGCGTGTGTGTGTACCCAAATTTATCACTCAAACTTTAATTAACACAGTAACATGCAGGCGGATAAATTTAACGCTCATTTGACCCGGAGTCGTCACCTCCTCACCCCTTCCAAGACCTACGGGGGAAACTTCTCATGCGAACATTTTGTGCAAGCAAGAGAGCAAGCTGAACTACATCACCCATGGGGCTTTGCAATTACCATCCTAGAGGCGTCAGATGACCTTTCCAAGTCCTTTTTTTTGTGGCTTTGGAGTTGAGGCCTGCAGCGAAAAGCCAAATACACAAGGTCAATTTGACATTCAGTGGCCGTTTAATTTCACACAGCTCGCTTGCTACACTGTGTCAGGCTGTTAATCGTTACTCAGGTGCTGGTTAGAGCACGAGTTATTACTTATACGTCACACTGAGAGGCTTCAGAGCGCTTTCATTTTTAAAGCTATAAACGGCTGTAAAATGACAACAATTACATCAGAGCAAACTGCATTCGATGCTGCTCAAGAGACATTTAAAGACATAAAAGTGAAATGTTTTTTTTTTATTGCGCGATGGAATATCTTCTGATTTTGTGCATACAATCTCTCTCTCTCTCTCTAACACGCATAATAGCCTTTGGGTTTGGATAACAGAGAGCCATGATCAGGTCAGCCTTCATGGTTGTCTGAGCTACCTTCACCAGCCTATCTTCCCCTCTACTGTGCAGCCTGCAGTAAATGTCAGTGGCTGGTGGGGAGCCGTTAGCTGTCGAAACACATTTATCTTAGAAAACCAGGAGGGTCAGGCTGCTTGTACTAGAGGCATGAATATTGGGGATGACGGAATCACACGGCAAGCTTTTAATCAGAATTTGACAAGGAAGGTGTCAAAATTTTACTGTCTCCCTCAGAGCGCTAACAATATGGTCGTCCGTGCTGAAGTTTCAAAGCGGCTAAAGACAATGAAGGGCGTAATTCAGATGTCGTCTTCACGTTTCAAAATCTCATTTTTTGAAACTACAACCCTTGTAGACAGCTACAGTCATGGACTGTCAGACAGCGATGCCAGTGACAAGAAGACAGAAGTGTGGGCTGTTTTTTTGGAGGGTTTTTTTTTATATGAAAAGCAAACGAACAAAACCAAAGACAAAGAGTGCAAGTGTAGCCCTTTGAAGCTCCGCCAGCTTCTCCTCAAGTGCAACCTATCCAGCTAACAAGCCACCCACTCCATGCACCTGATTCACAGGCGGGTGCAAAGTAATGTCAGCTGGCTACTACTCCCCAGCCCAAAATGATGCGCTTGAATAAAATATCAGACTTGTGCTGGAAAAAGAGTCAATGTGCTTAAAAACAGCAGTGTCGGTGATCATTTCTTTATTTGTTGCACGAAGTCCTGTTGATTGTTGTGTAGAGATATTTTTTTATTTCAATAATCACATTCAGCCGTTGCATTCACTGACAGCTTAAAAGGAGTAGTTTCTGGGAAATGCGAATTCTCCGCCTTGCCAAGAGTTAGACTGGCGAGTGAAGAGTGCATTGATGTCCTCATCTGTCTGTCAGGTACGGAGCTCGAGCCAGGAGGTGATGAGCCTAGCTTTAGCAAATGCTGGAGTAAAAATGGGAAACAGTCAGCCTGCCTCTGTCCAAAAGTTTAAAAAAAATAATAATCCGGCTGCCAGCACCTGTGAAGCTCACTAATTAACACATTATATCAAATAATAAGAAATGTGAAATGTGATAAAAGTGGCGATTTCACAGGGGGTTACATGCTGGATCTATTTCTTGGACGTGTGCATTGGCTTCCTGAGCTGTGTCACTGCCTTTTTAACCCTGTTATGAACACTCCTATAGACAGCATAGTTCATTCCATTGTGGAAATTCTTGAAGATACTATGTATGTGCAAAAATCTTTGAATTTGGACCCAAATGAATACACTGTATAGTAAATGGGAGACAAATGGAAGACGCAGTTGGAGTATTACCTATATAAGTGTATATGATATAGTTTTTGTTGAATTTTAGCAAACAAACAACCCCTTCTGTCTGCATTTCGGACATTTTAACAGCACTGAAACTTATTCTTTCTATTCAGAAATCAAAACTTTTGAAAGGCACCGGAAAGTCAGCCATTCTTTTTCTAAAGTGCTTCAGAGCTCATTGATAATGTACTCTTAGTATATATGTGCGAAGTCGTCAAAGAGAAAGAGAGGCCGGCAGATTGAATAGAAGCAAACGTTAATGGAGCTCTTTCACACAAGAGTTACATCGGCTCCTGTAAGAGAATGGGAGAACACTGCTGTAAGCCCTTCCTGACCTCAGATACTTAACATTAAAGGTCTATTATATTTGAATAGTGAATTACTGTTGACCTTGTTCACACAGTTGCCATTTTGGCAAGAGTTTTGATGGGAAACTATAACCTGACTGACACAATTAGAATAGCTTAAAAGTTCATTTGAAACTAAGCTCTAACTTAGCTCCCTGAAGGATGCTGATGGCAGGAATAAAAAGATATTACATTATTGACAAAAGGCTGTTAAAATCCATATATGAGCACCAGGAGCAGTGAGATTAATTATTTTCTTACACCAGAGATGCCAGAGATTTTCCCTACATGCTTGGAAGGAGAGAGTGAGGTGTGGGAGAGTATTCAGTTGGTTGCAATCTGCAACTTTACCCCTAGGTGCCACTAAATTTCACACACTGGACCTTTAAGTCTGAATTTAAAAACATGTAGCCATTAACTTGCAAGAAGTAAAAAAAAAAAAAATGGTGTGCCTGACATGCTCATTGGTTGCATAACACTCACAATGGCCACATGGCTTTTGTCCACCACACATGAAATGCATTTCAGATTGCGCCCGTTGCATGAATTTCTGATGATCTCTATATTTTTGTATTGGCGTGTGCTTTCTGAGAAAATAGGCTGCATAAAAAATGATTTTTAAAAATGTGGGCACACAGGTAGTAGGGAAGGAAACTGAGAATAGAGTTGAAATAAATGTGACATATGGAGGTTTGCATTCTGATGAGTGTTGCCCGTGGAAGTCTGTGGTTGTCAGTCTGCTCACCTCCTCTCCTCCTCTTCTTCCACCTCTCCCTCTTCTCCGTATGACCTCTGTCTTTGTTCTGGTAACCCCCCCCAAATCTCCTCGTGTTCCCTGTCCCCATAGTGCCACACAGTGGTTTGGAAGGGAGACACAGGGGCCCTCAGTGTCCCCTTTGGAACCACCGGGCCCCTTCTGTTAACGTTGCACTAAATTTCTTAACCCCATCCCCCCCACCACCACCACCACCACCTCTGTCCTCCTTCCTGACCCCCGTCACACACACTGGTGTTCCCAGCATCCAATCTGCATTGTTCCCGGTACTTGTAGGGGTGGAGGAAGGGGAGTGTGCAGTAGTCACGATGAATTTACACCTCCACCGACCCCCAACACCTAAGCCCCCACGCATGCCCTGTGTGTGTGTGTGCTGTGCGTTCACCACCACCCCACCCCACCCCCACCCAAAAACAAAAAAAAAGAGGGCTTGACGGATTGTAGAGGAGGAACCAGTTTTATAACATTTGATGCTGTTCTCTTGGCTGTTTTCTAAACTAGGTGTCAATTCACAACAGGCTTCAGACGTACCAGCTCAGCAGCAGCACGGCTCGGAGTCCCGAGAGCGTGGCCCTTCTTAACCACCGGGGGGAGCTGCTTTTCCAGCAGGGTCCCCAGGGGCTAACCCAGGGGCCGGTGCCTCCACCTCAGCACCCGCAGCTGCAGTCAGCGGCAAGCACTCCCGCACACCACCTCCACCTTCAGCAGCACCACCAGCCTGCTGTCAGCATGGCTGATTTGCGGCCCGAGACACTCATCCAGTGTCAGCAGATCGTCAAGGTCATCATGCTCGACAACAGCGGCCACGGACGCATGGAGGCCTTCCTCAGCCAAACGCCCACACACCACCACTACCAGCACCACCACCACCAACACCACCACAGCCACCACCAGCTCAGTCAGTCAGCCATGTCAACCCCGGTCCGCTCGCCGGATAGCTCCCATGGCAACGACGGCCACCAGCCCCCGCTGCCTCCTCCACCTCCGCCTTACAACCACCCGCACCAGTATATACCACCTGATCCCCGCCTCAGTCTACACCGGACCCCAAGTGGCTCTCGGAGCATGGTGTAAATAAATAAATTAGAATTTCTTTCCCTGAAACGATCACACTCCCCCCCCCCACCCCTTCTTTACCTATTTAAAAGTACATAATGTACATATATACATACAGATGAAAGAGCTATAATGAAAAAATGAAATCTCACTTATATGCATATATTTAAGGAAAAAAAAAATAAAGTAAAAGAAAAATCAAGGTTTTAAAATAGATACGGAGGAATAAAGTGCATATATAAAGTTTTACTTGATTCCACACGTATTTTGAAATATTATGTAGTTTTAACAAATTTCTATAACTTTTTGTCAGTTTTAACTCTTGCTAGAGAAAACACAGATATTCAGTTTCTGGATGAATCCCTTGTAGTTCCAGTATTCACCAACAACAACAACAACTACAACAACAGAAATATGTGAAATCCCTCAAACTTTTTTTTTTTTTGGATTGTGACTGATGGATACACTCCAAGGACCTTCTTCGGCTTCTTTTTCGCTTTTATCATCCCAAACCTCATGCCTACTGTGCTACTGTATGTGCACATGCGTGCACAGCTGACACTTTATGAAAACGTGTGCCAAAATACATAACGCTTCCACTAAACACTGACTTCTTTGCACTTGACTGAACGCCAGGGCTAGAAGAAAAGAGAACAAAAAAAGAAAAAGAAAAAAAAACAAAAAACGACTCCTTCCTTTTGCTTTGAGAAAATAGTACTTTCACGCTTCTCCCTCAAGGAACACACACACACAAAAGAAATAAATAGCAAAACTGATATTTCATTAAAAAAACCTATCTCCCCATTTGCACTGTTGCTGATTTATTTATGTGATAGAGAGCTTTCTCTCTTCTTCTCAGCTCCCCTGGATAAAAAGAAAAAACATCCTCCGATAAGCTGTGTTTGTCATCCGCTCCTCTGTTGTGTTGTGGCTCTCCATCATCAGAAAACACTCTCACTCAGTTGTCACTCTCCGTAGATCACCCTACAAGTGAAGGATGACAAAAGGCATCCAATCACGTGAATTGCTGTCATAACCAAAAAGTCAACCGAGGATGGTCCTGTTGATTGTTGTTTGTCTTCATATTTAATATCGTTAACACTTCCCAGGAGTTCTTGCCACATTTATCTGCGTGTTTTGTTTTGTTTTCATATTTCGAAAAATTGAGCTTCTGAAACTGCTCTCTGACTTTTCTAAAAACGATTCACATGTAATATTATGTGCATCATCTGTCGTTTATGAAATGCTTCTTCGCCTTTTCAGGAAATCGCCACGAATTTCCACGAAGTTGCTTCTGCTACAACTGGTAAAAAGTCAAGATCTGTGTTTCTTTTAATTTGCGTAAAATATTCCACCTTTTGTGTGTGTGGATAAATGCAGGACTGAGTCCACGACACGACACGTGCAGACACTGTCTCTTTATGTCGGTATAACTCCCAGGTTAGGTTTCAGCTCCTTGTGACTGTTTTCCCTTCTAACCTTTCAGTCTGACATTTTCAAAAAGGCAAAAACTACAGAGGCACACACACAGCTTATATTGCAAATGCTGGCATTAATGGTATTGTTTGTGCTGTTGGCTAAGCCTGCTTTAAATAAGAATGGGACAAAAAAAGAATGCATTATCTGATCTCTTTCTCTTTCACCCCAACCGAGATTGTAAATACCACATTCAAGCGGTGTTGGAAAGGACAAGCAAGCTACCTTTAGCCCCCTTCAAAATGCTATTGCCCTGTCACACGTCCTTCATTCTGAAATAGGTCAGTGACTGCCCCAGCCTGAAGGTGTCCATTTTTTAAACATAAGCCCCACTAGGTACTGTGGAAATGGATGTTCGGTTAACTCTGCTCCCTTCTGACCCCCATCTGTCTAATTTGTTGATTTATAATCACAGAGCCACTGCAGGGAGGTCTCTGTCTCATCTTTCTGTCCTTTATCACTCACAATTTCAGCAGAACGACTGAGGATACAGAAAAAACTGTTCTTGGCAGAGTTGACGTGTGTGTGTGTGTGATTGTGTGACCCACTCACGATAGCGTCCTAACTTTAAATAAACCTCTCTTTTGTTATTATTCTGTAACACAATGTGAAGAATTGGCGCTTTAGGAAGGAACAAATTATGATGATTGAAATGTTTTTTTTACTGGTTATGAACACATTTTTGAAGGTTTTAGCATATGGCATCAAAGGCTCTTTACAATAATGGATGATGATTGTATGATTGCTCACTTATTTGTTTAAACCAGCATTCAGATATAACGTGATTCTTTTTCTCATGCATGACATCAGTTTGGAGGCCTATTGAACTCTGATTCCCAGAAGTCTTGAATTTGTTTGTGCATGACTGAATTTGCTGTGAGCACACTAGTTGAAGATGAAGATGACAGATTTATTTTTTTTTGTTATGTTGTAAAAGACATGTTGGGACTGACAAAAATAATCATTCATGACAGGAAGCGCCCCCATCAAACAGAAAATAGGTTTACAGTGGTAAATTTGTGGCCTCGATTTTGCCAAACGGTGGCCATTTTTATTTCCCTGTCTTTCACTCCCCCATTGTTCGTGGTTGCACAGTTTTTCCTACTTGACAATGTGTTTAAACATTTTGAGAGATAGACATGACATGTGTGCAATAAACATAATAAATACGAGGCACACTGAAAATCATGAGTTTATGTTTGAAAGGAAACCAATGTAGCATTATGGGAGTGCAGCATATGATATGGAAGCGCAGTAGTGGCTAACTTTCTTAAAGAAACTGAAAAAAGGGCTCTGCCATACCAGTGCACTGCTTCATGAATGACATATGGATCTTTTGTCTGGCTCTTCACACTGTGTCTGCTCATACTAGTTACTAAAAAAAAATGACAAAAAGTGAACATAAGACAGGTGGAAACTGAGTGTAACCGATATGAACCATCACCTCCCTCAGTTGGCTTTGAATCCCTCTCTAACTGTCTTTGCAGTATATCAACATGCTATTAAAGATGATTTGAGTCTATTCACCACAATGGTTTGCTTTGGTTCTTGGATTTAATAGCTTCGTTCTTCAAATGTTTGAAGCCACCATAAGTCTGGAGTTGCTGTGGAAGTATTGTTCATTTTGAAATATCATGTTACACAACATTGCGTTTTACCATGCATTACTCCACAGAGTTGACATTTTAATTTTACACCAGCAAGAAGAAGAAAAAGCCGTAAAAGTTTAAACCAAATAATTGATGTTGTTCCAAAAGTCATCTTACATAGACATGGCCTCTTGGTTAAATGATTAAAGCAGCAATAATTAATATGTCTTTGTTAACTAACTACGTTTATGTAAAAGGCGTCATTTGTAAGGACAAACTCACAGACAGTTATCACACAGCTCAGCTCTATGAACTGTTTTATTGTCCTTTAGCTTATTGTTTTGTTTTTCAGCCCACAGCTTTAATGTCCTGGTAAATACATGTTCTTATCAGTGCTGTTTCCTACATTGATTTCCATGAATAAATTAAAACCAAACCGCACCAAACAGTCAGACAACGTTAGCAACTAGCTGGTGATTTATGGGGAACAATTTGCAGCTAAAGAGGCAGATATTTCTCTCAGGAGCTCATGAGTACACCAGAGCTAAAAGATAAGTGAATGTTGGAGTTTCATTTAAAAAACTGTTTATTATTGCAGCTTTAAAGGATGTCTCTTGGCTTTACTTATGGAGGATTTCCCATGATGTGTCGTAAGTGATTGTATTCAATATTTCACCACTTAATTTGATCTCACTTTATTATCAGAATACTCTTCTGAAATGTGTCCTGTGTCCCAAGACGTACACTGTTTCAGATAAATAACGAAACACAGCATTTAACCAAACAGCGTCGAATACTCCAGCATATATCACATCAGACATTTTGAATATGTGGCTGCAGTGCGTGAATTTTAATCATTCCCTTTAACACTCCTTGCTTAGTCCACACGGGAACACTAAGGCCTATTAAGGAGCCAAACTCCTGAGCCTGTGGAAGTAAATCTACTGTTTGATAGCAAAAGCTGATAGTCTTCAAATAAAATATGAGAGGGGTCAGACGTAATATTATCTGCCAAAATCAACATTCTTTTAATACAGTTCAAAAACTCACCCATTGGACCCACATTTTTCCCACTGTTTTAGTTGTGTAACGGACCTATTTTCAGTAAGCAATTTTTTTTTTTTTTTAGTAAGTACTCTCAAACAACTTTAGGAGAGTAATAACTATTAGCAATGAAAAACCAAACACTCTATGACTAGATGCTGCCAGATGCAGTCCATTTTATTTTTACTGACATGAAAACATGGAGTAAATTCAAGGCAAATCCTTCATACATCTTGTCGGACATTCCCCAAACGGTCAAAACAGAGCGTTTTATCGTACTTATCGTAATCCACAGTATGAAACAACTTACAAAAAACACATAACACACAGTCCTATTTACAGTTTTCTAATGTTTTAATCAAACAAGCTGCCATGTAGGCTAATACTTGAGATTATACAACGTGATTTAAAACTCATCTCGAAGCTGGTGTTAATTGAGAAACAGTCTATGGTGGCTAGTCTGTACAACCTTTGTCACTTCAATATATCATAGTCACAAATGTAGGTATGGATCAGCAAAGATAACAAATACAACTGGAGGGCCCACACGTTTATTCCTGGACAAACATATCACACTGGCTGGTTGGTCGGTAAATAATATTTGATGTATTGCAGTTTTACACTCAGAATCAAGTTTCACCAGATTTTTAAGATGCGTCTGTACAACAACATTCACGACGTTTGTGGCTCATAAACAAAAACAGTGGTTTTGTTACAGAGTAGAGAAAATGTACAAGTAGGATAACGTACATTAATGGTATATATGTGGTATATTTACACAGGTTTGGTGCTGATCTATAGCATTCAATTTGTGGATTGAGCTCATTCTTTCACTGCAAAAGGAAACTTTCTATCCTCTGTGACCCCTCATCTTCTTCCTTTATTCGCCTGATCGTTTAATTTAAGATGGAGGAGAATATCGTCATTAAGTACTGTACAAGACTCCGTCTGTCCAATTGTTAAATTTCAATGTCGACTGCAGCAAGTGAAGACAAGCAGGGGAAAATAACAGTCAGATTATTTCGACCTGAACAATCCTGGCTAGACAGGAGCATCGCCCACGCTCCCTGTGTGTGTAAATTCTTCATGCCCCGATGGCTTCTCATCCTTCTGGGCGGTTGTCATCTTCCGCCAGCGCTGGTCAAGTAGAGAGAGTTACATCATCAAAACAGTTCCAGACGCAGAAAGTTAGGTGGACCAAAATGTTCAGATAAATAATGTGAAATATGAACAAAATATACTATTTTAGCTGGAATCAATGTTTAAAACGAGGCATATCAGAGACACTGACATTTTAAAAATGGTGTCTTACAGTCAACAGAAAGCACAAACACAAACAAAATATTAAGTGTAACAAGCTGTGCTCACTTTCAAAATATACCCTCCTACCCCAAACTCAAATTTTCTGTTCCTTCCTGAATTAATATGAATAACTCCTGCCGTCCAGTTCCACATAGTAGTAGCTTTACTCGTGAACTGCAGGGAATAGACATTAAACCAGTGAGTCGTGAAGGAGGTTTGTACCTGTTTGATGCTGCCCTTGGTGGTGCAGAACATGTAGATGGTGTATCCTGGGATCAGTACCATGGAAGACAAAGCCATGAACCAGCCAGTCACTTGGCCCCACAGTGGGTACACATACTTCCCCAAAGTCAGAGGGGTCATCTCAATGGCACTGAAGGTGAACACCCCCTACAATAAACAATTATGTTATTTAGTCCACGTAACCTCTTGCCTGTTAACAAATAAAAAGCTACAGAATGGCATCATCAAGTCATTTAAAGGTTTTAAGAGATCTAGGTGTATATGTATCACACTCAAATATAGTTAAAATCAACAGTTATTGGTAACTTTGCTGTCTAAACAACAGTCTACAGCCATGCTAATATCAACTAGCGGCTAACGGCAAGACTAGCATGATATCAGCTAGCATTTGCTAATTAGCACTATGACACAAAGTAATTCCTTTTTCAGGCATTTGCACTTAAGTCATACTGGGCAGTTTAAAACCCGATAATGAGGACATGACTGTGTGTAATCTATCCAATAGTCGTCAAGATATTTCAGTCTAGCCCAAAGCGGTGGACTGACTAGCTTAAACCTTTCACATTTCAATTAAATTTAGTTTAGCTTTAACATCTAGATTTATTTTGACCTGGAAATCATCATGATACTTAATCCATACTAAGCTATATCAATGGATACTTATCCACTGATATAGCTTCATTTAAGAGAACACTTCCTTTATCACTACAGTATAGTGAACATAAAGACATTGCTGTGATTTCCCATAGGGCCTAAAGAACAAATCACTAAAGAGGAAGCCAAGTCAGCCATTTCATCAATTTTCTGCCTATCGGCACATGCTGTGGCTTGAAAGGTTTATAGATCTCTGTGAGGGAGAACGTAGGGGGGAAGTACATGTTAGAGTTTGACTTAGACAAACATATATTATGGGGGTAAAATCAATAATCATTTCCTGCGTACCAGGCAGATCAGTGGAGTGAAGAACATCCAGCATAGCTTCCACCAGCCACATGGCCTATAGCCGATCATGTCCTCAATGTTCTTATAAAACCTTTCAGCTCCTGTGGCACAAAAAGAGAAGAGGGCCAAAGAAGAAGAGTGTGTTAATGTGGAGATAATAGTTACGAACAAAGAACAAGTCCTTATGGGGTGAAAGAGAGGGAAGGCTGATTGGATGGAGGGTTTAATCACAGAAAGTGGATCAGATAAATGTAATTTCCTGAAGTCTACATGCTTGATTCATTAGACTTGGCATGATATAGTCCTTTCTATACACGTTGTCTCAACTTATTTCACCCGTTGTTGAAGCGTACATGGTATAAAATACATCTCCTACCATAAAACCAGGATATGGAAATAGTTTCGAAGAAGACGAGGAAGAGAAGACACATCCCACTGGCGGAGTAGTAATCAAACAGCTTGAACACGTACAGACCACCCTGAGAGATTTAAACAGACACACATATCTGCTTTAGAGGCTGAATATTAATACCTCTCTTTATTGGATGAAATATGGATGATAAGTGTAGACCACAGGTTGTTGTGAGATTATTTTGTCATTAAGTTTAATGCAGAAGGGGGCTGTTTTCCCCAGTGTTGGAGAAATGTGCACAGTTCTCCATGTGTATTGAGTTTTAGGACAGGCGATATAATGTGATGTGCACAGATATACCTGTGTGATGTTGGAAAAGCCGATGATGAAGGAGATGAAGCAGACAATGAGAATGAAGAGCTTCTTCCTCTTCCTCAGATGGTGGGGATATTCATCCATTAGAGCTGTGATGAAACCTTCCACTGTGCAGAACTAATAGATGAGACATGAGGCAGAGTGTACTTTAGCTTGTTAATGAAAGAGTACTCTACTGATATAGCATTGCACTCCTTGGACTTATGATGGATAGTTCTTTTATTTATTTATTTTTCAATAAATAAAAGGATCTGAATCGAGAACCAGAAATATTATCTTTTTTATGCAGTGAATTGTTCAATGCAAAACTGGCCCAAAAAAACAGCCTCAGAGGTGAGGAGCAGGCTACAGAGGTCTGGTGAACACACTTCTTTCTAACTCCATACCCCAAGATTTTGGGGAAGGCGACAGACATGGGTCAGTAAAAAGATCAAATAAATAACACCACATGTTCATTTAAAGTGTGTAATGTTTGTACCTGACTGTCCAGGCCCAGCATCATTAGCATGGAGAAGAAGAGGATGGCCCACAGAGAGGACATGGGCAGCTGGGTGACAGCCTGAGGATAAGCTAAAAACGCTAGACCTGGACCTAAATGTCACATGAAAGAGACATACACGTACATATTTATATATCTAGAAAACATAAGAAACAGGACACAACCAGCACTATTTACTTTGCTCTTTGTTTGGAATTTGTCGTTGCACTTGGTGAGTCAGCCTCCAACATTTGAAAACATTTCCAAGGCTCCGAGTTCACTTAAATGTGCAGCGAAGGACAGAAAGCACATCCGTTTGTCTGAGAAGGCTTGTTCCATATAAAGGTCAAATACAGAACCTGTCCCAAGTTTTAAGAACATTTCTCTGCTGTTTAGAAAGAAGGCCATTACAGTAGGATGGAAGGAAATTGCTGTAAATACACATTTAAAATGTTATAACATGATTTCTCTTACCACGAAGATAGAAAAACACACAAACCTTGTCACCCATTAAATACAGTGATTCAAAGTGCATCAGTACTTTTATTTCGGAAAACATTTGGGGTTTGTTTAAAGTTATAAACCCACCAGTATACACATGTTGTATATACTGATTGGGTGTATATGTGCAGCTGAAATGTTTAATTAATTGGCAACTATTTTTGATTTCATGGTTCCAGCTCCACAAGATCTTTGCAATCAGCTTTTCCTTTTAATTATTTTTATATAGTACATTTATGTTTAATCATTTCTAAGGTTTTGCACTATTGGTTGGGAAAAACAAGCAGTATGAAGGTGTCACTTTGGGATCTGGATAATTGTGACAGCATTTCTCACTATTTTCTAATTTTTTTGTTTTTTGTTTTTTTTACAAACCAAACAACAGATTAATTGATATTAATCCATAATGAGAACATTAATTAAGTGCATTCCTATATTAAATGGTTACACATTTGCTCCATCTCAACCAACTGCAACATTTAAATCATGCTTTTTAATGCAATAAGTACTCTTACTTTGAATACTTTAAGTGCATATTCATAATTATACTTACATATTTACGTTTTTCAATGCAGGACTTGTAACACAGTGTTTTACAGTGTGCTATTAGTACTTTTACATAAATAAAGGATCTGAATACTTTCTCCATGACTGTATATCATAAAAGAAAAAGATAAATATACTATAACATCTTCAAGGCGAAGATTTTAAGTCATTTTAGTACTGCACCTGATGCTGCTAATTCCTGGACAGGTTTCTTAGTGATATGGGACATGAAGCCGACAATGGAGAAGATTACAAAGCCAGCAAACATGCTGGTGCAGGAGTTGATGCAGCACACTATGATGGAGTCCCTGAAGAAAAAAGAAAAACAATGAACTGTCAGGATGAAAAAAGAAAAAAGGCATCAGCTATCAGAGAGGATGTGCACAGCTTGTTCCTACTTGTATACATCATTGTTGTAAGTGTTGTAGCTTCCCAGGGCGATGAGCGAGCCCAGGCCCAGTCCATAGGAAAAGAAGATTTGAGTAGCTGCATCCAACCACACCTGTCAGACAACAGCATGAGTCCATATTTATGTATGTTTGTCTACAAACATGTTTTGTGTGAAACTGTTTACCTCAGACCGGATGAGCTTATTGAAGTCTGGAGTAATATAGAAGAGGATGCCATCTATGGCTCCAGGCAGAGTGACCCCACGGAAGAAGAGGATGAACAGCATGAAGTAGGGATAGGTGGCTGAGAAATACACCACCTAGGAGAAAGAGAGAGAGAAAACAACTTCTTTTTAGTACTCAAATTAACATACATTTCTATTCTGTCAAATCCAAAAACACATTGGATTTGTACAGAAGGCTGCATAAAAATGGGGATGGGATTTTTATTCCAAGTTAATCACAACTCAAAGCCATTTCTCTTAAATAAATGAATGTCAAAAAGAGATGCAAAAGGTCTTGTTGCCACAGTACACAGAATGAAAAATGTCCCAGCTACTAAAGTATTTCTATGGCTTCTATTTGCCAGAAGATCTTGCTGGAGGACATGGCCAGCAATTCAGGAGCATAATCATTATGCTTAATTGGTAATGTCCATCAAGGCCAGAGCCTTGGGGGAATTCATTTTTCTCACACACATTAAAATCCTATTATCCCTGGCAGTGAATGTGTAAATGTGTTTCAGCTCACATACATCGCTTCGACTTGCTGTAATTTAAAAACCCAAGGCAGTGCGGAAAATCTTTTTTTTTTTATTCTTTCAATTAACTCTTTTCCTATCACCTCCAAATCATCCAGCGGCTTGAGATTCAATAATAACTTCTATTCGTCCACCTGAGTGAAATGATGAGAGAGAGATGGGATGTGGACAGCAAAATGACAGATGTAAACAAGGAATAAATACATACTAAGACATATCTATATCTAATAAACAATATTTGAATATAAGAGGGATCAGAATCAAATGATAAAGACAATTTAAAAGTCAGTCAGCTAACAGGAAAGCATATGGGCTTAAATGTAATCAGTACGTCATATATACAATCAGAACGGACAAGTTTAATGCACCATCAGACATCAAACAATTGAAGGAGAGTAAAACCCTGGTATCAAGAAATACTAATGAACAAAAATAATGGCCAAGTAGGAAAACTGCATTGGCATTAATGACGTCCTTAAAACACAAAGGACTAATTAGTCCTCACTAGCGCTCACACCAGTGCAACCGCACACATATAAATGATTTAACATCTCTAAAATGTCTAAATATCATCATCACTTGGTTTCCCCTAAAGTGAGATGTACTGGACAGATCAATAGGCTGAGAAATGATAAATAATATCCACTTCATGTCAATGTGCTTTGTGATTAATGAACGCACGCAGGCAATCAAGGAGGAGGGGATTAAATGATCCAATAATCAATCGCACATATCTGGTCATGCCTGACATTTCCTGGCCCTAAATGATAAAACAAACCAATTATAGAAGATTAGTTCTTGTACTCTAGTGCCAGCGTGGTCTAATGGATTAATGGACCAAAGGCATGACAAATAAACCTTTATTAACTACTGATTATGGAAACAAGACTAGAATCATGTACGTCTGACTAGAGCCTGTGTTTAAGCACAGCCAGACCTCGAGCTAAATGCTAACATGCGCATATTGACAATTCTACCATGCTGATGTTTAGTAAGTAACCACCTAAATAAGTGTGTTATAGCTTGATAATATTTGCTAATTATCACTAATCACAAAGTACATTTGAGGCTGTTGGAGTTCTCATTATTTATTTTATTATAAATCAAAGTATTAGACAAATAAAAATGCGTTGCAATTTATCCTGAGGAGGACATGAATATCTACACGAAAAATTCATGGCAGTCCATCCAATTGTCATCCAGACATGTCACTAAAAAACAGTAATGCAGGTGGTGCATATGGCAATCCGTTGATTACTTGTTAAAATATTTTAGTCTGGTTCTCTGAATCAATTTTTCTCTTTAATCGGCCAACAACAACAACATCCGGAGCCGTTCTGTGACTTATCATTTTTGCATGATTAAACTTCAAATATGCAAAATAGAGAGAAGGATTCTCAGATAAAGCAGACTGTTAGATGTAGCAGAAGCAGTCTGCGGGCCAAGAAAAAACAGAAAGGGGGAAAGAACAAGTACAGAGTCTGACCTTCCCCGTCCACTCCACTCCTTTCCAGATTGAGAAATAGACGAGGACCCAAGCCAGAGCCAGAGTGCCCACTAAGGGCCAGCGAAGCTGTCCCGGCTCCTCCAGACCACTAGACAGCTGGTGCATGTTACGCCTACATAAACACACATCCACACTGAATTCAGACACAGATAAGCACAAATAGCTTCCAAAAATAGCTTCAACGCTTACTCACACATTCTTGTACAGAGCATCTTGTACACACACTGGCAGGAACATATCTTGCTGACTTACTCCCAGAACTCGGTGACAGCGCTGGTCAGGTTGGTGGTGTCTGTCAGACTGTAGTTGGAAAAACATTTCTCTGTGTTCCAGGGGTTATCACAGCTTTGCCAAGGCAGCTCCTGCCCAGAAAAAAATAAACAAAAATATGCTGAAATATTTCCAAGTTTTGCATTCTATATTTTGGCACAAAGCAATGTTGTGGGATCTATCAGATACCAACATTAACAGAACATACATTTTAGCTTTCCCTCACTGAAAACATTAACTCCCATGATGTGTATCCTTGACTCTCCACAGCCTCTGCTGTTTTAATGAGCCAACCTTTTTTGGCCTTCTGATGTAAACACAACAATGAACAATATATTTTTTTATCCCTGCTTCTCAATCCTCCATTTTTCCCTGCTACAAGAGCCTCGAGCACAATGCCTGCAAAGTCTTTAAATTTCTTCCACCAGGCTTCTTTGAGCTGGCCAGTCACGCAGAGCTTTACAAAAGCCCAGACAGAGAAATAAAAGCACTGTAGAGGTGGTAAACAAGGCCCAAATATTTTTTTTCTCTGTGTGCATGAGGTGGTAAAGACATAGCTGGAAGTAACGGTGTATGAAATCTGAATTTTGATTATACCTAACATCCATTTTCTAAAAATAATTTTCTGATTTGACATTGAACCTGCAATAACTGATTTTCTGGTCACTTGGGACCAACGGAAGCAAGCTGTAAGGGAATAGGAAAGGAAATATTTGGCTTTTTTGGCTGTTAAATGCTACGCTTCATTCACCAGTGGGCTGCTTTTTCACAGCTACTGCTCGAAACAACTCTGATAAGAGCTGTGCAAGTGAACTCAAACAGTAAAACTGCAAGAAAACCAAAACAATGAGCTGAAAGACACCAAACACTCTGTAGAGTCAGGTGATAATTCTATCATTACGCAAGATAACTTTCACATTACACATACTCATTCGTCTCATTGCTACTCCAGAAATACTGCTTAGTGCACCTTCTATTTAACCACTTAAAGCAACATTGTGTAACTTTTCTACCATTAAATAACAGATTTTAAATCAATTTTGATGCTACACTGACTATTTCAGTCATTTTGGTGAAACTGGATCATATTTTGGGGGGAAAAATTAAGATGCTTGAACCAACAAGTTTTTGGCATTTTTACCTGAAAAATGAAACAATAAATCCTCAAAATTGTTGCAGCTTCATTTCCTGATAATAATTTCCTCTCCTTAAAATATATTAGCTTTGCTCCCTACCGATTAATTATGTAACATACCGAACCAAAGGAGTTGAATAAGTAGTAGAGGGCCCAGGCAATGATGATGATATAGTAGATGTTGAGCCAGAAGGACAGGACCACAGCAGCTAAACCAACACCTGAGGAAGGTACAGGCACAGACAACAGCATTGTACAGTACAATACTTGATAGTTTAGCAAACAGTAAAATGTAATATAATATGCAAGGAGCAAAGAAGAGAGTCGATGGCAGACAGAGTAAATATGTTATTCATCATGTTATAATCTTCATCATCTCGATCATTGTTATTTAGCTTTTTCTTGTTGTTTACTTGCCCTTGGCTTTGAGTATCAGTTGGCACAGCAGCACACTCACTATCACCATTGCCGTCTGTGCCGGCGGGAGATAAAATGTGTCTCTCTCTATCTCTTTGAGCTTAGAGGCAGAGGTATAATTGCCACCAACAAGCGCTGGCTTCTTAAAGCCAGATGAGAAACGCTGTCATGAAACTATTTTCAATTTGTTTTTGTCTTTTCTGTTTCTGCACCTCTTTGGTAGCTTTGTGTCCTTGCTATTTGCATTTGAATATTTATTTCAAGTCAGTAGCAACCCGATTTCAAGTGAAACAAAAAACTGTGTGGAAAAAGAGTGCTAATAAAGTGCTAAAATTAGTGCTAATAAATAAAATTTTTCATATTCACAACAGAGAACATGTGAGTAGGTAAAATTATATATGTATGGTTAAATGATGAATGACCCATATCTTCCTTTTTATGTCCACATCCTACCTTTCATCATAGGCATGAGCTTCCACACCCCCAGCCCTCCCACTGAGGTGAACTGTCCTAGAGATGTCTCCAGGAGGAAGAGAGGTATCCCAGCAAACACCAGGGTCAGAAAGTATGGGATCAGAAAGGCCCCTAAAGAGATCACCACAAAGTAGATAAACAAAACATGTTTGGTAAGATGATTTAGGTAGTAATTTAAGGGATTTTATGTTTGAAAACCTCCCAATTGTACATCAGCAGTCTTCGAATATATGTAATTCAAACATTTTCATCAGCAACACAATCAAACACGTCAAAATAATATCCAAAATGCATTTTAATGTAGTAACAGCTCAAAATATAATTTAGAGGTTGTATGAAACCTAATTATTCGATTTAAAGAAATGAAGTTTATTTTTATTCATTTTAGACTGAAAAAGAAATAAAATATTTCTGTAATATTACGCTAAGAATGACATTTTCCCCTCTAGTTTGTTACAGCACAGCCCCTCTCTAAAGAGCTATTTTATTATTATCGTTTTATCTAAAAAAAAAAAAAGCAGGAGACATCTTCCAGAGAACACACGGAAAGTTTCTGTAAATGGACCTTATTCTCATAAAATGTATTCTTAAAGGGCAACTTCAGTCCAATAACCTATGAAATATGCTCCTCTATTAGTTTTGTTAATAAAGCTTGTGAGAAAGGAATAATTTGGTGCACTGGAGGGGCTGAAAGGGACAATTTGGGGATTGTGAGACTAGGAAAAGGTTAGCTTTAGAGGTAGTAAAGTCAAAATGGCAGCAAGACATTTATAAGCTTGTCTGAGAGTGAAGCCAGACAAAAAAAGGGTTTAATGTGTTGTTGAAAACAAGAAATGAGCTAGGGCAGATTTTTATTATTATTATTTTATCTGTACGTGTTTGGAGGAAGAAAAGTGAAACTCTAAAGGGACTAAGATGGAGTTAGAGTCTTACTTAGAAAAGCTGCATACAAATAAAGATAGGGACAGGTTAACCTCTACATATGCCCCGCATTGGGGCTATAGACCATCCAATGGATGTTATAGCTCCCATTTTGAAAGAAGTGGAAATAGTAGTTTTTGTAATTGCAAAGGGAGGCAATTCCAACAGTGTTAGGGAAGCCAGTTAAAAGTTTAGGGCAGTCATATGATGCTTAAGGGTCAGATCCAGGGGTTAAGACAGCAGATACTGAGACATCAGGCCTTCCAAAAAAAACTCAAACTGTGATTCCTGCCATGATTGTTGTGAGTTCCTACTAATCAGTTTAACAGAGAGGTTTTGAATGTGTAAAAGCAAGACTGGAAATGACGCTGTCGGAGCCTAGCAGTACGGAGGGCTGCGCCAACAGTCTCAGGGAGGAAGTGGAACCCAAAGGAGGCAGTTTTACAGGCACAGGCAGCAGTTAGGATATCGTACGGCAGGTGCAGCATGGACCTGAGGGGGTTGGACACCGTCATGGAGCAAAGCAACAGTAGTTGGCATGAGGATGGTTGTAGAGGAGATTCACAGGCAAGAAGATGCTGCTAGATATTTGTGCCAAAATTGGGAAACTGCAGAAGATTGTTTGGTCATAAGGTGGCTCCAGCAACATGCTAGTTAGGTTGGCAGGCTAGTTATTTCAACAGGTTGTTTGGTTCATTTGGTGGCTCAAAAGAGTATACACTATGGCTTGCTAAGATGTGGTAGTTGAGGTGGATTATTTGACTTGGGTTGTGTTGAGTGTGTAGGCGCAAGTAAAGAGTGGGTGGGTTCTGGGAAGCTGAAACACGCTGTTGAGCCTTCTGTTGTGGGCCCAACTCACTTGTTGCCCACCTGTCAATCCTGTAGACTGCACTCATGTCCAGGGACATTATGCAGGAAAGGTTTCTCATATCAGTTGGACTGCTAACTACTGTTGGATGGACAAGTGAGTGGGTCATGGTAATTACATGAAGTTGCCTAACTTGAAACTGTTTGTAGGTCTTTTGGTTCCTTCAGTCTTCTGATAGGACTTACCTCCCCCATTCTTGCCACACAGATAAGGGAACCTCCAGACATTTCCTAGGCCAATGGCGTATCCCACACATGACAGTAAGAAATCAAACTTTCCCTTCCAGCTTCCCCTGTCGGGTAACTCTTCTTTTTTCTTCTTTTCATCTGCAGGAGGCGCCACAGGATCCAGATCCTCAAAGGGAACTGCTTGTTTGACCTCTGTTGGGGAGTTTAAGTCCACTGTACTCTGCCCAGTCTTCCCCATGGTGGGACCACTACAGACCAATGGGGTCAGGAAGTCACTTGGTCCTCACAACCTGTTATGATGACGAATTAAAGTCTCTGTTCCTATCCGGCTGAGTCTTTCACCCTGAGTCTGGTTCTTGATTCTACAGTTTCAGGACGATGTGAAGACACTGAATGTTCAGAGAATCTGTAGACAGAACAAGAATACAAGATATTTTTAGAGGTGTTACAACAAATATCTATGGGCAGCGTTTGACAGTGGTGTAGTGGAGGGGAATAGGTTACGACTCAAATTACAATTTGATGATGTTACGGCATTTTTATGGTCTTTTACAGCCCTTTTATTAACTTCAGCAACTATATAGCTCCCAAAACTAAAGCCAACAGCTAACACATAAATCAGTGAGAATATAAAAACCTAGAGTTCCTGCACAGACAAATGTGAATCGGGAAGAGTGATGACGGTGGATCACATAGGGTATGTTTTCTGGTTCAAAGGGTGATAATAGTATCACAGGGGTCAGAGTTCAGGTTGACCTGTTGGCTAGGGAGACAGTTGAATAGCTGGCTAGCTAATATAGTTATCAATCTAAGTACTTAGAGATGTGAAAATGAGTATCTTTCCATTTTGGTCTTGAAACAGTAAATTAGATATGTACAATTTACAAATGCAGTATTTGGTTGTTGTTTAACAACATTTTTATTTTAATTGGCACGATTCTAGTAAAGACTTTTGCAGAACCATTTGCCAGCATAATAAAACTGTATAATATAATATAGGCTAGTATAATATCTGGATGGTTCATGACTAAGAAAGTGTTGGACTTGACTGTAAGCACAAAATGATATTTCCCATTCAGTATTAGGTGCAACCAACACATTTTTGTATTATTGATTAATCTGCGTTTTTTTTTAGATTTATTGATCAGTCAATTAACCTATGACATGTCCAAAAACAGTGAAGAAAATTACAAAAATACAAATTATAACTTCCAAGAGCCCAATTTGACACCTCAAACTATATTCTTTTGTTCAACCAAAATACAAAACAGAGAAAAGCAGCTATTAATGAATCAACTAATTGACTAATCTGGGGTATTTAAAATATCTTTCCATCTCCAAATGCTTCCAGTATGATACTGGAATAATATCATGGAGATGCTATGGGTAAAACAGCTTTTGCTGAGCACACTCATATTGTCTTTCCCACATGTTGAAAAAGATATATTATAATAAATCAAGGAGGCATAATAATTACACACAAGAAAGGTTATCATCTGATTAATAGCAACAGAAGAAGCATCATTGGTCTGATATGAGCAGGCAGGTGCCACAATCCGGGTCATCCTTGAGAACACTGGACCGTGCATCTTAATCACTACTGACACACCCCCTACCTCACCTTTCTTTCCAGTCCACCACAGTCAAAATCACGGTGAGTCATCACAATACCAAAAGATGGGAAAAGGTGAGGAAAAACCTTGATGAAAATACCACAGAGGTTCCACTATGTGCTATAAAGGTTGCTCACACTGAGGAATATGAATGTATAAGTGGTCTTCTACTGTTGAATCAAATGGTACATTTTATTAAGAATTATTACACCTTTGATTATCTGTGGAATACTCCATGAACGGTCTGGATGATATCACATGGTCAGGATGTTAACTGAGAGGAAGTTGTTCATGATTAGCAAATATTGATTGCCCCAGATCCCTTCATGTCACCACTCATGGCCTTTTGCTGTAACAAGAACAAAAAATACTCTCTGCCCAGCCCTGATATTGTTTTAAGGACATTTCACTGCTTATTTCTACATGATGAGAAGCTTTGAAACAGCAGGATCACGCTGAGTTGTCTCATTGTGTTATTCTTCTGCATACTTCATCATCAACCATGTTACACTGGTTTTTAAAAAAAAGCCTGCTGCACTTCATTATCTGTTCTGATTCATTGTGCTCACTGCAGTCAGTGTATTCAAATGTATATTCATGTTCAAAAGCGACACCTTTGCATGATTTAATCAATGCATCATTTATGCCTACTGGCCTTTGATGATGTTGATGAAAATAAGTATTACCAAAGTGCACTGCAAGGGACACAGATGATTTTCATTTTAAAATAGAAAAGTAGTGCAATGTAATGGAAGAAGTCAGAATGATAAGTTTAAAACTGTGATGTTCAGTATAATCAGTATCAAACATATTATCCCCTGCTGTAAAGTGAATTAAGTTCCACACAGTGTAAAAAGCAATCAACTTCAATTGGGCGCCATACTGTGCAATGATGAAAAATGTACTTTCAAATTGTTGTCTAGGTGAGCATCTGCTTCAAAAACACATCAATAATAATAATAATAATAATAATAATGCAGAACACATCAGAGATTCTCTTTGAGGATGTCATCCATTTAAATTCAGAGTGGATCATGCTGTTTATGACAGTGGAAATTTTTCAGATGCCATTTTTATTTTGCTGTTTGCAGGCAGAAAAGTCTTTTTAACAATCACAGCAAACGTTATTAACAAAGAATTTCATCCAGTTAGTTAGTCAGATTGTTAACATATTTATTTTCATGGTCCATTTAACTTAAACTAACTTTATAATCTTTGTTGTGGACAAACTATACTGTCACTGACCGAATACATAACTTAATGACAGAGTACAGAAAGAAAGGAGGACAGGAATGAGGTGAATCCTACCTGAGAGATTGTCCAAGTCTTTTGTCAGATCATCAGCTTCAGTTCTCTACACCTGCACCACAAAACTCCTGAAACTTCAACTTAACATCCAAAGGAAAAATGATCATCTTTGAGTCAACTGTGAAAAGCTTCAAGCCTAGCTTCAAGCTCCAGGCCCAAAAGAAGCCACAACGTATCCGCTGCCCGAAAAGCCGTTTTTGATTTTGCAGCTCTTTCCTGTATACTGTATTTTGGAGGACCTGTGGCTGTTCCTGTAGAGGATATCGAGTGTTTGATAATAAAGTTCGACCTGTGTGTCTGCTTTGATTACTGCTCAGCTCTGACTAGTGAGGCCCCGAGGCCATGGGGGATATGTCAATCGCCCAACTCTGGTAGGGAACTTTAGCGCCAGCAGTACTGTGTGTTTGTGCTTGGTGCATATGTGTTTGTTGCGAAAGACGAGGTCAGCTCTTGCCAGCACCGTTACCATGGTATTTCCCAACAGAGAAGGGCCGGATCAGTGAAAGAGCTCGTGGAGTTTTGGAAAATGAAATGAGGGACGACTGCTGGCAAGGGCCCTGGAAATGTATGACCACAAATGCGGTCATGCAAGTATCAGATTCAGCACATAAAGTGACCTAATATTCATCTTCAGTGTCCCCACTCTAATGACAGGGAGGAAATGTAGGGCAGGCTAAAGTGTATGAGTGCAAAAGAAGTTTTATATCTCTTCAAACTTTAAATACAATCGATATTTATGTGATATGCAGTTACCCATGCCATATGCCCTCAATCTTAGGCAATGCTCCATCTTGGCCTCCATCTTCAGACATATAGTAACCCTTTAGGTTCCACAAACAGCTGCCAAATGGACCATTGTGCCCAGCATGCAATGCAGGTCAATACACATATACACATACAGAGACGGAAAATCTAAAGATTGAGATCGAGAAAGCAATGCGCCACTTTATTATATCTAAACTGCCATGTTATACCTTTGAGAAGGCCACTTCAATAACTTCATTTCAATAAGCTCCAGCTCTGTCTGTAAGTCATGGGTGCCAAATAGTGCTGGTGCCTCTAAGGGATATCCAAGCAAGACTCAGACTTACTTATTAACTTCTCGGATCACTGAATTTCCCCAAGATTAAGTCTACTGTATAATATGTATTATACAGTTTATAACATACGGCTAGCTAGCTTGTTTAGTATAAGTCACATCACTAACATGTTTACACATTGGATATGTTTACATCGGGCACTGTGTGAGCCACCAAACCTGCATGACATGCATCATCATAAATGACAGCTGTAGAGTTACATATTGGTAATATATTGGTATTGGTAATTGGTAATAATTAAACTATTGTTCTTAAGACACAAGTGCAGTTGTTGCACTCATAATGTTCACAGTGACATTGGGTATATTGTCTTTTTTAATTACTCTAGTGACAGTAAAACAATGTCTTCATTAATATTAATAGGATTAGATATGAGGCATGAACCCCTCTTGTTTCTCCTGGCAGGTGGCCTCCTAATGTTAATATCTGCTCCAGATATTTTATCACCAGCCAATTAGAAAGACTAATGAACATTCCCACAATGGCCCTGGCAGCACTGTAACCAATGCCCATTGGTGTCTTGGTGGGTGGGGACAGTCGGTAGATACTGGGTTTCAAAAGTGAGAGATTAAATGATATTAGAAGCTTAATTACACCCGTAGCGAGCCGCTTCTATCAAAAACAGATTTAGTGCAATCTCTGGTGAGGTTTATTGTCCATGCGGAGCCCAAACGATGAATGCTGGTTGAATTGGAGTTGTCAAAGCTGGTTTTCATCAATCTGTTTACAGCGTCCCCCCGATCAATGCAGCCTAATTATGATTCCAGAGCGTCCCCGGGCAAGAATAATAGGGAGCGATTATGTAGGTGACAGAGGCAGACAGAGAGAATGAATGTCATGAAGAAAAAGTTAAGTTTGTCAGAGTTTTGAGGAGTATGTCAGAATTAGGGCTAGAAAATGCGGGGAAAAAAATAACAGAGAATGAAGAAAAATGCATAGAGATAGAAATAAGGAGAGACATGGAAAGCAAATGTAGTGGTAAAGAAGTGAGAAGCTAAACTTTCTCACAGATTATCATACTCTGTCCAAAGTCCTGTTTAACAGCATTAAGTTCTTGCAGTAATGCTTGTTGGCTTTCCAAAACACGCTCAGAATTTAGTCTCCCGCAGGTTTCTTAATATTGAGCAGTTAAGGCACCAAGACCAAATACAAATGTAGTGTGAAATAGAAAAGCTACAGGAGGAGAAACAAGCCCATGTTTCATTACCTGCTTCACTCTTGTGACCACTTTGTTCTGTATTTTAAACACTTTTGGGCGTGTCATTTATTGCATATAAACTCTTGTTGCTCCGTTTGTGAGGTGTGGCGTGGTTTTGTTAAGGCCATCGTTAAATCCAATGTGACGTCTTTACTCTGGAACAGTGGCTTAACTCGGTACGGATATGAGATCTGAGATTTGCTGAGTCTGCATGCCCAGATATAAACTTCAGCAGCGCAGTCATTTGTATGCAAGAGCTGTGCTTCTGTCACTGCGTAATGAGTGCCTGTAGCAACATCCAAACCATTCCACAAAAAGCAGATCAATGGCTCACATAGCACACGCAAAATAAATCATGCGTGCAGCTTTGAAAATGTTAAATTCTATAAATTCTCAATATTTCTTTGGATCAGTAGTTTATATATAATACTGTAAGTTCATGTGGGAAAGGCCTCTGCAGCTACACTGTTACTAGTGAGGAGGACTTCATTTTGCTCATCACATTAGCTACAGAGCTGCTCTGTATTATGGTACATATGATAAATGACGCAGCAAATCTAGATGTTGTTTTGTTGCAGAAAAGCAAAACAGTCAGCAAATCCTGGAAGCCGCTTAAACAGTTGAGTAATGCCTCGCACACTCACACATGACAAACTTAATAAATCATCTTTGCATTGTTTAAAAATCATTTTTAACCAACCAACCATTGACCCTCCACCAGTGTCAGTTGGTCAGTCCACCACCTTTGTCTGTGTCCTCAACATTTACTGGATGTCCTCAACATTTACTGGATGGATTCAAAATTTTGTACTGAAATGGTCGTACATCTTAATAACTTTGGTGATCCCTGACTTTTACTCTAGTGTCACTAGCAGGCTGAAATGTCCAGTAAATCTTAGTTTACCACCAGATATTTGCAAAGCTAATGACGTTGCCATCATTCTCACCTGGACATTGTGTGATTAATATGAGCTAACATGCTAAAATAAGATGGTAGACATGGTCAGTGTTATACCGTGCTATCAGCATGTTAGTGATCTCACTGTGAGCTTGTTAGCATGTGGTGGTTAGCCTTTAAAGGATCAGTGTGTAAGTGGCAACTAGTGATGTAGTTTGGGATTGCAACCCCTCCTCATAAGAGAAAGGAGAAACGATGGCCATAAAGCTCACGAAAAAACACAAAACGTCCTATCTAGAGCCAGTGTTTGGTTTGCTCGTTCAGGACTACTGAAGAAAAGGTTCCTTATAAGGTAACAAAAACATAACGATTCTTATTTTCATTTGATTATTTGCACTAATGAAAACATAGCTAAGCCTAGCTGGACCTTTAAAGCCAGCATGGCTACTTGCCTTGTTCGTAGAGTAATGAAACCTCAATTAGTCCTAGCAACTAGTCCGCAATAAGACAGTCTAAGGACTAAAACTCTTGCAGTCATTGCAATATTTTGGTGACTGTAACGTCCAAGTTGTAATATTTTTAACCACTACAACTTGAATTCAGAGTCAATATATCATAAAAGTGGTAGATTTGTATTCTTTTCAAATAACTATTTCTCAATAACAGAAATGGGCCACTGTTTAGAAAAAAAAAGAGGCCTCCTTGTGAGCTGCCTTTAATTCACAGCACGTGTTGTGGTCTGTGAATCAATGCGGGGGTTATTATAAAGCAAGGAACACCCAGAGGCAATTGGCATGCATAGATAGGAGGCTAATATTACCAACATTTTCCTCTAGTAATGCAGCAGGACGATGACTATCGCATAAATTTCCAGAGGTTAAGGACAAACGTGGGGTGAGGCACACATCAGAGAGAGCATGATTGTGTTAATGAGAGGGGAAAAGTGAAAAGATGAAAGATGATGAGGGAGGCAGGGGCAGAAAATCACTGAAAAGATTGAGGGGAAAAAGGTGTAGATATGAGTCGGGAGGCAGAATGAAAAGATAGTGAGATAAAATGGGAAAAGTTGATATGTCGCAATTGTGCCTGGGTAGATAAGACGGAAATGAGATGAAAAGATACATAGAAACTGGAAAATGACTGCAAGACACCGAGGAAGATTGTTCCATCGCTGGAGATAGAAAGAAAAACTGAGAGAGGGAGAACATCAGATAAAAGAAGTGACAGAGGGCACTGAAATGTCTCCATTCCTGATACATGAATCCAGAAGAGTTTCAATGGCATCACTGCAGAGTGTGCGATTCCTCCCTCGAGATCCATCAACCACCTCATTCTCCATTTCATTCTGGTCTCCTTCCATTACCTCCGAGTCATGTTTTATCGCTGCAACTGTCTCAAATCCTTGTGACCTTGTTATAAGCGAAGTCATTGTCCTTAATATGCCCCACAACAAATTACAACAAGGCACGGTCAATATAAAAGCCCTAAAGAAGCAATCAAGCAGAAGTGGAACAATCTGTTACCGTGATGCATTCAGTGTTACCTTCATCTTAGTTGATTTTGATCAACTGAACGATAAGGTTAGACATTTTTTTTCTCACCTCTTGTCCTTCGACAACTGTATCTGAAACAATCAAAACCTTCATTAAACACTGAGGAACGTATACAGAATTTTAGATATTAAAACGCAAGTTTAATATCTCGGAGTATTTATTAAAGCAAAATGCAACCAAGTGCAACACACTGGGCAAATACAAGGTGTATATGAAGCCTTGGTGCTCAAACAAGTCACATGTAATGGCATCCAATTAGCTATAGAGACAAAACTGTAGACATGTTAATTTCTGCTGTGAAATTGGACATTTTAACATGGGGGGCTTATGGAGCTTCCTGTGACAACACCCACTTGTCAATCAAAGCAGCCTTGCGTGAATAGCGTAATTTTTTTACATAAAGCTTAATACAATTAATCGCGCTGTCTCCTGCCGGCCACTAGAAAGAATGCAGCTTTAAGACACTTCCATGTTGGCTTCACTTCACAGACCTTGAAGCTCTGTCGACGAAATATACTGTCAGTGGAATATACCGTATGTTGAACATTTCATTTCCTTTAATCAGATTGCATACTTCATATATAATTAAATGGCCTGGTTAAGACATCAATAATTCCCTGACAAGATAATTACCATTAAGCCTCATGCCAGTAATGATGATAATATCACACAGCTTGTGGAGAATCCATCATCCGATCATGGAGAAAAAAAAACAGTGTGATTTGATGTGATATTATACGTCCTTACACAAAAGAACATACAAAGAGTATGTACAGTATAACTGAGACAGGGCCTGATACTGTAACAGATACAGTGCATATAGGTGATATACCACTTAAAAATACGTATGTTTTCACTTTAAACACATTTTTTCCCCACTATGTCTGTTCCATTTATAATATAAAATTATAATATAAAAATTTTTCTTATCATTTGCTAATATAGGATTGAATATTTGGCATAATAAATACACTCATGCTGCATCAAACACCAGAAAGAATGATTAGTCTTGACACTAATACAATGAATTAAATTACGAGACCAAAATCTTTGTTAATTTGTGACGATTTCATAAAATGAATTTGCGATCTCTGCCGTCAGATGCTTTTTGGAAAGGGGCCCAGACTCAGGTCAGTGCTTCTTTAAGAGGAGACATTAACACTAAAACTAACACACTCTACTGTTGCAGGAACTCATCAGCACTAAAAATAGTTGAGTGGTCAAGACTGTGGCTTCTGGGAATCATGTGATCAAATAATTTTGAATAAATTTTTAAAAAAGTGTTTTTTGGGTTGTAATAATAAATGCAGACTGGGAGGCTTTTCTGGGCCAAATGCCCTGAAGCAACCTGCTCGGCTGGATTAATTTAGGTGAATGTCTCCTGTTTTTGTCTGCGCTTTCTTTTCTTTCTACTTCCATGCGTTCATCAGCACTGGAGGTATTGTCACAACCTGACTTAGGGCTGGACAAAGAGACAGTACATGGGCTGTAACTATGTAACTATGTAACTTGTAAATATGTTCATTTTTCTTAAATAAAAGTAAAAAATTGATTTAGAGCAGAGTAAATTAAACCAAACTGAGAGAGAGAGACTGTAACCAGCTTACATAGAGCAGTAAGGCAGTGAATCCAGGGGAGTCAAATCTGATCCACCCTACAAGCTCCTGCAGGAAGAGGGGAAACCTGTCCAGAGGGTTGTCACAGCATGAAGTATATTGCAAGACATTAAAACGTAGTAATACTATAAAAAAATACTGTTGTGACTGAGTCACTTTACAACAGCCAACTGTGGATTTACACACTAATCTTCCGCCCACATTTAACTTCATAGAGAGAAATGTCCCCCTGGTCTTGAAATATCTCAGTTTTTTTTACAAGCTATTCTGTCTTATCTTCATTTAGTCTCCAGCAGAGTTGGCTTCGCTTCTGTTTCTTTCTCTTCTGCCTTTTATGAGTCAGAATGAGGGAAGGGAATACAAAGATATCAGGTATCATTTAGGGAAGATCGCAGCTCATTAGTGAAGCGAACTAATGATGCAGCAGAATTAGCTCAATGTGATATCCCAGCATGCTCAGATATGCTAAGTGATTTCTAAGTCCAAGCCTAAAATTTCAAAGCTCAGAGATTCAATATTGTGTGTGTTTTAAAGGGGAGACCCTGATGACATCATTGTGATGTCATCAGATTTTGCTCGGGACTTCAGATGTTTAGCAGAAAGATGTGTTACAAGCTAGAAATGTGGAGTTTGAACAAATATATTCTGTTATTTTGAATGTTATTTGCCACACATTGTTTGGTACAAGAAGACATTTGTGAGAATTTTAAGGTGAAACTTGAGCTTCTTTTGTCTAACACCGGGTCAAAATAAAAATAAAAACATCACTCACCCCTAAATCACTGGTATAAACCCTGCCATACCATACAATATACATTTTTTAATTGTTGTTTCCATGACAGCAGACACTGGCACTACTTTGTTCATCTTGAAGCATTCTGTATTTCCATGACATGTAGATATAGTTGTTGTGGGTACCAGTTGCTGGAGTTTTCCATTACAGTAACTTTGTAATGTTCTGCAGCTGATTAGTGGCTGGTTATGTAAAGGCTGATGGGTAGATGCTCTAATTATAAATACTGGTGTACCTATTGTGAGAACATATAGTTCTATATCTGCCCTCAGGCAACCTGTAGCTTTTAATTTAAGCAGAGAGTCATCAATATATAAACTGGGGGCATGACCTTGTATATTCCTAATACTTTTCTATCAACATTAAACCACCAATGGACCTCTCATAGCTTCCAGTTCCAGAATAAAAATTTTATGTCACTTAGCTTGGTAGCTAGTGAGCTTTTAAAAACATACTTTGTCAGGACTGATGGAGTGGAGGCAGTCAGGAGAGGTGGCAGGCAACTGGGTGGAATAGCATGTTAATTGAATGCCGGTTTGGATCACACAGATGGCTGAACTCGGCGTTATGATGGAGCAAGTTCATGTTCACCAATCACACATATCCTTTGACATCACATATATACACACACATACACAAAAGTGTATTATCTTTTTAAGGTAGAAAGATGCACAGACCTGCGGAACATTATTGTTTTCTTGCTACAAAACAGGAAACAGGAGATTCATTCACTGAGCTAATAAGCTGATCATTGTATTGAATGTTTGTCCTCGCTGGTCAGAAATCAATTTGTACAGAATTAACAGAGACACGCTGTACCAAGACCATTTTCTGCACGAGGATAAACACATATAATGAATTGACGATAACATTCATATTGTGAAACTCTGACTCTGATTTGGCTCAACTAAAATGGAGAGATATCAAAAAATAAACAGTGATTATCTGAGTGACATAAAATGTGTAGTGTAGAAACATTTAATATCAAAGATAGCAAAAAATTAAATTTTACATTGATGAACATTTTAGGATGTAACAGTTCTGCCACCTGCACACATATTGGTGTATAGGAAAATATACATTGTATACATGGTTATATATGGTTAAAATTTGGTTCCAACATAGAATCCAAAATGCAAAGCTAGGCGCCCATGACAAAAGTCCTAAACGTATTGAGCTTTTATTATTGCAAACAAAGGCTACATATCTCCCAGGACCTGTATATGTCAAACATCAGTGCAACCGTGTGTTAGGGTTCCTGTATTGTGATTAGCTGCAGGGTGAAAGCAAGTAAGGAGGGGGTACGGTTAAGCAAGGAGGGCGTGCGATTAGTGGATAAAAGCTACTTAGAAAAATAAGAGATAAGTAGTGCTCTTGTCTCATTTTAGGTCTAAATTGAGTTTGCTCAGTACATGTTGATGCAGTACCTGATACTGCGTGATGTTGGTTGCTTTGGGGTATTTATGGCTAAACAAAAACACTGCAAACTCGCCTCATGCATTAAACAGTAACACATAGTAACACAAGAAAGTAAAGCCCCATTGACTTTTCTACCATAAAATAATAGATTTTACTTTTGGTGCTTCACTGATGTGTAATCAGGTGACTTTGTGCTCCAGGTACAATCACTCACAATTAATACTTAATACTTTTTAGCTTGTTTTGGTGAAACTGGATCACATTTTATGGAGAAAATGTTTTCTGCTTTCCCTCTGATATCATCCAGCTGCTGTGCATCAACTCCGGGCATCTCTATAGCTGTTGTTAGCTAATGTTAGCTCAGTTTGTTAGCTGGGCTACCTCGACTGTGAGCTCAGAGCACCGGGAGAGCGTTAGTGGTTGTACACTACACCACAACCATTTTGGACCACCGGGAAGAGTGAAGTTTTCAGGCCCAGGGCGTGGGGCATGCAGAGGGGGAGAGCAGAGTCAGTGTTGAGCGAGGTAAGCAGGCAATGCAGCTTTTTTTTTTTACCATATTTGAATGAAAATTGGGAATCAAAAAGAACTGAAATCAATCAAATTCAAACTATACCCAACGCTAATTGTATATGACTTTTACGTTTATACACATTATATAAAAATAAAAACGTTTTTAAAACTTCATGAGATTTGTCATCAGTGACCATCAAACCATCACCATCTTGTCGTTTCCTTCCTCCACTCTCCCGCTTGGCGGGCTCTGGGCCTTGAAGATGACGCGTCTACACAACTGAAGAATCGGCTTATGTGGTCGAGCCTGGCGCAGATCACTGGATGGTGTGGTCATGTTTTTGGGATTCTGATCAGAAGATTGAAAATATAATGTTATGAAGCATACTCATGCATCCGTCATTGTCATAGTTAACTGCTGAGAAAAAAATATATTAAATCATATTTAAAAATGACCAAAAACAAATACTGAATTCACTCACCTTGTACAGTGTGATCAAAAGGAATACTGGAATACACATCAGTGGCGTGAAGATAAGTATAGCACCCAATGCTCTGGCCCAGTGGCCGGGTACATAACCATACACGTAAATGGTATTTGATTGTAGCAGGGTATATAGCAGTGTGAGCTACGGGACAGGAAATGGACAAGTTAGATTGTTTAGCTTTAAAACAAATGTAGTGGTGTAAAATGGACTAGGTAAACAGGCAAATTCAGAACTATTCTCCAATCGGCAGAGGTGTAGCTTCTGCTAATGGATCATTCTTTCCTCATTCTCTTACTGTCTCAAGGTATAATGTTGTTATATTGTTATATAACATAATATATCATATAACTTTCTCTGAATTTCACTAGTGGTGTTAATTAAACGACAGTGACAGTGCTTTCTCATAAGGGTTGGGTAGCTGTCGGTTTTAAAAGCCCATGCATCAGCACATTCTGCTTTATCTTCATCTGCAAAATGTGGATAAACATGTGTTGTGTTTATGTGTGTATTGTTGAAAAGAGAGACTTTAGAAGGAAAACATCAGAGTTAGATAGAAAACATTGCATTGTGTTGCAATATAGGGTTATTTGCTGGGATGCAGTGATTTGTAAAGTATCAAACTTGTTAGAAAACAGTTCCGTATTTACACAGCAAAATAAGGAATTATATCGAGTTCAGTTTGTAGCCACATGGAAAATTTAATTTCAATATTTAGCTCTGTTTTTGTCTCCTCCAACAACAAATATTTGGCTCTTTAGTTGCTAGATGTTTCACTTTTTTTGCCAGCTAGCTGCTAACCTTCCCTGTCTGCCTTGTGGTGGTAGACACAGTGGGTCTGAGAGCGGTGAGAGTGAGTGAGAGTGAACCATAGCAATAAAATTGCAGGCCGGATAACTAAAACAATGAGCTCAAAGACAATAAAGCACAATTAAGTGTGAGTGGCCACTCCAGTGTCCGATAAAGGCAGCAGTCTCTCCTCTTATTTTCAAGCTCAAGCAATTACTGATGATAAAAAAGAAATATGTGAAGGCCGGGAGGGAAAGAAACAGGAAGAAGCAAGGATTAGGAGTTATGAAGGACAGAAAAATATCTGTTTAGAAGGAATATGTAGTAGAAAATAATGAATACAAATGAAAACATGAGAGGAAATAGACATTAAAAGCAGAAAGCCAAGTAGAGAGAATCAAGAGATGTGACCCAGGTGTGAGTATCTTACTCCACAGATGAGCGGCGTGATGAACAACCAACAGTACTTGAGCACAGGGACAGGTGGGTACCCGATCATGTCCTCGATGTTGTGCATGAAACGGTCAGCGCCTGCAAAGTCATGGACAGGAGGTGAATAAAAAGGTTTTGTTATAGGGTGGTAAATCATTTGAATAGTATATTTTCTTTTACATAAGTTTATAATGATTTAGTCCCATCTTTCTGAAACACTAGCAATTTTATCGCAGCTATGAAATTAGAACAGCATTAGTAATGCAATCTATGACATTAGTTCGGTTTTATACTGTTTCATAGACACAACGGAGAATAAGTGAATAATTAGTAATGAGGAAGGGGAAAGGAGTAAGTGTGTATCCAGGGAAATCAAACTCCAGTAATATAATTAATTTAATATCAGTAAAAATGAGGTGGCTCAAATGAGGAGCAAAGGTGAGGTAAGGAGCAGAGGAGGGGGGAGGTGGAAGATAGAGATGAGAAAGCTGTTGCTACAAAAAGAGAAGAAGAGAGGAGAAGAACTACATAAAGAAGGAGGAAACTGATAGGTGATTGGTTGAGTACATGACCTGGCTGATGGAACAACATCCACAGATTGATTTTTTTTTGCAAATGCACAATAACAGAATAAATTGTCAAACCTATTTAGGAAAGCAGACACATAAATGATTCCGTAATCAACCCTGAAACTACATTCACAAGGAAAAGTGAAAAAATTCGGTTCGGGACGTTTCTCCACACATAACACGGCCTCACTCTGAAGAGGCAACGAGGCTGAACGAATGGCTGAGCAACTCAAACCGGGGAGAGAAAGCTGCTGCAGAAACTGATCAATATCTCACTCTGCGTCAGTTTGTGGTATGAGATGTGTAGCTGTACCCTAATTCAGAGAAGCAAGTACTTTTTTTTGGAAATGGAAATGCACTTTTCAGAGCCAAAGAAATTGAACTATATATATATATTTATATAAAGAATATCTATCAGGATGTTTGTGAGAGCACTTTGAAGGAATATGCTTTTGCGAATGTTACATACCTTCAGTTTCATTAAAGAAAACAGCTTGTTTTCAGGAAAGTATATACGATACAGACACTCTGAGAGATGAGATGTAAAAGACAAATATGACAACAGAGGAACTCTCCACCCACGTGTTGTAATTTAGCCAGTAATACTGCTGATAATTAGATTAGATTAGATTATACTTTATTTATCCCACAACGGGGAAATTCTCTTGTTACAGCAGCAGAAAGGGTGTAATATACACTATAGAAAATAAAAATAAAAATAGAAAAGTGTAATGAATGTGTGGGAAGCAGTGGGAGCTCAGAAGATGTGTCTAAATGATGGCAGACTGGGATATAGACATACATGTAACATATACGTGTGATATATATAGCCCTCACACTTCTTCGAGTCTACTTATAAGAGAAATACTCGTGGAATTACGTCCTGTTTCGCCGGAGATTAAGAAGCGTGAATTTCTTCTCTAAGGATTCTGTATCTGTCAGCAGCATTAAGAAGGCTTAGGAAAGGGAAATCAATGTTGCCTGATAAAATATGGAGGGCTGCACTTTCCTGTATTCATAGTTATTCAATAAACAGCAGACACGGGTCAATTCATATCAATTTCTCTCTTTTTTTTCCGGGGTTTGCTATTGAACTCTCCCTCCTGACGTGGATATGGCTCCTCTCGGATGCACAAAGGACTCCAAACAGCTTGGAAGACACCAACTGCACCATGCTTGCAATCTAATCATTTCTTTCAGCAAAAATCTGAGGAACCTTGGGGTTCTTTTTGCATACTCCTACTGTATGTGCAGAAGAGCCAAAAACTGTAGTTCCTTGAATGTCCACTTGAGGCTGGCTACAATCGCCAAACAGCCTAGTGCAAAAACACTGTTTTGGTCTCTCTAGCTAGAAGATGGTGTCAGAGGAAATATGAAGTCAACAGATACTACCAGGGAAGAGTGTGTAGAGTATATGTGGTGCATATGCAAAGTACTGGGAGGAGTAATAAGGAGGAGAAACTGACTAAATATTCTCAAAGAAAAATAAATACAGAATCCTGTTATCTTTTTTAATCTCATCAAAATGTCCTTTTTTGTTTCGTTAGAACTCTTTTAATGTAACTAACGATAAAAATGAAACGAGTGTGGATCTCAGCGTTGTTATTGGAAGCCGCCTTCTTGCAGATAAGATTATACAGATACAGTAAGTTGATTACGCTGATGAAACAAGTGCTGCTGTCGGGATTGCGTAAGCTCATGAAATATAATGAAGTTTCTTTCGATTGCTTGTGTGAAAGTAGTGCAACTAGAGATGATGCTGATGTTGTGTAGAGAGCAGATCTTGTACAGCTAAAAGCAAACGGATTCAGATATTCACAGAAACTTTTAATGAACAATTTGAAATCAGTAAAACCAAATCTGAAGGATATTATGTAACACATGGATAACACCGAGTGGTGTGACTTACCATACACCCAGCCAATGGCAATGGTCTCAACAAGGGCAATGATAAGGAGACTGATTCCACTGGGGCCATAAGTATCGACCACCTGAAAGAGGACTATCCCTTTCTGAAACGTGGGCAGAAAAAACAAGGATAAAAAAAGACAGGAGAGTCCAGGTCTACTTGACAATGTCCTTCCCTATCCAGCAATATATATAAATACGTTTTATATACAAGTGACATACTATAGATCTCCCATCAATCACATTCTCTGTTGCTTACACTAGTGATAAACAGCAGGCCCAGCAGAAAACAGACAACAGAGATGACCAGGACCAGTAGCTCTCTCCTGCCTGGCTTCCTCAGCTGCCGTGGGAACATGTCTGTGATGGCTGTAGCCAGGCTCTCCACACACACAAACTGTGAGGACAGGAACTGAATCAGACCTTTGTAAACAGTAGTATGATGCTGGAACATCGGCGTATATGATGCATTGAGTACAATACCTGTGTGTCCAGGCCCAGGAAGAGGAGCATGATGAAGAAGAGCACAGCCCAGAGGAATGAGACAGGCAGCATTGACAGAGCCTTTGGATAGGTTACAAAGACCAGACCAGGACCTGTGGAAATCACATCAATGCATCTATCAACACATGATAGTGTGCTGTAGTGTGATCTCCAAGACGAAGGATTAAAACAGTGACCTCTCATCAAAGGTTACAGCCTCCTTACATGAGTTAAGGATTTTAAGAGACTTGGCGAGGTGGAAGAATCGAACATTTCATACCAAAAAAGCAAATGATTACAGAACAATGAGAAAGAAATTAACATACTTTTGTTTATATGTGTATGTGTTGCCCTTTAATCATCATTTAAACCCTCATACTTTTCTTGTTAGCCATTGAAGCGTCCTGACACCAAGGTTGGAAAACAACTACTTAGTTCAATAAATTTAGTTTAATAGCTTTGTTTGGATCACGCTTCTCCTGCAGAGATGCAAAGTTCTTTCCAAAACATGATTAAAAAGAGAAAACAAAGTTAAACGGAGAAAAACAAAAACAAATTATATATTAGGAACATCCCACTGGCCACAAAAAAGAAACTTTCAAGCAAGCCTTTTATTTGTATGTGAACATAAGATGCCACCTTGTGGACACTTGGTTGGTACCACCACTGCCAGAATCAAAGCATGAATGGATTAGAGCTGCATTGGTCAGTTATTGACTAAAAATTTTGATAATTAAATCATTGTTTTAGTTATTTTTCAAGCTGAAATTATAAGTATTATAGCACAATTTGAGGATTTAATCCTTTTCTTTATCATATGTGGTATTAAACTGAATATCTGTTGGTTGGACAAAACAAGACACTGCATTTGAAGATGTCACCTCTGTGTGACATTATATATATATAAAGATTCATCAAAGGCAGCTTCTATTCATTTTCTGAGATATTTTAATCCCGACATTTATGAAACGAATAGTGAAAGTAGAAAGTAAAGGGAGGGAACTCACCACCAGAAACAACATGTTCTATTGGCACGCCCAGTTCATAAGCCATGAATCCCAGCACAGAGAACACAGCAAAACCGGCAAAGATACTTGTGGCACTGTTCAGACAGCATAGTGCCAAGCAATCCCTACAACATAGCAAGAACAGAAAAAGACGATGTGAATATAAAACTGTAAATGTGATGATGTATTATGTCAAATTCAGAAGAAATTCAGACTCAATACAGCTGTCATGAATGAGACCAAAACTGTTTTTTGTACCAGGCTATAAACATGTTTATTTCTGCTGTGAAGTTGGACAATATGGGGGCTTATGGAGACTAACTTGTTTTGTAGCCAGCTACAAGTGGCCATTCGATGAACTGCAGTTTTTGTCGATTTCTGCATGAGCTTCAGTTCACAGCCACAGAGGTTGCCACTTGGTATGGACGTACCATAATTGAGGATGTGCATAAGGGAGTTTTCAGATTGTATTGGTCTAGAAAGACTTACATTGCTAAGGGCAACCGGAAAGACTTTGTTCAGCTCTGGGAACTATACATGAATATCATTAAATCATATGGAAATGTGAGCTTTACCTGAAAGGAAATTCAAAATAATGTAGGGAAAGATTTCATTTCCTTTCTACTTTATACCATATTGGTGCAAGTTGAGTGTGTGTGTGTGTCTCTGTATTATTGCATGTCACTTTTGATGGGATGTTTTAACATGCTTGTGTGTAAGGACACTGACCTGTAGCAGTTGTTGTTGTATTTATTGTAGCTTCCCAGAGCGGTCAGCACTCCCTGACACACAGCGTAGGAGAAGAACACCTGAGTCCCTGCTTCACCCCATACCTACAGCGAGAAAGAAACATGTGAGAGGAAACTTGAAAACTGACACTGTGAAAATAGCCCTCAGCATATGTTTTCCATCAACTTCTTTCTTCACAGAGCAATAAAACTTTTCTGTCAAGTCAAAACAATTCACTAGGACTATACAATAACACGCAGCTTTGCTTTATGCCAGCATCAATAATGATACAATCCCTGTGAAATGTTGAAATGTGCGCTTTACAGACATACACATTTTGTTGTTCACAACCATGTGAGCGAGTGTGCACCACATGTGCGTTTGTGTTTTGTTCTTTTGTGCATTCAGGTTTGTGGTGTAGGCAGATTTATTTACAGGAATGTCTGTCTGCGGGCCCTTGTTCTGACAGCATCTGGTTAACATTAGCAGCACCATAGGGCTGTTAGTCTTGCCATTATAAAGAGTTGGAAACATTCCAAAGCAACAGAGAGGCCCCTACTCTGGCCTGACTTATACCCGGGCTCGGGTCAGAAATGGAGGTTTATGTCTGTCACAAAGAATCTTCACATTTTACGCTGGACAAAGAGGAAACTGATGTGTCCTTAGAAGCATGCATTTTGTTTGGAATTCCTCTTGCTCTGCATACAGATCCAAACACACCCACTGACACTGAAAAAAGAAGATACATTCACATATTAAACAGACTCCAGATGCAGGCCTCTGTGACTCAAGAAAAAACAGACACTTGCATGCTAAAGCAAGACATTAGAAACAGATCGTCTGACATTGCGTAACTCTTGCCTAACTGACCCATAACTGCTTTCACCTGCTTTTGACATTACTTCAAATGATATTCTCACAGTTTTTCCTTTGCTTCCTTTCACGATTACAAACTAAGATTCCCACAGCAGTTCAGAGCTATATGAGTAACAGCCCTTTTTGGGTTCTTACAGGGCTAGCCATGTTGTGTCTTCTACTGTAACTCTAACAATAAAAGGGGAGATGATCGGATATTTTAACTGAGTATGCACGGGATAGGAACTCGTGAATTCTGTAAAACAAAGACTGGTAAAGAAACAACAAGAGACAGCAAGAAGAAAGAGCAAATATTACGGGGCTCATTTCTATTTTTTGTGCAGCAACATCCCCGATAAGTCTAGATCTTTTTCCGCAAACGCACAGGAATGTTCATACAAACATGCATGCATGCCTACAGAAGAACAGGAAGCGACCCCCATTCACAAAAACAGTTCTCAGGCTTTAATTCTTCAGTGATTACATTTGACCCCTGAAGCCCAGAGTCAAGCTGTGAACTTTCAAGAGGAAGGATGACAATCACGAAAGACCTCTTTTCTTGAGGCGCTGTTTGCTGGCAGAAACAGAAGCTGTCATTGTGCAAGAGCATGCCAAATAATCAAGAACACATTCTGTCCGAACATATTCACTTCAATTTATGCCTGAACATTCAGTTCAGGCATGAATAGCAGTGAATAACAGAAAAATAATGTAATGCAGGGTGCAGTGATGGTAGATTACAGAGTTTGGTTCCAGCTTAGATACTGTAACAATATTATCAAACTTGGTTTGTTTTTCTTGTTAAGACTCTCTCTTAGGACCGGATGCACAAGATGCAAGGCAAAGAAAAAAGCGAGGAGGAATGTGAGGCCAGTGCTCTGAGTTCCAAGTTGACTCTTTCTGCATGTTTACTTTGTGTTTGTGATGGTACATAGCAAACGTTACAAGAACAGTTGATTATGACGGTGAGTTCTTACATTGGGATCAGCGAGCTTTGTGAAGTCAGGGGTGAGGTAATATCTCAGTCCCTCCCCAGCACCTGGGAGTGTCACTCCACGGAGGAAGAGGATGAACAGTATCAGGTAGGGGAAGCTGGCAGTGAAGTACACCACCTACAAACACAAAGATGAATACAAACAGGTTATGTTTCCATACGTACACACTCACTGAATGAATGAATCCAGTAATTAAGTGATTTTTTTGGTAATTTGGGAACAGTGGAAACCCAACACTAACATATAATCACATTATAAAGTTGATAATACAAAAGTTAGCTTATTTACACCTACAGGAGCATAGTTAGTATGCTAATTAGTAGTAGAAATTTGGAGTTGGTGATCTCTTTAGCAGCTAAGTGCTATACCATGCTAACCAGGTAGTCGCTAACTTCTGCCATGTGGTGCCGGGCAGGTAGTGTACAGTGGTTTTATCTAACACATCTGCAGGCTGCTGTTGGAAATGTTGCTGATGAGAGCTGGGAGACTGAACCGAGTTTTTCTTACTAGGTGAGGCGTGGGAGAGTATTCACTCGGTTGCAATCCGCAACTTCACCGCTAGGTGCCGCTAAATCCTACACACTGGACCTTTAAACTTCGATACAACGAAACAACTCATCATATGTTGTAAGCCTGAGGTGTAAGCATGTAAACCACATAGTGATGCTTATAACTGTCCAGCATTTCAACAGCAAAGTTACAGGTAGCTCATAACTCCCAGGTTTGGAATTAATAAATTAATTAAAGGACTACAACCTAATATCAGGTACAGTCGTGTATATGTATGCTAAAGGAGTACTTGCCTTTCCTGTGACTTTTATTCCCTTCCAGATGCAGAAATAACAAATAATCCAAGCAAGCAGGAGACACCCAGCCAGTTCCCATCGTACCTTATTTGTGGTATCTGACATTCCTAACACACGGAAACTGTGGGAAAGAGATCACACACATACAACTGCGCGCTCTTCAAATAACATGCAGAATAATGGCTGTGCAGATGTATAAAATACACCCTTTATTGTTTGTTCGCTACAAATGTGTCATCACTTAACAGCATGAGAAGAACGGCCAAACATCTGCAACATAAATACAGGTCCTTAAATCTCTTGAGTTCATTTTGGATTCAGCTTCAGTTCATGTTACAAAAGCTGCAAGGAAAAGAGCATATTGTTCTCATCATGCAGTGAAGTGAATATTTCCCCAATATCTGTTCTCAAACGCAATCAGCAGGTCATCATGTGAACAGCAGCTGCCATGTTACTAAATATTAAAAACTGTAACTGGCTCATTTTCCGTTAACATCACGTTTACTCAGTGCCCCCGAGAGTAAAGATGGCCTCTTGATACGTCGGATACATTAAGAGATATTGCTGAGGAATGTTCAGCAATATCGAGATAGAGATAGGTAGAGATAGGTGTGTGCATGTGTGTGTGCATATGCATGTGTGTGTGTGTGTGTGTGTGTGTGTGTGTGTGTGTGTGTGTGTGTGTGTGTGTGTGTGTGTGTGTTTTTCTCACAGCCAGTACTCTTCTTCCGGTGACCTGGTGAAGCTTGTGCCATTTCTATAAACATAAAAAAAATAGCTACTTTCAAGGGAAGTGAAATCAAGCAATACCTCTAAATTTTACATTTAGATATTAGTAGTAAGTTCTTTTTTCCATATTATAATAATAATAATAATTATTATTATTATTATAATTATAATAATAATTATTAGCCTTTATCAGATGGTGACAGCTTTAAAGAGACAGAAATAGGGAGTAAGGAGAGAGAGGGAATGACATGCAGTAACAGACCGCTGGAAAAATTATTATTTATAGTATAGTATAGTATAGTATAGTATAGTATAGTATAGTATAGTATAGTAGTGTAGTAAAAACTCTGATAACAATACATCAGCAAATTCTTTCTACATATAATACATGACATAAACAACAATCTTAGACCAGATTTGCTGACATGTACACTGATGCAAATATATCTGTGATAATATAAGATATTATCTTATCATGTGTCTTTTGTACATTTTGGATTTTGCACTGATTAGACAAACATGTTCTAACACATCATCACTGTTTCCTTCCTAGCGTAAAGGAGGACCCACAGTGGCTGCAAAACACACAAAAACACGAAACGCTGTATGTAGAAACAGTGTTTGATTTTTCTGTTCTGCTCAGTTAGTTGAATATTATACTCTATATCTGCTATATTCTGTCAATAGAGCACTGTAAGTCTTACACACTGGACCTTTAATATGGTATTTTTCTCCCATTTGACCCCTCACTTGTTTTTCAAGCACAGTTCAAACTAAGGTTTGAGGTCTGTCTAAGTCATTTAGGTTTAGGCATCATTAATAGTGTTTTCATTATAGATGTAAGAATCTCATAAAAGTATAAATCTCATAAAAGCATGGGTGTGTCTCAAAGCTGCTTTCTCCAAGACTGATCTCATATTTCTTATGCTTTTCATGTATGATATCACTATGACGAATTCCCACAATGAATTCAGTATCTGTCACAAAATCATAAGTTGTGGTGGTTCGGTTGGAACAGGTTGATAATAACTTACATGAAAAAATCATCATGGTAGTCAAATGTGACATTATTTAGGAATGACCAGTTGTAGTCAGACAAACCAGGGTCAGAAACCATTCTTGTGCCAGCATGGCATGAATCTAAGAGGTTGAGAAAAGAGAGAAGAAGAAGGTGAATTGGATGGTGAGGTCGACAAGAACGAAATAAGCACACTAAATGTCAAATATAGATGTTGTTTAAACATGTCGGCATTGATTTGTTACAAAACAGGTCTTACTGGTGTTCCACGCATTGTCACATGTTGACCAGGGTAGAGTTGTTGTTAAGGAACTGAACAGGTAGAAGAGCGCCCAGGCCAACACCACGATGTAGTAGATGTTCAGATAGATCACAACCACTTGGGACGCAAAGCCGACCCCTGCATGTTACAGTGATTTTTCACACAGCTGTAAAAGTTTCTCACGGCTGTCTTCTTCTGTGTTATGTAACAGTTACAGCTCCTAAGATATACAGTATATACACATGTGCCTTATATACTGTATATTCTTACTGTTATTTGACTTCAGAAACACATGATACACCACATATTGAGAAAATAGAAAAATTAGGATAAAGGAGGAAAACACGCCTTGACAGTGGATGCACAAAGCAGCTATTGTTGAGTTAACACATAACAGGTTTTTTTTTACCACCTCCACATTTGTGGAGGAGTAAAACTATAACTTTCCTCTGGATAGAAACATTTTAAGCATGCAACACTATAATGAATATGCATTCAACTGACTAAGTCTTGCGTAATCCTACAAAAGTATGTCCGAGCCTTGTTTTTACCCTGAAACATTGGACATATCTTCTTCCAAGCGGTCACCCCGCCCTCACTGGTGTACTGGCCCAGTGCTGTCTCCAGGAAGAACACAGGAATGCCACAGAATAACAGGAACACAAAGTAAGGGATGAAGAAGACACCTGAAAATATACAGTAGATACCCATGAAGAATAGTCACATATGTTATGTGTCTTATGCACATATTTGCAGCCTAGCTGCAATTTGCTCAAACACAGCAGCCATTGATTCTACATTACAGCCAGAAAAATCCAAACCCTGTCCCTCACCTCCACCATTCTTGTAGCACAAATAAGGGAAACGCCAAATATTTCCAAGGCCAATAATTTCTCCAGCCATGGAGAAAACAAACTCCATGTTATTTGCCCATTTCCCCCTTGGTGGAACCGATTCCTCAGGAATCACTTTATCTGGTCCAGGGGCCCCTCTGGATCTTTCTTCTGACATGGTTTCTCAGTCCTGTTGTATGCACATAATAAACACAAGTGAAATGCAAATCAGGGCAACTCTCCTCCATATATATATATATATATATATGCAGAAGCTTTTACGATTTTATTGATGGTCATATTTATTCTAACAAGCTCGGACAAAAACTCCCGAATGCAATTGGCTGCAAATGTCTTTAAAGAAATAAGCGACTAACTTGCAGCAAAGGCTGCAAAAACAAAGTCTGAGAAACTAAACATAAACGTAATGAAGCAATTAAATATGTCGAACTTTATCAAATATATTTGAATGCATGCAACTCACCCGTCAACCAGCAAAAAAATCCCTTAGCGGACTGAGCGAAGTTTGAAGACAAGCTTTCCTTTTGTGTCTAAAGAGGGGTGTGTCCTGGAGGATACCACACAGACACACACACACACACGCGCACACACTGGTTGTCCTCATTAGCCTACACAGTTGATGTGAGCTATCGGTTAAATGCCAAAGTCAGCCTAAAACAGTCATGCATGCAAACAAATAGAGCATGCATGATGTATTTTCATGCAGGATAAATAAGTTAGATATTACTGTGGGTTATGGAAGTAGGTCTTGCATGCATCATATGCTTATTCGTATGTAAAAAAAAAAAGTTAATCCAAAAGTTAATTTAGTATTACTTACTATGCTGTAGGTGGCGGTAGTGCATTGAAGTACATATATTTCCTCTGAATTACATAAGAAGCAGCATAAAGTTTAATATTAAAAAATAAAAATGTGTTTTCTTTTGTTGTTTAATTAATACCCACAAGCTGAAACATGTTGATTAAACCAACATTTGGTCTTACCCTGGCCTGGATACTCTATGTACCCTGATATGATATTTTACTGTATTTACAGGCGTCTACTTCTATATTTATGTCATATATGTGAGCTTACATGACATAAATATGTAAGCTTGATCTAATTAAACCGCTTTAAGAGCGCAGTTTCTGGACAGCTTGGCCACCTGACAGGGCAAACTCGGGTGCTCTTACGTCACAATGACGCATTGACGTTACGTGCGTGTCGAACCAGGAAATAAATGTAAACAACGCATAGGGGGGAAAACGAAAATGTTATGTCGCGCTATTCCTCCATTGTCACTCGGAGTCTGTGATTTTTGTGGTGACTTATTGATCATGTATGAAGGAGTTATACCCCGGTAAGGACACGGACAGGGGCAGGGACAGGCTGAGAACCGCAGAGTTGAGGAGAGGAGTCCGGTGCGGCGGCAGCTGCTATCGATAGCTAGCTCCAGATGGCAATTTCCTGCATTATTTGATTTTGTTTACAGGATGAAATGCCCCCGCGACCATGGCTTAAAAACATCATCTTGACGTTAGGTTTGTCACACGAATAAAACATCACCTTTTAAGCCTCCCCTCCTCCTCTTCCTCCTCCTCCTCCTCCTCCTCCACCCTTACAACTCCCAATACTTTTTTTTTTATTTGCGTGTTTTTCCCCCACTTCTTCATTTCAGATTTAGCTATGTTAGCCATCAGGTCGTCGGAGGAGGAGTCCACTGAGATGGAGGAGATGGACACCTCAGAGCCCAACTGGTGCTGGTTCTACTTGGCCGAGTGTGGAGTGTGGCATATGTTTGAGGTAGTTCACAGGACAACAGTATCATCATCATGTAATTGCCCCCCTCCTTCCGTGGATGCTTGTGTCTCTAATCGTGTGACACTGAGTCAAAAAAAAAAAGAGGATGTAGTCTTTGATGATTAATACTGTCAAATGAGTGGAGCTGCAGTGATTTGTTGATCATGATAAGTAGTTGAACACTGTTTTTTTTTACTTTGATGCAAATGTTACCATTTTGATTTTAATTACATTCATGTATTCATTACATATTATTGTTTTCGGTTTCAAGTGTGAATGGTTGTTTGGTCTTCGTGCGCCCTGTGATGATTTGGCGACTTGTCCAGGGCGTACACCAACTCTCATGCCCTAAGTCGGCTGAGCCGTGACCTTGATGAGAATGAAGTGGTTAGAAAAAAATGTATGGATGAATGTATGGATGGTTAATTTCAGTTCACTCGATCGTACAAAAACAGAACATTTGATAACGTCACCATGTGCTCTAGGATATCGCGATGGGTATGTTTTTACAGTATTCTGATCAAAGAAAAGAGAAATTACTTAAACAACTAATTGATTATTTTTTTCTGACAGTCGACTAATCGATGAATCATCTTTCCATTAGACTAATTCATCTTCTCCCTCTCAGATCGATCCCAGTGCTGCCTGCTCTGTGACGAGCGCTCAGATTGAGCAGTGCTACAACAGAAACCAACGAGGCGTCATGGAGTTCTACACAGCCAAGTACACATACAGACTGGACTTCTCAGGTAAAGTAATACTAAAGGTACTTCATCGGACAACGAATAATCAGCCCCCAGAATCATGAAAGAAAAGCTGTGAGGAATTAGGGTAAAGATTTTGTGTCAATGTTTCAGAAATTGTGCATGAATGCAGTTTGTTTTTTTTTAAATTCCTCCCCAGTCATGCGGCAGATAAACGTAACGACAGGGAAGCAGCGGCCGATCAAACGCTCCCTCCACTCTGCGACTGGCTTCAGGTAAGATGCGGTGACATCCGTACAACTTTTCTGTCTCATCTAACAAAAAAAAAAAAAGATGTTGGAGGGAGAAGGGTGAGGTGTCAGGGTTCAAACCATTAATCCCTTCCACGTGAAGCTGATCCTGACCTTTGGTCTCTGCAGAAACACAAGGCAAGAGAGGATCTATGCGTCAGGCACAAATATCTTAGGAGATAGATAAGTTCTAAGTGTTTATTGCATGTTTTTTTTTTTCCCCTAAATTACAGAAAACAAATGCACTCATACGTCATATACTGCTGTCCCTGTTCTCTCTCTCCTACTCATTCTGTCAGGTTCATTTGTGATAATCTTGCCTTGCCTGTTCCGTGTCACTGGGAGAGAATCAATACAGATGAGCCCTATCAGGTGACACACACCGTTTCCACACACACGCACGTTGTTTGTAGCATTTTGCCCCGCAAGACACTTTTAAAAGTTTATCTCGAAAAGGTGCTGGAAATAGTCAGTATTAAATATATTTATATTATTACTGTTGATTACTGCACTCCATCGAGTGGTTTAAATGAGGTTCATCTGCAGGGATGGTTAGACACACACTCATGCACTACTAAGGAGTTATCTTTAAGTTCAGTGCACAAGTGTACACCTAATTTATCAACTTGAACCTTCAACATTACTCTAGAAATTACAAAATAAAACCAGATCTCGGCGTTCTGGTGTTTGTGCTATTGCTAAATAAAAAAAAACAAGCTTTGACACTGTAACATGCCGATGCTCTTCCTGTTTTACCCATGTGTGCTTGCTGTTTTTGCAGCTCATCCAGCTCGGAAGAGACACGTATGAGTTCAAAGAAGTCGCCAGACTGTACGAAAGGACGATGGATCATCCGATCAAATCCATCCAGAGGATTCAGAACCTGGACTTGTGGGAATTCTTCTGCAGGTAGACAGTTGTTGTTTTGTTGTCGGTGGACTGCACAATGTCCAAAATCCTTTTTTTTTTTTTTTGCGTTAGCAGAGAATTCTACTGTTGATCTGTTATTATTTTATGTATTGCATACATTAATTCACAAGGTATGATGGTCCCTTTCCAAGCTCTTCTTCTGTTAAATCAAATCAAAAGAATAAAACCAAATTAAGAGCATTCTTTGAAGCATTTCATTAATTTTGACTTTTTCCATGAAAGTCTATCATACTGTAGTTTTGAGCACACCCCTGTACGCCTTTGCAGCTTGAAAATCCACTTTGTAACAAAGTGATCAGTACTCTGTGTTGTGTTGTCGTCTCACCTAAGGAAGAAAACACAGTTGCGAAAAGTCAAGCGCACATTGGATATTGAGGAACGAATGCTGTTTCATGGCACAGGACACAGCAACATACAAGCTATATGTACATTTAACTTTGACTGGCGGCTGACAGGAAGCCATGGTGATGTCTATGGCAAAGGTAGATCATTCTGTGTTGTGATGTAACATCATGAAACGTTTCACTCCTCTTCGTTCGGTCTGATTTTTTTTAACCGCATTTTTCCTTCCCGCAGGGAGCTACTTTGCCCGGGATGCCAAATACTCCAGTAATTTCTGTCACACCACAGGGAAGCACAACACCACCCTGCAGAGACATGGACTCGCCCCGCCGATATTCGCTAGCGAGCCGCCCTACAAGTCCATGTTCCTGGCCAGAGTGCTTGTCGGAGAATACACGGTCGGCCATTCCATGTACTGCAGACCGCCCTCTAAGGATGCCAGCTTCACCAACTTTTATGACAGTTGTGTGGACGATCTGGCCAATCCAAAGATTTATGTCATTTTTGACAGCAATCAGATTTACCCAGAGTATCTGATCGAGTTCTACTGAAACCTGAAACAAGAAGATTGATTTTTTTTTGATTGATTGATTCGATTTTTTTTTTTTTTTTTTTTTTTTTATAGAGGCTGGATCTCAAACGTGGAAATATTTTGGATACAGAATCAAATGACAGAATGAAACGGAGGAAGCATATGGGACGTTTGCTTTTTCTTTCAGTCAGATCCAGTGTCTAACTGGAGTAAACTAAAGTGCCTTTGTGGGAATTGGAAAATGAAGAAGACAGTAAAGACTTCATGTATACTGTACAGTATATTCTAAGACGGGCCTTTACGGTTGGAACGTCTCTGTGATGTAAAAAAAAAAAAAAATCTGACTAAAGATCAGTCTGTGTGGCATTTTTTTTTATTAAATGCAGACCCTGTGCTTGCTTGTTAAATATCCGTGCACAGCTGTTTAAAATAAAAGAGTGGCACTCGCAGCCTGTAGGTCATAGGTGATGTGCTGCCATTTGGCCACAGTGCCATCCCTTCACATCCACAGTGCCACGCATGAGCTTATTTACAAGTCATGTCAACATAACTTCCAAACGACAAAAAAACCAAAAACCACGACAGGTTCTTGCTCACTCATTTAGCGACATCAGCATCTGTGTATACCTAGTACAATGTATTATGTAGGCATGGATTTTAATTTTGTTTTTATTCCAAAAACAAAAAAAACGCTTCTACCTCTACATTTTTTTTTTTTTAAACCATGCATCAGTGCACTTTACTCCCTTTCCATGAAAGGTTTTGTAATTGTGTCACAATGACATGAAGTTGTGATGTCGTGTTCACTCGTGGTCCTCGAGCAATATGTTTCTGTGTAGGTTTTGATCAGTTTGTGCATCACATTTGACTTAAAAATCATCCCAGTGTGACCTGCTAACATATTTCTCTAGAGGAATAAACAGGTTATCTTTGCACTCGGTGTAAATTTATGAAAAATATAAAAAAAATTTTAAAAAAGAATGTAGCCAGCAAATGTACAGTACTGTAATGAACTAACCACACAATGTAATATTGCTTTGCTGTGTGCGTTTGTTGAATTCATGACTTTTGTATGACTGTGATTGTGTGTTTTTTTTTTTTTTTTTTTGAGCAAGTAGAACAGCAAAAGCATTCGGAGTAAGTTCGCCACAAGGTGGTGCAACACTACAAGAATGGATCAACACACAACCCCACCACCACCACCACCACCACCGCACACCACCGGACAACTCTGTGGCGAATGGCCGCAGCTCCTGATTGTGTCAGACTGTAAGCGGCTTTAAGCAAGTGTTTCATTTCCTCATGCAGAAAAGTGTTCAGTCTTAACACTACAGCTGTGTCGCGTTGCGAGTGTAAAGGGGGTGTATGGAGCTATATGTGTGTGTCTGTAATTTGCACATGTAAAATAATAATAAACTTTAAAACATAACTGTGTTGCATTATCTCTTTTAGCCATGAGTCTACCTGTGCTTACTCATAAGTGAGAACAGGAAAGCCAATCGTCCTTAGAGGTGTGGCTTTCCCTGACACTTGACTCATATGAGTGAGAAACACCAGCGTAACCAATAATAGTTACAAAAGTAAACCAGAAAGAGGGCTGTCACTTTCATTTGTCTATTTTTTGTTGGATTTTCTGTCAGAAAAGGGGAAGTTATGGACACATCAGACACTCCATGGTATTGGCATTATCTGGCAGACTGTGGAAGGTGGCACAGATTTGAGGTAAACTGTTTGTTTATTTATTCACAATTGCCTTTTATTATATAGTGCACAATGTGTATAGTTAACCTGTGTCTTTGTGTCCATCCTGCAGGATGAACCTGATAACCCCCTGAGGAGTGAGGATATCGAGTTCCACTACAAAATAAACTCAAAAGCCGTTTTAAAGGTGTCATCGTCCAGCTGTGACAGACAGAGTGACATCGATTTCTCTGGTATCTGTTTGCGTTTTCTCATTCACAGTTATTGCCCTTGTTTACCTGTAAAGACCTATGCTGACAGGACTTCTGTATTCTCATACAGCGATGTTACAAACTGACCTCAGCACAGGAAAGCAGAGAAGAATCCAACGGGGCTTTGACTATGGGAGAAGGTGAAATGAGGCTTTCTAACAAATAATTTACAGGGCACTCTGTACCCACAGTTAGTCAGATCACTTTGGTTTCTTGCTAAATGAAAGTGAAACTTGCAAACACTGCAAACAAGTTAACTCTTTCCTCCCACAGTTGTTCCTGCTTCAGCGTTGCTCCTGTCTTCTGGGAAAATCTTGATCCCACTTGTCCTTATCAGGTGACAATGTGTAGATAATTAAAAATGTGTCATTGCTCTTTTTTTTTTTTTTTTTGACAACACAAGACAAAAATGAACACATTATTTTGTAGGAAAATATAAAATAACGGAAAGTAACATGGATTTGGACAAATGTTTCAGAGTATTAATGCGTAAAACAAAATAAACGTCCTGTGACGAAGGTCACAAAATATTACGTTTTACTTTCTGTAAATGTTTTACACTCTATATGCTTCAATATTTACTTCAACTGAAGCTGTTATTGAATACATTATATATAATATGTTATATTTTGAACATGTTTCACAGTTAATCCCTCTAAAAGAAGTCACTCCTGAGTATCAGTGTGTGGCAGGTTATGCGAAGAACGATGGGCTGCTGAGAGGTTCCATTGTATCAATCAGCAGGATACAGAATATTGACTTATGGGAGATCTTTTGCAGGTAGGCGCGTCTTTGAGTTATTCCTATTTCATCCACCCCTTTTCTTGTAATCAAACTGTTCTTTCTCTTTAATGTGTCAAAGGAAAAAGAAACAGTTAATGAGAATTCATGGCGTCAAAGAACTTCAGGAGCGAAGACTGTTTCATGGAACCCGAATCGAAAATGTTGACAGCATTTGCAAGTATAACTTTGATGTACGGTTAGCTGGACAAAATGGCCACGTGTATGGCAAAGGTAAGTCTGTGCCTCTCTCTCTCTCTCACACACACACACACACAATGTAAATAATTGTAATGCACAGATAAGAATTTCCACAGTTGATCTGAGTTTCGTTGTTCTTTTAGGAGTATATTTTGCAAAGCATGCCTCATACGCAAACAAATACAGCACGAGCAGCAAGGATCCATTGCCTCTGTATGGCGTGGAAACACAAGTTGTACAAGAAGCAACCAAAATAATATTTCTGGCACGGGTGGTGATCGGAAAATCAATTGTTGGACACAAAAATTTCCTAAAACCTGATGATGGAAGTACGGAAAACCCTCACCAGAGCTGTGTGGATGATAGCAATAATCCAACCATTTTTGTTATATTTGATCCAAATCAAATATATCCAGAGTACTTGATTCAGTACAGTGACTGAAGAGAGTGAAGACAGCATCTTGAACACGTGCAACATGAACTTGTTTACCTCAAACTATCTGGATGATGTCTGGATGTTTCACCAGCAGAGCTCTCGGCAGCTTTATTTTTTTTTAACTCTATCTGCACTCTAAAATTTAAATAGAAAGAAATAAAAAGATCTTTACATAAGTTTTGCCTTTAAAAGCTTTTTTTAAAAGCAAGATAGCACTGTTGCATTATTACAGGTCGACCTTTGTCGCGTTTGTTTACAATATTTATGACCGCATTACACAGATTTCTCTTTGAAGGGCTTTAGAAATAAATTTCCTGAGAGAACAAAAACAAAGTCTGTATATGTTTATTCCTTTTCATTATCTGCATTGTTACTGAGGGACAAAAGGCCTAAAATGACTCTGGTTTCATGGACAGTGATGCAGGTGCACCGCTTACAGTTTCAGGCATGCTTTCAAGATATGATTGGGCTCTCTACTCCGACTCACCTTAGATCAGGGACCGTATTCTTTACCTAAAAAATTAGGATTAAATCATCACACAGCTGCACTCAAGGCTCACACACATGCACTTAAATGACATCCTGAAATTGGCTGCGACTCAGGATTTGATACCTGATATTGTTTTGATCATGTAAAACACTATATTGTTCAGTTCCAGATACCTCTGACTACATGTTTTGTGCCTTTGCAGATGCACTGTGATCTGTAAGATGTAATGCACATCATGTGTAAATGATGGCCCCTGAACTAAAATGAGTTTGACACCCCTGAATTACATGTACATCATGCAGTATTTATCTTAATTAGCTTAAATTCCATCACACACCCAGTATCCAATCAAATCTAAGAACACACTAAACCACATTTAAGGGTAATTGTTGAGGCGTGCATCCTCTTTATGCACCAGCACAAGATGGCCTGCACAAATGGCCCGAACTCTGTCAGGTTTGATCAACTTAATTCCGAGGTTGTGAGTAATTCTCTGTCTCTCCCACCAGACATTGCAAACCAAAAACCAGATAAAAAAAAAACAAAAAACAAATAAAATGTGTGAGAGAATGTTCATCCCTCCCAACAAAAAAAGTCCCAGCAAACAAGGAGTCAACGCTTTCTCACGATCATCAGTTACAGTAATTGTTCAGATGATGATTCAGTGCGTCGTTGAACCACATGAATCACACATGACGAAGAGGAATCAGCACACAGTATACACAGCTGCTAAAATTTGCAAGTGTAATGAACACTATTAACAGCACACACAGTACAGTACGTCTAAACTATGAACTTCCTCAACACTAGCAAGGAAAGTGAAACTCTTTGCTCTTGCTCTCTGTGGTTGTTTTGAATACATCCAAATCAGTGACAGGCGGTGTCCTTCTACAACCAAAGCTGTGACTTATTCTTTGCTACAGCACCTGTTCAAAGAAATGGAGCCAACTGTACTTGAAGGAAACAGACAGCAGAGGACGCTGTTGACACATGACGCATACAGGTTAAACTCTTGGCACGGGTCAGCGTCGGCTGGTCCGTGTTAGTTTTGGTGGTTTCTACTGGCACATTTTTGCCATTACTTCTGCACAGAACTCCTTCAGAGTGAGTAAGTGGCCCATCATTATATTTTCAAAAAATCCAGCTGTCCTCCTCCCAGAAACATTATTAGTTATTCAACGGCCACAGCTGCTGGTCATATCCAGTGGAGGAAAGTCACATGAATTCAAGTACTCTATTCCAGATTTGAAGTACTTGTACTTTATTTGAGTGTTTTAATTGAATTCTACTTTATACTTATACTCCACTACATTTATTTGACAGAGAAAGTTTTAGGTGACTTTGCAGATTAAGATTTTACATTAACCTCTTCAGCCCCGGCCTCTTTTCTAGGCCTCTGCTTGAATAATGACATACCCAAAATGAAAAGAGTATATCTCACATTGTGACATTTCATTTCATTCAGAAGTATCAGTATGTCACTGGCTCAGAGTAAATTAAGATGGCACACAGCAGAAAGATTTCATTTCCCGCCTAATAAAAATTCACACTTTTACAATAAAATGTGGTTGAGTGGGTTGACTTTACGGTGCTATAGAGGTTTTGATATTTCAGAATTAATTTGCTTAGTGTTGGTGTGTGTAAATATGACTTATATGTGTTTGTAGCAGAGTTTATCCTGTTTAATTTAATGTTCAATATGACTGTATTGTTACGTGATTAGTACAGTGTTTTAGTGTTCCCAACTTTTCTAGCTCGTGACAAAATACCTGAGTTACACCAAAGAGACACTTCCCCTCCAAACTTTTAACTGAAATAGCTGTTCAAACTAAAAACTAAGCAATGCTTCACAGCAAGCAAACATTACAGAAACAGGCCATAAAAACAGGAATATAGATTTTTGTAGCAGTCCCATAAATCATCTCATGACCCCTCAGATTTATCTTGTGGAGGTGACGCATAAGGAGTTAAAACTAGCTCCACCTCAACCAGCTACAACATTCATGCATCAGTATTAGCAATCTAACAATGCCATAAACAAAAATATATCAGTCCCAGCGGATGCTTTTATTATTTTTAATACTTTTAGTATATTTTACTTCTGTGCTTCATGTCCATCTTCTGACTTACATCACTATGAGTTTAAATGAAACATAATAAATTTAAAAAGTTGAAATTCAATTTATAAAACTGAGGCAACAGTAAAGACAAATAACTAAATTAATCTTTCATCCTACTCTGACATAATATCTGTATTTTCCGGTAGCTAAATGATTATTTGTATGCCCAACTCTCAAAGCATATCAACCTGACCTTCAGCCAAGACATCAGGCACGAGCCATGTGCCTCCACCCCTCCCATATCCGTACCTTGCAGGCGTGTAGTATGGAGCAGTCGGAGGAAATCTTTCATCTCGTCATGGGCCGACTGAACTTCCTTCCCTATTGTGTAGTTTTAGTGGTTTACTTTAACATGCAGACACAGGTGTTGCTCTCGCTGTCAGAAGTCTGCCGGATATAGAACACCAGAACACACATGGGGCCACCACGTGTGAATGACTTTCATCTTTTGGCTGACAAAGGAAGCAAACTGTTAATTGGTAGTTGTAGTGTAAAAAAGTGTCGGAAAGTAAAGTTCGGACTGTGTTCACTGAAGGAAAGGAGGAAAATGTGACTCAGCTATAATTAGAAAGTAAGACTTACTGATTTACACCAGAGCGGAGGATCACACTGACATTTTGCTCCTTTGATAAGAGCTTATCAAAGTGCTTACTCATTGGCTGTCAGACTACTCTGACCAGGGAATATAAAGAGGCAAGATGAGAGCAAGATATTACAGATTTTTTTCATGTGAAATCCACTCTACACCATAAGTGTATGTTCCTGTTTGTACATTAGACAGAATATCTGAGTGCTTTCAAAATAAGAAAATCCATAATATTACCATTCCACTCACAAAAACCCTGTTTATTGTATCATTTCATCATTTTTATGGACCAAAATATTTACACCCCAATTCCATTTGTGACAACAACAGGGGGAAAAAAATCTAATTTAACTGATTTATTCATTTTGGCACAGTTTTTCATTGAGCCACATGTGGCATACAGTATATATTGGTTGTTGTTTTCCAGATCTCTCAGTAAACTATTTGAAGGGATTTCATTGGTCCTGTGGTTAAGAGGGTCAGATTTAGTGATGAGTTTAGCAGATGGTGTTTCAAAATAAGGTTATTTCTATGCATAACAAACACCACGTTTTGATTCAGTGTTATTATCATTATGTAACAAAATCGGTCCTCACAGATTCATGCAAACTTCGAGAGCAAAGTTTGAAAATGTTTGCGAACTGGGACTGCGAGTTTCTTCCGAGTCAATAAGTGAGTCAAGTGAGTCGGTTTGATATCTTCTTGAATATTTACAGCTGGGTGTGCGTCTGGCATGTGATTAGAGTCTCTTTGAGGTCTGCTTGATCAGATGATTTATGATAATGAGTGGATCCTCTCAGTAGGCTGTCTGTGTGTGTGTGTGTCATTTAGAGGCACTGAGTGTGGCATTACTTTTTCTGTCTCCAAATGACTAAGTAAGCGCACTGGAGAGAAATTACTCCCTTTTCAAATTATTTAAAGGTCCAGTGTGTAAAATTTAGGGCTCTATTTACACAATATGGCACAAATGGCATATATTATGCATAACTATGTTTTCATTGGTGTGTAATCTCTGTAATCAAGGCTAATTATCCAGATCTTATGATGCATCTATGGTTCTCTTCCACGGAGTTTGCCATGTTTTTACAGTAGCCCAAAATGGACAAACTGGCTCTAGATAGGGCCTCCCACACACCAGTCCTTTAACATTTCCAACACTCAAAAATATAAACAAAAACAAGCCTGCAAACTAGTCTATGATGACATCACTGCTACACCCACAGTGTTTATCTAATGCACCCTTCACAGAAAGACAGTTTGTTTAGCTCTGATGTTGTGTTTGGGGCTCTCTTCAACTGTTGATTTTCTGATTTGATCAGAATTGCTCATAGACATGATTTTGTTGCACAACACCACTACAGAATAAACATGAGCTTTAGCTCTGTTTGCGGTCTCACAGACCCCAGCTGTTAAATATAATGGATATTTTTTTACATGCTCTATATTTATGTTATGCATGTCCCTAACAGAGAGTTAGACCTCAGAAGGAGTTATCAGATATTTTACTTATATAAAAGTAGTAACACTGAAGTGTCTGTCACAAGTAAAAGTCATGCACTTAAAATTTTACGCAAGTAAAAGTCAATGTACCAAAAGTGAAAGTACTCATGGCCCATTTCAAAATACTAAATATTATATTATTGTATTACATTTATTAATTAATTAATGTGTACATTAATTTAATATTCTTCAATGACTTTAGATGTATTTCCTAGATATTACTTTACATAATGCTGGTTAGCTTATGAGTGGATCAATAAAGTCTTACTAATATAGTATATATATTATTACCATTTATAAATTGATCATATTTTAAATTATTAATCTAACAACTTAGTGCATACTCTGTATTCACACATGATGAGTTCACTGACTGAATTTACATTGTTGAGAGACACAGGCTTTCCAGAAGACATCACACTGCTGAGAGCAAAAATCATGATGTTTTTTTTATTATGGAAAAAGTTTCACTTGTCTTTACAAAACACAACACGTTTTAAGCTACACATTTTCTATAATTTAACCGAACATCACAATTATCAAAAACATCTAGCGTCATTTTTAAAGGACCTCTCTCTGTGTCACAAACCCATTCTGTGACAGGAAACACAACCGGATGTCCCTGAGCAGAGAGAAACAAATGTAATAAACAAAAACAAAAAACATTTGAATGTATTGTCATGTTACCTACTGTAGCCTATCTATGTGGAGAAATCAGAGACGGTGGGCTACTGTGATAGTGACGGCACAGTGTTGGCTTTTTCACATAAAATAACATGTATTAATAAATTAAGTTTGATCACATGAAGTGAAACATATTCATTCGACACAAGGAACACAACACGTACGTGAGAACAGTTCTTGCTTGGCACGAGAGGCCTAAAAGACTCAGTACAAGCTTTGGCACCGCGGAGGAGTTTCCTCGTGATCTGTTTTCATTTTTACAGTCACAAGAATTAAAAAAATGCACCAGGTGCAAACAATCTTGACTCGGACAACAGGATGTGATTGGCTATGCGTCATGCTCTAACCTGTTCTTTTAATTGGTTGAAGCAATTTACTATACAGCTCTGTATTAGAGGTTGGTACCTGAAGATGTCTTAGCACTGGCATGCTTTTAATGTCATTTACGGTGTTAAGAAAAGGCGAGAGCACCCTGAGGGTAATTAATCAGGGTTTTAATTTTTAGATTTGAAAAGAGTACTCCACTGATTCAGCATTGCAGTTCAAAAGATCAAAATCAATGCAGCGTAACCAGAGATATCGTCTTTGTTATTCCGCACATCCTTCTTTCTTGTCAAAACCTGCCGTCTACGTTACCCACAACGCAACTTGATCCGCCGACAGTTCAAACAGAGATTTGGATGGATGTGTTACGCTAGTAGCAGCTAATGATGTCTCAAGTCGCTAGCCGGTCTACAGAGGCCTGGTAAGCTTGTGTCTTTTTTAATTCTACACCGCCAGATTTTCGTCATATTCAAACTTCAGCCCCAACTGATGCTGACTCAAATGACATCACTTGAGGCGATGTATCAGACTGCACACAGCGCCCTCTGGAGCCACAAAATGCTTTATAATTTTTTAGAAAGTTTTTTTTAATTCCCCACATATGTAGTAGTACTTCAAGACCTACAAACAGACGTTGATGTGTAAAATTGGAGGACTTCCCCTTTAATACAAACCCGCCGACAACTCTAAAACCCATTCTTCAGACATTATTATTTAAATACTTTTGCTACATCCTCATTCAAATTAAGTGCTTTAAAACATACCCACATTTTTAGTGATAGTGAAATCATAATTTGTGAGACTTCTGTTCAAGATTCTTTCTTCAGGACTTTGCAGTTTGGCAATAGTCGTAGTCGTTTGAGCCATCGCACAGCACTGTTGGTGACGTATTATCGGGCCGAACACCCTTGAATCCCAGACATGCCACGTCTCAAACATCCACAAGCATCACAGGCCACAACTCTCAAGAATCAGTCTTTCCTGTCTCGTAGAGAGGGCTTAGAGCCTCAGGTGCTTTCATTTCCTGTAATGCTTCACTCTCTGGAGGACATTACATCATCGTTAAGGGAAGAGCGCAGCAACTCTTTCAGTTCACATGTCGCTCTTCTGCATCCCGAGCCCATGCCTGGTCCTGAGTCCCTGCCTCTCCATTATGTTCCACAGCTTGCGCAGGTTGGACTGAGTAATGACATCGTCGGGTTTGAGCTGTAGCGCGCGCAGGTAGTTGGCCTCTGCTTCGGGAAGTTTGCCATTCAGGTGGAGGATGGCGCCGAGGTTCATCAGAGCAGCCGGGTACTAGGAAAGAGCAAAGACAGAGTGAGAAAAGGGTCAGAAGAATGCTGCATAATGCCGTAATTATAGAGATCTTAGGGTGTCAGCTTACAGGATTACTGTACTTGTGGCAACTGTGTCGACCTTGGATTTATCTATCTGGGAAAACTATTTTAAACTTGTCCTTCTCGGTTCTACTTTTGACACAGACAGTTATGTGAGACATACACACATTTCAGGAAGCTTGCCAGATTTTTTTTGTTTTGTGGATTGAGGATTGGGGCACAGGCCCTGGTGAATTTTCTTAAGGCTAAGACAATCAAATATGCATCAAGTCAGCCCTGTCCTTTAATAAGGCCACAGTTAGAATATCTACAGTTTGGGTGTGGGTACGTATGTATGCACACACCCATTTAAAGGTGTGTTTCTGGAGTCTTATTTAATAAAATAACATATTTTGAAGCTGCAAAGTGGAACCATGTGGTCATTTGTGTGTACCAGTTGTGGAAATCTACAAAATAAGTCACAGACATGACTCTCAGCAAGCCATAACTAACTAACACACCCCATTCTCAGCCTAAAAGTCGTCAGCACTTCATCCCCCACACCTGGCTTTGTTCCCGGGCTCTGCGTCCTCGCTGCATGACATATGGTTAGCAACTTGGCAACTAGTTCACAGAGTTTCTCTCCCCAAACACAACTGTTCGTCTCTTCTCGACGCTGAAATTTCACTTGTTTACATTCCACTTCTCGAGCGGTGTTAAAAGACTAGCCTTGGGAGCGGGGGCTTGTTTCTCCTCACCTAATGTATCAAATGAAAGCGTACGGAGCTGGAATATTTCAAGCAGCGGCCTGGAAGATGCTTGAAAATTAATTAATTAATGGAGTTTTTAACAGAGAGAGCAGCTGCAGTGTAGCGTTGCCACTTCTCTTTCAGTGGGTTTGTTTTTCTCACCTAATGCAACAAATGAATGTATCAATCAGTTACATTTCAAAGCCCATGTTTTGTTTTGTGCACCATTCAAGAACTTCATGAGCAGTCGAGACATACTAAGCTAGATAAATGAGGGTCCTTTAGTCATTCTAAATACACAGACTGAGCTAAATCATTAGAAACTGAGCCCTGTTTACATGTGTTCTGTGAACAGGAAGGCAGCCAAAAACCAAGTCAGTAACTCCTTTTTTTTGACTAAAACAAATGAAGTTGGTTCGGTCTTGTTGAAACACACTCACAGCGACGGAGCGGACATAAGTTCTTAACCTCCAGAAAGTATTTTTAAGATAGCATCTACCTCTGATCTTTTCAGATGCCCCCGTGCCCTACGAGCTACAGTGATTTATCATATTGGCTCAATGTTTTAGGATTAAAAAAAGGTTCAGTGTGTAAGATTTAGGGTGCTCTGTTTACAGAATATATGATATAACTATAATTTTATTAGTGTATAATCACCTGAATACTGCAGGTCCACCATGTTGCTATAGTAGCCCAGAACAGACAAACTAAGATGGCTCTGGTTAAGGCCTTTAGTGTTTTTTCAGTAGTTTTGGGTAGTTTCTCCTATACGCTTGTCTGCTTTGAATAATAATTCATTAAAATATGTATTAAGAGATATTAGAGGGATACTGCCAATAAAAAAAATACTCAAAAATATATATTTTTAAATGTATTTGGCATGTAACAAGACAAATGAGCATCTGACATGCGGACACAGGATGGATGTAAATGGAACGTCTTACAACTGCTGCCTCACATTAAAGGCTTTTATTGTGAAGAAGCCACAGGGAAGGCAATGTATGTTATCACCTCAGTTAGCACTGACAAGGATCGCTTGTCAAAAATGCTACACAACAAAACAATGGTCATGATGAGCATGTTTCACACTTGCTGTTACCATGGTAACTGCAGGTGTTGTCAAATTAACCAGGCCTGAAATCTTTAAAGAATTAAAACTTTAAACAAACAAACAAACAAAAAAAATATTCCAGTATGAGTTCATCATATCACCAAAAAAAGAAAAAGTCTGCACATACTGTAGTCTGATTACTCACAGTAGATGAACCTCCATCTGAGTGGTATAAATAAAGCATTTCAATCCAAAATTTAAAAAAAAACTCTCCTGGCACCTTTCGCTCGAGGCACACAATCATTGTCTTTCTCAGCACGAAGAGTTAGCGCTGAATCTTTCATGACCTGAAAGCCATCGGATTATGTTTATATTTGAGAGACTGTCATTCACTAGGCAGACGTGTGCAGGGAAAATGTCAAAGACAAGAGGCGCTTTACTCATAACAAATGACAAGAGAAGCCTTCAACGTGTCTGAATGTGCACATGAAGGCTTCCAGACTGTGAATTTTGATGACTTTGAGGCAGCTTAATTTCTTACAGAATAAATTAAAATGGACAGTCATCATTCTTCTCTTCTGTGGCTTTACTCAGGTTACTTGCTTAAACAGGATATAAACAGACAGGAAGACTTCTATCTAAAAAGGGGCAGATCCTATAAAGCTGTGATTCCCAGCCTGTACCTGTTCCCGACGGGGTAATTTTGCAGTTGCCAGGGGGTACGTGTAAAAACTGTAGAGTAGCTCAGCTCATTTTAAAAAGATAGAGATGAACACTAGACACTGTTGCCATACAGGATGCATGAAAACTAGTTAGAAAGCTAGCAGAGATGTATTGCATTGTGTTGGAAGAATGTTGGTTGCCCCTCTTTTAACCACTGGTTAAATAACTTAACATCGAGTTTGGCTCTTGAGAAACTGACCTATATTGTTAAAAAGAGGGCTTCTGAATTTTACAACATTTGGAAGTTATTTCTGGAACTGTTGAGGAATGGAGATATGGAGGAGGCAGTGGAAGAATAAGATAATGAAAATATCTCATTTGTTGTTGGGAATGAACATTGTGACCTAATATTCAGTGCACAGTAATTTGTTGACAAATTAGTGCAGTTAAATGTTTTAATTTTATTTATTTATTTATTTTTATTATTTATTTTTTGCTATCTACATTTATTTAATTATTCATTTATTTTTGTCCTTTTCAGTATTATTAATATTTTAATTATTATTTTCATTACTGACAGATGTTTAGGATGTTTTAACTGTTGGATGTTGTTGTATTAACACAAAAACAATAAATATATGTTTAAAAAAAAAAAAGAAAGCTAGCAGAGAGGTCTAACGCTTAAAGTGTGAGCAAACAGTTGAAATCAAATAAAAGTAATGGTTGAAATAGTTAGTTACACAAACACAGGTAAAATTACCATAGATTTGTTGTAAAAGATTTGTTGCATGAGAAACACAGGATATGCAACCTTTGTAACGATAATCATTTAGAAAAAGAGTATTATATTTTGTTGTAAGAATCTAAGCCAAATGAATGATAGAGAAAGGTTTTGTTGAAATATTATTTTAACTAAAAAGGTCTTTGTAAACTTTGTGTCTTTCTGAAGAATGCAATGTACAATGTATTCTGATTATGCTTCATAGCATGTGATCTTACATCTGCTACTCCCACCATGTAAGAAGGAGCGCTACAGCAGGTCCTTCATTCCAACAGCTGTCAGCATGATTTAGTGATTTCTTTCAGCATGATTTTTTTCTGTATATTTCTTATCTATGAGTCATTTTGCTAGCAACAAAATGTATCAGACAAATAGTTGAAAATATTAGCTTAAAGCGTGAATAAACTGTTGAAATAATTGAAATATAGCGTTACATCCGGACGAATCTCCTCAGCTCATGTTGTTGTCGTTTGCTCGACATCCAGTTTAAAATCAGTTCAATTAGGAACATGAACATGGTGTCCATAAAGGAGCACTTGAGCTCATCTAACGTGGTGAAAAAAAACCTGTGGAAACACTGTTATAACGGGTGTGGCAATATAACACTAGTTTCCAGTGAAGGGCATGAAGTTTGAAGGTCTGACCCTCTCTCCTCCTGAACTGAACTGAACTGGTAACGTAAGTCACAGTGTAGACTGTCACTAAGCAGACTAACATAACAAATGACTGCAGGAAGCTTCTTCTAGGTCCTGTCTAAAAACACAGAGGTTCCTATGACTCTAAGTTACCTCCAGCATATCAGTCCACGCACCTTTTTCCTTTAAAATGACTGATTAATACTCGGTAGAAACAGGACATAATAGCCTTCAACTTCCTTGACTGCATGTGCTGACACTGAGAGACATGATATCCCACAAGGCTCTGTCTGTTTCACTGTACTGTAATGATCAAATATTACTCTGAAGTGAAATGTGTAAATTCAATATCGGGTGACAGTAACCACTGAACTCTTTTCTTTTTGGGATTTTTGTGTTTGTATTAGAACATCGAGGTAACGGTTCCCAGCCATGAACAGAACACAGTTTCCATTTTATATTCCGCTGTGTCGCTGTTTGCCAGGAACAACACTACTATAATATAATGTCAGAATGATGGGTAACACATAGTATGTTGTAAATTGAATTTACAGTACAGGCGTGTGTGTGTGTGCATTTCCATGATAAGTGCTAACAGGCCCACCAAGTCCAGGTACTCACATCTGGTCTGAGGTTGGCTGCACGCTCATACTGCCTCTCTGCTGCTTCATTTAGACTGGCCTGTCTGAAGAGAGAAAAGAAGAGTAAAAATGTGACATAACACGGGTTATATTAATAACATTGTACTAACACAAATTACTGCTTATAATTGCATTCATCCATTATTGCCCAGCTAATCATATGAACCAGTATAATTGGAGTTAGGCATTCATTAACTGTGCAGATTGCGGTACAATTCCTCAGTGGTGATTGTACTTAAGACTCTTCTTTGGAATAGTCAGATTTATTTCATGTTAAAAATATGTTAAACATACTACAATTATCAGGAATCAAGCACATAGTACTTTTTTTTTTTATTTAAAGCCTCTGTGCTTCATCGCAGGTGATACATTTCACACTCCTTTACACCACTGTGTATTGTATGAAAAGTCTCTACAGGAAAAAAAACCTGCCTCTCTTAGCACATCTAAATACAGTTATTATGATGTCAGATCACAGGATAATTAAACTCTAGCTATACTGCAGTTTTAAATACTATACTTTAATTAAAATCTCTCTTCTATGCATTTGTATCATGCTTATAATGTGTTTTTTTTTTCTCATGCACAGGACTTTATAATGAGATCTCTGTTCCGCTGATCTCTAGGCCACCTGTTTAAATACAGGATTACATCAAATAAAAATCATTTTATATGCCAGATGCAGATTAAGTTTCAAGTTTCAAGTTTCAGGTTTATTTATCATATGCAGGTTAACACAGGGCCAACAATACAATGAAATAGTGTATGTTGGACAGGAGGAACCGGTCAGCTCAGCATTAAGAGTGTGTAACAGATAGAAATAAAATACAATACTATAAAAAAAAAATAGGTAAAAAAGAATATTAAATGCAAAAAATATGAAAATAGAATATGAGAAAAATATGCGTATGATACAAAATATACTAAAATAGGATATGAAATTTACTGAAATAGGATATGGAAAATATGTTTGAATCTTCTATTTACTGAGACGACTATAATGTTTTCTGCTTTTGGCTTCTGTCAATCATCTCGAGATCTTTTAAATATCATTCTGTGACCCCTTGAAAGGCTCCCTGAGCAAATTCTGATTGGCTAATTTGCAATTCTTATTACTTATCAACAATTTAATAACTAACCATTTTACTCTGGATAAAGATATCACATAATTTTGAGCAAATTAGGTTGAATTTCTAATTAATTAACAATAACAATGCCAAAATGATGTTACACTTAATTCCTGCAGACAAAGATGTCTCTTGCCAAACTGAGAAACATGGAATTAATTGTTTATTCAGTAGTCTCTGAACATTAATGAGTTTATACTGTTAACATAGTAGCCAACGGATGGTGCAGATTCTTCGGCTGCAGCAGTGTTGAATATTTTTTATATGAGCTTGTAAATTACTAAACTTCCAAGAGTAATTTCTTAATCACTCGCAGTAATCACTTACTTTAAGATGACAACTAGCTCACTGTCCATATTATACTTATTATTTCAGAGTATCATGAAGAGAGATGGAGGTCTTTAAAATGCCAGAAACACTTCACCAACCAGTCCTCCCCTCCATGTTACAGCTGGGTTTATAAAATGGCAACAGTTAATCTGCTCCATACATTTCAGTTTTATCCAAAGAGTGCATGAACCGGGCTATGCTGTGCCAAAGTTAATAAAGTCAAGGAAACCATTCTTTCCTGACACGGCAATTAATATTCATAAGACTGTGACTCATGTAAAATATGCCTTGAGAATGCGTGCAACACTTTCTCAGGGTTCACTGGAGTTTATAACTGACTATCACAGTCATCATCTTATAACCTCGGACTGTGTTTTGTTTGGTAAAGAAGACAGACACAGGAAGTCAGGCTTTAAGGATAGACATTCAGGACGGTTTATTTGAATCATGAGAGTGGTTTGCTGCAATGAAAAGTCATGCAAACCATTTAAAGGAAAACCCATCAAACTGAATTATTAGATCAGTATTATAACCCCGGTTCTGGTCAATCAATATTTGTAGATTAAAAAGAGCAAAGATTTGTAGCCCACCTTTATTACCAGCGGAGCTTGAGTTTTAAATCCAACCAATGACATACGTGTGTCACATTCATTAAATCCTAATCTGTTTGGATTAATGTCACATTCCGTCTCAGCAAAAAATAATCAGTTAGACCAGATTACAGCAGAATGATCTGCCATTTAGATTTACTCTTACGTTTCCAAAAGCCAACCTCTGCCAAACTCCAGACTTTCAACTTTTTTTTCTTCCAAACCCTCTCTGGTGTTGTATTTAGATAGATGCGAGAGAGTATTGATGACTTTTCCAGATATGTAGAGCAAAAAGAAACGAAGGCACATTGCTCCAATATTTCCTTGAGTGGCTGGGAGTAGAGGACAATTTGCAGTCCCTTTTGACACGTTTGGAGGCTTAAACGCCGTCTGCGTAAGTGCTTGCCAAACTTTGAGGGAAAATTCTCCAATGGCTTCTTTACAAGGCCTGGACTGAAACAGAACCACGACGGACTGAAACTCTGCTGCTGTTTATAAATGTTATACATAACAGCTTTTATGACAGCTATTTCCATAAAGGGTACATTTACTATTCTATAACACTGGTATAATTTATATTTCAAAGATGGTTATTAAATGGCAGTGGTGTAGGATAAATCCAGCAGCAAAAACCTTAACTTTTCTTGAAATATGTATGTTCACTGAATTGGAAAACTGTCCGGTTTAGCCAACCTGAGCATGTGAGCAGCGCTGAAGACCACGTCAAACTCTGAGCTGTCCAGCTCTGCAGCTCTCTCCGCCATCTCCGCCGCCTCTCCAAGACGAGACTGCTCCAGCAGAAACTGACCTGGAGAGAGGGGAAGACAGAGGAAGTGCATTCTAAAAATCAACATGTATGCATACTGTCATTAATTTTTGCTCAACACTGTGTCTATCTATAGACTAAGAGAGACACTAGCATGGCTGTACACTCTGTCCTGTTTACTTCCGAAGGTTCGGACTTTGCTTGCTTGCTTTTAATGACAGATTTATGCTTTAGTGTCATGTTGTGGAAAACCGATGGTGTGTTATTGAAGGGAAAGCCTGTGGAGAAGCTCCTGACAGACAAAGATGGAGATCGGTGGGGAAAACAAAAGGAAGATGAATGGAAGCAGTGAAAGAGAAGCGCGCCCCACAGGAAATGCAACAAGGAGGCAGAGACAGTGAAAGGATTGCTGTTTTTGCTCGCCGACGTTGGAGAACACAGATGAGACGGAGGTATTTCTTGCGTTTTCCTGTGAGAGTCTGGCCACCTGGTGCGGCACCCACAAGTGCCTGACTCGACGGCTATAAATTAACGGCCACAGATGTTACTGGGTGCAGGGGAATGAGAATGTGGAGAGGCTCTACTGAGGTGCGTTTCTGTTGGCTTTTCTTGTGCTAAAAGCCAACTGCATTTGCCTGAGTGCAGCTTCCAAGCTTTTAGACACCAAAGGAGACTTTTTAGAACTGGGTCGTATGGGGGACAGTTTGCATTAAATGTGTTACTGTGAACAATGGCAGGAAAGGAGGCCTTGTCTTAGCCATCACCCGGTGTGTGTACTCACTTCCTTGAGCTCTCTCGTTTCTGTGTCATCATGTGTGCATCCGTTGTGTTGTAATGTGGCCAGATATCATCACTACCCCCTTACACACTCGCACCTGGAGCTCATCCAGTGAACCCAGGATCGCTAAAGCAAGCCAGATTTGTGATAAAGGAAGGGGACCAGCCTAAATCAACATCACCTATAAGCAAGAAACTAACAAGATAACATTGAACAAAAGAAAAAAAACAGCCAGATAGGCAGAGACGGAGAAAAGAGTGTAAGGGGAAACAGCTTGGTCCAAAGACAGCAACGCACCCCTCGCTAGGGACTGAACTAAACCCGAACCCCAAGATATCCAGCGCAGAGAAAGCACTGGGAGGAATGGAGAGAGATAAGGGAGAGGAGAAAGGGACGAGGCACAATGGCGCTTTCAGCGAGACAGGACAGATTTCATTACCTATGAATATCCTAAAGATAGTGACATGGAGAAGCACGGAGCCTGCTCCTCTAGACCGATATGAAATACTGCATTAACAGCAAAGCACAGACAAAACACGGTATCATGTTTTACTCTCGGTTACGGATGGTACGCAGTGTGTTCTGATTCTGGTCTCCTCACTCTGATAAACAAAGCATACATGCCTGTTTGCATGTGTGTTTGCACCATCTGCAAAACCTCAAACAGCTCCAACACTCCCAGCACTGATACCAACAGTGAATTAAATGACAGAGGATTGTCAGTTCTTTCCAAAACTCTTATCAGGGTACAAAAGCTCTGAGCTTGGCGCTTTACAACATAGACCGTAAGAGGACCTTTTTATATTTAACGACTCTGGGTCTGAGGGTGAGGCTACAAAGTTCCAGAGACCCCTGCCTAATAATCATCCTGAGTGCAGCTTACTGTGGCAAAGCCTGATCATTAGTGTAAAGTCTACAGCAATCAGGCATGTTATAGTTGGTAGAAAGGGACTTCAAATTCTATATTTTATAGCTCTGTCTACCACAGAGAGACGCTGAAGCATCCAATTCGAATGTCAGTTTGCTAAAAATATTATACGGGAAACTTTTGATGTCTATTCTTACCATAGTGCATGTAGCAGTTTCCTTTTGTCGGGTCGAGCTGAATCGCTCTCAGGTAGTACTTCTCTGCTTCGGTCTTCTGCCCCTAAAATAAAAAAAAAAGGAGATCTTTGTTTATTCGTTACAAATATACTAACTCTGGGAGCAGGTATACTTGGGTCCAAACACCTGATGCAACCAGAAGGACAAGGTTATGACTGAACTGCTTAAATATGACAAACACATAATGAATGAGTATATCTCCGCAACTACAAGGTCTGTTTGAATCATTTTGGTGTCATAATAAAGGGAACACTTGTGACATTTGTTCAGATATGTAAGTATCAGTATGTATGTAGTATCCTTAACCCTAACCCCTTGTTGGGAGACCCTGGGGCTTAAATAGGTGGTTTAACATAGGCCTGTTTGTATGCTTGGGCAGGATAAGAAACTCCAGCCTTGGACTACAGGAGCTGTGGAGTCAGTGGTGTCTCCTAAGTTAGATACTGTTCCCATTAATTCAAAAGCATGATTACTTATCTACAAACTGGAATTACGCCACATTATGAGCTGAAGGAAATGTGTTTGAGAACAGAAATCTTTCTAAAATAATGTGTGTAATGCACCTAATGAATAAAACTTGAATGAATCTGAAGGGAATAGATGCTAATCTCTGAATGAGGTGAAATAGAGACATGCCATAGTGACAGCACTACCAGATTATTTCATTTATTTTAAAACACGTGACATTACGGATTTATTGAACACGTGCAGACCGTACAAGCAGACATTTTGTGTCACAAAAGCATACAAAACACACAAACGCACACACACACACACACAGCTACAAAGCTCAGTTGTATTTTTCTGTGTCTGCTTTGAGTTATTTTAGTGCACTGACAGTTGCAGCATTGTAACCCCTGCTGTGAAGTTTCAGTAGGAAACCAATACTCATAAAGAACACAGTACCTCCCATGCTGGACCTTTAAAGACAAACCTCCAAGGCATGTGTGTGTGTGTGTGTGTGTGTGTGTGTGCCTACAACCAAACAGAGGAAGATGTTGCTTCTGTGTGCATGAGGCCTGATTTCTCCACCTCTTTTGTTTCATGCTTCAGCACTGATTGCTTCCATATTGCCATTGGAAGAAGAAATGAGAGGACTGGGCATATTAGGTTTGCTTCATTAGACCTTTTCCCCGTGCCCGCAATCGCTCCAAATGAATGAGCGAATATCGGGCCTAGATGGCTTACTTCACATTTTCTTTGGCCCTCTTCTCTTTACATTCAATTAAACCTTTCCCTCGGCCATCCATCAGAACTGAAAGTAGGGTGGCTCAGTCCAGTGAGATTAGAGCTCGGTCATCATTTTGCAGATTTATGAATAGTTCCAGATCAATTTGAAACAAAACAAAAAAAAATGACATTTTTAAACAACTCTGAAAGGACGAGTTTGTGATGTACTCTGATTTATTGCTGTGTATGCGCGTCTCCTGTCGGCTCGCTTACAGTGTGTAATCTGTTTCTGCATTATCGAGCGGGCTTCCGCCACAAGAGCTAAACACACTGTTTAAATTCATAAATCAGCTTATCGCCGACTGACCACAACTTTCCTAATGCACACCACACCCGTCTGACTCCAGCAAGAGATCTCTGACCGGCAGCAGGGCCTCTTATGTTACACTAGATCTATTTGAAAGTGCTCTGACCTCAGGAAGTTAGTGGCTTTAGGAGTTGCACTTGTTGTTTGCTAACGGATGTGGATGGGTACAACACTATCAGGTTCCAGTTTTCTGATTTACTTTTAAAAGAAATGCGAGAAGGTCACTTTGAAACACAGAGTACTGCTATACATCAACTTTCAGAGAAAAACAGCACATGCTGGGGTGAACCACGGTACAAGACTTCAGTTTGACCTTTCCTCCCTGTGTCTGTATTGTCGATTGACTCCGGCAGGACGGCCAAAAATGTAGCTGATGTCGTGATTCAATAAGGAAGGAGAGTAATTGCATTATAAGCCTGTCCACTGGCCCATTGTCCAGGGTCCATCCAATCTCCTGTTCCTAAAGCCCTGTAGTAGTGGAAGGGGGCCTCTCAGTGAGGCAGGACCCTGCATGGATCTGAAGCCCTGAGCCTGAGGGAGCACAGCAGATGTCCAGCCACACTGGGCGACTCTAATCTGAACCTGCGCTTTAGGTGTTTGTGTGTGTGTGCTGTGTATATCTTCAAATCTTTCAACAAAGAGGGGAAATGATCAGAACTTAGGTCTTAAAGACTGTGAGGGTTGCAGCTGCATGCGCGTAAGGCACAATGCAGGTTGGTTGTGTCTTTGCTCAGCACCCAAGGCCGTGGAAGGGAGGAGGTCAAACATCTCTAGAGGGGTTACAGAGGACACAAGGTTAAACCCCCACGTCTAAACTTGACTCAGCTGTGAACACATCTGTTATCACATAAATGTGTTTTTGTTTTCATGGAAGGATAGAGACAGGAAGTGTGTCTTTTTCCTGCAGAAATGTTGGGCAAACTTGTGTGCCCTTTACACACATGTGTATAAAGATGCACACAGCGAGGGACAGAAAACACACAGATAATCTGGAACTCATCCAATCACTGTGGGATAGCTTTCATCCACACCAGACAAACTCCCCATGTCTGTAACCTTCAGACATGCATTTATGCAGCTACTATAGAGCTGATTTTCTAAGCTATTTGGCGTCCGCCCTGAATCACGGTCAATCCAAGGTCAAAGAAAAAGATATTTATTGTAACATTTTTTGTCTTAATTCCGTCTTTCACACTGCGTGATCCTCTTCTCATCCAGCTAGCACTTGCTAGAGGTCGGACGCCTCATTCAGGAATGCATCACAATTCCTCTTGTTGAGAAGAAGTCTGATCAAGGGGAGAAGAGTTTGTTTAGCATGCACCTTGCAGAGTCAGAAGCTTGCACCTCATGACAATTATCACAGTTCTTCAGGTTCTGCAGGGGGAATCGATAGCGCCGGTTCGCCTCACTACAACGTCCCATAAGTCACTCTATATGCATAATTCATCGGTGCACTCTGCCACTTGGTCCCGTTTAATTACACTCTGCCGGGTTATTAACCACTGCAATCGTTACGATTATGCTTCGGTTTGCCTCATGGTTCTTCCTGTGTATGTGTGTGTGTGTGTGTGTGTCTCAGTAATAGGACTTACGATGATGGACAGCAGTTTGCCATAAGTGAGGTGTGCAGGGATGTGGTCAGGTTTGGTCCTGAGGGATTCTCTGTACCAGTGGCCTGCTTCCTCCAGCCTGTTCAGCCTCATGTAGGCCTCTCCTGAAACAGAACACAGATCAGGAGGTTCGTTTTTTTTATGATCATGTGAAACAGTGTTGTAAAAAGCATATATAGCATATATATATATATATATATATATATATATATATATATATATATATATATATATATATATATATATATACACTCTAGTGTTTGGAACCTGGTATACCTGCTTGAAAGTATCATTTATCATTTTTTGAATATCTAATTTTTATCACTTTCCCTACCCCTGAGCATAAATTAAAAGGTTGTATTAAAAAAAATCCTTCATTCCCTTATCTATAGGGACAACATTCCTAACATGCTGATCAAATGCTCCACTGTAGTTTCTCTGTCTGAACCTGCTGCTGAAATCTTGTTTGATCGGAGAAGATGCTGTTAGCCTCTGGGGTATAATGACAAATCAAGTTTTAACAAAGAATCCACCGGACATCACACTCCTCCATCCCTTCCCTCCAGCTGACAAAACAAACTTCCTATTCTCATTTAGCTTATGCAAGGAATTTGTGCAGACATCTCCCTGCAATCTGAACTATGCTGTCAGGATGAGCTTCCAATAATGTAATTAGTGTTACAATAACAAAGAGATGGATGTGATTTATTACACGGATTAGCTTCAATCTTCTGGGAGAGGACACAGAGCCTGTGCACACGCTCACGAGCGACAGTGTTGAAATCAAGCAGGTGGTTCAAGTTCCCTCAAGTTTTTTCTGGCAATGAGTTCATGCCGATTTGTTAAATTCCCGTCAAAGCTGGGATTAAATGGAAGAGCAACAATTTAAAATGGAAACAAACATGTAAAATCAGTAAAGCTCAAGCCAAACTTGTCCCATGACTACATGGTTTTACTCACGTCCTAAAACCATCATGCTCTTTATAGTTGATGCGAACTAAATTACGTGCAAATGGTTATGTTACCTCATCAAAAACCAGAAGGGAATTTATAGATCTGCAAATTCAAATTCTGCATCAGGATTCAGGGTGTAGTAACTTACCCATCATGTTGAAAAGGCTGTGTGGTGCAAACTGTCTGGGCATTTTCTGTACCGCTTCCTTATAAATAGACAGGGCCTCCTGCAGGAGAGGGGAAAAAAAGACTTAAACACTTGCATCACCAAAGTATTATAATCGATGAGGGACTCTGTGCAGAACAGGCTTTACTAACGGCACAGTTTCCTGAGCTTTTAGTCCTACATTAGTGATAAGTGGTTAAACCATAAGTGGTCATAAAGTCATTGTGAAAGGCAATATAAACAGGTTTTTTGGCCCTTGTCTGATTATTCTGATTTAAAAGTTCCTAAAACACTCCCTCGGTTTATTTTAGCACAAACTAACCTCCTGCTGGCCCTGTTCATGGAGCAGTTTTCCCAGGTTGTACAAACAGCTGGTAACCGAGCTCTTGTGGGCGTGCGGGTCTTTCAAGTTCTCGTCTGGAATGTCAGCACATGTCAGAAAGGTGCGTTTGGCCTCCTCCAGGTTGCCCTGGTTCATCAGGATGATTCCTGTGTTCAAGTAGGCCGCTGTGAAGAGGCAGGGAAATGAAGTAAAGCAGCACAACAGGATTAGAACTGCTGTCACTCAAACATTCAACAACTCATTTTCTGACGCTTTAAAAGAGTGGAAAGAATGTGGAAAATCTACAAAGCTAGGACATGCAATATTATAGCCAAAAGGAGACTGAACAGAGGTCAAAGGCAGGTAAAATTACTACTAAGAAAAGTACGTAAAAAATAGAAATAAATGGTGCTAAAAAGGAGATTAGGCTAAGGACTAATTGAAGATAACTTATCAAGTTGAAAAAGCAGTCTGGAAACCTGTCCTCTCTCATAAAACTGTTCTTGGTGCAGTAAAAGACGGACCCTCATCTCACATGTGAGCACTCAAGTGTGAGATTGAATCTCATCATTTCACCGTCGCACTGAAATAGCCTGAATATGGTCCTCTAAATGACCATGTGGCAGAAGAACATCTAATTCAGCATTAAAGTTTGACCATGATGATGATCTAATAATTAGCTCCCATAAAGACTCAGCCAAAATGTGAACATCTAATTGCTGATAACTCCCGATCCCCGATCACAACCACTCAAGTCATCATGAATCATCAACAAAATGAGGTTTACTTACATGCCAGTGTTGGCCGACTCCCAATGGCCAGTTTGTAATAATGCAACGCTTCAGTGAAACGCTCGTTCTCTTGCAGCAGCAAGCCACTAATAGACAAAAAAAAGAAGCAGAAATGAGACCATGAATTGCATAACAGAGGATTTGTCTTGTTATTTTAAATCTGTGAAGGTAAAGCAAGCTTTACCCAAAATTACAGCACGTCAAATCGATGAGGGCACTTTGGGTAAAAGCTGAGAAATAAAAATATAGCAGCTTCTGTATCCCCTTACCTAATATACCAACGCAAAACCACAATATACCCAGCCATCCATCATATTCAAACAGCAGCTCCGTTTTAGAGAATGCAAATACACATAATTTGGTTTTTCCCTTCTCCCTATGTTGCTATGCCAGCTTCCTGACACCCGTAACTTGAGAGAGAAAAAGAGCAAAGAAATGTGGAGAAAAACAGTGTCAGCATGAGAGCAAGAGACATGGGTCTGCTGTGAGGTTTTGGCACCTTTGACACCTTGTGTTGCAGGATTGAAGTTTTCTCCCACAGGCCCTGCAAACCACGACTAATCAAATCAGTAGCAGAAGGTACAAAGAGGCACCAGGGACACACAGAGTTATTTCCTCTTAGTCACATTCTTGCATCACACTTAGCTCTCGCCTGCTTCTCTCCTCCTGTATTAAGATCTATTTTCATTTCAGTTTCTTGACTTTCTTTCTGTCTGTCAATCTCTCTATCATTCTGCCTTTCTTGTTCTGCTGTTTGCGATCTCAAGTGATGGATGGGAGGAACCTGTGTCAAGACTTTGCAAACAGGAGGAGGAGGAGGAGGTGGGAGGGGACTGTCATCTTTAACACTCACAGGTTATACAGCATGTCAGCCATGTTCCCTCGGTGGTGTAGAGCGTTTCTGTACGCCTTCTCCGCCTCTGCCATTTTGCCCTGGTTCTTCAGCACGTTCCCCAAGTTTCCCCAGGCTATAGGAGACATGCGTCAGTCAAAAGTTGCACTTTCAGAGTGGAAAGACACAATGTCAGTCTATATTTAAAAATAAATAGAAATATATTTAAGTCTTGCATGGAGGAGCCTCAAAGTCATGTTGTGGTTTTCTCTGCGGGCTTAGCTGTGTTGCATTTCCCCAAGCAGAGATGTTAGTGTCTGTTATTTTCTTGCATATGTTCCCACTTTTTTTTTTTGCGCCTTTCAAGATCATGAACAAGGCTGTGCTACAGTGAGTCTGATCCAGCTTATGTGTATGCAAAATTCCTCCCTCAAAAAACATTCTCAAAGATGATTTTGAAAAATATTCTAAATCCCACATTGTTAATAACTAACCATTATTTGGCTAGTGTTGTGCTTTAAATAAGCCATGATAACTTTGAGCATTGTAGCAGTGGTCAAAGTCCACAAGGCACCTTAATCAGAAATGGCTAATAGTTTAAATAAGCAATGATAACTTTGTGTAAGTAAAGACAAGGCATTAAGTCAGCAAACTGACTCATCAGTTCTATGGCATTATCTTAACTTTGCCAACATAAGCTACTAGTCATACCAGGCCAAGGAGGCTTTAGTATTCAACAAAGAAGGTTTTTGTGTTTGACAGTTTTTGATACTCAAAGCTACGCAGAGACTTCAGTATTGACGTTTAATACCCGTCCCTAATGATAATTGGTGGCCATCATTTACCTTTAGCAGGATTCACACCAATCCCAGACTTGTAGAGATTCTCCTCGTTGCTCCAGTCCTGGTTTCTTTGAAGAGTTCTGAGCCCATTCAGCAGCACTAGTCCCATACAGAGACACAACAGTAAGGCCTTGTAGCCTTTAGTCCTCAGTCTGACATATAAGCTTCTTGCACCAGTAGCAACCAGTAAACAGAAGCCTATGCTGGGGATGTACAGTACCCTCTCTGCAATTACAAAACCCACATAAAAAAATAGGTTTGTGGCCGGGATGAAAGGCAATGACATGATGCCTAATGAAAATAGTACTAGGTTTTGTGTAGGGGGCAAGGACGTCTGTGGAGGGCAGTGGTGGAGTCCAGCTGACCCATTCAGGGTGGTCTTTGGCGGCCCGTGGTCTGTGTTATGGTTTGTGTCAGGGGCATGGTAACCATTCCCATTAGTGATTGATTTCCCATTAGTGACAAAGGCTTTCCCATTGGTCTCCTTGCCTTTGGAGGCGGGGCTCCGAAGGCCAAACATAGCCAGGAGGATAAATCCACCGTAAAAGGCAACAGTGTGAAGGTTCCTCCAGTCAGCCAAGGACCTGACCAAGGGCACAGCGTCCATGGACCAATCGAAACTGAGCTTGTCGGGGCAGAGCAGGAGCCAGGCGTTAGCGGCGGGCAGGTGGAGGAACGTTAGGGTTCGAGTGAGAAAATGTGGCGAGTCAGCTGCAGGGTTGTCAGAGTTGGAGAAATTGGGAGGCTTATTGCCCATCCAGTAGAGGCGAGCTGACAGCAGAATCACTCCCCAGGAAGCCAGCACGCCAAGACTCAGCAAAACACTGATGTTCTTTTTCTGAAAGAGAGGAGGGGAAAAAAAAACTCAACTAAAGGAAAGCACCTAAATCAACATTTCAATCCAGAAGAGCTTAGTCAAAGCCACAGTTTTGTCCATGTTCCAGAGCACCTGAATTTGTTTTCATTTTAAGAGCCTATTTTAATACCTGTCAAGTTATTCAAGGCCTGGATGAGAACTGAATCAGAGGAACAATGGTCCTGTAAATGCATTTGCGGCTTCTGTAGACAATACTTTATTAAGAAGGATTGTCCAGTCTGTCAGTATGAACTGTTAGGGTTTGATTTATAAATCTTGAAAATGTATTATCCTACTTTTATATAGAAAGAGAAGCTATGCAAAGCAATCTCTGGAATGTTTTTGATAGCTGCCTGGGGCATAAACCACACTCATGTACAATTAGAGTTCTTTGTAACGCTAGGCATAGTTCTTAAAATTAAAATGCACCACAGCCAGAAACAACAGAGCTCTGTTTACATGAAAATAGTGAAATATGAATTATTCAAACTGGTGAAAGACACATTGGGATTTGGACAGCTGTGCGCTGTAATGGGTGTCACATTTGGTCAGCAACAATGTGACTGTTTCTATCAAGAAATAATCATTTTTAATGGACTATGTCAGATTCTGGTGAAACTGGTGAAAGACACAATATTTTGAAATGCCAAGAAACATTTGATTTAGGATAATGGGGGAAATCCCAAAGCCTAAAATCAAAGAAAATCACTGTACTTCCATTTAGATGTGAAGTTAAGATTATTTCTAGATTTTTCCATACATTAGTAAACCACACTGCCCTCAGTTGTGACCTAGCTGGGGTCAACTTTGAAGTAAATTTGAAGCACGAGAGGCTTTCAATCTAAGTCCTTCCTTGTTGCCTGTCAGGGTTGCAGTGAGTGTGACCGCTAATCAGCTTAGGACTCATTGTGTTGGTATGTAGATGCTGTTTACATCTCATAAGAGCATTAATTCTGAAGCATGATCACCATTAGGTCCTCTGCTCTGTCACGCAATACCTTTCAAGGAACTGTCACTCACTAACCGGGGGTCTTACTAAAACCTCAAGTGAATGGTCCCTTTGAAAAACTGAAATCATGTTAAATTCCTAAAAAGTACAAACTTGGAAGGAAATACAGAGGAAATTTGTTTGGCGATTCTTTCAAAATCAGCAGAATCAGGTCTGATGCATAAATTAGATTCAAAGCCACAGACAGGAACTACGAGATACACCGCAGGGTGGGAAGTATAATTCATTTCAGTTGCTTCATTATGGTGTGCTGTTTCAGTTACGGTTACTACATGACATGTTTGTATGATCACACTCATGACCTGTTGACCTTTGATGACTGGCTTGTTAAATGACACTCATCCGTGACAGCAGGGAGAGAAATTGAGACTGGTGACATTTTTTTTCTTTTGCTTTCGGTCTGTCGGATGCTCTGATGTCAGATTTCTTTAATACCACATTTTGATATGATGCTTTCTGAAATCAATTACTTGCTTCAGTCTGATTTAGTGGTGTGTTTTTGCCCAGATTGAGTAAATCTGATTTAAAGACTTTTCATTAAACGTTGATGAAACTGGAATGTCATATACGCAAAGACTTATTGACAGAGACAACCTGGCGCAGAAAGTGCCTGTTACTCATGTTCCTCTTTACATGGTGGACTAAAAATGACATAACATCATGTGTGATGATCACAGAGCAGAGATGCTGTTCACTTCCTATTTTCTGAGTCCATTTATTCTTTCCGAGAACCAGTGTAATATGAACTCTATCTGAACCTGTGTGGGGTGAATTAGAGCTGGTGTACGTACTGTAAATGCTCTTTATACTGTGTTACTGTGCAGGACTGGAGAAGTTTATATTGGTGGTCTAGTTTTGTGTGTTATCAGTGTTGGCTTTGATCTATGTGATAATCATCATTAGAGCATCCATAATTCAAAGTGTGAGTTTATGCAAGTGTAGTAATAATTTAGACTTTCTGTATAATCCGCTCTGAATGAATAGGCAGATAAAATCTTTCTTTAAAAGACGAGAACAAGCTTTCATTTGTAATAAACTAAAAGAATTATTCCCTCTCTCTTACAAATGGCTGTGCGTGAGTAAGCTTTTGTGTCTGCACTTTCAAGAACCATGATGGAAAACACAAGCTGTCCATAACAAACCCACGTTGGGATTAGAATAAAGAGGTTTAGCACTGACTCGCCTGACCTACTGGCTCCAGTTCAGGTGTTGATTAGTCCAGATCTGAAATGGAAAAGCGTATTCGCTAAGGAGTTTAGCTGAAGTAGGAAGTGTAGGAACAGCTAGTTACAGAAAGTCACTATAGTAAAATGGAAAAAGGCCAGTTCAAGGAGTTCAACCCTCTGGAGCCTTCTGAGAGGCATTGATGAAGTAAGAGTGGAGAAAAAAAAAATTGGATATTGATTTGGATGCTGAAAGGTGGTACACAAAGGATAAGAGAGAGTGCCTTTTACACAAAAGAAGGGAGAGGGGGTGTGTGCTTATTGATGGATGAGCCCATGTTAGCTGTCAAGAGAGGAAACTGTCTGAGAAATCCAATTCTGCTTGGTATCAGAACATAAGCCAATTCCAGCAAGAGAGCCATTTGTGGTATTTAGGTGAATGAGCTTCATTTTACCCCTCGCCGCCTTGTATATTTCTAGATCATTCCTTAATTGACTCCCCGATCAATCACGCACTCACAACTCAAACTGAAAGTGTGCTCGAGTGGGAGGCTGGTTCTGCTTTTTCAATGATGTATTACCAAGAATTCACAAAGTCAGCATCAAATAAGATTTGTTTTTTTGGCCAACTTATCACAAGCGTTCTGTTTTTAGAAGCAACAGGCTGCTGGTTGGTTACTGAAGTGGGCATGAAGTGGAAGGATTGCTGGTTTTTATTTCCTGTATGTGTGGTAACCAATACTGCTGAAGTCTGGTTTGACCTTTTGTTAGCCATCTGTGGCCAGTCGAAAATAGATCTTCAATAACCAAACATTACCCTCTGACAGCTGAGTCACTCCCTACTCGACTACACCCTCTAATTGCTCTAAAAAAGTCATTTAACCTCTGATTGAGCCGTTGATTAATTGATTCTAGCTTACATTGTCATTCTCAGAGGTCAGAGGAATGTGATTACAGCCCCTTAAAATGAGCCGTTGTGTACTCTTGTGGTACTCTTGGGTTCGCCGATTACACCAACATTCTGGACATTTCTTGAAACTTTCCCATGGTGCTTGGCAGGAGAAGCACAGGTGAAACTAATCACGTTAACGATGGCTCTGTCACATTCAAGTGTGCCAGTAAGTGAGCACGCTCAGCACCAGGACAGACCTAATTAAGGTTATGAGTTACACCTGTGTTTGACAAGGCAAACTGCTACTACCAGAAAACTTCTGCGTTTATATGTCCGGGTAAGTAAAGGAGTAAAACAAAAACTAATTCCATTGCAGCTCAATTTTTTCTCTAAACCAAGTTAAATCACCTTTTTTTTAATGAAGTCATCATAGCAATTTCTCTTTACAGACCAGCCTCGTATGAGCTTTATGAGCTCTTGGTTTCATTCAGGTCTTCTTGCACAAAATTAAACTTTATGTAGAAGGCTAGGAGGATCGTGTTTCTTCCCCATTGTTTTGCCAGAGTCACATTTAACCAAATCTCTACAACATATGCACGACCATAAAAGATTACTCCATAAAAGCGCGACGTCTGCTGGCACAAAAAGAGTAATGAGATCGTTCCCTGTTTGAAGCCTGCTGATCAGAGGAAGGACGCCAAAGGTGTTAACTTGACATTCAAAGAGCCTCTTGTTTGAGTAATGTCTAGGGACATCAGTAGGTTTAAGAAGGCCTGAAAGTATACTCAGGAAGTAGCCCCATGGATGAGCTACTGTGGCTAAAAGCCAATTATAGTTTTCTATACCGGACTTTGTGTTTCTTAAATCTCTACAACTCTCTCTACAAATTTCTAACCTGAAAAGTTTTCAACCTTGGGTGATGTGCAAAAATATTTTCGGCGCAACTCTGTAACCTCTGTACATATGCTGAAGCGACGCTTCATGTCATATTATCTATTATATATATAGAGAGAGATTTTTTGTTATCACTGGAGAAATAAACAATGCACCATCAAAAAACAAAAACAACCTCACAAATACCAGATGTGTCCCCTGTGTCTGTTTTTAAAAGTTTCCAAGATTTTTTTTTCTTCTAATTTTCAACTTTCCTGCTGTCTAACTTGAATTTTTAGGAACTGGTTCTAGTTATGATTGATTGGCCTTCATGAGATCTGTGTATATTCGTGGAGGATGGCTGGCGTAATCCTTCGCCAACTGTCAAACCAACATCCCACTCGCCCCAAGCCTTTGAACCTAACGCTCCTCCACGTATCTCCTCCAATTTGGATCCTCATTTGGAAATTCAGCGTCAATTTCTGTGGCTTTCCCCTCTACTACTTTTTATTCTGTTTATTATCCACTTTCTTCCCTGAATTAACCCTTCCCTCATTCCCTCCATCTCCCTCTTTCTGCACATAAACATAAAGTATTAGGCTCCCAAGCCTTCATCTTTTAGTGGTGCCATTCATTATTAGCTCTCATGTTATTAATCCCAGAAGTGTGTGGTCTGCCTGTTGATACTATAGCGTGCAGAGTGTTGAACACATGTCTGAAGAAACAGCGGGACACGGCTGACTTCATATGTGCAGTGTTTAAAGCTGCTGTGGACTGACGCAAGACAGCAGGGGATCAATCTTCCGGACTTTTCTTGTTAAAGTCAGGTCCAATTTAAATGGCTCATAACTCTTTCCAGCATCGAAGGTTGAACATGGGATTTCTTTCTTCTACTTGTTTGAGAAATTTTAATTAAAAAGTTATCTTGTTGCCCTTCAAAATCAAAAGATTTCTCCAGTAGTTCAAAGTATCACATCAACAGTAAAGTTTCATTAAAATTCTTTAAGACTATCAAAATATTAAAAAGTATACTTTTCAAATCAGAAAGTTTTAAAATAGCTGAGGTGTGAACTACATCACCCTACCGTGGAGCAATCCTTTCTCACTGACATGTGCATGGAAAGGCCTTCAAGGTCTTGGACACGCTGTGTTTGCACAACACACATCCAGCAGTGCTCATATTTGATGCATTACCAGTGACATGCTAAATTGTGATGAAAGGTACAATGAGGCATGCATCCAGCTCTTTTTCCAGCTCTCTAATGTGTTCTGGATTCTGCTGACTTGGCACAACTCACCCAAGTCATCAGACAGCAGCACCATGGCTGGCATTGAGAGGGTTGACTTTGATAGAGTGACCTAATTACCCCATAGTTCTCTCCATGAAAGGCCTGCTGCTGCTGGCACAGAGACCTGTAATGAGATGGGTCACAGGTTGAAGCCTCGTACGCTGCCCAGTAAGACAGCTGATCAAAGAAGAGGCACCGGTGGTGTTAACTTGACATTTAAAACAGCTTCCAGTTGGAGAAATATAGTGACATCAGTGTGAAAGGGGGTTTAGTACAACATAAAGTTTATTGATGAGATGTCATGCATCTGAGCTTCGCTGGCCCCATTTCATACTTACTTAGTCACTTGAAAGACTTTCATCAGTGATCTGCGCTATTGAAGATAATTATGAGCAGCTCCAATGCATGTTCCCAGTCCAAAAGCACAATGGGCCACTCATATTAACAGATTAGTTCTTAACCGGAAAGTTCAAGTGATTTAAAGCTCCATTAACATTTCTTACTTCAAGTGTCATGTATCTGGACGAAATACACAAACAAATTGCCGATGCGACTTAGCCACATATGCGTCATCGATGGCTAGATTACAAATCTGATATCTGTCTTGGTTTTCCCATGCTACATGCAAACTAGTGTTGGCCGTATACTCAAACTCCAGCCCAGCGCGTAGTGTCAATGCACCTGAAACTATGTGGCGACTGAGAAAAATGCCAAAATCAAAAAATAACTTTGCAGCAACTAACACTGCTGGCGAATTATTATTTTACAAACTCATACAAACACATGGATGAATCAATATTATGGACTATGACTGAAGGATTTATTCATTTAGGCTCACCAATACAGATCATTCAATACTCAAACTAAACAGGGATCAAATAGACACGTGTTAAAATCGCTGGAACTGCTCTCACAGTAAAAGTTACATGTGCATAGTTGAGGAGATTGATGTGTCTGCGTCTTTTCATCAGATTTCAATTTGCCTCTTTGCTTCTTGGATCCATCTAAGCTTTGCTTTTTTGACCTGGGATGTCTATTCCATCTGCCCCAGAAGTCTAAGAATTTGTTGCATTCACTTCATATTTAGACTTTTTTTTTCTTGGTCCAGTCATATAATCTGCATTTCTCCACAGAAAGAACACACCTGTTTCAACTATCAGTTATAAATGCTTTAATTAGAATGATTTTGGAGTAAAATATGTTCAAATAAAACTTCTCAACTATCAGTCCCTTAACTCCCTTCCATTTTAGCCATGGACCACTTTGCATAAGAAAATCGTTTGACCATTCCGTCTTATTTCATTCACCGTAGCGCAATAACATGATGCTGACAGCTGCTTCTTCTGAGTCCCCAAATGCTAAAAACTGCTGCTAAAATTGTTTTTGTCTGCTCATTTTTAAATGGCATAGAAGCAGAAATATTAGAATCGAGCAATGCACATTCGTGCAGTTATAAGACGGTCTGCAGAATCCAACCTGGAACATTCACACGGGCAAGTGTTATTTTTCGAGAGACAGGTTTAGGATAAGAATAAAAAGAATGTTCTTGCTTGAGGTCCAATGTCTAAATGTGCCAGAAAGTCTGAACATGCAATACTTTTGGCATTACCGGCGAATGCAAGCTAAACAAAGAGCATGTAGCAGAACTCGCAACAGAGGGCATCATTTCGCAGCTGAACGACTCTGCCACGAGATAATTGGCACAACATTCATCAAGCCGTCAGGCGGTTACGCTGAACTTAATCTGCGTGCCTGAAGCGCTCATTGAGACAAACGAGGAGGAGGAGCCTGTAACACTTTCGTTGCAAGAGCACGATCAGATCCCTCTATTGTCCATGTGCCTCAAGTAAAATCCTATCTCTCATCTTTCATTTCACTCCAGGTGCACACAATGAAAAAAAAGTCCTCCCATTTTATTCAGTGTTTTTCACACCTTTCTGAAAAGGTATGATCACGTCTTTGTTATTCCGTCAGGCAAATGCTGAAAATCTGTGCTCAACATTTAAAACAAATATATTTTAATGAAATCTATCTTGCCTGCCAAATAATCACAGTTTAGCTCAGTCTTAGCAGAGAAGACCTCTGACTTTTCCAACGACTAACAAAAGCAAACTATGTCCCTGGCCCTTGTCTATAGCTTGGAGCCTCATTCATCGACCCATTTTTTTAAGTCATTGACAAACTGAGAGTGGAAAGAACAAAAACATTATGGTCTTATGATCCTGGCATGCAACATTCATTCTGCCTTCTCAATAGGCTGCAGTGCTAACACCACACCTTCCTTTGTCTCCATCTATCACTTTTCTAACTCTCCCTCCGTCCTACCTTGTCTCATTTGAAATCTCATCTCAGTCTGATTAGGGAGTTAATAGGATGAGAAATGGAGTGCTGGCCGAAGCGCATCTGTCGCCCGTGCTACACTGCAGCTGATTTGCATTTCCTCATTGTTTGTGGCTGCTGCGAGGCTGCGGTCAGGTAATGAGATGTGGGGGATTTTTCAATCTTTTGCTTCGTTGTTGAAGAAATGGAACATTTTTTGACTGCATAGAAAATACCATTGCTGCTTTGTTCCTCTCAGTCCACAATCCATTTCAATCAATTTAGCTACTCTCTACGCCTTAGTAGCAGAATGATGCAGGAGAAGCCAGGTTGTTCATTCCCAAAGTGCTTTTAGGGCACAGTGGGTGAGAAAGACCAAGAACAGATAAAGGAAAGGAAGTGAGGGCATAGTTTCCATCTCCTTCGCTTATTCTCTCTCGATATCCCCTTTTGTGTTCTCATGCATCCTGAGATGTCTGGCTCATAATCAAGGAAACGACTGCCCCTGTGGCTGGCCCCGGCACATAACGAGCTCCCTGCCAAGATAACCGTGACTGGAGTAGCAGAGGAGGGCATTGCCAGAGTGATAAACGAGCCAGATGTGCTGACGGTGGCGGGGGAGGTGGGGGCGCTAGGGGGTTGGCACCAGGACCTGACGGGCTGGCACAGGGCTGCTAGCCAGGGCTATTGTGTCTGGGCAGAGAGGTGGAGGCTGCTGCTGATGTCTCTGCTCTCCTGTGTGATAAATACACAGGGAAATGTGATTTTTCATAATGGCTTCTGACAAGCATGAGGGTGATGAAATCTTTTAGACTGTAATGCAACAGAGTGGAACAAGCTGTGCTCGATGTCTTTCAGGTCGTGGTTTTATTTCCAACTCTCTGTCTACGTGCTTCAGATGAAAAAAACAGCCACGCCTAATAATACAATACAATCCCAACAAATACATTTTAAAAAGATTTCTCACTTAATTCAGAATTTCAGTGTCAGGTGGGTGATTCAACGAGTGTAACATCTTCAGTCCTAACTCCAACTCATCTGTGGGTCAGTCAGTACAAACTCATGTTCAGTGCAGCCAAAGCTTTGCTCAAACCCACAGAACTTTATCTCTGGAAACTTTGGATTCTTGCCCAGAATTTGAAATAAATATGTCATATATGCCTATTAAATAAAGGTTGCTCCAAATCATGTTTTACATCTTGTGTTTCTAGAGGAAGATCTCAAATGTTGAGAACTGGTATTCTTCCTCTGGCTTAGAGGTTGGCAGATTTAAAAATATTCAGGAGGAAAACAGATTGAGAAGTGGAAAATTTCTTTTGAACGCTACATACTATGATGATTTAAGAGTATCAATTTTCCAGGAAATAGCTCAACAAAACCTTTAAATATTATGGTGCAATGATCAAAACTTGGAATGGTTGTCTAAGCTTTAGATGTTTGCTAACATTGCCTCAAATGGCCTGGAAAAGAAGGCAAGATGCACCAATACACAACGTTGGTACAATCATGTATTTTTTTTCTCAAAAAATGTATTTACTGTTTCATCCTTTTTTGTTGTTCATCAAAGGTGGACGATCAAACAAATGCACAGTTGTATATCGGGCGCCTGTGGCCCAGGAGGTAGAGCATGATGTCCACTAACCAGATCCCAGATCCAGATCCTGGCAAGTGTCCTTGGGCTAGATACCGAACCCCAAATTGCTCCCGAAGGCTGTGCCATTGGTGTGTGAATGTGTGTCAATGATTAGCTGGTGAGCAGTTGGCACCTTGCATGGCAGCCGATGCCGTCAGTGTATGAATGTGTGACTGAGATATGTAGTGTAAAAGCGCATTGACTAGAAAAACACTATATAAGTACAGTCCATTTACGGTTTATATATGAAAAACTTTATAATGAGTACACACTATTGAGCATTAGTTGAGCATGAATAAATACTGAATTCATCATTTATAATGCATGAATACTCAGTATGCAGTTTATAAACACAGTTACAAATGTTTTACTCATGATTGATAAGCACAGTAGTTATGGATTAGTAAATACTGAATTCATCATTTATAAAGCATGTTTCTGATGTAAATACTCTATAATATATGGTTTATAATCACAGTTATAAATGTTTTACTCTCCATTAATACACTCATCTATATAAATGATGGATTCAGCATTTCTAAATTAAGTATTACATCACTTACAAACCAGTTATTTAGTATTTGTCGGTGGTTTGTAAGATCATTTAGAAAGAACATGTAAATGATGAACAAACTATTTAGACGTACCGTATAAAGCATTTATGAATGAGATTTAAAGGCTGGCAATGCCTCAAGACTCACAAAAGTTTAAGTTATCTTAACAGACCAAGGATAGACACAACACAAAAAATATAGAACATTTTGCATTGATATTTACTGCAACTTCCCAACATATTGTAACTGTACAACTGTTGCATATGACTACTTGTATTTTTTGGAAATGTCTTGAATCAGTCTGCCAAATGCACCCTCACAGTGTTTCTTTGCGAGCCATTCATTCCACTCAATTACTGAAAGGTGGTCGGAAAGCAAACTGTCGGTGAGATTTGCCCTAAGCCTCCAGATCTGCTCCTTGTAGGATCTCCAGGCCCTCTCAAGATGCTGGGTATGGGCACTAGTCTGTGGATCTACATACCACCTGCTGTGGTTGACAGTGTGATGGTTGTACCCTAGCATTTTAGTATTATATTATTGTATATATTCAAATTCAAATTAATAAATAATAAAGAAAAAAAATAAAAATAAAGTAAAATAAAAGGAGGGATGTAAACAAAATGGTATCCATAGCAACAAGAAGTTTAAAGGAACACATGAAAGCTCCAGATGAAAGGACGGAATGGAACTCTAGTCTGTCTATAAGTTGGAGACAAAGCCTTGATCTCACATTAACACTTCAGATCGTTGGAGAGTTAAACACACTGACCAGTTGAGACAATTTCAGTCGCAATTTAAAAGAACAGATAATTCAAGAAAAATACAGAGAAGAAACCCTGATATCCAGCAGAAAATAACGCTAGACGTCATGGATTTCAACTCAAACAACGGACACACATTGGATTTCTACCTCAGTTCCCTGGAGGAACAAGTCATGTCTGAAACAGGGGACAGCACGGCAAGAATCACCCAAACCACTCCGGGGAGGGTCAGCATTGACATCCGGGAAGACCTACTGGAAGATTTTCTCAATGGGCTGCAGGCACCGCAAAGTAACAACAAGAACAACTGGAGCCAGGAGAGAAAAGACATGCAAAGAGAGATTCACAGCCTGAAGGCCAAGCTGAAAGATGCTCAGGCCAAATATAACCTGTTATCAGAGGAGACCGGTAATCTTAGATCCAAGATAGGAAAGATCTGCACCATGCTGCGGGAAACTCAGCGTGACCTGAAGCAGCAGACTTGTGAGAATAAAGAGAAACTGGACCAGATGAAGGCGGAAAATGAAGCCCTTCAAAATAAAATGGACAAACTGGACAAGGTGAGGCAGGAGAACGAGACCCTTCAAAGTGAACTGGAGGCAATCAAGTTGGAGCTTCGCGTGGAGAAACAGCTGCGTGCTACGGCTGAAAACAACACCGAGGTGACAGCTCATTCTCTGAACATTCAACTCTTTGAAAAGGACACTGCAGAGTTTGAGGCTCGCTCAAAAGCCGAACAGTTAGAAGCTGATCTGGCTTTTGAGAGGACCCAAACTCAGAAGATTCAGGAGAAGTTGAGCAAGGTGGAGCAAGCTTTCGGAAAACACAAGGAAGAAGCCAAGAAGTCTGCGGCGCAATCCCAGGCTACTTACCGAACTCAACAGGAGGAACTCAGGAAGATTTCATCATCCCTGAAAAAGGCAGAGAGTCTGCTCGAGACTAAGCAAGTCTGTCTGGAACAAAAAAACTCCCTCCTGGAGATGACCTCAAAGGCTAAAGCTTTATACGTTTCCCAGCTCGACGAACAAAAACAGAGAAACAACATCCTCGTGGCTGTTCAAGAGAGCATCGAGAAACAGTTTGAAAGCGAGCGCGTGGAGTGGCAGAAGGAGAGATCATCCCTCATTCAAACCACCGAATGCCTGATGGAGACTCTGCAGTACAAGCAGCAGGAGTGGGAGGAAGACAAAGATATCATGACGACCCATATCGAAGGCCTCCACACCTATGTCGTTAAAAAGATGAAGAGGAGGAGGAAGTGGTGGGAGAAACTGTTTTAACGCCCAGATTCACAGTTCACCGATCAGAAACAGCGTCTTACATTATCAACATTCTTGTGTACAGCCAGCCATCCCAGAGGGGGTTGGTGACCTGTTCCTGATCTGAGTCTGGGTCAAAAAACAAAAAACTAAACTAGGCACATGTCATCTCCGTGTCTGCGTGGGTTCTCACCGGGTGCTCCGGCTCCCACGATTCAATAAAAAGACGTTGAGCCACAGAAATGATCTTCACTTCTGGGCGAAACAAAGAAACCTTACGTGGGTTCTCACCGGGTGCTCCGGCTCCCACTGTCAAAAGACTTTGAAAAAAACAAAAACAAATAAAAAAACAAACAAAAAAAATCAAATATATATGTATGCTTGTTAGTCTGTTGTCAGGTGTCATTTTAAATGTCTGATGTATAAATCAGAGGACAAGCACTGATCAGTGTATTAATGTAAACACAAATTCAAGATAAAAGTTCATTTTAACTGTCTGCTTTCCAAATATTCACAATATACCTGTCGGTGCTTATTACTGGTAACATTATTATAAATTCAGGAGGATTTTTGTCAAGATCTTAGAAACTTTAATAAAAGAGTTAAATCTATTTCTACATATGTGAACATGTGAATTTCTTTCTAAATGTGACAAAAACACGTACAAATATGTCAAATACAGTTGTCCAACATTTATATACAAATACAGACAAAATGGAAGGTACTGTAACAAATCTAAAAAACAAAACAACAAAAGTGTATTCTTATTTTTCCATCTCAGGCATCAAGTTGTTTGTCATTATTTTATGATATGGGCACTATACACTATATACTACAGTTGATCGTGGAGGTGTGTGTACCAGCATGAGGTCAAAATTACACTTTTTGCGACTTCCAGTGAAGCATGCAAGCGTGCTAGACGGTCTCCTCGCAGCTCCTGCTGAAATATATTTTATTGGTGTTTTTGCAAACTTTTACCAAGCTGTCTTTATCCCTAAGTTGTAAGAGACTTGAGAGACTGGAAATATGTCACTCCAACTAATTTAACAACAACACACAGTATCTTAGTTCCTTTTGGATTGGTTTAGTGACTTTGTCTTCCTTTTCTTTTTATTTATTTATTCATTTAGTTTTTAATTTCCCATTTCCTTTGTAGAATCATTTCCCCAACCTTAAATGTTCTATTTGGTTGAATGAAACCTGATTTCGCTTTAAAGATACAGTGGAATCATCTGATAAAGAATATTTGATCCACCCAGGAAGTGAAATCATTTTTAAAAAAGCTACAAAGAGTTGATTTTAACAGGTTCAGTCATAGTTTGTGATGTAGTATTGCATCACATTGTTAGTTTTTCCTCCCTCGTCTCGTCTCAGGTTTGCATTTATGATTTATATATTTGCCTGCCTCATCATCTGCAAATGAGTTACATCCTTTTTCCCTGCTGCGTAGCTACTCTAACATGATTTAGCAGCTTTAATAGATGGCTGGGCACAATTTGAAAGACAGGTGTTGTTTTGCATCTGCTAAGGTCTAGCAGTCGTCGAAGCACACACGCAGGAGTCAGCCCTGCCAAACACTGCGAAGAAAAAACATCATATTTCTCTCCTCTCTGATCTCTCTGGACTGCTCACCGCAAGCCCTCTAATAACAGTTGAGGGTTATCATCCTGCCAGAAACGACTACTGGAGAAGCTGCCCCATAGGTACAGTAAAGCCTCACACACTCGTAGGGAGAACATGTTTTCATTTGGATGCTGGCTGCGTAAATAAGACACGAGTTTGGACGAGGCTGAGGTTTGTGTACAACAGAGAGGACGTTTGTGATGTACTACACAAGGTTACATTACAAACCTTGCAACAAACAGAGGTATTTATAGATGTTTCCTCAAGAAGAAATCACTATAAAAAGAATCACTCTCTCTCTCACACACACACACACCAATGAGAGAGACTGTCCTTGCTCAGTAAACCCAAGGGGACTTTTTATTAAGGCAGTTATGCATTTTATGAGGGCCATCATGTTGGCTAAGGAGCAGTTTCTCTAATCAAATGTAGAGGGCCTGTGAGAGGAGCTTTTCCAGTCAAACACTGATTCCCATCATCAGATGAGTCACTGCACCAAGGTTGTCGTCCTCACATAACTCGAGTTTGGATGGGAAAAAGGAGTCATGCAGTGGAAGCATAGTGAGTGCGTGTGTCTGTGTGTACATTTGCGTATGTTTAGACAGCTTATTCGACGAGTGGACCTAATCATTTACCAGAGTAGGATGTGTTATTGTTTTTTCTGCGCATACCGTTTGTCACCTTAAATTGGGGAAAAAAACTCACCCTGAAAATAGCTTTTCCTGCGCAACTGCTCTTTTGCCCCGAAACACACTCACAATCACACACACACACACACATAATGAGGCTGAGATCCTAATCTCCCTTCCATTAATGTGCATCTATTTACTGCAGCAAACTGAAGTCTGGAGGAAACAGAAAACTTCCCCCTCTGCATAAAGTTTTCTTCCTGTTTAGCGGATGACAGATGAGAATAGCTCACTTTTCACGCACCAACTGTGCACCGACAAACAGCTTCCCTAATTACACTCCTAATGAAAAGCAAACAGCATGTGACACACGCAATTTCCATGCACTGCCATGTTAAGTACGCACACAAAACTTAATCCACCATACAGGAACCATTAACAGCTGGCTGGATGATGTTTGCCTGTGAGGGAAGGAAGAGGAAACTGGATATGGAAGAGCCAGTGAACACACCAGTCCCTGTGGCATGCATTCATTTACCTTTCCAAGCAGGAGGAGAAGTGCCTGGCGAAACCGGAGCCTCTGAAACACGAAGAGGTCGTACACAGCCGACACGGCCAGCACCGTCACCCCCTGCTCCTTCCACAGCATACTGGCCGCTGCACACCAAAGGCTGCCCAGCATCCAGCCCCAGCAGGAGGTGACTGAGCTGCTCTGAAAAGTCCCATGTGGGTCCCTACGAAGTCCACAGTGTCTCATATAGCAGAGAAGAGACAGCAAGAAAAACAACGCAGCGCCGACGTCCGCCCTCCCAACCACGCCGGCGACTGCTTCAGTGTGAACCGCATGAGAGGCAAAAAGAAGGCCAGCCAGCAGGCTCCACAGTCCTCCACCGAGAAGCGGGCGACTGAAGGCCGTGAAGAGGGCGGTGACCAGCGCGTGCAGCACCAGGTTCAGTAGGTGGTAGCCCCAGGGACGCAGGCCGTGCAGGGTGTAGTTGAGGCGGAAGGAGAGCGTGCAGAGTGGACGGAAGGACTTGTGGCTGCCGCTGTGAGTGAGCAGGGTGCCCCAGAAGTCGTCGTACAGGATGTTGGTCCACGGAGTCTCAGGAAGAAGGTCCTGGTTGGTCTTGATGGCTCGGCTAAAAGGAGCAGAAGAAATAAATTGTTGAATTACTGACTTTTTTTTGGGCCACTTTGGACACGATCATATTATTGTTGTTAAAGCTGATGCTGTTACGGGAATTTTCAAAGAAAAACCCTTGAATAAGGAAGACTGGATTCAAAGTATCAAAGTTTAAGTTGAATTTGTTATTCTTGTACAAGAAGGAGCGTTTAACAGTGCAACACACAAAAAGGGGTTACAGAGAAAAGGCTCCTTGAGGAGCTCTAACAGTTGGTTCTTATACATTTTTAAAAAAATGGGCTGTCTCGGACACCTCTCTCACTGATAACTTTCCTTTTTGGCTCTCTGCTCAGCAATGAACATTATGTGTCAAAATGACACTTCCCAGGCCTGTTTCTCACGTCCTTGTCTCTCCTGTCCTTGAACTACTGATTTACAATTATCTCTCCCTGCCATCCTCAGCAAAACACAGTCGAAATAAGGGAAGTGGACGAGACATGCAAAAAACAGGAAACACACACATTATATGAGTTAAAACATCTGCACCCCAGTATAAATCCAAATTTTTATAACAGATGCAGTGAACTTATTTGCAAACAGTTGCCTATTTACAAATCCAGCATATACGTAGCATTAATCTGAAGTTGTGTTTTTGCATGTTGTGGACGAAAACGAACGAAAACAGTAAAAATCTGAGCCAAAAAAAAAAAACAATAACTGAAAGTCGATAAAAGCTTTGTAAACCAAAGTTGGTTGACTTTCTTTACGTCACTACAAGTGATACCTTTCAAATAAAAGTAATCATGCTATCAATTAAGATAATAGCTGCTTTAAAATAATCAGAGAACATAAACATTATGAAACTATGAAAGTATTTTAACATGTGCGTATGAATAAATCATTTGTTTTCAACACTTCTAACAAAGTAAATAAATTTGACCCCCTGTGAGACACATGCCTCATGTCAGCATGTGTCTCATGTGCAATAAGATGTTTTCCACATCGCTGATGGTCCGGTCATAAGTGAAATTTAATAGACAAATGTAATAAACAGGCCACAGAGCGTGCGATTAAATATACAGACGTGTGCATTATTGCTCGAACACACACACACACACACACCGCATGTACGTAAGTCACAGGTACCTGCGTGCACACACACACACACCCACACACAAACACATGGGCAGGTGGTTTCACACCCACGAGGCTGCTGTGGATTCTCCATAATTAAAGGATCATTACTGGGAACACGAGCTCCATTCGTGTATGCTCACAGACTGCAACAAATGAGGTTCACCACAGGGATTAAGAGTGATGAATGGCAGCTACAACAACTGCACAGAGTGGGAGAATCTCCCACAAGATATACAGCGTTCATCAAAGATAAAGTTGGTATAGATATCATACACCGGCTGCCAATGATAAAAATATCTAAATGTTATTTTAGTGAGTCTAGGCAGCCTGCCGAAAGCAGATGGCGGGGAGAAAACTAACAAACACGAACAAAACAAAGCAAAAAAGGAAACCAGCCACAAACCAGTGTTTCCTGTACATTGTAAATATCTACCTGGAGTTTAGAGCTAGTGATACAATACTGATTGAGGACTGTTTGAATCCGTTAAATAACCACAGGATTAAAGTCACTAAATGTCGGATTGCCAGTTTATTTTCGAGATTAAGAGACATGATGCCTGAAAAAGTCACTGAGTCTGCTGAGTGGAAAACAACACTGTGGTTTCAGGGCTTTAAATAAACTGCACTCAGCTGCATGCAATGCCACCTAACAAGCAAGCACCAGACTTGAGGACTGAGGACTGAGGACATAGGAAACTTTTTTAAATTGTCAGATCAACCCCACTGCTCCCAAAGTCAGCTGGTATAGGCTCCAGCCCCATCGTGACCATGATGAGAATAAGCGGTTACAGATGGATGGATTTGTGAGATCAATGTATAATTACTATTTCACTAACGACTGAAACAAATGATCTCATATGACTTTCTAGCAAGTATCAGACTACTTAACACCATCTGCTCTTACCTATATTTCTTATTATTAAAATTTGTGGCTCAGGGAAGTGAAAGATGGGGTGCAAAGGGGTGGCAAAAAGAAGCACACGAGCATCCACAAACTGCAAAGTAATTCAGAAAGCATTACAATTACATGAAACCCAATTGTTGTATTTTCTATTTTCCTGAAACTATTCAGTGTGCTGGATGAAAATAAGGCTAGAACACTGACAAAACAAAGAAAAGCGGGTTCAAAGGAGCGGGTTCAAGGTGGAAATGAAACAATATTTTTCTTTTTAAGCAAACGGCTCATACAATAGCCACTTCTCAACCAAAAACTTCCACTAAAACATTCAGAACTATGGAACAAGAGGAAGTACTCTCACAAACTAAAAGCCACTTTTCCTGTTTGTGTTTTCACCTCATAAAGATTAGGTCAAATTAGACCTGTGACATGATGATATGTGTTTAGTTAGATGTGATAATTAATTAAAAGGCGTTTGAAAACTTAAGTGTTCAAGTACAAACTTTAATTTAAACAAACCAAATGCACAATAAGAACTCTAAATAAACTTAAATTCATAGGCTTCACAGTCAGATTGATAGAAGATCATAATAACTTGATGCAATGTCAAGTGCATCTTGTGTTTTTTTTGGAAAAGGAGCTTTTTCAGCAGTAGACAATGCCACATAACAAGAACCTACAACTGCCTCAAGTACTGGATCAAACATAGAAAATCTTGTTTTAAATCGTCCTTAATAATGAATGTATAAAAGAAACCTTGAGTATAAGCGAACATGTGACCTGTGCTCTGCAGAAGTGACAGTTTCATTCAAAAGAACAGATCTACTGCTGTGTGTGACAATTACAAGGTGGGAAGGACAAACAAGCAAGAGTGATAACACCTTGTCCTGTCCTCGAAGGACTACACATGCTGATTTCTTTTAAACCAGACCACATTGTGTATTTTCACGTGGCTACATGAAAAGTGTGACGTAAGATTAAATGTTCTAAACTTTGTGTTTCCAAGATTCGACCACACTGGCGTAATGGAAATCTTATTGTAGCGCTGTTTCTGTGTTTGTGCACAGCGCACCAGAGGAGGAAAAGGGACAGCGACATGGGGGGGCCAGCCGAGGACTTCCTTTGTCTGGAGATTGTAACTTGGTGCAGAGCGCATAAAGAAAAGGGAGGGAGAAAACGAGGGAGTTCGAGCTGCCAATCTGCACACAGCATGAGCAGGAACGGTAAAAAGAAAATCAACAATGAGTTTAAAAAGAGAGAGAAAAATTAAAAAGGCACAAATGGCACATTAGCCCCCCAAAATCCGGTGTCAGAGTGATAAATTGCTCAATGTGTTAATCCAAACTCTAATGTTTTTTCCTTCAAGCCTACAGCCCTGTCATCGTGTGAGCTATACAGTAAATTCCTCCATTTCCCAGGATTGTTCTCCGTCAGGGAAAAGCAAAAGCAAGTGTGTTTCTCAGGCTCCGAGTCGAAACAAGCCAAAGTGAAACTCTCCCTTGTCCGATATTTCTAAGAACCCGATGCATTACATCACTCAGTTTACTTCCTTTTATATTGTAGCTCCACAGTGAGCTATTATTGATGAAGTTTTACAGTCCCAGCACTGTGCTGAATATGATATGATGATGGGAGGACAATAAACGTATACTGAAACGTAACGATTAGCAACTGAAACTTTTATTGATTCGTGTCTGAAACAGAATAAGTAACATGTCCACCAAAAACAGCAATTGTGTCCATGTTTTTCTACTCTTCCTGTTCCCTTCAGGGTAATAACAGCACACTATCAAACCCAAACATGGCCAGATTTTCACCCTCACCCAGCTCCATCGTGTCCCTCGCCATGGGTTTGGAGCTCAAAGCTCACTGGTGATAAATAATTTAAATATTCAAATCAGTGCCAACCACTCATCTCCCTCCCTGTTCCTGCCCGCCACTGGGGGATGAAAAGAATGCATTAGCTGTGAGGGGTTGTTGGGAAATGGTTGAAAGTACTGATGTGTGTGTGTGAGTGTGTTTGTGTGCCTGTAAGGGATAAATGAATATATGGCTACATGTAAAGGTGTCTGCTCTTTGTGTTTGTGAAGTGTGCGCACATGTGTGAGAGTGCGTGACAGCACAGCCTGTGCTGATGGCTTCATTGAGACCTGTCGCTGCAGCGGTGCAGATAGAGTGGTCTCCCAGAGTGATTGCTCTTACAGAGGGGGGTCTTTTGTATTCAGCCACCGTATATGGGGCAGGCAGGCAGGCGGGCAGGCTGTGGGGCACTCTATTCACAATCCTCAAAGTACAGGACGGGTTTGGTCTTTTCAATTTTCTTCTTTTTTTTGGGGGAGGTAAAATTGGAGAGATTTCCATCAGGGACTGAAAAGAGACATTAGCAGGAAGGGGTGAGGATTTTCTTTTTTCTGTAATAGGTTAAGGTCTTCTTTCACCTGTCCACTGCTTTTTAGTGAAGAGAAAATTGGCTGTCTTTCAGTGTTTGGGTATGTGTCTTTTCAATATGCAAATGCGCCACCCCACCACCTCCCCAGCAGTGATCTCACCACCAGTAATTTGCTTTTTCATGCGCTGTGGCTGCCTACAGACGAACACTATGGGCCTCTTTTAGGGGAAGGCGAGGCGAACATACATTGAATGTGCAAAGGGTCCGACATTTTCTATAAGCTGATTTGGAGAATCGCCACTATTCATTATTACACTATCAGTCACAAAGGAGTAGGTGACCATGATTCAGTGTGGAAATCATTGCATTTTCCAAAAAATACATCTAAGGTGGAGCCCAATCTACCAACAGATATTTCAACAGTTTGTAGTGTTTACTGTGCAGCAAATTTTAAAAACAGTCGGCACACACTATTCTGTCAGGACACTCTTTTAATTCTGTATTTTCAGTTTCTATGTTCAGCACAAAGGACTAAAATGTGCAGGTTTCCATCTACGATTTTTACCCTGTCACCGACACATACTGTAATTCCCTCTCATAAAACAAATACATTTTAAGTTGCACCTTTTTTTTTTACGTTGTTTGCTAGCTTCCAGCATTCTTCTTCACTGCCTTTGTTGGCGGATTGCTGCAACCAACTGTCAACTAGAGGAACACCGTGGCAGAAGTGCTGCATGACAAAGAAACTGAGGAACTGCAATATACTGTACTGCTCTATAAGTACTACACCATGGAACCATTTTTAAAGAAAATCTGTAGTAAAAATCTATATTAAACCATTTACCTCTGCCATATCGTTCTGTCTCCAATCAAAACTATTTTTCCGACTTCTGTTGACCTTCATCTCCCACTGTCTGAAGATCTCTGTCAGCAACTCAACAGCCGCGTCTAGTTCTGTCTCGTCATCGCTCCAGTTTCTGTAATTTTGCCAACACCAGCCGTGCACCTTTCTGGATTTCCCTCACTAGCAGACCTCCACCTGCCTCCGCACCATTGCCTCTGGTTTTGTCAGTAAACTGTTTAGACTGTTCTTGGTCTCTAATCGTGTTCAACAAAATCATAATACCAGTAAAACATGATAGGGCAACCATAAATCCCTAGTGGATATATATTCTATTACGTATTATACTCTTGAGAGTGGTTGCTGAGGAGACATTGAGGGACCCAGAGTCAGAAATTGTGTCCTGTAAAAGTTCAGTTTACAGATTTAAGATGACAAGTTTACTACAATACATTTCTCCTCTGTGGTCTGACTAAACGAACCCACCTTTAGTTCAAATCTCAATAAAAGAACAGCAATATTAACTGCGTTGCAAAACACCGCACTTGAGTCTCTTTTAAATATTTGGGCTCTCATCCAGCCTGTCTGTCTGCAGCATGTGCACTGACCGCTCCACTCCAATAAACATCTGCAGTATAAACTGGCATCACTTAACATAATCACAACTGGCTGCATTACGACCTTTTGTAGCAGAGTGCATCTTCCTGCTTCCTGACGACTGTAATGAGACGGATTAGCCAATCATGATGAAAACAGCATGATGTTAATGGATCCTGGCTTGGGCATTATTTCATGGATATCGTCACCTCTTTGTGCCATTATGTCTTCCTGTCCTTTATCATAATTTCTAGTACTCATGAATATCATTTCATCCATCTTACTTCCCTAACTTGTCACCTTTTACTTTTGTCCTTTCTGAACTCGTCTACTCTGGTACAAAGCCCTTTCAGTGCTGAAATCTATTAAATTTCCATCTCCTTATGAGCAATCTGAGTGTTAATTAAGCGCACAGACAGTGAGCTGCGGCAGACAGGCCCGTTCACACAACGCTAATCTAGAGCTGGTGCACCGCTGAAGTAAACACGCCACTGATGCTGCTGGCTTTGTGCAAGAGTAACAGGAACGCCGCTGATTAAGACTCCACGAGTACAGGAGGGACGAAACAAAACCGTATCACAGCAGCACAGAGGAAAATGTGTTGAGGTGGAGTCACTGAAGAGCAGCGTGATTACAGAGCTGCCACCTTTTTATAAACATGTGAAAATATGCCTGGATCAAGACGTATTCACCCATTTTGTTGTTAAATAGTAAAGACAAATCAGTAAAAAAGTCACAGACTTAATCCTGAAGGCCGTTTACATTGACTGTTTGATTCCAGGAACCTTTTATTGGAGGCTTCTCTCCTCCACGTCTCCTGTCTAGCTTTACTGTCGCTGTCAGTAACTAATATATAAAACTAAGTTAATGTAACGCACTGCAATCTAGCACCGCTGCTTTGGTCTGCTGACCAAAGATTTCATCATTTCTCTCATAATTTTGCCCAGTCCACATCAAATATTCTTTCATTCCAGCCTCTCCAATGTGAGGATTTGCTCTTTTTCTGTGTCTTATATCATTGCAAATGGAATATATTAGATTTCTTGACTGCTGGTCGGTAGGGGTGTGTGATACTACAAAATTTGGTATTGATCCGATACCAAGTAAATACAGGGCCAGTACTGCCAATATCGATACTTTTTACTTAAAAAAGCAAAGTGGGGGAAGCATGAGGGAAGTGAGGGGAGTGGTGTTAAAGCACAACCACTATGCTGTAACGGGATATGTGTACTGAACGTAGAGAAGAGAAACCGAAACTTAGGTATCAATCTCATCACACAAGTATTGATGAATACCGATACCAACGTTGGTTATTGGTACTATCGATATTTTAGATAGATCTGCCCACCACTACTGGTCGGTGTTGGTGACGTCTAATGTGTTCTTGAACCAAAAAGTCTGCAAATTGATTGGTTGATGAAAATAACTGTTATGCAGCCTTACTGTCACAGAACTGCAAAAAAGATCATACAAATAAATACATGGTCGAGAATTAAGTCAGTTAAAGCCACCTACCGGTATATTCCCTCGGATTATCCCTGCTAATCCGTAAGAAAGTGTTAATTATGCTTCCAGTCACTCGTCCTGATTTAGTCACGAACAAATGTTTGATAATTTACTGACAATAAATCGAATTGAATTGATTTGGACATCCAAGTTTTTCTGAGCCCTCAAAGCAATTTGCATTAAAAGACGAGGACTCTCACCGCATCCACTACCAATTATTGATTTCATCTTCATTTAGATTCTGTCTCACGTGCCCTGGCAGTTGGATAAGGGGCAGTGCATTAAAGAGAGTGTGCATGTGTGGGTGGGTGTCAGGGTCCAGATCACCTCTGCGTTAATCCAATACTAACAGGATTAGAAAGTGATCATAAAGTGCATGGAGTTTCTGAGACATGCACAGAGGTCGGGGGTCAACGACTAATCTGATTAAAGGTTGAGTTTATGTGTTTGTGGGGTGCATTCGGCTCCATATCGCACATGTAGAATGACACCATATGTAATCTATATGAAAGCGTCCCTCATTCCATGTGGTGTTACAGTTGGCAGGAAAACACTGTCCGTGGCTTTGTTCCCAGGGAACGCCGCAGCTGTTTGAGGATTAAAAAAAAATCCCCTAAATATCACCTCAACGGTCACTCCAGCGGGGATTGTACTGCACCGCATGAGGCAAATGAACATGTGGAGATGATGATCTGGTCTCCGTTTTCGTTTTTTAATCCTAGAGGTACCTACCCATCCATCACAGCTCAAGGCTGAACGATCATGCGTAAAGCCATTCCACTCGCTGGCTGTGCCTGAGTGATTCATTCATTGGCTGATTATCAGCTGCTATAATCCTGTCAGTATGTGGCCAGAGCGCGGTGGCAGGCAAACGAGGAGATGGTGATGAAGATGAAAGAGTAAGACGCTGAGGGGGGAGGAAGACACTAGGTCTACGATTCTTTTACAGTAAAAATCAGACAATACATAAAGACCTTTATGCGATAATTCATTTTTTGTTTAGTTTGTATATCTGTAGGCTGACGGGTCAGGAAGTGAGCATTAAGGGTGTGTTCAAACATCATACGTCACCGACACCACTGGCAGAACAATACCCCTAGACTAGAAGTGGCACCACTACTTTCCCACACTCTGTCCCACGCCACACTGGCACGAATATGGAAGGAGAGGAAAAATGTATAAATGTCCAGATAGCATTCATAAAAGCTCTGTCATACTGCCAGTGGCCTACTTGTGAAAGATTTATGCTTTGCCTCGCAGAGACTCTTCCCTTTTCCCGGCGCGTAAGACAAAATTTGACATTAATTTGGCAGGTTTTTACGTCCAGCTCAGACGCAATTATTTGTTTCTTTCCATCATTTGTGAACAGTGATAAACGGCTGCTGGATGGTGTTCAGCATAAGTGGGCAGTGATGACGTGGAAAAAAGAAGGAAAAAATATGACTAGATTTTCATCTTTTTTTTTTATTAATATATTACTGAAAATAAACCTGAGACACAGAGGATGAAACTTACTTTGTATTCAAGGCACTAACCTACATTTTTTTCCCCTTCTCCTGCTCAGTTCACTGGATCTATCTTTTCATTGATTAAAAATAGCCCATCCTGCAGCTCCCAGCATTCTTCCCAAGGGTGCAGAATAACCATCAAAAAGTTTGGTGGAATGAAAAGGCCAGATAAATTACTTATTTTAACTCTTCATGCAGAGATTACACACATTACACACAGCAGTCTATTTTAGACTCACGCAGACTTGCTAATACAACAAACGTATCATATTTGTTGCTCACGGATCCATGCATTTAATATATGTTTATGCTGGTTGAGCAAATACGCATTAAATTAGCTTGACGTTCCCGCTGTGGTAAATATACAAAACTTGCACAAACATTTCAAAGAATGAGAACAATCTGACTCTGGCTGATAAAACCGCATCCTCATGAAGTGACCCCATCAATTCACATTGGCTGTAATCTAAAAGTAAACTACCAAAGTACACACATGTACATGTGTTCATGCTTGCATGTACACACTAACCCAAAGTGGCTATCTGCTATCTCACGCAAATATTTGTCTTTGTTTACATCCCTAGAACAGCCTGTGCTCCAGGGATGTAAACACTGTGTTAACACGACTAACATACCAACATACACCTACTAGCACACACATAACGCTCCAATTTTTCAACTTGATAGAAGACTGAGGAGAACTAAAAACATTTTTATGTTCCACTCATATCAATATTTGGCCTCTATATTCACAAATTTAATTTGCATGATCAAAAGACTTTCGGAATAGCTACTCCTCATCACAGAAGTCCAGCTGTTTCATCATCAAGCCGGCCCAACATTCAACTCACACCTGATTAAGATAAAGTCTCCTCAACATCCTTGGTCTGTCTGAGCAGCCAATCAGGAGAAACAGATTTCTTCCGGGGGCTCTCTGCTTCAAAGAAGCTGTAACAGTCTGAGTTAAGCGTCAGGAAGTTGGCTGTCTCTCTTTTGTCAGGCCAAGGACTTGCTTTCATGTCCCCTGTGAAGCCGGTTTCCTGATTAGCAGCAACAACTAACTCCAAATAGGCCAGGGTCGACTAATTGCACGTAACAGAGGGGCTGTACTGAAATAGACCATGACTTGCAAATATATACTGACTGATAAATAAATAATATCTATGCCATTTATATAATAAAATAATGTCTCACTACAAGCTGTTTTCAGGATATTAGTCTGAAAAGCATCAGCTGAGTTTGGCAGCTGAAATCAGTAAACAGAGAGCAGTTTTTTGAAATCGCTGTATTTTGAATTAGTAATGTCTCTCCTTGACATCTTTGAACTTCCAAATATCACGACTGCTTCAAACATTGTAGATCTAAATATTCATAATTCAACTTCTATGGATAATTGAAATTGAAAACAACACTGCCAGAATGGCTGCCATGTTTTTCCAGGAGCAAAAAGTTTGCACGGCCATTTGCATGTTGCATCTTGTCAGGCGCAGCTACTGTTGAACGGGCGGGCGATTAGCTTAGCTTAAAAAGGCTGGAAGCACGAGTAAACAGCTACGCTGGTTCACAAATAAGCCTTACAACAACTACTACTAACACTAATTAATTAACACACTATATCCTATTTGTTTAATCCGTACACAAACAGAAGTAAACAAACTCAACGTTGTGGATTAACTAGCTTTTTGCCAAGAAATACTCTCCCCCTGCTAATCTAAGCTAACCGGCCCCTCCTCGAGCTTCATACTTCCAGTCAGACATCCATCATTATTTTGTCTGATCACCTGAAATTAAAACTCAGATTAACACCTCACAAGTGTCAACTGTCATTAGAGCCTAACACAGATAAAATACACTACATTTCTAGTGGTTAAAAAATGATGAACCCAATCATTGAGAGTGTGACTGCTTCATCTATTTTTCAGCAGATTGATTGCCGGGCCTTTATCTCCATCGAAGTGATTGATTGATCACTTCCCATTAGCCGGTCGCACAAAATAGAGGTGAGCTGACAATGCCACCACTGCCACCTCAGCTAAAAAAAAAGGGATGCCAAGCCCACCGCGGTGTTCCCTGAGTGATGGTGTCAATAAAAGACCGTGATGAATCCTCTGCCTCACCAGGGGGAGAGGATATGGGAAATCAATGGCTAATAAAACTAATGCTTTACTCTCCCCCAGGGTATAAATATATAGCGGAGGCAGTGAAAGGAAAGACTGGGTTGGGATTTAAGGGGGTCAAAACTCATGACACAAAAAGCTGTTTTATACAGAATGATGAACATGATAACTTATCTTTACAAGAAGCTGTTTGTCCAGCAGGTTGTTTAGCAAGCTTCAAGCACATCTGCCACATCCTGTTAGAAAAAAGCTAAATATGTGAATGTAATGAAATTGAAAAACACTTAAGACTGAGGTTTGGGGGGTGTACAGTTCAGTTCAATGGCAAATTACAATTTCACAGCTCCATGAACACCCCAAAGACCACCAGGAAGTTTCTTTCTTATATACAATTTTGTTTCTCCCTTATACATTAAGATATGAGCTCTTGATGTGAAATTCATGGGTATCTTAAAACATCTCACCCAATAAATATGCTATACGCCTCCAGTATGGTACTGTGCCCAACAGCAATCACAGTGAGAAACACATTTAAACGAGCCAATGACCAGGAGCACTGCACGCTGAGAGTTTTATAGGGTTTCCAAAATCCTTGGCTTTCCCACACATCCAGCTCTTATCAGTGAAATAGTGGCCAACTTTAACACCCTCCATCCAACCAGAAAACCGCCTCCAGCATGTTACTAGAAAACAAATGAGCAGCCAATCAGCCTGTCCAAATTCTGTATCCAGTACGGTCTCGACAGTTGATTACAGTGTCTGACTGTGGACGGGTAATTAGGGTGGCCTCCCTGAGTCGCCTGCATCCACAGTGATAAATGTGATGCTTGATTTAAAAACGGACGGTATGCCGCTCTCTGAGTTAGCCAAACAATACATAAATCACGGCTGTGTGCAGGCTGGGGATATGATTTAAAATGCCAGACAGATGTTGCTGTATCCCAGCTCGCCGCTGCAGATACGTTATTGTTTCCCCAGGAATGTATGTAGAATGATGCTATTTTATGGGGGGTTTTAATTTGCTGCTCGCATTATCATACAAAATGAGAAACAGGGTTTTTATTTTTCCATTCCAACTATCATTTAAAAATTAAACAGGCCTATTTAATCTGTAATTATCTATCTGAATTCAAAACTCTGAGTAAACTGCAACAGGCTGTGTCTTGGAATACAGTGGGGGATGTTACAAAAATACGCTGTCTGTCTGACCCAGCAGTGCCTTTTTAGAAAACTAGGTTAGTGTTCTCTACGCTAATGGAAAATGTCACATGTCACAATAATCTGAGGAATAAAGTATTTTTTGTATTTAACACAATAAATGGGAAAATATGTCGATAAAGGTATGGTTGTTTGTTGATTTTGTTAACTGCCCTTCAGTAACATCAGCTTAGCACAGCACATAATGGGTAGTAGATGCTGGAATCTTTGATGGCACTATATAGTTCATGGCTATATCAAAATCACACTACTTTATCATTATTTTGCATCATCACTGACAGGTTTAGAGTTGCACACCTGTAATTTATATAATCTGTAAAAACCAGGGCATTGCAGTGTGGGATTATTAGGTAAATGTAGTCTACATGTCATGGACACAATTTTTTTTCATTCCACCATGTATATGGGCACTAGCAGACACTAAAATAATAAAATATCTGTACTATATCATACATGGCTTGTGTTATGACTAAAGAGCAAATATATTCATGTCCAAAAACACATTCTGCTAAGGTTACTATGGTTATTATTGCAATTCCGGCATGACTATTTCACTATCACCAGCACGTGATCATGCTTTTTTTTTTTTTTTTTTTTTTACCACCAGGTACCTTTTCCCTTTTCCCAACCTCTTTAATTCATTGTACCTTCTACTTCTACAATCAATTCGACTGGCCTAGTTCCAGAAAACCTGCGGGTGTTGGCACAGTGACCTATAAAAACGTGCACCTCCAGCTACCTAAACCCATCATTGTGGGAGCTCCCCTTTGCACGCTTGAATCCAAATTGGGGACTTGAGCACCGAGGACAAATGTGTTGCCTGGCATTGATTTTTCTCTACGGGGAATAGATGCATGTTGATGGGTCACGGCCCTGAAAGGACTGCCAATGTTCTCATCTCACTTTTACCCTTAGCTGCTGTATAATTTGCATGCACACATGCAGAGCACCAGGTGTGGACACACTGCATCAACAATACCCACCAATACTCTCGTCAGAGTGCTGCAGGCCTACTATATTCGCTGGAATCAACAGCAACAAGACAGACCTTGGCAACGTCTAGTTGGATCTACTGTCCCCTGCCAGAGAAAAAAGGTCCCTTTCTCTAGCCTGTACCAAAAATCTGTATATCAGATGTATCAGTGTATTATCCCTGTAGGCCACTGGAACTCAAAGTACTGACCTGTTGTGTTCCCCTGACACTTGCCCTGCTATAAAGTAACACACACTAAAAGAGCAAACTTTTACTGAAGGCTGATCAAATGTGGATGCAAGGAGTCGGTAGTTTGTGTTACAGATCTGTTCCACGGACATCAAACTTCTATTCAAACTTCAGACCTTTGAGAAACCGGATCATTTTTGATCTGCTGCGGAGATTATAATGAGGACAACTTTAATTGCTGATGACAAATCACGGAGCCAGTGGAGGATCTGAGTGTTGCAGCGATGCCAAGAGAGCAGCTGGAGAAACAAAGCAGCATTCTGTTTCTGCTCAAAAGCCTTCTGTCCCTGATTAAACAAAAAAAAAAAAAACACTTTAATGCTCCATCAGAATTGGTTTGTAATCTGATCACAAACTTTTAAAAATGCATATATTTTTGAGAATATATAGGATTTGCACCTTATGTTCTATGTAAAGAACGGCTGAGAGTTGTACAAAAAACCAAACACCCTGCAGTGTCACACTTGCTTTCACTGGTCAGATTCACATGCAGCATTTGTAATGGCCAAGTATGCTGCACTAACCGACCGTACAGCACTGTATCCAATCCGGAATAGGCCTTCCTTTCTTCTGCCGTGACCAGTTGTCACATTCCAGCATTAGCCAGAGAGAAACGGCAGCTATAGAGGGGTACCACGGGGGCCAACCCAAACCAAATCTGTCTTCTTTTCAAGGATCTGTGGTAATTATCTAAGATCTTTTCAAATTCTGATCAGTGATCTGTTGAACACGGCTGGTACAACGAAACCATTTGCCTGAACTCGACTCTCACATTAGAACCAATGAAGTCATCGTTGAAGTGCAAACCCCATCCATTTGACCCTTAACTTAGGACAAAGCAAAACTTGGCTAAAGTGCTTCAAAGGTGCTACCACATTCTCATCCGGCTCTGAAACACCTCAGCAATACAAATCCTATCAATGGACCAGCGGCAAATAATTAAAGCATTTTGAATTACGAGACCAACAGAATTCAGTGCAATACTAAAACATGTCAGATGCTTTTCCCCTGCAGGAGGTTTAATATAATCCAAGTTTGTCAAACTATCAGCAGGGGCTTCAAAATATATGGCCCTGTTTAAAATGCTGCAGGAAATTCCATTATTAAACCATAAAACGCATCATATAACATCATAAAAGTGCTATATTCCCTCCTGAGATGGACTGGAGGGACAAGCAGACATGATGTCATGCTACAACATCATGACATTTGTATGGAGGACCGGGTTACAAGTGATTGTAGCCAAGTTGTCCTTTTTGTTATTCAATATATACACATATAAATCACAGCGATACAAAGCACTGATGGAAAGAAACTGAACACTGAACACTGAACACCCCATCATTCATTTCATCAATTAAAAAAGGACTGACATGAGGCCACGCTTAAGGCCAGTTAGCTTAGCTTAGCATAGACTGGAAACAGGTGGAAAGAGCTAGTCTGGTTATGTCTGAAGGTAACAAAAACTGCATATAAACATATTGTACCATTTTGTTACCTTTAGACAGAACCAGGCTAGCTGTTTCCCCCATTTCCAGTTTTTATGCTAAGCTAACTTACCTGGCAACTGGTGGTTGGTTTGTATTTACTCTACAGATATGAGAGTGGTATCGGTCTTCTCATCTAACTCTCCACAAGAAAGCAATTAAGCTTTTAACGTCAAACCTTTCCTGCACAGATTTGACGTTCACTACTTGGACAAACATCTTTCCTGTCATCAGGGATGTCACGTGGTTTGTTTCCTGTCCTGATAACAATATCAGTGAGTAGATGCTGCTGGACATAGGCAAGAAACACAGTGAGGCCACTGTGTGCAGATTGAATTGTCGTCGTCAGCCACCTCTGTAATGCATTGACTGGATGTGGTATCACGGTAATGAGCAAGCCCTGGGGATAGATGTCTGGGTGGATTCTTTGATGAAATGCACAGTGTGGTGGATGAGCTGGCAGTGGTGACCTCAAATCTGTCTGCTCTCCATGTCCACAGAGCAGAGAGATACGAATCTACAACAGGACAGACGCCTTTGGAAGCGCAAATTCACATGAAAAAGAATGATTGATCGCCTTGGATACTGAATTTCCTTTAGGCATGGGGGCAACCAATCAAAGTATTGACTTTGAGGCATGTTTCTTATCAAAATGAATGTGCAGATGCATCTCAGAGCTCATATAAACTATCAAAAGCAAAACATGCATAATTCAGTGACCTTCAGTGCAATCCACCAGATTAAAAAATGAGAATCATGAACTGAAGGGGTGAACTTTGAAGGAGATGTTGTAGATTTCCTCAAAACGCATCAAAAATAAATTACAGTGTTGTCGTAGCTCATCATGAAAGCACAATAACTATACAGCCTTTCCCATAGCCATTGATCCATGAATATCAAAATGATGGTGAGAAACAAATTACATTCTGCAGAAAGATAAATACGGTGGCTGGTTTATCTCAGGCTGACTGAGGCTGGAAAACAGCCATTATCAAATGCAGATTTTTCCATTTATCAAGGCTGACTTCCACTGTGGCTTGCTTGCAGTCTGAGCTGCCATGTTTACTTAAACAGCGATTCACCTTATCTCCAGGAAGCTCCAGTACCTGAAAAACCAGATACTGATCCCATCACGAGACTAATTCTGCAGAACTGAGGAGTTCAGTTCCCCCTACGTGAGATGGCTGAGCAGACTATTGAGCAATGCTTAAATGGGCAGTCCATCAAATTTGCGAAATTGTCTTAAATGTTTCCTGACCTTGCATAGAAAATTAAGGAGTATAGTTAACTTGAAGGATGAAGTCCTTTATGGTTCTAAACACAGAATAATTACCTCCTAACCGAGCCAACCGTGAGTGAATTGGTATTTCGATTGGACAGGAAACCACAAAACCAAAAAACTGTGGCTATATGGTGAAGCAGGAAATGGCATTATCAATTCCAACTCTGAACATTTTAGCATCAAGCCATGCAGATTCTCTCTTTCTGCACATTTCTTTCAACCACAGTCGCCAATTCCTTCAATTTCTAACTATCTATAATATCATCTCCTTTCATTCCTCTAAATAGCCTTCCATTGTGTCACAATGAGTGAACCTCTAAACAACGCAGCTGTACCAAGACCTCACACTTCCTCTATCTGTATTATCTAGTGTGGTTCTCCGCTTTTAGGCGCTTATCAGGAGGAAACAGGAAAAGGAGAAAGGCTATCTCGCCTGCAGAGTAAATCATGTGGATGGGACTGAAATATGAACATACTATATTCCTTCTAAAGCCAGCGAGTGTGAACAGAATTTGGACGACAAAGGATTTATTTTATACAGGGAGTTGAAACTTTATACATGTTTTATACATGTACAAATAAAGACAGGGTCATAAATTCAGAGATATATTACCGCATCTAAAATCCCTCCCAGTACTTTCACAATGACCTCCTACTATTTCTTTAGAAAAGTCTTTGATGTCATGCTACAAAGACAAACAAATACCAACTGTAGCACACACGTACACACAGCCACAAAGCTTCAACTATAATCATTTCAATCCTCCTACATCTCAATACCAAACACTATAACTGTGCCCTTGAGGAAAGGTAGCAAGGCTGTCAACTGATCTCTCCCGAACATTAAATCTTTCAAGGCCTCACACCATCTCTCTCAATCTCCCCCACTCGGGTTTTTATGAGGTGAGAAGCACAAACCGATTTTTCCCCACGCACCGGTACAGTTGACCCTGCCGTGACCCAGAAAGCCTTATGCATATTAGTGCGTTCTACAAGAGTTAGCCGGAGTAGCCATGCGTGAAGATTGCAGAGTGTATGCAGTGCTCAGCTAGGGTTCACTGCCAATGAATCTCTATTGGTTTTGTGCGGCACAGAGGCACTTACATTATAATTAAAGCACAGCGCAGTGTCACTGTCCCATGCTGAGATGAATGGGAGTTTCATCACAGGTTTGCATGGCACAATGATTTTTACCTCATCACATTATCTGTATTTTGTTTTGCATTACAAAAGCATGTATTTCTATCTGCAGGGGCAATTTCTCCAAGCTCAGCTAAATGCATGAGGCGTAGGGGGGCAATGTTATAGCTTCGGGTGATGATAACAGCAGGGAACTTCTAATGTTAGCGCAGCTCATCTCAACCAGCCGTTAGGTGAACGCTTTATGTGTATACCCACATTAAAAGGATCCAAATGGCTGCAGCTTGCATGGAAGTCTTTATTATTTTGAATGTAACATTTAGCTGAATTAAAGGAACACTTATTGATATTTTACACTTATTTATTTTATGCTTTTTTTTTTTACTGAGAGTTAGATGCAGTTAGCGTAGTCAGTTAGCTTATAGCTTAGCATAAAGTTTAGAAAACAGGGGAAAAAACAGCTAACTTGGCTCTGGCTAAACGTAACAAAATCCACCTGCATACACCTCTAAAGCTAAAAATTAATCTCTAAAAAAAATTACTATTAACAATAACATGTTTTGTTCTTGTTGTTAGTGTTTATATACCATAAGAAATTATAGTAAACACAACAAGTTGCAGTTTTAGCTTTAGCTTAGCATAAAGAGTGGTAGCAGCAAGAAACAGCTAGGCTAACTCCGTCCAAACTTTAAAAACAGAACCTCTAAAGCTTACTAATTAACATGGATTAACATAAAGTCAGGTCACCATGTGTATGACAGTGATATCCATCTTCTCATCTACCTCTCAGCAAAAATGCAAATAAGTTCAACTTATGCAAGCAAATCAGTATAACATGTTAGATGCTGTTTGTACCACCTCAAACCCGTTCAGCTTACATCTACCAACACCTTCCACTAACTTGCACAGCTCAATAATCATACCAACTACAAGCTCTGTCAGTCTCTATCATACTACTGGGATGAGAGGAGGGGGTCATTTATAGGAAGACAACCCATCTTCTCAAACTGTCCAAAGGGTACAAAAAATATCTCACACCTCCTGAAAACAATTTTTACCCACCCAATAAAATAAAAAGTAGCCCGAATGTGCAGAAAACCTTCATCTGGCAACACTGACTGTATCTTTCTGATTGTTGACAGCATCAACTACTGACAGCTGCCAGTGCACATGAAAAACACAAACACGCTCCACATGCACAAACGGACCCCTTCAGATTCTGAGGAACCTGCTGATGAAAGTCAGAACTCTCTTTAGAGTGTTTTTCACAGTCAGAACTGACACAAGCTGTAGTGAAATGTGAGCGCCTTGTCAAGTGCAGCAAAAAAACACGTTTGAATTTCTGTTCTGACAGCTGTTCTGGGCTCCAGACGAAAAGAAAAAAAACCCTGCAAAGTCACTGAAAGATGATATTGAATGGCTATTGATTACAAAAGGTAGAAAGGGTAACTGCTTGCGATTTGTGTGATCCACAGTTTGGGTTTGGTTTTGTATTACGCCCCAACTGCTAAAGTTGTTTTAGAAGTCCACCTCGTGGTTTAAAGGGAGAAAGTGGATGCAGCTTCTAAGTGTAATCTAACGCCACAAAAAAGAGCTTTGCTTACAAAGTGAGTTTAGTGTGCTGAGGGAGAAATTCAACCCCATGCTGCTGAACACAGTTGTGAAAGGTTCGAACATGTATGCGGTTAGCCAGATAAGAAACTTTGATATGTTTTCACCCCTTTATCTCTGATTGGAGATTGTCATCCTCCCAGATCTAGCATGGGTGTTACATTACAAATGTACAGATTTGGCATGTGTATCCTGCAGGGTGCTGGCGAATTTTAAGCACAGTTGTCCGTGGATACCAGTGTTTTGGGATCCACATATGGTGTGTATACAGGGAGGGTCGTGGGACTGAGGTTTGGCGGTCATGTCTTGGCAGACGGGTGGGTCGACTGCAGCCTGCGAAGCACAAGGGCCAGCCAAGGGTTAGTGGCAGCCTCAACCAACGTCGTGCTTCACTGAGACCCAATGGGACAAGGAGGGACAATCTGAAAATAAACAAACCCAACTCTTCTCCATATCTCATATGTAGTGGTTCCAGTGGCAAGGGTGGTGTAAAGTTATTAAATTAGTTAAGACTGTCACATAGGAAAGCTGAAACAAATTTGGGATACCTATTGGGTATGATATTTGTTTTAGGACATCCTTGGTCTTTTGTGTATGTTGTCTGTCATACAACAAGCTGACAATCACCATATCATGTTTGTTTTTAATTAATAACAACGATTACTTTCAATATCAATTAATCTGGTTATTTTTCTGTACAGCTATGTGTGGAATAATTTAGTCGAAAAAGTGTCCGAAAATAGTGACCTCAAACTCCAAAGCAATGTCTTCAATTATACATGCCTTCCAGATTTTGTTTTTCTAGGTTTATATCTATGTATGTATGACTGGATTAATTAAATCAAATGTAAATAACAATTAAGAACACACAAAATCAGGTTTATATACGCGTTGTTGTAGAGTAACGTTGGGCAGCAGCTCCTCCCAACTCTGACTCTTACGATCTGTCAGATGATCTGATGAGCAGTCAAGCAGCAGTTTGACTCATCTGACACTGAAACGTGTCAGATGAGTTCAGAAAATAACATGACTAACTTTGAAACACTCTGAGCGAGATGTATGAATTTCTATCTCTCTGCTAGGGGTGCAGGGGTATGCTCAGGGTGACCTCAACGTGTCATCGAGCCACCCTTTAAGGACCACGCAAAAAATCCTGGACTGAAAACTGGTGAAAAACTGTTTTAATCTCTAACTCCACATTAATATATCGTTCAAAGTCTTTTCACGTTTTCAGCAATTATTTTCCAACATATTTAATGTATTTTGAAAGAAATCTCAGAATTGCCTTTACATGCACTTTAAAATTACTGTACTGCTACAAAAGAAGAGGCCTCAGATCAGATGATATCCCCCGACTCCATCCTCTGCATCAGTGAAGATGTCAAACAGAGACCTCAAGTCTTCAGCACGTTCTGAAGTCAGAAGTCCAAGTTGGCAGTCCTTAGAACTACACACGGAGGAGAATTTGTTTATTATGACAATAATTTCCATAAAACGTTTCTTAATAAACAAAAATCTGCCTTGTGCACGCCTCAGTACCCTTTCATTATGAGGAACAAACCATGTAAGTTCTTCTGTTTGCCAGAAGACTGTTTTTCCTGCCCCTTTTAAGGACTGTAAAAGCTGGAGCACGAAGATAGGCTTTAACATTTCATCCTCTGTCTTCAGCACGTCGACCGCTATGTCTCCCCTTAAACGTCAAACTGGACGCCATTATAAACCCGAAGAGAAATTCTAAGTCACCCCATTCAACATACTGGGTTCAAGCCTTCATTTGTGGCTTTAAAGCAGTTTCAAAGCCACAACATCTGCAGAGTTGACCACTAAGTGCTTTCGTGAATAAAATCTGCTAGTAATCAAAATGAGACTCTTTGCTCCCGCCTTACTATTGTTTAACTGATATTCCCAGTCCTCCACCACCACTTGCAAAAACAAGACATCAATAGCAAAACTCTTTTTATGGGCAATAAGTAAAAAAATATGTTAACGCTTAAATACATTGGGGTAGAGTGTAAGATGCCGACATTATTTCACCACGAAACCAAACTTTTAATGAGATTTGCCTGTTTCACCTCGAAAACACACAATCCTTTATGTACGTAAATCTAGTTAAAAGCCTCCTGCCTCAAAACCATCTCAAATAACGATTCATAAACACTTTTTTCATCAGTTTTACTCACCACATTGTTCACTTTAATTCTCTACGTGTCTTCAGGCGGTGTTCATTTCTAAAATGCTTGACAGTGAATATTTCTCCTGACAGACACACCGTTTTCACCTTGGCTATATTACTTACAACTCAAAGAGATTTCGCTCACTCATTTCATTAGCCTACATCTTCCTTCAATATTTATCTGCTCCAAGCACATACTGCAACTTAAACAGCCTCAACGCAACTAGGGCAAATTTTTTAGATAATTATTCCACTAGAGGAACAGATATTCCTGGCAACATTTCCGACAGTGGGCTGAAACTGATCACAATGAGCCTTGGGAGCGCCAAACCATAAGAGATAATTACGAGCAGTTATCAAAAACAGAGATGATTCAGAGTTGACATGGTTCCTTTTCATGGAACACAATCAGTCGATGAAATGTTTACTGTTTCTTAAGCCAACTAATTTAACTTTACAACCCTTTTACGACCCATTAGGTTTAAAGGTCCAGTGTGTAAGATTTAGAGGGCTCTATTTATAGATTATGACAGAAATAGAAATTGAATATATGCTGAACTATGTTTTCATTAGTGTATAATCACCTAAAAACAGTAAGTGTTTTTAGTACCTTTAGAATGACCCTTTTATATCTACAGATGTTGTGTGAGTCCCCCATGTTGAACCGCCATGTTTCTACAGTAGACCAGAATGGAAAGCTGAACACTGGTGGCTTTATATAGTTTTTGCAGCCACCATTTTTTTTTTACCCACAATGCTAGACGCCATGCAATCCTGCACTGTAGGACCTTTAAAGTAGGGATTTTGAGAAATATGAAAGTGTATCTTTTTTTGTTTGCTGAAGTTTGGACCCCATGGCTAGCTGTTGATGATCACTAAATATTTACACTGCTGGCTGCTTGTTAAACCATTATCAACATTTCTATTTCTACATGTTAAGCCTGATTTAATTGGGTGTTGTTGTTGGGTTTTTTGGCCACTTGGCTGCAAACCTTTCATTGCTATATTATCACCTCATAAAGTTGATATGGCAAACATTTTGGCAAACTTTGCCTGTTAACAAATCAAGTCGATGTCAATATTAGATAGCCACCCAGTTAAGTCCAATATTCCCTTTCCATTTATTTCTAGCATCGTCTTCACTGAATCCTGGAAGAAATATCTGGCTCTTTAGCTGATTAATGCTAGACGCTAACTTCTACTTAAGAGAGGTAAGACTGAACAAAAACATAAAGTGGTGGGACATAAAAAACCAAGGCAGCGTGCTGAAAGATGTTACACAGAGCTGAGGGGAACTACATAGTCAGGTAAAATACAATGGAACATAAAACTTTTGAGTACAGCAGCTTAAGATACAGAAGATGCGACATGGGGGTATTGGGACATTGGAGTTATTGAAAGGCACCTTATGATGGCGCTTTAACGGAGTAATGGAAGTACTGTAACTACTTTGTTTTGGAGTAAATAGCAAGTGATGTAACTACATTTTTAATTGGTAATAAGTAATAACAGATTGATTAGATGGCCCATGTAACCCACCCAACATCGGTCACTGGACAATAAATCTAAGTTAGTAGCCAGTAGCAAAGAAACAACCAGAAACACTGCAAAGAAAACTGGCCTCCTGCACGAAACCGATTAAATTTACGGCTTCTCTTATCTCAGTTGATACAAGCACATGAACATTCCTGACACAACAATGCTTCTTATTAACATTATCGAGATTCATACATGGGGCATCTGGCAGTTACATGAAGGAAAAAAAAAACAGGAAGCAAAAAAAAAGTTCTTTCCATGTTCTGGTTTCATGCTCTTTGGAGGGTTTTAACAGAGATATTGTTCGAACTTATATGTGGTCCAGGGGGTTAAACAATATGTGCAGCATTAACATACATAAAGGCATTTTATTCACGTTTCAAGTCAAAGTATGATGGTTTGAACTGTGATGAAAGGGCACTTCTTAAAGACAATCCCATATTGATGCATTTAACAGTCAACCTCAGAAACCAAGCTAGAAAAGTAACAGATGTTGCAACTAACAGACTCTGTGATCTTCTTTCTTCTCTAGAGTCACTACTCTTCTTTTGTCACCTCTGTGTTCTTTGTGTGGCATATTTAATCGATTACACCCTCATCCGGGACCAACATTTTCAGTTTGAACAGTGATGATATTTCCAATGGAGAATGAAACTGAAATTCAAAAAAAAGGAATGCGCCAGTCAGTGAAATTCAAACCTCACCAACTCCACCAAACCCACCCCCTCACACAGAGATTAAATTGTTTTGCTCTTCTGAAACAAAGAGGGAAGATGTTTTCACTTCAATTCCCAGAGGGACCATAATGCATTTCTGAGTTGTGCAGGGGGACTGTGACGTGATTGAGGTCACAGATGTTTCGGGATACATGACTCTGAATGAGGATGCATTTCATTTCACAATGACGCCTCCCTTATCGCTTGTCCTTGCTTCACTCTTGGTGTCTACTGAATAATGCCCTAGTCTTTCTAGTAAAGGCATCCATTACTGGGTCCATTTATCAAAAGGTGCTGTTAAAAACTAATATTACCTAAATGTCAGCATCAAACAGAGCCTCATTTGTTAACCTGTCAGAAGCCTTAATAATGGGTATTCAAAGGAGTGATCAAAAGTGATGGTAAATATATTTTCCGATCTATAACCAAAATCTCAAGCAATCAATCTAACAGCCTGTAGAAAGATGAACTTATCAGCAGTGTGAATACATTTGGGTAAACCTGAGAAAACTGTAAACCGTCTTGATCCCCTCCATACTCCCCCGAATGTCTCAAGTCCTCTCTCAGCTCCTGTAAAACTTAGTCATTTAACACGCAGAGGCATTTCATTGGGATTACCATTGGCCAAGAGAGCGTTTGGCTGGGGCCTGAGCAGTGCCCAGGAAAAACACTTGACATGATTGAAAAAGCAGAGACCAGCCAGAACATCCACAGAGCTTAGAGTGCCTCATCACAGAAGAATTATCTGCCTCGCCATCTCGTCTTCCACATTTAAAACCGCATGTGACATGCAATGAGAATTTGATTAAAGGTGGAAAGGTCAGATAAGATCGTCTCAGCTCACAAGAAGGCAGCTTAAAAAGACAAATGAGGAAAAGCAAATTTGTCTGCACAAACTCCAGACCCGAATGAACAGTGTGGCGCTCCTCCACATCAATCTTTCTCTTGCCTTAACCTTTTGCTCATAATTCTCTTCTCATCCCTGAGGGAAGAGACAGGGAACGCACAACTTTTGACCCCAAGAGACGACGCCGTTTGATGAATGACCATGGAAGGTCAGACCTCTGATTGGTATTCAACCTCCTCCATCTGAGGGCGCTGAACCAAAACGCCAGCGTGTGTCCCCCAGAGTGCAAATTACCATGCTGACTTTGATAGATACACAGCGTTGGTGGATACTGAACTTTCACTGAGGGGATGGAGTGCGAGCGTAGGCTGAAGCGGGCACTGTAGCGCTGTGGGTAATATGTTACCGAAGGGCTTTTCTGACAACCTCGCGGTGTCACGGTCACTTGTACAGACAAGGCTGACGGATGAATAGCCGCTGGGCACTTTTACAAAGATACTTGGTGAGGTGTGATAGAACTGGAGTTAATTTCTACCACTGCTCTGTCTCTCCAATACCCACCTCCACACACACACATACTCTGTCTTACTCTAACATAACATATTGATGGTGCTGAAAAGTAAAATGGGAGGATCTTTGACCTTTAAGGGGTGTCTGGAGATGCATAGCAGACAGCACCCACTGACTGAGCTGTGCAATAAGGGAGGCGTCCTGTTCACTGTCTGTTCATTCTTTTTATCCCCATAGAAATCAACCACATACCTTGCATATCAGTAGTTTTCACCCTGTGATTTAATACTTGATAATATCAGATTTGACAGAACTGTTGCATGAGCCAAATTCCCTTCTGAACATATACAGTATTTTAGAGTGAATGAGGAACTACCTGTCCGGTTTCTTTCTTTTTTTTTTAAGGGGACCAGCTGTGGTGCAACTACCAAACATTCACACGAATGATGATCATTCTTCTTACAAGCACAGATGCATGGCAGGCACGCTCACCTAAAAAAAAAAGCTTCTTTTTTTTCTTGTGTGTATGTGAAACACAACAGGCCTACGAGAGAGAGGTGAAAGTAATTTAATTTGATTTAAGAAACTTTATTATTATTAATCATGTTGAATGTGAAATTACTAAGATAAGACATATCTAAGATATATCTAACAAGAAAAGGGACAAAAATCTGAGAATAAGTCATTTGGCTGAACTGATTAGTCAATGGACAGAAAATGTATTGGTTACTTCTGTAATGATTGGCAATAAAGAAAAAATGCCAAATTTTCACAAATGTCAATATTTAGGATAAACATTTTTTAGTTTTCTGATATTTTATAGATTAAATGAAGAAATGATTAATGGAATAAATAATCTGCAGATTAACTGATGATGACTGCATGGTCTATTTTTGTCTTTTATCATCTCCTGACCCCTCCGGATCTGATCTGTAGATATTCCTAACAAATTTCTGTTAGTAAAAGTCTCCTATGATGATCACATCATCATGTGTTGTCCACCTTTTCCTTTAACTCTACAGTGCATCAGTGTCCATCAGGGCTCAGCACAGGTTTTCTCAGATTGCACCCTGCAGGCAGCATGATAGTGTTCACATGTTTGTTCAGCTGTTTGCAAAATGAAACTACCTGATTTGAATTAGCTTTAATTCCCCTGAGTGCAGGGCATTGTTCAACACAAAGAACATCTGAACCACTTCATGTGCAGGTGATGGGACCGATGCTCTCAGTTCACAACGTGTTGAACTTCACCTCTGTGGACATGGAGCATGTGGTTGGCGCTTTATTTGTCAAAAGCATAAGGTTTATTTTAAAATTTAAATTCCCTAAATGGATATTACACGCATATAAGGGGGAATATGAATTCAATAAGCAGCAAAAAACTGTCAAAGTTACAGAAATACACCACTGCAGGCTTATTTTGGTCATATTACTACAATTTCACCGTTCATATTTCAGTACCCAACACTCCCCTGCTGCTGGAAAATAAGCAGTGATTTATTAGAGGCTATACGGGTAAAGGCACACGCAAATAAGCGGGCAGGCGCAACGACCCGTCCCCCCTCCGTTTCCGTGCGGAGGTAACAAGAGGAGATGACAAGTGGAGCAGCGGATGGTGATGGTGCTGGCAGCGGCGCTGCTGCGCTCTGTGGGCGAGAAAAACCTACCTGTCATCGTAGCAGAAATCTGCGTCCAGCGTGTTCAGATAGAGACCCACAGCCACGGCGGTGCACACCAGCTCCGTGATCATCTCTCAAAACCAAAGTGGGAGAGGAGCCGGGATAGAAATGACTGGAATCAGGTCTCTGTGTTTATTGTGCTCTCAATTCAGCCGCTCGGCAGCACAGCTCTCCAGACAACGCAGGGCATTTCCCATGACATGCAAAGTGTGTCAAAGTTTGCCATATTCCCCTCTAACCCGTTGTGTTGAGAGACGGGTCGGGGTTGTTGGGGAGGTGAAGCTATCGCCGGGTCCTGCTCGAAGCTGTGCGCATTTCTGTGCTGCGGTGTTCTCAGTCAGTGTGCGCATCTCTCCGCCTTGGCACTGGAGAGAGCAGAGCGGGCAGACGCATGTGGTTTTCACGGAGGCTGAGCATGCGCACTGGGCTCTGCACTGAAGAGAGAGAGAAAAAAAAAGGTGGAGAGTGTTCGGAATAAGTAATTGTGTTTTATGCATTACTGATAGACTGGGGGATGAATGTTTGATTTAACAGCTACACACTGACTCACATCAAAGAGAAAATAATGTAGTTTATCTTCTTAAAGTAAACAATATTAACTATTGTGTACTTTACCATGAAATAACAGATGTTAAATCATTTTTATATTGCATTTACTTGTAATCAGGTGTAACCAGGCTCCTAACCCTTTGCTGTAATTTACAGAGTTTGCTGATGGACAGTAAAGTATACTGCTGTGAACTATAGCTGCTGTTAGCTCAGTTTGTTAGCCGGGCTGCCCAGACTGTGAGCTCAGCAGAGCACCGGGGGAGTGCTAGCGTTTGTACCACAGGTGTTTTGGACCACAAAGAAGAGGAGGTTTTAGGCCAGGGCCACGGGGGAATGCTAACAGGGAGCAGAGCCAGTGTCATGCCAGAACCGGAGCTGGGCGAGCGGGCAATGTAACCAGGCTGAGCAGCCGTTATGGACGTCATGACGGAGGTGAAAAGACCTAGGAAGATGTTGACGAGGAAGCTGAGAAGAGAAAAGGAGAGAGTGAACGAGCAAGAACCTGCCAGAGAAGAGTAAATCTGGAACTGATTTTTAGCTGTTGGCGAAAGCTTTGCAAAATAAATGCTGGAACAAAATCAATGTAATGATTACACAGTAAAAAATAGACAGTTAAAAATCTTTGTTTAATCTTTTTTTGAAACATGCTCTGTAGGAGTTTATTAAAGATGTTGACCAAGTTACAAAAATATGTTCCATGTGGGACCCATATCTGATAGACATTAAAGTAATTTTACTGTATTTTTACTGTAATTCTACAGCAACATACTATTACAACAATCTGTTGGGTATTTTAATGTAAACTTTTGAGTAATGATGACATAACTGACTGTAAAATAAGTTACTGTAAAAAAAGAGTAAGTTGCTGTGAAAGTAATGTAACTAGTAGGCAATAATTCACTGTAAACTTACAGCCAAATATTTTACAGTATAGGCACTTATTATACATTTTCCATTTAATACTAAAGTGTCCTGCTAAACAACAGAGATGGAGCTGCTGCTGTTGGTATTATCTCATTCTAACCCCAAAATTAAAAATATGGATTCATTTGCTATTCACCAATCCACCACTGTCTCTACGGAGAGGCTAAACTGGGAGACTAGGTGTGATTGATGAACCGGTGCACCTCATCCTATGGCTGAGAATGCATACAGGCATAAGTTTGGAAACGTGCAGCCTGGTCCCGCTGACTACCAGCTGGACCGACGCCTGTCTCTCAGTCGGGGCTCCTAGCAAAGAAATCCAGAGCAGAGCAGCGGAGATAGAAAAACAGATGGCTGGAGAAGGATGTATAGAGGTTGTCGGCTGATGATGGGTGAGGCTGTGGGTAGAGAGTCATTTGTAACAGTGGCTTCCAGTGACCCTGATGCTGGAACAAGACTTGACCTTGACCTCACGGAACCTGCTGGAGGCAGACAGCTGTGTTTTCGTACCTGAGACGTATGTTGAAGAGCTTCCTCTTCTCTGTCGAGCGTCACCAAAGAGAGTCTGTGTTTGGATTGTTGGACATCTTAAAATATGACCATGTCATTGTTGGTTTTGTCAAATTAGGAAGAACATCATCACAACATATCCAAACAAACTCGCACTCACAAGATGCACACTGTGCCCTCGCTCTGCCCCTTAGGGACAAAGCTGCTCTGTCTTGCAGTCGTCACAAGTGATTAAGGGATTAGCTAAAGGAAAAAAGGGGGAAATATTCCTGTACAGAGTGTAAACAGACCTACGGCAAAACAAACACATTACATATGAACAAGTGTTTACCCGCTCTGACTGATTATCTGCTACGTCCTCACCGTGGCTGAGCGTAATGAATATACTGCTTGCTCTTTAGGTGTAAACAGGCAACAATTCTAAATAAAAAACATCCTGTTTTGGTTTTAGATGTGAGTAAAAGGGCAGCTGAGGGCCCTGATGAACAGATGAGGGGCTTCATACGCCATGCGTGCAGTGTTTGTTCTTTTTATCTCTACGTTTCCAAACTGAAGTCTAAATATGTGTCACATTTGATGAATGTATTTTTCTTCTTTCATTTCCTCTTTGGTTTCTTCTGTTTTAGCAAGTGACAATCATTTTTAGATCTTCTAATTTAAAGCGCATGAGTTTTCTCATTTAAACCATATTTTGTTCTGCTCATCGACAAAGCAAATGCTTGCATATTTTACTTGACAAGTGTCCAAACTCTTCGTCGGGGCCTTCAGCATGGGACTTTTTAGCTCAGCTCAGCACAAAGACTGGAAATCAGGAGAAACAGCTTACCTGGATTGGTCCAAATGTAACAAAAAAAGCTCACTAATTAGGATGTCTATTAATCTGTTTGCTTTGTTTAATCCGTACAAAAAGTTTAAAACAACAAGACTTCAGGAATAAGTTAAAATCACAACAAGCTAGCCATGCCAAGTCTTTAGGCCACGTTAAGTTAACAGGCTGCTGGCTCTCACCTTATAGTTAGCTGATAAAGATGAGGGTGATGAGTATCTCAAGGCTGTGTCCAGACATAAAGGGGAGCACATTTGTCATTTGCACAAACTGCTGGATGGTTTTTGGAGTGCAGGTTGATTTGCTCAGTCAGTGTCCCAATAGAACAACAATAACTAGCTACCAATAGACACACCAACCACGTATGTCAGAAGTCAATCTCGGGACCCATCGGCCATCATCTGATTCAACGATTTAGACTCTGTTATGTTATGTCTGTATGTTTTTGGGCTTCCAGTGTAGCCAGCAGATATCCAGAAAACGGATAACGCCAAGACTTCATCTGCAGTCCAGTTAGCAACTTGATACACAAGAATGATCAGAGAGACACATTTTCTGCTCATCTAATGCAGATAACTATTAATAAAAAGCGAAACCATCGTCAGACGATAACCAATGGCTTCCATTATTGCATTTCGGTCAATGCGTTTCACGGACTGTTGCAAACAGGTTGGTTAGTACTACTCATGCTACAAATGGAAACACTTGCAGTCCCTCACTGATAGATTCTACATTCATATATCTGTTTATAGAGAACTCACCAAAAACTCTGGGTATTTCTGTTATTTCCCGCCATTCTTTCCTCTCATCTCTGTATGTTCATGAAGCAGGTTCATAAAGGCCCGGGATGTGTATGAATTTTTCAATAAAACATTTTCAAGATTGTCTCTGCATCTATTTGCCCCACTTTAGGCGAAACATATTTCTTAAAATGTTTAAATTATTCCTTTTAGCATCATTATTATGATGCAGAATGTGTTTTATTGATTGTTTGTTTTTAAGTTCATACTGACTGACAATCCTTTCCAACAAAGTCTGCTTCCATTGATGCTGTTACTGAGAGATTTCCGCTCCCCTTTAAGCCACACAGAGCATGTAATGGTAATTTCCCTGTGCTATATACTCCGGAACCACTGCTTCTTCACCCCAGCAGATAAACATCACACAGGAAACAGATAATCACAGCTGGAAGGGCCGAGCCCGGGCCGTGCCCTCACAGAAATAGCACACTCGTGGTATTAATATCAACACTGAAGCCCAGCAACCAAAAATCAGGGGATATCGCACACCAAATCAAATCCAGCCCGGTTTGTGGAACATCCACAAGGGTGTCACCACCTCATTCTGCTCAGGAAGATCAGAAATATAACTGATGATTGTTTGGATTCTGCGCTGAATATAGATGGATGAGTTAATGAGTGTTTGTTATTTTACAGTTACTGTTAACTTCCCTAATGATGTAGTGGAAAATGGCATAAATAGCGGGTAAATGGACTGAAAACAGATTGTGAATAAAAAAAAATCATAAAATGCAGCAGCTCACCATGCCCTATTATCATTACTGTGTATATATATATATAATATATTTGATGTCTTTTGGAGTGTGAAGCTGCCCTCTAGATAAGGAATAAATGGGGAGGTATGCTAAACCTCACTGTTTAAATTACTTACTGGCTTTTCTACTGATACTACACGCTTCCTGGGTGCAGCGATACTGTAAAATCCAATTTATACAACTCAAAGCATTTTCCTACCTCAGGAAAGTCTTTAAACTCAATGACAGTAAAGGACAGTACAATTACTGAGTGGTTTATTCTACATGACAGGAAAAGAATTGTGTTCCACTTCAGTTTCCTTCTGTCACATCCATTAAACATTGCAGTTTGTGCCAACGTGATGCATTTTAAATGTATTTTACAGTATCGAAAGAATCGCAAGAGCTCGCTGATTTGCAGATTCAGGATCTATATTCTTCAAACAGGTTATTCAAACAAAGCAGGTGTTTGAGTCATGTAACATCAGGCTTTATATTCAGGGTAGGACAAGCATAACATTGTTTTTCGTTTTCTCTGACTGTTTTCAATGACTTGGCAGATGTTTTAGATTGCTCTAATTTGATATTAATCTGGATGACATTGCAAAAGAATGGGCAAGATTAATGGAAAATATGAATATGAGGGACAAGTGGAAATCTACGACGTTTCACATTGAAAACAGCAGTGCTTCTTGAGGGTGACATTGTTTGAATCCAACATTTATACAGCATGACGTGCCTGTTTACAAGTCCACAGATACATTTCTGACAGGTGTGAAATGCATTTGTGTCCATGTGGGCACTTCAGTGAATAAATATGCCATGACATGAGGTGATAAAAGCGATTTGAATCTAAAACAAGCAATGTGTGCCCAGCTCCACGTCCAGCCAAATCCCCTCTTTCTCACAAGCAGGGCATCTGGCAGAGAAATGTAGTCTGTTCCTCACTGGAGGGGCATGATGATGGCAGCCAGGGCCACTTCCTGGCACCCTTCTCTGGATGGCTGTGTGCCCAGGCCCCCCCCTCCAAAAAAATCCTAGTTTGTGCTTGGGACAGTTAAAACAGGACAACATGATGATTATGCTCAGATGGAAGACATTAGGAATCAGTGTATGAGTGGGTGTAGGAGTAAAGGTGGGTTAGTAGAGCGTGCATGCATGCGTGCGATGCTTATTAAAGACCTTTAAATGGCTTTTTCGCCATCGCCATGCTTCCTGACATTTAACAAATGATCACTTTAAATACCCCACTTCTTTCTCTCGCTCCTTTTCCACATTTTCGAGTTGTGTTGATGCTCGATAAAGCCTGCCACTTCCCTTCCAAATTTCACCCTTTGATTCTCTAAGGTTCATTAATTAAGAGCCAGTCTCCCCATTCACACGAAAGTCCAAAAACACAACATTCACCAGCTGAGAACTAATTGTGTAGACATTATCGGACGAAGCCTATAAACTCCAAATAGGTGCCTTCCTGTTCATGATGTCGGAGGAACCCTGAGATGATTTTTCAAATCAAGGAGGGTAGCAGGAACTTGACTCATATCCAAACACCACCGTGAGAAACTGTGAGCAAAGGGCTGAAGTGTTTGACGCACTCCCTGCACTTCCCCGCCACTTCCTCTCATTCCTACCTCGCAATGAAAAGTCATCTGAGGTGGGACTGCCTTGCATGATTCCCCATGCAGACTATTTCTGTCTGCCCAGCCTTCATCACATCCTGTAACCATTTTTCCTGACTTCTGTTAAGTGCAAAGTCAGGGAATTAATCTACTTTGTTGCCTGGATGGCTCTTGTCGTTTGTTTGTGTGTATACGAAGAAGGCCATTTATCATGTCATTTTTCTTGTCTCATGTGGGCACATGAAATAGGATGTGCCAGGGTGTGTTTATATATACATACATGTGCGCAAACATGCGTGCGAGCATCGAGAATGGGACAGGTTGACAGGACATGACTCACTCCGCCACAACAAAACTGAGCAACATTAATATCCCAAAACAAACCTTGTTCCCATCTTGAATTGCTTGCATTCGTGTCAGTCCGATTTGGCCACTAGAGTATTCTGTCAGTGTGAAACACGGTGCCGGATCCAAACATGGTCCAGACGCAGCAGAGAGCCGCACCATCTGTCTTTACCGAGATAAAAATAAAGCTCTGGGACACAGTTCCACCACAGCGACGTTGACAGACCTATGGATGGCCTACAGATGTGCAGGCAGCTGCAGCTACAGTGACAAATAATAGGAGCAGCGGAAGATGTGATAGGACCAGTACCGCCCAGTGGGATGTGTGTATCACATTGCCTTCGTTTCAGGCTAATTTTGTCGAAGATAGTCTCCATAATTTTGTTAAAATGGATGTTCCTACGGAGCTTTAATCAACACTGTTCATGTGCACAGCTGCTAAGAACATTACTGACTCAGTGGTGGGTTACTGTGAAACACACGGGGCAAAATATGACAGAATTAATGTTCATTATGGAAGTGAGAATCTAGATCAGTGGTGCCCACAACTACAGCCCTGTCAGATAAACTCAAACAGATGAAGATCTCCTTCATTAACCCCACTCAACTGTTTCAAATGTGTTTTGAATAGATTTTAAATTGGATGTCATTTAACTTTAATGATATAAAAATGGATATTGCACTAAAACTTGTAGTGGCTGAAGTCGGACATTTCAACCAGTCCATTATTTTTTAGCTCGGCGCTAACCACTGCACCACGGTGCTGCCTCTAACTTTAACCGCTGATCTGTTACTTTTAGTTAACTATTCAAACCCTTACTTCAACAAATATCATGTATAGTAACTATTTATCAGTTTGCTAACTGTTTCATACTAAATTAAATATACTCTGAATTGCAACATGTGGTGTTGAAGTGTTACAGCGGACAGTTGATCAGCTGATCCTAAATTAACTGCAAAGTTACCTCTGGTTGGGAATTTTCTTTGAGAAGGGTTAAATTTGAACCAACTGGACTTCATTAAACGTCTCATCCAAGAGGCTTCCTCAGTTCTGACTGACTAGTGGGGAAATACAGGTTATTTAGCCTTGGTGGGATTGTTAACCAGGCCGTTGTTTCAATTGATTCTTTAGTGCTCCTTGTTGTCCGAGTCGTTAAGGTCACCCGAGGTCTGGTGTGGACGACAGTTGCTGGAGTCACATGACGCCAAATGTGAATTGTTGTTCAGTCTCCCGGGAAGGGATGAAAGGACAGCATTGTAGGTGGGGGATAAGTGCTGTCAGAGGCTTCGTCCTCTGTTGAAGGACGGTTTCTCTACTTTTACATAACTAGCCTCCTTAACTCCTCCCTATCCAAAATGTGAACATTACTGTCACTAAAAGATTGTCCTTTGTCCCTAGGGTGTAAGAAAACAGTCTAGTCCTGATGAGTTGGCCCTTCCCATTTGTTGAGTAGCTGTTTGTTTTCACCAATGTATAGGTCTGTGCACTCCTAACTGCTTTTCTAGGTGTGGGGAGTGCAGTCTTTGTGATATACTGGTTTCTTTTGTTGTGTGTTGCCAGATTTGAAATGCTTGTTGAAGGTCCTCCTGAGTTTTTCCAGATATAAATCTCTATGGGAATCACTGACCTGTACGCCAACTCTTGTAGTAGAAAAAGATGACAGAAGAATGAATTTCAAGTCTTAGAATGTTACACACAAGAGGTGAACATTACCTCAATGTCAAAGCATCTATAAGTTCATTTGTCACATTTCAAAGAGTTTATTTTAATGTGTAAATTAATTTAATAACACTGGTTGTAAATTGGCGTCTTTGGTTCCCTAAATGCTCCACTTACCACCTTAGCTCTTGTGTCTGTTTTCACTCAGCTTTAGCGTAATTCCTACTATCATAACTCATGTGTGTACTCAGGACTATATAACATTTGTAAGCAAACATGCAAAGAAGAGCATGATTTATTAAATGACTAAGGACAGAGAAAAACAGAAGAAAAGATTAAAACAGGGTCAAGGGCGCCTCATGCCCCGTCTATCTTTTCCCTTACTTCCTCTGGTTTAGGAGCCTAGAAATGGGGTTTCCAGACCTGTCAACGGAGGGGATCCAAGCCTCCCTAAATCCCACAATACCCCTAGCTCCCAGGATGGTCCTTAAAAACAAGTATTTTCTCAAGCGCCGCTGAACATAAAGACAAAAGGCTGAGACGGACACAATCCGGATCAATCAAAACAGACCTGACAGTTTTTCCATGTGTTTTGACTATGTGTTTTTCATGAAGACCACAAGGTCAAGGTTAAAAATATCTGAGATTTATTTTTTTTTAAATCAAAAACAGCAAAGTCTATAAAAGAAAAGAGATAGATGTTACTGAAAATGATACAGAGACGGCAAGAATAAATTACATAAATTTAGATTAAATCATACATATAATTAAAACAAGCAGGAGAGAATACATACATAATACAATCACCCCTGATTGCTGATATAATCATGCATAATCATGACCGGCGAATTATAATCATATGCATATGTATAAGTTCGTCAGCTAGAAGTTCTGTCTTCATAAGTCTTCAGTCCAACAACAGCGTAACATCTCGGTGACAGCAGGGGATCAAAGAGTTGCACCAGTGCAGAGAATGATAAATCCTCCTGCAGGACACAAAGACACACACCCGAAAAACAACAAGACACAATGAAACCGAATAAAAAACACATGGACATAAAAAAATCCCGACCCTCCTCCCAGTTTGGCTTTGTGACCCCTGGCATCCCCTGCTGTATGATGTTCTCGCTATTAAAGATTTCTCTATTGAATCAGCAGAGAAGAAACATCTGTACAAATATTGTGTCAGGTGGACTCCTGTTCATGTGTAAAACAAGTTTGTCTTACTTGATGGCTTGCTGTTTAGTCATACGTCATTTTGGAACAGAACGGAGAGAGTCTCCAGCCACACGAGCAGCTTTTTAAGACTGCTGCGGCCATACGACATCGGGAAGAGCGGGAGAACCTCCAATTTTCCTAAATTGTGGTCATACAGTATTCCGTGCTAATCTTCTCGCCACAATGACTGAATTAGCGTTGATATCGAATAAGAGCTGGCTGCCAGCGATGGAGGCTTTGAAGCCATGTTGGCACCATTTTCCACAGAGTGGAAGACACCATCACTGTCAGAAATGATATCTCTAACTTGGAATTCCAAGTCAAAGGCTGCCGTGAGTGTTCTCTCAGTGTCTCAGAAATATCATCTGATCTATGTGATGTGATTGTGGCAACAAACTGATATTAGCATGCTGTTGAGCAGGTATAATACTTTCCATGTTCTCCATGTTAGTTAAGCACGCAGAATGCTAACATTTGCCAATTAGCACTGAAGAACAGCTGAGGCTAATGGGAAAGCCATTTGTTTTGTAGGTATTTGAGCTACGGTTGTGGCTCTTTTCCAGTGTGAGAAGACGTTAAGATTTCCATTTCCTGTGATGTTCATGGGATATTTCAAAATGTTGGGACTACTTCCTCAAAATGATCAACGTTGACTATTGGTTGCAGGTGCGAAAGTCCTGTGTTTGACCCATCAAACCACAACGACCTCCTCTCAAAGAAGACTTGTTTGCACTATACTGTGTTTATCCTCTGCTCCTTCTATTTATTTTAACCAAAACTTAACAAAGTATATCACGTACATCACGTTTCTTAGCATGTTCTCGTGTATTGTGACATACCTCAGGTATTGAGTCATGAACCAAAAAATAATGGACAAACGAAAAGTTAGGGGATCACAGAAGTCTTTAAGAGTCATCCTCTGGGGATCATGAATGTGTAAAAAATGTCTTAGCAATTCATCCAGTAGTTGTAAAGAATTTTCAATCCAGGCTAAAGTGGTGGACCAACTTATAGACCAACATCCCATCCCTAAAAACAGCTTTTATTGTTTGAGGAACAAAATCTTTTGAACCTGCCTTTCAGCAGACATCACGTCCACACAGAGACATGATATATGTGTACATAACTTAATAAGTGCATCATTGTTTGACTATCAACACTGGAGAAAGAGCCTGAAGACTTCATGGAAACATACACAAATGTATAGCGTGTTTCTGGATGATGATCACAACCCTTCTTAAACACCCTGATGTATATGTATGTTTCTATCCTTGTTGAACTGAACCTGCTTCAGCACACTTATCATATGGATCATATTCACATACATCCATCACCTCGTCTTTTTCTTCCACCGTTCCTCCTCGAGGGAAATCTCTCAAAGCGCTGACCAGCGCTCTTGACGTTATATAGTTTGATTATACGACCCTATTAAGGAAGTCCGTCTGACAAGTAATCACAGCTTCAAAGCTTTCTGCTTGTACATATCTCATCACAATGACTCAGACTACAGATTAGCATGTTGTTTTTGGCTGCCGAAGCATTAGACGTTAAACTGCAGACTGGCTTTAATTTAGCCGACACCTACGTATATTATTGTCAAAAAATTAAAGTTTCCAGATTTCAGCTCCGATTTCTGCGTCTTTGCTTTCATCATCTGAGAAGTTAATTTCAAATCCCAATCAACGAGCTGTACAAGCTAATTATAAGGAAAAAGGATAAGAAGTGAGCCCAGTGTCACATGACTGCTGGTTTAAATCACTGTGAGTTATGATGGCTCCTGTCTCAATGTTAGCACAGTTTTGGGCTTTTATTTTTCTTTTAATAGCATTGCATTACTAAAGTTCAATTTGTTCTCAGAAGGAAAATAAATCCAAAACAATCAATCTTTTTTATTTGTTATGAAATGTGACAATCTGCTGGATTTCTTTCTCTCATAGGAAAGAGAGTATCTTTCCCCTTATCTTTCCCCTTTAAGTAGATACAAGGACTTTAAGTCTTTTTAGAGTCACCGACTGACCTATTAAGTGCATGTCTTTGGACTGTGGAAGGAAGCAAGTACCTGGAGAGAATCCATGCAGGGGAACATGCAAACTTCACACAGAAAGGCCCCAGCGAGGGGTCAAACCAGGCTGTGAGGTGACGACAGTGCTAACCACTGCGCCTGCGTTCTGCCTAATAGTGGGCCTAATATACTCACAGACAAGTCTGGCTGATTTGTTCTAAAGCATCGTGAGAGCCTGAGCCACAACTCCAAAATGAATTCATATTATTTTTGCAATCAAAGACTGAAATGATTTTACCTGTTCTTTCAGGTAGCAGAGGCGATCGAGTAGTAGCAGACCTTCAATACAAGGAGCCAGGGCCACCTTCAACTACACAAAAGGTGATGACATGAGGGAAGAAAGAAATATACATTTGTTTATTTGTGTTTTTCATAGGGATCTTTCCATCTATCTAAAACCAAACTTTCCTGTAAGTTGTACTTTTAGTCTACTCCCAATGCTGAAACTTTTTAACGAACCCACCATGACTTGTGTCTTCCCAGTAGCTGGTGGGCAATCCCCAAAAACCATTTTACTGCTTTATGTCACGAAAGAAAATTGGTATGTTGGTTGACACCACAATTAGTGGCCTCAGCTGAAACCAGAGGCTGGTTTTCTTCCCATTCTGTACAATCATTCCTGTATTGCTTCCCTGCAGAATACAATGATCTCACTTAATGGTCTGCAATTTATTGGCATTATACATCTCATTTTACAGGAATGAAAATGTTTAACACAAAGCAGAGTTTAAAACAGGTTGTTGTGGCTGGAAGTATCGGATTTAAAACACAAAGACATTGCACAGGCCCGGAAAGATGAACCTACCATGTTAAAGGCGTGCATCTCGCCCATTCGCGGCCTGTATGCGTCATGGTATTCCTGGATGTCGTTGTCAGAGAGCTGAGGAGAAAGTGTATAAGGTGCTTGTGAGTCACAATATGAGGGATTTTTATGTGAATACAGGAGGGTATGAGTGAGAAATGGAAAGAGGATGAAGGGCAGGCAAAAGAAAGAGAAGTTTATGTCTTTTGGAGTTGTGACTGACAGAACACAGACAGAAATACGTCATCCTTGGATACCCAGGGATCAACTCCTAAACATTCTGGTGCCTGGCAACATCCTAAACCAAGACAGCGAGTATCTCAAGCACCTGTATAGTTTACTAACATGACATGAATTGCAATTCATGTCAGGTTATTTAAATAAACACCAACGAGGAAACATTTCTCCTCCAATTGTGCCAAAATAATGAACGTTCCTCCTCGTTCAGTATGTTTGTTTCTGGAAGCCGTTCCCAACCTTTGACTCATCCAGTTCCAGTCTGCGCAGGGCTCGACGAACGTAGTCCACAAATGATTTAGCCTTCGAGTAGACGTTCCCAACTCGCTTTTCACTGCAGAGCAAACAGACACATGAAGTATAACTTCTGAGACCCTGAATGTCTCATTTCTGCTCACTAGAACAAACATCTCCTCTATCCTCATGTTGTGTCTCCTGTTTTTTTTTTTTTTTAGAATCACAACTTAGCAACCAGGACCAAATTGCTAAACTTCTAAAAAGGACTAAACTGTGATGAATAGGTGCTGTTTGGAGAAAAGTAATGGATTTTCGATCCTGATCTGATGTTAGTCATTAAACTGAAGGTCACAGAGCAGAGGGAGGGCAGGTAAAGATCAGTGTCTTTGATCGTGTCTGCACAAAGCAAATCCAAGGAAGTGAAATCTGCTTTTATAACGAAGCATCATCCACCAAAGATCTGGAAATTCCTAAAAATTCTCAGTCATTAGGGATGCAAAAGAACAACCGCAAATGACCCCAGAACTTAAACTTTTATGTTTAAGCCAGCAGGTTTTGACTTTTAAAAGTCAGCAAAGTAACAAACTGAATCGAGGCCAAACACAAAGTTTTTTCTGCCTTTTTTTTCCATGTTCTTCACGGTACTATATGAGCAGAAGAAGTTTATTTCTATAAAGAAAAAATTATCCATTACGGATGCAGCTAACTTTTTTCTTCTCATTATCGGACACATATTGTGTCTGAAAATCAAGAATCAGTGACAGTCTTATATGTCATTAACTGCTTCGACTCCCATCATGTAAGGAGGAGTGGTAGTGCAGGTCCTTCATTCCAACAGCTGTCAGACACCAGCATGACTTTTGTCTATACATTTCTTGTTTCTGAGTAATTTCTTATCCACTTTGTAAATACAAGCTGCTGAAACAAGTGAATTTCCAAGACGTGGGATCATTAAAGTCTATCTTGGCTTATATATTTAGCATTAATTTCCTCACTTTTCTTCGTGAAACGGCTCCCTTCCTTTTGTCATAGTATAAAATATAAGAAAAACAAATTCATTTCTAGATTGATAGATTGTTGCTTTGTCTGACTTAATGACCCAAATATGTTCTATTTAGAATCACGTAAACACATTTGAAAAACTGGAACTCGAACAACATTTTCTGATCTTTATGGCTCACTTTGTTTTAATCTATCGTGCAAAACCTAGTCTACTGCTGCATATATGTGAAGTTTGTTTGCAGGTTTTAGTTCATTTGTAGCCCAAATAAACCAGAAACAAAAAAATTTTCTGGTTCAGAGAAAACAAGAACAGCGGGTGAGTTTTTATCCTTTAGACTGCTACTGAAAGGTCTGCAAAGCACATGTGTGGACGCTGTGAAATAATTTACACCATAGAAAAAAAGATAGAAGATAGAGAAAATATTTAACCTGCTGGACACTTGCTATAATTCCTCATATTAAAGTGATGCCAGATGTAAAGCGCTGTGCGTTACCTTTTAAAGGCGCTGTAGTGATCCCTCAGAATAACGTGAAGGACCGCTCTGTAAAACAGAGACTCCATCTGAATCTGCAGAAAAGGTCAAACATAACTTGCATTCAAGCGTAATGCAGATTTACTGTATATTACACTTGAAAAAAAAAGTTAGTTATTCCCATGTGACTCATCAAGCATGCGTTACCAACAGTTGATGAATATTTCTGACACTTCCCCGAGCCTGATGCAAGACTAGCGAGCAATCAAGCCGGCCCCAGTTTCAACGAGCAATCAATCTTACCGTGATTGCATTAATATTTATAAACATTCCATATTAATGGCTGGTGGTATTGTGTATCAGCTTTGGCCTGCAGCCTAAGAGCCCTACATCTCAAATAAATACACTGTAGTCAATCACGAACTTACAACAATAGCAGAATTAACGGGCTGGCTGATTGAATGCATGCTGGAGATCTACAGTGAAGATAATGCAGACTTGAGTGACTGTGAACACCCGTGTTTGTGGATCGAAATATGACAGATTTGTTTTGATGGGTGTGAGATGATGACAGTTTGGGGAAAGACATTTTCTCCCATTCTTGTGCGATGAGGACGATTAATTTATGGTATTGATTACAATTAGTATGCATGCCTTACTTACCCCTTGGCCAAGTGAAACTCTCTCCAGTGCCTGTTTTTGGAGAGAAATGTGAGTGTTAAGTATTTCTTGGAAAAAAACTGTAGTCACAAATGTTAAAAAAAAAAAAAAAAAAACACTCCTGACGCTTATTAAAAACTTCACCCACATGCCCTGCTTGTAACCTACAGTTTAAAAAAAAAAAAAGACTGTTTACTGTCAATTCATCACAGATGCTTTTGATTCACACTGAGTCATCCCTGACAATGGCTGACAACAGATGTTTGTGTGAGGAAAGAGGCTGCTGTGCACATTTTTCGTGGCGTCATTCAAACTCACCAAACATGCAGACATCCTGGCGTTTCTGCCGCAGAACAAGGACTGGTTGCGGAGGTACTGACTCAGAGGGAAACCACACACGCCGCCCAAACGCTCTGCGAGGGAACACACAGAGATAAAAACTGATTGAGGCGGTTTCAAACAACTGCAATCAGTTGGCGTGAATTTTAAGTGCGCCAGGGAAACTTCAACATAGCAGGAGAGTGGAATGTTTTAATTTTGATTTATTGAAGACAGATAATCTGTCCTAAATCATTTCAGTCGCTGTTCAAAAAAATTAAGTACATGTTTGTGTGTTCAGTATTAGCCTAAAGGTTTGACATTTGTGGAAAAGTTTCGTTTTATTGCCCAGAATTAGATGAGAACCACTCCCATATTTGTCCATTAAATGTGAAGCTACAACCAGACTGTAAGCTTAGTTTAGCTTAGCTTGAAAGCGGGGCATACAAACTGTAAAAAGTTATACCTTTCAACATTTAAAGCTCATTATATCCCTTTTATTTTATCCGTACAAAAACCGAAGTGAACAAACAAACAATTTATTGTTTTACGGTAGATGACTATTAATTGTCCAGGCGCAGTGGCTTCCTAGCTAGCTTAGCAATAATATTCACTTTTGTTTTTGTTCAGCTTTATACCACAGTTTATAATATATTGAAACATGTTCATTAGTGAGCTTCAAAGGTGCTGGTAGGTGATTTTTTTGGGGGGACTGAGCTAGGCTAGCTGTCTTTGTGCTACGTCGTGGCCGCGTCGCTGTTTTGGTCCATCCTGCATGTGGCTTCAAACTAATTATTCCTTTAATGCAAATCTTCGAATAGAAGACTAAAGATAAAACATAAGTTAAGTTTTTAAAAGTCAGAATTGCTGTGAGAGCAGCAGTATGCATTGCTAACTATGGCAGAGCTTAGCATGCACACATACACACAGACTCCCAGTGGAAGGGTACTGAGTGTGGCTACTTGACAGCCTGCCATCCTTTTCATGTCATTTCGAAAAGGGTCAGTGGCTGAGGCCAAGGCTCAGTGAATCCACAGGGAAACAGTCAAAAGAAGCTGTAATAATAACAACATGTGCAGCTGCGGCCGTCCGGTCGGCAAACTGCTCTGGACACGCTAACATGTTAGCAGTCAGGTTAGCTTAGGTTAGGCACATGGCCTGCTGTCAGAGGCCTTCGGCGGTGACTGAAGTGGACGAGCCTTTCCTCCCGTCTGAAGCACAGACTACAGCACGTACGCGGAGCTGTTTATAGGAGCCAGCCTCATGTTGGCTGCAGAGTACACATCTGAAGTGGCCACGTACATGCCCTGCCATTCGGAAAGACAAATATTTCTGATGTCCTTGTGTGCAATCGCACACTTCCAAATACTTGAAGAGCCTCAAGGTGGTCAGATGTACTCATCTTAGAGCAGTTGTTGTTGTGAGTAAACAGCATGAGACTGGACTGCACGTTAGGTGCTAAACATGGATGATGCATTTAAGGGGTTGCTTCATTCCTAAATGAGTGGATCACGTAAATGTACAACTGCCTTCTATAATGAAGCTTTTCAGCTCTTTAGTTCCTTTTTAGGGTGATGTAGGCCACCACAGGAGCTGGCCTGTGTCCCAGACTGCACTGTAAGGCCAACAGGGGAAGAGAAAGTATGTGTGTGTGTGTGTGTCTTTGTTCACTTCTTTTAAAAGATCAAGTTCGAGAAACAAGCATAGAAAGGAGTGTTTTCAATCAACTGTCGTGATATCATTTCTCATACTTGGCCGAAGCTGTGACGGCGCCCCGATGACGCGAGGGTTGAAGGTCGCGCTGTTAACAAGAGATGACGCGATATTGTGCCAACTGTAGCGAGGGCTCTTTTCTCATGGATACGCACAGGCTACAGTCACAGCATGAGGACACATGTAGACGATTTCATACCTCATAAACCGAGCAGTGAAGGAGCATGAAACGAGGATGATATCAGTCTATTATTCTACATTTTGGAACCTGAATTCAACTCCGAGGTGAGGCGGTTGGAGAGGACGACAATCTCCTGAGTATGGAAGTTTGTTCAAACTAAATAACAGCCCTATTAAAACAAGATTAAATACCACACACTAGTTGCTGAATCATTCACTTCCTATTGATTCGCTGCTAAATTAAAAAAGGTAAAAAAAAAAAAATCTAATTTTCAGCGGCCTTTAACAGCCATCCTAAATCCATAAATCCACTCTAATGGCTCAAACAGCGGCTTTCTGAGCTCAACTCAATCTCCAGAATGGTAACTTGGCTGAGTTTTGCAGACTCTCAGCGGAATATTTGACTTGTTTACAATAAAATATGAATATAAGTGTTGATGTGGCTTTTTGTGGGAAGATTTGGATGTGGGTCAGAGTGAGGAAGTCGGCGCTGCAGGTGTCCGAGGTGGGATTAAGGGACGTGTGAGAGTGAAACAGAAGGAGAGAGACAGAAATAGAGATATAGACGGTGAGATGTGTGCACAACGGAAACCATATGTTCCCCAAAAACGGGTGGAGCGAGTGTGTTTTTGTGTGTGCGTGCTTACCCTGTCCGGCAGGGTCAAACTCCTCAGACAGCAGGTGATAGCAGCAGCCCACGCTGCAGACTGCGGCAAGCTCCGCTTTAGCCACAAACATCCTCAGGGTGCTGGGAGCCAAGTCGCCACACGTGTGCAGGCCGACCATGACCGCATCCTGGAATTCGGAGAGAGCGTGCGGAGAAAGGAGAGAACAGAAGAGGAGGAGGAGGTGAAAGGAGCGGTGGGGTGGAGATCGATGGTAAAATTTATTGATGATGACGCGCTGCAGATTTGGCATTGCAATAACATACAGCACTTGCTCCACTAATGCAAACTCCAGCCGCTGTGACCGACTTGTAATTTCAGGAGCTGCCGTGGGAATCGTGCTTTGCCACTATTCTGCGCGGCTGGCCTCCTTTCTGCATGACCGCCGCTGCCCAAACATTCAGTAAATCTATTTTCAGTGTTTACTTTTTACTTGCTGAGTTTGGGTTTGCTCACCTCGAGCTCGTCGATGAGCTCTCGGAGCTCTGTTTCCGCAGTAACATAAGACGTGACGGGTGAAAACAAGGTGCTGGCGCTGTCGGTTCTGTTCCGAGCTTTCCTCTCCAGGTTCTCCCTCTTCCTCCTCTCCCTTTCCTCGGCACTCAGTTGGCTGGAGGGAACTCTGGGGGGTGTATTTTGTATCACATCCACTGACAGGGCACTAAGGAAGAGCTCATCCGTCTCTGGGTTTGACTGCATTTCCTCTGCAGGGTTGATACCTGATAGGCTGTTTAACACTTTCTCCTCCTCGGGTGACACAACTCCTGCTCCATCACCGTATGAAACATCTTCGTCTTGGTTCATTCCCGGCTTTATTTTTACCAACTCCTCCTGAGGTGAATGTGGCGCCTCTTTTTGTGCCTTCACAGCCTTGCTGTGCTTTTGATACGCCTTGGAGAACTTCTTTAGCTTCCTGTTCCTTTCCTGAGCTCCGTGGGTGTTGGTGCTGGAGGAGTCGATGCCATAGACCTGAAGGCCGTACTGCAGAGACAGGAAAGAGCTCAGGTAGCCCTTCCTGAGCCTACATCTATGACCTGGGTGAGACAGAAAAAGATAGAAGGACAAATTAAGTCCAGAATCAGGTTACAAAGATAAAATTTCATTTTAATTATAGAAATGTACCTGTTTGACTCCACAGTGCTGGGCCAGACAGGCCACCACTTCAGACATGGACTGGACCTCATGAGATTTCTTACAGTTCATGAACTCGTCTGGCACCAGCTCAGTGCCTGAGTACGACAGAACAAAAAAAAAAAAATTCATTCCTGGACAATCCTTGACTGGTTTCCTACTCTCAGCATGAAACAATGTGCTCAGCTCAGCTGTCCGTTCTTTCCCTACCTGGGTTTTCCCAGTTCTCTCTGAGGGCCTGCAGTATCTCATCCCTGCTCATACACACTCCAAGGCCAGGGAGCGAGTGAGCCTTGGCGGCATGCAGAAGTTCATGGGTATCAATCAGCCGGTTCGTGTCGTTGCAAAACCCGAATGTGGTCCCGGATTTCTCTATTAAAACACAGACAAATAAATAAATAAATAAATAAAGACTTGCATGCAGGTTTGTTTAGTTTCATTCTCTTTGTAAAAAGTGTTTCAAGTTTCAAACCATTAAAAAGATCTGACTGTTAAAATAAGAGAACTTATTAATGGATTAATTGACCAGAACAATTTCTGGGGTGTACAGGTTTTGAAAAATGAGTTTGGCTGGCATTTATGCAGCAATAGACCTTTTTCACAAGGCAGCCATGCCGACATGAAATAGTAGGATAAACACAGGTGTTACCAATGATGCTAATTAAGGTTCATTTCCATTCAGGTCAAACAGAGTCAGGGTGCTGCTGCGCTGCATGCTGATTCACTGGAAAGCCTCTGCTGCAATAAATGGAACGGAACCTGAATTAGCATTACCGGTAACACCTGCGTTGACCCTATTATTTCATGCCAAAATGGCTGCTGTGAAAAAAGCACTGATAAATATATATGAATATTTGCTATAATACATGGATTTTGGTCCAGATTCCATGCTGAACTCTTGTGGGAATGGCTTTTTCACAACCTGGCAACCCAAAAGCATTGGATGGATGGATGCTTTTGTGATCCCAAGAGAAATTCAAGCATCCAGTAGCAGCATGTAAACATACAACAAAATTAAAAGCGACACAGTAACCATACATTAAAATGAACCTATAAAGATAAATGATTTGACTTTAAATTAAACCTGTACATAGAAATTAAGCCTGTGCTAAGAAATTAAACAGGTACAGCGAAATTAGACATACACAATACATTAAAAATATATATATTATTTTGTTATGGATATTGTTAGTTGTTAGTTACAACTTAGAAAACGTGCATACGGGTTGGCACCCACGTTGTTATTCTACAAGTGTTCATATTTAGAGAGCAGCTGCAGCTTGTCATGCATTTACCTTTTGCTTTGTGTTCTGGCGCCCTCTGCCGGTCACCGCATGAGCCGACGGCTGACAGCACCTCCTGAGGTGGTACGGCCGTGAATCGGTTCCACACGTCGTGAGTGTAAAACTCCACGGTGTGAGCATTGGCGATGCTCAGAGTTGTAGTCAGGAACCGTTTGACTTCATCTATCCGTCGTTGAATTTCCGTGAGGCTGCGTGAGGAGGACGTCATGTTAAAGAGCTCTGCGGAGAGGACCTGACTGAAACACGTCGGGTCAACTCCCGGTGTACGTCTAGGCATGAGCAATCGAAAATACGGTTCGATGATTTAAGGAGGTATGCTTCAATTTTTTTCTTTTTTTAGATAAAATACACGTTAGCATACATTCAGGTGGAGATATTTACGGTTTGCCAAACATACAGTAGTTTTAGACAACCTTTGTATCCCGTTATGAAGGTTATTATGACTAATATCCTAACGTATACGTTATTAACAACATACATTCAAAACTAAGTTGTATTCAAGCAGTTTGTCCAGTTATAAAGACCCATGTTGGTGTACACGTTTGTCCACAATAGCATGAATATTGAAATGTCCTCGTGTTAAATAAACTAACCCAGTAAGTTAGATATATTTGTTTGTAGATCGGATGTGCCGTAATCGACTTTTCACGTCTACCGTGCGACGTCATCACCCCGCGCGCGCGTGTGTGTGTCTAAGGAAATGGCACGCTGATCTCCGCGTGAGTTTGTAAACATTTCACGTTTGCTGGAAGATTTGAGCTCAAATGGCACCGACAGATCAAAAAATGAAGAATAAGAAGTTTGCAGCGAAAGATGGCAACTGGAAGAAGTCAAAAAGTAACACACAGGGTGTGAAGAAGAAGAGGAAATGGGTCCCCGAGAGCAAAATATTCGAAGGAAATCTGAAGGAAGGTAACTAACTACAGCTCTGTTAAATAAATATATAAATTTCACCGTATTAACCTGTTTATATACTGGGTTATTGGCCTGTATGTGTTGATGATTGATAAAAAAGTTCATGCATAATTATTGTTGGTTATTAAATGCCAAGAGCTGTCCACTGCCAAATACTGTTTGTAGTTTCTCAATTAATCTGCACCCTAGCATTCACCATTATTTTTTGTGAAAATTGTCAATAATTATGACCCTCTACAGTACCTCTGCGGACCCCCTAGGGGTCGTGGACCACTGGTTGAAGATCCCTGATCTATTTAATTAAATCTCTAAATAAACATGATTAAGAAATCTCTCAGTTCTAACTTGTATTTAAATGTGACAAACTTTGATCCTTGCTTAAATCTTTATTAATGTATTACACAAAATATTTTCGTGTTTTAATAAATTTAACTCAATTTAAATATCAACTTAAAGGACCAGTGTGTATGTTTTAGTTGCGTCTAGTAGTGTAATTGTGGCATTGCAATCTCCTCACCTCACCCTCACCTTCCTAGTCTGAAGGAGAAACGACACCAGCAAAACACACACAAAGGCCCCGTTTAGTTTGTCCATTCTGGGATACTACATATGCCATATTGTGAAAACAGAGCCACAAAAATCGTACACACTGGACCTTTTAATGTTTCGTGTTATGCTTTTGTCTTCTGTTTCAGGTCAAGGGTTTGCTTTTAAGAGGAAAGAAAAAGTCAAACATCAGTACAACAAGCTGCTGCGTAAGGAGAAGAAGAACAAGAACCCTGAGACCAAAACGTTGTACCAGGACGAGTACCCGGAACACCTCAGGCATCTATACATGGCCGAGGCAGAGAAACTAAAGAACGAGGCCTGGACCAATAGAATAAACAGGAGTAAGCTGAGAATGAAAGGGCACGAGAAAGGAGAAGAGACAGGTGAAAATGACGCCGCCGCACACGAGAGTGAAGCTGCCGATCCAGATCCGGATGTTACTGGTGAATCTGAGCTGACGGATTCTGTCAGTGGTAAGCCTGAACCAACAGCAGCCTCAGAGAAAGAAAGGTGAGAAAACACTGAGACTTGCAGCTTTTAAAAATAAGTTTCTCATTCAGGGAGCAGTTTAGGCTGAATGTGTGAGATTTTGAGTGATCTGAGTTACTTATATAAATGGACAGAAATGATAAATGACTACCTAAAAACTACGATAAAGGCAGTGAAGTGCTTAATACTGTGATTTCACTTGAGTTTGTGTCCGTTGGGTCTAAAGACTGAACTGTTTGCACTATGGGTAATGTAGGCATCTGGTTTTATAGAGGAAGAGTGCATGGAATGAAAAAATGGTGATTGTTTTCTCATCCGCTGAGTGTTTAAGGTCAAGATCTGAAAAGGTCTGTAAAGATTTTCAACCTTTCAAACTACCTTTTTCTAATATTTTCTTCCAGTCTTCCAATGAGCAACCGCATGAGGAAAAAAATGCTGAAGAAGACGTCCTATCAGAAGACAAAAGAAGAATTTGAGTCAATCAAAGAGAAACGGAGAAAAAAGAAAGAGGTGATGTTTTTTCTCTTTTATTGTTTAAGAAAAAAAGCTCAGAGATTTAGTTTTTTGGTGACTTCAAATCAAAACGCAGTTTTACTTTCTACCGACAGGTCGTCTTGTTATGCATTTTAATTTATTTGTTTTGTTTTAATCTCAGGAGTACCTGAAGAACAAGCAGCAGAGAGAAGAAGCCATTCAGAAGTACAAACAGAAAAAGATGGAGACGTTTCAGATGCTCAGCAAAAAGACCAAGAAAGGACAGCCCAATCTGAACCTCCAGATGGAGTATTTGCTTCAAAAGATCCAAGGACCTAATAAATGACTCCCAAGGCAGAACTGATACTGGAGAATCAGTGAGGAAAGAGTGGACCGTGCCTGTATTTGGATTTTAAAAACACACTGTTGTGAACGATTACCTGAGGACAACCACAAAAGCCACTCTTCTCCGTGGTGCTTTCTATGTAAAGCGCTAAATCTAAAACCAGTTTGCCGCTTTACTTCTTCATTGTTGCTTTTTTTTTTTCTTCTGTAAAACCGAAAGCTGTGTCCCATTTTAATGTCTGGCCACAAGAGGGCGTTGTAAGATATGAAGAGAAGGGAAAAACATGCTCATGTAAGACATTTTATCAATAAAAGTTTCCTGTTAAGTTCTGTTATTTTTAAATGGCCAACAGGTTTCAGCTGCAGCTAATTGCCATGACACAAATAATTACTCGATAATTAGTAATGTAGTAACAACTAATTTAACTTTTATTGACCCTTAAAAAACACTTTAAAATCTGTTATTTTCTGATTAGCATTTGGTGATGCCAAGCTGCCTCTCTTTAAGTTTCTAATAAAGCCCATACATTAATATATGCATCCGTTAATATTCAACACACTAGTGGTCTTAGAGCTGCTGTTGTCATAGCTACAGGGGATCTAAACATGTTGCATACCCGTAGCTTGCATAAAGAGAGCTCACCCTGCAACCCCTCTTGTCTCTCAGTGTGAGAGCAGCTTGTGGACGCAAGCGGCTGCAAAGCCTCAGGCCGCTTCCTCATGACATCACATGGTTGCAGAATGACTTCTCTAACATTCATCAGTGAGGCAAGACTTCCTAAACACAGAGCGCGGTCACTGCTCTGTTGATACTTGGAGCGGAAAAAAAGGCTTCGGTTTCTTGTGCGTATCATTTGTAAAAAGGTAAGAGCTTTCCTCCTGTTTCTGGTTTATTTAAAGAAGTGATTTGTCGTTCACTGTAAAGTCTGTTGAAGTAGGAGCTAATTTTGGGAGCAGAAAGAAACTTGTACAGAAATGCCCTCCAGTCTTAATATTTAGAAGAAAATAACAGGTTCTGACAGTAATGTTATCAAGCAGAGGGTAACATAATTGAGGCCTGTGGAAGAAGGGCATTTATTTGTATTCAAAAAGTCACCTGAGGATACTAAAAGGATGTATTTAATGTCCAATCTTCACTTTTTTGACACTTAGTTTTATTTTGCTGCAAAGCTGAAACCCATCATCTCGCTAGCAAAACAAACTTTTCCATCTCAACAAATCTGTTGACACATCCTGACTTCCAAATCGCACATCTGCCTCTCATATTTCACTTTATAATCCTTATTTAGAATCTCTGACAAGACAAACTGCACCGGGGCTCTTAACAGTTCAAACAAGGCAGCGCTTCTAAACCTTGTTTGAGTCACGTAAGTCGTGCTGAAATCAAGAAACGGCTGTAAGAGCACAGAGGGGATACATTGCGGCTCCTGCAGTCTTGCAGGCATTATGCCGTCATGTGTTCAGTATGGCGGGGTATTAAGATAATCCTTTGTACTGTGTTTACATACCTTTTGTGAGTTGCTTATTAGAGAAGGGAAGTACTGTATAGTTGTAACAAATGTGGTTGTGTTGCATTAATATTCTCATCGCTTGTGTAACAACATTTTCCCTCCAGTTTTCTCAAAAGTGTCACCTTTCCCCTCGTTCTCTCTGTCTTACAGGAGCCTCCAACCAGTTTCGAGTATATGTATAACCCACAAAGTGATCAGCAATCTCATCATCTGATGCTACTTCCTGTTTCTATTGTCATGGTGACTGTAACAGCCCCAGAGCACTGGAAACAGGCCCAGTGAGTGAAGCCTGATGTCTGATTCCACCTCTCACTGCAGATGAAATACACGCTGCTAACCCACCGACTGTCCTGACTTAAAAACAAAAGAGTCCCAGACATGGAGGAGGAGGGCAGGGTGAATGGCATTGGACTGAGACCAGGAAGGAGAGGCTCAGACTGGGGTCACATCGCCCTGCTTGACAAGACCAAGGAGTTCTTCCGGACCTGCGATGTGGAGGGGAAAGGCTTCATTACCCGCACAGATATGAGGGTTAGAGAAGAAGGCTGTGTGTGTGTGTGTATTAAATTAAAGTGTGGTGGAGTGACTAAGGTTAAGAGAGTTTCTTGAAGATTAAAAACTACAGGATGCTTTATCGATTCATCTGCAAATCTTTGGTCTATAAAATGTCAGAAATTTAAGCTCAAGCTGCTTTTATTGTCCAAACAACACTTTTAAACCCAAAGATATTCAACTCAAGACCAGAAAAAGTATATTTTTTCCCATTTTAGTGTCTGGAACTTGCTAAATTTTGGCATTTTTGTCCTAATCAATCATCAAAATTGTTTGTAATTCTAATTAATTAATGATTTTTCTTTTTTAAAAAGAATATAAAGGTTCCTTTTTTTAGTACATCCACTCAATGCATGGATACTCCGTGAATGCATTAAGCCTCCACTAAGAAGAAAAATAGGTGAAGAGGGCAACCTTTTAAAGATGCTGCATAATTTAGTGCCGCGGTGCTTCACCGCCAGCGAATGGCAAGCAGGAAACACTTTCTTTTTTTCATGTTATATCACCAGTGTTAAATAAGCACTTCACCCACTCAACACACTCGACCAGCGAGTGCAGTGGCAGAGTAGCGCCATTGATGGAAATGTTTATGAGCAGAGGCTGGAACAATACACACAAGCCTCTTCAAAGCGCCAACACTGTCCGAACTGTGTTGTCAGTTAATTAGGACAGGGCCCTTGTGAGCATCGTGCCTTTTGTTGCTGTTGTTTGTGTTGAGGGTTTCCCAGAAGCACACCATGGTGACACATAAAACAACCACTTTTTGTCAGTGTTTATTCTGTGCTTGGGTTATAACAATACGGAGCCAGATATGGCAGATTTAAAGCTCCAGTGATATTTCTTGATTTAGATTATTTGTTATAGTCTTTAAACGGGTTCTAACCTAACTCCTAACCGTGCCCACAGTCAACTATGTACACGTTTTTGTATTTCTGATAATGTGTGTTCACTTCAGCTCAGTACAACAGCATTTAAATGTCCTGTGTGTTTATGTTTTCTTGGCAGAGGCTCCACAGAGAGCTGCCTCTGTCTGCTGAGGAGCTGGAGGATGTGTTTGACTCTCTGGATATAGCCCGCACTGGTTACCTCACACTGGAAGCATTCTCCTCTGGATTCAGTACGTGTCCAGCAGCCTGGTTTAGCTTGGTTCATACAGCTTTAAACAGAATTCTGTCAACCAAACATGAAGTAAATAACAATCAAGTATGGCATCAAGTGGAACCTTATGCTTATACGATTTGTTTTGTTTTTGAAACTTAGAAATGCTTAAAGCTTGACTGTAATTTTAGCTAAGCAGTGGCTACTTGTAGCACAACACTGGCGTGAGAATTGCAGGGTAATAATACATGCTAACAACAGTAGGACATGTACACTGAGTCAGTAATTGCACAATATCTCGCTAAAGTTTGCTAACATTTGCTACGTTAAATTACTGGTCATACCAGACCAAGTAAGGCTGTAACAGGAAAACCACGGAGTGTACTGAATCAAAAAAATGTGCGTTGTCTTACTCATGAATTCATCTTTTCATTTGCAGGAAGAAGAATTTGTTGCTTCTTTTTTCAGAAGTTACAACCTAGCTAGCTTTAAAACGTGTATTTATATGTATTTAATTTATTCATAACATGTATTCCTGGTTTTCAGCAGATCGTGTAGCTGTTATTTAATTGTTTATCTTTAAAGCAGATGGCACTCTTCTCCTTTTTTCAGTACCCCTTCCCTTACAAGTGTCTCTGTAAAAGTACAGGAAAGATGACAGTACAGATGTACAACAGGAAAGATGACAGTGTGATCTGTTTTGTAAATTTACCATCAAGCTAAAGATAATGTCTGAAAGCTACTGAAGTGTTAAAAAAAAACATTGCTGCCACCCTGTGTGGATGTATCTCAGGTCAGTTCCTGCATGGCCGGAGGATCTCTGTGGGCGATGATCAAAATCAGGCCCCCAGCCCTGTCTTTAGGGCCAAAGAAGCCCTTTATCAGAGCCAGTGGGAGGCCAAGCTGTCAGGTGTTGAAGACGAGGAGGAGGGGCACTTCTGTATGCTGATGGAGAGCCTGGGAGCCAGTAATGTGTTCGAGGAGTGAGTGTAATCACTGCAAACCTTTACGTGTATATGTAGAAACATGCAGCGTGACTGTAATCCATCCAATTTTACTAATCTCCCTGTGTTTGTGTCCCTCTCTTTAGCCCAGGCGAGGTGCGCAGTCTTTGGGCCCAGCTCAGGCGAGATGAGCCTCACCTCTTGTCCAATTTTGAGGAGTTCCTTGCCAGGGTCACCCACCAGATCAAGGAGGCCCACCAGGAGAAAAAGGAGATGGAGAGTGCCCTCCAGAGGTACCTAAACAGGACACAGCTTTATAAAAATGTTTCTAGCAAGACGAATGACAAGACGAAGGGAGGGAATGAACAGGGAAGGAAAACATTAACATATGGTATGCAGGGTGGAGAATCCAATGGGAACACAGGACCTAAAGACTAACTAAAGAAATGTGGAGTTTATTTACTGCTGCAACAGTGAGTGTGGATCCTGGGTTAAAAAGGCCACATTTCTCAATTGGTTCCCACACTTAAAGCGTTTAAGAAGTGTAATTTATGTACCACATAAAGCAAACATTGTTCTCTCTCGTTAGCCACCTCAAGAATCAGTGACATAACATGTTTGTGTGTGTGTGTGTGTACATTACTGCCTCATGCCGGGCCCGCAGCCTGAGAGCGTTTGCATGGATTTACCTGTAATTCTCTATAGAACAACCCCTTTATCCGTGTCCAATGACCACTAATCTGGAGGCACGCTCTGAAGTCTGACCACCTTCTGCTGGTGTGGTGGAAATCCATTAATATTACACTTGATGGGGAAATGAAAAAGTATATAGTAATATATATGCTGGTCAAGATATTTAATAGATTTGCACCCATGTTATGCAAAGCAACATGTTTGAAGATGACGTCAAATTGCAGCTTAAGTCAGTGTGACTTTTAGTTTTCCCGTGGCACTGCATGGTACTGTGCTACAGCTTGTTATTCCTCCAGACTTTACTAATTGGCTGTTTGGGTCTTAACAATTGTCGGAGGGAATGTAAATACCACTCAGTATTCTTTTGAAAATTAAGCTCAGCTTCTGCGTGTGTGTGTGTTTGAATATTTACATGTAATTGCAGATACAGAGGGTATAATTCGAGCTTAAGTTTAATCTAGACAACAATGCTGCTCTGTTCCTATATTAAGTCATGCCGCACGTTTTTTCCTGAATATTTGTAATATCTGGTACTGTCCCACTTTTCAGGAAAGCTGCGACACACGACAGTGAGATCCGTCATTTATATGAAGAGATGGAGGCGCAGATCAAAAACGAGAAAGACAGGCTGCTACTAAAGGTACGGGAGCTCGAACGCAATAAAACCAACCAAAAGCGTCAGCAACAAAACAACAGCTGTTACTCAGAGAAATCTTTACAAAATCTTGACTTTGTTTTGTCCCCCTCGACTCAAAAAAAATGTGCTTCGCTTATTGTTCCCCTCACCTTGATGTTTGCGCTTCACTGTGCACATGATGTGTGTGATGTGTAGAGGCTGATGATCTCTGAGATAAACCATATTTGCATATTCGTAGAGTCTGTATTTTTCAATGAGGGAGAAGGAGTTGATGTAGGTAGTTGGAGTTGGAAGAACCATCTCAAACAAACTATTGTTGTTGTTTAAAGATGTCTGGAGGGGATCTTTAAACCTAAGTCATGTGCTTGCTCCTCAACACTTTGACCTTTATCCTTTTCTTCTTCTGGCCATGCAGGACTCTGAGCGTCTTCAGTTACGCAGCCAAGACTTGGAGCACCAACTGTCTTCAAAGGAGAAAGAGCTGGAACATCTTTTCCAGAAGCAGAAAAGAGTGAGTTCGTTAAGTTCAAGACTCAAGACGTCCATTAAAAAAAAAAAATGCTGGCTGCTATATTTGATTAAGAAATAGCTTGATGCAACGTTTCTTCTCCATAGAATCTCATTAACATTCGTGCAATTCATTCCTGTCATTATTTCCCTCTCTCTCCAGTTAGAGCACCAGTGCCACGAGCTGAGCAGCGAGAGGCAGGAGAGCCACGTGGAGAACGTCAAGCTGAAGATGACCAATGACGAACTGTCCCGTGCGCTGGAGAGCACCAGCCAGGAGCTGACGCTGGCCCAGGAACAGCTGGCCATGCTGCAGGAGCAGGCCGCCCGGCTGCACCAGGAGAAAGAGATGTGGGTAGACGCACATATCGTTTGCGTTAACAACCATTTAAGACTCACTACAGTCTATTCCCAACTATGTCCGAGAACCCTAGCGTCACATAAAAGCAGCTTTAACTTGATTATAAACCCTTAAAGAAGTGAGGATATTAGGTTACAGAGGGTGTGTTGAGGGTTTGTCATTCTGTCTTGTTTCAGGGAAATGTACAGAGTAACTGAGGGACTGCAAAGAGAGAAGCAAAGTCTCATGAAGCAGCTCGACCTCCTCAGGTATGATGAAGATATCCCATGAGAACATATCAAAGTAGTGGGTAGTAGTTGGTTTTGATCCTTTTGGCTTCTGGTTCAGTCCTAATTGGCAAACCTCTCAAATCTGGTTACAGTAAGTGAACGACTTGGATGCTTTTTATGCTTCAATGCGTTCTTTTCCGCAGCAGATTCCATCTTAATTAATTTCCTATTTCCATCTTCCCAGAGAGATGAACAAACATTTAAAAGACGAGCGAGACATATGCTGCGGTGTAGTGAGTATACGTTTAATCTGTTTGCATTGCAGCAGCACCTCTCATGGCTTTTACCTGATTGATAAAATACCTCTGTAACACAAGCATACGTCCCCTTTTTGTCTAAATAAGCCTCGGACCTCACTCAGAAAGAAGCAGAAGCAGAGAGCGGCCCTGGCCAACATTTTCGATGACACCAGCCAGCCGGCGAAAAGGTGATTCGTTTATCTTCCGAGTACTCTTTAGCACAAATCATGTCTGTCAGAGTGTTTCCTGTGTGACAAAGAGGAATTTCAGCCTCAGTGTGATCTGAAAATCATGTCTCAGAGGAGGAAAAACAGAGGATATCTGATTCTATACACTTACAACAATCAACTGAATCAACATTTTAGTTTTTAGACTCCAGATTTTCATCTCGAGCAAGTGAATTGATCCAGTATATCCTCTGTTTCTCCTGTTTTTTAAAGAGCCCCACTGTTGGTGGATGGGTCCTACCAGTCTCTGGAGGCCTTGCCTATAGAGCACCTTCAAATCGTGTTTGTTGCTTCCTCCTCCTGCAGTGAGGATGACACCACTACCACCACCACCACCACCACCACTCCCTCTTCCGCCAATACCGTCGGCACCCCCGCATGTCAACAACGACCCACGGCGAGGAAAAACTCTGGCTTAGCCAACGGTTACGCCAACTCCGCTCTGCCCAAAGTGCACGACGTGAAGGCAAAGGCCAAAAAGTCACCTGGCAAGATGGCTGCCGCTAAAAGAGTGACAGGGAAAGACAGAGTGAGAGCAAAGAAAACCGAACTTGAGAAAAGGACAGAGGTAGAAGACGAGGTCTTGGACGCCCCTCCAGATGGGTGGCCCCTCCGTCGAGTCATCTCCATTGAGGAGGATCACCTGCCCCACTTGCTCCAAGGAGGACCTCAACCGTTGCTGCATCAGCTTAGCGAGGAGGAGGACGAACTGGATGATGAGGAGGATGAGGACACTCAGAGTGAAGTTGAAACAGGTGTTATAGCTGCCACTCTACCCCCTAGTCATCCTCTAGTCCCCGTGTCGGGAGAAGCTACTCCGGAAATGAAATCCCGCTTTACCCAAGCGAAAAAGATGCCCATGTATTCAAGAGGACAGCCTGTCGGGAAGGAGACCCATCAAGTACGTCTACAGCATTGGACCTTCAAAGTTAATGAACTAGATAAAACTAACCAGATTACCATGAATTAATCTTTGCCTGTGTTTTATCTTCTTCAGAAGACAAAAGAAGGAGCACTGTTTGCCCCAGACCGTCTGTTCAAAGTGGTCCTGGTTGGCAACTCGAGCGTAGGCAAGACATCCCTTCTCCGCTCTTTCTGTGAGGGCCGTTTCCACCCTTCCACAACTGCTACTGTGGGTGAGAAGAGAAACACTGGAATAATGTTGTATGCGTGCACAAAAAGCATCAAATTCGAATGGCATGTGTGTGTGTGTGTTATGTGGATGCTAGCACAGAAGATCGGAGGGCGATTTAACATCACATGAAAGGGCTTGTGAAGTCACACTGCCTGTCTAAGAGCCCTGGCACACATTGTACCGCAGATTATGTCACTTCTGATGAATTTTTCTCCTTGCTTTCATCTTTTACCAGCCCTCACTTAAGCCTTGTTACCTCCACTTTGTCCCCCCACCTCTCCTCTGAATTGAGGCAGTCAGTATCACGCCTCGCTAGACCCCCTAGTGGCCATTTTGTGTCTTTGTTGCTCTGTCAAAAACAATGAATTTAAGCTAAAAAATGAGAATGGTGGTTGTGTTATGTTGATTTTGATCATTGTGTCTTGATCAGGTATTGACTACAGTGTGAAGACACTAACCCTGGACAATATGCAGGTAGCGATGCAGCTCTGGGACACAGCAGGTCAAGAGAGGTTAGTTTCTACTCAAATTTGCATAGGTAGTAATTAGTAAACAACAATTAATAAGAATTTAAAGGTTACAGGCTGTGTTTTAGGTGAAAATATGCTTGTGTCTAGCAAAAGACAGTTACAGCAGGTCGATGTGGTGACAGTCAAACTTCTTGTCCCAGGTACCGCAGCATAACCAAGCAGTTTTTCGCAAGGCAGACGGCGTGGTGGTGATGTACGACGTCACCGTGGAGGAGAGCTTCAAAGCTGTGCAACCCTGGCTCACCAATGTCCAGGTGTGACCTTTGACCCAAGGAAGTCCACGTAGAGTTGGGAGATTTATAGCAGTTCATTTGTCAGACACTGACCACTGACAGCGTCAGGTTTTCCGTCATGTGTAGTCTTTGTAGTGTTCTGTTTAGTTCTCTCTTTTTGTGGAATCACTTGCAGTCGAATCATTTTGGTTTAGTACAGTAGTCCTCTTTCACAGCCGACATTTTAACTTGTCATAACAGGAAAAGCACAGACTCTGTTCTATTCAAGCGTCCCAGTAAGCCTTGACAGCTGAGCCATTGTTACTTTAATGATTTACACTTCTGGTTTTCTTACCATGACACGTCAAAATGTCTACTTTGAAAAAGGCTCTGACTTTTTTTCCAGGAAGCAGCAGGAGAAGGGATCCCCATCCTCCTTTTGGGCAACAAAATGGACATAGATGGAGAGAGAGAGGTATCATTCAAAGAAGCTGAGCAACTGGCCTATGTGAGTTTCAGGCTTGTGGATCATTTTATTTCATGTGCAATGACTGCAACGCCACTAAAACTACCCATGTTGGATTGATGATTACACAAAGATGCTGACAGTTCTGGTCATGACCACCAGTGTGTCTTGAATCTGATGAATTTCTGTGCATTTCCTGTGTAGGATAACAGGGTGATGTTCTTTGAGGTCAGTGCCTACACCGGCAGGAATGTGACAGAGTCCCTGACTCACCTGGCCAGGTAAGATCAAGGCTGTGAATCAAAGAAGTGTGTAGAATAATAAAGGCTGACAAGGAAACAAACCATCCAGACACACCATAACGCCAGTACTTAATACCTTTTGTCAGGAAATTGATCTGATTGGCTCATGCAGTGTTTTTCTCTCTGTCTTTGCGCAGAGTGTTAATGGAGCAGGAAGACAAGGTGAGAGACACAACAGTCACCCTCAGCGCTCAACCCGTAAAGAAGAAAGCCTGCTGCAAGTGAAGTGCACGCTCAATTTACTGAGTTCTGCCTGGACATTGGATTAGCAGTGTTATAAGACGACAAATCATTCTCGGATCTTCATCGTAGAATGAAACGATGTCTTCATTTTGGACCAGAAATGCAAAACATGTTGAAGTTGACATGAAGGACTGTGTTGCCCGTGTGAACATGAGAGCTGCTGTCAAGCTTAAATGATGAAGGTTGACGAGGGAGAGCTTGTTCTAAAGGAAAAAAACAAAAGGCGCGTCATTTCCTGTAAATAGTGTTACCAGATCACGGTAGTGCTGTCGATGTCAAAGATTTAAAATAGAAACTTTATTCTACTTACTTTACGTACGAGACAAATCATGAATATACTGTAGCTTTGTTAGCGTTCAATCTGAATTTTTCTGTATTTGTCTAGTAGTGTATGTTAATGTAGTTCTATTTTATGTTGAAGCTGAAGGTGAAATAAATTATTTGGAATTCATTAAAAATAGACGTTTAAATGAAAATCACGCGAGAAAAATCAGAACCTGATTCTTTGACATTTTATTCATCATTATGTTCATCCTTTTTTTCATCTTCTTTGTTCGTCTGATCTCCAGATCAAAGCGGTACGTGACATATTGCATCTGTGTTTGTTACTCTTCCGAGGCATTGCTCTGTTTTATTCTGGCACCAAAGTACTGTCGCTCTGAATTATCCTCAATTAAAGAAAGAAAGAAATTACATTTCACACCTTTTTGAAATCAATGAAGCAGAAAAAAAAAAAAATCTTCACATGCAAAGAATAAATAATAAAATAACACACAATTGATTACTACTGTACCCTTGTTACGATTACACGGTGCGTAATAAATCTTAACGAATGACTAAAGGAAAAAACAGATAATGATAATGTGCTGTAACCCTCTCAACATCACACAGATCAATGCTTTTCAATTAGCTGCACTAACGATATAAAGACTCATAATGCTTTTCATTTTATACTTAAAATAACAAACTTTCCAGAAACTAGTGAGAGGAAAAAAAACCAAACAAAGTCAAGTTCGTTTAGGATGTTACATTCAACGATGTGCCAGAGTCCATCAAGTTGGTACAGGTGATGGCACTATTGCTGATAGATACTTGCCTATTCTGATGACATCACTTAGGTGCTGGCTTAATGGCATCCAATCAGATGCGTCTGGTCGCCCTCGCTGGCCAACTGGAATGCTTGTTGGAGAGCCTGTGCCCTCCCCCTCCTTTCCATGTGGGTCCTGAAGGGCTGAGGGTAGGTTGGTTGGTTGGTTGTTGTTCCTAACGCATTTTGTAGTCGTGGGAAATGGCGGCCTCACATAGTTGTCCTTTAAAGTCTAGCTCCAGGGTGAACTCCAGGTCACGCTATGAAATAAAAAAACAATATTTAATTCATTTTTAATACATTTAATGGTATATTTTGCTAATAATGCTAAGGTACTTTTACTTAAAGGAATACTGGTAATAGTCTCTAGTAGTAGTACTGTTGTTTTAGTTCGTTATTGTACAGTTCTAGAGGTTGATAAGTTTTCAGTGTACTGCAGACATTGGCGCAGAGCCACAACACATATACAATGATGAGAAGAAACACTGTTTTCCGTATCAATATGAACACACCTTTAGATGAAATCTTTGCTGGTTGTCTGGCAACTGGTCCCAGCCAATAAATGGTTAGTTTTTGAAGCCATTAAACAAAATAACATGTTAATTATTTATCTTTATATTGAGCTCCTCCTCAGCCAGAAAGCAAATAAGCATATTTCCCAAATTGTCAACTATTCCACCACTCTTTAAATCTATTTATCTATTAATTCTATTTCTTATTTCTCTTGAGTCTTACCACGTTCTTCTCATTGGGCCTGACGGCAATACTGCCAAAGATCTCCTCTCCTTTCTTGACAGTTAAGTAGTCCTCTAAGTAAAACACTGTCTGCTTCCAGTGTGTGCTGGCAGCATCCGGAGCTGAGGTAGAGAAAAAAAAAAAAAAGATGTGGGAGGGATGAATATATGTGCATGAACAAGAGGGAAACAGAACGCGAGATTTAGAGGACAAATATGGTGTAAGGGGGTTAAAGAGGGAAATGGGAAAAGCAGAGACAGGAAAGAGAAGTTTAAGAGAGTGAGAGGAATTATGAAATTTACAAAAACGCACTGGCACTCGGCTCCCTCGGGCACGTTAAACGTGGAAGAGATTTTAACAGCAAAGTGGCTGAAACTCGCTCACCCAGTGGGTGAAATACAGAGGCTGATAGGAGAGAACTCCTTCATTGATGCTGAGCCTCAGGACCAACAGACTCGGCCAAACATAGAACCTCCTCTACACAACATTATGTAAGCGCTGGATGCATGAATGTATTAACATAAGCTTACATAACAGCTTTAGCTAGCCTCTCTATAATAGGCATCCTCGACGTCACGTTACCAGAAGTGCTTGGCGATTCTGTCGGGCCGGCTCATGTGACACCAGCAGAGTGTAGCCAAGAGCTAAGATGCTCAAGTGCAGTAGCTTCTTTTTTTTTTTCATGGACATTGATTTTACTGCTCAAAAATGCTCAAAGATTTCAAAAGAAATTTGAAATACTTGCTGGGTATTTCACTGTCGGGCAGACCAGAGTGCGAAACTTTGTTCTTTTATGTTCTCTTTTCTGAATTCTTGTATTTTAATATTTTCCGTGGGGAAAATCTTAAAGATTTAAATAAAAATAATAAGGAACAACATTTTCTAACCATATCTGACCATTTTATACACGCTTGCTAGTGCCAATTCTTTGGTATGAATTTCCAATAAAATAACAACTTATCACAACAGGTTGTGTGAATAATCAAGAGAAACAGTGTTTCTGAGAAGAAAATGCCGCTGTTTAATCTGCTTCTCATCTCAGTCTAACTTTTTCTGATACCTACAGGTTGGGAGTTTCATCAAAAAAAATATTTCTCTTCATCTCTTTAGGCTCCACAGATCAGCTGGATAGAAAAATTCTATTAAACTGATTGACTTACTTTTAGTTCAAACAGAAAGTTTTATAAGGCAACATTTTCTGCTCTATTTTGAGACTTTGCATGCGTGTGTGCACAGTTGGTTATATATATATATATATAAATATTAAAACGAACATATAAAAAAGAAAAAGTTTCCTTCACCTCCGTGTATCAGGGGTGGAGGCTGAAATCTTAAAAATGTGGTCCAATAAAACTAACTGTGTGCCTCACCAGTGGAGAAGCCAGTCTTCTTGTGACACTTGGTAAACTCGATGTTGAAATAGGTGACCAAGGCGTGGACGTAATCGTTGCGCTGGATCTGCAGACAGAAGGCTGATGTGAAGGACAGGTCCTCTGGCTTCACAGTGTAGATGTCCACTTCCTTGGAAACAAGAAAACAAAAGATTCTTTTGCTTTCAAGAGATATCTGTGCTTTTCAGTCCAGGAAATGTCATGTGTGACTGGCAGCACAGTAAACCACCAAGTTGTCACCCCCACTTGCCACCTCACGCACACACACACATGCGGTACATGTATATGTCAATCCTTCTTGATTATTCACCATGATCATTGTGCATGTGTGAGTGTATGTGTGTGAAAGCCCACAGGTTGAATCACGGCTGGCAAACGAAGCCTGCTCACAGTACACATGCTGTGTGGGTGTCCTCCCTCAAGTCTACAAGGGAGGGAGGCTGTGTATGTGTGTGTGAGAGAGAAGTGAATGTGTGTGTGTGTGTGTGTGTTTGCTTGTGTCTATATCAAGCACTGCCTTATGATGAATATGGCCCAAAATTCAAGTATCACATTTTGTTACCTGGCAGGAATTCACTGCGGGTCTGAAAATAGGAGTGTAGCAGGTGTGCCTCTGCTTTGAATATAGATGATGTTGTATTAAAGAAGACGTGTGAGGGGATGGGGGGGGTTTACAATGCAACCTGTTCATCTTGCCCGGCCTAATGGGCGATGGATCGCTCGGCCATGTGGCGTCAGCATGACAGATTGTGATTTAACACCTCTGTCCTTTCCAATGATACAAGGCCTGTATCATATACAGCAAATTGTGGGAGAGAAAAGAAAAAGTCCCGAAGACTTTGTAATTTTAGTGTGTGAGGAATGAGTGGCAGTTTGAATTAAGATGGCAGTAAGGGATGAATAAGCCCTGAATACATACATGTGAAAGACATACAGACAGCGAGAATTCATTTTCAGATCTGCATGTCACTAACTGGTAACCACCAAGGATGGAGAGCTCATTTTATTCCCACTGGCAGTGCCTCAATGCCTGCTCTTGTGTGACATTTCACCATCGCACAGAGGGAGAGACGGAGCGAGACCTCCCTATTCGCTCTGACTAGTGAGGCCTGACATTGTTTAAATCAGAGAATGTGACAGGAGATGAAGGGTAAGAAGGAGTGAGAGGGAAGAAGTGAGAAATGAGACAGCAAAATGATATGAGACAAAAAAAAAAAGATGAAAGAGGAATGAAGATCAGATACTTGTAAAAAAACAAAAAACCATGATATGAAGCAGAGAGAAGGGGCAGTGAAAGAGGAGAAGTGATTAAAAGAAAGGGTTGAGGTGGAGGGGATAAAGAAAAAAAGCTATTGCCTCCCTGAATACTCTTATCCTCTGTTCATTTGTGGGATGAAAGACAAGCCACTGTTGTATCTTCAAGCATGAAAACAGTGTCGCAGACTATTACAGCTCTCCAGAAACCTTTATAATGTACTAGAAAATAGTCTCGGCAGACACAAAGTGTTCAGCCGCCCGCGGATTGATAGATGTCTGACTTTTTTCTAGGAATTCACTTAGTTAGGAGCAGAACACAAGATATGAAAAACTTGTTTGTGGTTTTTTGTCGTATAAAACAATATTTCATGAAAGACACAAGACGTAGACTAACCTTTAGGAGGCAGGAGTTAGTCACCATCTGCTTGGGATCTACTACATCCACCAGAGGCTCTTTGATGGCCACATTGCGAATGCAGCTCATGTCGAACCCGTACACGTTTTCCCACCCTGTGCGCACACAAACACAACTTAAAACATCTGAAGTGCAGCGGTGGTATAAATGCACACGTGCACCACATTTACGTGTGTTGGCGATTCTCATACACTGCCAAAGCTGTCAGCACGGAGAAAAAAAGGGGGTAGTGGAGAAAGTAACACAAAGCGCTTAACCCTGCCAGGAAAAGCAGTCCCGCACTCATGCTGTCTTTCTGTCTGTCCAGCCCCTATGTGGAGAAAGACAAGCCCTCCTGAAAATAGACTCTGGCCTCCTCCACCTCCTCCGCCATGTCTGGCAGGCTTTTTTTTTTAATTATAATTTGGACTGGAAAACACACCAAGCAGGCTTTTCTCCCCATTCCCTCTGTCCCACCACTCCACCTTGCTAAGTCTAAACGATGAGAAGGTGGAATATGCCGCCGACGCAGAGGGAAACTAAAAATAAAAGCGCGAGGGTTTGGGTTGACTGAATTCTTTTGGGAGTTATGTGAAAAAATGTATGTAATAGAACAGAGAAGGCCACCTGTGCAGTAAAAGGAAAACTCAGTAGGAGTTATTAACCCAGATCCGGTATCTAAGTACAAGTGTGAATGCCACTTTTAATATTGTCGCTTTGATCTGGATCACAATGTTAAGCTCAGCACACCTGCTGTGATGGCTATTTAATAGGGTGTACTGTAGTTTAAAGTTGCTGGTTTGGTGCATATTTAATACAGGGTTTCTATGCTGGAACTAATGCGTTTATTATGGGTTAATCAATACTTTTTTTTAATTAGTTTATGTATATATCAGTAACGAACCATTTGTACATATAATTTAGGGAGAGGTTGCGCAGCTTAGCTTGACATTTCTTCCGTGTCCCAAACCAGATGGGCACTGTGGTGGAACAACTCTTTATTACTGACTTAGTGATAATAATAACTACAAACTTGATGGCTAATTAAAATGTGACAAATCCTTGACCTTTTATTTATGACTTAGTCATTTCTCACAGTCTGCAGCAATACATCAGCCAAACAGATTTTTCACAACCTGGCAACTCAAATGTTGTCCGTATTAATAGCTTATTGCTAGTCAGTAAAGCCTTAAAGCTGTTCTAATTAATATTTTCATATTAACAATGGATCAGATGGCTGTGTGTAATTTAAAATAGGTCACTCATAGTGGTGAACCCCACTCAACTCTGTAATTCCCCTCGGCTCTATGGAGCGTTTTAGCGTCTTTCAGCTCATTGTTTTGGTTTTTCAAGTTTTTAATTTGTCTCACTTCTCTCATCAGATGAAGGAATCTGTTTTCAGCTAAAAGCTCTAATAAATCCACCGAATGCTATCGGCTCAGCACCAAGAAAGCACACAAACAAAGTTAGCGACTAGCTACTGAACATACGAGCCGCTAAAGAGAGTGGAGAGAAACACAGTGCTAAAATGAGAGGAAATATTGGACTCGCATTCATTCAGTGGACAGAAACACAAACTATACCGTCCCCAGGTGGCAAAAATATCAGTTCATGCAAGCTTGATAACATATCTGTTACAGCTTTCATAAAGAACGTCTTTCTTAAGTAGAACCAGACTATTTTATATCCAATTTGAGTTGGATTTTATTTCATCTGCACAGTGGTCATTAATTATGCACTGCACAGAGAGGCAGACAAAGAGAGACAGAAGAAAGCAATGACTTTGCAAAAACATGAGAGAAAAAGCTAACAAATCTTCCATAATTACTCACAATGAATCTTGAAGTCCTTGTACTGCCTGTCTTCAATGGCTACCACGTAGAGAGCTGCTCTGTCAGGGAACATCAGGCCTCCAGGTTTCTGAATACAAGAAAGGAATCATTGCACACACAGAAACACACACACGAAGGTCATCCATCACATTTATTATTCGCACACCTGCCATGTAATACAAGATCACATGTGCCAACGTTAAAGCCTGCAGGCAGCTACTGGAGTTAGAGAGCAAATAATTCAAATATGACCTAAGCATCAGAGCAGCAGACACATGCAGCAGAAGCGTACAGTAAATCCTCTACTTCATCACTGTCTGGTGTGTTTATGTATCAAAGCTTTTGTTTGTCCAGCCTGCTACACACACTAAAACCAGTTCTATCCAGGACTCCAGCAGCACCACCATACCAGCCACTTGTCCCTGGCGAAGATGACGGTGTTGAGCATGGACTCGTAGAAGAGGCAGTAGCCCATCCACTCCGAGATGATAATGTCCACCTTCTCCACAGGCAGCTCCACCTCCTCCACCTTGCCCTTGAAGATGGTAATGACTGTGGTGCGGAGAGCCACAAAACAGCAGGCAACAAATTACTACATGGCATCATCATCACATTAATGCAAATTGAAAAATGACTCTATTCTCACATGACATTGTTTTTATGCCTTGGGATTGCTTTAAATGAGTGCAGCTTAATTACGGCACTCGTCGCATGCCCCAGTGTTTTATGCAAGAGTTTGGTTTCTCTTGTTTTCCATTCTGGCCTCTTTGACCCACGATACGGGGATACTAGGAGGAAAACAAGGTTGCAAAGTCATATATTAATTTATTCATTTTACATAACCACTGATCCTTATCAGGGCCGCTTATCAGCCAATCTCAGTTGACATTGGGCGAGAGGCAGGGTACATCCTGGGCAGGTCGCCAGTCCATCACAGCACTGACAAACAACCAGGCGACAGTGCTAACCACTGTACCACTGTGCTGTCTGCATCTCTCAATTACAAAATAATGCTGTTTTCCACTTTATATTAATAACCAATATTGCTTCTATCTTTCTTGGATTATTATTTACAGTCATTGCTATACATTAAAGTCCGTGTAAAGGCAATTCTGAGATTTCTTTCAAAATACATTAAATATGTTGGAAAATAGTTGCTGAAAACATGTGAAAAGACTCTGAACAATATATTACTGAAATGTGGAGTTAGAGGTTAAAACAGTTTTTCACCAGTTTTCAGTCCAGGATTTTTTGGGGCGGTTAATTATTGTATGCTGTACTAAGACCATTGGCTTTAAATGCCTTAAATGTAAACAAAGAACAAGCCTAATATCAAATGTGCAGGTTATGAAACCCACCATCTGTTGCCAGTCCTCCATCTGTGCATTTTACAATGCTAATCAGCACCACTGAGGGTATTCTGATTGATGGCAGAGATTATAGTTATTTGACATCAGAGGCGAGCCCGCCAGTTAACCATCAGAACTGTGACTAATATTGTCGGGGGTGACGGTAATGATGGAAATAGGCAGAATTTTTCACGCTACTTCTAATCCAGATGTCATCGCACTGCTCTGCACTCAGACAGACGGATATATAAGATATATGGTAGTCATGGAAAACCACTTTGACTTACCATTGTGCAGGTGATTTGACTTGATGATCTTCTCTGAATATTCAGATATACTTGAACATTCAATCTGTAGGCGCAAGAACAAAAGCACAGGTCTGAATCTGCATTGTTTATGGGTTTATCTTTTCATAACAGATACTTTAACATCATTTAAATAATTCATGAAAAAAATATTTTATATTCCTTAGTTGGAAAAATTTCCTAGTCATTGACCAGCAATGGTGTTATCCACCATTTTCTCTCCCCATATACAGCAGGTTAACCTTTGGGGTAATATCAGAAGGACAAATTTAATCAAACCCTGCTAATCCATCTAAACAGCACTGTCCCTGATCGCTCATCTCAGACCCTGTGCAGCATAAAAACTAATACATCATTTTTCTCTCCCATCCATGAGTGTAATACAGTATATGAATCATACATAACTGCCGGCAATGTATAACCTGTGACAGCCCTGCACTAAAGGAAGCCAGATGTCTCTTATTGCCTCTGTGTGTAAGACTGTCTGAGAGAGATTACCAATTTCTAGACTAAACACAAGACGCTAGTCCTTAAGGGAATTTTTAAAAGGCAGGCTATATGTGTGCGTAATCTGGAGGAAGGAACGGCCACGGATGAGAGATAACGTAACAGCGGAGCCAGATATGATATTAATTTGGACACTGAAAGGGTGTGCGGCTTTTCTTTTTTATATAGATTTTAACAAAAGCAGAGGTTGTTAAATTATTAGAATAAAAACTGTGGTAAAATGGTGTATCTATCTGTCTCACCCCATACACGTGTTTGGCGCCGGCGTTGGCAGCAAACATAGAGAGGATCCCCGTGCCGCTACCAACGTCTAGGACGATTTTATCTTTGAAGACGTGCTTGTTGTGGTACATAGCGTTGCGGTAGGTCAGTGTCCGCACCTCGTCTTTCAACATCTCCTGTTTAAATTAGACAGAAAACTGAGCGTTCACAGCTGTGATACATCATGATTTTTGCAGTCTTGAATAACATGCAAACCTCTAGTTTCTATACTGAATTGGTACAGAAGGCCTAGAGAATACTGTAATTCATAAAAATGCTCAAAGGAATACACAATACACATAATGTTACATAATGAACATGATATGTGCATACATTATGCCTAAAGCAGACAGTTTTTCTTCATCTGTGAATACATCATTTTCTTTCATGTATAATGAGGTAGATATGGCAGTATTTAGGCCAAAATCCTTCGTGACAGCGGCAGAGCTCTTGAAATAGACAGGAGTACAACACAAAGCCTTCGGGGACCACCTGATATCCATCTCCCGAGCCCATTCACACATCCCACTTTCCGTCTTTCTTGCTTTGCACTCTTCTAATCAGGACACACTCTTTGTCTGCAAGCAGACAAAAACCTGACCCACATGCTAAATACGGACATTTAAAAAGGGTCTATATGTCCCCAAACTTTTCCACCACCAGTCCTTCACATATCAAGGTCATTAGCTAGGGTATAGCACTAAAATCACATTTAGCTCACTGTACTTTAGTTCACTGAGGATGACTGTAAAAGACACAGATGGATAAAGAAGATATGGAGCACTGCACATGGACTATTACCATGCATGTGGTGTCTTTAAAGGCCTCCTCCTTTTGTCAGCTGGGACACTCTCCCCACCAATGAAGAGCAACTTTCTATTTCCTCACAAGACATCATTCTTGAAGATTAAAGCTTGGTTGTTCATAGGTGGACAGCTGCCTCTGAGGTTTATGTTTGGAGTTGATTTTAATTTGTGGGAATAATTCGGTTGCATTTTGATATTTGATATGATACTTGATATTTCTGTTTTTACAAGAGGTGCTATACGCAGGTTAAAACTTCAGAGAAATGTTGGAAATGCTGGAGGACTGAACACCCCTCTTAGCGTGCCTAGTTGTTTGGGCTTAAACTTTGGCTTTGTACTGCTACTTTATAATCGATTTTTAGATTCAATGAACTGAAGATTTGAAGTGAAGTGTCTGTATCCAATAGTTTGTTGTTGTGAACAAAATCTAAGCCAGAAAAAAAGATTTGGATCGCATAGCTTATGTGCCCATGGAAATCTGTTGGTGTTAAATCAGTCAAACAGGGTTGAAACTTCTTGGCAAGTAAAAGAGCACCAGGTTAGACAGAACAGGAGGCATTTGGTGCTTGTCAGCCTAGCCTGCCTACCTCATGGATGCCAAAGTGGGCATAAGAGTCAAAGTAGTAGTCCCGTGATGTCATTTCCTCCGGGCTGATGAACTTGGCAATCTTGCCTCGACCAGGACAGGTGGCCAGGGCCGCTACATGAGGCGTATGGGGGATGCAGGGCACATGGTGGGTAGTAGGCACTGGTTTAGGCAGTGGGGAGGGCTGGGCTGACTGAGAGAGGGGGGACGTGACAGGCTGTTGCCGCTGTTAGGGATGGATGAAAAAAAGAAAGGAGAAGAGTTGAGCCAGGATTTATAAATTAGAGACAAGAATGAGCCAAAAAAAAAAAAAAAAAAAGCAAAGGGTTGTGTTTTGAGCCTGTGGACATGCTTATAGGTTAATATGTGGCCGATAGAGGCAGACTCAGTGAACTGCAATCATGTAATAAGCAGTCAAAAATCCATAAAAGCATATAGTCTTTATGATTACACAGACAGGAGACTCCGAGAAGAAATGCAGGTTCCGCTTCAGCACCAAGGACAGCGGACATAGTAGCCACGTTCATTACGTCCATGCATCCAAAGCTGATCATTTAACCTACGTGCAAACCATCTGCATGCATTATCACCATTATTGCAATAACAGCAGTCTACTTAGTACACCCATAACATCTGCAGGACAGTGGGAAATGCACTTTCCTCTGCTCGCACGCCATCATAGTGCAACACCGCTTCTAAATGCGTGATGGTTGCGATGATGGCGAGAAAAACAAAAAACAAATATCTACATATAATATTCAAGTCAAATGTGTTGTCACCATAAAGATAAGCATGCTGAGAGTGTCCCGGTTCCGCTAGTACCGGGTGCAGGACACTACAAGGTCCCTACCTCCGAGCTGTCCGCCTCCGCCATCTTCCGCCGTAGCAGCAAACAACGCGACGAATGCCTCAATCCCATGAGAGCCGGCGAGATTTAGGCTACAACTCTTTTTTAAGTGTACGGAGGATGTGAAATCTTTACAGAAACGTGACAAAAATAACTCTAAGCCACCGAATATGTGGCCGGAATACACAAAGTAAAGATGAATGTCATAATAAGATACGTGTAAGGTATCAGAGTCTCGACCAAATTAAATACATTCCTCGAGAAAAGTTGTTAAATGGATTTGCGCGAGGTGAAACGTACAGTAATCCATACTGTGGATGTGATACAGGTTGTGGCAGAGCCGTCTGTTGGCTTGGAGAGGCTGTGCTGCGACTAAAAAAAAAAAAAAGGTTGTAGGTTCAATCCCAGCAGGAGTCCGTGTGTCCATTAACACCCGCGCGCCCCGTTTAGGTGTCCTCGCGCAAGACGTTGATGTCCTACCTGCTCGCTCATTTTTTTTAATTTTATTTAATTTTATTTTTTTTTTTATATAAAATCACTGAGTAACCGAGAAAATGGTCCAAAAAGTGTCACCCACGACCACAAAAAAAAGGCACACAGTTGCGCACTAGAGCCAAAACTCCACGCCAGGAAAAAAAAAAAAGAAGCTTCTTCTCTTTTACTTAGAAACACTCTCAGCAAGTCGCCCAATTCTTGCCTCCGCATGCGTCTTAGAAAGTCCTTTGCGTAGTCCCGAGGGGTTTCCTAGAGAGAAAGTTAAAGGGGGTTCAAACTGCTGCCGTTACACACGCGAACCCCCCATCGAACGACATGAAAAGCCTCGTGACAAAAATATTATAATAACAGTCAGAAAAGAGGAATAAATCTCTCTGCTCCCCAAAGGCAGATGCCTCCTCACACACTAGACTTTCCCACAGAAGCAGAAAGAAACCCAGCTTCTCCGGCGACCAATGAGCTCCTCAGCCACTCGCTTATATAACATAGGTGTTTTATTTTATCCACGATATTATTAACTATTATCTATCTGATAATGTTCTTTCTTGAGTTAAATTAAAGTATAGGATGTGACATTTACAGGTTTCAGTAGCCCGTTTCCGGTGATACATTAATATTTTAAATTAAATGTAACGCTGTCACAGGTGTGCAGTTCAATGAATTCAACTCAGCCAATCAGAGGCGAGGACCACTTGTTCTAGAACGATCAGGACCTTGTAAAGAACCAATGAGCTTCAACGACGTATATTTTACTAATGTTGTAGTTACATTGTTAGTTAAGAGGAATTAAACAAGTCTTTCATAGTCATGTTGATACAGAAAGATATACTATGGTAACATTGCTATCCTCAGTCAAAATTACTATTCACCGCCACATGAAGTATAGAAACATACTGTATATTAAAGGGTAAATCAGCACTGTCATCCTTTGGCATTAATAGTAAAATATATGGCTAATTTATTCTCTAACTAAAACTAAAATTGATCTGAAAATATTTACTTGTTACTCCAGATTAAGATTACATACGTTGTTGTAGACTATGCAGCAGAAGGCCAATATCAAGTAAAATTTGCCTCAAGTGACATCAGTGTCCTACTAATATATTAATGCAGCAATCCCAGCTAGAAATTCTTGTACCCTAAACATTCACAGAACGTACCTAATGGTATAAAAGACATCACGCCAGGTCCCTCAACCACGTTCTCAAAACATCATATACAGTAGTAATTGTACCCTAATATGTTCCCTAAACGTCCCACAAATGAGTTAAAATATGAATATATATCAATATCAAAAGTAGTAGTACTCATTTTGCAGAATGTCAGTGTCATGTTATTGTATGACTGAATTATTAAATGTTCTTTTAATGTCAATAAAGGGTCTGTTATGGGAACATGTAGAGGCCTGAAGGGAACATCAGATAGTAATGGTTCCCTAAATATTTCCAGAACACCCAGAAACGTTTAGGGGACCATTACTATCTGACATTCTCTCTAGGTCTCTACATGTTCCCATAATGTTTGCAGACCCTTTAGTGACATTACAGGAACCATTAATAATCCAATGATATAATAACATGACACCGACAGGGGTCATTCTGCATATTGAGTACTTTTACTTTTAATACTTTAAGTATATTTTGTTGCTAATACTTTTTTGCTATTATTTTTATCATATGTTATTGCTGCCTGTTTGTTTCACCACTGAATTCATCCTATAGAAAAATAATCATTTACCTTCACCCCCTAAAACTGAAAAAAAAAATAGCTCAGGTGTGAGTGGATTCTCACACTTCTGACAGGAAAATTCAAATCTGTACTTTAAAAATGTAATCATTGCTAAAATAAAATCATACACCATTTGTAGAGTACTGAGAATTTGTTGAAACTGTATATTGAAAAGAAAAGGACCTCTGTCTGCACTCTTCTTCATGAGTTGAAATTTTCAACATGCCCTCTGTCTTCATCCCAATCACTGAGGTCACAGCAGGTGCTTTTCATTGGCTGCTCATGGCAAAACACCTACTGTGCCATCACTGATTGTGGTGTGCAACATGTGAGAGCTGTGATTGGCCATTTTAAGACCTTTTCCAGGAGTTCGCCAATATTCACTGCCCTCTCCTGGTGCCCTTTTTTGGTCTCAAATCCTCTGTTTTACTTCCATAGAGCACATTTACTCATCAACTTCATAAACATTCACTGTATTTTGATTTCCCAGTTAACCCTCATAGAATAGAATAAAAGATAGAATAAAAAAACACAGTAAAATGCATTTATTATATATATTTGATTTTCACGCTTATTGTATTTCACATATAGTACACATACATACTGTATTGTTGATGTCTGCATCACGTTACTTACTCCCTCACTCGTTTCACGCTGTATCAAAGGAAACATTACAAGATATTTGTCACTAAAGAAAAATGGGCTTGTGTCCCATTAATGAAATCTAAATACAATGAAACGCCAGGTTTCAGTCACAATTCTGGATGAGCTCCATCAGTGGTGCTTAAGAACATCGGCCCACGCATCATACTCGAGGATAATGTGTACATCCACTCTATCACACACACACACACACACACACACACACACACACACACACACAAATCGATGTGGGGGCAGGAGAACATAGGCAGGAGTCAGGAGTGAAATCAGTGGGCAGACTACTATTGATAGATTTACAAGCCTCAAAGAAAGTGACATGACAATAATGTAAGAACATGTTCAGTGCTATTATACAGCTAAATTCTTAAAGACTGCATAGAGGCCTCACAGAGACTGACTTCTAGCAGAAGCTTTGTAGTTAGATGTAGTTCTGATGAAGTGTCACAAGTTCAAACCCCTTTTCATTTGTCTGTCTTTGTGTCTCTAGTAGTAAAATGTGTACATGCATTATAGTGGTCTAAAAAGGTCTGTATATATCTAAAGTGTATGTATTTTTTGGTGGCAGTACATCACGAGATGTACTAGGAAGCCATTACACTCACATTATGTCACATCATTTAAATAAGTTACACACACATTATACAGTCAAGAGATGTTCAAATGCTGCACATCTCCCGAGTTTAATATTGTGAGAGAGCTTCAAGGTAGGAATAACATGATGAAATCAGTCATTGGAACTAAATCTCAACTTTCATCTTATTTCATAAAGAAAAGGAAAGAATTTGTCGCGACAAGATCACCGTTTGGCAGTTCTGTGAGGCGATTTAGGAACAGTGCATGGTGCTTTCAGCTGGAAATGCTATGATCAGCATGCTGACATGCTCACAATGACAAAGCTAACATGTTAATGTTTAGCAGATATATTGTTTATTATGTTCACCATCTTAATAACAATATGTTGCATTTTTATGAGTTACACAGACATGTGATGTTTAAATGCTTCACAGCTCTGAGTGTAATATTGTGACAGAGCTTCTAGGTATGAACGACACGAGGACATCAGTCTAGATGTGAAGTTTATTTAGACACACATGTCAAATTGTGAATTACAAGAAATCAATTAAATGAAGAATTTATACACACTGGTGTTTTCTTTCCAGTATTGTACATTTCTGTACACCCGCATTTGGTAAAGACAGGAATGTTACACTTTACTGCATGAAACATGCAAAATGTTAAATTTTATGTGGTTTCTAAAGATGACAAAATCAACTAAATAAAGACTTTATACACACTTGTGTTCTCTTTCCAGTACTGTACATTTCTGCACACCTCCATCTAAAATAAATCACAGTCAGAGTAGTGGGTATATAGACAGGAATGTTACACTTTACTGCAGGAAACATATTTAAACATTTAAAGTGTGTATGCGAGAGCAACAGAATATTTTAACATATTTTACCTGACAATATCACTCTACAACATTACTATAGTCAGTTTACATCTACACATATACAGTAAGAAAGGAACAGAATACTACTGATGACATAGTGTCAAACATATTTTATATATACATGCATAGATAGAAAACATTTTCAATATTAAAGAAGCTAATTTGATTACCAGTATAACATGTGGAAGTTGCTGTTAATTATTTAAGCAGATTTGCTCAGTGTATTATTAGAGACCAGTGTTAACTTTGATGTGGTCTTTAAAGATAACAAACTCAGTGTGTTTGAGTTACAGGTGTTATGATGAGAGGGGCAGAGTTTGTTTCATACATGTTTTCTTGCAGGTAGAAGTATGGATAGAGTTTCTCTGTAAAGTGGCAGCCAGTGAAAGAATAGATATGTGATTTAGAAATCACATCATAGAAAGAAACCACTCCCTTATTATAGTTAACAAAGATGCCCACCTTCTCAAGTTTTTCTTTTAGTGTGATGTCATCACTGTGCTTTGCGGACCTGTATGCGCTATATATGCCCTCATCAAGCCCAATGGTCCAGTATCCACTTTTAACTGACTGAGGTAAGTTCTTCTTTCGATCAACTGACTCTCTGGCCACTCCAGTGATCCACCTAGTACTTCCTTCCACTTGCACCTCATAGTAAAACTTTCCTGTTGTGAACCCCTCCTTTGTCAAAACCTCTGGAAACACTTCAAATCTCTTTGGATTGTTGGGAAGACTCTGTTCTGTGTCTCCATCTATCATTTGTTTTCCATCCTGGCTTATGACAAGTGAGCAATATGCTGTGTCAGGGTCAAAAGTCAAGTCCACTGCATGTTCTCTCATTCTTTTCATTTTGATCTCAGGGAGCTCTTCCATTACTTCATCAACTCTGTGTTTCAGTCGAGTCACAGCATCTCTCACTGCCTCAAAAGACAGATCACTGTGAACACCAGTGTTGGTCCAGTCTTTGTTTAAAGGAGAACACAAGTTTGGGAAGCTCTGGAGAAAATGATGGTGATCCTCAGACTGTGACAGCTGCTCCAGCTGGCTGCTTCTGCTTTTGAGCTCGGTGACTTCCATCTTCAGTTCTGTGAGGAAACCTTCAGCCTTTTGCTTTGTTGCTGCGTACCTCTCCTCAATCACCTCAACAAGCTCGGCCTGGCTTCTCTGAATGGAGGCGATCAAGTCAGTGAAGACCTGCACACTGGCTTCTTTCTCTTTCTTAGCTTTATCAACCGAGTTTTCAATTTCAGCCATCTTCTTGGACCGTGATTGTATCATCTTTTGGATATTTGCTATTGCTGCATCTTTTTTTGACATCACTGCTTCATATTCTTCCTCAAGTAGGACAACTTTATGACCCTTGTGCTCAGATTTGAAACACAAGGCACAGATACAGGCCTGCTCAGTCCTACAGTACAGTTCTGTCATCTTGTTGTGTGTCTTGCACATCTTATCATCGAGATTCTTCACAGGGTTTAATAATGTGTGGCTCTTGAGACCAGTAACTCTCCAATGTGGCTCAAGGTGCACTTCACAGAAAGAAGCTAGACACATCAAGCAGGATTTAACAGCCTTTGTCTTTATCTCAGAGCAGATATCACAAAGAACGTCAGCTGTTTCAGGAAGTTGTGGGCCTGGAGTCGGGGCTTTGACTCGAACTAATGTCTTAAACTTAGCAGCTAACTCAGACATGACAGTGTTGACTTGGAGTTCAGGTCTTGGATCAAATACCCTTTTGCAAAATGGGCACTGGCAAATGACACTGCTGTCCCAATACTTATGGATACATGCACTGCAGAAGTTGTGTCCACATGGCGTTGAGACTGGTTTAGTGAACACATCCAGGCACACAGAACACAGGAACTTGTCCTCTGACAGCAGACTGATTGCAGATGCCATATCTGGACATGAAATAATAAATAAAAATATAATTAAAACAACTGAACAATTATAATTTAACTGAATGGACTGGATGGTCTGTTAAAACAGGATATCTATGTCTTATTTTGTCACGTGACAATAAATACATAAAAGTAAGGATACAATTTAAGAACATTGTCTTTCCTACCTGTAAAGTCCAAAGATTTAAAAGCAGCTGTGCAAAAAAACTCAAAGCAACTTGTCGTTTCCAAGTTTGCTTGTTGAGTTTCGTTTCAGCCAGTTAACGTGGTAATGACTCCTCTCCTGCTCTGACGTCAACTTCCTGGTCAAATTTAACTCTTCAGACTCCACTACAAGAGCCTATGTGTTAAAGATACACTCACCAGTTTTATTATTGACAAATATGACCCCCAAATGTGAGCTTAAAGCTAATTGTGGAAATTACAGTCTTTATATATAGACTTTTGAGGAGATGCAAAGATGTAATTTAGATACAGGTAATTATTTCATGTCAGTTCTCATCATATTTCAAGTGAAGAAGGGAAGAATTTGTCACAATAAAGTAAACAAAGTATGCTAACATCTCTGTGAGGCTATTTAGGCAAAGTAGCACCTTCACCTAAAATGCTAACATCAGCATGCTAGCATGTTGCTACTTAGCAGGTACATTGTTTATCATGTTCACCATCTTAATAACGATATGTTACATTTATGAGTTACACACACATTATACAGACAAGAGATGTTCAAATGCTCCACAGCTCTGAGTTTAATATTGTGACAGAGCTTCTAGGTATGAATGACACGAGGACATCAGTCTAGATGTGAAGTTTATTTACACGCACTCGTCAAATGCACAAAAGCTTTGAATTTCAAGTCACTGCGAATTACAAGAAATCAACTAAATAAAGACTTTATACACACATGTGTTTTCTTTCCAGTACTGTACATTTCTGCACACCTCCATCTAAAATAAATCACAGTCAGAGTAGTGGGTATATAGACAGGAATGTTACACTTTACTGCAGGAAACATAGTTAAACATTTAAAGTGTGTATGCGAGAGCAACAGAATATTTTAACATATTTTACCTGACAATATCACTCTACAACATTACTATAGTCAGTTTACATCTACACATATACAGTAAGAAAGGAACAGAATACTACTGATGACATAGTGTCAAACATCTTTTATATATACATGCATGGATAGAAAACATTTTCAATATTAAAGAAGCTAATTTGATTACCAGTATAACATGTGGAAGTTGCTGTTAATTATTTAAACAGATTTGCTCAGTGTATTATTAGAGACCAGTGTTAACTTTGATGTGGTCTTTAAAGATAACAAACTCAGTGTGTTTGAGTTACAGGTGTTATGATGAGAGGGGCAGGGTTAGTTACATTTTGTTGTGTTGCAGGTAGAAGTATGGATAGAGTTTCTCTGTAAAGTGGCAGCCAGTGTAAGAATAGATATGTGATTTAGAAATCACATCATAGAAAGAAACCACTCCCTTATTATAGTCCACAAAGATGCCCACCTTCTCAAGTTTTTCTTTTAGTGTGATATTATGTCTTTGGAGTATAGACATGCATGCACTATATATACCCCTTTTAAGCCCAATGGTCCAGAATCCGTTTTCAGCGAACTTAAATATTCCATTCTTTCGATCAACTGACTCTCTGGCCACTCCAGTGATCCACCTAGTACTTCCTTCCACTTGCACCTCATAGTAAAACTTCCCTGTTGTGAACCCCTCCTTTGTCAAAACCTCTGGAAACACTTCAAATCTCTTTGGATTGTTGGGAAGACTCTGTTTTGTGTCTCCATCTATCACTTGTTTTCCATCCTGGCTTATGACAAGTGAGCAATATGCTGTGTCAGGGTCAAAAGTCAAGTCCACTGCATGTTCTCTCATTCTTTTCATTTTGATCTCAAGGAGCTCTTCCATTACTTCATCAACTCTGTGTTTCAGTCGAGTCACAGCATCTCTCACTGCCTTAAAAGACAGATCACTGTGAACACCAGTGTTGGTCCAGTCTTTGTTTAAAGGGAACACAAGTTTGGGAAGCTCTGAAGAAAATGATGGTGATCCTCAGACTGTGACAGCTGCTCCAGCTGGCTGCTTCTGCTTTTGAGCTCGGTGACTTCCATCTTCAGTTCTGTGAGGAAACCTTCAGCCTTTTGCTTTGTTGCTGCGTACCTCTCCTCAATCACCTCAACAAGCTCGGCCTGGCTTCTCTGAATGGAGGAGATCAAGTCAGTGAAGACCTGCACACTGGCTTCTTTCTCTTTCTTAGCTTTATCAACTGAGTTTTCAATTTCAGCCATCTTCTTGGACCGTGATTGTATCATCTTTTGGATATTTGCTATTGCTGCATCTTTTTTTGACATCACTGCTTCATATTCTTCCTCAAGTAGGACAACTTTATGACCCTTGTGCTCAGATTTGAAACACAAGGCACAGATACAGGCCTGCTCAGTCCTACAGTACAGTTCTGTCATCTTGTTGTGTGTCTTGCACATCTTATCATCGAGATTCTTCACAGGGTTTAATAATGTGTGGCTCTTGAGAGCAGCAACTCTCTGATGTGGCTCAAGGTGCACTTCACAGAAAGAAGCTAGACACATCAAGCAGGATTTAACAGCCTTTGTCTTTATCTCAGAGCAGATATCACAAAGAACGTCAGCTGTTTCAGGAAGTTGTGGGCCTGGAGTCGGGGCTTTGACTCGAACTAATGTCTTAAACTTAGCAGCTAACTCAGACATGACAGTGTTGACTTGGAGTTCAGGTCTTGGATCAAATACCCTTTTGCAAAATGGGCACTGGCAAATGACACTGCTGTCCCAATACTTATGGATACATGCACTGCAGAAGTTGTGTCCACATGGCGTTGAGACTGGTTTAGTGAACACATCCAGGCACACAGAACACAGGAACTTGTCCTCTGACAGCAGACTGATTGCAGATGCCATATCTGGACATGAAATAATAAATAAAAATATAATTAAAACAACTGAACAATTATAATTTAACTCAATGGACTGAATGGTCTGTTAAAACAGGATATCTATGTCTTATTTTGTCACGTGTGACAAGAAACACATAAAAGTAAGGATACAATTTAAGAACATTGTCTTTCCTACCTGTAAAGTCCAAAGATTTAAAAGCAGCTGTGCAAAAAACTTAAAGCAACTTGTCGTTTCCAAGTTTGCTTGTTGAGTTTCGTTTCAGCAAGTTAACGTGGTAATGACTCCTCTCCTGCTCTGACGTCAATTTCCTGGTCAAATTTAACTCTTCAGACTCCACTACAAGAGCCTATGTGTTAAAGATACACTCACCAGTTTTATTATTGACAAATATGACCCCCAAATGTGAGCTTAAAGCTAATTGTAGAAATTACAGTCTTTATATATAGACTTTTGAGGAGATGCAAAGATGTAATTTAGATACAGGTAATTATTTCATGTCAGTTCTCATCATATTTCAAGTGAAGAAGGGAAGAATTTGTCACAATAAAGTAAACAAAGTATGCTAACATCTCTGTGAGGCTATTTAGGCAAAGTAGCACTTTCACCTAAAATGCTAACATCAGCATGCTAGCATGTTGATATTTAGCAGGTACATTGTTTATCATGTTCACCATCTTAATAACGATATGTTACATTTATGAGTTACACACACATTATACAGACAAGAGATGTTCAAATGCTCCACAGCTCTGAGTTTAATATTGTGACAGAGCTTCTAGGTATGAATGACACGAGGACATCAGTCTAGATGTGAAGTTTATTTACACGCACTCGTCAAATGCACAAAAGCTTTGAATTTCAAGTCACTGCGAATTACAAGAAATCAACTAAATAAAGACTTTATACACACATGTGTTTTCTTTCCAGTACTGTACATGTCTGCACACCTCCATCTAAAATAAATCACAGTCAGAGTAGTGGGTATATAGACAGGAATGTTACACTTTACTGCAGGAAACATATTTAAACATTTAAAGTGTGTATCGAGAGCAACAGAATATTTTAACATATTTTACCTGACAATATCACTCTACAACATTACTATAGTCAGTTTACATCTACACATATACAGTAAGAAAGGAACAGAATACTACTGATGACATAGTGTCAAACATCTTTTATATATACATGCATGGATAGAAAACATTTTCAATATTAAAGAAGCTAATTTGATTACCAGTATAACATGTGGAAGTTGCTGTTAATTATTTAAACAGATTTGCTCAGTGTATTATTAGAGACCAGTGTTAACTTTGATGTGGTCTTTAAAGATAACAAACTCAGTGTGTTTGAGTTACAGGTGTTATGATGAGAGGGGCAGGGTTAGTTACATTTTTGTTGTGTTGCAGGTAGAAGTATGGATAGAGTTTCTCTGTAAAGTGGCAGCCAGTGTAAGAATAGATATGTGATTTAGAAATCACATCATAGAAAGAAACCACTCCCTTATTATAGTCCACAAAGATGCCCACCTTCTCAAGTTTTTCTTTTAGTGTGATATTATGTCTTTGGAGTATAGACATGCATGCACTATATATACCCCTTTTAAGCCCAATGGTCCAGAATCCGTTTTCAGCGAACTTAAATATTCCATTCTTTCGATCAACTGACTCTCTGGCCACTCCAGTGATCCACCTAGTACTTCCTTCCACTTGCACCTCATAGTAAAACTTCCCTGTTGTGAACCCCTCCAAAACCTCTGGAAACACTTCAAATCTCTTTGGATTGTTGGGAAGACTCTGTTTTGTGTCTCCATCTATCACTTGTTTTCCATCCTGGCTTATGACAAGTGAGCAATATGCTGTGTCAGGGTCAAAAGTCAAGTCCACTGCATGTTCTCTCATTCTTTTCATTTTGATCTCAAGGAGCTCTTCCATTACTTCATCAACTCTGTGTTTCAGTCGAGTCACAGCATCTCTCACTGCCTTAAAAGACAGATCACTGTGAACACCAGTGTTGGTCCAGTCTTTGTTTAAAGGGGAACACAAGTTTGGGAAGCTCTGAAGAAAATGATGGTGATCCTCAGACTGTGACAGCTGCTCCAGCTGGCTGCTTCTGCTTTTGAGCTCGGTGACTTCCATCTTCAGTTCTGTGAGGAAACCTTCAGCCTTTTGCTTTGTTGCTGCGTACCTCTCCTCAATCACCTCAACAAGCTCGGCCTGGCTTCTCTGAATGGAGGCGATCAAGTCAGTAAAGACCTGCACACTGGCTTCTTTCTCTTTCTTAGCTTTATCAACCGAGTTTTCAATTTCAGCCATCTTCTTGGACCGTGATTGTATCATCTTTTGGATATTTGCTATTGCTGCATCTTTTTTTGACATCACTGCTTCATATTCTTCCTCAAGTGGGACAACTTTATGACCCTTGTGCTCAGATTTGAAACACAAGGCACAGATACAGGCCTGGTCAGTCCTACAGTACAGTTCTGTCATCTTGTTGTGTGTCTTGCACATCTTATCATCGAGATTCTTCACAGGGTTTAATAATGTGTGGCTCTTGAGACCAGCAACTCTCTGATGTGGCTCAAGGTGCACTTCACAGAAAGAAGCTAGACACATCAAGCAGGATTTAACAGCCTTTGTCTTTATCTCAGAGCAGATATCACAAAGAACGTCAGCTGTTTCAGGAAGTTGTGGGCCTGGAGTCGAAACTTTGACTCGAAATAATGTCTTAAACTCAGCAGCTAACTCAGATACGACAGTGTTGACTTGGAGTTCAGGTCTTGGATCAAATACCCTTTTGCAGAATGGACACTGACAAATGACACTGCTGTCCCAATATTTATGGATACATGCACTGCAGAAGTTGTGTCCACATGGCGTTGAGACTGGTTTAGTGAACACATCCAGGCACACAGAACACAGGAACTTGTCCTCTGACAGCAGACTGATTGCAGATGCCATATCTGGACATGAAATAATAAATAAAAATATAATTAAAACAATTGAACAATTATAATTTAACTGAATGGACTGGATGGTCTGTTAAAACAGGATATCTATGTCTTATTTTGTCACGTGTGACAAGAAACACATAAAAGTAAGGATACAATTTAAGAACATTGTCTTTCCTACCTGTAAAGTCCAAAGATTTAAAAGCAGCTGTGCAAAAAACTCAAAGCAACTTGTCGTTTCCAAGTTTGCTTGTTGAGTTTCGTTTCAGCAAGATGACGTGGTAATGACTCCTCCCCTGCTCTGACGTCAACTTCCTGGTCAAATTTAACTCTTCAGACTCCACTACAAGAGCCTATGTGTTAAAGATACACTCACCAGTTTTATTATTGACAAATATGACCCCCAAATGTGAGCTTAAAGCTAATTGTGGAAATTACAGTCTTTATATATAGACTTTTGAGGAGATGCAAAGATGTAATTTAGATACAGGTAATTATTTTATGTCAGTTCTCATCATATTTCAAGTGAAGAAGGGAAGAATTTGTCACAATAAAGTAAACAAAGTATGCTAACATCTCTGTGAGGCTATTTAGGCAAAGTAGCACTTTCACCTAAAATGCTAACATCAGCATGCTAGCATGTTGATATTTAGCAGGTACATTGTTTATCATGTTCACCATCTTAATAACGATATGTTACATTTATGAGTTACACACACATTATACAGACAAGAGATGTTCAAATGCTCCACAGCTCTGAGTTTAATATTGTGACAGAGCTTCTAGGTATGAATGACACGAGGACATCAGTCTAGATGTGAAGTTTATTTACACACACTCGTCAAATGCACAAAAGCTTTGAATTTCAAGTCACTGCGAATTACAAGAAATCAACTAAATAAAGACTTTATACACGCGTGTGTTTTCTTTCCAGTACTGTACATTTCTGCACACCTCCATCTAAAATAAATCACAGTCAGAGTAGTGGGTATATAGACAGGAATGTTACACTTTACTGCAGGAAACATATTTAAACATTTAAAGTGTGTATGCGAGAGCAACAGAATATTTTAACATATTTTACCTGACAATATCACTCTACAACATTACTATAGTCAGTTTACATCTACACATATACAGTAAGAAAGGAACAGAATACTACTGATGACATAGTGTCAAACATCTTTTATATATACATGCATGGATAGAAAACATTTTCAATATTAAAGAAGCTAATTTGATTACCAGTATAACATGTGGAAGTTGCTGTTAATTATTTAAGCAGATTTGCTCAGTGTATTATTAGAGACCAGTGTTAACTTTGATGTGGTCTTTAAAGATAACAAGCTCAGTGTGTTTGAGTTACAGGTGTTATGATGAGAGGGGCAGAGTTTGTTTCATACATGTTTTCTTGCAGGCAGAAGTATGGATAGAGTTTCTCTGTAAAGTGGCAGCCAGTGTAAGAATAGATATGTGATTTAGAAATCACATCATAGAAAGAAACCACTTCCTTGTTATAGTCCACAAAGATGCCCACCTTCTCAAGTTTTTCTTTTAGTGTGATGTCATCACTGTGCTTTGCGGACCTGTATGCGCTATATATGCCCTCATCAAGCCCAATGGTCCAGTATCCACTTTTAACTGACTGAGGTGCATCCGTCTTTCTATTTACTGACTCTCTGACCACTCCAATAACCCATTTAGTACTTCCTTCCAATTGCACCTCATAGTAAAACTTCCCTGTTGTGAACCCCTCCTTTGTCAAAACCTCTGGACACACCTCAAATCTCTTTCGATATTTGGGAAGACTCTGTTCTGTGTCTCCTTCTTTCACTTGTTTTCCATCCTGGCTTATGACAAGTGAGCAATATGCTGTGTCAGGGTCAAACGTCAAGTCCACTGCATGTTCTCTCATTCTTTTTATTTTGATCTCAGGGAGCTCTTCCATTACTTCATCAACTCTGTGTTTCAGTTGGGTTACAGCATCTTTCACTGCCTCAACAGATAGATCACTGTGAACACCAGTGTTGGTCCAGTCTTTGTTTAAAGGGGAACACAAGTTTGGGAAGCTCTGAAGAAAATGATGGTGATCCTCAGACTGTGACAGCTGCTCCAGCTGGCTGCTTCTGCTTTTGAGCTCGGTGACTTCCATCTTCAGTTCTGTGAGGAAACCTTCAGCCTTTTGCTTTGTTGCTGCGTACCTCTCCTCAATCACCTCAACAAGCTCGGCCTGGCATCTCTGAATGGAGGAGATCAAGTCAGTGAAGACCTGCACACTGGCTTCTTTCTCTTTCTTAGCTTTATCAACTGAGTTTTCAATTTCAGCCATCTTCTTGGACCGCGATTGTATCATCTTTTGGATATTTGCCATTGCTGCATCTTTTTTTGACATCACTGCTTCATATTCTTCCTCAAGTAGGACAACATTGTGACCCTTGTGATTGGTTTTGAAACACAAGGCACAGATGCAGGCCTTGTCAGTCCTACAGTACAGTTCTGTCAACTTGTTGTGAATTTTGCACATCCTGTCATCGAGATTCTTCACAGGGTCTAACAATGTGTGGCTCTTGAGACCAGCGACTCTATGATGTGGCTCAAGGTGCACTTTACAGAAAGAAGCTAGACACATCAAGCAGGATTTAACAGCCTTTGTCTTTCTCTCAGAGCAGATATCACAAAGAACGTCAGCTGTTTCAGGAAGTTGTGAGCCTGGAGTCGGGGATATGACTTGAACCAATATCTCAAGCACAGCAGCTAACTTAGCTGGGAATGAGCTGTCTTGGTATTCAATACAACATAATAATATGAAGAAACGAACCAAACAAACAAAAATAAAAACAAAGAAAAGGACAATGCAACATACTATCCGTGTGCAAAATGGACACTGGAAAATGTCACAAGCATTGATGAAGGTGTGTTCACACGGCGTTGAGACTGGCTCAGTGAACAAATCCAGACAGACAGAACGTTGGAAGTCCTCCGACAGCAGACTTCTCAGAGATTCCATATCTGGACAAGAATCAACACGTAAAAATATAATTACAACAAGTGTAACAATACAATTCAGCTAGACTGCATTTCAGGCTTTATTTGATCACGTGTGACAAGAAACACATAAAGGAAAGGGAAAAAACGAACTATACTATCTTTTTTACCTTTAGTAGCAGGTTTGAAAAGCAGCTGTACAAAAGGTCTCCGCTTTGCGTTTGACAACGTTTCACTGTGTTAAAGACCTCCCCCTTTTTTAACTTCCTGAACAAATTTAACTCTTTCAACTCCATTACCAAGAGTATTGGCAGCTCTCTGAGGTGGTGCTTTACACTAAAATGCTAACATTAGCATGCTTACCTGAAGTCTATCTTCCCACCGGGCGTGTGTTTTGGTCCGTCCTGCACGCGACTTCAAACCACTCCAGGAGCGTTTCCAGAAGCGTTTAGCCCGCCAGACTTTGTTTACTTACTCATATTTGATCCTTTTCTTGGTTTACGTGCTTCTAAATATGCTTTTACATGTGTAAATATGCTACGTAGTTAATTAGTTTCGCTTTTGTCTATTTTATTTTGAAAATCCACCGTATTTGCTATGGTTTTTCCGTGTCTGGCTTCCGCCCGCTGGAGGTGTTCTCGGTTCTCAGTCCATTTGTTGACATTGTTTCTTTCATTTGAAAAACTTCTTTACATTGTGATTGTACTTTTGGAAGACTTCACCTGAGCTTTCACTCGATTCCCTGCTTCACCTGTAAACATGTCTGTTAGTTCATGTCCAAGAAATAAGATTATTCCAGGTGGAATTCACAGTCTGATAGTCCTCCATTTCTTCAAGATTCCTCTCCTTTATCTCTTTTGAGATTTTGCATTATCAGCCTGAATTGTGCTGTAGATATCACCACCATAATCTTCTCAACCTGACTGTGCCCTCTTTGAAGAGACCAGACTGACATGTGGCTTTCAGGTGAGTCTGACCACAAGAGGTCAGACATGGCAAGCAGGAACTGAGTGGTTCAAACTTTGCTCACCTTGATCCAGGCCATAACTGGGAGTTGAACCTTTGGTCTATGAACCTAGGTGTCCAAGCCCTGCTAAGGATCACCAAAGATTGTGTTCACTATTTGGGTTGATCAGTTCTGTGCTATTATTATTATGCATTGAATATCATATGAAATATCTATTAAATATGTCACTTAGTGAGGCATATTTGCTTTATTCTGCTAACAAAACACATGGAATGCTTCAAAACAGTACTAATTCCCTCCATAATTCCCTGAAGTTTTACAAAATCTCTCAAGCAAAACATTTTTTCATCATCTTATTTACATTTATTTTTATGTATTCATTACATTCACACATTCTAAACAATTCTCATCATCTCTGTCCACCATGGGACAAACACCCAGCTGTCTACCCAACTATAGACATGCACACATCCAAACAAACCGATGCCAAAACTTGGCAAATATAATGTGAAATTTAAATAAATGGATATATAACACTGCAGTAGCAATATTCTTCTTGTCTGTTTGTTTTTTTACACACATATCTCTTTTCTCTTTGTCACTCATACAATCACCACATACACACATCAGTGCACATCATGTCCACTTTCCCCTTAACCAGCTTGTATTTGACATGCATGCTCAGTCATGCCCTGCTCCGACCCCCACCCTGTGACAGAAAGCATTAGAGGGCTCAGTGGGCTACAATGCATGAGAGGCGATAAACTAACTACAGCAGAATGAGGCTGGACAGAGAGGCACTAGCTTGGCATAGAAATGAGCTGACTTTCGAGGGAAACCGCATTTCTGTTTGTTCTGCCATGTGTCACCTATGCAAATATGAGGAAATGGAAAACAGACACGCTCCAAATTCCTACCCACAGAACGATGATATTCTGGATTTTTTTTCATTTTCTGGCTGTTTATTGGGGAAAACTTGACCTGATGGATGACATAGTCTGCTAAGTAATGTTGTTTTGGTAGACTGATAGTCGCCAGTCCAGGTGACCACAGTGGAGTTCCTCGCCCTGCAGCCATCATCTACTCCTAATAGCTTGCAAGATTATTGAATTAGTGAGTTGGAAAAATAGGTAAATAGATAGTGCAGAGTCTGTTTTGGTCAGAGAGGAAGTCTTTCTTTGATGAAAAATAATGACTAAATATATATACTATAAAAAATAATATAAAACTCACTGTGCACATTAGTTGGATAGCCAGATGTTTCAATTACAATATATTATATATTTATTATTTATAAAGAGTTTGGTGTCTTGTGGGTTTTGTGTATAGCTGCATTTTTCTTTGGTGAAGTGCTCCTCAATAAAAAATAAAAATTAAAAAAAAAAGCTTACAAGTCTAGAAAATCAAATCAATGTTGATGTGCTCACTGCTGAAATACCAAATTGCGATATCTCCCTTTGGGGGGTCACAGAGGCGCTCTATTCAGTTATTTCGTCTTCTTTGCATATTGAAGAGCAATTTGAATTAATTGTTAGTCTGGCTGGAATTTATAATGAGATGTATCCAAGTCAATGGCAAGGATTTTTACTGCACATTTATTAATAGGCATTCATTTTCTGGCTCGTTTGAGGCTTGAGTCTGTTCTTTTCCCCCTCTTTATCTTTGTTTATTCATGTACAACTCATTGTGAAATTCTTCAGGGGTGTATGTGGTTACATTGTAACCAAGGCTTTGCTGTTAGGTGGTATTCAGCCTATCGTGTAGTTCAGGGTAACAGCTCCATTTCCTTCTCTGTCACACCACATTGTGACCCTTTCCACAAGTTTACACTGTGTTGCCTTCAATGACCGTCGGGAATCTGAAAATAATTATAAAATGTTTCAGTATTTCACATAGCCTAATAATATAATATATACCCTACTGTATTTAATATATTTACAATGAAAGTAGTACATTAGTTTAAAAAAAATATTTGGCACAGTACCTACATTCATATTTATATTTATTTTATATTGTATTTTGAACTTGTATTTGTATTAGTTATATTTAACACTAGCTGTAGTGCTTCTAGTTGACCAGTGACTGCAGATGGAAAGCAGGCATTAGCAAAGTCTTGCAAAGCATTTCTTCTCTTTGTATACAATTAATTTGTACTCAGTCCCTGACAAGTACATCTATTAAAATATATACAACATTATCACATTTGATGAAAAACAAAAAAATAATGCTGCTTGATTTCTATGGGGTTTTTTCCTTCTGCGTTTGGCTAGTATTTCTGAACAAACGGAGGTTAAAGGTCCAGTGTGTAGAATTTATTTGCATCTAGTGGTGTAATCACTACATTGCAGTCACCTCACATCACCCTTGCCTACCTAGTGTAAAGGAGAAACAACACTTGAAAGGCCCTGTTTAGTCAGTATTTAGTTTGTCTATTCTGGGCTACTGTAGAAACATGGTGTGTCAGCATGGCGGCCTCCATGGAAAAGGACCCACTCTCAGTGTAGATATAAAAGGATCATTTTTAACTAACCAAAATAAAATAAAAATATATTTTCATGTGATTATACATGCATGAAAACATAGTTATGAATATTATATTCCATGTCTGCCTTATTCTGATAATAGAGGCCCCCAATCTTACACACTGGACCTTTAAAAGTCCTATAACGCACATGAATATGATAAATACGAGCTGCACCTAAATGCAGCATCCGCACAAACCTGCTGTCGGACACTCAGAGCAACAAGCTGGACTGGACCAAACACTCACTGCTGCAGTGCCGTACACTGTGATTTGACGGGGATAGCATCGACACGAGGTTATTTATCTTCACTAAAAAAGGTTGGTCTGGTGAGTATGTCCTCTGCTTTGCGACGAAAACACGAGTTTGTCGATGTAACAGCAGGATAACCCGGTTAAACTTTGTCCTGCACATCAACGACGCAGGTGGGTTTTTTCTTTTTTCGGGATGCTTGAGCCTACACCCCATCCTAAAAAAAAAAAGCCATAAAGTTTATACATACATTTACTCACTTAAATTATGTGCTGCTTGTGACCATGAAGGACAGCTGCACTGGTCAAAGTCCGAAATCTCCGAGGCAGGCCATGTCATATTAGCAACAGTCCTTTTGAACAGGTGCCAGTTAACGCATCTTGGACGGGCTTATTTAATTAATTTAGCATAGCTTTACGGTAAAAAAATGACAAAAGGTGCCTGTTTTAACTACTATGTTTGAACAGCATGGCTAGAATATGAAAAATGAAGGTTACTTAAACTGTATTTTTTGTGTCCTAGACGTTTAATAGTGACTTTTATTTCGCGCATTAATATTTAAAGTGCGGTCACAGGTGTAGCTGTCATATAGTCCCCTCAAGTATGTCCTTTTGAGTTCTTCCATAATGTCCACTTCAGTCAAAATGTTACAGAAGTTTGGCTTTAAATCTTAGAAGTATGGAGTAGTTATTACAAAAAGTTTTTAAAAGGTTGTTTTACCTAAATTACATGAAACAAACTCTTTGTACTTTGTACATTTCCTCTTACTTACCTTTTTTTTTTTTTTGTCACTGAGGTAGCTTGGTTTTATGTGTCCTGGTCTGGAGATATCAATCTCTGAGGTTTCTGCTTTCATCCCATTATAATAGTAGTGAATACAGTTTGTTTTGGGGTTCTCACAGGATAAAAAAAATGCATTAAAAAAAAAAAAAACAACAGCAATGTGTCTTTCCCAAGTGGCAACCTCTGGTGCTGGGAAAAGAAGTCCATTTTTCTTTTTAGCAGAAGTGCCAAAAACTGTAATTCTTCAAGCGTCCATTTAAGGCTGGCTGCAGAAGTAAGTCAATCTTCATAATGCCCAACTTCACAGCTGAAATAAATATGTTTACAGCCCGGTTCAGGCAACAGTTTTGGTCTCTATAGCTAATTTCCCTGTTCATGACAACTGTAAGGGGGTTATTTTATTTTATTTTTTTCTTAACTCACCTGTTCAGATGATATTAAGGCTCATAGTTGTGCATAATTAACAACCTGACCTCCTGATTGACCGGTAGAGGGTGACCCTAACCCATTCAGCTCGCCTCAGGTCCGCTGATGATGTACGTCTTTGCCGATATTTAGATTAGCCAGGAGGCGGAAGAAGCAGGCCAACGTCACATTGGAAACCTGTCACTGGTCTTTCCATGCTGTGCTAATCTACAGAATGAACTGGGAAGAAAAGGATGTTTGGAACTACTATTACTAGTATTATAAGTAATCAAACACTTTTCCTCTCAGACAAATATGACCCACCGTGACCGTTTTAGACTGTTATTGGACATATGCTGCTGTACGACTCCCTGGTCAACAAACACACACACCCTGCACTGTTTCCTCTGGTGCGTTCCACTGAAGGACACTGTCTAGATCAATTTTATGAGTCTTAAGTGCTTCCCACCCCATGGCCTTTTTATTTACAGAACTGAAGCTGTGCTGAACTCAGTTCATAGGTTTATGGTCTGTTGGGTGCTATGAATAATTTAAAGATGTGGTTTGCGGATATCACAAGAAGAGGTGAATGAAGTAAGATGTACCCATAAAGTACAGCAGAAGGAGTTTCAGTTAGAAAATAGTCAAAAATAATAATTTGGACCCGCTTCAGTTACCTGTCAGTGTCAGTATTTGTGCGTTAGCTACGTTATCCTTTTTATTCCAATTCATTTTTCATTTTCTACAAGTGTTGTCTGTGTTTTTGCTGAGTTTTGTTCTTGTTAAACCTTTTTAAGCATGGATCCCAAACATTTTGCCATTGTCCTCTTCTCACATTAAGAACAAATCTACACTTTCAGAATTGAACCGGAAGGACAGAAGATGTCGGCGGTTTATAAAGATGACCAGGAGGACTGGCTGACAGTGTGCCTCAAGTACCTGCTCTTTGTTTTCAACTTTCTCTTCTGGGTAAGTGAGAGCTCTAAATGTAGTCCTCCTGTTAAACTGCCTACACTCACAAAAATCTTACAGGAAGTGGCTAGACTTTGTCATGTGTTCACTTTTTTTTTCACTAGATGTGTTTAGCGAATGGTAAATCTGAATATTTTGCTTTAGGATGCAGTGAAAACACTCAAATGTTCCTTTAAAACTGCAGACAGAAACACATTATAGGGAGAGGATCAAGGAGAGTTCTGCTTCTGAAATGGCTGAAGTATGGACTCGGCCCAAAGTGAGTCATAGATTATTTAGGGCTTGTCAGTGTTGGATGGAGAACAGTGTGTCAGACCCTCTCTTTGGCACCACACTTTATGATACTGCAATTTGTTAGTAAAAGTGTACGCTCTTGCAGGCACTGTCCGCAGTGTCCGGGGGTCACTTTGAAACATGTTTTCAAGTCTGAGGCGAGAGTATTGTGTGTTTGTAGAGAGAGAGAGACAGATCAGTGTACGGGGGAGAGAAAAGGGATCAAGCTTTATCATCAAGCTTTGGTTAGTACTCTGATTACCCACCTCAAAACTCATCTCTTGAGGAAACTCATTGTCTCCCTCTCCTCTTTGGACCACAGGCCAGATGCTAGATTTTCATCTCAAAACATTAAGCTAGTCATCTTGCAAAATATCAAATCTATCTACTTTGATACAGATGCAGTGGACCGGATTGATGTATCCCTACTAAAAAGACAATGAAAAACATCTTAAACATATGTGAATTTATTATAATTTACTGGAGCTTGCATATTTTTTATTTTTAATGACATAGTCGGGGAAGCCTCCTTCTGGGCCTTGTATCTTAGTGCTGCCTCCTTGGTTGGAAGTGGATTGGGAGGATGAAGGAAAGAGACTCTCTGAGGCATTTCCTATCTGTGCGCCTTTTGAAACTGATGAGAGGAACAGATCTGGACACCACCCTGAGTCTGTTATCCACGATTGTTTGCAAGGAAGTGGTCATTATGGCCCGACTTGACCTCTGAAGTCCCACGGCTCCTTCGGCTGTTATGCTTTTCCACTCTCCCCTGTTTCTATTTCTATTTCCTCTCTTTTATTTGTGCCAAATCTTAAGTCCCCTTTCACTCCCTCCCACTGTCCTCTCATGTTGTTGCCTTTTTGTGACTCATCTGAAAGCATTGAACCGACTTCCTATTTGTCACATCCTGCCCTGTAAAGTTTATTTGTCTTTCTCTAAGATTGAATTGACATGACACGCTCAGTGTTTTCACAAGATTTCCTTTCTTTGTTCAATTAATCCATATCTCCCCTTTCTCCATTTCATGACTGATACCTTCTCACCAGGCTTTTATTGAGCCTTTATCAAGTTTTGCTACCCTCATATCAGTTTAACAGTATCTCTTCTTTTACCTTTACACTTTAACACCCCTCCTCTCTCCCCTTATCTTCCAGGTGGGTGGAGCGGCTGTTTTGGGTGTAGGAATCTGGACACTGCTGGAGAAAAGTGACTACTTGAGTCTGCTGGCATCCAGCACTTTTGCTGTGTCGGCGTATATCCTTATCCTGGCTGGCAGCCTGGTGGTGGTTACAGGCTTCTTGGGCTGCTGTGCTGTCATCCGGGAGCAGAGAGGCTGTCTGTCCATGGTGAGACATGGGCCCTATGGAGCCGGTTCCTACTGAGGTCCCTGCCTTTGCGTTTGTTGATGGTATAGTATCTATGCGATGATGCAAAAGGTTACTTTTAAAATACCTTGTGTACTTTGCTGCACTGCCACTGTTAGGCCAGCACCAGAAGTCAGCAGTTTTACTGGAAAGCTGTTAGCTGTTCTGCAGTGACGTTCAGTTATATCAGCTTTCACTGCAACATGTAACATACTACTCAATTAATATTAAAACAACAACCTCTGTGTCTGTGAAGTGAAGCCAATGTGGAAGTGCCAAAAAAAACTGCAGTTCCTCAATCGGTCACTTGAGGCTGGCTTCAGAAATGAGTTAATCTCCATAAATGCCCATAGCAGAAATAAACATGTTAACATGGAACATGATGTTAAAATGGAAGAAGGTTGGATCGAATAGACATTTCTTTACAGCAGCCATTTTGACATGAAGTAGTAGGGTCAACGCAGGTGTTACCAGTGATACTAATTAAGGTTCTGTTCCATTTATTGCAGCAGAGACTTTCCAGTGAACCAACATGCAGCACAGCAGCACCCTGACTCTGTCTGACCTGAACGCAACTGAACCTTAATTAGTATCATTGGTAACACCTGGTTACCAATGATACCAAAGGTTGGCGATTACTCACATCACTCATAAGTTATCAGTTTGAATGATCATAATAATCAGCAATGCTTATAGTCCAGGCTACTTGTAAATGGTCCTGCGGTAGGTTGTCGTGCGTACAATCAGAAGCTAGACGCTCGCCCACGTGTACGCAAAGGTTTGCTTTGTCTGCACAACTCCATAACAGCTATGCAACAACATTACATGGGACTCATCGATTCTCTCCCCAGTCTAAGGTCTATCACTGCATGCTGACAAATGGCTCTGACAGGACCCTTACTGTCCTCATTATTTTACAGAGACAGGGCCCGGTGGGAGAGAAGCAGGCGGGAGGTGAACGTGCACTGCCGCAGGACTATTTATAGGTTTGTCTATCTGCCGTTGATGGATGGAGCAATAGGAGCGAGAAACAGGCTCGCAGGAGTGAAGGTTTAGATGCTGAGAGGATCTGGAGTCTGCGTTGAATATAAACTGCATTGATGTGCTATATATAGATTAGTTTTGAGAGATTAATGAGTGAACCTAGCATGCAAGAAGGAGTGAAGTTAGCATTTTGTGTAGGCAGCAGGCACACAGTGTTTTTTTTTCTTTTCTTTTAAATCTTGTAACCAAGAGATACAGAGCAGGCTGGTGTTTCTGCATGACATAATTACTGTGATAATTGCAAAACAGAAGAGGACGCTTGCTCAAGTATTATATAATAATTCAGCAGAATCATTACTCCCCTACGAATGTTTGTTTGACCAGCAGCTTGCCATCACTTTGTCTCCTGCGTCGCTCAGGATGGGTAGTAGCATCTGTCTCTCTGTAATGATCTTTAGTGAAGCAGCACTGTTGCTGCTGTCAAACCGTTGTGTCCCGCTCTGCGACAGGTGGGCCTCATTAGTTGTATGTGTGTGTTTTTGTGCTGCGTGGCGTGGCCAATGTTTGCGTGGGGTACATGAGCCATTTAATGAACAAGCAAAGGTTGTGCTTGTTTTATTCTAGCCTGATCTTGCTCATATGTGTAGGCGATCAGCTTTCTTTGCAGTATACATAACTATACTCTGCATTTTAGTATTAGAAATAGTACATTAAGGATTGAGCTTACAATTATAGCCACCAGTGCTTATCTGTCGTTTTCTTTTTAGCTGCTAAGGTATTGATTTTTACTTTTTTTTTCACAAATCTGCTGTCTGATTCATTATATTTCTTGTTTTCCTGAGGAACACAAATGTTTGTGCTGTGGTCATGAATAATTAAGTCACCTTACCTTCAGTTTTTGCCAGGGTGGTGATTTGAAGTTAATTATAACACATAACGGAGCTGATTTTAAGCTGCACGGGGCGCTCTTTAAAAGGATGCCCGAGAAAAATCTGATTTCTACAGCCTGTCAAGTCGATTTCTTGTCGTCTCTTTCTGTGCGCCATCGCCATCTGCGTTTGAAGTGGCAGATGCAGCACTGTGACAGATGAAGTTTTTATTGAGCCATCACGAGTGTGAACAAGCTCTCACAAATGAGTTACCTCAGCATGCGACTCAGTCTGGTTCTCTTTCTCTACCACAGTATTTCTTCTGCCTGCTGTTGATCTTCCTGATTGAACTGGTGGCTGGAGTACTGGCTTATGTCTATTACCAGAGGGTAAGTGATCACTGCTTAATTAAGTCGAGACTGCTACTGAATTATTTAGTTGTAGTTTGGAGAGGTGAACGATGATCACTGCATTTAACTGTCCGCCACAGTGCCCCCCCCCTGCCTCCCCTTCTTTTGGTTTGCTTGCAGCCTGTTGGCCTTCTGCTGTGCTCACACTGCAGAAAATATTAAACACTTTAATGTTACTGTGACCATCGTCAGGCCAATCTGTTGTGATGGTTCCCGCACTAAAATATTCTTACATTCATTTAGCAGATAGGATGTAGGGTGCAGATAGGTAGGCGGCGAGGATATTTTTCTGAGAGAATGCTGTAATAGCTTTTAAGGTTTGAGTGTTACAGATTGCGTTTGCCCCTCTGGGTGTGCGTTGAAGAGCGGCACTTCAAAATAGGTAGTTAAAGCTCTGCAGTGAAAAGACACTTTGAACTACTCATTTGTCAGGATGGCAGTAACTAGAGAAATGAAAAACAGAATTATTCTTAAATATCAAAGATAATTATTTGTGATAAATCCCTGTAATGCAATCATTTGACTGTATGTTCTTTTTGTGTAGACTCCACTTGGACGCTAGCTCTGCATTTGTGGCATTTCAGTTTTCTGACTCATCTTGATTTTGACCCATTTGCATAATGCACACTGAGGCTGATGGGTAGCTACACTTTGAGATTCCCACTGCGCTTCAGCTACCTCACAAAGTCTAAACCGGTCCAAGTTTTTACCTCTCAGGGCATCAGATGATTATGGTTAGAAAGGAGACCCTGTTCAAGCTCTGAAGCGTCATAAGCATTTTCCTACCAGCTCCAGGGCTGCTGCCCTTCCTGTTGAAGGGACAAAATAAAAGAGAATTTCTCTACTGAAATCAAAGTATCACAGAAAGCAGAAGAAAACTTTTAAACAGTATTGTAAAGAGGTGTTAGCTTACTTCCTGATTATGAGATCAGAATAGGTCCGTGATATGTGATGATTGAGTTCAGATACTGCACAGTCACTGTGCAGAGACACAGGCCCCATGGCATCATTAAATACTTTGAGGATATTCACAATGCCATGCGAACAGGTTCCCCGTCTGTCTTTGTTCTGTCTCGTAGGACACGGACGGTGATGAGTCACTGGAGAATCAGTACATCAGTGCAGTACATCTTTTAGCTTTACCTTTTGTCCCGCTCTTCCTTTTTCTATGCGAAGTTGCGTCGTCACCGTTTGCCACCTGCACTGAGTGTTAAGTTCTGCGTCTGGAGTTTATCTGACACGCACAGTTCTTAGGATCTTGTTATCTCACAAACATCTGCCTGTCAGTCAGCTAAGACTGCAAAGAGCACCATGGCATCCGTGGGCAAGCTCAGGGATTTATTATAATGGAAAAGGGTTCAGCACAGGATAGGATCACTTTAAAGATAAGGCTTCTCATCTTCTCTCTGTTTCTTGTCATTTCTCCTGTGTGTGTCTGACTGTGTGTGTGTGTGTGTGTGTGTGTGTGTGTGTGTGCCCACATCAAAGGCTATATTTAAAGTCTATTTTTCTTTTCAATCACAGCATTCACTGATACGTGGGAGTTGCTAGCCGTCTGTCCTGCCCTACTCCTCCAACTCTTCACTTTTGTCAAGATTATCTCGTCAAAACTCTCTCACCTTATAGTCTTTGCTCCTGTACATTTCTGCATTGATGTTCTATATGTAACCAATATGTCTCATGTGATAAATGAAGCGGCTTGTGGTTGCAAATTGCACTTTTTTTTTCTCCCCATAACGACCCACAATCTTCTCTGTCTCTCTCTTTGCTCCTCATTTCCAGCTGAGTGAGGAGTTGAAGCAGCATCTCAACCAGACTATGACGGAGAACTACGCCCAACCAGGGAAAGAGGCCATCACATTAGCCGTGGACAGACTACAGCAGGACGTATGGACTATATTTACAAAAGCCTCTGAGGTTTTGTTTGGTTTATGTAAGATTATACGCTGCACTTTTCTTCAGCTTGCATTGGTCAAGTATAGTTGCGCTTGTTATAAACTCATTTTCCGTGACTCAGTCTGCAGCTACTATACGTGAATTAGTTTCAAATTATGCTGAAATCAGTAGAAGAAATTGCTCATAGTTCCGTGTTATACATTGGGGTTTGCTCAAAGTATAAAAATGACAGCGAAATAGTCAGAGCTAGTAATTTAAGTCCCCGAGAGGGAGGAACACCACACCCATCAGCTGCATGAATTGTCAAAGTTTACAGAGTACTGATTTCAGGAAGCGGTTTGAGCCAAATGAGTTAAACCTTTTAAAAAAACCTGGCTTAGTTATTACGAAAAGAAGCAGGGTTTTGTGCTTTTCTAACAGTGCGTGAGATCTTGAAACCAAACCCCTTTGCTTTCCTTCCTCTTCCCAGTTCAAGTGCTGCGGCAGCAACAACTCCCATGACTGGATGGCGAGTGTGTATATTTCATCAGAGGCGGCAGAACGAAGGGTCGTGCCCGACAGCTGCTGTAAAACCATCACTCCGCTATGTGGCAAGAGAGACCACCCCTCCAACATCTACAAGGTCGAGGTCAGTGCACTACACACAATATCACCAGAGTACTTTTGTCCTGATATTTCCCTTCTGGAACTAAAATAGTGACAGACACAGAGAAAACACTGTAGCATGAAACTTTTCTTTGATGATATGAGCTCCCAGGGATGAGAATGAATAAAAGATGAGGTTTTGAATTTTTATCTGTGGTGCTTAGGTGAAGTTTCCCCACATTCTTGTGTCAAACCCTTCAGTTCACCCAATTATCGCTCTCAGTACACTGCCTGTATCATATGCGAAGGCATAAACATGAAGATACACCCTCCAGAATTTAAGAAAAAGATGTCAGTGTAGTATCACATGCCACGGATGATGAATATATCAATTTAGAGCAATTTTAGCCATGTCTTTGTCCTTTAAAGGGATAGTTCTGTTTTTTGGAAGCCCACCCAGCGCAGAAGCTAACAATGCACTGGTGTGGATGGGGGCAAACTGAAGCATTTATATCGATCTATGCTCTTTTTTTACACCTACCAGACAAAACAACATAATTATATATATTAACTTTCACTCTTTTGCCTCTGCAGGGTGGTTGTATTACTAAGCTTGAACAGTTCCTGGCTGACCACCTGTTGGTCATCGGTGCTGTTGGAATAGGAGTGGCTTGTCTGCAGGTAAGTAAAATAGTTCAGATAGTTGTTGAGGAGGGATTATTTGATCAAAAATTACTTCTACAGATTACTACAGATACTGTCTTTACCTTTCGAAATGAAATGCTGCCCTTTTGTTGAGTAGTACCTTATAAAACCCCAACAGATGGGTTTTAATCTTTCCATTACTGAAAATGTACCACCGCAGGTCAACAACCTCTAAATGGAGACTTCTTTTCATCTCACCCTAGTCTCTGTCATCATTATCTGATTTTGTTCATTCCTGTTATTTGATTTGCCCCAGTCTGAGATGGGCTGGAGCTTTTAAGCTTTTAAGCCTTACAGAGGGGTGCTTTTTTTTTTTTTTTTTGCAGTCCTGTTACAGCCCCGTACCACCTCTTTGTAAATTAACTCGAGGGGAAACTTGAGACCAAACAAAAACAAACCTGCGTTGATTCTTCATAGTGGTATTCATAAGCCCGATAATGCACTTTAATGCCCACCATTTTACATGTCGTTCAGGCTGAACCGTTTTCATCAGGCACATTTGGAAACTTGGATAATAATAATAATGATAATAACCAAGGCTTGCAACAGCAAAAGATGAGAAATTACCTGTGATCTCCTTGATGCATGAGACAGATGACAGGTTAATCCTCAAATGATCTGAAGGGATTGTGCCTTTACATATAGATTAATTCTGAATATAAAGAACATACTCAGAGAAATGGATTTAAAATCCCAAGAGCTATTCACTCTGATTGATTTAACACTTCCCAATCCAAGCATATGTTTGCTTTCCTTTTGTACTGTAGGCTTACTGTACATCTTGTCTTTGTCGACTGTCCCAGTCTGTCTCATTGTTGCTGTCTCGAGTCACACGAGTCAGACTGACTGAAATAATGTAGATTTGTTGAAAATAATGTTAAAGGACCAACGTGTCGGATTTAGAGGCATCTAGCGGCGTTGTTGCTGATTGCAACCCTGTGGCGTCTGTAGATATAAAAAACTTATTCTGAGGTAATTCATTTTTAGGTGATCATACCCTTAAAATATATTTACGCACATTATATTCCATTTCTGCCATATTTCACACTGGACCTTTAACTCAGACTAGTTAGTTTCTGTCTGGTAGTTTCTGTCTTTAACTTATGACACACTAACCTGTCTATAGTGAACTGTACTGTGTCTTTATGTCCATGTGTGTGTGTGTGTGTGTGTGTGTGTGTGTGTCACTGTAGCTGGCCGGGGCAGTCTTGACTGCCTGCTTTATCTATCTGCTCTATAAAGAAGAAGAGGACTTCGGTACATTGTGATTTAGCTCTAGAGCAGCTTTGCGGTTTAATCAACTGAAGAGACCAGGTTGGAGGGCATTGTGGAAATTTGATATCTGACTGCATGTTTGTCCTGTCGTGACTCTCCGCTTTGTGTTAAATGTGAAATCTGTGGGCTCCGCGCATACTAAATTAACATATTTATGACCTCCCATGATTCTTTTTGCCTGGTGTGAAGCATGCAGCTGCCTGGCTTTGGCTGGATATTGCAGATTGTTGCTCTGCATGTTGTGATAATGGGCTGTTATGGCTGCGAAGGATGTGATAAAAGGCAAACCCATCTTGAGAATGGCTTGATTAATGCAAAATGAACTGCTTCTGCACAATTATGTCCAGTCCTGTGTCTTTATATATGCAACTTTTATATAATTCGATTTTATTCTGATACATAGGTAGCAGGAGTAATTACCTCACCTAACTTTGATGGATTCTTTTTCATATTTATTTTTATTCTTTAATGCAGACACCTCCAAGTACATTATTATGCAAGAAAAGCATTAGAGTTGTTGCTATAGTTACTTGCAACCTAAAATAAATTAGACTATCATGAACATTGAGTTTTTGAACAGTGATTAAAGGAGTAATGATTTACTGGCACTCTGTTTGGGTGCCCAGGTATGCAATTTTAACAGACACTTGCTATCCAACTGGAATAATAATTTCCTTTCTTTTTGCTTTTCACCCTTCATTCCTCTCTTTGTATCAATATCCTCTGTCATCTAAAAAGAAAACACAAACACAGAGAGGCTGTTCTCACTTTTCATCATCGAGCCAAAATCTTGTGCTTGTAGGTATCTGTCAGTGTCGGTGATGGAGGACAGAAAAAAAAAAAAAGAGAAATTGCCTGAAGAGATATTTTGATGTGAGTCAATGCACAATGCTGACTCGCTCGATAAGGCTTTCTCAGAGGGCTTTTAGAGACTCAAAGATTGAATCTGGGCTCCTGCCTGTTTATCCATCAAGGCTGGCAGGCCCGGTGGCTTAGGTCAATATCTGTTCCTGCTGCTCTTACTTCATTTTTGACCTTTTCTATCATAGCAGTGATGTTGATAGGTTTTCAATGTAGTGAGTCCGGAGGACCCACAGGCGGTGGATCCACAATAAGATTCATAATTCATTTTATATACCAGGGATCCACTCTGAACAACTTCTTTATACAAATAGACTCGTGTACTTTTATTACCTCAAGGCCATCTTTTCTCCTCTTTGACTCAGGACAGGCTATTTTGAGTTCTTTTCCTGTTTCCTCGCTGTGATAAACATTCTCATTCTACCACCACACCTCCTTTCACAAATTAACACAAAATACTTTTTGAAATCCACATAATCCACTATAAATGACTTCCACACACTTATTTTAAAGAAAGAGCAAATGCCAGTTGAGTTTTCACTTTAAATGTTACTTGATATGGTTACGGGCTATTTTTAAACGGAGTCCGACACCGTCCTCACTCCACGTCACACACCGGTACTACTTTTACTGAATTTTCTAGCTTGGCTAAGATCTCAGAACACATCGGCACATTGCTGTGTCGTTCACTACTGAGCAATAAACCTTTTCTAGGTTAAAGCAGTGTTCAAGGACATTGCACCGTCTAACTTTTCTTGAAAAAGGTGAAGTTATGAAACCGACTAAAGAGGGTCAGCATTGGCTTCAAGGCTAAAAGTGATGGCCCTGTTCTACTACTAGATGAATATTTGTGCATACATTTTCTTTTTGACCCCAGCGTCTCATTTTGCATCTGCTTGTGCAAGCCTGTGCGCACACATGTTGCTGCAATAACGGCCGCTTGACTCCTGACATCTCCCTTTACCCCAACATCACCTTTTAACCCCTCTCTATCCCCACAGTCAATAGCATTCGAGCTTCCTGCAGTCTTCCATGGTGACTGAACCGTGCATTTTGACCTAACACATCCTGTTTTCAGATCTGTGGGATGGTGTTCACCAGCTGCTTGCACAGAAGGATCAAGATGGACCCTTACTGAGCAGGCCGGGCCCCCAAACACACCACCTTTTAACCGGCTAATGGAACAAGGACCTGCTGACACCAAAACTTCAACTCTGATTTCTCGAACTCTGACTTTGTGATCTACGCCAAATGCACAGACACGTTTCAGGTCTATTGCAGTCAGAAACAAATTGTGCCATTGACCAACCGGGCTGATTACACATGCAGAGTAAAGCAGTTACTATTAACATGCTTACACATCTTGGATACCTGACTGTAATCTACTGAAACAACGTGTCTGTTTGCATCATTGCCTCGGCTTAGGTGGATGCTTTAGTTTGAGCAGGACAAAAGAAAAGGACATACATGCTCATAATGCATTCTGCTCTGTCCAACTAATGATTTATCATGTTTTCACTGTGCAAAGATTTATATATTTGTGTGTTTTTGTTTTTTTCTTTTGCCATTCCAAGGGCGCAGTGTACAGCGGTGTAATGAAGAAAGGTAATTTATGGTTGTATCTCTTGTCAACACAATGTGCCTCTTTCACAGTTCTGCTGGGAAATGATTGTGTATTCATTCTGTGCCTGAAATCTTTTAAAAGGGAGCTGACGATGCACTGTGACCAACTTCAGCAGATGAAATCTAGTTTATTATCTTTATATTTGTAGTTATGTAAAATGGCATTACTGAATGTTAAACTGTATGATAGTTATTTAAATGAACAGAAAACTGATGGTAACATCAAAGTGTACTAAAAACACGAAGATGTTCCTAGACAGTCCATCAAGTTAAAGGAAAAAGTGAAAGTCATTTTCTCAAATGGTTGCCAGATCCCTGAATTTATAGCTCCACCTAGTGGTTGGCCGTGGTCACATACAACACTGTGTGCTATTATAACTATACGCAGCACTAAACGTACATACACGTGGTGTGGATTTAAACATTAACACACATTACCTTCTGTGAAGTTCAGACTAATTTTCCATACTTTCCTAGACACACTGTGATTTCATTTTCTACAGTGAAGAAGCTGACTTCAGTGAGAGCCAAAGAAAGCTGCTTGTGTTTTCACGGCCTAATCTTTCACTTGCTATCCACGTTCCCGTAGATCCGTACACGGAACACTGCAGAGGTGATGAGTCTTGGCTTGGCTGTTGTGGATTATTAACTAGGAGTAATAAGTTCTGTCTGGATGCAGTCATTCCTGTTTGAAAGATTAAAAACTAAAAGCTCCATTTGACATTTTTCAATCGTTTGCAACGACACAACATTTCCAAGACTCACTACGCTGTAAAAGGACCTTCTAGCATTTGTTTTCCCCGCCAGTTAACTTACAAACAAAGGGTGCTAATGTGTGCAGATGGTTGATGAGATGATGATGATGTAACATTGGCATGTGCTCCAACTACTGACTGTGCTTTTCAAAATATTGATATGAAACTCATAAATAAATGTTTAAATACTGTTGCATTAAGAACTCGCACTGTGGTAACGAGAGACAAATATTTAAGAGTCGCTTTATACAGGCAGCTATGATGACATGATTGCCGTTTGGCACTGCTCTAGTTGATGAGATTATGATCACGGGGCGTCAAGTAAGATCAGTTTATTTATGGAGGACAGGATAACAAGTTTGTCCCAGAGAGCTTCACAAAGTGTACAGACATTTCTACATAAACCCAAATATGTGAGGGCTATGTCAGCTGCATTTGTAAACCTCTAGAGGGAGACAAAGATTTTCCAGTTGCAGAGTTACAGGCTTGAGAAAGTGGCATTCACTAATAGTAGAGGATACTCTTTAGCTGATAATCTTGTAGTGCCATGTTTGTAAAGATTCAGCGTTGCTAAGTCTGATCTCTTCAGTGTCTCACAGAGACCTGTTTGATATGAGAACCAAAACATATTCTGCTACTTATTGTAGCAGACAAGCTGCCGCAAAGGAATTCAAAAATGAACTGAAAGAAGTGACTCATGCTAAAAGTGATTCACTTGTCTATTTTTCATAAACAGTGCCTTCTGATTACACACCCGTCAAGTACAGTTTGCTCTTCCAAATGGTCCAAACTATTATCGCCCTGTGTTTACAGCCACAGTTTCGTGTAAATCTTTTTTCTTTCTTTTTTTTTAATCTGTCTCTTTGTATTTACTCAACACACAATAAGCAGTGTCAAAATCTTGCCAGATAATGTAAGCCGGAGTGAGATCGCAGGTCGAGATTGGTCACGTTATCGTGGAGTGTGTGGGCTCCACTTAGAGACCATTGCGAAAACACTTGTTACGTGTGGGGTCTCCCACAATTCCACATCGGAAAATCTTGTACGGTTCCCAGTTCAAACCACATTTATTCATGATGAAGCGCTAATGCAGTTTTGTGTGGTTTTAGGGCCTTGTTGAGACAAAGTCTCCATATATCAAACGCTATGCCTTGTACATACATTGTTCATTATTGTTTGTGCTATATTGTTGCCATATGACCTAACTATTTGTCTTTGAAGCCCGACTCTTTCCCTTTTCTTTCTTTCCCCGAAGCTCCAGAGTACTTACACGACACTGTGTCGGTTCAGAACGATCTATCATTGTCACCCATTTAGGAAAAAGGCCACAAAGTTTTAAAAGAGTTTGGATGTTCTCCAGGATTTGGGCCTCAACGAGCCTATAGAGCATGTCAGTCCCTTTGTCTTCATCAGCTATAGGAGGATGGCTCTCATTTCCTGCAGATGTCACACACACTACGATGCAGAAAAAGGGCACAATGATACTGACAAGATAGAAACACACACACACACGCAACTCCGAGGTTGCAGACATTAGCATGCGGTTAACACCCTCTGCCAGAAGAAACCCATGAGAGAGAATTAAGAGCAGCTGGAGATTCAGCACTCCCATGTGTTGAGGCCTCTTTGCATCACACATACACACATACACACTACTTATACCCTCCATCCCCATCACACTGTAGCCGTAGGGGCAATTTTTCAATGGGACAGCTCAAGAAGTTACCAAAGAGCACATGTTGCAACATCATTTATCTTTTGACTGTGAACGTGTGTTTGCATGTGCAGAGATAAATTATGCAAAAACATTCTAGGAATGAGCAAAAACAAAATATACTTGAAGTCGTCTTGAAATTCTAAATGAATGCATTTACTTCTGTACAGCTTTGTTTATGTCCCCTTGCATGTCAGCATGCTATCACACACTTGAATTATGGGTTTTCTGCATCTATAAGGCATTTGTTGAGTTCTCATAAAACTGATTCTGGCATAACATGAAGCTATTGTCTCAGTAAGTGCACCTGTGTTTAATATGTGCTGAAATACTCAGTTGTGGTAATCGAAGTAGTGCAGCGCCCTTAGCATAATAGATGTGTGGGAAAGGACTTCTGTAGCACATTTTGTGCTGAATGTAACAAGCCTGAAGGTGCACAAGTGTGGTTAAGGATTCATTGTGTTAGCATGGTTCTTGAAACCGCCTCTGCGTCTACATGTCTGCATTAAGATCAGGAAGACAATAAGTGTCTTGTCCAGAACTAAACCTACAACAACAGTGTCCAAGGATTTGGTTTTTGTCTTGGCCACTGTAGCAGACTAGACCTGCTTGCATGTAAACACTTGGTGGAGAATGACTTTGAAGTTAAGTCTGTGACGATTACAGACACTGCTACAAAGGTGGGTCAGATTAGGTTGAACGTCAGTAAGCATTTGTCAGTTGTTAGAGGGTCTGGAAATGGACTTCAAAAGCAACTTGACGATCAACCATGTTCTCAAACAGGCTACATTTTGTACACAAACTGCAGGTGTGCTCACCAAAAAAATGCAGAATTGACGCACATTGTGTTGCCAGTGTTTAAATTCTCACCAATTAGTAACTCCAACAGAGTAGCTGCATGTGTGACTCATGAAGTCTCAATCTACAATGAAACTTAGTGATATAAGTCCATGCCTGTTTTGGTCCAATGCAGAACCAGTTCTTTATCAAGCCTGATCTCTAAATATACATTTACCTCCATACTCTGACTCACCTCTTGAGGAGTTTGCATCTGGCCTGCAACACATTAGCTTTGGCCATAAATGTATTTGACAGATTTCCACAGGGATCAAAGGCGTAGGGAAGGAGATGGCGTGGGTAGATAACGTCAGCACTGGACGTCAAGGCTTAGAAGCTCAAAGACGAGCACGCCAACATAAATCGAAACTTAATATCTGTCCTCATTGACCAAAAAATACTTTTATTTGGCATTTAGAAATGGACATAAACTACTTTTTAGACATGTATGTTTTAGTCTGTTCTTTATTACACATCTCTTATCTACCTCTTCATGTGCTTCATGACATTTTATGATTCCTTTTCAGAAGTAAATTCTTCATAAATCTCCTTGGAAATACAAAGTCAACACTCCTTTTCCACAACAAGTTAGGGTTTCAGGAGTTAATTTCTTCCTATGTGTGTCATGCACATATAGTCAATTGTGTCTTGGTAGTGGTTTTGGGAGAACTTAGCAGTGGTTCCCAAATTTGGGGTTGAGAGCTAAGAGGTTGCAAGATAAATCTGAGAGGTCGTGAGATGATTAAAAGGTTAGGATAAGAGAAAAACACACTTCTGCTCCACAAAACAGTTTATTTTTTCAGACTTTTTTGTAAACCATGCCTTTTGCTGGATAATTTTACATCATGAGGTCTAGTAAAAACAATTTCATTTGGTTGAGATGGCCACCATGCATACAAGTAATGCCATGTGTGACTAAGGGTTGCAAGTAGACAAAGCTTCAAGGGTGTCAGAAACCAAAAAGATTTGGTACAGCACATGTTTTTGGCTATGTTTGCTTTTATATGACAGATTGGCTATACTGTTACACAAAGTTATGATAAATTTAGATTCCTCAACTTATCCTAGCTCTATCTGTTCTCCAACATGTTAGTTACAAGTCAGTGAGAAAGTTGGTGTCTAGCGTAAACCCAACTTTTGGCTATATATCAAATGTCCCATCTGAAACGTATTGGTGATTTTACGCTATGTCCACATAGTCTGTGGAAGAAAGACATTCCAGCTTTTGGTTTCAGGGTTCTCTTGCTCTTTTTTTTTTAGCCATGCTAGCGATATGTATCTAGCAATCTGGAAATGTCAGTCTGTTGGTTGATTGGTTGACCACTTTGGTCCAGACTCCAGACTGAAAAATCTCGACAACTATTGGATGGATAACTTTGAACATGTATGTTCCTCTCAGGATGTCCAGTACCTGCAAAAACTAACAACATTCTTGTCTGCTTGAGCTGTACTTTGTAGTCGGTGCTAATTAGCAAATGCTACCATGCTAACACACGAAACTAAGATGCTGAACATGGTATTTAATCCCAGATATTATTTTGCAGTTGTTAAACACAGCTATAACATGCCACCTAGCTGTTTGAAACGAGAGCTCTGAATGCGTACCCCAGACGCCTAAATCTTCCTCAGTTCTCAGTACCCCCACAGTTGAGAAAGCTGTGGTTTCTGAGGTGTGTGTGTGCGTGTGTGTGTGTGCTTCACAGTGTGTGTGTGGGAGGGTCTTTGTCCATGGGAGAATGAGTTTAGATGGAAACAAACTTCAGAAAGTGTTTCAAGACAGTGTTTCAAAAGCCTGCTGTCTGATAATGATGATGAGCGTCATGTTGATGAGGGCGTTGATGGATACTAAACAGATGTCAGGGTGCTCACAAGGTTACACAACCGCAATTGTGATGTATTACACTTTGAGCATAGGTACCATAACGTACCTGGTGAAACAGTGATAAAGCAGGTATTTGTATAGAAATAGAAATGTGAGACTGATGTCCAGTGTCCAAGTCTTTTGACCGAAACCTCCTGTGAAAGTCAAGAGTGATGTCCTATTGTGTACTTGACCAGCATCAACCACTTTGATAAATACTGACAGTTAAATTATCATGCTTATGTAATCTAGGTTTGTGTATCAGTGTGTTTGTGTAACACCCATTCTTTGTACTGGATAGATTGTGATTTGTGGTATGTGATCAGATTTGCTTACATTACAGTTGTGCTTGTTTCCCAGCGTGACTCAAAAGAGTGCCTGTTGGGTCAAAAGAATGCGTTTCAAAGTGATGGATGTGGTGTTGCTTATATGTGGTAAAGCGAGCCAACAAGGCTATGGAGTTTCATGCTTTACGTATGTCAGGAGCGCCGGACTTTAACATGGCATTCACTGATGGTGTTGTTACATTGTAATTTATATGGGCCGAGTGATGTTTCTGTTTAAAGCAATGGTTGGAGTCTATAAACTTTTACAAGCTGGGTGCAGTCTGTTTCTACACCCTATGGATTGTTCTCTCAGTTAGTTAGCATGCACACAAAAAAACTACACACTCTTGCTTTGTAATGGCTTGTGTATAAAAAAACCTTTTAACAAGGGGAAAAAACTGCAACTAGACAGAACAAACGGCAACAACCTGTTTGCAAAAATAGTTTTATCCCCTCCTAAAAAGGATTTTGTGAGTATGCATATCATATGTGTCTGGCTTGAATTATGTATATGTATAGACCTGACACACATATGTGGTTTTGTGTTTGCTTGTGAGAACTCTACATGATATCAATAAATATCTACTGTACCTTTCCAGCCAGTGAAAAACATGACATGACAGATTTTTTTCGAAACGACAAGGAGGGGGGCATTGGTTTAAACCCGGAGCTGTGAGCTGGAAAGGATGCGACTTTTGTATAAGGACAGATTAGTCTGTCAACCTGTGTTTGTTTACGCTGCAAGATGAATACAAGAGGAAGAAGCGGATATGATATTCGGAGAGAAAGTATATTTATCATATGCGCAAAAAAAGTGGGGGTGGGAGAAAATAGCGTGAGAGGAAGTTTTGAGCTTCTTCCTCCGATATTGATGGCATGGAGAAGAGCATGGGAGCGACCTTGACTTGGTCGTGAGAGTGGTGTTAGCTCGGAGAAAGGAACAGAGAGAGAGAGAGAGAGTTTGTAATCAGTAAACAGGCTCTTGAGTTCCCTTTAGGAAGTAAACACTTAAACCAAGAGGCGCTGTGCCATTACAGCGCATGGCCTTGAGAGGTAAGATAGATGCAATGAAAACAGATGGCAAATTGGTTGAATGGGAGGAGAAAGATGTTTGGACTTTGAGAATTTCGACTAAACGAGCACAGGCGTCATACTGTGATGCACATTCATTGTTTCAGAAAGCGGACTCATTTGCTGAATGGTGTTTTTCCATAACTGTAGGCAACTCGTGAAATGATTCTCCAAAGATTGCTGCTTAGTTTATCAATTTCGTTATATCGTACGTAGCACTTTAAAACTTAACTTTTTTACTGAGCTGGGATTTTTCTTGTCTCACATCATTACGATCTCATAAATCTTTTGAACAAAGGAATTTGATAAATCTCTTTTGCAGCTGGTAATATTAAGCATGTGTTCCTATATCAGGACATGAAATTTTTTATGTACATTTTCTTAAGTCCCATTTTTAGGCCTCTGCTCTAAAATGATATACCCAAAATGAATAGAGTATATCTCTGCAACTCTGCTACAAAGTCTATTTGAATAATTTTGATGTCATAATAAAGGGAACACTTGTGACATTTGTTCAGATGTACAAGTATCAGTATTTATGTCGCCAGCTCAGAGTAAATTAAGATTAAGGCACACAGCATAAATGAAAGATTTCAATTCCACCTAATAAAAATTCACACTTTTACAGTGAGTATCTCTTTGAAATGATGCAGTCGCAGCTCTAAATCTAAATCAAAGCAACATGTGTGGTTATCTCTGCCAAGTTCGAGTCTTATACAGTGAGGCAGAACAAAATGGCCATTTAGGCATATTTGGCACACTTTGGCACTATATCTTATATGTGCTTGTAGTAAAATTTCTCCTGTTTAACCTAATGTGCAATATGACTGTATTGTTACGTGATTAGTACAGTGTTTCATGCTTTTTGTTGGAGTTAAGAGGTTAATGCAGATTACAGCAATGCCGAGTGCTATAACATCGCTCCCAACTATTTTTCTCCTCCAGCATCAGCATCTGTCATCGCTCATATCAATCATTACTGCCTGAATTATCCTGTATTCCTTTGCTTAAAATACCACTGATCCCGTCAGAAGAATGTAAACAAACACACGGATCTCCTCATGCCGTAGCTCACCAGGAAATGATGTGTTTACAAAAACTAATATTCTAATTGACAGCTTCACTCGGGGTATTTATCTTTATCTCAGCCTTGATATGAGTATAATTTAGACATTTATGAAGGTTTGGAAACATAAACAGTGTATGGTATTTCATGGGAGTGTGATACTGTTTATGCAGCTCTTGAAGCGTCAACCTTAATTTTGCTCTTTGTGGACAGGAAGGTGCGTGTCAGGCCTTAAGGTGTGCAGCTGTGGCAGCTTTACAGTCTTTACATCTGGATATCCTTTTCAACACTGGGAAGGATGAAACGTGTCTCAATAAATCAGGTTTTATCCAGCGAACATGATTTTGAATGTTGTAGTTGTCGGGCCTTGTGGCTGCCCCACCACATCTGTGAAACATGTCTGCAAATAAAATGATTACAGGCTGATGTCCTTTATAAACAAATATAGCTTCAGGTTCAGGGTTTTCATGTAAAGTAACACACTCATAGAAAAAACCTGGCAAATATGAAGAAATTCTGCACTGTCTATGTTTGATAAAGTACTACAAAGAAGTCATAAGCTTTGGGTTTATCCACCTGACAGTTTGAACAGAAAAAATTAGTTGGCTTACCTTCAGTTGCATGCACTATTAAATCTTGCAAATGTAAGCAAAATCTGCACTGCCAGCACTCCACAAGTGATCCTAAAACAACATTATATGTCCTGCAAGTGATTTCAGTGTGGGATTAAATAAAGAATGGTGTTTTCTTTGGTTCATAAATTTCCTGAGAGCAATGCTCATTTAAAAAACCTCAGTTTAAAGGATACAATTCCCATTGCTTGCTTACCTTCATTACGTATCTTTACGCAAGTCTGTGTAAAGGCAATTCTGAGATTTCTTTCAAAATACATTGTACATACATACAAAGTACATATGTTGGAAAATATTTGCTGAAAACATGCAAAAAGACTTTGAACAATATATTACTGAAATGTGGACTTAGAGGTTAAAACAGTTTTCAGTCCAGGTTTTTTTGGCCGGTCCTAAAAGGGTGGCTCGATGACACGCCGAGGCCACCCTGAGCATACCCCTGCACCCCTAGCAGAAAGATAGAGATTAATTCATCTCGCTCAGAGTGTTTCAAAGTTTTATTTTCTGAACTTATCTGTCACGTCGCTTCAAAATGGCTGCTTGACTGCTTCCATGAGTGGGCGTGGCTTCAGTGGACACGCCCCCACAGTCCTGCAGCTCAGAACACTGCTAATTTTTACCTGATTTTGACACCTAGTTTCATAAACTTGTTCATATTTATTCTTACTTTAAAGGTCTGATTCAACATGGGGCCTGCGATGTAACAATAAAAAGCTCCCAGACGTTTCTTGGCACTCCCCAATCTCTGCTGTGCTGAATTTGTTGTGTGTTTGTGAGAAGTGACGAGTTCAGACCCTATAGATGCTTAAAATCAACTCTCTTTAATTAACAATATATCCATATACTGTATATCCACACATATTGTATAATAGCTCTTTGTAGTTTTATCATGATACGAAAAGCATTCATGCCTTAACTCAGCTGATCCCAGAAAATTGACCACGTTTCAAAGAAAAGACCTCTGAGAGTCGACTCTTCCTTCTGGTTTGCCTTTTGGTTTCTCAGGTGATTTGAAATCGAAGCTTACGTGGGCAAAAGATTTATTGGTGACAGTCTAAACTTTGTGTGTGGTTTGGTGTTCAGACAGTTCAGCAGACATTGGTAAGCTGTTTCTTCTGTGTGGCAAGGAAAGTTTCACCAATACTGCGACCGCAAGTGTATGTGTCCGTCTGTGTGTGTGTAAAGGAAACTCTGGATGACTCTAAACCATCACGCAGACACTCAGACACATAGACACACACTTCTTTTCCTCTGCCAGAATAGGATCCATGCTACACGTAACACCGAGTTAAGAGACTGTCTCTGACACACATGCCTCGCATTACTCCTGGCGTCTTCCTTGCTTTTCATAGAGTTGTGTACATTTTTGCGCGCGTGTGTCCGAGCTTATCTGCTCACATGTGTTTGCATGAGAGATGTGCCCCATGAGAATCCAATTTGCTCCAGTAGTACTTACACTAAAGTGCTGACTAGAATCAGCATTAAAAATTACAATAATAGGATTAGGATGTAGTAAAATGACACTGAAAAGTCAAAAGTAACCCACATGTTATTCTCCTTTTATCCACCAGATGGACTCGGTGCTTTAAAAGGCCATTTTGCCACTGAGCAGGCAGGACTCCCTCCTTGTTAGACGTGCAAAACCTTCAACTTGGACTGATGGCTGTTATGATGGTGCGCATGAACGGCGAACATGAGAATTGTATCTTCAGTTAAACAAGAACAGGCTTTTCCAAAAAAACAAAAACATTGTGTGTCTCTAAAGAAATTAGGAACTGTTTGTTCCCTTGTACTTAATCTCTTATTGTTGCATTTCGGTATTTATTGTGCTCATTTATGGTGCTCAGAGAATGGCGTGTATAAAATGAAAATAGTCATGTGGTTATGAATAAGTAATTGTGTTTGAACAAACACAGAAACAGATGCAGGGGGGCAAGTTCACATGGGCAATAAAACAATCACCATGGAGACCAGGATTTAAGTGTGTGTGTGTGTGTGTGTGTGAGTGCTTTGTGTGGTAAGCACATGCGTGTGTGTAGGCTCATGTGTGATGTTTCACGAAAGCTGACCCGACGTCTATTGCAGAAGTGTCCCTCTGTGTAAGGACGAACATGCCTCCCATTTGGCGAGCTAAATCGACCATGTCCGTCTCTCTGGCCAACTGGTGTTGTGTGATGATAGAGCAACACTGGTGAGGAGAATAACAGGGTAGGTGTTAGCGATCATCGCGCAAAGCACAGAGATGGGATCTGAAGGCAGGATCGTCTTTATGAATAGAAACAGCCTTGCAAAAGCTCCCTTGAATGAAGTATTTACTATATAAACGGATCCTACTAAGTGATGATTCTATAACAAACATGTTCTAGGACACAATCTTGGATTCCTCACACAACACGGAATGATTGCTTTCTTCCAGACACCTATTGACACGCTTCCATTTTAATTCAATATAACCACGGTGCGCCTCTTGAGACAAAGAGTGTCACAGCCTGCTGCAGATTTCTGCCAGTGCTCATTATGCAATCCTAAGCTTTGATAATTCCTCCAGTGCACCGTTTAATTAGAAACACATGGCCCTGAGATCGCAGAGGAGTACAGAGCTTCTAATGTCTATACAGCCTGCGCCATGAGTAATTGTTTCTCCCTCGCTAGTGCCGAGCCATTTTTTAACCTGCTGACAGCCAGCAAGCAGGAGGAGGAGGAGGGAGGAGAGGTAGATGAAGGAGAGAAAAGATATGAGATTATTGAGTCCATATCTTGAGTTTTTAATTGTTGTTATTATTTGGTTAAAGTGCAAGGTTTGAGGAGAAGTGTGAAGCTTTAGATGAGGAGGCCAGCTATATCCTCCCTTTTCTTCCTTTTTTTCCTTCATTCTTTCCTCCCAGCCAGGAGTTGTTAAGAGTGAGGGAGGTCCCAGGTGAGCTGGAGACCGATGGAGGCTGACATCATGACAGGACACTTCATCAAAGCTTGCGGAGGCTGTTTGGATACCTGCCCGGGCTAAAGGAAGAACTGTTATAGCTTCTCCTATATACTGCCGGGCAGTGCAGGAACTCTCTCCACTTCGCCGGATGTCGAGATTGTGATAGGTCATGTAGTATGTGCGTGCACGAGAGGAAGACAAAGTGCGGTCATTTTTTTCCCCCCCTCTCTGGACAATTGAGGATATCTTGTAGACATTTAATCTTTTTCCATTACTTGTCACCCCTCTCGCTTTTTGTCTGGGATAATTGATTTGTTGCCATGGATATGATATTACTTTTTGGTCCCTTCTTGCTTTTTGAGTATGTGTTTTTCTCAAAAGGCTCCTTGAGGCAGAAGCACACCATATGCACACACACACACACACACACACACACACACACACACACACACACACATATGGCAACGCTCTTACAGGATGAATGATTATACAGCAAAAGATTGATTTAGTGGAAGTATTAAGTCTTGTCTTCTACAACTTGATGTGCTGGTGTCTGTGTTTCTCGTAGCCTGGTACTTGTAGTTATGTTAAATGATTATTTTAAGACTTTCTGAAACTATTAGCCATTTCATCATCTAGACAGACAACATTTTAGGCCCTTTATCAATCCAGAAAGCCAAATATATGCAGATTCTGCTTTTCTTTCTGTTTTGTATGACTGCAAATCTTTGGATTTTTCCTGTTTGTCGGACAAAACAAACAATTTGAAGACATCTTGATGAGAATTTTTCGTAATTTTCTTACATTTTATGGACTAAATGGATAATCAATTAATCAAAAAAGTCCCTGAGACGTGAATTTATAATGAAAATCATAGTTGTAGCCCTAGATGACATTATTGAACTGAATGACCGTAACACAGCCCTATTCTTTACCGCAATTTCCCACATTTCCTTCGAGACGTCAGTGGATAACACTGAGGTCACAAGGTTCTATTCTCGGTGAGCGGATTTCGACTTGTCATTCATCCTTGTGTCGAACTTTGCCACCCTGTGTTCCACGCCTATCTCCTCTTTGTCAGATGTCAGTCATTCCTGGCCAGCGGGCGCTACCCTGCTGGGTGATATGTAAGACAAACTCAAATACCCACAGCTGTTCACAGCCATTTTAGATGGAGAGATGAAGGGAGAGGAAAAGAGGGAGGAGAGCGGAACTTGAGAGTCGATCAGCGTCTCAAAAGTCCCAGCAAAGTCTGTCTCTCTCTTCACCCCGTCCAGAATAACCATTAGGCCGCTGTGGTTGGAGTCCCGGCTCACATGACTCAAATCCTCCTCTGTGGGAGCTAACTGTTTGGCACCTTTCGCTTGTGGGTTGGTGATGTCACGGATCCGGGTGGCCCCCTCGTTGTCATCAGGAGTCGGACTCCGGGGCTGATGTCACAAAACTGGCGTTGTCGTGAGCTCGAGCCGCTGACGGACAGCTTGGTGTGTTTGTATGGCACAGATGGTTGGGAAAGGGAGAGGAGCGGGTGGGGGAAGGAAGGGGGGGGGCCTCGGGTGCCAGCATGTAAGGTGGCAAAGACGCGTCTTATCAAGTGGTGCCACATGCGGGCTCTGATGTGCTATTGTGACAGGACGTTTTTCTCCCTTTCATCTAATTTTGTCTCCCATTGTCTATTTTTTCCCTATTGTACTCGTTTGCCTCATCCTCCAGTCATTAATTAATTTCTCTTTGACCTGTGCCTTTTTTTTTTTGCTCACTCTTGCTTGTTCTTTGTCTTTCTCTCTTTGTTTTCCGCTCTCCGGCTTGCTATCTTTTCTCTATCTCTTTCAATTTGCCAGCATGTTTGTGGTGGTTTATCTAAGCCTCTCATCAGTGCTGTCTTTTAGCTCTTTCCTGCGACTGTCTCCTCTCCCATTTCTAATTGGAAATGCTTTTTAATCCCTCTCTTTGTCCTTCTCTCAGCTCCTCATGTGTTGTTTCCCCCTCTCTCCTTCTTCTCCTCTCTCCTTCCCTCCATCCCTCCCGTTATTCTTTGTCTGGGATTGTGTCTTTTTCCCCCTTTGTGTGTTCTGACAGGCCTCTTCCTCTCATTGATAGTGATGGCAGGCTCAACCCCACTCCATAATGCTGCTGATATTTTTCCCACTGGAGACCCCACTGTTGCTGCTCCTGCTGCTGCTGCTGCACTCCCCTGCATCCATAAAAAAACACACACACACACAAAAAAAAAAAAGCAGAAAAGGACAGAGACACCACTACTCCCTCCCTTTCGCCCTCCCAATCCATACTTCTCTGTTTCCTCTAGCTCTGCCAAGCTTCTACTGTTCAGCAGGGGAGCAGTTCAACAAGACTGGTTTGTTTTGGAGAGTCACTGGGCCCCGGCCTCATAGAGATTAATGCTTAGACGGACTGGGATGACATTTATGAGGCATGGACTGGAGTAAAGGATAGAAGAAGGGGAAACAGTACAGGGTAATGGTGTTGGATCAAATGTGACCCTTTGCAGACACACACCCCTACTTTAGAAAGAAACTCTAGAAAGACAGAATGAGGACTAAAGTGTGTTCGCAGGGCGGAGAAAGAGGCCACATCGATGTGTGAAATGAAGTCACCATCACAATGGGCTGTCTTTGCTTTTGCTTGTGGTCATTCTGATTGATGGCAACAAACTCCGAGCCAGCCGAGTGTTAAAGTAACTTAATCAAATAATTCATTTCTCAGCTATTTGCCCCGAGTAACCATTAATACATGTATCGACATGGCCTTCAGTTAGAAGAGATCACTGCCCACACACACACAGCAGTCATGAATGCATCCATAAATGCCTCCAATTATATCCGCCTTCTGCGGAATGATGAATACTGCTCAATGGCTGTAAAAGGCTGTTTACTCTGTTCTGCACTCCAACATGCACAACACATTGCAAAGGGTTCTAGGGGAGAAGTTATCAATATAGAGCCAAATTAGAATGGATCTGAGAACATGCACACCGGCTCTCTCGCCGTGCCGAGCTCCATCACTCTTCGCGGCGGTGTGATCAATGGGGCCGAGACAGTGTAGCCAAGCTGCTATCCATTCTCATTACTGACACCGCTGTCCACCGCTTGCTTTCTCCTCGTTGTCCGCCAGAGGCTGAGATAGAGAGAGGAGGCTGTCATAAGCAGACGCTGGAGCGGATTTGCGATAGTGTTGAAGGAAGGCTCTAAGTTGCCATGTTCTTCGCAGTGGAATTAGCGCTTTCAGTGTGGCGGACTTTGGCTGAACTTAAGATGTTTTCTGCACGTAGGGTTACAGTTGTGTTTGCAGGAGCATCACTGTGGATCTGTTACCGTGCATTCCTTTTTGGCTGCACTAAATCTAGGACACATTCCCATTGTCTGTTCAAAATATAAGAACATACTTCACAAAGTATGAACCTCCCTATATCCTTGTATATTTATTGTCTCAATCTGTAAAAATGTCTTCGTGTTTTTGTTGCACAGTATCTGCAACACTGTTTACATTAGGAGGAGCGCTGGAAAACTAGAGCGAGCATGAAGGACGGGGCATGCAATTCCATCCGAAACGTTCAAGGAGCATAAATGGCATGACTTCAGTAGCCTTTTGTGCTGCCCCAGTGAAGTCCCGCGGAGTTCAGATTATCATCAGCCCCTCTATAACAAACATTCCGTCTTCTTCTTTGAAGTTGTCTGAATTAAGCAGTGTCCCACTGATTAAATTCTGTTTTCCAGAGATTTCATGAAGTCATCTGTGTCACATAGTGAGTAATTGCTTATGATGCACGCATGCACAGTCACATGCACACATGCGTTTGTGTATATGCGCAACCAACCACCCAAAGAACAGGAATGTATGGGCGCAGATTCCCAACACAAAAGGCTTTGTACAATGAGCCTATATGTACATGTACTATAGCCCGCAGATGTTCAGATGCAGACAAGCGTTTGCACACATGTGTGCGCATGCACGGTTACGTAGCCTGGTTTGTTGACTCTCAATAAATGGAGCTCCTGTAAGGAAACATGCCAGCACACAAGATACATCTTGTCATGTCTTCATTCAATTATTGTGGAATCCTAAATATCCATGCTTGTTTGTCTTGGTTGAGTTACATATTCATCACAATTATGTCATCTACAATCCCTACTCAGCTTTCTACAAACAGCTCCATTGTGAGTTGGAAGCCTTTTGGGGGCAGAAGGGATCAGGGTAATTAGACTGAAAGGGTAAATTATTTTTCGGCAAACACATCAGAGTGATGTTGTCATGCATGAAGCTAATTGTTTTGGGGACAAGAGACTTACTACTTTAGTACAAGAAGCCTTTTGTTTTACTACGGTGTCTTGTGGAGTCAAACACTGAGCTGTTTAAACAGCCAGAGACATTTGATTCGAGTTTAAAAGTACTAGTATGACATATGGCATGATCCTTAGGGCTTTGTGGGTAATTCAGACTTGCCAGAGGCTATGGGAGTTGCCAATTGGGAATGTTCAACACTGAAATATCTTTTCTCTAAAACTTTTTTTCTAGTTAGGGTAGCATACTCTTGTGCAGCAGACAGATATATATATATATGTTAGAGTGACCTTTGAAGCACAACTTGTGTGGTGATTCATATCTTATTCGTGTTGCACCTGTGAATAAGGCCAATATCATAACTCACCCGAGAGAAAAAGGAAGTAATGAAATCTTGCATCTGGACCATTCTAGCAAAACAAAGCACGGAGCCTGCTGCACGTACGTAGTATCACATTGTGTGTAAATATTTTCAAGTAATCCGACAGTATTCGTCTTTTATAAATCCCAAGTGAATTGTTATGACTGAGAACGAGGCCACGGAGACAACAACGAGCATGAAAGGTGATATCGATTTTGATGAATGCCAAATGCGCGCCGCTGGAAATGGGAGGAATTTCACAAGAGCTGAGGGCTGCATTAAAGCACGGTGTGTCTCTGGTTTCAACCAGTGTTCATTTGGGAAGTGCTGCATTCGATTCATTTGTCCCTGCGTGTCGTTTCATAGACAGGGTGGGTTACTGATGACTGTGGTGGCGGTGCAGTCCTCCATCATGGCTGACGGGTGTGACAGTAATGCAGACTGTAGCTGCTAATGGGACCGCCGGGACTTTCCGCTGTGTGTGACATCAATCAGGGTCCTCAGCACGCTCACTCAAATGGCCCTCCTCACTCACTCAACACAGCAGATGTCCCAGTCTGATCCTCCAGCACACGTATAAATAATTCCAAATGCATGCTAATGATGTTGTTCTGTTGCTTTGACAAAACAAATCCCCATTATGGATACAAATGGCTGCAAGGTGTAGGGTGTGGCCTTGCATCCTGTTCAGTGCTGTTCAACGAGAATTCATGGTTTTATTTGTCTGGTCGAAATAAAACTCTTCACTAGTTTGAACATGGCAGCAGTTTCTGAGATTAATGGTCCATATCATTTGTTGACAGGTTGAGTCTTTTATTACAATAAGTAGGAGTTCAGAAAACTGGTGTCTGTTTACATAAAGTTTAATTATTAAGACTTGTTGAACGTTGTTAAATGTTGAACATGTGTTTGCTTTGGGATGTAATGGACTACCTAGGCTTGCAAGACAGTTTAACTCAAGATCATGAAGATCACAAGATCACGCAAGAATCTTAACAAAGTAAGGATCAATCAGTGCCTCTTGAGTAACCCCTGGCAGAGATGATTTAGAAAGTTCTAGATCGTTTTTGCTTTGGCATGAGTTAAAGGTGTTTGCTTTAAAACAACAATGGCTGCTGCTAAACAGGTTAGCGTAGATGCTGCTAGCATCAGTTATATCAAAGCTGGAGAGTATTTCTTCATTAAAAGAAGAGCAAAGAACTGCACTGAAAGCTTTTCTTGAAGGTGTTTTCACTCATCTTCCAACTGGCTTTGGTAAGAGTTTAACTTTGTTGTATGGTTCATTGATCCGGTTGGTTGAAGTTCTCACATGGTCGATGGTAATAGCCAGATGGTTTACCCAATCACCTGACCTGGCCTTCCCAAACAGCAAAGTTATTTTCTGGGTTACTCATCTTTGAGATTAAACAAACATACTGAATACATTTCCTTCATCAGAAAACATTTGCAAAGCATATTTCTCTTAAAAGTTTGAAAGTTTAAAAGTTCCTCTTCCCTGTCTTTGTTGGCACATTGCTCTGTTTCTTGATGCCTTACCACCACCTGTAGATCAGTGGAATAATGTGAAACTATTGGCCTGTAAAAACATTCCTCTATGCTGCTACTCTGGTCACAACTCCACAGGGTACCTTTAACAGCAGCATGCTTTATTACAGCTTATATGGCAAGTACGTAAATCATCTGATTGTTGATGAAAATTGATGGGCAGGTCAAGGTTAGTTAAACATTGAACATACTGTATGTCTGTATTACCATTTATTTCAAATATCTTACAGTAAAGAACAAAAAAACAACAGGTTCATGCTTAATCATCTACACCCAAAGGGTTGGATCCATTTGTCTCTGTGGCACAGCACCATGGCTCACCTTACTGCATTGTTCCTTCAAAGGACGGGGCCCAGTCTGTGGTGGTCCCAAGGGTCCCTGTGAGCTATAAAATGACTCACCTTCACAAAGGATGCCACAAGTTCTTCAGAGTTAGTCGAGATGTCACTGTATTCTTTCGCTCTTACCTTGTCCCCCTGGCCAGGTGCTGAATCGACACACCAGTGTCTGTTGGAGCGGCGCATCGATCCCTCCCCCAGTCAGCACGTCCTCAGGGGTGGAAGGAGAGAGGGAAGAGAGCGATATGCTTAGAGCAGCATAGCCCCTCTTGTACTAAAAATGCTGAGACAGAGAGGAGATGCACTGATCTGTGTAAGATACACTACTGAACACTGCATGATGGACGCGATAGACTGTAACCTTTTGGCGAAGTTTCAAGGTGTAAGGTACATCGACACGAACAGCTTTCGATCTTGTTGTGGCTCTTGTTGCAGTTGTAATCTTTGTGTAGAGGGCACAAAGCCTTCATTCTGACAGTCCAAACAGCTGCATCCTGCTGCCCCTTCTACTCGCTGAGCGATACTGTGGCTTATTTTAACACTACCTGTTCTCCATGGTGAATCACAGCTTCTTTTCCTGTGCACATCCTGCTCTGACACTTCAAGCCTTCAAGAACAAGACCCTCCTTTTGTCTCAATGTACCTGCTCATTTCCTCCATTTCCACAGTGACACTGGATTAAAGGCCCACGATTTCCCCGCTGCCATCATTCCTACCCCCTTTCACCCAGACAGGGAGGGCTTTTTGTAGTTGGTCCCCTCCCCCTGTAGGCTGTAATCACCCTGAGAATGGGGTAATTAGGGCCACTGTAGGGTAATTACCAGAGCTTGAGTTGTTTAATTACGGCCTTCTCTGGAGCTGTCTGATGCCAGTGACAGTGGAGGCTCCACTCACTGATGGAGTGATCTCATCCTCTTGACTGCAGCAGCATGTGAGGGACAGCGAGAGAGGAGACACGGTGATAGAATGAGTGGGTGGGAGAGGGAGGGATCGCAGGAGGTAAACTGAGAGGGAAAGTGAGAGGTATGAGCGGGAAAGCAAAAGATCGAGGGTTGATTAAAGGCCATAACAAAGCAAAGCAGAGTTCATTTCTGAACAAATGTGTGATTTATTTCACCTGGGTTGATTTTTGTTTGTATATGGTAATTTATATTGTTCCTCACATGATCCATTAAACCTCCTCATCAAAAAATTGTTTATATTGTAAATTAAATATCTAAGTATTTTGGCCTGGTTGGACAAATCAAGCAATTCAAAGATGGTTCTAAAAGGATCTGACTGGTGTTTTTCATTTACTGGCATTTTATAGTTAATCAATAAATATAATGAAAATAGTTTGTTGCAACCCAACATCCATGTATTTAACTTTAGACATATCTGAAGGAAACAAGGAGAAGAAAGCCAGTAAATGTTGGCATCTTTGATGGTTATCATTTATAAATGTCTTGTTCTGGGAACTGGTTTGGTGGACTCACCTTGGAGTTTGGAAAATATAAATGCCATATACAAGTGATATTTTCCATGATATTTTCAATAAATGCAGGTGTCATTTGGCCCAGGGTTGTTAAATTTAAAATTTATAACCCCTGTAATTTATTGTATGGCCAGTAGGGGGTGACAAGACAAACAGGTGTCCCATTGGGAGTGCAACAGGTTACTGTTTAAGGAATTACACATGAACGTGACTGAGAAAATGAGGGCCTCCCTTTCGTCTCTTTCAATGGGCCATGACGCCTATGGAGGGCCATCTTGGACTCTAACCGTAAAGGACCTGTGGACCTGAAGATTTGTGGGGCAAAGGGCAAGGGGTCATTCCCCAAACTAGGGGAAAGGAATTCACCCAGGCAGCCTGACATTCCCCCAACTGGAAAGATGATTCTGTCTGCGTGTGTCTCAGCCCAGTCCCAAAATAGTGTGTGGTGAGACGTTTCCCGCCACCTACAGACTATAATTCTAAAATTCTAACCAGATTTAGACTAATAAATGTGATTAAAACCATGTCTCAATATTTCGACCACAAGCACAAGTTCCCCAATCAGATGACTGCATAACAGTTTTTGATTTAGCTGGACTGGAAGCCAGTTCATTTCTATAATGCACCCAACATTTCAGTACAGTATGGTCAATAATTGAAAGGGTCTGCTGGACATATTTGCGTGCATGTTTACTAAACATCATTCTCTCCGAAATTTTTGATCTTTATGACTGGTGATTGAGAGCTTCTTTGATGGTGCGAAGACCGGTTAAGTCTTTGTTCGGATTCCAACGAGTTGCATGTGCTCTATGTTTGCATTTCCACTGTACCAGAGACCCTTGTAACTCAAAACACCAGATGAAGATGTAAAGACAGAAAATATTTCCTGACAGATGTGTCCATTGACAGTGGCTCTTTGACCTTTTGAACCTTGACCTCCTCCTCCCATGTCACTATGTTTAGCTACATTGTCCCCCTTTTTTGGGAAAAACCATAGGTATTTTTGTTTTGCTTGCATAAAGTGTTCTTTGAAGCAGCGTTTTAGCTCCACTGATCCCAGGTCCTCAGCAGCAGGTTGTAACTCTCATTGTTTCTGAGGATTGAATGACAGACATGTGTTTCATATACTGCTCTTCAAACAGATGAGTTACAGTTATTGTGAACGCTGCAGATGTGACATACTATCATTCCTTAAACATTCTTTGGCATGATGCTCGACAGATGTTGCAGCATGACAGTTGAAGTCCTTCGGGTATGAATGGTGATCGATGAACCGGCTACTTTCCGCGGTTGACGAACTGCAGTAACGGAGGATATCACCTCTGCTAGGAGACAAGGATGACTGACTGTAGCAACTAGTGGTAAAACCCACAAGACTTTAAACCCATGACCCGCTCAATAGCTCACTGAGCTTTTATTTGTTTTCGGTGAGTGTATATTAACACTCTGTGAATGTCAGTCAGGTGGAACCAGCGGTCATATGAGTGTAAAAAGAGGAGACACCAAAGGCTTGTTGAGAAGTGCTATTTCCAGACTGCCTCGCCCTCCTTGGCGGTTACAACGTAGGGTCAGATGGACACCCTCAAACATCTTTGACACTCTGCACTCACTATCTCTGTCACCAAGTCTGCTAATGTTTCTTCTAGGATGCAGAGATATTTACAGTTTGGCCCAGGTACACTCAAGAGTAATTTTTAGATTTTGTTCACACAGTGTTCAAGTTTATTTCAGAGAGGACGATACAAGAGCTTTGTGGACAACACTTTTGCCTGGGTTCAAAAAGCATTTACTTGTGATCGCCCATCCATATGCTTTTTGGATTATGTCTGATATGTTTCCCATGTGTCGCATCCGTTCATAAATTAATGAAGGCCAATTGATTAACTCCCTTTGCTCTGTCAAATCATTGTAATCACAAGAGTTAAAAAGCTGTTTGTTTGCAGTAACTTTGCTTTGATTGGTTGAAGATTGATTGCTCAACATATAATTAGTCGCTTCCAGCATAATTACTCTTTCAGTGTCGAAGTTCCCATACAGAAATAACTCCACTCTATTTAGAACGCATCTCTTTTGCCAACATGTTTGCTGCTTACGTATGGTCACCTGGCAGATCTCTCCCAGTTCAAACCCGCCTTGCCGTCTCATGGGATTTATTTTTAAACAAAACACACCTGCTTCTGAAACAATTTCAAAGGATTTGAAAGAAGAGGAACTTCATATCTGTGACCTTCCTCAGTTCCAGCTATCTCCTGCATCCGCCTGTGAGTCTTCTCTCCAATTAGTGAGAGAAAAACAACCTAACTCAGAGAACTGAGACAAATTCAATCGTAGAGTGAAGAAAAGCAGCCTTGGTGTTTGATCTCTGCAGGCAACGGTATAAAGAAACCTTCACTGAAACGTGTTATCTTTAGAATAGACTGCAGCCTCACCTCCTCCACCTCAGTGACCTTGTCATTTGGCTCTCCAAGCTTATCAGAGGAGGGAATGATGTCAGCACTCGTCCCTTTTCACCATAACAAGGGGTGAAACCAGACTCTCCCGCAGCCAGTCGGTTAGAAATAATTAAAGTGGAGGCTCAGTGATTTAACAGGAGACCACAGATCGATAATAGCCTGTAGTGTGAAGACTGAAAAATGCTGGGTAGGTTTTTGCTGAAAATAAAAATAAAATAGAAAGCCCTCTCCCTGGATTTTGATGCGTTTCCAGCGTCACATGAGGGTCAGTGTAATGCAGTTTGCTGCCAAAGTCTGGTTTTTAATTGGCTCCCTTGTGCTGATCATTGGAGTCTTCTCTCCTGGACTCCTGAAGCAGCAGTGCAGTGCTACTGCCCTGCTGCCTATTAGAACTGACAGTTTAACATCCATCACTTAATGTCTCCAATTTCTCATCCTCTTGTCTCAGGGAGAACTCAGAGACTTGTCCGGCTGCTCTACTTTCTCTTGTTATTTCCGCTTTGTTGTCCTTTTGTTTCGGCTGTATGGACGTATGCAGAATAGCATTAACCCCTGTCCTCTAGTGTCTGTCAATCAACACAGTGGCTGTCTTTTGTGCATCACGTCACTTTTGCTGAGCGCCTTTAGCAGAGATGAAAAAGCCATCTGACCCCTTTTAAAGTGGAGCTCCGCTTGCAGTCCTGTGATCGCTCTACCATTTGTGCCCTTCCCCATGGTTCGGGTTTGCCCCCACATTTCATGGCTTCAGACACTCTCACTGAGATCAAACTCCCAAAGTGCCGACCTCTTGCTGGGACTCCCTCTGAAAGTGCTAATGACGCTGTTTGTCTGAGGAGAAACCTGCTCCTCTTTTCTTGCGTCTGCCCTACCCCCAACTCTGTTCCTACTTTATAGTGATTACTTTGCCACTTGTGCCTTACTTGTGCGACCTTAACTGCTTTAAGGGCGGAGGATGGTTGAACTTTCACTGTAGGTCAGAGTCTTTGGTGGGAGAATAGTGCTGGTCTTGTTTTGTAGGGAACAGACGGGGCAAACACCTGCTGACTTGCTGATGACACAGGTGTCGACATGTCACTGAGCACGTCACATAGTGTAGATTTCTATATTAATACTGGTTAGGCCTCCGGCTTGGGATTTAAAAACGTTTCACCGTGTCAGTTTGATAAACCCGCAAGGACAAAATACTGTCAGTAGGAGGACTATTAAATGTTAACGTAAGTGTTGGCTGGATGATCACAGCCTGAAAATAAATCAAAAATTCTGTGTAAATCCATCCTAAATCACAACATGACAAAGGACCAGCTGTATCATTTCCATCTGGCCATGTTTCAATAACACAAACTATGTAAGGAATCTGATATGAGAGCTGTGGCTATGTATCCGGTGTTTTGCAGTGATGCGTCTTTCCTCTATGTCAGCGGTTAGGATCGCAGAGAGATCATCTGAACTCTGATGATGCTTTCCTGGGCTCCAACCAACTTGACATTATCCATGAGACTTGAATTTGCCGCTCCCACCCCTCTGCTTGAAGCCTCATATTACCATGAGCCCACAAAGTAATTTGTAGACAGATAATTTCAATGACCTCTGACAGCAAATACACATTGTTGGCTGTTGTCCTTGTTCGGCAGAATTACTCTCAGGGGTTCAGCTCGTTGCTAGTTTTGGGGAAGCTGGCAAGAGTGTCTGTGGTAGCCCAATTAGTGGTTTTGGATGATGGGGCAAGGGAACAGCGTTAGCAGAGCACAATAACGTACTTCATGTTTCAACATCTACAAAGATGGAAGATAACTAGTGAAAGATGAAGACACATTTTAAGATGTAACTTATTTTCATTGTACTTTATGAAGAGACAGTTTGTCCAGCACGCTCAGTGTGGCTTGGTGCCATGAAAATCTCCTGCTCAAATAGCAGAAACAGAGAAGCTGGAATCTACTCAACCTGAGTTCATGCATCAATCACTCATGCAGATGCAGTTTATGTTTTCAGTCGTAATCTTTGATGCTGGGTTTTGTTTGTGGACTTCTCACCCTTTTAGAAACACGTGGACTCCACAAGGGAAACTTATCAGCACCAACTTAGAATTTAAACTGTGAAAAAAAAAACTATTCTAACAAGGACCCTTCAATAACTAATGTACAATAGCACATATGATGATTATTATTTCCAGTTTCTTTTATTAAGAGAATATGCAATGTTCCCTTAAGGCTGTTTTTTTTAGTACTGTGAGCAGACTTGGCAATGAGAGCAAGAATGCTCATTCGCATGAATTGTTGGATGTCAAGAACACACAGAGCTTCTCTGCCTTTGGTCATTATGACTTTAAGATCTAGTAGAAATATGATCTACTTATTAATGCAAATTAGAACGTAATTTAAGGAGGAAAAAGAGTTCCAGCGAGAGAAGCGAAAGAGTCGGGTGAAATTTGCAGAAATTGCAGAAATATAATGCATAAAGTAGTTTCATTGTGTAAACTGGGTTAACATGCATTCAACTTTTGTCTTCATTTTTTCTCTAATATCTAATTAGCTGATGCTGATTTTCAGAAATAAATAAATGTAGTCCAGATTTTACTTTGACTTCTTGTTGATATGTTTGGCTGGTTCCATCATTTTTGTAGTTATGATGAATGTTGATTGTTGAGTATTTTTTCTGGCCTAAGTAAACATTTCTTCCCTAAAACACACAAGCCAAAACAATAAAACAGTCTCCCAAAGGTCTGATCACATGCACATTGTTTGCCTGCAGAAGTGTATCTCTTTGTCAGTTGTTATGACGATCTTAAGATGCAATAGTAGAGATGATCATGAGTTTTGATTTATAATCTGACAGTTACTTCTAGGTTATTGTGATATCCCAATAACCTTGTAACATTTTTGTGGATGTTTTTATGTGTGGGTAGAGCTGCTCTTGAAAAGCCAGCCATTTCTCTTTTTATCACTCTCTCAACATAGTTTAGCAGTCACATAGTGGTCAGTATAAACTGTGCTTCATTTTCAGCACAGAATGGTATGGGAAAAATCAGAAAGCCAGTGACTGGAATACTTGTTGGCAGATGCCTTGATTTCTGTAGCAAAGGGCCACTTGTGAATGAGTCAAACCCACTTTGGGGGGTTCATTGCTTCTGCTGTACCTGTGAGAAAACCACTCACTGTACTCCAAGTCTGATTAGTCAAGGGTTTGGGGGTAAGCACTCTGAATGCTTGTGGTTTTCAATTTAAAGGCTTGACAAGCATCCAAATAATCTTGTGGCAGCCCCAGAATAACTTCTCCGCTTGGTGAAATCTGGTATGTGGAAGCAGAGATGTCCAATGGTTGATTTCATGCCCCACGTGTGATTAACCAATCACAGTCAGTGATGAGCCATGGGAAAAATAAACATGTTCTTTCTATACAACGTAACTTCTAAGAGCCAAACCTTTATATAGTTCCCGTCCTGTCAGGTTGCGTTTAATCTAATTCCAAGCGCAAATTATTTTGACATTGTGATTAATTTATGTTAGATGAAAAGTTAACCTTTAACATGTTCAGGTTGTTGCTATATTTAAACTGGAAAATATGAACAAGGCTTTTTTTTTCTGACATCTGTTATTCCCTAAATCATCTGTTGTACTAGGAAAACAAGGCAGTGAAAACATCCTCCTGGCTTTTATACATGTTCTGCTGTTGTTGGAAGATGTCCTACGTGGAATCAAGGCCATATATTGTAATAAATATTTACATAAAGCCACACCACGAGATAAAACGAAAGCAAAGAATACGCATGCATACAGATTGTGATCAATAATTCACGAATACAGTGCAATGAATATAATTACGAAATCAGTTATGTTTCTGTCTTGCCTCCGGCCAGTCCTTCTCTGTGTCCTCTACCACCATCTGCGAAGACTAAAACAAGAATGTATAAAACATTTAGAAGTGAAAACCAATATCTAATCACAACAATAACTAAAACTAACCTTTACATAATACATGCAAAATAAATACAATATAAATGATAAATATTTATATATTTAACAAGTGTTTAGAGAATAAAAACTCGTTTTGTAGTACTGTTCCAGCTCCAGTCTTCCTCCTTTGGCCTCCTGAAGACTTATAAATATAATAGTAAGTAATTAACAAATATAGAAGCTCTGAATTCTCCCAGCTCCCAATGCAGAATCCATTTTATGAGTTTAATACTTAATGATGATTTTGTTAATCAAATATAAAAACACGTTGTTCTCTTGTGCTTGTTCCTTGTCGCTCCAAACAGTGGAGAGTTCCCATCCCAGCTGGAATCGCAACACTTTTCCTAGGAATGCGATACATGAATAGATAATTACAGTCACTATGGCACAGGGCGAACGCCAATGAGTTGCGAGCCTTCCGTAATTACTCTTCAGCATGTGAAAATAAGTGCCTGCAGTGTGCTGATTCTAGTGCTGCGAGTGTTGGTGTTAAAAGGAGCTGATAATGCCTGCAGAGTCACCGCTAGCTGTGAAAACAAAAGTAGGTTACTGACTTAAAATGTGAGGAAGCGCTGCCGAGGTGACGATACTGTATTCTACCACTTTATGGAGTGCAAGCAACACTGAGACAACGTTTTAATTGTGCTAATTAATCTCCCTGCTCCGTGTTTCAGTTAGATTTTTCTACTTGCTTTTTGCTTGAACACAATATCATTGCATCCTTGTTTGACCATATACTTGTTGAACATACTCCAGAAGGGGTGATTCAACGGTGAGGGATGAGGTAGGACTGAACAATGTGCCATTAGTCATCAAAAAACCACCCATGTGTAGCCAACCATGGGTGGTATTAGAGAGTGTAGTTATTGGCTTTTGTGATCAGTGGTCGATCCCACGAATCTGTTTTATTTTGCACATGACGGAACGAGAGGACGTCAGCTAAACACAAGTTTCTCCAAGTGTTTTTATGATGCAACCCACCAACTTGAGCATGACGGCCAAGAGCAGCCTCAAGAATCCATTACAGAGAATGAGAGGCTGATTTTAGACATGGCTCTACCATGCGTTGATGAAAAACAACCTTTTTAGAGGCCATGCATGTTATCCTCTGGGACTGACTCCACGCCTCCATTGTGTGTGTGCTGGATATTGTTAGGAAAAAGAATCAAAACTCAATTTTGTGCTTGAATTGTTTTTCTTCAGTGGAGCCAGTGTCTTTCCTGTAGGTATATGGGCTCACTCTCAGCAATAGAGACCCTTGTTGTGGTGTAGTGGCTGTGTTGTAGCCGTACAGCAATATAGCAGATCTCCTATGGGACACTGATTGAGTTTGAAATAGGGCAGGTTAGCCCTGAGGTATCTGAGCAGGTTTAATGGACCAGCAGGAGCCTCCTGAGGGCGACGCTGGCCAGTGTAGGTCACAGTGGGGTCATGTTTATTCAGTGAATCTTGGAGTGTGCCTAAAACCACGTGGGTTCCTACTTGTCCCCTTTACCCCATTCACCTATTCTGTGTTTCCAGCTCAGACTGACCGTGAGGCAGGCTCAGGCCACATCTGGATGCAATTCGCCTTTAAGCTGACGCTGAAAAATCCTACTGAAATTCTTCAGTCTGGGGGAGGCAGGGAGATTTTAATATAACCAAAATGGAAGGAAGATGAAATTGTAAAATGGATCTGCTGTTTTATTTTCTTTATTTATTTATATCTTCAGTGAACCATGGTGTCTGTCAGCTTTAAACGATTGCTTGTACTGTGGGCTGTCAAATCAGTGGATTTAGACAAACGTGACATATTTATATGGATATTCGTAGCCTTGTGGGATTAGGCGGAGGGAGCGCAGTTCCATATTTGAGGCCTGTTTAAAATGGGCAGTCACATTTCATTAAATCCAACCAGATTTTGGACTACCTGCCAATAGTTAACTACACTTTTTGCGAGTGATGCAATGGGGAAACAGACCATGCATGTGACAAGCAAAATATGGCACAGTATTGTATGTTTGACTAGTTTTCTATGCAGCGCTCTGGACTGCGGCTTACCTACAATAAAAGCAGTGTAAAGATCCTCAGTGAAGGCTTGGCACTCGTCTGCAACGCAAGGCCGACCACGAGGGTGTTAGCTTCACATTTTATCAATAGTTGGAAGAGAAGCGTGCTCAAAAATGGGAATGTGTTCGCCATTAAAAATCTGAAACACTCCATTCACCATGAAGTTAGTGGTAATTTTTAGAATGGTTTTCAGTTGCTCATTAAATTTTATGTTTAGCAGAGTTTGTGTCAGTAACAAAAATATGATTCACTGAACTCATGAGGTATGAATTAAAATATGTTATATATACTGTGCATACATATTGCATTGTGAACCTTAACAGATTAGGAAAATGGTTTGGTTTTAGTTTGTATATAATGTCACACATTTTAAAAAAAAGTTGAATAAACAAACATACATAATATACATTGAAATTTCACCCAGTAAAGGTTATGGCACTGTTGCACACATATACCAAAGCAGTGTTGCCCAAACTTTTTTACACCGTACCACCTCAGAAATAGTTTTACACAGGCATTAAACTCCAGCAGTGTAGGCCGACCCTGTTCAACTACAGACAGTTCACACAGGAGGGGTTTATTCCTGATTATTTATTGTTGAATTCTGAGCTGAACCGGTTCAAAAACCAAAGCTCATTTGGTTAGAAAAGTGGCATTCCTAATATTCCCAGCCTGGAGCCATGATTGCAGAGCTTTTGCTCAATTTACCTCCACTTATGTAACGTCACATTTTAGCTAAACCGCGAATATGAGCACATTACTAAACTGTGACTTGATATGTTTTTTTTATTATTTCATAAAAAAAAAAAGAAAGAAAGAAAGTGGTTCCTCTAAGTATCACTACAGGAAAGTTGCATACCACCAGTGGTACTCGTACAATTTGAGAACCAGCGTATTAAATGATAATACAATTACAGTTTTGCTCTGGTTACGTTCTGCCTAAATACAATCTGGTCCTTTAATTCACATCTGTACTTTCTTTCGTCAGCTTAGCTTATTGTAAATCTGCTGTGTTATTAAACAAGGCATGATTCTTAATCAGATTTATTTGGAATTATCTCATTAACTGATTATTTTGTGCTCAAACTGATGTTGCCAAGTTACTTCAAGCCTCACAGAAGCCTATGGTTACTCAGTTGGCGCACACGTAGACTGAGTTAAATTGCTTGTGAAGGCTGTTCATTTACATTGATGGGCTGTGAACTTTCTCTCACCCTGGGACCGGAGAGCTGAAATTGTAACTCCCATTGACTTCAAATAGAGGTATTGACATAAGGTGAAAATCTGTCTAATATGGAGAAGAATATATGCTGACACCTGTCATGTCCTGTAACACTGAGGACCAAAGAATCAAACGTGCTCATTCACAGTTGCTGTCTCTCACAAAATGGTGTTGATTTGCGATTGTTCTTCAGGCACTTTTAGTTTGTGTGTGTTGTGACATATGCACACCATTAGTTTCATTGAGGTGTTGACCATGAATGTGTGTGTGTGTGTGTGTGTACATAGGTGTGCACTCATGCAAGTGTATAATTCAGGGACATCAGTGGTCAAGCCCCAGTGGTCTACTGGGATTTGCGAGGTATCATGTTCTGGTTTTGTGATCCGGTGTAAGATGCTGACTGACCCACTAAGACAGCAGAAAAATCGAAACCAGCTGGGAGACGTCACTCAATGTTTACTGATATTTATCTATGCCTCGCACTGATTACATGAACGCTATCAAGGAATCGTGAGCTTGTGATGGAGAATGAGCCGGTGAGAGAAAAGTTCCTGACAGGAACGATTTGCTGAAATAAACGGCGATGGAAAAGGAAATAGGGGAGCAGGGACTTCGGAAGAGGGATAAGTACGAGAGATGAAAGAGGTAGATATGTTCACCCAAGTTACCCAAAATATCTGCTGATATTTTGAGATATCCGGATCTGTCTCAACAATTTCTGCCACAACCCAAACAACAACGGAGGCAAACATTTGTGAATGTTCTCAGTCAGCCAGGTCATCTTTCTTTGAGAAGAGTTAAATCTGAGGCAACTGGACTTCTAGATCCATGAAGATAGAGGTGAAACAAACTCACTGATCTACAACCAAGTGCAGCTGCCCCAGATTTGACTCTTCTCAAATGGATTTAAGTGGCATTTTGTTCGTGGTGCTCAGGATTTAAAGTTCTTCCATTGAAAACTTTGGATTGGTTTGGATTCCCCACAATAAACCGGGATATTTTTCTGGAAAGACACTGCTATGAGCACCGCAAACAACATTCCTTTCTCCTCCATTACTTTGGGTTTAGAGCAGGCAGATATTTCAAAGCCTCAGCACAGAAAACCAGAAATATTTTTTTGGTAATCACAAAAAAATATCACCGCACACTTAAATAAAGATCTTTTATCAACGCTGACATGAGTAATGAGTTTTGCTCAATGCTTCATCGGGTTCTTAAAAAATTGCGATGGGCCAAAAGCTTAAACATCGAAGAGTTTATTTACAAAAATGGATAAATGCCATTTTTAAAATGAATAAACAAACACCAGTTTGACTGATATTCTCAACTCCAACAAGATTTAGAAACATTAATAAAAACAGATTAAAAAAAAGATATTTATGGAGCAATAAAGTCACGTACAGGTGTACAAAATATGCTTGACAGTCTCAGATAATAAACATATGTGCAAAATGTCATAATAAATAATATACACACATACCACAGAGCAATAAAAAAATGAAAAAATAATGGAACATCATCAGATTAAATCACACTAACCCTAGCGCATCTACTGTTGCTCACATGACCTATAGCCTGGAGGATACAGCAGCAAACCTTTGATAGGAAGCAACAAGGATCTGAGGTTTCATGCTGGGATGCCTTCTTCACACGCCTCCTCAACCTAACCTTCTCATCAGATCATAGGCACCGAGGTCAGGGGTCCTCGATCAGAACCCCCACACCCCACTTCCTTCTCCCCTGACCTCAAACGTTATCAGCTCTGTCAGATTCACAGACAGCGGAGGTCTGGGACCCTCTTCCTGACCTGCCCATCAGCTCCCAGAGGAATTCCACTAATGAGGCGCTATGGGGAACAGATGCAGAGAGGGCAGCCCGGGCAAAAACAACCTGACACAATCACTTAATGACCGCACACATGGTTATGTCACAGAGGCTTTCTGGACGGCTTGTTTGTGTGTGTTTGTATATGTGCGTTGAGTAATTATATCTGTTTTTAATACCATGTGCGTGACTCTACAAACAGCATTTACTCATATGCGATGTGAGTCGTTATTCTCTTTGATGACTCACTCGATTTATTTATTTTTTCTTCCCTTCCGTACGTCACAAACATTTTATTCAGCCGTGTGTCAATCCTGTCTTCGTTTGAGTCCATTTTGAATCACTGCATGTGCAGGAGTGAGTGTGCTGCTGAGGGCATACGTGGCCACGCGGTACAGTCATCACTACTGGCTTTCGTTTCTGTACATATCAGTGATGCTCTCAGCATCTGGTATGTAATTTCAGCGAGAGCTGTGCCTTCCAGAACGCCTCTCTCCATCCTTTTTCCGAAGAGATGAAGCGGTTTATTATTACAGTCCGGAAGTAATATCAGATGCGATGTGTCCACACGGCAAGAATAATGACCCGAACATGCCTCGAATCACACATGCTCACTGTTGAAACCTGTGTTGCCTGCCCTTGGGAAATGGGCATCGCTCTGACTCTCTTCACTTTTCCGGCACTCGACTTCAATCATTGCTGTAAATGTTAGGACATGTTTGTGTTTGTGCAATTGCCTGGTGTGTACTCCAATGCCCTGTGTTGTTTGCATCAATTGTGGCTGGATAGGATTAAAGGGCCAGTTCATGAAAACAAGAAGAGGCTGCCAAGTGCAAACAAGAGAATGGAAGGAGAGGAATCTGTGCCAAGTACTCACAGACTCTAAGGAGTCTTTTGAGAAGTTTAACTCTTATGCGATTAACATAGTTTAGCTTTATTTCTGTCTTCTTGGTCAGTCTTTTTTTTTTTTGGATCAGTATTTATCGTAATGAAGTATGACGGCACTGATATCAAATGTGTTTTCTTGTTTTAATAGGATTATTGTGCATCAGGGGAATGTGGAGAAAGGGAGGAGTTGGTTTCACAGTGGGAAGGAGGCGGGATATCTGCTCCAGATGTGTGCTGACACACTGTCAAGTTGTTTGATCAGGTACCGTGAGGCCCGACTTCTCTTTCTGTCCATCTCTTTTGGTCTCACACTCTCACTTGTCCTTCTCACTTTTCTCTCATGCCACCGCTTCCTGTTTTACCTTCCATCTTTCCCCCAGTGAGAAACTTTACATGTCCACCTCATGAGCCCCGTCTTTTTTTTTTTTTTTCCCCCTCCCTGTCCAAAAGAGAAAGATGATCCAGACAATGGAAATGAGCACATACCAGCTGTTGGTAGCGATCAGCTCACGCTTACCTCAGTCCCAGATCAGACCACAGATTAAATACAAAACAGAAACCCATGCTTACTGCATCTGGATGCTGATTCCTTTTCATGAGATTCTGAATTGCTTTTGGCACTGCATCAGCAGCCCCGTCTTTCATGTACATATTGAGATTTATGAAGTTCCAGCACATGATAAAAGTTGATTTATAGACTTCAGCAGGTACATATTGTGAAATACAGATCACTTCAGAAATATCATACAGAATTATTTGATCATTTAATCCTCTTTCTTTACTATCCCCAAATCCACTTTTGATTAGATTAGAAAATACACTAAAAAAGCTTTCTAATATATATCATGTTTAAATTAACTCCCTGACTATTTCCACAACTTATCTGTTTCTCTTTTAACAGCGCAGTTTATGTGTCTAGACACATTTATAATGGTTCGCAGTGCCTTCCATTTACAACTAGCATTAGCACTTTCCTGGCAGGAAACAAGAGTTGAAATGCCAACTTGCACACGGTGTGGCACAATGAAATCTGTCCAAAACAACTGGGCCCACCCTGTTTAACAATGTGAAAATAAGAATGCAACACGTACGGTGCTCCGTAAGTCCAGCGTTGCTCGGTGCTAAAGGTCTTTAAACGCCTCAGGGGAAAACACGCTGAGAGCGAGGAGTCGGTCGGAACTCAATAAGACAAATTTTGTGATTGTGGTTTAACTTGCACAAACATTACAAGTTCCCCCTGATTAACCTTCTGCCAAATCCCTGGACATTACGTGAACGAGACCTTGTTGACTGACAACCTTCTCAAGCTGCCCAATCAGCACAATTGAATTGGGACTTGGCAAGTCTTTACAGATTTTTAACAGCCCAGTAATCATATCGATTGGCCTCCAGGTCTGAGGGTCTACATTGATTAAGTCATAAATAAGAGGCATGTCTTAGTAAGAGGGCTTATACAACAAACAGCTACTGAATGCGAGCGTTTGAAGTGGGCAGGTGGAATTGCCATGGACTTTGTAGAAGATTGACCCGAGGGCTGGAGTTAACTGACTTTAAAACTATCATCTCCGTACCAAGGCGCTGTTGGGGTCGGCTTTCTGATTGAATAGTCGAAGATGCACCGGGAGGAAATGAGGGATTGGGTTATCTAAGTAGAAAATTACACTATTGATTTTCATTAAAGTGCCTGGCCGCTTGTGAAAGTGAATTCATTAAGAGGAATTCTTTAGGTCAGTCTGTCTGCACTTTGTTCTTTCCTCACGCTGTCTTTTTCTCTTCGTATTTGTTGCTCTCTGTCTCTTTTTCTCATTGTTAATAGTTTGCCAAGATAGTCTGGAAAGAAAAGAATGAAAATGAATCGTGTTGGGGTTCAAATCTTAAACGCAGCTGCAGTGGTGGAATGTAAGTTAGTACATTTACTCAAGTACTGTACATATTCGCACAACTGTGAGGTACTTGAGTATTTCCGTTATATGTAACTTTAGACTTACACTCCACGACAGCTCAAAGAGTGCAAAAATTGTACTTTTTACTCCACTACATTTGTCTCACAGCTTTAGTTACTAATTACTAATTATCGCCAAATTTGGTGATTTTTAATTTGGATTTTTCTGATGAACTTTTTAGAAATACAGTATGTGGTTCTCACAAGAGAACAACACTACACACATATGATGATCTTATAGAATATGATGCAGATTAAACTACACAAAAGTAGATGAAGTAGTCAAAATGAGCTTTACGCTAAACATTTACAGTAGTAAAATGCAACATGCATAGCATATATTATAGGATAGTAAAACACTGACATAATTTTACTTTAATAATGTTTAAATGCTGGTATTTTACTTGTAGTAGAGTTTTTTTCAGCACGGCATTGAATCAAATCAGAATATGTGTTCCTCCACTGAGCAACTGAACGTCTAATTGTGAAATTTAATGACTACTGTAAGCGTTTTGCAAACTTTGTTAAATTATATGGCTTTCTTATCTCAAATTCTGTTACAAAATGCAAGTGTCCAATATGCAAAAGAATTGAAACTGCATAATTTGGTGATACATTCCATATATTTTTACATTTCACACACAGGAGGATTCAAACCAAATGAATTCAGATTGTTGGTTTTATTTCAGTGCTATGATTTCAGTAGTAGTAATTTGTGGTAAACATTTTCCATTAGGAATTCAGCTGCCTTTAAAAATTGTTATGGCTTTTCTTTGCTTCCAGAGTCAGCGCCCATCAAGTTCTCTCAAATCAAATTACTGAGGTGAATACAGCGTGCTCCTCAAAAAGAAAAAGATATTTCAGAACCTCTCTTTGTAAAACTCTCCTGTCAAACAGCGTTATCAGACTGCCTGCTTCGGTTTCTAATCTTCAAAGGCTTGACTTGCATTCCTTTGTGTTTTTTTGAGAATATTTTGTGTCTGCAAACGTTCCCACCTCTGCGTCCGGTTTCATGTTTCTGTCCATTATGAAACCTCCCTCATAGCTGAGCATGAATGACGGGACAGTGCTAATGCAAGGTTGCTCATACTGAAAACTCCGGTGGAGTAGAAGCCAGATCAAATCTCACCGTGTCATAGAAGGCACACATTAGAGTCTTGAAATGTCTTCATTGTACGATTGGACATATTATTATCAAAGACATGCTCATAAGATAAAGAGCTATTACAAAATACAATGTGCCCTCTGTATTTTCACCTGCCTGGAAAGCTCTCCTTTAAAGCAAATATCAGTTTCACAGCAGGTTCACTTTGCATGATTTTGATCCAGCACTGGAGGGACAGTTGCAGCTGAAGGTTATGAGGAGTTTTTTTTTTTTGGGTGAAATTGATTCAGCAACTAAGATTTCTTCCTGGATAGGATGTTTTTGGATGAAGGAATGAAAAAAGGGCTTTTATGTACTTTACCGCTAACCTCTGTAACCTTTTGCAAAGTGTTTCCTCGCAGGACCTCAAATACCAATAACTGAGCTTAAGTCAAACTGATAGATCTCTTAAGCGGAATGATGAAACAGCACCTTCTGACCTATGGGATTGTTCAAGCCGTTCTCTGTTTTACCAGTGCAGCAGGGTGTAAGTCATAATGTCAGGTTCCCTAAGCTGGTGGTCCATGCATCTTCCGCTACACATGAACCATCCCTTCTCAAACCCGTTGACCTCTGCACTAATACAGGTAACACCGTGGTAATACTAGTATTGAGGCAGCTTTGGTTGTAGGTATTGAGAGGAGAAGCAAGGCAAACAGAAAAGTGCTTGGCTGGGGCATGGGAATCAATGGCTAGGTGGACAGAAGGCCAATGCAATCAGGGAGCCGAATGAAGCGGACTCAAAGCCTGCTGAGCCAGCACCAATGCACACACAGAGAGAGAGTCATTTGGAACTGGGTGCCTTCTACTTGTCCTCTGGGCAGCAAACACGCTTCTGCAAACACAACAAAGCTACAAGCATTACAAGCACTACTACAAGCCTTTTTTTTTTTTTTCACAGCACTCAAACCATAGCCTGGCTGTATTTATTAATAAGAGCCCCTGAGACAGAGATGGATGAATTCCATTTTGATTTCAGTGCAGTTTTATTTGAGAGGAAAAATAACCGCAGCAGGAAAAGAATTACATTTTTTTTTTTCCCATAAATGAATGTGTTCATAGAACTGCTGTTAAAGGAGAAAAACATTGAGGTATTTTCAGGTTGAGGTCACTTGGACTTGGCTGTGCAATGTCGTCATTTCTGTCCCTCTAAGCTAAAGTGTGCATGTGTTTGTTTGTACGCCGCTAGCGGATGTCTTTGTGGTTGCCGTGCATGTTTATGTGTTTGCATGTGTGGAGCGTTCTGCAGAGTCTTGTTAAAAGCGGTGACAGAGTTCTGCTGGATTTCCAGGTTCACTTATAAACATCAGCGCATGGATGTTCTGCAGCTGCGCCTCCCTGCCTCGACGCGAAAACAGTATTTCAGTATGGGAAATCTCAACAAAGACACCCAATGGGGAGATTTGTTTCGTATAAGGCCTCAAACTCTGACACTTTGATTTTCTCTGCGAGTTTTCACTTAAGGGTGGTCCAGTTGAATGTAGTGAGGTCACTACTTTCATTCATTTCCAATGAAAGCATGGGTGGTGTGGTTATTGTAGACCACAGACAGTAGTAGTTACTGTAAAATCAGTCAAAGACTAAACAGGTCTCGCTGCAGAACAGTCAAAATGGCCAATACGCGCTCCTCTGGTTGTAATAATAAAGGACTGTTTTCTTTGTGAGATCTCTACTGGCTGGCCAACGTGCTGGCATGCTGTTTTCCTGTTAAATATTGCTTGAGGTCTCTGTCCTTTGGCTCCTTTGTATATTCAGCCTCATCTGTGAGCACAGTGGGAGTTTTTCATAAGCCGTGCACAGATTTGTGTGTGTGCACGAATACGTGACCTTAAAAAAAATTGCATGCGCAGGGAGAATTAGATATTTTGCGTGTTGTGGTCCAAAGCCTGACCCTGTGCAGGAAGAGCCATTGTTGTTTTGACATTTTCTGCGGAAATTGGAATTTATCAGAAAAAGTTTCAAGTGAGATAACCTATAGTGAAACCAAGAATCAGGCTCTAATTTTAACCTGAACGACATTTCCTTCAAACTTGACACTTTGACACAAAGACATCTGAGGTCAGCTGCAAGATTCTATATTCAGCTGTTTGTAATCCTGTTAGAACATTGTTTACCCAAGCAGGATACGGCAGAATGAGAGCACTTAAGCAATGAATTGATCAGATTTGTTGTTATTAAGATTTAGAAACTATTCATTCATACTCGTAGGGTCTATTTGCACTTTCATTAAATGATTTAAAATAATTAAAAGCAATATCTATTTGTAGTAATGTATTGTTATGGTATGTTGAGGAGTGACTCCCTTGAAGGAGGTTTACATAATGTAACATTTAAGGGGATCTGTTAGCAGAAATGGAATTTAATATTCATAACTATGTTTTCATTTGTGTATATTAACCTGAAAATAAGAATCATTGTGTTTTTGTTACCATACAATGAACCTTTTATACAGAGAGAGCGGGTCCTCTTCTATGGAGTCCGCCATTTTGAAGTCATGTTTCTACAGTAGCCCAGACCAGACAAATCAAACACTGACTATAGATCGGACCATTTGTGTTTTTTTTTGTTTTATGTCCACCATAGTTTCTCCTTCATGCTTGGAACAGGAGGATGAGGCGAGTGGTCTTCAGTTGTTTTGCAATCTGCATTTGCAAACTTCACCACTAGATGCCACTAAATCCTACACGCTGCACCTTTAAAAGTGTATTTGTTTCTGCTTATGTTCAAAATTAGCATAGCATTTACTGGCTGTTACCATTTAGGAAATGAAACTGTGCCCACGTCCTTGTAAAACTCTGGCCTGAATTGTTTATGTGTCTGATGGACAGTATAATATTGAATAATTAATAAGGTCTCTGTAGAGGTTTAAGTAACAAACTCTTAAAGTGTGTCAGCCGAGTTGCATTGGCTGTGTGTGTGAATGCGTGTGAGAGTGAGCGTGTCTGTGCATGCAGGGTTAGATGACCGACTGGGCAATGTGAAAGCACATTGTGGTAACTCCACTCAGGTCAAACTGTCTCCGGGGACAAGAAGTGGAAAGTGAATGCTGCCAGTTTGGACATCGGGCTATGACAACTGCTCTCAGCAGCATCTCATCTGACAGACCTATTAGTACTGACGCCAAGACACATGCACAGAAACGGCGGACTGGCACACAAGGGTATAAACAGAGAGTACAGTCGGGAGGAGCCGTGCTTTAAAACAGAGTACAGGCAAAAACTTGGACATCTGTCCTCTCGGCTTACTCTCACATACACACAGTAGGCATCCAAGAACACACATCACCAGTGGGCAGTGAAGGGCACATTTCATATGGTGCCTCTTTAAACACATCACAACCCTCAGACCACAGAGTGAGAGACATTTGTGTTTCATTTCCGTTCACGTACTATTTGCCAACGGCCGTGTCTTCCCCGCAAAGAGGAAATTGAAACTTCAAACCCCGGCGATTATCCAGAATATAATTATTTTCAATTGAACATCGAGCATGGTCACTCTCGGTTGAGGTGTAATTGGGTTTCATGAATGCAGCATAAATTAAGAAATATCTGGTTACACTATCCAAAAGAGCTGGCAACTTAAGGCAGTTAGCTAAAATTTCCCATTGCACTTTTAAAATCTTGGTTTTACCCAACAAACGTCTTTTCACATGGAGTGTGAAGTGTTTGGCAGCACTGGCCGAGGATTAGACAAGTTCCAGCCCTTTTTGCATTTCCTCTGCCCTCGTTTAATTGTTTTTTTAACAGACGTCCCTCTAATGACTTCAATCAAATATTGTGCTGCCAAAACAAGAAAGAACCCAGTGCCCCATTTGAATCATTTATAGCACAATCAAGACTCAGAAAGCGGGAAAGAGACTATCACTTGGAACCTCACACGTAGATTAAATGATGCAAGCAGTTTCTCGATTCCTTTTCAGAGCGGTTTGATTTTGTTTGTACTCGAGCCTCTTCTAATGCCTCTGAGTGTTTGTTAATGTGAAGTTCTTTGAGGATTAGAACTTGGATCTCGGTTATTCATGCAGACTTCCCGTTGTTTATTGACTATTTACTGCAAGTATTTGATTAACCTTTCTCTGTTTATTCATATTTTGTTTGCCTTGTGACCTTTGATGGCATAGTTCACGTTTCATTCCAGTGCCAACCATTCAGCCATTCATGTACGCTTTTCGTAGTTCTGGACTGTGTGATCCGAGGTCTTGATTTGTGCCGCCTCGCTCTCAATCATCTATTCTGGCTTTGATTCGTCTGGCTGATGTTGTTGGTCAGACACCCAGGTGTTTCTCATCAGTTCCGTAAGAGGGAGTTTACTGCTCACCTAAAGCTTTCCATACGTAGAGGTGCCCTTTTTCCTCTGCTCAGGTTTCAGCTTACTGGCACTGATGAACCTTGAACAGAAAGCTCTGCTCTGTTAGACTTGGAGTTTGTTAGGGCTTTAGAAAGAAATCCAGGATGGAAGGAGCTGTTGAGAGTTGTTGCGATTTGTTAGTACGTAATGAGTCCTGTCTTGCTCCCCTCACTCACTCCGGAGTCTCTCACACAGCACAAACTACTTTATGGTTCACAACACACTGAAAAAACATACTGGAGATAACTACAGTAGTCTGTAAGTGTATTTCTAAAAATCAAATGTTCTCATATGTCAAACATGGCTCTTGCCAAATCTAGTTTTGGAATCTGTTGTATCATGCAATGTCCTTAAAAACATAAATGTCCCGTTGCTACAACCTACTGTACCAACACCCCGTTATTTCCCCCATAAAATCAAGGGCAGTATCAAAGCTGTTAGCAAGCCTCTCATTTTTAGATTTGCAATCTGGTGTCCGTATGTTCGGCCACAGATGGGATTGTTAGAGAGAAAAAAAAAAACGTCTTTTTTTAGTTTTTTAAAAGTCATTGAGTCTTTCTGGTGTTCAAAAAGTAGATTAATATAGTAGACCAATAGAGATGATGGGTCTGTCTGCCAGTTTTGTGTTAGGTGACTGTGTGCTTACTTGTCCTATGCGGTACATTTTAGTTACTTTAGATAGCAAGTCAAGTACTGACCAACTGCTAACGCCAGCAGATAGTAACCAATAGTTGGAATCACTCAGTTGTAGTTTAAGTCCGTCACAATAATATTTATCTTCTGAATTAGGATCTTTGCAATTGAGAGACCTGTCAATCGGATCAATTTAAATGATATCTGAAATCTTCAGCTTTAATTTTTAAACATGACTTACCATCTTTTTTTTTGTAATTATTAACAGTAGCCACTTAAAATAAAGTAAAAAAGTAGTAATGTAGCTATCACTAAATGTGACCTACGCTAAATCAGTCTTATTTTCTAGATACAGATGAATTGTCTTAAGTAAAATACTTGACACTGAAATACTACAAAATAACAAAGGGAAACAAAGAGATTTGCTTGATGACCCTCTTTTTGATTTAGATTATTTCATTTCTTTTTTCTAAAGTTATAGCAATATATTATTTATAACATCAATTTTAGTCGTGTTCTCTTTGGCGTAATTTTGAGCTGTATTTGTTGGCTTTTCAGGACCTTTCTGTGGTATTTGAGATATGATATGTCTCATGTATTGTTATCATTCCTTATAGGATTACCATAGTTCTTTTCCCACCAGAAATCACAACATTTAAACAATGAACATTGTCTTCATAATAATCCATGCTGTGCTATGTATCCTTATTTCTGTCATATGTTACGAGCTTGAATTAATGTGCCATGTGTTATAATGGTTAGCAGACACCTGTCAGTGTAACACCACTCTGTATTGTGAGAGAGGGCACTCAACCTTCACAGGGGCCACTGGCCAATACCTCAAGCTATTACAAAGCCTGGCTGAATTCACGCCTCTCTGTTTAACAGCTCTTGGCCCCACTTTTAGGAAATCGGGCCCGTCCTTTTCATTGGTGCACCTGGAACAATTTTATTTGGCGCGGCTGGAAATATTCAAGGTGCAAGGAAAGGGGACATTTGTGGAGCTGTGGTGGAATGAGTTTCTTGGCTCATATTGTCCGTAGCAATGCCAGAGCTCGTTTTTCATTACTTCCCCAAACAGAAATTATTTTCTGTTGCTCAGTTTGGTTGTTACACTGACCGGGTAGATAGCTCTGAAAAGGCTGGACATTGTCTAGCTGCTGTTCTTTCTGGGACAGTCATTTATGTAATCCGACTGTTTCATGCAAGTCATCCCTCGGCCCATTCTTTGTTACAGTGATGTGAATCCAGGATGTTAAGTTTTGACATATTCTCTTCCTCCTATGTGGTCTGTTTTGCTGAGTAAAGAGAGCATTTTTGGATGGATTCCGTTCTTATTCTCATCTCCGCTTTCCCTGTTTCCAAATCACATCAAAACCACAAGCAGTTTCTTACCCTACTGTGTTACTCATTTTATTCTTTCCTTTAATTGTACCAACCATACTTCTTCGAAAACCACAAACTCTTTAAAAAAAATCACTGGCCAAGAAATGACATGGCCGGCAGTCTCGAAACAAGCGCTGCATTTGCGCACACACTCACACAAAAAACACACTCACGCACACATCTGGTTTCAGTTTCAAATGCCTTTGCTTATATATTTTCCCCGTCCATCCTTACACACACAATAGTCTTTTTATCCCTTCTAAATCTGTCCCTGCTCGACCACAGTCACCGCGTCCAAATAGGCCAATGAATCGCAACATGTCATCAGCATAATTAAGCCATTTAGTACTGAGAGCCGAATGTGTCATGCGTTTCATACGATGCCTACCATTTCCACATATAGATCAGGTAGAGTATTTTTGTTGCTCCTTATGAAAGGCGGGGAGGAAAATAAAGAGTCTTCAGTGGCCGTGGCATTTCACTAAAGGCAATTACCATCAATCATGTTGAATTCTGTGTCAAGGTGGCCTGGAGTTGATTCCTTTACCGTAGGGACAGCGTTTTGACAATGACATAGGATCTTCTATCGGCTACAAGCAGCAACGTAGAAGATGAAAGATCCTATTGGACCTAATGGGGGCCATGGTCTGAAATGTAATGCATGGCCATTGACTATCATTATGCCCTTGAAAAGCCAATAAACTGCTGTAGGACACAGACCATTATATGTCATTAGAACCCAGCTCATACCCTTCATCTAAACACATTAAATTATACTGTACCCCTTTGGCAACTAGCGCCAAAGGGTGCTTTTCCCATTTTGGGAACAAAAGGGTGCGTTTCAGCAAAATAAGGTTAAAGTTAGCCAATGACATCACTTACATGTACAGGCAGGCAGGGAGACAAACACATACGCTTTTACTTTTGCCAGTGATGTTTGCACCAAATTTCCTGTCAACATAACCACAACTAGCTCTTTTTCCTCCCAAACCACCTCCTTTTTCTCGTCTATCATTTTCCACTTGACGCTCGGTGCCACTGTTGTATTGTACACACAAGGAAAGACTGTACACACACAATAATCAGCTGTTTCCAAGCGTCTTCCTGCGAGAGTTTGCAGTCCCAGTGAAGGCAATTGACGGATCCCACTTCTGTTTTTTCCCGCCCTCGGCGCAGAGCATTCCACAACTCCACAGAGGTGTTGGCTAATTAGTTACCTGACCTTTTAGGTCAAAGGTTGCTGGTGCACCCAGCCTCAGGGGGACCCAATGATATTTTAAGGGGTTTTGAATGTGGATACTTAAAACAGAAGAAATACCCTGAAGGCTCCGCAGGCCGCCCTAAGTGCATTACCTGGGTCACATAATGACAGTTGATGGGTATCAAGATGGAGCTGTTGCTCCCTCAAAGCTCTCAGGTAAGGAAAAGAGCCTGTAGTTGATGATGCAAGGGGAAAGGGACAGTCCTTCAAATGATGACCTGAAATAGTTGCTTCTGGCTGAGGTTGGGAATTGCAGCACATTCCCTGCCTGGACTGGAGAGGCCCTTGAGACGGGGGTGGGGGATAATGGCTTATCGCAGCACCTGCAGTCTAATCGCAGCATCTACTCTTCCTTTAATGGACTTAGAGAGGGGAACAGTTTCAACATATAAAAATGGAACCATCGCCAGATAACAATGTTGATATTGGACATTCCTGCGAAAGCCTGAATTATATTCAGTGATCTGATTTTTTTATTGGGTTTTTTTTGTTGTTTTTTTATGTGCACTTTCTGCAATATCTGCACAACTACAGTATGGTTAAGGTTAGGAAAATATTACAGTTTATGGCAAATAAAATATGGTTAAGCTATGGATTGGTTTGACAACTGAAACACTTTGTTAAGGTTAGGGAAATATCATGTGACAGGATTCAAACTCCAGTCTTTATGATTGCCAGATTCACTATATAACCATCCACCAACCCAACCTCTACACAGCTTCCTGTATTCACATTGAACATAAATCATGAAGCGCAGAATTCAATATGATATCAATATTCCTTTGGATATTGGACTGTAAAAATGACACCACACAAACATTGAGTGAGGTTGATTTTATTTATACAGCCAAAATCACAATTGTGAAAGGGTGTACCTGTACATATGACACACTGACTGTTGCTATGCCCGTCGAGCTGTCTATTTTTGCATGGCTGATAACGTTGGCAAATTTAATGCTCAAAATGTGTAGTAATTATTGGAACAGTAGATCCTTCATTTCAGACAGGACGAGGAAACAAAACCAGGCTTCTCATTTCTGGCAAGCCGACGCCAGTCTTGCCATCTCCAATAACAACTTTTACTAGCACATTTTTATCATTTTATCAGCTGTTGCTTGCTGTCCACAAAATTCTTTAGCCTAAAAAGTGTTACGTTTGAGCATTATTCTGTACATATTAAGCTAGTTAGCAAGACATGCCATTTTTTTGGCTTATGTGAGAGCAGATAACACACTGTTTAATCCATTCCTCACTCTTTTGCTCTTGTAGTTTTGATTTTGAAAAGACTTAAAAAAAAAAAAAAGACATGACCCTCCACAGTACAGAGGAGCAAGGAGCTTAACGAATGGGCACATCAGAGAGAGCAAGAGGACACAGAGGAAAGGATCCTTCTTAAATGACATAAAGACATGAAGTAGACAGGATTAGAAGTAGTAGAATTACAATTTGAAGTAAATTGAGCATCTAATGTGTGATATTATGTCAAATATAAATGTAATAACTGAAAGATTTTGGGACAAATGTGTAAATAATTATAAAAATCTGCTGGTGAACTTAGAGTCCTGGGGTTCATGGAAACCTCTCACCTCTAAAGACCCAAGCAAACATAAGACAGCGATGGAGTAAGAGAGAAAACAGGTGTGATGAAGTGGAAAAAGAGCCATAACCCACAAACATGGAAACCTCATTTACAAGCCCTGGCCTCTTCATTATAGATCTCTGCCTGTATATCTTCCCCACTTTTTGACAGGTGATACCTGACATGCATAAATCCATAACATTCCTTCCCACTGATCTCCCACTGTATCTTTACTACTCGCCACCCAGGTGAAGCTGTACATATTGGAGGTCTTTGAACGAGTGCTCTCACTCTCCTTTGCCCCAAGGGTGTTTGAACATAGTGCAGATGACCTGCCACGCCATTAAACCCACCAAGCCTTCAAAAGCCACGTTCAGGTGCTGCGTGTGAAAGTGCAAGCTATGATTTACACGAGCTTGTCCTGATGCATATGGCTTCCGGGGTGTTAACTGTGTCATTCAAATCAATTTAGTTATTTTCCAAGACTTAACCTTTTGCTCACTTGCGAAATACTCCAAAGATTGATGCATCTCCGTAGAGCAGGAACGGGGGCTGATTTGAACTTTCTCACTGTACTCTAGCGTGGATGTAACAGTCCATGGTGTGCTGAGACTACAGTTTTGGTGGTGGTAGTGGTAGTAGTTTGTGGGAGAGAGGTAAAAAAAAAAAAAAAAAAATGTCCCAGACGCCTTTGCAGTGCTGCTGCATCCTTGATAAGTGTCCTTGTGTTGTTGCTGCAGCCACGGTATTTCTGTTGTGGCCGCAGTGCAGTACATTGTTTTATTTTCCTTTGTTTGCAGAATGTGTTTGGCCATTGTCCTTCCAGTTAATTAATCCTCCGACATAAAAACAAACAAGATGAAAAATTGTGACCAAAAGCAGTCAGCCTAAATTAAAAGGCTCTTTGTGTTCTTCATTATTGTTTACGTTATTGATGACTGTATATATTAAATGTGATACCGAGAACTCTTTTCTTGATAAGATTTGTGGTTGAGTGTGTAATTAAATTTGTCACCACTAATCACTATCATTTGTAAACCATAAATATGATTTACCCCAGCTCTTTCTGTACCCTGGGGTTTTTCCTCCCCACCGTTTCTAAATCCGCTTTTTCAACTCTGGTGTTATTGCACAGTGAGCAGGAGCAGCAGGAGGTTTACAGAGTGTGTAAAGCGTTAGGAGGCCACACAGACAGTAATAAGTCTGCTCTACCCTGACTGATAGGTCCACTTTATTACAACAGCCAAAGAGTGCTGGAGTCCCCCTCGAGGGACACATACCTATCTGCATGATGGATAGAGATTTGAGTCGCAGCAGAACCCCTGTTCACTTTGGGGCAAAGTTTCTTACTTTTTATTGAGGAGTATTTCTGAACGCCACTATCTGGCCTGTTGCCAAGTGTGTGAACAATTAAAGTGCGGAGCAGGAAAGTCAAGAGTTCAAGCTGATAAGATATTGAGGATTTGGAAGGAGACAGCTTTCGCAGGGTTATTTGTTTCCTGTCCGTCCGCCAAGGATTTGAGTGAATGAGCTCCACTGTGCACAGAGGCCGAACCGCTAGGAAGTTTGGAAAGTGTGAAAGTAAGTTGAAGGTGCTAAGTTGTCAACCAGACATCAGGCAGCAGGGTGGATGTAATGAGCTCAGTGTGTATGTGTGTGTGTATGAGTCAGAAAGAATGGGGTGTTTTTGTATGTGTGTGTCTTTTCCTTTTCCCTTTTAAAACAGTTACACACACACGAACACACGTGAACGTGGTCACGCAGGTTACTCCAACACCCGTTTTAGTGGGAAGAGAACAAAACAGATGAACAAAAACACACATTTATCAAGCCTGGCTACTTTACAGGGGCTTTGTTTGCTCACTAATCCGTGCAAATACAGGATCAATAAACACTATTACAAGTCCTGCTGAACTTCATTTCCTGCTTGTTTACAGTGGCATGCTGCATAGTACGTCAATACCAGAAGGCCACCTTTCTGTGAGGGTTGGTCTTTGTTATGATTGTTTTTGAGGTCCTTGAATGGAGGTCACTGCTGGTGTTGGAGTGCAGCTTTGCATATCGACTCCTGACAATGTTTGAAAACATGACTTATTGATTCATATTAGGTCGTTAGGTTTATAAAAGTCCAGCACTGATGGATGGTGGTGCTTGGTTCAAAAACATGTCAGGCAGCCTGATGGATGTTTGGCCTGGGTAGTATGTCAGTATTGATAGGCAGGGATGGAGGGATTCTGTGCTAAAACATGCGCGAGTATTGATTGGTTGATGCAGATGAACCCTGTGCGAGGGTCAGAGAAGGCCCTCCGGGGGGGCCGTGGATGTGTTGGTGTGAATGTCAACCAAGGTTGGATCCAGCCATTCTGCAACACGTGTGTTTAGGAAGGGCTGGGGGCTGTGTGTGTGTGTGTGTGTGTGAGAGCGAGCATAGCATTGCAACATAGATGTGTGTTGACACTTGGCGTACACATCTCTTCGTTTCTGCTGTGAGGTCTAATTTCCTAAACTGTTTTCTACCACATACTGTATGAGCTTCTATGGCCATCGCCAAAATTGTGCAGTAAACATAAGCAATAAATGTAATTGCACGGCTATCAGTCCAATGGCGTCCGGCCACACCATGATAGATTTGCGGAGAGTTTTTTACAGACAGTTGTATTCACTGTATTTCAAATGCGATTTAAATTGAACCACTGAAATCCATCTGAAGTTGCATTATACTCAAAGTTCAGAGATGTCAGAAAAGTGGTAAGCCTCACAGTTTTCAAACCGATGTCTCTTACTTTGCTTATGTTGGCAAAAAAAAACACACAAAAACAATGATAGGTAGGTAGAATTGAAAATAATAGATGCTGTCAGAGAAACTAAATAAGAGAGGTGGAAAACAAGACCAGAGGGGAATTCTCATTTCAGTGCTGAAAGCTTTTCTCCTTGACTTCTGCAGACAGCTTGGATTGTTCCCCGATTCATGAGCACTTCAAGTGGAAATGTGCATGCCCTCTGCCAGTAGGAAGTTTGACACTTTCATTTAAAGTAGTCAAATGTTTAGTTTAGGAAACATGTTTTTTGTTAGGACGGCACAAGCTGAAAATATGTAATTTGAAATAGCCAAAATGGCGCTGGAATGTTCAATAAAAAAAAAAAAAACCTTACTTGGCTGTTGTCTTATCAAAAGGTGACAAGATTTTGCATGTTTGCATGCTGCAATATTTGTGGATCAGAGGCTTTGAAAAATTAAAAATAGTAATGTAACCAAATCCATACACACAAAACCAGATTTTTTTCATTTATATACACAGGAACCTTCTCAGATGCAAATGTTGCTAATGAGCTTGAAGTTGAAAAAAATATAAAACACAGACACTAACTCAAGTTGGCTTGTGTTTATTTGTAAAATAGTTTTAAACCTATATTTGTACATCCCCATATTGATTTGGAAATCTTATTTTTGAAACATGAACTATTGGAACTCATTTCTTCCCATACTAAAATATCTTTGCCAGTGTTGAATCGTATGTATATTAATGATTTTTCTAAAGCTTCGTTTGAACAGTTTTAAATATAGTTCTCTAATCATATAATGGCCATAGAGGAGCGAACACCTGTCTCACCCGTCCATCACTATCAAGGTCTGAAAATCTTCAGTGCGGTGTCGATTTCCTCTGATATTTGTTCGGTAATTGGTAACAGAGTAATCTTTGTTACTAATGTTACGGTTATTATGTTAGTTTTGTTAATATATGGCAATTAATCTTGTTTGGACAATCCTCCAGACGCACCAAGACTCAGATATCGTCATTTGATCCTGGTGATCTCACAGTTGGGTCTGTCACCACCCGATAGCAAAGGTTAATACTCTTTCCAATGAATACAGTTCCTGTTTGGATAGTATGCACAACATGCCCCGGTGGTTCGGATAATATTGTGACAGTTGGTGTTTGTAAAAAATAGCCAGACCAGACTGGAGCTGATCCTGTTCATCCAGTATTTTTCTCTCCAAACTCACTTTTGTCATAAAAAAATATATCATATTTAATGCATCTGGTTGCCACGGTGAGTTAACCTTTCAACTTGGTGCATTTGTGTACTATTTCATTTTCCAAAGAGAGAGAGAGAGAGGGACAAGGTGCTGTGTGGTGTACCTCTCTCATCCTCACACCTGCACCCGCTGTAGAAGAAGAAAAAGGAGGGAGGGAGAGAGAAAAGCAGCGGTGGATCACATGTCTTCATGGCTGTCCAACAGTAAATTAAAACGAGGAGCAATTTCCTGAGGCCCAATTAGCAGAAAATTGGTCCTGTCTGTTGGAGTGACTCCCCCGGGAGGAGGGCGAGGTGGTGGGGGCTTGTTGCTGAGAGAAACAGAGAAACAGAGAGAGAGAGAGAGAGAGAGAGAGAGAGTGAGAGAGAGAGAGAGAGAGAGAGAGAGAGAGAGAGAGAGAGAGAGAGAGAGAGTGAACTCAAATTGTCACATTACAGTGTGTGAACTAGAAATAGTGTGAGACAGTAAACCATGTTGAATTAACAAGCAGAAGTAGATTGCAGTGATGATGGAAGGAGCAAGATTAAACAGACGTAAACATGGTTAATATGTGTAAGAGATTGTGGCGTGATCTTTAAACTGTTAAAGATCTCACATTAAGGAAACAGTTGGATTTCCAGCTGGCATAACCACCACAAAACCCTAAAAAGCAACAGCTGGTTTAACCTCTGTTCTGTCCCCCTCAAGCTCTCTTTCACATATTTTTTCTGTTTCTGTTTTTAGGCAATTGAACAAGCAATTTCATTGCGAGTCCCGTTAATCGAGGCAAACAGTAATTCCTGCACTGCTGCGTTGTTACCTCACAAAATAATCATGAATGAATCAATTTATTATCGGCCATCATTTTAAAAATGAGTTTAAAACGAGTGATCGCTAAGAAAAGTTTTATAGTATCTCTACTGCTGAACAATTATGTCTGAGCAGGCATACGTATGTCATTGTTTTCCGTTTTCCTCGTCCGATTTTTTTTTTCAGATGTATCCACCCAGCAGAGTGTTTTAGAAAAACCACCCAACTGTTGAATTTTCAGATTTAGTGTCTTAATATGGATGCACTCTGAATGTATGAGGACGTTTACACAGCAAGGTCAAGTCTATCTGCCAAAAGTTACATTTATGTACCACTCATTTATTATTCTAGTTGTTATTTTTTGGTGAAAAACATAAATTGGTGTCTGGATTCTGTTCACCGGCAATGTTTGTCCTCCAATCTAGTACTACACAAAAGTCGTCAGCGGTGGGAGAAACCATTTACTTCAATAAAAGTAACAATAATACAGTGCAAGCCTTTTGTTCTAAATGATGTAAGAGTACACGTGTATGACCAGCAAAATGTACTTAAAGTATCAAAAGTAAAAGTACTCACTGTGCCCCCTTTAAGAGTGTTAATTGTTAAATTTAAGGTCCTAGAAGATTTTTTTATCTTAAGCACAGTTAGTTATTATTGTGTGCAGCAAGATAAAAAAAAATAACTTTCTGGACTTGAGGGGCTCTTAGGGTAGTTTACAACTTTATCAGCCTGTTACATATGTGAATACCATTCAAATCCTAGCAGAGCTTCACACAACTCCAACCTGAACAAGCAAAATAACGTGTGTGGTTAGTTTTAGTTTGGGAAAGATTGCTGTTTTGTTTTTGTCTGTTTCGTGACTCACGTTGACTAAAATCTCAATAAAGACCATCATGTTTTCCGAAACATAACCAAGTCCTGTGAGTGCTTAAACAGGCCCTAAGAAAAAAAAAAAAGAAAAATTATTACAAGGGCAAATATTGTAGGAAAACAGACCGAATAAGTTGTCAGTGAACATTTGCAGATGCGTTTAGTATCAACATTTTATGATGTTTTTGGCAAAATTCCTCGAAAATGTTGAGAAAAATGTAATCTGGGCTGCATTACATTTCTATCAAGACGTATTGTTGTAAATTAGTAGTATCTAAACATAATTTGTAGAAGACAGAGTTGGCAAGGCCCGTAAAGCAAATAGAAAAGGGTGAGAAGAGTGAAAGAATGCAGGGAGTTAGCGCACTAAGTACAATCAGAACCACTGACACAAGCTGGATTTAATTTTACTCACTAAGCAACAAACACTTCCACTCTTCTTTCAATCAGTTTTTACTTTTATGTGAGACAAATTCTCTATGTTATCACTCAAATCACAGAACAACCACATAACTAATGAGGCGAAATGTTTGAGTGGAAATCTGCTGAGCTTTAATTTAACCGTAATGGAGAATTGATAACAGAGGCAGCATAGTGATGGATGTGTGTTTTTAGATGAGGTCCAGTGCCTCCACAAGTCATACTCTTGCATGTGCTGTCCACAATCAATTCACACACATTTTGCCCCCGGGGTCTTTGGCTATCGATGACAGTGATGATGCACTTGGGTAGACACAGGATTCATACAGGAAAGGGAACTGGGTCAATGTCAGTCCTGGTTCGGGATCGACCCGTCTCGGGTGCCCGTCACTCAGTGTTAATGAAAGTCCCTGATTGATCCCTGTGCACAATCCTGTCACTACAACAGAGAATTCATCAACCCAAGCTAAATCCACTGACCATTAATGGAATTAGTGTTCTTGCTCTGCTAATTAAATAAACATTTATTTGAGCTTTTCTCTCTACTTCGGTCCAAGGATGAAAATCTGGGCATTAAGTCCTGTCATAAATCGTGCTCTCCAGCTTTTTCCATGGTAAAAAAAAAACATTTTGGTGGTTTTGAGCACAGAGATTGAAAAAAAAAAGTTTCATTTAATTATGTATGACCTAATCGAGGCAAAGAGATAAATTACTCAAACTGCTGACAGACTAACAACAAACAATGCTGCTTGGATCACGCCTATATATAGTTATATTTCTGTCAAAACTGTATAAAATAGCATTTTTCATCAATGCATGTTGGATGACTGTGTGATTCATACATTTTAAATCACTCGTTTCAGCGTCAACCCTTTAAATCTGTAAGCCATTATTCCCATTTCCATACGACTGAGATTAAAAAAAAGAAGTCATCATTTAATCTAATGAGACAAATGTTTACTGCTGAATATTGGCCTAGTTAGGATTTCTAAAAAAAAAAAAAGAGCTGTTCTCTTCCAGTTTTTTTTTTTTGACACCAAAGTTTCAAGAGACAAGAATAGCTTCTGCTCTGAGGATCTGAGTCACCCTCTTGGTTCATTCATCCTCTTGCTTTAAAATTAAATAAATGATGGGCCTGTCCCTGTTAATGAATCTCATCTTATCAAAGAATCATCCCAATCCTCTCTGGACTAAATTATCATGTTCTCCTAGGATCAGAGCCAGTCCTGATGGCCCAAAGAGAGCAAAGCAAAAAAATTCGAAAGCTTAAAATCCTTAAATAATTTACTTTCTGTTTGGTGCACATTATGCTTTCTGCATAATTTAAAAACAAACATTCCTTTAGTCACGTGTAGAGGAAGTTGAGGAAACTAACTGACTTGTAAACTAACACTGATTCCAATGAGACACATCTAAGAACAATCCAAAAGTAATTTTTCACACATTAGACATATTTGTTTTGCCTTCTGTTTTCTCACACTGTGAATGTGGGACAAAACTTTTAATGAGCATCTGCCCCTGTGGATCCAGCAAAGAGACTAGGACATGGCGATCCAGTATTGTCTGCTTCCCTGTTGTTCCTTGCTGATAAGATTCAGCTCTGTCTACTCATCCATCTAATTATCTGTCTACCTGCCTGCCTCTGTCCATCGCCACCCTCCTCTATTGTTATTCACTCCAGGCAGGACAAACATGACTTGCTGACCTCTGGCCATTAGAGACCTTTCAAGCAAAAAGACAACTGTGACCCTTTTTACCTGTAGTGCTGAGGGTCATTGAACGCCACAGTTTCAATGCAACATGCCATTATATCATTTGATAAGGGGATAATGGCAGTTTGCTCTTGCCAAGTTTCATAGCCTCAACCCAACTTCAACTATGGCTTCCAAGAAGACAAAAGCAAGATAACCTCAACTGAAACCAATCGAAAACTAACCCTCCCTTGAACGTCTGTGAACATAAGGCTTCTCCTGCACTTGAGGGTTAATATATAATCACACACTCAAGAGTTTATTCCAAGATCTCAGACACAGAGGGGGCTTGACCTGGATTTTTGTAAAGCTCTAACTCTGGGCGACAGTCATACTATTCAGGGATATCAAGTCTTATCATCTTCTCTTTTTTTTTCTAAGTAGGATCGCTTACTTTCGTTAAAGCTCTGGCTTGTAACAATAGGCCTTATTCTCTTAGTGATTGAGGTGCGGCTTTATGCTATAGCCCTTGATGCATAGGAAGGTAATTTCATGGCTCCTTCCTGCAGACACGAATCAGACACAGCGCTCTATTATCAAGCCCTGGATATTAGGCTCCTAGGTAGGGGATGGAGGTGGAGGGGATATTAAGCCTCAAAGTGTCTGTGTGTGTGTGTGGAGCCAGAGAGAACATGAGTAAAAGTAGTCTTCATGAAGAAATAGAAAGGGGTGAGAGTGTGGGGGGGTTCGAGCGTCCCTGTGCATGATGTATCACGTTGCCGACTGTGTGGCTGCTGCCATCGCATCAAAGAACAAAGGGGTGTTTATGTCAAGCTTGACTGATTTAGTTTTTATTAATGTCTTACCTCCCTTTCTCCCCCACTACCATGAGCTTCCACACATCACTCCCTTCCCCATTATATTAACTCCAAGCGGTGCTTTGGAGACCACACTGATTTCTTTTGCATTTGTCTCTGACCCTTCAACACACACACACACACACACACACACAGTGTTCAGGGTTCTTGCCCGACTTAGATGGGGCCTCCCTGAAACGTGCCATGTATTCTCCCAGAGTGGATGAAGCGCACAGGCAGACATTCATTCCCACTTGAGTCCCCAAGCCATTTACACACTGGAAAAGGTTAATTGCTTGAAACACCAGCGGTGTTATTTCAGCTGAATCCAGAAGCATTGCATTTGATATTAAACAGACAAGAGATTACTGTGATGATGACAAACTGCGTGCCAAGAGATTATTTGTACATGCGAATGGGATATGCTCTAATTCTTAGGATACGTTACGGAGATAAGTTTAAAAGGAAATAATAAAGCCAAGCCTTCAGTTTTCCTTTTTTTTTTTTCTCAACATTGCTGCCACGGCACAGTAAAACCACAAGAGAATTCAAAGTATCTCCAAAGTTTTTAAATCATTTCCGTTTGAATCTGCCTTTACACTCAGCTGTCCTCACCCATGAGTGATGGCTCCATGTGCAGAGATCTGTGCTAATCCCTTATGACCACATTGTGCAGAGTATCGTCACCCCATGAAGACCATTAGCATCATAGCTGTGGGTGATCGGTTTCTACAGCTCAGGGTCAGCGCTGGGTTTACTTTGAGGTATCCTGGAAGAAAGAACGACGTCGATCAAAGTGAGTATTTTTAGAGGAGACGGACAGACTGAGACAGAGGAGGATTAACTGAAAGATACATTTGACTTGACAAAGCGGAAACATGTTGTGAAAGAAAGTCCCAACATGCAAGACAGTTGACAGTTGATTTACTAATTTACCAAACAGTTTCTCCTCCTTGAATTAGAGCTGAGATTCCCTTTACACCCTGACAGCAATCAATAAATCAAATGCTCTGAAAAAAAAAAAAATAATAATAATCTGTGGCTGTCACAGGCATGTAATAAGTCCAGCCAATCATTTCATTTGGCCCAAAAGAAACATTTGGCTAGCTTATCTGCCTGTGCACACTTTGCCTATATACCCATTGCACAATTAATTTTGGAGGAGTGACTTTGGAAGGAGGCCTGAAGGGAGTTGGTGGGATTCATCCATTTCTGTGATTCATTGTATTGAACACTATACTCAAGTGTGGTATAATGCAATGTAACTTAATTTTAGGGTTTATATTTTGTGCTTTACAATACCGTTTGTATCAAACTATCAAAACTAAAACTACAATTGAACCTACATCTAAACACAACTGAAGAATTCAAATAATTCATCATTTAATTGAAATTTACACAAGTTCTGCAGCCATGCTAGCATGCTTTGAGCTAAATGCTAACACTGGTAACATGCTCACAATAACAGCAGGTAGAATATTTATCATGTTCACCATCTTAGATCAGTGCATGCTAACATTTTGCTGATTATCACAAAACACAAGGTGAAGATACAAGAGTATCACGGATATATCATATGTGAATCTCTCTCTGTTCACCATCTGAGAAATATGAATGTGTGTGCATAATTGCAATCCATTCAGTAGTTGTTGAGAGATTTCATTCTGGACCAAAGTGGTAGACTGTTAGCTGATAAACTGTCATTGCAGTCCACAGAGCCATGCTGCGAGCATGCCTAAAAGTGTAAATAAATGAAAATCCAATATTATAATCGGCTCATGCATACATTAAAAAAATTCACAACATGGCAGAATGCCCTTTAAATGTTAATTATGTTCAACATACTTTTTCTATTCAAGCTTTTGAGTAGTTACATCTTATCATAATGTTTAATTAAACCCAAGATTGTAATGAGTGGCACAATTGGCTGCCTCGCCTCATGAATTGAGATATAAAATAAGCTATTTTCTCTGCATTCGGCTTAATCAGTTGTGTGTTTGTGTGTGTGTGTGTGTGTGAGAGAGAGAGGCTCTATGTGTCTATGAATGCTCAAACACATTAGGTGTAAGTGGCGTCGGAGAGCCTAGCATTGTCAAACAAATTACACAAAGAGAGAGGCAGCCTGTGCTCTCAAACACGTTACAGTGATTGAGCTTGAGAGTTAGAGTGTGGCATTCTTTAAACATACTGTGTTTGGGGAGAAGTGGCGTATTCAAACACATGGATAAGAGAGATGGGGGTCGTGTAGCAAAATGCATTACGGAGTCGGAGGAGGTTGAGCGAGTGCAACATTTCTAAACACATTATGCCGGAGCGGTGATGGCATGCTTAAACAGAGTGTTGATGGAGGGTGGAGAGAGAGGGGGGGGGTCAAGAGAGTTTCTGTTTTATTTCGGCAAGGTGTGTGTGCTTTGTCTGCCCATGGAGTGCTGACTGAGTTTTGACATCAGCTCAACCTGGGTACACAAACTTACCATAGTGATTCGATTCACCCAAAGCACACTGGAGGGTTTATTGGCACACACATACACCCATGAACCGACAACTACACACATGCATGCACATAGACATGGATGCACATGTGAATAAAGTCCCAAATTGACAGGCACACCCAGTCTTTCTTGTTTTTTTTAAACTTGAAGCATCCAATAAAACCAGCATGTAGAATAACTCCCAGAACTGCACTCTTGACCCCGCCGATAAAGCCCGTCATGAAAGATTAAGCTCAGATCCAGCAAAACACTTCAAGACATGTTCCCCCATACTTTATCTTGGCACTGTGTCCAGCCCAATTAACCTTACAAGCAGGCCCTTTTTCACGTTGCCAAGTCTAAATCAGAAGGGGTACCTCATCCCTGGCATTTTTCTTCGCCTGGCAACGGAACACCTTGAACAATGCGGAAAAAACGCAAAAAATGCACTCTTCCACTCCTCTGCTCCTGTGGCAGGTTGAATCTTTTCAATTAGCCAGGTTGACTTTGCAAGGCTAATTAAGTCCTCATCCTTGATGAGCTGTCTGACTTCTCCTCCAAGCCTCTTACCAGGGGCTTACAGCCCTGCAGGGGCCACCGGCCAGACGGATTGTTGTCCAGCTGGAATGGGATTAGCAGCCCCACCAGGGGCCTGAGGCCCACAGTCCCTGAGCTTTTGTTTGAATCTGAAGTGTCGACTTGGAAGGGGTGAAGCAGGCAGAGAGGATTGAGGTAATCCCTCCTCTTCAGGACTGCTCCCCAGAGGAGAGAATCCCTAGTAAACCACTGAACGCTGTAGACCACCAACCACCATCAGAGCCACTGTTTACCCATCACACCCCAGCAGGTAGAAAACCAAAGAAGACTCCCCAACCCTGACATGAATTAATGTATGTTCCACAGGGTAATGCTCAATGGCTGTAATCAAAACATGTTGTTCCCTGGCCAAGGGTAAAATATAGAAGTTGTCTGGCAGGATTAGAGGCTTCACACTGTGTCCCAGCAGGTTATGAAACCCATCTCGTCCATTGGGTTTTGTTTGTCACACCCAATACTACTAGATTTATATAATCAGCCAACTGCCAGTCTTAAAGAATTTAACAAAAGAAATATGGATATTGACAACAAAAAATTTAATTAGCACACCCAACAAAAAGAATCCAGAAAAACAGTCATTACAAATTATTATTCATATGTAGGAAAAGAGTGAATTATGCTGACTCTCAAAAGCACACAACCACACCTGTGGTATGCAGGTGTTAGTAGACGTGTACTTACTTTACAGTGTTGGTGTAGATAATAATGGATGACTCAAAAGGGTCGGCATTTAGTCAAAGGACATGTCTTGTTTTGTGATGTAGGTTTTTCCTACATTTTTCCCCTGACAACTGTTGTTTTAAAGTAATCCCTCGTATAGAAAATGAAGACATGTTAATCACAAATAGCTTATATGCGGAGGCTAAACTTGTCAGGTCTGCGAAATCCTGCGACAGAGAACACACTGAGTGGTTTGTTTTAAAACCCTCCACCCTTTTTAAAGGATTAGGAGAGGGGAAAAAAAGCAGAATTCTGTAAATTGTCAGATTAGTCACTGCGAAATCAGGTTTTACAAGTTCAAACCAGTACGTATTTTGCTGCTTGAGGCTGAATGAGGTGTTTGTTTGCAGAAATCCCTATTAGTCAGCTAATTAGTTTAATTTGTTTTGTGACTGTTTCTTGGATGAACGCCATATTAGTGTGTATTGTTTGCATGTTACTGAGGATGCAAATGCACAGTGAGACTCAGCTAGTAGTTTGACCTCTCCTCTGTCATGATGCACCTGTGCCTATGAGTCAGCTTCAGCGTTGAGCCAATACCAACAGGCTGTCTTTCATCGCAGTATGACAGAAGCCCATGAGATTAGAGCAGAATCCACCCAAAACAACCACACTGAGCTGTGGGATAATCCAGAGCCCAAACATCAGAAGGAAACAGGAGGACACTGCTTCATCTATCATCCAACAAGAATCCACCCCGAAGAAAAACACTGGGAGGAGATGCACCGCTTGTCCAACCTCGCTGGCACAAAAAAAAAACAGGATGTGATGAGTGTCTATGCCTGAGGTGACTGGTGAACCACTGTGCCACCAGCTTTGAAACAAAAAAAAGTTGTTTTTGTCTTTTGCTTCATTTGGGGGCAGACGAGTGTGTAAAAAAAAAAAAGTTGGCAGCTATAGCATTGAAATGAAGCTTTGAATAGACTTCAGGCTTCGGGGCATTTTCTTAAAAGTTCAGTGTGGCTGAAGCTGAAGCTGTGCTAATTTGAACAGTGCACCATTATGTACCATTCACTGCTCAGGTGACTGATGTGGTTTCGTTCACTGTCAGTCCTCTACATCTAATTTTACAGTCATGACAAAGGCTTTAGTTCAAAGGCGTGATTCAATGCCAGAACACATGCAATACAGCTGTTTGAGACACTTAATACATCGGTATCATCTTAATCTTTCAACCAACACCCCGACACACACACACACATAGCCCCCCCTACTAATGTACAGTATGTTGTTGGCGTCCTCTTTTGAAATTCTGGATGGCAGCAGTACAGTGAGTCTGTATGTCTTTGCATGACATGACTGTGTGTGTGCGTTCGAGAATGTGCGTTGCGAGCTTTGCCCAGTTCTCACCAGCAGGACCAGAGGCTGTTTTTATAGCTGCATTTCTTGCGTCAGTTCTCTGAGACGTCAGGACTGACGGGTCAGAGAAAAGGAGCCTTCGACTGAAGAGGAATGAGACTGATCCTCTGCCAGACAGCCTCAGCTGGAGGCCACCATCCAAATGATTTTTCCAACAATTCCCCGCCCCCACAAACCCTCCACCGTCCACCCACTGTCCACCCTCCCCGCATTCATTTCTGGACGTGCACTGATAACAGAATTTCCGGGGAACTGTCCAAACAGACTGCCCTGTGTTGCAATGTGGATTGTGTTTTGCCATTTGCGCAAATCGGGATTACTCCATTAGATGGGTATCGGTTGCCACTGCCTTGTCAGCATTTTAACAGGGAAAAAGAAAGTCCCCATTTGTGACATTGAGTAGTGGAACAAACCACAGCTCGATATTTGTCCTGTAAATTGATTGAGCTTCTATCTTCTCCTCTAAATTGCCAGATGCTAGGCTGTTGAATATGGATCTTTTGGATGCTTGAGCACCATAGTTCTCTCCAGCCCCAGATGGACTGTGTTGTACCGGTCGAACAGTGCATACAAATGACACACTGACTTATTTATTTTAACAAGGCTTGTTGTACAGACACAAAACCGCTGATATTTATATTGCCTTCCTCCTCTTTCTCCCATTCTCTCTCTCTCTTTCTCTGGTCAAAAGAAGAGTCCTCAAAAATCAGCATCACAGTCATTTCTCCTGATCTTTTTTTTCAAACTGATGGAGGCATTCTTTAAAGACATTTATTATAAGACCGTAAAGAGTAATGGGGTGTTTCATTTGCCATAATGAAACCTAATCACCCTGTGGACAGTGCTTTGAATCCATCTGTCCAGTGGTTTAATAGTCCAAGTTGAGCCGGGGAACAGAGCGACTCTCGGTCTGTAAGGCTGTCAGGGACAGCAGTTAAAAGAAGGGATTCCTTTACATCTTAAAGGATTGAATCATGTGGATGATGATGAGATGAGTAGTTAGAAGTCCAACTTTTTTCCCCGTGGGAATTCTGACAGATGCTGGTGAATCCTCGAAGAGAATCCTCAATGGGACATATTAAGAGGAAATTAAACTATCCGTTCTACTGTAGTTGCACTGTATCTGTGTTTTATCAGCAACCACCACGATCCGCTGATCTACTAGGGCGTAACTTCAGTGAACTTTGACCTGCAAATTTGTGCAGTTGACCAATAGCAAAGTGACTTAACAGGGCTGAACTTTGAGGGAACAGAGAGCGTGGTGAGTCAGAAGCAGAGGAAGCACTTTATTACTTGTGCTGCACCCTTCACTTTTATTTAGCTCTGAGTATAAACTGCTTCACAATGTTTTGCAGACAGTGATGAGACAGAAATCAATGACGCAAATAAGCCTTTAGAGTGACCTTTTAGCTAACAAGCTCGCTAGTGGACAGCTTTGTCCTTGAATGCTCTTAATTGAATACAATTACAAAGAATAAAATTCAGAGAAAATAAAAAAGTTTGAAAAGCTATAATGACTTTTTGACTGGTTGATATCTTAGCGGTTACCATGCCAGCTACATTAGTTTATGAACTAGCCACATATTTTGTGTGCATACGGATTTCTGTTGTGACCTTAGACTTTAGACAAATTGGACTACATGAATGAAGGAGAAGAATGTACATTGGCGTTTCAAAGAGATAGTTAAATATAGTGAGAGGAATATTGAAAATGTACTCCTTTCCTGAACAGCACTTATACAGAACTGTCTATAGTGTACAGGCGAAAGTTTGCTATATAGTATCTGCCTGCCTGCGTTATTTGCCAAGCAAGTGTGAAAGATAATTGGTCACCTAGGAGGTTTTAATGGAGCTGCTTTGATGGAGTCATTTAGTTGCACCGCTTTGCATTTCATCACTTCTGTCTGTCAATTATACTTGATTTACAAGGTGTCTAAGGGACAGCGAATGTGAAGCATCAATTTGTGAGTGGGTGATTGCACTAGAGAGAGAGGAGATGGCAGGATATATGATTCATTAACATGGCGGAATGTCCTTCAATTATCCCTTGTCGAATTGGAATGAGTCATTTCAGTCATTACTCTTATCAGGAACGACCTCTCCCAGGTATACGGCGAGAGTCTGCATGAGCGTGCATGAGCTTTTGTGACTTGCATAAGAAGGTACATAACCACTTCAAACTTTTCCAGAGCTATTGTGCTTTTGTACAGGTGGGACTCATCGCTCACCATACTGGCCTGTCAGAAGTCTGTTGACACAGATGGTTTGTATTCACCCAGGGCCCTATATGAATGCTGTAAAGCTAGCCGAATACGAGGACTTTGTCTGCATAGAGTAATGAATAGAGAGTACATGACAGTTTTGTTCTCAGGGTTACATGACACGGGGTCTCATAAAAAAAAGTTAAAGGCGACAGACATGAACCACTTCCCCCAGACTGACTGGGGCACAAAGGTTGCCTAAAGTTCCCCAAGGTTGCATTATGAGCCCTGATAAATTTGAACTGATAATATTGTGCTAATGGCTTCAGGAGAGGGCTGGGACAATAAATAAAAGAAGGTAATTACGGCGGTAAAAATGTGGGCCATAACTCTGTTTTGGAGTAAGGTCTTTTATCTGGAGAAAAAACAGCGTTCAGTAATGAGAGGTGATGAAGTTTGGTGCCAGTTGGGCAAGACTGCTGCGTATCTGCGATGAGTTTTTTCTGTCTTGATAAAACACAGAAATGCTTTCCCTCGGCGTGGAAGTGTTAGCCTGTTCACACAGCTGGGCCAAATCACCGCTGAGAAATATGTGGTGGCTGAGTCACCCACATGCCACAACACATCTACTATATTAAAAGGAGACATTCACCAACCAAGCTAAAATACATAATTTTACTTTTAGATAACTTTCACTGGAATCATATGGTAGCAATCAATGCTGGGCTCGCTTCTCAAAAAAATAGATTGTTCTCATTCATCATTCCAGAAGGAATATTTTCACTATGCTTATTACTCCCTGGAAGTGGTGATTTATTGTACTTTGTACATCACCTTTTACTTATATAACACAAATGCTTCTTCTCCAACTCCAACTCGGCTACCTCTTCTCTCTTTCCATGTGAATGATGACAGATAAAAATGAAATGTAATAGTGTAGAAATCCAATATTGCAATCATCCTAGAATAGAAGTGGATATACTTATCTCTGTATGCGCCATATATGACGGGAAGGAGCTAATGATAATTTAGAGGATGCGGTGTCATGCTTTTGCACAATTCATTCATTATCTTAAAGAGTGATACATAACATGACTAACTGAACAAAATGGAACTTTTTGTAAGTGTAATGCAATTGTGAGAAATCATTTTTCATGCTGTGTCACACACGGTGAGAAGTGATTAGATTACTGAGTAATTTGTTATTTCGCGACCCTAAAAGACAACATGATTGACAGTAATTCCACTGAGTCGTAGTCATTTTGAATCATGATTCTGTTTAAACATTTAAAAAAGCACTTCTGAGGGTAGCGGAAATGGGCAGCATGAATGCCTCGGCTAACTTTTCTTTAAATAATCTATTAATCCAGTCAGCTCTGTATTCAATAAAATGGGTTGAGATTATTTACAGAGATATAAATAGAGTTTCCTCATGTTCCTTCAGGCTTTGGCTTGAGACAAAAAATGAAACAAAATAAACAAAAAAGTCTTCCATTGGACACTTACTCAGCAGTATTAGTGCAGTTGGATCTATTTGTCTGTCTGTCTGTCTGTCTGTCTGTCTGTCTGTCTGTCCGCCTGCCTGTCTGTCTCTCTACCTCTCCTTATTTAACACACATATTCTTGGAAGCGAATGTGAGCCATATTAAATCTGACTCCTCTGCCGAGCGGTAATGCGAGCGCCGGCGGTTAGTTTTATATGTTTCACAAGCGTGTAAATATTTAATAGAAGAGCGGGATGGAGTGCTGTGTCACTGTTCCTGCCCTGTCAGCCATACAGATGTAGAGAGAGAAATACTGAGCGAATTTCTTCCTGACAGGAGAAATTTATGGAGCAGCTAGAAGATTCATACACAAGTCTTATTCTTAACCGTACTTCGTGGCAGTAAGATTCTTGGATCGTGTGACACAGACATGGATATACAAGCTGTTTATGGTTGCAGAAGATGTCAGTTGGTATAGATGTTGATACCTAACTTGATATGTATGAAACATGATGGTGACTAACTGCATTCCAAACTTGGGTTGTGTGTTTGGGGCGTCTGTTTGGTATTTTGTTACTGCATGCTGTGTGCTCACAAAGGCCGGTGGGAAGTTGAGATGCATTTTTTGGTTTCATAGCATTTTCCATCCATATTTTTTTAAAGCCACAGGTCTTGCACGCATTTTAGTTCCATTTTTAGATACTCAGAGTCCTAATCAGTGGACGAGATGCGTGCTTGTGCTGGACTAAAACAAATCATCAAAGCTGAATTTACAAACATGTCAAACTTTCCTGTCAAACTGTTCATGGTGAGCGGTATTTATTTATTATTAATTTGCTTGGTTGATACATTGCAGATGAAACTGAAACGGGAGGTCTAAGATACTGACCATGTAATCATCCCAGGTTCGAGTCTGTTGAATTTTACCATGCACTGTCCAAAAATGCATGCCCTACCAAAATTTCCCAATAAAAATAATCTGTTTTTTAGAGTGGATGAGAGTTGAGACTATTCAGAGAAAAATAATCAACAACTATTTTGATAGGGGCACTTTGATAGGCTCATCTGGGGTCCTTTGTGAATGTCATACCCCCTTCTCTTGTCCCCCTTGTTCCCCTCTGTCTCTTCACCATCACTTACTATTCAATCAAGGCAAAAAAATACAAATCTTAATTTGAAAAAAACAACAATTTTGATAATCGATTCATCGTTTTAGTCATTTTTAAAGCAAAAATGCAAAAAAAAAAAAAGTGCCACTGGTTCAAGCTTCTCAAATTTAAATGCAAATATTTGCTGGTTCCTTCATCATCTATCATCTATCCTCATCATCTATTATATCAAGCTGAACATTTTTAATTGAGGGTTAGATGAAATAAGCAATTTGGAAAATTGGCCTTTAGGAAATTGTGATGGACATATTTTGCTATTTTAATCAACACATAAATCAATACTGGAAATAATCATTAGTTTCATCCCTAGACTGAGTACATGTCCTTTAAATGGAAAAAATGGGAAAATGTCCTTTATTTTGTATTTTTGCCAGTCATGGTGGCGATACAATATGATGACGGTCATGTTTTATTTTCAGTTACTGTTGTCAGGAGGCTGCACAAGTATAAAAAGTTTATTGCTTTATGGTCGTAAATGTCAGCTGTTATTCAAGATTACCAGTCCTCAGTTGGTACTAAAGAGAAGAAGAAGAACTTTGGTTTCAGGAACAGAGTACTATGACAACATGAATAACGGTATTCTGAAATAAAAAGTTTCAGGGAGAGCTGGAGTCTGACAGAACTGTGTCTTAGTCTGAAAGCAAAGTAGACACCAACATCTACCATGTTTGTTCACAGTAAAAGGCTTGATTCATCCATCCACAGTCATTAACTGATGGAGGCAGTAATGCAGGATTTCAGACTAAAAGCAGAGAAAGATTGCAATTTCAGTGTGGGCGACTCCAAAAAAAGGTATATTAAATTGGCATTTTGTAACTTCGTCTGAATTATTGTGAACATGGCATAAACAAGTAATGCTTTTAGCCTCATCTTTACTCCCCCACCTTAACATATCCTTGCTCCTCAATTAGGTTACACTTTAATCTCAGCAACCTAGCAGAGAAGTTAATGCTCTTTGAGGGATCTCTCAGAGGCCCTATTCACTTTGACTGTGGGTGTAGACGGGCGGTAGGGGTGAGGGAAAGCAGATTTCTTCAAGGCCTATAAGCTCCCTGATTTGGCCATATAGAGGGAATAATGAGCTTCTTTACTGTTGTCTCAGCCCAACCGTGGACTTAAGTCCTCCCCCAACAAACCTCCATTCAGAAATGGTGTGTTTTGCATTTACATATACATACAATTTAAAGAATCCTTCAGGTCTTGGATTAGTCCGCGCCCCCCTCACTTCAAGATTTCTATTGGTCCTTTCCGCATCAGTGGTGCCTCACGATGAGCTTCCTTTGGACTCAAACGAGTAAGAAGTCTTTCATCCCAGAGTTGGAAGTCGCTCAATCATTCATTTGTAACATTGTACATGCTCTTCAGCTGCTCTGATTTAACAGTCCTCTTGGTTTACATGTAGTGTATATTATGTCAATTTACTTCAGAAGAAGAGATTACACCTCTGCTCTGGACATGGTTATAATGTTGCTCAACAAGTGCACGCCAGCTGATGTCAGACGAAACAACTCCTCCGTCCTCCTCCCCCACGTGAACGTCAGCAGCGAGTCACAGCAGGATATTATCAGATTTTATGAATCAGTGTTACGTTTCAGTCAAATTTCCTCGCTTCCTGTAAGCGGTTCCTGATCTGCCTTGTACCACCTTAGAGCGGACACATCTGTGTGAGGCAAAGCTCCACATGAGACTTCCGTCGCCAGAAGATGGATGGAAATGTATCAGCGATGAATAAATACACCCAACAACTTCCCTGCGTACCTCCCTCCCTGCAACAGATGTTACAGCTCGGTCATGTTTTCTCTCCCATGGTGCAATGTGGTTCCACTTTTGTTTATTTATCCTCTCATTCCCGTACTTGTCTTGAGTGGATGCGGAAACTGGATGTGCACGCATGGAACTGCGTGTATGCATGTGTAGGTGGAAGGCCTCACTAAAAGAGATTATCCAAGCCCCGTCATGCTCACGATGGGGTTGCATGACCCCATTGTAAACCTGGAGGTTGACCTCTGACCTTTTGAGAAGCGATGAAATGGAGGGAAACCTCCCATTTCCCTCCGCCGGGGTTTGAAGGCTCTTCTGGCGTAGAGGAAGGATTGTTAATGAGCTCTAGAATGGATTTTTAATGCAACCGCCGCTTTGTTTGAAGAGTAAGAGTAGGGCAAAAAGAGCAAGAGCAGAAACAGGTGTCAGCACTTGACCGGACAGATGATGAAATCGGGGGATGATTTCACTTTTTTTTTTGTGATTTAGAAGACTTTACTTATAATGAGGTCAAGGTTTGTGTCCGTAATCACGTAACTGCCAGACCATCTTTCTGTCGCACTCCAGATGTCTTTTCTGTTAAAATTATCTCTTTGTCTGGATATCGGAAACGTTAGAGACCCGAGTTGACACTTTCACCTGCTAACGGAGACGTACTTTCAGGCTTCATATACTGTGATATATAGCTCATTGTATAGCTCTCACAGACACAGACAGGTTTACAGAGTTACAATAATGATTGTCTTCACAGATGTTTTTTTTTTTCTTTTTTGTTCCTTTCCCACGATTACACACAGGTAAATGTTTAGTTGTGACATACCGCTTGCACAACTGGTGATATATTATCTGATCTTCTGTTTTTTATAGCCGAATGCGTGTGATGAAAAAGAGTTGCACAGTTATCTCCTCAACTTATGTGCCTCGTCTTGCCCTCCCTTTTGCAATAAACATCGTAGATATAACTCAGCCATGTGTTGATGTTTTACAGTTTCACTTTCCTCACTTGTCATCTGTTACTGCATCTTTTATGGCGTCATATGATCGTGGATATACCCCCCCCCCTCCCGCATATGCATAGCTGTGCTCACAGAAACACACTCACGTCGCTTCGCCTTAGCCTGTCGGATAAGCAGTTTTAGGGCCTTGGTTTTACTAGTTGGAAATGCTGCTCTGTCATAACACCCACTACTTGCTACTGTTCTTCCTGTGTCCCTCCACCCATCTTTCCGGACTATCTGCCACCACCTTTTCCTCATCCACATTTCCTGGACGTAGCATTTGCTGAGTAAGGTGGCTGCTCCGTGACCTCCCGTAACATGCGTGTTGGAGGTGTTGTTTGGGAACAGGAAGTGAATAGGAAGAGAAACTCCTGTAACATAGAGGAAGCGATGACTGTTCCTACCTTGAACTTTATTTGTCATTTATCGAAACAGTAATTAGTTACCCTGCGCTGGCAGTGGCAATGGCCTTAGGGATAGCAGGGTCAGTTAGGATATGAGCAGGGCGGTTTGTATGCGTGCGCTAAAGAAGGGGAAAGTCAAAGGGCAGTGTGTGCGAAGTTCAGGGTGGGACATTTCCGATGTTCTCTGTAAAATAGACATCTGGGGTCATGTTACCGTAATCATTTTCTCTAACACACACACACACATACACAGAACATTAACAGCGCTTCCCATACCGCCGGATGAAGATACACCATCATATCAGTAACAGCACTTTGACACTCGCCACACACACACAGACCTGTTTGACGCCTATCCCCTATCCACTGTGTCCTCATAAGCAGGGTGTCTCGTGTCCTCTTCTATTTTTACCAGCAGGCGCTGAAAGCCTCTGGAAGCTCCTTGTCAATGGGCATCTCATTCCACTGCCAACGGCGTGTCACCATTTATTAAGTCGTCATTACTCAGGGCCGCTCCGGCTGCGGCGGTGCCGGGGGGTGTCGCAAATAGATCGGCAAGGATAGGTCGGACTGTTGCTGCACTCCCTAAAGGGCAACCCATAAAGGCGTGTTCCAGCACATCTCACTCGGCCGGTGAAGATCGATGCAGGTAGCCAGGCTGCCATTAGTTTGGCTAATGCAGATAAATGGGAGGGAGGTAGCTGATCGGGGCAAAGGAGAGAGACAGAGGTCGATGAAGAGAGGTTGAGTGTGAGACGAGGGTACATTCATGCGTCTGTCCACACATCGTTTTGTTGTGGGTAAACAGCTAAAAAGGTTGTTTAGACTAAAGGGGTGATGAGATACGAGGACGTGGACGCCACGGTTGTGGAAGTGAATGCACAATGGAAGACAAGGACACATGTAGGCACGCAACAGAACAACTTAAATAGTTTGAAAGAGTAAAGAGGTGCGGCCGCTTTAATGCACACACAATGTAAAATTCTTAAAGGCCGATTTCATACATCAGTCTGTTAATAGGACTACTGCATGTGTGAAAAAAAAGTTAAGTTAGTTGCTGTTAGCATGACTGAAGACTGAATCTCCAACCGAATTGTTGGCGGTTGAGTTGCATTGTGGGTAATGTATGCACCTAGTTTTGACAAGGGAGAAAAAAGCATGGAAGAAAAAAAACTTACTGTTTTTTTCTGCTTTTTTTTTGCATAAATCTCTTAAACAACTTCAGGCCTGCTCAAAACTACCAAACATTCAGTCATTATGAGGATTTAAATTTATGATTTATGAAAAAAAGTTAGTTATTTTCCCTTTTTTTCATAAATAACATCAAGTATGTTTCAGTTTTGAACACAGTGTTCTATTGATCTATTGGAAAAAAATTCCAAAATTTGTGAAGAGAGAGATTTTGTTACAGAAATTTGTGCCATATGCACTAACACAGCCAAAATGATGGCCAAATACAGAGGGAAAAAAAAATGCCCAACTGGATAAAAATGTCCATTGTGATGCATGAAGGTTAATACAAATGGTCTTATTTTCATGGATTCTCAGTCTCTGTTAGTTATGACAATATTCTCATATCACGACATGGCAAGAAAGTCAGACAAGGCCAGAAATACGAGCAGTCAGACGACCAGACAGGTTGTAACAAGTCAACTGTTTAGGCAGATTATTTAAACCAGACACCAGAAAGAGGATGCACCATTTGTGCCGCCAGTTGATACCTACAGTAAGCATATCAGGTCAAAATTAGGTCAGGTGAATCTGTTTGTAAACTATATAACAGGCAGTTTGCATAATAGTAATAAATAATGCCTTCATTTCCTCTTCCAGATAACTCTGGCTAAACTGCAGATTTAACAGGTTTCTTGCCCCGTCTGACTTTTTCAGCAATGACACTGTGTTTCCAGATCTCAGCAGCAACTCTGAGTTAACAGTGTTTTGTGTACCAATAGGAATGATGGCCAAAACTATAAAAATAACCTCCAAGTTGTAATAAACTGGATGGTGTTCTTTTAAGCAGACAGACGTCGCACATGCTTTGGCAACTTTACTTGTACTTTTTCCAAAAATGATTTAGAACACCAACAGTCCTGTCTAAAAAAAAAAAAGAAGTTATTTTTGTGATTTTATAAAACACACAAACACAAAATGTCAGATCTGATATGCTGTACAATGCACCAACAATAGTTTCACTCCATAAAGCACCCGTGGGATCGCTGACATATGAGGGTACCCTTATATCACAAGCAAACACTCGCAGCACTCACTATACCAGCCTCATTCTCAGGTTGTTTTTCTTTTAGTGTCTTGAGGTGTGTGAGTTGACACATCAGCACTCCTATTTATCAAAGCTTTTATCACCTCACCACTGCTATGTCACCCTCTGAGAGGAAGCAGGAGGTGCCCACTCACACACACACACGAACACCTGCAGGGGCTAGCGGGGGGTTTGAGAGGAGGAGGAGGAGGTGGTGGTGGGGGGGTGTTGTTGACCTGCCTCGCTGATGTGAATGACTTAACCAGATACAGGATCCGTCTCAGACGATACAGGTTAACAACCAGCATGTGTTCCCCTTTATCGGCAGGTTTCATCCGGACAAGCACACTCAAAAGCTATACTCTCTGTGTGACTTGTGATTTATGTGCAAATTTTCACATAACTCCGAAAAATACCTAAATACATATTCTGATCTCTAAAGAAAACAAATGTGGGAAATTAATACGGAAGCCATTTTGACAAAACCCAGACCTTTTTTTTTTTAAGTAATCTTCTTCATAATCTACTTTGTTGAAGGCAGTGTTTGAAGTATACATGATATGGCTGTTAGAGAAATTAGACACTGTTGTTCTGTCTTGCCTGGTCTTGATTTGTTTCTCTCAATGTTTTCCAGGACCATGACTGTTTTTCTTCATCCATGTCATCCAGTCCGATTCTTACTAACTCCCAAACCCACTTCAATGCCAAGTTTCGACCCTGGAAGATCCTGAAAAAGTCATGAATAGGATCCACAAAGTATTTAAAAATGTAAAGATATTCTCACCTATACTGGTCAATTATTTGTAAAAAAAAAAAAAAAAAGCATATTTTGTGTTTATTTCCTGAAATTTTGTTGAGCAAAGCATCATGCATTGTGTCACTGAAACAGCTGAAGTCACCGTCAGATGATGAAAAGCGCAACAGATTTATACAACAGTAAAAATGCTGAAGACAGAATGTAAAAAAAAAAACCTCTACTTAATACGAATGTTTGATTTCTAACAAGGTTGTGGAGCTTTTTCTTAAACATAAGCTAACAAATCAACATGGATAAAAAAGTCCTTGAAGTGCTCAAACAATTAAGAGTTTAAACAAAAGTTTAACATCTACAACTCTATGGTCAGAAGCTCCAGAACAGCTACTAAATGCACATATTTTTGTCAGTTATTATTACCAGGCTCACAGGCACACAGCAGAACATCTGAGAGCGTCTTGACTCTTCTTGGTTCTTTTAAACTGAAAGCAGGAGTGAGACAAAACATCCGTACGGATGTCTGTGAAGTTGAAACTTTGCTTGTCATATTAAATTTGTTTGGAGTTCTCGGTTCAGCGTCTGACTTCAAATGCCTTCAAATCATCAAATCATCTGACAGGGCGAATAAAATAAAGGAAATGATGTTAGGAGATTGTTGACGAACGAAAAAAAGGAAATGAGCGCGGAAGAGACAACACTATAAAAACCTAACCATCCGCTGTACTGGTTTAATCGTTGGTCTCAAGTCATCCCGCCCCCTCTCTCTCTCTCTCTCTCTCTCTCTCTCACCAGCACTCCCCTTCTCTCTCTCACTCTCAGCTGCTCTCCCTCCCCCCTCTCTTCCCGTGGATGGTGTAGCTCTCTCTCTCTTTCTCTCTCTCTCTCGCAGTCTGGTGGAGCCGCACACAAGGATTAGAGGGTTGCTGTGAGTGTCTGCTCAAAGAGAAGAAGCCAGAAGACAGAAAGAGATAAAAAAAAAAAGAAAAGATCTCTAGGAAAGGATAGCCTTACTATTGTGGATAAGTGATTTGATTTACCTCTACACAGGCTCTACCTTTCATCTTATTCACGCCAAGCTGAAAGCCTTGCTGAGTCTTCACCTGGGGGAAACAGATAAGCCAAGGGACTCTATAGCCTGGACCTCCACACGGGGAGCCATGTGAGCGGCACCCCTCCACCCACTTCACACTACAGAAGTCCCCCCACAGTCTGCACTCTGAGCTGGGGAGCGCAACAAGGATTTTTTTCTCCCCTTCCCCTCTTCCCTGGAACCTCCACTTTCAGGGCTCGCGTGGAGGGACTCTCCAGGCTTGGCGTACCCCAGCGGGAGACACTCATCTCTGGGCACTGGTCGGGGGTTGTGAGTGCCCCCTGGTCTGGAGGCCAGCCAGCAGCACTCCAGCACCATGGATTACCTGTTTGGGATTGTAGTGCTGCTGTGCGGGGCGGTGCAGCCGGGAAGAGGTGCTGAGCCCAAGCACAACGTACCCAGGCTAAAGCTGTCATACAAGGGTAAGCCCATTCTCCATTCTCTGCTGACTGGTTATACGGGACGCTGGTAGTTGCTGGTGCTTTTAATGTAGACTAGCCTGTCTGGTGTATTTTTCTTGCCCATGGGTGCTCTTTAATGCTTTTCTTTTCATCCAGTCTTTCTTATGTTGAGTATCCATTTGTCCTCTTCTATGTATCTATTTCTGCCTCTGTGTCTCTCATTCTTCACTCTTTCTCCCTCTTGGTCAGCATCTAACTCTCTGCTTAACCTCCTGTATTCCTCTCTCTCCCCATTAACTCACTCCTTCCCTCTTTCTTTCTCTCTCACTCTGCCCGTCTCTCAGAATTCACTATTCTTCTTACAAATAGTCAGATTGGTTCCATATGCTGAGGAAGGGCTCTTGCCTTGAGTTAAATGTATATATTGGCCCCTGTACCAATTTTCCCCCTTATGCTGTCCCCTTCTGCTAGTACTGTACAGCCCTGTTAAGTGCTCTGAACAGGCAGTAGAGCCTCTGTTTTGATGGCTTCTGTCCCAAAAGCTTCGGTCATGACACAGAGCCTTTCTTTTAAGGGGCCACGCAGGTTTCCCGACTTCTCATTACTCTGGATCCTAAATGGATCCAACAGTTGTAGAGTTTAGTTTAAATGGAAAACTATATATGCATGTTAGTTTAATGCGTATGCATTCAATAATGTATTTGCAGTAGAATGCACTGGTGGAGAAGGAAAGGGGGTTTCGTGGGTCTTTTTATATCGTGCACGTGTAAGTTTTTGACGTATACAGCAAACATGTTATTCTCTCTCCTTCTGTGTTATTTTGAGGGGAGACTGCGGAGCGCCGGTTCTTCCTCTCCTCCTCCTCCTCCTCCTCCTCCTCTTTTCTCTCTCTCTCTCTCTCTCTCTCTCTCTCTCTGTCTCGTCTCCTCTCTCACACCCTACACTAAATCAGGCTCTTTGTAATAGCAGACTTTTCATCTCAGCTCGAAATAACTGGCAACATTTTTGGCATATTTTGGGAAGTGTTTTTTTTTTTTTGGCTTTTTGCTTTTTAATGTCAGTGAGGGAGGCTGTTGTGGTTCTTTGTCCTAAAACATGACCGAAAGTATATAGCTGGCAGTGTGGTCTCCCGATTCTTTATTTTAGTCCTGTTTCTCTCGTAAAACATGCCCTCCGAAAATGTATGAACAGGTTGATTTGCCGTCGTTTTGCAGCCGAAAACATGAGCATGTGGTTGATAGTTCCCTCATGTGTTTGATTGTCACCCAAAGCTTTGGTTCGTCAGATAATTTCAATCTGTGTTGGGGGAAAATTTCAGTCTTGGAGGGGGCGATGTTGTCGCTCTAATTCATTTTCTATCTTTAGCCGAGACGTTTAGTATAACTTATGTTTAGAGGCCTGCTATATGACATGCTTTATTCTTTAGATGGAGTGCAACTTGTAATTTTGGTATAGTATATTTTCCTTTATCACCCTGTCAACTTCCTAGTGTGTATGGCGTGTATTGTCTGCGTTCTAAATCTGAAATAAAAAAGAGCATGTGACTTTTGTATTTTAATACGCTTCAGTGAGTCCGGGTGGCACTGTGGTTTGGTGTGGTTGGCATATCATGATCTAAGATTTCAAAAAGCATTTACGACGTGAACAAAGGAAAAAAAAAAAATCTGGAAAGGATCAGAGTTGAACTTACCTGCTACAAGTCATCCCATGGGCTCCATCATGTCAATTCACACGAAACGGAGCCTCTAGGCATGATGGGAAAATGTCATCCCCTTCTTTACACAGCCATCTGTTTAAAGAATGTGAATATAGTTCCCTCCTGCCCCTCTTTGTGATCCTCTTCCCTGTTCAGACTGACAAGTGAACATGTTGCTGACAACAGTACTAGACAAGAGATATGTCATCGAGCATCAGAGTCTGTATTGACTGACTGACTGTGCGAGTGATGGATGTGTGTCGTCAAAACCAAGAGAGCAGGTCTGCTGGGAAAGAGTAGCCTGTCTTGATAGATGTACTTTGGTGGATGTACAGTTATTTTCTGCTAAAAGTACATCAAAGCTTCGTCGTTTATGTGTGTGTGTGTGTGTGTGTGTGCGAATGTTCTTGCCACGTCTTGGTGTGAGGACTCAACACCCTCTCTTGTGATTTCCTCCCCTTAGACTGTAAGTGGTGTCTCGGTGTGTGAGTTTGCGTGTGTTTTAGCGAGGCAAGAATGTGTCAGGTCTGGCGTGCACTCATATAATTAGACACCTGTTTTTTTTTTGCGCGTGTTCACGTATGCATAAGCTCACAAATCGGTATCTTCTATTGTGCTGTCGAATCAGTGTTTCTGTAATTACGTGTGAGCGCAAACTGCTGTTGGCTTTCGCTGTCGTGTGTGTGCATGTCATCGTGTGAGTGATCACGGGGTGTAAAGGCATCAGTGTGTGCGCCATTGTCTTTCGCTGCTCGCCAATGTCTGGGCCCACAGGTGTTTGATGGCTCTCTTGATGCCTGTCAGGGGACGATTCTCAGTTAACACCCACATTGTGACTGTGGCGGGTGGATGGGGAGGAAGAGAGGGATGGAGGCACGGTGGGAGCGGTGGAGGAGGGGAGGAGATTTGCCTTTAATGAAGGAAAATCTGGCAGACATACAGTAGACGGCGCAGAAGGAAGGGAGACTGGCCGCTAAGTGAAGTGTCACTCATCCCCTTTCCCTCCACGAAGCCGGCATAGTAATTAAGTCAAATAAACGACAAGGAAGAATCCTCCTGGGAACGACAGTCAAACAAGCGCTGAGCAAAAGAGTGGCTCCTTGAGTGGGATGATCACACAAGCAGGGAGCGAACGAGAGAATGAGGAGTAGGACAGTCGCAAAAACAAAAACAAAAAAAAAAAGAGAGAAGAGAGAGAGAGAGAGCCTGTGATTTTGGGGAAGTCAAATAAATGCAGAGCATGTGTGCAGAGTCCCGTGAAATCATTCTCAAATGAGTGCTGATGACATGCCTCTGGGGGCTGATAGTCAGAAGAAGAAAAAAAAAGTGAGTGATTTTCTTCTACCGGAAAGGACAAGCGAACGACTGCAGAGTGAGCAGTTTGAGGGGTAGAATGACTGAGAATCGGAGGCAGGTAGATAAAATGACCTCTCGTGGGACGGCTGGCGCAGCAAGTGCAGAGTAAATGATTTCCCAGTGGGGTCAGTTAGACATTCAGCTGAAAGGATCTGGCTTGATGGGGACCGAACTATGATCACAAGAGTTAATGATTTTCTCTTCTCCTTGTGACTGGAAAAGATCTTACTTTCCTTGATTGGTAACTTAAAGAGAGGGAGGAACTCAAGTCCAAGTTAAAACAGTCTTGCTTAGCAGCAATATTATGCATTTTTATCGTTTCAATTAAAGGCTTGACTTGTTTTAACAACTGATAATCAGTGTTGGGTTGCAATATTTAAAGGACTCAAAGGAGGAAGCAAAGCCTACCTCTCAACATATTGAAACATCACTTGGTGCTGCTGCACTACTGCCATACATACAGGATAAAACAATGATGCGCTCCCACAGATCAATGCATACCTGCACACAATCACATTCCTGAACGCAATCCATCTCCAGCACTCTGTATTGTAAGCAATCATCAGGAGGAACACTGACCCCTAAAGGTCAAACGACGCACATGCAGCACACAGTGAAACACAGTATGTGGGATAGATCCATGCTGCAAAAAACTGCAAAACTTGACCCTATTGTGATCTCTAAAAAGGAGCCAGCAAGCGGCACTTTAAAACTTAAAAGGTCTCGTTAAACAACCTGATAATTACCCTCGGCGTGGGTAATTATGGAGCCTACTGTATGACCTCTTAATGCCATCGCGGCCGCCCCACGCTGGCTGGATGGGTGGAACTGAAGGAGGAAAAAAGACCGAGCGAGACTGAGAAAGAGACAGGGAATCTGGAATTGGCTTACAAGCCTTCAAAATAGACACTTGGTGTGGAACCGCACTCAACGCAGTCTGGACTCAGCCCCATAATAAGCCCGTGTGAGTGCGGCCCGTGTGTGTGTGTGTGTGTGCACGCGTGGGCGTGCCTGCCTATGAAAAAAATGCACATGTTTGTATGTTTGTGGGTGTTTGCATGTGTGTTGGTTTATCAGTGCGTCTTTGTCTATTCATTCGTTTGTACGTGAATGAGCGTCTCTCTTCGCTCTCCTGTTTTCTCTCTGTTGTATCTGTCCATTCCGCGGGCCTGGGCTGACAGAGCGGATGTAGATAATTATAAGGTGTTCTCCCAACGCGCCAACTTCGGAGATGTCTGGCTCTCTCTCTCTCTCTCTCTCTTTCTTTCTCATCGTTCTTTTCTTCCTACCCCCTTCTCCCTCTCCTGCGGCTCAGTCGCATCTCAAGAAACCACAACACCACAGACCCTAAGTACAATCTTCAAGTAGGCTATGTGTGTGTTTATAATTTTTTTTTAAATTGTTTCTATGCTGGTCTACTTTTCCTGTCTCTTTGATTGCAGCTCAGTTGATACATATCTTTTGGCTATCCTTCTTTTCAACTCTATTTGGACACACACACACACACACACTAAACTACCCTCATCTTCGTTCCCACACAGCCACATTCCAATGGTATAAGCCAATGTTTTGCAGTGGTTTGCCCTCATGTTACATCCGAATATATTACATTTCCTCACACTGACTCACATACCTGACCGCAGTGTTTGGTAAGCTCCCATCACCCATGTCCACACGCTGAAAGCTGGTATAACGAAGTGTGTGGAAGTGTGTATTTATGCTGACACTCATTGCCCCGCAGTTAATTGTGCAATGACTCAAAACGCACTTGCAAAACAAAAAGCCATTCATCAAGTGGAAGAAAAATCGGTCACTTGTTTTCGTTTCAGTTTTACACCACTACTAACACAGGGAGAGGGCGATTTTGTTCGTTATCATAGATTGTTTCATACTTCATCTTCCTTATCTTATTGTAGGCAGTTTAAGCTAATACAGGAATGGAAAGGAGCGATTAGAGGGTGTTATCGTTACTCCATGTGGCAAAACCAGCTGGTACAATTTGTGAGTTTTATGACCTTTCGATTGCATGTGTATGCAGTGTGCGTTTAGGAATGTCCTGTATTTCTCCAGCGTTCATAAAACGCTCTCTAATTACACTTCTATTTGCTTCAGAGAATTGTATTTAAACAAAAATAGTTATCGAAAACAATCTGGATGTGTGCTCATAGGCCCCAATAGGAGGGTAGTCAAAGCGCAGTGTGTGTTTGCTCAAAGATTAATGTGTGTGTGCGCACAGCGATTGTGTATGTTTTGTCTGTGTGTACATAAGCACTGTACGGACATGCACGCAGGAAAAATATCCTGTGCTTTTGCATCTGTGTTTGAGATGTAGGCTTGGGTTACAGCGTGGTGCAGATTTCTGAACCGCGGGTATGAATGGGTCCCGCCACCTGCTAAGTCTTGTCAGTCAGATGGAGAAAGGGTGCACCATTGAATCTGAACAGAGTCGTGTTACAAATGAGGCGCACATCTCTGTGGAAAAGACAGACGGATCGACTGATAGACAACAGACAAGACGCACAGACGAAGACAGGGGAGTGGCTGAGAAACAGGAATTTAGAGAAAGTAGAGTGTGTGATGAGTTTTTGCATCTCACTGAGGATGTGCAGTGTTTTATAATAATTATAGACACTGGCAGTGATTTTAATCCAACTCTACCACTCTTATGGTTTTTAATGTCAAAATTTAAGGTCAACTTGAAATACCAGTCCTTTAAAATCACAGTAATTTAAGACTTAATTTGCTGTGCATTCATTTTTTTCCCCCTCGGACTTGTTATTTCTCTCTCCCTGTCATAAATGTCAAAAACAGCATGGGCTATAATGAGGAAGGTTTTGAAAACACTTTTCCTGAAATGTCGTATTTTACCACAACATTTTGCCACACTGGGAAATAACATAACATAAATCCTGACGTTATATAATTTCAGTACTTTAGTGATTAGCATTTTCCAGTGCAAATGCGTTTCATGCAATGCACACACTGTATTCATTCATCGCATGAAACCTCGTTTTGTTACACGAGATCCTTAAATAATGGTGTGCAGGGCTGAAAATGTACGTCTGCGTCTGCGGATTTGTGTTTGAGTGTCTCTGTGGCATCAGTGTGTTTGCTGTCACAGTTTGCCTGGGACACATTCAGATCTGTAGCCTTGCCTCATTAATTTCTAATAAAATGGCAGAGCTGACATTCAGCTACACGGTGCAGCTGACAGGCTGCACTAACAGGCAGTGGCTCCAGACATGACCACGCTAACCACAGCCTGGTTCCTCTCAAAGTCCATCCATCAAACTGGCTCGAGATAGCACTATCTCCTCTCTCTCTCTGCACGGCTTTGCAGAGGAGTGATATTGTGATGTGTGTGTGTGTGTGTGTGTGTGTGTGTGTGTGTGTGCGCTCTTGGATACGCATGGCCAATTTTGTCATGTTCAAACAAGTTTGTGTCAAGCGACTGTATTTGCATACTAAAGTAAATGTGTCTGTTTGCAAGTGTGTTTTCCTTAAAAGTAATAAGAACCAGAAGAGAGGCTGAGCAGCTTGGTTATACCGTGAGCATTTAGTGGTGTGTGAGTGGGATCTCTGTGGTAGGCATGGCCAGGCCTCTAGCCGTCTGTGGTCACAGCGCTGGTGGAAAACCGCTCTCTGTGGTCCAGCCGTCCAATGACAGGAGGAGACACACACTAATGAAATGGTTCCATATTCAACCGCTTTTGTTATGTGTGCTTTTTTTTTTTCTCCTGCGCTCATGTTTCTGCCTCAGTTCGCTGTCATTATCCTTAATTTTTTTTTGTCTCTGCTTTATCTTTCATGCTTTCTCTCCTTTCTTTCTGTCAATTCTTACTCTCCTCGCTCTCTGTCTCTTTCTATCCCTCGAGGGAGGACCAGGAATGTCGTGTGGTGACGAGGAAGTCTAGCATTTGGGTTGAGAGAGATGAATGGTGCCGTATGGTGAAATTCAACACATACTTAGACTACTCATATAGATTCTGTGTGGTTTGGGATGTGGTTACGTTTTTCCTTGTTAGTCCCTCTGATACATATCCTATGGTTGAACATACTCATATTCACGGGACAGAATATGGTATTAAAATGCCCCATAAGATACAGTACATGATTGTGAATTATGGCTATGAGTTACCTTGGTTAAAAAAAATAGTTTCAACTGAAACTCTGTTTTTAAAACTGGAATCAAAGTAATATCACAGAAAACTGAATAATCAATCAACACATGCTTTGTTCACACACACACACACACACGTGTTCTCTTTCTTGTTCTTTTGGATTCAAACACACACACACACACGCGGGAGCTCTTCTTAATTGTACAGTCCACAATAACGTGTGTGTTTGTGTGTAAGGTTGCACATTTCCTGTCAGAGCTGTCACTCAGCCGCACCTGAATGAGAAATCCGATGGCCCCAGGTTGTGTTGTACAGACGGTCACCATGGAAACCAACCCACACCTGCTACTGTGCTTAGAAAGAGAGAGAAAGGGAGGGAGAGTGAACGAGAGGGGAGGTGAACTTTTGAGGCATGTGTGGATATCCTTGAGCTTAGGATAATATTTGAACACTTTGTTAAGCAAAGCTCTCGGCAAATTTCCACAGGGTGGCTGTCTCGTCTATTTTTTTTCTTCTTCTTCTTCTTCTTCTTCTTCTTCTTCTTCTTCTTCTTCTTCTTCTTCTTCTTCTACTTCTTCTTCTTCTGACACCTGTGTTTTGTGGCCGAGGCCATCGTGAAAGCAGCAGAAACGTACAGCCGCACCACACACGGAGAAAAAAGAAAGCATTCGGAGGCAGGGTTGGGGAAAGACAGACAGATTGACATGCCAAACCAAACCGCTGGAGATATTACAGTACTGTGTGTCTTTGGTTTTCTGAGGCTAGCCTTACATTTAAAAGATAAACATGTGTAATTCTCTGCGCCAGTTCCTTTTGAGCTGCCATTTTCTTTTTCTTTTTTTCTCCCCCTCCTGCCTGTCAATGGAGTAGCTCTTCAGTGATACACACTTTGACAAACCACAGAAACACACCTCTTATAGAGTCGAAGTCATGCACCTTCTGCCAGCAGCAGAAGAAAAAGAAAGCTGTGTCAACAACAGGAAATTAACAAGTAAAATGTGTCATTCAAACACTTTTTTTTTTTTTTTTTAACATATCGAAAACCCCTCTCCCCCTTGTTGAGCACTCGCTGTATATATGAACAAGAGAGACTCTTGAAAAGTGTTGCATTAGTTTAATGGAATATTACCCATCTGTTGAATCTCAGTCAAGTGTTTTCCTCTGTCGGGCTTTTATGTTTCATGTCACTCAAACACACACTCACACAGCGGCGCGTACACACATTCGGATAAACATAATTTAATGCCCTGTCGCCTTTCTTTCATGCCGTTTCATTATTCCGCTATTGCGTGGCATGTAGGCGTCTAAAATGCCTGCCTGTTTGGAGAATGGGGGAGTGAAGAGTACTCCACAGACAATTGCACTTGAATTTTGAATGTAGCTTTTTTTTTTTCTCTCTCTCTCTCCTCAGGGCTTTTTAAGACAAGAGCCAGGTTATTTTCCATAATGGAGTATGGCAGAGGGACTAATGATAATTTATTTGAATGAATTGCTTGTATTTGCCTGTTTCAGGGACTGTCCTTGAATATACAGTGCGTGTGTTTGTGCATGTTGTGATTATGAAAATGAAGACATGTAACCTATAAAGTGTAGTTAGTACATAAATATGTAGATTAGCGTGACAAAACTGAAACCCTCCGTCTTTAAATCATCTGTTAACACTAAACTACTAATTGAATCATTTCACATCATCGAGATATCTTTGCATATTTTGCATTTTCTGTGTTTACTCGCTGTTTGCATAGGTCACCGTGCCCGTTTGTGCGTACTCAAAATGTGTGAGTGAAAAAGAGCAGGCAGAGGATGTGTGTAACAAGAGAAAGTGAGCGGAGATTGAACAGAAAGTGTGTGTTTTTGTGTAGCGCGAAGTGTGCGGCATGCACGTTTATATATGTGTTTAAATGTGTTCGTGTATCCGGATGCTAGTGTAAGCAGACTGTGTGCGGTGAGAGGGGTCGTGTGGCACACACACACACACATACGTGAGAGGAGGTGTATTTGAATGTGTGTGTGCATTGGGGGGGGGGTCCGAGGCCAGGGGAGTGTGTTAGAGGTGAAAGCTGCTGAGTGCGCTCAGTGTTCCACTAGTTCATGCTGCATAAGCAGAAATACTGATTGGATTACAACTTTAGTCTGGGAAGAAGTGTGCATGTGTGTGTGTGTGTTCAGGGAGAATTGATGCGCTCTAAACATTTAGGTCAATATGAATATAATATGCATGTCAGTTTAGGGGTGTTTACTTGTTTGCATTTTAAAAGCAGAGCACAGGGTTGAACCTGCTTTGCCTGTGTGTGTGTGGGTCTTTTTCTTGGTTACTGTATGAGCGGTGCGGTACGCTCCGTATCTGGCCATGCTCTCATTTCCAAACGAGCGTGTCTGTGTTTAAGTTGGAGGTCCTTAGGCGCTTACGCCCAGTTCCCCTGATTCTCCAAACACACACTGTAGATCCCAGCTCAGATAAAGTCTCTCTGTACGTGCAGGCCACCGTGTCTTTGTTAAGAGATCGCCACGTGTTGAAATATGTGCCTGTGTTTTTTCTTCTTTGGCCCATCTGGGGTAAACCTTTCGTGACGGACCACGGAGGCTGCCATTTTGGACCACATTCAGGCCTCCTCGGTTCAGACGATACAGGTTTTCACAAATCAAGCCAAGATGGCAGTTGAGAAAAAAAAAATCTGCCCTAAGTGGAAACAGAGGAGAAGACAGAGGATATTGTTGTTGTCTTCTTTTCTTCCCTTTTTTATGTTTTTTTCTAATCTTTCAATACCCTTAAACTGTTTATTCTTACATTTTGTTCCCATTGTTATGCCTACCTTGGCTTTCTGCCACATTCTTTTTTTTTCCTCCGTTACTTCTTTGTTGAAACATAAGAAGACCTCCTCTGGCGTTCTGTCGCCTGGAAATCACATTTCCTTACTTTCCCCCTCTCGCTCATTTCCTGGCCTTGCAATGTCGTGTCCAATTAGTAAACTGAGAATAAGGGGCTATCTGATTGGCCACAATGATATTGAAATTTCTTTGACAACACTTCTGAACTTCAATATTTAATTTCTTGTCATCATAATTCGAGTAGTGTAGCATTGTCAGTTTGTATAGACGTGAGTGCCAGGGTGTTCAAGCAATGGCCAGTGTAGAAAAAAGATACCTACACACACACTGAAACCCACACACATACGCTCAACCCATCTGTGGTACACTACAAATTTTCACACAAACACACATTCCCCGGACCTCCATTCATGCCCACACACACCCACTCCATTTCCTTAGCCTCAAACTTAGCCTCAAAACCGAAATCCAACTGACGCAGACGAGCTGCAAGCGTCTTTATTATGTGACGACCACTCCCTCTCACGGTCCTCATCAACCCCGCTGGTACTCGATACACAGACACGGTTGACACACCACTTCCTCCATCTCCCCTTCCATCAATCCCCGCTTTTATGTAGACACAGATGTCCAAGATCTTACACACTGTGAGTGGGCGCAGATGGCTCCTATAGCAGCCCGTCAATCAGAGCTTTGTGGAGAGAGCAGGGAGATCACAATACCCCGGACTGTGTGTGCAAGTGTATGTGTGTGTATATATATATACATATATACATACATATACAGTATATACGTGTTTGTGTGCATATTTTGTATGTGTGCTTGTTGTGGTTTCTATGTTGTGTGCCTGTGTGTGTCCATGCTACATGGTGACACTGATGATGATGGATGATGTAGTACTGTACCTATGGTGTAAATATGAAGCACATGTGATGTATCCATTGGACCAACCAGAGGCAGACAGTTGGGAGGCTTAAATCGGTCTATATTCAATTAATTGTAAACCAGATAATAATATTTTAGAGAAAGCTACACTGTATGAGCAAAAATCGACTCTTGATTGACAATAATTAAACATTAATTAGCTAATCATATTTCATTGTTTTGATCTTAATTATAAGTAAAGATAATATTTTTATAGCCATTTGGTCAAGGATCTACATAATTGAAATATGTAGTAATTAAGATGATGTTAATTAAAAGAAATTTAGCTAATGAAGTGTCTTCATACACAGTAGTATTAATTGCTGTTTAATTAGGGGTTCACCTAATGATCATTGGGGTCATTGTTTATTCTATGGCTTATCCTTTTCAATTATTATTGTTTTCTTAGTCTACAAAATGTTGAAAAATATTGAAAAGGGTCTCTCAAAATTTCCCAGACCCCAAGGTACCCAGACATAAATATATATTTATTTATATTAATATATATGGCCAATTTACAGTGACATAAAACAGAGAAACACAGCAGAATTACTGATTTTAAAACCTGAAACAAGATCATTTTTGGTATTTTTTTTTTTTTTTACCAGATAATTAATCAATCATAGGAACCCTTGATTAGTTATAATTTTCAGTTGATCAGCTGATCAAATAATTGACTCATCGTTTCAGCTTTATTTTTTAACCAGACTGAAGGAAGATAGATATTTGGGATCTTCCGATAATTAGACATTGAAGCTTTTCTGGTTAACCTATAACCAGTATAAATGAACTATTCTGTGCTGTGGCAAACAAAGTTCAATCAGGTAGAGCCCGACTGGCCAATATTAGCCTATCACAGATATATCGGTATTGGATATTTCTTTTGACAGAACATAAAGCAGAAAAATATGTTTAGGGTCATTTAGATTTATTTATTATGTTCTCCTTGTACGCTTTTTTTTTTTTAATTTTTAATTTGAATTAAGTTTTACTCTTTCAGTGCACTGATGTCATTTTGGACAATAAAGTTTATTATTAAACTGTAAAAATTTCCCGCATTCATTACATATCTTTGTGTTTGATAACTATAGGGATCACAAAAAAAGTATTTTTTTATATAAAGAATAGTGGCTGGTGTATCAACATTTTGCTATTAAGATTGATGCTAAAAATCCAGTATCACTCGTGCTCTACAATCAAGGGGTTAACTTGGTTTCAGGAAGGGAGTGTGGCTCTTTGTTAATATAATACTGTTAGTGTGACAGCTGATGTCAGAGGTGATAGAAGTCATCTTTGGTGATTAAACGTTAACTGACTGTCAGAGTTTCTTGCTGGACTCCAGCCCATCCGTTAAGTCTTGTGCTGGTTTTCATCTAGCTTGGCTGCATATTGTTAATATTTGTAATAAAGGACTTTATACACCTGAATGGAGCAGGAATCCATGTGCAGTCACACACTCTTCAAGGTTTATTTACATAATAACCCATTTACAGATACATGCCACGCACACATGCACATACTCACATACACTGTCCCCCCCTAGCCCTGACTCCGTATGAATTATTCAACCAATCACACGGCTGAACAGTCTGAACCATGTCCCTGATTGGGACATGCTGTGTTCACTTCTAAAGGTCTCACGCTATACCTGACTGACGTGTGTCTGTACGTAAGTGTGTGTGGAAAAGCAATTAAGGAAACATGAAAAATAGTTACTAATTTCATACAAGAGGGCATCTTGATTGTGGAATATTATTTCCTGAGGCACAGATTTTTTTCTGCTTTTTGAGTACAGATACATTTAAAGCTGTTGAGACATGCTGATCATCAAATACAGACTTATAATTGTGAATAATTGTGTTTCCATATAAAATTAAATCTAGACTCTTTTACTGTATCTGTTGTTAGCCATTCTCACACATCGTCCCATACGTGATCCACACCAACTTTTTCTCCTCTTCCAGAGATGTTAGAGTCCAGTAACCTCATCACCTTCAATGGCTTGGCCAACAGCTCGAGCTACGACGCTTTCCTACTGGATGAGGAGCGAGGGAGGCTACTGGTCGGAGCCGAGGACCACATCTTCTCATTCGACCTCGTAAACATCAACAGAGATCACAAACAGGTAAATTCAGATGTGCTTTGGGTGGACGTCCTCTCCTCTCCCTCCTCTCCTCTCCTCTCACCCCCCCACTCCTCTCCCTCTGGAGTCCATTACACCATCTCTTTCTCCCCTCCCTTCATCCCTCCCACTGTCTGTATTAGTCCAGACAGGGCTGTCCATAATTCCATTATGCCACCTGGACTAGGTTAACAGTCTTTTTTATCAGATTCAGGCTGCTATCATAGACACACAAGACTGACACAGATTTGCCTTCAGGCTGCAGAGAGCTGAGCAAGGGTATGAAAGTGCTGAAAAATACAGTCAATGCAGAGAGAGAGCGTGTCTCTGAATTCTTTTTGCCCTTGGCTCGGATGTGTGTGTGTTTTTTTCTTTTGTTCAGATCTTTGCGTCATTTTGAGATAAAGACCAAAAAGCAGCGATTAAGCAAATCTAATGTAATTACCCTGAAATGTGCAACACAGGTTGCCAAGTGAGGAAAACTCAGCTGATCTAGAGAGGAGATAAAGTCTAGGGTTAGAATGAGTAATGTGTGTGTGTATTGTATGGACATAATAATGCATGTACATGCATGTGCATACATTTCCTTTGTCTGTCCACATCTGTGTGGCCAGCAGTGAAAAAGTGAGCTCAATCGCACCCAATTCTGGAGTACATAATCATTCCCTTACTCATTACAGCTCACACATGCACACTTGTGTGCGCCATGTGTGTTTATAATTCATGTGACACTAGGGGCCACAGATGGATTCGCCCTAAGGACGGTGCAGAACCATCATTTATTTCACAATGAGTTTTATTTCTTCCAAAACAAAACAAAAAGTAGCAAACGCCTGCTGTCTCTTCATATTTGGAGTGAAAAGCACAACCACATGCTCAGGATCGAAACTGTGGAAAGTTACCTTGTTAAATGCCGTTTGAACCACAACCAATATTTAGACAATATAATGGTCTATATGGACACAGCAACAACAGTATAGAGGGTAATATTCCTGCATACTATATGAAGTTCACATAAACTCTGTATATTTTTTTTAACCTAATTTTTTTCTCCTCATTTTCATTTACCTGTCTCCCAAACCCTTTTTTTCTGCCTTTATGCAGTCTGTCATTATATCATTTAAAAGCTCATCCCCTATTTTTTTTTTATTATCATACACACGTGCAACAGTGATGACCAGTGATGTAGAGCGAAAACAAGGAAGTGAGTAACCTAGGAGTGGCAGATATAGAAACATGACAAATTCAGAGTCATTCTCCCGAAAATACACAAATCTTGATTTCCTCTGATTCACTGCGTTGACTCACCGCCTTCCCTCTTTCATGAAACAACGTGTAAATCTCTCCTCTCCACCTCCAGCATAGTATGACTGTCATTCTCTCATTTTGCACAGATTGCGTGGCCTGCCACCCCCTCGAAGAGGGATGAATGCAAGTGGGCAGGGAAAGACCTTGGGGTAAGTCCACATGCATGATGCCATCATCATTTGAGCTCCCTGCAATTTTTGTTTCTATTGTTACACAAATTATATGGCTGCCCTGCGTAGTTCCATGCGGTTGTTCATATTTCTCTCTCTATGTTTTGGAAGAAGCTGTCTTGATCCAGCACCCATACAAGAGCACTGTAGAGGAAGGAAATTAGCTAGACATGTTCTATTGCATACCGTACTCTCCATAGGCCACCCCCCCACTGACACCCACTACCAAACACGCTATACGACAGATGTTTGGTCACATTAAGGTGTACAATGACGCATTACCTCGGAGGTTATTTGCTTCTGTTGGGAGTATGTTTATGTACGTGCCTCGGAGTGTACGCATATGTGCATATTTATGTGGGAGTGTATTGTTTGACTTCTCGTTATCTGCCGCGGTGTGTTAGCTCACGTGTGCCGTTCTGCACAAGTTTGCTGAACACACTATATGCCACCAGCTTTGTTTGTGCGCACGACAGTGCAGTCGTGTGTTATCTTTGTGTTGCTGTTTGGATAGGCCACCTCTCTGTGTTGTATCTGATCTTAATTTCATGGCTGGATGAGTCTGGAGTGCAGCGGCTGCAGGGTTTTAGGATTATCCTGAATTACGATGTCCCTGTTAAATCACAGAGGTTTTAGTTGGGTGGGGGGGGTCTAAACTCAACCAGTTTTTTTTGGGATTCGCGCGCACGACCACAAAGTCGCAACCACACAAGCGACGCTACACCTTTGCGCCCTCACACAGTGGAAGGAAAAAGTGTTCTGGCAGCACAAAATCACGCAGAACACAATGATGAGGTATTTGCGTGCTGTGAAAATGTTTACTCTTGAAAATGAGGCGGTGAGAGCGGAGATGGAGTGCAGCATGGAGAGACCTTGATTAGGACATTACTAAAGCATTCGGAGCTCCCAAAGTGATGCATTTCTCCAAACCACAATTTACAGCCGCAGAGCAAATGTAACAGCTGCCCTCCAAAATGCCTGATGGCTGTATCATTCTCCTTGGCAGGACAAGTGTGTAACATTGCCCAGGTTGTTGCATTTGATTCTGTGAACAAAGGGTTCAGATACTGGAGTGTGGATTTACTCTTTTGCTCTGCCTGATGTCATTTCCCATTATTTCTCCAGCTATTACAGATATTAAAAGTAAAATAATAGTCCAAAGTTATCCTACATTTCCAATGCATTTTCCATATTCAATTAGAGACCTCAGTATAATCTCAAAATTCACTCAAGTCTTCCAAATATATACAAACCCACATACAAATCTGTCCACCCATTTCTCCCATGGAAAGTCATCATCAATACGCAGTCCAAAGAGAGTCATTCATTTTATCCAATAATGACTCAGTTATCCTCTGCGGATGTTGTGGTTTTCACATAATGACATGGTTTGTGATCAGGGCAGCCATTTTTCACCTGGAGGCATGACAGAGCCACATGTTTGAGTGACTTGCATAACTAACGTCTGTCAGTGTTTAGGTGCAACTTACCTACCACATAGCTAATGAGTCTAACTTGTAGACAGCCGTGCAAAATCCTCAACAGATCTGACATCGGGTAGGTGGGGGTTTATGGGAGTTGGTGAAATGCATGTAATAAGGGCGTGAGAATGATGTGCGGGGGGGCGCTGTTCAACAGTAGGAAACACAGAGGGTAAAGTCATTAAGTTACACAGTCACATAGACACAGAGACATGCTGGGTTGAGGTCAGCCACAAGTAATGCAAGTTAAGTCTTCCACTGTGAAACCGAGTAATAGTGCTGTAGCTGAATTGTGTTGTCGGGACAGTGGGTTAATGATAACATGCACTGTTCAAAGGTGTTGAGTGCTCTAATGACCCTCATTCAGTCAGAAAGTATTAGCATGCTACGGTAAATAAATTATGTGGAATACAACAAAACCAAGTCAAGACTTTGACATAAAGATAAAAACAGATTTCATATTAAAAAAAATAGTTTTGAGACATTTTGGGAAATGTGCCTGTTTGCTATCGATATCACTTTAATGTCTGTACATTCAATTTGAAGCTGTATCTGGCAGCCGGTTAGCATAGTTTAGCATAAACACTGGAAACAGAGGTAAAAAGATAGCCTTGTCCAAAGGGAACACACTTTTGTTAAAAAAATAAAAACAATTTGTGGTTTTATGGGAGCACCTGAGTTTTGCCACCTGAGGCTTTGAGTACCAGATCTCAGGAAGTCACTGCACCCGGCCAAGAAATATTCCCGCACATAACCCCCTGGTAGGCAGATTTTATTAGCTCCGGACAGGAGGCAGGCCAGCTGTTTTCATTCTTTATGCTAAGGTAAGCTAACAGGCTGTCAGCTCCAGCTTTATATTGAACTTATCTTTTCATCTAAGTCACAGCAAGAAAGGGAGTAAGAATATTTGTCAAAATGTCAAAGTATTCCTTTAAGCAGATTACTGGGGGTCACAAAGAGTCAGATCTTAAACATGAGTTTCTGGCTTTTTTGAATAATAGCAGGAAATTGTCTTTTTTTTTTTTTTTTTTTTGGAAAAGCTTTGCACTGTGTGATCCCAGAGTCAATTTGGTGCTGCACTGGAAAATGTCATCTCTCAAACGTGAAACTCCATCCTTTTATGCCTCCTATGTGGGACATCATCGAATCATCAAACCGAAATGTCAGCGAAGGTTTAGAAGCCTGAAGAGATACATGTGTTAAAGGGAGGAAGAATGAAGGATAATTTGGCTGTCTGCGTGTGATGTGATGTGTGTGCTTTGGTTCCAAATCCCCAAGCAAATGTGTTCTTATTTGTTAGGTGGATATTCAGCATGTATTTGTAATAAGGGAAACCCCAAACTAATCTCTTAAACACATGTGCCCAAATCAACTCCTCCAGGCTGCTAATAACCCTCCCACATTAACCAATCCCGTTGATTAGCACTCTAATAAACAGTCTCACACCACTGGGACTATCAACATGTGCTGGAGAGCTAACCCAAATACTCTCAGTAAATTCAAACATATGGATCATTAAAGATCTGAGGTAGATTTGCCTGATTTGACTTACAGGTGGGATTTCCTTGAAGGAAACTCAGTTTCATACAATAAGTCTTTTCCAAACCAACTGGAAAGTCCCTGCTTTAAAGGGAATTCTAACAGAGCTTTTCTCTCTTCTCCATTATTCTCTGCTTTCTATTAGTCTCTATTTTCGACTGAATCACGTCAGGGCTTTTCTCTATTAAAAGTGTCAGTGTTATTTTCCTAAAGGATAAAACTTAATTCACACTTTATGATATGGAGGAGATTAATGCTAACGTATGAAATCATAAAAATAAAAACAGTTTCACATGCTCTACAAGGCTATAAAATACTGCGCTCATAGGATTACTACATAAACACAATATAGATATTGCATCCACATGAATGTGTTTAAATCTCTTTGCCAGCTGCGTGGATTTTGATATTCCTTATCTCATTTCTTTTTCAGAAAGAGTGTAATAACTTCATCCGGGTCCTCCAACCTTACAACCAGACCCATCTGTACATCTGTGGCACAGGAGCCTTCCACCCCATCTGTGCTTTTCTGGAAATGGGCAAAAGGGCAGAGGTAATACATTGGCTGCATTAATGTTGGTTCACCCAAAAAAAAACATGTGGGTTTTTTTTTTCTTCATGTTTAATCAGTTATATATATGCAAATGGTCATTTAGATCTCAATTGAGCACTCATTAATTAGTCATGAAATGTGAATACAGAGCTAGAGTAAACTAATGAGAGAGAAAGTCCAATATTGTTTCCCTTTAAAAGAACGTGAACGGAAATCGCACCGGCTGTGCTGAATATATGCTCCCTCTCTCTCTCACACACACACATTTTTCTGTCTAGCACAGCAGTAATCATTCCCTTAATTGGATATCGTCTCATCAATGTTTTCTTTTGTGTAAGGAAGTGGGGAAAAAGTGGTCACTAGATGGTTCAGAAATTTAACAAACCTCTCCCCCGCATTAAAGTTTAATCAGTCATCCTGATAAAGGTCTGCAGGTTAATCAATGTACCAGCATGGTTTCTGCAGTCTGACAAAGGGGAGGGCGACGACTGTTTGCACCATGCAGGTTTTGAGTATAGAAGGCCCTGCGTGAGTCCACTTGAGTTTCAAATAGTGTTGTCAGTAATGTATTTGGAGAAAACCGAGTTGGGTCTCTCTTTTGTGACTTTTCTTTTCATGTGTTCGAAGAGTCTGAGGGTGAGCTGTGATTCTGCTGCATGATCCTACTTTAATCCCCATTATTCACTTTTGTTGTTTCTGTAACCAAAGCAGGGTGTAAATAAAAAAACATCGCTCATGTCGGCCTGACGTTGTAGTGCATCCTGTCCCATAGGCTGTGTGCTATAATAAGAATTTGTTGTAATCTGAAACACGGGCTATAAATGTACCTTTAGCCAGGCTTAATGTGGCTTTCTCTGGCCTCATCTTGAACTCTGACCCTTTCCACCGCAGGACAACATCTTTCGACTGGCCTCACATTTCGAGAACGGCCGCGGGAAAAGCCCCTACGACCCCAAAATGCTCTCGGCCTCACTTCTGATCGGTGAGTTTGATCTTTGCCTTGATTAGTTCCAGAAAGTTCACATTCGCTTCAGAACCGGTCATTTGTTCCTAACTATATTTTTCTCGCTGGCAGATGGAGAGCTGTACTCTGGCACATCTGCTGATTTCATGGGAAGGGACTTTGCTATTTTCCGTACCCTTGGAGATCACCATCCAATCAGAACAGAGCAGCATGACTCAAGATGGCTCAATGGTAAAAAAAATACATCGATAAATTAACCTGAAGAAGTATCAACGGTAGAAAAAAATGAATTTTTAGTCCAGAAGGAATGCTTTTTCCTGAAAAAAGCTGATGTGGGTTTTGTATGATCTAGTTTTTCTTAGAAAAAAAAGAGTTGTAGAGATTTTTGTACTGTATTATACTGGGCTTTGTCTCTGTAGCATACTCAGATATGTTCTCCTGGGGTTTTTAAGAAGCCTTATGCATCTACAAGCTTCCAGTTGAAGCTAAAAATATTCAGACTGCAAAAACTAGATAACGTACATTTCCAAACCTCATAAACTCCAACAAACTTTACTGTTAAAGTAAAATTGGACACTTGTGGTCTGCATAAACCTCAACTATTCAGTAAAAGGAGGAAGTAAATCCTTGTCATTGACTAGTTTTGGAGAAAGAATACTACTGAGCTTTTCAGCAGACTTTGAAGCATTAAATTCTCTCACAAGCCTCAAGTATCCAATCATTTCCATTCATGTGCAGACATCAGATATCAGTGCCCATTCACAAAGTCACTGGATTTGCCTGTGCTAGTAAGATTAGCGCAGCAGTGAGGGTTATTGACTGTTCAGTCTGTCTGGCTATCTTTCGACACCGCCAAGGACTTAGGGAGCCACAAAAGGTCAGTTTGAACCTTTCCCTCAAGCTGTGCCATCCTTTTTTCCCCTCTTTCCCACAGAACTAATCCGCTCTCAGCTGTTTTCCTGTAGTGGAGTCAAATTCCTCTCAGTTCCCCTCAACCAAGGCCCCCCTTCCACCACCACCACCACCACCACCACCACCACCACCCCTCCCAGCACCATTAAAAATCACAAACACTGTTCTCTGCAGTGCTGATTACTGTGACATATTAATAAAGAGCGGTTTAAAAGGGAGAAGTCATTGCTACCGCGTTAATCCCCATCGATCTTTCACCTTGTTCAAACAAATACACCAGGGGGATTGTATCCATTCGGCCTGGTAAAATCCAACTCCTTCTCCACAAAGGAGGGATTGTAATTGCATGGATTACGGTGTTCTATTGAGCCTTTATCAACAAGGTTACATGGTACTCAAATGTAACAAGAGAGGAACTTGGGAACGAATCCTTAATAGCAGAGGATTCTAAAAAGGATTTAGGGTTAAACGGTAGCTTTTGCTTTACTGGTCTTGAGTCAGGCAATTTATTTACACATCTCTTTACCCTTTAATGCCCTCACACTCCGCATTGAGGTTGGATTAAACCTCTACTGAATAAAATAGCCTATTGTTGGGAATTAAATGTAATGAATTGTATGACCTCACCGGTTGGCGACACCGCTAGAAGTCTGTTTTTGTATGCGAGCACACACAGCACTGAATTTATGAACGTGTAGATTTAATGGCATATTCACGATAGAGGTTATGAAGCGTGTGTGTGGTACACATGATTCATACCAGAGGTCTCGCACCCGCGCAGCGCTTATAAATCTGCTTCTCACTTTGGCCACACTTGTCTTTTTCACAGCTACTCTATATCCTAAACGGCCATGGAAGCGTAACATGGCACTGCTTGTTTCTCTCCAGCTAACCCCCCGAGATTTTAGACACAGGCTCGTTTTACGCGTGACGACGCCTCAGTGACCGTGGCCACTTTTCCTCAGTCGCCTCTGCCCCCTTCAAAGGTCCAGAGATATACCGGCCCCGAGGCCTCGGCCTCGCCAGTTTAGCTTTGATTTCCTCTCGCGCTTTAAGTCGAGATAAATTTATTCAAGTGTTACACGGGACAATCAGAGCCATGTGTGTTTGTGAGGATGTGGTCTAGAGACAGGGGTTATGTGGGATTTGGACTTGGAACGCTCACTTGGGGTAAAGTCAGATACTGTAACACCAGGGTGTAAAGTGAATGGCTGTTGTTACTGAGCCGTGACTGGAGAATATCATGGGGGATTGATTTCGGAGGTGTAAAATAGGGGTGAGAGGATTGTCGTTGGGGCAGAGGTTGAATCGTAAAAAATTACATTTGTGTAAAGGGTGTGTGTGATCCAAGTGTGCATGAACAAATGTGTGCATATTTCACTGCGTACAGTGTTGTTTCTGTGCTTTATTCATTCCCTTTCTTTTCCTCCTTAGACCCCAGGTTCATAGGCGTAAACTTGATCCCAGAAAGTGACAACCCCGAAGACGACAAGATCTTCCTGTTTTTCAAGGAGAACGCCATGGACGGAGAACACACTGGCAAGGCTACCATCGCCAGGATAGGACAACTGTGTAAGGTAACAACACACACAAACAAAATCCAACAACGCACTCCTAAAATCCATCTCTTACATCTCTGTATGGTCTTACGCAAATATCTACGTGATTATGTTAGAGTTTGCAGAAACACATTGAGGTTTTTTTGTGTGTTCTCTAATACAGAATGACATGGGAGGTCACAGGAGTCTAGTGAACAAGTGGACCACTTTCCTCAAGGCCCGGCTAATGTGTTCAGTGCCTGGGGTCAATGGCATTGATACACATTTTGATGAGCTACGTGAGTGTGTTTTCATTATTTGTGCGTGAAGAAACATTCTCAGACCTCGCAGATCTCACCTTCACCGCGCTCTTTCTATTTGCAGAGGACGTGTTTCTCATGAGCTCCAAGGACCCAAAGAATCCAGTTATCTACGCCGTATTCACCACATCCAGGTATACGCCCATTCAGATCTTTTCATGATGACCTCCAAAATGTGTTGGCAGAAGCTGAAATTCTCAAATAGCTTGACAGATGCCGGTAGTATCATGTTTGTTTTGTTGATTTGTTGCTAGGAGATCAGGAGGAGCTGATAGATATTCAGCGAGTAACCGTCCTGGACAAGTTATTTCCTCTGTATTTGAAAAACACACACGCTTCAGATTTCCGTTCAAGAATTCTTCCTTTTCACATCCTTTATTCCCTTTATCTGTAATTTCCTAACCTCTTTAAATGACACGGCAGGATGCAACCGACTGAGCGTGCCCCCGTCAAATTCCCAGACAGCGCTCTTCATCCCGTAATCCACTTACAGGTGTCTTATGGTTGCTTTCCCCTCGCATGGCTCCCCTCCTGATGCCTCAGATTGGAGATTGCTTTTAGCCGATTCCCCCATTCCCCTGCTACCTGTCCCCCCTTTTTTTCATTGAAACCTTGGCAAAGCCTTGTAGGGAAATCAGATTATGGAGCAGGAGGGAGCGAGAGAAACACGATATTCACTCAGCAGGAACGCACATCTCTCCCCTGGCCGCCGCCCCAGCCTTGAATGGGGTTTTTCAGAGGCCGGGTGTGGTTCTATTGAAGCACGCGGAGAGGTGAAGGCATGGGGCGAAGCTAGATAAGTGAGTTGAAATGGCACAGATGGTGGCACTTATCATGATGACGACGAATTTGCATTTGGGAAAGAGGAGGGGGCATTTTGTGTCCAGTAGTGCCTCTGACTCGCTTTTGAAAAGAGGACAAACACTTCACCATCAATCACTGCTAATGATAAGACAGGCTGAATAGAACGGCGGCGCAAGCTAACGCGTACTGACAGGCGCCTTGCATCACTAGGACCGTATGGCTTTTCTCAGCTTTCTGGAATGTATTCAAAGCAAGAGGTCGCCGCGCGGCGGTGGTGGGCGTACACCTACGCATTTGCACCTGTGCTCACACACGCGCACACACATGCACGCTTTAAAATTCAATTATGGGGCATTGAGGAATTAGAGTGGTTTAATTGGTTTTCTAAGTGGCCGGTTTTCAGAGATGAATAGAGCAGAGATACAGAGGGACCGGCTTTTAATATCACTGCTTAATGAGGCACAAAGAAGATTCCACTGACAGATCAATGTTTGATTGAGGCCCTGTTTGTGTGCGTGTGTGTGTGTGTGTGTATGTGCATTTTTGTGGGGTCGACTGAATTTGTGTGTCCCTCTCTCTCAAACTGTGTGTATCTGCACAAACACATGTTCGCCCTTCTTCTTAAGGATAGATATTGGAGTGTCTTTTTTTTTTCTGCCCCTGGAGTTAATTGAATTTCTCTGTAATTAACATTTTCAAATGCTAATCCATTCATCTTCTGCGCTTTGGTGAGTACTGTCGGCTGCGTGTATGCCAGCCACATCCCTAATTAGTCTAATACAATTTCCCATTGCAGTCAGCAAGACAAAAGACGTCCCCCAGTTTTATTGAAGCGTTTGGTTCCTGCGAATGCAAAGAGACCTGCAGTGCAAATTCGGATCTGCCATCTGTAAAAAAAAAAAGTGACAAAAAGCTGACAAATGAGCGTCTAACCTGCAAGAAAATGAGGACCAATCTATGAAATTGTGAAACATATCCCTCTTTTATGCAGTCAGAGGTTAATGGACTTGATGGCGCTCAGAGATTTAAGTAGCCAGCTTGCTTTGTCACAGTCTTCACATGAATATTATAATAACTCTGGAATATATATAGCATGGAATATTCCTATGAAACTCCCAAATTCTCCACTTTAATGAGTCACCGCTCGAATTGCTGTCTTCTGGATGACCTGGGATAGAGCATGAATTGAAACAAAATACACATCATTTCTCCTCTTTTTTTTTTAACATGATTGATTGACCTTGCCTGCTTTGGACTTCGTCTGGCTAGCGAAAGCAAAATCCACCCATCTGGCTCGAGCGAGCGAGCGCTCGCAAAAAGTATTGGAGGGGGTTTTAAATATGCTCTGAACCAGGTCTCCCGTTTTGTTGGTGGTGTGCCCAAATTCCTGTCTGTTCTCAAGAGGCTGGAAGCAATCAGAGTGAAGTTCCAATCTGTCATTCCTGTACTTAGGTAATGACAACCTTGCTCCCCACCGTCTTTGTGCGATGAAGGGTCATTTTGTTGTCTTTCTTCAGTATTTCACAAGCTCCTAATCCCTGTCTTGTGACCAATTGTTTATAAATCCCTTTTGTTGCTGTCTGTCATCTTTCTTCATTCCTCTGCCTCTCGCTCTCTCCCCCCCTCTTCATCCTTAAACTCTTTTCTCTCCATGTCTCTCACCCCTTTCCTCTTTCTCTTTCTCCACAGTAACATCTTTAAAGGCTCGGCAGTGTGCATGTACAACATGGCAGACATCAGGAGGGTTTTCCTTGGGCCCTATGCCCACAGAGATGGACCCAACTACCAGTGGGTGCCTTTCCAAGGGAGGGTTCCCTACCCCCGCCCTGGCACCGTGAGTCTCCACATACATACAGTGATTTTACAAGCACGGATAAAGATTAATCATACGCTGGCAATTATCTAAATCTTACCTGCCTGCCATTGTGGTTTGGTTCTCAGTGCCCCAGTAAGACATTTGGAGGATTCGACTCCACCAAGGACCTCCCAGATGATGTCATCACCTTCGCCAGGGGTCACCCAGCCATGTACAACCCAGTGCACCCGATAGGCGGGCGTCCCATCATGGTGCGGACGGACGTGGACTACCAGTTCTCCCAGCTGGTGGTGGACAGAGTGGAGGCGGAGGACGGACAGTATGATGTCATGTTTATCGGGACAGGTACGCAACTGTTACAGTTTGTCATTTGTGCTTGACGTGTATTTTTAACGCTGATTCAGGCTGATGATCAAAGCAGACATGTATATAAATAATCTCTAATAATATCTGTATATATAATCTGCATATCCACAATCTTTCAGATATGGGCACAGTGCTGAAGGTGGTGACGATCCCCAGAGAGAGCTGGCATGACCTGGAAGAGGTGGTGCTGGAGGAGATGACTGTCTTCAGGGTATGACATTGAGAATTGAGTGTTAACAATACTAGATGTGGTAGATGTGGTATTAAAGTCAGCTGTACTGTATTTGTCTTGTGCAGGAACCTACTCCCATTACTGCGATGGAGCTGTCCACCAAGCAGGTAAAGACTCGTTTTCACACGTAATCATTTAACAGAAAGTTGTCGACAGGGCTACGAGTTCAAGCAAAACAAAAAGTGAGAACCTCTGGGCCTTTAAGCAAACACTGATATAAAAAAAATAACCCCAAAGATATCTAACGTGCCTGTTGAGAACCACCTTCTTTTTACTAGAAGATTTCCAACTGAGCCACGCAGGAACATAAAGTTTTTACGTCCTCCCTCTTTCTTTTACTCCCACAGCAACAGCTGTACCTTGGCTCGGCCCTTGGTGTATCGCAGATGTCTTTACACCGTTGCGAGGTGTATGGGAAAGCTTGCGCTGAGTGCTGCCTGGCCAGAGACCCTTATTGCGCCTGGGACGGCACAGAGTGCTCCAGATACTTTCCTACGGCCAAGAGGTAGGAGAACGCACACACCAAACAAATCTTTGACCTTTATTTATCCTCAGAGGGTTTGCTGAGCTTGTATGCTTCCTTTCAGCAACATCCTGCCTTTGTTCTAATGCCGTCACATGCAGTCACACCTGGGAGTTATCAGTACACCTGCAGTTTGCTGTTGCAATTGGCTTTAAACGCTTTGCTCAAGGGCATCTCAATACACAACTTTGTTTCTCCGACCTCAGACCTCCACTGGCTTATTAGCGAGCGCTGTGAATCCAAAAAATGAACACAGATACACGGTACAAGCCAAAACATCTAAACATGGAAGTAATCTGGAGTCAGAATATTACACAGGCGCAAAACACAGTCATTAAATACACGTACACACACACACAGGCTCACTCCAAGAGCTACAATCCAGCAACCTGGGTTATAACTCCTGCCAGTAACAGTTGTTCTGAGCTGTGATCCCGTCACACTTCAGCCAAGATGCACACACACAGGCGTAAAGACACACGCAAGAATATACATCTACACAAGCACACACACTCTAAATTACAGCCAACAGGAGCTGCCTGACCGCCTCACCCTCCAGTCTGGAGGTATGAACATACACACCCTCAAATTACCCTCTGCTGTATCCAGCGGGATTAGGCTGACCACTACAGCCCTCACACACACACGTATACAAACACACTGCTGCATCTCATTCATCCAGAACTTCTCACACCAGCAGAAGTAGGCCAGTGGGTATACTCCAGCTTGGCAGGGTTACAGACGAGGTGGCACACCCCGCGGTTAAGGCCAGGACCGGCTCCTCTCAGCTCTCCTCGGCACTGCAAATATTTTCCCTCCCCAGAATGAGAACCAGACTCCCGGCCCCGCACGTGCTCAGACGGCCAAAAAAGACAGGAATGTTTAGCCCAAGAAACGTACAGAGGAAGGACATGTGTGAGAAAGAGACAGAAAGACGAGTGACCAAATCTGACACACAGAAGTAAGGAAGGAGTTATGTTAGTGGTCACATTTTGAATGCAAAATTCACGCGCACATACAAGCCGTTTCACTCCATCTGTTTCCCTTTTACCTCTTTGTTCCTCTACCTACTTTATTCTCCTTCTTTCCAACCTTCACCTCACCTTTGGCTTACCCCACCTCTCTCCCCGCTTTGATTTTTACAGCACCCGTCAGAGACTTTAAACACGACCATGACAACTAGGAACAGGGAGACACATTCGCAGTTAGTCACTAAAGCCAGGCTATGAAAATGCCACACCATCGCAGTAAAAAAAAAAAAAAAGCTGAATGACATAGTGGACTTTCATATTGAGAGGACAAAGAGTGGGTCTGCTTTTACGAGGCATTTCAAGGGCGAAATAATCCTGTATGTGTTTCATAATATCGGCTCATCAGAAGGAAATGAAGCACGCTGTTTCATTGCTCGGCAGGTTTATGTTTCATACATTCCACCAGGATTTAGTTTTTTTTTTCCCTTGCTGATTTTAAAGTGGAGCTGAAGGTTGAATAAATACTCTCGTCTTGAAGCTGAGATGTGGACTCGTATTGTGTAACATTGCCCCCTAGTGGCTGAAATTAAACAGTACGGGGGAAAAGAGCATGTGATAAGTGCATTTCTGGCCTTCTTTGCAAGAACATGTGTTGCTCATGTACATCCAAGTATGTTTTCACTACCACCCATTAACCTTTCATTTTTCTTCTCAGGCGAACCAGACGACAGGACATCAGAAACGGAGACCCTCTCTCCCAGTGCTCAGACCTTCAGCATCATGGTACTTTAATGACTACACACACACACACACATACACTCTCTCCTCTTCTTGCGACGCACTTTTATATTCATCCTGTGTGTGTGTCTGTGTGTGTTTTGGTTTGAGTAGAAGACATGGACGGCTTAGGAGGCAGCGTTGAGGACAGGAGCGTGTTCGGCGTGGAGAACAGCAGCATGTTTCTGGAGTGCAGCCCCAAGTCTCAGAGAGCGCTCATTTACTGGCAGCTGCAGAAGCCAAACGATGATCGCAAGCACGAGGTGTGTGTGTTTACAGCTGGATGATTGTTAAACCCACACAATTTGGACCATAGCTCTCTTTCACGTTGATTAGATTACCGCAAACAAAGCATCATCTCTCTGCCATCATGTAATGACCTCTGACCCCTTTGACTTTTCACCTCAGTGACTCTGAAAGGGTGTGGATGTTTAGATTCTCGACCCCATGATGTAGCCAATTACGTTTGCCTGACTTTTCACTGTGGCTGTATTTGTCTAACCGGGTGTTCAGGGTGTGTGGTTGTTAGGAGCTGGTGGGATGAAGAAATACAATCCGGGAAGTCTAGTTTGAATAACAGATCCATGAGTTTTAAGGCTTATCAGCTGCAAACCACTGCACAGCAGGTTTTAATATTATGCGGAAGGATTTTACTTCTCTGGAAAGCTATCAGGGCGTCACTGTATCTTTTATAAACATCTTATCTGATGTATTTTTTTTTCTGAAAGACTCCTCTGCGTTGATGTCCTCACTGCTTCAAAATCAAAGTCATGTGGGTGCATTTGTCCTGAGTGAAATGCCATCCCCCCTGGATTTGAGGACTGGGGCCTCAGAAACATAAATGTCTCCCTCCACTCAGAAATGTGTTTTACTTATTTCTAAAGGATAATGTATGTGGGGAGACACGAGAAGGCTGTTTTCACATTTAACAGCAGATGGAAGAGAACTTCTCTGTGCTTACCTTAAATCGGAGTTTAAGACGTTTACGTGCGTGCAGGATTTTAAGACGCCACAAACATTTTTGATGTCTAGAGGACATCTTTTTGTGATAAACTATCGAATTTAACAGTTCTAGAAACTCCAGTCCAGATGGGAACACTTTATTTATATCTGTGTCTTTCTCTCTGTCTTTTTTCAGATCAAGCTTGATGACAGGTTGCTCCGTACAGACCAGGGCCTGCTCATACGCAGTCTGACCCAAGCCGACACGGGTATCTACCACTGCCAAGCTGTCGAACACGGCTTTATCCAGCCTCTACTGCGCCTCAACCTTCAGGTCATCCCCACCCAGAAACTTGGTGACATCCTACCTGGACTTTCCGGTGCAGGTGGCGTAGGTCACTCGGCCAAGCACAGGCTGTGGTATCGAGATTTCCTGTCTCTCTTGGATCACCCAGACCTCAACAGCGTGGAGGAGTTTTGCGATCGAGTTTGGAAGAAAGAGCGCAAACAGAAGAGGGTTAAAGCGCCGAGCGGTAACGGTCAAGGAAAACCTGACGGCGCTGGAGGTTCTAACCCTGCATTGAGGCCTAAAGCTACCAACACCCAGAAGCAGCAAGCCAGTCCACCACAGAGCAGGCCATGGCTTCAGGGTGGAGCTCCAACAGTGGAAGGACCAGCACGGGGTCAGAATACCCAGAAGGGTCAACAAAATCTGGGTTTGTTGAGTGGCCAGGCACCTAAAAACAACCAGAAGACGCAAAACGGCCAGAAGGGGCAGGCAAGCGCGGCTGGTTCTCAGATCGTGGGGGGCTCTCGGGTGAGCAGCCAGCACACGACCAAGTGGAGACGGATGCAGGAAAATAAGAAGGGACGCAACAGGAGGACCCATGAGCTTCAGAGACCCCCACGTAGCGTTTGAGAAAAAGCACAGAGATGCACACATGCAACCAGATCTACACACACAAGCACAAAACCCACGCATCCACACATGTACACACAAAGCACATTCTCTAGACTGTGTATCCAATGTATGATTCAGTGACCTCGCCATAACAACAACAGCAGAACGAAAAACCCATAAAAAAAAAAAAGAAACACTTTTTAGGTAGAAATACATGAACTGCACTCGTGATACAACAATAAAGCTCTCATGCAAAGACATACACAAATGCACATAACCTGCGAAGAGGACAAAGACGAACAGAGGACTGAAAAACTGGAATGCATACTGTAAATGTGTGACGATATGGCTGGTTGCCTGGGATACTGCCTGGCAGACACTTCAACCTCCTGTACATAAGCTACTAAAATAAGACTGGGACAAAAATGTTTAGTGAGGTGTTTGTTGGTAAGCAGATGGACTTAATACGCTGACCGGACAGTTGTGGAGACATTAATAGATACACGGACATTTATGGAAGCAGCCTGCTGCCCTCTTTTGACCTGAGCATGTGAACTGCAAGATAGTGTACATGGAATGGATTTAAAAAAAAAAAAAAATACAAACTCTTATTTTGGAGAACTGTTTAAGGAGAAAAAAGAACCTCTCATCTAGTCTTTCAAGTCAAGATAGACAACAGCACCCTTAAAGGAGAAAAGGGAAGGGTTGCGATCCACCTTGAGGTGTGCACAGCTTGCACCGGCGGCCCCTCATCTTGTTCCAAAAACAAATAGAAGCATCACTACATGCAAAAACTGCAACGTCATGCCGCGGTGAAGAGAACGTGCTTCTTCATAACCTTCTCCAACTGAGGCTGGGAAAAGCATTGTGCATGTTGTTGTCAATCAATGTTTTAATAAGCTAGTTATTTTATGGAATTCTAGAGGCTTTTTTTTTTTTTACACCTACCTAAAAAAAAAAAAAGTTACATTTTTATTTTATATTTCCTTTCCTTTCCAGAATAGTGCTTCTAATTTTGGGGCAAAAAAAAAAAAAAATCACAAGCAACATAGTAGTCTCATTGTGCATTATCCCTTTTGTTCTCGAGGATTCTGTGTAAGTTATTATGTTGTTGTTTTTTTTCTGGGATTTGTAGAATCTGGGCACGAATTCCAGTTGTAGGCTATGCTAAAAACCCAGTCTGAAGTAGACTGCCAGTTGTTTTGTGTACATATATACAACAAACTTAACTCTCTGTGTATATACAGTACATATACAGTACAAGAACACCACTTGATTATTATTTATTGCTCATTGTTTTGTGAAAGGGTTGCATTTATTTTTGATATTATGGTATTTTTGGCTCATCAATATATTGGAGAAACAATGGCAACAGCAACTAAGAAAACTTTGATGGACCAACCGGCTGAAATTGTGTCATGGAATCCCTTTTTGGGGATAAAAGGGTTTAGGAACACGAGTATACAGGGGTTTGTCATTAACTAAATCCCACTAACGATAAGCACAATTTTGTCTCTTTTGACTTTCATAACAGATGATTTCATTTGTTCACGTTCTCCCGAATCCATCCAAACATGTCTTTATTCATCCAGTAGCCATTACGTGTAAGATAATTCCCCAATCTGAAAAACATTAGCTGTGAATCTCTGTAAGAAATAGTGGAGAAAAATGTTAAATCTAGTCTGAAGGAGAAGACACGTTATACTGCATGTGAATGCTACCTACAGTTAAGTGCATCTTTTTTATCGTCTCTTTACGTGTTCTGTGTGAGAGGTAAAGTTCCCTTAAAGCAAGGTGTGAATTACTTCTGTCCTTTTGCCAAAACAGTGATAGTAACAACTCATGATACTCTGGCCAAAGCTGCGTAAGATCCAAGCTCCTTAATCTTCGACTCAACAATGGTACCCCCCTTTGTCTCCCCTGTCCCCTTAATACATGACAAGAGTAATGTGTCAATGCAATAAATTAGAGCAGATCGTGTTCTCTTCAAAAACTCCAAAGTTTGGTGTGTGTCCCTGATTCGGGTCTCTCCCTCAGAGTTAGAAAAGTGAGAGAGCTGAAAGTTACCGCTGCTGTAACACAGTTCTTTCTGGCATGCATTCAGTTGTCTAAATAAACATCTCCGTTTAAAAAAAAAAAGAAAAAAGTCTTTGTTCTCTTTTCAGTCGGAAAAACCTTCTGCACACGGTGTCCTCGGCCTCACTCCATTTCATGTAAGGAAACATAAATGGCTTCAGCTTTTAGCAATTTTATCTTTTCTGGTCTGATGATAAAACACAGCTGCACATACAAGATCTTAAGGTCTGCAAGAAAATGTCTGTATTCATGGGTTAGTGGACGAACATCAGCATATGCAAATGCTATAAATTGATCTTACTGAAGGGTCATTTCACCCAAATTATATAAAAACAAGACTTATTGTCTGAGGCTGGACTTTGAGCTAAACGCTAACGTCAACATGCTCGAAATTACAGTTACAGTTTAGCAATGGGTTCACCAAAGTTATTACAGTTCATCCGGTGGGTGGCATGAATGTGTGTAACCCGACTTCATGACAATCTATCCAATAACTGTGGAGACGCTTCACTAAAAGCCACAAATATCAACCATCACGGTGATGCTGGAGGAGAAGTCGGGATCACTAAAGTTGTATTCATCCTCTGGGAACCATGAACGTCATCAAGTATCAAGTAGATGTTGAGATGGAACATGACCAAAATTTCATTGGCAATGAAATGCCTTCCCAGGAACAGTGTCCAGGTTACCCTGGATAAACCACAGAACACGCAGTCAACGGTTTTATTGTGTATTTTATATGGACAATGAAACTAGATCCAATGGCAGTTTATCACAGCAATGATCATGTCTATTAAACCTTTTTCACAGCAGACATGTTGGCCTGTCATAGCAGGGAAAAACACAAGCGTAATTTATAATCCTAGAAAAGACTGCATTCCATTTAGTTCACCTTGTTTCGGGGTCTTGGTATTGCTGGCATGCAGGCTCACTGTCATGGCTCACTGGGAGACTTCATGGAACTGAGACATGTTTAACAAAATGAGTTTCACCTGTGCTTTACCTGCTGCAACAAGTCAAAATGTCTGCTGTAAAGATAGCTCAGGGTTTAATTTTTAAGTTTTTTTACAACGCTGCAAGAATGCATTCATTCATATATTGTGATGAAGGCAGAAACAAATGAGACTAAATCTTTCACGGCTACATGCCACTAGAGGTAAGCGAGATTGAAGCACACTTGGAGCTCTCAGCTGCTGTTACTGCTTAATTAAATAACTTTTTTTTTTTGTCCTGCGATGACTATTTAAGGGAATAAAAAATATAGTTTTTCACATGTCATGGTAAGAAAAGCACAGGTGTTACTAATAACATTACATGTGGCTCTCATTACAGAGAGACAGTGAGCCAGCATGCACAATACGAGCACCCTGAAACTGAATCAGCTAAATCAAATTCAGGATAATTAATATTATTATTTAAACCTGTTTTTTTCTTCTATCTTCCATGAAAAATGTCTATAAACTCAAACAATAAAGGGGACTGTTTCTCAAAGAACCACCAGAGGTCACTGTTGTCTAACTGCCTCTGCAGCCGGCTTGTCAAAGCCCATTTGAGCCTTTCTGTGTTGAGGTTTAAGTGTAACATCTTTAACATGTTTTCTGCAGAAAAGCCTTTTCTTTCACAGTCACACACATTTACCCATTCTCAGAAACTGCGTGTGTGTGCGCGCATACATATCAGCTCAAGTGATTAGAGTGCTGCAATCATGTTCCCTGCCCTCAAGTTTCACACACGTGTTATGAACTCTTTGGTCCTGTTACCATGGCGACTGTCCTTGAACGTCCTCCTGTGTGTGTGTGTGTGTCTGTCTGTCTGAGTGTTAAAAATACACACTTTTAGCTGTAGAAAGTTGTTGTCCCGACCATTATATTGGAGGGTTTTATTACTGTGTCCTTTGCTTTATGGGAGCTTCTTCTCAAGTACTCAACCACAGTCAACTCCCAACATCAGTTACTACAGGATACATGTACAATCGTCACTCTAAAGGCATCATTAAAAATAGCAATGAAAAGTAAATTGTTTATAATATTAATTACAAATGTATTTATTTATGTTTTTTGAGTTTTCTATCTTCCTTCCCAATTTGAAATGTATGAAGCAGAATTAGAGCAAAGGGAAATACATTTGAGATTTTCAGAATAAAGTCATAATTTTAATAGGAAAAAAAGAGAATAACATTTTAACCCACATTTGCAGATAACATATTAGGTTCTCTTTACTAATATTCTGACTATTTTCTTGAATTATTACTTAATTTGCATACAATTACTTATTTTCTGGACAGACACGACCAAACAGTAGTAGTATTGCAGCAACAAAGATGTTCCATTTGCATATGAAAAAAAAAAAGAATAAAATAAACTTTCCAAAATAATTTTGGGTGCAAAACTTTGCTACATTTTTAATTCAACTGATATGAAATTAACTTTTAATCATTTTCCTTCACTTTGGTGTATGATGTTCTAAAACTTTTGCATTGAATTAGATGAATATTTTAAAAGCTATTCAACTGAAATTAGAAAATCCAGTTCACATTTTCATTCGACTAACGGCAGGATTCTCACAGGCGATTTCTGAACACAGGGCAGCGTGCAACATATGACTCACCATGATCAGAGGACATCAGTACCATATTTACATGTCAGTGTTTACAGTATATCGCAGTGTATGTATGTGTTTGTGTGTTTGCTGGAGGGAAAAAGAGAGATATCAAACACGTCTTCATGTCGCCTTCAGCTAAACACACATTATTTAAATGTGTGTTTGTTTGTGCACGTGGAATATATGCATGTCCTGAGCTCCTCACGAATCTTGAAAGTAGGCTCTTTTCAGAAGCTCTGACTCATTCCTTCATGCCCAGGAGCTAGCCCAAGGGATTGTGGGAAATCAAGTCTGTGGGCAAGGAGAGAGGAGATTTAGGTCAACGGCAGGACAAGACACCAGCAGGCTGCTGAACTCGCTGCTACTCCTCCACCTCTCTACCACTACAGTATATTAATTATACAGAATATACTGTTTTGCTTCCTTCAGCTCATTTTCACTCATTCTGTATGAAGAGCTGCGTAAATGTTCTTTATTCTCCTCTGAATCTCTATTGTTTTCAAGCTCTCCTCACGTCCTTATTTCCCTCTCAAGAGCCAGCTCATCTCTCTCTCCATTTGAGCTGATGTTCTGTAAAGCTCTCAACTCCATCCACTCTTTCACTCTGAAGTTTAGCTGAGTATGCTGCCGCCGTGAAACCGCATACGATGTTCATGAACGTGTGTGGAAACTTACGGCTGTGGGCTTTAAAGGCGTGCTACACAAAAGAACTGTAAAGTGCATCGCACTCATCTTCAAGTGATCCTATAATTATTAGGAACTATTAGCAGGTGAGTGGCAGCTGCCTCAGAAACCATGGCAACTGGGGAGGGATCAGATACGGAGCAGCTCTCCTTGATGATAGATGACATTTTCCATCAAGACTGAACCCCACTGAGCCACAACTGTGTTCTCCGGCAGCAGCTCTTCCTTCTCCTCACTGATTGCACTAAAAATATATGTAAGCATGTTGTGTTGCATGTTAGCATTTATGCTCAATTTATGAGTGGCCGCATTCTTTTTTGTATTTGCATATTGCATTGTTAATTTCTGGGTTTTTTTTTTTACTGTATTATACAAAACAACCTTTAATTTTGGAGGTTTCACAACATTAAGAATCAGTTTTTCGTTTTAATAGCTTACAGTATCTCACATGCTGCATATTGTGTACCATTTGCACAGTTATACTGTGTGATGATTACACTGAGACTGAGTGAAGTATTCAAGACAAAAATTAAGCCCAACATATCTGTCGTCTTCGGGATCTCCACTAGAATTTAAACTAAGGCTCTGTAGGTTTCAGCAAAGCTCGGCTGAACGACATGTGTTTGTTTTGACTGAAGTGGTGGGTCAGTGAAGTTTAAGCTCTTTAAAAAGGCACAGCAATTTAGTATTGCACATAAAAAAAAGAGTGGTTAAACTTGATGCAATAGACGCTGAGATATCCTGAATTTTAGTCCATTGTATGGGCAAGGCTCCAGCATACCCAGAACTACAAGTCCCTTGATGTTTAACCACACAAGTCTAACTGATTGACACAAGTGCTGTGCATTAAGGCTAATCAAGTGACCTTGTGTGCTGCAGCATTCGTTTGGGACCTGTTTTCCCTTGAAGAAGGTCTCTAACTGAAAGTCTTTGCTCAGATTTTAGAGTGCAGAGTCTTTTATCCACTGAGCTTCGACAGTGTTTCGTTCCAGCACCTCAGTTAAGTCTGACACCGGACGAAAAGTCTATTTTTGATGGATCAAGCTCCAAAAATGCTGGATCCTACATTTTCCATAATGCAAGCCAATGCTGAAAATCAATGCTGAATGGCATCTTTTGGTAACTCTGCTTGCCTGTTTGATACCCAATTCTTTCAAACTGCATGCCCCAGTTTGTGACACGGCGTTCTTTTAAAAAATGACAACAGACTTAGGGACTGTATGAAAAGAGGTGGAAGGTCAGAAAAGGGGAAGGTTATGTACCCCATACAGTTTGTTTTATATATAATTTCCCTTGCATATTAATAGCTTCTAGCTTCAGCTTCTTTGAACATTTGATGACATCAAGATTAACTAAGCTACACTTTGACCCATATCACATTTCAACACGTTTATTTGGACTGAACGAAAAGCTACTCAGCCATGTTTACCTTTCACTTTCGAATACTAATCATGTAACTAAGTGCTCCGTCTCATGCATGCTCTACACATGTATTCCTTTGGGGCTTCACTGTATATAGACTGACCTCTGGGAGTGCTGTTTCCATGTCTGTTGTTAAGAAGCCATGATTTATGGCTGTGATCCCACCTCCTCAACACAGAGCTACAAGGTTGGGAGTCATAAACAGAGACACCTTACACAGCCAGGCGCTGATAAAAACAGACTCACACCAGCTTGACCTCATACACTTTCCATTCGCTGATTGCTTGGGATTGATGAGGTGATCAATGACCTATTCCTGTCTGTCTCTGGAGAGAGAATACTGATTCACATTGGGCTGCAGAGTTACATTCAAGGACTTGGTAAATCATCCAGGACTGCCAAAGCTTTCTGGTCCAATATCAGCTCAGTAACTTTACAAGCCAAGAAATAAAAAAAAAAGATTTTATTAAAGCTGAGACAATATTTGGAACACTTCCCAAGGAGAGTATTTTACGTAACCCCCTTGTTAGCTTCATACTGTGTGTGATCTGTTTGTTTATTTGTATGTACGTGCACACATTTGAAATTTCCTTCAGTGTGACTCATCTGTGTTTGGTCGTGCTGAACACAAGGGACTTACCCCCTCGTTGCAAACTGATGATGTCACCGGCTATGACGCACTACCTTGACAACAGGTGTGTGTTGTTAATGATTCATAAACTGCGGGGGTGCGTGAATGACTGGCATTCAAATCCACATTACTTTGACATTATAGTTCAACCCTTTCACTCTAAAATGAGCTTTTTTTTTTCTCTCTCTTTCTCTCTAAAGGAGTACTCCCAGTCCTCTTCCGCTACTGATGAATCAGTCCATTAGATCCTGGAGCAGCATTAGTTAAGATGTCAGCTGCTGTCAATTCACTAAGAAAAATGATGAAGTGGAATGTGGAGTGAGAGTGGGAGATGAGGAGAGGAGGAGATAACACAAATCTATTATACTGGTGAGCCACGCTTTTCAGGGTTTTCTCACATGAAATGAAATGTAAGGCACAAGTCAGATGTGAGCCGTTTTAGGTATTAATATGGCAATAACATATCACCAAGGGCAATTATATTTGAACAATGGCACTATTTAGTTGCTGTTTAAGAACATTGCTTGATTAAAGAACTATATCAGAATATTTTCAGCAATTTTAAAATGAAAGGAATAGTTCAACATTTTGGGGAAAATGGGAAAATGTCTGGGGAGAGGCGGCAGGAGATGCTTTAAAGTCTGTGTAAAGTGAGAATAAATATGTGTTCTGAGTTTGTCAGACTAAAGAAGAACAAAATTGATTGATTAAAAATAACAAGTTTATGAAATTAGGTGTCAAAATCAGGTAAAAATGAGCAGTATTCTCAGCTCCAGGACTGTGGGGTCATGTCCGCTGAATTTGCTGAAGCCACGCCCACTTATGGGAGCAGTCAAGCAGCAATTTTGAAGCGACTGAAACATGTGTCAGATGAGTTCAGAAAATGACATGACTAACTTTGAAACACTCTGAGCGACATGAATTAATCTCTATCTCTCTGCTAGGGGTGCAGGGGTATGCTCAGGGTGGCCTCAGCGTGTCATCGAGCCACCCTTTAAGGACCGCCCACAAAATCCTGGACTGAAAACTGGTGAAAAACTGTTTTAACCTCTAACTCCACATTTCAGTAATATATCGTTCAAAGTCTTCACATGTTTTCAGAAACTATTTTCCAACATATTTAATGTATACAAAAACATAGCATAGCAAGACTTACCAATAATACTAATTAAGGTCCTGTTCCATTCAGGTCAGACAGAGTCAGAGTTCTGCTGCTGGCTCACTGGAAAGGCTCTGCCGCAATAAATGGAACAGAACGTTAATTAGTATCATTGTGACCTGCGTTGACCCTTCTATTTCATGTCAAAATGGCTGCTGTGAAAAAAAGTCTATTCCTTGCTTTCCGAACACTTCCTGTAGTCTCTTCTGGTTGCCTGGCAACCTCACTGTGACACCAGGTGTAGCTTCCCAGTCAAAAAAAAAAAAAGAAAAAGAAAAAGGAAAGCCTTGAGTGATGGTGTAACACTGTTTATTTGTTTTCCATGCACTGCAATAAATCAACATAAGAGCGGATAAAAAGTAAACAAACACAGAGAAAGGCAATACATTTCAACCCTGTTCACTCTGGACTGTACCTTTTACTGTTCCTGTTACCTTATTCAGTAATTATCAGTTCTTACTGTCACATTCGATGAAGCTCCCTTCAAAATTGGATACTTGCATAGTTAAAGGATATGACAAAATAAAAGCCCTTAAACAAAATACACTTACAGGCACAATTTTACATATTTTAAGGAACAGACACACCAGCTGCATTTCAGTACCCATACTGTACTACCATGTTAGAAAAATAATTAGTATGACCCAGGTTGACCGACTGCATCCAGTTACGTTTCACAGTATGCATGCCAGCTGGCTTTTCTGGCCCATAATCCTCTGCACACCGGAAGATACATTGATTCAGCCGCCAAGAGAGCTCAGTTTCTGTGTTCCAAATCTGTATACTTTTTACATCAAATTTCACAACAGATACATGAGCAAGAGGGTCAAAGCTCAAGGCACATAACCACCATGTGTAATTCTCACATCTCAGTTTTTGTAGGATAAATAAATAAGACAAGCTGTTGATCGGTGAGCACTGGTAGGTGGATTTGGTTAGCTTGGTTAGCTGCCCCATCCTCCATTTCCAGTTTTTGTGCAAAGCCAACTGTCTGCTCGCGATAGCTTTGTGTTTAGCATACAGACATAAAAAGCAATATTGATCTTCTGATCTAACTTAGCAAAAAAGTGAATATAATCCACAAAATGTCGATCTATTTCTTTAAGGTGATCATCCACAAATATACTTTGTCCATTCATGAAGTTTTACTGTATGTGGGTCTTTTTCCAAAAATATCCTCCTCCTTTTTTTCCTTGCAGCAGATTGTCTGGAATACATGGTAGAAAACCTTGTTAGCTGGCATGAGCTGTCTCCATTGAACAGACAAAGACAATGACTGGTATACTCTCAGGAATTAAAACTTCCAATAAACATCAGAGAACTGTGACACTATCTGAGTGATCTGTGGAAACTGCTGAGAGGAAAAGAGAGTGCTTCACACCAACTGAGCACAAAATAGAGACTGGTAAGACTCTGGCTATTTAGATATATGATTACAATAATAGATTTTTTTGTCTACCAATATTTTTGACCTCACTGTTACCCCTGCACCTTTCATTGGCAAGGAAGCCACGCTGCTGTTACACCAGCCAGCCACTGGACCGGAAGCCAAGCTGTGAGATTGGCTTCTAGACAGTGATTAGTAAATCCTATTAACAGTCCCATTACAAGTTAAAGTGTCCTTCTCACGCCCTTCACCCATGAACCAAAACAACCTCCTTGAGATAAACCCCACAGACACTGATTTCAGATGTTTCACTGTCCAAAAATGATCTTTACCCTTGAAAGATAAAATCTCAGGACCGCTTTAGACAGACAGCAGAATTAGAGGCGATGACTCCATGCAGCGTTTGAAATCCTCTTCAGTCGTGATGGGGAGATGTAGATGAAGACGGGTGACCAGAAAGCCTCCAACACAACTGATGCACATCATGTGTGATTTAGCTTCCAGCATACGTTAACAACATTTTGCACATGTCATGTCATAAAATCTCAGGGCCAGACATTAATTCCAGCTTTCTGTCAGCTCAGCGCACACATACGTCTTCTTGACTCTGCATGCTTAGGGGCTGTGTATTCAATGTGTATTTGTATGAAACAAAAGGGACTTGTGTAACTCGGGCATTGTGTTGAGTCTCTGAATCAGACGCCTTTTGTGTGTCTTCGGGGAGAGAAGAACATTATTCACAGAGAATTCAGCTGGAAGGAAACAGCCTCCACAAGCTATGAGAAAGAAATATGGCCTATTTTTTTTTTTTAAAATACTGCAGGGAGATAATGTATGTTTTCAGTAATGCAGCGGTTATATCACACACTTCCCTTGTTTGTGTTTACTGGATTCAACAGATGGAGGTGTTACGGCTTCTCAGTGAAGCTTTAGAGGGGTGTTTGTGGCTGCTGTGAGGGAAAGTATTCTGAGGATAAAATGTAGCTTGGCAAGCGATGAATAATTGATTTAGGAGCCTTTTTCTGCTCGTTTGTTTTGTTGTTTCAGCTGATTGCCAGTGAGTTAACCTGACTCTCAAATACAGCAGAGAGTTACAGCAGGACTTCATGCACAAGTGTGTACAGGAAAACAGCTTACAGTACGGAGCAGTCTGTGATTGGCCTATCTCTCAGAAGAAAAGAGGATTAGAGGGACCTCTTATGTCTGTGCATGAGTGTGTCTTTGTCTGTGTCAGTGCGCGTCAGTGTTTGTGTGTTGGCTGCAGGTGCACCCAAGCATGCCTACCCGTGTACCGGTGCGCATGCATGTATCAGATAGTAAGATTGACTGAGGAAAGGAAGGAAGCCTCTGTGACTTTAAAGGTATTTTTAGTCCGCAGTGTCTCGCTGGTCAAGAGAAATTGACGTTGAGGGAAGAATTAGTCGTGTGCCAGCTCGCTAATAGGGATGAGGAAGGCTCAGTTCTAATATACTAGAAATTAAACATCACTTGCAAGTGCACCATCACCCGGGAGCTGCTTCACCTCATCGCACACATCTAACTTAAAGGATACCACCAGATATACACCGCATTAACACTAAAGGTATGTGACTATTTTCTGCCTGTCTTTTGGAGAAATAACCACTTGTTTCTGGGAAAAAAGGAAGTGTGGAGGTAAAACTCTCAGAGGAAGGTTCTAGTAGTTTGCTTGGATGAAAACTCAACCTATCACAGGGGGAAATGAGCTGTCGTGGTACATGTATGTCTCAAAAGTATCATAGATCTATAGGGAGGTCTTTGGTGAATTGTCTTATGGTGTACACCTGCAGCTTGTCGTGTTTAGGAACATATTGTTGGTACTTTAAAGTTTTGTAGCTCAACTGTAGCACAAGAAATTGTCTTTGTTAGTGTCTCATACCCCAGCTGACTATTCAAATTTAATGAACGGTGCAGTGTGTGTTATCTGGTTACCAGACTCAAGTTACACAGGCCAGACTACACAGCACAAATGCATCTAACGCAAACTGTAAAAGTCCGGGAGTTCAGAAGTGCAAACCAACTAAGTACGCCTACTGTACTTAAGTGTGATTTTCAGGTACTTGTATTGCAATTTTATACTACTTTTTACTTTGACTGCAGTACATTCAGAGGGAAATATTGTACATTTTACTCCATTACATTTATCTGACAGCTATAATCGGTTGTTACATTTCACAATTCGATTTTGTATTTAAATAAATGCATAATAAGATGAAACGACACAATGCATTAATAATGATTTAACCAGTGGGTCCTGACCTATATGGCTTGTGACCCCTGACAAAAAAGCAGTCTAGCTGGGCCCCCTTGTCACATTTCACATGTCTTTATAATGTATATATCCCATCAAAGAGACATTTCCCTCAAAACCTCTCAGATATTTCTGTTCAAGGCCCAAAGAGGTAAAACTCTCCTTAGATACACGTCTAAAAAAATGAACATTTGTGAAATGAATCAACTTTAAATGAACTTGTGACCTTTTGGAGCTGGCCCACAGGACTTGAGGTACATTTTCTTCTGTGCATTTAATTAAGTAGGATTTATTACTTATTTGACCACTGGAAAAACTCAATATTTTGTTTACTCTCTGACAGAAATATGCTTAAAGGGCCCTGATGGCATCGTGCTAGTGCATCTATTCTGTGTACACAGCATGCAGGTGTATGAGTGTGTGTGAATAACTTGCTGGGCTTGCACATGCCTCAGAGACTGCTTGTCCCCAGGCCTGTGTTTGATGTTGTATGTTTACACCTATGCGTGTTTGTGTGACTGTCCGTCCGTCTGTCTGTTTGGGTGACTGTGTTTGCTTTGCATGACTGGATGTTTCAGTCAGTGTGTTTATGCTAATGTGTGGGTGAGACGCAGAGAGAGTGGGAGATAGAGAGAGAGTATGGATGTTCAGGCCGCTTCCGCCTCACAGCGTAGAGACAATCAGGCCATGCTTCAGCCGTCAGTGGGAAGAAGGGGTGGGGAGAGAGCAATCGCTACACTACCATCGTTTATCACTGCAGACAGAAACTAAAACTCACCTCTGCCTACACATACACATACTCTAAGGTGAGGAGGAGGAGGAGGAAGAGAAGCAAAGGACAAAGACTGAAAAGAAAGAAGGAGGCAACTATAAACAATGAGGCATATCTATACATAGGAAGGCCAAGGAAATGAAGAAAATATTATTCTAAATTTGCTGATGAAGAAAGAATATATGGGGAAGGAGGCAAAGCAGGAAAGGAAACAGTGAGGGTGAATGGGCTTTCTGTCTCCTTAAAACATCCTTCCAAGAGATTTGAGATTTGAACCCTGTGGCTGCAATGTCAACTGCATATTCACATATGACCAATTATTAAAGGAATAGTTTAATACTTTGAAAATGTCAAACCATTTCTATAAAGGTCCAATGTGTAGGATTTAGTGGCATCTAGCCGTGAGGTTTCAGATACCCTCAGCGGACACAGAACTCTAAGGGCCCTTTTTAGAGACAGTGTTCATCTCTTTTGGACTAATGTAGAAACATGGCATGGTCTGTAGACGAGGACCCGCTCCCTTTGTAGATATAAAAGCCTCATTCTAATCTAACAAAAACACTATTTTCAGATGATTATACACAAATGAAAACATCCATCTGTTTTCTGTAACTGCTTTATCCTCATTAGGATTGCAGAGGGCTGGAGCCTATCCCTGCTGACTTAGGGCGAAAGACCCTGGACAAGTTACCAGTTACTCATGAAAACATATGTATGAATATTATATTCCATTTCTGCCATATTCTGCCAATAGATGCTCTAAATCTTACACACTGGATCTTTAACAAAATGCACATACATTAACTTTCCCCTATTGATTCCAGTTTTGCATTTTTTGTTGTGTGGTATCTAACATCCCACTTGCAGTTGCTATCATCACTACATCTACATTTTGCTTTCAGTGATGATTTCTAGTGTCATATTAATGCTTTTATCCCGAAGCTTTCCCATGTAGTAAGAAAAAAATGATGTAAGAGCATAAATATTATTTTTTTGGCTGTATTCCCCATGGTACAGATTCTAGTCCCCAATTCCTCCTCTCCACCCGTACCCAGGTACAGAGGGCTCTGAGCTGGGTGCACAGAGGACACATCTGCCCCAGAGCTCCACAGACAACACAGCAAATGAGCACTCGCTGTCATATTGCAACACATCTGCTTGATGTACAGCCGAGCTGACGTATTTTAATATCCTACGCATTGGATCTGGTGACTGGTAGTTGTGCATATTCTCAGTACAGTGCAGCTAAACACACTGTAGGATTGTTTTGCACTCATGTTACAGCTGATGTAATGCAATTGCAGTGTTATGCTTTAAAGATGCAACATACTGCAGCCTCTGTGTTGTCTTTTCATTAGCGGGCATTTATATTACACTAATTTAATCACATGGTGTGTTCTCCACGATAACACAAGCAATCAATTGTACACAAGAGGAGAGGAGATAAATATTTGATTCTGATTTATCTGGCTACAGTCAACCTGATTTCCCCACACGCATCTGCCAACATTAACATATTTGAGAATATAAAAGGTTTAGATACAAAATGAGACAACTGCCAGCTGAAAAAAAAAAAAAAAACCCAACAAAGCATGAGATATTATTTATGCTATGAGATCATCGCAGATGTCTTATCTGTGATTTTGAATATTTTATGGTGGCAATTTCCCCTAAAATTAAATATGTCATTTTAAAATCATTCTTTAATCTTTGTTTTTGTTGTGCTCCGTGATCTGATTGGCTGGTCCTGGATGGATAAAGGTATACACACTTATTATAAATAAAAGCCTGGGACATCTGAGAGACTTTGTCTGCAGAGAGGTGTTGTGTGTTCATACAGTATATATGAACTTCCACAAGCCTTGCGCTGGAGCCCCAGATACTTGACCCACAAACAGTGTTTACAGCTCTTCCTGTTCTTCCTGCTTTAAAATCTCGAACCATCATGACGGACTATAAGAAAATCCCCTCTGACCTCCTTCAGCCTCGACTCATTTAAACAATCCAAGCACATTTCAAACACACATTTACTTGAGTTAGTCCCCTTTAAAAAATATATTTTCCTCCGCTGATGTCTTCTGATCACCTGTCAGAGGCGGGACATGCGCGGTGTGCTGGAGTATCTGCGTCAAGATGACCAGTGTGACGTAGAAAGGAAGGGAAATGAAACAAGCCTGGTTTCAAAATAAGAGTCTTTATATTTTATAATTGAGGACAGAATGAATGAAGTGTTACGGTGGTGGAAGAAAACCAGAAATAACGTCCAGATTTTTGTATATTAAATATTTTTGGATTAGTTTTTCTTGTGTTTGGCCTAGTCTTCATGAGATATAGTTAATTTCTATACAAATATATATATTTTTTAATATATCAATTAATTTCAGGTTCTGCATTATGCAGTAGAAGTATGTTTTCAATTACACAAACCTGAATACCTACATTAGTGCCGCTTAATTAGGGTTTTATTTTGTAAAATCTACCGGAAGCCACCTTCTGTGACTGTGAGCAATAGTAAAACGGAGACCCCCCTCACGGAAAACTGTGGTAACTGTGGTGTACAGCTGCAGAGATGCGCGACACGGAAAAACAAGAAGAAACGAGGGAAATGGAAAGACAGCGCAGGGGATGAGAATAACAGCTGATAATAAATGATCTGAGATGCTCCGACACACCGAGGAACACCGTCTTCGCTGCGCTCTTTGGACATAAAAACGCGAAGAGGGGGCTCGGATCGTGCATTGATCCGAATACAGTGGACGGGAGGGGTCGATCATGGGGAACGAAGCGAGCCTGGAAGGAGGCGAAGGGCCGCCGTCTGGGCTACCAGAGGGGCTGGCACCTGACGGGAAGGGCGGCTTTGTCCGGGTCCCTGAAGGGACTCCGGTCAACCTGAGTGAACTCACCGAGGAGGAGAGGAGGCAGCTCGCCGCGGCGATGTCAAGGGCGCAAAGCAGGCAGCCCGGGGGCGCAGCAGCTGCACGAAGGCAGGGCTTTTTTCCCCCCCTCTTTGCATTATATATTTTTTGATACACTTAAAATACCAACACCAAGCAGGCGATGATACGTGAGGAAGAGGATGTGTTGTGGTGAAGTGTGAAGCATCATTTGGGAGGATGCTTTAAGGAGGCAGAGAGCCTCAGTTCACGCCCATTTTAAATCCTCCCAACCGCATCAAGAAACGAGTCCATTCTTAGAGCTCCATGTAATGGATTATCGTTAACATCTGATGATCTGCATGGCTGAAAAAGATTGTCTTTCTCGCCTAATGCAGCTCTGATATTGTCTGTGCACTTGTTAATCATAATCTGTCGCTTTAAACGTTATATATGTATATATATTCACGCGGATGCGCATGCCTTGTTTTAATTCCGGCGTGATATTTGGAAGATTTAACGTTTCAAACGAGTCTGAATTGTTTGACTCTCTCTCTCTCTGTGTGTGTGTGTGAGATCACAGCGTAAGAGACACACCTCCAGTATTTGTGCGAAATTTTCGAAATGCCTGCTGGGTAAAGAAAATCTGTCGTGCCTAGTGTGTTTTTTTTTTCCCTTCTTCATCTGAACGACGCCTTGACACCCAACTAAAAACCAATTCACCACCTTACCTTTCATCAGCTGTGTATTGGCTCTTTAATTTAGCCAATTACACTGTCTACTCTTGGTTGTGTTGGAGATGTGCTGTGTTATGGAGAGGGGAGGGTGGGGAGCTCGAAAGCTGCCAATGAAAACAATATCCCACAAGCCCCATAATGCTTCAGATTTGAAAAAAATGTATATAATCGTGAAAGATTCCTCGATATCTGATCAAATGACATCATGTGTGGGTCTGTTAATTGGCTCCCAATTGAGGGAGAATTGTTATTTATATCTGAGCTAAAGATTGTGGGGGGGAGGGGTGCATCAATATTAATATGACTATAAATAGAACAGCAGCCATAATGTCATCACTCATAGGCTTCACTCCTGCTGCTTTCTGATTTTTTTTTTCTTAAATGTAAAAGTCGGATTTTATTTTCGGTCGTGAAGGCATCAGTTTCCGGAACGGGTCGCTGTCCGTGGTGCTGAAACACACGCTGCAGTGGATTGGCCCACAGCAGGCATTGCAACACCTCTACTTATAACGTTTGCCCCGGGAAGTCATGTAGTACTCAGTGATGATTGTAAAGAAAAAAATAATAATCAAATGCTGCATTCATTACAGCATTAAACTTTATTGCTTGGGAATGTAATTCATCTCAGACAACAAGGCAGCAGGGTCTTAGTGAATGTTGCACATCATCACACAATAACATCCAATCATTCCGTTGATGCATTCCTCTAAAGGTCTGCACTTTCACGCTTGTGGCTAGCAGTGTGTGTGTGTGTGTGTGTGTGTGTGTGTGTATGTTGTGTATGTTGCTCTGCCTCAGCTAACAAAGATGTCTCAGCTTACCCCCCGATGGAGATGAGCATTTCCCTCTCAGTGATCTACACTCCATGTCATTCAGCGGTATTCACTTTCCTGTCAGCTTTACCCGAGGGCTGCTGCCTACACATTTTGTGTTCAGTGATGTGTTGAAAAGGGCCTTCGATTACAAAGAGATACCGCCATGGTCTTAACCTTTTATTATTAGGACAATGAAGCTAATGTGGAGTTAGCAAAGATGAAAAAAAACAAACATAGTTGGTGTTACTTTAAATAAAATCAGAATATAATCTAATTTATCTCATAGTCTTGGTAGACAAGCACTTTATTAAAGTCAGTCTCATCTTAGTAGTATTTCAGAGTGTTTGTGTTTGATTTGATTCAGCAGTCAGTTGATCACCACCAAATAAATTACAATGACAAATTAAGGGATAAGGCAGATAAATCCGCTAAAGTATATTTCAGAAACTCTTGTTAACAGTTAGAGCTGTTGTTTTTATTTTGGCGCTGGGTCAACTGCGAGTTGGTGTGGATTTATAAGCTTCTAAGATTTTCTCACTTTTCCAAAGTAAACACAAATGAACAATAATAGCGATAACAGCTGACTAAGTCTCTATTTTCTCTCCCTCTCTCTTTTTCAGACCGTCAGAATCTGATGCCCAGCATCGTCCCCAGCAGGTAGGGGCCTCCAAAGGCCCTACAGGTCTCAGTAAGAGCCGCACTGTAGACGCCTTCAATCAGGGTCCACCTGGCAGGCCCGCTCCGGGCCGCAGCCCCTCGTCCCTAAGCCTTTTTGAATCCAGATTCCGGCAAGAGCCAAAAGACCCAGAGACTAAATCAGGCATGTTTGGCTCCAGCTTCCTCAGCGGAGGCAACCCGCTCAGTGCTATGACCTCCTCCATATCCTCCATGGGCGATTCTGTCAACATGCCCAAGTTTGGACTATTTGGGGATGAGGAGGGAGATGCATCTGCAACACCTGAGTCCAAGCAGGGAGGAAAGCCACCAGGCAAGGGTCCTCAGCAAGGGCCAGGTCCAAAGGGCCCACAACAGGGAGGACCTCAGAAACAGGGTCAGGGTCCTCCTGGACAGGGGCCAAAGCCAGGGCAGGGACCCAAGCAAGGTCAGGGACCACCAGGTCAGGGGCCCAAATCAGGCCAGGGTCCCCAAGGCCAAGGACCACCTGGGCAGGCCCCCAGGCAAGGTCAGGGACCACCAGGCCAAGGACCCCCGGGGCAACAGGCCCCAAAACCAGGTCAGGGACCACCAGGTCAAGGCACCAAACAGGGTGGCCCTCCCCAGCAAAAAGGTGGACCCCCTCAACAAGGACCTGGGAAGCCTGGACCCAAACAGCAAGGACCACCAGGCCCTGGGGCTCATCCTGGAGAGCCAGCGAAGAATGGAGGGCCTCCAGGTCAGCAGGGGGCTGGAAAACCTGCAGGAGGACTCTGTCCACTGTGTAAGACCACCAAGCTGAACACTGGATCTAAAGACCCACCTAATTACAATAACTGCACTGAGTGTAAGAACCAGGTCTGCAGCCTCTGTGGGTTCAGCCCGCCAGATTCAGAGGTAAGACAGTGATTAGTTGTTTCATGTTTTTCTTTTCAAAGTTTTAAAATAGTTTATAATTATTTCATGATGTGACCTTATTGAAGTAATGACTTACAGTGACATGAGCATTTCGTATACGTAGCTGTCAGTTTTCCACATGATAAATATTCTATACTCAAACAAAGCTGGCGGATACACTGGCATTTATCTAATAACACAGAAGACAGTTTGTGTTATTGATGGCAGAGGGTGGGAAAGGTCACACATTATTAAATTTTCTGTGTGTCAAATATCAAAATACCCAGTCAGTTTGCTCAGTCCACATTACACTGCAAAGATGTAATTCTAAAAGCTCATTCACTCCAGAATTCAGACAAAAAAAATCTGTTTTTCTTACAGTTTAATCAACGTCTTAAAATTATTTTGTGATACAGAAAGAGGCGATTCTCTGAAATGGCCAAATAATTTGTTGAGACGCAGACAGTATTTTTCCTGTGTAGCTAAATTCAGCCTTTTTAGCAGCATATTGCTGTTCTCTAAGCCTGGCGAAGGGAGTGTATCTCATAAGAGTGGCACACGATTTGAGGAACAGAGGGACCATATGGACCCAGGGAATGTTGATCAAGGTGACTCATGTCATGGCCACAGGAAGATACTGTGCCAGCCTGTGAGGACACTCCGTCACACATGGACGGTAGATGCTGGTGGGCCGTGATTACTGCACAGCAGAATGACTGGTTCCTTCTGCTTGAGCTTCTTCTTGGGATTTGTTACTATGCAGATAGTACTATGCAGTTGGGGTCAGTTATTTAGCAGATTGATCGGTTCAGGAAGTGAATTCTCTTTGGTTTTTAATATAGAATAAGAAATTGAATGCTGTTTGCAGTTACAGTATACGATGACCTCATCTCTATTTAGGTTATATGCAATAAGAACCATTACACACAAAAATACGCACATTGTTCTGTTCTAGATAGTGATCAAATTGTCAATATTGGCCCTTCTAAACAACGTGGTTTGCACACAGTGGAAACCAAGGAGATATCCTGTACACTAAACAAAGAGCACTGTGGTGTAGCCAGGTGTTTTTTTGGAATAGGTGTTGAAATATACCGTGTGGTCAGAACAGACAATTAAACAGTCAACAGTATTGGCACATGAACTGTACTTGTCTTTCTGTTTGCAGTCTATTGATAATCAAATGATTTAGACTTTTTTTTAAATAAAATCTATTTAGAAACAAATGTCTGAATATAAGTGCCTTATTTGCCAGATTTGTATTTGTATTAACTCTCATGTTATAAGAAGCAATTAGGCTGGTGAAAACAGGATTCAACATCATTTGAAACACTAATTAATGGACATGTCTTTGAATTTGTATTTATTTTACGCTAAACAAAAAGAAACCACTTATTTCAGGGCTTTAATTGGTTATGCTCGACTGTGTATGTACTGTAATTGCACATGCCATTGATGTCTGTGGAAATTTGTTCCAGTCAAATCTAACCCATATCTTTGTCTTGTGCAAAAGGGTAAAGAATGGCTTTGTCTGAACTGCCAGATGCAGCGAGCGATGGGAGGCATGGATCCCCCTGGAATGACGAAACCCAAACAAGGCTCTGCCCCACCCTCTCCCCAGAGACAGGCACCTGGCAAGCCTGGCAAGCTGCTGATAAAGCAGCAGAGTACCACTGACCATGGATTAACGCCGCCAACCACACCGAGGCAGAAATCCCCAGGTCTTACCTCTCCTGGACCACTTTCCCCAGGCTCCTCAGTGGGAGGATCCCCTAAAATAGACCCCAAGACAGGCCGCCCTATTCAGCCGAAGTCCAGTCCCCAGCAGTCTCCCGCTAAAGCCAAGCAAGAGTCCAGCTTCTTTGGGGGGTTCAGTCTGGGAGGCTTAACAGACTCGGCCAAACCTCCTGCAGCTGCTCCACAAGCGTCCGAGTCCGTTACAGGGAAGCTGTTTAGCGGGTTTGGTGGTTTGATGGAATCATCGAAGCCTCAAGCGCAGGCCGCATCAAAGCAGGAGGAGTCAGTGGCTGGAAAGTTGTTTGGAGGTTTTGGAGGGTTGACAGAATCAGCAAAACCTCCCGCTGCTGCTTCTCAGATGTTCAGCTTTGGATCGACGCTCTTGAGTTCAGCCACCAATATTGTTTCCGGAGAAGATGAGAAAAAAGCAGATTCTCAGTCAGCCTCAGACTCCCTGGTTGACTCCGGACCAGGTTCTCCTCCAGATTCAGACCCTGGCTCGCCACCTGACTCCCCTTTCTCTACTCCTGGGTCTCCTCCTGATTCAGAATCTGCACCTGACACTCCACCTGCTAAGTCCACGAAACCTCCCAGAACCATTTCTGTGGAGCAGGAAGAGAATGTCCTAGCAGCCCAACCTGCACCTGCCACATCCTCATCAACCAAGGAAAGCTGCCCTCTCTGTAATGTGGAGCTGAACATTGGATCAACAGACATGCCCAACTACAGCCTTTGCACCGAGTGCAAGAAGAAAGTGTGCAATCTGTGTGGATTTAATCCTACTCCCCATTTAGGAGAGGTAAGAAACCTCATTAGAAGTATAGCTGTCTTAAGCCCTGCAGCTTCCTGTGCTTCCAACACACTGCACCTACCAGTAATTTATGCATTCTGTCATATATAAATAGAACACAAACATCCTCTAGATGTTTCATTGAAATAGGTCACTGTAAAGATACCATCAGGAGCCACAGACTTCAGTTCTTCAGTGTTTTCCCCCACTAGCATTTAGTAAATGCACGTTTGACCACTGAATGCGTGCATGTGGTCAATTATGCTGCATTTTGAGATGCCAGTCTCATTACTATCATGCTTTCTTTAGTAGAGAGGGCAGCCAGAAATGTGAAGATAAATTAGGTTGTTTAAATGGACGTCTCATCACCAAAGAGCACTTCAAACAATTGACACTTGACTCTGAAACTGAATACTCTGCATGTGTGTGTTTGATACAGTATGTGTGTTTTGTGTGACCATGTCTGCTTGTGTGTATTCCATGTGTACAGAAGGCACACATTTCTTCCTATTTACGATATTCTTTTATTGTGAAATTTAATACATGCTTGTATGAGTTCATATGATGCTTGTATGTTTGTTCGTGTGTGTGTTTGTGTGTATGAGTGTGTCCGTTCATTGCCTTAGCTAGCCTAATGATGACGCGGAAACCAAACACTTTTGGCCTGCTTATCTTCAGAGGTGTGGGGACTGGTTTTCTGGTGTTACCGTGGTGTTTTGTCTGATATGGAAGCAACATCACAAGACTGTGTTGAGTTCCACAGAACAGATGGTACCCTATGGTGTAGGATCAGTATATTGTGGGAATAGAGGCCAAAAAGTGCTTTTCGGTTGAGCAGTTTCTCAGCATGCAGGCAAAACATATTCACATATGCTACACCCACTTAATATTCCATGTGAAGTATCCTATTTATTGTCTGTATGTCACTTAGAATCAACACAGTCTCACCCATAGCCATAGGTCACTTAGAGTATGATGTTCAATTATATCCTCCTGACATGGTCATGTGTTTCACATGTTTGTTAACACGCAGCTCTATCCAAGCTTCACGTGTTAGCTACGTTGTTAGCTGGTGGTTTAAGTGTGTCTTTAGTAATCTGCTGTGTATTTCTGGCTCTTTGAGGAGCGAGTGGAAATAAGCTGGGAATGAACACTACCTCCATACCGTTTACAGGATTGCTCAAATTCTCACGGGAAATCAACCTTTATTTTGTAAAAGACAGGTCTAAGTCTTTACTTTCTATAAGTATTACACAGACATGAAGGTGAAACCTTCAGAATGTAAGGTTGAACACATTTTGTATGTCAGTACAGTGCAGTCTGTGAACTTTCAAAGGAATAATTTGACATTTTAGGAAATACACAAATTTGTTTTCTGGCAGAAAATTAGATGAGAAGACCATTGTCATGTCTGTCCATTACACACAAGGCTACATCCAGCTTAGACTGTAAAGAAGGGGAAAATTTCTCAGCTTGGACTACTAGCTTTCTGTGATCTCACACATAACCACACTGGGGTTAGGTTTGTTTATACTCTTAAATTTATTTATGGAGTGTTAATGTGTTATTTAGTGAGCCATGTTAGCTCTTCCCAGTTTCCAGTCTTTTGCTAGACTAAGCTACCTGGCTGCTGACGGTAGCTTTACATTTATCATCGTTTCAGTCTTCTCATGTAACTCTTGCTAAAAAAAGGAAATAAGCACATTTCTCTTTGGACTGAGCCAGGCAATGCTGTTTTTGTTGTTTCCAGTTTTTTGCTAAGCTAAGCTAACTGGCTGTTGGCTATAGCTTCATCTACCGCACTACCGTACCATAGAGTTCAACTACCGTACAGACTTGAGAGCGGTATCCTATCATTTAACTCAAGTAGATGTCAAACTATTCCTCAATCAACTTTTTTACACGCCACTATTGTATATATCATACACACTGAAAAGCTAGAATGACATTCTTATTGATGTTCGTGATCTTCCAAGCCAAAAATCAAAATGTGTTACATTTCAGGTCAGAGATTGTTTGACATTAGTAATGAAACTGTCCCCTGCCCCACAGCAGCATTCCAAAACAAGATGGCCGCCATTTGTTTACAGTAGCGATGGCACTATCAAAGACTCCAGTTCTTTTAAGTTTGAAGCTCTTAATTCTACCCGCTTGCTGCAGTAATGAGGAGCTGAATTGCACAGTCCCTTAATTGAGGCCAAGCATGGGGAAAATGTAATTCCGCTGGAGAGATGTGCATCCAAGCCACTGATGCTCTAATTGGATATAGATTAGTCCGTTGAACACCATCCTGTCTTAAAGCCAGAACGGTCAGCTTAGTTTTGTTTTGAAGAATGATGTAGTTAGGACTTGGTACAAGGAGGATGAATCATTTTTGACCTATCTTGTATTAAATACAGTTAATAATTGAACTCAAACAGAACAAGTTACATCTTAAAACAGCAGCACCTTGTGGAATATGGCTGTAGAAGACAGCCACTCACGTACACACCACCTTGCTTGAGTCATCTACCCCCCTACGTACTGTGCCTCGCTTCTGTGTCATTCGCTGTCACAGTGTCGGCTGTCTGTAGGGGTTCATTTGCTGACGCATGAGTTGGTCAGAGTGTGTGTACCTGAGTTTGTCGGTGTGTGTGGGAACTGTGTGTGTCTGTGTCCTGGTGTTGCTCACACTGTATTTTGCACCTCATGTAAGACTTGTTTTATGGATGAAAGTTGTGTATTTCCATGAAATACTGACAGTTGAGAATACCTGTCAACACGTGTGTGTGTAGGAGTAATCCGTTTCCTAAAAGGATTTACAGCAGGAAGCCTGTTAATTCTATAGAGGCTTGATCCTAGAGTCAGGTGACACACCTTTAAGGTTCCTTTCTTTCCATCACAGCCCTCTTTGTCTGTAGATCTTTCTCTATCATTTCCCTCTGTTTCATGTCTTCTTTACTGTTGAAGAAACTGTGTGTGTAGTGCTATCCCTTTGCTTTTCTCACTGTTGCGCCCTTTGATGTAAGGAACGTCTGTAAATGTGTGTCTGTGTCTAGTGCTGCTCAGTTATTGTAGCTCAGACTCCATGTCATGTTGCCCTTATCAGTAATGAGTGTGCTCGTTGGAGAAGTCTTACGTAAAATGGGAGCGGCACCACTTTGCTAACAAGCCTGAATTCAAGAGAGGAGGCTGCAAGCTACATACTTATCACCTACACCGAGGCAAACCAATTAAATCTCTCTCTTTTTTAAACAAGTTATTAAGTATGTTGAGTCACAGCTGATTTCATTTCTCATTTTGAAGCATAATAACAATCTGTGGTTCATTTAATAGTAAGCAACTTAAGAACTAATCATAAATACGGTGATGTAATTAAGGCCGAATGCACCTACACAGTTTACTCTGTAAGTTAGGTATCAATGTGCAATCATTTTTAAGAATCAGTGGATTTTTGTTTGAGTCATTTACAATGATCTGTCACTAGAGTGTAGACCTCCAGTGAAAGATCATTGTAGTCACTCATATTTACTACTGCATTACCACAAATATATTGCTGACAAGGTATTTTACTCAGCAGAAGATTGTCCTTTGCTGTATTATATGAATTGGTCTCCCTGGCTTAAGAAGAAAGGATCATCACAACTGAAATGCTTCATTTCAAAACAGTTTTGAAGAACAGCTATCCTTTAACAAATATATAAACGAAGATCATAATATGATTGGTAATATTATTTTTTCATTGAATGAAGATTTTGATAAATAGGTCATCCCGACATCACTTTCATCTGAAGGAGTTGTTTCATCTCAAAGGCTGGAAACAGGAAAATGCTAACCAAGCTCCATTCAGGGTGAAAACATAAAGTGTGCCAAAAGCTATCTTACTTGACATTTTTGGAAATATGCTTATTTGCTTTCTAGGCAAGAGTTACATGATAAGATTAAAACCACTTTTGTGGCTGTATGGTGAGAGCGCTGCAAGTGTGAGGCTACCGTCAGCAGCCAGTTAGCTTAGCTTAGGATGAAGACTGGAAACAGGTGAAACAGCTAGCCTGGCAGGAAAACAGGGTGATAGAATTCACCTATCAGGACCTCTGAGGCACACAAACTGACAATGTTATATCTGGTTTGTTTAATCATCATGTTGTGGTTTTACAAGGGGTTATATGCTGCACTACTGCTTTATGGACACAGTAACTTCCTGCCTGGCAACCTCACTGTGTCACTATATTTTGTACACGGATAAATAAAAGGAGATACAGATACAGCACTGTATCTTAGCAATGTAGTCATCTATTGATAATGTGCAGAACTAACGATGCTACTTTTGGTTAGTGAGTGCAAAAAATTCTCTCACATTAAAAATGTGTAAATGAGTCGATTATATTTCAAACATTGTGCAAATAAGGCAGCTTTGGATGTGTACATTTTTAATGCTAGCCTAGCAGTTTTTCCTTGCTAAGCTAGGCTAAACAACTCATGTTAAGATGTAATGCTATTTCTCGTCTGACTCTGGGTGAGGCAGCAAATAAGTGTATTTCTGAAAATGTCAGACTGTTTCATTAATTTTTCATGTGTGTGTGTTCATGTTTTAATGACATCGTGAGAGCTAACATTTGTTCATGCATTGTGGCAACTGGTTTTGAGTAACATTGGAGGGTTGAGTTCAGGCATGTAACTGTTATAGTCGGTGTGGTGTGGTGTGGTGTGAATGAATCTAAGTCAATCTGATGTCCACACAGGTGACACAATGAAATGTAAATGCATTATGTGCATACATGTTTTTGTTGGTAGGCTCAGGTCCTGTGCATCCTCACGTATATGAGGTATGCTACCACACACTCACTGCGTGGTGGTATTTCCTGTGTCTTCTTCCCTCGTTGTTATTCTGTGGTCGTGCACACAGAATAACAATACCCACCCACAGACTGAACCATCCTGGGTCTGCACTGGCAGCTAAAGGCTTCCTTTATGGTCATACACAGAATACACACCCATACATGTAGAGTACAGTAACATGCAGAATCCCGATTCCCGTTTGTGTGTGTCTGGGCCATAGGGTTCATTGCCTCACAGATTTACCATCACTTGCCCAGGAGGCTAAAGTGTACAGAAATAGTCACAGCCATAAAAGAGCCACAAAGAGGAGAACACAAGCTACTGCAGGGCAGCTCTCTGTTTCTGTGGCTCTCCAGGCTCTTTTGTGTTCCCTCTTTCATATTTCTTCCTTTTTTGAAAGGGTCTTTTCGACTGCAGCCCCACGGCCACCTTGGAAGGCTTTAAATGGATGGTATTTTTAGACATAAAGGTGTTTTTGTGTTTGTCTGTCTGTACTTGGAGAAGTATTTTAGTTCCTTTGGCAGCGTGAATGCTGTTACATCAATAGGAATATACTGTACATTATAAACTCATGTGTTTCCTGAGTGATAACTGGTTGCACACACGATTGGACCTCGTGCAAGCGATGACAAGTGGTTTATCGTTGTTTTAGAAACTGCTATGATTGAAATGAACTGTCCTCGGGCACTGCAAATGGCCTCTTCTCTTCGTGTTTACACAGCTCCCACTCCAGCTCCACTCCAGAATGATCTCCAATTATCCCCTTCCTAATTTACTTGTGCTTGCATGCTTAGCAAGGGCCGCATTTTAGCCACTGAGCCTTTAGTGCCAAGAAGGGGTGGGGGGTGGGGGGGGAGCCAAGACATCATGTATGCCAGCACTGAGTCCTGATGAGACGGAGAGGCAAAAAAAGGCAGGAAAAGACACACGGGCATTTTAAAACACACACATTCTGGCACCGGCCCTTACCTTGTTAGCACAGGCTGTTGTATTTACATCCTGAATGTTGCTGCTGTCTCTCTGGATGGAGTGTCTGACTCTGACCTCCTTCATAAGAATTGATATTGAATAGGTGAGGCCAGCAACAGAGCTTGGATTAGGAAATGGCTGCAACTCCAAAAATTTCATTTCCATGAATTAAAAAAACCTGAGAGTAAAGTGGATTAACTTTTTTTTGCCTTTAATCCTTATTAGATAATATAGAAAATACCAGAAGAAGTGCAGCTGGAAGGCACTTTTTGGACTGACAGATTGTGAGACACGTAGATAAGATTCTAGTCACAAACAACCCCTGTTTACTCATTTCCAATTAAATAGTAAGGTGTGAAATGAGCAAATACTCACATGCATTATCTAAGCTGAAAAACATACACTTTCTATCCTACTGAGACATAAGGGGGAAAAAAATGGAAAAGAGATGTGAAATGAGTAACAAACACAGACAGATTACATCTGAATGTGAAGTGGAGGTGGACAGGCCCAACACACACACAGAGAATACTGTTACAGAAACAGAGGGATCAAGAGGATGAGGGGATGTCACAAAGAATATGAGTGCCAGGACCGTGACAACCTGACTATTGTGGTTTGCTTTAGCAGTTGTGACTCACGCCACTGAGTCACATTTCCACCACCTATAGGCAGAATTTACTGTCAGACAGAAACATCTGATTAAGAAACAATTTGAACATCATACAAGACTTTGTGAGAAAAAAAAAAAGAGTAAAAATGTTCTTATACCTGACCTTAGACCTGAAGAAAATAAAAAAAATACATGAATGAAAAAAGTTAAAATTGCAATCATAAATTATGAATATTGTCTATAAACAAATCTCCAGACCTTTGTGGCGTCTTTGCCATTAAAAAGATACTAAACATAATCACAAATTTGTCTTGTTTCTACACATAGATGAAATGATGCAGTTGCTTGTTGTTGGTCAGAGAAAAGTGAACTTCTACAGAAACGTTCCATAGCAATTAGTTCAGTTCAACACTTAGCATAAATGCATAAGTGTTCTATGTACAATTACCCAGTAACATCCAGATATAATATTGGCATTCAAAAGTGCCTTTATAATTAGTTGCATAATTAGTCAGTTCTGGTCTTTAACACTACTATACAGTACTCATACATTATAATTTGTACGTAGAATGCTTTAGGCCACATACTGTATTGTTTGTAGATGTCATATGTATTATCATACCAAATATTTCATATCAAAATATATATATCAGCCTCAGTAATTAGCATTCACTGCTAATTAAATAGAAACAGTCCCTTCTCTCTTTACCTCTTAACTCTAAACCTCCTTTAAACAACAAAACGCTTTCAGATGTTTTCATGTCAAACAAAGCCCACAGCTCATTAGGCCTAACCTTTACACTGAATAGAGAAGGAGGTGGGATTCTTCCTCCCTCTTTCTCTCTCTCACCAACCCTCTCTTCTGGTACAATTCCCCTGTCTACCTGCACTGAGAAGCATGGTAGCGTAAAAGCTTAGTGATGGTAAATAAACACACACGAGTGACATCCAGTCTAAATAAATAATATAAAAATAATCCCGTCATCTTCACACAACCAGTCCATGAATGAAACCATTAATTGATTTTTCTCCACAATCTGTAAACACAGCACTGACATATTATCCCCTTCATAAAGTTGATATAGTTCGTTTTAATATGAAAAAATATTGATGAATGTAGCTGTAGACAGGTAGGATAACAGATATTAGAGGCATGATTCTAATCGTGACCACCCAAACTGAACACGCATACATTTATTTCGCTGTACAGCTCTTTGGATAAAAGTGCACATTGTGTAACACAGAATGTGAGATGACTAAGGGACTAGAAACCTGAGCCAACAGCTTTCTTTTTAACCAAGGATACAGCCATTGACAGAAGAAAGAGTCTTAAAAACCCTGAATGTCTCAACAACTACTATTTTAGATGGGAGACTGGCACATGCAGACTGATTATGAGGTATAGATAAACAAACACAGATGCAGACAGAAAATGCCCTGAAACAAACGTCTCCCTCTCCTGTCTTTGTCTCTCTTTGTGTGAGATCAACCTTAACAACAGGCACTTTTTTAGTCACCTGGCAGGGGGAATATCAATCGATAACGGCGCGACATAGCACTCCTGTCAAGAGAGAGCAGGAACACTCAGGCTCTTGTTTGTCATCTGTCAACTTTGGGTCTGGCAAAAGATCAGGATATAGAATTGGATAATTAACTTTTATTCAACCTTCATTTACCCAGAGGATGGTTCCTCAGAAGGCTTTATGTGGTTGCATGCGGCACTCAGTTACACACATTCCCATCTAGGATCTGACCAGCATAACCACTCTCCTCTAGTGCTGGTTACTACACATCTGAGGGTAAAAGTACTTTTCTCAAAGGCTTTGTGACACCAGCACTCGATTTATTCAACTTCCCAACTCAGATTTCTTTACTTATTTTAGGATTAAAGCCAGCAATCTCTTGGTCCAAAGCCCATTTCTCCAACCTTCCGGCTAACAAGTTTAACATTCGCATAACATTTAGTTTCATGATTCAAACAAAATTACATCGACACATGAGCATGGATCACTTGAAAAGTGTGCATACAGCACATTGATCCCAGGATTGAAACATACTATATAAAACAGAGGGACATTTATTAGGACAAAGATCTTTTTTGGCTTGCGAAGGAGCTGATGCTGTGCTTGCAGTCTAATGCATTATAATTAAGTTGGCAATTCAGCAACGCTCATCAATGAGAGAAGGGCAGTGACTTCCAGACTTTTTTTTTTTTTGCACTGAAATGTGACTTGCAGAAAGGACACTAGTCTTTCAGTGTCTAGACCTCTTAATATTAATATAAAATGGAATATATTGAATTTACTTACATGGTCATTGATGCAGACAAGCAGCTTTTCACTTCTAATGACATACTGATTGCAAAGATTATATTTAGGGATCAAGGGATTACACCATTATCCGTATCTGTACTTGAAATGGGCATGACTTAAACCAGATGTGGAGAGGTTAAGAGGATGTTGTTAATTATAGCCTGAAATTCATAAGGGTTGATCAGAAGTTATCACACTTATTAGAAAACTATAACTGAGATTGGTCCCAGGGTGCCTGGAGCTAAACGTAGCAAGAAAACCCCCTCTGTGTTGCATTTGCTGTCTGCAAACTGACCTCCGATAGTCTTGGAGGTTGCGTCCAGTCTCGCTGTGTGGACTAAGACTAGTCCCTACCAGCATTTTCCGCTGGATCCGACAGCGTCTAGGGTTTTTCCAACCTAATTCTTGTCTCATTTGTGGTCTGGTGAACAGAAGGTCCATCAAATTCAGTGCTCCAAATCTCCATTTTTAAGCTACTGTAGCTGCCATGTCTTTGAGGCCTTTATCATAGTTTCATATAGACAGACATTGCCAGGCAACAACTCCTGATGCTAGCAAGCTGTTTGCCCCTGTTCTCAGAAGTTAGCAGAGCAGGACGATATACCACTGTATGTTCAAGTGACATCAAGTAAATTCTCAGTCTTTACTGTAACATTTTAAGGTCAGTCTTGGCAGGCATCATGAGCTGCAGCTTTTCCTGACTTCCCGGCAATTGATTAGCAGATTTACAGGGTGATAATGTTAAGCTTGTTGGCAGGAGCTGGTGTTGAGTCACCTCGAATGACCATTAAGCTCTTTCACTTCTACTGCTTCACTCTTTCTCTCACTCCATCACGCTTCTTTCCTTCTGCCTTTGGTTTCATCCTATTTGCCTATTTTCCCTGCTTTTTTTTTTGTTCTGCCACTTCTTTTTCATTTTTCTTTCATACATTATCACGCATGTCCTCACATTTCCTCTACCTGTCTCTTTCCTCATCCCATCATCTGTCTTTATCCATCTGTACCATCCTCCTCTAGATCCTCTTGTTCTGCCACTCTCAGTGCCAGACTCTATCTATATTTAGATGGGTAAAACCCTCGTAAGATCCCTTGTCTTAATCAAAGAGCTGCACCGACCTTCACAACACTCCAACTCCCAGTTGGAAACAATATGGGTACAGCTACAGCCCATCTTGTCTCACTATCTGGTTGCCGTCTGCGGTTTTCAGTTAGTCTTCTTTCTGTGTCCTTGGAGGAAGTTTGAAACTGATGAAAAGTTGGAGATGAAAGAGAGATGGAAACACTCACGCTCAATCTGTCCTTATTCATTCATGTATGATCTTGTATTTGTTTGAGAAATGCTATGTGGGAAGCAAGAGCAAGTTGTCATTTCCTTCAAAGGTATTTGGTGCCTTTCATCTGAGTATATCGATGTCATCTACACCGTCACAAACTAATCTGTGTGGGTGTTGGGTGTGTGTCAACTTGTTGGTATCCGTGTACACGTGATGCTAGAAAACGTCCTTGTAAGATGGTGATGCAAGCGACTCCTCTGCTTTTATGAATCATCTATGCTGCTGTTTGCAGAACTCATCTCAGCAGACAGACAGAAATACACACAGGCATATCACATTTATTTGAAATCTTGCAGTAGGAAAGATTGTTATATAAAAATACACCTGTCATTTTAGTGTTAATTACAAGGCAAGGCTCCAAGAGAGAAAAAGTAGCAATCCCTGTGGATTCACTGTATAAATTACATTTGTGATGGGTGTGGTAGTACCGGTGAGAAATCTTCTCTGATGGCAAAAGAAGACGATTCTTATGAAGAAAAGTCTAACTGAGGCTGGAACTAATGACTATTGTCATTATCAATTTATCTGCTCGTTAATTTCAGCCACACTAGCAACGAGGCTTTATAGATAGAAATGTCAGTCTGTCAGTCTGTCGGGAGGTCGGTCGATCCACCCTTTTTATCTAGATGCTGATGCCAGCTGCCAAATCTCCTTTATTTAGTTTTGAATTAAGCCAGGATGACTTGATGCCCTTTTAGGATGATTACTGTAAGACATGTCAGGAGGAAATACATTGGAGATAGCCACTTAACGGTAGTGAGTTAGATTAACATGTCTGGTTTAACTGGGAGGTTATTTCAAATGAAAAGCGGTGATTTCGTTCTGCACGGTAGCTATAAAAAAACTCATTGACCAAGTGTTTTTAGAGGGGTGGCATTAAAAGCTTTAAGTGTGCCTGTTGTGATTCGTTGATAACATCTGTGATGACTGGCTCTGAAGTGGCTGAGGATGAACGACTGTCCGGCTGGAGTGTTGTTTCAGCTTTTCGTATCGGCGGCCATCTCTCCGGCTCTCAGTGCCTGTTCTCTCTGGTTTAACTGATGGAGACGTCAAGCTGGAGAGACTCCCATCTCAAGTCCTCCAAGCAGGGACGGATGGGATGGGTCATGTTGATAGCGCGCACACACACACACACAAATGCACTCGCATCTGTACTGTGTCCATCATCATGTCTGAGGATTAACTGGATTTCTGTCGAGTTAGGAATGTAACTCACTAACATCAGCAAACCTTCGTGATGGAAGGAGCACTGCTGTGTTGTTTTTTTCATTGGCCTCCTCCCATGTGTGTCTTTCTTCTCTCTTACCAGATATCAAAATCTACTCTTTCGTTACCACTTCTCTCATCTTTGTGAGTCACAGTTTTATATGCACTAAAATATTTGCCCTGTCAACACTTTTTTGCTGCCTTTTTATAGTTGAGTACATGCCACTGAGATGTGTACGCAGGTGTGTCAGTCCTTCTAAAGTGTAAGCCTCGTACTGTTTAGGCATGGACCGAAACACAGAAGCACAAGTCTTATTTACTCTGACTTTGTCCTCTTCTTCTATCCTCCGTGTCTCCCTTTTTCTTTGTGTCGCTCGGTGTTTGGAGAGAGGTGGCTTGTCTGATGCATGGCTTAATATGCAGGCTGCAATCTTCTCTGATGCCTGAATTTAGCATAAACCCTCCTGTTAAGTCAAGCGAACGCATTCACAAGAGGGGTGTCACAGAGGAATGTTAGAGCACTTGCAATGTGAAATGAGGTGTTCGCGTCAGAGTGGAGGATGGTTGAAAACATGCTGACTATTGCCTCCTCTGAGTGTCAGTGTATTTGTGTTTTTGCATATGGGGTGTGAGGTAGAAGAGTGTTTGTGTGTGTTTGGTTCCCTTGTGGTCTGGTGTCCCCACATTAGATAGGTGGGTGTATGCTTTTGCACTGATTATAGCTACAGTAGTTATTTCCTAAAGTCCCAACATGTGGACTGTTTATCATCACTTTAATTTCAACTTAAAGCAAAGCCATACTGGACACTAAACTCCAATAATACCTGCCGCTCTTGAAATATAGGCCCCAGCAGGGCCTTCAGCGTAGGTATGTTCCTCTAGAGCTCTGCGTTTAAGTGAATACCTGGAAGTATATGAGTATAATAAAATAACTATGACAGGACAGATTTAGCAGAGCTCTGAGATGACAGATAAACAGCTGTGTGTTTGTTTCTTGTTCCACTGCAAGTGGCAACGCCATTAAGATTTGGGAAAAGACCACATCCCAGGTGATTTTAAGGAAGAACTTGCAGTCAAATTATTGTACTGAAAGAATAAACAGCACTGAAAACATTCTTTACTGACTCACAATCTGCTTGTTTATTTTTTTTTTTTCAGTCTTGAACAATTGTAAGCAGTCGAATTAGGATTTTAGGATATGTGCACATTCTACTGTCATGTTTTAAGCATGCATACACATATGCATACCATAAAAACACAAACATGCGTTCAAACACATGCTTTCTGTTAAGTCTGCTACATGAAATGTCTGCACAGGCCACCCAACTCCTTCTGACATGCCTTGGTAAACCCCTGTCCCATTACCATGCATTATAAATGGGCCGATCTCTTAAGTCCCATAAATGTAAAAGCTTCTCTTGAAATAGAAGAAGTTACACTGGCCCCTTGTCACAGTGACGTTTTAACTACGTAGATGCATGTTGTGTCATATAACTGTGCCAGAATTAAGAGAATACATTTCAAACCAGGAACTTCACAATACAATTTTAAATTTAATGGTATAAAGTTTAAAGAATTTTATTAATTACTAACAATTTGTTCTCATCTTTGTCTTACAGAAAGAATGGCTTTGCCTCAACTGTCAGACCCAAAGAGCCATGTCAGGCCAGCTGGGAGACATGCCACCTCCAGCCATGGCTTCCCCAAAGAAGCAACCACCTACTCCTGATCCCTCTTCTACCCCTGCCCCTGCTGCTGTAGATAGCAAACCTGTAGTAGAAGCAGTAGACCTAACCCCACCAGCACCTGAAGCCAAGGTAGTACCTGTAACCATTCCTACACCTGCATTGCTTTCACCTGATCATGATGAACCTCTTTCTGTTGGTGCCTCTCCTCCTGATTGCACTCCTCAGGAAACACAACAGTCAAAAGAACAAGAACAACCATTAGCAGCCGAACCAGTGTCTGAGCCTGTAATTCATCCTGAACAAGAAGCTCCGATTTCAGATAGTGTAGCTGAGAGTATTCCTGCAATCCCAGCAGCTGAGGAACAGCAGAACAGCTTTGGGAAAATAGCAGAGGAACATCCTCATCCTGAGACTAAGCCTGATTCTGATGTTGTTCAACAAATACAAAGTGCACCTGTCAGTGAAATCCCAGCAGATCAAGAACAACAGAGTAGCTCTGCGGATGCGACCAAGGACCTTTCTCTCTCTGCAGAAAGTGAGACACAAAATCTATTGACTAATACAGGTTTAGGCAAGACAACAGTCACTACTGAGGTAGAAACAGAGCCAAATCCCAAGATTACTCAGAGTGAGGTTGCAGCTCCTTTGACAGATAATGAGAAATTGGAGCACACTTCAGAGAAGCCTCCAGAAGTGACAATGAATTCAGATGAGCCAAAGCCTGGCTTGATCACAGAAGCAGTCTCACAGGAAGTTCCTCTTCTGTTTGATCCAAAGCCAGATTCCACAGCTACAAATGTAAGAGTGGAGAAAACAACAGAAGTAGAACTTTGTAAGTCAAGTGAAGAAACCCAGATAGATGAACCCCAAGCTACTGGAGCAGGACAGACTCTATCAGATACAGTAGACACGGCTTTTAATGAGCAGCAAACAGACATCACTACCAACCTTGAGGCTGAATTCAGGGATAGTGCTCCCTCTCTTCCAGCTGAGGTTGTAGAAAATGTACCTCCTGTAGCCCATGTTGACAATATTGAGGTCCCTAAACTTGATGAAATCCAGCAAGAATTAAAACCAGAGCCAGTAAAATGTGTAGAGTCTGAAAGTTCTCCAGTAGAGTCAGAGAACAAACATCGTGCTTCAGCTTCAGCTTCAGAGGAGGAAAGTCAAGCTAATAAAGTGAAAAACAAACCTATAGAAAAAGAGCAGAAGCCTAGTCCACTTGCTGTTGAAAAAGAGGAGAAGGCTTTTGAGGAGGCAGAAATTGAGAATAAATCATCTAATAGCAAAGCCTATGAAGAACAGGTGGGAGTTCAGTATAATGCAGCTGCAGAGAAGGCTATTGAGGTAAAAGCAGACGAAGGGAAACCTTATGAGGGTGTGGCACCTGCACAGAAAACAGTTGAGGAGGCAGATGTCCTGAAACCTCTGGAAGATAAGGTTAATAAAGCTGAATTAAGTCGACCACTTGCCTCTACTGAAACAGAGAATATTAGTCCTGTAATGGAGAAGAAAGAAGCAGTGGTTACATCTGAAGAAAAGGTCAAAGTCAAGGAGTCAATGCAAAGTGCAGAGATGGTGTTATCCTCAGGTGTCATCAGTGAGGCAGAAGTCAGAGATGAAGCCTGTGAGGAGAAACTTGTTCAGAATAAGACAGAAGCTGGTTTACAAAAGACAAACAGTATTACTGAAGATCAACATGAAATAGAGAGAGAGTTGTTAGCTCTGACAGGCAGTAATGAAAAACAGCTCGAGAAAGTCACAGAGCAAGTGTTAATCAAAGAGAAGGAACAAAAACTTGACAAAAAAGAGGCTGAGTTACAACCTGCTGCTGGAAACATCCAGGAACCTATTTCAGTATCAGAGACGAGCACAAACTGTGACAAAGTTGGCACCGCAGAGTTTGATGTAGTAAAGAACACATTATCAAAGAAGGATGAAGTATTAGTGACAGCTTTTGAACCTGGAGATGTGTCTGTATCAGTAGATTCAGTCCCCGTAGCAGAACCTGAAATTCCAGTCTCTGTAGTTAGTGAGGACAAAAGCCCAAACGTGGACAAGACAAAGGAGGTTCAACCTCTGGGAAAGCCCAGTCTTGGAGATGCAGTAACTGAGGTGAACATAGTATTAGTAAAGCACAAGTGATGGTAGATTATATGATTATCATGTATGTGCCTATATATAGGCCACATTTAACAAAAAAAATACAGTTTTTTATTACTTTTTCATTTAAATATCTGAGAAAACATTAATTGTGTTTTATTTCAAACCAACAGGTGAAAACAGTGGAGACCTTGAAAGAGCCTGGAGAGAAAGAAATGACTGCCAAGGAAGGAAGTCCCACCAGCCCATCAGACCTAGCAAAGCTGGAAAGCACCGTCCTTCCTATTCTTGAGGCTCAGGCAAGCACGCAACCAAAAGATGAGGAGAAACTAACAGACACTCTAAAGACTAGACGTAAATTAGAGGTGCTTCCTCTCTCACCTGACTCACCAAGCTCAGAGGATGACAGAGAACTTTCTGAGAAGAATACCAAAGTTACCACAAAGAAAAAGCTTCTTGTGCCCATGGATGTCAGAGCAGATTCCCTGGATGATAGCAGTGAAAGCTTTGGAAAAGAAAGCCCAATGTCAGGAGATGATGAGGAATTTATCCGAAAACAGATAATGGAAATGAGTGAGAATGAGGATGCTTCCCCATCTGATGAGGAAAATCTAATTCGACGAAAGATCAGAGAGGAAGAGAAGAAAAAAATGGAACAGACAAAAACAGAGGCTGTAGAGAGGAGCTCATCAGGAAAAGCCAGGCGACTTACCAAGAGAAGCACGATAAGTCCTGATGATGAAGAAGAAAAGCAACTCCGGAGCTCATTGGATAAACCTGATATAGACAAAGAGGAGGTACCAGAACTAAAAGAAGAGGAGGGTCAGACTGGTACTGCAGTTCGCAAATTCCAAACCATGGAGCTGAATACAACTAGCAGCCCTATGCATATACCTAATGATGATGGAGAGCCAGAAATGGAAAGCCTTACAGACTCTCCGGATGATCGTTCTAGAGGTGAAGGGTCATCCAGTCTACATGCATCCAGCTTCACTCCTGGGACATCCCCAACATCTCTCTCATCACTGGATGAAGACAGTGACAGTAGTCCCGGCCAAATCCGTTCTGGTGAAGGAAAGCAACACAGGAAAGCAAAACACAGACAACCTGGTCAAATGTTGCCAACTATTGAAGACTCTTCTGAGGAAGAAGAGTTACGGGAAGAAGAGGAACTCCTTAGGGAGCAAGAAAAACAGAAGGGCTCAGGAAAAAATCCAAGAAAGATAAAGAAGAGATTCGAGCCCAAAGGAGGCGAGAGCGTCCAAAGACACCACCAAGCAACCTGTCCCCCATTGAAGATGCCTCACCAACTGAGGAACTGAGGCAAGAGGCTGAAATGGAGGAGATCAGACGATCATCCTGCTCTGATTTCTCTCCCAGTATTGAATCAGATCCTGAAGGGTTTGAAATCCATGCCTCAAAGATTGCAGCAGTTCAAAAAACATATCAACTGCCCATATCAGTATCTCTTCATTCCCCAACAGATGATCAAAATACTGATAAACAGAAAAAAACTCTCAAATCTGCTGATGAGGCTTATGAGGAAATCATGCTGAGGGCCACGTCTCCGACAGTTGACAAAGGTGAGATTCAACCAGGAAAAGAGTCCCTTTATGGAGGTATGCTCATTGAAGACTATGCCTATGCATCTCTTATTGACAATACAACACCTGGTGTGGGGGATCAGGAGAAGATTGTTGTTCCTGCTCAACCCAAAAAGCTGAGATCACCAGATGAGGTTTATGAAGACATGTTAAAGAAGAGGAAAGAATTCATCCAGCTAGAGCAGGAATATCAAAATATGCATCCAAAAAAGGAAAGCACTAATCCAGAAATTGTGTTGCAACCTGCTGAGAACACCTTCTCCAAAAGCAGTACAGTAACAATAGGCAAAGACGGGAAGCAATTGTTGGATGCTGAAACTGCCTATGAAGAGCTAATGAAAAGGGTGCTGACTCCTGGAACAAGTCCAACTCAACAAGAGCCAGGAATGGAACCCACTGCATCTAGAAGGGCACTCCACCCCATCCCAGACTTAAAGGTAACACAATGCTCTTCAGGAGAGTTGTCTTCTGATGATGAGAGTATGAGCAAAAAGGGAGAGGAGGTAACGGCAGTATCAGACACCACATCAGCTATGGAAACTGAGCCTGTGGCAGCGTTATCTGAATCTCCTCCATCATCCACATCAGATCAGCAACCTCACACCACAACTGCAGCATCCCAGGCTGAAGTTGTGGACTTATCTAGTGCACTCCCAAGAACATCAGCCCATGTGATTGACAGTATATCACCCTTGCCCACAGTCCCCCAGTACACACCCAGTATTCCCAGCGTAGTATCAACTGCCCCACCTGTGCCCCCAAAGCCAAGTGTCCCACGTAGGGCTAATTCTCAGGAAAAAGCAGAAGTACCTGCTGCACCACCACTGCCTCCCCCAACCCCACCAAAGCCTACTGTTTTTCCCAGGAAACCACCAGTTCCACTTCCATCTCAGGCTTCAGCAGCTCCAATCAGGCCGGAGACAGTGGCTATGCCTGCAGCCCAAGGATCACCTACAAGACAACCAGTTACACCGATGTACAGGCCTCATGTTCCCCCTCCTGTTCCCCCAAAGCCATCAATTCCTGCTGGTATTGGGGATAGCAGACCAGGGCATGGTGTCAAGCCACCAATTGCACCAAAGCCTGGCTCACAGCCTTCTTCACCTGCCCATGTTCCTTATCCACCAAGACCAACAGTACTTCCCACTGGTCCTACTGACATAGCCCTGAATCTGAGCCCGTCTTCTGAGAGCAAGCCGTTTCAACCCTCACCAAAGTCTCCTACTTCTCCAAGATATGCCAGCAATCTTCGTGACACATATGTGGTCATTACACTGCCATCTCAGCCCAGCTCTCCAGTAGACAGTGTCTCAACTCAAGCTCCATCTAGCCCTGGTCCAGCATCTCCTTCACGCCAAGCTCAGCCCCAAAGTTATTACCAACCACAGCCTCAGTCGCAATCATATCCACAGCAGCATCCACAATCAACCCCTCCTCAAACAACCAGGGTGCCTCTGGCATTCACTCGTGTCACAGAATCCATTGAAAGTCAAGAGATCTGTGGCCCAGAAAAACATGTATCTAGTTCTTGTCACATAATTGAGGCCATATCTGCCTCAGCACAGCCACCTGTGGTTATGCCTAATCTCATCTCTCAAGTGGTCACTACTGAAGTCCAAAGGACCATGGTCTCTGTTGTTCATGAAAGGACACCACCACCAGTGCCAGCTCCAAGGGCAAATGGTGTCCCAATCTCAATGGAGAAACCTATGCCCCAATTGCCAGCACAGCAACCGTCTGAGGTAGTAGATCTTAGGACTATGAAGGTGGACCCAGAATCAGACATGAATGGTGTTGATCTGTCTGCTAGCCCAGACTCCAGACGTCAATCCTTTGCAACTGATGTCAGTCGTCAGAACAGTGCAGTGCAGTCACCTGTGGTCAACCTCAGTGCTGAGTCATCCACTGTATCTATAGTGACTGATAGCATCACCATTGTGACATGTTCTGCCACAATCCAGCAACGTGACAATATGGACATCTCTCAAACATCTTCAGTGCCCCTTCAGCTAACAAAAAACAAAGCATTTGAGCCTGTTTCACAAATTATATATCGGCCAATTGATTCTCAGCCCCCCACTCATGCTAGTACAGAGATACCTATTAACCTCTCTGTTGGATCAAGCATAGGTGGAGGAACTTTCCAGACCACCCCTGTCACTATTGCACCCACTTCTATTGCAAGTTGTGCTGCCAATGGATTAACTACAGGTACAACCACAGTGGCAGGAGCTGTTGATCTTAGCACGACAAAACCATTCAACACTGTGGTAACAATGGATGCTGCATCTGCAGAAGTGGCCACAGCTGTGATCACAGATGATGATGGCAAACCAGTGGATCTGACTGCAGGAAAAAGAGCTGTATGCTGTGATGTTGTGTACAAACTCCCATTTGCAGGAAGCTGCACTACTCAGCAAGCTACCACCCCCCTGCCTGAAGACCGTTTTGGATATCGTGATGACCATTACCAGTATGATCGATCACCTTATGGCATGAGAGGATTTGGTGGAATTAAACCGTCGATGTCAGATACTAACCTAGCAGAAGCTGGCCTGTTCTTTTACAAGAGTAAAAACAGCTATAATTTCAGTGGCACCACAGAGGGTGCAGTAGATCTTACCTCTGCAAAGATTTCTGATGCAGGTCAGTGCAGTGACATTGCAGACCTGTCACTTAAATGTTACTTTGAATTGCCTCCACTCATTCATGGCTAATGTGGCATTTTTTGGTTTGTCTTTGCTTTTCTTTTTGTTTGCATGGACAATTCACTTTTTTGTTTTTTCATTATAATATTTTGCATGTGCCTGCATGCTGTTGCTGTACATATTGTTTATGCTTGTTGCAATTCTCGACATTGGAGATTTTTTTTTTTCCTCAATTTCCACTTTTTTCATAATTTGGATAAGGCATGGCTTGCTTCCACATTGAATAAGTCTGCATTATTTGGACTCAACTGATATTTTTGACTTTTGACAGGTGAAGCTGTTGACTACTCCAAGAAAGGGACTTACGCAGGAATGACAATTCCACCCTATTCCCAAGCCAGAGTCACAAGTGCTGTTGGCACACTCTTTGGTACAAGCAGCGTCTTGAGGTCATCAAACGGGGTGGTCTATTCCTCTGTTGCAGCACCAATACCATCTACGTATGCCATTACTACCCAACCTGGGTCCATCTTTAGTACAACTTACAATACCCTGTCAGGTATGCATACCAGCGACACCATGCCTTCTCTGTCCAATCTCCAGAATGTTCCACTGACACGGTCCCACAGTTTCTTGTCCACCATCTCCATTTCTGCAACAGAAGAGGAAGGTGATTCCCCACTCAATCTGGAGATCTCTAGAGGGGGTACTACTGCTGCCCAGACTGCCACCAGAACAACAACCTCTTTATCGCTTGACACCTACACTGATGCATCCCTGGAGGCCATAGCTGCTTCACTTGAGGCTCTGTCTTCACCCATGGTTCCTGGGGATGGCCAGTATCAGGCTGAGCGTGAGAGGCTAGAAATGGAGAAACTCAAACAACAGCGCCTGGCTGAAGAATTAGAATGGGAGCGCCAGGAGATTCAGCGATTCCGTGAGCAAGAACAGCTCTTGGTACAGAAGGAACTAGAGGAACTGCAGGCCATGAAGCAGCACATCCTAACTCAACAAGAAGAGGAAAGACAGGCTCACCTTATGATGCAGAAGGAAACTTATGCGCAACAACAGCAGCAACTGGAACAGATTCAGAGACTCCAAGAGCAACTGCGCCTGCAACTAGAAGAGCAAAAGCTACGTCAGATGTACCCAGGTGGGGACATACCAGGGCATGGCTTGCAGGAGGCAATTGTTTTAGGACCTGATGGCACAGTGCTGGCCCGAAAGATTACCGATAGTGGGTGCCAGACAGATGAAGAGGATGAGACAGTCAGCAAAGCTTACACAGCAGGGAGAAAGAAGAGAAGTGCTAAAAAGAGTGTTGACAGTTGTGTGCAGACTGATGATGAGGATCAAGAGGAATGGGAGGCTCAGACAAGAAGCCGACAAAGCCGGCCACGCACCGCTAGAGGTGATAGGGGTGGGCAATCAGAGGTGTCACTTCAAGCCCACACTGAGATTTCTATACAAACAGATACAGAGGGGAACATTAGAATGGACACCAGGCTGGAGTTGTCTGACTCTGAAAGGACCTCACCAAAGAAACGACCTACACCCTTGGAAATAGGCCAGTCTCCTAACCTCAAAGTTGATTCCTCAACACTTCAAGCCCCTCCTAAATCTCCCAAAGTGCTCTATTCCCCCATATCCCCCTGTATATCCCCTAGCAAATCCCTTGAGTTTGTGTCCTATGAGAAGTCACTGGGTGATACAAGTCCACAAAAGCTAAGAGGAAGTGAGGATCCATCAAAAGCCTCTCCAGGAAGTCCCAGGGGACCAAAAGCCATGCAGAGATCCATGTCTGATCCTAAGCCCATGAGTCCAACAGGAGAAGAAAGGGCAACATCTGGAACCCAGTATGGTGATAGCTATACTGTGAGTACAATATCACAATATCATATCACTTAAACTGCCATATCACTTAAACTGGAGCGGTATTTCTTGATCTCATTTCTTGATAAAATACCATGGTAATAGCGCCAATGATGGGGTAGTTTTTCTTACACTAGTTTATTATGGCATTTATATTTTACACGATTCTTTGTGTTTATGTAATTTCATTTCAACTTTTTACTCACGAGTAAATATTTGTCCAGTGCAAAAGAACTCTTCTTATATTCAAATTCAGCTCAAATGCAGGGGAAGAATTAAAAAGATTGTGCTTGTGTAGTATTTTCTGAGCCTTCACATAAGTAAATGTAGCTTAAAGGCTTGTACCAAAGCATTCTGATAATAGATAGGAAGGAAAACATATGGAAAAAAGTACGTAAAGAATAACTGAAGAGTAATTAAACCTCAATAGATTATGTATACACAGTTTGGAAATTAAGTGTTTGAATTCATACAGTCCTCATCAGTTTTGTTTGTTTTTCATACAGGGGAAAGGCTCAGGTGGCACACCAACAGGGACTCAAAAGAAGGTGAAGAGAACTCTCCCCAATCCACCATCAGAGGATGAGTCAACAACCACTGGCCAAACAGCATACAGCACTGGTTCTGCCCGCCGAAGAATGTGCCGCAATTCAAACATGGCACGTGCCAAGATTCTACAAGACATTGATCGTGAGCTAGATTTGGTGGAGCGTGAGTCCTCCAAGCTCCGCAAAAGACAAGCAGAGCTAGATGAGGAGGAGAAAGAGATTGATGCCAAGCTTAGGTACTTGGAGATGGGCATTAATCGTAGAAAAGATGTGCTACTGAAGGAGAGAAAAAGAGAAAGGGCCTACTTACAGAGTGTTGCAGAGGACAGAGACTATATGTCAGACAGTGAGGTTAGTAACATCCGAGAGACTAGAGGTGGGCGTGGAGGTGGTGAAGATGAGGAGATTGAAGAGCATGGTCTTGAACGTCCCAGGACAGCTCCCCAGTCAGAATTGGATGACTTTGTCCCACCTCAGACCAAGCATGAGTATGGAAAATACTCCCAATACCAATACCCTCAAAGCCAATACCAGCAGTCTCTCTACCAGAGTCCCCAGTCCTACCAGTCTCATTCTATCTACTCTTCTGTCCCCTCATTGACTAGCTCCCAGCAGCAGAGTTACCACCAGATGCTCCTTTTGCAGCAAAAAGCTGCCAGACAAGCAGCCCTCCTCTCAGAGCTAGATGCTACTAAATATGATGTCATTAGCCGCCAGCCTGATCCTACATCATCAGCTTACATGGGAGTCAAATATGACAAATATGGCAACCATCTTGATCTCAGAGCTTTGGATGTGGGAAGTATAGCACGTAGCCCTATGTCAGCGGTCTCTGATTCCTATTACACAGATGTAGATCACCATACACCCCGGAGTTACATGTTGTTGGAAGATGCTGCAGAACTGGCAAAGGGCTCTACTGGTCTGTCTTCATCTTATAGTCTGGCTGAACGAGAGCTGGCCAAGGCAGAGAAGCTCCTACGCAGGAGTGCTGCAGATCTGGGGTCTACTGACTATCTGGGATCCACCTCTAGACTCCATACATTTGGAAAGACCCCTGATGAAGAGGATACAATGGAGGAACCCTATGAACTGAAACTTTTGAAGCAGCAGCTTAAGCAAGAGTTTAGGAGAAGTACGGGAACAGATAACTTAGAACAGCTGACAGGTCTCTCTCAGCACTACTATACCCCAAGCTCCAGCATCTCTAGTTACTCCCAAAGGCATTATCCAAAGTCAGATAAATACAGCATCAGTCGTCTTACTCTAGAGAAGCAGGCTGCTAAACAACTCCCAGCATCAGTGTTGTATCAAAAACATAAGACTCCACTGTTAGATCCTAAGATCTCCTCCAAGTATTCCTCTATTACAGACAACAGAGGTTTGGAGACAGACTACACCAGTTATCTCGGGTCTACCAGTCCATCTCCAAGAAGCCGGCTCTCTCAGGATGAGATTACCTTCGGCCTTCGTAAGAATATTGCAGAGCAGCAAAAATACCTGGGGTCCACCTTGGGTGCCAACTTGGCTGGGTCACTGAACTTAGGCCAGAGTTTAGGTTTGGACTCTGCATATCCTAGTGGTAGTCGCTCAAGACCCTCATCCAGGCCGACATCTTGCTATGGCCTGGACTTATCTATCAAAAGAGATCCTTCCAGCTCTTCGCTGAGGCTTAAAGGAGATGGTGAAGCATCTGGAGATGGACCAAGCTATCAAACCCCCTCTGGTCGCACCAAACCCACTAGCCTTCCCATTGTGCAAAGTGGCCGTGGCCGAATACCCATAGTGGCCCAGAACTCAGAAGAAGAGAGTCCATTGAGCCCTGTTGGGCAGCCTATGGGCATGGCCCGTGCATCAGCGGGACCTCTGCCGCCCATCTCAGCCGATTCAAGGGACCAGTTTGGTTCCTGCCTGTCTTTGCAGGACACCCAGCAGCAGCAACATATCAGGGAAGAGCCAACCAGGGGTAGGGGTTATGTGCTACTGGATGACCTTCAGGGCACCATGTCAGATAGTGAAGGTAAAAAACAGACTTGTCACATTGTCACTCTTTTACTACTTACTGTTTCATCGTTCAGAGTGTCTGGTTATGATTTTTCTTGCTTGCATTTAGTACTATTATGTAAAATATTTAGCTTTTGTGTATTTATTGAAAGTCTGCATGTGTCTGTTTTTCATGTTTAACCTCAACTTTGGTGAATGTATCTTCTTTTTGTTGTCTGGTGTTGTTTTCTGGAGTACTTTTGGTCAATCAGTTGATATCTGGTGTGCATGCATGCCTTTGTACATTTGCTTGATGTCTTATAGGGTGTGCTTGAATGTATCTTTATGCATGCACTATGTTTCTCTCTGCATTCCAGATATTGTGTAACATTTTCCCATATTAATTCACTGCATGAAACTGTACAGTCTAACTTTCTGTTACAGCTACATTGTGTGGGAGGTTTCCCTCCTCAAAAAGCAATTGCTCACTTGTGGCAGTCTGCATTAAATTTAGAGCATTTGTAGCCGTTTCAACACTCAAAGAAGTTCATAGTCTTTAATATCCTGCTTGTTAATCGTACAAATCTTGAGCCACAATGCCAGAATAATCCTTCAAAATTTAGGTCAGATTTAGAAAACTTTTTCCCCCCACAAATGATACACTGAAAAAGTGCCTGTCCTATTTGCAAATTAACATAATTGGTACAGAATTCTGTCAGTTGTCTTGCAGTTACTCCTCAAAATGGCAGTATATTGTAATAACATAGCCAATAGCACATTGATTATTTTATTGGTTTATTGTAAAATGTGGATAGTAGATGTTGGTGTATTTCATCAATCATATTTAAGTGTATAAATATATTTGTGGGTTAAATTATTAAAACAAACTATAGGAAACAATTTGAACAACATTCCTAGGAAAAAACAGTTTAAAGCAATACAGTCGTCAAAGTAAGGGGACCTTGATTGTACCTTTTGAAATGCATGCTCTTTGGTTGCAACCCTTAAATGTGTGTAATAAATATAACACTTTAACTTGCATGTCTTGTCATGAATACTTGCTTGTATGTATTGCATGGAATATATTTATGTTTTAACTTTTCTTAATTCTGCCTTTCCTAAAAGTATCACTGCCTAATTTTAATCTAAATGAACACACCATGTTGTTCACACACACCACTGATTTGATTATTTTAATTAACTGCAGACAATCGTTAACTATTTATTTTCACTACATATTCTATAACTGAAAGCATAATGTATTCTGTCATCACTAAGAGGAGCCAGTATTGTATAATGTTCTGAACAGTGTCTTATTCCAGCAGGAAAGATAATTATTTTTTTAAGCAAGAACATAATATAAATCCTAGTTTACTGCAATCTCCTCTTTTACAACCTTTGGATATGTTTTGCTTGGTAAAAGCCATAAACTGTCAGTTGAATTTATAAGCATTGTCGATGCCTACTCTCCCAGTCGTAACAAATCCACTTTATCAAAATAATTCTGTTCTGTGAAGTGCTTAATTAAAGCAGCAAAAACTGGTCAGTTTCCAAGCTGAGAAAAGTATTTTCATGAAAAGGGATGCAAAATGTGACATTTTAAGTAAGTTCAGATTCTAATAGAGGTACTATTGTTTATCGTTCTGGTTTCAACATTTAAAGATCCCAGTTCTGAGTTGTCTTGAATGCAGAAATAACTATTTGTTAAGAAATTCGTATGGATCCCATCATTTTGCAAAGTAAACCCATTTGCCTTGATTCCAGCCCTAAGTGATTCCCTGATGGCTTTGAACAGAGACGATGCGACCAATGGTAGAGTATTAGTTCAGTTCTCTAGTCATCCATTAGTGAACGTATTAACCTGCACTATAAGTTAAATGCACATCACCATAATATGATAAGGAAATGTTGGGGAGCTCTAAAACACACAAATGGCAAATAAATGCCACATTAATTTGGAATTTTTTCAAAATTTCTACACTGCAAAAATGTCATAAGACATACATACTGTATGTTTTAGAAGAAACATTCACTTTTGTAACAATTGGAGTTTGAGAATAATCCAAAATATGTACATACCCAACATTTACATTCATAGAAAATGACCACACTATAGGTTTAGGTTATGCTTATATACATACTGTACTAATACTATTTCTATTCACTATTAAACTGCATTTTTTTGTGTGCTTATTTTATAATACCTTAAAAAAAATGCTTGGAACCCTTTCCACTTTTCATATGAAAGTGAAATAATTAACACATTTTCAGTTGTTTTCCTCACACTTTAACTCCAATCACTAATTAGCATAGAGTTTTAATGAATTTGCTTAATGGAATGTAATCACCTTTATATAAACTGAAGAAACACATCCTATAATGGGATAGTTGTGCATGTTCTCAGATTGGTTCTGAAGTAGTGCTTGTTTTTATCCCTAAAGCCTACCACCTTAGACGAGAAGAGACAGACTGGTTTGACAAACCTAGGGACGGACGGTCAGAGAACGGACAAGAGAAGAGACAGGTGAAACAGGAAAACACACACACATGACACTATAGTAAAACTCTCACGTGTACTGTATGCCAACTCGAAGCTGTAATGAAATGCATGCACCCACACTCAGGCACTTGATAAATGGCACATATACTGTATATGTCCATGTTGCAAAGAATCCATACTCAACTGTTTCCCATTTACCTTGTACATACATGACATCTCAACATTGTGTATGGGCCACAGGGAAAAGGCCCGTACTACCCCTTCCCTCACCTCAGGGTCAAACTGCAGAGGGATCCCAAAGACCGCAGTGTCTCAGGTAAGTTATCACAGTTTACTGCGTTTCATTCAATAACAGCAGCGTGCTAAGAGGAGAATACACAAATGCATTCAAAGAGGCATGTCTAACAAGCTAATGTGTTTTTGACTGTGATGCATGCATTAGATTTTATTGACCCCATTGCTTACTGACTGCATCAAATATGCACTGCTTACAGCATAGATATTGTTTTCCTTTCCTTGAACTTTGAACAATCATCAACATATTGTTTAAGAAGGATAATAATGTACACATTACAATGGATCACAACATCTCATTAGATTTATTGAGCAAAACTAGTATGCTTCATGCATTTTATTTACTTGATGTTCATGCCAGATCTCAAGAAACTGGCAAGTCACTTCCCCTGCCATTACGTTCCATCACACCATTCCTCCAGGCTCAAAGCAGGCAGACATTTCATTTCCTGGCTTCCCTTTTGATTTGGCTCTTCTCCACGCTCATCAGTCATTGCCATGCTCAAAATGGCGTATCCCTCACACTCAGGATTATCTTACGCAATTAACAAACAGCCCACAATGGAAGCATTTGTTTACGAGGACCCGGTGGTGAACTGAGTCATTTTGCCTGAGTCATTTTGTTCTTGCTTCCATAACCATGTTAAAGTGTTTCATACTGTAAAATGGGGAAAATTCTGGTTCTGTGTAGGTGAAGGGCTTTGTTATGTGTGACCTGTGGAGGGACAGATAATAGATCCACTGATTGATTTTATCTGATTTTACAAATTACATAGTAAATGTTTTAATTAATATGAAAAATAATAATACAACAATCTAATCTAAATATTTTCGAACACTCGAAAACTGCTAACAATATTGTACTTAGAGTAGCTTATATTGAAATCAACAATACATTTATCTGAAATTAAAGTTATTTATGTATCTTAAGCAAATCATATCACAAGAATTTCAAGTTCAAGAGTCAAAGCTGAGATAACACAATGGCTGCTTTGCTAAGTTAGTTACCTTTAGCAGGATTTTTTTTTTAGTTATGTGGAATAATGGACAAGATGCTTCATCATCAAAGTGGATATCTTCCCAGTTAGCTTTCACTTGATACATCACTCCTGCTTTAGCTTTAGCAATTGAGATAGATAGATAATTAATATAGCCACTCACCAGTCTTTGTTTTTGGTTGTAAACAGGAAATGGTCTGGGTATCCGTGTGGTTGGAGGGAAAGAGGTCCCGGGCTGTAATGGAGACATTGGAGCCTACGTTGCCAAAGTCCTACCTGGTGGAGCTGCAGAACAAACAGGAAAGATTCTTGAAGGTAAACCTGTTTACCAAATTAAACTTCCCTTTGTTAAAAAACAAACAAAACAACTTCATTTGCATTGCATTTATAAAGAAAATAAATTACAAATGATATTTTGAAGATTATGAGATTTTTATTTTTTACATGCTTTAACAGGGAGTAGGTCTATTTGCTTAGTTAGATCTAATTAGTTTAGTGCATAAAAAAAACTTGAAATGAAACATAATAATAATAATACTACATTTCATTTAAAAGCACTTTTCAACATATTCAAAGACACTTTACATGGTGAAAATATCAGAACATCAAACATCCAAATAATACACTAAAAACACGTCGTACGCCGTAGCATCATATTAACTGCAAAATCATTAATTTCCTAAAATATCAAACTGTTCATTCAAGATTCTTAGTGACTCACATGCATACCTACGTCTAAGGATCCTTGCAGTTGACAGATTAAAACCTGCACTTTGAGTCAGATAAACAAAGCGATGACAAAAAAAGGTCAGATCATTTGCATTTGGTTTGATCACCTCATGACAATGGGCCATGACTCACATTTTGTCATGGAAATGAGATTAAAAAGGAAAGCTTATGGGTGAGGCAGCAGGGGCGAAAAAAATCAAAAAGGGCACCAGCTTTGCACTTATGATGCATTTATGGTAAAACAGCTTAGTCATGGTGAGGGTTGACATGCTAGAGCACAGTGTTTCACATACAGTAGATTGATATAGCAACAGCTACAGTTAGCTATTTCTCCAAGTCATCAAGTAACCATTGTGCACTAACCCACAGATATATGACCTGTGATTTCACCCTTACGCACTGACAACACCTCAGGATAAATGACTGTGTTGTATATTAACGAGAACATATTTCATGAGGTGCTATTGATTTTAAGTGAGGGAGTCTGGGAACAGTTAACCCTCTCACCCTCCAACTCCATCTGTCTACCAATAGTCCCTTTTAATCTCAGTGTTGAGCCACATTAATGGTGTCGGACAATTGGTAAAGCTGTGGCCCGAGCCTTTTTGAAGCCGCCACACTGGTGATCTATGGATGGTGAGATAGGGAGAGAGAAATAATGCCCAGTTTGGACCTGTGTAGTGTGCTATCCATCTGTCTGCACTCTGTGAATGTGTGTGTGTGTGTTTGAGCGTGGGCAATTCCTTTCGTACTTTCTGTTCTTGTTTGTGTCTCCTTCCTTTTCCTTTTATGTGGCTGTCTCCTCTGTGTTTTTCTCTCTCCACTTCTTCATGAGGACACTAATAGGGTTCAAGTGAAAACTGCGTAATTAAAAAATAGAAATGAAACAAACGCAATTGGGAACAATAGTGAGAACATTAGTGCTTAATGTGACTTACACAGCTTTATAAGATAGTTGGAGTCCCAAATCACAAATGTAACTTGATAACAAAATAAAAGCACATTTTATTGTGAAACAGGGGAAATATAAATATAGATCATGTATCAAGAGTCTATAACCATGCTAGCGTTGGTTGTGCCGATGTTTCTTTCTTTGTTACATGTATTGCAAACTGCATAACGTGGATCTTTTTCTAAGCGTCCCAGAAGCATCTCTACGCTCGGCTATGCGTTAAATACGCGCCTGTTCTATTTCTGACGCTTCACGCCAGCCAGCGGCACGTGCCAATCTACACAGAGCACCTCGAGCGGGCGGAAGCCAGACACAGAAAAAGCATAGAGAATCTAGTGGATTTCCAAAATAAAATACCCCACGCAAACTGCCGGTGGTAAAAACAGACAAAAGCGAAACTAATTAACTACGTAGCATATGTACACATGTAGAAGTATATTTAGAAAAACATACACCGGGAAAATGGCCAAATCTGAGCAAGTAAACAAAGTCTGGCGGGCTAAAAGCTCGCTTCTGAAACGCTTGAAGTCACGTGCAGGACGGCGGGAAGGCGCGGCTACGTTGCACGTGCGTCCCCGTGTGTCACAAATTAAGACCCACCCCCTGTTACAACAGGTAACCCGGAACTATGTGCAATATCATTCAATCAAAATAAAACAGATACAGACAAGACTATCACGTACGTTTTGATAATGTTCACCATGGAAATTAAAATTACATTTACAATATATTCGACATATTGGCACAGTCATATTAGCATGCAAACACTTGCCATTAGCACTAAACACAAATAAAGATTTTGACCTGATGATGGCGCCAGATAAACAGGCTATTTATGGATGTTTTCATCAGCTTACCTTTTACATACTGTATTGTATTGTATCATACCGTTTCATATGTTGTCTTTAATGTCTTCTTCCTATCAGTGAACTAATACTGCAAGGAAAAATTGGGGTCAGTAGCCTACAGTTTCATACCATTAATAACCTTCATAGTCCAGCCCTTTCTATACTAATGTCATGGATCTTTACTTTATGCACAGAAAGAAGTCCATGGTATCCACTGAAAATGTTGATTTATTGATTTGATTTGGTTTAGTCCAAGAGTCAAGATGCATTTGTTGTGTTGTTAGCTGCGAGGACAACTCAACCATGATAACGCCTATAACCCTGTCATCAACACTGAGCAGAATGGATGCAAAGTACTTTAGTTCTGCCAGTGGGAACACGGCATCTCACCCACTGTGGTGTGAATATGGGGAAATGTTGTCAGATTCAACAGGCGGAGAGGCTCAATGTCACAAAGTGTGTGTACAAATCCATGCTTGTTTGTCTGATCAAAGTTCCTTAGAGCGTGCGCAAACTGAAGCACACAAGCAAGTCATGTGTCGACTAATATCAGGGTGAAACTACAGCAGCTTCTTTGTCGCTCACAGCTCGGGAGTATCGTCGCAAACAGAAGACCCTCCTGATGGGCTGTTTCAAACTGTGTAAGTCCTGCCAATGCGGCAGGGTGTGTTTTGGAGGATGCTGTGCTGTGTGGATTCATATGAGCTTTCATGGCTGCATTAAATATGAATAAATGGTCTGTTCTTTCTGTGAGATGGTTGTCATTGCTGGGCTAGATTGGATTTTGTATTCTTTCCAGGCTATAATGCATCATTTTTGAAATGTTGTCCTGCAAATTCTACTTTTATAGCTGAAATAACATGAGGTGCTCTACAAACAGCTTTGTCACACAGCTGCTGTTTGGGCTGTCACCAGCATTTATCTCTTTGGTTTTTGGCCTGCAGTCTGATGCACATGTCGTTTGAGTACGAGAATCAAAGCTGGTTTTCTTTCAAAGGATTGCTCAGTGCGAACTTAATCAAATGATGGAGCCTGAAATGATCCCTCATTCGGGTCAATGTGAATTTAGTTTTTAGAATGAATCGATCCCTTTAAAGAGCGACTCACTTCAAGGCTTTGATTGGTTTGTGGTTTGAGGTGAAATATTTTTACAGCATGTTAGAAAATATGGAATCAACAGACATTATTTAAGCATACTTTAGTTTTGATTGGCTTCTTCTGCGTGCAAATGTGTGACTGTGTATAGGAATGCAAGTCCTGGAGTGGAATGGTGTTCTTTTGACGGGGAAAACCTACGAAGAGGTACAAGGGCTCGTCGGACAGCCGTGTAATGAAGCAGAAGTGTGCGTCAGACTGTGAGTATAACCTTTGTCACTTTCTATCTTTCTCTCCTGCAGTCTATTGTTAGCATGCCGTGGTCATTTTTTTTTTATTTTCTTCCTCACACTCTAATCATCACTCTCAAATCTATCTTTGATCCATCATCTTCCTAATGCAATCATTGCTCTTTTTACATTTCCTGCCTGTTCATCTCTCGAATGTCCGACCTCTACTCTATCTTTTTTGCCAGTCATTGTTATGACTTTGAAAAGTTCAATTTCCCCCTAAATCACAAAGACCATGAAATACACACCTTTAAAATAGAATCTAATTATGCATTTTAATTATTTAGAAGTAAGTCATGATTGCTAGCTTTGCTGTTTCTGAGTTTCTAAGTAACTAGTAACTGAGTAACTGAGTTACTAAGCTGTGTGTCGTCCTAATTTATCCGCGTACCGACTTATTTTTCTCCCTTTTATTTCGGTTTAATAGTTTTAATTAGTTTTAATTATCAGAATGACACAATATTTGTCTTTCAGTGATCTCAACATGCTGGCTGAGTCTGAGGGGACCGACCACCTGGATTTCCAGGAGAACAGCAAAGGTGAGCTACGATATTTCTATAACTCCAACCACAACATGCACTTGCCACTTCCCCACTAAAGTCCCTGCCTTCTCAGTCATTCCAAATTTACTTGACTTTCATTTCATCTACAATTCTCTTTTTCCTCAAGTTCAGCTATGCTTTACTTGTGGCCTATTTCCTCTTTCTGTCTGCATTACACAGGCAACATTAAATTGTGCTCAGAAGAGCTCCCTCATTGTAAAGCCGTGAAATATCTGTTCATGATTTCTGTTGCCCTCTTCCTTTTCAATGGAATGTAGCTTAGAAGTTAAAGAAGCAGATTGGTGAGCAGAGAGTTATCAGTTTGAATCCTTATTATTGAACATAACATCATGCCTTGGTCTGCCTGGATGTGTTTATGTGGCTGGCTTTGCGTAATGGTCCTCTTGTATGTCCTACTAGGAGACAGACCTCCCAGGTCTCCAGGTGTTGACCCCAAGCAGCTGGCTGCTGAGCTGCAAAAGGTGTCTCAGCAGCAGGCTCCCACCTCCACCTCTTCCTCTGGCCTGCCCGCCACCACCTCAGCGACCTCCAGCCCCGGTCAGCCAGGATCACCCTCCGTCAGCAAGAAACGCCACAGCAGCAAGGCGAGTTCAGGGGGCTTTGCTTGTCATGTTCCGTTTAGAAGTAGATGTAGAACATTACAAATTACAGTTCATCCCTGAAGTGAAATATCCTTATGAGCCCGATCACAACATTGAACTCCTGGACAAATTGGTTTCTGGTTATTTATGTATCTGCAGTTTCTGTTTTTGTTTCATTAACTTGCAACATTGTTAACAACCTCCAGAGGAGCTTTCATTTATTCAGACTTCATAGTTTGTATCCCAGAACATAAAACATAAAACATGTGGAACATATTTTAAAACCCACCACACTGGGCTGCTTTTCTTTTATTATAAACATTTAGCAAAGACATGCCGGTAAGAAATAAAAGTGTAAGAATTCACTGGTTGTAACCACCTCATCTAAAATGAATATTAAAACAGATGCATCAATTTCGAGACTTTAACTTGTTGTTTAGCCTCAAGCACAGCACAGTCCAGTACATACTGTACAGTATTAACACCCACTAGTAAACACAAAGTATCCACCTACAGCTTTTTGCCAGCAGTGTCTAAGCATGTTGCTTTTATCTCTCACAGACTGCAGAGGGAACGAAGACCCAGTCCCACCCCATATCTGGAGAGATACAGGTCAGTGAAAGAAAGGATCAGCTCTGTAATGTTAAAATTTAAATGAAAATACAACGTTAATCCTTCATTTTATGTTCTTAAAACTGTTCTTTTTTCCTTTTTATTTTTTTTATTTTTACATAGTTTTCTTTCCTCAAATGCATTCGAATCCATTGTAATGCAATGTGCCTCTTTTTGCAGCTTCAAATCCACTACGACAAGCAGCTTGGCAACTTGATCGTTCATGTCCTGCAGGCCAGAAACCTTGTCCCGCGGGACAACAATGGCTACTCTGACCCATTTGTTAAAGTTTATCTCCTACCAGGGAGAGGGTGAGTCAAGAGTGTGGCAATTGCAAGTAGTTAGAACAGGAACAGTGTAGGATAAATGATACAAATTGAAAAAAACTGTACCAGTTTTGTGTGTAAGATGTGACTGTTTTCATAGTTTTCTGTCTTTTCCAGCCACTTTTGGGGAAAGAATGTGAGCAATATACCTGCTTAGATGTTCCAAGGCTACAAAGGCAGCCATTTTCTTGAGCTCAAACTTAATTTTCATTCATTTTAAAATCGATTTAAAATTGATTTTGGCTCTCCATGACATCTTTCAATGTCCAGCACATGACCTTTCTTTGGTATCAATTCAGTAGCACCTATACACTGCAAATTAGGTCCATGAGGTGTTTTATAATGTAGCTTCATGTGATATGAACTCCTCGTTACGGGACTCATCAGCCCTTTACCGCTGCTGATTGACATGAACGTTATGTAAATGATATGAAGCTGCTAGTGTTCTTGTGTTGGTGTTGCCCCTGTTGATGGGTGTTCTACTGTAGGTGTGAGTGCAGTCAAAATCAATAGCTCTCATATTTACGAGCAATACGATCCACACTCTCTCATAAGTCCAGGGCTCTCTTTCTCACTGTGATTGCACTGTAATGTAATTGACTCTCCCACCTTCTCTGCTGTATGATGTCCCTCGAGAGAGTGTTATTTTTTATTTTTATTTTTTTTCCTGGGATCATTTCAGATAAAAGCAATAACATATGGCTGTGGGCTGTGTTGCAGCCCTCACTCTTGCTAGCATTCAGTTTGACACGTGCAGGTGCAAACACTGCTGTGGGTTTTAGACAGGGTCTGGGTTATGCTAAAGGGATTGGGAGAGAGACAGCCACAAACCCCGCATCCACCCTCCTGCAAATGGTTACGGAAATATGCAAACTTATGCACATGTGTGCAGACACCCGTGTATATGCTACTTGTGTGTATACATGGACACGTTCACAGCTATCAGAGCACCAACTGCAATCCATACAGAGGCTTTTCAGTTGCATCACAGGTCTCCTGGCAACCACATGGAGCTCCTGCAGTGAAACGGGTGGTTATAAATCAGAGTTGAATGCACAGCAACCAGGCAAAGAGGAAAAACATAGTTGTGATTTGGCGAAAGTAATGTATATATATACCTTCTCTAGGCTGCGCATAATACACACAGGTGTTACAGATGTGCAGATTGGGCGTGTAAGGTATGCATCCACAGGGAGGCAGTGTCACGTTTAGCAAACTACAATGTAAAAACAACGTAGAAGAAATCAGAAAACGGAAATCAATTTCACCCTGGAGACGGTGTAAACAAACCACTCCAGTGGTGAAACAAAGCTTCTCCATGTGCCTCAGAGACTTAAAGTTACCCATAACACCCATCTCTGCTTAGGTTTGCAAAGATGTTTACACTTATCTTATTTACTTAATTTGAAAAGGCAAAGCTTGATAAATTATTGCACGTATGTATCCAAATTGGATAGTTTCTGTCGTTCTGAGCACTACAAGTTCTGGTCAGTGAAGATAAAGTGATAATCCTTATGATTTACACATTTTAAAATGTAAATGACAATTTAGATTCGATTTTTTTGTTCACGATACAAAACAATCAGGTCCAGGTCCTCGTACCAAGACCTCTGAATTCTATTCAAGTTTATAATTTATTCATAATTAAATCTAAAATCAGGTGTTCGCTCGTGTCCAGGAGCAGCAGATCTCCACTACGGTTGCCAACGGATGCGTTACATCACCTGAAAGCCCTCTCAACACACATACATACATGCTATTCATGAGACACTACAAACCACAAACTCAACCCACCGCTGCAGCACACCACAGTTCCCCGCTCTTGCCCCGTTTCCTAAACACACACTTAATAAAAACCCCACACTCAGCCTCAAATACAGCGATCTCCCCGTCCCACACACACACACTCACAGTCCACAGACTCTCTCTTTGACCCGCCCCAACCCACCCACCCTCCCTCTGACTATTGTTTCTGTATGTTGTTCTTTATATTTAATGCATGCTGGACCCCCTCAGTCAGGTCATGGTTGTCCAGAATGCCAGGTATGTGACTTGCCCATTTTGGTACTTTGGTTCTGTTTTGGTTGAAATTTGGTTGTAAGTTTGGTGAAGGTGACATAACGTCCAGGTTGTTTTCTAACTGATCGGAAGCTTATCGAAGTCCACTAACTCCCTTAAATTGTGCATTTCCCCCTTGGTCCCCATATTCTCATGATGTTCCACTCACTTTTAGGCTTAGCCTCTTTGCATTGCATATTAGAGGAGTTGTAGTATTAACATCTTCCCATCTCTTTAACATGTCACATAGTCCCCTGTAGTGACAATTAACATTTATCAGCTAACTGTTGTGTTTTCTTGGTAGATGGTCTGTTTTTGTTCTTAACCATTGCAATTTGAAACCCTAACATTGACCCCGACACCCTTTAGTTTGTCCCTGTTTTGTAATTAAAATCCCTCAGTAATGTCCTACATCGTGCCCTGACATCTTACTGTACCCTCGATACCCCGCCAAGTTGGATACACACTCCCATTATTTTGCTCTGCAGTCCTTATTCATTCCATTATTTTATTCCTTGTCTTTATCAAACTAACTCTTACAGACTCACTCATATCCTAAAATCTTATATCAAACCCTACACACTGCAAAAAAGATCCATCTTAAAACCTTAAAATATCCTAAAAATATTTGTTTTCCTTAAAACAAGTGGAAGAATTTGTCAGTTATTTTTGTTTCTTTATAATTCAGAGATCGGCAGAATGATTAACCCGATTGAGTTATTGGCACTTAACTGAACAATTATCAGAAATACTGGCATACATTTTCACTTGTGTTAGGGCATCAACATTTCATGAGACTAAATGACTTGATGGACATCAAAATGGACTTTTTTGCAGCAAACCCTCACATCGTACCCTGCCGTCCATGCACGTAGGCCCATACATTGTTACCGTCCAAACAATGTGCATCACATTCATTCTCTCCCTTCTGCTGTCACGTTGTGCCCTACTCCACTATATTGTTCTCACTGCATTATGCTGGTCCACTGATCTGCAGGGCTTCTGCATGTCAGTGACCAAATATATCTTGTTGTCATGTGTTCCCCCTCAGTGCTGAAAATAAGAGGAGGTCCAAACACGCAGGCAAGAGTCTCAACCCTGAGTGGAACCAGACTGTCATCTATAAAAACATCCTGCTGGAGCAAGTATGTGGTCATACACACATTTCTAACAGGCATAGTTACACACGGTCAATGTCACAGAGCTTTTGATGTGGTTAAAGGCACACACAGGGTCGTATTACATCAAAAAAAGTTGTCATGTCAATATCATGTTAATATCATTCAGTATACTTTCTAATTCTACAATATTCCATGTTAAAATGTAACAAAAAAACACTAAACAAAATATTGCCTTGTCTCTGCTGGCATGCTGACTGTCATTGTGGCCACTGGTTTTTGTAGAGCAGATGGATATACCGCTGGGATTTAATTATATCATGTTAGATCCCATTTTAGATTCATTGGACCCATTTCAGTCACAGCAAATTTATGGACTTCTGTTATCTGTCTAAGCTGCCTGAATGGCTGCTCCTTCTTTAAGCCCAGATTATATGTTTTTTACTTAAAGGTTTATTTAATCACTCAGCCAAGATATGTTATTATTAAGATACATTAACTGTGTGTGTGTGTGTGTGTGTGTGTGTGTGTGTGTGTCTATCAGTTGAGGAAGAAGACCCTGGAAGTGAGCGTGTGGGACTACGACAAGTGCTCCTCTAATGATTTCTTAGGAGAGGTAAATCTCTTTGAGAACACCAGTTTTTCGTTCGTTGTGCACCAATATATTCTCATGCATATGCCCATTAAACTGCTGCGTTTGCTCCCAGGTCCTTATAGATCTGTCCAACACAGCCCAGCTGGACAACGTCCCACGGTGGCTCCCCCTTAAGGAGCAGAGTGAGGGGGATCACCACCGGCGCTCCCACTCAGGCCAGGGCCGACACAGTTCCTCTAAACCCTCCTCACAGCACTCCTCCCCTAAAACCACTGGCTCCTCGCATGACAATCAGGATTCCCCAAAATCATCTGTCATCAAGAGCCGAAGTCACGGGATCTTTCCAGATCCGGCCAAGGGTAGGATGCAATGAAATTCCCTCACCTGCCTACCGTCATCCCCCAACAACCTTCTGTACTCTGTTGCTTCTTCTATTTCTGTTTCCGTCTTCTCTGTACTCTGTTTTTCTTCTTTCTTCTTCACACTTCTCTTACTTTGTGCTCTCTTCCTGCCACTGTTTCTCTCATCTGTTTCCTCCGACTATCGTGTTGTCTACCTCTGTCCACCTGTTTCTTTCTCTGCAGCCTTTTCTTTAAACCAGCACCTTCTTATGCCCATTTTTGCACCCCAGTCATAGCTTAAGCTTCATGCTTTTTGCTTTCTCATGGTCTGTTTTCTTGGTTGCCATGATGTCACCCAGCTCAGAGGCCTAGCCTTAGCTTCCCTCTATCTTCCTCCTAACACAGAAGGCAACATGGCCGTGGAAGGCTTTGACTACTCCCCTAATTTAGAATAATAACCATCAAATTTAACGAGGATGCTTTAAGATCGTATAAGGCAGTTACCATGCTGGCTGGAGTTTCTCACTAGCCACAGGTGGTACACAAAAGGTAACAGCTAAAGAAACCTTTTGTAATTTGGTGAATCTGGTTGTTTTAGACACGCAGGTGCCCACTATCGAGAAATCTCACAGTAGCCCTGGCACATCGAAGCCTTCCCCGTCCGAGGGCCAGAGCCACAGCCACGGACACAGCCAACACTCTCGCTCGCACGGCGCTTCACGCTCCAGCAAAAGCGCTGCACGGCAACACCATCAGGAAGGCGGCGGCACTGGAAGCGGCAGAGGCGTTGCCATAGCAACGGGCGATGCCCCACAGCAGTCGCCGCAGCAGCATCCGCAGCCGCAGCCGCAGCAACGCCTCCAACCAAGTAAACCAAGACGCAAATAAAGCCTACGCAGCATGGCCTCCTCGCACTCATCTGTTCTACCTTCTGTTGAGTTATTTTTTGGTTTCTTCTGTTCCTTTAGTTTCCTTTTTCTATTCTTGGTTTCCCCCCACTCCCTTTACGCCCTCTGGTCCACTCCTCCGTTGTATTCACAGTGTGTCAAAACTCTCACCGCTTCTCTTCTGTGTGTTCTCACGAGTGTGTAGAGCCAGCATCTCACCTGTACCGTGGCACACTGTCTTTGACCTTCCTAAGTTTGACCCGTTTTCAATGAACCCAAAGAGGCATAATGGTTGCTTATTGAAGGCCAAAAACCTTTAAAATAAAACATAAATAGGCTATAAATCTTAACTGTACTAATTTAATATTAAGTTAAACAGACAAAATAATTTTTTACCTAGATTGACGTTAGGTTTTGCTCTTTTGACTAGTAATTTAAATACATATGACGTATGACAGTGTGGAAAAAAAGTCAAATCTAAGTTAAAAAAGTAACAGCAGAGTTGCAGCACATATACAAATCAGAAAAATCTGTCACCTACTGCTAGAGTACAGTGACTTCTCCGGCTCTTTAAAATTACAAGATGAACAAATTATAAACTTTGTGGCTACAAGTACAGTGAATGGAGTTCACCGGGAAAAAGTTTCTGCTTCCAGGAGAGGTTTCTGCAGCCAGCTAGCAGTTTAATACTTTGCACTGATCGATCCAGTAGCAGTAAAACAGAAGAAAGTTGCAATCCCACCAACCTCCCTAAAATTTCATTAACCTCTTTTGGTTTTTTTAATTTGTTTAATTTCCTTTGTGTTAACAAACAACGACCAGCTTTTCTGAAGCTCCTCCACTGAGATGGCTGTGCATGCAGTCCGCTAACCCCCTTTTGTTTGAACAACTACCGGACCCACAATGCACCTCAGTAGATGCTGCACACCCCTCCTCTTAGTGAAATGCAGGAGGGGCGAATGTGCACTGCACACTGTGGTTGCATGTGATTGACAGTCAAGCTGGTTGCCATGGTGAAGATAAACCGCTCTCTGAATCTCCATCTCGCTCCTCCCTCCTTCCATCTTAAACTGCGACCCCATGACCTTTGTTTCCTGGCGTTGACCCCCCTGACACCTGACCTGCGCCTGCACAAAACAAACACCTCCAGGCCATAGAGGCCGCCTCTCACTGAGGCACCAGAGACACAGCGTGGTGGGCGTGCTCACCATTCAGAGGGCCCAGTCCGATTGGCTGCCTGCCCTGCCATCGATTGTGTCGGCCAAAGGGAGCAGAGCAGACGGCAGACACCTGACCCTCAGGAAAGCCGTGTCAGAAGAGAGGCCGCAGAGCATCGGAGGTGAGAGTTTGCCCAAGAGTCTCCTCTCTGTCGTGTGACTGAAGCACAGATGGAGCAAGGAGAGAAAGAGAGAGTGAGAGAAAGAGAGGATGCGATACTACTAACGCACACCTGCAGAAAGAGAGAGGGGAATCTTACAAACTCATAAAAGAGCCAGGAAGACAGAGAGAAAGTTGCACTCAGCCACATCACCAGAGATTCATGCAGCGAGACACACTTTCTTTCTTTGGGCCTCCAACACAGTTCACTAATACCAGGAAATGAATGATTCATTGAGAGTTAACACTGTGCCACACTGCCACACCTGCTGCCTCATGACTCCTCCATTGCTTCATTGAACTGGTATTAGTGAGCTTTTGCAATCTGACAACGCGTTGAGGGGCCTGAAAGGAAAAGAAAAGAAAAGAAAAAAAAAAACGTGTCGACATGGATCCTGTTCTGCACCACATCCACGCATCTCACATCATTCATACTCCACAACTATCACACTGCCTGATCAGCTGTTCGAGAATCAAATGTTGAAATGTAAGACATTTAAACATGTATTTCTTAAAGAATAACATCTAAAATATGGTGCATATAAACATTTATGATAAAAGGTACACTTATAAACACCATTTAAACTCCCCCAGATATGATGACTCATGATTTTTAAACTAAACTAATGCTGGGATTGAGAAGTTAGATTATTAATAAAAGTTCATATAGATGACTAACAGTGTCAGTAGGGTCTACGTGCCTCTTGTTTGGTCTACCTTTGCATAAACATATATATGTGATATACCTCTGGGTTTATTTGTGTTTCATGTTGGAGCTTTATATGTGAGTTATTACTGTCTTGTCTTTGTCTGAGAGAAAGATTCTAAGTACACTGTTTGTTCATATGCTTCTTGCAAGTGTTTGTGTGCTATTCATTACAATCCAATCCTGTGCGCGATTTGAATTAGCTTCCCTCTTGACCGCGACATTAATTATTTTAAGTGTGAAGTTGATTATGATGGATCTTAGTTGCTGCAGATATTAACTAATGCTTCTTGGCTCTAGTTTTTACATTCTTGGACCCGCCAGAGGTGCAATTTTTCTTCCTGTCCCTTTGTCGTGATGGGTGTGGTTGTATCTCCGCACAGCTCGGTCGAGCTACAGATCCAGTGATGCCCCGGTCACAGCAGCCTCTTTGGACAGCGGCCTGAGCGGTAGTGCTTACAGCCTATTGGACGAAGAAGGAGAGACAAACGAGGTGGACAGTGCCATCTTCCAGGTGCCCCGATTGTGAGTCGCCTTGTTCAGTGTTTTTTTATCTGAAACAGCCTCAGTTTCACTGCACCTGGGCAGAAGACGTACAGTACAATATGTTAAACTGTTGTGCAGTTTTGTAATTTCCAGGATTTTGTTCTCATTCTCTTTAGTGGAAAGATCCCAAACGGCACAGACGTGATGAAATCATCAATGGGACACGGTGACATTGAAGGTTAGATATAGCAGTCAGTGTTTGTGTGTGTATACAATATATACGTCACATCATGTAGACTTACTAACTAATTTATTTACAGGTTACTTCCCTTGAACCATACCTGTTTTTCCTCATTTCCTTCCTGCCTGTGAAGTTTTCATCCAACTAATTATAATTAATGCAAAGATGACCTTAAATATGTAAAGAGGTTTGTTATCTCACTTTCACATTAACGACGAGGTGTGAGGTTAAGGCTGAATACTGCGCGCACACACCGATGAACACGTTAACACATTTATTCTCATCCACATGTATTCATCTCTTTATCATTTGATTTCTGTTCCTCGTATCATAATATGTCAATGTGTCTCTCTTCTGGCTATACACACACACACACACACACAGGCTACCCTTACCGTTTGCCAGGCTCTTGTTGACCTAGCTTTCAAAACTGTCATTTCTATTCAGTTGCCAAGGCAACCAGAAGCCAGGCAGTGCTCCTCATAACTTCTCCCCATCCTTGTTAAACAAATAAATGTGATTGCTCCCAGGCTGTTTGATATTACTCATCATGAGAGTACCCTTAGTGTCCAACAGAGAGCAGTCCCTTACACACAAGATGCCTCATTTCAACAGGGAGAGGGAGCAAACTGATTGAATAGGCACTGAATATTTACTGGTATATATTTCATACACTGTGCCTAGCTGATTCAATATATGTGTGTGTGTGTGTGTATTCAGGTAAGTCCCAGGTAATGGGGGAGATAAAGATCGCTCTGAAGAAGGAGATTAAGACGGAGGGTGAGAACCTGGTCCTCGAGATTCTTCAATGTCGCAACATCACCTACAAGTTCAAGAGTCCAGACCACCTGCCTGGTAATGGAAAATAATATACCATCCCATTTATACACACAAATGCAAACTCAGCATGCAAGATCTGCAAGTTCTGTTTCAGGACTTTAAGACAAGTTCATGTGATACATATCAGTCTTAATACTTGACAGCCGGGAGGCCCACACAGACACTTGTTTAGAAAGACTGGCATCTGACATGCCACATAATCCCTGCCAGTTTTTCTAGATGCAAAACCACAGGTGTCATGATAGTGTTTTTCTGCCAACGTTCCCCTGGAAAGCAATATTAGGCACATATTTCCCAGCCTCCAATAATATATATATATATATATAAAGATCCATGTAATGGACATTGGCGAAAAAGCTAAATTAGAGGCAGTAAAGACTCCCAGATTTTGTAAGTATATAATTCATAATTTCATGTTTCATTGGTTATGTTGTATAATAAAGTTAAATTAATAAAACTGCATGTGGCATTTGGTGATAGTACAATGTAGACTTGAACACTGGACAGACCTGTCTCTGGTGTACACAGCAAAATCAGACATCTCTTCCCTCGATAAAACACAGATTTCCACCCACCTCTTCTCCTCTTGGAATATTTACATCCAAACACCCAAGCTGCCTGCCTTCATTTGCATTTGCTTCCAGATGGGATCTGTACACAACTGACAGTATGTAAAGTACAGGATGTGTATCAGTGACTCATAGCATGAACACTTTACTGCTGGATATCTAGATTTGTGACTATTTCAAAAGCTGGTTTTGTATGTACCTTTAAAGTTTCTTCTTTACATAAACACCAACATCTTTTGGCGTTATAGCTCTCTTATTGCCCTCTAGTGGCCGCCTGCAGAAAAAAAACTGATACTCCACCCATCTTCAATATTGTTGAAATGACTAACATTAATACCAGTATGATGCCATTTACATTGATGTGTATGTGTGTGTGTTCGCAGATCTTTATGTGAAGCTCTATGTGGTGAACATCGCCACCCAGAAAAGGATCATCAAGAAGAAGACAAGAGTGTGTCGTCATGACCGTGAGCCATCTTTTAATGAAACCTTCCGCTTCTGTATGAACCCCACCGGACACTCTCTACAGGTAATCCCCCGGACCCTAACACATGCACACACACAGCTGGATCTCAGCTACATATGTCAAGAATATATACAATCATTTTTACACAAACAGATTTTTTGCTTTCTTGCTGAGTGATAGATGAGAGTATTGATGAATTCATTTGAATACTCAAACCATATAACATACTGCTTTCTGTTCTTTTCACATCAGTTGTTCCTGGTGTCCAATGGTGGCAAGTTTGTAAAGAAGACCCTGATTGGGGAGGCCTACGTATGGCTGGACAAAGTCGACCTACGCAAGCGAGTGGTGAGCTGGCACAAGTTGCTTGCCAGCACCGCCCAGATCCACTCATAGAAGGAGACTCAGTCTAAAAAAAAAACTAAACCCGAGAGGGCATGAAGAGGTTTCTGGCATCTGGGGACGCTTAGGTTCAGCATCTGTAACACTAGTCCACCTCTTGTTGGGTCGGGGGAAAGGGCGGTTTGGGTAGGGGAGGGGGCAAAATATCTCTTTCTTCAATCTTTATTTCAGGGCTCGTATAGCTTGAGTTTTGGAAAATGCTTTCGTTAGTAAGGATGATGATTTCTGTCATGCAGGAAGTTTGGGGGACGTAGGTATGTGTTTACAGGGAATGAACACAAGTTTACAGGACATACAGTGTACAGTAGTGTAGCCAGGGCTGAGGAGAACACAGAGTTCAGAGGTCAAGCGTGGAATCAACCAGGTATTACACACTTTAACTCACAACACACACAGACACATACACATGCACACGGTTATTTACAACGACTTTGCACACATTCACACAGAAGAGAAATTTTAATTCTACAAGGAATGGACACACTTGTAGATTTATTTAGATGTTTTATCCATAAACGATTTTCCTCATTGCTTTATTATGACCGCAGAGTTTTATTGATTTACAAAGCATTTTGGGAAAGAAATATTGAAGACTCCACTATGGAGACCTCTTATTTATTTTTGTATTATGATATTAGCGTAGAGTTCTATTATTTGTCTTCTCGATTATTTAAGTACTCAAGAATCTATCCTGGAAGGAAGCATAGTATATTTTATAACACACTACCTAGCATTCCAGTTCAAGAGAAAAAAAATCTCAGCAAGCATGACTTCATTCACTTTGAACCCCATTTTTTCTCTCCACAAGTGTAAACTGAGTTCTATCAAATGATTATTATTGTTTGATAAAGGATCTATATTAATATATATTAAATTGGACACTATATATTGTGAGCATGAGTCTATCTATTTGGTATGCAGTGCCACATGTTCTGCACACACACACACACACACACACACACAAAATCACCTCTAAGGTTCACTTTGTATATAGTGAAGTGTCTGCAAATGAATTATGCCATATAGATAGATATATAGATATCTTTATCACAGACAATCGAGTCTTGATGATTGTGACATAGAGTTTTTATTTATCCACGATGCCCCTTAGAATGTGACACATTTACCATATGAGATTGAAGTATTTTTTTTTTTGGGTCTCGTGTATGTCCCGCTTTCGTTCGTTCGTAGGAGCAGCAAACTCAACAACGCACGCTTTTGTGGTATTTTGCACTTTTTCTGCTTAGAATGTAAAACTGACGTCATCATCCTGCTGAAAAGGAGAGTTTCTCTTTTCAAGGGGAGGAAGTAGAGAGGTAGTAAATAGGTCGGCCAATAAGTAAAGACAATATCTGGAGCTATTGTAGCGAACAAAAGATAAATACGCTGGAAAACTATACGTGAAAAAGCACTATTAGCATTCTAAGATATGACAATGCTATCACAGTAGCATGTTGATGTTTTGTCCCGGCTTTTTTGTCACATTTGTGTTGTCTTGATCCTACCTACACTTCAATGTCGTGTCTTTAAAAATGTACTATGCCCATTATGTCTTGAGAAAGGTCACCCCGTGTGTTTGTAAGGGGGTCAAGAGGCAGGAACAGCTGGTTCATTCATCATCTTCGGTCAAACCTTTCCTAGCAGTCAAACTACACTTAATATTTGAGGGATTTCTATGCAACATCTACTGTCTAAAGGTGGTAACTGCATCTTGACTTGCCAGAAATTACACTTTGTGGGAGAGAAAACATTTATATTTATTTTTCTTTTGCACTGCTGCGTTTTCATGTCCTCCATGAAATGGTTATCGCTTTAATATGATTTTTAAGTTATTTTGTATTGCGATATGGATCTTTATTTATTGCCTGTAAGACTATTACATATGTTGTATTATATTTGTTTACAGTACATATCAGTTGTACATAAAAAAAAGGGTTGAGAAATTTTGTTTTATACACTATGTAGTGCTTGTTTACAAGGTTTAGAGGGCCTGAAACTCAGAGAACCAACTTTTTTGTCCTTGTGCACCAACACACACTCATATATACGGAAACTAACATGCACAGATCCCGAATTTCACGTAGTTATGAATCTAAATAACTTAACTGTTTGAATGATTCGCATCTTTTTATGTCCTCCCCCTTTGAATAGTTTCCATTTCCAGTATGTCTTTGAGAAATGACCAAAAAAAAGACAAACATTGTAATCAATGGATGTTATACCTGAAATAATAGAAGTTTTAAGGTCAGCGTGTTTTTTGTTTTTTTTTTCGCCTTATTTTTAAACCAACGTGCTTGTGTGTGTAGCATCTTCATACCAAGTCCATGCATGCCATCGGCTATGATGCATATCTCTTCTTTTAAGTGTTGTCTGTCTAAAAATATCAACTTTGAAATCTCTCGTAACACACAAAGAAGTACACACACTCACACATGCACACATACACACACACACACACACACACACACACACACACAAATGCCATCTCTCTATTTCCAACCTTGTAAATACATAGCTTTTTTATACTGGGGTTTGGGGAGCAATAGGTCTTTCAGCAGACAAAAAAAAAAAGAAAAGGAAAAAAAAGCGTGCGATCATAGAAGTAAAAGGAAGTGTTTTATTCTCGATCAATGTACAGTGGATAGACTGAGAAATGACATTATGTCTGTCTATAGGGACCCAGATTTACCCAACCCTTTACACCAAACACTAAAGGTTTACCAGAGTCTAACTACACAGAAGTCTATCTTAACAACTCAAGCAGTTGCAGGAGAATTTAAATGTGCTCACACTGGATGTTGCATGTTTCGTTGGTGGTTCATACTATTTTTGTGTCCAGATATTATTAATGAAAAAAAGAATGAGGTAGAGAAAGATATAGAACAAAATGTAATAGAGGGGGAAATTATGAAGAAAAACCTATTAAAATTATCGATGACGTATGCTGACTGTACAAAGATTATGCTCGTAAAACCTGTCTGGTTTTTCCACTTGTAAGTAAACAGAAAAAAAAATCTAATGTCATGGTTTTGTGATTGTATACAGGAGGTATTGATAAATTATGCAAATTGTGCTGTAAAAATGGCTGTTGCCCCATGTCTAAATATTAAATATCAGTACAAATGAAGTGTTGTTGCGTGTTGACTTTGATATATTGCATTATTGATCGGCTTTATTTTGAAAAATCCAGGCGTATTTGATCTCTTCCTGGTTGATTTCGCCGCTGCTGTGCAGACGATTTGACAGCGATGATGTGAAGTTACAGCATATGGCCACAAGATGGCGCCGTGTGTTTTATTCTCGGTCCATGGTAACACCCCTTGTGGGGCCTGCACAGCTGTGGTACACCTGACACAGGTGTTTTCACTAACTGGTTGATTAGACCTGTTTTAAACTGTGTGTGTGTGTGTGAGTGTGTTGTGTTTGATTGTCAGCTTCACTCTCCTGTGGCACGTCTCCATTTAACTCAAGGTGAGTGGAGGTCTAATTAGCACCTGGTGTACTCTGATCACATATGTTAGTCTATGCTTTATTTGCAAAGGCAGACCAAATGACTCCATATGTGATGTGTGCGTTATAGAAGATCACATATAGTTCTATTTCCTGCCATTCTTAGTGTTTTTGATGCTTTGAGTTCTTCAGGCTTTCTTTCCCAGCAGACATTTGGACTTTGTCAGAAAAGGGAAGGTGTTTTCAAGACTTTTGAGCTTTTAAGGTCTTTTGACACATTTTGTGCACAAGCTTCCCTTGTAAGTGCATGAAGGGGAGTGTCAATTAATAAAGGACATTCACTTCACCTGCTCTGACTGGTTGCTGCACTTCTAATAGTTGGCCAGTTTTTGTTTTCCTACCCTGGATTCCACTCCTTTTGGATTTGTTTGTTTTCTGCACCATTCTACATCCCTACAGCTCATTCGTGTACCGCAAAAATCACTGACGTCCCTCCGTCTTGATTTAATTTCCTGTTTTAGTTCTGTAAGAGAATATCTTTCTGTTTTCTTGGGTGGTCCTTCTCTTCCTTGTCCTCTTCTTTCTTTGAGTTAGGGTTATGACAATAGTCGCACTTCATCCACTTCAAATGAAAGATGTCCTCTTTGTTGGCAAGTCAGAGAAACAATCAGCCAGAGTACATATCCGCCTCCTTGTGTGTACTTTTTTAAGAGGTCTCATAAATCTGAGTGTCGTCGGTCCTCTAACTTGGCAGGCCTAACGTTGCAGTGCTGATTTGTGTTACTGTGAGTGGATAGGAAGGGACATTTGAAAGCCATTTGAGTGGCCAGTAGAGGAGGGCCACACCAAAACCTTAGATACATTATGTTTACTGACAGATGACTGGACAAAATTATTACGTGTTAAATATTATTTTCCTCTTTCTTTTTCTTTTTTAATTTATTTTTTCATTTAATCTGTTAAAGATCAAGTCAAGTAGTTTGTAGAAATGAGAATCTGAGTACTGTTCTGTCCTCTGAAGGTTCTTAATCATCCAGGTCATTTTTGTTCATGAAGGGTTAGGTCTGGGGCTGCTGGACTTGGTTGTAGATCTCTGAAGACATTTCACCTCATATCCAAGAGGTTTATTGTCCCATATTCAACCATTCTCGGTGAAAACCTTTTATTTTGAGAACTGGTTTATCAGAGATGAAGTCATGATCGACCTACAACTGTGTCAAGTCATAAAGACTTGAAGAATGTGCCTGTAGCCAGGGAACAACAACTGCATCTGATGAAATACTTGATGAAATGACGCTGACGAAAAGGAATTAATTGTTACTTTGAGTTGCAGCCAGGGCTTTTTAAGACCGGACATGTGGTGTTTGTTTTCTGAGTTTGTCGTGTTTTGATGAATGATTGGTTTTGTGCGTGCTGGTGATCTACAGGCTTGACACACATTCTGGCACACTGAGAGTGTAGAGTTTGATTGTCTGTGCCACATGACAAGTCTTCTTGTCTCCCATTTTTCATTTTATATATGTGATTGTGCCAAATTATGAGAAATCATATAATCAGAGGAAGGTTCATCCAGGATAATGGGACATAATGATCCAAGGTTTCTCAACATCATAATTTATTTTGTGTTTCACATTTTATGCAGGTTCTTGTGAAAGCTTCTTGTTTAAAATGAGACCTACACATAGACATTTTCATATTCTACATACATATACAGTCTTTATGCACACCTGGCTTTAAGGTATGAGTACCAGTATCATAATTCTGCCTGCAGAGGGAGTAAGAAACCCGTTTTGTAGAGTCATCCAATGGTCTCTTTCTGTGATGATTTCTTTTGAAACTCTGACTCCATGTAATCCTCCTCTGTTGAAAACACAAGGTCAGAGTTCACAAGGAGAGTGATGCATTGAGTGCTTGACTGTATTTTTGTTTGATAATGCATTTTTATTTTCAAAGACAGACTGTGTGTGTGTGTGTGTGTGTGTGTGTGTGTGTGTGTGTTGACAGTCTGCGGATGGATTATGTGTGTCGGCACCTGCTGGGTGATGACTCTGCATCTGCAACTATTTACCACCCGCTTCTGCCTGCTGAGTCTTTCACAAAAATAAAAATGAGTTGAAATTTTTAAACAGGCGTCACCTCTACGCCTCAAAACTTCTTCATCAAACATCTAAAAGTAGATTTTTAGACTGTATTCAGTCTTTATTTCATAAACCAAAGACTTCTGTTATTATCCTGGAAGCCAGTTACATCATAAAAAGAAAGCTATGATCCCATAACCATGATGATCCTATAAGTAGTATAACATTTCTGTATAATAGACAGAGCAAAACTGTAACATTGTAAGAAATGAAATGTCATGACATGTGACATTAGCTCCTCAAATTGGGGATGTTGTAGTTCCATTGAATTGCCTTAGAACACTGGTTCTCAAACTAAAATATATAAATATCATGCCAAATCACTTCATTTACATACATTTACTGCAAAATTTGTAATAAAAGTACTTAAATTATGTGATCACTTAAATGCTTATTTTAAAATAATTTGTGCAGTTCCTGTAATATTTAATATCAGCCTGCCACATACATATATTCATATTCATGCATGTAGCGCTCACATACAGCAAGATAGTAAATAGAGGTAAAATGGATGGTTCAAAAACACTGCAATGGCTGGCACCAAACAGAAAATATTATGAAGAGAGGTGCAGATCTTCTGTTCAGGATTCAACAACAGTCACCACTAAATAATTTTCATATCAGGAATAAAATTGCCTCCTGTGTAAACTGACCATAGCTGAATAGGGTCAGCCTACACTACTGTGTTTCATCATCTGTCATAATGGCGGCACTCAAAGAGCCTAATATTTTCTGAGGTGGTACGCAGCGTACCTACCATGAAGTATTAAAGGGTCTCTGTAATGAAACATATACTAACATTAATCAGACATTTGGTTAAGCCCAAATCACAGCTATGAAAAGCCTCAGTGTGTATCTGTGCCTTAGTGGGAATCCACTTGTAATTCAGTTCCTTTTGAGCGACCCGCCTCGCCTGCTCTGATCAACAAACCCTAATCTGTTGTGTGAGGACCGACGATGACTCTCCATCATGGTTGATGATCTGGTGTAATTATAATCTTTGCATGGACACCTGTTGCACACACCATAAACGGCTGTGATAGCTGTATAGGGCTTAGTAAGCAGCAGTGGGTCTCAACTGTACTTTTAAATAGAGAAAATGTGTCAAATATAGAAGAGCACTGAGGTCTTGCCACAAGCTATATTCAGAAAGTTTGTCACCTCATCTAGCTGTATTCAGACATTCAGGAAGTCGTGTTGCATACGGTAGAAGAGACTGAGTTACTTTCATTTGAAAACAAGTCTTTAATAACATTTTAGGAAATTAGCTTTCTTGCTAAGGGTCAGGTGGAAAGTTCTACACCACTCTGATGTATTTCTGAAATACTTAATTCAATATATCTTCTAATAGTGTATATCACATTTTGTGAGAACATCTAACTTTTAAAACCTATGTTCCTAACTCTATCATTTCCTCTTAGAAGTGATGTAAAGTGTTGAAGGACATTTGACTTCTGATGCACTTCTTGCTGAAAACATTCACACTTTGATCAAAGGATGTCAGGCTCTCCCTGCCAGATCCCCCTCTGTTGTCTACATTATACCCTTTGTGTCTCCCTGTCTCGTTTTATGTTCCCTGTGTTGTCTTTCATTTTCACCCTCTCCACCCCTCTTTTCAGTAACTCCCCTCCCTGTTCTCTCCCTCTCGCTCTCTGATGGATCCCTCAGATCTGTCACTTCTAAAGATGTGTTTGTTTCCCTCTTTTGCCTTCAAAGATGTGGCCTGCGTCAGTGAGCAGTGAGGCTGATCAAACTGACAGAGATTTGCAGAGGCCACATCAGGTGATATCGCCAGATGCATCGGCTCATTCTAAGTCAGACAGGGTTCACACGCCCATCAAACATGGCTCCTTCTCTGAAGAGTCGTCAACATTCAATCGAGGGATCATTTGGAAAGTTGGGGCTTTGTTTCTTGTTGCAGAGGCAATTAGAACAGATAAGAAATGTGACCACACAGATGCAGTGAAAATGAATGTTAGGGTTAGCAAGATTTAGATTTTTCAGATATTCGTGGTCCCCAGATCACGCTGACATTTGTTATCCTTTGACTTTTTCTCTAGAGCCACCAGCAGGTCAAACCTTTCACTCATCCTGTGAAATATCTCATGATGTACTTAGGAGATTAGCACAAAACTTGGTACAAATATTCACAATTCCCAGGAAATAAATCCTAATGACTTTGGTGATCCCCTGACTTTTCTTCTGGTGCCAACACTGGGGTTGACATTTGAGTGAAATGTCAACTATTGAATGGATTGCCAAGAAATTTGGTTCAACATGTTAAACTAAGATCATAAACATGGGTCTCTTAAACATCAGCACGTCTGTACTGTCAGTGAGAACATTTTAACATGCTGCTAGCATTTAGCTCATAGTTCAACTTTATGAGCTGCAAACACAGTTGGTGATTTTACTTGTTGAATTGTAAAAATGGTGGAGAAATCCCAGATCTTCTGGTCTTATATGGATTATTGATGTTCAAAATTACTTCTCTGTTGAGGCCACATGTACCAAACCATTTAACATCTTAATACAATTATAAAGAGACCTGCAGGAGTGTAGAAACCATCTGGACTTTGATTTAATGACCAGAGCTCTTTTTTTTCCTGTTGGACTAAATTTGTTCTCCTGCTTCAAAATGGACATCTGGAAAAGTCCAGATGTCCAGGTGATACACAGACAGGGATTTGCCGTCTAACACTAACCAGTGACTAATGTTCTGTTCTTGTGTCTTTTATATTGGATGAGTCTGAGTAGGCCAGGGTCTGTAAACATAAATGTGAATTAAGTGTGCAGGGCGGCCTGGCAAATGTCAAAAGACAGAGCTGTAGATCATGAAGCTCAGTCAGAGAGGATACGTTTGAGGTTGAAAGTACATTTGGTAACATAAATAGTAGGACAAAACATTCATCAGAGCCACCTGTGACATATGTGACAGTTTAGTGCTGCACATGTGACTAAGGCAAAGGCCATATTTTGTGTCCTGTCACCATTTGCTCCATTGTGAATCTTCAAATGACAGCACAGATAAGTACAAAAGCAAAAACTTAATTTTGTAGGAGGTTAAAAAAAGAATTGAACCAGACAGCAAAGACCCTTCATGTCCAATCCCCCCTAAAGTCTACTTCCTGTCACTGGATGCCTTTTTCACCCGGAGGCCCTCCTTTGCTGGGCCATAAGTTCTCCTCCTGACAGAATAGCTTTCACTAATAGTAATGTGATCAGTCAGTGCACAGAGGGGACTGAGGCTGCCCCTGTCCCGAGTGAGACATCATATCGCACACATTCGCCATCACTTTTCTTTCACTGAGTCAACAAGGCCATCTGTCACCAAGGAGACTGTGAGGCAAGATTTTTTGTTTTGCGGTGACCTACAAAAGCTTTATGTGCCATTACTGATGCTGATCAGTCAAAAACAAAAACACCGACTAAGAACTTGCAAAGACAGACATGAGGTTTTATTATGTCTTGGAGGAATAGTTAGACATTTTGGGAAGTTTATTCTTTTTTGCAGAAAGTTAGATGAGAAGATCGATACTACTCTCATGTCTGTAGCCGCTAGCTTAGCTTAGCACAAAGACTAGACACAAAGGGAAATGGCTGCTCTGTCCATATATAACAATAAAATCTGCTAAATCTGCGTAAAAGCAGCATTTTGCAGTTGTGCAGTGGTTTTACTGGACTATTTAACATATTAAGCTCACAAATGAACACATAAGTGCTGACCAGGTTTGCTATTTTCCCTTTCCATTAGTCATTTGAGGGTAGCTCCATATTGATCATACTAGTTCATGAATAACTGAATAAAGAGGATACTTTCGGTCATCTCCGCTAGCCTAAATATCAAGCAAAAGCCTGCATTACGCTTAGTTAGTTTAGAATAAAAAGTATAAAAACAGAAAAGGGCTTGACTCTGTCTGAAAGTTAAAAATAAAAATAAAATCCACCTACCAGCACTGAAGCTAATTTCCCTCTATTTCCATTCTTATTTCCATTCTTTATGCTAAGTTAGGTGCTGGCTATAGCTTCATATTTAGCGGACATGTACTATGAGAAAGTGGTATTGATCTTCTCATTGAACTCTCAGCAAAAAAAGTGAAAAGGCTAATTTTCTAGCCTAAAATAAACTTAAACACAATTTCGTAAAACTCCAGCTAAAGTGTATCCACATCCAAATCTCCTGTTATATTTTTTCCATCTTCCATCCCGTTCCATCCTTCTTCGTAACAGCTTTGACAATGAAAAATGCATTGGTGTCAGCCTATGCAGAGATTAAACACATGTCCCATCATCTTTGCCAAGAAGACACTGTGCAGGGGAGATTAAACTTTAAACTTGGAAATAATTTGTTGCCAGGGTAACACACTCATCCAGAAGAATTAATAAATGAATTGTTTGGCAGCCTGTGGGGAAAGAGGAGGGAGAAATCCAGTATAATGTTAGATTTTTGCATGAATGTGGTTTCTTGATTTTTTTTTTTTTTCTCTTTAGTGAAGGCTCAGCAGTCTGTGCATCAATTTGTTTATCTTGCAAGATGCTGAAAAATGGATGGGATGTGAATGTGACGGTGACATTTTAACTGTTCAGACAGGAGTCAGATTTGACAGATGCTTCATCATATTGTATCATGTCATGCGGCTTGGGCTGCTCTCCTAATGCTTACAACCTACATTTTTCCAGTTATGTCAGCATTAAGAAAAACTGACCCTAAAACCAAAGATCACAAATTTAGGAGTTGGATAAAAAGAAGAAAACACTTTGTGTCTTCTTGACTTGACTTTTTAAAAGTGTAATTTGATGTGAAAAGTGGCCATGGGTGCGTTTCAAATGTCATTTTGAATAAAATGTAAAAGCCTTTGCCCTGCAAATGTGTTTTAATGAGCTGCTACATTTTTAGAAAATGAAATCTTATTATTAGGCACTACTTCCTCATTTCTGCTCTCTTGTAAAAATGAGACTTTAGGAGAGCTGCTTGAAAATTCTTATATTAATAGCTTAATGGATGAGCTTAACACTGAAAAGGATGGTTTTATATTTTCTTAAAGGGCAAGCAATACTAAAGACTAAGTTTTTTTTTTTTTTTTCAGGTTTGAAATAAAAGTAATAAAATATATGTTTAATTATTCTTTTTTTACTTACTCAGCAGCTTTCTGAGAAAATAGCTACCACTTTCTTCTCCCTCATTATACTAGTGTTTATCTCTCCTGTTTTGCCCGGTGCTGCTCCCATTGTGAACACACACACACACACACGTAACATGTGCACCCACTGGTTGGGAAAACAACAGCCTTGTAGCTTGGTCGTGAGGAGTCGGCGTGGAAACGGCAAAGGGGTTGCTAGGCGACGGCAGCCGGGCAATTCCCTGGACAGGTGGGTGGGGTCGGGGGCTGGTGATAGAGGCCACACCTGCTGCCTGCCAGGCACAAACACACACACACATGCACACATACCTTATTCACTCAGAAACACAACCTTTACGTCAACCCCCCCCGTTGCTCTCTGTTACACACACTTGCACTCTTGATTTAACCTCCTTTTTCTGCTCTTTTCAGGAAACATGACCTAAAGCAAACTGTATCTCAGTGGTCAACAGGTTCAAATGAAAGAGCATGAACCGCATACATGCAACCGCACAACCTTTACACAGAGTTGAATCTCACATGCCCAATGAAAAACTTTTTTTTGTGTGCTGCCTGTGTCCAATTGCAGCATGTTTCTGACTTTATACTGTTCCCTGTTTTGTGTTCTGGCTCACTAACATGACTGACACTTGATGGGACTGAGATATCATTAACAAAATTTGTTTCACCTTTGGCCTTTCTTGCTATGACAAGTCAAAATGCCTGCTGTGAAAATCCAGCAAATATCAGCATTCAGTAGGTGAATGGGAGTCCAATAGCCAAAAGGTTCCAATATGTTTGCCAGCTGGTCTGTCTACTGTTTGGTGTTGCAGGTTACACGCAGAGAATTTGTCAGCATTTTTGATGAGAATGAAATGAGTGTGGTCAAAAACTGTAAAATGATAGACTGTAAAGCCAAATCAGCTAAAAGATGCTAAAATGCTCCATAGATCTAAGGATCTGCAGAAACGTATAAATCTCTATATGTTTGTCACTACTATCGACCACTTTTAACATTACACATAGTAATCTGATCTTTTGTTAACATAGAAATAATGATTATAGCAGCTGTAAGGATAAAATATTACATAAAACCACACAAGGTGTCTGTAATCTGATCATTTATGGAAATAAGATGCATTTACTCAAACTGAATTTGCTGCTTTTGAGAAGCTTTTGTAAAACAAACTAATCCCTGTGAAAATCCAATATAATCCTATTTAGGGGAGTGTTGCATTTGCTTCCCTGGTTCAAAAACAGAAGCAGCATGAGGGATTGGTGTTGGATTATCATATGTGGCAACAAATGGCCACATACGTTCATTTTTTTTTCTAGAGAATTAGAATATTTTTTTAAAGTGGCTTATGGCATTTTGTTTTTTTATTGACTGATAATTTCCTCACTAAAGCCTGTTCATCTGTTTGTTATGGTGTTTCTATATATAGCACATTTTCAAACCACGTCTCCTCTTTTTGTCTGGCTGACACTCTTCTAACCTGCCCCCTGTGAGCCCTGCCGGGCAAGGGGGTCATAGTGAAACCTGAGTAGGCGGGACATGGACAGCTATTTGCACAGTAAATCTATTTGTGTGACTCATATAAAGGCAGGTGAGCAACACCCAGCCTGTCTGCTGTGACCCTCGATGGCAAACAGTGAACTCACGCGCATGCCCACACCTATAATCACACCTCAACAAAAACAAAATTATACTCAGGAATAATAACTTTGGGGTTCCATAATAATAACCTCTGTTTTCCATAATAAGTGAGGAGCTCTGAGGAAATTAGTCAGAGATTAGTTTTGTATCTGACAAGGGGTTTTGCATAGAAACTCAGTAAGTTCTTCTGGTATTTACCTTGCTGATTGTCCCAGCAAAGGGAAATATCACTTTATATTAAGTTTGAAACAACCCTCGAAGCAAGTGGAATTTATTATCACATTTCTGCATAAGCAGATGCACTGCACTGTTGCAAATTAAATGAAGGCTTCGAATGATATGCGTAATAAAAGCGAGAGGCTGTAATAGATTAGAATTGTTATTTTTTTTTCCTTGTGATGTTTTGGCTGAATCTGATGAGGACAGCGGTCATGTTGACGCCCTGAAAGTGGTTTCAGCAACCAAATAAAGTCATGTGGACTCAAATCCCACCTGGTTTGTGGAGTATACCTGTTGTTATTATCAAGGATGCAGAGGAAGGAAGAACAACAAAAGGTGACAATATGCTTTGTGGTACGAAATAAAGTGAGGATGCAAAGTCTTGTGAGTTGTAGAGAAATAGAAAATGTATTCTGAGTTCAAATTCTCTGTGATAATAACCAGCTAGAGGTTATATAATAATGGGAGGAAGACCTGGCCATTAATCTGAATCAAAGGTGTAATAAGTAGACAGGAAGGTGGCCTCATGGTGTTGAGGTGTTGGTGCCCAGTGCCCAGTGTTTAAGACTCCAACGGTGAGAGAGAGAGAGAGAGCCATGCGCAATTGTTCCAGCGTGTGGAGAGGGCGCCCGAAAACCCATTTGTGAGTCAGGAACACAAACACAAAACCACACACACACACACACACACTGTAAAAAATGTCATCAACACTCATACACACTTCAAAAGAAGGAGCGACTCTCAAACAGAGGATTTAATAACTTCAATTTCTCCACTTTTGTCAGGATTTTACAGAAATATTCGACTAAATCTCCAATGAGAAGAACTCAGAAATACACTCACACAACAGACACTTACTAGAAATAAACACACGAGCAAAACTGATTGAAATCTCACCCACTTAAACACACTTTCCCACGTGTTTAACAGTAAGAACCTCGCTGATGTTTTTTGCAGTGTGCGGAGGGGCACCGCTCTGCCGGCCAGGCTGAAGATCTAAATGCGCCCTCCCCCTTTTCTCCTTTTTATTTTTTGACACACGCCGTAGATCTGCTCTAATAGCCTATCGCAGTTTGAGACACACAGTTACACACACACACACACACATACGTCTGAACCAAAAAAAAAAAGCACACTCCTCAACTCCACCGGTGGGGACACAGATACCAGATGAGATTTGTTTCCAAACGCGCACCGATGGCGGTGTGAGGCGTTTGGCTGAGAAGTACGCACGGCGCTGTGGATTTGTGAACCTTTTGTTTTTTTGTGTGTGTGCATCTTCTTCCTGTCTGGATCCCGGGGCTGAGGGGAAATAAACAAAGCTATGGATTACTCAGTCTGCCTACTTTTACTCCTGTCAACCATTTCGTCTGTGTCGGTCGGACAATTCCCAACACCGAAGATGTGAGTACAGCTTCAAAAAAAACAGCCTGTTGGTTTGTGAAAGTCTTGGATGATACGCTGTGTAACAGAAATGACAGCCTGGATCTGCAAAGACTTTTAGAATATATTCAAAGTCATATCCACTAAAAGACAACTGTTTATATTAAATATTTCTCCCTGATGTTTCAATTTAAACTCTGTAAATTGCTGGAACATTATTCTCGAAGCGTCTCAGCGAAATCAGAAAGCGCCCTGTACTTCCTAAGATGATGATGATGGCACATTACTTCGGATACAACTTTACCTTGTGAAACACGATATTTAAAGCTCCATTTGTTGCCAGCTTGCAGCAGTGTGACATGTGGCTTGTGCTGTCAAATGAATCATCCCAGGAGGGTAGACTGAGGTCTCAATGTCGTGTTTTCCAAACTTTTCCCGAAGCATCTACACACACACGCATATTAGATATTATGGCTCAAGGTGAGAGTTTGTCCACATAGAAGATTTTTGTGCATAAACCTGATTTATTTGACAGGACAGTTACTGGTCTATTGGAGAGCAGATGCTCCCCTGATTAGGGCGTTTTTTTGTTGTTTTGTTTTTTTGTCAAGATGAAACAGAGTTGATTGACAGCAACAGTTTTGATCATCAGTCAAGCAAAACTGCTAAATATTCACTGGTTTCAGCTTCTACAATGTAAATATTTGATGTTTTTTTTTGTCTTATATGATGATAAATTGAATATCTTTGCATTTCTGACTTAAACAAACAATATTAAGATGTCACCCGGGTTTATGGGAACTATTTTCAGCATTTTATAGGCCAAACAATGAATTGATGAATCAAGAATGATAAATATAATGACAGAATGAATAATAGTGAACTCAAACTAGTCTTTCTGCAGACCATGTGGCCAGGCTTCTCTTTAGAAACTGGTGCTCAAACACAGATATAAACAACTGGTTCCTTAGTAGGTGTAAGTGTCTGCCAATTTGCATGAATCTGTATGAGCTCAATATTTAATTTGATTGCTGAGACACAAATACTTAGAAATCCACCATATGGGTGTGTTATCATTCCCAACATGCATGCTAGTTCAGCATTACTATCTCAGTATATTTTTTGCATCCAGCTATGAGCTGCAAACTCTCTTCTTGCCCTGGAGGATGGGTTATGAATTTGAGATATACTAGAGGTATCACTGTCCTAATTTGATTCCCAGTCTCTATATTAGCAGTGCTACATTAATAGATGTAACAGATGATATATCCGCAGTTCACAGGAATACAGTTCTTAAATTAAACAAACGTGTAGGTGCGCGACGCTGCACCTCACACTTAATCAACAGGTTTAAGATATTCCAGATGGTTCTAATGGAGGCAAGACTAGAGCATTTGGTTCTGAACACAGCCCAAGAGCGGTCCCCGCGAGAGCTGGTGAGCCATGATGGTACTCAGCCTAATGGCCAAGTACAATGATGTCAGACTAGCAGAGTGGCCTGCCCACTCCCTATATTTCATGGGCACTAAGTGGATTGATCTGTGGGTTGTGTACATGATATTCACACAGGCTTGGCGAGCTGCAGACCCTCTTTCACTGACACAGTTGACTTACTGAGTCGAATTGGCAATTTGGCAGGAAAAACAACATTAAAATTCACAACAAGATTGGCAGGAGCTCTTTGTTTGAATTAGGAAAACTTCATTTAGAAGAAAAGGCGTTGCCAGAATCAGACTCTCAAACACTCAGTCAGCTCACATAGTCTGTATTTTGACATCTGCTTCTGAGCCATCAGTAATAATGACAATAATTCTTGCTCTGGAGGAGCATATCAATGCAGAAAAGGTATTTGAAATCCTGCAAAACCAGGCAGAAAAATCCTCTGGTGCTTACTATGCCCCTGTGTTTAAATGCAGCCAGTTTCACTCGCGGTGTACTCTTGTGGTGATGGTGATTTTGAGTGACAAGCTTCAAGTTGACTCCTCAAGGTGAAAGTTGCAGAGAAACCAGAAGGGCAGGGATGTAGAGACTGACCCGATGTGTTCACCTCCAGGAAATTTGGAAAGGTGGATAAGCTCGGTGTTCTGTGATGGAGACCTTTACATACAGTATGTGCACGCTGGCATTGCCATGTTCTTTCTGTCTGTGTTTCTTTCTCAACTCGCTGGCTCATGGCTTGAAGTGTGACTGTATCTCCGGGCTCCATCTCTAACCTCACATGCCAGCATCTGTCTGCTTCAGATCTTCATGTCCCCTCTCTTTCTCTCAGCCCTCCCTCCATCCCTTCTCACTCGCTCTCTCTCTCTCTCTCTCGTCGCTCTCCCTTTCAGTCATATTTCATTCCCTGTCCATCTCCCTTTCCGTCCGGCTCCCTATGCATCTCTTGATCTCTCTCTCTCTCTCTTTCCTCTCTTCTTTTCTTTGTTGCCTGAAGGCAGATGATTAACATCATCAAAAGTGAAATGCAGATTCTGATGTCATACTAAGTGCCCCAGAGATCTCGCCACCAAGACGGAGAGACAACAAGAAAATCCAGACCTTGATCGCATATGTCTATTGTTCATGGATATTTTTCCACATAAGTTCTGGGCCAAAAACACAAAACATGTCCATATCTTTCTATCATCACATGCTAAATTCAGCCATCCAATCCAAGACTCCTCCTTTCTGGCTTTCGCCTTAGTCACCAAAGAGACATATTTTGTCTCCATCCCCCCTTTTTACAACAGTTTCTGTCACCCTCTGCTACATTTCTCCCACTCTCACTTGCTTTTTTTTTTTTTTAAAGGCTAACTAGATTTCATGCTCAACCAGCTAAAGAGCCATGCTTCTCGTGTTTGCGGCCTCGTCTCTGGCAATCAGTGGGCATAATGTGAGGAGGCACTTCATCCGAACAGAGAGCAACACGGGCAGATGTGAGCAGGGGAGAGCGTAAGGATATATAGAGTATGACAGGGAAGACAAGGCATCGACAACTTTTGGTGAGCTTATGTTCCAAGATGTCCTCTATTTGCTTGCATAACCAAAGGCCCTGCCAAGTTGTCATTTTAAACTTGAATTTTTCAGATTAAACAAACAAGATATTACCTGTTAATTTATGAGAATTGGAGGTGCTGATAGGTTGATTTTATTTGGCAACCAGAACCAAACTTGCTGTTTCCCTGTTTCTAGTTTTTATGCTAAGCTAAGCTAATCTCCTGCTGGCTCCAGCTTTATATCCACTAAACAGATATGGAAGTGGTGTATTGATCAAATAAGCACATTGCCCCTTTTCTTCTAATTATTCCTTTTAATTTTAAAAACATTAAAACACGTGAGAAAATCTGCCATTAATGTCAATATATTTTTTCTCCAATAATTTTATGAATCAGGTGTCATTTCCCTGATGGTAGTTTAGTTTCCTGCCTTACTTTGTCCTGCATGATGTCTTTCTCACAGTCCTGACACTTGTTTCATCCCAGTGGCCTGTAATGAATATGGCTCAGTTCCCACTGGAGGCCACCACTATGCATCTTATTTCATAGCCAGACCTCCTCTGGAGCCCAGATGCTCAGATGCACTGCTACTGAGCAGTTCGGTCATAAAATGTGACATATTGCAACAATAAAAACTAGAAATACAGAGATAAATAAGATAATCATGACTTTATTCTGCGATGTGTCATCAGACAAATACTGGGGTCGTGATTCAAAAGCAGCTATGAAATTTATTATACTTTTAAATTCACATTTGTCTTATCATTGTGGTGCTAGAGGATTTGAACCAGAAAATATATATAAATATATCCCTGGAATATCATGCTGGCTACAGTCACACAGTCCACACTAGTATTTTATCATATTACTTTTACAAATCCAGTTTTATTTTGTTCAATGGAAAAAGCTCCAGGCCTTGTGTCTTGACTGAATCACAGAGCCTTGATCTTGCTTTGGGAGAGGCGGAGAGATTTAAAATGTCTCATCTAATATAATTGAGGAATGAAAAATTTTTTAAAAAGCTAAAAAAAAATTGATTTTTTAATTTTTTTTTACTTTTATTGCAGTGTCAAATCTAACTTGGAGTATGACACTGATAATACCGGGAGGTTTGAAGAGGATGAATCAAATGTAATGAGCAGATGGAAATGATCAGCCTGTCTCTGGTTTCCTTGGCTGTGATTTGCACCGCTTCGCCATGAGGGAGTTGCTAGCAGGTATATTTCAGGAGGCATGTGCCTGCCTTGAGTCAAGCAGCTGGCGGGCTATATCTGTTACACACGCACATGCAAGTGTTGAAGATCTGTGCCCATGGATAATGTTTGCTCTCTACTCTCACTTTATTTTCTTTCACCCTCTCTCATAGTGTTTCTAGTCTAGTTTTGCTTTTTTTCTCACACTTTTCCAGATTTTTTTCCCCCTTCCCTTTTCCCCTCTTTCATCTCTCTCCCTCACTCCCCTTTGCCCCAATCTCCACCCAGGCTATATTTAGGCAAGCCTCTGTCTTTGGGGAAAGGACGCTGAGTGTCCTGACTCAGATGTAGGTAAAGATACAAGACAGAGGGGTGTAGAGTGGCAGGGGGCTTCTCATAAATCTCCCCCACTGAACTTTTTGTGGACGCGTTGCTTATGTGTGTTTCTTTAGTATCTTGTTCCTCTTGAGAAAAAGTAATTTTCCTCTTGTATGTGAAAAGAAAATTCAGGAGTAATGAAGCAACCCCATGCTGTATTACTTCCCCACAATCCTTTGGCACACGGAAATTCCCAAGAATTTTCCATTGCAGCGTTTCCAAGACAACCTTGGGAATAGCTAACAGCTGTTTGGTTGGGAGGTACAGGAAGCACATCTGTATACGTAATATAAAGCACGGGGAGTGTAGTTTTAAGGCTGTGCTGTAAATCTGGCATGTGTCACTCTTTCCTTATTTCATTGTTTGTTTATTTATAAGCTTTTTTTGTAAGTCCCAAAGGATGTTAAGGGAGGGCCTACCAAAATAATCAGTAGTGAGTTATTGGGGAAAATGGTTGTGTCTGACTGAAAGTTTAAAAAAAGGGTCATACAGACTTTTTAGAAGCTGTTAGTCTGAAGAAAGATATGCTGTCCAATGTGAATTAAAAGCATAGTTTGATATTAGAAGGTACGCTTAATTAACACTCTTACACAGACTTAGATGAGAGGTTTGATATCACTCTCATGTCTGTATGCTAAATGTGAGGGTGCAGCCAGTTAGCTTAGCTCAGCTTAGCTTAGCTTAGCATTAAGACTGGGAACAGAGGGAAACAGCTAGCCTGCCTTCGTTTAAAGGTAAAATTAGCCTACTAGCATCTCCAAAACTCACAAACTGACACATTGTTTGTCTTGTTTTCTTCGTTTTCCTCATTTATGCTAAGCCAAGCTAAGCTAACCATTTCCTTGCTCTAGCTTTATTCTTTGTGTAAAGAATTGAGAGTGGTTTTAATTAACACTAATAAATAAATAACTTTGAGATTTTTCTGAACACAAAGCTCACTATAAAGCAAAGAACCAGCAGTAATTGCAGAAGAGTTTTTCGCAAACTAATTATAAAATAAAAGTTCTACAGATATCTAGAAATGTGGTTATGGACTTAATAAGCCAACTTATCCTAATCACACACTAGAAGTGTGAAGTGCTTAAAATATCTCTAGTGAGACACAGCGAGCCGTCTGATGTGGAATATTTTGAGAGAGACGCAGAGAAAAGTGGACCTGTGATGGCCCGCAATGGCTCCACTTGAGCCCCTTAATGGAGTCCTATTGACGCATAAGAGCTGTTAATGCCAGACTACACCATACTACATTACACAGGACAGCGTCTGTAGCCATCAGGGAGACCAGTACTCAGCACAGCACTAACAGTAGTCTGCTTATGTAGGCGTCTAGATTGACGTTAATTGGACATTTTGGCCAAGGGGGGGCTTTCTAATCTCTCTATTTATACACATTGTCCGAGATTACATGTCTGTTGGTGTGTGTGTGTGTGTGTGTGTGTGTGTGTGTGTAGTGAGGCAACAGGGTTGGGTCGATGTTTTGGTGGATGGGAGTTTGCTCAGAAAGTGTAAAAGTGACAGGGATGTGGAGCTTGTGTTACACCAAACTTCGTTGCAAAATTACGCGTGCACATCTGATATATAATATTAATTCAGTTGCTTTACTCTAGCATTGTGTTGGAATCTGACCAGCAGGTGTGATTGCTCTACAGCGAGTACAAACACTTGCAGGTGTCACAACAATTCTGTTTTCCTCTGATTTAATGTGCTCAGACACCTGCTGGGAGAGGTGATACAATGGGAGCTGTTAGGTCTGTCAGGATGTATATGCCTTTTGACATGGATGGTGTGGGTGAGGCAGACTAGGCGCTAGGTGGACGGCGAGTCAGTCCCAGCTAACCATCGTCCAGAGTGTGAGGTCAAACATGGCCAAGAGTAAGGAGTCTCACCCCCGGCTGTCAGACAGTCTAATGTTGCCAGTGGACAGGCTGCATAGAAGTTAGATAACCAAATGGCCTGGTCTGATTTTGTTAAGAGGCATTTAGTGGTATGGTGATGATTGTGAATGGAAAAATTCATGTATTAATGTTTTTTTATTCAATATAATTTATTCATTGATGAACAAAAAGACACAATTCCAAGGATTAACGTGTTCCAACAGGTTCCTAATGTGTTAAAAGACAAACACATTGTCTTTCCACTAGTCTAAAAGACATGTTATAGAAGCAAAATTGACCCGTGCATGAAAATATGATTTTAGCTTGAAGTGCCATGTGACTGAGCCTGAAAAGCATATTCACTCAAGACGAGCTACAGCCAAGAGCTGACTAACTACAGCTAACGTACCTGTACACTCGAATGTGTCAGGTTAAACAGACTTGTGGCAACATATCTTAACATTCCACTTATCATCCTGCCATGCAGTGCTAACTAACAAAAAATTTGGGTCTGTAAGTATGTTGGTTAACTGACAAAGAAATTATTATTGTCTTCCTAGTCTGTCTTCTTGTCTTCGATTCATGTGTTGTTCGATTTAGCACAAGTTAATACAATCTTTGGCCGTAAGTCAGACACAATGGAATCGGCTCCCTGCAACCCACACCTGCTCTCACAGTGCATGATTGCCTACCAGCGCCACCCCATCATTTGGTAATGATCTCATACAATGTCTTGTCAGCTGTAATACACCCTAACATAAGTGTTTGATAGAGCGTAGAGAATACTGTTGTCAAGGCTTCACTTAAACACTGCTCTTCACATAGACAGGGGTGGGTGCGGTAAAATGCTCTGACTGACTTGCTAAGAGGAAAATGGTAGAAGAGAGGCAGAAACATCAATAACGTCTTGCCATAGTAGATAATGAGGGCGCGAGACATTTACAAAGCCTGCAATTATGGTGTTATTGACCTCAATAAAGGAGACGATATCATCACTTGTCTCCTTTTGTGAGAGGAGCGAGAGGGGAGGAGGATTTCTTGCATTATGAGTTCATTTAGAGGGAAAACAGGAAGCATTCGGCAGCAAATAAGGCCATTAATTATGCGAAGTTTTCAAGATGAAACGAACCTTTGGTGATATAAAGAAAACCAGAAAACACAGTGTAACATCATACGCAACAACAAATAGCTAGTCGAGTAAGAGAGGTGGAAGGAAAGAGGATGTACAGGAGAAATTAACAGGAAAAAAGGAGGGATAAAAGGAGCATGAGACAGTATGTAAAAGCATAAAAGAAAAGACAAGAACAGGAGCAGAAAGTAACTGTTTGTCTTCCACAAAGCTCTGTCAGGCTCACTGCTTATTAGATGCCTTGCCTCATAGTCAGAGCTTTTATTAACTATCCCCCAGTGGCTCAATTACATCCATGCCGCCATCCTCAAACATCCCTGTCTTTTTTTTTTTTTTTTTGTGCATCCCCTCTGCTTCCTGTAATAATGTCAGCCTTCTCTCTCTCTCTCTCTCTCTCTCTCTCTCTCTCTCTCTAAGAACAGATTAGAAACCCAAATTACTACTATCAGAGGAGGATTTAAGGTTTCAAGCTGTCTCTCAGTGCTGGAAACCATGACTCCAGAACACGATGAGAAAGAAGGGGATAAAAAAAAAAAAAGCAAAGAGAGTTTGCTGTCGGATGCTTCTTCCGTGATGGTTTTGATGGTATTAAGAGATCAAATGTGGATCCGCAGACTTGGTTCTGAGTATAAAAACATGAGGATGTTTACAAGACGAGAGGGCGCTGGAGTGGAAACTCCGAGATTGGATATTGAGCCCTGGATTGTAGTGCCTGCTTGCACACAGGCATGTTGGACCTCGGAGCCGGTGTAAGGCCAACTTTTCAGGGAATTAGTTGGAATGATGTAGCGCCCAACACTGCTGGATCAATTTTCTGGACTTTAACTCGGCTAGGGGTTTTTACATGGTGTTAGTTTTATCCCCTGGTAAAAATAAAAGGAAACTGAAAGCACACAAACTAGTTATAAAGCTATGGAAATAACTTGAAAACCACTGCTGCTGAATGACAATGTAAGGTCATTGTGGTGGGAAAAAAATGATGTGCTTCTCCCTAGATGTACTCCTTATTCATCCGCTGTTGATCAAGGATTTGGCATGCATGCCGCATGAAATTAGACTACTCATACCATGGCTTTCAGTGGCGATGAGAAGACTTCAAGCAGGTACTGCCTGATAACCAACGAGACGTGAAAAAGTGTTTCATGACAGGACTTTGACAGCCTAAAGCATAAGAATACAGTCTACTGGGTATTTATTTAAAGTTCCCTCGCAACTTTCTTTCTAGAAATGACATAGAAATAAGTTTGGTATGAAACGGGGCTCATCAGAAAAAGCTTGAAGGTAACATTTTCCATCTTCTCTCCATGAACTCCATCTGGGAAACCATCTTTTAAAGTTGTATTACAAACCCTTGCAACCCCCTTGTGACAGCTTGACTGAGCTTTTTAACTAAACCTTGAAAGTAGGTAAAGGTAAAAGAAACAAAGTATTAGTCAAGGACAGTTTATGGTCAGCTTATATCTTATTATAACTTGGGTTTATTCAAATTTTGGTCTTGTTTTCATAGGTTCCATTTCCATGGATGGCAGGACCCAAACAAATTTAAGCCACCTAAAGAAATGAATACCAGTTTCGGTGTACGGTTTATTTATTGTATTTTCTCCACTTTAACTTGCTGCCTTTTCCAACAGGAAACTAAAGCATGTATCAATCTATGCTGTCTTCAAAGCCACTAAACTCCTTTGACATTTTACCTTGCAGAACACAGGGGTTATAATTTAATCTAGAATCTGAAGTAAAACTTCTATTCAATGATCTTAATTTATCCCTCAATATAAATGGGACCCAAGAGATATTTATAGTTTTTGAGTGTTGAAGCATATTCACTTCCTGAGCCTGTTGTCCTACAAGCGCATTAGCCTCGCTAAGAGAGTATGAAACAGCTGCATAACAGTTAAAGGCCAGAGGCTGTTTTTTAAAAATGTAGAAACAGAGGGAGAGAATGCAAAATGCCTCCCCAACAGTCACATACAGCATGACTGCAGGGGTTAACGTGGTCAAAATTAGTGCTCTAACGCTGACTCATGCTCTCTATTCTGGGATTGCGTCCACTTCTGTGTGTTCATCCCTCAGATTGAACAGCGTGCACCTAACTGGCTGAGTGAAGCTTTTCTTTTTCATGTTTTCTGTTTAATCTACCTTTCATTTTTAATTCTGAAATAATAGTAATAATCCAGTAGGCTATTACGCTAGTCTAGCACTACTTCTGATGTGTATTTGCTCAATGCAGTCACAGTAATTGCTTTAAATATCAAATCTAAACAAATTCTTTAACAATTTAACCTCCAAAATAGGACTGTCTGTAGGCTGTATGTCACTAAATATTGCAAAATACACGTGAAACTTGCATTAATTAAGAGCTTGGTAACGAGCATATTACATATTACATTATAAAGTTGTTATGGCAAACCTTCTCCCAAAGATTTGTCTATTTACACATCCAGCAGACATGGAGAAAACTTGGAAAAAAGCATTAGTCTGTGTCTGTGATCGCTATGTTCACCAGCACCACCAGAGTCGCTAACTCTGTCTGCTGTTTGGTGCTGGGCAGATAGTGTACAATGCGTTAATGAGCTGCTGAAAGCAGCAGTCTGCTGCTGGATGTGAGCAGTGAGGCACAAAAGTCAAGTTGTGGCTCGTAAAAACCAAAACAATGAGCTGAAAGACACTAAAATAAAAAGAAGAACTGCACTCGGGTGATAATTCTCTATAGATTTTTCATTACGAGCAACACCTCTCACATTCCCTTCATTTATTTAACCCATTGTTGATGCGGAAATATTGATTTATTGCCGTTTTAAGTTTTAAAGTCGTAGTCTAATTTATCATTTGTCATGCTCTGATCCATCACTCTGAATGGGCGGGGTCATATAACACACATGCACAAATGGGTCACACCCATTTCATTACATTAAGAGCTTCTGTAAAAGAGATGCACCTGTCCCTGTGACCTTTGACCCTGGGCAACCCCCTACTGCCCTCTTAAAGACCCACGGCTCTGGTTACATACAGGCGTTGACACACACACGTACGCACAAATACACGTGACAGCTGGGCTAACAGAGGCAGCTTCTTTTCCTATCATTAGAGGGACGGAGGCTAAAGGAGAGGGGGAGAGTCTGCTTTGTATAACCATCAGCCACACATGGGTCAAACACACATTAAGACACATTTTCACCGGTCTAGTGGAGAAATTAGCTAATGTAACAGTAAACAGGAAGTCTCGCATGTAGACTGTATTTTGTTTTGTGTGCCTGTTTTTTTCTGAAATGATCTGCAGAGACGTGGTGCGGTACCATCCATGGTAATATTTACACCACTCACCAGCACCTCATCTAATTTCACACCATTTAACTCACTGGCACATTTGTGCTTGTGACTGAGGACATGGAAAGAACCTGATGAAAATTTAATGTGATCTTTTCAGCGTCGGAGCCCTCATATCAGACGATCTGTTTGTCTAAACTCCAACCAACTGTGTCTCCAACTCTCTAAAGCCAGTGAACCTGCGATGATCTGTACCACATGCACCTTGAGTCACATTTCACTATCGCAAACAACATGTTGAGTTAGACAGGTATCAGAGCTTCTCATCACGACTCTAACAAGTATGAACGCAGTCCAGACTCAAAGTGTGTGTGCATGTCTAACACCATGGCACATTTCCAGCTTAGTAAATGTGTGTGGTATCGTATTGTGCTTCCTGTCTTTAAAGCGAATTTATGTTCTGCCTTTTTACTATCCAGCAGAACAACCCCACTTTTACTCATCCTTAGAGGGCCACTGCCGGCTGGAACATCACAGTGGAATTTCCAGTACTAGACGTGGCCAAATGGTCAAACACAAGCCTCTGCTGCTGCGACATATGGGCATTCTTTGAGACCCCCTGCAAGCATTAGCAGTTGCTTGTATCACTGTGAGGACTAAGGACAGAATTACCTCATATTATTGACATTATAACAGCAGTTATGTTGCCATATTCCTGGCTAGATTAAGAAGTCATTTGGGAAAATACTATATATTTGTGCATTAGCAGCACATTACATACAAGCCATGGAGGTTACTGCTTGTTTTGTACTAACCAACCAATGCAACAACCAGCCTTAGAAGTTGTATAGGCTGGTGTACACAATGTATTCTTTCAAATTGTGTTTGTAAATTAGAGAATATGCAAATGATTTGAGCGAGTGACTGCAATTGGCAAGAAGAACAAAAGGAGTTAAGAAGAAGAAGGAGCTTTAACAATTGCCTGTCAGGAAAAAAAACAGTCTGCTTCATAAGTGGGTGATATTAATGACTCAATGAGACAAGTGTGTGAGAAAAGAGGCTTGTAATGCCAGCAGGTCTCACACTTGGCTGAGCTTCACATGGCTCCTCATTTCCAGCCCTGCAGTCTAAACGCTATAGCCGAGTGGCTCTACATGGCTCACCAGTCATTTCGGAGGCTTCCTTCCTTTCTACATTGCCCACCCTCTCCGATTTCCCCAAGGAGAGGGAGTGATCAGAGGGCAGAATAGGAGCTGAGCATGGGAGGGGGATAATGATACTATCTAATTTTTCCATGTCCTGCTCCAAGTTTCCGTTCTCTCATCAAATGTTTTCATACTTTTTTTTTTTTTTTGTACTTTCCTGATTAAAATACTATTACCGTAGTCTGCTTCTATTCAGAAACACACAGTAAACTCCTTCATCACTCAGTAGGAAGTCGCACATCCTGATGTTACACAGAGATTGTATTCCCTTTTTACTGTTCAAGAGGAAGATGGTTATATGTGGAAGTGGCCAGTCAGAACACTGCTTAGCCTTTCAGTTTTTACCCAAGAGATTTTACTAAACCAAGATCAGAAAGATTTCAAAAGTCTAGCTCAATGAAAGTAGAATTAGCCATTAGCAGTTTATTATATTATAAGCTGACCTCATGTAGAAAGCTCCAAGCTGCTGCAGACAAGAGGGGGGAACTAATCACTTTTAACCACAACTAGTGTAGTTCATGTTTTATGTTTTATTGTAGCAATCCTCTCCTCATTGGGGAAGAAGTTCTGCTAACAGGGGATTAGTGTCGGCTAGTTCTTACCAAAGCTGTCTATATCTAAATACGCAAAACTGAACTTTGTGCCATTTAGTGTTCTGCAACACTAAATGCTTCCCACTTACAGTAAATGTGGTGAGGATATTCTTCAGAAATGTGGTTTTAAAAAAAAACAAAGGATTAATTATTCATGTGGAATTGAATGTTGACTTTTGCTTGAATGTAGCACTTGTTGGATGAGTGGACAAATAATGATCCTCTATTCTTCTTTGATGGAGCGTTAATGCACACCCACACACATTCACTCTCTAGCATTAGACACCTGTTGTAATGACCCACCTCATTTGAAAAAGTCAGGTGCATAATAACCCTAATACACACCTGCTCACAACGGTTAGTAGACCTTATCTTGACCCTAGAGTTGGCTCCATGTAACAGTAGTCAGCCTGCATAACAACTATAAAGCTTGAAGTCAATGATTGCGATGGCGGATAGAAAGCGCTATGTGCTGACCATCCTATATCTGCTCTCAGCTGCCTCTCAGAAGGCTAAATATACTATATGACTGCTATGTTACACATTTCCAGCATTAGGTAACCAGGCTCACGTTACACTGTATTTTTTTAAATAAGATAACAGACGGGTTCATATGTCAAAGGCCCCTCAGCAGTATGGAGGTTGAAGAGGTTAATTGACACCGTGAGGGAGAAAGGGTAATTTTCTTTATGGATTATGTCATGTATTTTTTATTGGCTCTTGTAAAGAAGCTGGGCAGAGGGTTGTAGGTGTATTTACAGTGTGTTCTTTTCAGAGCGTTCAGAACATTTGTAGTTGAGCAGCAGGAGGTTGAAAGTAGTGTGGCTGCAATAGGGATTTCATTACAGGTGGACATTTCTTTTGCTTAGAAATTTCTACATCAGTACAAATTTCAATGATTTTGCTCGGTCCAGTGTGTAAGATTTAGTAGACTCTATGTAAAGGTTTTCATCAGTGTATAATCACCCATAAAAGCCCTTAGAATGAGCTTTTTGATAGCTTCAAATGCCATGGGTCCGCCCCAAAGAAACACCATGTTTCTACAGTAGCCCAAAATGCACAAACTAAACACTAGCTCTAGATTGTTTCGTTTGTTTTTTAATCATTTCACAGCCACCATTTTTTCCCCTACACACTGGGATGTTGAGGCAAGGCAGTTGCAATCACCAACTACACCGCTAAATCCCACTAAATCCTACAAACTGGTCCTTTTTAAAGTAGTAGTTTGGCACTTGCAAAGAGTGAGATGACGTTGATAGCAAATATGAAACTACTGCCTGCCTGTCTGTTAGCTTAACTTAGCTCAAACATGGGAAGCAGCCAACATAACCGTAAGTGTAAAAACAACACATTTTGGCACACTATAAATCCACAATGTGATGTTTTTACACTTTACAGATTTTGATAACACAGAAATGGCTAGTTGTTTCTGGTGTTTATATTCTACTACTAGTAACTGGCTGCTAGCATCATTTTTACTGCAACTATTTAAACTTGATGTATGATAAACCGAGGCTAACCCAAAACAAGTTTATTACAGTCTAAATACAGTAAATCAACCTTGTAAATTTTGGAAATTGACATGAATAACTTTGTAGGTTACAGTGCATGTGGGGTGTGTGGTGCCATGTCTCACAAGTTAAGAGATTTACTGGTGTTATGACAGTAAGAAGGTATGGTGGATATAGTCTTACATACAGTAGACACCATGCACACTCATACGTGCACACACATGACCTGAACTGAACCGAATGTCAAGGATTCCATGTAAGGAACTAGTGTCCTTAAAATCCTTCTGGCTAAGTTACAGAACATAACATTGATTTATTAGTTTAGAGCTGGCGCCTAATTACTGTTTGGATATGTTTGTGGACACGGGCATTCACATAGGGGTCAAATATTACTTCTGGTAGTATTGATGCTGCTTTTATTCAAGAACAATATCCCTGAACATTAATCAATGTCTAAACCCTAATTAATAAAGGTTTGTCTCCCATGCTCTTTTCTGTGTCTTTCTTTCCATTAACCAGCATCTCACCCCTGAGGACGACACCCCCATGCTGACAAACTATGCATAGCTTTTGCATTAATGCACAGCTCATGTGGAGTAGAGCAATGTACTCACAAACATTATTATTTCATGCTTTCTCCTTCCTGAACCTACAAATTATTATTTTTTTTAGCATATTATTATAGTAAGCAGTATAGCTCAGTTTACATCATCTCATGGACTGTAGACTGCAGGCCAATCAGAAACTTTCCATTAAATGAGGACTAATTGATTGTTTTTTTGTTTTTTTGTGTGTGTGTGTGTGTATTCTTAGAATAAAAGAATGGGTGGACCAGATGCAAAAAGAGTTGATCACATTAACAGACACAGCCAGTGGTATGCAGCACCTAATACAGGTAAGCATGATTTTCACTTGACACTAACTGTTGCTCCAATTATCTATATACCAATTTATAAAAATTTGAATTTGAATTGAATTCTCTTCATTTTGGTAGAAGGAACTATGCAGCTAATGTGCATGTTTCAGTATGTTGTATTAAAATGTATTCAATTACATTTCAATGAGTTAAAAAGTCGACATATTTGTGAAAACTGCAAGCTTCAAGCCTCTTGTAGGGCAGCAGTCAACTGACATTTGAGGGCTAGCATTGCGAGTTACTTTACAATATACAACATACCCCATCATGCTGTGATTGTATTCCTCAGAAAGCGGAAGCTAAGTTAACAAGCCTCCACTTGAAAAGTGAAGGGTAGTAGGCCTACTGTAGCTTGCTAATGTTAGCATTGATTCCCATAAGTCTTACTTATTCCCAGATAAGAAGGAGGGGGATGTAGCTACTGTTACCTGTCCCTCTTTATTTGGTTTACTTGACCCTAGAACATCACCCTGTGATTTCAATCACTCAATGTACGGAGTTACAACAACAGGGAGTACTCAAACAACATCGGCTAAGATTGGCCATTAGGGTGCTAACTGTCCTTATGCCTTTAGGTGATATAACAAACAAATATTGCACCAAACAACATAGGAGTAGCCTACACTATTTTAGGGGACACTGCCACTGCCGAAAAAATAACTAATATTTGAATTTATTCTTTTTGGTAGTTGTAATTTGGATTAAACGCAAGTCAAAAAACAAATATTTATTGATTTCTTAGCTAGCTAAATTTTAATTTTAGTTTGACTTCAAATTAAATCTTTTATATAATTTCAGTATTGACAATTATCACTCATAGCCCACTCTCTGTCACTTACTTCTCTTCCACTCATTAACCCTTCTTGCACGTCCTCAGCTGTCACAATATATCACCAGCCTATATATAGCAGCTCCTCATTAGACATAACGCCGCATCATTTCATTCTGCCAGCCTAATGTACACGCTCGGATTAGATCAGCGTCACGACTATACCGTGATGGTTACAGTCCTTGCACACAAACACGCACACCCACACTCAAGCCCACATCTGACAAAAGAGAAGAAGCTTTTTAGATCCACATTGATTGACATAATGCATCTGGCACTTTTAAAGCATCATGGAAATCATTACAAAACGTGTTTTTATTTGATGCAGTGGCACGACTTGTCTCCAGAAATTAGAATTAAGGATGTCAATATTTTGTGTAACTGGATCCTCGTAAACTTTTGTTGCTGTAGACGAACCTGATGCTTTTGGAGACGCCCTGGTTTAAAGTATATGTACTGTACACAGCCTGCAGAATTTAAAAGGGAGTGTTATGTAGCTTGTGAGTTAATAATACATGTGGAGAAAAGATCTAAATTGCCTGCACAGTTGTACCTTTTGACACTGAGAATCATATTAGTTTTCAACTAACACCCCTAAGCCGAAGCATAACATTTGTACTTTAAACTCCAATATGCTGATTGAAGATAATATTAAAATACAATTCCAAAAAAAAAAAAAATCATCCAGGATATGTTAGGATACTCAAAATCTAAAATTCAAAAGTCTTCAATCTTGCTCTTGCACTAACGCCTGGAGGATGAGGATGTGCCTCAGTTCTGTGGTTTGAATGTCGGACGATGAAATCCCTCCAGGCTGCTGAATAATTGGCTGTTTGGCATTTGTGTTTCTTATTTCTTTTGCTAGAGCATATTCCGTAGCACAGTAAATGTTCTTGTTACATAACCTGACATTGCAATTTAATCAGCAGATATGTAGCGTCCTTTTTTTAAACCATTGTGCTTTGGTCAGTGAGGTCCAATGAAGAATGGAAGAAGACCAGTGATGCAGAGTAACATTCTCAGCCTCAGATACAGTACATCTGTGGATAGAAAATATCTTAAGAGTGAGAAAACTAGAGGAGGAGGAGAGAAGTTTATGTAAAAATGTTGGCTGTGGTTGTGAAGCCAACTAGTGGTTCAAATAATTGAACTGAAGACTTGATATCAAGCTTTGTTCAGTTTAATTTCTGCTAACCTCTGACCCATGCACCTCTCCTCTGTCTCAGATATATCATAAACACAGTCCTCACTTCACCGTTGAGACCAACAATGCGATTGAACTGGTGGCAACGGCTGCTGGGAATATCGAGAGGCTGCTGGCTAACCGCTCCGAAGCCCTAAAGGTGAGTGTGACCTCCTAACACATAATGATCTTGTGGCAACCCTTTTTCTTGAGGGAACTTCTTCTTTGTTATTGTTGTGGAGAAATTGCTGAAATCAATGGTCAATGGTGAGGTCAGGAGGGAAGAAAGTGCTCAGGAACCTCTGATGTCTTATGCTGTAATATTTATTGAAGCTTGGCCAAGGAGAAATGGAGATACTCTCAAAGTACATCAGAAGTGCCTGAGCTGGTCTCACATTCTGCCCAACTCCTGCTGGTGGTCAGACTTTAAACCCCTACAGGTTTAAACAGGCTTCTCCTATTTCACATCAGAATAGACACTGGAACACAGCCATTGCTTCAGGACGTCCAGTGATACAATATAAGCAGGCATCCTCCAGCTACAGAATGCTAAAAAAAATTCATTGTGTTTGTATGTGTTGTCTCACATTACCTTTTTGAAAATGTTAATTTTCACAGATGACCCTGTTTAGTTTTAACTTTCAGGAATCCTTCGTCTTTCCTGTGACCACTGAGGCCAAGTCAGCCCTCATACCTAATACATACCACCTGCTTTTCATGGGTTATATGTCTAAAATAAACAGAAGGGAAATACTTTCATTTTGTAATAAAGTGTTCCTGACAGCGTTCACCACATGTAGCTGAACACTTCCTTGTTGAATGGCTTACTAGACAATTCAAAGACCTTGGATGAATTGGGAAGTTTTGTTGGATTTGGTTCCTTCATTTGTGTGAACCTCACAGAACTTCCATAGTAAGATTAGTTTATAGTGTACAACCTTTTGACAAACCATAGGACATGTTAGCTCGAGAGATAGTAATGCTGACTGGTCAGGTAGGTCCACCACTTTGGACCAGAACATTGAATGGGTTGCCAGGAAATTTTCTACCGGGATTCAGGGTGCTCAGAGAATGAATCCTTGTGACTTTAGTGACTCCCTGACTTTTTATCTAGAGCTACCTGCAGCTTAAACTTGTCCAGTCAAATTTTTACTAGATGGATTTAATGGTTAATGGTTGCCAGAAGAATTATCTTCCAGATGTTGAAGAGCCCCTGACAATTCCTCTAGCATCACCATGAGGTTCACATTTGTGGTTTTGAGTGAAATGCCTCAACAATAGTTTGTTGCTTTCTTGACTGCCTTGCCGTTAAAATTTGGTACACACATTCATGTCCCCCTCAAGATGAATTGTAATAACCTTGTAATTCTGTAATTTTTCCAATGTCTTGTTGTATTAAATCCCCAAATTCCCCTAATTCCCAATGACCTCAGCTCTATTTTTGTGTGGTGCTACTTGAAAATGTTAGCATGGTAACTAACATTGTGGACATGGTACATTACCTTCTAAACAGCATCGTTATCATGAGTATGTTAGCATGCTAGTGTTAGCAGCCTAAGTAATCTCATAGTCATAGTTTGCATGTAGTTTCAAAGGACAGCAAGCTAAATTGATCCGTACAACCTTTCACTGCTGCCTAATCTAAATACAACCGAGCTGAATTAGGATCTCTGGGCACTCCCAGTCTTGATCAGTCTGGCTCCGAGAACCAGAAATATCCAATTAAAGGCAGACAGCCTGTTGCCATAGTTACGTTCTCATTGATTACCCCATCAATCCAGCCGAGCATTTTGTTTTTCTTACATTCCAATGATTGCCAGGGGATAAGGGACAATTAGTTTTTGGTGTTGTTGTGTTGCACCTTGGGAGAGAAACACGACTGTTCAGTGAATTGATGGCAGCAAAATAGAGATGTTAAACTACAGGCTCTGTTCTTTCATGTTATCAACACCATCTGTTGTGTATTTCACCTGCATGAGTTAAAGACAGTTGTTTAGCTCTTTACAGAAGGTGTGAAAACAGTGACAGAGTTAGGGATTATATATTTATATATATAACTAAACACCATATGCTGATGTTCTTAACTTGTCTTTGCATTAGCACTGAAGAGGAGATGGCCAGTGGTGACATGGTAGCTACTGTAAATGGTGTTCCGTATAATGAAGTGCAGTTGAGCCAGCTTTATGGCTATCAATTTATGTAAGGGACCATAAATAGTTGCTCTGTCCACTTAGCTGAATCATGAATTGAAATGGGAATAAGGGAAGGGCGACTGGAGCATCTGTAATGTTCTTGACTTGACCTACACTAATCTAATATTTCTCTGCATTGGTTTAAATCTAGCCAATAAAGAATCCCTCCCTTTGACTTCTCACCTTCAGCACCCTCATTCTTTCATTTCCTATCTTCATCCCTCCTTCTCTTTTCTGTCTATCCCAGTGATCTTGTGAGAGGTTATAGTTTGCTGTCTAAGAGGAAGAGTGTATGAGAGAGAAAAGATGATGAGTAGAGGGAGAGTAGTCCATCAGTGCACTATGCCACACCTCCCATGAGGCAGCGTACAAAAGACTAGAAGCCCATTCCAGACCTCCCGTCCATTAGGATTTTTGCCTATTTGTACACAATTCAACAGGCAGCACTGTTCACGCAGCACTACAATGTGGTGTGCTGAGGTACATAAAAGGTTTCAACCTCTAGATACTGTTACGCTGAATTCGTATGGTTATGTTGTGATTAGACACTGCTAATGGCATTTTTGGTAGACTCGTTTCTCTGAACCTGAACCCTCCACCTCTGCTGTAGATATATAATGTTACATTGATAGTGTGATCTGTATCATGAAATCCCACTGAACACTGCTCTGCACAATGATGGCTCAATTGGATAAAGTGTCACAGTAAATTATGTCAGTGAGTGATCCTTAGAACCGGCATACCTAAATGGAATGTGACCCATTATTAATGTTGTTAATTCCACCAACTGCTTTGATATGTCAAAATGTTTCCAGTGAAAATGGCCTGTTGTGGTTAATGGTACATACAGTCTAAGTACCTATAAATTCAACTTACTTTCACTGTCACCCAACAAGCTTTGGCTATTGATTGATTTATATTTATCTTCATGCTGGTAAGCTGGTTATGGTAAGCCAATCTTGGTAATTGAGACCCCCGAAAGGGTCACCAGATGATTAAAGTGATTGGAAATTTAAAAACAAAATAAATATTGTGCACAAAATTCTACTTTTTCTACACATTTTGATCAAACTTCTTGTAAAATACAGCACCCCGGCTACAAGCTATAATGAGGGGTCACCTTATTTTAAGGTGTCATTGGCCTAAACCATATAACTAGTATTACTATTTTGGTAAATCCAAATGAGAAGTTTGGGATCAACATGGTTTCCCACTTAATTGTTTTTTGTAACACTGGGTAAGTTGTATTTTGGAGGAGAGCTTTGGTCAATACTGTTTACATCAAACTGGATGTCTTTCTGGAAATTCAACATTCATAATCAATTATGACATACTTTCATACTCTGCTCATGATATGAAATGTTGAAACCCATGTTAACTCTTCATAGCAATGTGAGACATGTGTAAAGCTTGGTTTGGAGCATGGTCACGGACCTGTGGTCAGATTTTCATGTTATTTACACCTAAAAGCACAAACTGCAGTACTATTGCTTTGGTAAAGATGAATTGTCCTGAATTTCCCCAGACACCTTTCAGCCATCCTATACTGTTGGTAGCAAGATCAATTTCTTAAGTCGATCTTGATCACATTGCAGCCAGTTTGCATTATAAACAATAGAGGCTGCCACATTATTTGTATATCTTTGGAAAAAAAAGAATATCACACCACATCATTACAAAATTTGGAATAACCACTGTGACGCACGCTGCTTTAAAACTCACTGAATCATCTGTATTTCCTCCACCTGCAGCGGTACAGTTCAGACTGCGGTGTGCTTGAAATAAGCTGCATAGACACCGCCTCTCTGACTGGTGACATTTCTCTTTACATTAGGGCAACTTGTCTCCTCTGGCTATGCTCTTGCAAGTGTTTATTTGTTTGTGTGTGAGTGTGTTTGGGTGTATTTGTGTTTGCCAGCAATTGTCAAGGAACACAATCCCATTAGAATGATGGCTGCTGTCATTAACTTAATCAGGGGCCCACTTGGATTTGCTGTCTGTCAATCTGACATCTGACCATCCTGTCACCTCAATTCAATTGCTGCTTTTGACGGTGGTGCTCCCTTGACATGCAATCTCTCAAGTGTTGGCAGCTGTGCCTACTTAAAGGGAAACAGATTTTTCATTTTTCTTTTATTATTGTACTCTCAGTGGTCTCTGTCTTGGGTTGTGTAAATGACAAGAATTACACTTCCCAAGACGGTCTTTCAGCTGTTGAATGCAAGATTTTAGCAATTGCAAATGTAACTGTAGAAAAAATCAACAAATCAAACAAACTTTCTACATTTAGCAGAGTTATGCATAAAAGTTCATATAAAATGTAGTTCCAAAACATGGATTATTACATTCCCCTAACACCTGTTGTCACTGTAAGGTCATGAATCCATCCATTTTCTATAATCACTTATGTTTATTTGGGTTGCGGGGGGCACTCCTAGCTGGCATTGGGTGAGAGGCGGTATACACCCTGGACAAGTCACCTATTCATACTCACATTTACACCTACGGGCAATTTTAGTCATCGGTTAACCTATTAACCTGCATGTCTTTGAATGAAGAACCTTCTCGCTGTGAAGCGACAGTGCCACCAATCATAAGTTATATGTTAAGCAACATGTACTGTATGGATTGCAAAATGACACAATAGCTATAATTCTTGGTTTAATAGAGAAAAACACAAAATATATTCAGTGAAATAAAATATATGAAAACCACATGTTGACACCATAAAGTGTACCCTTCAAAATAAAAGCTGGTGATGTGATGTTGATAATCTAATCCCAACCTTAATGTTTAACATACACCCACAGTTCTGTTAGACAAGCTTGAGTATCCATTCATCTAACACTGAGTCATGTTAGGCTGGGCACAGAAGTGTGTCAGCAGCACCTGCTCCTTTGTTATTTTCCTCCTTAACACAAATATATAATATATTATTGGATATATTTTAATAACAAATCATAATTTCAACTTTTTTCAAACTAAGGATCTGTGTGCATACCCCCAGGCAACTCTTAAAGCCTTAAATAATAATTCCAGTGTGTTTTAGGTTTATGGCATTTACTGTTAGTTCTGTCTCCAATCTATTAAAGATGTCCTAGAAACATAGACTTGTATCCAATATGTTTCTGTACTGTTGGAGAGTTGAATCTGCAGTATTAGCACCAGTATCTAAAAGGCTGTTTAGTTCTAGTATGAGGTATGAGGTATGAGGTGTGGGGCAGTTTCATAGATGGTTCTTATAAAATCTGCTGTCTTCCTTCCTATTTCAGTTTTCATGTAGCTGCATTAAAAGTGCAAATGTATAGCTCTCTCACTCTTTTAATCAGTGTTTGAAACAGCACCTCTCACACGTCCGTCTCAATCATTTTAAGTTAGTGTTCCCAAAGTGTGAGTGAAAATAATTACGTTTCCAAACCACTCATGGGCGATCAAAGAATTTGCCTCTTTCATGTCTCGCCACAATATTCTGCATTCAGTACACGTTGTCCTTTTTAAAAAGATGTCAAGTGAAACTCTAATTCTCCACAGGAAAGAAACCACTTCAGTGCCAAGAGAAGTGCAAAACTTTTTACCTCAAACAAAACCCCCAAAAGTCTTCTGTTGTCATATCCAATGTACCGTAGCTGATTGTTTCAGTTTTTTTTTTTGGATGGAGTTGTCTCCCAGATCTCTTTGATACTTTAAAAGATGAGTCAGATTTAGGCGGGTGCTGTCGTAGCTTCCAGGCTGATACACCTCTGGAGATTACAGTCGCTGAACCTTTACAGACTGCACAAACTGGATATCTGCATGCTCACACATGCAAGTGCAATCACCTTTCCTACCTTTTTAACCTCTTCGAGCCTTTGTTCACATCCCTTTGGTCCTCCATTCTTGTCACATATGGTATTTTATTTCTCCTGTTCTTTCTTTTCCTCCCTCCAACCCTGTCCTTCCACCCTTATTGCTCATAACTCCCTTGTAACTTCCTCTCCCATAACTTCACCCCGATTCTCTGTCACCCTCCATTCCCATGTTCCCATTTTTGCCGTGTCCTATGTTTTTCTTTTATCTCTTTCTGTCCTTTCTTATTGCTTTCCTTCTGGATACGTCTGTGTAAGTTTGAGTGTGTGTGTGTATGTGGGGCACAGTTTGGATATGGATGATGAATTCTTCTGAAAATAAGGAAATGTTACTCTTTAAAATTTGATCCTCTCTCTCGGTCTTGCCTGTCGTCTCCACCTCCAACTTCTCTTTCCTCTTCAGGCCACTCGATCCATTATAGCTGTAATAATTCAGAGTGTGTTTAAAAATAAACCATCACAGCATACTTTTATTTTCTTATACATGTGAGCAACCAGATGGCTGATTTTCTTATCTGCAGCAGAGATATTATTATATTACTGTGAACAAATAAACATCCCTGGATATATGAAACTTATTAATTACTCCAGTAACAAAATGCAAGCACAAAAAAGCATTTCATTGTATTATAAGTTGCTAAAGTTGGTATATAATTGCAAATCATTCTCTTCTTAAGTCATTTCTCATTTCTCCTAATGCACAGACAGGAAACTTGGCATCTTCTGAAACATGAATTCAATTTTAAATCTGAATCAAAAAGGATCTTTTCACCCCTCTAGGAAAAACAGTTTTCTCTGAGGAGACTTTCTTAAAAGATGTTAGATTATAAGTGCTCTTTGTGCAACTCTACAAGTGTGCCTCTGCTTTTCTCTAACCAACTGTCTTCCTTCTAAAACAGTATTCATCTTGCTTCAGCCTGTTTTCCATGATTGCATTTGCACTTCTGGTCACCTACATTGCAAAAATGATTCATGGAGGGTGAGACGTGAGGCAAAAACACTGTGTGACTTGAAAGCGTGCAGAAGCATGCCGGTGTGAAAGCAACAGGAAGTTTGTTATTGTAAGCCTGCAAAAAAAAATGACACTCAAATATGAATACACTGAAATGATAGGTGTTTGTTTGGATTGGTTGTGATTTTGCAGGGCTCTGTTTTGGCTGAGGAGGGGCCCACAGTGTAAAAATTCCTGATCTAATAATGATTCAAGCTACAGATCATCATAATTTAATACCAAGTGTAAATGGGGCCATAGTGTCCACTTCTGCTTTTCAACATCAAATAAAAATAATTTATAAGTAACATAATACATCACAACAACAAAAAGTACCCAGAGTTACAATCATTTTTTAGATTTTTCTCTGATTTAGTTGCCTAACTTAATCAAATTAACAGACCGAAAGATGAACAGCCTCACCACGCTGCTGTCCTGCATTGTTTACCTCCTCTTACTCTGTCTCTTTGTGTGGCTATGACTCAGATCCTCCTCCACTGTACTATGCTCCAATTGCCTCCATCATTACATCCATCCTGAGCTTACGTGTTTTTGACTACGTAACTGTGAGCTACAGTATACATGTAAGTGTGGCCCATTAATTTAGAATGACCCCGCACACCTTTGGTCCTTTTGTTCATTAGATTGACCTGAGCTTCTTTTTTTAACCTGCCTTGACAGTAGATCGCCTCTCTCTGATATCCAGGCCACTTCTGACTCTGTTCTCATCAATAATTGAATCATTCCTCTTAACCAATACTCTTTGATGGACCCTGTGGTTAACTTCCCCCAGTGGAATAGGTCATTCGTCTTCCCACAGTGACACCGCCAGAGATCTCCAGAACGGTTCGTTTCTAATGATGATGTGGTTATAAAGCAGAACGCCACAGTCACTAATACTAAATATCGGAGACAAAATGTACTGATTAAAATGTCTAACTAAGATAACCTAACCAATGAGAGATAGATAAATATATGAATAATATTAATTGTACTTGTTTCGGGTGTCAGTGATAGGTTGTCTAAAATGATTTAATCTGTATCTTAAAAAACTTTTGTGTCTTAGTCTGAGAGAATTTTCACAGCATATCGATTGAGCCAGCTGGACAAGAAAATAATGACATAAATCATGAGCCATCTTAAAATCATTCCACATAAAAGTGAACTGAAATAAAAGCATTTGGGCTGATGCCATGCAGATACTTTTGGAGGTTTTGACCCGTTTGGCACTGACCTCGCAGGTTCCAAAACAGAAAACACTGAGACAAAAAGTAGATCTTAAAGTTAACGTTTATTATTTTTCATGAAATCTATTTTTTTTTACAGTATTTAAGTTTTGTTCTGCAATAGCCAGTCAATGTATTTTTTATTATTAATTACCTTTCTATATATAGTCGTTTTCAAAATGACTGCAATAATAGTGACACATCCCTTGTATGTCCTTGCAAAATCCTCACAGTCTTTTGACATTAAAAAGCCAAAGAGGTTTACATTAGCTGATGGCTAGTCTCTAGATGGCCTAAATCTGGAGAGAGGACGGACTGACTTGTTGGGGACGAGGAAGGTTATTCTGTTTGAGCGCCTTCAAGGAACTCCCTCTGATGCTTTGTACCCACCTAGAGGGATGCTTGTTGACAAAAGCACCAGCTTCAGGGAGACATGGCCGCCTGCCAAGACCTCCGCCCAGACAGACCGCCTGCGCAGAAAAAAACGAACTGACCTGCAGAGAAGATGTTGTGATTAAAATCAAAGAGCAGAAGAGAATTAAAGCAAAAATAAGAAATAAGAGAAAATGACGTTCTTTTGTTTCCCATAACAAAAGTGACCACCCAAGAGAGGAAGGGAGAGCATAGCGGGAAGAGACAACCCAGGACGACAGCTGAGGACTGTGCTATTTGAATATTGATTGGTGAGGGTTATCTCAGCCCTGGGATTGCATTAGTGCTTTGGCAGCAGATCCAAAAAGGCTTTGGCTGACTACCAGAGTCACCAGAGTCTGAGCCCCAATTGGTGGCCATTTTGGGAACAAAAACAACAGTTGTTTTCCAAATCCTGGCTTCTTGAGTTGGTTTAAATCACCCTCTGCGTGGGTTTCCATCGATAGGAAAACCAAATTTTCTTAATTGTGAGTGGGCTTTTGGCATCGGCACAGAGGGCAGGTTTGAGGCGAGTCTTAATTGCAGTAGGAGTAAGATGGCCAGCGCTATGACGACTAAGATAATGAACACATTGTTTTGGGTCTCATGTGTTGCCATCGCACGGGAGCTTTCGCTCTCCATACTGCATGGACCACGGATGCGGCAGGTTACCATGACACCCTGGTCGCTAAGCAACGTGGGTATCATAAACAGATTCCTCACTCCCAAAATGAATCACTTACCATCCTCTTTCATTACTTTCATTCAAGTACCCTCGCTCACCATAATCTACCATATGCAAGCGTTAAGCACAAAAGTGCTTCTCGAGCAGCGTTTGTGTTCATTAAATAGTTTAAAAATGATGACAGCAAGAGTGCGAGCTCACTTAAGCATTGTGTTATGTAGTGGTGCGTAATTATAGAGGAGTCACTGATCTCCAGCGTCTGGAAGTGCGTTATTAAACCGACACTGGATGACATGCTGTGAGTCATTAGACACTGCTGTTAAAGCTCTAATCACAGAGTAGGAACACACGCGTGCGCGCACACACACACTCATTAGGCTCCTCACTCACATGTTATTTTATTAAGTTGTACAATAAAGTGAAAACAGTTTCACTTGTACAATTTCCCATGAGTGCATTATCACTTGTACTCAAAGTTCATGATGACTTATAATCTATTTCTGATGGTATTCTGAAGCCCAATATGCAATCTGTCACTTTACACAATCATGTTTCTTCCAATAATATGTCTCATTGAAGTGCTGGTGGAATTCATTACCTCAAAACTGCTGAACAAACAATATAAATTTTCTACTATAGTCTCATGCCGAGGGATTACACTGGGGAGTTAGGTCTGACAGCTGTTTTTAACAAATTTGTGGGTGCGGAATCCAAAACTGATCTCAGTTTTTCTCTGTCACGTCAAGTTTTTGAACGATCGGATCTCCGTTTTCTTAAAAAATATGAAAAATACTGTACTTAACAGAGATGTGCTTGTTTTCACTAAACAAAAGTAACAGTCTGTGCAATGATCTTTTTGCTCTCGCCAAAAGCCAACTTTTCACGTGTTCCTTTGGTCCACATCCGTAAACTCTCGACACACTGCTTGCACACTTTGCGAGGGGCCCATGGCTTGTCTTGATCGCAGAGTTTTACTTTAAAATATGCAAAATATGCTTGTTTGACAAATGCACTGATGTTTGCCCTCTGACTTGGAATGGTGAAACTACCACAAATATAGCAAAAGGAGTCAGGGTTGTTTAGGCATTTACGACGAGAAGTAGCAGGAGCAGACATGATCTGGAACAAAGGAAATATATACCTATGTGAATAAAACACTAAGATGGAATAGTTACAAAAAAAGCATAAAACCAAATAGAACTTACAACGGTATGCCCATGGTTACAAGGTTAAGAGAAAAGCCAGCACAAATCCTCTTAATTCCTACTATGCTAGCTTTCTGTTTGCAGATATTGATAGTACTGACCTATTGGGAGCTGCACACACCTCTCACCGAACTGTCTCAATTGTGACTGCACAAACAAGTTGCCACGTAGCTGTAGATGAGTCCAGTCGGAATCAGCGTGCCAATTTTAGTTTTAATCAGCACAAAAATCTAACTCAACAGAATTTTTTTTTCAAATTCTTCGCCAGTGTTATTATTGCCAGGCAATTTATGCTAGTAGAATCCCAGGCTACACTGGGGCTCTTAGAGGAACTTGCTAGTTGCAGAGTGATCTAATATTGTGAGTAGTCTTGAGACATTAAATATTACCCCTTTCAGTCACAGTCAACTCATACTGCAGGAGAGATTGAGAGGCACTGTAGTGTGTAACTATTGGAGCTCATAATCAATATTAGGATTGGGACATATTTATGGAGAACACAGAGAATTCAATTAAACAAATGGAAGTTGTTGAATTTTTTTTGTGTGTGTGTTTTTAGTATATTTTCAGGGACTTAGTGATGACCTCAAGGATCCATGCAATACTGTATCCACCATGTATTCACTTTACTTTGCACTACTGTCACGATATACTGATACTTTATTGTTATTATTGTATTGTTAGGTTATTATATTATATGTTATTAATGTATTATGGTTGCACACTGGTTTCTGTGTGAGGTGCAAAGGCAAACGGTAAATAAACAGTTGATGCATTTATGGTGAAACAGTTTCAAACCCTGGTTAAGATTAAAATTGCTTTATTGTGTGACTCTGATCCAGAGGCACACAGTGTCTTTAGTGCCTATGCCTCTATGTTCTCCTCTGGAAAAGCACCCTAGATGACACCATATCACATTTTCTCCATTGTAAAGGCACTCATAAGTGCAATTTTCCATGTTTTTATGCAGAATGGGCCACCATGAATGATTCTCTTTCATGCGTTTCATTTTTCACCTGGAAAAAAAAGATAGCGTGCCCTCAGGTAGGAGGTGCTACTCACTTACTTACTTACGACCAAAAGTAGTGTAATCACGCTGAGCACTTCAATGCTGTCATGTCTGGAGTGGTACCATTACATTTTCAATCCAATTTTATTTATATAGCTCCAAATCATCAGAGGTAATCACTGGGCACTTTGCATATGGAGCAGGCCTAGACTGTACTCCATAAAATTTGAGCCAAACAATTCCCACCATGAGCAAGCACTTGGCAACACTTCCTTGAGCAGGATCAGGGTTTAGGTGCACGGTCATCTGCCTTGACTGGTTGGTTTGATAGAGAAAGTGAGAAGGCTGAAAGAGCGAGACATAGAGTAACAACAATAGTAAAAGTCATGAGACTTTTAAGGTATTCTGTGGTTTTAGCTGTTATGGTTATTTTCTTATGTCACATATAACATGTCCAGATGACTGACTCCTCTGTGTCAATCACAGATCCTCAATCGTAGCTCAGACTGTTGTGCTTTGAGCCAAAGTGGCTGCTTTCCTGCTCTACATTTGTGTGCCAGAGGAGTGTGAAACATATTTGAAACGGTAGCCTTAGCCAACAATGTATACACGGATAGAAGTGAGGAGGCGGTGCACAGAAGCTAAAAAGAGATGGTTTGGTGAATCCACAAAACCTTTTACAAAGCATATTTAAAATTTTACCAGCTCGTAAAAATCCAAAAAGCCGAGTTTCACACGACAACGGAAGAATCTTTTGGTGGGAGTCATGCAGTGCTGTGCAAGCATATTTTTGTCCCTCGTACCAAAAACTATTAATATTTGATATGTATAATGTTGGAGAAAATGTTGAATCAGTAAGATAGAGAGTGTGTGTGTGTGTGTGTGTGTGTGTGTGTGTGTGTGTGTGTGTGTGTGTGTGTGTGTGTCTTATTTTGGCCACCAGCGACTCATTATTCACCACTTCCTGGAGTGTGTGTGTGTGTATTGTGTGTCTAGCTGCTTTTGTCAGCCCAGCTGTCGCACTAGCGGCGTGTCTCCACGGCTCTAGCTTTGTGTTTGTCATCTCTGTTTTCCTACATGGAACTTAGCAGACGTACAGTATGCATACAGAGAGGGTGTGTACATTTGATGTGTCTCGCTCGTTATTGCTCTCTGTCATATCCAGTCCCACCCAGGCATAGACAGCAGCAGCTGTTCTACTGGATATATGTATCGTTGCGTGATGTGCAAAATGATAGTTGTTGACTATTTTTTTGTTTGCAGAATTCAGTTTTTTCTCTCTCTTGGCAGCTTGATATATCAACAACAGCTCGGTGTGATGAGCGCTGAAACTGAAACAAATTGGGCTGTGAAATTATCGCTGACAATAAATCCAATCGAAAACACTGTCGCCAAAACAATGTCTTCAGCTCCATCACAGTTAAAGTGGGAGCTAAAGGAAGCAGCATGAAGCCAATTTGTCTTCCGCCTGACTTAAAGGGTCGTATAAAAAGCCCAATCCAAGGTGACTGAAATTGTGACATTACTTCAAGACATGTGCAGAACCTCCATGTCAACATTGCAGCCGGGCACAGCTGTAATTGGGAGTTGTTTGCAGCCAGCTGGCACACAGATAGTGTGTTCGGTTGGAAGAGTTTTCTGCAGGAGAGATGAGCTGTCAAACCAGCGCACAGCAGTGGAGAGCGAGACTAGTGCCAGCCTCTAACAAGTCACTTCCTGGGAAGTCTGTATGTTGTTGAGGGCTATTTCCTGTCTTAAAGACTGCCGTTGTGAGGGGGTTGTTAACTTGCATGCACTTACTATACTGTACAATTGTTATTTTTCTTGTGTCACTCTGCCTAAATGTGTGTGTGTATATATGTGTGTGTGTGTGTGTGTGCAATCTCTCTCTCCCCCTTTTCTTTCTCACCACTCTCCTCCTGGCTCCCAACAGACCGAGCAGGATAGATCTGACTAAAGTGCTGCCAGTCACAACAGCAGATGCTCATGTTTCCTCTGCTCTCCCGTGCCTCTCCACACATCAGTGAGATTGCAGGTGTGTGTGTGTGTGTGTGTGCGTGTGTGTGTGTGTGTTGTGTCCTGGCAGGACTTAGATGCTCTAATCAGACTGCCAGGAACGTGTGTCAGAAAAGCAAGCATGTTTACACAGCACATCTCGGTGTGTCTTAATGTTTTAAATCAATTATCCAGTGTTCTTAGATCGCAGACGTAAAGGATGTTTTTGGACAGCTGAGGGAGATGTGTGTTTCATACATGTACAGTATGTGTGTGAGAAAGGCATTGCATGAAAGAGTTTACTTACATTAATCGATCTTGTCCTCCCCTCCCTCCCTCACTCCATCCCTTCAAACACTCCTCCTGCATTCAGACGTCATCTAAATTAGACAAGTCTGTCTTTCATTATAACTAAGTGAGGGCTGTGATTGATTACCAGAAAGCCAACACTCCCACCTCCCACTATCATCCTCTAACAAGACACCAAATGTAGAGAGAACAAAGCAGTGAGAAACTTTACATTATAAATCCAAAAAAGCTTCTTTGTCTTCACTGTGTTTGTACTATTATTACTACTATTATTTGTCACATTTCATCTTTTTAATATTGTCGTGTATAGGCTGTAGCACAAAAGTCTGTTTCTCACTTAAAGTCCATGTAAAGTAAGAATAAATATGTGTTCTGAGTTTGTCAGACCAAAGAAGAAAGTGTTACTAACCACCCAGCCAAATTTGAATGATTAAAAATATCGAAAATATCAAAGTTTATGGAATTAGGTGTCAAAATCGGGTAAAAATGAGTAGTATTCTGAGCTGCAGGACTGTGGGGGCGTGTCCGCTGAATGTGCTGAAGCCACGCCCACTCGTGGGAGCAGTCAAGCAGCCATTTTGAAGCGACTGAAACGTGTCAGATGAGTTCAGAAAATGTCATGACTAACTTTGAAACATTCTGAGTGGGATGAATTCATCTCTGTCTCTCTGCTAGGGGTGCAGGGGTATGCTCAGGGTGACCTCAGCGTGTCATCGAGCCACCCTTTAAGCACATAGATGGAGTTAGATGTGTCCCTTTCCTCCACACAGGAATGCTTCATTCTCAGACTCCACAGCGTGAACCAGGCATAGATCATCTTCATTGTCTGTTCTGTAACTCAGCAATATGCTCTCATTAGTCATTCTATAGCAGCTTGCTGATATCATGAAATTTAAAAGCCAGCTCATTAGGAAGTCCATATTTTTGTCGTGCTTATTTATTCTCAATTCTTACATTCTAGGTTGTAGTTTTTTTTTTTTCTGAGCTCAGAGTCCATCACAACTTTGTGAATTTGTGTTGCATCCCAGTTTCTCTGACTTAGTATCTGTGATGTGTTCATGTGGCACTTCAAGCTCCATGAAACGCTGTAGAAGCGACGCCACTTAATGGTGTTGTGAGACCATGCTGCTGGTTTTCACATGAAAGAGTCCAAACTGCTGCTGACCTTTGACTCTTAGACCTTTTGATCTGCTGTAGAGATCCTCATTAATGAATGCCTGTTCCTTTGCATGTGTGGGCAGGTGTGTGTGTGTGTACACCTGCTGGAGATCTAAGGAGCTAAGAGGAGTCAAAGACAGGGTCACACCTGCAAACAAAAAAACTTCAGGTTAAAGAACCAGTGTGTACGATTTTGTGGCATCTAGTGGTGCAGTTGCAAGAGCCCTTGTTTAGTTTTTCTGTTCTGGGCTACTGGAGAAACATAGTGGCTCATTCTAAGGTAAGAAAAATGATTATTTTCTGGTAGTTATACATTCATAAAAACATGGTTATAAATATTATATTCTATTTCTGCCATATTCTGTAAATAGAGCCCCTAATATTACACACTGGACCTTTTTAAATTAGCAAAGTAGACCAAATAAAACACTACCTAATGCATAATGTGCTGTTATTAATGTGTCACCGTGTGTGGTATAATCATCACTTTCTGTCTGATACTCTATATATACATATATCTGTACATACACAGAATTTGTGGCATAATTGCTGCATAAAAAATGCTTACTATCTTCAAACACTTTATTGCGCCCATTTTTATGATGTGGCACTCACTAATGTAAAGGGAAATGATTACTGTGTGTCTGTCTATGTCTAAGCTTTTTAAAATTTCTTTCAAGAGGCATCAAGTGCTTTAGTCTCCCTTTCCTTACATTATGGATCACAGACAGACACATGAAGGAAGGAAAATGGGTCAGATGAGATGGATGGAAATCATCAAATGTCTTGGGAACATTTTCACATATGGGTGTTTCACATGTGAAACATTTTCCACATGTAAAGTGGAATTAGTATGTTTCTCCACATGTGCTCTCTCTCTCTCTCTGGAGAGTTTTAACTCTCTAACAATGCATGCTGGGATGTCCGTTAATGTGCTGCTCATGTTTCTTTGGAAACCTAATTTAATGAGTTAAGTGAACTCTCAGCAGCGCGTTTACTCATCTCATCAGAAGTCAAAAGACGTCAAGTCAGAGGAGCTCGTCTTTGTTATGTTGTGTTATGAAGTAGTTGAAAGGGGAAAACTGGACATTTTAAGTTGAATTAACTGAAGCTAAGGGGTCGGTGTGGACAGCAACATTTATTCAAACTGAAGTGTATCTGTTCCGTGTGAAACATGTGATGGGTTTCTACAGTAATGAGTGACGCTGTGACCACAGCATCAGATAAGCAGTTTATTGCATTGATTGAAGCACACACCCCAGTCTGTCTTTACTCCAATAATGACCTGACTGGAAACCAACAGAATATTCCCACGAGCAGCTGTGGAGTCATCCGTAACTGGCAGCTAAAATCTGCAAAGGCATCGCATGTTCGTATACGTGCAGTAAAAAGGCCGACATAACCCACCTGTCAAGAGCCGTATTTCTCAAAGCAAATAGAAATGCTTGTGTGCGCCGTGGTGCCCTGAGAGGGAAATGCAACATAAGACTCTGGAAACGGATTTGTGGATTTAGATGCATTTATTGCAATCGACTGACGTCATTCAAACAGGAAGGAGATTTATACTTTTTAATCAAGTCATCACTTGGCACACACATTAACTCTCTAAGAAAAAAGATGTATCCTGTACTTATCCTTGGATTCTATCAGGCAATACTGATTTTTGGTCCTTTATTTTGGCGGGATTCCTGGGCTATTCCCAGTCATGTTGAGACACCTTCTCAATTTCTAGGAAAGTTCACGTTGGTTTGAGGTCACCATTTCATTTATGGAAACTTATGAATATACCAGTACATTCAATTCACCATATATCCTCAGCCCCCCAAAAATGCAGGTGTGAGCGAAAGCGAAGGTTCACGGTGACAGGAAGTTGGATGAAGAAGTTTAATTTAAAAGTATCCCAATTATTTTTCTCTCCTTAAGTGACATATGCATTCTTGCCAGTGCACACATGCAAAGATGTTTAGTGTTCAAAATGTCCCTTGCCTTTAACCACACCGACACACACAGAGCTCCATTTCACCTTTGCTCCTTCGCTAGCCGCGAGTTCCCACCATCTCTGACAACTGCTGCTAAATTTCCACCCTAATGAGACACAACTGAGAGGTTGTCGTGGTAACCGTGTTTCAGACCACAAGAGCACCCGTCATGCATTATGGGATGGTATGGTGCACAGGCATAGCGAGTCATCTGAAGCCAGATCTGTCAACTGATGGTGCAGTAAGGGGGGGCTTTCTTTGAGAAAGTAAGAAGGAGCAATGAACCAGAGGGAATAAAAATGTTGGCACTGTTTGCGTTGAGATGATTGATGAAATGATCGATACAACATCTTATTGAGAGGTTACAGTGATATCAACCAAGATTTATGATGCTTTTCAGAAAGTGATTCCAAAATTCTAAACAAAGAAAAAAAGCACATCTGTCTTCATGTTTAAGGTCTGATTTTGCACCCGAACACTGCGACTAACATCCCAGCATGCGCACAATCAGACTTTGTTCTGCCTCCCTGATTCTTTTGACTGTCTTGTTTAATTTCATAGCAGAATTAATTCAATAGTTAATTTCTTCAACCCCTTTCCTTATCTAATTTCATAAATTAATTTACCACTTTGCCCCCATCAAATATCTGCTCCTTCTCTGTAACTTGAAACCCAGGAGTAAACACGAAGAGCTGGATTTGATATTTCCCAGGGGAAATTAATAGTACAGTACGTTTCTGGACCAGGTACAGATTAAAAGCTGGGCCTATTATAAACCCATTAACCTAGTCATTAGGATCAGATCCATGAAAAGATGGAATGTGTGGATGTCTAATTTTAGCATAACATTGTAGCTATTCCCAAGTCACCCCTGCAGGTGATAAGATGAAATAAGGTATTTTCCCTGGAACACACTGTTCTTGTGTCAGCAGCACCCTCTTTGAGCTGCCATTGGGTTTGATTTCATGTAACTCCTAAATTTATTTATCCATATTTTGATTATTGTGTTTTTAACTGGTTGTGAAACAACGGTCTCAATCTACAGGACTATCAGTGAGAAGATTGGCTAATTCCTAGATCTGTCTCAACGTCTGCCACCAGGTCGGATTCAGTTGGTTTCCTCTTGAAATTAACAAAATGTTTCAGGTGGAAACGCTGCCCCTTTTTGTCCACAGGAGCTGCCAGAATCAGCACAAAACAAAAGTTTATTGTAGCCACTTTAAGGTTAGCGGTTATGAAGATTGATCAAGGTGCCTTGAGGATGTCTTTTCAGATTTCCAAATCGGCCAACGCAGTCCTTGGACGAAAGAGTTGAGGGCAAAGCTGGTGTCATGATGTTGTAATTTTGCTGAGAATACTAAACATGGTCTAACATGCTGTATTCCTCTCTCTCCCATCTCGCAGAGGCTGGCGTCAGAAGCAGAAAGGTATCAAATGGAGCACGAGTGGATGAGGTACGACAGCGAGGTGAGTGAGCTGATCTGACATGTTCATTAACACTGGCTGCGTTACATACAGATCAAGTAGTGCCCTGAACTCCATAAGAGGAGCCGGCTGGGAGGGACATGTTATTCATGATCCAATATGATTGTAATAATTGGATTGCAAATCTCATTACAATGACAATAGTGCTGTAATGACTTCATACAAGATTGAATTTCATTATTTTACATAATAAGCAGAAATAACCAGACATGCTTATGATGAACAGACACACATACACACACAGATATTGTCCATTAATCATTGTATTAACCACACATTAAAATGGAATGTACAGCAAATAACATGAACACACTATTATTTTTTACTCATTCAGCTTCTTTGCTTGATTGCTGGTCCAATGAATACAGTGCCCCATTCCATAATGGCAATCTCTCTAAGAAGTACAACGCAGCTCTTCAGCTCTTCACGGCCAGTGATGCCGTGTTTTAGCTCTATAATAAATGCAAATTACAAATTTCCTTCCTCTGCTTTGCAATGAGAAAAGCCCCACTCTCTTGGCAGCCATTGTACAAATGACAAATGATATTGTGTGTACATACTGTGGTGGAAAAACTTCAAAGAAATTCAACCTCGCCACTTAGCCTATTAACTTAGAAAAAAAAAAACTCTTCAGGGTTGTTTGCCAAACCTTAATGATTCTTTTCCATTAAAGGTTTTTCATTATTCTACTTCTTGCGTGCTGTCTTGCACTGAGAAAACAGGGAAGAGAAATTGTAAATAGTCATATTCCCGATATTAGATTATTTAACTCCTTATTTAACTAACTTATGCAGCATGTCCTCTCGATGAACATGTTAGTGCTGTAACTTATTCATACGTTGCTAAGAGTTGTAACGGTTGTAAGAGAGTAACGGGTAGATGTAGCACATTTTACAGTGTTAAAATGGCAACTGCCAGCGTCATTGGATGTCTGGTTGAGCTCAGTTACATGAGGTTGAAATGTGTGAGAGTAAAAATGTCAATTCATGGCCAAGTTGCATGTCAATAATTCAGTTTGCTTATGTTTTAGGCTACATTTATTAATCTTCTTTATAGAGAAAGTAATTTGATCTCATGTTTTCATCAATAGGCCATCACTAATCAAAGACTTTTTGGATTAATTGTTTTAAATCACTGACTAACTTTACTTTTACAGAGCAACATAGATTAAAAAATATGCAGTGAGGGCTTTAAAGGCTTTAAGAGATTTGTATTATTTTGATAGTGATAATAGTTTTATAGGGTTTGTCAGCGCTGCATACTGCTAGCATGGTTGTAGTTATATCAGAATGAGAATGTGATGGCCGTGTATGTGTAACCACAGCTGTAGTGTAACTGTAGACAGTGCTGCCTCAGGCAAAGCTCAGTTTATCCCCAGATGAACCTGTGTGTACTATCACTGCACACTGTGTATCAACCTTTAGCATTAGAATAAAGGCTAATGTCACAGTATAAACATATTGCATGGATTTTTATCACAGTAACTCATGAAAGTACCAAGTGGAGCATCTCGTGTGCTACATGTATGTGTGTTTTAAGCGCATGCGCCTGTTCTCTGTCACCTTTGATAACTGGGCCAGTACTACTGGGCACCTCTCCCTGCTGACTTTAAACACTTAAAAGGCGTGACTGCTGCAAAGGAAACACACACTTGCATGTGTCTGTTCAGTGTAATATGACTTTGGCCCTCTTTACGCTTATACACGCGCTCTATCAAGCTTCTTTAAAGGGATCAAATTGATTACATTTATATTGGTTCTTGTTGTTCTTGTTTGATCTTATTTGTATGTGGTTGGCTTGGAGGTGGAACTGTCAGAAATAAACATCATAAAATGTGATACATTGCAACCCGTATTAAGTTTCATTTGAGAAAAAACAAGGTCATCTTTTAGAACTCCATCGACGGACCAGTGTCTGCAGCTGCTGTGAACATGAAGGAAAAAGCGCCACATATTGAATGAGTCATTAGGTTTTTACAAATGATTGAGATTGGATTGCAGTACTTTAACAAGCATCTTCTTATCCAGACTGACTTGGCAGTACACATCACACCCACCACAACATACCACATAAGTAATGTGGTTTATTTTCCAACCCTTCATGCTGTTCTCCATCTCTCACACATCTCTCACACGAGTGTTCTTACACACAGTAGCCTCCCATGAAGGGTGTGAGGGTGTGACCTTCGTGTTTTCATCACCTCTTAAGGTGCACATCGTCTGCAGTAACATGACCTGACAGAAAACATCATGTCACCACTTTTGTGTTTATATTTTTGCCTGCATGTGCGTTCCAACTAGTCTTTGCGCATACAGTTAAATGTTAGACATCTCCTAACATGCTAACAGTTTAAAAAAAAAAAAGATGTTAGTGTTTGGCACAATTTGCACAGCTTAAACGCTTATTGTGAGCTAATTACAAACTTTTTTTTAAGGTAACAGTAGCAGTGGCAGAAGGAGTCACAGGTCACTTTGAGTTGCCATCCAGTTGGCTTGCAGCTCCAGAAGTGGTAGGCAGGTGGTGGGAGTCAGTGAACCAGCTCCGTGGCTCCAGGGCATCCTTATGTCAGCGGCTAGGCTAGCTCGTTAGCACCCTGCTAGCCTGTGTACTGACAGGAAGCCCGGCAGTGTGAGAGCAAAACAACACCATTTACTTCACTGATCCTCAGTGTCAAATACAGACGGCTGTCTTTGCAAGGTTCAGATAATGTCCACAGTTGTGTACGCAACTCAAAAAAACAACAGTTTAACTTACTTTGACATATTTTTAGATTAAAGCCATTTTTAAGGGGGTATTATTAGCGTCTGTAACAATCGGATAGTCTGTCCATCAGTTTAGTTCCCTCTGATCTTTTTTCCATCCAAGACTAAGGCTAGATTTACATGAAATTACATTGAGTAAGTGTTGTGTTTTGAAGGTTAAAACCTTTCAATTTTAAACACACTTACATCTACACCACCTATCAAAATGTCAACTTTGCACACGTGGTATATTTCCATTCAGTTTGCTTGAGTTTAATGGTGCCATGGCATTTCCACAACTGCCACCTTCAGAGCAAACTTCACATTTTAGCCTCACAGTTGCTAAGGCTCTAAGGAATAGTAACATTTCCAGTATGTTTTTTGTTCTGTCCAGCATTTGTAATTACTTCCTTCTAGAGACATTGAATAGCTAGGTGGGATCTGATCTTCAATCAGGGTGGATGCATTTTAGCACCCATTAGGAGACTAGATTGAGTTGTGGATTTAAAGTTTCTGCTGATTGTCCATGCTTTGACTTTTCACCTCACTGTTGTGACGTAGACCTGTACTCCAGGGTGTGTGGTTACAGTTGCACCACACTCATCACTGATGCTGGCTGTGATCTGAGTTACAACTATGAAACTTTCAACCAAAGATGGCAGTAAAAAGCTGTTTTTCAACCTGGCATTGAGTTTATTTTCAAAGATGCGTCCTTCCTCTATTTAACGATTGCTCTTCTTTTCCTGTTTCTGTTTTATTCTCATTTCAGGACGAAAAAATTGTTTACTACAATGCCAAAGAGGACGTAAGTACCACTTGATCCCACCATTGTCATATTCTCTCAACTTCTCAAATGAAAGCTCAGCCCTCCAGAGATTATTACCATGGCAACAAACCTGATAGTAGTTTTTATTGATAGTCTGTGAGAAACTGTGACTGAAGTCACTCTATGTGTTGATATGCATGTGTTGCGGGGGTTGCCTAAGCATGCGTAATAACCCATGTATGTTTTGGGCCCCACACACGAGTATGAATATTAAATACCTCCCCAGGCCTCAGACGTCATCTGTCTGCTCTTATAAGCAGGGATCAGCATCAAATTCCCCTCCACTGTCCCAGTGGGGAAGAAGCACACACCAGCAGCACACTATTGTCACTCTGTATTTGAGTGACACTTCCTCTCCCCTCTTTCTGTTTTTCTCTGGATGGCTGGGTTTATCTTTCACTCCCTAAAATTCAGTTTCTCAGTTTCTATCTGTCAGTAGTGACATTTCCAGTAAGTACTCAGCATAGACACCTTGTCATTCATAGTCACAAGAAACTGCATATACAATATTGTTTACAAATGGAAGGTGTGCACACATGGACAGACTCCTCTTTAACCAAAAAAATCACTTTGTAGGATGCTTTTTTGAAGTTTTTCCTTCTTTTGTGCAGCTTAACCAGACAGAGGAAGCAAAAAGAGAAAACAAACGATATATTCCAGATGATTTCGACATAGACCCTGACTTCAAACGACTCGTTTCCTACAACACCACCGCCGTCCACATCCCTACGGATATATATGAACGCTGTAAGTAGAAACCGAAATACACACGCATTGTAGAAAAATGTATAATCTCTTTCATGTCTCATCTACGCATCCCTCTGTTATAAAGAGTAATACACTGCAACCACCACCTCCCAGCCTGCTATCTTTCTCTCTTAATTCCCGTCACCACTATGTTCAGTATCTACAGTACGTTCCAATGATGCTGTGCTCCCAGCGCTGGCAGAAGTGTACACTTCCACACTAAGACCACTCTAGTCTATATATAGCCCAGATGCCAACAACCCATGGCCAGCACACAAGTCCCCTCTCTGCCCTGGTCACCAGCTGCTCCTTTCCCTCCTGTTCATTGCTAACCCTGCTGACCCTCTGACACTTGCAGAGAATGTCAGTGCCTCTGCTAATGAAAATGTTTAAGCTTTAAGCTTTTATCAGTTATTTTGGTGTTTATCACACTTAAATTCATGCTTTTATTTGGTCACTGGTTCTTTCATTTTGACTTAACATAATTTTCTTGGGCATTTTATGTTTAATTTTTAAAAAAGTACGGGTATCAGTGGTGCCCAGAGGATGAACCATAATGACTTTAGTGATCCCCAAGCTTTCATCAAGCGCAAGTCAAAATGATCACTGTGTATCTACAAGGTGGACTGGGTGACACTCTTATTAACCTTAGCTGTACTTGTTTAGTGCTAATTAGCAAATGTTAGCATGCTAACACGCTAAATTAAGAAGGCGAACATGGTCAACGTTATACCTGCAAAACATCAGCATGTTAGCATGCTAACATTAGCAGTTACCTCAGAAGACCTCCATGTCTAAGAATAGCTTTGCAGAGCTGCTAGCACGGATGTAGACTCTCAGGCTTGTTTGGTTTTGACCACGAGGACATTTTAAAAGTACAGTAAATTCCAGTCCCATTATATTCTTTGTAACACTGACTCACATGTCTGCTGCACATTCCTTTCCTGTTTAATGAGAAGCAACAGTCTACTTTATTCTTCTACTCCACTCTCAGAGGCAAATATTACACTTCTTTACTCCACTACATTGGTCCGACAACTTTAGTTACTAGTTATTTTGCAGATTCAGATTATTACTTCATCCACCACTGCAAAGGAGGGAGGATTACTGTACATATATCTACATGCAACACCCTGATCATCTTCACAGGAACAAGTAGGGTTCAAGTGCACTTGTTGTGGGACATAGACTAGCCTCATTTATATGAATTTATCATGTTTCTCTGATTTCTTATTCTTCTTCTGCCATACTGCCTCCCTTGCTGCTGGCATCATTCTCTGACATCAAGCTGATCTGAAGTTAATAGCATACAGTGTTCTAACTTCATCAGGATAATTGTCCATCCTTTCCTCCTGGAGCGTCTCCCTGCATGCGTTGGACATAAAGCAGGAAACACTGGGCAGGCCACCAGTCAAACTAGATTTGGCTTACAGTAATGAAATCTGGTATTATAAAGAATGCTATTACAGAATGTGCCCAGCCTTAAACTCTTTTAGACAAGTTTAAGAGACACATAATTGGAGTTTTATCCATTCTAGCCTTACAGCGTCAGACGTGAAACAGACATTACTGTTAAAGTAATGTTAACATCAGGTTGATGCATCAGTTGGCTTTAACTAATCTTTGGAAACCCTGTGTGAAAATGCTACATTATACTGTGTTAAATTCCTTATAATATTTGAACAGAAAAGTTGATTGTGTATTAGTTCAGTGTGTGTTTCTCTGTATTTTTTAACACACATGTATTGCCAGTGATTTGAAAGCAGCAATATGTTAAACAAACACAAGCTTCCTTGGAAGAGATGAACGGGCTAATGTATGGGTGGATCACAATACACAAACCGAGGAAGAACATACTTGCCCACACACACACACACACACACACACACAAACAGAGACATATCCTCTGGGTTACTAGCCTTCTGGGACACTATAATGCAAGGACAGAGTGACACACACACAAATATGGATGGAGGCATGTCTTGATATGCACACATACGCACAGAAACATACATAACAGGTCATGTCCTTGCGGACACACTTACACACGCAAAAGAGAGAATATTAAAGTAGCATCGACATGTGATCTGATTAGATAATCCTAATGTAATCTAGATCAATCCAAAAGAAACGCAATGTCAGCCCAAGTTTAAGGGAAGCCTGACTGGCCTCTCACGCTGCTTAACATGACGCTTTTAAACTAAAAGGATATAATTTCACATGTTGCACACCACATTTAACGACACACGAATGCAGCAGGCGTGAAATAATTTCCTTACACCCAGGCATGAGCTACAGTAATAGCCTCCCTAGCATTGACTGAGCATTTAGAATCAATTTCCATAATGATTGTCACAGTGGGTCTGCTAAATGCAGTGGACTCAGTCACATGACTTTAATGCCCTTATACAGCGAGTCACTCCACATAATTTGGACTATAAATGTGGTGGGTGATGGGCCTCTGACTGCGCAGACATTTTTGTCATTGCCAAATGGCCAAATGCACTTAGTTATTTTTACAAGCAACAGTTATAATGATGAAAGAGTGTGGGGGTCGGGGTGGAGTGTTGGAGGAGAAGGTTATTCCTCGTATGATTCATCAGTCTGTCTCTTGCTCTCTTCCTGCAACTATATATGACTTTGTTATTTATTTCTGTTTTATTCTCTTCCACCCTATTGCTCCATGTCACGCATGCTTCGTTTAAAGCAGTTCTTTTACAGTTTAATGCCGAGTTTCCTCTGGTATTAAGAAAAAAAGAAATTCCCAAAATGTCAGATGATTGGTTAACCTTAATAATAAAGGACTGGTTCTGAATTCTTAGGAATGATAATGATGATGCTGATGATTTTCTGTTGGATAATTCTCTACAGACAGGTGGTGGAAAGGGTGGAGCTCTCATTAGCAAAGTAGCTAAGCTAGACTGGTGTTGGTCCTCCTCTCCCCCCTTCTCTCTTCCTCGCTCTCTATCTCCAAGGACGGGCTGCCACATCGATGCCACTCCGGCTGGCCGGCACTGTCAGCGTTGCCATGGCAATGTGTATCCGCGTGTGTGTGTTTGTGTAGACGCAAGAGACGCACGCACTTAGACACGCCCTGGTATTCTATCTTGTATGGAGGAAGGACTTGTAACTTGATTAGGGGACTTGCTGGCGTCCTTGTGGCTTGTACTGATGCTGAAGGAGAAATGTGTCATTCACCCCTTCTTTGATTGCCGTACACTTTCTCCGCAACCTCCACCCCTTTTAATTAATTCCTCCTCCCCTTTTTTCCTTCTCCTTGGTTAGTTTTTTTTTTTTTAGTTTTGTGTTTGCTCTTTTTTTTTCCATTCCTCCTCAGAGCTTTGCTCATTTCATTCCTTCAATCTTTTCCTCTACAGCTCTACCCCTTCGCTCCCCATCCCTCACTACTACTTTATTAAGCATATTAATAGTGGGGTGTGTGGAGACAAATGTGCTACTGTCTTTCTCCCCCGCATTAATCCTGCTGATTGGAATCTATTCTCCCTGCTGATCCAGTGTGGGTGGTCAGACTGGGATTTATTATCGCGCTCATGTGTGTGAGTTCGTCTGTGTGTGTGAATGCATTTGAGAGAGAGAAAGGAAGAAACACTTTGGGGTGTGAGTGCCGTCATGCGTGTGTGTGTGTGTGTGTGTGTGTGTGTCACATCAAATGCACCTACTGTACTGTTTATGGATCTCATGCCTGCGTATGCGTGTCTTCTCGCTCATTAGGCAGATTGGCGTGGATGCGATGAGCTGAGAGGAGAGCGTCGGGGCCTTGGCACAAGATCCGAAGCTCATCTGATGCCCGTTTGCATCAACGCTGTGTGGCACCTGTCAGACCGGGACACACACACACACACTGTGACGTGCTGAGATACTGTGACACTGTGTATGTGTTGAAGTCACGGTCCCTTGTGGCAAAGCTCACAGCGTATAAATTGATTTTTTTTTTTTCTCTTTTTTGCACTCTTGTGCCACTTGATACACGTCTTATTTCGTTTACGGAGCTGGCTGCCAGACTCTGTCGTTATGTCTGCGACCTGTGTCCTTGCGACAAGTTGGATGCTTTCCCAGGATGTTCTAATCAGGTGATTGGAATTCGGATTTGTATTCCCCTCCATGCTGTAAAGTTCCAAGAGAAATCATATTTTACCTATCCTTAAAACTTCGAAGAAAGTAATGAAAGAGGTTTCTGCAGTGTCACGTACTGTACGATTGGAGTCTTTCCCAATAATGGTAGCCAATAACAACAAGTGGAAACTTCAACCTCATGATCCAAGTGGGGCGTGAAAAGGCTCCACTGCCATCGGTGTGTGTGTTGTGTGAGTAGTTGCTCTTGATCCCAAGGCAATAGAGATTACCAAGAAGGCTTTCTTCTCTAATAAATAGATAAAGTCAAATTGAGTCCATCCAAGTCAGGATGTACTGGGGGAATACATCACCAAACACAGTAAAACATTGTGGTGTGCAGCAGAGGGACGGCTCAGCTAACGTTCACCTCGCTCTCAACCACACCCAGCTCTCTCTGCAGCATTTAGTGCTCTTATTCTATCTCTGCATCCAACGTCAAATCCAAATTTTCTGCTCTTCTCTCTTTTCAGTGCAAATTGCAGCATTGATTAGCAAATTTATTGGACAAATGAACGGTGAATGGGGTTATGAAGGCATTTCAACAGCTCTCTGACATAGGATCTTAAATGTGCAGTGTCTAAGTTGTGCCACTGTACATAAAATTTGAGCTGACATGTGTTGAGCCTGGGATGTAGTGGTGAGCGGTGAGTCTTGGTCGTGGGATTGGGTGCGCATCACACACCACTTGTGTGTGTTGCCTTAAATACCGGTTGTCCAGTCTCTTGTCCTAAATTCACGTTGGTAGAAAGATACACCGTGTCTGAGAGTCTAGTCTTTGTACAACCGATAATCTTAAGGTGTGTTTAAAGCTAAAGTGGATGTCAGTGCTGTGTGTGGATGGCTGTAAAAGGATGCGTTGGTGCTGTGTGGCGAAGTATCATCGAGTATAAGGCCCCTTCTGATACGATGATTGCAGGTTTCTTACTACTTCAGCCCCCACCATGTAATTACTTTCAAATGCATAGGCGGTTTCAGTCACCAGCTAGCTGATGACAGGGAACACCACGGGGCATTTCTTGGCATGGCACCGTGCAGCTTTCCCTCCTCTCCCTTACCTCGTTCCACTGCCGTCACCCTCATCAGTCACTGCCAGAATCCTGTTTGATTTGTTTTTGAAAGCATCTGCATAACTCAGAGGGAATATTTAGTATCTTCTTTTTCATATTCAATTCCCATGTCTGCTCACCCCATGAATCATTCATTTTATTTCTTAGCTTCCTTGTCTTCAGTTGTTAACGACGTGATATTTTAATCGTGTGTTTTATGAGGCTGGCATGGCTGGGCATCTTTGAATTGATTATCATCTGTAACAGTTTTACTTCAACCCTGTTTCTGACTTGTTTTAAATGATGACTCATCATTCATTGTATCACCTATTGCAAATCTCAAATGGTCCAACCAGAGACTTGCAGGCATGCTACGTTAAAAGTTATCTCCTTTTATAAGTTTGTCATTGAATCAATTCAATCGGTCATAGATCTGACCTGACCTTTTAATAAAAGACCCTAAACAAAACTTTAACCTGTCATTTGTTGACCAAATGCCTGAGCACACCACCATTTCAGATTCACTACTGGGGGGCGAAGTAAAGCTGCACAAATTTTTCACATCAAGTTCAACTTTTGTACATTTTTGTCGCACAAATTTGTGCTGTTAACCAATAGCAAGCTGTGCATATGGTGCTGGCCTGGGAACGAAGAGCTGGAGAGTCCTTAATGAAGGAAGCTATCATAGCTTGTTAGCTTTATTGCACCACCCACTTTTATTTAACCACTTGTGTTAAAATATAAAAACCAAACACAGAAGAGGAAAAGTTTGAGGGCAGTTGATAGAACAAATGCTTTTGAATAAACTGTGTGAACTTCCCGTCAGCTAACAAGCTTGCTAAATGACATGTAGCACTCTCAGCCGACAGTATGTTTGCTAGTTTGGAGAGCTTTTTCTCAACCTTCAGAAAAGTCCACTCAAACTCATTTGGTACATATTCTTGGTGAAAAGGTGAAAACAAAAATACTGCAACACTGGAACTTTTTGTTACTTATTCAGCCTGTTTTCTCAGTTTTACTTTATTTGACTCATACCTTACTTCATTCCATGTCCTTTTTTTCCTCTGTTCACTTATTATTTTGTGTACTTTCCTGAATCTCATCAGAGTGAAAACCAACTGCAGAACACTCTTACCGAAATCCAGATTTTCTTCAAGGCGCTTGTAATGTCCATGTTTGTTATTCTAAATATGCAGACACACAACCCCCCCCAGAAGTCCCTCAGGCCATGGTGCCACTCCTGACAAATGGAGCTGACCAAAGCTTGTGTTGCTGCGGTGATACTTATCATGTCTTACCCTCATTATGGTGACCTCAAGCAAGCAACAGACACGTAGAGATGGATGTGTTTACACTGAAGAAACGGTGATTTGTTTCAGTATTGGGCTGAGATTAGAGGACACAGCCTTGCCATGCCTTTGCTATGGGCTCATCGATGGTGCCTGACCCATTTGGGGCTGCATGATGTGTGCGTGTGCATCCAAATTCCTGTGGGAGACTATAATGGGTTTGTCAATTTTACACAAAGGAAACACATAAAAACACAGTGAGTAAGGACACACTCTCCATCTCAGTCATTTATTTTGTCTGTCTTCCTCCACATCACCTAATGGGTTGGTCACTACACTGGCTTGCCGCAGTGACAGCTGGTGGGCAAATGAAATACTGAATGTGCTCTTTCCTTGTTAGTTCACTGTTCGGTACGAGCAGCATGTGGGTGAGGGATACCGATGCTTCCTGTATGAGGTCTTGTTACCCTGAGACTTCTTGTTACTGATGTCACGGAAACCAGCAGGACTAATCCATTAAGGGCCATCCTCGGAGAGCAGAGAGATCAGGCCTGAACAAATTGTCACCACTTATCATTGGGACACACTTTCCACTACAATACCACAGGGAGCAATTTAAAGCCAAGCCTAAACTCTCTCTTTATCCTACAAAGCATGGAAATAGAGCCTTGGTAAAGGAGGGGGTTGTGAGGAGGGGAAGGAGCCAGAGGGAGCGTGAGAGCCACAAGACGGTGTGCAGGGAAAACGAGGGGGAAGTGGGAGGGTGAGAGATATTTTTTCTAGACTTTATGGCTGGACATTGTTTATTTACTTTGTTAAAACAGGACATCCAGTTTTTCTTGGTGGCACTTTTATCCAAACAGGCGAGTACTCGCTGTACAAAAGCAAAACAGCCTTCTGGTTTTGCTGGGAAATAGAAGCATCTATCAACAGCGATAGAGGAACCATGCTGGCAGAGACATCCTCCGCCTTAGCAATGTCACAAAATACACTGATAGTGTTTTGAATTAAAGTGCCCATCGTGTACAGGCTGTACAGTCATGCTAGCATCATGGCTCTATGTGTGTCGTGTGACAATCTATCGTTCCTTCACTTTGGTCCGAACATTTGCATTACACCTCATGATGCATTCTAACTTTGGTGATCCTGTAACCTTTGATCTAGCGGCATCATCAGGTCAAATTTTTTGACTTTGTTTCATGCTTCACCTGCAAAACTAAGGACCATATCATCTGCCTCGGCAAAATGTTAGCATGCTAACACACGACAGGCGATAAGATAGTGAACGTATCAAAGATTTAAAGTGATAAACATCAGCGTGTTACCATTAGCATTTAGCTCAAAGCACTGCTCTGCCTAAGTACATGTCAGTTTGCAACTACATTTGTCCAAGGGCCAGAATTTCTATGAACAGATACTGACTTTTACATTAAAAATGTAATTACTTAAGGCCTCATTAGACTATTATTGTTTCATAAGTTCTTACACATTAATGTCATTTTATTAGCTTGTATATCATCAGTGTGAACACAAAAACAATGGGAAATCTATGATGATAACTAGATACTTCATTTGAAATTCTCAGTCCTCCACCAAGATTGCAGTTCAGTGAAGCGTGATTATTAAAATTTGTTTCAAAATGAAGTCCTGATTGGCAGGAAATATTAATCAACTTTATTGTGGTTGCTCCTTTTTGTTTCATTACTCCCTCGAATTGATCTGCTGTCAAAAAATGCAGAAAATTGCCATTGTCTTCTTGTCGTAGACACATTTTAAAAAATTTTTTTTTTATAAATCATAGCGGTCATTGTCAAGCTTACTGACAAACACATTGCATTTCCTGTGACAACTACTTCATAGTTTGGCAATGAAGTGCTTTTAATATGATGCATGAAGTGCTTTAATCAGTGGCCATTCTGTAGGCCCACAGGCCATTTGCACATTAACCAAAGAATTACAAACAATCACCTGGTGATGCTGAAGACAGTCTGAATTTAATTATTATGAGTAACACTGACTCTGACATTATATATGTGATGTCTGTGAGTTCTGTTTGTCTCCGGTACAGCTGCGAACTAATAAGGTTGTCGTTTTTGCAGGCAAATGCGTCAGTTGAGTGCCAAAAGTTAAATAAAATTTCGTCTCTCTCACTCTTCCATGCTTCTCTCTCTCTCTTGCGCCTCTTCCTGCTGAGTTGTCAATATGATTCTCTTAGCTGTCTTACGAGGACAGGTGCTTTACACTAACTCACCATAACAACACAGCTTCTAGTTATCTGTCACGTGTGACTCCGCCCAAGCAAAACCCCCGGACCTCCTGCCTGTCCCCGGTCTCGCCTCAGTTGCTTCTTTTTTCTTTGTTCTTCCTTTAATCCAGTTGCTCTCACAAAAGGAGACTCACAAATTGATGGGAGCATCTCCACACACGCACACACACACACACGCAAGTATGAGTCATGCACAGCATCATTTTGACATGCAGCCCACTCTCCCAGGGAGAGCGCTGCCGTTTTCGATCAAACTAGATTGTTGGAGCATTAAGCCAGTAAGAGCTCCTGCAGACAAACGGGTAAACAGAACGTTTACTGTATTTCTGTCCCCTGTGTACCCGAGGATGATTTTGTCTTATTCCAGAAATATCAGATTGAATCTCTCTCTCTCTCTCTCTCTCTCTCTCTCTCTCTCTCTCTCTCTCTCTCTCTCTGTCTCTTTTGCTCACTTTGCGCCACTGTAGATTTTGGTGTGTGTTTTGAGAGGAGAAAAGAAATGGAAATATCTCATCACAGCACATTGACGTCAGTTTCAATATCTGTGAGGGGGCTTCCTCTCAGCCGTCAGTGTCAGTAGGCAAATGGCAAATCTTTGTGTGTGTGTGTGTGTGTGTGTGTGTGTGTGTGTGTGTGTCTTAGACTTTCAAGCATGGTTTCTCCTTCTTCAAAATTGCTTTTCCAGAGTAAATGGTTTTTGAAAAGCCTTGACATTTTGTGGTTGTGTGATTTTTATGATTTTGTACTTCTGTACGAATATGACTCATTTAATCTTTCTGTGTGTGTGTGTGTGTGTGTGTGTGTGTGTGTGTGTGTGTGTGTGTGTTCCAGCTACCATCATTTTGAATGAGCTAAATTGGACAGAGGCCTTGGAGGACGTTTTCCGGAAAAACAAAGAGGAAGATCCGTCACTCCTCTGGCAGGTGTTTGGCTCTGCTACCGGATTGGCTCGGTACTACCCAGGTGAGCAACAAAGTAGCCAATGGGATTACTCCAACAGCCTGTGGTCAGTCAGTGGAACAAAACCACCACCAAAGAGCCATTTCATCGTGTAAACGTACATGCAAACACAAGCTGACACTGTGTTGTTGTCGGCTGAGCCTGGTTCTGTCCACAGTTCACACACAGTCTTTGCTGTGGTTTCCTAGCTGCTGGTCAAGAGACATAGTTAGAGCACTTAACTCCCTGTAAAGCTGCAATTTGATCATATGGATTAAACAAATGAAATATGTAATTCATTAATTAGCGATTAAATTTGGAGCCAGGCTAGCCATTTCCACTACTTCCAGTCTTTATGCTAAGCTAAGCTAAACTTGTCACCTTCTGGTTTGAATTGCATACTTAAGATAAAGAAATCAGTAGGTATTGATCTTCTTATCTAACTTCTAAAGCTGAACTGTTCTTTTAAGATATAAGACAGATAAACATAGACATATGATATTTGGACTGACAAGCATAATGTGAAGTTAATGTACTTCTCTTTCCCCAATTTTTTTTTCTCCTCTTCCAAATCCCAGCATCCCCTTGGATCAACTCGAGCAATTCCGCCGATAAGATCGACCTGTACGATGTGCGCATGCGACCATGGTGAGTGTCGACACCCATTTTGTGATGTCCAGTTTCGTTCCCACGTCTCTGATCATCTCATCGTCAGTCGTTTCTCTAGTGTAGGTCAAGGGCAGACACGTGGCTCATTCAATCTTCTCCTGTGTAATTCTCATATTAAACATTCATTTGCAGAACACTGTATTTGCATGTTGCATAAACACGATTACACATCACACGCGCACGCAGACACGCGGTTTAAAACAATCAAAGCCAGGACTCTGACCAAAGTCAAACCCACTCAAACACTTCAGAGCGCTCTCATGGTTACGCCACTACAGATCAAAGGGTACTAATACAAAAGCTTCATTAGTCTCCTAAAAATGATTAGAATCTAGCTGGAAGCGCCAATACTCTTTTTACTATGTTATTAAATTTCATTAGCCTGAGCAGCCCCGCCGGCTACTGAGCACTCATGCTTTCTACAAAGACACACAACTGTTTGTTTATTAAAGAAATGAGAGAAGACAGCTAATTAAAGAATACAAAGGTCTGATTAAAATGAAATGCAAATGACAGACAGTGATATTTGTTTATTTACTCAAAGAGAGATAAGAGTGATGAGACTGCAAAATACATAACTACTGTGTGCCTAGATTTAGAAATCATTTCTGCATCATAACGATTGCCTGTATGTGTGTGTGTTTCCACTTTGTCTACTCAATATCCACAACCTTTGTGTGTGTGTGTGTGTGTGTCTGTTATTACTCACCAGGTACATTCAGGGGGCGGCGTCACCGAAGGACATGCTGATCCTGGTGGATGCGTGAGTGACGACCTTATGATTCATCTGTTAAGAGTCAGATTTTATTTTCTTTTTGCGTGCCAGAAGGCCCTGTTGCTAGCTCTCTGACTGGCCTAACCCCGCTGAGCCTCGGCGCTCGTGTGACACTGACAAACAAAAAGCAGTCAGTGTTTTGTGTAAACTTCATCATTTATGGTCCACTTATTTCTTCCTGTGATTTATGCCTTGAGCTGCCGGCAAGAGCTATTGTGACCAACTTAAAAAGCACTGAAAAACTTTTAAGGAGAAGAAGGATGAGCAAAAAGTTAGCTGGACAGACAAGCTAGCACGTCACATTGGCAGCACTGGCTGGAAAATACAGTCCTGCATCCAAATACTCTCTTCTCACCTAAATGTCACACAACAGTCTCCTTCAGGCTTCACATAGAGTACACCATCTTGAGATAATAAATACTCACTACAAGATGAAATGTGTATTAATCCACAACTGTAAATAGTCCCCAAACGAGTAATGTTTGCCAAAAACCACAGTGCCCAGCTGTTTTAGGAAACTGTTTATGGAATTTGTTGACCATAAGACAAATATTGATTAACGCCAGCCCTTTTTTTTTTTTTTTTTACTCACTTCATCACCACAACCATTTGAACTACAGTACATGAAATATGCTTACATGCAAGCACACGTGGTTGCGAGCGTGTTGTATTCTTGGCAGCGTCAGAGTGATTCGTCTGAATTTTTCCACTCAGGTGGCGTTTCATGACAAATGACAGACAGCGCCAGGGGCTAATTGACAATGCAATATGATGAATGAAAAACTAAATTTGTCCGCATGCAGCTCTTAACACAGCTCTGGTAATTGGAACGAGGCGGATTGATGAGGCTTATTTGACATTAAAAGCTTTGGTGTAAAGAACCTCTTCATTTTTTCAGACTCTGTACTTTTCTGTCCGTTTACCTGCAGGAAGTAAGTGGTCTATTTATAGATCCATCTGTGCAGGTTATCTCATTTTTAAAAGAGCAGTGTAATATAGAAAATGATTAAGGTGTCTAGCTAATAATAACATCTATTCTGCTTGGTAATGGAAGAAGCTTGTGGTCACGAGGTCTTACATCTCTGCCTATAGCTCATGAATAGCTTTATGCCCTGCAGGCAGAAGGCTTTCAAGGTGGCAATGTCTGTTGCCACTGACCCCTTCCCTGATCAGGCAAAAGGTTCACTTGTCTTGTATGCAAAAAAATTAAAGAAAAATGGATAGAGATATATTATTTACATTTGGAAAGACAAGTGGAGCAAGAGGTCCAGTTAAAGAGCTTTGTGCCATTGTTCTGTGAGGTTTATTTCAAATGAGACACACTCGTACATGGAAATGTCTACTTAAACCAGTGGGTATGAGTTTTTTTTTGGTTTTTATTATGCTATGATTGTAGTGGCAATCCAAAGACAAAAACGCTAACTGAAAGAACTTTTCCACAAAAGTGGCACAAAAATGAGGACTTCCATGAAATATGCTTTTGTCATTTTAATTATATGCAGATTAAAACAAAAGCCAGGTGCACTGAGTGAATGACGTTGAAACGAGCTCGTAAATATGAAAGCAAACTACTATGATCTGACAAAAGACAAGCACAGACACACACATATGGTTGGAAAACTGTGTATGGCTTTCCCCCCGGTTCTTAATTCCCTCCAGCTGTTCACCTGTGACCTCTATGTAGACTGTAATTACCTTCCTGTGGTCAGGTGTGCAGGTGATACAGCAGCAACATTACCACACGCGGTCACACACAATACCTAAAGCACACGTCAAAATTGGCTACAACAAAACAGTAAAACACAGATCATCTTTGTTCCAAACCGCAGGAGTGGCAGCATTTCGGGTCTCACCCTCAAACTCATCCGGACGTCAGTCAGCAAGATGCTGGAGACTCTCTCTGACGATGACTACGTGAACGTGGTCTATGTGAGTATTCACACAGCTCCAACTTTCATTTCACCACTAATGATAAATAAATGCTGCTTATACTAATATTTATTTTTGAAGTTACAAAGTATGTTTTTTTTTTTTGCACATCATATCCAGAAAGTTCTGTATATGTCCTTAATTTGCAGATGCACACATTGCTGAATGTTAATGTGGACATATTTGTGGAATGGCTGTTTGAGTGGCTTCACTCCTGAAGTTTCAGTCATCGCTTTTAACATGGCAGTGACCTTTTGAATGACTTAATGTGCCGCACATGGATGAATCTTTATTATGACTATGTATATGCATGGGTGCGTGCATGCTCGTGTGCTCATTTGTCTGACTCATACACAGTACAGTACATGTACGAGTGTGCGTGTGTGTTTATGTATGGGGACGTATGAGAGACGTGTCTCAAGAGCAGCTGAGCTGAATCCATGTATGTGTGCCTAATAGAGCGAACAGATGACACAGCTTGAACAAACCCTGAAATGTCACAAGATAAGTTTGACAAATGAATGTGTGCTTTATTTATGACCCGCACTTTGAATCAGAGGCATGTAATGGAAAAGCCCCTTCTAGCCTAATTGAAATTCTGTAGGCATCTGAGGCATCAAAGGATTTATCGACACGGGCATGGAGGAAATATTCATCCATCATCATTTAAAGCTCCAAAGCAGGCTGCATAAGGCAGATTCATGCTTTCCTAGCAATATTAGTTGTGGAAAGAAAAATCACACATTTTTAAGTGGTTATTTTCCTCTATTGGAGGAATTTGTGAGCACTGGAGAAGACATATTGGAGGCAATCACAGTAGACATGATTTGCAGGACTGAAATGTGAAGAGCACCGCTCTAACTTGATTTTGAGCTTTTAGAAGCGCTTGCTAGAATCCACCGCTTTATGCTGTTGCCGGGCAACCACCAAACTGCTGCTGTCCGTCACTTAGCGTAGCTTGCGTAAGCAAGCTAACGCTGTTTGCCGTCTTGAAAACACACTTTTTGTTTCTCTGGTGAGAATGAACCAGTGAACTTTGTTTGCATTCAATGTAACAGAAGAAGAGCTTTCTCTGTTTTTATCTGATCGGACAGAGAAGACGTTTTCGAAATCTTGAAAGTCATGTGACTCTTGCTGTGAAAATGTCATTGTTTCACCCTCTTATTAAATAACATTTGTCCTTTCTCTGAGGAATTCGATTACACAAGAACAAAATGACATTTCTCCCCCATGTAACTGAATTTAAAGGCCCCGATAGCTGTTTAAAGGAGCGGTCAACTGGCTGATCACTGAAAAACAATAACATGCTGTCAGGAGGAGGTCAAGCACAACTTAACTAGACGTGTTCAAACTTTCCAGGCAGAAGGAGCAGACGCCCACTGCCCATGAGTGAAGGACTTTCTGGAGAATTACCCATTTGGTCGAACTGTGACAGTTTCCCTTTTGACTAATGAACAATTATGACGACGGCCTCCAAATTATAGGACAACAAAGACTTAAAGAATATGTAACAGTTAGGCAGATATAAAAGGCTTATTCTTAGGCAACATAACATATAAACTAAAACAATCTTTGTATAATGAAAACATAGTAATGTATAATATGCAAATGTAAATGTAAACAGAGCCCCTAAGTCTTGCACACTGGACCTTTTTAAAGAAGTACTTTAAAATCTGGGGAAATATAATTACTCCCATTCTTGCCAAGAGCTAGGAGATAGCACTAACATCCGGTTAGTTGAGCTTAGCTCTAGAAAATTACCCCCTATACCCCATAAAAGCCTGTTTTTGTTGTTGTAAGAATACATACTTCAGCATACAGTGGGTATCTGGCCTCAGTCCTCAGCTTTCTGCCATTAATGCCCATTTTGACCCCTTTTTTTAAAAATTAAAAATGTCTCACTTGTATCTTTGCCACAGGATACTTAATGTACCTGCACTCAATCTAAAATCTCCTTTTTAATCTTTATTCGCCTCCTCTTTGTCCTTCCTAATTGGTCAGGACATAAATAACTTTTTCAGTTTTGTTTCCAAATGAACCATTAATTTCATTTTCTTTCACTTTCCTTAATAAAGCAGTGGTTTATGTTTTTGTTTGGAGCTTTCAAATCAGCTAAGTGATCGGGTTTTTGAAGTTAATGAAATCAGGCAGCGGCGTAATAAGTATATTGATGGCATACAGCACAGTTTCTAGAACCTTCCAGAAGCATTTTGAAGCTTTTTGAAGGCACAATCTGTTACAACCTTACATAATAAAACAGTCTCATTAAAGCGACTGGTTCTGTTGTGGCTGTGCATGTGTGTATTTCTGGCTAAGTCCCTCATTAAGATGATACATTTTTGTTGCAATAACGCTTGAAGTACATGTCTGTATATTTAAATGATATTTTGTTCTTCCTTTCTTCAGTATCAGTACATTGCTGTGACTACCCCGAGGTGTCTCACTCTCACAAACACACAACTCATTAATCAGAGAAAGTTAATAAAATTCCACAACCCAATAGTTAATTACTAGCCCTTACTAGCCATTAGTCTAGCCCTTAATTATCTGAGCCTGAATACATTTTAAATGTATCATGATTTATTTTATGAGTCCTGTCATTTCCCAGTAGTTTCTTGGGGAAAAAAAATGTAATATGTTACTAATTATGGGGGAATGGAGACCAAAGTCTCAGATAGTTGTTTAATTAGTTAGTCATGTAATTTTCTTAAAATCAAAAAATAACAAAATAATCTCACTAAATGAGATACTAAAATTTAATTAATTCCAAGGAAAGATTAATTTATTACTTTATAGTCTATATTTGTGTAAATTGTAGTCAAATATACATTTTTGTATCTTCAGCTGAGCTGTTATGAACAGACTCTTTAACTTATTTGAGTAACTGGTCAACTGAAAGTATACCAATGTGTTAATTTCTCTCATATTTATATAGTTCCAATTTAGGCAGACCCTTCCAGGAACCCTTTTTCTGCTTTCTAGTAAGAAAATATGCGACCTATATCTAGGCATTAAGAGTGACTATGAACCATGTGAGATATATATTTACACAAACACCTATATATAGAACATGCCCACATACAGTATGCTGTTCCGCTGAGCTTTTATTACTGTGTCTGAGATATTTTAAGATGTGTTTTATAAGTTAGATGAAGTTCTAACTCGCCATGGTTTATAATAGTGTGTGTGTGTAGGCGTGCGTCTGTTTAGAGGATGAATGTCTTGGCAGCATTTGCCCTGAAATGTCCGCCAACATGTTGAGTAGTTGGAAACAATCATTGCGAGCTCCTTTTGGCGTTTTGAAAACATATAAAAACCCGTGTGAACAGAGAAAAAATAGCAAGAGGTGACTAGGTACTATTGACTGCTCTGATATCTCTTATCCAAAATATTTCTTCTTGCTTTTGAGAATAATTTTCCTGTTATTTATGAGCCATGTACTGATACAAGTATAGGGGTTACTTTGCTTCTATTATACTAACCGCTATGATAACTCACTTTAAAGTGCTTATTAGCTTTTATAAGCTGACAGCACTGGCTGTCAAGTGGAAATGATTTGTCTTTGTAGCTGCTCTGTCACTGTACTCAGAGACTACAAAGTTTAAGTCTCTTTCAAGCGTCTTTTCTACCATATTCTCACCTAAATTTGCCATTTTAATGTGAAGTACAATTCAATCATCTCACCCAGAGCGATCACCAATGTTAATAAAGAAATCATCTCAGTGTGTAATACGTGTAGATTTGCGTTACGATAAATGATGTGCACCTCTTGTGCGTGTGTGTGTGCGTGCGTGCGTGCTGAACATGATCATGATTGCAGTGCAAGGCCAAAGCAGATGTTGGGTATTAATGAGCCATGTCCCAGTCTTCCATAGATGCTGTGTGTACGTGTGTACATTTATATTTGTGTGTGTGTGTGTGTGTGTGTGTGTGTAGGTGAGTGTGTATGCATGAATTTAAAAGGCTTCCATCTGTTCCTCCACATTAACTATTCACCAATATTAATATGAGGACACTTTACATGTAGAGCTGTGTAAATCTAAGTTAACCAGTTACAGTAGTGTTTGTGTCTCTGTGGCATAATTCTTCCATAATCAAGTTCTTTTTTTTGTTTTGTTTTTGTTTTTTTTTTTTTTACCTCCTTATGCCACTGTTTTCACATCCCTACCTGCTCTCCTGCCAATCCTTCCTTCTGCTCCTATAGCTCCCTTCGGTCTGTGCAGATTTGATTAAGACTGATTTCATTTCACGCATGACAGAAAGAAGTTAAAGTGTTATTAAAGTAGATTTACTTTATAACATTTGAGAATAATTATTTTGATTTGATTTGATCTAAAACGGAATCCTGAAATAACTTATTTTTGAGTCCATCCTATATGTTCAAGGGACACTGCATGACTTCCGTAACAAAGGAAAAAACAGGCCACATATTTAACAGAAAATATGTGCAAGTGCCTTCCCTCCACTTCCCATCATCCCTCCTTCCCTCTTCCCTCCAGTTTAATGACCAGGCCAGGTACGCATCGTGCTTTGAGAACCTGGTGCAGGCCAACGTCCGCAACAAGAGGAAGCTGAAAGAGGCTGTGCAGGAAATCACCGCCAAGGGTATCACCAACTACAGAAGCGGCTTTGAGCTGGCCTTCAAGCAGCTTGCACAGGTAACGTGTCGCTGTGGGCATGCGTGGTGGAACATTTGTGTGGTATCTGGTGCTTGGCTAACATAAGGGCGTAGGAGTATGTGTGTGTATTTGTCTTTGGTGGATGGGGGTAGGAATGATGGCGTTGAGGACGTCGCTGTCAATCTGTTGTGTTTAATTACTTCATCCAGAAATGTCCCTTGAGATGTGCAGACCAACCTAGAGGCCTGATGAAACCCTGTGAAATCAATTTAACTGTCTAATACAATTTATGTTCATTTAATTTATCAAATTTATTCAATTATGAAAATAATGATCGAACATAGGACACAGTGACAGCTCATTCCCAGTGGTGTTCTAATGAAGAGTGAGTATATGTCGACCTCTTCTGGTTGTTTTTGGACATTGCAGTTTTTTATGTCAGCACAGTAGCTTGTAGTGTTTGTCATGTGTGTCTTCTGCACTACGACTTATTAGCTTTCAATTTAGTTCAGGTGTTTAAAATGCAAACATTCTGCCTTTGTATCCCCTAGATGAACGTGTCAAGGGCCAACTGTAACAAGATCATTATGCTCTTCACCGATGGAGGGGAAGAAAAGGCAGAAGAGATCTTTAAAAAATACAACCCTAATCAAGCGGTAGGACTCTAAACACAACATGGTCAGAGAGAAGACCTCTACAGTCTTTGCTTTTTACCATATATCTGTTCTTTTTACTGACTTTGTTCTCCTCACAGGTGCGCATCTTTACGTTTTCAGTCGGTCAACACAACTATGACAAAGGACCAATACAGTGGATGGCCTGCGCTAATAAAGGTACATGGTTGCATTCAAGCTTTGGTGTCCATGTGACACGTCACTCATTCCACATGTAAAGGTGCCCGACTGTGATCCAGATGTAGGCAAAATAATCCTGAATGACTGACAGGTCTTTGAGAAATTGGCTAACACCAGACAACAACTGAATCTTAAGTTGGTAATGATTTCTAATTATTAGAAAATTGCTTTCTAAATAAGCAACATCACAAATGAGGTGTGGATATTGTTCAGTTGTGGGCAAAGTTGCATTAAGTTCTTTGTTGGGTTTGTTTGTCGGCACTGGCATGTAGATGTTTACCAGCCTCATGGTTTTATAGTATGATCTAGTTATATAGCATGTGGTTATATTAGAGATATTTTATAAACAAACAGGCCTGTTTTTTAAATTCTGATATATAATGCACAATATTTATTTTTGACTTTTATTTTACATGATTAAAATCTACAGAATGACCCTTTAAGTTTATCTTAAAGTTTGTTTTATTGAACCTGAAGTAAGAGGTGGGTGGAGTTTTGGTTGGTGGATTTAGGTTGTTAAAAGGATAGTAGATTAGTAGATTACTGGATGTATATGGTGTCCTGCTAAATGTCTTGCTGTATCTTTGTCTCAGGGTACTACTATGAGATCCCATCTATAGGTGCAATCAGGATCAACACTCAGGTAAAGTCAGATCCACCCACTTATTTGACCACGAATGGTTGCAGCTTTACTTGCCTTTCACTCCAGCTCTCTCCTTAACAGATATGTATTGTGCCCTCTTGCGGTGAAACGATTGAAGTGCATGTAGAAAATTCAAACAGAAGTCCTTCTCTCATCCTTTGTTGCAGGAATACCTGGATGTTTTGGGCAGGCCTATGGTCAAGGAAAGCAAAAAGGCCAAGCAGGTTCAGTGGACCAACGTCTACCTGGATGCACTGGTACATCATGCATACTAACAAACACACATTACAGGATTATGCACAAGTTAAGACAAAACACACTCCCAGACAAAGCGAAGGGAAAAGACATTTATAATCAAATATGAGGCTCCACAAAAGTAGGAGAGAAATCTGTTTTTTGTCAGATGAAGAACTTCAGATAAGTCTTGTTGAATTATGCTAAACATTTAGTTGTTTGTCATCCTGGTAAACTCGACTTCAACTCTGTTTCAGTAGTGTTTGCGAGAAGACAAATTAACTTTTCCAAAAATGCAGCAACAGTCAGTTTATTTGTGTTGCTCGCATTTCTGTCAAGATTAACTTTTTTTAGGCGACAGAAAGCAGTCTGATAAACGGAGCCAAATGGTTTGGATAACGTTATCCGTTCACTGATAAGATTCTGTCGATGTTTGTGACTGTACTGACCTCGTCACCTTCCAGAAATGTCTCTGCCTTCTGTAATGGGAAACATCTTATTTTCAAGCTGTAGCTGTTGGTTTCTCAGTGACCCGGTGTCATCCGTGAGAAATGTGGTGTCAGTGTTTGACAGATGTTTATTGATGTTTTATTAATCAGGAGGAATCGGACAAAAATAGTAGTCTGTGAATTTATGCAACGAAGAACTGTTTTGACATGACTGATTTTCCTACATACCTCATGTCTACTCAACATCTTGTACGTTTGATCTTCCAGGAGCTTGGCCTGGTGATCACTGGAACTCTGCCCGTCTTCAACAAGACCAACACGGGCTCAAAGGTAGACCAAAGATTCTCATGTCACTCACTTCATGTAGATCCTAATTTCCACATTTATTTTATAGACAATGTTATTGTAAGTCATGCCTTTTTTATATTATACATGCTTATTCCCAGGTTGTTTCCTGATTCACACACTCATTCATATCATCTTTCGCATCAATCTAGTTTACAGTTGACTTACTCATGAAATTTACTGTCTGTCTGACACTTTGACCCCATGAGAGAATTGAAATCTGCGGTTTCGTGACACACCATAATGTTTACCAGACTATAAAAAAAAAATAAACATGCAACCTGAATACTGTCAATTATCGTCGCATCCTCTACTTTTATCCTCCTTTCTTGTGGCTCTCCCTCATATCCTTTGTTGACGCTGAGGTCCCTTAAAGTTCTCCCTCGTGCCACCACAGGAAGAGAATCTGGGATGTCATAGAGCAAATATCAAAAAGAGATCAAACCTGCAGAGCAGAGAGACAAATGATCCAGTAGCTAAGTGCTTCAAGATGAGTTTACATGTCTATCTCGAAGGACTCGGGGTTACCTCTGCAACGGCTGAAAACGAAGGCTGGAAATGCCTTGTCAGTGACTCATGGCGGCATGTAAAGCTTTTGGGAATGAGACTGTCCAGATTTCTATTGCACCCCATTTCCTTGAAATCATTCAGAATGCACAGAGGGACTTGACTCATCCAGAAAGAACAACAGGACTCATAAGTGGGGCTTACAGTGACTCTTTCCCCACCCCCCCTATGTTTTTTTCTCCAGAAAGCTCAGAAGTTTCAAAACCAGCTCATCTTGGGAGTTATGGCTATTGATGTTTCCCTGGAAGATATCAAGAGATTGACCCCTCGGTTTACTGTAAGAGCACACACTGCATAAATAAACACATACAGACAACCAGCCTGTTTATACTTAACATTATATTTGGGTATTTGGGTTCCTCTGTCCTTCCTTTCACAGAAATGTCCGTCTCTGTTTCATTTTCCCCTGTAGTTTGGACCAAATGGCTACTACTTTGCCATTGACCCCAATGGATATGTGCTGCTCCACCCCAATCTCCAACCACTGGTAAAAGCTAAATCACTAACTCCGACTATAATTCAGAGAAACCAGACATTATTTTTCTAGGAGTGGTCTCAAATGCAGAAACCCATCAGATGCTCAGTAATCAGTCAAACTGACAAGAAAAACATGACAGTCCTGATTGATGAAAGACCTTTTAGACTGAGAATCCATAAAGATTCCTGACTTTTGCAGACCGTAGGAAATGCCTTTTCCTTGTTACTGAGTTATTTTCAACCCCACTGTCACATGTCATAAAATGCACATCTCTATTGTCCTGCATAGAAAATATGATTTCAGTATTAAACTGACATAACACAGCATCTCTCCTGTGGATACAACGTGAGCCCGTCTGCCACACAGCATTAGCCATCCAGCTATACAATGTTAGCCCGACTGCCACACAACATTAGCAATCTTAACTGCCATGCTGATTTTGTTTGTATCATTTGGCTGACTTTGCTAGTTTCTTGTCCTGATTATATGGGTCCACAATGATGTTTGTTGAAACAGGGCAAGATGTTTCTTATTGACCTTTTGAGATATGTGTTCTTCTTGTAAATTACGCATGCACAGATTGGTCACAGATGATTGCAACATACAAAAGGCGGTGTTAGCGGATAAATTAGTCCATAATTAGTTCCCTGTTCCTCGCTTAAAAAAAAAGAAGAATCTGTTTTGGAAACAGAACATCAACAACTGATGCGCGCTGCTTAATTTTTCTCCTTTGTACTCAAATTCTGAATTTGCTTGCGTCTCTGTGTAGACTGCCAAGTTCGATGAACCTGTGACGCTGGACTTCCTGGACGCGGAGCTGGAGAATGAGATCAAAGTGGAGGTTTGGAAAATAGATTGCTCCTACTCTTACGATTCCATGAGCTCATATCAGAATCAGTAGCATTTCCATTTCTGAATATAGCATGATTAATTATTATTTACCTTTTTGTTAATTAATGAATTCATTATTTTTTTGATTATTTTGTCAACAGATACGAAAACAAATGATTGACGGAAATCACGGGAATTACACAATATCTACATTGGTGAAATCCCAAGATGAGGTAATTCTATATTGAAAGCATGCAGCAGTCCATGACCATTATAAATACATTTGTTTAGAAAAATACAACATGTACTGACCAAACTGTTGCCCTCAAAGCGCTACATTGACTTAAGTCAGAGGACGTACACCTTTGCACCAGTGAAGGGGACAGATTACAGGTAAATATCAGATATTAAATATATCTCATGAAGTGACGAATTCATCGCATGTGTGAAGTACTTTCTATAAAAACCTCAGGCCAGAAATAGAGACATAGTTTGCAAAATGTTTGTCATAATTGCATAAAACCACTATGTTCCCAATGGGACCTGAGCTTGGTGGTGGTGTTCAAGTTCAAGACAAAGTCCAGACACAGATTTAGAGTGTTCTAGTTGAAGCCATAAGGGACCAGTGGTCACAATTTGTGTGTACTATTTGAGAAATTCAGCCTCCTGCTACGAAATGCTTAGCAGGACTTACTGACAGATTTGATTCAGTGCTATGATTTGTTTTTGCATGTTATTTGGATGGCTGAGAAAGATTGTTTGCATGCAGTTGACATCTCTGGGAAATAAACACTTTACTTGATTCAACAGTGCAGCGAAACAAAAAAATATTGAATTCTTGGAAAAACTTAAGTATAATCACAAAATAACTGCAGGACAAAAGTGATATGGTAAAAATACAAACTGTTCATCATGTTTTGGTATGATATGTTATTGTGTGTGTCCTCTCTCAGCCTGGCCCTGGTCCTTCCTGAGTACAGTAAGCATTATATCCAGGCCAACATCGGCGACACAATCACCCAGGCAAAATGTAAGTGCCATTTAAATCAGTTCAGTCTCTTGTGCCATTCTTGGTTTTTCCACTCAGTGACGTTTACCCTCCATTTATACAGACGGCAGACAAATGTTGCTGGTTAGAAAATGGATGCTAATGTTCGCCGCTGACATTATTGCTCTCCATGTAAGGCTGAGAAACACTCATGCCTCAGCTTATGGTTCCTATCCATCACTTATAGTGCCTCATGCCTCATATCCATACACACTCATATGTATTTACACCACCACTGCACGCCCTCCCATCTGGTGTCACTATGGCAACACACACACCCTCAGTTGTGGTGCTGTTCAAAGTATTTGTTGCCAGACAGCGGGACGAGTGGCTCCAGTGTCCCCTTTCACACATACAGTACTCATCAATTCATTTACAGCTAAGTATCTCACTGTGTGTGTGTGTGTGTGTGTGTGTGTGTGTGTGTGTGTGTCTACAAGTGGTTGTATGCTGGTTGTTCATCTTCAAGCCTATTGGATGCTATACAGTGGATCAGAGGTTCCATATGTATGGCGTTGTTGTCTCATGTCTCTTGAGCCCCGTCTGTTCCCACTAGTAAAAGATGTCATTGACTCATAGTGTTACTCAAAGGACAGTTTTATAGCGTGTGTGTGTGTGAGTGTGTGAGTGTGTGTTCACTGCCATTAAGATGGAGTCATCCCTGGTTAGAGTCTGTCCCTCTGTCTGTATGTTTGCCACCACCTGGCTGCACTCAATAGTCCAAAATGGGCTTTAAAGAACATTATGATTTTGTGATGCACAATGAAGTCTAGACAACCATACTTATGGTTTTATATTTATTTATTTTTTATTAATAAATCAAAGACAAATTCCCCCACTTTTACTTAGCAACTGGCTGCTCTTTATTCCACAAACCTGTAAAAATGTAAAAATCAACTCCCGGAGGCACAAAGCTTGCTTGACGTTGGTAATCCATCACAGTAAACATTTCATCGCCTTTATTTTTTCTTACAGAGTTTCATTAAGTGCAGTTGTGGGCAGGGACCAGTTTTGAAAACTGCCCATGGCGGCTTTTAATGTTGTTCCAGTGTCTGAGATGTAGGTGTTGGCTTGACGGCTTAAATACATTGAGCAACTTTGTGAAAAAAAAAAAAAGAGACCAGATGATAAACAGGACACAAACATGGAAGTGTAGCTTTGCAGCTGACTCTGAAATCTCGACCTATCCTTACGTTGTTTTTTGTCGTTTCAGAGGACATTGCACTGACTTGCTTTCAGTCCCTGGAGCCTTACCTTAATTAACTATAGCCATAAAAGCAACAATGCCAAATCTTAACTCTAGATCTAACTGTAACCTTAACCTAAAACCTTAAGACACTTCACCACGCATACATAATATCTTATGAACACCCACCCTTGTATCCTCCACTGGTGACTTATTAAATGTTTTGTATTCTTGTATACAATATTCTTATTCAATGTCCATTTGAATAAAATATTGCGTAACCCTGTTGGCCTCTTTTTTTCTTTATTGCTCTCTTTTCCAATTCCCTCTCCTCATCCTTTTTATCCTCCTCCCTCCTCCTTTTCTCCTGCCCTCCTTCAACTCTTGACCATTCCTGGTGTGTTGGACCCCCTGCAGCGTTTGTGGGCAAGTATTCTCCTCCTGTGCTTTACCTCATAACCCCATGTCTTCTTGCGCTCACACTACCAGCCAACTTTTGGATGTAACTTCACTTACTAACTTACTAACTACTAGCTTCATCATACGTGGTGCCGCAGACTCGCGAGCACAGGAGCATTTCATGATCTGTTTTTTTTCTTCATTTAGCGGCTTCTGATTAATAATGACAATTCTGTTACACTGAATCAAGCTGGCGTCTGCTCTCAGAAGCAGCGCTTCGCATGCAATGCGCGCCCACACAGTGTGTCGCAGATGGTGTGTGTGTGTGTATGTCTGTGTGCACATGTATGTATTTAACCCCCCACCTGTTCCAATGGCCCTCAGATGTGGTTTTGGCACTAACCCACTGAAGCAGAGAGGACAGGATGTTTGCATTATTTAAAAGTGAAGCCATAAAGGAGAAAGCTGTGATTCCGCGTCCAAAACATGAGTTGGTGCTTTTCGTTGTTTTCTTTCGTTTTCTTTATTTTGACTCACTTTGAGTTTTACAACCTTGTTAAACAAATCCTAATGAAAGACAGGATCCCCCTGAACAGACTAAGTTTCATCTCCTCTTTTTGTCCTTCTGTGTGCTTTGTCATCAGTTCTGTCTCCTTTGTGGTCATTGAATCTAGCATCTCCACAGGACATTGTTGTTAAGCTCTGTGGTTTAACTGAAACTAAAGCCTGATTTGTGCCTGTTTTATACTTTTTTTCAGAGGGTGAATATAAATGTCAACTTAAAAAGCCCAAGTGATGTCCCAATTCCCACATCTATTTGTCACGCATTTGTTAAATCAATGCAGGTTTTGCATTTCTTGTATGTTTCTGTGCATGACACTGATTCATACTGAAATCCATTCACATTTTTTAAGTACCGTAGCTGCGAGTCTTAGATATTGGACTGATTTGGTTATTCACAAAACCGGCAGGAATGTCATCATCGGTGTGAAAAGGCGTGCGAAAGGGCAGAAAATATAAGCAGTCGTCACTCCCCAAATCTCCCTGCTATCCATCATTACTAGATACTTTGTTGGATTAGTAAGTGGTGACCGAATATCAAAGAAAAAGCACATGGGTGCAATTATTTTCCAATCATGACCACCGTAGAGGACAAGGAGTAGCCCATGTCGTCATGAGAAATTTCGCTCTACAGTATAATCAACTGTCGACACGACATGCTTTGGAGAATGTCAAAGGAACGTTAAGGTTACGAGCTGCGGTTAATATTCTATAGTTCATGCCTAAGTGCAGTATTGTAATGCAAATAGTGCAGTCACTCCACAGATTTACTGTAATACCAGAAGAATGCTAATACTAATGCTAAAAACACACCGAAATCATAACTTTAAAAACTTCTGACCACATTTTAAGCCTCTCTTTGTGTTCTCCGTCAGCATTGTCTCCATTTACATCCAAAGGCCTAAAACCCTTTGTTTGGAATCCAATATTTCTATTCAGGACTCGCTCTGTGAATAAAATATTGTGTCACCTTTGACCCCTGTGGTTTTACCCTGCCTTTTTTTCCCTTTCTTTTCCCTCTCGTCTTTTCCTCCCTGGGGGATGATTCTCTCGTTCGCTCACTTTCTCTGCTGGGATTTTTTTCCACTCCAGGGAAAAATGGCAAGTATTTTTTCCTTTACTTTCATGTCTCTCCTCTTGTTCTTGAGCTTTGTTGGTCCCTTTGCCCAGCATGTCTGGCCAAGTCTATTCTAGTCCTTTGTATTTATACCTGATTTTCAGCTGTTTGTGTGAGACTGTATCCTTTCCAGTGTTACATTCCGGTAACTTTTCCTTCGGTTAATCCAGTTTTGTGACTTATTTGATAAATATGGCTTTAATTTTCCTAATTTCTCTTCGTGAGCATCAACCCTGCACTTTACAAAGTTACCTTGCATTTTAAACTTAGGGCCTAACACATAAGAGGTTAACATTTATTAAAAGGGAAGATGTGACTACGTGGAGCTGTGGTGCTAATGTTTTTCTGCTCAGTCTGCTCAAGAGATGAAATCTCATTCCAGTTTTTGGTCCCTGTAGGAGTTCTATCTTATTGGTGCGCTGTTAAATATTCAACAGGTGTTTCATTCTGCCCAGATTAGCACCATCTAATCTGCATTCAATGATTACCTCAGTTTGATTTTAACCTGTTTAATAATAACTTGCATGAGAAGAAACTATTCACCTTATTTTATACCTTTCACCAGTTTCTGAAAGCCTGCTGGCGGACAAGTTTGATGAATATGGCTATACCTTTATTGCACCGAGGTAAGATGACATGCAGTTTATTTGGACTGCATTTTCTGACTCAGTATAGAGGGCAACCTTGTGATTCACTCTTTTCTGCTTACATTAGGTCACTATAAAGTTCTTTTGTTTCCCACAGAGTGTACTGCAAGGACTTAAAGCCACCTGACAAGAACAAAAACAACACAGAGTTCCTCATGGAGTTCAACAATTACATTGACACCAAGACTCCAAACCACCCCTCGTGTGAGTATCAAAAATTAATAAATGTTCTCTGAAATACATCTTTTCACCTTGTATGCTCCTGGTGCCATCAATTCTTTAAATTTTCTTAAGAATCAAAACCTTTCTACTGGATCTTGATGTACTTTGCAACACACTTGGACTTCTATTTGCATCACAAAGACCTGCTAAGCTTCACAGTATTTGCTAATGTGTGTGTATATATATATGTGTGTGAATGAATCCTAGCCATCTGGCCTGACATTAAGGTGTGCATTGAAAATTTAATGGAAGACCGCCAATCGAAGGCTATTCCCAGAGGTCTCTCTTTCCAGGGTCTGGCTGTTTGGTGTGCCTGACCAGGCAAAGCTTTGTGATGTGGAACCCCTGTGTTCGTGTTACCCATTTGATGCTAACTCTAAAAGTCTGACCATCACATGCCTGAGTGCACATGTGTGAGGCACATCGGCTTAGATGTGACACACACACGCTCGCACACGCACAGTATTCACCAGTAATATGCCTTCCACACCCCACCTATAGCCGCTCGACCTCATCCAATTACTGTGTGTTTGTGAGAAAGAGCAGGACACGTCAAGCCAGAAGCACGAGAGAAGCAATAAAACACAAATCAGGGGCCAGTGGACCTTCTCCCAAACATCTGACCAACGCATTAACATCCTTGCCATTTCTTGCATACACTCATTGATATGCATCGCTCGCTTTTTTTGCCCACTGAGTTAAACGAAAGGTCCCCGGATATTTATAAAAGATTCCCTTTAAGTTTAATTTGACGATTTGTGTTTGAGAACTTGGTTCAAGCATCTCAACATGATCAATCCAATAAAACTTTTCATCCAATTGAAATATTACTTTCACCGTTATTAGCTGCTAGTTTAATGGACTCCATAGGGAGTTCAGAGGGGGAGAGAGAGAGAGAGAGAGAGAAGTATGGCCCATGTGGACCATTGGCGGCTTGAGTATCGTTACACGGTTTACTTGGTTAAGCCACTGCAGTGGCGAAGAAGTTGAAGTACATTAGGAATTCCTGGGCTGCCTTCAATAAAGGATCCCTAATGAAAACCACTGCACAAGGAGGAAGGTGGGGTGGGGGTGGGGGCAGGGGGTGGGGAATAAAGTGTTACACCAGCTGTTTTCTCTGATGTGTGTGGTGTGTTCATAAAGTTGGAGGAGGTGGTGGGGGTATATCGACGAGCCTCAATGTTAATGGACTGAAGCGGGTCGTCGGAGAGTTCAAAGTGGCGGGCATGACCGAAAAAATGGGCGAACGGCTTTTATCGCCTGTTATGTTTGTCATGCGGTCTTGTCGGATGTCTCGAAAAATAATTTGTTACACATTTACCAACCCGCCACCTTGACCCTGTCAGCATCAGGCACATTTATCAGTAAATGTAAATACATATTTCATCCCTTCAGTTTCATTATGAGAATTTATCGGTTTTGGTTTTGTTTCACAAGACAATTTTGGGAAATGAGCTCTTCTTCAGAGACAAAAAAATTCTTTCTCTCTGCCGAGGTTGTTCTAGCTTATTCCTTTCAATTTTTCTCGCATTTAGACATTGCTTGTGCTTCTAAGTTTAGCCGTATACATCTTGAAGCTTATCCCCATGTTGCACTCAATTTGAAATTCATTTTGGATGCCTACAATATGATGTGATATTCCCAACTTTTTTCTCATTTTGTTTTTTTCTTTGTGTTTTTGGTATCATATATACTCTGCGGATCAGATCTTATTATTCTTTCTCTTCTTCTTTTTTCTTTCCTTCACTTTTTTTCCCCCTCACACAATTATTTGTTCTCTTTTGGCTATTGATGCTCCTTAGGCATTTATCCTACATATTTCAGCAGATTCCTCAGACGTTACAGGCTAGTAAGTCAAGAAACAATAAAACGTAGAACGTCATCTCATAAAGATGAGACCCTTTTAAAGCTGATAAAAGACCCAATAGTTTTCATTTTTTGATCATTTGACAGACACACAAATGGTATTTAAAGATAACATGTTGAGGCTCAAGTGTTGTTTTGCTGTTTAGGTAATGTGGAGTTGGTGAACCGATTGCTCCTGGATGCTGGCATCACGTCAGAACTGATCAAGATTTGGAAAAAAAAAGACTTGCAGTAAGTGGAGCTGAAGTGAAGCCGCATTTGTCACTCACTAACATTATTTTGTGATCCAGCAAAACAAACAGAAATGTGGCATCAGTTATTTGTATCTTGGTATTTGGTAATGAATGTTCAAGTGGAAAAATTGAATACAGATGGTTCAAGTATTTCAGCATCACTAGTAAATGTCATGCAGACATAAAGCACATTCCAGATTTTTGTAACTGTGTGTTTTATAGCTTTATCTTCTCTGCTTGTCAGGCATGGTGTCTTGGCCAGATTTGTTGCCACCGATGGAGGGATCACACGGGTCTACCCCAAAAGGTACTTGTCAAGCTCATGCTGGAAGGGGGTTGATTTAGAATCATGGGAAGGAGTAGATAATATGTTCAGGATTATCTGATAAAGAATAATGATGTGGTCTGCTAAGAAAGCTGCAACTAATATATGAAGTGCTTTATATTCTATAAACGGAAACATTTTGAACTTGGCCGCTTGTTCTTGTCTGAGTCAGTCAGGTGGTAGCAGGGTAAGAAGAGCAGGCCATAGGCCTCATCCTTACATACATACATACACACATATACATATACATATACATATATATATATATATATATCCCAAGGGTTTCCCTGGTCAGATAGGATATATTCTATTCCATTTTCTGGGCCTGGCATTGGGTATCCTCCTAGTGTAAGGTGACTGGAATACCTCTACAAGGAAACAACAAAGGGGCAACCTGACCAACCAACTTACCCAAACCATCTCAATTGGTCCTTTTTTAATGCAAAGGAGAAGAGGTTCACTGATCCAAAATTCCCACCTGTAAGGATGATTCCAGACACCAAAGGTTACTACCCGGTCACCACCCAAAGCTTATGACCATAGATGAGGTTTGGAATGTGGATTGAACGGGTACATTGAAAGCTTCATCTTCATGCTTGGATCCGTCTTCTCAATGACTGTCCAGTACAATGACTAGTGATCTGGTAGACATTGCAATCTGTTATGTCATGAATGTTTTATGAGCATGAAACTCAAAACGGTTTGTGATATATTGGTATAATTGAGCAGGATGATCTTGAGAAACAATGGTGTAAATATGCGTATCATCTGCGTAGATATATGGCCAATGGGAAGCTTATACAGGAAAAGCACAAAAGACCCAATAGAGAACCCTGAGGTACCCTCTGTTGAAAATTACTAAGTTTATTCTATGATTTAGAGATTACTTGAATATCTGCAATATATTAGTACTGATGTAGTTTAAAGGTGATCTGAAAGAATGCCATGTTTAATGTGGAACTGCAGTTGACAACGATTAGCACATTGTCAATTACCTTAGTGAGTAAAGTTTGAGGTTGTGATAAAAGTAACCAATGCCAAACTGTAAGCGCTCGAACATGTTTATAATATGTTAATAAGTAAGTCGGACTTCAATTTGTGTTGCATGAACAAATGGGGATTGCAAACGATATATTTCTTAAGAGATCTGGGGTGTGATGTTTTGCTTGAGGAGAGGTTTGATAATGGCATAATTGTCCGTACGTGTTTGTGTGTGTTGTTTTGTATAAATGTATTTGACAGTGCTGGGCTGTCCTGGGAAGAGGAAGCAGAGACATATGAATCAAGTTTCTATAAGCGTAGTTTGGACAATGATTTGTACATCTTCACTCCAACTCCCTACCCCAAGGAGAACTGTGAGTAAAAGCAAACATGCGTGTGCGTGTGTGCATGTGTTTCCTGTCTTTCAATGCATATGCACATATATACAGCGTGCTCTTATTATTCTTCTTGCAGCAAGTGACGACTCAGTCCTGGTGAGCAGAGCAGTAAACATCAACATTAATGATATCACACTCAAACCAGCTGGTAAGGACACACACACACACACAGTCGTACACATGCAAAGAGAGAGAAGGGCTTCTATTTAGACATTTATATCCCTTATTTATCAAGTTGTCTCTCTCACTCTGCCACCTACATATAAACACACTTACAGCCATATGTCATATTTACACACCCTCATTTGCAACCCTATAGCCTTAACCCTATTCATGCCTTTATATCTTCTGACACACATACAGATAGGCTCTTATTTACAGACCACTACTCCTCATTTGTCTATTTCTCCCTCTCGCTCTGACATATACACACAAACACACACAAACCACACATCAAGTTGTCCGGTCTCCTGTGATCCCCAGCCAAGTTTGCATTTTCTAAGTTCAGAGAGTAAAGTTGACACAGAGGTCCAACATGATCTAGGATGTCTGGCTTTTGTGTTTGATCCCAGTGGTCGGCGTGAAGTTGGACATTAGTGCCTGGATGGCGAGCTTCATCAACACCACACAGAGGATGAATGTAAGTGGAGTCTGTCACCATGACACGTGCGCACAAGGACATGCACTTGATCCAGACTCTGACCCTTCATTTACTATCTGCTCCACTGTGTTTTCAGTGCAATGACGAGATCTGCGGCTGCCAGCGAAATCATCCGGTAACTGGCTTAATTGCATTTCAGCTGTTATTTATGGATGAGAGTCATGAGTATGCAACGCTGGTTTAATATGTTTGTGATTCCAGTATGTAGACTGCGTCATTCTGGATGACGGGGGTTTCCTGGTGATGTCTAATCAAGATGACGATATTAGTCAGGTGGGTCTCTGCATTTTACTCCTCTGACTCACAAATCTAAAGATTAACTGTAATTCTGCATAAAAATGATCAAATATCACTGCTGCAACTTAAACATTAGAACCACTTAAGGCATGTTTTATAAAGGGTTAAGAATTGTTATTAATGGCTCCACCAAGAGTTCAGGTATAAGAAAACAATAAGAGAAAATGCTTGGTTGGTTCTGTTCAGTAATCATTTAGTTAAATATTGGTAATCCGTTCATAAATGCTCTGAGGTTTTCTTACTTACCAATAACCTATTAAGTCTTCAAACAGGTTTTCATTAAGTCTGCAGTTGTAATGAACAACTTAATTTGTAAATAAATGGATTTTGGTCCAGATCATTTGCAGAGGTAACTTAAGTTTAATTTTAAATATCTTGGGACGATGCAACCCAAAAGTTGCTGTTTTTAATGGATCATAACTGATCTATAAAGCATTGGTAAATTATTTATGAACCAGAATAGGATGATATTCTTATTAGTTATATAACTTCCAATTTATTTACAGAGGATGTCTTAGAAAGTTGAATCAACAATTTTATTAAGGTTTTACAGTTTATATTTGGTGCTGTAATGCACAAGAGTGGAGATATGAGTTTTCATTCAAATATCTTGGCGTTGTTGTTTAAGTCTCTTTTTATGTGAGACTCACATTATTGTGGGATATATAATAAGGTTGACTCCTGATCAGTTTGTAATCTTTAAAAGCATAAAAACTCTTCCCTCGCTAGCTTTTATCACAGTTTCCATTCACATCTCGCGCTCTTCGTTAGCGAACAGAGTGCTGAGTTGTTATCACTTCCCAGACTGCGAGGGGTCAGAATTATATATGACCACCTGTAATCACATGTTCACATGATGACAGCAACTGAGCAAACACCACACACTGAAGAAAGCCATGAAATTCTGCTGAAAGCTCTTCTTTTTTTTCTAACCCTTTTTTTTTTTTACAACTAGAAACACCGTCCAGATCCTCGACACTTTTACAGTTTTGATTAATACACTGAAATCATTATTATTAATAATGGGTTTTATGATATTAATCATTATCATAAGACACAGCTTGAGTTCATGCTACTTTACTGTGATCATCTAAACCTGTCGTGAACCTTGATTCAGTCTTAATTTGCCCTTAACAACCCTAATGAAAAAATAAACGAATGAATCCTCTCAAAACACAATTTGATCCATCGTTACATATCATTAACAGATACACGCGCGCGAAGCGCGTACAGTAAGCACACACATTTTTCCCATTGCCCTATGCTAAATGCTAAGAGCGGGCCCCTGCTGTCATCTGAGTAAATGTTTTTTCATGCGGCCTTGGCTCCTTCCTAATCAGGGCTGGGTGTGCGCTGGATAAATCAGTCGCCCTCTGAAGTTTGGCAGCAGCACTAAAACCCAGGGGCCTGAGGCCTTGTTTGGAGAAGGCTGTGTGCCCTCAATCATATTTCCTACAGGAGCAAAGTTTCTCTCTCTGCAAGCTTCTCGCTTTCTCTCCCGCTTTATGTCTTTCTCTCGCTGGCTCGTTCCTTTTCTTTCTCTGAAACCCTCGGGGAGTCTGCAGCCAACAGGGCTGTGACTGTTAATTCATTATTTGTGTTATTGCGCAGGGTAAGGAGAGAAGGCTCCTTTACCTTATAGGTTGGAAGATTTATATATTCTTTGGCTGTTAGACTAAAGAGGAATGGATATGTGGAGGACGGCTTGTTAACGGTGACCTTACAAAGTGGAAGGAAAAGGATAGTTTGCATTTCCTCATGTGCACACATTCACGTCTTTCAGCACACAGACACATACACACACATAGATGAGCACTACTTACTGTACAGACACCCTCCTGAATACACAAGTGCTTAAACACTCATGCACACGGTCATATCACACCTCTGAGATGCTGAGACAAACTACTTCCTCTTGGTAGAAATTTATGGCTGCCGGGTGTACTGTGTTAATCAGATTATACTGAAGTCTATCATCCTGGTTTGAGGGTGATTTACTGAGTGTGTGTGTCTGTAAATTCACTGTGAACATTTTCAGCACATGTATACACATTCTTGACTGTTTTACATAAATTTAACAATCATGAGTTGACAGTATATGAGTTTAAAGTCTGTGTAAAGGCAATTCTGAGATTTCTTTCAAAACACATGAAATATGTTGGAAAATAGTTGCTGAAAACACGTGAAAAGACTTTGAACGATATATTACTGAAATGTGGAGTTAGAGGTTAAAACAGTTTTTCACCAGTTTTCAGTCCAGGATTTTGTGGGCGGTCCTTAAAGGGTGGCTCGATGACACGCTGAGGCCACCCTGAGCATACCCCTGCACCCCTAGCAGAGAGATAGAGATTCATTCATCTCGCTCAGAGTGTTTCAAAGTTTTATTTTCTGAACTCATCTGACACATGTTTTAGTCGCTTCAAAATTTGCTGCTTGACTACTCCCACGACTGGGCGTGGCTTCAGCGCATTCAGCGGACACGCCCCCACAGTCCTGGAGCTGAGAGTACTGCTCATTTTTACCCGATTTTGACACCTAATTCCATAAACCTGTCGATATTTTCAAATTTGGCTGGGTGGTTAAAAACACTTTCTTCTTTGGTCTGACAAACTCAGAACACATATCTATTCTTACTTTACACAGACTTTGTAAATGAATGCCTCAGTCAGAAACATCTACAATGTGTATTTTAAAGGTTTATTGCTCATACAGAAACTTCAAACACTTCTCGTACCCTTGTTACTGAAATGATTTTCGCTATGCAGTTGTTAGGTCAGGCACATACTTCTATTCTAAGATATTAAGCAGATTTCCCAAGACGTCAAACAGTTAGTTTGAAAGCATATTTATACATTTGTTTGAAGGTATAGTCAAGGTTGGGTTAATCCTCTAAACCATCAGTGGCACTGAAAGCCCCAGGTTCAATGTGCGGGCATTGCTTTGTATTCATTTTATTGTCAGTTGTTTGGGAACTGGAACCACAATTACATAATAAGTACCCAAATCTTCAAGCCCCAGGTAAAGATCTAATTCTAAAACCTTGATGTTGTACACACATGGATCATATATCTAAACAGATTTGTGTGTAATCAAGTAACAACACACCGAATCTGGAAATGTGGGAATACTGTACACAGTGAATGAGGAGTAGAAGAAAAGGAGGCTAAAAAAAAAAACAGCCCAGCAGTTCATTTTTTGTGACGTTTGCCTGATCCCTGCTAGAACAGTTTTTTCATTTTGCTCTCCCTGTCCTCAGATTGGGCATTTCTTTGGCGTTATCGACCCAATCCTGATGAGAAACCTTGTCAACTCGTCCCTGTTCACCTCTAAAAAGACCTTCGACTACCAGTCGCTCTGTGACCCCAAGAAAAAGAGCAAGGTGGCTGCAGGACTGCGATCCGTCTACGTGGTGAGTTACATAAGCCAGAGACCATTCACACACAACCTACCACATTCACACACATACACATACAATACAGAGCCACCCACTCTTACATGTTCACACATTTTGATAACCACACGTATTCCTGATTAATCTAATTTCCCTGCGTGAACACACGGACAGATGCGAGTACACATGAGGCCATTCATAACCGTACCTGCTTGCTCACACGCTTCCAACCGGTCCCACACATACATGCACACACACACAAACCTTCACTCACCAGGGAGCCATAAATCTGGATAGAGCAGATCAGAAGGGAAGCAGAGGGTATGGTGAAAGCGTTAGAGTGGGAGTTGTAGTAACAGTAACAGGATTAGGTGGTCTAGCGTGCTTGGCTAACACACCAAGTGATGTAGAAAGAGGCACTGTTTTCCATCACTTACAGAACGTACAGCTTCCAGCGAAATGATACAAATGTGTCAGCAGACATTTCAGTGGCACTGATGACTTTCTCTTAGATGCTCAAAGGTGGTTACAGGTAGCGGTAGGTAGACGTAATAGGAGATGCAAGAATTCCCCTCATTAGTAGACAATGATCGTCATGCGATTTCCCACAAATGTGTACAACGCGCTTGACTGCCCACGGTGAGACGAAGGTTGCAGACATCTTCTGATCAAAGATGCTGTCAATAGCCAGCGATGCCTCTAACACGGTTAGTTAAGACTCCTTGATGACTCAACACGCCATCAACTGAAGAGAAAGGATACAGCAGTGATTCGCCAAAACAAGGCCCTCGCATGCTAGCCATAATCAAAGCAGCATGTTGGGGCTTTGATTCAAACCGTGTGCTGCTTTGTTTTCTCACTGGCTCCTTGTTTACATATTTATACCCGCATCTGTTGAGGAAGATTGTGTTCTAATTTCCTCTGAAAGGGAAGAAAATAAAATCTCTGGCTGGACCTTTTGGTCTTTGTGCCTTGTAGAACAGGGCTGTCTGCAGCCACTGTAAACACAAGCAGGATGTTCAGATTGGCTCAACCAGCTTAAAATGATTTATCTGAAGATTATTTTAGACGTGATTGATTCCTTTTTTGATATTAATTCTCATTTTGTTTGTCCCTCTAAGCCTACAATTGCAGATATTCTCAATGTAGGATGGTGGGCGACAGCTGCAGCCTGGTGAGTTCCTTCTTTCTGAACTTTTTCCAATATGGCTGGCATTATTATTTTTTTTTCAAATGATTAATAACAGAAATATACAGTAGGCCTATAAGTCCTTTAACCCAAGTAATGGAAAGCAGGCAAGGATTTGTTTCTCCAAAATGGACATATAGCATCTGTTTAATAGCTGAATTGTTCCCAGGACAGTCAACATTCCAGAAAATCTTCTCTTGATTTATTGATGCATTAGCATTTACACAGATTATTTATTATAGATTATGTTCCAGTGAATCCAGACATTTTTTATCCCTGGGGTTTGTTTTTGCTTTTAGGTCAGTACTGCAACAGTTACTGGTCAGCATCACATTCCCCAATTTCCTGGACGCAGGTAAGTTTCCGTCGGTTTGACACACAATGAAGTTTTTTGGGTTTTTTTTTGCAATATTGAACAAGTTCTGGACAGCCTAAATGGTCTCATAATGGAAATAAAATAGTAATAAATGTTCAGTTCGATTTAACTTGACAAGGTCTTAAAAGATATTAAGCTCACCATTTTTCAGCTGTTTCTTTATCTTGAAATCCTAGTGCAATACTCACCCCATGCCAAGAACATGTAGTTAGTAACAGCTGAATGCTCATTCATCAGGATTTTAAGGTCGTGTGAATTTGGAGTTGTTTGTGTATGTGTGGTATCTTGTGTGGGTACAAAAAAACCCCCCAACAGATCCCAAAAAGAACAAAACAACACGTCAGTCACACAGACCATAAAATACAGAGACGACACAGAGATGATAACTATTAAAGGATCAACTCGTCCAAATAATTAAAAAGCACATTTTCCATGCAATGCAGATTAAACATAGGCTTAATTTCTCAAGGTTTTGAGATATCTGTGTCTGAGATTTCTTCTACGGAGGTGACAGATGATGTGGTTTGTTTTCATTAAAACAAACCACAGTGACATATTTGATCTTTATTTATTTGGGATAGGTCCCACTGAAATTAAAAATGACTTTTAAAGGGAATTCTGGCAAAAATAAAACAAAATGCATCCAGAAATATCAGTAAAATCACAGAAACCCCAGCGATTCTGCCTCCAAGTCTTTCAAAAATGGATTTACTGAAATCTGAAGAAAGAAGGAGAATTAAACTTTTCCCGACTCTCTTGGGACAGAGAACACATAATATAACCTTTGATTACAAAGAGTAATACATATATATATATATATATATATATATATATATATATATATATATATATATATATATATATATATATATATATATATATATATATATATATATATATATATATATATATATATATATATATATAGGATGCAGCCCAAGATTTGCCTTATATATTAAAGTATGCAATACCAGTGTGTGTGTGTGTCTGCAGGTTGCCAGAGCAGGCCATCCTCCTCAGGAAAAAGCTTTTTAAAATGCTGTTAAAACTTTCAGAACGGTCAGGAGTGAGTGAGAAAACATATTTTTTTGTAATTTGGGTAAAAAGAGGAGCAGCTGAGAACCACACTGTATTTTCATTGGTTTGTTCATCAGCTCCTTCTTCTGTTTGTTCACATAGTTTGACCATTGCACTTTTTTTTTGCATGTGCAAAAGGGATTTACGGTATGTGATTTTTTTTTTTTTTTTTTTTTTTAAAGCACCATAAAGTCCCAAAAGAGAAATTCAAGTTTGCTCTTGTGCATCTGAATGTACAGGAGGAGTCAGACAGCCAGTCGTGGCTTAGTGTAACCTCCATTTTTATTTACAATTGAGTAGCATGGTTTTCTCATTGTAGCGGCTAGGTCTGAAGGACAAACAGCAATTAAAACTACTCCTGTTAATATAGTTTTGCTCAAAAGCACCTATCTACTAATCGCCAGTATCTTTTAAGAATGTTACACTTGTTTTGTGTCAGCTATATATATGTCTGTTTACATGAATACACCTGAATATTCTTGTGTATCCTTCTGCAGCCGAGATGGATGATGAAGTGCCAGAAGCCATGCGTAAAGAGGTCTGCACCACGGAGCAAACTCAATACTACTTTGAGACCAACCAGCTGACTTTCAGGGGCAACATCGACTGTGAAAACTGCACCAGGTAAATACGTCCTCTCCTTCTGAGTTGCACACCCGGCACATAGTATATATACACCCTCACGGAGGATAGTTAAGGTCCAAACACTTTCTCTGACCTGCGCTGATTGATTTGCATCCATGAGACACAAATGAAGTCCCCAGAGGTGGCACTAAGAGAGAGAGAGAGGGCTGTAAAAATTCACATGCCATGAAGGTGAAGTCAAGTCACTTGTGTGGACCACCGTATTGGCATGTTTCGTGTGTGCAGATGTGTGTGTGTGTGTGTACACACGCCATTTTAAAGCCCCCTCGTGCCGCCTAATGGAGTGCCTGTCCGCATGCCGCGCGGCGTTCCTGCACATTAGCCGCACACACGTTTCTTTTTAACGACCGCCATAAAAAAAAAGCAGAGAAAATCATTTGTGCACCAGCGACATGTGGGATTCAGGAAAGGTCTTGGAGGTTGGGTGGCACAGCAGGTTTGTGTCCCCTCAGGAATAAAAGCAGTCAGGAGACTTGATTGAGCGATCCACAGTGTGCTTTTGTCGTGCTAAAGATCAAAAAAGTTTCTGGAGTGTTGCTCAGTTAAGTGTGAGGAATAATTCATGTGCACTTAAATGCAGCGCACCAAATTCACTGTCTTCCTTTCATTGCTTTCTGGTTAAATATTCACCTTCCTACAGCTCTTGTGAGCATGTCTCAATGAAATTTTCTCTCCATCTTTCCTGGACTCAAGCCCATGTGTCAACAACTTCTCTTGTGTCTCTTGTGTGTCTCTCCAGGATGTACCATGCTGAAAAGCTGCCCAAGACGAACCTGGTCTTTATCATTGCTGATGCAAAACCCACCTGCTCATCCTGTGACACCAAGCCGTTAATACAGGATGAACAGCCGTGTATCCTTTTACCTTTATCTGGCAACAGAACATGGACGTTTTGATTCAGTGAGCAGATGTTTCAAAATTGTATGTATTTGATAACAGCGCTTGAACGGTGATTATGACATAAGCAGATATTTTCACCACCGACTGCTGAAAGTCAGAAAGTCAGTCAGTCCGATAAACAACAGAAATGTTATTTCTCCGAGCTTCTGTGACACGGTTGTTATTCGGAAATTCTCACTAGTCACCATTTCTCCTCGTTTGCATCCTCCAAAAAACCAGCAGTCATAATAATAAGTGAGCATTTCCACAGTAATTGACATTTAAGATTTGGCCCAGAACGTCTGGGTTGTTTCTCCGTGCCTGTAAGGCAGATGTTAGTGTGGAATAAGTCTGTTGAATTGCTTACAAACAAATCTATGACGTTCTCTCAAACACACAAGGCTGTGGTCAATTACTGCTTAAGCCTCTTGGAAAACACAATGCCCGAAAATGACTGCCATATCATTGAAGTATTGAGCAATGTGCTTGATGTCGGACCATAAAAAAAAATAAAAGTTTTAATCCTGGATATCCTTTCACAATTAGACTGGATCTGCTTGATCTACTACGTACTGAAAAAAGGTCAATTTGTTGCTGCTGTTACTAACTCGTAATCACTCTGAAACTTTGTCAAGTCCCTGACTCTAGTCATCCAGCTGATGGTCCTAATCCATGTGAACGGGCTCAAAATCCACGGTACAGGAAAGGACCCGCAGCCTGTTTTGATAACACTGAACACGTAAGTTGCGTTCATCAGACCTGGACTGCTTCTGGTTTAGAACAATTTGAACAGTTGTCAAGGGTGCTCTGTGTAGTGTTTCATGTGTCAGTGCTGGATTGGTCTCATAATTAAATAAGAGAAAGTAGAGAAGTTTGCAGAAAATCCAGCCTGGAATCAGAAAAAGCCTTTCGTATTAAAGTGCATGCCCCAAAGCCAAATTCATTTGAGTTTATTGCCAAAGTTTAGGCCTGGTTAAAGCTTGTAGCTTTTAGCATTCACAGAACTCTGATGATCATCTGTAGATCCAAACCTAACATTATGAATATACAGAGGTCCAGGTAATAAAACACATAGATTTACAAAACTTTCAATAAAAAGGAATGTCTGAATCATAAATCAAGTTGCTTTGTGACCTATTAGGAACTAGTTGTGGTGCCTAATGTCCTTTTTAGCTTTGTTTTGGTTACCGACGCAAACAGTTTTGGACAGTTGGATGAATTTTGAGCAGATTTTCTGTGAATATTGCATCAGAAATGAGTTTTCCTGATATTCCAAAGAGCTTTTTCTTTCATTCTTAGTCTGTATTATTATAATATACATAAAACATATTACAGATCTCAGTGTTTTGTCATTTTTTAAGTTTATATCTTAAATAATAATCTAAACTTTTGAAAAAAAAAAGGCATTTAGTTTTGCAGTATATATACAGTATAGGCCTACTGGGAACCAGTGCTCTCCAGATAGTCACTTACTTTGTCTGCCATTTGGTGCTGGGCATGTAGAATACATTTTTTTTTTTTTTTTGCTGAAACAGCTGCCTGCTGCCACTGGAAGCCAGATTGATGAGAAGCAGTTAAAGCTGTGGGCTGTAAAAGCAAAACAATGAGCTGAAAGATGCTAAAACGCTGCACAGAACTGTGTAGAGTCTGGTGATAATTCTTTGTAGGTTTGCCACTATAATCAACCCCACACTCCTCCCCCTACATCCTGATCCAGTATTTATATGAAAATATTGATTAGAGTTGCTTTAATCAATAAATCGACTTCAAAATCAGGAAATAGCCAGTATTGTGAAAATGTTATTAATGTCAATGTGACAATTTACTGTAGTATAAATGTTCATCCAGGCCTACGCTCAGAGAGCCTATTATTCTTTTTTTTTCATATCTTTCTTTATTATCTTCTAAATGTATACTCCAGATGAAACAACCTGAGCTGTTTTGACATTTCACCTGGAAAATAAAGGGTAGCAACATATTAGGGACCAATAAAAAACTAAGGAAGGATTTTAGTCAAAAAAGTTAAGCTCTTAGCTTTACTGGCCAGAGCCCTTGAATCCTTCAGCTGCACTCCTGATATGGAAACATTATATCAGTGAAGAAATTCTACCCATGGCACCTTTCCATCACTAATATCTTTACACAGTGCATGTCATTTCTTTCTTGTGTTCTTGCAAACCCCCTCGAAAGCTGTACGTGCGCAGATTTCCCACGCAAAGACAAACAGTCGCTTGTTAACTCGACGATGAATAATTTAAGCTAAACAAACATTTTTTTTTGCGGCGCAGAATCTCTGCGTGTGAAACGCCTGTGCTTGAATGCTCTGTTTGTTTTCACTATATAGTCTTTTTCCAGTGTCAAAGTTTGTCGGCCTTTATGAATTAACTCCTGCACTGTCTTGCTCACTCACACTCATATGGACACAAACATCCACCCACGCACACTAACTCTTTCTCTCACACTCTTGTCTCGTAAGTGAATGCAACTGTCTTGTACTACTATTGTCTAAACTAACTTTCTTGCCTTTTTCTGCACATATTTGCTTTCTAACTTCTCGCTAATTGTGTGGACCTTTTTGCTGCATGATTTTCTCTTTCTATTTCCTTCTCTCTGTTGTTCCCTGCTCTGTGATTGGCTGTTGATGGTTAGGATGAGGCCATGTGCCGAAGGAGCGCTGGCTCCCCATTGGCTTCCTCTCTGCTCATGTTACTGCTGCCACTGTTCATGTGCTGTCTCGGGTCAGTCCCATAATGCTAGCTGTTTTCTCTTTCATTAACATCGTGTAATTAACTTATACTCAATCACACTGTCCTTGGCTCATGAGTCACACTTTCTGTTTGTTTTTCTCACCTTATCTCCTCTCTTTTTACATCTCTGACCGTTTCTGCTTTGTTCCACGACTCCACGTCTTTTTCCATTGTTTTCCTGCCCTTTCTCACCTGTCACTCTTTCTTATGTTCTACCACCATCTGTCTTCACCTCCCCCCATCTTACCTCCCAGTCTCTTTGTCTTTCGCCAACATTTTCTCCGTCTCACCGACTTTGAACTTCAAGGCATGCTCTTTGTATCTTTCCCCATCTATCATTATCCGTCTCAGGCAATAGACTCCAGTGTCTATCTCGACTGACATCTGATTATTGATGTAGCCAGACGCTAGCTAAAACAGACCACTCACTTCTCATTTGCATCTAGATGTTTGTACGTCTCTTTTAATGATTCTCTTTCTTTTTTTTTTCTCCCTCCAAAAACAAATCAAGGCAAGACATTCTTTCCCTTGTACTTCTCCAGATGCTAAGCATTCAGAGAGTGAGAGTATCCAATTAGGTTTTGGTCATGACTTAATCACTCAAAGTTTTCCATTCAAAAGACATCCTGCAGCTTTTTTTATATATTTTCTGACCTCATATTTGGTCCCTGCATAGTTCCATTTGACATCTTGCAAAGCCCTGTCCCCCTTAGTTATTATTGCTAGGTTGACACATTTGTAAAGTTCTTTGTTGTAACTCAGCACATATACAGTTTATAGTGCCAAAAGTGACAGATTTACTCATTGAAATCCTTAGTAATTGTTAACATACCGTTTGGCTACATAGTTGTGTGTATTTTTTTTTTTTACTTGTTTCAATGGAAAAAAACTTTTTAGAATGAGAGCTAACAATTGCAGTGTTTGCTTGAGTGCTAACTTTTCGAAATCCAGCACAACAGGACAGGGATGCTAATGTTATAATATGCTAACATGTACTGTAAATGTGCTAGTCAGGAATGGGGCATTTTTGGCGTAACCCAATGAACTACTGTAGTTAGTTAGCCAAACACAATAATAACAGCTTACTTTACAGAGATAAGCACACAGTTTAATCAATTTCTTAAATGTAAGTATCACTCTTAAAACTTGAGTATTGTTGTGCTTTATTATGGTTTCAAAGTGATGATTGGCTAATCGTTGCTTGGGGGAGGGGTTTAGTGAATGGTCAATTCAGAAGTGTTTAATATGTTAGCTTTAACATTCACTAACTTCACTTCTTTTCCTCCCTGCTCGGCACCAGGAGCAGGACCCTGACTGTGGTGGCGTGTCCGGCCTGGCCCCCTCACTTTGGCTAATGTTGGCCCTTCAGCTGGTGCTCCTCTGGGTTTTGACTGGCTCCAGACACCACGCCATCCCGTCATGACCTCTGAACATCTGACCACACCGCCCCCTCTCTCCCTCGGTTATCTCTAAAATGGCAACCAGCATGCAACGCTGCCTCCGCCCGATGAGAAGTGCTTGTAAACAAACAAACAAAAACCTGTGAGCCCCACATCCTTCCCGTTTCTTCTTTTTATACGTTCATTTTCAGGGGTTTCTCGAAGTGATTTCACCTGGTGCAAGGGTGCAAGTGATGAAAGAAATGTTTCTTGGAAGATATTGGTTTGAGAGATAAAGAAAGAACTTGACCTTCGCCTATCCTTCATCCCGTCAATGGTCCCCGCCAGCTGAGATTAGAGGAATCCAGAGATTCATTTTGATTGGCGACTACGGAACTTTCTCTGGCTTGATGTCATTGATGAAAGAGATTGGACTGCCTTAGAGTGTCAGAGGGATTTAAATCACAATGGGGGGTGGCTTGGTGTTTATTAAAGATATTGAGCAGTTTTATTCACCACTGCCAGAAACAGCATTGCCCTTTGCAAGCGTACCGTTTATTTTGAATCGATTTGCAGTGGCTAGTTATTAGGTATTTATTGTTTTGTGGTTGAGAATTCAGCTAAGATTGCAGTAACTGATGCCACATTGTTACATCACAAGCTTGTGTCCCTCACTTTTGTCGCAGTCTGACTTTTAGATAGCACTTCCCAGAAACATTTTAACAGTATCTCTGAGGGTTCAAAAGATGTCTTTACTCTAGATCGTGTGTTCTTTCATGTAGGTACTGTGTTTGCAGTGTGGAAATCATGCTCATTGTTATGTTTATGCACAGAAACCAACCCTTCAACTGCCACAGAGCGCCTGCTTCAGAGTATATAGATTTTAACTTTGTAGCTGATCATCTAACCATCAGCCCCGATCAAGAGTGGTAAATAAAATGGATTTCCCACCTTGGTGTTGGATTGCTCCAATGAAAACTTTGCCATAGTGCGCATTAACCAATCAGGGTGAGCCTGGCTGGTGTCCGGTGCATGCTCACTGGACAAAATCTCTAGTGCCATGTGGACTGTGTGACTCAGATGAACCCTTTAGCTTTGCAGGCTGTGGCTAACGTGCTACTGTTTTTGATTTGATTTGATTGCCACCACTAAAGAAAATGAATAAAGAGGGTTATAAGAATTTGTATTTGACATTTTGGTCAGCAAAACAGGAAAACAGAACATTTGTATTCACTGCTGTCACTTTGTAAATGAAATGACTACTATCTGCACTGCGAATCAAAGTGCAGCTGTTATTTGTCTTTACAGTTTGATCTCCTGACTGAGGAACAAGCTCTATATCTATGTAGCAGCGAGGTTCCTTCTTGCAGTTTATTATTCTGTGGTATGATATCACCCAGCAGAAATCACTGCAGTCAGTCCATGCTTATGATCCTGTCTACTGCTGTATTCCATTTTCTCCAATATAAGTTCATCTTGTTTCATTTTTTGTGTGCCTTCTTTTACATTACTTACATGCAATTTTGATAATTGAAGTGTCAACATTTACAGATGGTTTTATGAAAATAGTGTCCTCTTTTTTTTTTTTTTTAGAGCGCAGAACCGTTTTGTTAGGAAATGCACTAATTAGTCGCACCACTGCTGCAGAGAAAGAAGAGATCTGCCATTATGGTAAACAACAAATCTCACAGGACCAAATCCAGATTCTTACAGCCACTAAATGTCAATGAAGTACTAAATACTTAAAAGTCATTTTATTAATATCAGGATGAATCCATACTGGTGATGCAATATGTAGAGAAGGACATGCTGTGTTTTTGTGGTGAATTTATGTATTTATTGAGGATTAATTGGGCAGGAAATAATACATCAGGCAGAAAACTTGTTGTGAACAAGCTTTAAATCCTTAATATAAAAATGTCATTTTTATTTAAACCAGCTGCACTTTGCCAGTTTGTTTGTCACTGCTGTCACTGAGCAATCCCATAATCTGATCACAATTTCTATGTCTGTTGGCAAGAATTGACAATCACGGGTTAAAATGATTCATATATAAGTTGTGTGTGATACCTTGTTAGTTCACTGAGAAGACCGAAAACCTGCCAGAACAGTAACCATGATGTTACAACTGTATAGTGATACTTTAAGGATACACTCCACAGCATAGTAGCAGCCCCAAATCACCAAATTTCCTTGTAACTTACTGTAAAACATATTTAATTTCAACTGTGTTTTCAGATCATAACATCAACAGAGGAAGTAATTTGGGGATTTGTGGGATGTTATATAAACCATAAAACAAAAGCAGGGAGTGCATCTTTTTTATATAAGCCTAATCTATAAACACTGATGCATGTTTGCAGGAAATTACTTAATCCTGTGGGGGAGTGAAAACCACAGGAACTAAGCTGTGTGCACCACATTGTCACTAACATTCATCTCTCACCCCCTTCAGCATTGTTACAGTTAAATAATTGCTGTGATGTCATACTGAATAATGTCAGTTTTTATATTAAAAGCGTTCCTCCGAGTCAGGTCAGGGAGTGCTTGTTAGTCCGTCTCATTTCGTGGCAAAGCTCCACTACCACCACCACCACCATCATCAGAACTTTCCAAGTCGTCTGAGGAGCACTTTTTACTCAGTGTTTTCCTCTATCTTAAACTATAACCTTCCAACAAAAACAATGTGGTGAAACTAACAATGGTATTTATGCTCCTCATTTACTAACACTCAAGAATATCAAGTGCCATATAGGACTCTCTTATTCTCTTGTGGAGAAACCTATTATCGTAATATAACATTTATGCAATTTACTAAGGCAAGATGTAAGTCTCATAAATTGTTTCCCTGTGCTGCATGGTAGTGATTGACAATTTGATATAAAAATAATAATAATAATAACATATCTGGTGTGGTCCTGCTTTAGTGTGTAATGTTGGGAAGCATAATATTCTGGGTATGATATGATAAGGTACGATCAGCTATTACTGCCTTTCTCTTGGGGGGACAGCATTTGGGCTCCACCCTGGTCCGAGTCAGCTGGGGAAGGGGAACCTGATTGGCCAGTGTGATGTTTGAATGCACTACTCGGTCTGTCTGATTGGTTCAATGTGCTGTATGAGTCACTATTATTTAAGGACCATACTAGTGATTTGGCAAGTTTTAGACCAGTTACTACAAATCATGAATACTTTACAGTACTGCTAATTATACAAACTATGTTGTACCGATTTCATGGGATGTAGTATCAATCCATCGCTTTGGTCCAGACTGAAATATCTCAAAAACTATTGGATGGATGGATTTGTGGCTTTGACTGAAATGTCTCAACAGTTAACAGTTTGGAGTGATTGCCACTTTTTGAGTCATCCTTGGACTTTCCATATAAGATAAGTTGAAATTTGAAGGTGTCTAATAATTAGGTCTGTGTCTTAATATCTGCGAAACTAATTGCATTCCCATAAACCTCGGCTGTATCCTGTGTTTTTTGTTAAACAGGTTTAAAAAAGAAAAAAGAAAAAGTCAGCTGTCTAACACTGTAAACTGTTTCAGCACTGAGCATTTAGCTTGTGCCCAATTAAAGCCAACGCATTGCACATTGGAAAGTAAGAAAATGCCTTCAAATAGGGAGAAAGCCGGAAATGGTCAGCAGGAATAAACTGTAAAATATAAATGAATTTTAGTTAAGAGGCTAAACTCGCAAAAGCATTGATATGGTCCTTTTAAGTCACTTTGCGCAGAGATGTGCATTGTACAGATAAGAAATGAGTGAAAATGCTTCAACTGGATCCTTTTAGGAATGCACAGAACACATTGGAGAATGAACATTAGCTCCATGCTCGTCCAGATGTTCCATTCTACTCTTAAGTGCTAAAATCAGATGCTGTCACCTCAGGAATAATATTCTCTCGATGTGATATGAAGTGTTTTTGATTCTGTTGGTGCTCTGTGTATGGATCGTGTGGGTTGGCCTTTTTATTTCTGGAATCTTGAGGACTGCTTAATGTGTGTGTTTTTTGTGTGTGTGTGTGTGTGTCTGTTACCTTTTATGCCACTCTTTGGCAGACGATTGGCAGGCCTGTCAGTCAATCTTTCTCTGCCTTTGGTTTTAAGGCAGGCTCTTGATGGAAGCGTCCACCAAGTGGCCCCTAAGCAGACTCCGCTTTGGGAGGGTTCTTGGTGGGCCTCTCTGTCAGTCTCCCTCGATTGTGCTTTAATATGTTACACTTTAGTGGAGCTTGATTCTCCAGAATCAGTCATGTAAAAATTTGTACAAAACAGACTTGTTCTCAACAAAAAGAAAAAAGAACAATGTTTATAATCCTGGGGAGGAAAAAACGTGTTTATTCATGTGCAAATAAGGTATATTCAGAATAAAAGTTTATGATTACTATCTGTTGCATTGCTTTTAGAGTTCTGGCTGATGTCCTTTTCTTGCAAAATGTCTGTTTTTTTCCACAGTGGATCAGATTTCTGTTACTAACTTCTGTCACATTGCCAACACACATTTCCCATCCAAATGTGTGTGAGAATGAGAAGGAAGCACCCTGAGTCTGCTCTCCCAGTGTCTAGCCAACATCAGAAACTGACGTCCAGCCAAAATCAACACTGTCCAGGAAAAGAAACGTTGGAGGCGTAGCTCCAGCCACATCTCTCTACAACATTGAATTTGGCTCAAGGACACGTCCATTAACAATGACCCGTAATGTTCTCTGGTCATAAATTTACAATAATTCCTATTTTCCCTATTGCATGTTGATCAAATAGTAAGTGACTTTCTCGTTAGCGCAGTCCGCTTTACACTTGAACCTGAAACCAGCTGTGCTCAAGCCCAGATTCTTAGAGCCACTATTCCTCACTGCCCCCCAAAGACAAACTACAGGCTCATTTTACTCTTTATTATAGACGTTAAAAACTAACCCTAGTTCAGTATGGTATACCTCTATCCCCGTGAAGAAATACTAAAATCCTTTAGGTGCTTTGGGACATTTTAAATGAGACCAATTACAATGTCTTTAGTATTTAGTTTTAATAAAAAATGGCCTTTATTGTTGGTAGCACAGCTGGTGAATGACTATATGGAGACCAATAATATAAAATTACATATTTTACAGACCATGTGACAGAAATTGATTACAACAGCATCAAGCAGAACTTTCTGAAAGTGCCACTTTAGGTGAATATTGATTTGATGGAAACTGAATACCAATTCAAAATATAATTTATCAACACTGTAATGCAAAGAAATTACATAGTACATTTCTTCAACCCCCCGCCTTACTGTTATATTTTGTAACCATAGCATATTTTCACTATGTGTAATCTCTGTTTTTACTGCATTCTCTTTCCTTGAGTGAACATTGTATGAAAGATTTATTATCATGCTAAAAAACGTGTTTTCCAGTGACAGCACCCTGTCTTTCTCGGACTCCACTTTTTTTTTTCCTCCAAACTCTTCCTTTCCAAAAGTGTTATTCCTTGTCTGTCACGGATGAGTTGCGATGTCAACAGCACACGGTGGATTTCCTGCCAGGGGCTCTGGATTTCGAGTCTGGCAACAAGACAACCCAGTCAGTTTACACTGAGAGGTCACTCCTGTTGTGTTTTTGATTGTTATCCTAAGTCTTCAGGCTTGTGTCCCTCTGTCACTGATTGATATCTGGCCTGAAGTCCCACAAGTAAACGGCCTCTAGTGTAAATATAGAGAGTTTATTATGTAAGTAATTACATTTGTAAGTATTAACAGTCTCATTACTCCGGCAGATTTGTTTTTCCAAAGTGGGCTTTCCAAGGAGTATAGAGATGAGGTGTCACGTCATTTATACACCAGAGTGAACCTTTAGTGTTTAAGAATAAAAGGCCATCCCATGTGCATACCGTAGCTCACCACTTCATTTATATGCATATACTGCTCTCAAAAACACCCCGCTACCTCTTCTCAGCTATTGCTTACTCTTAACATTCCTCACCATGCAAGATGAAGAAGATATGCTTTCTGCATTCTCCCTTCCTATTCTGTGGAAGTGAATGATTCGTTTTGGATTACTGAAGAGTACATAGTCCACACACGAAACCTGTTTCATGCCTGCAACCAAACCCAGCTTGACCACCACCAAGAAAATTTTGTTTTTGCACACATGCAGGCTACAAAGGATTCAGTAGGCAGATGTTTGCTGGGAAGAAAGAACAACTTTGAGGGTTGCGGTCAGAAAAAAACAGCATTCAGAACCTCAATCGACAACAAAGCACAAAGATTAGACCACCAGGGCATTGCTGAGGTTTTATTTTGTCTCTACATCTCCTGTCTTTTAGCTCTTCTCTGACTCGGTGCTTTGGCTGTGTGAAATTACCCAGATCCCAAATGAAGTTCATACCCTTTCATTGAAATTCAAACACCTCATAAAGGCATTTGTTTGGCCCAGGCTCAAAACCCAATCACAACTGCTGTAATAGATATCTTGTGATATGTATAATGCACAAGGGGATCTCTTTTCAGGGAAACCGAGATTGATATGTTTGGCATATCTTGTTCTTCCCCACAGAATATCTTTTTTCACTACCTCTGTAGTTCAGTGGTCTGCACTGTTGCCTCAAAGCAAGAAGGTCCGTGGTATGAACCTGCTGGCGGGGGCCTTTTTGTGTGGAGTCTTTTGAAAGGGTTTTCTCCTGTGATTGTCCAGGGTGTACCCCATCTCTCACCCAATGTCAGCTAGGATTGGTTCAGCCGTCTGTGACCTTCTAAAGGATAAGTGCCATTGATGGATGGACTTTGCCTCTCTTATTCGAAAGTCTGGGACAGCATGCAACTCCTTACACCGTTATGTTGTTGTTTTTTTAAGATATTTTAAAGATGATGGAGGATATTACATTAAAAGTATGGCATTTTATCGTGTATACAGATGGTAAGCAGCTCCAGGTAGCCTCTAGTTTCCGGAAGACATATCTGAACAAAGAAATACCTTTGATTGCAGTGCAGTTTATGTAAAACACTGACATAACCTCCATCCCTGTTTATCAGTTTTACTTTTATCATCACAATGGTAACCACATGGAACTCCCTGATTAATTCTTGAGCAACTCTGAGATAAGCAAGTATCTCTCGATTCTGGATCTAAAAGATCGAGGATTTAAAGGCAAAAGAGATTATATTTGCTCCAAATGGCCTCATCTTATCATCGCTTCCTCCTGGCTGTATCCCATTGTCTCCATGAACTCTGTGTCCTTTGAGTGTTTTTTGTCCTCTTGATGCGATTAGTCATGGTGCACAGTTTGGGACAGTCTTAGCGTTAACAGGCAGGTACAAAAAGTGACAGAAATAGTGGGGTGAAGAAACAAAGCTTGAGGGATAATTTCAAACCCTGCCTATTGTCACACCACAAAACACCTGGCTAATCATAGCATAAAGTAGACATTTTTGTTGGAATGCCAGTTTAATAACGTTACACAAATTGTAACACGCAAACCTCCCAAACTCTGACATCAGATATAGGTGGCAGATGGTTTCCTACACTGTTGATGATCCGACAAGCACAGCGTCAGCCCTGACTGTATTCTTGATGAAGGAAGTCTGGTGTTTCCACACTGCTTTGTGTTGCTTAAGTGTTACTCACAGCATTTGGTACATTTTGTACAGTGTCACAGCTGTTTTGGAATCCATGTACAACCTGCAGCCAAGTGGTTTTGGGTCTACCTGGGGTTAATTTTAAGGGAACTTGTGTAATTGCCTGGAGACCACATGCTCGCTCTGGAAGTTAAGTAACTTCCTTGGATGAATGTGTCACATTTCATTGTAATATGCACCATTAACTAAGAATTACAGTAGCTTGGGAGGGGACATTGTGGTCTTCACATGAGGTGAAATGTGTACTATTGAAAATATGAAATCATAAATAGTTAAAACACGAATGTCTTATTTTCCAGACAAACAAAGCGGCCTGCCTGATGACAGTGATGCTGATGTTCTATATTATTGCGTAAGTGACTTTTGTGCGTACAAACAAGCCTGCAGTGATGCAGTTCTGAAAATTAGCTAAATAAATTATTTACATGGCCTTTGTGGAACTTGAACCATATGAAAGATCGGAAAAAAGCTTTATTAAAACCGGACGTTTACACAATTGGCTTGGCAAAGTCAAAGCCTTTGCCTCGTATTTCCAAAACAGCTTGGATTCTAAATCTTCTTCACGTGTTCCCTTGTCACTGCGCCACTTCAGATCACTGTTGGGAGCTCGGTTACTTTGTGACTCATCTGCTGGTCATTTGCCCAATTACTTTGTTGTAATTGCTGCAGTCTGGTAGCACTGGCTTTTCATGTTCCTTTTATGTTTTTTTGGCCGCAAAGAAAGTGAAGCTAAAGTGGAGGCCCTGGCTATATCGGGAAAACAGAAAAATACCCAGGGCAGCTGTGGGACGCCCTCCCTCATTGGGCCTTGCAGTGACCAGTACTGGAGGTTTGATGTGGTTTTTGAATCACCAGCATCACCCACGTTTTTGTCTTTTGCTGTCCTTGACTGGAAATATGAGTGGTCCTTATCTCAAGGGAGAGGTGGTGCAGAGGAGAAGAGAAAACAGAGAAGCATTTACAGAGATTTGCAGACAGACCTGAGGTGAAAAAGAAACAAGCTGTCAAAACTTTGTCTTTAAATAATGGTGTCCGAACAGGAAAGAAGATTCACCTACGCAACTTTTACTGATTCAGAAAAAACTATGTAATTTAGAAACCTGTCCTCGCAAGAGTTTAAAGGAGTAGTTCAACATTTTGGGAAATAAATGAATTAACTTTCTCGCTGCCTACCAACTCTTCAAAAGCACGTTAACATTTTGTATCTCATTTCTTTGATACAGACAAGTGGAAACATAAATGTGGAGTCTTCTCATCACTGAGTGATTCCCAGGCAACCAGCAAAGACTCCAAGAAGTCCCTTCTCCTGGCCAAGAAATAGTCCCAGCACATAACTTTTTACATACTGTGGAAGCAGTTTCCATATGACTCTGGTTAATCCACAGAACATGCAGTCTTCTTAGTGACTACTTCTTCGGTAGTAAATATTTCCAATGAAAACTGGCCACACCAAGGTCTGTGATTTTTGCTATATAGGCTTGTTATATATCAATACTACTATCCAAAATATACAATGAAACAAAACTTTAGGTCCAATAATCAGCACATATCTAATGTACCTAATCTACATGAACATGTTCCAACATTTTTAAGCAAGTACAGTATGCAACATCGTTAAAATTGGAAATTAAAATGGTGCTTTTGCAATTTGAGAGTGCAATTCCACTGTCGTATGGAAAACAGCCAAACATCAAGCAAATGCAACAACACAAGACATAGCAACCAGCTATATATTATTTACTAGCCAAACAGCAAATACACAAGCTTGGCTTCTATTTCACAAAGCTCTCACCAGTGACTAAAAGTCAGTCCCAGATTTACTCTTGTCTGGTGGCATTTTGCTCAGTCATTCCTTCCTTTTCTCTTCTTGACTTCAATGTCTCCTTTGGTGTTTTTGCCTCTGCCATTATGTCCAAGAGGCTGCTGAGCCTGGCTAACAAACTTCGTTAACATTACGTAGCATTAGCTAACAGCAGCTATAGTTCACTGCAGTTTACTGTACTGTCCATAAGGAAACTCTGTAAATCAGCTGAGTTGATGCTCAGCAGCCGGAGGACATCAGAGGGAAAGCAAAAACCATTTTCTCTATAAAACATGATCCAGTTTTTTCCAGAGTGAAATAGATGGTGTTGTTTGACTTAGCACTGTAAAGTATTACAGTATTATTGTATTCTGGTGGGAGATTGTACCCAGAGCACAAAGTCACAGAGTGGAAATGACAGACACACATTTACCTGATTACATGTCAATGTAGCATCACAATATTTAAAAATTGTTTTTTTTTGTGGTGGAAAAATTGCACAATGTTGCTTTAAAGACAAGTTTATTGAAACCACAAACAACAAAATTCATTCATCTTCATTGCATCGCGGTAAGGGGCAAATCTCAGGGACAAACATCTTAAAACCAGAACAAATAACACCATAACCATGTGCATGGCTAGAAACCTCTAAAATAAGAAAATATTATTTTGGTCATTTGGATAAGCTGACTCATTAAAGGAAATCGTAATTTCTCTATTGATTAGACTAATCTGTTGACCAAGCAGTGATGCAGCATGACTCACTCATGCAAACAGAGTAAATAGTAATAATAAACTGCATTTGTCAGCATCTAGTTCTCGCTATGACTATTGTTCCTCCTCTCTCTTTTTACTGCCAAACTGACTGATAAGCAGATTGCCTTACTTAGCATCAGACCCAACAGTTAGATTCAAGCTCACACTCACAAACAATGAGTCACCCTGCCAGACAAACGTACGATGAGTCTCTTGTTACAGAGACCGACACATATCAGATAGATCTGATACAAGTTAATTACATAACAGAGACATGGAGTCAGGCAGACATCCTTTATTCTGGTGAAGCGTGAGTTATTTCCTCTGTTGTGAGTCCCAGGTGTCTGATCAGGACAGCGAGTCAGCGTTTGTCCAGGTGTAATGAGACTGTGCGTGATTAAGCACCAAGGTCTGGCACACACAGAAAATTTAGCCTCTTAAAGATCCTCTGACACGCCAAGTCCCCTAATCTACTGTGTCTACATTTACTTACAGCTGCAGCTCACAAACACACACATACACATATTTATATGTGTACGTACGAAAATACAGCCACACAACAGAAAAACAAAGTTGTAAATCCTTATACCAACACATACATGTATATTCAGACGCTCACTTTCCTGGGCAACAGTGACTCATTTGCAAACCCTCATCTTCAGTCTGGACCACTCGTGCAAACACACGCCACCACCTACAGTAGAAATTACGAGCATGCAAACAGGCAAGTGCAGCACCTCTCCCACCACATCTATCAAAGAGTTGGCGTGCGGTGAACCTATGTGTGTGTGTGGCACGGGTAATTAGATGCTGACTAAGTGCAAATTTGTGTAAATATATAATTAGTTCTGCGAAACTGAGCGAGAGAGTTAAAGGAGCAGTTCGAGATTTTGCATTTTACACCCTTTTGCTTTCTCCCTGAGAGTTAGAAAAGGACATCAGTTTCAATCTCATGGAGTCAGGACGTGTTGGCGACTTTGAAAAAAAATAGTTCGATTTTTGGATGTAAGTTTGTTTGTTTTCTTCCCAATGGTTACATGAGTAGACTGGTATCATTTTCACATCTGCAGGGTATACATGAAGCTACAGCTAGCAGCCAGTTAGCTTAGCTTAGTATAAAGAATGTAAACAGGAACTTTTTGATAAGAAAAAAAGGTATGAAAGCACACCAACACCTCTAATACATTATATGTTGTTTGTTTAATTTGCAAGATTATCTGACAACAAGCTGGCAACCATTCGTGGATGCCTTCGACACATAAACCCCATAAAAACCTTAACCTTAAACTTTTCCCACATTTATACACTCAGACTACTCAAACAAACAAGACACACGTCGTGTCATTTAGTGAGCTGGTATTTTCTAGCTGTTTCCCACTTTTATAGTCCTTATGCTAAATTAAGCTAGTCAGCTGCTGGCTGTCCCTTCATATATATATTGTACAAAAATGAGAGTGATATTAAGAAACATATTTCCCAAAATGTTGAATTATTTATTCCTTTAATATAATGCCATCCATCTATTGATTTCCTTCAATTTATCAGGTTAGGTTAGCAGTGGCAGCAGGTTTAGCAGGGTGTCTCTCCACAGCAACAAACTCCAGCTCCTCCTGGGGGGATCCTGAAGTGTTCCCAGGCCAGATGGGCTAACTAGTCCCTCTAGCGAATTCTTGGTCTGCCCTGGAGTCACCTGACAGCTGGATGTGCCCAGAACACCTCCAAAGGAAGGTGCCCAGGAGGCATCTTAATCAGATGCACAAATCACCTCAGCTGACCCCTTGCACGAAAGAACAGTGACTCTACTCCGAGCTCCCTCCGGATGTCCAAGCTCCTAAACCTCCTAAATCTCTAAGGCCGAGCCCAGCCACCCTGCGGAGGAAACTCATTTCAGCTGCTTGTGTTCGCAATCTCATTCTTTTAGTGACTACCCAAAGCTCATGACCATAGATGACATAGATAGATCAGAAAATCAAAAGCTTTGCCTTCCAACTCAGTTCTGTCTTCCCCACAACGGTCCAGTAGGAACGTCAGCAATGCTGATAATTGCTGATAATGCTAGCAGTTCACTACCAACTTGGAGGGAGCATTCCACCATTTTCTTGCAAAGAACCATTGGCTCACCCTCGGAGGTGCCGAATCTAATCTTGATTCACATGAGGGAAAGCTAGCTTCGTAAGAAAGAGGAAAATTAGCCCAAGATTTTTAGGACGTATCATGGCTGTTTTTACAAAAAGAAAAGTAATGTTAAATTTGTGATTTTAGGCAGAGGCTGTTATGGTCCCACCCAGTACTTTCATGCAACTTTTGACTCGCGCTGGTTTCCAAATATTAGTGCAGGTTTAGTTTCGCTGTACAGGCATGAAAGTACAAAAATTGGCCCTACTTACTTTGATGACAAGACTGCGCTGAGTCAGTGCATCCAGCTGTTGTTTCCTAAGGAATCGCTCTACCAAGTAACTCCCCACTTAAATCACATTAGTTCTGCAAAATTTTAACAAGAGAAGTACAACATTGTTGGGCGTATTTTGAATTTTGGAGCCAGGCTAGCTCTTTCCCCCTGGTTCTAGTCTCTATACTAAGCTAGTTGTGATTCCAGCACATATATCCGTTGAAGTGAAATCAAATAAGCAGATTCCCAAAATGTTTAATAATTCCTTTAAAGAGATGTATATTAATATGAGTAGGTGAAAACATTTCACCTCCGAGGGCGTATTTTAGTGCTATGTAGGCGTAACTGTGGGTGTGTGCTCGCGTCTGTCCCACTTGGTAAGTGTGTGTCAGAATGTGTGTCGCAGGCGTGTGTCTGGGGTGTGTGTTGAAGGGAGGTCAATCCTCGGTCCGGGTAATTTGCCACAGATGAAACCTGAGTCTATTCCAAGGGACCAGCGCAAGCAAACGTTTCAAAGCTGCAGGAAATCTATTAGCACCTGGTGGGACTCCCCCTCCCGTCCCCCTATTCTGTCCTCTCTCTCCCCCCTCTCCTCCGTTCTTCCATCCTTCGCTCTACCATCTCACCTCTCCCTGCCCCACCCCAGTTAATAAAGCCACACAAGACCACCACACTCCCGCTGTGCCACTAAAGCCAGGGGATTAGTTAAGTGTGTGTGTTTGTGCACGTGTGTCTGTCTGTGGCGTGTGGCGAGGTGTGCATTTACGCCCTGTATATGTGGATGTGTGCGCAGAAGGTACATGTAATGTATCTGGACCTGTCCTTTTGCACACGTGGAGCCAGTTAGCACTGAATGAGGTGCCAGACAAGCATGCAGCAGCTGCCACACTAGAAACAATAGCTTATGATCCAGACACAGTAGACCGCTGAACGTTGGCTCTAGGTCAGATTGTATCTGATTGTTGTAATTGCTGAGATGTTAGTGTCCAGGGCATGTGAGCTGTGGTCAGTTCGCTGCTGCCTCTTTTTTTATTATTTATAAATATACCAGTTACTGGTTGTGGTCAAGCCCAAATGTGGACAAAATATGTCAGCTCTCTTTTACGACCTGGCCTACACTGTGTTTGCACAATAACTGGATTTCACATAAAGCATCCAGAGGAGAATGCAGACTATATTATTTATCCGCCATGCTGTTATTTTTATTTGCAGGCTGCAGTCCTGCTGTCTTTTATCTAAGTTTTGATTGACAGATGCGTCAAAAAGTATACGTAAGATAAGAAAAGATCTTGCACATGCAAGGCTCGCAAATAAAACATTTTATGTGACAGACAACAAAAATGACTTTTAATATCAGATTCTATCCTGGAAAACATTCAGTGAGAGGCGATTAAAGCTGACAGCAGGAGCCCAGATGCAATTTCCTGATAGGGATTACTTCACCTGCCTTCTCTCAAAACTTTCAAGTTTATAGACATGAAATAAAAACTGCATGTCACAATTGCATAACCTATTTCCTCCTTGGTTTTATTTAGAAATCGATACTGTTGCATAAGGTAGTGGGATTTTCCACAACAGCAGCCATGTTTTAAAAACATGACATTTAGACCAATGTTAGCCAAATGACTGAACCTTTGTAACAGTTTATGTCCAACCAAACATTAGTAACCATAACTAAGCACAACAGGCCTGTCAAGCTGTTGAAGCAGTACACATGGGGCTCTGATAGGAGCAATACTCAAAATTATAGAGTTTGGAACGTGCTTTGTTCATCTGCTCTAACATATGCTGCAAATGTTTGCTCTTTGTGTTGTTCTTTCTGACGTTTCTTGCACTTCTTGGGGGAGTTTTTCTTTATTCGAATCAGGATAGAGGGTGTCATATGCTGTACAGATTATAAAGAACTCGAGGCACATTTGTGATTTACAATATTGGGCTGTTTTCATAAAACTGACTTATTGGGAAATACTTTAGATCATAAGTCTAACAACTGTGTTTCTCATCTGAGTTGTTTTTTTTAATATTAAGCATCCAAACTACCCAGTTATTTGAAAGTGATAGCATTTTAATAACCTTTATATATATATATATATATATATATATATATATATATATATATATATATATATATATATATATATATATATATATATATATATATATATGTATGTATATATATATGTATATATATATATATATGTCCTACAATAGGGCCAGTTACTTCTACAAACAATGCTGCTCCTTTATTTACATGTCCTCTACTTGGATTGACAGATAATGAGGAAATTAACTTGGACATGTAGCTCTTTTTTTAGTTTTTTTAGTTTAGTTTTTTAGCAGAGCCATCAAGTGTGTATTAAAGACCATTTTGTTGTTATTTTAAGAGTTTTGAGTAAAATCAGATTTTTTTATTTGGCAGCATTAGCTTACGCTACCTAGCTACAGCTGATGAAATTTGCCAGATCATCCTTTCATTCCACACCATCCATGGTTGTGGGCTTGAAGTGAGAAGCTGCTTTTGTTTACTTCTAAAAAATAAGGCTACTGCAAGTTAAAATTGTAAACAGTGTACTCTAGCTTGACAGGTGGAGCAACAGTAAAAAAAAAAGGAAGGGAAGCTGAGCAAACAGCCAACTGAATCAGGCAATGGGATCGTGCTGATGTATGACCTGAAATAATGCCGGTCCCATGCAAATAAACCTAGCCATGCTTGCCAGACTACAATGAATGAAGTGAAATTTGTGAGCCAACTTTGCAATTTAAGGACTTAATGACAAACATATTACATTTATCTCTTGCATGATTTCATTATTGTTTTTAATAGGCCTTTTACCTCACGCCATAAAAATGAAATCCTTGTTGGAATCACAGATACAAGCCAGAGGTCGTCTGGCTACCAGTCTCTCCTCCAAACAAAGCTTACTAGCAGGAACAAATGACTGACTTTGGGAGAGTGACATTTATTTTTGTGGAATGACTCCCAGAGGAAACATGATTATGGTGAAGTTTGATGAGGTATATTAGTTTGGCGCAGAGTTCATGCATGGTTAGTCTGCATTATTGGATCCCAAGGCAGGTGATCTAGGGAGACATAGCGTTTCCAATTGATGATACAACTTTGGCCTGACATTACGTCCTAGGTTCCAACTCTGCTTTCAAATGCAATCTGTGACATTGTCTCATGGGTCTTTTCTTCCTAGTATAGCTTAACTGTGCTCTTTAGACCACCTGTGTAAAGAAAACCCTGACAGCAAACACTGAGCTGTCAAAGCTGATCACCCACAACAACATCAAAACCAGACAAACCCAAATAGCCAAAATCCCGAATTAGAACATTGGTTTACTTAAGCTTAGAAAATCTTTAACTAAGTCTACATCTTCTTCTACCTGCTGTGAGAAATCTGATTATCTAAGTCAACTGTGTCTGTCGAGCGTTTGGGCGGTCGTGAGCGCGCTCGCCTGCTTGCTAGCTAACTCGTGTGCAGGGTCCGACCTAATTGGATTTATGTGCGGGAATGTTTTCCAAAGCCACACTTGTGAAATACCTCCACATCTGCTGGCCATTAGCAGTGGACATAACACACAACAGAGAGAGCAAAGCCCCCGACGCCTTGATTCATTGGACTGCAGCTCTGCTTTTATTGCAGCGGAGGAAAAAGGCTCGCTGCAGTGTTTCAGCACAGCGAGCGATGCCTTATCTCTTTCTGTCTTTTCCTCCTCTGTTCTGTGTTTTATTTGTTTTCATTTTGCTCATTCAATCCTTCAATCCACTCTATATCTCTTTGTTGGACTTCTGATTCTCTTCACTTCGTGTCGCAATCTTTCAGCCTTGCTGCAGCAGTTGTTCTTACTCACTCTTTTCTCTCGGTTTTCCCTTTTCAGTCTCAACTTTCCTTTGAATATCTTTCCTCCTCAACTCCATCCAACAGATCTAATTTCCCATCTGCTTCCCACCCCAACTTCCTCACTCTTTGTGCTCCTGTGCCCAGCTCCCCGACAATCATTTATCTATGTCAATATGACTTCCATCTCCAAACCTTTTCCGTGTCACTCCCAAAGGCAAGGGCGTCCTCCTGTTTCATCCCTTGGTGGGCACAAGAACAAAACTAGCAAGGGGGTCTGACAACCCCCTGACCCCTCATCTGTCATCTGCAAGGGGAAAAGCACCCTCTAATTGGGGGGGAAAAGCGTCGTGGGGTAGGGGGGCTGGTATGGAGGTTATTATTCTAGTGTCGGGGGGGTCAGAGGTGAAAAGGGAGAGATCACACCGGTGATTAGCCTCCTTCATCTGCAGGAATGGAGGGAAGTGGGGACAGGGGGTCTGTTTGTTGGGCAGCTGGGGTGTAAAGTAATTAGAGGGAAAGCAGTGAAAGCATGTAGGATGGTCAGTGCTTATAATGGTAATGCTCCAGGTCAAGGCGTGGACACCTGGACCCTGATAAGATGAGCCCAGGTGAAAGATGTTGAGATAATAACGCTGAGGCACTGGGGATCAGAATAGAGAATGCAACTCAAGATTTGAATACTAAAGATTTGGCAGAGTAAGTGTACACGTGCATGATCTCAGTATGAACGCACTGGACTTTTCATTCCAACTTTAACACTGCTGGGACACACACAGTGGTTGTTTGGAATTTTTGGTTTTAGTCCTTTGAACTGCTTTCTGCCAACTGCTCTCAGGAATCAAAGACTTGAAGCTGCCAGCTGGATAAGAACATCAGCTGTGTGTAAAAATGAGTTTATCTTCGAACCACACGTGTTGGCATAGCGTTGTAAGGAGCAAGTTAGAAAAGGAGCCAGATGAGGCTGCATTTTATAAGTGCTGACATGTTCTGGTCTTGGTAGATGACAATGTCAAAAACCTGCCTGCCCATCTCTCTTAATCACCGTCCTCCGCCTCCTCCCCACTTCTCCTGTCCACACCTCTTTACGTGGCTCAGCAGGCCATGAAATAGGTGTGTGTTTATGTGGGCATGGGAAGAGAGCAGAGAAAAGCAAGAGCAGATAAAAAAAATAGAGCCTTTAAAGTAATTTTGAGTGGAATTTTATGTGATTTTGACATCATTATTGTGACATGCTTTGTAGTTTTGGTAGGCAAATGAGCCATACTTACGGTTTGGAGAGTATGTACAGCATAGTGGGCATACTTTCCAGGAACACCCACTGTCAAAGCACATATTTTTAAAATTTCAACCCACTATTTTTCTCTGCCGGAGAAAGGAGAAAACTGCAAAGGATAGCAAAGAAAACGCAGTCTGATTTGTTACTTTTCTGTCAAATTACACAATTCTTACAACTTTCCATGTTTTGGGCCCAACCATCCCTTACTCTACACTACACTAAATACCAAAACAAGCAGATAAATCAACTCTTAGGAACTCTGTGATGAACGATGGTTGCTACACTTTGTTTTGGTTGATCACAAATCATTTGGGAATGATTTTGTATTTGTTGGTTTGATCGTTTTTTTCAAAGAACTGCACCCTATTGTGACTGGCAGTTAAATGCGTCACTTAAGTCAATAATCAAATAAAGTTCTTTGTCAGCCTTGTATGACACTACTGCTACCAAACTTCTCATGGTTTAATCAACAGTACCACAGAATGACTGACATTTTTGATCCTCGGTGATAGGGCCAGAGCTTTGAGAGAAAATATAAATCATGAAAATTAATACTCCCATTGCGTTGGTCTGTTATGAAAGAGCACTCCAACTTCCAACATCTTCTCCCTCGATGCGTAATCAACTGTCAGACTTAACTTATTTACCTGAGGCTTGTAAAGCACATGGGACAGGGCTAGCTGTAGTTCAAAAGGTACCAATCTACAAGAATTTGGTCCAAGACAGATTTTCTGAGCGTCTGGATTTCTTCTTTGCGTTGACACTGATTGACGTTGCTGGTGCGATGTGTGTACGGTGCACAGTGCACCTCCGTGCCTACTGCCAAGGCCCAGCGTCGCTGTTTGCAGCCCCCTGAGCACACACACACACACACACACATACACCTCTACACCTGCTGGTACTTTCCTGCACACAGACCAAAGAGAGGAAAAGGGACCAAAGAAAAATCAAATGACCTGCACGCGTCTTAATGAGGGACGGCCGGGCGTCTGGCATTTACCTCAAACCATTTCTTCCCCCTGCTGCTGCTCTCTGGAGGGCTTTAAGTCCGCCGCCCGTTAACGGCTGAAGTGTGGATTTCCTGTCAAATAAGGGTTAGGGCCCAACAAAAGTCCTGTACGCTGGTACCTAAATAGGATCACTTCCAGCTGCCCCACCTAAACACACACACACACACACTTATAATATCCCTATAGGGATTTATACTGTGTCTGTAGTGCTCAGTGTTGTCTTTATAGCAACCTTACCTACCTTTATGGTACTTTTAATCTCTAGTAATCGATGTAATAAAGATAGAGGATATTATAAAGTTGCATGCTCTATCCATTAGTATCCTTATAGAATATAAACTTATACTTCTTTATTGGGGCTGTATGAGGTTAGTCTCAAATGTGCCACTTGAATAAGACTTGACACTTTCTTGGGACTATGTTTCCCCCCCATACCTCTTTCTCTCACGGGAACTGTTTAAACAGTAGGACAAATATTCCCTCAGGCCCTGATAGATATTTTTCATCTTTGTCATGATGTGAAAAACAAAAGATGCTATCTTAGGATCAGTGCGTAACCAAATCAGGTTTGTGCGGTTCAGTTTGTCATTTCACAAAGATCGTTAATCAAAGAAAGTGACATCTCTCATGTTATGACACAGACTGAGAATATTTATCCTGATGGGCAAAACCTTAAAGTCAAGATGTTTGATTGAATCAGTATGTCAGTGGAGTCTAGCACAGTTTCTGTGTCTTAAACCGCACTTCAGTAGGCTGTTTTTGGCTTGTTTGTATGTTTTATATTTGTACACTTTGTCTGGTACTGTATTATGTATTTTGCAACAGGCTAGTCCTTTGAGGACACAATCACTACTTTGTGCCAAATGCTCTTTGGCACACCATGTAAAGAATCCCATCTGCCTTTTCAGTGGAGCCAAAGTGAGGCGAGTGAGGAGAGACAGAAAGAGGATCTTGTCAAACAGATCCTGTGTGATGACCTGTTTGAAAATCTGGCCAGCTGGAGAGTCATTAAATAACATTAATCATAGAGGTAATAAAGTGTAATGAGTTCTGGCTTTAGTTAATAAGAAATAACAGTAAGAGCTACAGGTTTCTCCGTCACTAATGAGCCAGCAGCAAAGATTAGTGAGTCATCTAACAGTAATTGTCATAATTATATAATATAACAACAGAGGGTGTTTCACAATAATTCATTTAATTATAAATGTTCTTAATAAATATTCATTGAACAGGTCAATTTGATTAACTAAAGAGCTAAAATATAAATCCAGCCAGAGAGATTATTCAAAACATGCAAACTTAAAGTGTGTTCCTATTTATGGATTGAAAATAATAAAGAAATTATTTGTCAATCAATAATTAAGCCAATTTAATATCCATTATGAACCATCCCTTTTTAGAAAGTGTCCCATGTGTGCCCATCAGTACACATCAATGCCTCACGTATTAGCTAAAATACAGTACGACTTTCAAAATAAAAGCAAATCACCAAATCATTCATTTTAAAGCTGCACAAACTGGAGGGCGTACAAAACAACTACACCATTACCACCACCATCAGTGCTGGCTTATTCTGGCTGACTTGTTAGATTAATTGAATCGTGCTTAAGTCTGCATGCTTATAGAAATATGCTAAAAATGCTTTTGATGATTTGAGGTAAAACCAATTTCATTTGCTACAGATTACCTCCCAGTATTACACGTTATTAATTAGATGTAAACCTTTTAAATATGGGACACAAGTAGAATGATTTTCATTTTTCATGATGATGTCATTTTTTTGGGCACTGTAGTTTTTAATAAAGAGTCAATCCTGCATTAGTAGGGCACTATTTTCACATGTGGATGACTACACTGTTAAGGCACCCAAAGCTTTATGTGGGAAATCTGAAGCTCATTAATGTGTTAATAATTTATAGATGACACATGGCACAGAGAAATCAGCCCTATCAGACAATATTTGCTGGTAGGATCATCAGTGATTTCACCAGACTGTAAAATGTGAGTCACATCCGATTTTATTTTGAAAATAACAACCGGAATTTGCCCCTATTTATTCCAGAGGACTTGACAGGGTTTGGGGGAGAGACGCTGATAGAGAGGAGAACAAACTCAAGTGAAGGAGGGGGGTTGAACCGAGGACGTGTGGCTTCTTGGAAAAAAGTGGCATCTGTGTGAGGAAGTCTTCTTGCTGGTCATCAGCCACTCTGGACTTCATACAACCAGCGAGTCTGTCGCTCAATTAATCCGGATTCTAACTTGCTTCCAAGTTCTTAACCATGAGGACAAACGTATGGATTTACCAAGCTTTGGTGTGTGTTGTGGTCACTATATTGGATACAGGTAAGACATGAAGAGCTGTGCTTTTAGGTGGATGAATATCTGCATGAAAAAGTCTTTTTGGAATCTAATTGGTGCTCTTTATTTCTGTGCAGAAATAAGAGAAAGTCAAGACTTTTTTATTGAAGAAAAAAAACATTGAAATATCATATTTTTAAAACTGGATTTTGTCAATCAGCTTACTTTAAAAAAAAAAAATATCCACTTGTGCAAATATAATCAGTTTTTAATCACGCACTGTGACGTTGATTGGCACTGTTGATTGGGCTCACTGTCTTTGGTGAAATACTTTGGTGATTCTCTGAGATCTGTGAAAATAACTCCAGCCAGCCTCAGTTTATTTTCTGAAGATCACACAGAGTCTACCTCAGCAAACGTTTTGCTCAGTGAAACTTTGAATGAAATAGTGGTGGTGCAGCTCGTCAATCTGTGGCTTTGTGACTGTGCAAACTGATATAAACAGTATTGATGATTCATGCGTTGAAAATTGTTTTGTGCAATGATATTAGAAAACCAGAAAGTTTAGGTGCAGCGTGCCATCCATGTCGCCTCAAGGTAGAAACCCGTGCCAAATTGCTCGGTTTGAAGTGCATCTCCTTTGTCATTACGCTTTTTTTATATAAGTCATGGTTGTTACAGTTATATATACACTGTTGGACTGACGCCCGTTAACCAAGAGGATGCAGCGCATGTCTATGTTGCAGAAGAGCCCGGGGCGCTCACGCAACTACTATTCATTTAAACCGCATCCAAACGAGCTGCGTGCCGCTCCTTTTATCTGGTGGTTACAAAGTGTGTCCCGGCTTATATCCGCCCCGCTGACATGTCACTGAGTAAAGCACTGAATCCATAGTTACCACCTCCAGGGGTGCCGACCCTGACCTCTAACCTGCCTGGAGTTGGAGAAAATATAAAATGCGCGCCCTGAACTGTGGTATTCGTGCGTTTGTCCCGGTAGAGAGATAGAAAAGGGGTGTGTGTGCGTGTGTGTGTGAGAGAGAGAGACAGACAGAGAGAGAGAGAGAGAGGTGGGGGTAATGGGGTAACATCTGGCTGCTGAGCCCAGCTCCACATTTTGCGCTCTCTGAAGCACATGTAATGTCTACTTAATTCCCAGTCAGAGGCACACCTTTAACCTGCTGCTTTCCTGTTGTTCTTATAATGCACTTTTCCCACAACACTGCTTTATACATGTTGTGATTATCAAAACAGTTTGTTTTGCGGGACAGCTTGGGTGAAACACTAACCCAGCTGACACCCAAAGTTCTTTGCTCAAGGGCACTGAAGTCGAAGTTTCTGTGAAAGGTCAGAGTGTCGGTCACTCACCTTTCCTCACTACATTTTCCACCGGGAACTCAAACCTGTTCCTGTAAGCTATTGCTGCCTCTTCTCATTAAATCTCATATCTCTCCTACTCGCCCGTTGAACACATTTTATTATAATCGCCAACTTCAGCAAATGTTTGGGATTTGGAGATAGCAGGAGTCTGACTGCAAGGAGAGGAAGAGACTAAGTGAAATCTAATTGAGCAGCCTGGCCAGACATCAGGGCTGGAACAACACTGTGATGAGTGCCAGATGTGGTCCAGTGGAGCCCAAACATTAATAACACGTTCTCCCCAAAAACCATTTTCAACCACGAGGAGCCTCTAAACGCTCCACAGTTTACAATATCCTAAGTACACACACAACGTCTTGTGTCAGCTCTTGGCACAGGAGCATGTAGCTGTAACTCGGTAGCATGAGATCTTCCTGTGTGATTTATATCGCACTTGCCCCTAATTATAAACGGAAAACTATTGTAACTAAACACATCATGCAGTCAAAGATGTTGCTGTAGCCCCCAGAATCGGCATTCAGAGTAGGGCTCCATTCTGCTGAAGGATGGGCTCTTAACTTTTTCCACAAGGTAAAAATGAAATATTTGCATCACAGAGGATTTGAACTTAAAATATGGGTTTGTCCCGCTTTTGAACCCACTTGGATCCCATATACATTATGCTATGTCTATGCGATGATAGACTTCTCTCTTCATGTACTTCTTTCAAAGAAATGGCTTTTTTCCACCTTTCCACATATTGTATGTTTTTTTTAGTGTGTGCTAACTTACACATAAAACTCTGATAGAAGATGATGAGTGACTTCTGGGGAAAAGGAGGAAGGAACTCTGAGTGCATCTTGTTTTGGTCCCTAAAAGATCAACGTCACTCCTGTTGCTCCAAATGAAAGAGAAAGAAACTGCAGTTAAACAGCAGGAGTTCCAATAATGCTTTGTCGAGGAGTCACGAATGCAAGTCACCGAATTGTGTTCCTGCAGGAATCATGGACATCCATTAAAAGTCTCTGCAATAACGTAAAACTGCAGTATAACAAATATAAAGTAGTAAAAATTGTTGAAGAAAGCTGATTTTTTTGGGGGGCTCTTTCTGAAAGCAGTAAAATTTGAGATATGCTTTCATGAGCATCAAATCTCCAACTGAGGCACTGGAGCACATCAGCCTGCTGGATGGACATCATTCTGTTCTTTTGGCTGTCTTCACAGTTCAGCACCCTCTCCGCATTACTCAGGCAGCTTCTTGGTTTGAAGCAGGAGTGCTAGGGGGCATTCTGAGCTGGGCTTTGATCCTGGACACACTTCATATTTGCTTTTCTGACACATAAACTAGTCTGCTACCTCGGGTTTAACCAGCACAGTTGAAAGCAAATGTTCTCTCAAAAGCTGCAGGACAGGAGAGTTTTGAGGGGCTCGGGACTTGCACAATGAAGATTCAGTGTGATTCAGGGTGGATGCTACATGCCAGCAAGCATCAACTGTAGTTGGAGGATGCTTTTACTGACAGCTGACCACCCAGTTCAATGTATGACAGTGAAATAATTTCATCTTCGCTCTGCATAGTCCGTGCCAAGACCCTGGCACCGGTGTTCATGCTTCATGCTGTTAAATAGACAAACCAGCAGGAGAAAACTCCAGGAAATATTCCCAACGATTTGACAAGTTCCTCTTCATCCCCAGGTGTCTTGACAGCATCGGTGAAATGTTTGGCCGTGTCTTCCAGTATTTGAGTAATGTTTGATCTTGATGAGAAGAGAAAAAAATCCCACATGGTTTCTTAGAATCTCTTTTTGTTTTGTTTTTGCTTTTTTTTTTGATTTATTTGATAGCTGACAGTGTAGAAACCGGCAAGAAATGAGGGAAGAGAGAGAGGGGGGTAACATGCAACAAAGACTCTCATCCTGAACCAAACCAGCGATGCCAAATGGCCCAAACATGGTTTCTTCTGTTATTCAGAACCACATGCCATTAAATAACCCAGAGGAACAGAGGAACGTGATATTTGCCGGGTAAAAGAATAAAATGGCACCTTAGTTAGAAAATCTAAAGCATAATGGAGACAGCTGACAACTCAACTCAACAGGAGTGAGAACTTGCCACTTTCACAAACTTCACAGAGCTGACCACTGGCTAATAGCTCTTTCAGACACAACACAACAGCAGCACTCAATGGCTTGTGCCGCACCACAGAGTTTTCTTTATGTGGCACAGTACAGTGCACCGCCGGTGCCACAAGTTTGAACTTTGGTCGTTGAGTGCGCTGAACCAGCGGCGAGCACGCCGCAAATCGCATTGTGTCTGAAAGGGCCATAACTCAGTCCTTGTGTCAGCACTTACGAAGCAGTTACTCTATATGGGTTGGATGGTAGAAATGAGGAAGAAACTAGGGCTTAAGACTTGATGTTCATGTCATGGGATGGCTTAGGACAGTTGTAAAGTTGTATGTAAAAGTAATGAAATACTGACCATATCGCACCAGATCCATAAAACGTAGGTTCAAATGTTAGACTTTGCCTAACCTGTTCTGTTGTTGCCAGTTCTGCATCATTAAGCAAGGTGGATTGAAGTTTCCCAGTCATGCTTACAACCTGGATGTTCATGTTAATGGTCTTTAACTACCGGTCTGTAACTCCAGCATGAGATGATGAGGCCCATCTCCTTCCAACCTAACAGCGATTCTAATGACTGTCTGACCAAAGCATGCAGATAGGTATTCTCACATTGTGTCCTCATATTCTTGCAGGCTTTTGTAGAAAGAATCATCAGTCATTACAGAAGTATGAGAAGACTGAGGGTCACATGCTGGTTTGCACAGACTGTCAGCCCCCTTTGGTACGAAACAGCCGATCGCAGGAACACTGCGCCCGCAAGTGCAAAAAGGTCAAGAAGAACTTCAACTGCAGGTGAGTTTCTCTCTCTTCAGTTTCCTTGAAATCAGCTTGTGGTTTCTCCGAGGCCGTGTTCCCTTCAATCCTCCTCCTCCCCTCCTGTGCAGATGCAGTATTTACATATTTTTGTTGTTTATCATTTGTTCATCTCTCAACGACTTCCCGTGTGTTTCTACAGGGCTTTCAACTTTCAGCGGCATAACAGGAAATGCCACTTGCTTCCCTTTGACCGGTTCACCCACGGTGCGCAGAAGCAGGCCAACGTTAACTTTACTTTGTATGAAAAAAAAGGTAAATGTCATCATTTTAAGTCCTCTTAAAGTTGACTTCAAGTCGCACTCTGGTGTTTTTCTCATGAGAACATTCAGGTGCAGAGAGGGACGGGCAAATTGTTTGTTTGTGATTGCAGGTTGTGCTTCTTGCATCATCTCTCTCGGTTTTTACGGTCTTTGGTTCTTCTGTTGACACAATAAAAGCCACCAACCGCCCCCTCACACCGCTGCTCTATCATCACTCCAGTGAGGAGAGTCGCATGCATAAACATGTAGCATACTTAAGTAGAGTGTAAACAAAAAAATGTATTGTTTACACTAAGAACGCAAAGGCCTTTTCCCCACTGCAGGCTGTGGAATCTAGCACTTTAGAATTTACTGCATAATTTACCGAAACTCCCCCCTGTGACATTTAATGAACTTCAGGGAGTTGTCTGTTTTGGGAATAACACACAAGCTGGGACATACTAAAACGCTCTCTCTAAAAACATCTTATTGACCATAGATGGGAAAATATATTCCAGGTCGTCAGGGCAACGGACGCAAATCAACTTTTAACCGACTAAACGCTGTATAAATTGGCAGACAAAGAGTACACAGGGACATCCCGTGTCGAGGTAAGAACACGGATGGATGTTTTCAAATGTTTTTTATGCCTTCACTCTTATTTACTTAGATTATATAAGGGAGTGCATCATCGGCACCAAGGACAACTACAGAGGGAGGAGGTCTTGGACGAAGTCAAACATCACTTGTCAAGCTTGGGCAGATAATAACATCAATGAACACACGTAAGTCGTCTCCTTTTTTTATCCAAGAATGTCAACAACAAAGAAGACCTTATTGTGGGAATAGAGAGGAAAACATTCACCTTGAGGATGCGGTGCCTTGCTAGCTTGACACTTTGTAAGGAGTGGAAGGTGTTAATCATTCACTTCCTCTTGCCACATTCCTGTAGATTTGAACCAGCAGCCTTCAAAGCCAGCTTCTCAAATCTTAAGGCTTCCACCACCTTCCTGGATGCTCCTTCTCTATTTCTCTGTGTCTGATATTGAACAGGCCTCAGCAGCTGATTTATTGATGTACAAATCATCCCCATGCACCTCGGGGGTTAAGGGAAGATGGAGCCTCAGAGACGGGTGAACGTTTAGCCAGAGTTAAGTCAGATTTCTTTCAACACGTGCAAGGATGTCCTCTCCATTGAGGTTGTTTTTTTTTTTCTACTGCACTGTAGGCCATCAGGTGTCTCCCAACAATGTTTTATCTGGGCTACAAGCGAGGCAAGATCAGTGAATTTGTGACGATGGTTCTGTGCCAGCATCTCATTAGTGGGGTCATTAGTTACAAGATATTTTAACTGCGGCGAGGAGGGGGGGGGGTAATAAGGGCTTGAAGAAGTGCAGAGTAAAAAGAGACAGGAGGGAGGTAGAATGAAAGAAAGAAAGCACAAAAATTTATAGACTGAAGTCATGTTCTGTCTGTTGTCCAGCTGAGCTCACAAAGCCACAGACCCACTGAGAGAAACTACAAGTTCAGTGATCGTCTACAATTAAAACAGATTCCAGTGTTGGTCTCCATCCCCTCTTCTCCTCTTCTCTCTTCCTACCTTTCTCTTTCCAGAAGCAGGTCCTCACATTAGGACTAGTTTGTCATTGTTTATTTGACACACGGTTCCAAGTCCCCGTCCCAGATGGCAAATGTAACGTCCAGCAACATTGCCCTGGCTTGTCAGCAACTTTTAACTTTCAAAGGGTCAAAGGGAGCTTTACTTAAGGGAGATTTAGTGCCACTGTGGGGTTACCTAACATGGGACTGTCCCGCTGTGTGAGAATTACCGCCGTAATGAACCACGCACCATTTGAGTTTCAGGTAACTATTATTTTCATGCTTGACCGATCACCGTGGGGCAAGGGTGATTTCTCAGGAGGTTCCCTTCCAAGAATGGGACTTCCACCTGTTGTCTATATTTGCACGAAGGCAAGGAAAGAAGTGTGCATTGGTGCCCAGCCGAGCGTGGAAGATGAAATGGAATGGAAAATTTCAGTTCATATTAATAATAAGAGATAACATTGCAATCATTTATTTATCCCCACAGGGACATTCTTTTATTTTTCCACAAATTTCCACAGGGAGGTCAGCGAGCACACTCAGCCACAGAAACGCACAACCCTGCAGCTTTTTGCAGAGAGTTCGATGAGAAGATTAATAGCACTCTCATGCCTGTACATAAATACGAAGCTTCCGCTGAGAGTCAGTTAGCTTAGCTTAGCAGACAGACTGGAAACAGTGGGAAACAGCTAACGTGGTTTGTCTGATAACTTGTTAATTAATGAGCTTTAGCAGTGCACATATGCAGATTTGGACAAAAATGAGAGTGCTATTGATCCTCTCATCGAACTCGAAAGCTGAAACTTCAAAGTGAATTAGCTCATTTCCCAAAATTTCATTTTTTTTTATTAATGTCTTAAGATTCATAAAGTCCCTGCTTTCTCTGACCCCCAAAGCATGGCCATGTTTGTTCCATAATCACCAGGTGCATGTTGCTAGACATTTTGCAGCAGTTACTTCAGGTCTAGATTTCATCTTTTGTGATATCCAAAATCTAGCCAATATGTTTAGCCGGCCCAGAGAGCAAAGCATGTGTGCATAGTGTCTGCCTGCGCTCCGATGGGAACAGACTTTGGCAAGGAGATGAATAACTGGCCAACATCTGTTAGCGCAGCATCATTATGGCTAACTTGCTCCCATGCCGCGGCCTTTTACGGACTCTCACCAGATGCAACTTTTTTTTTTTTTTGTGAAGTGAGGGACCTTGTAATTCCGTTTATAAATTAAAGATACTGTATTATGATACAAACATATTGAGCTTGTGAGTTACACAGAACAGATGTGAGTTTTGGCACAAGACAGACTGATGCATAGAAGGGGAACAAGTGTTTTGCCTTAGTTACATGTGTAATGCTGTTAGTATTAGGCCTGTTATATTTTTCTCTAGGTGAGACTACGATTTGTAGCTTAGTACTGTCCCCTTCTTTCTCTCTTTTTTGGTTAGATGCCTGAGATTTCTTGTAGTTCTGGGTTGAATGATGTTGTGCATTAGTGTAGAAGCCTTGTGGAAGCCCCAGGGCACGGTGGGGAGAGCAGAGCAGACTCCCCCAAGAAAAGAGTCATTGTCTGGGGTAGAATGTTCAGACAAGCTGCTGAAGGGAGGGTGGACTCTGGTTCTTTTTGCTTTTTCTTTTTTCTTTCCCTGCACATGTTGTTTCTTTTTACATCATCAGTTAAACACTGAGCTCCCGCCTTTTTGCTCACTTTTTTCTTTTAAGCACTTAAGTCAGTCACTTCACTTGTTTCTTTTCACCCTTCTTCTCCACAACTTTTCCCCTGCCTCCTCTCTCTGGCTTCATGGGTGGGAGGGGGAATGTGGTCAGGGTGGATCAGGGGGTGCTGACATGCTAGCTTTTCATCATCCTACCCTGACAGAAGACAAATTTCACGCACTGTCCATTTAGTACGGGAAACCCATGCCGCTCCCCATTGTTACATCCCATATGTTAGTACTAGCCGGGTTCTTTTTCTTACAGTCACTTGTTCACACTGACGTGGTGTAGCCGATGATAGAGAGGGATTAGGTTTAAACGTGTTCAAAGGCTGCCAGAAAAAAAACTGCTTGGACTGCTCCAAGTGGTTCGTAACATTGTTCTGTGCTGTTGGTGGTTACTGTGCTGTGACAAAGTCTGGCTGCTTCACACATGAGGGACCTGGGATATGGTAGGAATCAGTAAGGCGATCATGCAAAAGGTGCAAACCTGGAGGGTAGAAGCGTATTGATGACTTACTTTGCATTAGATTTCCGTAATGGGTCATTCTAGGAATTAAAATGTAATCTGGTCACACTGTAGGTACTAGAATTTCTCCGAATGAAGCTTACTTGTTAATGTAAATGCCTTTTGAATTTATTTGGCTTGTTACTGAGAGCATGAGCAGGCAGGTACGGTACTGTATACACCAGTGGAGCAGCCAAGTGTGCAACTACTCCCTAAAATGTATTTATACAGCTCACAGTATCAGTTAACAGTTTCAATCATGTGTGTCTACTCCCCGGAAGGTTCTATCCTGATAGGTACCCAACGCAAGACTTGAGGGAGAACTTCTGTCGGAATCCCAACAACGACCCCGGTGGTCCATGGTGCTACACCACTGACCCCAACGTACGAGCTGAGGAGTGTGGCATACCACAGTGTTCAGAGGGTAAGACCCTCTCAAACAACATCACCAGAGATTTAGCCACAGTAACTCACCTAAGAAGCTGTTATGTACCTTTGTTGGAGGTGTTCTAACATTTAATCAATGTTTCTGTCGTTTATTATAAGCCGTAACTTAAAAAAGAAAGTTTTGATGAAGGTTTTCTTTGTCAACAGACGTCTGTGTGACTTGTAATGGTGACGATTACCGAGGCAAAATGGACCATACAGAGAGTGGCAAGGAGTGCCAGAGATGGGACTCATCAAGGCCTCACAAACACCACTTCCAGCCCAAAAAGTAAGCTGCAAAGCTGATAATCACATACTAACCTTTCTCACGGACAATGCTGCACACGCCCATGACAGATGCTTAAAGAAATGACGCTAATACTCAGGAGAGGTAGACCTCACCAGTTGTTATGACTTACTTCTTCCGTCCCCCCCCCCCTTTTTTCTTTCCTCCCTGTATCCCTTGTGTCTCCTCTTGCAGGTATCGGGATAAGGATTTAAAGGACAACTACTGTCGTAACCCAGATAATCGTCTTCGTCCCTGGTGCTACACATTGGATCCCAAAACTCCGTGGGAGTACTGCAACATCACTGTGTGTGGTAAGGGCCTATGTACTGTATATACTCCAAATCTGGGGCTTGAGCTTTGTGGACAAAGTCTTCAAAAAGTCAACTGACGACCAAATTATTGTTTAACTCTGTGTCTCTGTTGCTAGTACCCTTACAACCTTAGAACAACATGTATCACACAGTTTGGAATACTTTATAAGATTCAAAAGTGGACATAGTGTCAAGAATCCCTCGGTTTGGTTTCTGACAGACTGTGGTTGGGTACTACCAGCTAGTGGTTAAAGGACGCCAGGGTGTTTGTTATATACAAGACTTTGGTGGTTTGGGGGTAGTTGCGGTGAGCTGAGTAAAAAGCCCTCTTGTCTCCTGCAGAGTCTCATAAGACTTTTGTTTACCCGGCTGAGTGTTTCATGTGGTTGTTGGCTTCGAATCCTTCTACCTCAACAAGGACGAGTAAATAGGTTGTGTTTAAAGGGGAGGGTCTGACTTCAGAGAGCCTCAAGTGTTTTACTCAGACCACTCACAGATGACAAGGGGTTGTAAAATGAAGTGTTACAATGGAGGCTACTATACAGAGATGACCATCAGAAGGTCTAATAGTTGTTTCAGTGGTATGAAAATCATGATTTGTACATACGAGTGACAAATTAAAGGAAAAGTGGAGTGGAGGAACATAATGAAGGCAGATGTTGCCACAGCAGACACAAAGGGTTACTGAATGGTTTGATGAGTATGAAAATGAATCATATGTTATGCCCTTCATAGTCACCAGATCTCAATCCAACTGAAGACCTATGGGAGATTTTGGTCTGACAACACTGTCTACCACAATCATCACAATAGTTAATGAGGGAATATTTTATGGAAGAATAGTGTTTATCCGACCAGGGGAGCTCTAGAGATTTGCGGAATCATTGCCAAGGTGCACTGAAGCTGATCTGTTGGCTCTATGTTTAGTGCTGAAAGGAGAATAGTCGATTAATAAAGAAAGCCGTAAAACGAATCGACAATTTAAATGATTAATCGTTTTTGTCCTCTTTGAATTATACATGGGGAAACCACATGCAGTGCAGTGACAAATCAAAGGAAAAACCTGAATAAATGAGCGGAGAAACATAACAAATGCAGATGCTTCCACACAGCTGCACTGCGCGGTACAACTGAGCAATTAATATCCAACCATGCTCCGTGGCACGTCTAAAAATGCTGAGAAGGTCCAGTTGATTCTGATTTTGTATCAAGATGGCACAAGGAAAAGATCCAAGTGAGTTGGAAAGAAGGTTCATGGGGCATGAATGGAAAAAGCTGGCTGGTGTTTGCTAATGTGACTAAGTTGACATCTGCATTTCGATCTGTGTGATTCTTTTCCATATTCTGGAGTATGGCAAGAGAATGGTACAGGCCTGTTTATTTGACCCCCACAGTGAAGTGATGGCTCTGTTCTGCTGTGGGAGGCATTTTGCTGGCATGGTTTGGATCCACTTGTCCTTAAAGAGAAGGGTCGCTGCAAATCCATACAAACTTGTCCTGGGTGATCACATTTATCATATGATGAAACACTTTTTTTCCTGATGGGAGCTATCTCTTTCAGGACGACAGTACCTTGACTCATATGACACAAGGGATTCACAGCATGTGGTAGCCCAACAAATTACTAACATATTTTATGTTTTCCCTGATTTTATAATTTTTCCTTTAATTTGGCACCCGTCTGTATAAACACTGAGGGACATCTCACTTGTGCTAGCGTTGCCAGGGTTATGCAAGTCACCTAAAGTTATTTATCAAGAGTAAATGCCAAACTTTGTCCAGTTCCAGCCAGAAATTTGAGGAGTTGAGGATTTTTCTCTGCTTTCTATCAGTGCAATTTTTAATTTCTTTGGATCTTGGACTAACAAAACAAGAGAAGAAGAAGAAGAAGAAGAAGAAGAAGAAGAAGAAGAAGAAGAAGAAGAAGAAGAAGAAGAAGAAGAAGAAGAAGAAGAAGAAGAAGAAGAAGAAGAAGAAGAAGAAGAAGAAGAAGAAGAAGAAGAAGAAGAAGAAAATAGAAAAGAACAAGAAGATTCCTATTTTTCAATATTTTATAGATGAAACAATTACTTGGTTAATTATAAAAATAATAGTTAATTAATCGATGATGAAAATAATCACTAGTTTTCAGCCCTGATGTATTTGATGGTACTGTATGTAAGCGTTTATTAGACATGCACTCTGTTGAGGGGATAAAATAGTATTACTTTACATGAGTCATATCACATTTGGCAGGCTCTGACAGTTGTTGGAGTTGTAGCTTAGATAATTTTAGCCTTCCTACATAATACAAAAGACAAAAGGAAAAGAAAAAGAATGGATGGCAAAAAGAGGCTACACCATTGGAGAATTTGTCTTTTTTTTTTCTTTGAAAGCACGATGATATATTCCCACATACGCACCCACAAACGCACAGATCATCTCTCTTTGTCTCTGTCAGACACATACACACATGCACTTTACAGTACATGTTATGATTTACAGCGAGGGTGGAGGATCTCCATTTGTCCAGATGTGTGCATCCCTCAATGCCTGCCCTTAGAAAGATAAAAACCACTGACCTGTACTACACAGTGCACACAGACACTGGCATGCATTACATCAAGCCAAAGAATCCCTCTTTTCCATCCGCCTGCTCATTGCTGCTTCAAAACATTCCCTTTCCTCCTCCATCTTCTCCCATCTCATTTGTCAAAGGCTAAAGAAACAGAGACAGAAATCCAAAGGGGAGAAGTCGAAGTATGTACTACAATCCCTGCACTACTGAAAAGCAGAATTCCATCTGAAGATGTTTGGAATAGTTTTCCGGTGGATAAAGTTGCCCCGGCCAGAACGAGTTGGATGTGATATCTTTGGTTGGGCTGCAAATAAACAAATTTTTATGTTTAATGTCGAGGCAAAGAATGTATTCACAAATATAATGAGGTTCCACGTTTTGCTTTCAGCAACATGTGACATTGTGTGCTGTCAGCAAGTTAAATGACTGCATATTGTCGTGATTTGGATGTCCCTACGTGCAAGAATGTGGGGCACCAGTGTTATGAATACACAGAAAGTTTCCTATCGCAGTGGAGACGAGGGGGGTTGCTACTGTTTTTGATCATCTGTCTCTAGGTTAAACATGACACATTCTTTTGGGGATTAATATCTCCCTCCTTCTCTCCCTCCCCTCCTTCCTGCCTTTGGTTTCTACATTTCTCCAATGCCTTCTTTCTCATGCTTACATTCATAATTACAATTTCTATGTCTTCTTCTGTCTTTTTTTTGCTAGACTCTGACTCAGGTGAGGACACAGACGTCAATGTCACGACATCCTGTGTCCAGGGAAAGGGCACAGATTACCGAGGCACAATGAATGTCACTCCGGAGGGTGTGACATGTCAGCGCTGGGACTCCCAGTTTCCTCATAACCACTCATTTCATCCTCAGAACTTCAAATGCAAGTGAGTAATGTTTGTTTCATGGCCCCTGACAGCTTGGATACATTTCTCTCAGCTGCGTCAATGAAGTGATTTTATTCATTTTGTGTGTTTGACTGTTAAAATGCCAAAAGGAAAAGTGATACAAGTGAAACTGCTGTGAAAACTACAGTCATCAGCACCATCATATAAATTGTAGCTTGTGTATGTGTTATAGAGACCTCAGAGAGAACTACTGCCGTAACCCTGATGGTGCCGATTACCCATGGTGCTTCACTACGGACCCTAATCAGAGGATAGCCAACTGCACCCACATCCCCAGGTGTGATGCTGAGGCCACACAAAAAATAGGTAAATTACCGTACAACTTCAGTTTTAAAGGAGTTCAACATTTTGGGAAAGATGCTAAATAATTTTCTTGCAGAGCAAAGTACAGCAACGTAGAGCCAACAGCTGGTTAGCTTAGCTTAGCATAAAGACTGGAAATGGGGGGAAACAGCTAGCCACTCTGGAGCAGTCCAAGGTTGTGAAAATACGGCAACTACCACCTAAAGCTCACTAATTAATGTCTTGTTTGTCTCATCCGCATATATACAGCAATGTAAAAGCAACAGAAAATTGTATGCTGTAACTATTTTTTGAGGAATAGTGACCAGCAAAAACTCCAGGGAAGTTACTTTACCTGGTTGCGAAACAGTACAGCATGTAACCTTCAGTAAAACCACTCCTTTCCATTTTTAAAATTTTGGTTTTGTACAGTTTAAACAAACAATAATTAGTAGACAAGTGCTGGTAAGCGGATTTTGTTCCCTTTGGAGTCTGTTTTTATGCTAAGATAAGCTAGCTGACTGTTGGATACATGTATTTTACCATACAGATGTGAGAGTAGTAGCAATTTTCTCATGTAACTCTCAACAAGAAAGCGTGTAAGTGTTTTTTAAGCACCAAGACTTTCAAAGAATAGCACATATCTTGTAAATTACTATGACATTTCCATGTTCTTGAATAATGTGATTGTGAAATACAGACCTACAAATCTTCAAAAGCCATGTCATGTTTTTGCAAAGTGGAGTTACACAGACACTTTGGATATTGCTCCCGTAGGACTGGGCCACTTGGCAGCATACTGCCAAATGAATTCCATTTCATGGAAGAACAAAAACACCAGACTCTGGCAATAGAGCTCGCTGTCATTTCCCATGTTTCTCTGCTTTACATTTACAGTGAGAAGACCACACATGTCAAACTGCAGCCAGTCTTAGTTACTATAGCTCCTCTTCTGATTCTGTTTAAGAACAGACATAATAAGGCTTCATTTTTCTATGAGAACCACCGGTTACACAGGGGCCCTTCACATTAAATTGATACAAACCACAAAGAGAAGCCAACATTTTGAACTCGATTATGTTATGTTTGCATGAACGAGAAGCCGCCGCCCAAATCATGAATGTACTACCTTGAGAATGTCCACATAGTGATTGCATTTAGGTATCTGAGAAACTGCTGAGCTCAATAATTGTATTTCTCCCGGGACGATTTAACAAGATTTTGTAAAATAACTTCATCCTGTCCTTCCTCAGAGTGTTATGAAGACAACGGGGAGTCATACCGGGGCACTTTATCCATAACTCGATCAGGGATTCCCTGTGCGGACTGGTCACATCACATAAACCGGTACAGTAATTTATTCTGCATGTAAACGTGTTGTTTTGCTCCTTCTATTAAGTCCCTATCAAGCTTACGCTGTAGTGAGAAACACTGGAGGTATTTCCTAGAGAGGCTGACATTCTTTTCAGGTCAGTTGATGAATGTTTGTTGACAACTTAGCTCCTATTGCCTTGTGAAAATACCTTTCATACGAATGAGTCTAAGCAGTGAAAACAAACAACGAGAGGAAATCAGCGGTTCCTCAGGGGTCAATACCAGGCCCAATTATTATTCATCTAACTGACGAGAAGAAACCCTGGGGTGCTCTCCGAGTGACCCATCCTGACGGAAAGGTTGCCCACTCCAAGGCTGTTGTTTCATGCTTAAGTCGGGCTGTTGGAATTACTTAATTTACAGGAATCTTAAAAGCTAAAATGGCACAGACAGATGGACATGTTCCAGAGCCGACCCCTGACCCCAGGAAGTGCTTTCTGAGGAAAGTAGATCAAAGCCAATCAGCTCCCTCACGTAGACTGCAGCCAGCGAGTCTATCCTGCTCAAGGCCAAGGGTCACCCTAGGAAAAACTGCTGAGAGCTACAGCTTGTTTAACATTCTCCTGGGAAGTGGAATTATCTTCACCCCCTGACAAATTGTTGCCCATCGCTTAGCATTATTTTTGTGTGGGTGTGTCCAAACTCCCACCTAGTAATCGCTTTTAAGTGATGTTTCAGATGTCTGAGAAGATGACATTTACTTCTATTAGACCCAAGACGAATGTTACAAAATGACACACAATTAGATGTGAATTCCTACAAATTGGGAGCACCACCAAATTGTTCCATAGGCTCCTGCTGGTCTGAGCCCCGCTGAATGCTTAGAGTGCATACTTTCATACTCCCATGAGCATGCTTTACGAAACTCTGCGTTTCCTTCTACGGGCTCTGTGCAGCAAATGCAGAGGATCCGTTGCACTATAGGAAAGCCAGAGTCAGACTTTCCAGGCATACCATGGTTAGTCATAGTGTGTATGTAATGTATGTACTTGACAGTGTGTGTGTGTACGACTCCATATATGCACGTTCTCGTGTGTTAGTTCTCCTACACTGTGTGCAAAATAACAAATGGAATATGAGAATCTGTATTTGTGTGTTTTACAGTGGGGATTCTCACTCTACAGAATCCCATGTAGGGCTGGAGAGGAACTACTGCCGGAACCCAGACCGGGACAAACATGGCCCCTGGTGTTACACCAACCCAAATAACCGTTTGGTCTGGGACTACTGCAAACTGAAGCACTGTGAGTGGCTTAAATAACCTTGTCTCCTTTAATGTCTGTCTCTGTGACTGTAACAGCAGATACATCTGTGTTATGTCAAGTCATAAATATTAGCAGACCTATAGTTCACCGTAGTAGAAAGAAAGTGAATAATGCATTTATATAGTGTAATTTTGTAGTGATCTATTTTACAGACCCTTCAAAGAGTACTGCGACATAAGCTTTCTCATAAGCTTTATTGCAGAGAGTAAGATAATAACACTGATACCATTCTGTCTGTATGATATGTTGCTAGTGCCAGCAGCTGATTAGCTTAGTTAAGCGCAAAGACACCTGTACAATCACGTTCATTTTTAAACAAAATATAACATATGAATTTCGTGCTTAGAAGTGCGCTTTAGAAGTTTGGCTGCCTTAAAGTCTGGCTGTTTTCCTGTTTCTTATCTTTGTGCTAAGCTAAGCTAAGCTAACTTGCTGCTGGTCGTAGCTTCCTGTTTATCCAACAGACATGAGAGTGGTATCAGATTTTCATGTAATTCTTTGCAAGAAAGCGAACAACCACATTTTCCAAAATACAGAACTAATAAATAAGACTGGAAGCAACCCTTTCCAGAGCCAAAAGTATTTGTTACAAGTGACATACTGACTTTACAAGAAGAAAACATGTTGCCACATTCCTGGTGTGTGTTTAATTTCAGTGGTAAGAGTTCAATAATTCCGTCAGTGTTGTTGTTTATAATATGATCCCTGTTTCTGTCGCATTTTTGAAAGCGCAGCACCTTTATTGCTGCCAACACAAATGCAATCGATACAAGTATGTGTACATATATACAAGCAGTAGGAAGAAGGAGGGATGTGAGGACTGTGGTGGAAAAGAATTTGCGTGCGGTTTGGAGCTTTTCACACCTCCTGCGTGCACCTGGCTAATTACAGCAGAAAGAAGGTGTTGATTGCCAGTGTCACGATATGCCAAAAGCTGGCACTGTCTAAACATTTGGAGCAGCTTTTCATCTCTTTGGTTGTGAAATGCAACATGCAGTTAAGCTCACGTACAGTGCAGAAAGTATATTACTGTACGATGTTTAAGTTCAGCGGCAGACTTTGAACAAATGACAAGTCTATTTCTACTTACTTGTGCAAAAAGTTCTCAAGGAAGATATTTCAGTGTCAGCAGGGACAATTTGGTCTTGATCGCCACTTACTTCTTTAATCTCTCGAGTACATGGGCAAATTTGGGAACAATGGCACTCAGATCCCAGCAGTTTGTCTTTGTACACACACTGGTTAAAAAAGAAACAAAGAAAAGAAACAAGTATTTCATGAGCCTTTCAGACTTTGCAGTCAGCACTTCTGAAATAGCATTAACTGGCATTTAGTACCCAGAAGAAGACAGTGTTGGTGGTATGGGTGGAGTACAATGAAATAACACAAGTAATTTAGCTTTACAGCCTTTGTTGACTTTGACTGAAATGTTCCAACAGTTTTTTTTACAGCTTGGCCGGCGTCTTACGTAATCTGTTCGCCATGGTTTTGTCCAATTGGCAGAGAATACTCAATGTTCAAACAGTAAACAGATGCAGGTCTCTGCTGGCATCCTTTTATTTGAGAAAATATACATTCAAGCAGCCGGACCTTTGGCTGGTTTCAATCTGTCTGCATTGAAGAACCTCTTTCAAATGGCTGCACAATAATTTCCATAATGTAAAACATATCTTCCGTGAAGTTTTTGAGGTCTTGAGCAAATTTATTTGCTGCGGTTACCGACTGTTCTAGCCTCCAACAATGATCAGAGATAAGTCTTCATAAAGTAAAGAAGGGTGTCTTTTTCAATGAGGTTTTATGCTTTGTGTGTCACTGTATGGTCAGTGGTCTGAATTATTTCCTGCTGCTTTGCGGTCTCTTCTCACTGTCGTGCTGTTCTTTATTTCTATCAGGTGAATCAGCTACAGTGGCTCCTCAACCAAACAGTGAGTATCGTTTTCGCTTATCTAGCTTTTGCAAGTCTAGTCTCTTCCTCGCCCTGACTTATCGCTAATCTCCTCCCTTTCTCTTTTTACTCTTTATATCAAATCCTTCTGTTGTCCTGTACCTGACTAAACAAATCATATTTTACGGTTGGCCTTTAAGGTTTTAATATACATTGAAACATAAATAATACATTCGTCTAACATACAGCATAAAATATCTCCTTTTTTAGGGCCAACTAGACCCAAGATATCATGCTTTGTGCATATAAACACCAGAATTGTTGGAGGACACGAAGTGCGAGGTACAGATGGCAGCTGGGTTGTAAGCATCCAAAGAGAGTAAGTCATTTTACGTCTGTGTTTTCATTACATGTCTTTTATCCTTTTTTTTAATACTGACTGTAAGGGTGAAAACTGTCTTCTTACGTGATCTTAGGGGGATTAATTTGTGTGGGGGCTCGTTGATCAGAGAAGACTGGGTTTTGACGGACCAACAGTGCTTCACCTCCTGGTAAAACACCACCTTCTGATGCTCTTCTTTTCTGTACAGTTCCTTCTCTCATTTATGTCTTCCATTTACTCTATCTCGCATGTTTCTTTTCTTCTCACTGCTCTTTTTTAAAAAAAAAAATATTGTTTAAAGTGAAGATGTAGGATGTTTACCAACAGTTACTCACTCCCAGACAGGCCTGACCTGAGATATGGAACAGAATGGTTTGGCTTGCAGATCTGTTTAATTTCTGCAGCTGTCCATGTCAGAGCCAGTCAAATACATCTAGTATCTCTACATCTGAAGTAGAGGCTTTAAAGTATATCTCCCTATTTCTATACTCAGCACTGTATGTATTGCATATGGTGTACATCAGTAGCTTTTAACTGATTTTTTTTTTTTTTTTTAGAAATCCATGGTTTGCTTTGAGACATTGTTTTTGTCTGTCTTTATGCATATTTGTAAAAACTAAAAAAAAAAGATAATTAAACAGAAAATTTGTAAGAACGTGCAATGCGACTGGAAGTAAAACTATCAAATAAAAACAATATTTATTCTACTTACAGAGCAGTCGCCCACTCTCTGAGTAACAACATTATAGATTTGCAACTTACATTTTGGTTCTTGTGTTCATCAGTGTTCCAGACCTCAAGGATTATAGTGTGCAGGTTGGTCTGCGCCATCTCAATGAATCCTCAAAACACCCAAGACTACGCATCTCACGCCTGATCTGTGGCCCAGAAGGATCCAACCTGGTTATGCTAAAACTAGCAGAGTAAGTATTAGACTACTCACTTCGTTTCCACCGAAAATACTACATAAATTTGTAAAAATCTAGTGCATACACTGTGTTTTATTGTGACTAATTTCTGACTGTTATTATGTATGTTGTAGTCCTGCCCCTGTGTCTGAAGGTGCCTCAACTATTCATCTTCCAGTAAAAGAGTGTCACATCCCCGAAGGCACCAACTGCACCATGTATGGATGGGGGGAAACCAAAAGTACTGCCGTCTTTCACCCATATGTCATGCCACCTTGCATTTTATTGACATTATTCAATACAAAAGAATATCTAAGAATATTTAACAATTAACACTGCTTGTCCTTCTCTGTTCAGATACAGGACACGATGAGACGCTGAACGCTGTGACCATGCCTATGGTCAACAATGACATGTGCTCACAAATCAAAGGGGATGCTGGGGAGAGCAGGATATGTGCTGGTGGCAAGAGAGGAAAAGGCGTATGTGATGTAAGGATCACAAATACATTTTCGAATCATGAAACAGGAAAATGCACGTTCTTGGTTTAGTAACACAGTATAATGTCCTTGTTAGCGTGCTATCGCTCTCATGTGTCGTCCTCTCCCCTTTTTCCTGCAGAAAGACTATGGTGGTCCATTGGTTTGCCAGGAACATGAGCGCAAAGTCATCATCGGTGTGAGCATCCAAAGGACAAAATGTGCCTCATCTCAGCCTGCGCTCTTTGTTAACGTTGCTTTCTACACTGAGTGGATATACAAAGTGTTCAAACTTTACCCCAGTTTGGAGAGGAACTGATGTTGTGGTGTGAAAATGAACTCCATGCACGACTTTACCACAGTCTACAAAAGGAGGCTTTAGGCCAGCAAATTCCAAGACTTCTCCAGCGTGGACCACGGGGGAGAAATGAGGAAAATCACCTTATGGAAAGTGGCCATTTTGGGATTTTGTGGCTGAATTTGTTATTTTACAGAGATGACAGAGATTAGTGACTGAAGACTGGATAAACAAAATGGAATCTAATCCGTTCTTCCACTTTGCGAACAAAGACATCCAGGTTGTTAGCCTTAATTTTAACCAACCAAAGTTTCTGGCACATGGACGGCATACTAATTGTATTTTGACATGTTCAGAGTTTCTGAAGCCATGCAAACAAAGACCATGAGAATGACACTTGTGACTCAGTATTATCTCCTGGAATATACTTGAATATGGACAGAAGCCAGTCCTGTGGTGGTTACCACATGATGTAGCCTCCTGGGACTAGGATTTCTTGTTTTTTTTATGTGTTGAGCTGGACTGCAAAGCCTATCCTTTTACCTCCAACACAAATGATGTGAATGAATAATGATGGTACTCCTTTATGTCAACAAACCTACTAATCTGGTCATAAATTTTAGGATATCACAACAAAAATGATTATTAATGTTATTCGGCTACTAAAGAAATCCAACAGAACACTCCAAAAAGCTAAAATGAGGAAAACATTAGCATGAAAAGATCATTATTAACTCACTATTAGGTCAGACGACACTAAAAATCCCCATGTGAAAATGGTGATTAAAGTAGTTAAAATTATGAAATTTGGCTTCAGATATATCCGTAGCTGAGAATATGAACTAGCTGCTTTCAAAGCTAACTGCAGCAGCCTTGGCAAACCTTGCAGTGCTAATTGCGTGCAGTAGCTGGACTACCTTTTCCCCAGTTAGCTGTAACTGTTAGTTTCCCCATGAGAGGGTCTAAGTAGGACTGAGCAAACTGCTCCAAATCTTATGCTAATATTTGTAGCATGAGAGAGAGAAGAGCCATGCCAAATACAACATGGCTATTTGGTCTCCAGTTTGGAGGGAACTTTGGCCCCTGGTGGGCTGTGTGTGGTCAGTAGGATATTTTATACTTTTTTTTTGTTTCGTGGAAAGCGACTCCTTATGTACATAACTGCAGATTTATTGAATATGTTTCTGTTGTGCTGTAAGATTTTATAGGTCTTATAGATCTGGAATATTTTTGGTTCACTGAGTAACATCAGATTGGCTTCTTCTTTGTGCCTCTGATTATGTTCAATATTTAATGAGACTGGTAGCTTGTAAGTAGTAGTTAGGTATATTTATTTTTTATTTTTTATTTGCAGAAGACATCATTCGAAAAGAATCCAGATTTTGTTGTGATATTCAGACCCCCAAAATAACGGGATTGCATGTTTAACTCACAGCCACACAGACATAAAATAACACATCACAGTAGGTCACAGAATGCGTCATAATAATAATTTAATGTCTTTATTCAAGAGTGCTTGTTGTGGGCTAAATTAGTATTATTCGGTTCAGAGTTTAATATGCATTTACTGTGCACATATACACAAACACGCACAAATACGAACATATATCACAATGATGTGCTTTAATGTTAAAAATGCGACGAACGGATGTTACATAGCACATTGGTGCAAATAGTTAAGATACAAGGAAGTCAAGTCGAACAAAACAAAAACATCTTACATCAAGCACTTGCAATTAGTACCGCCAAAATAAAACATAATAACAAACCAATGCAGGTGATGCATAAGGAGTACATTATCACTGCCTACATGGCTGCCCAAATGACCACACATGAACTTACGCTGATGACGGTATTTCATTTGAAAACGGTTATGTTTCTCTCACCTTCCTTTTATGTGTATGCCTATTTCTGAATTAGCCAGGTGACGCTTACAGCCCTAAAAGGTCTAAGTGTTCCTATGATTCCCCATTACTTAGCATTAACAGCACTTTTACTCGTTTGTGTGGCTCCTACGAGTTGAACCATGTATTTTATTCTCAGCTCTTCGATGACTCTTCTGACTGTCACAAAAAATTAAAGGACAAGCATTAATATTAGGGGCTTTAATACAATTCATTTTTGACCATTTTGCCTTTGACTCAAGCATTTTAAAGACTGCAATTGTATAAAAAGTTAAGTTATAACTGTGGCTTTAATTGAACTTTGAGGGCAAATGCAGTCCTCTGATAGACTTGCACAGGTTACAATCATGGTCAAAGTCAATCAGGTAATAATTTAAACAAAGAAAGCTTCATTAAAAGCAACTGGCAAAAGATAGGTGAAACCAAATACGACATATTCTTGGCTATCGATCAGTTTTCTGTGCTCTTATGTTATTTAATTTACCTTTTTGTAAATAGCCCAGTGCATTCTGTAAATTACAATTTGTAATTTTTGTAAATATTATACTTAAGTATTTTTACTTCATGATCATTCTGTTTATATGTTTGTATACTGTAAACTTTAAATATAACAGCTGCTATTTTGTGTTAGTGAGTTGTTTTATATCAATGAACTTTTTTTGGAATTCTGTAGCCTTTGTATTATTCCTATTTTAATAAACAACTTGACATCATATTTAGCGGTTTTCTGTAGCTCTGTTTCTTTCCCACATGCAATATGTTTAAAGGAATAAGCCAGCAGCACACTTAGAATCTGTTTACCCCGTTTTTGGCAGTGTACTCCAAATATCACTCAGAGCTGCAAATTCTAGTGCAAAGATAACTACTCTTAAGTGGCTTAAAGCAGCATGGGTCATCAATACAACCGCGGAAGAAGATAAATAATAACATGTCTTAAGAAACATTTGGATAACACATTTAGACATCACATGCTTAAGTGAGATACAGCTGAACTCGGATAAGCTTTTCAGCAGCTCGGAAACTTTTGGTTGCTCAATATGAGATTAGATATACTTAATACTCTGTACTTAATAAGATTAATAATTATTATATGGAGGTAAAACCTGTTGGGAGTTCTTGGCAAGCAAGAATCACTCCGAACTTTTAGTTCAGTAACAAAAATGTTAAAATACTCCATTACAAGTGAAAGTCTACTACTTCAAAACTACAGAACGATTATTAGCAACTTGTACTCAGTGTATCAAAAGTCAAAGTACTTATTTTGCTGAAAAATGGACCTGTGTTAGTATTGTTGAGTTTGTCCACTCTACTGTAGAAAAATGGCAGCTCTGCCATAATCTGAAAATACAGAGTCCCCATAAATCTTACACACCGGACCTTTAATGCTTAAGCAGCATTTAACTGTTGTAGTTGGTTGAGGTGGAGCTGGTTTTAAGTACTTTATCTACAGTTAATTAGTAAGATTAGGGGTCACATGATAATTTCAGTTCATTTATTTATATATTATTTATATACAAAGACAGCATAAACAACATTTCATTAAATGTGACAGTGTTAGCCAGCTGGCTAATTGTCAACAGCAGATGTTGTGAAACCCATGGAGGTTTCACAACATCTCGCATCATCTGAGTGGTCGTGAGATAATTAGTCAGAGTAGGAAAAAACAAAACAAAGTTCTGCTACACAGATCTGTACTCGTTACGAGATAATTTTATCTTTCGGACCCTCAAACAGTTGGAAAACCATGTGAAGTGTATCAGGGAACCCCAGTTTAACAGTGATTCTTTGTGGTCACAAACCAAAGAGGCTGAAAACCACTGGTTTAATCTAATCCAATGATAAACCTTACTCTGTAAAGTCACTGGTAGGTCTAACCTGCTGTCAAATAAATGCAGCAGAGTAAAAAGTGTAATATTTGCCTCTTAAATGTAGTGAAATACAAATATAAAGTAGCATAAAGTAGACATGTGGAAGTGCCTGAAAATCGTACGGAAGAACAATAGCTGAACTAAAGCTATTTAAAAGGCTCACACTTGACTTACATTTGCAGTAGAAATCACAACACAATCGCTCACTGTCATGTGGAGATGTAATTTACCTATCTGGAGTCACGCTGTTAAATTCCGACAGGTCATTTTGCTAGTAGGCCACTTCCACACTGCTGGCCAAGCTGTTTGCCTTCTGATCCCAACCTTTCCCCCGATACCAATTATTAAAAAACTCCGAGTCTTACCGTCTCTTCACTGTAGTAAAGGGATATAAAGGAACTCAATGCCTCTGCCCTGTTGCAGTCATAAAAACTGATACCGAGCAGAGCAGATATCAGGTCATGTTTAGACTTTTTGAAGCTATACTTTTATAGATTTTCCCACTGGCCTCCCAAGGAAAGAAATCTTGGAAGAACTCTTTAAACTCCTTCTGCACTTAAACAAACAGCAAGCCCAAGACTATAAAAGAGATAACATCCATATTATTCAGTGGTAACCTTAAATGATCCATGGAGCTATGATTTATGTTACATAGTATATCACTAACCAGATATACTGTAGAGAATGTAGAGCATAAAGTTATGCTCACGTATCCAAAAATCATTTCTCTTTTAGTGTCTTCTACTAGCTCTAAGTGTACCCTCTAAAATCTGCCCTCTTTCAAGGGGAACCTGTGTTTATTGGCTTATTCACACCTTGCCATATAACACCTCATATCCTGGAAAGTCACATAAATAAAACCAATCGTCACCCTCTAAAACGTATGTATTACCATCTTATCTGTCCAGTTTCATTCAGCACTTCGTGGCTAACAAAGCTGCATTAATTTTGACTTCTTTACAGGTCAGTTTAGTGTGCTAATTAAAGATCCATTTGGATTGTGTAATGTAGACAATCACAACAAGAACTTTGAATTGAAGTAATAAAATGTTAGTTTCTGATACTCCTTACTTATAGCAGTTCAAGAGTACTAATTCAAATAAAAGTGATCAATGAAGCTGTAGTGCATTTGAAAAGGAAGTGTCAAGGACAAGATTGTAACTCCAGTCCTCTGTCGCCCTCTGCTGGTCAGAATACTCTCCCTCCAGTCTAGAAATTGATCCAGTGAGAAACACATTCATCAAACACTAATGTCTGAACATTGTTCACACATTTAGTCCAGGTAGCGATGTAGATTCACATCCCAGGGCTGCTGGGTAAACAGAAACCTCTCATCCGGTTGAAACTGGCTCCAAGTAAAAGAAATTCCCTGCTGGTTCCAGGACTGAGTCACAGGATGGTCTGTTCTTATTGTCTCAGCTGCCAAAGGAAGGGATGTCCTTGCTGTGTCTGTATGATGATGATGGTGAATCAGTGGGAAAGTGAATCGATCTCTGTGATCCAGCAGCGTCTTGTCTGTCATGGTCTGTACCATCGTGTTATTAGACTGGTGGAAGAACGAGGGTGCGACTGAGATGGATGTCAGATGGCCAGAATTTCCCATAGGAGTAAATTTGTTTTCTAAAAAATGAAGATTAAGACACGTTCATTAACCAACTTACTCTTACTTACAGCTAAGTGAAGCAATAAGAGCATCTCTCAAGATATCACATGGTAAATGGACTGTACTTATATAGCACCTTTCTAGTCTTCCAACCACTCAGAGCAACATTAACATATCTCGTTCACCCATACGCTGCCACGCGAGGTGCTAAACCATTCATATGTTCAGTATCTTCGACACTTCAACATGCAGACTGGAGGAGCCGGAGATCGAACCACCGATCATCTGATTAGTGGACGACCCGCTCTAACTCCTGAGCCACAGCCGGCACGTGATTAATCACATGTATGCACACAGCAGAAAGAGCTGATCAGACGCAAGGATTTACCTTACTATACTACTATATTGTTCTTAATATTTTCTCGGGTTATATGTTATCCTGCAAATGCGGTCATTGTGGGTTTTTAAGTTAACTTTATTTGTGTGAAATCTTCAACATCTCCACAAGAAATGAGCATGTTAAATACTTTTACGATATGTAAATACATAAATTGATATGATGTTATACTATATGTTATATAAATTGTCTGCAACTGAACATGCACTTTAATATTCAGGCTAACTTCTAAACTCACTATTGCCTTCAACACGGATTGCCACCGCAAACAGGATCTTTGCAGGATCTTACCTGTTTCTGTTGGGAAGAAGTAGCCATTTTGCAACTTCCTGGCAACCACGTTGTATGTAGGGGAGGCATCTGAGTTTTCACAGTTGACCCTTGACACTCCTGTTACCTTCAGATGAACACAAACTCAATCCAAATGTGATCACACAGTATTGTTCTGTCAACTATGAGAAACCAAAAAGCCACCGTGTATTTCACAGGTTTGGTTTTAAGTGTTAATATTTCAAATGAATTATGAAATAAGCAAAATTTTAAGCATCTTTATGTATTATTAATGAAAACTTCAGCTAATCACCTTCATCAAGACTGCATGGGTGTAGTTTAATCAGCTTTGACTGACCAAAACAACCTACCAACTTGATTCAAATGTTGCTAAATACTGATCGTTTTGTGGAAGTAATCTATTTCATCCCTCATATCTAACCAGTGAAAAGGTCACATATGGAAAAACAAGTTCAGAAATCTCTCACCTGAAGCAACCAAAATATTTCTGTTACTCAAAGTAAGAATCTGATTCAGACAGAAAAGTTTTCAGGGTCACTGGAAGGTTTGTCTCACATAGTGTTAATTCACACTGTACCTGTTGAGATGTGACGATGTGATTGTGATTGACGATCGATGAACTGACAGGAGCAGCGTCTCTTTGTCTTTGAATGTCTGCAAAAACACACTTCGTCAAATAACTGCGAGGGGTGAATGGATGTGTGTCCACATTGTTATTCACTTCACTTCCTTTTATCGAATTGTGCAGAATCTGTCTAGACCTTGCCTTGAACACTCTCACACACATAAACTCACTCTGCATGCCACTCCTGTGTTTGGCTTCCCTCCTCCATTTAGCCCGTCTGTTTGAAAACCAGACCTTCAAGAGACAGACAATCATCTCAAGAGCGGACGGATTAAACGTGTGATTCTGTGTGAGAATTTTGATGATGAGTCTACCTTGATGGTGTCCTCGGGAACTTTGATCTCCGCTGACAGTTTCTCTCTTGTGTACATGTCTGCATACTGGCTGTGAGAGAATTCTGATTCGGGAGACAGAAGTCTAGTTTAGTTTTAGACAGGTGGACAAGCATTTTTAAACATGTTTAAGATTTTAAGTCTACCTTGCTCGAGTGCTGTGCACTGCTCCGGGGTGAAGGTGGTGCGGTTTCTGTGCTGGACACCTTTAGGTTTCTGCTCATTGCTGCATACTGTCTCAAAGATCTTTGTCTCATTAACTTCTTCTTGAATCAGATGATCAAAATCTGCACATTATACACACACGTTACACTTTTTTAATGCAGATTAGACCAACCTTATCACATCTCTGTACATTATATTTATGTGGGCAATCAGCAGGTTTGATTATTTAATCTGGTAGTAATCGTGATCATATTTATTGGGAAGTGATGCATTTAGTCTTACAATGACCATCAGTTGGAGGTTACAGGTTCTCCATTCTTTCGCTTATTTTCAGCAGTGCAATGACCTTCACAGGTGACCTACCCTGCTCAGTTCTGATGTGCGCATTGATCTCCATACACATAGGTCCGTGATCCAAGTGCAGCTTTCTTAATATCCGATTGATAGACGACACCTTGCAGGAAGAAGGTGCAAAAAGAAAGCATTATCAAATTCTGGAACATTTTCAAGTTCATTATAAGTAATAATGATAATAATTTTATTCTCACTTACGCTGGGAACTTTGGAGGCCTTGCATATTCTTGCTGCTGCTAGACGCTTTCGGATTTCCCAAGCAAAAATAGTTGGATTTTCTCTTTTGCACTGGATGATTGTGGAGATGACACCGGGGGTTAGAAGACGAGGTCGGCTCCCTCCAATGGTTTTTGGCTCCAGGAGGCCAGTGCGACGGTAACGGCTCAGGATCTTACTGACACACCCGTTGGACACCTGAAATACGCAGTGAGTTCCATTTTGTAAAATCATATGAAGTGATTTTTCTTCTTCTTAAAACTCACCCGAAAGCCTAAATTATGTTATTTGTGCAACTTTGACACAAAAGGGCTTTTGCGTACCCGAAGTATCCTGGAGATCTGGCTTGGACTGACTCCCTCCGAGGCCAGTTCAATCATTTTCCTCCTTTTGGATTCTGGGAGAGGTCTGCCGTTGAGAAACATCCCTCCTAGCTGGTTGACACTTCCACCACCTGATCATAAAAATGTACTATTTAAATCTGTAAATAGCCACTTAATGTTTATATAGACCTTCACATGTTCAATTAGGTGTCTAACATCTAATAATAGCCTAAAAGTACAGTGTAATAAAATGGTAAAATGAACCTTTATTTGGCAGATCGACGTTTGTTCCGCACATCTCTGCTTGCTCCAAGCCTTGATGATCAAACCGAGCACAAAAAGAAAATATATGTCCCCAGAAAAAAAAAAAAAACCGACACCACGTCGCCTTTGGAGAAAAAATAAATTGTCCAGGTAACTCCGCGTATCTCTGGTGAATGACAATGAGGGGAATCACGCCCTTCAGCAGAAATTTATAGGCCTGCAGACCTCAACATGACGTGGTGGCCTGTTACCTGAAATGTCAATATTGCCTGGAAGTGTATGTGGGCATTAAAGACTTTAAAATGGGCCTCAGATTTGTAGGTCTGTGCTACCAGAATGTCTCCACGTTAGACATATAAAATATTGTATTATATGTCATTTGTTTCAGGGGTTTGTATTTTTTTTCTTTTCCAAAAAACGTGCCCAGTATTTAGATTCAGGCAAAGTGCAGAGGAAGGGAGATAGATTGAGTCATGGAAAATCATGATTCAAAAAGATTCCTCCAAAAAAAAAAAAGTCACATTAACTATTTAGTATTAAGTCCACATGAGAGATGTGAGCTCGATCTCACATCAAACATTTAGTAACAGAAGAAAATAAAAATCACAAACGTGCTCTCTGAGTTGCATGTGCTTGGTAAATCAGGTCAAATAAGATATCACTTACCAATCATATATATGATATATCATCTTGTTTTGGAGGCATACATACATTAAGATGTAGCTCTGCTGCACCAGAAAAGTGAACCGACGCCACGTGTATAGATCTGACTAGATTTCTTGGCTACACCACGTTTCCTCCTTTAAATAAACATTTCCACATCTGGGTTCTTATAAATTGTGTTTTAAATTTTAAAATGTCTGTGCGCTGCTTTAATCGGTGAATCAGCATGGTAATATTTAAGTTTGGGAAGTCACACCAGTTTCCTTTTGCGCAGAGGCTGCCTACAGTCTCAATCAAACAAACCAGTTTTTCTGTGCGGCACAACTCAGCCCTTAAATTTTCTGCTTCGACACGTATTATACTACTAAAACGAAGGTACAAGTGCCGTCTTTCAATGAAACTTAATGATCAACACTGGTATGTTTCTCATCCTTTAGGGGGGGACTTGTGGTCACGTGACTTGAGCATCCTTTCCCAGGTTAAGTGGCTCAGATTAAAAGGATCTCTGGTCTCCTTTCATAAAACAAACATTTGGAAATCTGCGCCAATGACGACTGCCATATGGTAAAGTGCTTTTGATAAATCATAAATCCATCACCCAGTCTCTCTTTATTACATTTTCTTTCAAAACGTGAACAAATAGACTCGTATATGGGCGCAAGGAAAGGGCCAATTGGGGGACCTCGTTTATCCAGAAGAGGGAGGCTAAAATAACCCTCACAGATGTTCCTTGGGCAGCCAGCAGATAAAAATGCGTTGTAAACGTTTCAAAGGGAAATATTTGACGAGCAAATATTAGCCTATGTGAAAACCCACACAAGGCTCGTCTTTTGGCCTGTTTAATGACTAATTGAATATCATTAGTTGGGTCCACACAGATCGAAGTGGCACCGAAATAAAGGCTCAGATTTTAAAATGCCATATGGTCCAAATTATACATTAACCATGAGTTAGAGGACAATAATACTCTCTGTGTACAATCAGCCAGGTTAGATAGAGGACAGCCATTTTTGGACACCATCATCTCCTTGCCAACCGAGACAAAGGACAAATAAGGCAAGCCTTTTAATTTATTACCGGGGAGTTGATGTGGTCATTGATTTATAGTACTTTATTGCACGTGCAGTGTGTGCCAAACGAGGTTGATTAACGTACTTAGGTTGTGTTGTTAAGACAGTACCACATATTCGCGGTGCGTAATTTTTAATCCTGGCTCGCCAAAGAAGGGAGCGGCAGTTTAAGTGACTAAATCGTACCACAGAATAAGTGTACATTGTACCAACTTATCCTAAGTGTTTGTCTTCTGCATAAAACACGTATGACTGTGCTTTACTGCGTCTTAAAGCGTTGAGAAATGTGGGTAATTCATCCGCGTAAAAAGGTTACCAAAACCTCTCCAGTGCGCACAGAGGTGCCATGTGCGCAGCGGAGCAGCCTCCTTGGTCACTTGTCCAGCACTTACCTCCACCTTGTTTTGAGATTTATGTATTGTCCATGTTTTGAGTTTTTATATTTATTTTGGTAAATATATTTCCATTCTGTGGACGCAGACGCTTGTTTATGTTCTTTATTATTAAATGATCTTCAGTCTGTTCACTTCCAGGTCCGTGACCACATGTGCCGGTGTTCAGCAGTGAGCTACAAAAATCTGAACATCTCACCATGCCATTCAATTTTAATCGAGTCTTAAATGCTTTTTCTGAAACAAGCTAAATCCTTATTGTTATTGCTCATTTTCCACTGATTTTATTAAAAATAAAAAAGATTTAAAGACTCAAAATTTGATGACCGACATGGTAACTACACATATTATGAAGTCCAAGGTTAAAGTGCCTGCTTTTACAATACTTTATATTCCACATTACCCAATCGTCCACCATCGTCTTGAATGAATTACACAAATTGTTTGAAGAGAAAATCATTTTAATACGTTACCTATATTTTAACATTGTATTCAAATATTATTATCCACCATATCTATACTCATAACACAGGTGACATAGTCTCCACAGCGGAAATCATTCCTCTTCATTCCGATCAAAATCTACTTTAAAATTTATAATTAAAGTTTCTGGGTGAAATTTTGCGTCACTCTTTGCGCACTACAAACACACACGCAGAAAATGGCGTTAAACAATCTAAATGTAATAATACAGCAAACAGGTCAGCTGTATTCCTTCTTTCTCAAGTATCATTAGGTTTGTTGGTGAATTAGATTCGTCAGTGACGATTATCTTAAAATTTGCGCGGCAAACAAACCATATCCTTTTGGTATTTGAATAACCCACATTACGCTTTAACCGTTCTCTATAACCATCTTCTTAACAAAAACGCCACATTGTAAAATAGGACAGTCAGTGCTATGAGCTTGTGTTAAACCTGCAGTGCTGCTGTGGTCCTATGATGCGCATTAGCCCCAGAGTGTGTCAGGTTGTATAGAAGTCACCAAATGTGCGCCATAAAGTTTGTAGAAATTCCAAATGAACGTTCAGGTGTTGTTCAATAGCGCAGGACACTCACAGCGAAAGACAATTACAGGAACACAGTTCAGCAACTTTAATACAATGTACAGAAGGATAGTATCGGGGCGCATGCGCTTTGGTGTCATGTTTATGACGATTATCTTTCATGGTGAATTTTTCTTTATTAATATTAAAACGTTCCTTACGTTTATTTTTTTTTTGGTTTTCAGAAAAATATACCAGTGAGTACTAGTGGCCAGTGTGAGTACGTTTTAAAATCATAACATTTTTTTCTTTAGTCTGATTGTGTATTTAGAATTTATCTTTTTTCCCCACAGGTGATATCATGGTGCCCGCTTCTCTCCTGAAACTTGAAAAACAAGTGAGTAGCTGATAAAACACTGACACATTTTTTTGTTTTTTTTTATCTTTATAGAAATAAAAATGACTAATAAAGATTAGCCAGCTGGAAAGTGACTGAATAAAAATGAAAAATGAAGATGTTCTGATATTAGGCAGCATGTTTTAATTGCAAGAGGTTGTTATGATGAGTGCTTTAAGTTACAATAATATCAAAATGTATTAGCGGATACTGTTGAGTTGTTTGGAAAGAGTTTTTATAGGTTAAACTTACATATTTTCTGGTGCATTTCACACAAATGTAATAAAGGCTGCTGATACAAATACTGTGCCTCGACAACAGCTCAACAGCGTCTCTGGCAGATCTACAGATGGCTGACAATTAAACAGGACACAAGAAGAATCTATGCCAAGGAGCACTGAAGGTATTCTGGTATCTTGTGATGGCCCAGCACCTTACTAAGATATTTTATAATGGGCTTTACTTTAATTTCCCACCCATAATCCCAGGTATATTCCACATAGTCAGCCCCTGACCCCACTGATGCCCCTGTACATGCGAGCCATGTATCACATGGACAAATTCAACGCCCGGAGTCATCTGCATTCCTTTAGCATATTATGTTTGATGATTTTTTTCCTCAGTCTCTTCCTCTTAGTAGTCATATGTTAGGGTATTAATGTCAGATTATTAAGAGTCATGATATAAACAAGTATCTCAAAGTGTTTAGCCTGAAAATATTTTGATTAGTTCCTCTGAGCATTAATGTTCTCTTTCAGCGGTGACCTGCTTCCCACTCACACGGTTACTCACATCTGTGAGCTGGCCAAGTACAACTGACCAGAAGAAGAACAGGATGAGCAAAAAAAACAAACAAAAAACACATTTCATCTGGTGCAGCATAATCCCCGGTGTGATGATATCACCACAATCTAGATACTGACTCAGTTGATTACTCATTATTCGTCAAAATCATACTATTATTGCTTAATATTGGTCAGCCTGCTCATCTGTAATTCAGTTGTAAAGGGGTTGCTTCTTTCACTTCACTTTGAATTAATGCTTTTTTTTTTCCATGTATCCTCAAATGTTCATGTTCTGTAATGTAACCGCTCAATAGACCCTTTTCTTACAGCAGAAATGTTGACTTGTCAAAGCAGGAAAAGAACAGGTGTTACTAATAACATTAGCAATGGCTCGAAACCATTAAGTGTCCAAGTAAGACAGAACAGTGAATGCACAATACCAGAGCCTGGTTCACCTAAATGGAATGCAACCATATTATTAAAGGTACAGTGTGTAAGATTTGGGGCCTTTATTTTCAGAATAAGGCAGACATGGAATATAATATTCATAACTATGATTTCATGCATGTATAATCATCTGAAAATATGAATCTTTTTGTTTTTGTTACTTAAAAATGATCCTTTTATTTTTACAGTGGAAGCGGGTCCTCTTTCATGGAGGCCGCCATGTCGAAACACCGTGCTTCTACAGTAGCCCAGAACAGACAAACTAAATACTGACTCTAAACAGGGCCCTTAAAGCGTTGTTTCTCCTTTACACTAGGACGGTTAGGGTGATGTGAGGAGATTGCAATGCAGCGATGAGTCTATAGGTTATAGGTCTAGTTAGTCGTCAAACACTTCTTCTATAGAAGAGAACATTGCAGATTTCATGATATGTTGCCTGTAAACTGCTTGCATACCAGCCTGTGTGCATCTGTTTGGTGTTGGCATATGTGACATCCTGTTAAATGTAGTCAGAAATAATACTAAAATAGAATCACATAACTAAAACTATATCCATTTGGTTTATATAATTTCAGTCATACTCAGGAGAGGATATGCAGGAGAATGGGTTTAATTAATTTCTTAAACAAACAAACAAAGACAGTTAAATTGTGAAGTGGTTAATACAGGTGCCTAGTCAGTTAATCAGTAAAAACACTTTACTTTACAGTGTCACTTTACAATCAGTATTCCAATAATGTAATATATCCTATTTGTATAGTATGTTCATATTTATACAGTAATGCTTGAATATAGTTGTCACAACCTTGTATAATGTATAGAAGATTCAAACATATTTTCCATATTCTATTTAAGTATATTTCATATTCTATTTAAATATATTTTGTATTATATTTTTAGTATATTTTGTATTATATTTATATATATATATATTTTTAGCATCTTTTATATTCTTTTTTGCCTTTTTGTTTAGTGACCCCATGTTAACCTGCATACCATGAATAAGCCTGAAACTTAAAACTTGAGACTCAATCTTCCTGTACTTACAACCCCCCCCCCTAAATATTATTTCATTTAGTTTCTGGCAACTGTTAAAATATTTCTACTTGTTTATTTGTCACTCTCTGTACGGCGGGTAGTGTGAGAAATTCCCGACACGCCTTGAAGGCAGCATTAGGTAGGTTAACACTATGCTGACGTGTCGTACGTCTTGCTCCGGAAGTCTTTATTTCAATTCGTCCGTGCGGTCGAGAGGCGCCCTCATTCGCTCCCATTCATTCCGCTCTGCGGACCCGGACGTGTTTTGACGTGTGTGTATGCATGGCACAGTGTGTTTCCGGTATAACGTGTGTGTTGATCGGCGTTCAGCCTTTTTCACTTGGCTTTCAGTAGAACAGTCACTCACTTCAAGAGTCCCAGCTTCCCTTAACCTGGTCAGCCCTTTAACGGCGTTATATTTCAAACCGGTGGACATGGCATCTGTTTCGGCACCAACTCAGACGGCTCCTGCTCCGTCTGCTCCTCTGCAAAGAGGAATTGTGAAAATGGTAGGAGTCTTTTAACACATGAATATGTGAGCTCACTACGTGTGTCTTAGGGATACAGCTAGTTAGCTCAGTGAGCCAAGGGCTAACGTTAATGAAGGCTAAACTAACTTTAACTGAACTTATTTGACGATTTAAATACAATTATCTGTTGAATGCCATTGTTGGCACTGTGTCAGTAACAACTGTCACAAACATTTGTCTCACCGGGCTGTAGCAGCATGCCTGCTAACATTAGCTGGTTTTTGCTAGCCCCCGCTAATAAGCTGAAGCCATCTGACGTTAGCACATGTGTGCTATCATGATAGTTAACTCAGTGTATTGACAGATATTAATCTGTCAAAAGTGCACTGCGCTGATATAAATTTGATTCGCGCGTTCTGGTGGCCAAACTGACTAAAAAAAATAATGTCGTTGAGTAACTTGTTAGCTAGCTGCAACGTTAACAGATGTTTAGTTTCCCAGCTAACGGCTAGCTAATCGTTAGCTAACTCGTAGCGTTTGCTGCCCGTAAGTGTTGACTTCTGTGAAGAAAGTTGGCGGTCTGTGTTGTCGCTGAGTACGGAGTTGACAGCGTTTTTACACACATTTACATGAATTTATCCCACTGGCCACATGTACATTCGTGCTTCCCAACTAGCACCAAGGCTAACATCAAAAGCGTCTCCCTGTTTCGTTTCATTTTTGTCCCCCTCAGCGTTTCCTATAAATGCTGCTGTGTCATATTTCAGCGGTTAAATACCGTTCATTAACGTTTGGGAAGCCAAGACTGTAGTAGCCGAACTGGTTATCGAGCTTTTAAGGCTGCGTTCCGATCATTCAAGTAACAGACAGGGCATTTCCTCTGTGAGCTGTTTCAAACCCAACCACGGGAAACTGACACGTAGCTACAGCCTTCTTGCCCCCCATATTTTCCCATTCATCTTGGCTGTGTGGAGTCTCCTCGTCCACATGTTACTTCATCATCTTTGATTTTTAGCTTTGACTTGGTACTTTGCACTGAACACAAGTTAACCTTTACTCATGTAGATAAAGTTAGCATATTATTTTTTTTTCACTGTTATGCCATGATTTGTCCTGCAGAAGAGTATATCCAGTCTGCTCCAACATGAATCAAACTGGACTAAACAGGTTTATCTTGTTGTGTATGTTGAATTATTTTAGATATAAAGTTAGAGATCAACGTGTATTTGATGACAGAGAGGCGCACACAATCACACCTGTCCCCATGCGCTTTGAAGAAGGGCTGTTTTTAGACGCGCGGTAACTGTTGTAAACAGGTAAGCACTTGTGTCCTCCCTTGGGAAGGAAGTGTGACTAGGTTGCACTCTTGTGGGTTTATTAGCAAAGGAATTGAGGCCTTTGTGAAGGACTAATTATAACATCCCTTTAGTGCAGCCGAGCCTGCGAGGTTGGATTAGTATAATTTTAAGTGGGAGGTAAGAAATGAATTTCAAATGAACACTTAACTTTCACCCGATCTGTTACACCATTCTTTGATTTACTATGCACACGGTATGTATCAATTAATAATTAATATAGTAGAGTCTTTATTAATGGCCCTGATCTAATACAGTGCCTTGAGAAAGGGGATCAGAGAGCCAAGCAAGGCTGTATTGCACTAAGTGGAACTTGGCCCTTTTGTAAACAGAGAACGGGGGTGTGGTAGTACCCCTTTGCCTTTTTTTTTTCTTTTTTTTTCTTCCCCATGCCTGGTCAGTGTATAAAAATGACAAAACTACCACTCTGCTCAGCCTATACTTGGAAGAACTGAGTCAGATAGTGGCGATTTGATGAAAGACTTTATCTAGCCCACATCTTAGATCAACAGCCCCCCAGTGATGCTCCACCGCAGACACACTGGAGAGTCCGCAGATAAAAAGTGTTTGCTCAGATTCGTGTAAATGCCATGGTCGTCAAACCCAAGAGTAGGTTATCTTTTTTTTTTTTTTTTTTGTATTTAACTACGTTATCAGATGGCGTGATCTCACCTTGCGTTTGAATGACGGATTGTCACCATGGCGACGTGCAGTGTGAAGTTGCTTTTCAGTTCGGTTTTCCAGGCTCCTGTAACACGTTTTTAAGACTTTTTGCTAATTCACAGCTACTGTCGTATGAATTGGCAGCTGATTCGTAGTCACACAAACGGGCTTAACGCATGAGCTCGGATGTAATTCAATACACTGATTTCCTTATTTGCCCACCTCATGTATTTGTTTGTGTTACACCAGTTTGAAAAGCTTAACCAATTGGCAGTTTGCTGCAATGCAAATAGAAATAACACGGTTTGCTGAATGTAACAGAGTGTATGTGTCCGTAATGACTTTTTTTTTTTTGTCTTTTTTGTAAAGAATCCAGACGACAGTGTTTGAAGATTTTATCTGTATTTGCCAAATGGATCAGTTGCCAATACTTTGACTGTGGATTTTTTTTCCCCTAACAGACAGCTTTTATTGTCATCCCTCCAGGTCTTGTCAGGCTGTGCCATCATTGTTCGGGGCCAGCCTCGAGGTGGCCCACCCCCGGAGCGTCAGATCAATCTAAGTAATATCCGAGCTGGGGCCATGGCCCGCCGAGCCGCTCAGGGCCAGCCCGACCCCAAGGACACCCCCGATGAGGTGAGCGGCTCTATCCCATTGTGCTCGTTTGTTTGTTTATTTGTTTCTATTTGTGTGTGTTTGGCAAAGGCAGAGCAAGGTCCTGCTAAGAAGCCCTGCAGCACAAACAAGTGACATTCCAGTTTGGACGGGTGAATGCTGCTGTGTGCAGAACATGGCTTTGCTGTCCTCATTTCCATCGAGCGAGCAGTTGTAACACGATTATATATGAATTAGTATTCAGAGCATGCCTGATTGTATAAATGATGATGTAGCCTAGAGATAAACATTTCAATTCTCAATCGAACTTGAAGCTTTAAGATCCCACTGGTGTGATTTGACATTTTCTTATCACGCCTTTTGAAAAGTCCATCAATTTATTTATCACAGCCAGACGGTACTGCTGTCTGGTTTTGCTTAAAGAAGACTGAAATGTCTGATTTTTAGTTTAGAATACATTTCTAATTTGGCCTTGAAAAACCCATTTGAATCTGCTGACAGAGAGTTTGCTTTGACTAAGAAAATCTCATCAATCAATATCATATTAAAAAGCATTTTTATTAGTTTTTGCATTGGAGGCCACCAACTTTGATCATCTGTAATTTTGTCAGAAAAAATACAATATACACTTGATTTACAATGGAAAGATTGTTTTATTTTTGCACTAGTGCGTCTCTACTGGTTGTTTAATTCTATCTCAAAATGCACCCTAGTTGTTTGTACTTTTGATTTGATCAACTCGTGTAAGCGTACATAATATTCCTGTCTGTATCGCAGCCATGGGCCTTCCAAGCCAGAGAGTTCCTGCGCAAGAAGCTAATCGGCAAAGAAGTGTGCTTCACTGTGGAAATCAAGACTAGCTTGGGCAGGGAGTACGGCATGGTCTACCTGGGGAGAGGTGAGTGGGCTGTCACTTCTAAAAGCACAATGTGAATGTTAACATGTGAATTGAGCACACCTGCGATACGGAAATTCAACAGTTCTAGTTGGTAACTAGCTTCCGCAGAATCCTGGGCTGTCAAATATTGTATGTTCTGTGCTTAAATAGTATTAGAATTTGTTTAATGCGCTATTTTTCAAATAGTTTGATGGTACAGTACTGTGATTTTTGTACAGTTAAGTGTTGCTATGGCACTCAGCCACTCTTGTCCAATCAAATTACCTGACACAAACTCACTGCTGTGCAATTGCAACCATGCTGGTCAACAAAAAGATGAGTTTGACTTTCTCTGACGTGTTTGTTTGGTTGTTTTCTCCCCCGTCCTCTCATTTTAGACACAGCCGGCGAGAACATCGCTGAGGCTTTGGTGAACGAGGGCCTTGCCACAGTCCGCAGGGAAGGAATCAGAGGAACAAGTAAGATTTAAATGAAATTCTGCGTGCTGACATATTTTAATACAATATCACAAGCAATATGTCACTGTACCACGTGTCATAGTTTCTCTTTGGGATATCAGATTCTGTCGTACGCGTTATATTTGTTATGATTCCATAATCGGTCACTATAGCGTGACTGACCTTGAGTGAGACTGATATCATAAATGCTTTCCCTTCACATTAGTTTGCTCAGTCAGTGTTGAAATCATTTCGAATGTCCGAGCTGGTTTTGGTTTGCAACTTTGCGCTTTTGTTTCACAGAAGAAGGAGGAAAAAAAAAAAAATTGGTAACATAATGTAATCTTCTGCTTGCTCAAGCTTGTAGCAGGACAGCTCTGGTAGATCTGCAGAGAGATGTATGTGAGTCCATAGAGCCATGGTGTCCCAGATGGTGGCAGTATTACCCTGCTGCTGAGATGATATGCCTCTGAAACCCTTTTCTGCCACATTGCCCTTACACAGTAATCCCCTAAATACACTTGCACACCCGGCGCTATATGACAAAGTAGTGTATATCCCCCCCAGTGGCAGTATTTGTACATTACACACATTACAAGCAATTTGACTCATGCTGCTACATTTGTATCTTCCAACATGAGCAGAGATGATGTGAATATTTTGCCACTAATGACCCATTTCGAGCATTTCTGTGCAATGGCCCAGAACAAGCGCTAATGTAAATGATGCTTTAAGTGTAAGCTGGCATCATTTGACCAAAGGGGAAGCCCATTACTCAGTGAGGACTTCAAGCCTTAGTTTTTCCCTCAGAGCACTAGCCTCCGATGTCATTACCCCTCGTGACTGGCCACACTGATCACACTAACAATGATGCGATCATAATTATCGGGGTTATTATAATGATGATGGCTTTGGACAGTGCGGATAAACGTGTTCAGAAACTGAACGGCCGCGGCGAGTGCTCTGCAGTGCACCAGAGCAGGCTGAGGCACAGTTGTCCGGGGCTGGTTTTCCTGGGTTTATTAGAGCAAGAATGAACACACAAATCACACTCTCTCACACATACCCACGAAAAAATGGAACACAACTTGGACTTGAATGCTCACTTCTGTTTGCTTATGTATTCAACTTGTATATGTTTGGGTGCTAAACGTTAAACTAGATTTAAATGCAAATATGCAGATTCCTGTGTCTTATCCATATTTATTATGTGGTTATTTCAGCCAAATGATAAAATATGTAACAATCGTGTATCATGAACACAACCCACGTCTTTTTACACATAAATGGCATTTTTTTTTGTAGTGGTACTTACCTAATTTTGTGCAAATGAAGCTTTTGGTCCTTTTTAATTAGAGTTCAGATCTGGAAAATGACACAAAAGCAGCACACACGTTTTCCACATTTAAATGTTAAATTATAGTTATGTAAATTTCTGTCAAAATGAGTTCTTCATACATATTGCTGCTGTCTGTGTCAGACAGATTTACATTTATTCAAGTCACAAAATGAGTCGTTTTTTTTTTTTTGTTTGCTGTTGGAGGTTCAATCATTTCACCGAGTTTCACTTGAACTTGATCAGGCATAAAAAATGCTGTCCTTGGTGCTGAGCCATACAGTCATTGGTACAGACGCATTCATCAATCTCCCTGACTCAGTCTTGCATCTCGGTCTCCGTCACTCAGTCAGACCTCTTTTCTTTTAAAACGCTTTATCTAATCACTGAGGTGGCTAGAGCCTGAAAATTGGTCATATTCCACAGCATTACACTTTCCTTTTTTGAAAAATTAAAACCATAGGCAAGGGGATTGACTGATTGAGTTTTTTAGAACACCCACCCACCAGAGCAGAAGGGAACTACATTATAATAACTTTATAATCCCCCTTCCCATTGCTCCTTTTAAACTGGAGCCACAGAGGAGTGCTGGTTGAAGGGTGTAAACGTCTGGGGGATGAACTGTGCTCATCTGGGCCTTAATGCTCACTAGTAGTGGAACCCTTCCACCTAGTGAAGCACACTAGAGAACATGACTTCCTTCATCCTTTTTTTAACTGTACAAAGACGACAGGGAGCTATAAAACGGCTAGCTAAGGTTCAACATTTTGTCTATTTAAAGTATTTTTAGTTGCACAGGGGAGCCACACCGAGATGAAAGATGTAGCCTACAGCGAGTTCAAATATAAGGGAATTGGAAAGTTGTTGTTTTTTTCTTTTTTTTCTTGGCCCTTTGTTTCTCCAGTAGTCTTGCTTAGTATTACACTTTTTCCACATCAATATCTGTTTTTGATCTGAAGCAATGTGTTGGAAGGAGTTGCTGATCTAAAAAGAAACCGGCCTGTTTGGAAACATGGCTAAGTTCACTATCATCTGCCTCCACACATGAAGCCTTTTCTATATCTTTACCAATCTCCGCTTGTGAGTTGCTTTCCGTTTATTTCCGTGGCTTTTCAATGTCTGCTTCCCTTGATTGCATTGTTAGTTTCTCCCACTCTATCTCTGTTGCTTTCTGCTCCTGTTTACCGCTTAAATTCTAAGTAGCTTAAACACGATTGACTCTCCACAGAAAGTTCCACTGTTGTTGCTCAGTAAGCAAGAAACCGTTTCAATTCGATTTGAAGTTTGTAGCTAAATCAGTGTAGAGGGGAAAGAGAACTTGGCGGCTTTTGGGCACTAGTCCAGAAGCCCAATTAGGAACACGCAGCTGGAGAACAGGCTACATGTGTATTTATGTGTGTGGCATTTTAATTGAGACCCACTTCGTTGCCTTTCCAAGCTCGAGTCACAATCGCTACTTCCATATCAATCGGGCAGCCTTTACTTCTTAGAAAAACAAAAGCCTGTTGGCCATTTGAAGTAATGAATAATTAAGATTGTACAAGGGCCCTCAAAAAGCATTAGGCTGCACAATTTAGGAAGCCAGCATGGAATTAATTGTGGCGTTTGTAGCCAGCTGCGTGGTAGCTTTTGAAGGAGCTGTCAAACACGGTTATTGTCTCTTCACAAAATGCTCGGATACATTTTTTAAGCAGTTATAATCTGGTCATCAGCTGGTTGCCACTGAAACAACAGTGCAGTTTGTCAGGAACAGCACTTTAATGCAGCACTTAATTCAACAAAGCTGGAGCCTGACCAAACCCTTACTTATGCAGTCCTTTTGCTTTTTAATGAGCACTTGTTGTGCGTGTTGAAGTGAACAACCGATGACAGTTTTGTTGCACTGAAAAGCTACAACTGCGCCTGTGATTCGACGCATTGCATTGCAACGTGATAGAAGTTAAAGACCTTCCGCACTGGCCACACGTTGTTGTAATTGTAGTGCTAAATACTTGCCTGTTAGGACGAGGCTTTGGGTAGTCCATGTTTTAACACAGCCTGGATAAAAGCAATTAGAACATGTTGAAGTTAACATGGGGTGCAGCTCTACAATCAAAACCTTTCTGCTCTTTACGGTGACTACTTCTTTCCGCCTGGTGTGAAACTAATTGCAACTTGTTAACAGGCCTAGCTAGCTGGCGTTAATATATATATTTTTCAAGCAGGTTGTTAAAGTAATTTTATGGCATCCAAAGACCCTCTGATCTTTATAGATGTGTTTGTAACCTAGTTAATAGCAATATTTTAACTGGACGTAGCACAGCTTTATTGCAGCAGTTGTTCTTTAACAGCGTTTTCAGTTTTAAAGCTGGAAAAAGGAGCACCATCTGTGAAAGTTTCAATATCAGTTTCATTCAGCTGCAGGTTTCAGTAGTAGGCCAGATTTCATGCTACTTAACTAATTCATTGAAGTAAATTTAATAAAGCTGCTCGGGAGATTTCATTTTGGTTTCTTGTTTTACGCAGTAAAATTCATTTTTTTTTTAAATGTGCCAGTCTGTTTAAAATTGAATCAGAAGTGAAGTGCCCGTCTGAAGGTGTTCAACCTTCAGTTCTTATAAAGGAGATGGCCTGGAAAGCAAGGAAATTATTTGCCACATTTACAACCTTTTTGTATTTGTCGGTTGAAAAACGGCAGCAGCTACTCATTAAAGTCAAATGACCATGTTGAAAGAAGACTGCACAGCCAACTCGTATTTACCACAATACAGTGAATAGCGCATTGATTTGATCGCTCGTCCAGAGTTTGTGCTTCTTTTTTTAATTCATCGTGTATTAAACCTCTTTCTTTTCTTCTGTGTGACCAGTCCAGAGCAGGCCAGACTCTGTGAATTGGAGGACCAGGCAAAGGCTTCCAAGAAGGGCCAGTGGAGCGAGGGTGGCGGCACACACACCATCCGCGACATGAAGTACACCATAGAGAATCCCCGCAACTTCGTCGACTCGTTGCACCAGAAACCTATCAACGGTAATGAGCTCGGGAGAGGCATGCGAGCATCCACACTGTCGCACTCGTACAGAGAAAGCTTGGCCGGGGAAACAAAGACACATGGCATATAAAAACACACAATACCACATAAGCCTCCATTTCCCCATAAAAGCCACATTTTCAGGCTGTCGGAAATCATCCATTCTGGTTGAAGATATCCACTTCAGGCCATGTAATGGCACACGTTATATCACCGTTCACCGGCTCATTCCTCCACTCTCTCATCTCTGACCCTAACAGAGCTGTAATGTGCCACTCAATTCATTTCCAGCTGGCTGCCGTTAACAGTGGCTCAGCTCATTTCACTACCCTTTAATTGAATGGAGAAAATGAACAGAGGAAGGCTGTTTCATTCTTTGATTTCTTGTTCTTACCATTCATGAGAGACAGTCAGGGTTGTTTTTAAAATTGAAGGCAGCAATCCAGCCGAAGCCCCCTTTTTAATGTGCACTGATTTGCTGTGCTTCAAAATCCGAATACCAATTTCACTCTCATCTGCTTTTGCCAACAGACACACACGCACACACGTACAGACGTAAGTTATTCACAGAATCATCAGAATACCACTTAGGCGTGAAATGCCTTTCACACAGGTGACTCACATCCTGTCCACTTTCTTGAAGTACTTTAGAGGTTATGACCAACATCTGAGTGATATGATTTTTCGAGGAAAAATACAATTTAATACCTCCAAAAGCTTTCCAAATATATTGACCTTGTCTCAAACCTTGATATGTTGCATATAGCACAGTCGAAACTTTAAAGTGACATAATGGATCTTTTCAAGTATCAGGTAAGTGGCTGTAAAAACACTAGAGATGTGTAGTTTTCTTATTTTCAGAGAACAGTGGCTATGGTCAGTGTGTGCTGTTTTTAAAATGTAGAAAAAGTGTCAAAGCACTTCTCCACATCCATCCTCAGGCACAGTATCTTCTGAATATTTATGTTTTGGGCAAATTATAGCTAAATAAACGTTAACTTAACTTAGCTGTCTTTTGGCTAACTAGTTTTGAAGATACTCTGCATACTGACAGCGGAATATGTTGCAGGGGACGTTGTTTCAACATTTTGTTTTCTTTTGCAAAAAACGTAATTATTTGTAACCAAAATTAATTGCTTTTTATGCTGCGAGGAAGCATGTAGCAACCTCTCTCCTCATTTTTGAGCCTACAGTAGTGTTTTGGTCAGAGAATCCCTTTAAATGGCGCACACAGTCCACAAAGGAGGCCACGATTTTCTCCTCTTTGAGAAGTACCACGGAGTGTGACCTCTTAGCCAGACACTTCATTTCCACCGCCCAGTAAAACACTGCTTGTTTTTCAGAAGACTGCAGGTGTTATTGTTTTGAGTTGAATGAATGTCGTGCAAGGCCTCGCTCAAAATGGTAATGCGCGCTGTGGCGATCTTCCCAGGATTAAATTAAATGAAATAAATTCAGATATTCAGTGGTCTGCCCGCTCAACTTTGAGGGGAGGAATCGGTTATCAGGTTTCACCCTGGCTGCTTAATCATTCAGTCCTCACCCGACATTTTTCAATATGACCTATAGTGCTTCAGAGGTAAGTGTAAGCTTTGTCCGGCCAAGTCTAATCCGAGAGCTTGATGTCAGTTTGGTCATCGTAATTCAACCCTTTTCTCTCCCTCAAACGCTTTTAACATTCTGTTCCTTCCTCCCTCCAGCTATCATCGAGCACGTGCGTGACGGCAGTGTTGTTCGTGCCTTGCTGCTCCCGGACCACTACCTGGTCACTGTCATGCTGTCTGGAGTTAAGGTAACCACCACTCACTTACATATATGTTGAAATGTGAGCTGCTGAGCGCATTTATTTGCAGTAAATATCTGAGTAAAAAAAACAAAAACAAATGGCCAACCACTGGATGCGTTTTGACAGTTTCCTCCACACCCCGTGTCTTCCTTCACTTTACTGTCACAAATACCATTAATAAAGTATTTTAAGGTAGTCGCTCACGTCTTGTTATGGATGTACATATTAAAGAAAGACATTAAAAGAGTTACAGCTCATTTTTGTCACCTCTCTACGTCTGTGTTTGTTCCACCGGTGTCATATCCACTCCGCTAAATTTCCCAATCAATCTCTTTCACCGAGCCCAGCTTTGCCAATGGGCCACTCAAGATAACTAATCTTTTTCATCTCCCACTTGAAGATATTACATCCATTTCAAGGTGTTCTTTGTCTCGTTGTTCAAAGGCCCGTCTGCTTGTTGTGCCTGTTGCGTTTATGTCTGTGGGGTGTTTTGCCACACTCTAAGGAGAATACAGATAGCATATGCACCAAGGTGACGTCGGTTAAAAAGCGGATTATATCATGAGAGTATGAGAGTATGTGTGCAAAAACACCTAGAGGCACCGGTTGACTGCTGGGAATAGCAGTCGTGTGCTTCTGTTGCAACGGCGATTGGACACATCTCATCACATTTCACATTTGCTTGCAAAAATACATATCGATTGAAGCGTCGGCGTCAATGTGTGTTTTTTTTTCCTTCCCTCCAGTGTCCCACGTTCAAGCGGGAAGCGGATGGTACAGAGACACCAGAGCCGTTCGCAGCAGAGGCCAAATTCTTCACCGAATCCCGTCTCCTGCAGAGAGACGTTCAGATCATTCTGGAGAGCTGCCCAAACCAGATCATACTGGGAACCATCCTTCACCCGGTAAAGACACGGGTGGCAAGCTTTGTGGTGGGCGTGTGAAATTCAAGTTTACACTCATTAAATTGTTCTTTTCTCCTTCCAGAATGGCAACATAACAGAACTCCTGTTGAAGGAAGGCTTTGCCCGCTGCGTGGACTGGTCTATGGCTGTCTACACCCAGGGAGCTGAGAAACTCAGAGCCGCTGAAAGGTACACAGCTGCAGACTCAAACGTTTTTGTTAAACTGGATTTTCTTTGTTGTCTTTAGATGTTTTTTTCAAAACGGCTAGATATGTCACAGGTCTTGAAGATACTAATAACTAGAGAGGAAAAATTTTGAATTTAGCTGTTGCTCAGCTGGCAGAAAAAGTTTAGGAAACCAATTTGTAATATATTCACTTCTGGAAATGACTGCTTTATAAAGAAAGTACATGCAGATCCTTGAGGTATTGAAAATACTCTGTAGAGGATGGATATCATTGCAGCAGTCATTGCAGCAATAACTTTGGGCTTATTAAGTCGGAATTTCCTCACTTTAATGAGCTTTTGTAGCTTTTTACGGCCAAATGGGCAATTTTTAGTCACTTGATTAAGCCCTTTATGTCCTAATATTTGTCTGACATTGAGGACTACCGCTAATGACTATAATGTGATTTTTGTTCTTGGCCAGATCTGCTAAAGAGCGCAAGGTCCGAATCTGGAAGGACTACGTGGCACCCACAGCCAACTTGGACCAGAAGGACAGGCAATTTGTAGCCAAGGTGAGGTCCTAAAGCGTCTCATTGATGAATTATGTTATGTATTTGACCCCTAACATAATATCTTTCATTTTGGATCATCACTGAAAGTCCTTATCTTTCAAACCACAGAGAAAAATCATGAGTAAGGTATAAAACTTTCTGTATGACATGTAGACATTATCCGGCATGAATAAAACTTGGCTTCAGTGCTAAGGGGAAGGCTGGTTGCTTCCACCATTTGATGTCTACTGCGGCATTTCCAATTTTCTCCCAGCACTGCAGCAAAAGCAGAGCCACTTTGAGGCTTCTAACGAATTTTATCCCCCTGACGCCTCTTATTTTCACATTTGCAACCCCCGCTGAATAAAAAAAAAAAAAAAAATCCCTCTTCACTAAAGGTACTGGAAGGAATGCTTAACAGCAACCTTGAAGCACTCCCCAGTTAAATTAGGGCCAAATCGCTGGCGTATGCTCTAGCAGCAGCAGCACAGAACGACCCCCAAAAGCCAAAAACTAGAGATATTAGCTTTGGAGGTTATTGGCCAGGGCCTCAGGGGAAAAGAGGTGTCCTTAATATCAAGTACAAGGGGAGTGCCTACCTCCCAGTTGTCAGCACACATTAGTTCAAATCAAGTGAGATGGACTCCTTTGATACATTTTAGCGATACAGTCTTACTATGAGATGACAATATTATAGCGTCTAAGTTGTAGCCTTAACGTAGTAAAAAAAAAAAAAAAAATCAGCTTTAAATCTGGTCCCTTCTGTGTGCATTTTGATGACGAGTTGTGCCCCACTGTACCCTTCAGTTGATATATATTTCTTTATGAATGGGGGGGAAAAAAAGTTTGACTTTTGTCTGTTTGTTCCCTCCAGACCCTGAACTTTTAACACTGAAAAATTCACGGCTAGCCTGAGGGTTAGATATAAAAGGCGTTGCTTTGACAATTTACTTACAGAAAGAATTTGATAAACTGCGCACGCATAAAGAAGGCGCCAAAAGCAGAAACTATGTGTACTTATATATATATATTTTTTTCCCTTAGTCAGAGACAAGAGGGTAGAGAAGGGATAAAACATTTATATTATCAGTGTGAGCTGCTCTCTGAACCCCTCTCAATAAAAGAGGGTTGGATGTTGGCAGTGGGGGGAGAATGAGAGCACGTTGGAGGTGAGCTCAGGAGAAAAAGAAGCAGAAAGATGGCAAAAAAACAGAGGTAGAGGATTGAAGAAGGAATTGAAAGTGAGTTGAATAAGGATGAAAAGACATGAGAGTGAAAGTCAGAAAAAAAAAAAACATCTAATCAAGATCCATGGGGCTATGCATGTCCTCTCTCTGGTATGCGAGCAGTTTTTTTCTTTACTGCACTGTTGATGCCCCCAGTTAAACCTCGGTACACTTTTTTGATCTCTGTAGGACTCTTCTCTGTCCTCTTTTGCAACCGCTCTCTCCCTAAAAGAGCCACGGTGGAGGCTTTCATGTCATCTGTTGCTGTGTTAGTCAAAGACATCATCAGCAGCTCCTGGGACTCCATGCCCTGGGCAAAAAGACTCCTCCAGATTATTACCTTTATATAGTAGATTATTCGGTTAAAATAGAACCATTTTCTGTAACATAAATATGATCTTACCTAGCTTGAACAAAATGGGGTCAAAGGCTCCTAAAGCAGTCTGTTCCAAAACGCCACGCTGACCCTGCAACTGTTTGAGCCATTTCAAAGCAAAGCACATATTGGACAGGCTAAGGTTACTCAGGCCTGTCATCGTCCCTCCATACTTGTCCCTGTGACATTTGTCGGCACCTAATACTGCAATGCACCGACTCTCCCCAGGGACACATCTATCCATCAATCCCATCATCGTACACTCCGCCCCTCTTCTCATCCACTCGACTTTTCACTTCTTATTATCTGAGCGATGGATGGAGTGGGGAGAGCAGAGCAGGTCCAATCCCCACAAGTCAATCTTGCTGACGCATCTTCCTTTTTTTTTGACTGTCTCGCCTCTCTCCTCCCTCACCTCTGCTGGGACCGGAGAAGCGGATGTAGGCCATGTCCCGATAGTCTTCTTCTCCCCTCCTTTCCTTTCGCTTGCCCTCCTCTCTCGGGGGGGGGGACCACCGTCCTCTGCGAGGTGATGGATAAAAGGTGACGTGGTGTAAACCCCTTCACCAGCCTCTCATCACTAGCTTGTCGGGGACACTGTTGCTTTTAGATCGACCAAAAGAATCCAACAACATGGCAGTTAAAATGTAGAGCTAGTGTTTATTTGTATTGAGGGCTACATGAAGAGTAACTGTGGGTTAGTGCTGTTCTGCACTGCTTTCTTTGGATGTCTAGTTGATCGGCGTTACCTTTGGTTTTCATCATGTTCCACTGCTGATTATTCTCTTGAGTTGCAGAGTACTTGCATGTATGTGATCAAGTGTCTTGCACCATGTAGTGCCCAGCAGTAGACAGCAACAGCAGCCATGTTATAACTGGATTTCCTGGCTTATGTTTGGAGTAAAAAAAAAAAAACACTTGAAGAGAAGTGCTCTTTGATGTGTTGTGCATAGCAATTGAAGGTCATGTTGGATAGAGGGAGAATAGTACCTTAAGAGGGAAAGAGATGACACGATGGCCTCTTATTGGCTGTTAGTATTGCTGTATGTCCTAGTTAAAATACGTAAGACAGAACAGTTACAAGGTCAGGCGGCTTCTTTTAAAGAAATTAAAAAGTCACTTTTGGGGAAGATGATGAGAAAAGGTTATATTGGTTCGTGCCCCAGTTAAAATACGTCAAGCGGTCAGGTCAAAAAGTCTCTGTGGATTATCTGTACTGTCCCAGGATAATATCCTCACAAAGCACTTACATATTCATCAGCCCCCCCCTCCCTTTTTTTTTTTAATCTGCAGCACCTAGGGGCTACATGCCAGCTGAAGGTGTTTCCCCGAGCATCGAAAACACCACTAGTTTATTTGAAACCATGTAATTTGGGTGACAAATAATCTCCACTGGCAGCAGATCTGAAACGCTGCCATAGGTGTTGCTTTTTGAGACTGATGATCTGACGTGAGTAATGAACGAAGCCCTGGCTAAGCCCTTGCGTGGCCCCGTGGTTAAAACAAACTAATGGATTCGCCTGACAACCAACAACAGTCCCTGACAGTAGCCAAGAATCCTCCTTTTGGCTATGACCACTGCAGATGTCGTGTCCGCCGTGGACAGAGGGTGGCAGTAGATCCCCACCTCTGGACTATCAGATTTAGACCAGTGAGTCATGCTGCCCGCCTATTTGTCTTCTCTGCCTGCTCGCTCGACCCTCATGGCAGCTACTTTGCAAAGACTTTTTGCTCTATTTTCCTATCTGTTCTCCATCTTTTCTCTCGCTCTCTGCTCTTGTGATATTTGCAGAGAGATTACACTCCATCTTTCTGGCTCGCTCAGTCTTCCTGTTCCTCTGTCTCCACGCGCGTCGATCTGTCCTCCCTCGCCTCTCTCATCACGCCTCCCCCGGCCGATAATTAGCCAGTAAACGCTGATCCATTTTCTCCTGCTCCTGCCACAATTCTCTCTCTTGCACTTTATTTACTTGGGCAGGCCACAAAATGACCTTGTTAGGGTGTGAATCCGTGTAGGCTGGTGTGCGTGCACGCGTCCATGTCGCCGTGTGCATGCATGCTCCCCCCCTCGCACTTACTCATTGCACCTCTCCCCTTCTCTGTCTCTCTCCCTCCTGCTCCCTATGTCTCTGTATCTCTCCCACTCAGCTCAGTGATTAGTATATGATGTATTTTGGCTGCTGTTGTGGGCAGCCTATTTAGCATGTGGGCTGGTCTAATTTCTGTTCTCTGGTGGCAAATGCAATGGCTTGATTTGTTTTCATGGAATAATGAATGTCCCGAAGAGCCAACTACACCTGGATGCCGTGTTTGCCATACACGCTATCAAAAAAGGTTCAACTCGGTCTTCATATTATCTTTTTTTTTTTTTTTTTGGTTGTTTTGTTTTTCCACCACACAGTCAGCCACACAAACACCCACACGGTCCTGCATCCCTCACTTTTTTTTTTTGGACTTGAGCACAGCCCACATGTGAACCACAGTTTGAGTGATGATGAGGCCATTTAATGCACGTGTGGGTGGCAACATGTGTAGGGCGATTGATTTCTCTGTCTCTTGCAAGCGGCCTACTTAAAGGCTCTGGGTTTGGATGCCTCCTCCATCTCAGTCACATTATACCCCCAATCTGTCTTCCTGCCCGGGAGGACAAAGGCACATACGTAGACTGAGTTGATGAGTTACAAATATTTATTCCACACCATTATGATTCATGACATGAGACGAATCCAGATTCTGTGGAGTTTTGTATATTGTTTTTGTTACATAGGGAACCAGTGCGGTCGCTGTATACCAGACTAATACTCCTATGAACTGTAATTTAACAGCTGTAGCTTACAACATTCACACAGTACCTTGTATAAACTGTGGTTGCTCCTTTTGCCACAAAGAAATAACATTTAAATGCCAAACATAAATTAGTCTGTGTCTTTAGTTACAGTTGTAAAGGTCTCCAGAACAGAGCGCTGCCAGCTAGTTGTTGGGCAGAGGGCCGTACAAAGCCTCTACCACTCTATCTTTAACAGGATGTTTATGTTTTAAAGCTCTTTCTCTTGCACTCGGTCTCCCTCTTCCTCCCTCCCTCCCTCTTCCTCCCTCTCCTGGTGCCAATCCCCCAGATAGCACAACGTCCTCGCCCTGTCCTCCAAACCTCGCCGGCCTGCTGGGACGACTTAGCTCGCTTTACTTACTCAGTCACTCAAAGATCACTCTTTCTTACCTCGCTCTCGGTGCCTCTTGCTCGTGACAGCACACGATCTGCACTGTCACTCTCCTTCCGCCTTTGAATAGATCTCTTCCTCTCCATTTATCCTTTACCTGCTCCTTCACTTCCCATCTTTCTTTCAGTCTGTCTGCTCATTCACTCACCAAAATGCAATGCCATGTCTTTTTTTGCCCCAACACTCCTCCATCCTGTCATTTCTCCCCTCCTTAAGGATTTACATGTTTTTTGGACCCTTAAATTAATTTCAAATTGAGTTTCTTGTCTTCTTTGTGGTGCTTTTTATGCCTGCCCAGCTATTTTTTTCACTCATTTCATCTCCTCTCTTCATTTGTCCCTTCAGGTAATGCAGGTGGTCAACGCTGATGCCATGGTGGTCAAGATGAACTCCGGTGAAAACAAGACCATCCACCTGTCCAGCATCCGGCCCCCCAGAATTGAGGGAGAGGTACAAACAAACCTGTGTTTCTCTTGTCTGTCTGCTTGTATGTGTGTGTATACAGCTCTGCACATAGTGAGCGGCCACGTCCGTGTGTGAATAAGTGACTGAATGTGTTTATATGTGGGTGTGCTTGTGGTCTTGCATGCCCAGCCGATTAATTAGAAGCTCCACAGAGACGACTCATGTCACTTCTGTTTCGGATGTCTTGACAGAGTTGGTTTATTTTTATTTGAAGTCAAACACAAGCTGTTTACATCTCCCTCCACGCATTCCTGAATATTAATCCATCCCTCTCTCCTGCTCTCTCTCACTCTCTCTCGTGTGGCCTCTTCGCCTCCTTTTACACATAAGTCTCATCTCTCTCTCTACGTGACCGTGGGAATAAATTTGACCACTTGGTGGCGCCCCTGCAGTTGGGGCACATGCAAACGCAGTGAGACACTTGCACACACCCAGTGGTTGCAGCACTGCAGAGTGAGACAGATCAATTTTTTTTTTTTTGTATCTTTCCCCTCTACACTCCCCCATTTTTCCTCAGAATCACTTGAAGACTGTGAAAACATAAACCTACACATATACACGCTTACACCTGGTCGCAACAGGGGAGACGTATATTTATCCACACGATAGGTAGTGCCTGGGGGAAAAAAAAAACTACACACACACACACACACACACACACAGTGATGTGCTGGATGTCACTGTGCCACCAACCTTCCCAGACTCTGATAATCAAGGAATTCATTGGTTTAAATGAAGCTATTTTTCATCACTGCACATTTGAAACTCAAATAGCTTATTATTCCAAAAGCTCTCATTTCAACATTATGTATTTTATTATTATTATTTTTGCTTCAGAAGATCACTTTTTGTTTCTAAATTACCCATGGCATCTGAGGCCTCTAAACATGCTATCATTTTGTAAATAACAGGCCTGTGATGTCGAAAAATGCGACTCCCTTTTTAATTAGAAAGTTACGGTGTCACAACAGTAGTCATTTTTTGTCAGAGCGAGACTTCCATATCTCCAGCGAAACCCCTTCTCTCCCTTTTGTTGAACATGTCTGAGAGCTGTTTGACAACCATTCCTCTATTTGACACTCTGTTTACTATAATATCTATTTCCGAGCGAGTCATTTTTCACATTTGCCTGCTCAATGAGGTATGAGACAGAGCGGGTCTTTTAGGAGACGCTTATAAAGGTCACATTGTGGAATGTCGGCCCTTTTTACTTTTTCTGTTTTGTTTGTTTTGTTTTATTGCCTCCATCTCTCTACTTGTTTCTTTATTTTATGGTTTACTCTTCCATATCTTTTCCCCTTTTCCTCTCTTTATTGTCTTGTTTTTATTCTCCAGCCTCTCCCTCCATCCACATCTTTCGTCTCCCCCGGATGTCATTAGTGCCTCGCATCATTAAGAGACTGCTTTGTTCCTTTCTCTGCCTCCCTCCTTCCTTCTGTTCTCTCCTCTCACAGTCACTTTCTCCTGCCGTTCTTCCCCTCTGGGCGTGCACACTGTGGTCAGATTGTTGACCTGCACCGTTGCCCTTCGTGTGCGTTTATTCTGCTTAGCTCTTTTGTCTTTGTAACAAGCTCGTGGGCAAAAATATCTCTCCATTTTGTCGTTCTGCCTTTTCTCTTGTTTCTTACACCGGATAGCTTCAGCTACCAACTCCCAAGTCCGGCCTTCTCCTTCCCGTTTTTGGAGATTCTTTCTCCCACTTTTCTCATCCTGATGAACTTTCCTGCCTCTCTCTCTCTCGTCTTCTTATTCTTCCATCTCATTCGGTCTTTCACTGCCTGTCTGTATTTTGTCTGTCGTTCCGTCTTTGCCTGCACCAGATGCTTCAACAGTATGTGTTTTGTGCTTCATTACACTGTCGTATGTTACGGGGAGCCTCGTAGAGTGGGCCCAGATGTGAATGTTTGTGTGTATTGTATTGGTGTTATATTGGCACAGTGTTATTGTTATTTCTTGCACTTCATGCATATTTAATTGCTCCTGTGAGGTTGTGTGTCAAACTTTTCATGTAAGTGCCCCGCAGATGATGAAAACATGTGTGACTGGGGCTAGTAGATTTTAATTTATAGTGTCTTGGCTAAAATATTACAGACCCTGTCACAATAATGTAATATCCATCTTGAACTAGGAAGATCTTGGTCAAATTTACTTGATTAAGTATGTTCGTACGATGTATATTTTGTTACAAACTGTCCACGTAACTATTTCACAAGTGCATAACTTATATTATTATTAAGTTAAGATGGTAAAGTATTTAAGACTGGAGTGAAATAACAGGAAGTATGCAGGGGCCTTTTTATAATTTAAATTAAAATATGTAAGACTGTCAGCCAGTTCTTTCTATAGCTGTATGTAACTGCTGGGGGACAGTCTTCTTTCGGAGGCGGTGTTATATAAAAAAAACTGTTGCTGCATTTTGTGTTTCGATAAGGTTTGTTCGTGGTGCTGCTGCTGGTTTGTTAGCTAGTTATTTCTGTCTGTGAGCTAAAGAGCTGTCTGCCTTTCTGCCTGCCTGCCTGCCTGCCTGTCTGTAATGCTGTTGGCTCAGCTTTGAGTGTTGTCGCTATGGCAGCAATGCAGAGTTGTGATGAGCCCTTGGTATGTAAGGTAGAATAAAGGCAACTGACAGAGAAGCACTGAAATTCTTCTTGATATCTTAACCAAATATTGTTTTCATACTCATGCTTGGAACCGAGAATTGTATGTCCAGTCTGATTTGCCAGCTGGGCTTGTGTCTGATCGCTAAATTAGGCATGTGAGCTGTTACTTTAGGCGAGCAGAGGAACTTAATTTCATGCCCTGTCTGCACTCCTTTACAGATGTAAATATAGTAGTTCACATTGGACACCATTCTGGACACTGTAATCTTTCATTACTTACGTATAAACTATTTTGAAATGCAATCAAATCGATTGTTCAGCTCCTCCAAACATTGGCGTTCACCTGCCAAAGTGTTTGTAAAGAAGAAACACTTTCCAGCCTACACTTTCCTGGACAACAGCTGTGCGTAGGATTTTCTAAGTCCACCTTGCCTAAATAAAAAGTCTAGAAGCGCACAAGTAAGACGCATACATGCAGTGATTTCTTTGAGGTTGTAAGCAGCAGGGGTGATTCCTAGCTTCAGGTCAAGCAAGTGAGAGGTCACAGCAGGTATCTCTCAGCCAGAAGCTCTACACACACTGACATCATGTTGACTAACACTGTCACGAGTGAGCTAGCTTCTTGCTTACAGTGCAGCAGACAGACACAAAGACATCGTCACGGTTTGTAGCACAGCTTACGCGCACACGCGCGCACACACACAGACATATACACACAGACATGCGTGGTTAAGCTGCATTAGCCTGTGTCAGGAAACATCTTGGAAATTGGCGTCAGCATGTGCACAAACCGCACAAACATGGATTACACAGACATGTTGCGTGTGTGTGTGTGTGTGTGACATAGCGGGACTCCAGGTGTGTGCATGTTAGCTCTGTAGCCTATCTATGAACCTCCCAGGAAATCTCCAGAGAAAACAAACTCTTGGTATTGTGACAATTGTGTGTGTCTGTGTGTATGTGTGTGTGTGTGTGAGTGTGTTGCATTTTCTCTAGAGGTCTGTGGGGATTTTCTTGTGCCAGTTGTCATTATTATCTCTGTCTGTCTGGATGTGTCTGCACCGTTTGACCGTGCATTCTGCAAGCGAGGCCATTTATGTTTGTGCGCGGGTGCATCTGTGTGTGTGTGTGTGTGTGCGTGTGTGTGTGTGTGTACACTGTTCGGGGGTACTAAGGCCAGATGCGATGTACCAGTGCACTGATGAACTGTGACTGTTCCTGCCAAGCCCCTCTCCTCCTTCTGCCATCTATTCTGGTTCCTTTTAACACCACACGCACATACATGCACACACACACACACACACACACACACACACACACACCCACCCTCCCCTCTCATGACTATACTAATTGTGCTCAGACTAACAGATTGGTTGACCAATGGTGCAAGGCATAGGGCACAAAACTTCCGCACTCCCCTCCCTCCCTTTTCTGTCATTTTGGTTCCACTCCTCCCCGGTGTTACTGCTGTGGCACATCTTCAGATGTGAGTTATTTTGAGCTTGGGAGTTGGAGTCAGCTTTTTCTTCTATCTCTATCCCCCTCCCCCCCCTTTTGTTTTTTTTGCTCTCTTTCTCTGTGCTTTCTCTCTCTCGTGTGCGGCAGGACAAGCCCATCGTAAAAACACGAGTGGGGAAAGATGTCTGTGCTTCTTAGTGACTCACTGCTACACCCACTCACTCACTCACTCACACTCACCCAGCGCGTTTGTGTGTATCTGCCTTGACGATGCATACGAGTCTCGAGTGTTTGTTTGTTTGTGTGTGTCTCTCCATGCATTGCAATGTATCTGCGTGCTTATGTGGTTTAAGTAGGGTTAAGGACGGTGCTGATGGAGCACATGGGAGAGGTCAACTCGCTGTCCTTATATAAGGCAACACAATGACTATGGCTCATCCCTATGCTACTCATACAGTGCCTGCCTACTCTTCTGACCTCTCTGCGTTCCACCTCTGTACGTGTTAACTTTGTAGATGATTTAGTCACACAGTACATCTTTCTCTGTCCTGTCTGCCACACTGCCTCCCATAAACCATCTGTCTATCTCTCTGCCTCTCCTTCTTTTTTCTGTCTCCCTCTTATTTTTTTACTTTCACATTATTATGATTAGGTTTATTTTTGTACTGGAACCGCCGCACATTGATTAGCATTTCTGTAAATATGGCAGTTTCAGTAAGAGGTCTGAAAAGTCTCGCAAAGTATGTGGGCAGATCTTCCACATCTTTATAATGATGTGAAGAAAATGAGAACGTGCAGATGAGCATGGGAGTTAGAAAATAAATGACTACACACAGCTGTTTTACATATTGTTATTTTGAACATTTGCTATACAGTAGCGTGTTTTTCTTTTTCCCTCCGTGGTCTGAACTTGATAATGAATTGTTTCTCATCTACAATTGCAGTCAAGACATCAAGGTCTAAAAAAAAAAAAAAGTGGTAGAATATGGAAATCGAAAATGTGTTGTAATGCTCTTACAGATATTCAGCTAATTATCAGGTGTAGTGTAGGACAGGATGCTCAAATACAATGAAAAAAGATAAAGAAACATCATTCAAATGCTGTCAAACAGACGTGACACCATGCTAACTTAAAAAAACAAAACAATAACACGTGGGACCAAAGACAAACAGATGGATAAGAAGATGACAGCGAACAAACGAGTAACAAAACAGCAACGTGACAGACATAAATTGGAAGGAGGATAGGGCGTTGTATTAATGGAATTTGATTTGTGTAATGCAGCGAGGTATTTCTGCTGGTTTTCAGCGGCCAAAAAACAAAACAAAATCAGGCCATATTCATTATGCAGATATCACAGTTGGAATATAATTACTGAAGTTTGTTTATCCTTGTTAGTTTTTTACTCAAAAATTTGTAAAGAATTTGAAGGGATGCATTTTTACAAAAGCCAGTTTTTAAGCCGACAGACCACCATCTGCTCCGTACTCGCTATTTGCATCTTCTATTTTTTTTCCCCGCTGCACTTTGTTTTTGTCTCTTTCCTCCCTCCCTCATTTCTGTCCCCATCCTCCAAATCTTATGTCTGGCCATGTGGGTGTGCGCCATCAGCGTGCCCCTAGCTCAACATGACCCGATTTGACCTGGGAGGACGATGACAAGGGAAGGAGGCTCACCCACCTCGTGATTCACTCGTGCACTATTGGCCGGGGCGAGGCAGATTGGTGGCCAGCGTCCCTCCTCGGTACAGGATGAATATTTTTGGCCCCATTGCGCTGTTTGGCCGACACTGTTGAAAAAGAAAGGACTTGGCTTCCTTGTGTTTGTGTTAGTGCAGAGGGAGGAAGTTATACAAAGAGCTGCATTACAAAATAATGTGACTGTACTCTCGTCTTGACAATACTGTCAAATGCAACCCGCGAAAGTAACAAAGATACACGCCGCCTGAAATCATTTTTGTCCAGGATTTGATTTGACAGTGTGTGCTTTTTAATAATTGAATACATTCAACAATATCAGAGATTTTGTAGCAGGCAGCGCTGCAGTTAGTCCAACACTGCATCACTCCAGGGCCAGTCTGACCGTCTGTCTGGTTCACATGCATCAGCTCACTTTTTTTTTTTTTTTTTTTTGTACACCATCTTTATTAATGAGTGCACAACCAAACATGTCACAGCGGTCCCAGTACATCCCAGCTAATCACGAATTGAGTGGTTGCTTGTTCTTGCTGCGTTGCTACAGATAATGTCGTTCTGAACTCCAGCTTCTCTCTTGAGTCTATTGTTGGATCAGTTAAAGGCAGTTTAGTAATGACTTATTTGTATGCTGGTATATGGGCAATAATGCTGTGAATGTAAGCTTATTCGATTAGATATATTAGATTTTGTATTGTAGCACCATAATCAGCTCTATCCTTCATGTTCTTGCTTCAGGAAGTGTATGTCGCCCCTCTCTGTCTTTCTCTCTCGCATCATCTCACTCACTCCACCCCAGCCCTGTGCAGCCATTTAATGTTTATGCATGCATGAGTAATGTTGTTAGCCACGCAGTAGTAAATGTTGACTGTTTTTGTCTAAGGCTACCAGTACACTGCTTAATCAAAAAAATAATGCAGCAGTGTGTTTCTCTCAGAAGAATACACACACAGTAACAAACTCTTCTCAATCGGTTAATTGAGAAACTAAGATCTAATACTGTACACTCCTCACGACACCACAGCCACACATCAGAAAAGCATGACACGCTCCTGAGTCATGATCTCACCCTTGTAGTTTCAGAAGCTGCCAGTGCTTCCAGCAGTAGCATCCACACATTTGCAGCCCAGCCCCTGCAGCCCTGCGACACTGTACAGTCCAGCCAGCGTCATGCCTCTGCGATAGTCAGAGATGATTCCTGAGCTTTAGTCTGTAATTTGGAACGAAGGGAATTTACCCCAAATAGAACAGAACTCCCCCCGAGGATAGTGAGAGCAAACTGTTGTTATTGGGTCACGGTTGAGACATAACAGTGAATCTCTCCTCCTTTCTGTAACCTTCCTGCAACTGCATAATAACAGTTTAAGGATGGTGTACAGAGTTTAGCTTGTCTGGGCAATTTAATCACGCTAATTTAAGATCATCTGTTGTCTGGCGACAGAAGTCAAATAATTAGAATTGACTTGGTCTACTCCTTACATACTCATCGAGGTGTTTTGTTTGATTGTCTGTGAAGCACTTGTATTTTCTAACAGTCTGAATTGTACTTCACGCTCAGGGAATGTTTACCCCTTGCTCTGTGATGTTGTGGCCACAATGCTGTTTTGGTCTGTTTTCTACATGGCTTCATACCCCACCAGAAGTAATTTAGAAGTGGAGCGTTTTGCCTGCTAGATTTCCCCTCGGTTTATGTACTTCTACCTTGTAGGCTATGTAGTTAAATTGTTTCCATTTTGTCTGTTTTTACAGTCAAGAGTCTGAATTTGACCGGATTCCCTATGCTGTTTCTGTCTCTAAATTCCGACCAACTGGATCTGCTCTGCGCTGCTTGACGTGGCTGGACGCAGCGTCCGTCACAAACCAGCCGTGTATTCTCTGGACAACTGCTTTTGAGATGCTTTCTGTGAATGTGCTGTGGTACTTTTGGTGAAAACACAAGCATCGTCTACAAAAACGCGATCCTCCCGTAGCCATGGCCCAGCCGGAACGCGTTGCAGCAATGCCCAGTGGAATTAAGCAGTCATTGTCTCACTGAGTGAAGCGAACCCATTTGTAGCTGAAACACAAAGCGAAGAAGGCCCATTGTTAAATATTGGGTAGTTGTTACAGTCAGTTGGCGTCACTAATTCAGTCGATGTTTTTAAGTTGTAACATTTCCCCTCGTTGTCTCATTTTCTTGTTTTCTGACTCTTTCACCTTGCCGTGTTCCGCTAAGACTCACTTTATTCCTCATAGACCTTCTAAAAGATGAAGGGGTAGTAGTACCTTTCCGTCCTCCTTGTCTGCTTCTCCACTCCTTGTGCCTAATTGGCATAGAGTGCTGACATTTACACTCTTCGCCCTCAGTGACACGGCTCCCTTTCCACCGTGAAACGGCTTATTAGTTAGAAATGATTTTTTCCTTTTTGTGCTCTGTTGAAATTCCTGTTGGTTTGACCTGTGTACATCGGAGTCCTAATGGCCTCCAAAATGGAGTGCTACCATTAGTAGGCTGTGTGTAAAAACCCCCTCAGGATGCAAACACACCTTCATTCAGTATCTGGGAGTTGTCTTAATGTATGACATTAAGAAAGTATGCTCAAAAAGAAGAATTTCACCCGAGCATTGTCTGGTAAATGTTATCCTCATCTCGAGCGGTGGATTGCTAAATCCGCAGCTCAGGTACAAAATGGAGGATCCCTGGCTGGCGGCGCTCTAAAGGGCCCCATCATCCCACCGCAACTGACTCGGTAGGGATGAAAGACCCGGACAGTAAGCCCCGGCTGACACAAAATGGAGGACATCAGCTCTCGGATTGAGCGGTGGGGGATTTCCACTGGCCATGTGTGAGATTAACTCACCTTTTGAGGTTCCATGCTGTGCTGACTCCGCTAGTGAAAGTGGTGAGAGATGGGAGCGAGGGAGTAAGGAAAGAAAGATAGAAAGCTATTAAACTCAAAGGTTATTACGCTCCGGCCAAGGTTAAAGGAACTCTGTTGGCCGGTAGCTTTGGCAGTTTCCAAAGCCCCTTTTTACCAGAGCCATTCCAACTGGCCTCCTGTGCAGTCATTTTCAGACTTACTCAAAATATTACCAGATTTTTGGAAGGAAAAATATTTGTTGCTGAAACATTTTTTGGTGTAGAATTTTTCTGTTCCACCCCAGTTTCTTAAAAACTCTTTTTAATGGAGCCGTAAGCACATGCTCCCGCACCCTTTGCCCCAACCACGTGTCCCCACATCCATCTGCCCAGCTGTGCGCCACACCTGGCAACTCCCGAACAACCGGAGAGCAATTAAAAAATGAATGAAAACCATTGAAGAGAAGAGGAAAAAGGGAATTAATCCGACCATGTGTGTTCATTTTGGAAGTGTTACTTCTGTTTGTATGACAGATAATGATGGCGTTCATAGAAAAGCGTGGGAGGGGCAGGAGTGGCGAGCACACTGGTATTGTCATTCATAGCCTTATTCCTCCTGTTAGCGCCTGTCGTTTATTTTCCCACTGCGTCACTGTCATTTGCTGTATTTTTTTTTTCATACCGCCTCTACAAAAACGGCACCTGTCACTGTTTGTGTGTGTGTGTGTGTGTGTGTGTGTGTGTGTGTGTGTGTGTGTGTGAGTATTTGTGTCTTCACACTGGGAGCAACACAAAACCTCAGCCTCCTTTTGAAAATGCAAATAGGTTCTATTTGTGGCCTGCTCCTGTCAGAGAGTGGGTGAGCATATTGAGGGAAGTTTTTGTGTGCAGCTGTGTGAGTATACGTGCGGCTACATCTGTGTATGCGCATAGTGTCAGCTCGCCTTTTGTGCATCTGTTTAACACATAGTGTCTTTGCCTTGGCTGTTTGCATCTGTGTCCTTGGTAACTGTGTGCCGCTTTTATTTATTTATTTTTTTCTCGGTGCGACGTGTCAGTATTGACAGCAAGAGAAATGTTTGTGTTTGAGGAAAGGTGCGTGTGTGTGTGTGTGTGTGCACGCGTGCCAGAAATGCCGCCGTTCACACAGAAATTTTTCACCGAGTTCAGAGTCCAGATCCTCCCTGTCGTAGGACTGAAGGAGAGAGGAAAGAGGGAACAAACAAGTCGACTGTGTGCGAATCTGTGCGTCTGTGTTCGTGTCTGTATGTGTGAGGGTGGGGATGGTTTTTGTGTGTGTGTGTGTGTGCGTGTGTGTGTGCATGTTTCTCAGAGGTCTGCATCTGCGGCGGATATGTTAAGCCGTGCAGCTTTGGAAGTGCAATGTGAATAACTTTCTCCTTCTCCTTCTCCATCCCTCTTTCCCTTTCTATTTCGTCTTCACATCCTCTTCCCTACCCCTCTCCCCGATTTCTCCTCCACCCACCCCCCCCTCCGTCTCTACTCAGGAGAAGAACAAGGACAAAGACAAACGTTTCCGTCCGCTCTATGACATCCCCTATATGTTCGAGGCCCGCGAGTTCCTGAGGAAGAAGCTCATCGGTAAAAAGGTAAGAACCACTGACATACACTCCAATCACTCTTTGCCTCTGTGTGCATATGCCACTATGTGAATCAAGTTAATTACCTTTTAATGAATGAAACAACAGCTTTAAACAGGGGTTTCCCCCAGTGGCTGCACATGCGCTCTAACACCTTTTTCTCCCTCAATGGTAGCCAAACACACATTTCTGAAGCCCTAAGCTAGATATCCATTTCTTATCCCTCTCTTTGTGTACCAAGTACTCTCAGTAGATGCCCTGGGGCTTAGTATTTGCCTGGACGCACCCTTTAAACAAGCAGTGTTGATTTCCCCCTCTTGTGTATATTGATCTACCAGGTCTGAACACCTAGGGGGCTGCTATGATTTACACACATCTGACCCAGCAGAACCCAGCACTGAGCTTAGAGAGCACTTGATACACACTCCACCGCTTGAACATCTGCTTTTTTTTTGTAATAAATTTGAATAAAACAGTCAATTGAGGTTGGTTGTGTAAGAAAAATACTGACTTAATTAGCTTCAGTGTTTGAAAATAAGTCCTGATTTGTAATCAGCCCAGCACAGTTTTGACCCTGGCAAACTTAACTTTGCCTTATTTATCAAAATAAATTTTTTACACCAGGCTCCCCTCAGTAAATCAGTAAAACGACGCCTACATTGTTGTTGTTGTCCGTACAATGGCAAACTTTGCCTCCTCCAGTGGCAGTAATGGCGCGGCGAGAGAAGGCGGCTGTTGCACACAAGCACACTCAGGGCTGCTGTCCACTGCCTGAGATGAATGATGGTTTATGTTTTTCCAAATAACTCTTGTCAGAGTCGGACGAAGAGGGGCCACAATATAATGGGAACCACGCTGGAAAAGATTGGAATCTCGTAAAAATCTACATGGAAATTCAGTTGAAAGTGCAGATTGATGGAAAACTCTGTCAGAATGGTGCGTTTATGCACAATCATACTGACAAAATGACTTCCCAGCGAGAAGTTATCTCATAAATTCAATGCTGTTTTGCAGCTGACGTCTAAGTATTAGATTTTGCAGCTTAGACCTCGACAAATCAATTCTGTGTCTTTTTAAAAAAATCTCTGCCAGTGTTTCTATTAGGGCGAAAGTGTACTAAACAAATGCACAGATTTCAGGGGTCCAAACCATAGTACCCAGACAATAAATGAAACAAACATTCCCATCTCACACACTTTAATAAGTGTAGAGAGTTAAAAAAAAAAAAAGAAAGAAAGAAGCAGCAACATTTTGCTGTACAGCCTGATAAACACAGAAACATGCACCCACACAAAGCCAAAAGCTAAGAGTTCCTTTTGGCATTCAGTACAGGAACAGGAGTGAGATTCATATCCCTGTCCCAGCTCTCTCATCACAGTCATTTTAATCATCCTCATTAATGTTTTTTTAATGACAGAAAATTCTGCCGTAAGCTGGCTTTTGACAAGTGAAGCGAGAATAATGATTCTGCTGTTTTATTTGTGGTGTTTGGGTTTAGGGATAATGAGCGTGTGTTTGTGATGGGAATGGGGCGACATACTACGGCGCACTGTACAAAATATGCTGTTAGCATGGTGATATCCTATCAAGCCATATAATGAGTGCAAACAAAGTACCACTTTGAGCTTGGTCGTAGAACTATATGTTCGTATAAAAGCAGAGTGTTGTGTGTGTGTGTGTGTGTGTGTGAATATACGTCGAGATGAAATCATAATACGCAGATATGGGCATTTAGTCGGAAACATTCTTGCATACATGCAAAGCGACACCCGTCTATTGTGGCCATTAGCCGTTGCTAGCACATTCTAGCATTAATGGCATGCGACCCAAAGAAAGGGAAGAATAACAATGCAATAAAATAATTCGGTACATAAATCATGCATCATATCTACGCCACACCTTCACATGTTTTGTTACTTCAGCACACACAAACATAGATCAGACTAGCTAGAGGGTCCAGTCCTCCCTTTAAGCTACATATATGATGAAAAAATATAATGAATATATATTGTATATACTGTATTTATATATGTGTGTGTATGTGTATATATATTATACACCACTACATCCCTCTGCATTTTATTGATATTGAAGTTGGGTCTCCCAAGTGTGTACTTATAGGCTCTTAGAAGTGAGTTAGGTTGAAGTGGAGAGCTCTTGCCCGTTTGCCAGCAGCACAGCCTCCTCCTTCAGTCTGCAAAATCAATAACGGAAGAGCTCTGGAACGTTGCTTCCCTCCCATTGCTTTATTGTTGCTAAGACACAAGGGTACAGCTTTGAATTAAACCCTCTGTCACCATGTATCATAGAATTTTTTTTTAGTATAATTAGAGAAAAACCCCAAAACTGCATGATTTTCGAAGGTACAAGCAACACCCTTGTGCTGCCTTGGCAACAAGAAATAATTAGTTTGGATGAAATGATCACAGGCTCTCTGTGGGTGAATGTTTATTTGCGAGCGTAATACTTAACCCACCAGCCTTTAATGTTAATCTATACTACCTTGGCCTACTTGAGTTGTCAAGTAGGATGCAGGTAGGTGCACAAGTGTACTGATGCATGTTGCACTCCAACAAGGAGAGGAGTTTAGTCGACCCACTTACTGTCATCCTGTCTCCGAACACTAAGCTCTATAGAGACAGATTTGGAGCAGTAAGCATTAGTAGAAGACTCTAAGACCACTGGTTTCCTTGAAATTCAGCTCCAGAGAGCTCCACTTTTATCTTTTTCTTTTACCTCTCCGACACAAACCGAGACAAAGGTTTTACCTCAGCGGTGGGGTAATTGGGCCTTGACCTGGTGGACTTAAAAGGGACTACTCTGTCTGGTCTGGGTCTTCCGTGAAATGAAGAAGGGGAAGCGAACTTGAATCACCTACAGAGGTGTGACAGCAGATCTATTATCAGATCATGAAAAGGTGCCATTTCGCATCATTAAGCTCAAACCATACTTGACCATTGCTAATCGTCCCGTCCAGTCACAACGTTGAGTTATCGGACTGACCTACAGTGCAGGTATTCCCCTCGACAACTTTCCATTTCAAAGCTCAGAGCCTGCCTAAGAGTGCAATACATTGCATGAATTGGGGAAACAAGCAGATTTTCTCCTGACTAAACCTTCGAAGACGTGACTAAGCATTAACTATGAGTCTGAGTGTGCTGAGCAAAAGCTGAAAGCCCTAATGCCACCGCTCCGCTTTAGGAGAATAAAGCTACATTAAATGCTTTTTTCTATTAAACCCGCTATTCCTCATCTCTATAAGGAGAGCGCAGTGCTTTTGATCTTTTATAAAGCTTATCTAATATCCATATTCAAAAGCCTGCCTTCTCGTCTCTTTTCTTTTTTTATTTGCCAATTGGAGACTATATTTGATAGCTCTCAGAGGCAGGAAGGAATCGGTGCAATACCTGGTCTGATCTTTGAAAGAGGACTTCATAATTACAGGTGGTGATGAAATCTTGTCTTCAACTTCAACCACCCTACATCCTTGATCAATTTCACGTTGACAGAACTCTTAAGATTTTTTATTTTGACTAGCAAAGAGACAAAAGAACTTTAGTTAATTATCACTCGGGGTGTCTAAAGTGAAAGCTACAGTACGTTTTTGTTTTAAGATCAGATGACATGTCGCTATCTTTGACTAACTCATTCTACCTTCTGAACCATCCCCTTTTAAGGTTAGCTAAATATGCACTGAGGCATTTTCTTTTTTCTCCTTTCAGTCACTCTACATCTGTCTGTCTCCCCCTCTCTCTCTCTCACATATATCCCCACCCCCATTGAAACGGCAGCGCTTGCACGGTGACATAATCCCAAAAAGCTCGATTTGGCTAACTTTATAAGTAGTGCTTCTTGTGCGCCTGGGTCTCAGCCTCAGCAGAAAAAAAAAGTCCAGTGGAAATGTTGCATTAAGCCACTTATCAGGGTTGAGCACATTCGGATAATCCTGCGTGCTCAAAGTGGCTCCTGTTATGCAGCTGCTTGTGTAGTACTGTTAGCACCCGAGTTTTTCCCCCTCTTATTTGTGTGCATGCGAGTGCGTGAGAATGCCGTTCTGTATTTGATGTGGTGTGTATTTGAGAGTGAGACCCAATTTGGGGGGGGAAGGCTTGAGGTGTGCGCATTCAAGCAGACGCAAAGCGTGTAGACCTAAGCGTCACCAGGTCCCATGGTAGAAAATCCAGATGGGGCTCCCTCTTCTTCTCCCTTCACTCCCTTCCTTTCCTTCCTACATTGTGCTGTCCCAGCCTGAGGTTCTTTTCCTTCCAGCGCAGCTCACTTCATTAATTGATAGCCAGCTGCCATTACAGCTTGCTAAAAACACAGCAGCAACTTAAGCAACACACACACAACTCAAACACCATACCTATTTTACCTTGCGTACCCTCTTTGCACCCATTTTTCTTAACCATCACTCCTCCCACTCCAGAGATCTTTTGTCTTCAAAGCCACTCTGATTGGCTCATATACATTGTGCAGTATTAGGCTGCTGCAACACCTGTGTGTGTGTGTGTGTGTGTGTGTATGCCTGCACGTCTGATGTCCTGGGTTCACCGGTTTCAGTCTAGCATTTTTTTTTTTAGCTGCGCCAGCTGAAGTGTGATCATTTGCATTTCCACTGAGAACCGTAACAAGGTTTAATGCATTCTTTGATTACAAAGTCTGCACCAATATGTGACTATTTTTGTATGCTTATTTGTTGGCAGATTGGTTTAAAATATTGCCAAAAAAAAAAACGCCTGTGGCAGCTGGGTTTGATGAAAAAGTGCAAGTGACAGGTGATTATTTCAGTTTGCGCTAACCTAAAAACCTCATACACTTATCAAGGTACACTCTAACCATTTTCCTGTCTGGGGAATGTGCCCATGCTGAGCCCATGCCGATTACTGTTGCTCACAATAGCGCATAGCATCCTTACCATATCACAGTTCAACCTTCAACGCACAAACTCCCATTCCATATTACAGGCATGTGACAAATGTGATTCCTTTTGGAGTAAACCAAATCTCTGCTTGTCACCTCAGCCGAACAAAAACATTTTGTCTCACGCTTCACCTGCTGTCCTTGTCCTTATCACTCCCCCACTCTCTAATCCACCCACTGCCTCGCCGTCTCACTCTCTCTCTCTCTCTCTCTCTGGTGGGGGTTCTTATAGATAGCTTTGCCTTATCAGGAAATCTGTTAGATGGCCCGTGGAGAATGGACCTGGAACTCCTCCTAATCTTACATCGCTTGGTCAAAGTTTCTAATCTGTCGTCACCTCGCTTAATGGGAAACTACTGGTGTTCTGGTTTTCACAGCATCACATTTCGCTAGTGTATGTCTGTGTTGGCTTTCTCATTTTCTCCATTTCATTTCATCTCATCGCGTGTCCTCTCTACCTAACTTGAATTCTTTCTGATTTTCATCGCTTTGTCTGTCCCCTGTTCTTCAGTTACCCAGGCCTGGCAATGCATAGCCATTAAACACAAATGTAACCAAGAAAAAAAGGCAAAAAGGTTTTTTTTAAAAATTTAATTATTATTTTTTTTTTTGCTTCTTTTGAATAGCTTCACTTTCCAATGAGGCTGAATAGACATGAAACTCTATCGTGTTTTCGTTTACGAGGGAATGAAGAGCTTCAATGTGGGAGTGAGGATCAAATCATTTCCTTAAAGAGAATCAGAACGGGTTGTTTGCACGCTTACAGAAATTGATGAATTTGAGGGTGTTTTTAAAAGCGAGGATATTGTATAATGTTCTACGCCTGAGAGGATCCCAAACCAATTCTGCTGCTGCTAATATGACTGTTAGTCAGGGTGTAGGAATAATTAATGTATATTATGGTGCAAGGGGATGTTTATTTCTGAACAGATGATACAGCCGGGTTATAAATGTTGTCTCATAAACAGATAAAATTTGTGGAGTTGGTGTGCAGATGCGGACCAACTTCCCCGAGTATGATTTTTCTGTTCTTTTCTCCTTCCAAATAATCCCCAACACACACTGCTGTAGCTGCTTTATATTAATTGTCTTTTGTATTTAGCCGTACAATCAAATGGGGCCTCCGAAAGCCATTATCCATTCCCCGGTATCCTTTTTATCTTTTTGTCTGCTCCTGAAGTGCAGACAGAACTTCCCTGTTGAACGGAACACTAAAACACATCCGTTCTGCTTCGACAAAAGCTCTTGTCTTTCTCACGTCACCACATTCTCATCCTGTCTAATGACAATCCGACGTCCTGGTTGGCATCACTTTCATGTCCCTGTAATAGGCCTGTCTGCATTGTCTTTATTTGACTTGTGACTATGCTATGACACTGTGATGCAGAGAGCAGATTCCCACTTTTTTTTTTTAAATAATTTTTTTACCCCCCTCCTTCCTCCCATCACACTTGTCTGACACTTTTGACACGTAGCTCTTAAACTGCCAATCGCGTGTAGCGGTAAGGCTGCATCCCTGCTGTTGCCGCTGTCTGCCTGTGTCTCACCCACAAAGCAGGCTTTCCCCTTCAAATGCCAGTGGAAATGCATACACACACACACACACACACACGGCTGAGTGACAAAATTGTATCTTCAGGGTGGGTGGATTGGAGTCTCTCCCTAGGGTGCAGTTTTGAGAACACACAGGGTCATTTGGGTTCTATCACTGTTCTCTCTCTATGTGTGTATATATATATGTGTGTGTGTGTGTGTGCTGTCCCAAACACCCACAGTGTGTTAATACTGCTCCTCTGGGGAGATCTACAGTGCTGCCTGACGTGATTCACACTGACTGGGGGTGACCTTGAGAACTGGGACATACACACACATTGTCAGGAACACTCCTTGCACTAATTATTACCGTAACTGCTGTTGCCTTAGCTTGTTTCAGGACTCTTGCTGTAGTTTTTTTTTTTTTCTGACCTGTTCTCCTGCTTACTTTGCCCCCTTCAGGTGAATGTGACAGTTGACTACATCAGAGCAGCCACCGGTCCAGGAGAAAGCACCCCTGCCTTTGCAGAACGTACCTGCGCCACAGTCACAATTGGCGGCATGTAAGTAATGGGCCACATTATGCCTCTCTGAATAGTCTACTTTCGTTTTAGTCCGTCCTGTTCTATTCAGGTTTATTCTCCTAGTGCCGAACAGTTTAAAAAGTGCTCGCTGCATGAATGAAACATGCCTTTTCTGTATTCGCAGTACACACTACTAAGCTTCCCATAGGAGTTATGAATAAGCAGCCCTTGCTGGCAGATCATACAGAATGTCACTTGTCAGTGTAAGAGACTTCACTAACACGTCTAGATTTGATTTTATTAGCCGTATCCCTGCGTAAAACTTTAAAAGTTTGGTTCATCTGATGACACAGGATAATTATTTGTCAATGCATTACAACTGGCTGTGAACCACAAACCTGAAAGTGCTTCTTTGTATTTTAATTTTCACAAGAAGGGTAGCCTCAGTGCAGCGCAAGCAATTATTTTCTCTATCTCCAAACACCGCTTTGAAGAAATCTGGTTTATCTGGTTTGAAACATGCATTTTATACTGCACCACAGATATAAATGTTATTAAACTCAGAGGTTCAAATTTAATCAAAACCGGATAGAGAAGCTTTAATGCCACATGATTAAAATGAAGTCCGTCCTCACCCAAAGAACAGTTGAAAGCTTTTGGCGTTCTCAGTCTGTATAACTCTCGGGTACAGAGCAGTTACGTGCACACATGGAGACATGAATCATCACATCAACAGTATCTGACAGTATGTGCGTACACAGGGGTCAAGACCCGACCTCACGACCTGCCAATTATAACCCGGCGGTAACCAACCACGCCAGCCATTCAGCTCCACAGATAACAGTTGGCATTGCTCCCCCATGAATGCTGAGGTCAGAGGGGCGAGGCAGTCAGCGGGGTGGATGCTTTCGACCTTCTCTGACCTTGTCTAATGGTGTATTGTATTATTCACAATTTCCTTGCTTGCGGTGGTAAGGGAGAAGAAACGGGTTTATAAAGCCATGCTTTGCTTCAGTCTGCGTTGGGGTGATAAGGTGAAGAAGTCAGAAGCAAACAGGAAGTCCTCTTTGTATGATCCCCAACACCTAATAAGTCTGAATTTAGATGGAATAAATATAAACTTGAAAAAAAACCAAAACTTTGCTATCTGCTTGCTTTATGTTTCTCTTCTTGTTTTGCCCTCAGTTGTTTATCTGAGTCATGACGTTGGTGTAGAAAAAGGTCAATGAAAACATTTTTATCAGTGACAGCAAGAGCTGTAACAGTGCGTCAAGTGCCATGTCTGCACCGCGAGGTCAGACAAATGCACTCGACGACACAAGCTCAGTTCTAAATAGTTGTTTTTCTGTCACACACACACACACACACACTCTCTCACTCACTTCAACCAGTACACTGATGTCTAAGGGCGAGCCACTAAGTGCTGCATTAGGTACAACAATACTCCCCTCTTTCTGCCCTTCATCCTCTCTTCTGTACATCAGTAACACAGCGAGGTGGTGGTGGTTAGTCAAGTGTGCAATGTCAACATTTAAGTGACCTTTGTTCCCCAGCAAAGCCACCTTTGGGACTTGTCATGCCCTTATTTTTTTTTTGTTTGCTAGCTCATTTAGAGTTCTGTGTGAAGGTTTTCTCGTTGCTTTTATCAAAGTAATCCCTCTCTCTTTTCTCTCCCCCACCCAGTAACATAGCGGAGGCACTGGTCAGTAAAGGCCTGGCCACAGTCATCAGATACAGACAGGATGACGACCAGCGCTCCTCCCACTACGACGAGCTGCTTGCCGCAGAGGCACGGTGAGGAACACGCATATGCACACACACACCTTTTCACATCTTTTTACATGAACAGCTATGACACACATGACACAATTGGTCGTCCTCTTGGTGCGCACAACCACTCATTTCTCCTACACAAACCCTTTTCATACACGCTCGCATTCTGCCATCCATGAAGTTGTGCACGTCCTTGACAAATGTCGCTCTTGGGAAGTGGAGGAGAATTGACTACGACCTTGAGCCTTTTTTTTTTTAATTTAGTTTTATTTTTTTGTCAAATTGCTTTTACATTTGCTGTTGCACCCAACATGGCGCAGGTGAAGCGACTCACTTATTTTTCTGAATTTATTTTCGTAGCGACGGCGATCGTAAGTCACGGCCTATCGCAGCTGTTGCTACGTTTTCCCCAGGAAGCGTGTCGTTGCTCTCATATGTTCACTCATACGTGTATTGGCAGCTTTTTTTTTTCCCCTTTTTACATACATGCCTGGACACACATACACCTTCCCAAGCGCTGGACGCTAAATCAGAGGCTCTCTTTACACAGCCCCTATGAATATAATTATATGGAGGTGCAGTGGAGAGATTTAGTACGGGCTTTATTACTCTGCCGTAGATTAAGATCTGCTGGCTATAGGTAGAGCAGATGCAGCCACAGCCTCTTTTTATAGGACTAACTCTTTCACTTCCTTTTCTCTCAAGCAGTGTCACTGCCCACCCGCCCTCTTTTTCTGCTCTCTCCCTCCTCCTGCTTTCCTCCTTCTTTTTCACATTTTGTCCTTCTTTCCACTTAGCCGTTTTCAGTTTTGTCCTTGCTCTTCTGTGTCTTCTCTTCTCCCATTTCTCTTCCACCGCCCTCTCACACACACCCTTCTTTCTTTCTTGCTCTCTCTCTATCTCCCTGGTGGGGTCTTATTAGAGTTGATGAGAGGTTTCTGTCTATAGCCTTGGTTTTTTATTTTTAGTTCTCAGCGCACGAGGCCTTCCAAGAAACCTCCTCCTGGCTATTAAACGCAACGTATACCGTACATGCTTGCATAAATGTACACGCTCCATCTTAGAGGCAATGGTCTGCTTCCCAGTGACCCATAGGTGGCATAATTCCACTCCTTCCATCTTCGTCTCATTTGGCCCTTGAGGCTTTTAAAAGCAGCGATCACCATAACCAGTCATCATCGCTAAACCCCTTAGCTGGCTCCAAAGAAGCAACGCTTGTCTCTCTGTTTCTCCATTCTAACATTAATATCTCTTCCATTATAATTTCTCGATCGCCGTCTCCACTTTTCATTTCAAGCCTATAGATTTTCTTGGTGCAGGGGGTGAAAAAAAAAAAATCCTCCCTCTAGCGCTTCCAGTTGAGCCGTAATAGCAGGTCAGGGAAGAGAAACTGGTATGAATTTACATCCTACTTCACAAAGCCACAATGGCTCCCTCTTCATATCTTCAGTGATTACTCAAAGAGCTCCCATTTCTCCAGGTCCGCCTTCAGCTTTATGCTTTTTCCTCGATGTATTATGATATTGCTTGAGCAGTTGGTGACTTTTTGTGTGTGTGTGTGTGTGTGTCTCTGTGTGTGTGGTTTGACTGACTTGTAGAGCCATCAAGAACGGGAAAGGGCTGCACAGCAAGAAGGAGGTTCCCATCCACAGAGTGGCTGATATCTCTGGGGTAAGTATATATATATTTTTTTTTCTTACACAAGGGTAGTGAGTAATAGGACATGTATCTCTCAAATCGAATATTTTTAACTGTGGACTAATTTTCACACAACCCCCATGACACTCCAAATGTCATCAATGCCCAAAAGCCACTGAATTGTCCTATCACGCACAGTAATACTCAGAAGACAATCTATAATCCTCGACTCACGCCGCCCCTCCGCCACATCCCTGATCCTCACAGCCGGTTTCCTCATCTCAAAGAAACTTTAGAGACCTCTAAAAATAATCAGCGCCATTAATAAAACTATCAGTGGTGCTCGGTCCTGGCTTGTTTACGTGTGCCCAGGGGCTTGATAGAGGCATCATTTGGCTAATGAAGCCTGATTGGGAGTGCTCACCAAATGAACATTAGCATGGGGAATCCATAAAACCTCTCAGTAACGAGTAATGGGGGGGATTGGTAGCCATTCGTTTTTTTTTTAAGCTTGTTTTTGTTCGCACGACCCTGGAAGCTGGGTTTTAAATATGATCCCCATGATGTGTCCTCTGTCCTCCGTTCACCCCGTGCTCACACTCTTCTCGATGTGTAATTCAGGCATGTTTCAGTTGCATGTTTTATGCATTTTAGTTTCTCTGTTTCTTGACAAAGCCACCTCTTGAGTTTCCATTACACATTGCAAGAGATGTAGTCTTACATGACCACTGGCTGTCACAGTCCACTTCCACACCCAAGCGCAGTACTTTATTATCTCACTATACGCTGCAGTGTTGTAGCTGTCCGAAGTTGTCAAACTGAGTGGCCGGGTTAGACGTGGTCACGTGGAGAGCAGAGCAGAGCAGCGGAAAGTGCGATGAACCGAAATGTGCGCCGATGACACTGATACAAAGCTTAAATGCTGGCACTGGTCATTGTTGCTTGCTAGGTACTGTTCCTGCTCTTGGCTTATTTTTAACATTGTATTATTCTCACACCACCCAAGGGAGAAAATGAGGTCGGACAGTCAGGTGGTGGATAAGTCACCCTTTTTGTACCTGGGCGAAAATGTGATAATGTCTTGCGTAACTTTCTGCAGATTAGTTCATTGTTTTACTATATCTTTTCCAACGTATTTTATTCCCATTTCCCCCAATTTGTAACGGCCTATTTGCACGTTAGTGTGACTTTTGTCTCTGCTAACACCCTTTGTCATGTGGACTTTGTTAACCTCCTGTGATACCACCCCTGCCCACATAGCCTACCTGACCAACTTGTAGTACAACAACAAATACATGGTCCCTCAAATGACCTCAGCTCGGGCCATTGACCTCCGTGTTATCACCCTCACTCATTGGTAGATTCTTTTTAAATCCACCACCACCCAACCAAAGTTCCATTCTTTTATTCAGAATCGTTCGAGTGCCTCCACATATCTCCATACTTGTTGAATATCCAACTCTTATACATTTTGATAAGCCACTACATGATCTACCGTGAACTTCAGAAACATTAGTGCCTCATTGTCGCTCTCAGTTGGGCTCTCTTGTAGCACTTGTACTTGTAGGCTCTAGAGAGATATTTGGTTAAATTAATCAGGCTCTCTTTTTTTTTTTTTTTTGTATTTTCCTTTTTTTTTCTTTAACGCTCAGAGTTGGTGGTCATGTACAAGCTCTGCAAGTTGCTGGTAAAGTGTCACGACCTTGCATTTGAACGAAGGCACCGAGCCAAGTTATTAAAGCTCTCAACACCAACACTGACTTTAGTGTCCGAGCAATAAGTCCGACATTGCTCTGCATAACTACTCTCAGATGTTATGCTGTTCCACGTTGTCATCATCGTAACCTCCCTATGTCGTATTGTGTCAGCAGGACAGATAAATTATTGGACCTTGTAAAAATAATTATGACAGGGAATTGTTGTGCTGACCGAGCAGCCCTGTGCTATTTCATCAGGGGTTTTAAGTGCAGTTTATACTTATAAACCCACCGAACTTAACTGGCTGAATTGACCACTCTATGTACAGCAATGACTTGGGAGTAGTTTCAGGAGGAGGTGCTCAATAATTAATTTACTTTAATAACAAATGAGAAAAAGCATTATATCCCCCCCCCCCTTCCACTTGCAACTGGATATTTTAAAATGTCTCACTCATTTAAAAAAAACCGTCCCAGTAACCGAGCAAAGGCCACGGTGGTCTTTACATTTTAACACGATTGTGCTGTGTCATGCATTTGTGTGTGACATCAGCCCTGTAAAGCTCCGCAAAAAAAACATTAACGCCACAGTGTCAGTGGTTTAGGTCAGCACCGTTATTATGCAGCTGCAACTCCTCCCCTCTCCCAGCATTTCCAATCTCTCTCTCTCACACACACACACACACACACACACACACACACACACACACACAGGATTTTCTGCACAGTCCAGGATCGTTGCCAGTCAGTGCTGGTAGGCGTGTGCATGCGCATGCACCAGTTGTTTGGCTAGGCTAATGTAATGAGCATTCTAAAGGACCAAAATAGCAACCTTGCCCCCCCCCCTTTTCTTTTCCTTTTCCCCTCTCTGATACACGCCCACACACAGCTGTACACGTGCACAGGCACACACCCCCCCCCTCTCTCTCACACACACACGCGGAAATACACACTCCTATACGTCAGCATCCTTCAGCTCGGCGGTAAAGGTTTGCCGAAAGGGATTATGTACATTGAGTGGGATGCAGTCACAAATAGAGCAGAGATAGGTTTATAAATGTATAGTGTAGGAGATGAACAGAGGTGGTGGGAGGAGAGTGGATAAAGCACTTGACTCACCTCGTACCTCCAAAGGTTGCATAATGAGGTCCTCTCTCATATGTCTCTTATTCTTTTTTTTTTTCCTGAACCAAGTTAGACTGCACAGCCCACTCACTGCAGGTGCTGCAAAGTGTTTGTGTGAACGACAGAATGTTTGGTTCTGTTGTCTCCCACTCAAGGGGCTATTTTGGACGGCAGTGGGCGAAGTTCAGGTGGTGCATCTTATGGCTAAAGCACACGTACCCTTTACTCACAACGTCATGTGTGTGTGAGTCCCTCTTGCGATGTCAATCTTTTCTGTTGCCGCTCTTCGTGTTTGTGTACTAATCCTTTTTTTTTAAACAAAAAAGGAGAGAAAATCGAGCGATGTTGTGGGTTTTATCAGCGTGAGCTCTCACATTTACTTGCAGTAGAAAATGGAGAATGCTTCCTTGTTTGAACCCCCTCCTTCCCTTCAAGCCTTAGCTCATACTCCCATGGCTACACACACTCACAAACACAACACACTGGTCCATGACTGAGTGATCTGTTGTGCCTACATGCTCCTGCCTGGAGTAGGCGCATATTAAATTATTATTATTTTTTTTTATATCATTTATGAATCTACCGCTGCCAATGCATCACCAGCCCTGCTTGAATACACACGATTTAACTCTGCTTGTAATTTTGGCCCGGGCACAACAATAAGCTAGAGCTAGTGACTCAGCCTTGCAGACAGAGATGGAAGCAGGAGGGGAGAGAATTATTTTTGATTGCACGGGTGTTCCAGACGTGTCATAGAGAAGCAGGGCGGACTTCATTAGGCCTGACCAAAATTTAAAGATGCCTGGAAAAAGCCCACAGATTCCCGTCGTCAATGAACCTATTTAGTCCGTCTTGTCTATTTTTCATTTGGCTGAGTTTTTTTTTTTTTGGTGCTTTATCCAGGTTGAGTTAGTCACACTTTCTGTAACAGATATTTTTAAATGTTTTATTTTCAGTAAGCCCAGTAATAACTCAACATATAAAAAGTCTCAGTTTTATTCTTTGATAAATCAGATATCAGGAAATCCATTAGATTATAAATAGCGTCTTTTGCTTTTACAACTGTTGTTTACAAATACTAAAAGCTACATCATCAGATTTGGCTCAATAAGTTACGTAGCATCAAATTGTGCACTAATCTCAGCTCCTGTTCTTTTTTTTTTTGTCCATTAGGAGACACAGAAAGCCAAGCAGTTCTTGCCCTTCCTGCAGAGGGCTGGTCGGTCAGAAGCCGTGGTAGAATATGTCTTCAGCGGCTCCCGCCTCAAGCTGTACATGCCCAAAGAGACCTGCCTCATCACATTCCTCCTTGCCGGTGAGTCGAGCTCTTTCCCTTTCTGGTGCAAAGGTCTTCCTTCTGTGACCTCTAACCAGCCCACTTAGACGCTGCCTTGTAAAAATTAATTGGCATATCCGTATGTGTGTGTGTGTATTGGCGCAAATACATATTTGCCAAATGGAGACACCTGCCACCTGCCCTTACAGGGCAAATGGGTAGCAGGGTATGTTGCACCAGCCACAGTCCCGCTCTCTTTCAAAACACCGGGGTTGGCGTGAAACATGTGTCCCCTTTGACCCCCACCTTCCCCTCTCTCTGGCTCTCTGCCAGGTTTGAAATACACTTGTGCTCTGCTCGTCACGTCTTGCCGGAGTGGTCATCTTCATTAGAAACTGGCCACCGTGTCGAGGTAAAAGGAGGTTTTAAACTCCAGTGGATGGGCAGGTTTTAACACCGTCCGCGTAAAAGATCTTTTTATTCTGTCTGTCTTTTATTCAAAGTATTTGAGAAGGTCATATTGTGAAAACTTTGTGAATGACAAAAGGTACAGCTGTACTTTCTGAACATAAACAGTTTACCCGCCCTACCTGAGTTTGGTTTCGCACGTCTCCTATCTGATGTAATACGGCTGCAACCATTAGTTCACAGATTAATTAGAAACTATGTTGATTTGAAAAAAAAAACAAACTTCCAGCTTCTCAAATGTGAGAATTTGACTTTCATATATGATATATATGAACGTATTTGGTTTGGATTGCTCAAATAAAACAAGCATCAGCCTGGGCTGTCAAATAAAATCACAGGATTTTCTCTTCTTTTCTGACTACTTGATTAATCGAGAAAATAATTGGCAGATTAATAGTTAATGAAAATAATCCATCCGCGACTGAGTCCATTCTTTCAGCTTTTCCAATTTTCAGCATGAGAAAGTAGCAGTAGTTTAGGGCAAGATGCAGATGGGATGAAATACAGACTGTTTGATAGCAGGTCTAGTCATTTATTTCAGCTCCCTGACTGTCTTGACAGTTTGCGCTAGTAATAAAAACACCGAGACTGTATCTTTGGCAGCCAACAATGATTTGCACATCCTCCCAGATCATAGGAATGGTGAGAATGCTTATCCCTTCCCCAGCAGATGATGCTCTTTGTTATAGTTGCAATAAAAATCTGTTTCAATCCATCTCCATTTCAGTCCCGACATTTGCCAGCCGTACGGTTCCTCTACATTTCCAGTCGGACAAACACCATATATTTCTGACAAACACTCAGATTCAGTTAAATTATGCGTGGCTAAATCGTCGATGCATTAATTAATTTTGTAATTTGCTTCTGATTGTCTTTGCTATCCGCTGATGGTTTCCGTAATTACATTTTCTTTTTTTTGTCCACCGCCCGCAACAAGATGTATTGACGTGACCTCCGCCAATAAGCAATCTGCATATAGCGCCATATAAGAATTTTTTTTTTACACTCTTTTGTGTTTGACAATCTCCCCCCCTAATGAGATGTCAGGTGTGTGTGAGAGATGGTGTTTACATAGTCAGCCTAGTTTTGGAATGATTTTATTCAATCAAAGGTTATTAGAAAATCCTAAGAAGCACATTAGAGCTGATGTCCCCTTAGCGTATTTGATTAAGGTCCCCAGGAGGAAAGATTCATCTGCTGGATGAGACGACAAGTATTGTCTTTAATATACACATTAGGCTGGATTAGCTCTGATTGATACAAATGATCCCCTTTCCAATTTTGTGTATTTTTAACTATTACAATAAGAGTCCTCCGTATCTCTCCAAGAGCCCTCTTGTGTGTGTCTCCCTATAGGTGTGTGAGTGCTTTTTCTTGTCTCATTTTTTCTTTCATCTTGTTTTTTTTCCTCTCAAAGATGGGATATTTATGAGATAAAATATTATGTCTGGTAGGTCGTGGCCTCAGTGTTTCTTTGCATGTATGTTGTTGTACGCACGTTTTTTTTTTTTTTTTCCCTTATGCGATAGCTGATGTAAAACTTTTAACCATACATGAAATGAAGCCCTTAGGCACAAGCAGTCCTTTTCATTATCACTCCAACTCTAATCTCCAAGCGCTCCCTATCTCCCTCCACTTTCTCTTTCCTGTCAAAGTTATCTTTCCGTGTTTTATTCACCCATCTGCACCAATGGGCTGTGTTTTGAAATGACACATACATGATAAATTGGCTGCCCCGAGCCTCTTGTGTTTATCTGTGTATGAAACAGCAGAAACCCTTTGGACCTTTTTCTCTTTAAACTATCACATATCTGCGGCAGATAATGAGGTGTGTTCAGAGCAGATCTTAGTTATGCGTGTTTCAGATACTGTATGCTCTTATTTTTTAAAAAGGCCTGTCGTCTTCGGTAGCAGTGATTCGTACAAGGATTGTATCATGTACAGTTCCTTTATGTTATAGTTGTATATATGAATACCCATATACATAATGCATCAAAAGACTAGTTAATTAGCCTCCATAATGCATAATGTATTATAGCTATGGTGGTGAAGTAGAACTTTTTCAAGCTCAAGTATTATAATTTCTTATTCATTTTGTATTTTTTAAAAAAAGCTACTTTTAAGTTGCTCTGAGTAAATATTGACCAGAATCAGACAAATGGAGACGATATTTTAAAACGGATGAAGGGTGCCTGTTTTAAAACAAGTATTGTATTAGTCATTTCTTCTTTTATTAGCCATGTTCTCTTCATACTGTATTCATCATGGCCAAATGTTTAGCCTGTAACAATGTCATGGGAGGCCATTGAAGAACTAAATGTTTACAGTAGAGCTGCAAAGGAAGTGTTCCCGAGGCAGTAAGTGATGTAACACAGCAAGTCGAAAATGATCATGCCAAAAACTCAATCATTGCCTGGTTTTCCCTGGTTTCAGACATATTATTTGTCCTGATTTAATAATGAACCCCTCTCATTGCAAGGACTTTTTGTCCTCCAGTGAGGCGCCTCAGTATCTTCACCGCTTTTAGTCTTTTTCCTTTCCCAGACTGTTCCTTGATGGATAAAGACAGTGCTTTAAGATAAACGAGAGGTGAGGAAACAAAGGGTAGCAAGAGAAGCCCGCGCTTCAAAGAGGGCCGGAGGTGCGCTTCAGGAGTTGAAGGGAAGTTCCCTTTCCTCTCCTCCCACATCACCTTTCCTTTCTTCTCCGCTCACTTGCCGGCCTCATGTTGTCACTTCCGTATGCAAGTTTGATAAAGGGTAAAGAAGTCATCCAATTTCTGAAGATTGAAAGGTGGGCCTTCCACACAGGAAAGGGATTTGAGAGTAGTAGGGGTGAGGGGGGGTTGGAAGGATGATGAAAGGAGGCGGAGGAGAAGTAAGAGCTGTGGAAGCAGAAAGGACAGGGGAGGGCAAAGAGAAGACAACAAAAAAAAATACAATTGATGTGAAGTATGTGGGTATAAAGGCCTGTTGAAGCTAAGGGAGACCAAGCAGTGAAAAGGCTGTAAAAGTTTACTAGCTTCAATAGCTTTCACAGAGTTTTAGACGGAGGCCACAGCAGGTGAAGTGTACTTTGAAAGTTACTCAGAAAGGTATGTTGAGCAGCAGTCTGTCAGAAAGATGAAACACCTATCACTCGGACACAAAGATTTACAATGTCAGCAAGAAGCATTAGCCATCACAGTGTGTGGCTGAGTGCGATATGTCTGATTTTTTTTTATGAGTGTGTATATGGTTGTATTGTGTGTGTGTGTACACACCTGTGTGCTGGTACACTTCTTGTGCAGATGGAAAGATGGTGAAGTGGAGCAGAAAATATGTAGACTTGTTCCCTTTTAAAAAATATGCCTGCAAAAAAAGGTTTAGCACAGTAAGTTGGTCAGAAAGTCTGCAAATACAATGTTGTTGTGCTTTTTCCCGTGACATCCACATATCGGCGTCTTTATGTGTGACCGCAGCGCTGCATCTCATTGAGATGCGTTAATAAACCTGGGACTGCTGCCTGGGGCCTTGAGACACATTTCAAGGTCTGCTACATAACAAAGTTGCCAGTAAGGAAGACATAACAACTTCACTTGATACCACTTCATTGGCATTACATTTACCGCAGTATGAGCTATAATCTTGAACCTAAATATGGTACAGGAGCTGCATCCGCCTACAGCAAAGCAATCATCCACCATAGCTGCTGCTACTGGAGGCTGAAATTTGCTCACGTCTATAATACTTAACATTATTAAATTACAAATTAAGTTTGCTTGCTGTGCATAAGGGGAAAAAAAAAAGAATTTCATTAGAGATGGCTGCTCTCTAGTAAAGGTGACACCAGAGTTGTGCTTTACTGAATTGGGCCTGCAAGTAAACTGAATTAAAAACTACCTTGTTCTGTTTTCAAAGGACTATGTCCTTTTTAATAATGGAAAAGATGCTTCCTCATTGATGATTTTTATAAATCAAATATTAGAAATTTAATGTTTTAAAAGATTTCGGTCATGTGCTGGATGAAGCATGAGGCCTCCAAGCACTGGTAGTGAGATGATGTTGAGAAGGAAGGATGAATCGGGAGGATAGGAGGGAAGGAGAGTCAAACAATCCTAGGAGTTTCTCGAACAGCATGCTCCTTCATTTGCCTCCTATTCATTCATCAGCCCTCTTTAACCTCCATGTCCACCTGTATCTTTGACCCACCGCTGAACTTCCTGCCACGGAGGGTGAGATATTCAAAGAGATGCGGAGAAGATTAATACAGTTAATCGATTTAAATGGAATGATATTGGCGAGAGCTGAAATGCTTTTAGATCTTTGTTTGTTTGCCTGTCAGCACTAATTATGTCCTGTCAACAGCCTGTCAAAAATCTAGAATTAGTAACTTAATAAAATTAAAAAAGATAGACACTAATGGCATTCATACTGAGTTTACTGTATCCTGCAAGTATCCATTTCTACCTGCAGACATGCCAGAGTGAGAGCATGAAGCATCTGGCACGTTGTGAGCCTAAAAGTCAGAGGCTAATCAATATGGACATTATTAGTATAGGAATTTGCGGCATGATGTATGTTTGCATAAATTGCAGCGATGACATTAACGCACACCAGCCACACGTCGCCACATTGCTCCCTCCAGACACATTCCTACGAGATGAAGCTCATTATCTCGGCTTGCTTGGGAGAGGAAGAGAGGTCGACTCAGTCGTGTTCCCGGTACATGTAGGATCGACTGAAAGCGCGTTCATTCAGTCACATAAGCATAAAAAAAATATGAGAAAGAAACAGCCTCGCCTGGAAACGAATGCATATGAATTCATCCAATTAGTTCTGGTTCCTGAGAGGAATTACAAGTAGAATGAAGATCATTTCGCGCTGGCACTCTACTGGCATTGTTTTCTTTAAGTGCATCTTAATGGCTGGAGTATTGGATTACTCTCACTCGAGTTGTTTGTATGGCAGTTAGATTATGACACAGCGGTTAAAGGAATAGTTCAAGTATTTTGGGGAATGCACACATTAACTTTCTTGCCCAAGAATCAGACGAGAACATTGACACTGTCATATCTGCCTGCTAGATATGAAGCTGGGTGCAGAGCATAGCTTAGCTTACCCACCAGCACTTCTAAAGCTCATCTCATTTGTTTAATATGCATGAAAACTGAGTGTGACGGTGAAAGGTTAAGTTTTTTTATATATATACCTAGAGGTGGAGATGTTAAAATAAATTCAGGGACTGATGACATGGCAGTTGCTGAGGACTCTATGCAGACGAAGAAACGTGTGCGTGTTTGACTGAGTAAGAAAGCTTTGTGCGTGTTTGAGCTCGGAGGACAGGCAGTATTTCATGAGGTTTATGCCTGGCCCTGAATCACAGATTAAAATGTTTCATCTTCTCCACAGGGCCCTCTCTTTACCTCTCTCTCTCTCTCTCTCTCTCTCTCTCTCTCTCTCTCTCTCTGTGAGCCTGAGCTCTACACAGAGGAATGGGGGGAAAAAAGCATGGTGGGACAGGGAGGGGGCAGAAGTGATACAAACCTAGAGCGATATTAAATGAAATGGTGATTGCTTGTTGTCTTTTAGAAGGTGGTTTGCAGAATTTGGAAACGACACAAATTGCTTCTTTAATCTGTTCTTTCTTGTTGTGTATTCTTTAGTGGACTTGCTAACTCTATTCTAAATGTAACGTCCGTGTCCTGCAGACCAAATATGATGATTGGTGTGATGTATGGTGGATTGACATTTGAGCTTCAGGACCGTGTGTGCACAAGATGCTGTACAACAGTGTTGTGTGTATGTATGTGTGTGTGATGTCACAAGGGATCAGTGTGTGTCTTGTCTTGGATCTAAGACCAGATAAGATGGGTATCCTGTAGTTTGACCCAGATGTTTATCTCCGTGTCAGGCGCGAGTTATGTATCATGGCGCAGGTTAAAATTGGCCGTGCTAATTGACTTCTTGGCTTGGTTTAAATGCTGCAGGGTGGAGGCTACGGTATGTGTGTGTGCGTGTGTGTGAGAGAGAGAGAGAGAGAGTCTCAGGATATTGAGCGCAGTAGGTCATTTGAGGAGAGCATGCCATGCGCAACTTTTTATATATGGGATTAATATTTGATCTATTATAACCTATTATGTTTTTGGATTCATTTTTTGGGATGTTTTTGTCTTCGTAAGAGCTCAAGGCTGGGTTATGAATTGTTGCTGACGTAGGCCTGAAAATCCCCTTTGAGATATTGTACTGTACGTGCTACACAATTAAAACTTGACTCTATTCCCGTGTAGTCTATTCAGTGGATTATGTTCGAAAAACACAGTTCCAGCCCTTATCATAGCTCTGGCCAGCCCATCTTCCTCCCTGCAATTACTTCATACACCAATTTTTGCAGTGTGCAGTATTTACCTCTCCCATTGTCTTTACTCTCTCATCTTCCTTTTTTTTTTTTTATTCAGCCTCCTCCTCCTCTTTTCTTTATTCTGGCACTGCTGTAGCCACAGTGTCCCACGTGGAAGCCCTGTCCTGGTCCACTTCTATAAATACTTTCAGATGATCTTGGCCATCAGTGTCTCCTCCTCCTCCTCCTCCTCCTCCTCCTCCTCCTCCTCCTCCTCCTCCTCCTCCTCCTCCTCCTCCTCCTCCTCCTCCTCCTCTGCCACCTTTCTGCTTTTCTGCAAGTCTTTTATTGTATTTTGATGTTGGATCACAGTGTACTACATCATAGAATACCCACAGTAAAACTATATTCAACCACAGCATGATACAGAGTACAGGCCGTTCACAATAACATTTTCGCACATGTTTATCGTTCTAAAGCAGTTCTTTATTAAACCTGTTATGTTAGTATGTTTTTTCTAATTATTTCTTTCCTACTATGTGTCTAAATCTTTTTTTTTTTTTAATAGCTCCATGGAATTTCACATTCACCGTTTTGCTAAAATATTACAGCGAGAGTAAAAAAAAGTGCAAATAGTTTAGTAGAAAATGAAAATTTGCATATCTAATTGGTTTTAATGCTCCCGCTGTATACTGAAGACCTTTTATGTCTTACAGACAGTTGACTCAACAGTTCTTCATAACTCTTTGCTGCTGACTGTCCTGTGAACTCATTTTGCCTTTCCTGGGTCATTTTCTCTTCGCTTGCTGCCAGTGTGAATACGCTGATGTCTCCTGTTCTTGTTCTCATAAATGGGACAGACATGGGCAGAGTTTTCTGTAGGGAACAGAAAGTACTAAACAAAACAGCTAAAAAAAAGTCAGTAGGTTCTTTTTATATAGTTGCAAGGAAACTAATTTTTGCCAGTTGGGTTAGCTTACTTTTTTTCAGGTAATCTGGCTGTGGTGGTATTCTTAGTAAATTTTATGACTAGTGACAGTTTTCTGGGACTGACAGTCACTCAATCTGGATCTTTTTACTCACTGCTAACATTAAAAAGAAATAAAAAGCATCCTAGGGGCGTCCCACTAGCTTAGGGCCCAGGTTTGGTTCTGGCCTGCGGCCCTTTACTGCATGTCCTCCCCTCTCTCTTGCTGCCTATTTTTCTGTCTGTCTTCAGCTGCTCCTATCGAATGCCAATAAAAGGCGAAACAAATCTAAAAGCACGATCCTAGTCAGTTACAAATCCAGTTATGTATTTTAAAGGGGGCTGAGATAAAACCCCCTGCAAGATTTTAGCATTCGGAATGCAGTATAAAAAGAATAATCATGCAAATGTCGCTTGTATAGCTGATCTGACGAGATTTCCTCTGCTAGAGGGAACAGCAGCTAAGGTTTAGACATACCTGGTACACAGTGTCCCAGTTTAATGCCACTGGAAAGCCCTTCTGTATGGACAAGTATTAAGATGTAAGTTTAAAAATCTTTAAACATTAAGAATAGGATGTGATGTCGTCCCCTAATCTAAGAAACACATCTAATACGTTCTTAGGTACGCACTAATATTCCAAGCACTTTAATTTGACACATTGGTGCAAGAGCTCAGCAGCATTTTCTCAGGCCAGAAGTCTGAGAAACACTCTTTATATGAATGCATCACTAGTAAAGAAAGGGAACCCAGGAGGACGTGTCAAATTTCCATGGAAAATGAGTCAAAGCCAGAATCATCTGATTGTGAGGTGACCACACTGATCACTGGGTCAACTGGATGCCGTAACGTGCCGCATGCGATTTTACTTCTATTTCACGAGTCCATCCTGAGGCAGTATGTGCACATATCTGTCACACCAGTGAAGCTCATTAAATTCAGCATGAAGCGGGAGACAAAAGGAAGACCCTGAGAGAGAGAGAGAGCTGTTGCTTTATTAGTACAATGCTGGAGGGTGAACGCCCAACCGAAACTGTCATTAGTTACTCTGCATAAATCAATACAGCGTCAACCTGCTTGCTAGTGTACTAATTAATTCAAGAACGTGAAGAGAACATGACTTGACAGATAAACATATAGCTACTGGTAAAGGTCCATTGAGTAAAATATACGGCAATTAACTGGTAGAATATGGCACATATGGAAGTATGTTTTAATTGGTGTATAATCACCTACAAATGCGTATTATGTTACCTTAGAATGAGCTCTTTATATCTACTGAAGAAGCAGGGCCTCTTCTATAGAGTCTGCCATGTATGTTTCTACAGTAGTCCAGATAGACAAACCCAGCACTGGCTCTAGAAAGGCTGTTTTTTTTTTTTGCAGCCATTATAGTTTGAGCCTCCTGGTTGGAATGGTGATGCGAGTGCTATTCAGTTGGTTGCAGTCTTTAACATCGCCGCTAGATGGCACTAAATCCTACACGCTAGCCCCTTTTTTAAAGTGTTCTTTATACTTGCAGTTTATTGCAGGCACACCTCAGCGTACGTCTCGGCTAACAATGCATGAACATACAGTATATCAATTCCTAAGGGGTACAAGACACAAAAGAAGTGAGTCTCAATTGAAGCATGGTATTCTCCTCCAGTAGGTGCTTTTCATGCAAAATTTATAGTGTGAGTGTGTGTGTGTGTGTGTGTAAGGACTTTGCACAAAACCTAAACTTTCTTTAACGGTAAGATGAACACAGTCCCTTACAGCCCAGCTTACACACACCCTCAAACACAGAAATTCTCTCTCCTCTCTGTTATGCATATACCTTTCTTGCGTACATTTCTTTAAACCGAGTGAACATGTAGGACTGATAATCTTGCAGCGCCTTTTTATACCCACTCATTCCTTTTTCTCCCCACCTCTGCCCTGAAACTTAATCATTCCTACCTGAACTCTACAAGAAAGCCTCGAAAGACCTACCAAAGTTGACATCATGGGGGTCCAAAAGATACAGATTCCAGCAAGGCTGTCTTTTCAGGGGGAAACGGTTTATACAGAAACACTTGCAGGCAGGATCGACTCCTTGATGACCAATTATCCATTGAGTGCCAACAATAGTTGGTAGTTGGTTAAGCTGTGTCGTGCCACTGATGCACCTTTGTGAGATAGCGTGGCTCAGCAGTTTTAACCTTGACCTGTTAAGAGGGATGAGAATGATGCTCATCGTTGCATCAGTTATTCGGTGCAGAAGTCCTGAATATTGTAGATGCAGTTTGTTCATTGTCTTACAGATATTCGTATTATTTCCCCAAGTATTTATGTTCAGTATTCCAAATATTTCTTGTGGTCTCTTTGGATTTGTCCAAACCAAATTATGGTAAAAGTATTTTGGACGTCGAGTTGTTTTCTTTCGATTAGTTGCTGTGCTGACCTTTAACTCCTGCAATTGTGTTGTCTTTGGCTAGGTATTGAATGTCCACGCAGTTCCAGGAATATGCCTGGAGGGATGCAGGTGGCTGAACCCTTCAGTGACGAGGCCATGCTGTTCACCAAAGAGCTGGTGCTGCAACGGGAGGTAAGCAGGACAGCAGGACATTCTGGCCCCAGTTTCATCATTTCCTAGTGTTTTCTGTGCCTGTACCCATGTTGGTAACTCTTGGTGTTTTGCTATCTTGGCGCCCACATTTCTTGTTTTTTATTTTCACACTCGCAGTCCAAGTTTAGTCTGCTTTGAGCACGAGATCATTTTGGTTCAGAGATGTGTGAAGAAAAAATGTTTATAATACTTTTAATAACTCTTACTGATGACCAGAGAAGCTACTTTGGCTTCAAAAGTTGTTTCCAACAAGCAGCCTGGCTTTGAACATTGTCAAGATCGATTTGAGCAGCGCACTAAAACTCATTTATTTCAAATTCTGTTTATTTTTAAACATTAGATCAATAAACACAATATTTAGAAGACAGTATTTTAACTAGCAAAGACAGGATGGGTCTTGTCCTAGATGGGTTTTTTTTTTGGAAAAAAAACTGTGCAGAGATCCACATTTTCTACTCCAAAAACAAAAATAATGATTTACTTCGACAATGTGCTTGTTTCTGATGTCAAGCATCAAACCAAATGTCTGTTACATTGTCCAGACACTTTGTGCAAAAGATTCGGCCTTTGACTTTAATAACCTGATAAAATGGTTTACTTCCAAATTGGGGCTATCACAGCATTTGAAGTACTGTACTCTTACCTCAAGTGCTGTGAAATCGCCACAAAAATCCAGACAAAAGTGGCCACAGTCACGTAGACGAACCCAAAAACACACACTAACACATACCATCCTACCCCCTGCTTACTCCCAGTTTATGGAAAGCTCACCTGATAGCGGATCAGTGCTCCTGGGCTTTAGAAAACTCCCATCCACTGTGTGCCTGTTCATTCACATGCTAATAGGTTTTTATAAGAAGCAGTGAACGGACCAAAGCCATGATGGAACTAGCTATAATCCTGCCACCACTTATCCAAGCCACACACACTCTCTCTCTCTCTCTCTTTTTTTTTTTTTTTACTCCCCCTCTCCATTCCTATCTCCGTTTTAAAGGGCTTTTTTTGCGTAGGGTGGCTGACTCTACTGTCCTCCGGTGTTTAATTGTCATGTAAATGTAGCCTTGGCCAGCGTTGGAGGTGGACTAGTATTTGAGTGTGTGTGTGTCAAGCCCAGAGTACAGGCTGGATCAAGAAAGCCGTGGCTGTGAAATAATTGATGCTAGCAACAGGGGAGTTTGATTGACAGGGATGCAAACCTCCCCTGTGAGTCAGTGCAGAGACTCTGTAGCAGGTACACGTTGGTATGAATTTTTATTATTTTTACAGATGCATATATACGCACAAATGCATAATTAAACACATTCGTACACATGATTCGCCACACTCTCCATCCCTATACACTCACGGATTAAATTAAGTATTTATCATCATGCATATAACCCTTTCCATCCATACACACTCTGACGCACACACTCTCTCTCACACATTTTCTCCCTTGCCAGTCATCGGTGGTGTCAGCAAGTTTCGCACAGGTAGGTGGGAGTTAGCAGGCAGGACCGAGCCATATAATGAGTCCAGAGCCCAGTGCGGGGGCTGGTTGGCTGGCTGCACTGACCTGCTCTCATGGGCTAATATGAGCGCACACACACACACACACACACACACACACACATCGAAATGGGCACATTCAGGTAGATAAAAACACAGTTAGATGTTCACACATAAGAGCTGTCACTTTTCTAAAAAATCATTATCCAATAGAAAGTCTGTGGTTCAGAATCCCTGTGTAGAAAATCAATTTAGGTGTCATCCTTCTGGTTCACCCGCTTTGTTAAGACATTCACTAAACAAATTGGAACATGGGGGAAAGAAACAAGTGACAGCTCTGTAACACACACACACACACTATCTCCATCTAGCTAGAGAGTCAAATGATAGGGTAACGTTAGACACCGTGCCTGACATCGAAACGGGATAGAGTTGCATGAAAGAAAGCCAGAGCGAAGAGGTGACAGGAAGTGCAGAGGCTCTAACGAGACACGAGTTAGCAGCAGAGGAATAAAAGACGCGATGCAGGACCGAGAGGAAGAAACCGCTCCGTGCCCTTGAATCAGTCCCCCTCTCCGTCGTTCTTTTCATATCCCCGCGCTGCGTAAGCGAGTGTGACCGAAACAGGTTATTAAGGTGTGTCACGCTCGAATATGAATATGGATCGTTTGATTTCATTAGCATGAGATTCTGCTGTTGATTCCTGTCTGAATGGCATTTGATTGCGGGAGCTTTTTAAGACGTTCAGGAGATGGCCTCACGTGAATAACCTTTTGATTTGCGTATTGGCGGTTTATTTGTTCGCAATCATAAAATATTTTTCTCACTCCTTTTTGCTCGACAGTCATTTTAAGCTTTGTAGGGCTCAGTTGATCTGATGACATGTTGAGTCAATGGTCCCTGAGCTTCTACATCTCTCTCCTCTGTAATTAACTGTACTGTCTGCCCTGTCTCCTTTTGAAATGGAGTTTGGGTGCACACTTTTCTCTTTTCTTCCTTTCACACTACTGTTTTGCTCTTTGCCTAATAGCCTTTCTCTCTCCACTTTTTCCACTCGTTTGCGCCTCGCTCTCGCCTCCCTTGACGTCTTTCGTGTCCAGTTTTAAATCTCTGACTGACATTTGCTCTCAGCTCTCTCTCCCTCCCTCCCTCCCGCCTGCCATTTCTCCCTATCCTCCTTCCTGCAATTTCTCCCTCTAAACTGACACACAGCCACGTCTTAATTTCTCCTGATGCAGACACGCATAATTAATGTGGCATCAAGTGAGGGGAGAGGCCCTGCTTTCTGACTTCTCTATTTATAACCCCCCCCCCCTTTCACTCTCTATCTCTGCCGCTTTTTTTTTTTTTTTTTAAAGATTTCGTTCAGTTTCAGACTCCCTCTATTCAAAAAATCACTTCTGTGTTTATCTGCTCCGTCTTCCTTTACCCATCCCTCCCTTCGTTCACTCTCTTCCTCTAACTGTCTGCCTCGCTCTCTCCCGGCTCTCCCTGTGTAGTGTTAATCTCTGACAGACACTGCTCCCGTTCCCAGCGTGGAACCCGAAAACAGCAGCACAAAATTCTGGAGGAGAAAAGAAAACGCATTAGTAAACACCACTCCCCAGACATTCACCCTGTTTCTTTTTTGATGTTTTTAATTTCTCTCACCTCCCACCTTCCATTGACAAAAAAAACATCCATTCAGTCTCAGTCAGTGAACCTCTCTGTTGATATATATATTTTTTTTCTTTATGCTTTTGGGTGGTAACTTCAAAAGCACAGCGTAACCGGGAGGAAGGAGGACAGAAACATTTTACTGCATTGACGTGTTTATCTAGGATGAGTCAGCTACAGACGGGACACATAATTACTGGTGTAGTGTTAGTTAATAAAAGGCATAAGTCGGTGAAACAGTATTTAAACTATTCCCAATGTCTCATTTAAATTTATGTTTAATTGAACTCCATTCCAAACTGAGATGGCTGTAATGTGAAAAACTGACCAATGGTGATGCTGGCGTCACAGTAAAGTGCGTCACCATCTTACTTAGGTTTAGTTTTTGGAATATTGAATTTCAACCTCTGTTCTTTGCATTTTTATCTCTCTATCTACTTGTCGCGCTTGTAATATTTTATTTTTAGACTAATCAACCCTGAAACTTATTTTTTTTATTAATCAGCAAAGAACAGACTACTGATTGTAACTGCTGCTGTATATATTTTCAGTTGTATAACCGATTGCCTGGCAGGAAAGGAAGCAAGAATAAGAAAAGCGGGTGAAGCGGAGATGGAGTGTTTGAGCAGGGACGAGAGCAGGCTAAGTGGACAGTAATATGCAGTGTACGGATCCACCTACGTATACTGTCAGTCCTATTGACCTCATTCAGTCTGGGTGGTCTCTCATCTACTGTACTGCCCCGACTGCCTACTCAAATTTCTCTATTCCACACAGAGATTCTCATCACTTACATTCTCTCACTCACTTGTTAGCATGTAAAGACGTGAAGAACGCCTGTGTTTCAAGCCTGGGGTATTTTTTTTTCTATACATTTTCATCACTTTTATTTTAAGACTTAAAGTTTATAAAGCTAGAAAAGATGATATCCCACAACATCAGCTTGTTTTTTAGAGTCTAGATTGCATGTTATGCACTTGTGATGGATTATCTTACATCTGACTGCACCTGAGGAAAAAAAAGTGACGAATGGGGTGTAGTAGTCATTATCGTACCAAGTCTTCCAGTCTCTGAAAATGTGTCAACAGTTTATTTAGCGGGAAACAAGTGCAAAAGCAGCCTTGAGTTACTATTTTAAAGCTTGATAGATGGTTTGTAGGTTTAGAAACACTTTTTTTCATCTTAAATTCCAGCTGTAGTTAAAAAGAGATAAAATGGCAACAGTAAAACAAATTATACTACAAAATTGGGTTATCATTTTAACGTAGTTGCTATAGTCCTAATACACACATGCACACCCAGGCACTCACCTCTGTCTCTGAGTGTGGGGGGGGGGCCTGCCTTCAGACCTGCAGGAGGTTGTGTTGTGTAGCGTCGATGAGTCACTGTGCCGGCGTGGCATCACAGATGCCCTGCACTCTGCTTTAATAACTGTTCTTGGTGAGCATTTTAATTAAATGCTAATACATCCAACACCTTTTGAAAATACCAAGAGGATTTGGCTCTGTTCCTGTTGTGTGGTATTTCTTATCGTACCACTACCACAAGTACAGGTATGCTGTGGCAACCGGATAATTGATGTGTTGATCTCGTCGTCTGTCTTTTCTTCCATCGGTCTCTGGACACATCTGTGGTCAGTGCGACTCGGATCGATTCGTTTAGCGTTTTTCACACAAACATACACACAGAGAATGCATCCATCCTTCATGCGTCTGTGCCTCTTTTCAACATCTTATTCTGCCTTTCAGGGCCGCGTGACGGCACCGTATTTCTCCGCAGCTTCAGTGCTCTTACATTGATTTCCAATCACGCTCAAATTATTTTGGCACGAGGCCGATAACACAAGTACCGCATCTCTGTGTTTGACCACGTCTCTTCACCTCCCCCCCCCTTCTCATGTTGGTCCATTTTGTCGACATTAAATTTTTGACTTTTTTCTCATACTTTGGCAGGCAAAATGTGTTTGTGAGACCACCACACACTGTAGTTAAACAAACCACAAGTGCAGGCAGAAGCCCCATATCCAGATTACTGCTGCTTTATTGCGACTGAAAAGATCTGTCCCCATCCATTTCATAACTCCAGCACCAGCTGTATAGATTACATCCATAACAGTAAATACTTTTTACTTGGTGTTACCAACAACCATTACAAGTGGATTTTTTTATATGACACAGATGGGATGACTTATTTGGCGGAAAAGGGTATTTTAAATGGGAAGTTTTGTTGAACCCGCCTCCCAAATAACCATAAATGTTGATACAAACCTGAGTGGAGCTCAAAGAAAACGATCAAAATGTCCCGCTTGATGAAATAGAGCAGCCGAGGCAATATAACTGGCAAACCATGCTAGTTTGCAATTTAAATAGATTCCATTTGTAATTTAAAGTTTGACCTTGAAGCCCACCTTGCAAGCATAAATTTCATTAGTAATAGTTTCTGTTGAGTGCTGACCATAAATTCTGATGCTCACAATAAGTCAGTCTACATCACTTTCCACTAATCGGTGTCACAGGTAGAGTTCAGCTTTTTGGTTTTGCAGCAGTTTGCAAATAAAGTGCTGCTCAGGCCCTGTTTGTGTGTATCGCCGTCACAGCCGGGCAGCTCTTTTTCCCTTGAAATTCGTGAATTACCGCCCGAAGGTGAACAGAGCGACCCACATAAACGCATTCACACCATCGCGGTGACGGAGAGATAGATGGGCCTGAATAGAGATGGAGCGATGAGAGGAAGGGAGAAACCTGCTCACTGCTTTATCGGCCCAACTCGTTTACGAGGGCGACCTTGTGCTTTAACGTCTGTGTGTGTGTGTGTGTGTGTGTGTGTGTGTGTGTGTGTGTGTGTGTGTGAGAGAGAGATGGAATTGCAACTTCACCGTCCACCCTGATAAGCATACCCTGGAAACAGTGCAAAGACATAGGCACACACTGTGCTTGGGGACCAGCTGAATCCTCTTAGCCTTTTCCTCTACATGAAGGGCACTGCAGTACTCTTCCACATCAATGAGGGCAAGAGTACAATGCTCTCATGCACTTGCACTGTACTGTCGCACAGTATATCACTCACTGTATTCCTCTCATTTTGAATTCTTTTTTTTTCGCTGCGTCTTTCCTCGTTCTCCTCGATTCCACACTTTTTTTTTTTTTTTTTTTTAATATATATTGGCTCACATTTTAGCTGCTTTTCTGCTGGAATAGGCTAGAATGAAGGCATAGGACATTGGTGCGTGTGTGCTTAGCAAATACACTTCTTAAATTATTGTTGAACCCGAGGCCAGACGACTGAATATGTTTGATAAATGATTGAAGCGGCAGGAAAAGGAGAAAAGTCGTCTATTGTCTCTGCTGTCTCTTTTGTTTGCCTTTCCCCCGGTTATACTCTGGGCCCTCTCACTTAAAAAGAAAATAGCTAAACTCTGTATTGAATTTTAGTCTGTCTGAGAATACTGGAGGCAGCCAGCCAGATAGCCAGTGGCTGTGTCAACAGACATGTCATTACCTGTCTTATTTGGCCGCTGTTCTCCTTTCTTCTTCTGGCCCTTTTTTCTTTTTTACCTCTTCTACCACGCTATTGTTCTAATAAAGAGCAGTTTTATTTCATTTATTCTGTCAGTCAGTGCGGTCTGTGATGACGAGCAGAGGAAAAGCATGACAAAGAAGAACACTAGAACAAATGATTAACATTTAATTGAGAGATGGGAGTTACAGTGGGATATCGACTCTCGACTGTTACATGGCCAGTCTAGTAGGGCACACTCAATAGCCCAATTTTGGCCCAACAGTCCAAATTTTAGTCTTGTTCCGGCTCTTTATCACAAACAAGATGGTTGTTTAACCTTACTTGAAAGGCCTACTTTCATAATGGTGCTAATTAATTTCTCTTTTGGTAATTAAATGAGATGAAAAAATGTCTTTGGTGAAAGACGTACACGGACAATAAGGTCTGAAGAAAAGTCGGAAAATGCCTCAGCCTTGACTTTGGAGTTTTTATTCTCCAAGTGTTGTCTTGTTAATCAGCTGATTCTCCTTCATTTCGTGTTCTGCCTCATGAAGCAGCTTAATTTTTATGACTTCTTTCTAAATTTGCTATTATTGTTGTCTTGCCTTTTCATTCCTCTCACTTGACTGCCATTTTATGTACCCCGCTAAATGAATGTTAGTATTTGCACACAAACACACTTCCATCCTCTTTTTTTGTTTGTTGGGTTGTCACGGTTTCACGCTTTCATTACCCCTACTTGCACCTCATGTGTGATTTTTGCGTACATGTGTAACTTTCAGTAACCTCTTATCAGTCCTGGGTAAAACACTCTTACACATAGCTGCACACACACATTCTAACACACATGCCCAAATCCCCCCTGCTGCGTTGCCTTCTGAGCTGCTGGCTGCTAGGTGTCTGTTAGCTGAACATGAACGCTGTTTGACACTGTAACAGAAATGTTGTGCGACTGGCATCCGAGTCTGTTCTAATAGTCCTTAATTAATAAAATGTTAAAGCTGTTTCTGTGTGCAAAATACATGCGGTTTATTGATCACAAACTCTAATATGTGACTAGAACTTTGATGTCTCCTTATTTAATTCTCACTGTTGCAGATTTGACCTAGATAGTGCACAGTACTAGAGACATCACATAGTCTATGTCCTTCACCATATGTTGGATGAATCTCTGATGAGCCCGCTGGAGGAAATGGCTCCAGGCCTCTATGCTTTATTGATGCTTAGATTGATCTTATGCTGTTGATGACTGTGACACAACAGCGCAACATATTGACAGTTTTGACAGACAAATACACACTTATCTCTCTTTGTGTCTTCGCCATGCGCACATCAAATACACAGATAGGATTAGATGTGATTAAAGCAGTATATTGATGTCCTACTCTATTTGTAGCTTCTTATGCCCTGGGATCTTATGCAGAGGAATTATTTTCTGTCATCACTAACATGCATGCTAGAGGGTCGACGTTTTTGTGTGTGTGTGTGTGTGTGTGTGTGTGTGTGTGTGTACAGGCAAGTGCAGAGAAGATACCAGACTTTCAATTGTGCTAATGGTTCCCTTGACAACACAGCAGTTGCTTCACATCAACGTTGTCTTGGCTGTAGGGTTAAAACACATACCTCAAAGACACACACACACACACACACACACACACACACACACACACACACACACACACACACACACACACCCAGAAAATAAGGCTTGCATATACATGCACTGAAATCAGCTTTCATGAGTTTGTCTCTGCGCCACTCCCTGTCTCTACTCTGTTTCTATGATGGCCGAATTTCCATATTTACAGTCCAACACACACACTCTGCTGTTCTCACAGAGCATCTTCACATACCCCCCTCCCAGCATCTTCTGTGTGTGCGTCTCCATGTCATGTCAGTCCTCCATCACTTACTCGCTTATTGACTTGTCAACGTCTGGCCCCTGCTGCGTAGAGGGCACACCTTCCTAGACCTCCTATTGCTCCCCGTCATGTCCTTTTTTTTTTTTTCTCCTCTCACCTTTTTTTACCTCTGCTTTCACACTCCTTTTCATCTGTATGCCTGTGTGTGTGTGTATCTGTCTGCAAGTGTGTACCTGAGCAGGGAATATAGCCTCAGAGATTTGAATAAATAAGCGCCAAGTAAAGGCCAAAAAGAGGGGAGATTTGAAGCGGTAATCCTCTGCCAGCTTACCCCAGCACAACGTCCTCACGCCTGCACCCTTATCCCCGTCTCAGCATCCCCTTCCATCCACCTTTTCTCTCATTCAATTTCTTTATATCCCTTACTAACAAGAGAGAGGCTATCTCAGCGGCTGTGTCAGCGATCGGCATCTCATCCCACCCTCCTCTCCCTGTTCCCTTTCCCTCTTTTTTTTCCCCCCTATGTTTTCCCAGAGGAGAGTTGGGGCATAAAGGGAAGAACAAGCCAGGCAAAATAAAAATAAAAACCCAACGGGGATTGGGCTCTCAGCTTTGAATTCAGACAGATAAAGCTAATGGCAGAAGTGGGCGACAGGCAGAGAGCTGTGTGTAGATGTGCGCAAGCGTCTCTTCAATTGAGGGCAGCTATAGAAATGTAGTTTCTTTAAACCCCTTTGCTGGCTGAATCTCTCTCTGAATGTGCAGGGGTGTATGCAGGGGAAGTTCCAAGAAAGGCTGGCCGGGGCACTGCAGTTTCTTTAAAATGCTTTCGTTGCCAGCTGAATCTCTCTTAAAGTGAGAGTGTTTGCTGCTTTTATTGGTAAATTTCATTATTTTTGGCACGTCGGGGTGTGTAAGATTTGAACACCTCGCCATTGTAACCAGGATAAAAGACGTTTTAATCGTATCGAACAACCGCAGGTTAAGGTTTTGATTGCCCTCTTGCTAAAACCTGTGGAAGCCGCAGTTGTCACGAGCTGTGCTGTTCTTCTTAGCACCATGGCCCGTGGTGCTTCTGTAGTGCTGACATTTAGCACTCGGGTCTGACACACCCACAGACCGAGAAATACTTTCTTCCTCGTGCATTTTATATTGCTGCTCCATATTGTTCATCTGCCACCTCATAGCAACTCGTCTGCCACTTTTGGCTGATAATGGACACGCAAACACATGTATGTCCACACACACACACACACACACAGTTATTATCTCCTGGAACAATACTAATAGATGCATGTACTGCTGTGAGCAAACAGTTTGTGCCTCTGCTGCCAACAGAGTGGGAGGATGAATGCTTGCCAAGTCTCCTCTACCATGAGCCTCCTCTCCTCTCCTTGAGCCACCTTTCTGTCTCCCTCCCTTTATTTTCTTCTTTTTCTTTGATCATTTCTATCCACTGCCTCTCAATACTCGTCCCATGAGCTGAGCCACATCCTCGTCTTCTCCTTGTCATTGTATTAAACTCTCATTAGACTGGTACCTTCTGCTTTTCATATCCCTGCTGCATAATACCACCTACTCATTTTTTCTTAAACTCGTGGCACTAATCCCACATGTTTACACATAGCACATCCCCAACTGTGGCTCGCAACTTAGTTTGAAGTAATATTGCAGCAGCAGCAGCAGCAAGCAACAAAACTGTAATTGATGGACAAACACAAGCCCGCTCAAACAATATACGTCTTTGATGTGTCTGGTCGTGTTTAATTAGCTGCAGTGGGGGACAAGAGCGTGGCGAGGGGAGAAGGGCAGTATAACTTGCTGTCTAATTATCGGCTTCCCCGTTGGGCAGGTACTCTTGTATCAGCCAGGCCGACGAGGTCACGCTCAGCTTGGGGCCACACGGCGCCTCTGATTCACCTCTCTCTGAAAAGTTTTTCATTCTGAAATGCCCATCACGGCCATGAAAGCAATTACTGTTCAAGGAACACTCCTCGTAGAAATAAGTATATCGGAGAACACCTTCCTGATTCCCACATCACAACATTAACATGGTGATGAAGGATTTTTCCTGACCCTGAAATAATCAGTTGATTATAATTATGTTGTCAGAAAATTCAATCAACCCAATTTCTTTTCTTGCAGTGGGACCTTAAGGCCTTGTTTATGTAAGAACTCGCCAGCTTTCAAAGTTCCCAGCTTCCGTTAAATGAACTACATCTTCATATTTATAATTTCTTCTTCTGGTTTCAGTGACTTACTTTTTGGGTGTCCCAGTGCACCTCTAGAGAATCTCACAAAGTTAAAGTGTCGTCTGACATAAATAAGCAGCTACTGGATTTAAATGCTCTTTGCTGTCTGCGATGACTTTGATCAGTTTTTAATGCAGCGGTGGCAAAGTTAGACTAACACAGCACTGCGCGCTGACTGTGAAAGAGCTCGAGAGTGACTGCAGGTGAAGTCACTCTCGAGCTCTTTCACAGTCAGCGCGCAGTGCTGTGTGTTTCAAGTGGTTTTTACAGGGCTGAAGCTCGACTAAAGATACAATTAAAAACAACTGGAGATTGGACAGTAGCTCAACAACAAGAAGGCCTAAATGTCTAAAATGGAAATGAAACCTTTCTTTTTCTATTTGTGCAATGCAAATTCGATCAAATGGATTCCGTACAGCACACGCAAATCCACAAACAGACCACTTCACAGCACGTCTTTTCCCTCTTCATGCTGTAGACCAATTCGATTTATTTGAAGTCAAAATTAAAGGGAAAAATAGAATGAGCTAAACGTTTACAAACAGTCTTGTTGGTTCGTTTGCTGCCTTAAATCTTCCGGCAAACCCACATCCTTTTTTCTATTAAGTAAGAACTGTATTTTAAACAAGCACTTCTGCAGACACCATTTATTTGGGACCCATTAAAACTTGTGGCTGGGATCAGCGCCTGGACCCCGCCACCTCGTAAATACAGCTTTTGAGCATGCCCCCCCCCCTCCCTTTCTCTTTTCAGTTTACTGGTGTTGCATCTATACTTGATTCCCCTCAGATGAAGTAATTAAACAAAGCCTGACAAATTTCCAAATGCCCCCTAAATACTAAATACAAGTGGGGGCAAAAAGACTTGACTAACTACAATGCAGTGAAGCTGTACTTGTCCACTGCAAGCAGAGGTTAGCTATTGATTTGTTTGATCTTTAAAGATCACTGCTGACCCAACTGCACACACACATTTAAACACACACACACAGCAGTTTGCTGCAGCGGCTGAATAATTCTGCCACCACATGAAAACTGTGTTTCAGCCCCCGGATGCTCTAATGCACCTCGTCAGAGCTTTCATCTTGACGTTGCTTTCATGTGCCATTCTGCGCTCAGCGGTGCACGTTTTCTCAGCAAGTCTTTGACATTAGCACACTGCCTGTCATCTCGAAGTCCACATCAGTATGAATTCATGATCCCACAGTTACTACAGGATGAATACCGAGCTACCCGTATTGTGGCAGATAGGGGGGTTCTTATCTATTGTGATCACATTTCTCCTTTCTTTACCGACTATATTGCTCTTTGTTCCTCATGCTTGCCCCTTGTCTCCTTTTCTTCACTCTCCTTTTCCCACCCTCTTCCCCCTCTGCGTGTCCCTTTTTTTTTTCCCATCTAGCACTGCTATCCTCTGACACACTAAATCAGGGTGTCGTAGATAATATGTCGGCCTCGCTATCCACCTCAGTTAATTCTCTTACCCTTGTCTGTTTTTCCTCACTGCCTCCTTTCTGTAATGTCTTGAGCAGTGCAAGAGGCCATTTTGTCACCCCAATTCCACCCCTCCACTATCACCAAAATGTCTACACCAGATACACACCAGACATTCTCATCCCAGAAAAGATGAAATCCCAGGACAACCCCAGACTCCCCATCCTCGCTTCATTACCTAGACTGTACACACAGCATAGAAGCAAAGATTCTTTTTTGTCTGCACATTGTGTACGTGCCTTTTTTTCTGTCATTCTTGGACTCTTGCATTTGCCTGGGAACATGCAGTAGTGCCATGGAAACCACCAAAATAGTAAAACAGAAAATCACATCTTTGTGCCTTTTTAATAAGTGGATACATATACACCAAAACATGGGTGTAAATGTCTGATTTGCTAAGGAAATAAATGTGTAGGAAGGGAAGGGAGACACTCTAACCTCTAACCCTAATGAAACTGTAACAATGTCAAACGATTGGCTCACTGTTTTTCATTTCAAGTGGCCCTACTAAGATATTTTTTGATATTCATAGTTGTGCATACTAAAACTTGGTATGCACTGTGTTTAAACCAGATCTGAGACAGGAAGCTATACTATCACTATATATTTTTAGAAGAACGTGTGTTTTTCCGTGTTTTAGGCTACTAATAAGCTGCTTAGTTTTCATTAAAAAGAAGCAGAATCTGTGAGCTGGTGCTTTTTTTTTTCAGCTATATAGAAACATGTTCCGAATTTGAAAAGGCTTGTGTGTCTTTGGATATTTAGTCTGCTGCGTTAGTGCGTTTGTGTATTTATGTTCGTGAGCGAGTGAATGAGGGCTCTTCCTGAGCACAGTATCCTTGGTGATGCTGCGCCTGTGATCATGATTTCTCTCTAGGCTGTAAATCTCAACAAAAGCAGTGAAATTAATGGTCAATGGCTTCATTTTTCTCTGTGTGTACGTGCATGCTTTTGTGTGTGTGTGTGTGTGTGTGTGTGCGCCTGTGTCTTTATTTGTTTGTGTGCTCACAAAAAACCTCAACACACCCCCTCCTCACATATGTCTCAGCCCCCTGTTCGCTGCTCTCAGTGGGCTTGATTTACTGCACACGCACACACCTCTGCCTCAACTACTGGACGGGATCATAAAAGTAAGGCTTCATCGTTGCTGGCCGCTAAGAAAACACATGGATGTTTTTCAACCACCAAAAGGGCAATAAAGTCTGTCTCACAGGGAGTAACACAGTTGAGTGGTCGCCTCTACATGGCAAAAATAGCTCACACAAACCCACCTGCGATTCAGTCTCAGTTTTAGCAACAGATATATATATATACGGTGTAAACGGTATACATCCAATAAAATCTGTTGGCACGCACCTATTCAACACTACAGCCCGGACGGCGCTGGGCTCATTGCCAACAGTATACTGTGTAAAATTTTTCTTCTGCCTCTGTTGACCTCGGTAACAACACATCATACCACCAGCTGGTCACTGAATATGGCTATTTGTATCAGTTTTCACGTTGTCCAGATGCACCAGCAAACATCAACTTGCCTTCACAATTTCCTCCAGTTCACCAACACCTTCGTACCTTTTACTCTCTTGCATTGTTTGAAAATTAACGCATATAATCAGGATAAAAATATTTATTTTATTGTTTAATTAACAAAGATACCATTCCAAATATTAAATGTAGGATGAGGTGACATTCCTGTTCTCCTGAACTCAACTCAGGTTGTCCAGTGTCATAATGAGCATCCCCTGCATAGTCGATGTTCCGTCTCCACCTTTTGACTCTGCATCCTGTCCAGTCCCTTCATTTGACACGAGGTCCAAACAAGTCTGTAGCCCTGACTCATGTTGACTCACAAAGCAGCACGCTCCCAGGCCTGCTTAGAATAGCCTCCTGTCTGCTCCACTAGCACACTGGCTAGTGCCCACACAACAGTCCTACCACATGCGCCGTGTAGCACACATCCCTCGCCTAAACTAGGATGCAGATTTTAGGCAGGAATCGATCACTGGCTATGGTATGTTAATTAACGACAAGCACCTCATCAATAATCAGTAACCGCTCAGAAAATACAAATGCAATGAATACACAATTAAAGCAATTGGCATTTGCTTGCAGCAAAGCTCAGGTAAATTAGGTGTTTGGATCCTGTAATTATGCTGCCCTTAAAAAACTCTACGTCGATATTCAGCAAATAATGAACACTGTTCCAACATTTAACGTTATGGTTATGCACAGGCTAAATCACTTGAAAGTCAACATGCAAAGACGCTTCTGAAACGGGGATTCTAAAAGAAACGCACACATCGAGCAGGAAAAAGCTAAAGGGCTAAGAAGCACCTTTTTATCCTCGCTGCTCCTGTATATAGACAGCTACTTGTGCCAAGCCCTGATCACAGGCTCTGATCAAAGATGGTGCAGTAATCTGAGGTGTATGTAAATTCAGCATTTATGTTCTGCGCCATAAAACACCTGCACGACTGGAACTAAGCTCCCAGGAATGCATAAATGAAGTTGTGCCACCATATTTCTACAATCTCTTTTTAATATAGGCTTGATTTAAATGTTTGCGGGTATTGATTCTTTGCCAATGAATCATTAGAGATGCCTGCATTGCCACATTTCTATACATTTTTAGCAGACACTGATAACGGAGAACAATGTAATACCTCTGTCAGAAGTGCTACGTCCTCTTTGCTTTAATGACAAGACTGAGTGAGGGGCTTTAGTTGATAAATGGCTGATACAATTCAGATTACAGTGTCTATTGGTCTAGGTCATTTTAATGGAATAACATTTTATTACAGCCATCTTCTGCGCCTCAGTGCATAGTAATTTACAATGAGAGAGAGAGAGAAAAAAAAAATCTAATTAAGAGATTGCATCAAAATAATTGGGTTTCAAAATGTCCTCCGAACACTTTAAGTTGAGAATGAGCTCTTTTTCTTAAATTGAATGGGCGAGAAAGTGTATTTTGTGTTTGCTGTTGGCCTAAGGGCTTTGACCTGTTAAATTCAGCGTCCTCCTGATCACACTGAAAACACATACGCATGCACATGGCTGCACTGTGGCTGTGTTATCGTCCCTGCAGTTCCATTTGCGCTGACCTCTTGATCCTCCCATCCTCTCTGCCTTCATATTCACCATTCTCCCTTCCTCAAGTACCCCCAGTGGTCCAGTCCATTACTGTTATCAGCACTTCTTATCTGCTGCACTGTGCTATGGTAACATCACACTCCATATCCCCTCCACCACCACCACCACCACACCCCTTGTGGTGCGGTCCAAGCCATTCAACAGTCATGCAGGAGCCATGATGGCCAGGCTATATATCCCCCATTCCATCTGTAGCTGGCACTCTTGCATCACATATGCTCTGCTTACTTCTCTCCTAAGCGCCTTTGCTCTTTCTTCCTCTCACTCTCACTGCTTTGCTTTCCCCTCTCTTGGTAGCTCTTCTTCTTTTTTTTTTCTCTCTCTCATTTTTGTTTCATTTTAATCAGTTTTCACTTATTTTGTCTGTTTCTTTTAATTGTTTTCTGTTTTTTGTTTCCTCCCTTCCCTCTTCCCTTAATTCCCTCCTGTTTTACCTCTCGTTTCATCTTTTTCATTGCGTCTCCCAGAAACACTTCTATGTACCATCATCCACCTTATCCAGACCTGCCACATTTCTGTGCATGTCTTGTTTTTTTTTTTTGCATTGCTGTCTCCTCCCTAACTGCTTTCTGTTTTGGATACATTTCCCACTTTTTGCCTCCACACTAATAACTCCTTTCTCGCAATCTGTTACGCTTTCCTTCCCACTTCGAGTTTCTTTCCTACATTTTAATTTTTTATAGCACTTTATTTTCTTCCCCCTCTAATTCTTATCCCCCCACCATCCTTCCTCCCCAGGCTCTGTGAGCTGTGGGTAAGTAGGTGCATCTTGCCTTGCTTCCTCTTTCAAATGGCTTCATGATTGCTAATGAAGCACACAGACAGAAAAGAAAACATGATGCGGAGGAGGAAGGGATGGAGGGGAAGGAGTGTTTCCCATGGAGACGGGCCCTTCGGTGGCTGGCTAGCTGATTGGCTGATTGATGACCCTGTAGCCATGTTGACTGATTAGTATGAAGGAGCCTTTTATAGCACAGTGCAGCTTATTATGTGACCACATACCACAACATACACGTGGCATAAGCCCCATTCTGCTATACCATACTTGGACCACACTGAGGCATAGTAAGTGTGATACAATATGGCCAAGCTTACGCAAGAATGCCATAACACAGTGCTTGCATCTGTTCATACAACTGCTCACACTCCCTCTTATCCATTTACACTATCCATTTAGATGGAGCATACTGATACTTTTCACTTGTTTCAACATTCCTCTCACCTGCTTCTCATTAGAGACAACTGGGAAGCCGTTCTCTGGCTTTGCATAGCTATGTTATTAAAAACAATTACAAGTAAACAGGAGTGAGAGACAAAAGCATGCTGCCTGTGGTATGAGTCAGCGTAGTGACAAATGGTCAGTACAGTATGAAATGGGCTTTTTTTCTTCTCAATATTCTTGGCATTTTGCCTTTATTGGAAAGCTGATAGTAGATGGGTTCCGCAGCTGGAATCGAACTGTGCACGTTACAGTTATGTGATAAACACCTCTACCATTTGGCTACAGGGGCACCCTGAAATGGGCACGTTAAATATGAACCCTGCTGTCTGTCTCACACACATACGCACACACTTTTTCCTTCACGCTCCCTCTGTTCCCCCCTCTCCTGAACTGAACGCACAACAGAAAACACAGCATACCCGCACATACCCACATAAACAAATGCAGACAAACTTCCCTGTCTGATCTTTCTCACTCATCACCTGCAGAGAATACTCAGTTTTTAAAATGCAGGCTGAGTCATCAACAAACGTGGCAAAAAGGCGAGGATGGCGAAAGCTGTTAATTGATTTGATCACGTCTGATTTTTGCCCAAGTGACCAGTTGTGACAGCCCTGGTACACTGCAGTGGGTTATTTTTACCCTAATTCGATGGCAGTTGGTAGAGGGTGGTAAAATTCTCTTTTTGTGATAATGACAAGACACTGATTCCAGTCATGACCACTTGGTATATAACAACACCTATATCTATGACTGAAATGCAGCATTGTATTGCAGTTAATGGATAGGTTGCTTTCAGTGTCTGTCACTGGCTTTACATGTCAGATGTTCTAAGATCACACAGAGTCTAGTATGCTGTCTCAAAATATGTTTTTCAGGTAAAAATAATGCTTTCCTCTTTATTTGATTTAATTATTTTCTCTGATTTTTTTCAATTGATGTTTTTAATCCGGAAGAATTCTCATCTACCCAGCTTTGTTATGTAGCACGATCTTGGAGAACATTTAAATTATACATTTACAACAAATGCTGTCTTACTTAACAACATATGCTCTGTTTCCAAGTGCAAGACATCATCTAAAACAGCTAAATGTAATAAAAATGAATAAATAAATGGAGGGGAACTCTCCCTCTTCAACTGTCCTCTTTAACCTCCAACTCTTTCTCTATCCTTCTAGCCTTTTCCCTCTTTTTTACTGAGCTGGACTGTCATGCTCACAAACAATTATTCTAGTCACCCGACTAACTGCTACACTCTTTTTGTGGTGCGCCATGTCAGCCTCGCTCTCTCCTTTCTATTTAAACGTTCTCCCTTTTTCCTCCTCTGTCTCAAATGTTGAAACACTACAGTGTTGGAAAGACGAACCCTGATGTTGTTTTGTGGCCCTCACAGGTGCTCTGCCTAACCAGGGCTCAGTTTTCCACACGTATTACTGGTTTTATAAACTGACGTCGTCAACTACACTACAAGGCCAAAGCTTTGCCTGCCTGCACAGGCCTGTGACTGTGAATCTGATAATGTCATGTACATCCAGATTGAAATGATTAATGTTAATTTACTTCATAATTTAAAAAATTTACATTTTCAATGACTCGCCTGGAGAATATTTTGTAGTATTCTTTGTTATCACTCACCCACATGTTGCCCACTCCAAACATGTTGTTCTATTATTTTGATAAGTGCTTCCAGGGTAGTTCACATCACCTTTCTTTCTCTTTTTCTAAATTATGGCCTTCAATCCCACATACCATAGTTTCGAAAAACAAACTCTCACCTGTCTAATACATGTCTGTTAACCACTGTGTATGTTGTATGTTATCTTTCTTTGTTAGGCAGGGAGCTGTGAGGCTATATTATGATTGAGAGGGGTGATATTGTCAAAGATGAAAAATGCACAGTTAACAGCAAGACCCGAATGCATTTGTCACCATAAAAAGCCCCCATACTGATTGATGAAGCCACAACAGCTGGTAATGCAATGAAAAGTGAAATGAGGATCTATATTTTTTGGCAAAGTGCAAGACAGTCTTAACACCTAAACAGTATTTCACCTTAATTTATCACCATTTCACTTATTACACACATGATTAATAATATCAGTTTGTAATGTAGAAAATGAGCTAGGTAACACAAAATGCTTGTATTGTCAAAAGGCAATGTAATGAGCATTTCAGTTAACATTAGATCTTGTGGTAGCACTGCTATACTTATCTGTGGACATGCCATTGCTTCATCTTTTAGCATCTTAACGCATTTGTAGAACTTAAGAACTTGGGTTAAATGCATGCTTTTGATCAGCCACACCTTGATGAAACACCACGACACACACTGGTGGTGTGAAATGAAAACTGAACAAACTATGCTGTTACATATAAAAGATAATAATAGGAGATGTTGAGAGATTTTTGAAAAGCACCATCCACTTCTGCACCGTGATTCATTCTGCCTGAGTCATTCAGCACACGTAGGGTTAAAGTATAGCTGCAGCGTCTTACTGCAGTGTCTAAAGCATTTGGCTGATCGTTACAGTATACGCCAGAAGAAGAAGCAAAGGGGGAAAAAAACATCTCTCTCTAATACTTCCTTTTTTCTTCCAAAAATCCTTTTTATTGCATTTTATAACATTTGGCACAGTACAAATTCTTGGTGCTTTTACAAGATAAACCTGTAAAGATCGACACTGACCTTTTTTCGGTTTTTGTTAAAGAAAGTCTTCTCAGTATAAATATTTTTTCTCATCACTGCATTCTCTGTAGCATGGTGTAAAAATCTCACAGAATGCCCCTTTTTAAAACAACACTACCCTCATTTGTCAAAGTCAAGACAGCATCTTAAACAACTCATTGTTTTAAATAGAAGTTACAAGTTAGAAAATAGTTTCAATTTCTTTTTAATATATGTTTCTCTATCACCAGCCCATGGTAGTTTCAATTTGTCCATATATATATTTATTTATAAGCATGTACAACAAGAAATCATCAGTCTTTTTAAGTTTGCACTCTGTACAAAAAAGTAGTTCCTGTCCTTTTTTCGTTGTGCATTCTATTGCATGATTTTATGAGGAAATGACTAGGGGAGGGGAGGCGTGGGACATGGATGGGTGGGAGCTAGGGACCTAGGGAGAAGAGTGGGAGCCTTCTGGGGGGCCTCTTTAAATCTGAGTCTCCTGTACCTTCTCCTTGGTGTGAGTTTTTATGGCAAAGGGCTCAGCCATTGCTGTGATGGCGCTGGGCAAGGTTCGAGGCAAAGAGTTTCCAACGTTGTTGTCTGTCCATTTAGCCCCATGGCCAGTTGGTTTGTAGGTGTTGTATTTGGGCTTTAGAGTGCTGTAGTCCACCTTATGAGGGCTGTAGTCCATTTTGTGTGGACTGTAATCAAGTTTAGGTCTCTGAGTGTGTGGACTAAAGTCAGACTTGAAGGCGCTGTAATCCGCTTTGTGGGGGCTGAAGTCAGTCTTGAAGGCGCTGTAATCAGTTGCAGTCGTATGTGGAGCGTAAGGGTCCTTGGGTTTGTAGGTACTGTCAGTTTTAGACCTCTGGGCACTGTAGTCCATTTTGGGTTTAGGCTGAGTGCTGTAGTCGGGCTTAAATGGGCTGTAATCTGGTTTAGGTCTTGGGTGAGTGCCAAAGTCTGGTTTGAATGGACTGTATTCAGCCTTAGGTTTATGTTGTGTATTGTAGTCCGATTTTAATGGGCTGTAGTCATGTTTAGGTTTTGGTTGGGTGCTGTAATCTCGTTTGAATGGGCTGAAGTCAGCTTTCTGCCTTGGATGAGTACTGTAATCTGGTTTGAAGGGGCTGTAGTCTGATTTAGTTTTTGGGTGAGTTCCAAAGTCTGGTTTGAATGGGCTGTATTCTGCTTTAGGTTTGTGAGTGCTGTAGTCCTGTCTAAATGGGCTATAGTCAGGCTTTGCTCTGTGAAGGCTAAAATCTGGTGTTGATTTGTGAGTGCTGTAATCTGGGATGAATTTGTGGCTACTGAAGTCCATATTTGGCTTATATGTGGTGTACTCAGCCTTTGGCTTGTGAAGGGTGAAATCCGGCTGAGGTTTGTATTCGGCCTTGGGTTTGTGAAAGCTGTAGTCAGTCTTGTGGCTGATAAAGTCCAGTTTGTGTATGCTGTTGTGGTCCCGGATTTCAGGCAATGTGAGAGCCGTCTCTTGAGCTGCAGACGCTGGTGGTGGAAGGTCCTCCTCATCCACCTGGATGATCTCCACTGTTCGGGCAGCTGCCACTGTGCTCCTCTGCTGGTGGCGCTTTCTCAATTTGTAGAAGGCAATGAGCATGACAGCAGCCAGCAGTGTCACTGCCACAAAGCAACCTATTATGATCTTAGTGGTCTTCATCACTTCATCCAGGCTTGGGCCTGTCTTTCCTGGTTTACCAGTGGCACCTTGGGGTCCTGGCGCCACAGATGACTTGGCTGCACCTGGTGGGCTATCAGTACTTTGAAGCAGAACGGTTGGCGTGGAGATGAAGACTGGCTGAAAGACCGAAGGAGAGGCAGTTGTAGTTGTTGTCCCTAGGCCTACCCCTCCTCCTCCAGCTACCCCAGCCCCTGCAGCAGCAGCTGTGGTCGTGGTGGTTTTAGGTTTGGGCATCTCAGTGGTTGGCCCCAAGACCTCTACAGTCACTGTGGTGAAGTAACTCAAGTTGGATGTATTGAGCTCAGCTGCACTCACATTGAGGTAGGCCGAGGCATTGGAGTTCCCGGCTGCATTGGACACCATGCAGGTGTAAGTGCCAGTGTCTGTTGCCAGGACATTTGAGAAATTAAGGGTTCCGTCATTGAGCACTGATATTCTTGGGTGACCAGAGGCATGTGTCAGGATAGTCCCATTGGGTAGGAGCCAGCGGACTGATGACATTGGGGCTGTGCGGCAGCGTAGGTCAGCCACTCGCCCTGCTGAGATGTTCAAGTCTCTTGGTGCATCAGCAATGAATGGTGCAGAACACTGGGTTGCAGCGCCCTCTCCTCGGTCCACCTCAACCAACTGTCGACCTCGCATGCTGGCAGGTGAGTGACAACGTCCACAGCAAGTTGAGTTAGTAGGGATGTACTCCCTTAGCCAGCGTGCTAACCATACAGCCTCACATCCACAGTTCCAAGGGTTATGGTGGAGATGGAGCTCCACCAGGTACCTGAGCGGGGAGAACAGATCATGTGGCACAGCGCTCAGATTATTATGGGCAAGATTAAGCTCCACCAATGAAGATAGGTCGTCAAAAGCATTGCGCTCGATAACTGTAATCTGTGAGTTCATCACCCAGAGTTTTTTCAGTGAACGCATGCCTTTGAAGGAGCCTGGCTTTATCTCTGGGAAGTGATTTTCAGAGATCTCTAGCTCCTCCAGGCCCTTGAGGGGACTCAGGTTTGGCATATCACCCTTTACGTTGCACATGCCCAGGTTGAGGTACTTGAGGTTTTGTAGGCCCTCAAAAGCGCCTTCTGAGATGTACTCCAGTTTCCGTAACTCTCCCAAGTCCAGTCGCATGAGTGAGGGCACTCGGTTGAAGGCGTAGGAGGGGATACTTTCAATGGGGTTATTCCTCAGCCACAGTTCTCTTAGTTTAGACAGGTACTCAAAGGCCCCACTGGGCACCACTGTCAACCGGTTGTCAAACAGCTCCAGTGTGTTGAGACTGGTTAGTCCATTAAACGCGCCCACCTCAATCTGCCGTATGGCATTTCGCCCAAGCTGGAGCACCTCAAGGTGGTGCAGGTGGCGGAAGGAGTCAGCCTGCACCGCCTCGATGGCGTTTTCCATTAGATTGAGGTGTCGCGTGTTGGCAGGAATGCCAGGGGGCACACGGGTGAGGCCACGTCGGGTGCACACCACCTTCCCCTGCTGATTACTGCAGGAACACTGCGGTGGACAGCCCTGGGGTCCCTGAGACACCGCCGCCCCCGCCAAGGCCAGGGAGGCGCTGCTCCACGCTCGCGCCATCAGGAAGACTACACAGAGCAGGGCGGCTTTCCTGGCACGATGCACAGCTACCCGCCCCAGGAGACTCATGATGTGGCACGTTCATAATTCAGCATCATCTGGGGGGGAGGTTGGGGGTGTTTGAAGGTGGTGTTTGGGGGCTTTGGGGACAGGGAAAGTAGCTGGTTTGCTGGTAGTACTGTTAAGTGGACCAAAGTGAAGAGGTTAAGGGAACTGAAGAGGACAAGGGGAGGACGTGGGTTTTGGGTGCTTGCCAAGGGGCAAGAGGGCTTGACCTATCCTCAATTAAACAATGCTTTTATTTCCATGAACTGTGCTCAGGGGCAAATAGAGAGGGGAGGGTAGAGAGGGCTGGCTTTTCTGAAGCATGTGTATGAGAAGGACATGATGGTAAATTAAGTAACCAAAAACCGTATTACAAGACAGAAGGGAGGGTAGGGTGTTACAAATTGATGCAAAGAGGGTTTGAAACACTAGACACCTACCTCAAGTTATTAATACAGGTCCTTGATCTGAGATCTATAGTTTCCCTCCTGTTTGCAACCAGAAAGAGCTGTGGTATTCACATCAGATGTATGTATATCCCAAGAGCAGCAAAGAAAGCCTTTTTATATATGCTCTGTCAGAACAGGTATCAGTGCGAAAGAGCTTAACCAAAGCTATTTTGTAAATCCACACATCCAAAGAGAAAGGTTCGAAGGCCCTTTGAGTGTTTTTTCTTCCTTTCCTTGTTGATGAGCAAAAAAAAAAAAACAAGAAGAAAAAAGATTGCAGATAGGAATCCAGTCAGGCTCCCAAAGCAGCAGTGCTCCCTTGCTCGCTTCTTGCTGTCGGCTCCTCTTCTCTCGCTTGTCCTTGGAATCCGACAGTTGATCCCCCTGCTAGACACCTTACCCAGGTCTCCATAGCACAGGCAAACACACAAACACACATGCACAATTTTTTTTTGTGCACCAAAAGCCAAGACCCGAAAAGACAAAAAGGGGGAGGTAGGTGGGGGTAGGATTGGAGAAGGTTGAATGAAAATTCCACAGTCTTTTCCAGTGTTCTTTGCCTTTTGTTTGCGACGGTTAGAAGGGGAGGTTGACAAACCGGGATAAAAAATAGACCCCCTCCTCTCTGTATTCCTCTGTTCACTTTTTAGTGGTCAATCAGTTGGTTGGTTGGTCAGTCTGACAGCCCTTCTCTCTCTCTCACTCTCTTCTCTTGCTCCCCCTCTCAATGTGGCGTCGTGTCCACTTGAATTTTCTTTTCTTTTCTTTTTTTCTTCCAGGAATGCTCGGCAGGGGTTGAAAAGGCTAGGCGACACACACTGCCTTCATTAGCTTCTTCCTCCTCTTAACTAGCCACACGCTCCAGCCTCGGTAGCCACGGTGGCGACGGCAGCAATTGCAAATGCACACACACCATCCCTGCGAAGCACGCAGCAGCAGCAGCAGTAGCGAGCACACACAGCAGCAGCTGCAGCCTGCCTCCCTTGCACTTCCCAATAATCCGTCAATTTCTTCAGAGAGGGAGTGGGGTGGGGGATGGAAGGGGGTGCTTGGAGGAGTGGGGGTGTTAGTAGCTGGGTTGATCGAGGTGGGTTAGAGGAAGGAGGGGTGGTGCGCAGTTTCTCCTTCCTCTCTCCGGATTGTTTCTTTTTCTTGTTTTCCAGTTCTTTTTTTTTTTTTTTCTTCCTCTCCTTGTGGTGATCAGCACCCCCTCGCTAATACAGCGTCCGACTGGGGAGAGGAACAAGACAGGGAAGGCAAGAGCTGGTCGAGCGCACGGCTTACAGGCGTGACGTTAACGGTAGCGTCGATGTGGAAAGGATCCGTTGTAGCAGCAAAAGAGAGAGCGTGCGCCGGCTTGGATCCCTCTCTCTTACTCTCTCTCTTGCTCTCTCTCTCTTGCTCCCTCCCTCTCTCTCACTCACTTTTGCTCTCTCTCTCACTCACTCTCTCTCTGCCTCCCTCCTGCTCTGCAGTGTCCTAAGGTAGTTTGGTGAGCTCAAAGCACTCAGACCTTTTTAGAGATCTACCTCTTCAAAAACCAGTTTACTCCTGCTGTCTTCCACTTTCTTTTTTTAATGCTCACTGTCTCTTGTTCTATGGCTTTCTGGGGCTTTGTGTGGCTTAAGGGAATAGACAGGCTGTCCAAGCAAAAGGCAGAGATGGACAGTGGCATCCCCACAGCAACCAGATTTTAACCCCCTCCTAGCCAGCAATAATCCAGCCATTCCAAAGAGTCTGGCAAAGCTTTCCAGCATTGCTGTAGTGGCAAAAGCAGGCAGATGGGACACTGTTTCTCTCACTCTCGTGCTTCCTCTCTCTCTTTTTTGATGCCCTCTCTCTTTTCCTTCTCTGTTCTGTCTTTATCCTGGATTTTCTTTCACTTTATCTCCCATTGCTCGCTCACTCTTTGCGTTTTGTCCTTTGGTGGAAAATAGCGGAACATGAATGGACTGCTGACGCATCCTGCTCGGAGCAGTGCTTTGGTTTGATGCAGTGTGTTTTGTGCATTAACCCCCCCCCCACCCACTCCACCCTCACCCTCCTCGCTGTCTTTCCGCTTCTTCCGTCACTGTGTCACTTTCCTCCATCTCTGGCTGGCTATGTCTTTACATATGATCTCCTACAAACTCACATTTGTATTCGCCTTATTATTGGCACAAGTACAATTTAAACCGTATTTATCTTGATCTCTCTTTTCAATGCAATGGAAATAAAAGTTTAGATTTTGTGAATTTGATTTAATACCACTTAATAGATTAGATTTATGTAGTGAAAGAATTTATTTCTTTGAATGCTGAAAAGTGCTGTAACCTAAATGATGTAAAATATATATATATATTTTAAATAGAGCAGGGTTTATAACTTCCCCACTTTCCATCCCCCTTCCATCATGTATGCCTGTGCAGGTAGTTAGAGCACTCTAAACAGGCAGGCCTTAACCCTCAATTTGAGCACAAACTGTCGCTTCAAGAAGCACACAACCATAAAGGTCATGTTGAGGAAGGTGAACGGGAGAAAACAAGACATGCTTTACCTTCCTGCCGCAGGAGAAAAGGCAAAACAAACGCACCTACTGTCCCATCACCCCTCTATCTACAATGATTTGTACAAGTCTCATGTCCATTAAACTAGAAAGCAGTGTGGGTAATTGATGGTTGGTAAAGCTAGCTGTGACAGTGCTGCTGTTTGTGTGTGTGTGTGTGTGTTTGTGTCTGAGCTGGGGAGTAAGCGTGTGAAAGAGAGAGAGAAAGCATGCCAGCAAGAAAAGGTCACACTGCCTGTAGCGCAGTACGTTATTCCCACCGGCACAGGAGTATAGAGCCAACTCCTATATTATACACACATACACACACAGACTTTCTCCTTGACTTCACTGCAGTTGAATACGAATGGGCTTCAATGAAGCACATGTAACAGTGGGGTGGCAGCCACAGGAGTATATGGGGGATTTTCCTTTGTTAACAAAGAGGCTATTTCCTTTCCTTTCCACAGGGATTCCCTAGCACCACGGCCACGTGGAGGGTGATATCTGAGGTGTGCTGCACTACTGCATGCTCTTCACTGCATTCTATTAGCATGCGATAACATGAGATAATGCAGGCATATTCAAGCAGACACGAAAAAGCAGGTTTATAATACGAATGCAGGGTGCGCGACAAATATCCTGCTCATCAACATTTCATTGATTTATTGTCAGTTAAGCCAGCTGCAAATGAAGGCTTGCGGTTCTTTGTGGTTCTGTATTGATGGCCAAAAAAAAAAAAAAATCAGATAGTAGTACAGTGTGCATACTGGCACTGGTAGCTTTGTTTGTTTGTCAGATGGTGCCTGTGCACTGTTCTGTAGGTGTGCTGTGCCACCATTTCATGAGCAAGTGACCCAGAATGAGTTGAGGTTATGTTTCACCCACCTAGCACAGTACATCCCACACTACTATCTAACCAAAATCATGCATTGACCCATAACATGACCAACGCTGCCAGGGTATCTCTCTTTTTGGCCCTCACCCTGTTTATTTCTCTTTCTTCCTGTCTTTTCTATGCCCACTCTATTTTGCCTGTCAGTGCACACTGCTTTCTCACTACTGATGGAGCCTGGGTCATGGCCTGCCAAACTCTGCAATGCTCCACTGACCAAATGTGGTCAACCCCTTGCGTTATAGTTTGATCCTGGCCTGGAATGGCCAATATGGCTTGATGGTCAGCCAAACTCTGATCACGACAAGGTTTTCTCAAGGTCCAGCTTGTGTGTGAGCGTGTGTCTGTGGGTGTATGAGCACAGGTCGCACTGCATTTGTGACATTGGCAAAGAGCTGAACCAGAAGAGCCTTTTCCAAGCTAGTGGCCTTTTTTTGTTAGATGTGTACCTTAATTTCTAAGTTGAATCTGATTTGGTGTTTGGAGCCACTGCTGAACTTGCAAATCTGGATAAACTGTTTATTTTGGAGTGTCGAGATTCAGGCCATGCCAGTATATCCACTATCTTGACAAGAAGAGTGTTGTCAGGCCTTACCTCCAGGACTCTCTGACCGATGATGGCTTGATGAGCTGTCAGATTTGTGGGACCTTCATGCTGTCATGCCAGCCCCCATGCCCCTGCTGTGTGACCCCTGCCCTCCCTGCCTCACCCAAGGCTTTATGGAACCACCCCCTGCGCCGGGCCAGCAGGGCGTTGGGAGTTGTTTGGGGGGGACCGCTCGACCTACTTTGGTGTGGCTTGTCAGCCAGCATGTTCAATGGGTATATGCAAACATTACAGAACTCATCCCCTGAGGTGAATGCTAGCAAATCTGGGCTGCGGCCAGTCACATGTAGGTCAGCAGCCCATGTCTGTTTGCATGTGTGTACGTGTCAGTAGTTCCATTTGGGCGAATGGCCTGCAGTATGGTATGGCAGCAATGACAATCAGAGTTGAGGACTGGACAGTCGAATGATAGATCTAATGATAATGTCATTGCCTCTGCCATTGCCAGGATCAAGGGTTTACAGGATAGGCCCTTTGGCAGTCCACATATGGTTTTCTGTGTGTGTGTGCCTATGTGTATGTGATATTTTCTCAAGGAGACAAGAGACATACTATTTTTGGGCTTGTCTTGTGCTTTGAGAGCTATTACAAATTTTATACATTCACGTGTGTGAGTGAGCATGTCCTCTAAATATACGGTAATGTCCCAGTGGCAAATGAATACCAGTGCCCACCCTGGCACAATGTTCTCTTGTAGAGTTTCTCTAGGCCACCATACTGAAACATGTGTACACAAACACACCCCAAACTCTATGATGTTGACCTTGAGGTAAAACACCTAGTACTAGACACTTCCTTTCCCATTTTCATTTCAGTTTTCAGGAATTAATTCTGCAAGAGATTACTTGTCACACACACACACACACAGAAAGGTGCTATCGGTGTCCCGGTAAAAGCTTAAACTGCTTGGTAGGGATTTTTTTCTGTTTATCAGCTCTCTCATCACGCACACAATCACACACATACACACAGAGACTCACACACCAATCATATGCCAACGTATCAGGAGATTATAATAGGCAGTAGGGTACATTAGAGGCTTCCGTATGCCCAGTTGTGTTTCATCGCGTTACCTGCTCAGTCTCGTTTGACTTCTTTCGCTGACCTTGTGTGGCCTCCCCTCAATACAGCTTACTAATAAAACATTTTCACCTTTGTCCTACATCGAACATCCTTTCATTTAATTCATTCAGGTGGAACTTTTATTTAGAGCAACTCTGGGTGAAGCCTAGCAATAAACAATAAAGATGCTTTTAATCTAGTCTCTCTGGTACTGAGTTGCTCTGACTTTGAAATTTTAACATACATTTGCCTTCTCTCCCTACTCTCAACCTGTCCATTCTTCCCCTCTCCATCTCCTTTTCCTTGCCCTTCCTACTCTGTTTACACCGCCTTTGTTCTTGCCCCCTTTCTTTATTTGTTCCCTTCTTCTTTTCTTTTATCCTTTTCTTGTTTACTGATCTTTCTTTCCTTTCTTTGCTTCCTTCACTCTCCTCATCTAAATTTGTACTTTCTACAGTGTTCTTCTGGTCTACTATTTACAGGCCAGTCTCAAGTTAATTGTGTTTGCTCATTCAGCATATGTTATTAAGTGTGTGACGGAGTGTGCGCTCTCAAAAGAGGACAATATCAGGTCATGGCAATTGAAGGCACACAGTAAAAGATGAGAGTTTTCACTTTTCTTTTTTTCCCCCCTCTCATCCTGTGTTATTCAGTGTTTGAGCTTCGCTAGCAGCCATTGTCTCCAGACTAATGGGCTTCATTATGTTGAGCTGTGTTCAAACTGGCTGCCAGAGCAGGGATTAGCCCTAGCGCAGTGTTAGTTGGAAGCTGAAGAAAGATACAAGTAGGTTAGCACTGTTAACCCAATCAGCATGAGCCAAGATTGCTAGATAGGAGGAGATGCTTTGTGCATATTTAGAAATAGGGGTGTGTTTACTTTGCTCTCTTAAATTTTCAACATTTTAGTTTTTCTCCAGTTACTGCCACCTTTATTTCCAAGAATTAGATTTTTAACAACGACATAATATATCATGTGACGTAATGTCCTAATTTCTCTTAACATTTTTACACACCATATGCTAATGCTCCCCATGTTTTGCCCTGGCCACGTCATTGGTCAGCTGGCCTCATTAGGATTCATGGTGCATCCCTGTATGTGTGTTCATCACAATGTTGCCTTGCCAACTGCCAGGCCGTAGGAAATGGATGTCTCATTCTCTGAGCAATGTGAAGGTAAAAACATAGTAATTCACCAGAGAGAGAGCAGTTAAATCTTCTAGACTTTTAGCTCCTTGGGAGCAAAGGTGTCGTCTTTATTCAGATCCACCCCTCCCTCTCCGTCTTTTGCTTTATGTCTCTGGCTTGGTCAAAACAAAATTCCTAACTACCGAGTTGTTTACTCTGCAAAATTGTGTGCGACATTAGTCCCATGTTGGGCTTTTGAATTACTTCTACTCGTCTCAGTTCACCTAATTGTTTTTATAGGATAGAATGGGAGTCCAAACAGTGATTTATTGTGCATACTAACAAATGCTTTGTCTTGTCTTGCCTTGGTACTGATTCTGTTGGCTAGCATTTTGTGTAGCCTTTTATACAATGACAAGTATGTAAAGTCTGCTGCTAGAGGTAATTGGATCAAACCTGTAGCACTACAAAAAGCTCCGAATTTGGCTTCGAAACTAAGTTTCCTGAGATATTGATATGGAATATCTATTTATAGACTATCTTAAACCATCATGCCATCCCCAAGGTGTGGAAATGACATTTTTCCACCTCCTCCCAGATCTTTTGTTCTTCTTAAACTGACCACCTTTCTTTCCTCACCCACTATGGATACCCTGACCTTCAAATACCCTCCTTTCCCTAAAATCACAGCAACGCTTATCTTCTTTACAGTGTTATTTCTGTGAAACCGCTAATCCCAGAATCTCCATCAAGCTTCATGTATGGGAAGATTAGCTGCACTGAGGCTTGTTACTCCACAGACTCAGAGATGGGGGGGTGGGATGAAACGGCTTTTGATCTTCTCCAATCCACCTGGCCACACCCAGATTTCAGCAGTACTGTCCAGCATATTGAGTCGTGTGTGCATGCCAATAAATTTTGTTTTCCAGTTCCATGCGTTTGTTTGTAAGCCTATTTCTATGTCTCGATGAGTATTTTGCCTCGTGCCAGATATCTTAGTACAGACACCGAACAATATTGCAACCTGCTTTCCGATGACTTTCCAACAGAGCGTTTTTCTAATATGCTTCCAATTTGGATTTCATTAATGATGGTAGCCTGTCTACCTTATCTGTGTTCAAAGGAACTATCTGCTTCCCAATGTGACCGTAATAACAAGAAACTCTCACTAGTAAAGTACACTTTAGGGGGTTATGAAGGGTTACTGTTAAATTAACTTTGTACTTGTATATACTGTAAGCAGAGAAGAGGTAGGACTTTGCATGTGTGTGTGTACAAGAGATGCCTATTTTCTAATGCGACTACTCACCTCCCAGCCAGTTATTTTTCCTGTGTAATATCCGCTGTCACTCTGCCTCCATTTTTTCCCCCCCTATACTGGGGATTTGAGAAGCCAAGCTAAGTGTGTCTAATCTAAGAGCGCAGCCAGCACAGCGTCAAATGTTCGGTGCCGATGTACCTGCAGCTTCCAACAATACAACACTTCAGCAACTGTCCACCCAAGCAGGTAGGAGACAATGGGAGATAGGGAGGGCTGGAGGTTGAGAAACTGATGCCTGACTGGACGTTGACATTGTTGCTAAATGACTATGGAAAAGCCCCGAAAGGAGGTAATGTGGGAAAAAATATACGTTTGGGATAAAGGAAAGGGCAAAGAAAGATGGAAATGGAATATGGGTCATAGGAAAAAGTAACCCCCCCCCTTAACTCCAGACCCTGCAACCTTGCGTAAATGTGTTTTCTGTAGCAGTGCAATCAGGGATATCCCCCGGAGGTAGGCTGCGGCTAGGGGCCAACACGGTCCCGGCTATGAAAGGAAGGTTGGGGTGGGGAGGGGAAGCAGCAGGCAGCACTTTCTAAATTGAAGTCAATAACACAGCAGTCCATTCTATCAGAGCCAGTCCTCCCACACAGTCCGCTTACAGTCACTAAGGAGTGCTGAGGGTTGGATGTCGATTGAGTTCTCCAAAGTACCACTACGCATGGCAACATGTGTTTGTGTGGGTGAACACACACAACCAAGGGGAAAATAGTGGTGTCAGGGAAGTAGGTGTGCCACCGGCGCTGCACTCCTTTTAAAAAAAAAAAAACTTGGACTTGCAGTATTCTCTTTGCGACATGTATGTGTTGACAATTCTACGACCAGAACTGAATATTAAGCAGTGGAAGAGAGATTAAAAATACATGATAGGAAACACTGGAACTGGAGAGGATTAAACAAATTTGACCAAATGCCCTGAGCCCTCCTGCATTGAGGTGCTTTTATTCTACATCCAGCTGTTGTATGAAATCTTGCGAATGTAGGCATATTTCAGACACACATGCACACACAGCCTTATTTTGCCTTTAATCAGTTTTCACATGTTAGCACTTCTACATAGCTTTAGGGGATTAAATCTTGTATGGTCGGCCTGCCTATAGCTGGGATACGACAGGAAATTAGTGACTGAAAGAGGGCAGACATCCAGCTGACATGAGTTTTCTTGTGTTTTTATGAATGCGCGGCACCCTTACATAAACTGTATTTCATTCTGATGACGACTGTATAGTGTTTACTGGCACATCCGCTCAGCATGGTACAGGCATGATTTGTTTAGGAGCTAGCACTTTTGCTTACTTCTGCTGAGCTGAACACTAAAAAAAAAAAGTCAATCGGCTGCAGTTTTGATACTCTGCTCCGTCTAGTATGCTGACGTGCTTGCCTGTTATGCTTTTCACAGGCAAATGCAATTTTATGATTAAAAACATGTTTACATTTCAGTTCCCATGGTAGGATTTTCAAGTGCCTCGATTCCTCTTTTTAGTATTTGTGCAGGAGAATAAGTCTGTTTGCGGCAGATTTTCCATTAGATGGATACATCACTGTCATGCACTATCCCCAATGTCAAATTGTTCCTGCTTTCACGACAGTATCTGGAGAAAAGAACTGCACTCACATATGTTAACACTCAGATAGACGTCTATAGTTTTATAATGCCGTTAATGTTTAAATTTTACATGATATCAAGGGAATGGACTAAATGAGGCGTGAAACTATTCATCCTCGGGTTATTTTACCTTTTTAAACCTACAGAGAATTTCCAAATAGCATTTCCAAAACACAGTAAAAATCTTCACATTTAGTGCATATTTGTTTTTATCCACATTTTGTCTTTTGAGTTTTTGTTTCTTGTTATTTTGTCATTGTGTAGGCGACTGCCTACTAGTCCTCCTGCTAGTGCTTTCTCTCTATCGGTTCGCTCACTGATGGCATCAGTCTAGGTCACTTGCACTCTAGTTGTGCTTATTGGTGTGTGGCCCGGTTATTTTTTTTCCATAATAACCCATCACCCCACACATAGGACTGGCTTGACACATGGATGAACAGTGGTAATTTCCCAAGGCGGACATTGATTTCACTTTCATTTTCCTGTCACTCATTGTTTGACATCCAGCTGAAAATTATAATTCTGACTTGAAACCTATTGCTGTATTTCAATGGCTCATTTTGCGCTTTCTCATTTCGAGTGATTGACGGTAACAAACGATGAGGCAACCAAATTTAGGTGGTGAAATTTTCTTCAATACTGCCCATGTCTTCACTGTTCACAGCTCTGATAGATACAGGTATTTTATGTTTTGCTCCACCCTCTATTGTCCCTGAAGTGTTGACTCAGATGTGCTGCAAGTTCATTCAAATTGTTTTGCAGCTAAACACAGTGCTAGCAAAACTTGGAATGCCTGCGTATGCATTTTAATATGCACGTTTTGTCTGGAGTTGGCTTTGCTGACTTAACTGTCTAGACCCTCTTCTTCAAGGGCTGCCATTTGTTTTTGTTTTTGTTTTTTTCTTGTCGCCTATCACCGTTCTGCCATCCATTTGTTAGTGGCTCAGCTGTGCACAGCAATAAATGACTGAAAATTGATGAAACCACTGAGACACATTGGTTTGAATTTTCTTTTGAGGAAACAATTGAGCTCTCCACTAATTCATTCAACAGAAATGCCATGAGACAGTAGCCTTTACTTTTAAAAAGGTGTCCCATTGGGTATTCGGGCAGTCTGGGCAGCAAGAGTGTTGTGCTGACCACAAGATTGTTGTAGCTTGTAACTTCATGATACAGTATTGAGGTGTCTGCTTTGCCTGTGGCCACATTGTTGAAATTGAATTTGAAGAGTGTGTGTGCGCCGCTGCCTGTTTTTGAAGTGAGTGCTATCCATTCTGTTTGGAAGCACAATTGTCACATCACATACCTGGTGGTGTTAAAAGCCCTCCTGCAGGAAATAGTGCATTCTACGCCAAATGTATCAAGTACATGATCACATGCCTTTTGTATTCTGCTGTGTCTGTTTTAGAGTTTTTCGCACATGTTTGCATATAGTCATGCATATACATATGTGAGCAAGTGTGACATTCTTGACCACACTGGCTTTCTGTGATTGGCCACTTCCCAGCTGATGTGACAGACAAAGTAGTGACAATACTGCCGGAGCCTAAGAACATTTTTCCCTGAATTTTTAAAAACAAAGGATGATGCATGTATCCATCAAACTGTGGTAAACATACACGGTTAGTCAGTGACATCACTTTGCTTTTTTTTTTTTTGAAGCCCCATGTTCATGCCCTCTTCAGTGACTCAACCTTAGTCCATATTGTACTGGATTGTATTGATGAATATAATGAGCATGCTTCACAATCCTACATGGATTGTCCATGACTAAGAACAGGTAAAAATGTGCTGCAGCTCTGACACAAGTCACAGTACCTAGAAATGCTTTAAAAGAAAAAAAATACTGACATCGTTGACTGATTCATGAGTGACTAATTTATCCCCACATGATAGGCGAGCCCAGCTGTGGAAGGGACGCATTTGATGTAATGTATGTAATTTAAAAGCTTTTACTTGAAGTATTTTCAGTCATGCTCAGATGTTCTTTTTACTGCATTCTCTGTTCTAGAGTTTTGTATGGCATTTAAATCATGTCGATTGAGGGAAAACTTAAGCACCATAATATATAATTACTGTCTGTAACTTGAATTATACCTTGATATAAATTTCCGGTCATTCAGCCCTACTGTTGGTTGAATGAATGGCTAAATGGAACTTCACTTTTTTTTTTGCATCGTTCATTGCTCGCTCTGCATCTACCATCTTTCTCTGTGCTCATTCTCTAGTCAGAGCATGTCCTCTCCGGTGTAGAGCTGATTAGCAGCATCTGCGTTTCTGTAGTCTTGTGGGGCAGAAAGAGGAGGAGGAACGGAGAACAAGAAAAAAAACCCCCACAACTTGCGCTTTCAACACTCCGTTTCGTCATTTGTAGCCTCTTCTAAGTTCTCTCGGTCTTTCTCTTTCCCTCCCTCGCTTTTCTACTTGCACTCAATCTCATTCAACAAATGTTAGCCCCATTTCTCTCCCTTGTCTCCTAATTATGGAGGTGTTTGGAAGCCCGGTCTTGTTTTGACACTTTTTTTCCCACCGCTTTCCCTAAATGGAAGCAGAAAAACACAGGAAACGTATGATTGGAACAAAGTTGCAGAGGAACGTTAACAAATTAAGGGTGTCACATCTGAAACTTTTTTTTTTTTTTGTGGCTTGGAAGCTCACTTCGAATATTAACAATAAAGGATCGAAGCAAACTTACCTTTCCATGAACTTTGTTATTTAAACATTTATTTGAACATCTTCTGCTGCTTGTGTAGTACATTCTGAAGTGTGGTCAAGGAATCTAAAATCAGAATCAACTTCTCTCTTCAAAGTATATGTGATATGTGTGAATATTTCCCAAGTATTCACTGTGGTCAAGCTAAGGGAAATTACTTGCAAGAGATGATAACACTCACCTACCCAATTTTCCATTCCTCAAACCTATAATAGAGCTCTGTTCCATGGTAGCTTTTTCCTAAAGATGGACCTGCTAACCACGCATAAGTGCAAGGTGACTGTAATCCTATTTATTAGACACCACACTGATTAGATTAACTACCATGGGCAGGTGCTACTATAGTCACTGGTCAGAATGCATCGCAGTTGAATAAAGAAAATGGAAGGCAAATCATATTTTCCAATGAATCGTCCCTCCAGCAACAGACTAACTGCGTGGCTCCTAAATAGGCATGACTTGATTCAATCAGTCTCCCCTCTGCTATCTTCCTCACACACACCACCCATCTCAATCCCCAATCTCATTTGTTGATCGTCAGTTGCCATTTATGTGATTGAACGTGTGGAGAGGTTGAATTTGATTGCCAAAATTGAAGAATTATTATAGGGTGATGAGTCTTGAGGTTTTTATCTTGTATGCCACTGACTGGGGTCGGATCATTTCCCATTATATGATCTCTGACTAGATGTTGGCTTGAAAGATTTATTTCAGCTGGCTATAATCTACTGTATTAGTGGTCACAAGTGTCTTGTACATAATTTTCCACTTAAAACTAGGACATGTTCTGCTAGACTCCTGGCTCTGTTCTCTTGTATCATCCCTTTGGAAATGAAGTGAGAAACTTAGAATAAATGCAATTAATGATTTCTTTCTGTCTACCGGATACCTGGCAGCCTTCAACCGGCAATGCTGACTCTTTACTGTACCTGCTAGTTTATAGCAACATGGAGTACCTCTTCAGTTGCTTGTCTCCACCACTTTTCCCACACTCAAACTTCAACCCCTGCCTAACAGCTCTCCAACCAGCATAGCAACCGGGCACAGCCTCTCATTTTGACAAGCGCACAAAAATTGACAAAAAGCCATGTTGAAAAATGCCTCTGTCGGCTCTTTTCCTCCCCTTTTTTTTCTCCCCTCCCCTCATTCTCTCACTCTGTCAGCACAGGCAGGGGCTGGGAGGACAGAAATGGCTTTTTGAGTGACACAGGCTGGCTATGCCATTTGCCGTGTCAACTGGTGAAAGAGGATAGAAAAGGAGGTGGAGACAAATGATGATGGCCTTGCCATGATTGTCCCGCGCCCCCTTCTCGCTTTCACCCGCCATCTTTTCACCCCGAGGTCATTGAAGTCCAAATAACATTGCCACAATGCCACTAGGTGTAGAAATGTTTTTCACAGTGCTATGGCAGTTTTATTCATAGTATTTCTCCATAGACAGATTGCTTGTGTTTAGTTTACTTGTTAATGAAATTTCTCCGCTGAGTAAGTGGAAATTCGAGTAGATACTGTAAGCCAGTAGTAAATAATGAATTGAGTTACATCACAGTCCCTGCCTGTCTACGTCTGTGCCTAATTTGGAGTTTTGTGCCCAATTCCTCCCTTGGGAGCATTTCCCCTTTTTAGAATGGAAGAAAAAAAAAATCTAAATTGTTTTAGCATAATCCATTTTCTGATGTTGTCAATCAGTCCCTTCTCTTCATTCTCCTGTCTTTGTCAAGACTCCAGCTGGGTTTTGTCCAATTCCTCTCTAAGGGTTCTATAATGCCCTCTTCAGCTACAGCTGTCAGCGCACTGAAATGTCCAGTAAAAAAATAAATAAAACCCCACCGTTTTCCCTACATAGGGCTATCTATGGCGCACCAATGTAGTTTGGTCATTGCAGCCACGGACTCATAAATATTTAAAATTCCATTATGAAATCTTAAATTGATTCATAAAGGTCTAGCAAGTGGAGCACGAGTGAAGAAACGGCTCCTCGTGTGGATGATATCACTGTAGGTTTGACAAAGCAGAAGGTACAGAAGCCTGCCTTTCATTTCATCCCAAGAGCTACCACCTAAACAGTCGTAATCCCCATTTAGATGAATATAGTTAACATCTCATTACACAAATACGTTATGTTAACAATCCCAGACAGTAGATGAAGTATAGTTTTCTTTCCCAACCACTATTGCTGCATGTACCCACTGGTAACCACCTTTTTTCTTTTTCTTTTTTACAGTAGTAAGCGAAAGAATATTTCTGTTTCCCTGTGACCTGCCTACTAAATCCAGCAATTAGACATAAAAAATACATTAATGATATAAAATACATAGTGAAAACGAATAAAATGCAATAAATTGATGTGTATAATGGTAAAATGATGACCAGCAGATTAGCCCACCACACAACAGCAATACACTAATAGCCATTTGAGCATTTAACAACTATTTTCACATTTAACGTTCATTACAGGAGAATATCTTCTCTTGAATTGATGCCGTGCTTAAAATCTGTAGTAAAAACATGTCATTGTTATTTCCTCTATCTCCATGTTTTTGTTGTTGCCGTACTGCTCAGTGATTGCGAAATAATGGCCAGGCTTTATTGGTTATGTACTCCAAGGTATATGTGTAAATGGATCTGCGGGAAAGCAACACTGTCATTTTGTGAGGTAATGTGGCTTAATGCCCTCTCCAATCATTCTGACCACCCCTAAATGTGCTCAATGTGGCTTGACTGCTCCCACCAAGCATTCACTGCTTCAGGCAGCCATTTTGAAGATTTGGACTCTTACCTCTCACTGCTCTCCAATACCCTAGAGCCTGAAGAAGCTGGGTGTCTCAACCCAGAACACAATGTACCTCTGGGAACCAAGTGAGAAATGTTTAAAAATCAAATTACAGTGTCCATTCCAACGTGTCGAGCGCTGCAATTAATTTAGAGTTTTCCGCCCTTTTGTTTCCATTTAGATCTGTAGTCTCGCAAGGTTGTGTTGACAAAAAATGAAAACGGTTTCAAAGTAATAACTTTTACCGAGCTGCGTGACATTTGTTTTTAACAGCCATTCAATAACTTACAGCCCAGTTCAATTTGTGTTTTCCCACCTGCACTCTCACACTACCCAGTTAAGGGGAATTATATGATATTAGTAATATTACAAATGTAGCTCAATATTCATCGACCGGCATGCCATGTCGCCCCTCTCTTAAAAATGAGATGGATTGTAGTTATTGCTGTTATTGATTTTAATAACCAGGCTGTTAAGGCCCAATGCAGAGCCCTGCTCTTGCTCAGCTACCTCTGGTGCTGTGTGAGGGCTGAGCTATTCTTTCATCTGGATAACAAAGGATCTATAAACTAATTTAACTACAGGTTTAGCATGATTAGGTTTGCTGACTCTTGCCGTTTTTTCTCATTCGTTTTCAAACCTTCCCAGATGCAGTAGGTTTTATGATATGTGCTTTGCACCCCTTTGCCCGTCAAACCTCCTTAACCATAGTTACACGTAGAAATAGTGCTGATTTAATGGGTGATCACAGGACTGTTGGGGTAATGGATTCAAATGGGAGGTCTTATCAAGGCACAGCGTGTTAGTTGAAGGATCAAGCTTCCTCACAACACTATTGATCCATGAGGGCAGATAGAGAGAGACAGATGTTAAATCTAGTCGGTCATTACATTGCCACAGGGCTTGCATTACTCTATGTCACTGACCCTTTTACTGTGTTGGGACTTGTCAAACCCCTTTGGTGTCCAGTTCTTGTACATATTGTGGCTTTGGGGCCGAAATGACAGAAAAGTAAGATCACAAAGGTCAGTGAGCATCACAATGGCCTGCAGGTTCCAACCAGTCCCCGCTTTCTTTTTTTTACATGAATCAGTGTTGACCTTGCTCATGCGTTCTTTTTAATGGGCTACAAGTGCGTCTGGTCAGTGCCAAAATTATGGCAAGCTTTAATCTTAGAGTATAACGGTTAAATTCACTAGCTCGTTGACTTTAATGGATCTTTCTCCCAGTGTCCATACCTCTCTGCAAACAGCTACTAAATAATAAAAAGATGCAAAGTCATTCAGTTGTTACAGATTGTATGTCGCTAACAAAGGGGATGGATTTGTTTTGACAATACTCCACTTAAAATTCCTAGTGCAGTCTTGAAATCCCCCTTCAGGAGATCTCTCCATAAATTATTGCTTTAGTTTGCTTTAGTATACTGTAGGTCATTTGTAGGGGACAACACCAGCTTCTGCTCTGATCGACTCACTATTGACCTCTGCTTTTTCTCTCTCTCCGTCTTTGCTCTAACTCATTTTCGGTGAAGGCTTCATAAGTCTTTCGAGCCCTCCTTTGAAAGACTGTTCTCCCTATGTTTAACTCTTACTTTCTTCAATGCCGCCAGTAGTTTAGACTGTAGAATAATTGACTTGAATAATTTCTTCTTTCTTTCATTTCTGAGGTAAGACAGACAAATGATGGGTCCAGGCACTAAGCATCGATTTTAAAAATGTTATTTTAGGTGTCAAATTACACAATTAATCCTGACTGTTGAGTTTACATGTTAAGGATCAAATCCTCTATAGTCTGAATCAGAAAACAGACCATGTAGATGACATTATTTGCATTACAATTGGGATCTAATAGATGTTGCAAGGACAAAAGGACCCATCTACATGATCTATGAAATGTGCTCATGTTTATATCATTTAAATCGGACCTATTAATAAATCAATCCTCTAGTTATGTTACGAATTTGGCCGATGACTTTTTTGCCATATATATTATGAAAGCAAAATGGCATGAACATTTTTGCAGATGGCCTAGTATACCCTGTGTCAACATCCCGACTCTTAATAAGTACGACCACAAGTTAAAGTTAGTTTCTGCTGTTGCTGTTTTTTCCCCCCTCTCCATTCTCTCAACAATTCTGTGATGCATGGAGCGATTTGATCCATGTTTGAAAGGCAAGTTATGGAAGGATGTAATAACTGATTTAAAAAAGACTAGCAGGTGACCATGCCAAATAATTTTGTCTCCTACCTGCATTAGTTGGAAGCATATCTGAATTATTCAGCCTGCCTTTGCCTGCTTGCCTCTTCATCTCTCTCCCTTAACCCTCTCTACTAACTTCCTTTTATTTACCTGTTTTGTCAGAACAGTGATGCAAGGCAAACATCAATTATCTATTGATTTAAAAAAAAAAAAAAAACCTCATTAATGGGCATCAGGCAGGTTTAATGGTGGGGATCATGCCTGTTTGCCTGACCGTTAATGGCCCTGGCCATTAGAGAAGCCGTTTGACTTTTCCCCACCCTACCACCGACAGACAGCAGCCTGCCACTGACAGTGATGCATGGGACCCCCTGAGTCACATTGATCACCCTGGGAGAGTCTGTACACACATAGGCACCCACACAAACACATTCTTACCCAGTGTGCATGGCATTGTTCCACTGTCAGCAACACAAACCCTGTGCTGAAATCTTGAGTGTTTTATGCCTGCGGGATGTTGATGTTTCCCCCCCCGAAGAAACCTGCCTCTCAGGCTAATGGCATACGTGTAACCACTGGCTGGGAGAGTTCATAAGAAGTCTATTTAGACTGCACATTGGCAATTCAAGTTTAACTGCTTCTCCTTTTAATTTAAAAAAGATGGACTGTTTGCTCCAGAAACAGGTAGACAGGCTGTGGTAAAGCACTCAAATCTGAGAGGGGACTGGAGGGGACTGTAGTTAGTTTGCTGTAGTGCCAGGAAAAGATTTTCTTTCCTCAACGCACCTGCTGCTATAACTGTAGACTGTGGGCATGTGAGGAACTAGTGATGTGGGTCCCAAAACTGTCCTTCTGCCACCAAATTGTTTCGACTGCCAGACTGGGACACATTTAAGCTCTACAGTGAGCTCCGTAGACAGCAATATCCTGCCGAGGTGAAGCCAATCCTCACCTTACACCGCACTGTAAATGGAGAGCAACAGCTTCTTCTTTTAACATGAGCGCTGCCCTCCATTTCCACCTGTTTGTTGCTCTTGTACAATGGAAAGTTGTTTGGCAATGCTGGCAACACTATAAGCACTATATATACCTATCTAATAAATGGTTGAGAGCACATGCAAGTGTGTATTAATGCATTTGCAGCTGTGAATCACATTGAGGGTGTTGTACATGTAAATAATGAATGACAAAGACACAGTTGTAATATATCTTTAATAAATGTAAATAGGTACACTTCAAGTGTTACCAGTTATTTAAAACTCTTGTGTTCCTTTGCTTGGATGTAATGCAGCATGGTTTTTCCAGCACATTTTACAACCTCCCCATTCCAGGCTTAACTCGATCAACATCTGACAAATAGCTCTCTGTCCTGACCCCGTGATCCGATAGTTAATGAACCAACCCAGTTCGGAATGGGTTGGTGCCAGAGGTTTGGCCCTTGGCTTAGAGCGTAGCTGCGCAGCTACTGTAGCTCGCCAAAGCAGGGACAGTCAATAACCTGCACGCTCAGGTATCCTACCGGCTTAGGACAGCCGACTGGGAAGCTTCACCTCATCCAACCTTTTTTTTCATCCTGAGAAGTCCGACTGTTTCAGCGTTGCTGATTATTGTAATCTATCTCCTGTTGGGTTTTAAAATGTGTTTTGTGTGGACGTGGTGATAAGCTGAAATCCCATTGCAAGCCAAAAATTAAAATGCCAGCAGACTATTCTCTGCAGTTTTTAATCTGCCTTTTATTTATTTATTTTTTTTACTTTACTTGAGGTCACCCTGTGTGTTTAAACAGTAGACGTTACACTGATAATGTTACAGTAGTTTAATATTTTATTTTCTCGTGTTAGAAAAAAAAAAATAGGTCAATCATTTTAGCTGATGTCATTAAAAACTGGATCAGTGCCACTGCCCACATTTTCCCACTGTTCGATGACTGGTGACCTGTTTTACTGTCTCTGGCTTTTTTTTTTGTTGTTGTGGGGACTACACAGGTCATCAGTTTGCTGGCTCACCTCTTTTTAACACTGGCTCCAGCTGTTCTCCCCATGTGAAGATTTTTTTTTTTAAATTACAGGCCCCATTAACACGCTATTTACATCCCTGCCTGATCTATGCCATTAAGGGATCAATAGAGGTTTGTTTAATTCATTCATTAATTCTTCTCTGTCTGTCTCTCTCCCTCCTCTCTCTCTCTCTCTTTTTTAAAAAGGTGATCTATATTTATAGATTCCTCCCGGAACTGGCTCGCCTTTTCCACTCTCGATTCAACCACAATGACACGCTAACACATTTAGCCATTTTATAACCAGGCATCCCTGTGGCAAATGAGTAAGATAGGTGCTAAACAAGTGTAGCACTTAAGAAAGTGGGGTCTTTTGTTAGAGTTGGGTCTCTTTATCAGTAGGATGTCAGGGTAACTATACCTGGAAAAAGTACCTGTTAACATAATGAAACAGCCAATGTTTATTTTGACGGATTTAGCACATGCCCTTGTTTCCTGGCCATGCAGTGCTCTACTGTGTTCCATTAACAGCAGTTTATGGGCCTTAGTAATGGATGGAGTATTGATAATGGGCTGAGGGAAGATTTTGAGAGTGTGAAATGCAGCCTTAGTGCATGTGGCCTGTGTGTTTTTTTCAACCAAATGACAGCACTCTTGATTTCTGCGTAAACAGCTTCAGGGTGTTACAACATTTTCTTTCACGAGCTTGTCATTTTTTTTTCTTCTTATCTTTCCATTTTTGTGAGCAAAGATTACCTTGGTTTGCACTGTCCACACCATAAGTGCCCTCGCAAAAAGTGTGACAGCACTGCCGAGATGTTATTCCTGCTCTCAGGTTACAGTTACATACCTATCAACGCACGCATGGCGAAAACCTCTAACATCTGAAGTACAGCCACACTATAACACTTATTTCAAGAACTCTCTTACACGGACACACATGTTACATGATCGCTTTGCAGACGTGTGAGTCTTTAACATAGCCGTCACGGCTTTTAGCAACTCTGTCACACTAATAGTGTATTTATTACCTAGTAGTAGTTGTCCATCTATTTATTTTACTCCTTGTTCATCTGTTGTCCCAGACAGTTTGATTCAGTTTTCAATTTAGCTTTGATTAATTATCTCCACCCACTGGGAACACCTCCACAAGATATTGATTTTTGGTTGAAATCTGATCAAAGTTGTGGATGTACGTCTTGCTCAAGGGTACAGATGTATCATTTAAAGGAACTCAGGGAGTCCACCGAGGAAAAATGATCCCTATAAGCCAGCATTAAGGGCAACATTGAGAGCCGATGGGGTTGTTTTTCACGCAAGACTGGGCTTAGACCAGTGAGGCTGGCCCGTCGATGCTCAGCTAGCTCTACACGTGGACAAACGGTCCTTTTCTTGTGGGACGAATTGTCCTCTTCATGTGGCATTCATGACTCTGAATTAAGAGTCCATTGATTTTTTTTTTTTTTCTCCCCCTTTTAAGTGAATATAGAAGGTTAGGAATATGAATTAAGGTGTAGAGACTGATCTGATTCTCCATTTTCGCCTTTCTCCCCACTTTTCAACCTAAGGCTTAGGATCACTCATTGCTTAGAAGAGGTTTGATCTCTCTGCCACAACACACACACACACACTACACACCTCCACATCACTCTTTCAATCTTCTCCAAGGCTCAGTTTGATAAATGGCTTATTCTGCTGGATGAGCATAAGACTATAGGTGGGAGTGACTCCTTCTTCTTCTTTTCCGTTTCTGACTTCTGTTCATCTCTCTGCACGTCGCATTTGTTTTTCTAAATTAGGCTGATGAGGGAGATGAGCAGATAGCATGACAGAGATGGAAAGAGATGAAAAAAAAAAAACTGAAGCTGGCACTCTGTTACAGTAAACTACTTCTGGCCTCCCCTTACCTTGTCATATCAGCTGCGTGTGCTTGACACACGGTACATTTACACACATCCGCGCAGATTCATTAACGCGACGAACGCTCAAATGCATAGAGCGGTGTGCACTCCAGCTGCCGCAAGCATGCCTACATAAATATTATCCTTCTGCATCGTTTGAATTGCTACTTGAAAAACTATTGATATTTTCACTTCGCTTTGATTTTATTTAATATACACAGACACACAAAAGCTTGAGAGAGCCCAGCTAAGTGGCAGAGTATAGTAGCCATAAAAGCAACCGCCTGCTTGTTGCTTAATGAGAATGAAAGAAGACGAGCCAAAACATCTCCACCTGCGTCTCTCCCTCTCTCTCTCTCTCCCTCCCTCCCTCGTTCCCTCCCTCTTTCTTGCGAGTCTGGAGTGCACTCTGAACAAATGCTGTTTGCTACCGTCAGAGCCTTTAAACTTTTACGACCAGAACTGGTAATTCAACTCACACAAACTTAAATCTCTATGGTGATAACTGTGATCTCAGTAATTGGAATATGCAGTAAAACTCAGATTTAAATAGCAGCAGAGTTGCTGAAAGTGATGATTGAAAGCCCTGACTGACAGATTCATCTCCTCTGCGCCTTGCATTATGTATATAGCCGGCTCTCTCTTCCAGATGAGAGAATGCACAGCACATAATGTATGCATAAAGCAATATTTGAATTGAGCTTTTAGCCGGTGCTAGGTTTGGACCTCATGGCTTCTGAAATGGCTTGAATGCATAAATGGACACCCCTTGTTCACCGTAACCTTTGGTCATTCATCCGTTTTCCTCCAGGTCTTCAGTATTTGTTTTGTTTGGATGTGGTGATAAAAGAAAAATCCCATTGCTTGCCAATTTTTAAATTGCCAACCTTATGTGTTCTTTCATTTTCTTTTAGTGCAGGGTTTGGCTCTTACATGACGTGTCACCTACCGCAGTCTTTTTTGATTTTTTTTTGCTCACTTTCAAACAGCTAAGTGAATTAAATCTGCTGCAGTTTTAAAACATGCCCTCGGGACAGGTTTCACTTCAATGCTACCAAATGGCTTTGTCTTTTGTACTTGTGAATGACTTGCGCATGTGTATGTGCCTCGCGCGCACACATGCATGCCTTTTTGAGTGTATGTGTATTTTGCCTTTTTTCTCGTTTCCGTCCACTGTGTCGACACAATCCCAGCGTTTATGAGATTACCAGAGCCCATTTGTGTTCCGGCGGGAGCCATCTTGGCTCGGAGGAGCCCTCCGCTGGGAACCATCTGGGCTCTACTCAAAGCAGTTTCCACTCCGCCTCCCCTGTCCTCTCCATTGTGACCAAAGCTATTTACTTTAAAGGGAGGAGGAACTCAAATTTTGTGCGTGTGTGTATTTGTAAAAGTCAGATATTCAGTCTTCAGATGCAGCTCCTAAGCATTGAGGTGGCACTGTTTATTCATGCAAAGTAGAGGAATGGAGAGAGAAATGATGTTGGAGTGTAAGCAATGTAATATAATGTTTATAAAAATGGTTTAAAAACAACCTAAAATCACCAAGACAGTAAAATTCTCATCATTGGCAATGATGGCTCGCTGGATAAACGAGCTGTTATAAGACCATTTTTCATATTAGGTGCGACATATTGTACCAACACTGGTATTACTCTGTAATTTTGCCGTGGATTTAAAGCCTCTCCAAGCTGATTTCACTCTGCCAGTGGTAAATTGGGCCCCGCTCTTTTTTTTTTTCCTGAATTAATTTGTCCTTCTTAATTTCACATTTGACCTCTCTATTAGCCTCTTTCATCTCTTCCCCGCTGCCCGATGAAATGCCAGTTTTCTCTCTTATTTAATCATACTTTAAAGCTCTTGGTCCACCAACGTTCATAATTCCGATATATTTTTGACTTCACACTCTCCCGTATTTTTTTTTTTTTTTTCCCAGTGATCAGTTGGTTACGTTGAATTGTCTGCTTGTAGTTTGGCTGATTTTACTGCATCTGATTTGTAGTTATAAATAATGCTAATGTACTTGTTGATTCGTATTCAAATAGTGTGCAGATGACCTTCATATTTGTGCTTATAAATTGACAATTATCACTTCTTACTTATTAGTGCTGGAGGAATACAAAAAGTCTTTGTGTGTGTTTAGCCTGCATGATTTGTCTAACAAGTTCTGTAATTTTGCGTGAATTCTTGCATATTACACACATTACTCTCTAGGCTCTATTTGTTACTGTTAATGCTGTGTGCAGTCACGACACCCCTCTGGTCACGTTGTGCCGATGTCAGTAGCAGGCTAATTTTCTTTCCATAAGGTTGATAGTATGTGGTAAATTAAGTTTCTTGAATAAATGGTCTGGGGAAAAACACAGACTAATTTGTTCTATTATGATCGACCTCCCTACAGGCCTCCCTCTCTTGTCATCTCTGGATGGTCACACGTTTACATCAGGCCTCATAAAAAGAATGATTGATCTAACTTGCCATGCTGTGTGATTTCTCCACATGTTTGAGTCATTCATCACATTTATCTCGTTGGTACATGGGCTGGAGAATTACATTTTCCTCAAGTAAACATATTGACAGACAGGAATAGGATAGAGAAAGTGAGAAGATCTTGACCTCAAGAACTGTAATCTTTGTGGATATGTGAGGTGTATGTCTTGTCTTTGACATATTGTTTAGCTAAAGAATGATTGTTAGACCTCTCCTGGTAAGCAAACGCCTTACCTTTGTATCTCCTCCTTTTTGTTTTTTGTGGTGATAGTAGTGTTTTGTGTGGGAGCTTTCACTGCGCAGACTTTATTGTTCTAATTTTTGCATAAGATTTTATAACAGCTTGTGGAACAGATTTAGTCCGGAAGTGGACCTTTTTCCTCTAAACTGGATATTTTCCCAGCTAAGAGTGTTGTTTTTAGTTGTCAGTGTTGTTTTATTTTGCATTTGCTGCCTTTAGTGGTAGTTGTGACAGTTAAGTTAGTTCTAGCCTTTTCTAGCCATTCTATCCAGCACTCGCCCACTTCCCCATTTGACATTTGGGTGCTCGGAGGACCAGCGGTGCTCTAATAGCCTAGTTACGTAACTGTTTCTGCACTTAGAGACAAAGAGAGAGATAAAATGGGGTGAGTATCTGAGATAGCATAGAGAAGGAGAGTAAGAGAAAGCAGATGAGGGATGAGTGAACTTAGATTGTATCACAGTCAGGACCTGGAAGGGTAGACAAATGTCTTTTATCGAGCCTTTACAGTACATATTGAGATATGTGCAGTAATTATTATTATCACCATTATTTAATATAAAACAGTGGCGTTTGCATATTACATTGTGGGGCATGATTTCTTTGAGCCGTTGTTGCATTGATGTGCCGCATTAAAACACCTTTTTAGTCTTTTTCCTTACTGCTGATAAGCTCGATCCAAATGTTAACTGGATCCATAAAGTGGAATTTGTGTCACTGTCGTACGCCAATGTTGTCAATTTTCTGCCTAATAATAGAATAGATTATGCATCCATTAATAAAAGCTTTTGACTTTAGTTGAGAACAAGGCAGAGCAGTTTACAAACTTAATTCCCCTCAGATTTCCCTTGTGGCTGCGGGGCTAAGCAGCCTCGAGTCTTAATCGCTTGACTTCTCCCTATCTCTTCAGCACACCTGCCCTCTCACTTTCTCGCTGACTGAGGTTTTAGAGTAGGGAAAAAAAAAAAATCGATTGATTTTCTTTCCCCCCCCTCCCCCTTCTTTCCCCCGGTCGTCCATCACTTATGAAACAAAATGTAATGAATAGATAATTAGCCTGAATAGGCAGAATTTGGTTATAGTCCATCATGGGAAATGTTGTGAGATCTTTCCTACTTTGTCAGCAGGGTTAGCTATTCCAGTGCCCTCATTTGTTAACTTAAGGGAATTGCAACTTGGGTGTCACTAATTACAAATGATTTACATTCCAAAAATATTTAGAGTCTTAATTAAGGCTGAAATGCACACACAACACTAATTTAAAGGCACTCGTACTTTCTGTGCAGGCCCTGGGATTCGTACACTATAGAGTGTTATTGTTTGCAAATAGACAAAGGAGGACTTCTATTGAAAGGCGATGGTAGTCCTTAATCGAGAAGTTGAAGGCACTACTTGCGTTTCTGTGTTTAAAAAAATATTTGTGCCACTCTGACTAAGACCAAATAGTACTGATTGGGAAATCCACAACAGAGTTTAATAGGATCTGTGTATGTGTCCTACCAAATCAATACAGAGCTCACAGGCCTCCATTGATGTGTCTATTTAAGAACAGTGGTGTCTCCTAACCAATCATCTCCCCACACACACACACACACACCTTCACTATAATGGCGTAATGAAATCTCAAACCTTATCTTGGATACAGAACATTAACTGGGCCTCTTGTCTTCCTTTCTGTTCTTCTGTTCCAGGTTGAAGTTGAAGTGGAGAGCATGGACAAAGCAGGGAACTTCATTGGCTGGCTGCACATCGAGGGTGTGAATCTGTCTGTGGCTCTGGTAGAAAACGCTCTGTCTAAGGTCCACTTTACAGCAGAGCGCAGCGCCTACTACAAAACCTTGGTCTCAGCAGAGGAGGCATGCCGACAGAGGAAAGAGAAGGTAGGTCTCATTTAGACGCTACAAGACCTGCGACTACTCTACATCCCATTAAACCATCAGAGCGATGACCACACTCCCAACTGATATAAAACTGTCTTCATAATTCTTCCAAGTTATTTACTCGCATCTATCCCACACTCTTATTCACTAAAAGAAGACTTGGACATCCAGCATGACATTCACTGTTGTATTATTTAGAAAAAAGTTAGAGCTCAAGATGGTTTTCTGTCTTGGGCTATGCTGGATGATAATGCTAGGATGTTGTTATTTCCCAGGCACTTTATAGATAAGCTGAATTGTGTCACCTCTACCAGCAGATCTGAATTTATTTTGCTGCCTTTCACATCCCTGATCTACGTTGTCCTAGGTCTGGCTGCCTGTGCACATATTTAAGTCTGTGCTGTATAAAAAAAACAGAAAAAGGCCTTACTATTGTTAGGTCTATTCCTTGCAAGCTACAAAAGGTCACTCCACCTTCAAAATCAGTACTTGTCGGTAGTTCGTTAGTAAAGAGAGGTAAGGATGCAGCCTACGGGAATGACAAGCCTTCAGAACTTCGGGGGGGAGAAAACATAAACAGCCGTTTGTTCCAATAAGAGAACACACAAACACATTCTTCCAGGCGTTGGCAACCAGATGCTTCCTTTGGCAACACCCAACTCTTCTCTCAACAGCAACTCTACTATTCTCTCTAGTAAACTTCCACACACTGCCCTTGTCAAAGGCAAAGCCCATCCCCCTCACCAGCCTGACAGCCAATTAGGACAGGTGGTGCCGTGACCTTTGGCTTCCATTAATACAAAACTGAGCTTTTTTATCAAACCGGGAAGTGTGTATCCGTTTGGAGATAGAAGAGGACACGTCGATATATCTAACCTGACACTTCATTCGATCATGACGAGTAACAGCAAGTCGTGTATTTATAGCATGCAGGGCAGTAGCTTTAGTTAAAGCTACAATAATGTGGAAATGCTCCATCTGTGGTTGAGAATAGCCACATATTTGCCATTATCATTGAAGCTTCTTTCCTCAATGGGAGTCCTTTGATGGATGGAGGCCTCTCTCACACTGATCCTGATCTCGCCCTGCGTTTTCATTATGGCTCCACGAGTCATCCCTGCCAGATGCTTGAAGTGCCTGGCCAGCTGTCATCCTTGTCCTCTTCCTCTCTATCTCTGTAACTTATTTCTTTTAGCCTCTCCCTCCCTCCCTCCTTCGATTCCATTCTCTCTCTTCTACTCACTTCTACCTGTTTCGGTCCTTTAGGAGACACAAATGCCTCTTCTCCCCCATATAAACGTGATATATTGCTGGAGCCAAGACGGGGCTGTGTTCTTTTTCCCTTCTCTGAATCTATCATGTTCATTGTCAGTGTGTTCCTGCTCGTCTTTCTTGCTCTTGGCTTGCCTGTTTTTTCTCACAGATACTCTCCATCTGTGTCTTTTCTCAAGATGGTGAAGGAGAGAGCTAAAGATCTGGACAGTTCTGGTGGACCCTTTTTGTCTTGTTTTACAAAAAGAAACAGAAAGGGGGAAAAAAAAAATCTCGCCAGCAATGTGAGCACATAGATCCTGCCACGTTAAATCTAACTGCACCAAGATTGGACATTCCTGACACCTCTGATGACAATTTCACTACCGGTTTCCGACCCCCTTTGCAGTGTCGAGACAGATTGACTTTCACCGCAAGGTTTTGACTTGAGCTAACCTGAGTGCGGACAGGGCCGAGAGGAGAGGAAAGACAACCGAACGGGGCCTGAGTAGACAGACAGTGATTATGTTTGATGTTAGTTTGCCACAGGCACCGGTGCACAGATCAACCACAGCCTGATTTTGTTTGTGTGTGGTCGTGTGTAGCGGAGAGTCTGTTGTGTTAATGGAGCACAGGGCAGTCGGTTGCATGTGTGTGTGCGTGAATGCATAGCATGCAACTTTAAGGCAGATGAGGTGGGACTAATTAACCCGTAGAGACCATCTCGAGAAAAAAAGCTGAGAGCTTGGCAAATTTGTTTTTTTTCTGTCTTTCTCTTTTGAAGTAGCGGCTGATCTTTGTCTGTTTGTAGGCTGAGGCTAGGTAGGGTAGATCGCATCTCCTCCCATCTCCTTCCCTCTCTTCCTCTCTTCTCATTGCCCTCTCTTTATTGTCCCTACGGCTGTGGATGTGGAACACATCAGTGGGTACTGCTGTGTCAGGCGTCCCTACAAGAAAACAAGGTTGTCGAAATGAACTGGAGTCAGATAGGGTGTGTGTGTGTATGAGCGCACACACTTACTCATTAAAGAAAACTTTGCGTTGGTGGTCCAGTAGGGACCCAGGACAACAATGGGGATTGAGGCTTTCTGCAATAGCATCCTGAACCAAAACTGCTTAGTTCGAGTGACTTAAGTGAATATGAGTTTTTGCTACAATGAGACCAGTGGGACAAAGTGATTGTGTTCTAAATGAAGCATTCCAAAGGGTTTGAAGAAGAGCCTTTTCTAGAGCTCAGCATGTTTTGATCTTGTGTATCAGCATCTCTTGGAACAGTCCACACAACAAACCCATTTCTCTCCACACATGCAGGAGGCTCAAGTTGTAGGCCCATGCATATCCCTAATTCTGTTCCCAATTATGGTTATTTATGGCCAAGCTATTGTTTTCAGAAATCTTTTCAAAGTCTGTCGCACTGTCAGAACTCATTGTCATGCTAACATGTACATGATTCAGCTATAAGGCAGGCATGGGACACTTTTATACACTTATTTCATGTATTAACAATGAGTCAGTTGTCGCCAGGCAGTACTCATGCCCTCTTCTTAAATCTCTTGCCTGGTTTTGCAAAGCATTCTTGTGTATATTTGGATTCTCCGAGGGGTAGAAAAACAAATTCTTGCTTACAAGGCATCTCTGTAAACAAGACTTGTTGCGAAAACGCTGCATTTTGTCGTTGTAATATGAGACGGCTCATTGCAGATATTCATGTGATGTTCCAGTATTCCCATGCTGCAGCTGAGAGAAATAAATTTGACAAGATAGCAGCAGTTTGGCTCAAAGTGGATTGGGAGCAGAGATTTCGACTGCAGAGACACTGGCTGTAGCTTTCATTTAAGATCCCCCCAAGACTGAACAGGTGTGTGTAAATATTTGGTTGTGCCTTAAGGGATTTTATTTTTAATTCAGAAACAAAAAGGTGAAATGAAATACCTTGGTAAATGAGGGAAATCAATTTACACTCCCAGAAGCTCCACCATCTACCAATATGAATGATTTTTGGTGATGTATTTTTCATGCCCGTGTCATTATCAGGCATAGATCTACTTGAAAGAAACACGACTTTATAGCCGTAAACAGGGAAAGGAAAGAAACATGCTAACAACTGGCCCAATTATAAAGAAGCAAATCAACAATTGGCCCTTAATAATAACCAGAGTGCTTTCTGTTGAGCAACGTTTGCTTTGTTTTTTTGTTTTTGTTGTTGTAATTACCCAACCTTGAAGGAGATTAACATACTCCAATAAGTCTCAGATTGGGAGATGAAGATAAAAAAGTGAGCGAGAAAGAGAGAGTGGACAAAGGATATGACAACCCCGGTTACAGATGTTTCATGTCACGGGACTCTCATCCTTTCATCACTGCCCGCCTTTTTCCTTCAGTCCTGCTCAACTTTCTTCACGGACCACTGTCTCTTAACCTCTTCAGTCTTCTTACACCCCTATACTCTTCCTTTTCCCTTCCTTGACCCTCTGAAGCATAAACCCAGCAACCGTTCCTTATACTTCACCCTTCCATCTGCGACACTTGTCAAAGCACTTGAAGCAGCATCGTTTTGACATTGAGCTTGTGACGTGTCCTTGACGGCGCCTGATTGAAGTACATAATCTTGTTTCAGCTTCCTGTTCTCTTTGGATGAAGTCCAGCCGATTTGATGACACTTTGCCCAAGGGCCTGTTCACAAATTTACATTAACACGATTCAGACCGACCATTTTTGTACTGCAAAGCAAATCACTGCGCCTTTATTTGCTGTGATTGGCCGACTAGCATTGTAAGCATGTCTGATTATATCGGTACGTTGCAATTTTTGTCCCTTTATTTCACTTCAGTTGCCTCTGGCTCCCTCCTCTCAGGGTCCGTCGGCTTGCCTTGCAAGCCAAACATTTCGACAGCTAACCAGAAATCCACAACCCCCCCGAACCCACCCGCCTTTTATCTATGATTTCTTACTGTTTTCAAAGAGTGTGCAAAAAGCAACATCTCCCTGTCCTCCCATCTAAAGCTGTGTCTTCTCAGCAGTCAGCACATCACACACCTGGCCAAACAGGAACATGCTGTGGATGAATCAAGATAATTGGGCTTTTAGCAAAGCTAATAGTCTTGTGTCTCTGAGTGCATGCTGGAGGAAGTTTACCTCTAGTGGACTAGTTTCACTCAAAGATTAGTAATGGTTTGCACTGTAATGTTTTTTTTTTTTCAAATAATGGCATTTCTATGGAAATTTACATGGCATTGTATGTGTAACCTGTGAAACACATTTGTACAAGGAAGGAAGGACTATTCTCCGTCAGACATGTGGCATGCAGATTGCCTGTCAACTGTAAATAGTCGTGCAGAATTCCATACATGCAGCCATGTTTGGTTTTCATGGATGACAGTCTCTTTTCTATTAATACCGTTTTCAATGCTCTCCTAAGCCCCGAAGCCATTGAAACGCTTTCAAGGTTGCAATCTTTTTCTCTTCCCTTTCCCATTTTCATTGGCCTCTCATAGTGAAATAACCTGTGGCAGTCACCAGGCAATATCATGGAAAAAAAAAAAAAAGCTGAGGATTAATATTAAATGGTTCATCTATGGAGGCTTCTAGTGAAATAACTGTGAATTTGACTCAATCGGTTGCTGACTCTACCCATTGGTTCACCAATTTAGGTCTCTTTCAGCCAAATCCCTTTGCGGCTCCAGCAAATTATCTCCTCTTAACTTTAGTCATTTTGGTGTTAGTCCCTGGCTGTCCTCACTCCTCAGAGAGATTTTTGGCAAACACTAAATCATTACTGTTATTACTTTTCTCACACAAATTGCATTAGGCCTTGAGAAGAATAGAGCCTTAATGGTGTTCTGGGGCAAACAGGATGATTGCACCTGTATTACCATTCCACTCATCCCTCTCCCCTATCTCTCCCATCTATTGCTTACTGCTGTCAGCGTTGCCTTGTGATTTAACAAATGGAGGCGCTACGGTGTTGAGACAGGAACAACATCCATGACAATCACACAAAGTTAAATTAATGACCGGGCTAGATTCACGTCCAGTCCATTTGATAGGTAGCAAAAAATTGAAATGTCCCAGCTGTGTTTTGAAAGCACCGGGGAGGAAGTTATTCTTAAGCAAAGTGCTGAAGTTTTAAGATTTACCAAGCACTTTGATGATTTCTTTGGCACTGCATTTCCCTTTTAGCGCCCCATTTCCCCATTCCAGCCATCACAGAAATCTTTTCTGCCATGACACTTATATTATGTTAAAATCTGTTGTAACTCCAGTCTTGGTCACTTTTAAAGATTGAGATTATACAGTATGCTTCATAGGTAGATGAAAACTACTTCCTTTTTAAAATGAGTCAAGTAGTCTCAGAGTGTTTTCGTTGATTACAAATTACACCCAAAACTTTCTTACAGTACAGATTTCTATTTGTCTGAAACTTTGCTTGTTTAAATTCGTGGTTTGTCTGTGGGCTGCACACTCTCCCCTGTAGATTTGAATGGGATAATGAGATAATAGGAAAGCCTTACTTAATATACTGTAATATATCTGCAGCTTTGATTATATTGCCTGGGTCACGAGCGTGCACAGCTTGTTTGCATTTCCTCCGTTGCTTTTTTTGGAACGGCTTCAGAACAGTCTGCTGTGAGGCTTCAAATGGGTGAACTTTGGATGAAGAAGAGAGGCACTTCCTCTGGTCATATAGTGCCAACCCGAGCACACTCCCTCATCTTAATTTAATAAACTTGGACTTCTGCTAAAGACTTTGAGCAGACGCATATTGCGTGCATCCTGCACACCATGCATAATGCAGGTGTTGTATCCAAAAACTGCTGATTCAAGATAACTGTCACCCCACCCAACAATTATTCAGACATGTTATGCAGCTGCAAATGAGTTGAATAATACATGTTCTACATATATTAATAAACAATAAAAGACAGATTTGTAAGATTTGCTCTAAAAGCATTTTAACATAACTCCTTATGAGGATTTTTTCCCTTTTGACGTTTACATAATTATAATAAAAGAATATATAGCTATGTGCAGAGGCCCTTTCAAATACCAGAAAACTAATGGGAGAATGAAATGCCGTCTGTGGCAGCATTTTGCTCAGCCACCTCAAAGATGGAGGGCCAGGAGAATCATTATGTCACTGGTGATTTGCATTTTTTTGCCCTTTAGGAGATGAGTGGCTAAAACTGTGCCAAAAGTCACAGTACATCACCTCACCCATGGGCAATCTATTTATGCGAGTCTTGCTTGTGTTCGGGATTTTTGGTCCTCAGTATTACACAGTGCAGCACAACAGCAATCACCAGTCAAATAACCACTAAACTCCAAGGTCTTGGCTTCTCTTTTGGCCAACATTATCTCTTTGGCTCACTAGAACAGAGTGTCGTAGCTGTGAGTAGCACTGAACAGGTTAGTAACAATTTGATGACTCATGGTGCAGCAGTCCTGCGTCTACTGTGGTCAAATCTTCTTTTGTTTCCAAGTTTTCAGGTGGCAGCTGTGTATGTGATCTTTTCAAACCATGTTTTTTTGTTTTTTTTTTTAGGTATTTAGTGTAGTGGCACTATGACAGTTGTTAGTCCTCCGAAACCAGAGCACAATACAGCAGTACGCCTCTGCAGCATTAGCTAACTAACAGTGTGTCAGATTATAACTGTCGCAATCTAATGAACTTAAAACTTGTCTGAGACATCAGAACAACAGTGAAACATCTGTGATGGCCTACCGCGGTGGCTCAGGGGACCCCATCCCATGCTGGAAACCATCAACACGTCCAGCGCAAGAATGTTTGGCCCCATTGCCAGCGTGTCAATACACAAGCAAAGATGTAGGTTGCAGGATTTGTTGGCAAGTGTGAAAGGACAGCGGGATCACAGCAAGGGGACATTATTGCCTGCAGGGTGGCCACAATGGGGGAGGTGACCCGTGTGAGACCTCACATCTCTGGAAAAGATGGAGGGGGCCGTACCCTCTGTTATATACCACAAATACTCAGGCTTGAGTTTGTGTGTCTGCATGTGCACGGTCGTATGTACTTGCGCGTGACTGCGTACCATTTCTCTTTGTTTACTACGCCATGACATTTGTATGCCTCTTTGCTTGTGTGTGTTTACTCTTGCCTTCATCTTTGCTCTCAGCACTGTATGCACAAAATGAACCACCTACCACACAAAAGCAAAGAGCTGACGGAGGCTTTTTTTCATATGGCTAAAAGATTACATAACATAACTCTCAGCGCACCGTGTACACATCCGCGCGCACAAAAACTTTGGTTGCGGATGGAGGGAGGCGCTACGCACGCACACACCATACTCTCACTGTCTCTCTCCTGCGTACTAGAACACGCTTTGAGCATGTGCAGTCTGACAGTGCAAATACGGTACACATGCACACACGCACTCTCCTGTGACGCACCCCTCCTCCACCCTCCCTGCAGTGTAGACAGTAAGCTGGACCCTCAGTGCCCTGAGGCAGAGAGACAGAATGACGGAGAAAGAGATCAGTGGACCCAGTGATGTGTGTGTTATTTACACCCCAACCCCCCGTTCTCTCTCTCTCCGTCTTCATCCTCCTTTTTCCCCAGTTCCAAGCTGCAAATTCAGCAGTCTGTCAGCTCCTCTCTCAGTCTCTCGAATACACATGCAAACATACTTTCCGTCTTTATCTGCCTCGTTCTCTGTCTGACACCGCGGGCCGCGCGTTCGCACACATGCCGGTCACCTGCAAAGTGACGCATACCAACTCATTTTGATGAGCCAAGTAACTAAAAAATGAAGCAAGTCTGTCTCAGCAGTCTCACCTTCTGCGTGCTGAATTATACATTTACATGAGTTGCAGGATTACACGCTGACTTTGAAAATGTCATCTGAAAAATGCATCCAGCCACAAGGACATCAGGACAATCCTGAGGAACACACACTCGGATGAAATATTCTACTTGATGAAGCATAAAAACAGGAAGTGGGCCCTTTTTGTTGAGCATAACATTTCGTCTGTGTACTTTGCGTACTTGTGCTGTTTCACCATTGCAGCAGTGGGCATATGGGCCTTTCTGTCCATGTGTCATTGTTTTGTTTGTGTGTTTCTGTATTTAACTTGCGTGCATATTCATTGTTATGAATAAGACCCCGTGCATGTATTTATATGCATTTGTCTGTATGTCCTTGGCCTTGTGCTTTCCCCTCTCCAGTCATGCACGGGATTCTTGCCGGCTCTTAGCAAAGGTCCTCAGGGGCAGGTTTGCGACTGCCTCTGGTTCATCAGTGCAGAAAAACTCAGGCAGTCCCCACCTCAACCCCCACCCTACTGCACCCCCACCCCTTCCCCTCTGCTCTCAGGATGGAGGGCTGAAAAACAGTGAAGGGAGGTGAAACGCTAGCATAATGTGATATGACATAGTGCGTTGCATTATGGCTGATTAACACATGCTCGGCTCTGCCACCCGCTGTAGAAAACACAAACCCCCAGGTCTGCCTGGCTGCCTCTCTCTGTCCCTCGTGCCTCTTATATCTCGGGGCTTCCCTCTTTTTTTTTTTTTTTTTTCCCTCTCCTCCTGCCCCAATTTCTCCCTCATCTCTGCTGATGAAAGTGAGTATGAAGGACATTCACTGACTGGAGTTGGGCTAGCAGATTATTTGTTCTCTTTCTCCCCCTGGTTTGTCCCTCCTGGGACACTGTAAGGAGACACTTTTCCACTTGGTTTGCTGAGGAATGGTTGTGGCTGACTGCTTCCTACCTCCAGTAGAATAAGTGCATGGAATACAGACAGCGAGCCTTGAATTTTAACATGGGCACATTTGACCTCTGCAGAGCTTTGATTAGCCAGTTGCTGCAAAGGTTATTACCTCTGTGCGACGTCTGTTAATTGATGCAGTATTCGGGGTATTTGCCTAAATGCTGTATATATTTATCCTTGAAAATATTCCCTCTGAAATCCCCTTATTAGAGGTGCATTTTTTCCCTGGTCATCCTTTATAAAAAGTCATTTAGTTAACATTGTTTTTAAGTACTTTAAGGTTTAAAGGATTTGATTAGTTAGACTCGAATAAGCCTGTGTCGGTGACATTCCTGTAACCTTGCAGCACTTGGTACACGTAACCCTGCCGTGATGTATTGGCCACACCGTTCATGTGAACATCCATTACGAACAGAAGCAGTGATGACATTTTCCCCTGCAGATAACTGACATTTATTTATTTTTGTAGTCATCAGGCAGATGCCGTGAAAGCATCGAGTCCGCACACTTTTCGCCCCGCTTCAGGTGTCCTCTCTAATCATCCTTGTTTAATCAGGGGATGAAAGAAAACCCGAGTGGGCTTTTCCGCATTTGCACTAAAAATAAGACACATGCAAGTTATGGTCATTTACACACACTTTGACATTTTTTAGGGCCCCTGCTCGGAGCCACACTTAACTCCATTTAATATGGGTCGGCAGTGAAATATCCCTCCCTTACTTTTTTCCCCTGCCTGCCTCCCTGCTACCCTCGCTGTCTAATGAAATGCTAAATATTTGTTTCTTGAGGGCTCCATTTAAATGTGCTCTCTGCTGGTTGGTGGTTCAAACCTTGCCCCATTTTAATGAGTTCTGGTTTTATTACTTCCAAGGCATTAAGATCAGACCTCGTTGACATTGCCCCACCGGCTTGTCACCTAAAATGGCTTTAACATGTGCTAGTTTCCTCTGACACCTCCGACCTTGTAAAATATGCATTGTAATTTATGATTACTATGTTGCTGTTACCACAATATACAACAGCTTCATCCAGGTTGTGGCAGATCAGACCAGTCTACTCTTCTCTTGGGGAGAAGAAGCTTATAGCCAGCCTCTTTATTACCTGCTCACAGACACAGTGTCCTCCACACATTGGCAGAATCGTCTTGGTTGAGCAGCCAGTTCCACTCCTAAATGCATTTGCTTATTCTTTTCCTCCACCGCCTCTCATTCCTCTGCTTTTCTAACTAACTCCCCCCCCCACACACACACTCTTCAACTCCTCCAATGTTTCTCCCTCTCATTCATTTGCTCTTGCTTCAGTACCTACAACCCTCATCATCCCGTCCTTCTTTTTTCTCATCATCCCGTCTTTAATTCAGCCTCTTTCTCTTTCTAGCTCCCTTATTCCCCTCCTCCTTTTTACCATTTACCAACCTAAGCACTGAATTAGGAGTCGTATTTGTTATCCTCGCCTTACCTCACATGCTTCCTAATGCTTTCTGTGTGAGGAGAATGCAAAGTGCATTGATTCATTGACGCAATTTTTTTTCTTCTACTGTCCCCTGTAGCCACCTCTTTTAACTACTTTTTCCAGCGAGGGCATCCTTTTCTCTGAATGGGACATGTGAGGAAAATTCTCATTTGTTTAATAGTGGATGTTGCCAAAGCAGACAGTTGAACTGCTCACTAGTTCACAATGGGTTCATCATCAACTATAGCACGTTACCCTACATTCTTAGGTTTACTGTATTGTTTGTGTGTCACACGCTCCGCCAGCCACAATTCTGACAACTGTAGAGGGCCATACCTGTCAGCTCCAGTTTTATCTGTGAGACTCATATTTTACTGTCTTTTAGTGGCTGTTCAGGGATCGTCACGCTGTCCAATAAAATAAAATATGTTCCTGTGACCGTAGTTAAGTTATACAATATCAGTGCGCTGCAGATTGCCATTGTTGGTTGGTGGAAAGGCATTCAAGATGTTTGTTAAACCTTCAAAAGAAATGCTATCTCTTAATGGGAAATTGATGGGTCCTCTTTCATGGGTTGTCAACCTTGGCGAACGATGACATGTGGGAAGAGGAATAGACGAATACAATACAAGGAAGCAGGGAGAGATGACTGGTTGAGAGGATTGCTATTGTATATTCGGATTAACAGACAGTGAGTTATGTTAGAATGTTTTAAAGATCGTTGTACGTCAGATGGACATAGTTGCATAGAGTGCAGTCACCACTGTATTCTCCACAATGTGTGTTTGTCTTCGTCTGACCATTAGAGGTGTGGCTGGCCCATTCCATCTCATCAGTCAAGCTAAAGGGAAGTGGAAGGGTTTATTAACAGGGCGGGCAAGATGGCTGAAATAATTCTGCGCCTGTCCTCCTCTTTTGCCTCTTTTTCACCAAAGTGACACTTTTTTTGTAGAGATATAGGTTTGAGAGAATTTTTCTTTGAGCTTTATTGTATAGAGACAGCTGAAGAGTGACAGGAAATGTGGGGAGAGAGAGAGATGGGGAATGACATGCGGGAAAGAGCCACAGGTCGGATTCGTACCCTGGGCTGCCACGGCGAGGACTGAGCCTTTGTACATGGGGGCGGCTGCTCTACCGACTGAGCTAAACAACACCCTTGAGAGAATTATTATTATTTTTTTTTGATGAATTCTTGAGCATCTCCTCAAGTAATTTAGGTCATTCCATTTTTACTGTGTTCAATCTCCTAGTTGGCTAGCCTGCAGAAAACACTCTAAATCTAGAGAATGGGACCACTCTGCTAGTTTTGCAAGTGTGTTTTTGTGCATTTCACAGAGTCGCTCTCTTCCCCTCGCTCTCTCATGCCTTAGGGAGAGACAGACAGTTACATAAACAGGCTCTCGTCATCACTGCGCTTCCGATTCCCGCTGTCGTACCAGTCTCTCTCTGCACCCCCCCCCACCCTCTTTAAAATATTGCTTTCCCTTCCCGCTTGTTCCTGCTACTTCCTCTGTGGCAGTGCAAGTCTAAGTTTTAATGTGTTACTTTTTGTGCAGCATTTGGATATACAGTGGTTGAGATAATTGACACTTGTGTCACTGATATAAAACGATATAGAATGATACCTCAGTCCCAGCAGGAAATAGGATGTGCTTTGCAAGTAAGTTTCAAACATGCTGAGCTATGCCTATGCGTTCAGTTCTTTACTGCTGTGGTGCACTTGCGAGCCACGTGGTCATGAGGTCAGGCCTCCCAGCTTCTTTTTCTCCAAATCCATCAATGAAATCAAAGAATTAAGCATCGAATCCCTGTGACCCATCCTCCAAGTACTTGATGCGATCGATTGTAAAACTGATAAAAATATGTTTTGAAGAAGGAAAAAAAAATGTTTTGATGCAATAGTTAGTTTGGGTTTGTCCTCAGGCACACTTAGATGATAGAGCAACTGATTAGTTTAGTTGTTTCCCAACCTGGAACAGCAGCTTTTCACACCAGACTTTTGAAGCAAATGTGAGATGTGGGAAGCGATTCAGAGACATCAAGAGGCTTTACCTCTGATGTGATAATATTGCCATCCTGCTCCCCCTCCTCTCCTCTCTCCCTTCTGTTTTCCATCGCTGCTCCTCACCATCGCCAGATCCATATTAACCTCTCTGTCACTCTGTTATCCCGTATCTCTCCCGTTCCCTTAATCCCCCACCAGCTCTGCCTCTCTCCCTTCATGGCTCCCTCCTTTTTTTTTTTAAATACCTTTTTTATTATTTTTGCTCCTTCTAAAATGGAAAGAGCACAGAGAGAGTGGGAGAACAATGGAGTGGTAGGTGAGATCGGAGAGAGAGAACAAAATCATCAGGAGTCCTCTACAGAAAAAGGGGAAGGAAGAGATAACGCCACTCTGGAAAGCTAGTCGTCATGGCAACACGGTGGCAACCCGGGACAGACTAGCCTGTTAATTAAAAAGTTGATTAATTGCCTTTTAATTGCATACTTATACATTGTAACATTGAGGTAGTCCTATTTCTTAATCACACTACTTTGTACGCGCTCTTTTCTTTCCTCCTCTTGTTACTTTAAGCTCTTCTATAATTTCCAGTGATCAGACAGAGTGCGTGCTCTCACGGACAATAATCCGCTTGAGTTGATAAATATATCTTATAGAGGACAGAGGATGAAAGGAACAACAGAGGGCAGAGGGGACAGGGGGTGGGCTAGGATGCCGTGCGTTCATTGTTAATTTCAGCCCACTTTTATCCTGCATGCTGTTTCGTCAGGTGGGCGTATTTATCAAAAAACAACGGAACTTTACCCATTTGACATCAAGGTCATAAGCACGGCTGTTGAAGGGGCAATCAATGCAGAATAAATGTGAAGGACAAAGGCAGGAGGGCCTAACTGGTAAGATCACATACACAATTGCAAAATCAGTGTAGGACAAACAAACATCGTAATCAAGCAGAAATCAAGCAAACTTGTAAATAAGTGCTTGTGTCTCTGCACAACCCTCTGAGCGGCATCTCATTTTTTTATCAAGGTTATCATGATACGCAATCAGAGTGTTTTTCTTGACTGCAGCTTAATTATTTTGCCTTTTCTATCTGTTTTTTTTCACGCCTCTCTGTCTACGCCATTTGAAGATTGAGCGTCTGTATCGTGTGCCCTCGCACTTACAGCTGGCCGGCTTTAATTGCATGCTTATTCCCCAGCGATGCTTTTGTTTTGCTCTGATGACGTCTCGCTCGGCTTGATCATCTTTTAATGACCGCGGATAGACACACTTCGGTTTGAGGAAGAGAAAGAAGAAGAAAAAAAAAGCAGCAGCCTACTTGACATACGGCTCCATATGCTGGAGTGACTGCCTCCAGGGACGATCTGTGTGCTTTTGTGTGTGTGTGATCTGTGAGCAATGCCTGGTTTGTACTCGCAGCCTTCTGGTTTTCGATACCAGCTGAGCAGGGTGGCACCCATGAGGAAGGTGGCACAGGTGTATGTGTCTGTGTGTGTGTGTGCGCGCTCGCTCATATCACCCTGGTTACATATGCATCCACATTTCCTGTTTCCATGGTAACACCATGCCCACCTCCCTCCACAACACTAATCTGTTAGGTGCAAGTTAGTGCTCGTTTTTTAATTTTATACTTTTGATGTTTTTAGTGGATTTCTTTGTGTCGACATTTCATGTTTTGCATTTCATTTCTCGTCTTTTATTGTCTGCTCTAGAAAGGCGCCGCGTAGACAAACTTGCTTGTATCTATCCCAACACGGACACACACACACACACACACACACGTCTAAGTGGATCAATTTGTGCCAATTTAAAAAGTGTAACAAGTTGCCACCACGATAGCCTCAGGTTGTTTCCACGCCCTCGACTGTCATGTGTATGTGTGTATGTGTATGTTTGGGGTATGTGTGGCAGCATAAGGGGGGGGGTCATATTAGCCGTGTAAGCTGGGTTGAGTAGCCCCGCCGCCTGCCTGCCGCCTCTGTGATGGGAGAACATCTGTTGGCTGTGATATGAAGCTAGGGAGTATCTCTTTCTCTCTTCTTCTCCCTCTCCCTCTCTCTCTCTCTGTCGCCCCGTTTCTGTTATGAATTCCCCAGCTGCTCGGCTCCCTCCCTTCACCTAAAAACCCTGTCCCGCGCCACCTGTGCAGTTTTAATGCATAATTTATCTGCTAAGTAACCACATCTGAGAGACTCATCCCTCCATCCCCCTCCTGCTTTCCCTCTCTCCCCTTAGTGTTTCGCCGCTCGGGACGTGAAAGTGGACACCTATTTTCTAATATTCTTATTTAAGAGGATTAGGATTGATTGGGTTCCAGTGGTGGGCAGTTTATCCAAGAGCTGAAATCCACAGTCAGTGTAGTCTTTTTCTGTCATTGGCTAAAGTCAGAACCCAGAAACTTTGCATGGACCTTGCATTGCAAGTCCAGTGTTTTTTTTCCTTGTTAAAAATCCACAATTCTTTTTCTTGCTGCTTCAAAGAGTTGATTGCAAAATATTATTTTATTATACAGATAAAATGTGTTATAAAAGAAGAATTGCCTCTGGATCTTGTGTGTTTGATGTGTGATTTCAGTTTTTACAGCTTATCGAACAGGCCTGTGTGCAGCTGACATGTTTTGTTACCGTGTCCACGTGTGTGGCCTTGCAGGCTCATAAGCAGCCGGAATGATGATGCTACCACGTCATAGCTCAACCTAGACCGCTTCTTCTCAAGGCCACGTGTGTCTGTGCACATAGATGTTTGTGTGTGTTTAGCCCAGTCTATATGTTTTATGATGCAAGGCCACCATTCATTAAATCTGAATATGAGGAGGGAAGGAATGACGTGGGAGCTTGTGCAGACCACTATTCCTGTAAATCAGCTCTCCTTCCACTTCCACAGCCACCTTTCTTACTTATGCCCCCACGACAAGGTGAGCGATCAGGGTTAATGTACCATCAACAACCCCTCTTAACCTTGGAGGCCTTTTAGGGCCAAGTGGTTGCATTGGGTTAATGTCTTTTCGCTTTACTGTACAAGAGCCATTGGGCCACCCTGACACCTGTCACTCAACCCACTGTCCAATCAAGATCAATAAAGACAACTTTTTCTTCCCCGTGTGGAGGTTATGCAATGTGATTTGAGGGTTGTCAAGAGAACTGAAGTGGCCTCTGGTCTGTTGTGTCACATACAGTCGATAAACCGAAGTGGGGGGAACCTGGTATTCAGTCAGTCAGTCAAGCTGTGTGGTACCTTTTTATCAGCTCCGAGGATTTACCTGACACCGACGTCTCGTCACATCAGTTATTGGCAGGGAGTCAAATTGGTTTGAAAAGCCGGAGTTGAAAAGGGGACCATATGCACTTAGCAGCAAAGAGGCGGAAAGACGGGCTTCTTTTTCACCACTTTGGTGTATATTTTTGTCAAAATGAACACATGAGAATATTCCTGTGCTTTTTTTTTTATTTTCTAAAAGGTTGTTTTCACACTGACAGCCCCTCATAACATCACATTTAGTAAACAATTGCAGCACTATCTGTATTCATAAATACATCCATAAATAAAATTGTATGCTCATATACAGCAGATACTTGAAAATCTCATTATTTGACATTAAGAGGATTAGCGTAACCATAGAAGCTGTGATATGGCAGATTGGCCCTCGGTGAAACAATCAGTCAGTCCTGTTGATCATTCTCTGCCTCTAATGGTTTAGTCAATACAGACAACATCATCAAGCACCAGGAAATCCAGGGTCGTCCACCTTTCTTCCATGCCAACCTGTCTCGCCCATTAACATGACTCGGATGCAGATTTCTAATGAGCTCTTTCTTATTTTGTCTGCCAATTAAATTCTTTTCTGGAGCTTGCTGTAATGTATCGTAATACCCTTTGTATATATTGTCATGGAGTAATGAACATAAATGCAGGGTTTTGAGGCAACAACTTCAGAGTGAGTGTTGTACTAAATTGAGTACCGGAGGGACTGGATTTCCAGCAAAAAGAGTTCAGGCAGTGTTTAACTTTTTATTTAAATATGCATCCTTTGACTGATATCCAGTTTTTCCCTTTGATACCACTTGTATGTATTGTTGTATGAGTGAAGCTCACCCACCTAGCATCTAAACAAGATGAAATGAATCAGAATAAATGTGGTCCCTTTTGATGTGAGCTTCTAATAAAAGGCTACAAGTGAACACGGAGAGACCGAAAGAGAAAAACGCGCCCTCAACTGAATTAATTAACCATTCCCTCTAAAGGGAATTCATCAGGGATATAATAGGGGCAAAATTGATTTACAAAGTGCACTCCTATGAATAACATGCTACTATTGATTTCAATTGTTCTCCAATTTTGATTGGGTAATGAATTAACAATGAAACAATCTAAATTCCAATGTAAGAGACAGCGCTCTGTATCATCCCGCTCACATTAGTCCATACTTGAGCGCGTTTTTTTTTTTTGCGACAGCTGCGTCGTTTCAGTGCTGCACAAGTTTGTGACGGGTTGCGAGGGCTGAGCAACCTTGTCCACTGAGGTGTGTTCGAATCAGAGGGGTAGGGGACATATGCGTAGTGCAGCTGTCAACGTGCGAGTGCAGTGAAGACAGGTTAATGAGGGATTGTGAAGAAGGACTCTATTTAGAGTAGTGCTCATAATCTTTTCAAGGAGTGCTCTCCACTGAGTGTGTCAAATGAGTCACAGATGGGGTGTAACGTTCTTGATTTCATCGGAAAGTAATAATGTTTTTAAATCATAGAAAACCTTTTTACAGTTTTAATGAATTACTTCAAAACTTGTAAACCGAACTTAAGTATTTGAGGTATGAACCAATTTAATTAACTATTTTGCAAATGTTTCACTTAACATTTGCCTGCTAACAACGTGCATAGCGTGTATTTTAGGCAGCAGCAGCAGCAGCATTTTTGGACTGTACTCACACATACACACTACTAGAATTGACACAGTGCCACCTTTAATCAGTGTTCAAACCAGCCTTCACCCCCTCGTTCTGGCACGACGTGTGTGTTCAGTCATCCGTCTCCCTGCATATTCATCCACCTGTGCTTGTATGTGCGAATGTACAAATGTAGCACAATTGCTCAGTCTTGCTCGGCTGCCGCGCTCTTCATCAAATTAAGAAATATTCAGACAAATCAACACTAAGCTAATCAGCAACCCACTTAACTCTCCAAAGCAGAGCTGCACTTACCAACTGTGTGAGAGAGCTACTCTTCCATCAGAGAAGTATCTGCTCTGCCAGGCTGGGAAATTAGGCCTCGCCACCAGTGAATTGCTGTAAAAATGTGTCTGTAACCAGGTATTTCTTCTTCAGGGCTAGGCATTTGGCACCCAACTCTCACATGTTTAAGAAACCAATTTGGCTGTTAAAAGTTAACGGAGGCTGATGTCTTAGAAAGTTTGTCATATCTATAAACAGAAAATATATTTCAGTTGTTAGCTGATCCTTTTTTTTTTTTTTTTTATTGTGGCGTTGTTGGAAAAAAAGGATAATCGGATGATAAAGAGATGAACTGAAGCAGAGAGATCATTTAGGTTTAGTGAGAGAAAAGCAAGCGGAGGAATAGAAGATCAAGAGAATGAAAGGTAGAAGAGAAGAAAAGTAGACAGATTGTAAAAATGGAAATGGGAGCGGGCCTAATCCTCACCGCACATGCTTGAACACTTCTTTCGGCCTTTTTCATGTGGTTCAGATAGTCGCCATGCGCAGTGATAGAGCAGCGCTTGCCTCATCATCACATTATCCCGCTGGACTCACTTGGGTGTGAGCGCGCTTTGTCATTCAGGAGTTGTGAAGGTCAGCCTAACCTGCCATCTCTCTCAGACTGGCCTCCATTATTAGGACTTGTTGTCCTTTCAGCCTGAGCTTAATGGCCTGCCGCTTTTTCCTTTTCCCCATCTTTCTATCGCCGCCCCCCCTCGCTCTCTCTCTCTCCCTCTCATTGTCTCTGGCAGCTTGGTGGCTCTAGTGTCTGGCTGCAGTTGCAGAGCAGCAGCAGCAGAAGCAGCAGAAGCAGCAGTCACATACCTGCATTCAAGTGGAACAAACAGGACGGTTGGCTGCTCACGGAAGGTCATCAGCCCTGGGCACGGCGTCGCGCGCGTGCCCGTATCTTTGCATTTATTTGTACTTTAAAAAGAGATAAAGCTCCATAGTGTTTCTAATAGTGCACTAAGAGACAGAGCAAAACAAACATTTATCTTGAGATAACCGCAGCTTAAACATTTCAATGAAACATTTCAACTCGACACAACTTAAGGTTAATATGCACCTCTTATGGTGCGTTTATACGGGAGTTTTTTAGTCGTCCTGTCATACTCGTCTGGTGAACAGATATGCTTCTATTTTAATCATTTCAGGCTGCGACCCGGAGCGTATCTTCAGGCTTCAAGTCTACTTCCATCTGTTTTTTTATAGCTTAACTACAGAAATTGGGTGTTGGGCTCAAAGCGCTGCCCAAATGTGAGTAACCTACACTTAGTATGTTGCCTGAATGCATCTGGTGTAGACAGAGAAGAAGCCAGCATCATGTTACACATGATGTTAGCTCCAATTTACACAAATGGCAGCTATAAAGAGTAGAAGAACCAGCAGGATGACATTTTTCATATTCATCATGTTTTCACCACGAAAGCAGCATCAGAGTTGCGACAATGGTGAAAAGATAACTTTTTGCAAATGTCCAGTAGGTTAACAACTCGGACGAAACAATTACGTTGGTTGAGAACAGAGGACAAAGAGAGACCACAGTTGGCCTTGACCACAAAAAATCCAGATTGAATGAGAGGCCACAGACTGCAGTCTTGTTATCTTCAGCACATGCAGTGCTTCAGAGTAAACTTTCAACGAGGAGGCGAATGTCTTTTTCTTTATCTGTATTTGTGCCCGTCTCTTGTCATTGCGACATCCGCACTCGACACAAAGTCAGATGTCAAGAGGATGCCTCGTGGCTGTGTTTGGTGTCCAATCCCACCATAAGCCCACCCACTTGCCATCACCGTAAAGGTGCTGCGGGTGATAGCAACCAGGCTAATGAATGGTGACACTCTAATCTTTGTAATCCCTAATTGGTGCAGCAGGTTTGATTAAAAGCCACAGCATGTCAGCTCAATTGTAATGTGGTTAGCATGTTTAGTAGCAGTATTCCAGCATTTGTGATTGTGCATATAATGTGTCCACATTGCTGTATATGAGCGTGCTAATAATGCACGTGGCTGTCTGATGCTGAACACACACACACAAAAAAAAATCCAGGTTGATCTCGGGGTTTACGAAGCGTGGCCGCATTTTCGGTCTTCATTAACCTTGCTTGCCCTCATTCCCCGGAATATCTACCTGTTTTCTTTCCTCCTTCCTTCCATCCTTTTTTTTCCTTCTCTTCTCCAGGTTATTCCCTTTTTCTTTTCTTTTTTCTTTTGTTAGCGGGTAGGCGGGGTAGCAACACTCAGGTCTTTGGTCAATTTTTGGAAGCATTTCTTCCATGGTGATTAGGATTGTTTTTTTTCTTCTTACATAATTCATTCACTAATATACACACACACACACACACACACACACACACACACACACACACACACACAAAGTTTATTCCTATACGACACTTGCCACTGTACATCACCACATCAGTGAGGTAAAAGGATAATCTTGGCATGCTGAAGAGCCAGCGTATTAAGAAGAAGAAGAAGAAAAAAAAAGCCTCGGGTATGATTAACTAAGCCTTAACACTAGTGTAGCTCTGCAGATGAGCTAAGGCAGAGTGAACACTAAAACTAGCTAATCTAATTAGCTCGATGATACCATGCAGTTAAATAATTAGCCAGGATCTAATTGGCTAATATCACTGTGCTGTTGAAAATTCTCTCTGCCTCTTTTCCTTCTCTTTCTGTAACCTTTAAAAGTAAACACTTCCCAAATAGCCTGCAGAAATGAACGGTAACAAGCTGTGTCGTGGCTGCTGCACAAGAAGTTGGAGCGCTGCGAAGCTCCATTGCACTTTTTGACTTTTGAGTTCCCTGCCCATCGTGACTCCTCAGCTCCTTCTCTTGCATCTCCAGCATTTTATCTGCAGGGAGTTTATTAGCTCACTTTCATCCTGACCATCCTGTGTTGGTGCACGTGCTCAGTACTATAATTGTACTTGAAGCTGTATACAAACACTCCGTATTCAGCCACCCTTTATTTCTTCTGCATCCCTTGCTCCCTGTAAACACACACACACATCTAATGACATCCATGGAGTTTGATACGTGGCCCAAGGCAAAGCACTTCTCCCTAATGAGCCTCCTGCCCTCTGTTTCTCCCGGGGAGCCGAAAGAGAACTAACCTTGACGCAACATAGAAAGGATGTAACCTGCTTACACACACTCTGTTATGCTCGTGAGAAACATCATTGACTACATTATCTCCCAAACCTGTGATGCTATCAGCAACACCACGTAGCAAACCTCAACCCTAATCTTAACCTAATTCTTATTTTAAACCTAAAAGACTGAACCCTAAAATAGTTGCAAAGTTAAATAGGGAATGCTCACCAGAGCTCAAGGTGATATTTTCATATCACTTCTTTTGTCAAACCCAAAGCCAAAGATACTCAGTTTACTATCAGAAATGGCACATTTGAGGAGCTTGAACTAAGAAACTTAATTAAATAGTTTTCTAACTAATTTATTAATGTATTGTTTTCGACTTTGTTTTAGAGTCTCTGATGTTTTATTGTACATTTTGACTGTAAACTGGTATCTGGCTTCTTTTTACCATTAAAGTTATTCATGTTCTGTGACATCTATTATTACTTTCAAAATCATCAGTGGGAATATTAAACCAGAGGATCAGTATATTACTTTTTCTATTATTACTCATATCTTCTGTTGACTGTCACATATGATCTTTATAATTATCTGCTCTGAATTGAAATATGTTTGGAGGGGCCATGGTGCTTCAGAAAGCTGCGGTAGAAACACATCACATGGTGGTTACATCATGGTTTTTAGTTTTGCCCAAAATAATAAAGAAAAAGTTGATTTGCTCAAAGTGTCACCATGCCTGTCAGCAGGATATTATGGTTTCTTTCATTATTCTGGTGCTTAATAATATATGACTAAATCAATCATCAGTGCAAACAGTCTGAATCAGTATTATGTCTCAAGTGGATAGAAAGAAATATTTACAGACTGCATATCTCAAGAACATTCACGTCATTAGTTTGGTCATGGTCTGCGACAGTCCATTGTTTCTATTTTCTCAAATTTTTTACAAAGAATGATGTATGTTTTTGCAGAGGTCTGGTATCCATTGCCATCATTGACCTGTCTCTGTCACCTGTCTGTGTGTGTGTGTATTATAGATCTGGGCCAATTACGAGGAGAAACCAGTCGAGGAGGTTGTGCATGTATCCGAGGAGAAGGAACGAGTGGCCAACTACAGAGCAGTATATGTCACCGAAATCAGCGACACCCTGCACTTCTACACCCAGGACGTAGAGACAGGTAACTTCTCCAAAAAAAAAAAAAAACAAAATTAGGCACAGAATACACATGTAGATGAAATGTGAATTAGTCAAACTTGAAATCGCTGCATTCCTTCATGCTACAGTGATTATTCCATCATCCTACACAAAATACCGCCATCAACACTCCGCACAGGTGTGAGTGAGGGGCTCGCTCACTTTTTATTCCCTCTTAACACCACACTGACTTTATGAATGTCAATTATCTCTACCACTCTGACATTCACCTCATCCCTTGCTGCAGCATCCCTCCCACTAGCAGAGGCAAAACAAAGAACGTCCTACTTGTTATTACTGCTGAATGACGGGAATAAATCACACCGTCCCCACTTGTCACTAGTGACAGGGGGAGGAAAGGAGAGGAAAGTTGGGAGATGGGAAAACTAACAATCCCTGGTATTCCTGCATGGCTGCTCCTTCTGACAAGCTCTGTTTGTGTCTGTATATGATGTGTGTGTCTGTTTGGTGCTGGGTAACGGTCCATCTTTCAGGTAGTATACTTAATGGGCCATCCCCTGCGATATCAAAATCAAGGTGTGTGTATATGTGTACATATGTATCTATGTTTAATTCTAAGTGCATAAACACAGCGGTTTGTAGTTTTCCAAGAGAGCCACACACGAGTGCAGACATAGCTTACACTAGGCTGCAATTCACTCATCAACACTTTTGCCACTATCAGTGTTACACATAATAAGACATTAGCATTCTCTTTTCGGGAAATAATTTAGAATAAATACAGGTGTATTGGCCTTTACTGAAGTGTTAGAATTTAGTCCAACATCTCCTTGACGTCTCGGATTTTGTCACCTAATTATTGTTTTACAAAATCACACATTCAGAAACACACAATTACGCCGAAAACCTGCATTCACAAACTGGCTGGAACAGATCTGAAGCCTTCGTGCCAATTACCGTCCCTTCATCGTTTGCCAGTTTGTGTGCGGGAGCAGGCGCAGGACGGAGGAGGACGGTGGAGGACTTCCTCTCGGAGCCGCCCCCCACATCTGGCAGTCGACTGTCAGAGGCCATGAAATTGACTTTGGCCACCTCTTAATTTGCCTCACTGCCGTAATTAATTAATTAGCCTCCATTTTCTGCCAATCTGAGCCCGAGCATCACTCACACCATAATAATCCAATCACATAGGCATGTGGGAAGCATTTGTTCTTTTGAAGACCCCCTGCCTTTTTTCCCCCCTCCTTTTGAGACCTCTGGGTGTTATGAGGTGTGCACAAACAATCTGCCATTCATCTTCTTGCCATGGGGTGTAGATTCAAATCTAAAGTCCCTCACACCTCCTCTGGCTACTTGTGCTACACTCCCCCTGCAAGTCAGGAGTGATGTCGAGGTTATGTGCAAGGTTTTATCAATGATAGATATCATGTGTGACTGGGAAAGGGGCCTGAATGTGCAGTACATGGCACATGTCAACCTGAAGCTAGGGTTATTGTCTGCAGCATTTACTGTCAGCAGGGAAAATGTGTAAGCCCAATATGTGTGTGTACACATGTACAGTATATAAGGATTCTGGGGAAACCACAATCTGCAAAGCGTTTACAACTTTTCTTTTTTTTTTAGTCAGTAGCAACTTAAGTGTTGCATTTAAAGAAATTGTACACAAACTGCATTTTTATATTGCTGCTCTCAGTGTATTTTGACAGGAGAGCTGTGAGTTATTTAATCTTTTCTCATATAAAGGCTTGATTTTAGATGATCCAGCAATGCTGGGGCCTTTTTATTTATTTATTTTTTCCTTTAATTGGGCCGTGTTCTTCCACCAAGAGGCTTATGTGTTAGTTTAAAAGAAAAAAAAAATGTTATTCTCAGCAGGGAGGTAAAACCTGACCGGTCCTCACCTCCTACCTCCCTCTCCTCATCTCCCTCTATATCACGTTGTTTGCCCCTCCCCGCCTTCCTCCATCTCTTTTTCTCCCATGGTCTCTTTCATTTTCGCTGACGCTTCCTCAAAGCTACATTAAGTCATACCAGCCCCTTGAAGAGCACATCAAAGTGTTAGGGCCTGTAAAATCATACAAGCTGAGTGCTTTGCAATATCATTACATGTTTCACCCCCTCCACCACCATCTGGCCCTTCCCTTTCCCCCAATTTCTGAAGTGAAGGAATTTATATACCCAGATAAGCTTGGAAGCAGAGGCTGAATTTCACAAATATGCTTATGATTGCAACTGATGACAACATAACGCATAAAGAATAGGGTGCTTTGAATGTGCCACTGTTTATCTTCTAAAGTCTAAACCATGTGGAATTGTATGTATTATGAGTGTTAGCATCCCATGTGTGCAGCACTTTGGCCAATTAACCTCTAAACATTTGTTTTTGTTCCGTGTCAATGACTTGACAGACGTGATTTGCTAAACGCTTCCCTAAAACTGCACTCAACAAGAGACGGATTAATACTGCGAACATCACTGCAGTTTAATATAATACAGTGGCAGTGTGTGGCCTCTGACACTTAAAATTGTGATGTTTTTGTTGAAGTATTGCAGTATTTATGCAGCTCAAAAGGTTGCCCTCCTTGTATATATTACCATTCCACACAGCACAGCTAATTTTAATTGCAGTTCGCACATTATGCTACAAGTTGGATTGGTCACTAACACACCCAGCCATTTTCTCCTCTCCTATTATAATTTTATTGGCTCAGATCAGAGTTCAGTCAGTGTTTTTGGCAGAGAGTACTCCTTCACCTGGTCCGTCTCCCTCCTGATTTTCAGTTTGGAAGCCAGGAACGAGCCTCTTTGGAAATAACTTGAACGAGAGAATAAAACTATACTGCCACGGCTTTGCTTTTGACGTTGTAATGATGATAGGTGTGAGCCCATTTACTTAACTTCAACAATCCACAACTTTTTATTGTGGGTGTAAAACGAATCATGAAAGTAAGTGTATTTATAGAAACAAAAATGATTAAAAATACGGCTGGGACTGCCAGAGAGTCATTTTTCTGTCTGCAGTTAAGCACCCATTTGTTTCAATCGTTGCTTCGGTGAGATAAGAAGAACGTAATTGATTCAATGTAGGAAAATTAAAGTGTCACAGCAGCCAGAAAAGACCAAAAAAAGCAGTGAAATATTTCAGGTAGCAGTATGATACAAACAATAAAGCATATGAGGGAGGAAGTGTTCTTAAAATACCTTTTTTTTTTTTTTTTTTTTTTCAAAGAAAAATAAAATGTACCCCAGTGAGAATGGGATATGGTAGATTGGGTCAGGTGTGTGTAGATTGCACCATGTAGAGGAGACAACAAAAGAATAATGTAAGACCCTAAAATTGATAGAAGCATAAACAGTTTGAGGCAGATAGATGATTGTGAAATGTTCTAATAATGAGCAGTCCAGTAGAGCAAGGTACCAGATGTTGTAAATAGCAAACAGTAAGTGGACAGTACATCTGTTCAAGTGGAAGAAAGAAGAAAGAAATGGTATAAAAACAGGAAGGTCACAGCCATTTATATAGATGCTGATTCTGAACCATACAGCTGCTACCGCATACAGTATGTAGGCCCATGAAATAATCTTTATGCCCTTATCTCCTAAGTGATTCTCATATTTTGTGGAGAAAATGCAGTTTGTAATATCTTTTATTCTCCGGGGGGTCGTGAGCGCTCTGTATTTTACCCCCTTTCCCATTTTAATTATTCACATTTAATTACTCTAAAGTGTGGGTTTTTTTCATATATGGATATCTTTACACGAGCTTGATAAGTGATTAATTTCACGTTAGGAATGGTTTTTTCAAGTCACTGAGAAGCTTGAGGGATTGCGCTCTTTAATCCTCGGTTTATTTAAAGGGTCTTTATCTGTTGCTGTATGCGTTTATCTCTCATTGTCTCACTTTTCTCCCCGCTCACTGTCTTTTTTTTTTTTCGTATTGCTTTCTCTTTTCTCTCCCCATTTTCCTTGTGTGTGTTGCTCTCTCCGGAGGCTATATGTAATTACTGTCAGAGGGGGACCTGCATAGATCTTTGTGACCTTGTACACTAAAAGACAGAGGCCACTCCAGGCACACTGGGAGGAAGTGACTCTGTGCTGTACACTATTGTTGCTTTGCCACTATGCTGGAAAGTCAACATAATTAAAAACTTGCTAAATATAGCCCTTAAGTCTTTATGGGTGCATAGCTGTAATGGCTGCAACCAGTGTGTTGGATCTTCTGCCAATTTTTTTTTTAATCATACACAAAGTACTGCAGCATCACTTTCCCTGAAAGCTCATAAGGTGCGCCCTATTACCATAGTACACACAAGTAAGGGAAGGTTTCGAATGGGCTAGAGTTATACAGATATATCTTGCCGCATATGTAACAAATCATTGCTGCAAAGAAATGCCAAAGTTATGTGGAGATCATTTAGAAGTGGTTGCACACAAGGAGCTCTGATAAGTTTATTTTTCAAATGTACAAAATAAAAAATCCCATCAAATATCAATATTGGCTAGAAATCGTATTATAGTGAAAGAATCAAGTGTAATCAGAGTACTCAGACATGAGTCATGTCGACGTTAGAGATCATTTTTGACCTTGGAAATCAAACTAGGACAAAAGAAGTTTTAACTCGAGGTCCACTTACCAGCTATTCCTTCAGCTTTTGACTACATTTCCTGGTCCTTAATGGTTGGATTTTGCTCATTTGTCATAGAAATAGTTTGTTGGTCATCACAAGACCTAAGGATGGAATGAATTATGCTATCGCAATGCTTAGGAAGACCGTGAGATGGTGTTGAAAGCTCTGGAAAAGCTAGTACAGTAAGTTGAGTCTGAGTTATGGGCAAAAACGACATAATAAACTTGATTTAAATCTGCCTGATTTTAGAGCTCTGGTTTGTTACAACACTCTGACAGGTTGCATCCAGGTTGCATGGGCTGTCCTGGCCTACAGACTGTATGTTTGGGCAACATTCCTACAGGGGTTATCTTTGCCTAGCTAGCAGCCTCCTCCTGATTTGGACCTCGCTTTAGCTGTCACCTCCGTGGGATTGGATTGTCAGGGCCGGCCCCGACCGACAACCACACATTTTCTGCCTACCACAAGCCTCAGCTGCAGCGCAGTTGGCGGTACATCCTGTCTAGTGCTTGTTTTCTGGCACCCATGCAGACTCATAATGAGTGGAGTCGTTCCCCCCAACCAGGTGCCACTCCGTCCACATTATTCACACTTCTACCTTTTACACACAGCAGCTGTTCATCACCTAATGATGCTGGACCCAGCTACTGATGGAGCAAGGCAGGCAGGGAGCTGTTCTCGCTTTGGCTACACTTCAAACCAGGCCCTTTTCTGTCTTTTGAAATTGAATACCATTAGTCTGAAATGTTATGTTTCAATCTTATTTTCAGTGGGCTTATTTTCTTTTCTGCCAATTAAGATTTTTCATATTAGCCCTCTTTAATGTATGCTTTCTCACAATATGACATCTTCAGCCAATATGTCCTCCCTACAGTGATCTGAGAGTATCACAGGATCAGTATCTTTCTTTTCAGGTCCAACTCTATATTACAGTAAGAGAAGCAACTTGCCGCAGTAACACTCGCATTCAGGGTGATGATTTCAATAAGAGGACATGAGAATTACTGTAGCATTTCATATTGATCAGGGTGAATGGCCCGCTAATTGGATGTCATGTCAAGGCAGCCAAGTGATGATTACTTTATACAATAGGGCCTAATAAAAAAAATAAAAAAAAAACAAGGGCGCACATTTAGAAACGGTACTCAGAACACTGCCTGCATGGTTTATTCCTTTCTTTTTTCATTTCGGATGAAACATCTTTCTGTGGCACTGTGGGCATCGAGCCAAAGTCAGTCAGGGGTGGAGATAATTAACTCCTACATCAGTGTGTTATGAAACGACTTTTTTTTTTCTAAAGCATTTGAGAAAGTAATTTTTTGTTAATCACGTCAGTTCTTTTTTTTTTTTTTTTTTTAAACCGTCCAATTAAAACAATGAAGTAAAGAAACAAATTGCGGATTGAGGGGGGAAAAAAATGAACTCACATTTCAGGCAAGAGACAAAAGAAATGCCACAAAGTGCTAAATGTGACAATTGTATTAATGATTATGTTGAATAGTTTAATGGCCCCATCAAATTAGAGGAGAATGGCTTTAATTACTATACTGTTCTCCCAGTGTGGATGCAATCATCTTATAGCTGAAGCTGTTTGTCTTCAGCACCATATTAGTTTTAATTCAACATTCAGCCTGAATAAAATGTGTCGCCATCTTAATAACTAGAGCGCACCGTGGCTTTCTGTGAAGACTTTAACCGAGTGTATCTTTGTCCATTCGTCTTTTATGTCTTATGTTTTATTCAATCGAAGGGTGTATCAGGCCTTGTTGTGGTGGCATTCGACAGTGACCAAGCCAGGTGAATGAAAGTTGCAGTAGACACAGAAGCCGATGCTGCTGTTTTTCACTTTCCCAGCTCTCTGCCGCTGCAGCAGATGTAATATTTAGAGGTCAGACCCAGTCCGGATGATCTCCCCCTTCCCAAGGCATTCATTATTAAATCAGATACGCAACTTAGTTTCTAAAAGGTCAGCGCACCTGTCGGTTTGAGGCGGGGTGCTTTTGATTTTCAGGTGGAAAATAAGCATCTTCATTCGCGCTCTTCACTATCCTAGCGAGCATGATTCGCACTAATGTCAACTACTTGGTCTATTACCTAAAGCTGAATGGCTGAATGACACTTTTCGCAGTGGTGAGCCACTTACAGGTCCAAATGGGGTTCTCTTTAAAATTGGCCTGGCTCACCCCCGTGGTCCTCTTCCCCAAATGTCGCACAGGGCCGTCTTATGAACATATTTGGAGTCGTCACAATCAAAACAGGGCATTAGCTGCAGTCAATGAGGCTCGACAGGTGGCAGAGAGAAGAGCAGGAGAGAGACTGATGCAAAAAGAGAGCCACAGATGCCGTCTCTGTTTAGATTTTTCAGTGATGGCTTTTCCAATTACAGAAACAGTAATTTGCTGTAAAAGGCTCCAGACTGCCGGGAAGGGTAGAATGGAACAGGGTAATTGGTGGTGGTAGGGGGGGTATCGCATGAGATATAATCCATATCACTCTCCAGTGGGAGTGGAGCAGCATTAGTCAAGCAGGGGGGATCATTTGTTTTTTATAGTGGCTTCCCTCAACGCTCGGCAGATGCTGACACCACTTTAAACATCACTCAGGAAGGGGAGTAAATGGCCTTTCTCTTGTCTTAGCTCCCTCCTTGTCACACTGTGTCTTCAGAAAGTGTACAAATATCCCTGGGTGAGCAGTGCTTCTTTGTTGACCAACCACAGGGGGCATAAGACTCATAGCAGCTGCGTCCGTGTGTGTGTGTGCGCTCGTACACACAAACGCAGGCCTCCCAAGCCAGAACATACTTTACCAAGCTTGCGTTTTTGTTGTTTGTCATTGCAGCTCTATTTACGTTTTTGAAGTGTTGCTTGCATGTCCTGAACCGCAGCCGTTCCTCTACCTCAGAGCACAAAGCCCTGTGCAGCCCTAATGCATATTTAACGCTCCAATCTAACAGGTGAACAGACACACGCAGCTCTGTTCAGGGGCTGTGAATCTCTAAGATGGTCAACGATGCACCATCCATGTGTCCGCGCAGTCTTTGACCAGTCGGCCAGGGCACACAAGCACAGGCTCTGCGGTATTTTATGAGATGAGCAAAGACTGTTGATTCAAAAAGTGTTTGTGCGTCTGCTCCGGTTTGACTCCGTCTCACTCCTCTAATGTTGCCTTCCTCTTCCTTACATAAATTATCATCAATTATAGGCAGGTTTATGTTTCCGGATCCTCTCCAGTCGCTTGTTTTCCTCGCAGGTGTCCTTTTCATAGATGCACACCACTTCGACGCCTAATTCCTCCATTCTTGTAAGCCAGGAATTTAGAACGCTTTCATAAGCAACCGATGCTCTCCTGGCCTCCACCTCTGTCATACTGTGATTATTTACCCTTCTGTGGTTTAATGGCTTTCGTAAACTGCTTAATAGAATTCAGTTCAGCCTTGGGATGCGTAGCAAAAGGGCACGATTCACCGTTTTCATTGGCTTTCTGTTCCCCCCCTTGTCTCTGCTCACACACTGTGTGCCACAATATAATCAAATATGATCATAACTAACCTGTAAAATTGTTGTCAGTCTCTCTACCCTCTCTCTCTCTCCCCTTCTCCATTGTTTCCTTGTTTTTAAGCCTAATCGCTCCCTCACTCTGCACTGGGCATTCAGAATGTAATTATATATGATTTACAAACAGCTGCAGCCATAATGGTGTATAAACAAATTACAGAACGAGGGAGAAAAAAACAACAGAGGAATAAAGAGATGAAGACAGAGAGAAATTGGCCAGCATCAGATGCAGTCAGTGGTTTGGCTGCTTTTTGGATCATCGCTTTGGCTCTCCCTTCAACACAAAATGAGCACTCACGCTCGACATGGTTTACCCCTTCTGCACGCAGATATTTAGTTGTCTTTATGCCAACATTAAATAGGATTTTTGCCTCTGTAATGCAGAGTGTCCAAGCTCTACTTCCTTCCTAATGTTCGCGTTCATTCAGCATTTCACTGAGATGCCGCACTCGCTCAGTTGACCCCAGAGGGCCCAGAATTTTGATTCAGAGTAGTGTCTTTTATTGTGATCGTCTGTGTGAATCCACATGCCTGCTTTTTCTGTATGTCTTTGTGTTGTTATCTGCATATTTACGCAAACAATTTCCTGGCCATGCTTCTATAGACGAGCACTCATCTGGACTTAAACCTGCACACATGGATGATGAGATTCGTAACCCCCAAAGCCAGTTCACCCTTGCGAAGACACCTGCACAGTCAATTGAACCTATAAGTCCACAACAGAGAATAATAATAATGCATGAGGAAGACTCTGCATACTAAATCAAACGTGGACATGCAAGTTATAAAATGTTCCAATGTCTACAATAAAAGCATCTGGAGTTGTTGAAATTGTGAATCAAAACTATAAGAACCTTTTCATTCTATAGAGAAAATATGAAGCAGTCCGGATTCATGTCAGTCACTGGATGGACATGGATTGATTACTAAAGTGTGACTGGACTAGACTTGGAAGTAATTGGAGTGAATCTATGGGTCACAGCAGATCATAAATCATCTTGTTAAAATTGGTGATCCATAACACTGTCAGTGCCCTTTGACTGCATAACCCCAACCAGAGCCTGTATAGAATCTAGCGTGTACAGTATATCCCGACCACAAAGTATAGAAGTGTTCCACAGTGAGTCCGACTTTTCTTTTTTTTATCAGCTTTTAGTGAGAAAGGAGAAATAACGTCGGAAACGAAGTCAGAATTGGACAAAATGAACTGCTGCACTAAACATCAGTGCACTGGTGGAAATGAAGGCATCAGACTGTAGAGAGTTCATCAGTGCCAGAGCCTGGGGAGCGTTCCAGTGCCGGTTAAAAATATTTTAGTCTTAGGTAACCATGGTACATGAGTGTGAATGTGAGTCTGTACATGTCAGATATGCATTGCGAGAATGTTTTAGCTGGTCTATTTAAGGAAAACCAAGAATCCTGTAAACTGCAGTAATCAGTGTCTTCTTGCAGAACATTCTGTACAATCCTCGACAAGGTTTATTTCTCAGTCATAGTCTGTTTAAAAAAAAATCAATAAGCCTTACTCATAGACTAGAGGTAGAAATGGATTCCTTCAGAGATTCGAAGCGTGATCAGGAGCCGCAGCATGACTGCATTGTGAGTATAATTCAAAGCTAGCAGCCTGGTGGCGTACTAGTTTGTTTTTGTTTTTTGAGCAGGCCATCTGATTTAATGGTAAAGAATTGGCTGTCAGACATCTGACAAGCAGAGGCTCTGGTCATATCAGCTCATCATCAGCTGACCACAGAGTGTCCATGAATTTCCTCCATTTAATGTATCACATATTAGAGCTGCACCTCCATACCATTTACATGAATAAAGCATTTTAATTAGGTTGGGCTAAGAGACTCCATCCATTAAGGCTTCATGTGTGTGAATATATAGCAGGTAGAGCCCTCTTAAAGCTCATGTGTCATTTATTCGGTTCTCTCCGGACCCAAAGTGGAACATGGCCCAGGAACAGAAATAAATATATAAGTCGGTGTGTAAATATACACACATAAATGCACACTAGTGCACTCTGCGAAGGAAGGAAGGCGCACACTAACTTTTTTTTAATTAGATTAATAAATCAAGGAGGTGGCTGGCTGTGACGGCTGTAGCCCAATGCCATTCCAGTAAGTCTGCACCAAGCCGCTGTGGCAAAGCTGGAGCATAATGATGTAACCACACCATCTCTGTGTGTGTGTGTGTGTTTGTGTATATGAGGCGAGGGGTTCGGGAAGCAATTCATCTGACATGTTTTCCAAAAACTGCTTTCTCTACAAAACGCTGAGGATGAGTCTGTTTGGTGTTTGTGTGTGTGTATTTATACTCCTATTCCCCTCACTGCATTCATCAGCAGTTGGTGTAGCAGTGGGTGGCCAATGAGGTGTTTGGACACCCCCTCCCCCCCTCCTCTGCCCTGACCCCCTCCACAATCCAACTAGCTTTTCCTTCACACTCTAAATCCCTTCATACCCTTCGCTGGTGTTTTTCCTTTTAAGTTTGACATCGTGCTAATGAAGGTTTTCTGTCTGCTGTTGGTTGGCAGCTGCTTGGCTGTCTCAGCACTGATGACCCTTGGAAAAACAGCATCATTATTTATATTTTGTTGTTCTCCCACTAGCATAAACAATACTAGGTGTTACTGACAACTCACCGCAGCAGTAAAAAAAAGAAAGGAGCAAAGAAAGGTTTGTGTTTGGAGGCGAGGCTGTAGTGCTGCACTGCCTCCCTTCAAGCTGTTTGTTTGATTCAACAGCGATGCATAGTAAGCAGAATTAACTAATTTTACACACACACACACACACACTGACTGCATTTATGTGCAGACAAGAAACCGGGTTAGTGGGAGAAACCCTGTCAAGACAGGGAATGGGAGAATGTGTTTACCTGCGCTGCAATAACCTGGTTACTGAGTTTACACGCAGATGGTCAGCAATCAGATTTTTACCCAGTGGTGGCATATTCAATGTGTATTAGTGATGCATGAAGCTGCAGCCTGAAGATTTATTTATTTTTTTTCTGGTCACAGCATTTGGACTGATGACATGGTGAGAGGACAGACTCTGCAGTGTGAGAGCACACAGTGTTTTCCCTACTATGAGCACAGACTGAAATTTGACAAACAGTCAAATTTCAGTATGTTCAATTGAATTGTTTGGAATACAAGGACACACCGGTGCATCTGTTTTCACTGCGACAACAGTGATTCTTTCCTAGCCTCAACTCTGTCTCCTAAAAACATATTTGCAACATTTAAAAACCCTAAGAAACCCATGTTGTATACATGGCCAAGAAGTTTTTCCAGAAGAAATCTAGCTATTTGTACTCGGCTTTTCTTAAGCCCTTGGCCTCGTTTAGAAAACCTGGATTCTTTGGGTACTTTAAGTTTTAAGGAATCTCATAGATCCTGCAGTGTCACTAGACACTGTGAGACACTGTCAGTTTTTTTTTCTGTCAGTGTCAAAGTGTATGTGTAAGATTTTGAGATATAGATATGAATGTGTGGTTAAAGATTCTCCATCACAGATGACTTTGGCCTACCCACAAAACCTCCTCCAGGTGGTAGATCAGTGAAAATGGCCTCTAAAAAATGCCGCCGTGGAATTTCATGTGGGCCACTTTACTAAACTACCTGCTGTAATTGCTTCCACACACTTCACACACACAGACACACACAGACATACAGCCACTTGTGAACTCTAGATATGCATGTGTAAACATACTCTGCCATACACAAACAAATATTGTACATTACACAAACATCAGGAAGTGGCTCTCTTGGAGATGCTCGTATTTAGTGATGCTCACAATCAGCCCCCAATTGCAACTGATGGGTACAAATCAGGCTGCCACTTAACGCAGTCATTGACTCCATGGAGCACTGACTCACGATCTGATTTCTCCAACTCTCACCATATAGACAGCCTTGAATCTACCATAATAGATCTGCTCATGGGCTCATGGGCTAATGTGCTAATGGACTAACGGCTACAAAAACCACAGGTTATTAGTCTCAGCAGTTGGGCGTTGTGGAATATCTGTGCTAAAGTTGTTTCGAATTCTGTGAGGAGCTATGTGCTCTAGAAAGAAGAGTAAAGTTTGTTTGTTCATAAGAGTCAAGTTTTGAAATGCCTTCTCTTTTTTTAACAATAATAATAATAATAAAGCATGTTGCAACCATGCTATAAAGTAATTAATCTATATATATATTTTTTTTTCAAAACAAAAGGGAGGAAAACGATTACGAGAAGTACTCCCATTCAGTTATAAAAAGCATAACCTTCAGAAAAGTCCTCATTCTGTCTGTAAGAAGCACACAGTCTTCCTTTGCAAACTTGCACCGGACTTTATTTTATTTACACCCATAGATTTATTTAGGTCTAAAAAACGCGTGTGTGTTCATTTTCTGCTGCTGCTGCTGCTGCCTCAGGACCTGTCCTCTGTCAATCACACCTCCCAGTCAAGCCAAAATCTTGCACCTCTGTAGCTGAGAGAATTAAATGGAACTTTACACCCATTTCACACAGTCGCAGTTTGAAAATGTCAACTTCTTCTCCATGGGGAGGCGAGGAGAAGTGAGAGAAATGATAATAGAGACACAACGGCAAACGCATCAACGTCAAAGTGGGATGAAAACAGCTCATAGTGATGTAATGAAATGAAACTAAAGAAATTAACAAAACCTCTAATTGGACTGGAATAGTAAATTGAGTTTGTCTCTCTCATGTCTGTGTCTTCATCAGGAGGTCAGTTGGAGAGTCTGATGGAGACCATGAGAGCAGAGATCGCTGCCCATCCGCCCGTGGAAGGTTCTTACGCTGCACGCCGTGGAGACTACTGCATAGCCAAGTTTGCTGATGGCGAATGGTAAGCAAACATTTTGATATTTAAAAGCATTTAACCCACCACCGAGATGCTCAGACTCAAAACTGAGTCCTGAACTTCATGCCCTGCTCATATCAAGCAGCTTTTCTTTTGACAACCAGTAGAAGTTACTTTGCAAGCAGGTGATTTATGATTTCCTGAGGCTAAACTCCGCTACAGCTGAGACATTTCACATCAGATTGATAAGCTACATTTCCATGAGACATGTATATGTTTGGCAGTTTTTTCCTCCCAAGAACACCTGATATTTCATTTTTACCTTGTCTCTATTTAAGCCTGTGATGCATTAACTGCAGACACCCACAGGCTGTAATTAGCTCACTGCCACTGCTTTGGCCCCTTAGAATCAGCAGTCGCTTTGACAGGAGCGCACGCACACATACACACACACACACACACGCACTCTCTCTTCATCTCCTCACCGGATGTTCGAAGTTTACAGATGGTCATGGGGACAGATAAAAGTCACGGTGATCGAGGGAGGGAGAGAGGGTGTCTATGTCAAGAAGGTGAGGGCGAAAAAAAAAAGATCACAAAACTGATTAAAAAAAACCAAATGTTCCCAAGACACAGGTGCTCGTCTGTCTTTCTCTTCTCCATCCTTCACTCCATCCTCCCCTCCTCCAGGTTTTTAAGAGGTAAAACTAAAGTTATACTCTTGCCCCAGCCACCAATGAAGCCGATGAGCATTTTAAACAGGCCATCTGTTATTAACCTTCACTTTCTACAGCATTTTTCTGTGTATAAAAAAAAAAGTCTGTTGTCTTGTTTCTTCCCTGTAATCCTGCTCCAAAGTAGCAAGTGTCTAAGATGTTTGTCTTTTTTTTTTTGTTGGTTGTTTGTTTTCTACCATCCATATATTATTCAGCGAGCTAATTATGTTCATGTTCACATTGTTCTGCGTCCATATCTTTGTATTCTGCGATGCATGTTGAATGTGGGCTTGTTTCATTAGGGGGCTAATTAGAAATCCGTCGCCTTTCAAGGCCTTTTAGAACACCACACAGTGAGAGTAAATAGAGGAGAAAAACCTCTGCTCATCAGTCACTCACACTTTGTCTCTCTCTCTCGCTTTCACTGCGGTTCTTTATGTCTTCCTGTTAATCACTTATTTGGTTTTAACTTTGTTCTCTCGTCTCTTCCTTTGCCCGCGTGGCCGTAATTGTTCGGCTTTCTCCTGCTGTCTTTGGTTCTCAGCCAATTTATTCTCCCTGCTCTCATTTGTTCATCAGAGTTAAGAGTCAGACAAGTTGAGGGTCAGATGACGAGACACTTTCTGAATTGAGTCTGAGGAGAAACATGCACTTCTGTAGCTTCTTGTATGAATTCCTGAAGTAGAATTCGGCTCTTACTTCGTCACTTTGTGTTGTGTTTTTCTTTTAATTTGTTTCTTTGTCATTGGAATATCAGATTTTAGTTCAGACTCAACTCACTCAGACCTTTCAAAGTGAAACTGCTGGCTTTTTTGTGATTAGCGCTAAATGCACTGAAGCTATTTGCTACAAGGCAAAAATAGGGTTTAAATTTCTGTCCTTTATTGCAAAGAGGCCTCTGTGCAATTTTCACAGCCCTGCCATGTCCTGATAGATCCTCTCTGTCCCCCCCTTTACTCCCCCGGCCTGCTCATCCTCTCCTGCTCTTCTCCCCCGATCACAACAGACAGATCCTCCAACACCTACTCCTCAGGGAAATAAGCACGGAATCATTTACTCATCTCCTTTTCCTCTTGTGCCCTCTGTCTTCATCGCTGTATCCTCTCTCTCTCTCTCTCTCTCTCTCCCCCTTGTTTCTGTCTTTGTCTCTCACTCAATTATTCTCTCTCTGCTGCAGGTACAGAGCCAGAGTGGAGAAAGTTGAGTCACCAGCAAAGGTCCATGTCTTCTACATTGACTACGGCAATGTGAGTATTTGTGTGATAAAAGTATTTAATGTTGCATCGTCATCATTAAAACACAGTGGCATTGTTTGGGGCTAAAAAAAAAAAAAGACATTAGCCAATATTTGGTACGGCCAAACCCACAGCCAGAGGGAATGTAATGTTTGAAGAGGGATTTCTTTTCTATTTCGGCACCTATTCAGACACCAGTTGTTTGCTTGTTTCCACGATCAAAGCAGCTCAAAAGCCTTTATATGAAACCTTTCAGCTCGAGTTTTTAGGACAAATATGATGTGGGCTTGTTGGTTTGCCTTTATTGTTTATGACTGAAGCATAGAGTGCAACTGAGTGTATCATTTTTATTCCTTTTCATGCCGATGACAAAGACAAAACTCCCCCTCTCTCTGGATCTCTTTTTTTTTTATTCTGTGATGACGAAGGCACTAGATCCTCGCGAATGCGTGTTTTTACAAACGTGCGTACGCTTGCTTGCATCACCAAGTGGCTCATGCAGCCAACCCCTGGCCTGCGGGAGATTTCCCATGATGCAGTGGAGCGGCACAGTGTGCGACTGACCTCAGAATGGGGGGGGACAGCTCCAGGTTTGGCTGGCAGACGCGATGCATCTTGGCATGTTGCTGAAAGTGTGATTCTCCGAGGCCGACCTGGCACACAAAAAGAAAAGAAAAAAAGAGCTGATATCTACCTCGCTCTTTGTAGTTTTTGTGTCACTTCAGGTTGAGTCATTCTGGCCTTGATTTCATGCCTCTGCACCATGAGCTGTTTAGCTAGTAATATTGCTACTGTCTCAGGTACGGGTCAGTACCTGAATTATTATGTGATCATTAGAAAACACAGCAGAGCTTTTTTTGCCTTTCCTTTTTAAAGCCCACATTTACAGTGCTGTCAAATTCTAATATGGCGCCGATAAATTTTAACATCCTAATCCATAATAAATGTTCAAGGTATTCTCTGTCTAGACTGTACAGTCCAATGAACACATTAACCTAAGATATTGGGGTCATTAAATTAACTCCCCACTTCTAACGGCCGTATTTGTCTGACTTTCTATCAGCATGTTCTCCTTTTAGGCAGCCTGTGGCTGATCAGTGGTCATGGCTCGCATTGGCTTTATACTGGTCAGGATGTTTCAGTTTTATTGCTTTATTGCTTCATATCCGTGAAATACTCCAAACTAGAGTGCAGGACTTGGAATCAGCCTTAAAGATGACAATAACTTGGCCTGTGAATATGAACCCATGCTGACTACTGAAAGTCTTAAAACCAAACACGAGATCAATCATTGCAAGAGTCATGAATTCATTAAATGCGATTTCTATAATCATTGCAAAATTAAACCTGGTTTATTGTCACTTTTTTGGAATGTAGCACTTCAATCATGACTCTGAATTCAAAGCCCACTGGCGAGTAGCGTGGCCTTTCTACTGCTTTTCTAATCTGATAAGAGCCTGCTGACTATCAACTCAACGTCTTTTGTCGTCTTAACTCGTAGCTTGTAGCTGAGCTAGAGAGCAGATGGAGCTTAGCGAAACAGGCTTCGGTGCCGCTGTAGAAACAGCTGTGCAATGATTGGTAAGGTGACATATACAAGCATGCAGCCCTTGAGCTACAAAATGGCATCTGTCCTTCTTTCATAGTTGTAAACTATCGCCGTTAAAATGACGTGCAGATTTGAGAATTGATTCAGAATCAATGAAAAATAGAAATACATCACGGGGTGCAGGGTAGATTTACAGTCCGGGTACGTGCCGTGTTTTCATTTGAGGACGTCCTTCACTTACAGAGGCGTTCGATTCGAGAGATGGATTCTGCAATGTCAGATATTCAGAAAGTAAACTTTCCATCAGCAACCTTGTTACACGTCTATTTTATGTATCTGTGTCACGACTCAGCGAGTCAGACGTTCCTGCCTTAATCTGTGTTGTCTTCCTTCAGTGTAGTTGTTGCAGGAGATGGATGTCTTTGTCATGTTTGCTTAGACACAGTCATCATAACAAACACATTCTTCAACAGTTGTTGAGCTTCACTTCACAGGCTGAAAAATCACAAACCAAATAATTTCCCAAGAGTTGATATTTTTTTACCCTAATCCCAGACTTCACAGCTACAGTATTTGAACTTGGTATTGATAAGACAGAAAAACAAATATCATTGTGTGTCTACGTATGATTGCACACACAAAACACCACGAAAGCTGTCTTGCAGAATGTTCCATGTTTAGTCTGATTCGTGTCCTTCGTTCATCCTCCCTCAGAGAGAAGTTGTGTCGTCCACTCGTCTGGCTGCCATTCCCCCTGCCTTCAGCACCAGGACCCTGCCAGCACAGGCTACCGAGTATGCCTTCGCCTTCATCCAGATCCCACAGGACGTAAGTGCACAAAATGAGCAAGCGCGCGCGTGCCGAGTCAGAGATATGTGTCGCAGCCGAAAGCTTCAAAATTAACTTTCGCGATATCAGCTTCTTCTTCTCATTTTCTGTCAGCTTTTGAAAGTTGACTTTTCCTGGCAAGACATAAAAACTGTTTGCGTTTCGCACAAGGTGATAAAGTGCGTAACTGACAGACAGGGTCGAGTTTTCCTTCCAAGCAAGTGTTAGTGAAAATTATGCTCATACATAATGCATGTAGTACAAAGCAGACAGAGCATTGACAAACATTAAGCCATTTATTTACTTGGTTGAAATAAATTGGAGAATAATTGACAGAGTAGCAGATAGGCATTAATGTTTTATGAACAATTTAATAACATACTATATTTCTGTATCAACCCACACATCCTGTAGATAGATACAAACTTACTAGGTACTTTGCGCGCATGTGTCTGTGAATATAAATGTCCATCTGATAGCCGAGCAGCAGTAAGCGTTTTTTTTTTCCTGCAGCCCTAATCTTCTTGTTTACATCAGAGTGTGTTTACCCATCCTCCGGTGACCACTTGTGTGCATGTTTGCCTCTGTGCGTGTGTGACTGACTGTGTTTTGTGCGTGTCAGAAGGTCAACTCATTGGCGGCCTCCTGAGCCAGGCAGCATCCTGAATAGTTGTGCAGATAAAAACATGTTTTCTTTTTGTATGCAGCCGATTGGCAGAGTGTTAAGCCCCGTCTTTAATTGGTTCTGGGCGCGCGCGGCCGTGTGCGCATTAGACAGTGTGTTAGTTTAAAGGGTATTTGTTCCACTCAGCAAAGATAATGTGCTGAGCATTTGCAGGTGCGTACTGTCATGTGTTCCCTTAATTAATAACTACTTTTCACACTGTACACTGTTTGTTTGCTGCTTTGGATTATTTATCTAGACTCAGTTGCCACTTCATTAGACACATCTAGTTGAAGCTAATGCAGTTCAATACAACAGTGCTGCAATGAAGCCCTCCTGCATATTTGTTATAGTGTTCATAGTGTTCACTTATGTTTATTTTAGATAGTTTAGAGGCAGCGGTCTGTAGCGCTGTTGAACTGTATTGTGTTATTCTTCTTGGATATTTAGTCTATCCCTATTAATTCAATATCAAGTGTTATTTTAGTGTATTTAGTGTTGAATAGTGATTTCCAGAATGTTTTGAAACCATGCCAGCACTTCATAGAAAACCTTTGGTTACCTGCAAGCTGCAAAGTATGTTATGTTCCCATGACAACAACCACCATGAGCTGTCATGTCGATGGCTGCGGCAAAACTATAACAGGGTTTTTAAGCTTGTTTTTTTCCTTCTAGTTTTTGTTGTTAAAAAGTGTTTTAGTGCAAGTTTTACATATAAACATGCCCTTATTTTTTGAATAATTCCACTTTAGTACTTCAACCAAATTTGGACTCACTGCTCTCTTATTTGACATGTGTATTACAAGCTTCACGCAGTCACGCAGTGGAGGCTGTGTGTGCGTGCGAGCTGGTCGTGCCTGCATGCATGCTGTCACCTGTCTCATGAGTCAGTCTCTCCTGAAGGATGAAGTGGCCCATCTGTTGGTCTAGCCCAGGGAACAAAGGCATCACCTTCCCTCTACAGCCCCCAGACACACACAAAGCTTTACCACATGTTGGAAGCTGACATGCACCTTACACCTCTCCTTCTCACTCGCTCTCTGTCACTCTGTATCTGTCTAACCCTTTTCCCGTTCTCTTATTTTCTCTTGGTTCTCCTTTCATGTGTTTTTCCATCTGCTTTATCTGAGGCTTTTTTACTGTGTCACTCATGCTGACAGCGTGGTGCCCCACTTGTTCTGCGCCTTTGCTGCTGCACATAGGAAAGGTTCTTGCCTTTGTCTCGTGAACCTGGTGCCCTGCACAAAATGTCTGTCTTGACAAGTTATACGGCTTCATAGTCGGTCTTAAAATCTTTCTTTTCTTAAAACCAAAATACTGCCAGTGGAACGAGAGCAACAAGATCATTCTGCCACTTTCTAGTGCAGTTTCTTTAAATGTACCAGTGACAATATCTTCAAAAAAACAGCACGATGGAGGTGCACTCTCACTACTCTGTTGTTTTGTTGGAAAAACACTCTTACCTGAAATATGTACTTGTAACTTGACAAAGTAGGAGGAACAGTGCATGTTATCTCCATGACACCTGCAGCAGTTACCTCCATCAAAGCAACAACTGCTCCCACATTTTTTTTTTTTTTTAGCTCTATTTCATCCAGTTTTATCACTGATGTTATGAGCTCCCAGCTGCCTGTACTCTGTACACAGTGCCACCTCTATATTATGGCAGGTCAGCTAATTAAAAAAAGTAGTTTATGCCAAGAGGGCAAGGGGGAGAAAAATATTCTAAAAAATGCCACACAAAAAGAGTGCAGCCACACGAATAGGCACTCCCTAAAGGCAGTGGTTTGACGACAACAGAAAATTAAAAGGTTGCACTAGGAGTAACGAATCTCTCCAAACAATTTCTTTTTCTAATTTGCTTTACTTAAAATGTGCTACCATCTTTCTTCTCATTAACAGTCATGTAAAACAAAGCACCGAGCAAGAGGTTGATTTGATTTTTGGCTTAAGTAAAGTTAGTTAGTCGACTTAACGTTACTGCATGTTTATTTAACCCTTCCATTTTCACAATATTTATTTATTTATTCGATATTCAACATTATTTTTGACATGTTTTTTTATCCTTCATGAATTTGTCTGTTATAGAGTATCACAAACTCTTTTTTTTTTTTGAATAAAATTAGATATTTTTCTGATATTATACAGTTTTTTAACACAAAGTTCCTGTGCGGTTGCTTTGTGTCGAGACCAAATTTACATTAATGCTTAAAGGTTTGGCTCTAATTAAACAGAGAAAAAAAAGTTCATGTGGAAAAACATTTATATTCCACAGAGAAGGTATAAAAACTGAAATTAAGCCATCACATACCCAGCTGCACATCAGATTATATCGATATACAGGAAGCAAAATGCTAATAATTTGGGCTGTCCTTAACACTTTGAACCAACTCTGTTCTGCACATATGGTAGACAAGAGAGGGTCACTGGAAGGCTCTCATTAATTTTGTATTGCCCCTTCACGAGTGTCAAAGCATTCTTGTTCTGTAATACTCTCTCCCTGTGTTTGTCTCATCCCTCCTCCTGTGTCGGTTGTCTCTGTCTCTCTGTTACACACTAACTCTACCTCTGCCTCTCTCTCTCTCTCTCTCTTTCTCTTTCTCTCTCTCTCTCTCCGCCCTGAGCTCCCCTGCAGCGCCTGTGACAAGTTGACCACGGGGAGAGCGGGGAGAAAAAAGGCCCTTAGTTTTGTGCCTTGAACAAGCTTCCCTGCCCACACACGCTCGCACACGCACACGCCAAACACACACACACACACCCAAGGGCGGCTAGCTTGAAGGGGGTTGCCATGGAGACAAGACCAGGGCGAGAAAGAAGGGAAGCGAAGAGATGGATGGTGTAGGGGAGGGATGGATGATGGCCAGGGACTTTTTTGTGTGTGTGTGTGTGTGTGTGTTAAGTGTCTTCCACGCTCTGAAGATGCAGCTCCCTTGTTTTTTTTCTCCTTTTTTCGCCCTGACTGCTGGAGGACGCGAGGTCAGGATTGCATTGCAGCTGTTCCACCTCCTTCTCCGCCATGTGTTCAATCAAATGCTGCCCTTTCGCTTTTGAGAAGGTTAGAAATAAGAGAGAGTGAGGTAACTAACTAAAGAATGAGAAGAAAAGAGAAGAAAGCGACAAGGAGGAAGCTGGAGGAGGAGGAAGAGGGTGGCTTAGAGTCAAACCATTAGATAGAGTATAGTTCAGGCAAACAAAAAAAAAATCATGAACCGGTTGAGTAGATAATTGCTGTGCTGTACATGACTGACAGATTGGTGTGTGAGGGATCATGTAGCTGTAATCGAATGATGTGACAAGCGTGTATTTCAGAGTGTATGTATATCTGTCTCCGTGATAACATACTAACTATCCCTTTAACCTTTTTTTTCCCCGATCTCTTCCATTATCTCCTTAATCTTCCTTTTTCCTGCTTTAATGCCACCATCCATTACCTCCCCATTTCCTGTCCTTCTCTGGCCTCCTCTTGCTCCTTCTCTTATCAACCCCTCTGCTTCTTCAGGAGGATGCCCGTGCTGACGTGGTGGACTGCATTGTGAGGGACATCCAGAACAGCCAGTGCCTGTTGAACGTGGAGTACTCGGGCGTCACCTGCCCACATGTCACAATACAGTTTGGGGACACCAAGGACGACGTGGGTCTCGGCCTGGTCAAGGAGGGATTGGTGATGGTGGATGTCCGCAAGGAGAAGCACCTGCAGAAGATGGTGAGTGAAGAAATCGGGTTTACATTCAGTGACGTGAGGGCTGTGTTAGATAAAAGCGAGTACAGTTGAGCTTCACAAGGCCTAAAACTAAATGTGATGCTGATGTTGAAGCTTGTTTCCTGCGAGTCTGTTGTTTCTCTTCCCGACTCCCGACTGCTTGTTTTAACATTTAGGCAAGCAGTCACTTTCTCTGTCCAAGTTAATGACACTTTCTGGTCTCACCAGGGCTGTAGACCAGGCAGTCATGGTTGATTATATCACTATAAACTGTGGTACAACACACATTAGATTTGCTGTTTGCCACAGATCCTCACTTAGAACACAATGCTGACTGACAGTGATTCATTATTTGGCAAGTTGTGAATTGTTGTACTTCCAGGTGTTTTAAAGGTAGGGGACTGCCTGTGCGAAAGAATGAGTTTATTGAACAGGTCAGTTAGAGAGTCGTAATGTCAGTTTTGGTACATTTTCGATTGATTTCCCAGCCGGACTCAGACTGTTGTTTGTGCCGGTGCCAAATAACAAAACAGAGTATCCTTTGTCCCTCAAAATACTCACTTTTCTCTGCCTCCTTCCTGCTACTCAGCAGGTCATGGTGCTGTCAAAATGCACAGCATGGATCAATATTTCTGCCACTGCCGTACTTAATAGACAATGGCATCAGTTGATCAAATGTTAGCAAGTTAAACTTTTAAGTTTCTCAACTCCATATGCCACCCATGTCTTTCTGACAGTCCAATAATTACCAAATTTCCATGCTAGCAAGCATCTACCCACTTGTTTCCTCGGTTTGTCATGTATAGATTCTTTTTGATAAATGAAAGCTGGTATTACACTAAATGCCAGGAGGTTTTATGTGAACACTGTGTGGCACAAGAGACATAATACCTCTCCTCGCTTGTCAATCCACAGCCGCACAATATACACTTACACACCTCTACAATTTGCCTCAAAATGGCAGCCATTTTGTCAAACCATGAAGCGTCGCTCGTTTACTTTTCCTCTCATTATGCTAATGCGCAACAGACTCTGTACATGAAAGATAAAGAAAAACGGAGGATATTTACTTCTGCCGTAATTACTGCTTTCATAGAACCCCAATATTAGTCACCGCTGTTTGTTTAAAAAATGAAATGGCACAAAGGAATGAGAAATACGTCGACAAGAGTGTCATTCATTCATGTATATTCATATAAATTAGAGGCTGTGCGAAGAACACATTCTTTCTCGTGCAATTTGTTCTCACACACATGACGACTCATTGTCGTAAACACTAAACCGCACCGATAAAAGCGCTTCCCACCTCACTCAGGGAGTCAATAAAGCACTGTGCATCATTGTGAGTATTTTGACCTCTGACCTGCAAAGAGTAGCCGAGGACCATAATGCAGTCTCTGCGTAATGGACCCTATAGACAAAGGACAGTGATTAAAACTTGCAGTCATACCACTAATAGGCTTATAGACTGCACAGATGTAGGTTTTGTTGGCACAAATGGTTTCTCTATAGTATTTAACAGCTGTATCACCAGCGTTTGCTTCTTCCTCGCTGGCTACAGACAGAATATTTTGATTTGGCGAAAGCTCAACAAGGAGCAGTGTTGCCAATGCGCTTACAAGTGAGCGTTAAAGTGAAGCTCCACAGCATTTCTTGTTGATAATTTCACCCATCAAGTCTGCTTCAGCTCAAAGCGGAACAAGTTGAAGTGTAATTAGGCCACTTTTCAGACCTCTAAATGGAGTAAATGTGCTTCTGATTCATATAATGTGTAGGCTTATTCAATACATTACTGTCGTTGTTGTGTTGCCCGGCTAGAAGATCATTATTAGAGCTGAGGATGTAAGAGTGTAATGTTGGTTATATCAGACTGAATATCCAACAGTGGTGTTGGTTTATTAGAGATGATAAAAACTTTTTACCTTACAGTATTGTCCTTTTGTCATTTTTAAGCTAAATTTTTCTTTAAAATTCTCTCAGATCTGATGTTTTGCTGCTGTTTTTTTGTCTCGGAAATTAAATTTTCTGACTTTTGGACCGTCCGTCTGACAAAACAAGACATTTAAAATGTCACCTTGGATTCCGGGAAATGACACCCGTCTCTTTTTGAACTCGTACGCTTCCTTTTGATAAATTAATTGGCATTTTAATGGGTGAATTTGCTGTGTACCAACTTTTTTTTTTTTTTTTGTAATCTCCACCAGAGTTAACCCAGAGTCATTTGTTTGCACGGTGCATTTCTGGCTCAAAGATTCATGAGCAGCACTGCAGCTGCTGCTGGTGCGACAACAGAAAACGTTATCTTGCAGAGGCGGTAGAGCCAAAAAATGTTCTAAGATGAAACCTTTTGTTGACCTCTGGATCCGTGCCCCTATTCTTCCCCTCTTTTATAGAAAGTTACCCTTGAGCTTTTGATAGTGTAATATGCAAGCCGGCTCACCCCGAGCTCCTCTTTCTCTCCTCTCACTCATCCAGACTATCAGCCTCCTTGTAAAAGTGACTTTTGTCCTCCATATCTGCTCCATTTTGGCTCCATTCTTTATTCATTATCCATTTCAGGGGATTGGAACATGTCATTGTAATCTGTACTCCAGTGCTAAGCATTGCGTAACAGCTGGGCTGTAATGTTCACTGGCACTTCAGTGACTATCAATAGTCAGTCATAAGTGCACTGAAGGTTAACACCAGTCTTTGAGGATGGCAATGTCCCAAGAGAGGGAGAGCAGGGAGGGAGCTTCATCCATTTGGGGTCTTTATTTATTTATTTTCCAAGTGCATTTGTGCCTTAATCTCTACATTCACTGATGCCCACTATGCACACCATATGGACAGCTATTGTTGCAGCCATACAAGAGTATCATGGCAAAGGATAAACAGTCATTGTGTAAGTGTAGGCGAGTAGATGATGGCATGCCAGCTGCTGGTATCTGATTGGAGGTGGAAGTAGGATATTAAGAGGAAAGCAGGAACACAAAGTAGGATGTGGGTGAAAACAGTAAGCCAAATTATGATTGATGTACTGTACTTAGTGAGGATAAAGTTACAGTGCGACCCAGATGTGTGGCTCTGCGATAAAGCGTTGGATTAAAGTACAGCAGACCTTTCTGACCCACAAAAGGGAATGACCCAAAAATACAGACCTGAATCAGCCCCATATGTCTGTATACATTATACATGCCCCGTGTGCTGTATCTACACTGACAATTAAGCAGATTTAATGCCATGGTATAAAGTTTAATTTGTCATACATCTGGCATATCATGCGTAGTACCTCCTACAAATGTGTTGTTTATGAGGCTTTGATATTTAGATTATCGTCTGTGAGCGATATTGATTTATCACCAGCGAAGCACGGGAAACAGAAGGGACATTATGTGCTTTACACGATATACACTAGCTACAGTATTTCAGGCATTGTGGGCCAGGAACACATTACCTCTCTGTGTCCCCACTCCACGCATTTTGAAGTCAGATGACGAAGCTTAAGACTTTTGTGGACTTTTATTCTATGGAGTTTTATTTTAATCGTCCCACAAGGCTCAGCACAGCTGCACTGTGTAAATTGTCAGGTACATGCTATCATCATGTTGGTATCATAAATGAGCTGTTAGCAACGGTAATGGTTGCCCTTGGCAGCCAGATTTAGAGCAGTGTCAACCATGTCATTTGGTTTGATTGCCCCTGTTGGCAACTGCTATTCTTGAGTTAGGCAAGGGAAAATGTGTAATAAAAAATATGTATTTCTTCCCTTCTGTATAAAATCTAGCAAATGCCTGAATAAGAGTGCATTGATTTTTCTCTGTCAGAAATGGCGAGAATGAAAGTAAGTTTAGAGTCTAATCAATAGGGCATCAGCAAGTATGGGAAAACAGATATTAACACACCCAAATAGAGGAGAAGCAGAAACTTCATCAAAACTTGAAGGTATAACTTTTTATTTTAAGTACAATCATCTTGAAATAATACCCCTCCAGCTATAAACAGTTATAACATGACAGCTTTGGCAATTGAAGGTTTCCTTCCGGGGTCCTGCCTTTTTATTTTTACACCACATCTAGAGTCTCTTGCTCTGACTTCCTGAGACTCACACGCTGACTTTCATGCCTCCTCCACCTCCAGGCACAGTAGATATACTAAGCCATCCTTAAATTGTCCTGGCACCATCAACTGTCCACCGCTAAAATGGCAAGTTGCCATGCTGGCACACACTCACTCACTAAAACACCTTCACTCTCTTCCTTCATGCCTCCAAATGTCTCTCCGCTCAGCCTCCTTCCACAACCCTCTTCCCTTCCTATCATCTTTTATCTCTCCAGTGCTCTCCTCTTCATCACTTCTTTCTTGTTTACTTGCCCCCGTGCTCTCCATTCCTCTTACTCCTCCATTTGTCCGCCTTCTGCACATCACTCCCTCACTTTGGCCGCTCTTGTCATTACTTTGCTCTCTCCACTCAGAGATTCACTCGCACATAGACCCGTCCTCCTCTCCCTATGCTCGCTCTCTCTTCTTTCTTTTTATTTTATTTTATTTTAACCTTTGCTGTTCATGTTATCCAAACTACACTTAAGCACTTCATTTAGACAGCGATGGGCGGGCGGCTCGATTGACTTGTACGTATGCTCAATTTGCATTTTCTCTTTTAGTGCTATGTCATGAACAATAATTCCCAGGAATTAAAGTGGTGAGGCACTCAGATCAGACCTGGTGTTGGCCTCATAATGAGCTGTGATTTAAAACCTCGTTCTCACTCTCTCGCAACTTGCAGCAGCCGATTCTGCCCTGTGAACCCGCTCTGCGTTGATAGTAATGGCTGTCATCTCTAATTTTCTGTGAAATCGTGCAGGAGACGCAAACTTTTTTTTTTTTTTTTTGCCTTTTTTCTATTGGCTAAGATGTAAAAGAAAGTGAGAAGGGTAGAGGGCTCAACAGATAACTAGCTACACTAGATATTTTCCTTTTTTTTCCTGATTGGGTACACGAGATTTAAGTGCCTGCAGCAGCTATCTTTGACCACCACACAGATACTCGCACCCAGACGTGGTAAGGTGTAACTGAAATGGGTCTGTCATGACAGCTCAATTAGAGAGATGGCTGTGTGGTTAGAAGCGCTGTCTTTTGTGCTCTGCTGCTTCCCACCGGTGTTTTCTGTCAGCGGCCGCCAACAACTGACTGACTGATTCTAACTCAGGCAGGCCACCAGGTGCCACGCGGTCTCACCCAGTCACCTCAGCTAACTGACATCGGTTCTAGCCCCCAAAGCGCATTAGAGTTGCAAGCTAATAATCTCCTGTTCGCTAATTACGAGTCAATTACAAACACGGAAGTGTCTGTCACTCCCTTCCCAGCGTAATTATTATCAATCACCAACAGTGATGGAGCCTCCTGTATCGACCTGAGCCTGATTTCTTTTTTCGTTTTCTACTGAAGAGATAAAGATATGGCAGTGGTAACCGCACACCTTACACAAATGTTTGCAGAAACATGCTTCAGATCTTTATTAAAATGTTTCGTGTTAGCGTGTGTGTCAGCAGACTATGGGGAAAACAGCTGTGAGGTAGCCCCCTAAGAGTGAAAGCAGCAGATGAGAGTCCTGGAATCTTTAATTACCTAGCTGCCTCCTGGGAAATGTAGTTTTCTTTCTTCCTTTTATCTTTTTTCCCCCTGTATTGTTGCCGTATTCACAGCGAGGCCTTGCTTTTCATGTTTGAATGTTGAACAGTGGACTTTTAAGTAGCCTTGAGGGGCCAGAAGGGCAGCCTTCAAGTGGTGGCTCATATAAGATGCAGGTTTTTTTAATTTTATTATTTATCCATTTCTTTGCACATAAACTCAACCCTCATGGGTAGTGTAGTTTTCTTGCAGCTTGCAGTCAGAATCCCCAGTGTAGTTGCTAACGCAGCAGTTGTGTTGCACAGTAATTGTGTTAATGAGGGTTGAAGCTTTAGATGAAGATGAAATGGAGTGCTTAGAAGTGTAGTCACACCTTACAGCTGCATGTGGGGAATCCATACAGGAAATCAGGAAGGAGGGCCTACACATACACAGGATGCCTCCAGGGATGGGTTGCTCCATTTATCAAAGTGCAATTGTGCTGTTCGGTACACATGCTCTACGGTAAGGTGGCTCATGTGATGCGGCCTGCTGCTGTCACACTGTTCAGGCACTGGTTCGGACCACGATGATAAGCCTCATGGGTATGTCAGTGTTTCTATACGGTAGGATCGCGAAATGAGGCCTCGTGGGCAAACAGGGTTTCATGTAGCAGCAGCTCTGTTGTCGTTTACGAGCTGTCCCCAAGCAGAGAGGACGTACATAGTACATGTGCGTGGGATTCCAGCACACACACACACACACACTTTACTATTTGTAATGCGGCGACAGAAGAAGACAGAACACAACCAGGAATAATAAACGATAAAATAAAAGTTACAACACAAATATTAGGTTGGAGTTTTATACGTCCAAGTAGAGCCACTGAGCACCCTGTGGATCCCGTCATGGTGGATCAGGTTCCCATCGTCTCTACCCCAACCCGAAAATTCCCCACCATGTCACCTATAAATGGCTTTTAGCCGTATCCGGACCACCAACTGTCTGACTTTCAGTTTGCTGCCCTCCCTGTTCAACCCCCAACGCCTGTCACACCCCATCAAGAACCCCCCACCTCAGTGCAAAAAAAAAGCACCACAGGGCACATATAAACACACACACACTGAGCTTCGTGGGTGTGTGACAGCATGACCGCTCCCCACCAATGGCTCAATACCTAATTTACAAGTAGAGTTGGAGATGGGGCCTTTTAATGGACATTTTCTGCTCCCCTGTTATTGACCGCACACACACTCACGTACACCCTCATACACCTCCCCTGCTGCCACTGCTCTGAGGGCCCTTTTGACACGGCCTAGCTGACACGCGCTACTTCCCAGATGCCGTTCCATCTTCTGCGGATGTATACACGCACACACACACATCCTATATCCTCCCTCAAACACACACCCCGGGGGTGAGTAGAGGACAGGTTGTTCAAACTTAGATTATTTTGAGTTGTGTGACCTCGCGGGTGACAGAAGATGGATATTGGAGTGAAAAAAAAAGGAGCAGAACTCTTTACGTCGCCTATATAAAAGTGTGTGTGTGTGTGTGTCTGTGTGTGACGTATTCGTATGATACATTAGTGTTTACGTAAGACTTGCCCCTGGGAGAGCGCTGGAGAATGTTCCCGGTGATATCTGTTCTTAGTATTCACATTTGTTGTGTACGTGCGTGCACGTGTTTTACATGTGTGCGTACTCCTTAACTCCATGAACCCATGCTGGTGGGCTTGTCATGACACATTGCCGCCAAAGTGCCTAATCTCCTCCGACAGCCATATTGGGGGGAGGCCAGCATGCAACATGGCGTAATCCTAGTTTACCTCAGAGAGGGACAGTGACACTCTTATGTGACATGATGTATATACAAGGTTCATTTTTCTCAATTTTAAACAGATTTCCACAAAATATACCCAGTGCTTTAAAAAAAAAAAGAAAGAAAGAAATAGACTTGTGTCATCTGATTTTAACTTAAATTGATGTCAACATGCATCCAAAAGTTATTTCCTGCAAAAAGAAGACTGTGATTGCTGCACTTTATATTAATCAAGGTTGTCTTGCATCGTTGGCGGCTCTGAAAATGCTTTACTAAGAGAGAGAAGTGGAAAAATTGGCAGCACATGCAAATTAGAAAAAAAATTCAATCGTCACCCTTTTTTTTTTTTTTTGGTTCATTCCTGGATTTTCTTTTTTGGAAGTGAAGTTATTCACCCATAAAATGAGCAAAGTCAATGGCAGTCTTTTCATCCTACATTTACTCAAACACTGACTTGTCACTCTCTCTCGCACACAACAAGCCTTCGAGGATTCTCTCCCCGGTTAGCCGTGGTGCTCGTGTGAGAAGCCAAACCACTTGTACAATGAAAAACTCCGAAGAGACTTTCCACAAAAGCCTGGCCTCCTCTCCGCCTGCCGTGCACTATTCATGCGCTGGCATGTTCCATGAGAGACGTCTCTTTAAGACTACAGTCCACGGCTCGGCCCAGTGTGAGTTACAGACACGAAAGCCATTATGTTCCAGCAAACGCTCAGACGGCGACGACCTGCCTTGTGCAAAGTTTCCTGCTTTCACCGGAGTCAAAAGGAGACGGAGATGGCAGGCGGATGGATTGAAATGAGATGCTATGAAGATTGATGGAGCGGTACAAAAAACAAGAACAATGCAGAAACAAAGAAGCAAAGGGGAGTCGTGGCTTTTATTTTGTGTGTGTGTGTTTGGAGTGTGACTGCTCGTGTCTGGGAGGCTGTGCGTCTGATCGTCATTGCCGTTAATGAGAAAAGCTCAACATGCATGGAGGACAAGCCTCATTGTTCCCTTTCCACTTGAGTGGTTTTTTACGTCGTCTGACATCCTTTCTAGGCGGCCTGAGGACCAAGAGAGCACACCCGGTGCTGAAACTTTGATTAGTCACTTGCTTTTCATATGCACTCCATCCAAAATCTGGTTTCACTTAGCGTTGTGAAATAAAATAAAAAAAGGAAAGGAAAGGGAAAAAAAAAAAAGAAAGAGGCAGCTCACCTACGCACCAGACGCGCACAACCTGTCAGAAAGCTGCCACGTTAGCTCTCACTCAGATTCATCACTTTCACACCGTGCTTACCAGAACACCACCTGGGCATGGCATGTGCCGGCCAGCGCGGGGAAATGCACGGTCTCACTCTCTCACTCTCAGGCAGACAGATTCACAGCCAGGCAGACACACTGACGAGTGCCAAAACACCAGATCCGCACCACCTGTCGTTCATCTTACGAAAAGCTTCACATGTACCCGAAGTCTCCCACCGAGCCTGCAACTAGAAAGTTACCTGCACGCTTTGAAATTCAGGCAGTAGTTGAATATGCACGGAGTATCAGATGGTTGTTTTCCCAAAATAATCTGATAAATTCATTCACACGTGAACTGTTGGCGTGAAATTACAATAAACTGACTTCTGTAAGCAGTTAAACTTTCTGCTAGTTGTTTCGTTGCATGTTTTGCAGACTCTGAGCAGAGATTAAATGGATGTGAAGAATTAATCACACGCATTTAGGGACACTCCCACACACGCAGCATCCTCCTTAGCCAAATAGCATATTCTCTACTGCTGCCAGTGTCCATGGCCACTGCTCACCAAACATGGCATCTGTCTGGCATATGGAAGCTCTGTAGGGTCATCCAGACAGGCACGCTGTCACCCACTGCCTTCTGCCACCTAAAACCCCCTCCAAACACACCATTTTATTTTCCTTGTCCCCTCATTCATTATCCTCTTTCTGTTGCGTTTCATATTCTCTTCCTCCACACAATTAAGCATCTTTCTTGTCCTTTGCTGGAACATAATTTTCTTTTTTTTTTTTCTAACAATCCTGCATCACACCTCTCCTCCAACATCCTCCCCTCTTGCATCGAACGTCGCACTTGTCTCCCATGAAGAGAAACATTTCTTTCCTTTGCCACTTTAAGTCATCCCCAGATGAGTTTTTTGCTTCTGTTTGTTTCGCAAAAATGAGCCATTATGCCTCCCTACTGGAGCCAATAGAAAAGCTGTGAAAGAAGTATCCGGGACAGGATACGTGAGGCTGTTCAGAATCCGAAGGCAGTCATCATCGGTGTTCAGCTGCACACTGATTGGCTGTTGTGTTACAGTGAGCTGAAGTGAGCAAGAACAGTGAAAGATGAGGGGCGAGCCAGGAGAGGCCCCCTTCCGACCAGAGTACAAAGAGGCTCACCGTGATAGTTCCAGCACGGCAGCGTATCATCTGTGCATATTGTGCTGTAGTGCTCTTGACTTAGCATCTTTCATAGGATGCTTCAGATTCAGATGCAGCCTCTCAGCTGTGTAGAGTTTGGCAAAAGTGAAGGATGGCTATGTTTTTATATTTCCTTTTTAAAGTTGAGCTTCGGTTTATATTCATGGCTTGCCATTTTTCTCACAGAAGTCATTTTTCTCTCTTCTGCCGCCCCCCCTCCCTCTTTCACATCATTTTAGATTCCCCCTAGCTTTCTATGTGGAGCACTAGCAAAGACAGATAAAACCGCTACAGGCACTGATAGCTCCCCTCCAAAGCCCAAATGGCATAACTGGCCTTTTGTGTTGTCCGTGAAATATCGTCGGCCTGGTCTTCCATATGGTGACATCTGCCTGATGGGACCGAGATGCCATATCCCAACGCCTTCCAAAAAAATCTCTCCTTTAGTTGGCTTTGATGGATGGATTGTGCAGCCACTGCACTTTCCCCAGACACACACACACACACATGCACTGCCGTAGACAGAGTGGCAGTACCATCCAGCTGCAGGTCTGTTATCTTGGCGGTGCCATGTGCACCGTAGCTATCAAATCAACCTATGTGCAAGAGCTAGCTAAGCAATTAAACTCCAGAGGCCCATCCACAGTCGACAGTTTTAACATCTGGTATCCTCGTTCTGGTGTGTGTGTGTGTGTATGTGCGCGTCTGAGTGTGAAAGCTCATCTGCTGCTATAATAAGCTACAAAACATGGTGCACAATTGAATCCATTACAAGAACACAATGACTCTTCTTCACCGTCTCCTTCCTTCAAGCGACTTTTTGCTTCTTTGTGTCTTTGAATTCTTTTCACCGTCATGCCTAACACTTCTCTTTAAGTCGGTCCCCCACTAATCCAGCAAACGACACTCACTTTCAAATTCACAAGCATTTGCCGCGCACACCTCCTTACTTGCCAAACTATACTTCCATTCAGAGATGGGATACGAGCAGTGTGGGTGGTCAGGGTTAAACGTGGTGGAGGTGCGGTGAACTGTGTGTGTTGAAGGCCTTGTGTAAAGCTTGTATCCACTCCAGCTCCAGCTCCACTCAGAGGGTCTGCCTCTTGAGCTTTCCAAGGTCCATACATCCACTTACACTATACCCATCGAACCAAAACTGCCGCTCTGCCACCCCACCCCCTGCCCTATGACTCATCACTGGTTCATTCAGTGAGGCTAAATGGCTGTTCTAGCAGAAGCAGTCAATATGCTCAACGCTGCACACTGGCTTCCTCATCTCTCTTGCTCCAACTCTTTTATATCCTGTCTGTACATCCGATTCTTTGTGTCAAGCAAGCGCAATAACAGTGTTTATATCGAACAAATATTAATAGGAGGTGTGGGTGGGCGACAGGTGCATCAAATGACAGGGGCATCAGGAAGCAGCATAACGGGAATAAAAATAAACTCCCTGCCTTTACATCTTATTTATGTCATACGAAGTTTATCATGGACTAAATGTTTGAAGTTTGGACGGAAATTGTACGACATAAAATCACATTACATGAGACTGCGTGGGTTTTTCCTCTCTGTCTGACCAAATGAGGACAAAGAAAGCGACAAAACCGTCAGTCTGAAGTGTGTTAACATTAGCCACTATAAGCTACCGGTCATGCCAGAGCTGAAAAGGATTAGTCCGATCAGTAAAGTGACAAAAAACATACACAGATATGAGCTTTCCAAAAGTTTCTGCTTTTTTTTCTCTTTGTTTTATATAATTATGTATTGATCCGTGTTCGGGCTTTGCGCTGTCTGTTGGAAGAAAACGGCCAAGTTAAAGGTGTCACCTTGAGCTGCGGGAAACTGGCTTATAAACTGTCAGTAATTAATGAAAAAGTCTCCCACAAACTATTGCAGGAAGTAAACTATCGAGAAAGTCATTTGTAAATGAATCGATAATGAAAATGAAGGTTAGCTGCAGCTCCGTGCTAGACCATGTAAAGCTGTACCAGCAGAAGTCCTGAGAGCAATGAATTGAGCAAAGGTGTTGTTTTATTGCTTATGAAATCAACTTTTGATTTGGAGCAGAAAGAGTGTGTGTTTGTGTATTTCAAGTCACACAGTCTCTCCAGCAAAACCTTAAAATATACACTGACTAACATGCCTGTTTACTGCTGTACAATGGATCTGATTTATCTCCATGAATCACAGGTACAACTTGGGACTCACTCCCTTTTAGCTCCCTCAAGGCGTCCTGTGAATGCACTTGATTATAAGTTACTGCTACAAACCAGCGAGGCGTTGGCCTGAGGCTAGCGGGGCACGAAGGGGGGTATTAGAGCCTCTCATCTCGAGTGGGTTTTCCAGTGTGAGTTGTAGCATGAAGCGCAAAGTGATGCCCTGCACACAGAGGATGAAGCAATGACCCCAAACAGCGAGCCATGAATGTGGCGTTCGGCGCTCCGTATGCTTCCTTCACATGTTTGTGCGTTCCACATCCCCTGCAGTGACATAACCACTCTGTGTCTGTTCGTCTTGATCCCGTTGATCTTCAGAGAACACTGTGTTCTTTACGAGCCAGTATTGCTGGGGAGTTGAGCGAATGGTTCTCTGGGAAAAAAAAAAGGGGGGGGGGGACTTTGTGCAAATAAAAAAAACTTGAATATCCATGTAAGCAGGTAAAAGAAATGTCTCCAGGGGTAGAAAAGGTTGAAAGGATGCATTGATTCACCTTAATCCTTTAAAATCCTACATGTGACGCAGGGATGCGATATGCTAATGACCCACTCTCTTTCTGCCCTAGGTGACAGAGTACCTGAACAGTCAAGAATCTGCCAAGAGTGCCAGGGTAAGTCACTTCATCCAAACCCGGCAGTCTCATTGTCTTTCCCTCTCTTTTCATCAGCGTCAGAGTCGCCCTTCTTCTCTTTGTAATTGTGGTTCGCCTGCCTCTCAGTGAGGAATCTAATATTGCCAAAACAAGAATACATTACAACACTAATTACTTTTTCTACACCGACTACCGGGGAGAAAGTGTCTTTTCTCTTTGCTGTTATTCTCTCTCTCTCTCAAGATGTCACACATTACATTGGCAGTCACCATTGTCCCATATGGATTGCTGCCCACAGTCTGTGCAGGTCCATACTGTGAAAATGGGGGTGGGGAAGTGTGTAGAAGTGTACAGTGGGGGGGGGATAGAAAGGAGAGAAAAAAATGGAGAATGAATAGGACTCCCATTTCCACAATGAGTCCAGTCACAGAGCTTTGACACAACACTGTCCACTGGAAATGACTTCATTTGAGCCCGGGCAGTCAGTGAAACTGGCAGCGAGATAATAGAAAGGAACATCAGGAATTTAAGAAAGAATCTAATAATGTGGGTCATTAAAAATTCATTTTCATTACACAAAAGCAAGCCTCTGTTTAAAGGATACGTGTGGTGATACTCTGTTTTAACTAAACCAACAATGAATTGATCCTATTAACAAGTATTGACCGTGTAGTCCGAGCCTGATGTGTTTAATTACTCCGTTTGTTCGAGCTCTGCCGTTGTCCAAAAACTATTACGAATACATTAACGAGCAACGCCGTAGTACTGGGTGACACGTGCCTTCGTTAGTCACGTTAACGTGTTACCAAGTTAAACCAGCACCCTGCAGCTGTGAATACCGGAGCCACAGCTGAAAATAGTCCCCCAATAAATGCTGTTGGAAACCGCAGGAGAAAAAAAATGATTCAAACTATGAGTTTGTGACTTGTTTTCAAAGATTTACATCCTTATACATCTTCAGAAAAGAGATTATTAAGACGGTTCATAGACACCAACAGAAATGTGGAATATTAGCAGCCTCATCCTTTTAAAAGCAATAGCTGTCGTTGTCTAATAGCTTAAGTGTAGGAGCCCTGTTGGCAAAGGCCAGATTTTTGTTTTTCATCTTTTCTTTCATCCTAACGTTGACGGGAAAGTGTTTGTTCATATCCAAAGTGCCTTTTTTTTTTTTTACAAGAACTCTGCCAAATCCGCACAGACGCTCAGATCTTATTTTGTTTTCACTCATGTAAATGTCAAGCATGATGGCTCGAAATCCTTGAGGAAGCCGTCCCTCCTGTGCTCTTTTTAGTTACTCACTAGTTAGACAGCACGTTCAGACAATGAGCCAGTCAGAGGTGGAATTGACTCACAATCACAATCGGTGTTACAACCATGTTTTCAGGGAGGAGGAGGAGGAGGAGGGAAAAAAAGGCAGCGGAGTGAGAGACGGGAAATGGCAATGCATACAAATGGCTTCATTCATTCATTCATCCTAATAACTAGTGCTAATTAGCACAGTCGCTAATTAGCTATGAATCACAGCATTAACAGCTGAGCGCGCATGCTTCTGAGAGCCAAAAAAGAAACATCCCACACAGACCCTCGTACACACACACACACACACACACACACACACACAAACACCCCTTCAGACTGCACAATTTCTATCACATTTAAATAACCAATACCGTACTGGATGCTGTTCCAAACTACACACACACACACACACTTTGCCAACAGCGTCGTAATAAAGGCGACATTTAGCCGGGAAACGCATGTGATGGTTTATGAGGCGACGCGGGAATGTGAATGTAATGGAATAGGAGAAGTAATAGACTGGGTGGTATTTGAGGCATTGTGGGCCTCCAGCTTGGATGGGCGAGCACAAAGAGTCGGATTAAATGGTGATGATGATGATGATGGTGATGCAGGCGCCTTCGCACCAGGCTGTAAAAGCAGTGATCTCTCTCTCTCTCTCTCACATTGCACGGTGGCTTTGTGTCTCCCCTCCCGCTCTCTCTTGACCATTTAACATGTAATGTTGCTAGAGAGGTTATTGAAGTCCCATTCAAAGCAATTGGGAACATAACTGCGTTTTATGGTTATTTGTTTCATTATGGTCAATAAAATCTCTCTTTGTCTTCCCATCAGCTTAACATTTGGCGCTACGGAGACTTCCGTGCGGACGATGCAGACGAGTTTGGTTACAGGCGTTAAACAGGAAAAAACACAAAAACCGACCATCCTATCAACACCATTCCAAAGACCAACATGGACGGCGAGTGACGCTTTGAACAGAAGACAAAGTTAAAAGAAAACTAAACGACAAGCATCGACTCACTTTTCTTTTTTTTATTTGACATTTCATCCCTCCAGTTCTGACTTCTCTTCTGCTAATACCCTTTTTTTTTTGTTTTTACCCTTCTCCAGCTAGCCCCCTGTAGCTCCAAATAGAGCATGCTAGCAATGCTAAAATATAAAAAAAAATAATCATGCGAGAATCACTTTTCATTCATCCTTTTATTTTCCTAATGGGCCACTGCCAGCTTACGCAGCCTGCACTATTGCCAATCTGTGTTATTTGCCATGTTACCTTTTCAGCAGACTTCCTGTGTGAATGATAATAATTAACGATACTTAAACTTGCGTATGTGTTTCAGCCAATCATGTTCTTTGCTCTCTGATGCTCTGGCCCGGTTCCTGTTTTCCTCTGTACAGGAAGGGATCGGGGTCTGTGGGGGGGGGAGATGCTTGATTTTTTTTTTTTTTTTGCAAACAAATGCTTCCCTAATAAATTTCATGTAAATGTGAGGATATGTTGAAAAGTGTAAATGGATTTATTTTAGAGAAATACTGTAGGTGGAGCCACACAGACAAAATAAAAAGCGGAAAAAAAAAAAAAGGATGAGTTTATTTTTGTCTTCGATGTATATCTGTGTGATGATGACATTTGCAGATGTTTTTGTGGGGAGTGTTTTGTCGTTTATTCACTTATGTCACACTTTTATGACCAGTAAACATGGATGCCGTCAAGAGGCATTTTATCATCTCTCTATCTTCTCCTGTAAAGTTTACATTCTAATAATGGTTATGAACCTGTCTTGGGCAGTCTCTTCTCTTTCTGTCTCTGTATGCCATAAGCAGAAACAGTGTTTTGAATTTGTTTCCACATAATGGACCTTTGCATTCTATTAAAAATCTGCTGAATAAAAATAAGCAAACTTAAAAGTGTTTTTGTTTTCATTATTTGATTTAAAAAAAAAAAAAAAAAAAGTAGTCCTTGGTACAAGAATCAACAGTGAGATCTACTTAAATTCTACCCAGAATTTGGTACAAATGTTTTAAATCAAACATCCGGAGTAGAAGAGTACTTCTGTATAGATAAGATGTTTTACTTACCCGTAAAACAAAACACTCTGACGATTTCAATGAATTTGAAATTAGAAGCTCGCATCAGTTTGAACCGGTTAAACCTTTTCAAAATCTATCATGAGTTTGCAGCAGTTCTACCTATCTACTGCTAGCAAACGGCGTAAAATAGGCTATTTCAACTTTTCACTCAACAGTTTAGATGGTTGGTTGAAGATGGGCAGGAGGGCACCTGCTGAATTTACATGAGGTGAGCTATTCAGGGGAGATTGTTTTGAAGAGTTCATATCTGAAATGTGTTTGTGTGTGATCTCAAATCACCAGGAAACAAAATAAAACATGAATCTCTGGGATGGGATCAAACAAAGGTGATTTTAAAAAAAAAAAACTTGTTTACATGGTATGAACTCCTTTATTTGCTGGTTTGTCTTGGGATGTATATTAACATGCAAAGCTCTATAAGTTTATTTGGATATGCAAAGAAACCGAGTTAAAATGGGGATTATGGTGGAGGATATTGTCTGTGTTCTCTGCTGAAAGTTGGCTTAAATTTGATGAGGATGTACTGTAACATTACTTAAGTGGGTGTGCTAAGTATAGCTTTACATTAAATTTGTAGCAAGGTATTTTCCTTTTCATACTTGTGCAGCATGCATTTAAATATACTGCCGCACTAGTTTGATTTGTTTTCTGGGTCACAGTCTTCAACAGTCTGTGCAGCCATTTCCACCACAGAATGGCTGAAAAAACGGGCTGTAATGAAGTGCTCATAAACATTTAATATTGCCTGCCGTATAAATAAATGCTCCATTCCACATTAAATGACTGTTAAACATAGAGCAAAGCCTGCTTTGCCAAATCTGACATAAAGCACATCGCTGCATACTCATATCATGACTTATATATAGTTTAAAGCTTACTTTATGAAACCATGTACACTAGAGCTCAAAGAGGATATGATGGAATACAACATGCAGTATTCATAAGTTTGTTACATCATCAAGGTCACCTTGATGTAATCAACCCCTTTACACTGAATTTAACCGTGTAGAAACTATGACCAAGTTATTTTTTTTCCATGAATGAGACAGATGCTTCATTTACATTGGAGACGTATGACAGCTGTTTTAAACCGCAGTGGACATCTATCGGTTCAAAAGTATGTTGAATGACAGCTCAGCTCAGTGTGGAGAGGCATCCGCAATGACGATCTCCAAAAAACAGATCTCGGAAAAACAGTTACCAAACTCGAGTCACTGTCTTACAATTAAAGATTTTAACTACATTTGTCCTACGATGACAAATTCCAGATGGTTTAAGATTTAAATATAACATAACAAATCACCACATTATGTACCATATGGACAAACGTCAGTTGCTGATATTGCAAAATATAGAAAACTGTTGGTTTTTTTTAATGAATAATATGGAAGAAACGGGGGAAATGTGAGTCCACTCAACCTGCAAAGAGGTGTGTTGGCATGTGATTGACAGGCTGAGCACCGGCAGGGGAACAAAGATGGACATTTACACTGGAAACTGCAGCTTAAAGCCAAAGATTGACTGCCTTTGGGTGTGGTGCAACAAGCCATTGGAAGTAGTTTGCTTTGTGTACTATTCACTATCAGCTTGACCCTTTGCATGCCCTATTGATGTGTCAGTAATCCAAGCTAATGAATAAAATTGAAGGGTCACATGCGAACGAAGCAGTGTTGATCGGATAATCACGACACAGAGGCGTCTGATCAGCAGAGTGTTAAAGTATTTTGGGTTCTACACCGTACATGGCAAAATTACCAATAAAGACTACTGGCCAACTTTGTAAAAAAAAAAAGCAGCTGCCTCACATTACAAAGACAACAAGGCAAGTTATGCGGACTTGCATCATAGCTTGCCAGCCAAGTGGCAGCAGAGGCACCAGAAATGAGTGCAACAACACCAGCTGTACAACTTTGTCTGATTGCTAACTGTCATGCAGGACCTTGGCAGAAGTTAGTAAAAAATCAGAAAGCAAGTTTTGTGTTTAATAACTGGAGCCACACATGAAAATATACAGACACTCTGAAAACGAGCAGATGGAGATGCTTGGAATTGGTGAAGAGATGCTGTGGTCTGATTGAATTTACGAGAACAAGTTCTCTATCTACAGAATTGGAGGATTTGTAGCTTTCTGGTAGGTTAGGGGCGCAATCAAGAAATCCAAAATAGAAAAAAAAGAGATGACCGGTTGTGCTGTAGACTCAACCGTAGATCAAAAATATGTCAGGTGCTCTTGGAAAACTGTAAAGGCAATCCAGGCACTCCATAAATAACAACGAGGAAGGAAATATTAAAAGAAAATTGTTTAAAGCCCTGACAAAGACCTACAGGAGTTGAAACACGTTGGTTATTTTAATGTCTTTACCCTCTGTAATAAATGGTATCGTTTGACTTTCCAGTTTATAAATTTCTCCCTTTTGGCTGCTGATTATTACCAAAGCTAGAACACAAGGCAGAACAACTGTAGGTGGAAATAAAGAGTCTGGTTGTTTTCCTCTTGAAATTAAACACTCTGTAGGAGTGACCAGAGGTTGTTATTGCAAAATGCCCTGAATGGTGGGGGCAAGATAAAAACGTACCTACTAAAATTCAAATTGTGATTTTTAAAAAAACAGCTCTCGCCTTGAGCACGTTTTTCAATTTAATTAATAAATCTTTTTTTTTAGACTTTCTCTGTGGTTGATGACACACAGTAGGTTATGCATGACCCCAGTAAGTAAGAACCGAAGGCATAACAAATGACTATTCATGACTGATTTTTGAATTGTATCTGTATTAAGCTCGTATGTGTGTGTGTGGAATTTAAAGTCAGACGGGTTAGAAAGAAAGAAACTGTTGCCCACATCTCTCCCCACCAGATGCCAGTCTTAATTCCAGGTGCCACACAGCAGTCAGGAGCCACCAAATCAAAGATGGCCCGAGCAATTTATCACCAGTGTTCATGTCCAATTACCAGAGGCTGGGATGAGAAATATGCTCTAAAGGCAATTAAGAATCCTGTCGGTCGTGTAAGCTGACTCGCGGACTGGATGAGATGACTTTGTCTTATAGATCCATGTCCTTTCTCTGTCTTTTTTTGTCACAAACTATCCATCGTCTGTCCACCCTCCTCCCACATCTCTCCCTATTTGCCTCATTGCTTTTCCTCTCTGAGCTGATGAGATAGCTACTGGGCCTACTTACAAAAGGGAAGAGAAAAAAAAAGGAATGAAAGCAAAAGAAAGCGATCATGGGCGATATGAAAAGTGGTTGTCTGTTTGAGTTGTAAGCTAAGCCTTCTGGTTTTCATCTCCTCTCTGTTTGTAAAGCTGTCATAGTTGAAACAACGCCCAGCAGACATAACATGCAGAATACAGAGAGCTGTTGTCAGCAAATTGTTTGCTTATAAATGTCGATTATTCGGTGCCTTCCACGGCATCGGAGGCAGCCAAATCAAAACAGTGTCAACAACAATTAAAGCGTGAAATGTTGCCTTGTTGTGAAGGATTAGTAAGAGAAAAGCAGCCATCACCGAGGTCCTTTTTTCAGTTGGGCGAATTGGCGTTTTTCTGTGATCTGTCCATGTCTTTGCATGTCTTACCAGCGCAGCCACGAGACTGCAAGAAAGACACAAAACCAATGATTTGTTGTGAACAGAAAGAAACAGCAGAGGAATTATCTTTTTTTTTTTTTTTTCACGAACCCAAAGCACGTTTCGCCTCTGAGGGTGTTTGAGGAGGAAATGAAACTTATCTCAATAATTCACAAACCTCAGGAGACAGAAAATGCTTTAAAACACATTTAAAGGCTTTGATAGGAACGTAGCAAAGGTTTCAGTGACACATTTGTGTGCGAGAGTGTGGGCGCGTGTGTGTGTGTGTGTGTGTGTGTGTGTGTGTGTGTGTGTGTGTATTATCAGTGAACGCACCACTGGTCACAGAGATCAGAATTGTCAAATTCTTGTTTACCTCTCTCTTGAACCTCTCTATTTGGAGTCACTCTTGGATTTTATTGGATTTTCTTTGATAAAAAAAGTAACCAAACTTATAATATAAATATTTCATGGCTCATTCTAAAGCAGGATTATGTTGTAAATGTTGGTCGCCTTTACAAGCTATTAAATAAACTGATATTGGATTAACTCTTAGTTTAAGAAGGCAGCGATTGGGGATAAAATATGTGGTTTTGGCAGACAGAGTTAATTTTATTCAGTTTATAATGTCAATCTGCTCTTCTGAATTGTTAATTTATTGGTCATGCCACTTAATTTCATGCATTCCCCCGTCAAAAATATTGCATCGCTCCCCCTGTCTTTCCTTATCTCTCAGTAACACCTGCTCACGTCCTGCCCTATGTCCTCCAGTGGTGCAGTTGGTGTCCAAAATGTACCTGCTTTAGCCCCTGCAGCCCCTGCTGCTGTCGCACTGGCCAGCGCAGATGCAGTCGGCTCTTCCTGGATCCAATTATAAACGTAGGGATGGAATCATGTCCGAAGGGGCCTCTCCTGTGTGTCCGGCGGATACGTCTGTCAGTTTGTAAACCATCACAGACGTGACCGTCATGTGCTACATATGCTGAAGGAGGGCACCCTGCAGTTACGAGGACAGCAACTGTTATTCTTTTGATTTACTCTGCGATACCTAAAGCTGCATTTGTGCTTGAAAGACGATGTACGTTTAATAAATTAACTCAACTATGATGTAAAGTATTCTGCTATATCTCCCTGCATGACAACACGACTGACTTGTGGCTCTACCAAGCGGGAACCTCTGTGACTGGGAAATGAAGCCAATGCGGAAGTGCCAAAAAAAAACTGCAATTCCTCAAGCAGCCACTTGAGGCTGGCTGCAGAACTAGAGAATCGCCATAGGCCCCCATATTTAAATGCCCAACTTTACAGCAGAAATAAACAAAATGTTCATAAATGTTTACAGCCTGGCCTACAGGTGACGGCGTGCTTACATTATCCAGTCTTTTAACTGTCAGTGTGTACTACCAACAAGCATATTGTGACATAATCTAACACGACTAGGTCTTGAAATACAGTAACAGTTGTAGCAACTAGCGAAATGAATCCTCAATCCCACAATCCACACACAACAAAGCAGCTGGATCTAACAATAAAAACAGGAAGGCCAGCACACTAAGGTGTGTAAAACAGCTAAGCCAACACAGCTTTGTAAGTGCAGAATTACTGTAACCTGTCAACCATCTGAAGTACTGCACATTTTAGCTGTTTCAACAATAATCAAATGAATAAAATGTGACTTAAACTAATATGCATTCAGGTCAAATAACTACACAAATTAAATCTAACACCGGGACAGGTGACCAGCTGATCATATCTAGACTCTCGCAGGGTTTTATATGTGAGACAAGCCTTCCCTCTTTGTGTCACACTGGCCTATCAGTTGTAGAATTGTAGACTTTTAATGCGTATGAACAGATGGTGTAGTAAAATGACTCAGCATTTGGACATTTTACTGTACAGTTTAAAAATGTTAATGGGAAAATATAAAATAGCATTTATGCATGACATTAAAATTACTTCAAATTACTTTGGGTGAAACTATTCATCATAAGTTTGCTGCTGATCGAGAACTAAAAATGGCCATTGTTTTATAACAGAGTGGTTTTATAACTGACCTTCATCACAAGCTGTTATGAAATTCAACTGAACATATCCTTCTTGGTTTTTCATTAGTTGATCTGCATAAAGCTAACACTGAATTTAAAATGCTGAAATGTGGCATTTGATATGGTTTAAAATACACCGTGGGTTGTGTCCATCCATCCCAAGAAATAATCTCCAAATCATGTGAAATGTTAACAGACTACGGGTTTAAGTACCTACCTTACACATCAAGAGGTAAAAGAGAAGCTCAATCTCAGCAGAGTTTTTCTGTGTTTTCTTCCGAGTGCTTTGGCATCTGCAGAGTGACTAAAAAACTCTGAGAGACGAAGGTCAGAATCAGTATGTACGACTGAATGAATGGAGTCTGCAGCAGCGTCCATGTTATTAAAGCCTGAAAGGCAGGCAGCATTCACTGGAGTGATATGAAAGCATTTGGAGATATTGCTATGAAAGGGGAAAAATCACAGCTGGCTGACGATTAACAGCATTTCTCTTTAAAATGGTTGTAACAATGCTCTGCACACAAGAAAGTTAAGAATAGAAGCCATTGGCCTAAAAATGTTCTTTTTTATTGAGCTTCTTCTGTACAGTGTCTTCATAGTACGTCAGAGCCTGTGTAATGTATGCTTTTGTACGTCTACTATATTTGGAGATTATTGTGTGTGTGTGTGTTTGTGTGCGCAGGGAAACATAATGTGCCATATTGTTGACTTGCAGTACACGATGTTTTTAGCAACATAACTTTTCCACCATCAGGGGTGAAATCTACCCTGAAAAAGCTTTTTATGAGGGTGGGGTGGGGTGTCTTCATCCCTGAGCGAGTTCAAGAGCATTAGACTTGCTCTGCACATCATCATATTACACCACAGACAACCATCACACACAAGCGTACAAATCAAGAGGAGATTCAAACAGCTTCCCTTGTGTATTACAAGCAGTTCAGCGTGTCACTGAGCCACAAGTTCAAGCGCCACTGTATTGTATTTTTCTCATATTGTATTTCTTTCTTCTGCTTGCATAAACAGTGCAGGGTCTTTAGATGAAACCGCTGTTTGATTTAAAGTTAGTTCACCAACAGTGAACACTTGCAGAGTCCAACTGTTAAATGCTAACTGTGTAAAAGTACCTATTCCGATCATTTAGACGGCAGCAGGATTCAAAGCAGCATCTCGGCGTGCAACGCATAAACCGTATCTCTCAGGCTTGTTCAGCATAAAAAAACTCAGCTTGTCTTTGTCATCTTAGTCACTGATTGTAAGCACCAACAACAAAGCTATTTGGCATCAGACGTGTGAATCAAACCCCCTGTAGTTTACAGAGGAATGTGATGCTAAAAGTGTTTGAGCTTTTTTTTTTTCTAGGAGGCAGTCAAATGAGCCTAGGGCCTACTGCTTCATCCAATGGGAACAATAAACTATACTGCACAAGATCGACATATTATATTAGACTTAATGTCAAAGGGGAAGCTCATCTGTATCCAAAAGAACCTGACTAATTCACTGCAGTTTACATTTAAGGCTCTCATTCTCTTGAGAGCCTGTGGCGTAGCACATATTGCAGTCAAGTGCTCTCTTCCTAGTGTAGCGTGGGTGTGCCAAATGCACTTTTGTGGCCAGGCTCGCTTGGGCGCACGCTCAGGTACGGGGTGGGATCAGAAAGAACACATTAACACCAGATTGTAGGTGGGTGTGTTAGGGGGATGTGACAATCAGGACACATGTCACATTTTCTACGTGATTGGGCCTGATTGTCACATCATGATGATAGTTTGGAAATCCTGTTGCACATGGTTGCACTGCAGAGTTTTGAAATTGAATTCAAGTCTATGTTGCATCTTTTAAAATCGTCTTTATGATAGTTATTTAAGTTTAATTCAGTTAGATCTGACAAAAAATGATTGCTGACAGTCTGGGAAAGAAATCCTTAATATTTATTTCATTCAAATGAATTCCTTGTTCATTATTTGAAATCACTACATTCAAAAGTAACATTTTATTTAGTAACGACGGCTGTGTGCGTGATAAAAATGATGAGTAAGTCGCATCTAAACTGATCCTGCTCACAGCTTTCTGCTAACGTTAGCTGACTTATTAAGCAATGCACTCATTATCCGAATGACGACTGGCTTGAGATACACATTTACAGCCAACGCTTTCTTTTAGTGTTTGGCTAACTCACAAAAAAAAAATGTTGGTACAGCTGATAAAAGCTAACAATGAGAGGCCTGCGAACAGCTTTGATCTTGCCCTTGATTTTATGGGTGACAGTTGGGTACAGGGATGTTGCAGTGATGGGACATTTAGTTTTACGTGTCCGTATCCGCTACTTTAATCCACATTGTCAGTTTTTTGTTTCTCATGCTGTCAAGAGGAAAGGGGTTGTGGGTTCAGGAAAGGACCCAAGCAGGCAGGTGTGGGTACACAAGAGCTAACTTTAATAACCAAACAAAACGGTGAGGGATTAACACAAAGAAACCAAAGGACACAAAAAACAGACTAACCGAAAAGCGTCTGGATAACCAGGCAAAAAACAGAGCAAAAGCAAAGGAGGGTCACAGACAAGGAAACAAAAGAAAACACTAATCAGGGACAGGTCAAACAGGTGCAAAATCAAAAAAGGCGGGAAACAAGACAGGAAGTAGAATAAGACAAGACAGACAGGAACTACAAAATAAATCAGGAAACACAGAAACAAACTCAAAACTGTAATACATGTATTATGTTGACATAAATAATGCACATACGGGAAACAGTCATGAGAGGTGTTTGCCTTTTCAATCTCATCAGTATTATTCCAGTGAACTTTTCTATCTCAGCTATTATACCTGAACATCCTCCCACCCGTTAATGTTAATAAAATACAAGGTTCTGGTCTTAGCCCCCGGGATCTGAGTCCACTATTAATATTCCCACTGGACCGGCACTATCCACATTTGGCCATAGAACTCATCTTCACGCCTTATCATTCATCACATTTAAATAAATTTGCACCCACAGTAGTCTTAACTGCTGCTCATGGAAGTGGATTTATGAATATGACATCCTTTTTCTTGCAGGGTACACTACTTTACTTGCTCATTGTTCTATTATTAAGTGAATTTACTGTTTTGAATACACAAAGGAGGGAGTGAAGAAGCAGGTTAAGTCTTAAAAATAATCCTTAAAAATACTGTGCAATAATAACTTGCAGAATTACCGGGTCTGTGGAAGACACCCTCGAGAGCCTGAATTCAAGTTTAATTAGGTAGACATTGTCCAGAATATATAGATTTACATGTAATTCCTTTTCAGTTTTTGGTGTAATCCTGCTTCTTAACATTTCCACACCCCAGAGTCATTTTTTCTGTAAGCTCCTATTATAACCGTGGGTCCATTCCATTGTAGCTCCCAGATAGTGATGAAGTTATTGTTAGTGGACACAGAAATGGGGATTTGATTCTTCAGTGTAATTTAATTAAGGCCGTTGAGCTATGTGAGACTCTCTTTTGTGCATTATGTGATCACAGAGAGAAGATCGGGATTTGTACCTATTTAAATGATCAAAACTAAAAGCTACCAGTGAAATTTGTCAAAGATTTCTTTAGTAACAAAGACGATCAAAGACAACAGTAACAGAAACGAGGGTTAGATCACAGCTGCCAAGTGATGCTGACATTTGACCTCATGTAGTCAGTAAACTCGCCTATCTGGCTGCCCCCTCACCACCAAAGGCCCTATTCAGACCAACAAGCAGCGCAGAATCAATCAATTGGTGCGTTGGTGTTGGAGTGTTGGTGTGGGTGTATTTTTGATGAAACTGGAAGTCCGGTTTGAGGGCTTTTCAGATGCAAAACTCTTCTGGCAGAGAGACTCATCTCAAGGAGTTGCCAATTTGTAGCACATGGTTATATAGTTAGATTTGCCAGAAAAGGCGCTGCTCTTTGAGAAAGTTCTCAAAGGATCCAAGGAGCAAGAAAAGATTCTGAAAACCAAACCTGAACATGTTGGCCTCAGCAAAGTAAATAATGATTAAATAGTAGTCTTAGGTTATAATGACCATGCTAAATATGAGTGGGCGCTATCAGTGAGCTGGTAGCCAAACAAATGTGGCTGCTAATGCCAATAAGCCAATGCATGTGCAACTGTCTAAAGCAGCGACACTACCAGATGTTATACTGTTAGGATTCATCTGTGTTAAGATGTATGTGACAAAAGTTTTATGTCTTGTGGAAAAGTATGTATTCATTTATCAGTTTTGACATGCACACATCTGGTAAAAATGCTGGTGGAGGATTAAGACAGATGTATTGGCGCTGTTCCTGAAACCTTAGGATGAGTGACGGGTAAGATTCAGAAGGGGATCCAAAATGCTGATTAGAGTGAAAATGGAGGAGGTGCAGAGAAATGTAAAGGGTTTCCAGATGTGGAGTTTGCCAAACACATGTTAAGTCTGTATCATTCTATGCAAGACTGTCTATGGTCTCCTCAGCATTGGTATTAAACCGTCAACTGAACATCAACTCGTCGTCTGTTGCATGCGTTCGACTGCTTTCCTCTTGGTCCAGAAGATTAAATCTATCACTATACCTAACGTTGTACCTGATTATTTTTTCAACAACACCCTTCCTTCAGATTTAAGTAACAGATGTTGAATGGCCAGCGGGCTGAGGCACTGGCCTTGGGCCAGCCCAGTCTCATCTAGTCATATTGCATCCTTGTCTGGCATTGACAGAATTTAGATAAAAACTTAGGATGTTAAAGATCCAGAGTGTAAGATTTACAACGTTCTATTTACAGAATATGGCATATATATATATATATATATATATAGTTTATTCTTATTATATTATAATCTTTTAGAGTCTTTTATAATCTACAGATGCTGTGGGTCCTCTTCCACAGAGTCTGCCATGTTCTACAGTAGCCTAGAATGGACAAACTAAATACTGTTTTCTTTTTGTGTTTTTGATGCCCGCTTTCAGTACTTTTTGATTCTTGGTGCTAGAAAAAAAAAGATTTAGATGTGATACTACGGTATGAAATTAGCCTTTTTAATTTGGATTGTTTGCAAGGTTAAATGTACAAAAACCTCAATATTACATGGCACACAAGATTTTCTACCTTGCACATATTTAATTGGGCAGCAGAGTATTGCCAAACTACCACGACTTGGTGAGTGACAGACGGGGAACAGTGATTTAAAGAGCCGCACTGTCATTGTCATTCCCACCCACCCTACATCATTTAGACGTGAATTTAAAGACAGGGGAACTCCAGAGTCTTCACTAAGCAATTAAGTGTTGAGCCACGTAGGCGCAATGAGCCACTTGGATGTACAGTACAGTCACCTGTCACTGCATGAATGTGACACTAATGCATTAGTTGGTCGGACATTACATAATCCACTTACGTGCCATCAGCTGCCAGTGCAGTATGAGCGAGACAGGTGTGGGTTCTTTTTATTGCGAATACACTGAAGGTCTTCAGAGGGTGTGTGAATAAAAAATGGTGAATAACGAAGCGTTATTCATATAAATAATGGGCTACTCGGGTTTGGTATTCTACGACGGGACACTGCAATTTTTAAAGAAACAGCTTCCAAGGATGCAGAGCAATAATTTGCTCACAGATTAATCATGCGTCCAATAGGGCAAAGATTCCTCTGAGGCTCTGATAAGCAATAAAAATCCTGATAAAAATTGTCAGCTTGCGTCGCTGATATCTTCCAGACACCTTTGTTGAATTCCTTTGTGTGTTTATAGGTGTGTATGTGCAAACCTGTATGTTTGGACATCTTTTCCTGGACATGGTATTTATCAGTGGTGTTTCAGCAGCAGCCCTCTTTGAACACAACTCATGCTGTGCTGTATCTGCACTCAAAAGAAGGCATTTATGTTTTTTTAAACATTTTTTTTCAAGAAAAAAAGTTTATTTTGTCCTGTCTGGACTTTATGTCTAGACAGATGTGAAGAAACATTTCTAATGATATTTATTGTCAGAAATGCTGTAGCAAATACTTTTGATACACACATAAAATGAAAGAGGTGCCATCAAATTCACAGAATAACCCATAATTGGTTGCCGGTGTTTGCGGTTTCGAATAAACCTCTTACTATTGATTTTGGTTTTTGGTTTGAACGTTGGAACATTGACAGAATGACAGCTTGTCTGGGCTTTTATCTTTCTTAATACTATTTTCACAAAGCATCATAAAAACTTGAGAAATAAATACAAATTTGAGCTTTGTTTTACTTTGCAGTGCTTGATTTTAGATGCAGTTAAAGAGTAATATTTGGGTCCATGTGAGGGAAAATAATTCATAAGGGACAGTGATTAAGCTTGGTCAAGTTTAACACTAATAAATATGGATGCCAAATCTACTTTAGGTGTTGAAAATACATATTCATAAGCATATGATGGTCTACGCGTCTGAAGGGAGTCAGAAAAGGCCAGAATAAGGAGGAATAAATGCGAAATTGAGTTGATGAGTGAGGAGAACCAAGCAGCTAAAACTAATATGAGAGGATCACCTTGGTGGGTCAGTCATATCTTGCTTTGCCAGACATAACTACACACTACAGTAGCAATAAAAGCTGTTGACTCAGTGTCCTGAAATACTCGAGATTGTAAAGCCTTCATAAACATAATAATTACATATTACATAGTACTTATTACAGGATCTACAAAAAACTAATATTTCACTTAATTTTTTAAGACTCAAGTACCGTCTTTGCTCAGTACTTGTGCAGTATTGAATAAGCAGCACATCTGATTGGAGAGGTTTCCATGACATCTCATGAGGCAGATGTAATTATCTGCCTCATGTATTATCTAAAACAATGTACCTTCAGCACCTGTACAGACATTCAGGCTTGAGAACACAAATTAACCTTTGTTTGATTAGAGAGCTGTAAGCGCTCAGCGTTGAATACTAAAACACACATGAGGAAGGAGGCAGGACTAGGAAGGAAGTCGACATGGTTGAAACACAAGGCAGGGTGCCTGTTCTCCTCTGCTGTCTTCTCCTTTTGCACCTTGTTGGAGGAAACCCTCCACTGAAGTGACAGCACACACCAGAGGGTGCAAGCCTCGTCGCCAGAGCGCGCCTCTTGCCCTGAGCATCACAGTACTTCCGGTACACTGGCAAGGCAAGCGTGCGCGATGTAAGTACAGGACGCTCACACACGTACATGACACGCATGTATACGCATTAGAAAAACATATCGCTCAATGATCGCAGCATAAGGACATGCACACGCTCTCCCCTTACCCCACCAGCTTGCACACACATCCACAGACATGTACTGTACCATATGCACATACATGCACGACTCCTCTCATTTCAGTCCACCAGACACACTCTCTGGTATCGTACCCTCCCCACACATCTTCGAGTATGCGGCCAATACTTGTTTCACCGAGTGCCTTCGCTTCATGCTTGCATGTGCTTTGCCGAATCCCGTAGGCCACCCAAGGGATACAGCGTTATCAAGTGGCATGCCTTGGTGCCTGCTGTGGTTTGCAAGTTTTCTGTTGTACATCCTACTGCTCTGGGGGTGCCCACTGCCCAGGAACACACCCAACCCCCAAAAAAAAAAAAAAAAACACTCTTGTCTCTCTCCCTAGAGGGTTGTGTGCAATTTCTTGTTGTGCTGTGCCAGCTTCATGCCATGCTAATGCCCTGCAACTCTGGAGATGGCGCTTGCCACGGCAGGTGGCAGCTGGGGACATCACAGGCCTTCAAGTGAGCCTGTTAGTTGGAAGACTTCATGTTGAAATGTAGCGCGCCGACATGGTACGATTACATAACAGGTTCTACACAACACTTGTCAGCAGAAACGCTCTGATTCACACTGTTCTTCTGTGATGCTCCACGAAAAAGTGTGACCTGAACACAGCGGATTCGTAGCTTCAAGTTATTTTTTCTTTTTAGTTTGCTTTCTGGTCTTTTAAAACTTGAAGACTGTATCTTCTTCTAAATCCAGCACTACTACAGTACCTCAACAGCAAATGCCAATACCCATATGGCCATGTTCTCAACACGACTTGGAAGCGAACGTGCAACTTTCTTTACTGTTCCCCATCTGTGTCATCACTCCCCATGCCTTGGCAGTAATGTGAGGACATACCATTCCATTTGTTTGAAATAAGAAGTTGCTGTTTACTGTTAAAGCCTCCAGAAGTCATTAGCCAGACATGAATTTGACACATGAGCATATTAGATTTATTGTATTTATCCTGTCATGGTGGCTTCCTTGCAATTTCTCCATCTGCTAATGCGACCAGCTACGCTGTCGGAATGCATGATGGAACACCGGAGGCTCTTAACACAGACAGACTGAGACCCAGGTACCAGACAGCAACTGGGGATGTGTATTAAATTGTTCATTTGCTCATTTCCTTTCTACTTTCATCCAAATCAAATCAGTTCAGAATGAAAAAAAAGAGGATCATGAATCTCTTCTCTCCTCTTTCATTTCTCAAAGACATAACCGACCACAGCTGGTCACCTGTGTTGTGTTCAATCCTGTCTGGCTGAAATAATCCCCTTCCTGAGCCACTTTTAATCCTCTATCACCATGGCAACAGGCTCTGTTGTCAGGTGTGCGTTGACATGCACACCCCACCCATGGCTATCACCAATTTACATAAATAGCCATTCCACCAGTTTGTCTGTTTCCCCGGTAACACCAGGTGATTCTCCAAGGCAACCTCCACCCACAGAGCAGATCTGCTGCATTTCTCTGTTCTTCTGCTGAGTTATATCTGTCACGTACACGCACATACACAGGGTGTCTTTTAGGGACACAAGAGACCTATAGACAGATAGAGATAAGTGGAAGTTAATTCTAAACTTTGTGGATTTGATGCAAAGTTCATGACTAAAACACATATCAAAAAATACAGTTAACTGTCCAATTTTTGACAAGGACTCACTAAATTATGTCTACATGTGTCACTAATATGACCATAACCTGTGTGACATGCTGTACAAACTACTTGTCCATCATGACTGAAAGATATTAGCATAACATCAATGTCAATAGCAAGAAATTAAATATAATGAATGAATAAGTGATGTCTGTCGATAAGTAGAATAATAAGCAGTCAAACAGTGATGAGAGAAACAAGCATTGATTTTAGAAAAAAAAAATAAAGTGTGTGTGGCTTTTTCTGGTGCTTTCGTTGCCACGACAACCATGTTTGTCCTCTTTCTGAGTCAAGAAAGGAGACAAACATCATTTCTGTGGTATAAAAAAACTTGAAAATAAATAACATTGATTTCGCTCTGATGGAAGAAAGGAGCTCTATGTGGATCTAATTTGTTGATTTGGAAAAGATGAACTTGGTTATGGTTTGATTCTCTCTGGTGTGTTAAAATGAAACAGGTTTTGAAAATGGGGCTTCAACTTAGTATACTTTTTTATCTTTAAAAGCTTGAACTGTTTTGTTTGCTGAAATATATGTATATACAGTATTAAAAATGATTTTAAAAAATGTTAAATGCTCTGACGACCACCTGTAGCTGCACCTAATGACGACACACCCTGAGTACACCTCCACATCTCTGCAGCACGACTAAAAGTTAAACTACTGCAGCTAAGCAAAAACAACATTTTCATTTTTTTTTTTGCAAAACCAAGAAAACTGTGCTGAACTGATCAATCATAAAAACTAACCCACTCAGAAACTAACGTGTGATTCAAGACCATAGATGGAAACATCTTAAACAAAGGAGTGGCTGTTTGCACAAGAGTAGGACATCTCTCCAATAAATGCTCTAATACTTTTAGAGAGGACACAGTAGCCAGGTGGTGAATTGACAAGACAAATGATTTGCATTTCCAATCTAGCTGCAGATAATCTCCTTTATAAATCATTAAATTGACTGCTTCATGACACACAACTGCCACTATACCCTCTGCATCTGTAGGACGTCTTAAAACTCAAATTTCACCCGTGCACACATACGGCTTGATTCCCTCCGGTTCTCCTAATAGCGCTGACATTTGTTTGTGAGGGTAAAATATTTCGTGCCCTCTATCTGGCCTCAGCTTTGATGGGAATGAATATATTACTGGGTGTCCTAATACACCTGTGCAGTCTGAGGTAATGGGACAAGAGAGATGAGCAGAGGTGCCGTCTGCTTGCCTCACAGCTAACGGTCTCAGAGTTTATCATGCCTTTCAGTGTCTGAGAAGAGAGAAAATTAGGAGTGCACACACACACACATTAAACTTAAATTAGATCAGCGTCTCTCTCTCTTGTCACCACTTCTAAGCCATGTCTCCTTGGAGGGTGAATGAGGTTTACCTTAATTCCAAAAGAACACAAAACCCATTTTGTTCTTCTTCTATTGTAAAAACACCATCAACAGGTTTGTGTGGGCAAGCGATTACAGAGAGGGAAGTGCTTGTCTTCTTGTTCCCTGCTGAACACTAAGCATTACAACCACCATCCCACAATCCTGAAAACAAGGTGTTTGTGTTATTGTAAATTGTCGGAAGAAACACAATTAAACCTACCTTGGTGGCTGCTCAGTCTTTCATGCCTTAGAGTATCCTTGGATCTCTGCCTCTTGATTTCTGACATTAAAACTGTCCCCTTGCCATTTGTTACGCATATATTAGCCTTTACATGATTGATTGAATTAATTCATTATTTTTGCTGTTTTTAATCTGCTCCAAAAAAAAAAAAAAAGGCCTGTAGGTTGGGGCTGAATAGGAATTACCCGGTGGAGCATAGCTAATTACCAAGCATTAGCATATGCAAATGAGCACCGTTATCTTGTGTACAAAATGTTGCTTATGGTAAACACTGGCTAATCACTTTAACGAGTTTAGCTGTTTAAATGCTGGTAATTGCATATTGTTTAAACAGATGGGCGTGATTCACTGAGAATCACGGGCCAGGAATGCAAGATATTCCTCTTTTGTGTCCACTCTGTGTTTCACCTTGGCTGCTGCACCCGGTACTGCGGCTCCTTTGACGAAGACACTGAAAAGGGAATAAAAGATGTGCTCTTGCCTTTAGTGCTAGATGTTCAGTTTAGCTGTTAAAGTGGTGACACGGAAGTTAGATTACTTTTATGTAACTGCACCGCATACGCTATAGTGACGCACACTGTTGTGTCATGACGGCGTGAGAATGATATTAAAAGAACTGCCGGAATTACAGCGAGGCCAAATGAACTGACGCCAAAATCCACCTGATGGATGCATCCTAACCGAACGGCAACCTCTTTTGCTGTGAAGTGAAGCTAACAACCACACTCCACAGCTCTTTGCCCATGTTTGGATTAGCCGGGAGCCGGCAGAGGCAGAACTGCCAAGATGACAGCAACCAGAACTGCTACACCCAATCACAATGGCTACATCTATGTTTTACACAGTCTATGATCCTAACACGCGTGGACAAAATTCTCAGGTATCACTTTATCATTATTTATGCACCAAAAAAATCCAAAACAGTTTAATTAAGGAGAAAACCCTGTGATAGAGACGACTTTAAGGTTGTTTTATATTGTGTTGATGAAATTCTTCTAATTTCATATGAGTCTATGAACATGATTTGTCCCCCCTGTGATTTTCACCCATGCCAATAACTAGATGACATTAAGAATATCTGTAGCCGACATCTTATCTCAGGCTGCGGCTAATTGTTATTTTCATTATCCGCTGATCCTATCAAATTTTTTTTTTCCTGCATTAAGCGATTAATCATTTGGTTTACAAAATATCAGAAAATAGTGACAAACTTCCACCAGAATTTGTGAAGATATAAACTTTAGAGTGATAGAAAAATGAACAAATAAATAAATAAATAAATATCCCAGCAGCTCACGATTTTCAAGTTGTGCTTCCCTCCAACACACCTGTCATATATTCGAGTGTGCAGAGAAATAAAATCAATGATATAAGTCAGAAATTTTCACAATGGATGAGCTGTAACCAGAAAATGTTTGGCATGTTTGTTGGAAAAATACAGTCAACTTACTGATTAATCATCCAAAGTTTTCAGCTCTAGGCTTATCAGTCCATGCTTTCTCTCATGTCTGACATTATGAAATAAGTAGCAGCTTTCTCAGATCAACTCTGAGAACTTTTCTTTGGAGGTCATTCCTAACTCCGCCACCACTTTCCTTCTATCTGTAAATGCCCTGTCACATCTGAATAAAGCCAGAACAAACATTTAGGTAACAAAGAGCTTTGTCTGAATGTCGTCACTTTAACAGATACACAAAGCCAGGAATCGTATGCATTCCATACCTGACAGGGGACTTTAGGAAGTGGACATATCGCGATGCACTGAATGCAAACAGACAATTCTTCAGTCTCGCAGATATGGGGAGAAATGTGAAGAATGCTGTTGTCCACAGACTTTCAGGCTTTGTAGTTTCAGAGAAACTGTTCACAAAGAAAGCAGTCAGAGTTTATCAGCTGAAGTGAAGGGCACCCTGTGGCAGAAGAGTCTCTGTCCTCAGAGGTTAGATCTCCGTGAATGACAGTGGACACAGAAACGCCCAGGGGCAAACTTTCCAGTGTGGAGATGGCCACACTTTTTTTTCCTTTTTTTTTTCATCCACAGGATGATTTAGAGATACACTTTCTCTCTCTGTGTTGTGGCAGACTCACACAGTCACACACTTTCTTATCCTGTGTGTGTGTGTGTGCAGGAAGTAGAAAAAGAAAGAAAGGTAGTCAGACAGAGGGACAATAAATGCTTGTGTGTCTCTCTGAGTCACCCTGCGGACCTCTTACAGCAAAGATACAATCATTTTATCATGTCACAGTCAACACCTACCTTATCTCTTGCTGTAGGGAACAGGGTGTGAGTCAACCCCAACCAAAAAAAAAAAAAGACCATTTTGCTCTCTAAACACACTCATTTGATGATACAGAAAACCCATGGCGATAATTCAGCCCTCTGTGGGGGTTGGACTTTAACAATAATTGTGAGCAAGTGGCTCATACTTTTTGTGGAGTGCAGAGTAATTAGAATCTGCACGTTTCAATTTCTTGCAGAAAAACACAGCTGGCTGGATTTTAGTTCACAATGCAGTCTGTGTTTCAGTTTGTCAAGGCTGAATACTCACTGGCTTCCTTTTAGTTTACTGCTAAAGAGACAGTGGAGAAAAATAATAGACACAGGTGTGATTGTATTACAAAGGACAGAGAAATGTATACACGTGAGCACTAATTGTTTTTGAGTATATGATTAGTTTAAGTAAGTGAGTAAGACGCTCAAACCGCACGTAATGAAAATCAATCCGTGAGCCCTGCTTTGAGTCAGAGCTGAAATGATCCGCTGGTTAATCAACAGAATATTCAAAATTATTTTGTGATTAAATTATTCATATTTTTTAAGTTTTAAATGGACTATTTTCTGACATTTTTATTGATTATAAAAAAATAATTGGCAAATTAATAAGAAATAAAAATAACTGTTGGTTATTTAACTGCGTTAAATGTTTTGCACAGCTGAGCCACAGCAATAGTGGTTATCGGCAAAGCTGGCACAAACAGACTGAAGGAGTTTGGACTAATTAAAAACAATACACCGTGTGGGTAATCTGAGTGGCAGCTACTGTATGAGCTCAACTTATCAATTTTAGCTGATTAAGGTTGTCATATCAGTCAGCCTCCATACAAAACAAATCATAATTACCTGAGCATACAGCTCCTGGACTGTAAACTAAAGTAAAACTGTCCATCAGACTCATCTGGAGTGTTTCCTTTGGCAGATTTACCGCAGAATGGCCTCTAGTTAAACTGCTATAAAACTGAATGAACCTAAAAGTCTGCATATGACCCTAAACAGAAACATACTACATCCAAACTCTTGCAGACACATTGTTCTAGATCTTATACGGTACATGCTTTTAGTTAATTCTTTAAAATGGATACACTCCCAACTTTGGATCACATCTAGCTCTTACTACATAGTTTGAATACACAATATTCATGCACAGTCATGTAACATGTCACAAGCCTGATGGCCACGTGTAAATCTATACACTTTTGTCAATGCAAAACTATATTTAAACCTAACTGGAGATGAGAGTAAGGGTGGGGAAAGAGTAGTAGCTTTGGCTTTGATTTGAGCTGAGCAGATACGGATTTGGCCACAAATTGGTTGCTCCCAATTAAAAGTAGGATCAGGCTGAATTTCAGACAGATTGCTTGTGGTTTGATGTGGAGTTTGAGAGGGTCAGAACGCCTGATTACTGGCATGAACGATCAACAATCTGGCACTTGGACAATCCATAGTTTTGATCAGTTGTCTCACAGTTTAAATAGCCAGAGATTCACAGTCAGATATCCCCCCGCGACTCCATTATAAACTATAGTGAACTTCTATTGAACTTCTACTTTGTATTATCGGAGTAGTATTTTACATCTTGTGGCAGAAACTGTAGTCTTGAGCCATCTTGTTTGAAGTTCCTCGCTTCAGTGTGAGCATCCATAGATGGTCAATTTATCGACGCGGTGTGAGCATAAAAGCCACAGGTTCTGGCTCTGCAGAACACTAAACCGTCTTGTGTGACTTCACACAACATAGAAGATCAATAAAAGCGCACGGTGTCTTCGGCTTAACAGCAACAAAGCAGCCAAGGCGACGTTATGCACAGCCATCAAGTACCTTTTATGCTGTGAGCTGTAATAGCCTATTGATGACACATAAGTACTTAAAATTTATAACTTACAACAATTTTGTAACTCTGTGTGCAAGTAAAAAGAAGCCAAATGCACATCTGTTATACTCTTTTGAGGCTCTGTTGGCAAGAACTTAATATAAAACATATGAATTCCCGCTTTATTTGACATTATCCATACCCCTCTCGTTGCCAGATTTCAATATGACACATCCCCCACAATAACTCATTAAAGTGCAAATATGTGTGCTGTAAGGCATGCCTGCAGGTATCCGTATTCTCACGACATGCTCTTTTGTTTGGAATAGAAAGATGAGAGACTTGATAATTAGTATGAGCAGTGTTGGTCACCATGGAAATAAGTCACAGGACTGGATACAGATCTAGCATGTAGAAAAAAGTCTAACTGATAACATATTATACATAATACATCTTCCAGACTTTCTTTTATCACAGTGTTTGTAATGGTGTTATCACAATACACACCATTAGGGTTAACCACACCTGTATGCAGTGTGTTAAGGGTCCCATTTACTGGAGCACACGTTACATAATCATTATTCTGAAAAGAGCCTCTAATGCTTCTGTGCATGTCAACTGAAGGCAGCTATCGATGGATGGACTTTCTCCAGATCGCAGCAGCTTGTAGTTGGTATATTGGTGAAATTGGTTGTTAAATTCAGTGCATGTTCTCTGTAATTACACATTAAAATGTTCTCTGATTCAAACATTAAGCTAAGCACCTGCTAGCTGTGTTTCCCACTCAAGGTGAAGGTCAGCGCAGGTGTGTGGGCAGTTCAGCTTTCAGTGCCAGGCTCTCTGGACGCTCCTCAGCCACCAGCCAACATGGAGTAACCAGCCGTATCGGATATTTCCATGTCTCCAATGCTCAGTGTTCCAGTCTGGAAATCACCTGCTCCTGGGACACATCCATCTTCCGTGATGATCGGCCTCCTCATCTTCATTCCATTTATATTTCTTTACCTCTAAACCCTTTTTCACCTCACTTTTCTCCCTCTACATGGTCTCTGAGGGATGGAGAGTCATTAGCAGGTAATAAATGCAGGGGATGTGTGATTTTAGCGAGTGTCTGTAGGGCTAACCGAATGGGGAACTAGAGAGTGGACATTTTCCTTACTGCTTCTTGTCCGTGCTCAGGGGAAGATTGGGGAATTTCGGTTATTTTGGCCCTGGTCTGAAGGAGAAACGTAGTAATTGGCTCCCCTCGGAGACTGGCTAGCTTCGGAGCAAAATGTGCCCAATTTGCTGTGGCCGGTTCATTCCACATAGCCACATATACCATGTATAATAGATGTACGTCTCTCTCTCTGTCTTCGGGGCAGATGAAGCAGCTCTGATTTTCACCCTGTAGTGTGTGAGCAGGAGGGGGAGTGAAAACCCGGCTTCATGATTGGATGACACGCTGGGTGATACATTGTTGAACTGCTTTGACCGCTGTGCCGCGAAAGTTACCATCAAGAAGCTCTCACTGCTGAAATATACATCTCAGCCCATTAAATATAGATGTCGTGTACGGTATATGCTCTGTGTAATGACAGTATGGCTCAGTTTGCTGCTCTGTGTTTCCTCTAAGTGTTACCATATCCTGTTGGGGAATGTCTGACATGTGCTTTGTTTACCAGGCTTGAAATGAGCTTCATCTTTTATACTTTTCAAGTATCTGTCACCTTCAAGATGCACGAGTGAGCCAGGGCTCTGCAATTTATTATCTCAGGTAACTGTAGATTCCACCAATCCCTTGTTTCCTTACACGGTACATGTACAGTGAGATGAGTTGTTGAGTCTTCGAAGAATGCCTTTAAAGTTTTAATCCTTGTGAATTTGTTCAGTTCAGGCTAAAGCTTGTGATGTGATTTTATTGTAATATCTGGTCTAATGCAACAGTTCCCCTTTATTCAAGACCATTTCTACTATGAGAGACAATAAAGTAACCTTAACCCCAATATGTTTGAACAAGTTTCCATCTAAACTGGGACTTCTTCAAACCCAAGACATTTTCATCAACTTTACAAGTATCGGCAATGCAAGAGAGCCACTACAGACAAAGATTTCTTTTTAGATCTGGTTCAAAATCAAAGCTATTTTCACAGGACAGTGGGTAGTCTTACCTTCTCAACTATGCTCTCTTTACTTAGATGGCAGGAAAGATGAGAGGGATCCAAAAAAGAGCAGAGCTAGACACAGGAGAGAATGTAATGATGTGATTTTTAATCCTGGGCCAGAGTAGCGTGTTATACAGAGGATGGTTGCAGTTAAAAAGGCTACTGGACATAATTCCTCATTTTAAGGTGAGATAGCACACAAAACTTATTTTTAACAGAAGAACCCCCAATCAGATGGTGAATCATAGCATGCACTATGCCCTCTATCATCCATTATCTTTAAAATGGATAGAAAATTGTCAGATTCCTGTTTCAGATTATACTGAGTTCCCTGCGCACTAGCCTAAAAATACACAAAAACTGGAGGACGCCAACTCAATGCCCGGGTGAGTTCGGCAATAAAAGGAGTTGTGATGAGCTCTGTTCATATCTGCAAGGGGATAAAAATGGTGTTGCTAATGCTGCGAGGCTGACTGTGACTTGTGCATGTGGCGAGATAGCATGCCAGGAGGCCAAGGAAATCTCATTCCCCTATATTTTCTGGCTGGCTTGGGCCAACCTCGGATGAATGATAAATGAGCTGTTGAAGCCGGGGTCTTGTGTGCAATCTTCACTCATATCATAGCTGTCAGTGTGGTCACTGTCACAGGATTGCTGTGCCTCAAACGTGGAAAGAACAAAGAGCAGCTGCGTATGACTAATATTTAAGAACTTTTTACTTCCTCCTCTACCAAAGACCTTTACAATTACAGCAATCAAAAACATACAATTGCTTCACTCGGTATCATCAGCATCATCCGCATCCCCTTTACCAAGAAACAATGCTGTACAGTATGTCTGCAGCAGGCGTTGGTCTGTACAAACTGTTCAGTCTTTCATAGAAATAGCATTGCCATGGTTACCCAAGAAATATGAAATATGAAATATATTCCACCTTTTCGCTCTTGTGTCAGTATAATCGCTGTCTGAAAGATGCTGAGACATGACCCACCATCTCGGTGCTGTTCCTGTATTAGAGGTCTCATTTAAAAATACTGTATTTCCTCAAACAGTGAGTTTGGCGAGTAGTGGTCACAGCTAAGCGAAATCCTGTGGTTCAGTGTAGAGACCTGATTCTGGAAGATTTTAGATACTGAGTGCAATTCATTTTGTTTACAGGCACAATTGTAAAGCTGATGCCTGGAGCTACAAGGTCTTGTCTACCACGGATGTAAAAGAAAAGAGTCCATCATGGCCATGTGCTACTACAGAGATTCAGCCTTTGTGCTCCTACATCCTCTCTTATTGCACGAAAATCTCAATTCCATCTCAAGGACAGTCCTCCACATAGTCCAATTGTTCATCTGCAGCAGCGACAATGGGGAACATGAACGTTAAATGACCCTGAACTTGATAGATTCTGTTTTTGTGAGCTTCCCTCAGGGCTAAGTAGCCGTTGCCATGGTAAATGGTAGCGTCGCTGAAAAGGTGGGTGAGTCCGTTAAAGGTTAAGATGTCAGCGATTGGCTGGATGGACACTAAACAAGGAAGGAAGATATCAGCTCAGAGCCTCTGATTGGGCAGAGGGGAAACAGCATGTTCCTGGTTGGTTGAGCTGGATCCCGGACACACACTCACCATGTTCTCATCTGCTCCTGCTAATTAGCTGTTCGCCTGAGAGAGCACTGTGCTGCCCGCCAACCCCATTAGCCAAGCAAACTGTCCCCATGAATCCCTGTTTCACAAACAAACAGACACGTACCCATCTCTGCATCGCAGCTCCCACCAAGCTTGTATCCATGGGAATGGCAGATTTTATTTATCTAATATCCCAGACCTTTGAGTGATGTGTTGATGCTGAAATTACAGTGTGTGCTGGGTTTAAGGATGGCCAAAATGGAATGTGTGAGGGGGCGAGCTCATCTCTCATCCTCCTATTCTGCTCAAGCAGCATAATGAGCCATCAGCTACTGCTGACAACCTAACATCAGCTGGCCAATTAATGCCCATGCTTCTTTTTTAATCAGGCGCCTGTGCAGACGCCTCAGTCCAACAATATCTGGGCCCTGGCTATTTGGAGACTTCTTTTTTGTGAGTCTCTATAATGATTTCCTCCAGAACAGCAGAATTCACATTCTGCCAGATGATTAGTACTCAATGGGAGCATCTTGGACAGAAGCCTGGAGGTAGTGTTATATCCAGTGGAGAGCCACAAAGCGTGCACACTATACTGCACAATAAATACAATTAGGGAGCGTTTGTAAGAAGAAGCATTCAAAGAGGCCTTCAAGAGGTTAGCAGTTTGGATGATAGAAATAAATGTATACATGCTTCAAAGATAAAAGCTGCTTGGCTTAAGGTAGCTACCGATGTTAAAGAGGTGACACAAGATAAGAAACGGTCCTTTGAGAGGTGGGAAGAGATAGAAACCTATGTTGAAAAAGCAACAAAAGGGTTCCGCTTACAACGAAGTGGAAGCTAACGCAGCGGTGTGACAAAGAGACCCATCTTCTCATTACCGAGTCAACAGACGTGGCCTGTTTGCCCTGCCAAGAGGAAAGGGGAGGGGCAATTTCAATGAAAGAGCGAGGAAGAGAGACAGATAGAAGAGTGTGAGCTCTCCAAATGGTACTGTCAGAAGATAAGGAGAGCTATTTGGTTGTGGCTGATGCTCCAGAGCCGGGTCATGCATCGCTACTTTTGACAACCACTCAGTCTGCTGTCACTCAGTGGACTCTCTTATCGGACTAAGCCTCACTGTGGAAGCCCACCACATTTCCCAGAGATGCTCCTGTGAAACATGCATGATTTCTGATCACATTTTCCATGTCCTACAGTACATTATTAGAGTGGTGATATGAGCTGCAGCTACACACCCTGAATACATCCTTCTTTTCAATTCTCCCAGTGGTATAAAGCTGTTCTCAACTGTACCATGCCTGGTTTATGAACCAGCATCGATTTATATGTTAATTATATCCTGGGACAGGTTTAACAAGCTCTAATGTAAGTGTGAGAACTCCTAAGCTAGCTGTATCTCCTTTATCTCTTTTCTCTTTCCTTCATACCGTCCCAATCTGCGGCCCAGCATCTGCAGTCTTGTCACGGAGCTGACACAGGTTATCCTGATGATAGCAGATGTCATTTAATGTGATCTCCAGGGGGTAGAGTGAAGGGGCTAAGGCTAATGGAGAGTGGAGCAAATCTGATTTCTGTTTGACAACATTGTGCTCTTTTCTAACTCCACCTGCCAGATTGCTTTGAACTGGCCACGTAGAGCCGGATACAGCTATAGAGGCTGGGGGCTAAAAACACAGTGAGGTCATTTGTTCTATAGCTGCAATCGACCGTATTTTTTCCCCCGCCTATTCCTGCAGAATCTGTTTCCGCCTCAGACTACACACACAGGAATCGTGTTCAACGTAACCATGCCAGTCATGTTTGCACTAAGTGACATAGCAGCCGTGTACAGTTTCACATTTGCTTTCTAAGCGTGAAAATACAAATGAATGAATATGGGTTGAGCACCTGAAACTATCATGATGATGTATGTAAGTGGGTCAGCGATTACAGCAACCAAACAGGCCACACCCAGCAGCAGTGAATAAAGAAGATGATTGCATAATCCAGAAAGTGTTAACTGCCACTTGTCACTTGCCATGGTATTTCACCATGCTTTGCTGGAAGGGACATGAATACTGCCATACCCAATTTTAAAATCCCGTTGGAAAGATTCTTGTAGTGAGTATGGTAGATTTTATCAATAGACCTTAGGGGCAAAAAAAAAAAAAGATGGACATTATTGGTAAGCAAATAAATCATGCAAAATGTTACCATGCTGTCATGAGAAATGTTAGCGCCACGCATGCCCTATAAATGTCAGTGGTAACATGCACCGAGATAAGGAGAGATGGCACATGATTTCAGAGTTGCAGAGTTGAAGTCAACGTGACAGGTTGAGCAGGCCAAGGGCTTTCAGGGAGAGCCTCTCAAATCTCACATTCAAATCTACAGCTGCAGAGATGTATGGCACCGAGTCTGTACAACAGATCAGTCTCTGTCACTGGTAGTAAAGCATACTGTCAGCTCTGGATACTGGACCTTGATTAGCAACTACTTCTTCTGCCTAACTGTCAGGATAAATTTTGCACAGTCTTCTCTGCAGATCTGATCTGAAAAGTGAGTTTAACAATAGGATGAAAATCACTTAGCACTTAGCTCCCAATGGAGAAGCGAACTGGTATGTTTTCAGAGTGCACTCTCAATGTGTAACAGCTAATCAGAGGCAGAGAGTTGCTTCCTATGGCAGTCTGGCTAGGGTTAATCACATAGTGCTTCCTTTTTAGCATCTGATTGGGCACCCTGTCATTTGTACAGGGTGGCTGCACAGCTCTGGGGCTCTGGAATCCTCTACAATCAGAAATGAGCGACACATATTAAAGCAGGTATGCAGACAGATAATGTAAACACACACATGATGGCACACGATGCATGGATGCACACACATGCACACGTCGCTGCAGACAGTGTGGGGAATAGAGATGCATTCTGAAGCACGGTAGCTCACACGTTGTCGTGCAGTACAGCCTAATGGTCAGATACATTTTTTGAAAATGGAAGAGAACAGACTATGCTCATTCTGCATGCATAATGCATTCGTAACATACCCCCTTATCTCCTCAGTTGACACAAGAACCCCGTAATTAAATGTGACTTCTGTCATCTTACCAACTCAAACAAATGAAATGCCAACACACACTCCGAGGGGTCTTTATGAAGTCTGACCTCCCTGTCAACTGACTTTAGGGTGGGCCAAAGAAGGGGAGTGGTGAAAAAAACTCACCAGACAGATGCTTTTTAGATCAAAGTTGGCCAGACGCAGAACGAGTATTGCGTTGTGGAATAATTCACAAAAATCTAATGGCCATCAAAGGGCTCTTTCCCCCCTAAAGAGATGTGCTGTGGGATACGTCCAGTGTAGCCTGTGTTCTTACCATCAAAGTAAATGACTCTCTCACCATGGGTCATTACTGAAAGCGGCTCCTGTCAATAATGAGTAAGCAGCCCTTAATCTAATTTGACAGAGGGTCCACAGCTCTGCTGAAAAGCCATCCTCTCCATAAAGAGCAATGGACTGTTCGCTGTGCACGCTATCACTTTGAAATGAGAAAAAAACAAATCGCCGGAGAACGGCCTCCTTCTTGTGTATACACACGCACACACACGTTTCTTAAAGCAGGTGCACAGATCACTGCATCGGTGTTGCAGCTAGTTCAGACTCTGTCAAACAAGCAGCTTGTTTTCTGCTCTTTGATGCCAGTTGTGGGGTCCTCTGTTGTGATCAAAGTGCTCCAGCGCTCATGCCAAAATATATCGACTGTGACTGATTTAATTATTGATGGGTGGCTGCTTGGTTTTGCTGACTGACCCCATCTGACTGTCCTGTGCAATGCCCCAAGGATGGTAGACCCTCTGCCCCTCAACTCCTCGGCACAGCCTCTACCACCAATGGGCTGCAGTCAGCCTGCCCTGTCAGCCAGTCAAGCCTGCTCGATGCTAATGCAATGTGACCACTTTCAGCCCTCCACCTCTCTTTGTCATGTCAAGGGCATATATATTCAGCACTATCAGTGTGGAACGGCTGCACTCACTCGGGTGCTCAGTGCCCATCACCTCGGGTCCCCGGCCGTGGTTAGGAAACCCTCTTAGGCACTAAAGGTCATTAACGATTTATTTCAGCGACGGCTTTGCTAGAGACTCCCGATGCTGGTGGCAAACGTCAGAAGTCATGCAGAAAAACTGGCAAAAATAAAGTTGTCAAAGTTGATTTTTTTGAACTTCTTATAGGAGGTTGAATGTTTTGAACAGGCATAAATATGAATACATTTAAACTTAAACCATCGATCATAAAATTCTCCTGCTTTTTTTCTCTAATAAAAATTGATTTTGTACAACCTTTTTGCAGTCTTTCACACTCGATACCTATTTTGTCTTTTTAAACCACAACAAAAGTATAATTTCACCTTGGAAGAACTTGTTTTGTCACTGCGTATCATTTCTTTTGTGCAAGATTAGCACTATGCCAAGCTATGATGCTACCAGATATGCAGATTTACCTAGAAAATAATGATAATGTGACAGGACGGCAATAGTTAGAGGTTTCCCAGACACATCAAAAGCATCTGTCAAAGAATTTGGTGTCTTTTTCACAGTGTTATTAAATTACAATTCTGATCAGAAGGTGACTTATTCTTTGAGAATGCTATTCACTCTGCCACAATTCAAGCTTCTGCTGACATATGAACCACCTGCAAGGTCAGGGATGGCAGAATATTATTCTTTTACACCTGTCCGTGATCACATATGCAAATAAGATTAAATATTGAATAATCACTCTAAATCCATACCAATCACCGCTGTGACGGGTAACATCTGTCATGCAGCTGCTGTTACGTAATGGTGGATTACGCTCACTCTGTGTTCCGCACAGATTCTAACATGTGATGAGGGAAGTGACTGAAGGACAACCTGGCATTTTGGGGAATATACTCAAAATTATTTTCTTAACAAGTGTGTGGAATAAGCTACTTGCCCAAACCTCGAAGCAGCAAGAAACAACTATCCTAGCCACATCAATGGACCTATTGTGAATTTAACATGTAGAAACTTTAGAAAATGATATAATGTGCTCGACCAGTCTACAAGGCCCAGGTCCGTGCCTTTGCCTGCCACCCAACTGGCCTACCCCATTGCTTCTCCCTGCAGGTGGTGGGTGTCGGCTCTAAGGCCCAGCCACCAGATGCTCGCCAACAGGCTCCCAGGTCTGGCTCCAGAAACGGGTCCCGGTTTTCCTGATCTGTCTGAAGTCCTACTGCTCCTTAGCTTCTGATTCATAAGGGTTGGTGTGAATCTCATTTGGTCTGATCCTTCTACTGGGACCGATATGCCTTGGGAGAACCTACCAGGGGCTATATCTCCTGACAACACAACTCCCAGGATCACAAAGACACTCAAAGCCCACCACCACATTAAGGTAGTGATTCTTTGGAGGGACAACAAGCATTATGGTCATGTATTAGAGCCCAGTGACCAACTGGTTCCAGTAGCTGTTCTCACAAGTCCTTTATACACAGAGATCCCGCAACACTTCCATAAAGAAGAGCAGTCATCACAGCTTTGCTATTTTATACTGAACCAAACAACCATAATGCCACCCCAGTGCGTGATTTTAAGAAGAAGTTAAAGTGGTGTGACACCTAACAGCTACTTCATGGTATGGCTCAACTCAACTCTATTCGCTTTTGGTACCTCCACTTCGTTTTTCCACTGCAGATAGTACCCCCTCAACGTAGGCAGAGCTGTACTTGAGTCTTGAGAAGCTGTAGCCTTTATTCACTGACAAATTGAAACCTGTACATGTACTGCCAGGTTGACAACTTCACTGCACACCTTCTCCTCTTCTCAGCTCTCACTCAACCATGCACTCATTGCGCACACGTGGGTCCTGTCCTGTTGCCTTACGCTTTCTACCCAGACATCGATTCAATTCTCGTAATACTTCTGCTCAAAGGAAGACCAACAATGCCTCCCCGATTCCGTGTTCATACTTTTTTTAGACAGAGCAGTGAGGTAGACTAATGGCGCAACAATCAGGCTGTGTAAAAGGAGGTAAAAGTGGTTATATTGGAGCAGAAGCTCAAATCAAAACTGTGCTGACTCTGTATTGGTGGGTATCTTTCTAGCTACATAAGCTACTTAAGAAATAAGGATCCATTGCTGTTTCATTAGTCATTAGGCTAAACATGATGGCCCAGGCTCTACTGAAAGCCTAAAGATGAAACTGGTTTCTCCTTATCTAACTCCAGTAAGCAGAAAAAAAGTTAATTCTACTGTACAATCCCCAACACGACACGTATATACAATCCTAACTTGGCTCTTTTTTTTCATTGAAAAGCTATAATAAAGGCACACTTTACCCTCCTCTCACAAACTGCTGACCTAACACCAGTTTTGACAACCACACCGATCTGACTCTCAAAATAGCAAAAGGCTATATGGCCAGAATATCCTGTTATTTCTGTGTGTGTGAGTCAGTGTGGAAGTCCAGCCAGAACCAATGTCTTCTCCTCATTTGACCAAGAATGAAAACAGGGTAGCGAGAGAGACAAGAATGAGACAAACATGTTATCCTTTGCTGCTGGCGCAGCAGGTCTCACAGCGTCATCATCAGTCTGAGTCATCTCATTTTAATATGCTACTTTGATGAGCTGGTGGCGGTTGAGGGGGGGGTACCTCCCCTGAGACTACACACACACACACACACACACAAATACACACAGAAACCATCTCCGCTCAGCTATCTTATATACTAAGACGTGGTTAGCAGATCTTCCAGCATGCATACTTGTCTTTTCCGTCTGTCACACACACACACACACACGGCTTCAGATTTTTTTTTTTTGCATGAATTAAGAAATCACACTGACATATGCACGTGTGCTTTTTACACATCTTTGACCCACACATGTGACCGTGTGCCACCAGCTAGCATGTGAGTTTGGCCTGCGGCCTGCGTATGTGTGTCCATGCGTATAACCATGTATGTGTATATAGTACGAGTGTGTGTGTGTGTGTGCATGTGTGTTACAGTGTAACACCGTAGGTTGGACAGTTGCATGCGCCAGTTATGCACTTGTGCCCCCCAGGGCAAGATGTACTGAGAAAGCGAAAGTGTTGGGGGGAGTCACGCAAGCATTTTTCTCAATAGCCGAGACCCTCTTGAGTATTCTCCCCCCATCTGTTCATCCATACAAACAGATGTCTGAGCTGGAATTGTAAGAAAAACGCATCACACCATCATATATTGAGAATACAATATTGGTTGGAAATCAAATAGTTGCCTGAGGGCTGTTTGGGATATGCTGGCAGTTTGAGGCATATGAAAGAGAAATACTGTGTACACTATGTACTTCTGTTCATTTCCTTCATTCTCAAGTCTCCTGCTCCGGTTCAGAAGCTCCTCTCTTAACTGAGGGAATCGAGATATACAGTTAGGGCAATTTTCCATTTATTTTTTTTCATCTTCTTTCAGCCACCGCCTCCTCTTTCCAAGAACGGAACATTAACTGGGCTTGACTTCATTTGTCGGAGCTTCTTTATGTCTCCTGCTAATGACCTTTCTGTTTAAATAAGTAAACATCTCTCTCCTAACTCTGCGTCTCATTGGAAAATTACCTCGCCTGATGTCTGAGGCCCTGTGTCTCCACGTATTAGGATACTAAGCCTCAGACTGTGAGAGCGAGGTATGGGGTTGCAGTCGGGGCACCCCACCTTGCCTATTGTAATCCAATGGGAGCTATGGTACGAATATCAGTGCTACATTCGGTGTGGCTGCTCCAAGCATAAACTGGCAAGGCGGGAGGCAATTACCGCCACTCAGCCAGCCATTTACCAGAGGAACTGAGGCTGCAGAATGGGCCAGCACTGCTCGCTTTGGATTGAGCTCAAATGGGGTCTAAGCAGGAGCGACACTCCGCTGAGGGGACAAGAAGTCCTCATTTCAACACGCTCAACCATGTGCATATGTGTACCCCCTCCATAAAGAGCAGAATGACGACTGTGAACACAGCCCTGAGCCTACACAGGAAACAAGTCTAAAAGAGAAGGTCAGTTTATTAAACTTGAGTTACAGACTGAAGTGAAGACTCACACAAAAAAAACTCTCAAACATTTGAAAAAAAGTCAGGGCACACACACACACACTCTCATGCCTCCGCCCACATGGGCACGACTCTGGTGCCCAAACTAACACGAAAAAACAGCACAAAGATAAATACTATTTGTAAGAAACGGATGCTTATTATTCTGTGGGCCGAATCTTAAGAGAACATAATTATTTTTTCATCACTGTCTTCTATTCAGATTTCTTACAGGTATGACTCAGAAAAATTAAAGAGGGGCACTAGAGCGACCTGAATCATCATCTAACATAATCACGTACACTAATGAGGTCAATTAAGGCAACTTAGCTGGGTCCATACATTAATCAGGGTACATTTACAAGTCAACATACGTACAACACAAAAGAGGTATTCATTAATATTTAAAAGCATTGAGGACTATAATTATTTCCAGATTTGTTATAGACCTAACAAGCTCATGCAAAGTACAGCTTGAGAAAAACTAGCAAATTCTCTAAAAAAACAAATAATTCCTCTAAGTCCTGCATTTACTTGCACAGTAAGAAAATCATTGCTAGACTGCTCTCTGTGGGCTGTAACTGGCCCGACATCAAAAAGTGTTGCCAAGACTGTTGTTTTGTACTTTACTATTGGAAAGCCGTTACCATTACCAAGTGATCTGTTTTTACAGACACAGCCTCGTATGCCCCCTAACTCTCCACTCCACTTTTCTACATCTCTCACAATTATGTACTTGGTAAATGCTGGCTGACAGCAGTATGTTTATGCACTATTTAAGCAAAACGTCCACAACAACAGAAAAGAAAAATTGATTAAACCATTTATGTTGGAGTTTATCATGCATACTGCTGTTACATATGAGAGAAATGTGAGCGACCAAGCAAACATTTCAATTACAATTGATGCCGAAAACAAGTTGCCAGTGTAAAAGCCCGGGGCAACTTTCATAAAAATAAAGCGATACTTTATAGATCCTGCAGAGAAAGTCCATTTCCACTTTCTCCCTGCGCAGGGATTTTAGAGACTAGCATTCAGCGCTGCAGAAGCAGCTCTGCTTGAGATTCAGTGTCTTGCTCAAGGACACATAAGCAGGAATGATGCATGTCAACATGAGTTGAGCCATAAAACCCTACCGCACCAAAGGGAATCTGAATAATTCAAACTATCGCCTACATTTGTAAGTTTGCCGTCTGGGTGACCTGATTTGCACTGTCTGCTGTATGTCATGTGTAACATTAGTTGCCCCAGATGCTTTGTAAGTCCCTGATTTACACGTGCTGTGTATTGTAATGCCTTGAAATGCTACATTTTGTTGTCCCATCTGAATGTTTAATGTTTATTTTTTTTATTATAAAGTTACAGTTGTCACATACACTATATGACTAATACTTTTAAAGGGTTGCTGTTTCTTGTTATATGTGCTTAAATGTTGTTGTCTGTGTGTTTTGTTGACCATCCATAGCTAGTTCTAAATAAGTTCTGGCACATGTATATCATAAAGATGTCAATTCACGTAGCAAAGCTAAGTAAAGTAAATTCAGTGGTGGAATGAAACTATGTCTTACATTTACTTAAGTACAGTCGTGAAGTACAAATGTGAGGTATAAGTATTTTACAGTGTGGTGGCACTTTACTGAAATACAGCTGTACATATATAACAACAGATGAGGGAACTTCATACAACAGCTACTGTTTACTGATACTGTTTGTTGAAGGGTTTTAATATTGGGATGTTTTGTTGGTGCCTCTGAATGCTGCCCTCAGCAGTGTTTTTATTGTTGTTGTTTTGTTGTTGTTATTTTCTTACTGTGGCCTCTCTACAGGCTTAGACCATTCTGCAGAAACAACTTCACTTCTATCCCATGAAATCTTTGCTTCTTCTCTCCTGGACACCACATAAATAATTGTCATTCTTTTTTTTCTTTCACCATCACATAATAATTGGTATTTTTGCAACGTAGCGCCCTCTGTTTCATAAATATGGACAATTGTGCATGTGCATTTGTTATGATTATATTACTTGTGATGAAAACCTAGTGAGTTGACAACTTCGCTAACAGCTAAACATCAAGTACAACACAAGACATAGCAGCCAGTTAATATTACTTCCTAGTCCAACAGCAAGAAGCCCTGGTCGGCGTCTTTCAGACTTATTTCACAAAGCTCTCGCCAACAACTAAAAGTCAGTCCCACATTCACTCTTGTCCAATGGTTGCTCTGTCAATCTCTCCTTTTCTCTTCTTAGTGCCCTTCCTCAACTTCCTCTTCAGTCTCTTTGCCTCTGTCATTATGTTCATAGAGGCTGCTTAGCCTGGTTACATTGCCCACTTGCCCAGCTCCAGTTCTGGCATGACACTGGCTCTGCTCCCCATCAGCATTCACCCACGCCTCGGCCCTGAAAACCTTCTTGGTGGTCTAAACACCTCCCTCTGTGCTCTGAGCTCACAGCCACATACTGAGCTAACAGTAGCTAACTGTAGCTATAGTTCACAGCAGTTTTCTATTAAAATATGATCCAGTTTCACCAAAATCAGTGAAACAGTTGGTGGTATGTAACTTAAAGCAGTTGCCATAAAGTGTTGCATACTTCTCGTGGGTGATTGCACCTGTTACATAGTGCAAGAACAGACATGCATGATGACATGACAAAAAAAGACGAGACTAATATGGACAGCAGAATACAAACAAAACCTAATAAAAAGACGGAAAAGAAAAACAATTAAAAAATAAAAGACAATGTTAATAGGTTAATAATCATTCATTGTAATCTTATTTCTCTATAAATGCTTTCATTTCATTTTACTGTCATTTTCTAATTTCAAATATATTTTGTGATTTGAGTGTGTGAAGTAATAAATTGCAGTACTCTACTCTACTTGTGACCACTGGGAAAAAAAACTCAGCACCCAAGTGGTGCTTGTCATTCAGCCCCACGGTGCCATTTCCTTTAAAAATTTATTAGTTTCAAGCACAACACCTGAATCAATCTTTTGATATTTAACTACAGAGGCTTCAATGAAATGCACGGCCGTTATCCATCTACTTTGTGCCACACTGAGGGTGAGTGATTAAAGATTCAGCGAACAACACAGATCCATCAGAAATGTCAAGAGGACCTCATATTGTCAGCCTTAATACCAGTCCTCGCGCTCTGTTTTGACAGGGGCTCTGACCTGTCCACACAGCTGCAAGAGGAAACATCTCTTTTGCACAGTATAATTCTGTTGTTCTCTTTCAAAGTCTTAAGGCCTCATCTTGCTTGTCTGTGTCAGGAATAATTAGGTTAGTTTAGTGAATCCTTAATCTCTCCGGCCCTTTGATTATCCTCCAAATCTGAAATGATCTGGCTCGTGCGTTGCCAGCTCCTAACCAGAGTAATTAGTCCACTTTTGGTGTTGAAACTTCTTCAGCTCAAGCACTTTTGAAGGTGCTTGCTGGAAAAGTATTCAGACTCGCACTAGTACAAGGATCATGTGCTGTCAAGAGGAATATGTGCAGTGATTTATAACAACATCTACAAGTACCGAAGAACCTCTTTCAGCAACCACACCTTTGGTCTAGACAAGAGGCTGAATACAAAGTATATGATAGAGGAAGTTTGTTTTATGTTTTATTAAAAAGTAATCAGACAGATTAAGAGCAAAATCATTACATTAGCCAAATAATTTTTCAATCCATTAGTAGTCTTATTCATTCTTGTTGTTGAGGATAGAGTAAACCCTTCCCTGCTGTTATATTTATCACTTTAAATGTCTCTCTCTCAAACATTTCCCAGTTAATTAGAAAACATGCTCACAGTACAAAAGAGGTGCTTTCAGCTGTAAATTCAATCTTATCAGGAGAAAGGGGTCTATTTTGGTGGTGGTACATCGTGAGGTGGAGGTTAATTAAGATGTATAACTAAGAGATTGCAATTAATATCTCCGCACAGGTAGTTTAGCTGTGGTTGGATCAGGCAGCACGACGTTTGCCGGGATTAGTGCGAACATGGTAAACTCAGCCTAATTAGCAAATCTGATCTCTTGCTTTTCTTCCTTCCATTAGACGCTACGGGGTCTGATGAGTATAGAAGGAGTAGAAGTACCCCCGGAGCTCATGACACAGAAAGATTTCAGGATAAACGGTGGAACAGTAGGGGCTTTTCTCACCAGAGGGCACATGAATCAAAAGCACCCCTGTGATTTGTCCTTCACGTCGGGCAGATGGAATTGTGTCTGTTGCTGCCTGTTTAATGGCCGCCGAATGGTGGTATGCAAGAATGATGGAAACCCAGAGGAAGCTGCGGGGCGGCTCGACTACAAAGTCACCGGTGTCATTTTATATGTGCAACAAAGAAATGATCTCTCTTTGAAAACTCAAAACTAGTCTGTTACTTTTGGGTCATTCATTTAACAATTATTTCATGACTTTAGCAAGCTGATGACTTGCACCGGGAAGTTGAATAACATTAAATCAATTAATCAGATCAGTATTTTCCAATCAGACTCGCGGTTTCGGCTTCTTCGTGCGTGAACTTTGCCTGCTATCCTGTCATATGCTAATAAAAAGGGCAAGACAATTAATGTGAATTTGTCACTATGGGCTGTGAGACATTACTATGGACATATTTCACTAATGTCTGACATTTTACAGGAAGAAAAGCAATTAATTAAGAAAATAAGGTGAGATTAATTGTTAACAAAAATGTCATTAATTGCAGCCCTAATACTGAGAAATAGTCTAACCCCTCAACACTCGATTCTAATTTATTCTCTGTTCAATGGGACTGCACATTTATCATGCCATGGCCATACAGGCATGCAGTTGCTTTCTTTACCTCCAGGAGTATGTATTCAGTGTGATTACATTTCAACATTTTTTTCCCCCATGAATCCAGTTTCCTCTGATTTTACCTCCATGTTATATACTCTTCCCCCCAAGTTGCTTTAGTGTGAAATGAACCTATTAGCGCCCGTCCCCAAGAGGAATCAACCTAATGATATTCCTGTGTGATTTAATGTCCCATGTGTGGTCATGGTGTCTTGCTTTTTTTTTTTTTTTTTGCCTGAGCTTGTCTGCTAGGCGAACCAATCTATCAGCTTCATGCTGTCAAGTCCCAGCAGCAAAGCTCTCTGGTCCTCCAAGGTCTTCTTAGACATGACTGACTGACCACATCCCCATTCTTTCCATCTCACTTACATGGAGAGAAGCACTGAGTGATGAGAGGGGACATGGCTGCGGTAATATCTCCATAAAAAGATAAAAACATACTATTTGTAGAAGTCGTCATACCTTTTTTTTTTTTTTTTTTTCTTCAGGCATCTGCCCATATTAGGTAGGATCTATTTTAAGTGTGTGGCCTTTACCAGCTACCTCATCTCTAGTGGACTGAGCAGAATCAAGGGTTATTGAGCAAAACAGTAGCTACTTGTATGCTTTTGACTTACGGTGAAATGACTCTATGTATCACAATCACCCACACATGCACACACACACACACACACACACACACACACACATTTTTAATGTAAATGAACTGATGTTACAGAGGGATTATCTGCATAATTGCAAATTTGCAGAAAAAAAAGAGCAGTCTTGAACAGTTTTTTTTTTTTTACCCCATGTGATACTATTTTCATTAACATGCTATTTTGAAAGGCCTTAAATGGCTGACACAGTTCAGTTAATTGTTAGCTTTTGATTCACAGGGGGTGTTTGTCTTAGACTATAAAAGGAAAAAAAAAAATAGAGTAAGCCCTGCCTGGCACTGTTACTATGACAACAAGCTTATAGATATATAATCACACTTCACTCACCCCCACAAGAACCCACTAACGCACACACACATACATACATATTCTCTTATAGACAAAAAAAAATACAGCTGGAAATGCTACTGAAGCTGTATAAGCACACATCATGCTGGGTTGAGATGCACAGCTGTTGATTAGTAAGCTTGCCAAAAGTGCCCCACCGCCTCTTTTCTTGGACCCAAATCAAATCCCCAATTTGTTTATGTTATTATGTTAATAAAGGGTAGCATTTCCATATGAATATCAATATTTCAGTAGCGGGCGAGGCGTTACTGTGAACACAGTGGATCTCTGGCAAGCAGCACGGTGTAATATGAATGGGCCTCCATTTGGAGTTTAATTTCACTCATCTGATTTTCTCTTCCTCACATAATCTGAAAAGGAGGTATTTTTAGAGCCCAGGTGCTTATCCTCTTTGTGGTGCTGGAGGCTAATGTTAAATGAACACATCAATCTTGGGCGTTTTCAGAGTGAGAGGGGAGCAGCGGCGGCACAGTCGTGGCGGTAGTGGGTTACCTGCCAACTGTGTTATTCTAAAGCTTTCTGTTTTCTATTGCTATAGTTTGCTGCAACCACAGGGCATTATTGGCTTCACAGCGTGATTCATTCAAGTCACTTGAGTGATGGAAATTTTGCCTAAACCGTGGTGACATAAATAACACCGGGATACAAAACTACACTGTGAAATATCAGTAATAAACAGCTAATGGTATCAGTTTAATTCCATGGACAATTCTGAGCTTCCTGTAACACATGGATAATAAATCCTGGAGGCATTAAAAAATAATTCTTTACTCGAGAGCCAGTACTTGCCTCACATTTCTTAAGTAGATTACATAGCATTTAAATATATCAACAACATAAGGTGTGTGTATGCTAAGTGCCAAACAATGTACTGATCCAAACACAACTACTGTAGCTAATCAATCACACCACAGCGTGATAAGTCATCACTCTTTCGGTGATCTAAATCACCGTGGGTCAGTAATCATTAATGGTTGTCTAATGCATCATGGGCATGCATATCTGCTATTTAGGTGGTGTGTATGAGATCTTTGAGTTATGTGCTGTTGTTAAAGCCTGATGGGTAGATGGGAAGGCCAATCAGTCATCTACTAGCTGGTGTAGATTATTCTATTAGTCTCTGTCTGTGTGTGTGTGTGTGTGTGTGTGTGTGTGTGTGTGTGTGTGTACTTGATGAAAAGGTCTCCTGGGAATCCCTAAGACTGAACTTCAGTGCACCTATGCAATCATTCCTGACCCATTTTCCAAGTATTACAGGGCTTCGTGCAAATGCAGCCACTTCAAAAGGCCCCATATTTCACACGTTTGCTCTGTTTTATTTGAAGTTTCGATGTCCATAAGATATATTTGTTCCTTTAAGTACCAAAATGTAGTTTCTATAAGTTTTCTCTGGAGGACTAGCAGGAACAGTTTTGTGTTGCCTTTTGTGTATTGGGTATCTCTCCCTAACTCCAACATATAACGGCTTGTAGCCTACCTGGATGGTGTGTTCAGGTGGGCTGTGCTGGCATCACAACCTTACGAAAGTCCTGACAGCTCATTTAAAGGCAAAGTTTCTGAATACAAAATGTGTGTATTTCTCTTTTACCCATGGTTGGATACTTGATACACAAAATTCATTTAGCTCCTACCCCTGCTTTAAAATGAAAATCTCACAATGAATCTACAATATTCTACAATATGGGGCATTCGTGCTGCCTCCAGTAGTTCTGAAGACAGATCTTATAGCTTATAGCGGCGACTTATTAATGAAATATAACACTTAATAAGTTCTTTTAATTTCCTAGTAAACAGACAATTGATTGTAGCTTCTGATGGATGTCAGTCAAATATTCATCTTTGGGACAAGCACCTACAGTATCAAACAATTGTAGGGGTTTTTGGACTATAAGATGCACACTCAACAAACACTCACTGACAAATGAAAAGTATCTAAATGTGGAGACATTCTTTACTCCCACCCAACCGTACTGTAGTCAAATTGGGTAATTTCAATCTCGTCTGCCTAATCTTCATTGATTTCGAAGAAGCAGAATGTCAAGAGCTCTCTGCTCACTGAGTCCTGATTTCATCAGGTAAATAAGTTGCGTAAAGTTTGAATGACATTCAGGAAAAAGGGGGTTAGGAAAATCAGATAAACAGGATTATGCTTCAGACTAAATACAATAAGAGTGTTCCTGCGGTAAAATTCATTATTTCCCAGCTACGTTAACGCTCTGCTATCATCTGTGGCGACGCAAACATACAAGTAGGCAGGTATTCGCATCTAACAAATGGCAGTACATGAAAACAGATCAATACGCCAGCGACAGACCTGTATGACGGTAGATGGTGTGAAATTATAACCTATGACCTAGTTGTCGGCTGTGCGTCAATGGTTTGGAATAATGCATTTTTGAGCCTCTCAACTCAATTCCTCTAATGTGGTTTGTTGGGACTACAAATGCCATCATCTCAATGGCCGTTGCTTCCATCTGCAGGGATCTGATTGATTAGCCAGTCTGCTGAAAGTTGACTGGGAATTGTTATACAGTGGAAGCACTCTGTGATGGCCTTTTGTGGGCCATCGATTGATTTATAAGTGGGACAGCATTCTGATGTGTTCAAGTGAGTATCGATTCACTGTCCATATCTGTTCGCGTCGTCGGAGATGTCGCAGTGCGACTGTAGTGCTTGCCTGCCATCCAATAAAGACAGACGTCATTTCTTCTCTTCAGTAGAAATTGATGGTTATTTAAAGTACTTCTGTATTTATCTGGATCTCTGGAGTGTTTTTTTTTATAGGTGTAGCACACATAATGTTAAAATGGCTCCTCCTGATTGGTCTAGCGTGTCCATTACATGCAAATTTTCTGTGCACAGATGACACTCAGTGGCTATAAGCCCTGTTTGAGGGCAGAGCCTAGATCTTCAGCTATGTTCATCTTTGTAGAAGCACAAACAGAAGGCAATGGAAGAATTGTAACATACAGTATAAAGAGTGCCCTTTGAACGCAATTTGCCCGGCAACACTGTTATGGAAGGAGAAAAACACCAAGCTTGTATTGTAAGCTTGCCGGCTCCTGCAAGAAGAACTAATTTACTGACTTGAAAGGCTGTGAATGTTCAAGTGTCTCCTAACGATTATATAAGGCAGAATGAGCATAAATCATGTTCGGAAATCAATAAATACAGCAACGGTACAGTGCGTTCTGCAACACCATATCATCTTAGTCACTGCCAATAGAAGCACCCTGAGCCTTCAGCTGTGCAGAAAACACCTCAATCATCCACACCGCAATGGGATAAAGACCCCACACTGGTCCTTACACTCCACAAATATGGACAATTCTCTTTGAACTAAATTGTCGATAATGAAACCAGATGATGTATAGGTGCCTACGCGATCAATATTTCTTTGCGGTGCCATATAAACATTTTTGTTAACGTTAGCGCTAACAACACTTTGTAGCAAATGAGTCAAAGAGCAGTAATGGGGGTATATTTTACTCGCCTGTTTGGATGTACTCTTTTGTCATAATAGGTCTCTTTGAAATCCCATTTATTCCGCTGCAGGAATTGAGGAAAATCTCAATTTCAAAGCTAACTAATTGAGGCTGATGTTGGCTGGAAGGGTGTGATAGTTTATTGTCGTACTGTTTTTTTTTGGGGGGGGGGTTGTCAACAAATGCATTGTGTGATCTTGAGTTAATCCAAGCGCTACTCAATTTGGAAAAAAAACAATTAACAAAAGAAGTATAAAGGGAAAAATCAGAGGCAGTAAAGCACTGGACTAAAGCCATGGTTTATTCACAAACAGTCTGAGGCAGAAAGAGAAAGGAAAAGTGGTTTCACAGTAATCAGCTCTAAGTTCATAAATTGTGTTGATTTAAATTTAATGAAACGATAAAAGCTCCCCCTTGCCTCTGTTCTGAGGCATGCTGCTGTTTCAAGGCTTAAAATGGGACCATATGCCCAGCGAATCCATGCCCAGGGTCACCTTGAAAGCATTAGGATTTAATATGATTGACCACGCAGTCTTAGCAAAGGATTAACGCAATGTTGTCCGTATGCTCCCTGAAAAAGAGAGAAGTCAACATTATGCTTATAGGTACGAAACTGAGGAAGCGCTGGGGGACTGATCTGCTCGGCCAGAAGTCTTGAGCCAAAAAGGTTGAAAATGTGGCTGTAATGAGTTAACATGACGAGTGGGTCATTCTGTCAAACCAGAGGATGAGGATCCCATTAGCTTGAAAAAGTCTGAGGTGAATGTGATGAGCTGTGAGACTCAATAATGTCTCCCCCCCCACACCCCTCCCCAACTCTCCTGCCCTCTCTCTCTCTCTCTCCCTTCATCCTCCACGTTCAGGGTCAAGCATGGCTTTATAAATGTTATCTGATTGCTGAGAGCTTTCCAATGCCCAGATTCGGCGGTGAAATTAATCTCTGACTAAAATATTGACGTACACAGAACCTATCAAGTGAGGCAAAGCAATCAGGCAATAAGGGAGGAGGTGTTGGAATAAAAAAAGAAAAAAAGAGATAAGCGCAATCAATCGGACAGCCTCACCCCGGGTTTAGGTGCTTCGCTGAGGCGTTGGATGTGAGTTTGATCAACTACAGCGCAGGTGAAACACTGAAATGGAGTGGAATTAATCTAAAATTGTTTGACCTTGAAGTTTGACCTTTCATTAAGGTAATCCCTGAAATCTGCACCGGTTTTAAGTTATCACAGGGCGTGACGATAAAACTGTTTTTTAAATCAGTTTCCAATTCCCTTGATTGAAATGCCATTAACTTTGCGAAATGAACACTTCAATCAAGCGTTTATCACTTTCAATATATGAAAAACAGCAAGACCGACACCACTGGCTTACAGTATGGCTTTGGTCTCTGTGTTTAAGACATCACTTTGCATGTTACACTATGGCAGCCATTATAATTCCATTGGACAGGCCTTAATCCTTGACAATGGCAGGCATACTTTATATTATACAGTATACAATGGTGACCTTCCACGTTCACCTTCCAGGGTTTAGAGGAATAATACAAAACATGCAAGCGTTAATCTTCTCTGCTATGCTTCAATCCTCAGTAGAACCCTGGGGGAATGTCACAAAGGCACTGTCGAAATGCCTCCTGCATAGACCTCCTGGCAACTATGAGAACAGGAAAATAATATAATAAAACATTCATCATTCATCTTGTAATGCTGAGGTTGTAGAAAATGGGAAAAGAGAGCGTGAGAGAGAAAAGGAGCGCGAGAAAATCAGGTGCACATGTGTAACAGAGAGTGACAGGCCCTTTTCATGTGGAAAAATAGCACTAATTCATTTCCCACACAGGAAGTCCTCTTGTTTGCAATATTCATGTCACCTAGCACAATGAAAGGAGGACAATCACCCCTGTTATTGGCGTTGTGCTAAGAATAGATGTAGCCCCCTTTTGTTTTGGGGAAAGGAAATAAATAGCTGAGGAGAAACTCCGCTCGGAAACTGACCCAGATAAGAACAACAGAAAGCTGAAGTCTGGAGGGGCAAACAAAACAGTCCAGAGAAGAACAGAGGAAGAACAAGAGAGAGAGAGAGAGCTGTACAGAGAAAGAAAAAAGATTGTTCTCCTGACAAAAAGTTAGTTGAGAAGTAAAAGGGAAAAAAAGGGGATGAATATTTTAAGAAGCAAGCTCTCTCATGGAGGAGAGAGACGAGTAAGAGTAAGAGTAAGAATAAAAACAAGCAGCTCTAGTAGCGTCCGTTCAAATTGTTGACTTGCAAAAAGGGGAGTTGTTCAGAGTACGTGAGTGGGGCGGCATCTGTTGAAGCCTGCCTCTGTGTACATTCCCCCCTTGCCTGGTGTGTGGAGTGCACCATCAGCTTATTGGGGCAATCATCTGAAGAAGAGAAAACACAAATATGGCAACCGGGGGCCGGTTTCTCGACATTGTTAGAACATCTGCAGTTGCTGCAGTTCTATTTCCAGAACACTTTCTTGGTTGCGCTGAGCTAAGTGCTAGAGTAAGCTGCTAGAGTAAGCTGTGTAACAGTAGCCTATTCAGTGCAATGGTTTAATATTCACAGTAAGCCCACCTAAGACTGTACAGATAGCACAGTGATTTTTTTTTTTTTGCCTGCCACTGTGCCAAAGGTTACCCAGCGTGGCTTTTGAGGAAATCTGTCCTGATGCACACAAAGCTGATATGCTAATTCTACCACACCGATCACATGCATATGGTGCATTTGCATCATTTCCTAACTCTTACACTAAAGTGCTATGCCAGACTAAAAATGCTAATGCGTGCTGCAATATGTCATTTGTCCTTGTGCCGAGCTGGCCTGAAGCTCCACTGAGCATGGCCTACGGTGTCCAGACTGTCAACTCCACTCCGCTCTCCTTCTCCCTCCGTGTCGGGGAGAGAGGACTCTGACCCCGCCATGATGACACTGCTCCAGAAGAGATTATAGGCCCTGATACTCCGCCGCGCCAGCATTATGCACACACTGCCCTTTAACTAAGATACACGGGCTAGTTGCCAATTCTGTGCCTGGGCCTGTCAGATGTGCCTACTCACGTTTGTGCAGGAGAAATAACAGAAACTGCCCAAGACAGCAGGTGGCACATATACAGGAGACATACACACAAATTCTATATATAAAAGGCGGTGTAATAAATAAATAAATAAATAAAATCAATGAGCAGTAGTGTTCAACTCATGTGGGTTTTGGGGACTGAAATCACTACCTTTTTCCAGCTGTTACTACTACTGCCATCATATTGGAGGGAGACAACATAGTAGGCATTATTTCACACCAAGGGAAATATAATCAGCAAATAAATATAGAGTATGACGAAAAATCAAAAAAGTGCTATGATTAATCAGTGAGGTGCAGCCAGAAATGCCACCTTCTGGAAAATTAAAAGTGATAGAAATCAGTGCAGCGGCGTTATTCTACCCTATGTGATTTCATGTTAAACTGCCTTTTTTTAATAAAAAAAAAAATCACGGCTCAGAACGTAAGCTGAAGGAGTCTAATCAAAAACATGTTGACATTTTTCATGTATTTGTTCGAGAAGACTGAAGTCTTTCACAGAGGTGGTGAAATGCCAGAGATTCGAAAATCTGTGATTTTTAGATGTTTGTGCCAAGCATGAAAAAAACATTTCTCTATTCTGTGAAAAGTGCAGCTGTGCTGTTGCGTCCAGTTCATTTCTGCCTACTTAAAAATAAAAAAACAAGGAAGTAGCTGATCAAGTAGGGAACTGAAACAAAAGAAAACTTTTTTTTTGTATTATACAACACAAAAGCAAATCATGTCCCACGAAAAGGCGCTACATTTCAGCTAAAAAATAAATAAATAAATAAAAGCTGTCATGGAAAATTAACTCAGCACACTGATGACAGATATTCAACTGATCATAATAAATGTTGCTTAATGTAGACAATTCCCCAGCCAACCACATCTGCATCAGCGTGAACCTGCAAGTCCTGAATGTCATGCTTCTGGTTCTGGACTAAACTTTCTCTCGTCTGTCAAATTACATCCAATTCTGCTTACATCGCCGTTTAATTGCTAAATTAAAATGACTTTAATTGAATTTCTCACTGTGACTTTGGGGAGTCATTAATGTCATTGGATGAAAAAAAAAAAAAAACTCTCCTTGGTATAATGAGACTCAAGATGTCAATGCCAGCTTGCTTTCCTCTCACCCTTCCTGACCCAACAACTCTCGTCTGTGCTCGTCCATCTTGTCGTGTTTGAGGGATTTCATTGCATGATTACGCATCTTGACCCTCTGTGCTGTGGCTTGTTGTGACACTTGAGGGGAGATCAGGTAAAAAAAAAAACAAACAAACAAAAGGCCTTAGCAGCTAAATTGAGGACAGCCAAGAGCAACAATTATTGATACTGACTTTTTCGCATGTTCAACACTGATTTTTAGAACTAATGAGTCTTTACTAGACTGTGAATGTGTCATGACTCTGGTTTTCCATTGTATAGTAACAGTTGAAATGTTTCACTGATAGAGACCTTATGTTTGTGTGAAAGTTTTAATTTTATTTATTCATTTATTTAGAATATGCCCCAGTTGCCAGTCAAAATCCTGCCCTTGGATGTGAAGGTAAAGAAAAGAAAAGTGTGGTATGAAGCTATTAATCATCACAAAACAAATTTGGGGCTCTTAAATGTTACAGAAAATGTCACAAAAAATGAAATTCACAAAATCTACTTTTTTGTGTGTTTCCTGTCAAGGCAGTGTTACATCCCTGAAAGCTTTTGATGGCGTCTGAAAAAAGAAAGAATCCAACTGAGGTATGCAGGAGGCAGTGGCATTTCCTGACTATGACTTTGCTCCCTTTCCAATTTTATTGCATTTAATTCATTCAGCTTGACAATGTGATCATGTTAACTGATTTATTTTTGGCCTAACCAATCAGTGGTAAGTGACATATTTCACCAGTGTCCTTCTGATTTCACATGGAAGCTGCTTTAGACGTTGCTAGTGAGTAATTTATGAGTAGTTAGACACAAAAGTGGAATTGCAAAACTTGTATGTCTGTATATCAATCTTATCCAAGATTTTTGCGTTTCTATGGTGATTCTTCTATCACCAGTTTTCACTGATGTAGCTAGGTTGCTATCTAGTTATGTACAAAAATAGTCCCCATTCTTGATCCCACCTACAGAGCTCTGAGTGACTGACTGTTTCTCCAACTGGGGGAAGAATGGGCAGAAGACTAGAGCTATCGTCATCAGGCTAAAGTTTCATGTGAATTTATGGAGAAAAGGAGAAATGCAAAGCAGTACTTTGAAAAGTTAAACGACTCTTTTGATGAGAAATAATATTCTTCAGAAAACTTTAGCTTTTAGTCAAGTTTAGATTGATTTCTTATTCAAGTAGGAGGAATTAGCATTAAATGACTTTATACCTCATGCTGCCTGTCATCATGTTTTAGCCCTTTTTTTAAATGACTGCCACTGAAGTCAGTCACTTCATGGCTCTGTGTGAGACTGTGCCAAATACTAGTACCACCCATACAAAAATAAAGCTACAGCTAACTAACATGAAATACATAAAACTGTTGTGTTCTTTTGCTCAATTGAGTCCATTAATTCTGGAAGGTCTGTGGAAGAATGATCTGTTCTATTCTTGGCAGTTTTGCGCCGTGCGTCACAAGCAAAGGAGCTGAGCGAGACAGAGGGAAGAGTGAGCGAGCCTGTGTGTGTGTGTGTGTGTGTGTGTGTGTGTGTGTGTGTGTGTGTGTGTGTGTGTGTGTATGAGTGTGTATATTTTCATCCAACGAGACTCCGCCCTGAAGGCAACCGCTCAAACCTGCTGCTGTCACATATAAACAATGAGACCTGATTTGATGAAATGACAATGACATAGAGCTTGGGAATTTCTATTTAAAACACCGGCGACTATTTTCATAATTTTTTAGGACTGTGGGACAAAATGTGTAGTGACACAAAAGGAAGGAAATAAAAGACCATGCTCCAGTAGTGGAATAGAACTAAAGGCTTGGGTCTGCTATGATTCATAATTATATAACTGCAACAAAATCACTGTGTTGGGTAGATACACATGTGCAAACCAGTAACTTGTGCCTGCTGTGGCATTCTGTTGCCAATGTCTTTGGCCTGTCGTACAAGGCAGCAGTCTCATGAGATGGCAATGATCAGAAATGGAACAACACGCAAACTCATCCCGCCATCTTGGCAGGCTGGTAATTAAATATCAGCTCTTGGCACACAAGTATGTGTGCCCCACAACACTGATCAGTAGAGAAGGCCGTGCCAGGTCCTGTTGCTAGCAACTATTCTCAAAGATATTATTAACCTCTTCTCTAAAGCAGATCCAGATCAGAGGCACCCCACTTTGAGGCCCCTCGGCTTAGCTGTCTGAATGGCTTATGTTTGGCCCTTGCAGCATAGAGGAAACAGATGCAATAAGTCAAGATGCGAGTTGGACAGGTGGCAGTGCAGGATGTGGGCTAAAGAATAGGGATGGGCTCATAAATAGCGACGGCTCGTAATTCTGAAGATGTCAGAGGCCAAATGGATATTTTTTTTCTATTGGCAGTGATAAGGCATGTGGGCAATACACGGATAGAAGCTTATTAATTTTCCCATAAAGTTTATCATTGTGTAGCAGAGCAGGCTTTCTGTTAACATGCCAGTTTATGGATGCGTAGCAATTGTCCCGGTACAGGTTCACTCATGATGAAAAGCGTGGGTTCTCTGTGTTCCTGCGGCCTTATTAATGATGCCCCATCAAATATACTACACAATGATTGCACGCTCATCAGCGTTCAACATTAAGTCAACCGTGCAGTTAGAGGTGTTTTTGAATGGAGGTCCTGAATGTAACACTTCTACCCGGACAGATAAAAAAAATCTTGACATCACTCATTCAGGTTTTCAATGTCTTCATTCGCACACACCCTCTTCTGGATTTTATCAAACTAGAGAGCAGCCCACTAACTCTGGCTGTGCATAAACACCAGCAGGCATTTTAGCCAATTTGTACAGTGATTGGAGCTGAGGAGCCCCCTGTCACTGGCAAGGAGGGATTTATCAATCACAGAGTCTCTGGCTGCAGCTTTTGCTCACTTAGACTGCCCGGGCCTTTGCTAAAAATGGAGAAAGATGTGATGAAGAAAACGGGAGAGTGAATGGGGATGTAAGAGGGGCGTAAATATCCGGGAAATATCTGGAGATAGGAGGAAGAAGGATGATGAAAGAAGGTGTTGGGAGAAAGCTTTGCAAGAGAGGAAGAAGGATTGCAGAGGAAAGAAAATGTTTGCAGAGAAGAATGAAACAGAAGAAAGAACAGAAGACAGAAAACAGCCCGAGAGAAAAATCATTAAAAGAAGCAATTTGTGAATGTGGTTGATACAACACGGTGCTCCAGATGCTGTCATTTTGAGACATAAGCCAATTAAGGTGGTGTAGATGTAGTCAACATGCAATAATGCATGCATGATCCTACTACAGATGTAAAACATCACATTACTAATGCCGAGCGTTACTGTGTGTCAATGTCAACTACAACTGAGATCCAATTAATTATCCCTGCGTCTTTCTCTGTGTCTGTCTCACCTCACACGTATGCAAGGAGATTAATTCAGAAGAACACATATGGAACAGAAACCGTGCATAACTGATCCATATTGCATATGGAAAATAAAGGGTTATGATACAAATCAATTGCCTGGCTTAGAGGTACCATTTAAAATAAAGAGTTCATCCTCTGCCGATAAGAGCCACAGAGAGCATCTTTCTTTTTCACTCCTGAACTAAATAATCTATAATTCTCAACACCTTTTCATTGACTTGCTCTATCTCAACCTGCTCGAGCTCCATCCTGCATGAACGCGCTCGGGTTGATGCGCGAGGATGGAAGATAATACGTTTTGATCACAAAAAGCGCAAGTGTATTCTTCAACCTTGTCAGGTTCAACTTATTGAATGCCTCTCCAGATAAAGTCTGTCCAAAAGATAAAAGGGAAATGTTCAGACACATTAATGATTAGTTGCTAATGACTGATCAAACAAATGCACTGCCACTAGTAAGCACTGCTCTTGTAATGTCTGCTGAATACTAAGCATTCAATAAGCCAGAGCCCAATACCTGTTTGCGACTTATAAGTTAAAAAGAGCCACTTTGACATTAGCAGATGGATGTGATGTAAGATAAAAAACACACAGTGCAACTTACCCAAAAGTTTTGCTGTCGTGTTGGTAAATGAATTGGAATGCCCTTATAGAGACTTACACTTTCGACCAGAGATACACTGCATAATGTCACAAACCACCTTATATAATGAATCAATGCACCTTCTCTGTATTTGTGTCTTCTCTGCCCACTGCTTTCTCTCTAACCAATGTTGACATTTGGCTCAAAGTATATTGATTTATGCTGGGAAGTGGAGCGCATATATATACAGGACGACTTGAAGTGTGAGGTAGAGGGTGCAAAATAGGAACAAGCTGCAGTCAGTGGATCTCTTTAAGGGTGGAACTTTTTCATTTAAAGCACGCAACAGTCGTCGTCATAACTGACAATTTATTTACCTCCGGAATACGGCACACCTCTTCATCCAAACGCCATTGTGCTTTGTATTGTACATAGAAGCGAGTCGAAGAAAAGGTGTGCAGTAGATTAACGCGTTCAAGGACAAATTATGAAAGCCGTTCCCGGCTTCATAACCGAAACTTTAACAGCTTTAAAAAGTGAAAATATTTTCATGGCCAGTCATTGAAAAAAAAAAGCCACACACACACACACACAAATCTTCTGCATAGAATTTCATGCAACAGTCAAATATTTCACAGTTTGACTCTTCTCAGCAGCTTTTCTCCGATTGCTTGCATTTCCTTCATTTGGCTGAACTGAAAAACATCTCTGCAATTGCGCAGGCTTGCAGCTCACTTGACTAGAAGAATATGGTGAATATGTATAGGAGAGAGTCTTGAATAATGTATCGGAATCAGATACGTACACTCCCATGGCGGAGCTCCCATTGTCAGGCATGGTGGCAATCTTTGATGTGAATCCAGAGCCTGAGATATGTTAAAAATTGTAATGTCACATGAATGCATACATTTATCAAAAGTAAAATAATAAAGATAAGGAGCCCAGCTGAACATATTAAGGCTGTTACAGTACTGTACCTCGAGGTGGAGTAAAAGAAGAGGGCTGATGTAGAACCAGAGAAATTGTGGCGAGTAAACAGATCCAGAAATGGTTTTCTTTCATTTGATATCTAAAAAGAGATCATAAAGGAAATATACTGCATAATTAATGATGCACAAATGAGACTGCAGCATGGAAATCAATATGCTTGAGTTGACATTACTGTTACATTTTTTATTTGACAGATGCCTAATCGAACTTGTGCAGGTATCACGTGCAGGTGGACCATGTTCATCTCTCCATGTTCACTAACACTGTTGGGCTACAAATGTTACCACTTTAATTACCATGTATTTTATCAAAGACAGTCCATGCCCCCTGGATTTTAAACTTTATTAGTTTTTAATTTTTAAATAGGGTAAAATGAGGGGGGAAAAAAGTAAATTCACTGTCAGTCCTCTGTGATAAAACAAACAGAAAGAGAGAGGGAGAGAGAGAGAGAGAGAGAGAGAGGAGTAGATGAAGAGAGATCATTGGGAAATATGCAAATGAGGATATGAATACAGATCAGGCTTCTTCTCTGTAGGAGATGAATACATTTACCTCTCATCTACATGCTGATGAACAACAATAAGGTGCTTTTTTTGGCTTTGGTACAGGGTACAGCGCTTTCATAAAGCTTTCATGGTCAGTTGTTTAAAAATGAAAACAACCTTAATAGAATAAAAGGATAGAAGGCAGACAGATTTACATCTTGTCCATTCAAATGCTCCTGTTTACATCTTCTTTTACCATCGACCCGTCTTCCAGGTAAAACTCTACACTCTATAGCTCCAAAGTGGCAGTCAATTTCAATACATATGACCATGGGCTGCTGCCGAAAAATGAAAATTACCAGTTAATTTATTCTCACCAAAATAGGTAAACACTTTTTGCAGGATATCTGACAGGGAAAAAAAAAATGACTGAAGTCTGAAGTCTAGTTACGGAGAAAAGTACCGGCATAATAAACCCACAGGTGTTATGATGAGCAGCTTGAAAGCTACAAATTACCACTTTGCAAACACATCAGTATGAGCGAAGTACGGATGTGTGTTTGTGAGGTACATACATGAACGTGAGTCTGCTTGTTTCACTCAGTTTCACTGTGTGTGTGCAGTTTGATTTTATTTCAAAAGGTTGTTTGAGTCCCTTTGGAGAAATAACTTCTCCTTTTAAGCTCTGCTCGCACCCACCAGAGGCTCAACTGATCAAACACGTTTATTCCTTTTCGTTTTATTTCGCCTCCTTTCAACTTACTGCCGTCCTTTCCACACAACTCCTCGCTAGTGTTTGCCAGTGTTTTAGAAGGTAACTATAGTCAAAGCATGGCACAACTGTCCCCAGGCTACCTTCAAGCATCGGCAGAGTGGTCGCAGGGAAGAGCTGGAGGTTTATAGTCCTAAAGTGGAGAGAGTGCTCCCCTAACCCCTGTGGCATGAACCTACTATATCTTTTTAATGAGACTCTGAGTGTTACAGGCCTCCAGGATGGTGGCTAGAGGGGATGGAGTTTTCCAGAGACCAGCTTGACATATGCGTGGCAAAAGGCTTTGGAAGGTGTACTGACACGAGCCACTAGGTATCAACAGAGGGCCTTTGAACCAACACACCGCATTGCATTTGTATTCATTTAACCTGGCAAAGGTGTTTGAGTGCATATTGCATTTATTCTCTACTGGCCCTAGGGATTTTATGCAAAAGGCAGAATACATTATATCAACATGTAGCACAGTTGAGTCTATTCAGTAATGTAAACACTTCTTGGCAATCCTGTTTTCATCTGTGACAGAGTCACTCTGTTCGAGTAATTGAGCTGCAAGTTTTGCACGAGTCTTTAGCTTTAGTAGCCGTAGCTTAAGATCTAACCTCAATCTGTCAGGTTGGTGTCAAATTCATATTCATCTCTCTTCATTGTATTGAATAAATATGGGTTAAACCCCAAGGTGGTACAGCTCTTTTATATATTATAGAACTATTAAAGCGCTGAGCGTATGAATCATTTACCAACTTTCTCACGACACTCTGAGGGTCGAGAACATTGAACAGTACGAGATTAGACTGAAAATGGAATACAATATTTATTAGTATGTTTTCATTACTGTATAATCACCTGAAAATAAGAATCTTATCTTGTCTTAGAGAGAGTGGGTCCTCTTCCATTGAACCACCATTTTTGTACAGTAGCCCAGAACAGACAAACCAAACACTGATCTAGATATGGATGTTTGCTTTTAATGTGAATTTCAGGAGGTTTTCCTGCATGCTTGGAAGGAGAGGTGAGGCGTGGAAGACTATTCATTTGGTTGCAATCTGCAACTTCACTGCTAGGTGGCACTAAATCCTACGCACTGGACCTTTAAAGTAATTTAACTTAAGAAATAACACATTCGTCCTCTAACAAATTAAAAGTTGAATTCATAAAATATTAAATGCACAACTGTCCCAAGTCACCCAGGAGGATTGCTGCTATCGCTTCATTTGTTCTAGTATGACCAGTAGCTTCTGGTGCTAATATTTGCTGACATTGGCAAACTTAAAGTAGATATTTCTGTGTAACTGATATTAATAAATTATTTAGCTGACTTTTTTTTTACTCTTCTTTGCTTGTGCTACTGTTACATAACATTTTATCATGTCACAGATCATTTCAGTAAAAACAGCGTTTGCTTGTGATAAAACGATTGAAATGTTCATCTATGACATGTAACACAAATATATAAAAAGTCAACAATATGACTGTTACACAGAGTTCAACATTAGCCAACATAAGCTACTGTAGCAGCAAAACCTCTGAGTCAATATTTCTTACTTTCTTTGTCACTTTAAAAAAACATTTTTACTGTTGTTGCAAAAGAGTGGTTTTCTTACTATGTGGAAAATAGGTTCTTGGCAAAGACAAGGGGCATATACAGCACAGCACTGTACAAGCCAGTGAGTCGTTATCGTTTCTACCTTGTTAGCGCAGGACATGTTGTAGAACATTAGTGGTTAACAGACCTAATTACAGGTACAAGTGTCACTCAAAAAAGGAAAAAGGCTGCAAGGTGGATGCTAATGAAATTTCTGTGGCACAAGATTGTTTTCTCTGCCAGGACTGTGCGCTGGAAGACATTTCACTTAGTGGATATCCAGCTAATTGTCAAGCAAATCACCCCGCAGGAGACACACATTAGTATTCACAAACCTTAGCACTTGTTATTTGCAATCTTCTATGAAAGATTTAAAATGTAATCACCTGTTTTTGAGTGCCAGAATTTAAAAGGTGAGTCTAAATGGACCTGGGATTAAAGGCAATGTGGTAAAATTACTTTTTACCGCTCACTCTGAAGGCTGCATGACAAGGGTTACTCCGTAAGAACCGATTCTGTGTTGATTTGTTGTCATCTCCAAGCGCGGTTTTAGGGAGAGCGCCACGCCAAGAAGCTGGGAGAGAGGAAGCACATCACTCTTGAGAAAAGATGGCTGTTGCTTGGGTCGGCCATATGCCTCAGCATCTGTGAGTGAGGATGAATGCTTCTGTGTATGACAAAATAAATCCCAATGACCAATTCTCTCTTCTTCTTTTTTTTTGTAAACACTTCAAAAAATGTCTTTTCCAACGCAGACTGCTTGCTCTTTCACAAATGAGTTTTTATGTTTTCACGTACATTACATATGGATTTTCAACTGAATTATTTCACAATCCTTATAAAACTTAGATCCAATAGTTTATGCCTTGAATATTTAATGTTGTTTTGATATTTACACCAGTAGGGTCGGATGTTTTTGTATAAATTTTTGGTACACCCTACATTCTGTTCAATACTGCTGCCAGGGTTTGGTCCAGAGACTTAATTTAAAAGATGTCCTGCCGTGCTCCCCTTTGGCTTTCCAATGAGTTATCACTAGCATTTATAGTATGTTCAGAGGCTTTGTGATCCAAATGGGGAATTGGGGTTGTTTTTAAAGTTGTCCAGCAAGGTTATTATTGATAAGAACTGAAGTAAAACTAAGAAAAGAATCAGTTTAGTTGGCAAGATTAAACTAGAACCTCTTTAAATATTTAGACTCAAACCACTATGTTCACCAGCTACTTCATCTGCTGCTGGTTGATGGACAGGTCGTACACAGTGGGTTTTTAGAGCTTTTTTGGCTGAAATAGCTGCCCACTGCAGCTGAAAGCGAAGCTATTAGATAAGAATAAACCAGAACAGTACAGTTACGTGTCGGAGAACCAAAACAATGAGCTGAAAGATCTTAAAACGGTCCATAGTCTGGAGGGGAAATGCAGAATTGGGTCATAATTTTCACTTCACTTGTCTCATTGTCACTACGAGCAACTCCTTGTTGCTCTCTTTTTTTTTTCAAATACTAAAAACATTGATTATAGATGCTTTAAGAGAATTTAAAATTAAAACAAAACTGTTGCCAAAACTTAAAAATAACTTTTAAAATAGACCTCGAATCACAGCTGACAAAATTAAAAAAATTATGAATTGGGGAAATTTTAAGAGAAGCTGAAATATAGATGTTCAAAAGCTCAAAAAAATGAAAAATCAAATGCGATCCTGAAATAGTTTTTAAAATGACTTGAATCAAAGTTTTAAAAAGTGACGAAGTTTGAATAAAATGTGGTCACAGATTGTTTTGAAGCCTTGTTTGTGTGATTATTTTTAAATAGTTTGTGGGAGGTTCATCTGCAGTATTATGATTTTTTTTTTTTTTAAGGACACAGAAGCTTTGCTCTACACCTACACCTGCAAACTACATAAACACATGCACCTGGTTAGGATGCAGCTAAATTAGGAGTGAACTAACTGACACGCTAAAATGTAATCATGCTCACTGTGTACAGTAATTGAATCTCGTTGGTGCAAAGGGAGAACAACAGGCCTAAAAAAGGAGGTCTGCTTGAATCTGCACTGGCCGGAGAGCCAACGGGCCTAAACAACAAATGGGATTACATGGTTTGGACCCACTGCAGACACACTGAAGCAGGATTCAATGCCATTGCAGTTAAACATACAATTATGCCCCCCAGCATGAGGTGATTATGAATCAGCGAGAAGCAGGGGCGAAAGATGCTAAAGTGATTGTCCACGATAACTTCAAAGTAATGGGATTCATATTAATTCATCTTTACGATAATATATAAAGGAGATGGAAGCATTCATTACGAGCTAGGTTAAATAATTTAAAGTCAAGAGCAGATTTATAGTATAATAATGTACATTCTGTGAGGCAGTCATATAAGAGGAATATTCATTTATATTTTCTTTCATATTTCATTATATTTTATTTTTATTTATTGTTACTATCTTTTAATCGTGCAGCACTAAATTTCATTATTCCATATGCTCAGTTCAAGGAGAAAAGCCAATAGAGTGTCAGCCTCTGCGGAAAAAATAGGGTACACTCTTGGCACACTGTATCAAATTATGAATAAATAACCCAACATGCTGTTAGCCTGGGGATAAAACACACACTATTAGCTTTCTCCCACCCAAAAAAAACAAAAAGCTAAAAAAAACAAAAAACAACTGTTATTCACCATCGCCCGAAACAGATGGCTGAATCGTCCTCTATATGTCAGGTCTGTCCAGCTCTCACAACCTTTGGCTGTGGCCTAACCCTTTCACAATCGCCTTCACATACAACACACACAGACACACACTGAATATCTCTCTCTCTCTAGCACACACATGTTCTTTCTCTCATTTTCTGTCAATCTATCTTTTCCCCGCCATCCCTTCTCTCCAAAAAGTCTTTCTAATAAATATTAATGTCAGCTCCCATGTGGCGGGGCAGGGCTTACTCACAGCCAAATGATCCTCACACAGAATAATGAAGCCGCTGGGATCCAGGTGAGAGGACGGAGGGAGGCTTATGTAACTCGGTGCCTTGTCAGGTAAGTTTCATCCATAATTTAACACCCGGGGAAGCGGATTGGAGATATAGGAGGAGACGTGAGGAATTAGCCCCATAACCTGGGAAAGATGTGGGAATGGGAGGAGGCAAATGTAATGAGAGAGTGAGTCCACAAGAGATTTAGTGCGCAAACAGCCAAGTTTTGGGTGTGTGATAGATGTGATTAAGATGCAAATACATCATGCACAAACCTGCTGAGAGCACTGTACATTTTCTGCAAATAAACCGCAGGATTTCTGTTAATTCATTGACTATGCAGTATCACTCAAATACACTGACAATTCCAAGTGCTGGAATGATCAATACAAAGACATCGACAAGCAACCGTCCACCACAGGAGATCCCAGAACTCAGGCGATTCGAATACTGTGGTACTGCCTTGACAACAAGTGTCCCCTGTCGGCAAGTATAAACAAGATGAATGGCTCCAACAGGCAATTTGATGGACACAGTGGTTGACAACTTCACATTTTCTGGAGATCAATCTGCCACACACGGAGCAGCTGTACATGGACCAAACAATCAGGCCGAGACAGGAAACCACATGGATATTGATCTAGTTGACCTTTGAACCGTACATTCTGACCTTGTTATCACACAATGTAGCTCAACAAATCCGGGGTCAACACTAGCTGGTAGATCATCTCCTGTTGCCTCTAAGAATCACACTTTAAGTACCGCACTTCAGTGCAAATGTGACGTATCGGTGCTTTACTTGATTACTTTCTTTTCATGTCACTTTAACCCCCCACTCCGTGACAATTGCGGCAAAAAATACTGTACAGGCAGTTTGGCAGTTGTGGTGAAGAAACTAGAAGGCGAAGCTTTCAAAATTAGAAAGAAAAAAGGGGGAATGAGCCAATACAAGCCACTCAAATGACTTTTCCTGCATATGGTGGTTGGGCTTCTCCCTTAGAGAAAGGGTGAGCAGGTTTTCCGGGCATGTCCAACTGGTAGAAGACCCCGAGACAGACCCAGAACATGCTGAAGAGATTATATATCTCATCTGGCGTGACAACAAATCGGGATCCTCCAGGAGGTTGTTGTCTGGACTACCTTGCTTGGCCTGCTGTCATGGAGACCTGGCCCCCGGATAAGCAGCAAAAATTTACAATTTGAGATCTTACAAACTAAATATGCGATGAGCTTAAAAAATAAGGCACACCACTAATTTTTGATACAGCAGGTGTGATATAATGTCATTTAAACAAAAACAACAGATGAATATATGCATAGATATATGATATAGATACTAGAGAGAGTAATTAAAACACTCACAGAGGCGACTGCACCTGGCCGTTTGCTACAATTCATACAACAAAGATGCGCTTGTACGTGAATCCCACGGAAGTTCCCTTTCAAAAACAGTCTGTAAGTGATTCATCTACAATTCATTTGTGAATGCCTCATAATGATAGATGTAAAAATTGTTTGTGCGTGTTTGAAAGAATGTGTGTGAATAACCTTTTTAGCTTAGAAGAAAAACTGAGAATGCTGTGCTTTGTTTGTTTGTGTATGTTTCTACGCGGGCACCTAAAGGCCTGTATTTGCACGCGATAATTACTACGGAAATGTATATGTGCATATTCATAACACCCATTATGTTTGCACACATACAGGTGCCTTTAGGTGTGTGTCTACGCATGCATAATGCATCCGTATCCTTATGCGTTATGTGTTTGCCCTTGTATCAATAACGCTTGCCAATACAGCGTGTGTGCGCACAGTGGTGAGTTGAGGGCCACAGATAGAGCAAGGCCAAGGGCCAAGTAGGGGCCAGATTGATCAGAGGGCCCCTATAGAGCCCCAGGAGGGCCACTAATGGAGCTGTCATTATGTCACGTCCTTGCTGTCTAACAGCCTCCTCTGCTGTCACACACACACACACACACACACATCTTATAGATCACACATACAAACACACACACTTAGTGTTCACCGGTGCCGACGACTCAGCAGTTTCTCCTCAGCTGGAGTCGGTATTAGACAGAGTTCAAAGGCACAGCTGTGTCGGACAGGCGAAACATTGTCAATCTCGATGGGATGCAAAGCTGAATGTTCAAAGGCAAATAGAGCTGTTTAAATGTTCCATCATGTGCTCAATGATTTGACCTCGGGAATCTGAAAAGGTCACGAAAGGCAAGCACAACAGAAACACTTTACAGAGCTGAGATTTCTCTGCAGGTAGTATTTTGTTCTGTGCCTTCCTTCTATAGGAGGAACATTTGAATCGGTCTAGTACTACGACTGGTTCTTTCCACAGCAGGAGGAGGAATTGAGGTTTGGAAATAAAGTTCAAAGACCTGTCCGACTTTCTCTGTCTGTATTTTATCTGGAGGTAATAGTGAGGAGAATGGTTTAAACCCTTTCCCTACTTAACTCTAAGTTTGTTTTTATGTGAAGCAGATCCAAAATCAAAAGGGAAGCTTGTGTGGTTTAGTCTACAGCCTCAGTGCTGTACAGTAAGTCCCTACATCCTCTCAATACCAGGTCAAAGCCTGGGGATTTTATATAAGGTGGTTTTCACTTCAGCAGCTTGTTTTGCTTTTTGTGCTTGGAAAAAAAGGAGCTTCTGTGTGTGTGTGTGTGTGTGTGTGTGTGTGTGTGCATGCGTGTGTGTGACCATTTTGTCATTCAGGGTTTATTCATTACAAGTGGATCCAGTTAATATCTGCAAAACATTTTCTCTCCGTTTCCTTCCCCTCGTCGCTTTAAATCTCACTCACGTGACACGAAAACATGATTGTTATTTAAATTTAAATGAGGTGGAGCTCAGCATCATCATGTAACACTAATCGTAGAAAGTCCAACAGGAGCTAGAGGACTGGTAGAAGGGGTAAAAGATAGGAGGAATTTGTAATGTCATCTACTCCTTCCTGAACTCAAACCGTAAGAATTAGCATTAGCCTATCCTGGGGAGGGGATCTGCTATTTCTCAATTAGTCTGTCTCTCTTAGGCTCCTTCCTTTAGGTGTTGTCAACCAGGCTCAGGAGTGTCACTGACGTTAATCTTAGCTTAGTAAAAGAGCATTTAGCAGTGGTTTGAACTGTAAGGAAGACGGTGAAAAGTTGGTGACATGGTGTAGCCCTGCAGGTTGACAGGCATATCTAACAATGACTAAAGTGTGGAAAGTCTGAGAACCAAAAAAAAAAAAAAACGACAATTGTTAACCCACAGAGAGAATATGATATTTTCGGATATTTTAGGTATCTGCAGAGTCATGCTAGGAGTTTTTATTTAGCCTTGTCAGTGTCAGCGATACTTCTTCTTGCTACAGTCTTGATGTTATGAAACAAACAGCAGGAACATCCAGTGCAGACAGGAGATAGCTGTATGGGATTACCTGCATTTAAATAAGCATAAAAATGATGTAGGTGGTACAGGTCTTGCACATTAAGTCCTACAAAATTTTATGTTTTCAGTAATTTTGCAGGAAATACAGCCTTGCCTTTGCTGCTGCAATAACCCAAAGGGATCACTGAGGTTTCATAAAATCCAATCTTATCAAATATTGTAAGTAAAGGTCACAATATAAGCAACACCTTCGCAGACTACAAAAAAAAAAAATAGATTGTTTAGCACTGCAGCAATCTGCAGTCGATCAAATATGCTACCTATGACCCGAGGAGAGGTGTGAACCAGGCTAGTATCTGTTCAAAGAAAACATCCTGCCAGTGAAATAATATCTAATAGGCCATGAGTGCATCCAAAATACATAACAAAGTGAGTCAGCCCAGTGTTGAATGGGAGGAAGAGAGTAAAATTGGTATCCTGCGGATACACTCCAAATGTCAGGTCTGGTAAGAAGAAGTCAAGGCTGCCTTGACAGAGCAATATAATTTGAACCCAGTTTTGTGACTCAACTAGATATATCTGCTCTTTTTCCTTCCGAGTGAGTGGAAATATCTGCCACTGTCATTTTTAGAGGAGAGGAGGGAGGAAATGAGCCGTGGAAAAGACGGATTTGGAAGATGGGATGGTGTTTGTGTGTGTGTGTGCGTCGATGTGTGTGTGTGTGTGAGAGAGAGATGACTTGTGCATATGAGCTTCAAAGACTATTTCACTGAGATAAATGGGCTCTGTGCATGTGTGGGTAGTATGTGTGTGACACATATGATCTATACTCCTTAAAAAAGAAATGTAGATTTGCGCATGTGTCATTGGCGTGTGAAGAAAGTCTGTGAGAGTGTGTTGTCATCCATGAGAGGCTGTCATCGCTGGCGTAAGACTTGGGTGTCACAGTGTCGACCGTCACTTGTCTTGTCATGTCAGCCATGATACTGTTGGCACGTCAATCAATGATCTCTAGGCTGCGTCTGGGTGCCACGGCAACAGGGAGAGATGACACTGGAGGTAATGCATCTCCCGGTCGAGAGTGCCGGAACTTCGGTGGACTTTTGAGCAAATCCATCAAATACCAAGGACGAATGACAACATGTGACGTGCACGTGACACACACACACACACACAGGAAAGAGTGTTTTTTGTGCAAGGCAGAGAAGGAGGAGTGAATCTAAAGGGTGGAAGTGAGTGGGCATGTATTGACATATGACTGACAATCGACTTGAGGGAATCATGAAACATGCAGGTGGACGCAGTGCGGGATGTCCTTCAGGAATACGATAGATCAACTCCGAAGTATTATTCAGAGCTGTGACACCTTTTATAGATACCCATGACACCCTCAACTCTTCACCAGAATCAAAACAACCGCCAGCCATTGTCTGTCTTCTCGCTGTCTTACTTCATGCTGCTTCCTCCATTTTGTAGTAATGTCAAGGCGGCAAAAGACACACGAGGTATTGATCACAGCCTCTCAAACGTAGCTGCATCTCTGCGGTGAACCCGGAGAGAGAGCGAGGGCGTGAAGTGAAAGAGTGGGAGGGAAAGAGGAAGGAGTGGGGATGTCGAAAGGGAAACAAGGAAAAGGGGTTGACAGGGAGGAAGTGCAAGGGGAAAAACAAAAAGCAAGATGGGGAAAAACTGATAAATGCAGCCGCTGTCAGCTGGTGCTCTCCACCTTCCAGAGCTAGGAGAACAGATCCCCTGCCTCCAATCTACCTGTCAGTAGGGAATTCCTATTACAGTTGTTGCCTTGCTGTCTGTGGATATGGACTTGACACAGCGGACCCACGGGAGGTTATTGGCTGCACTCTCCTTCAATAACCGCTACCTATCTCCCTCTAGCTCGTCCCCATCAATCAGATCTGTCAGCCGAGTTTGTGCTTTTCTGTTTGTTTGTTTTGGCTTTTCCGACTTGCTTTCTTTTTCCTTTTCTTCTATGCTTCTTTCACATGCTCTCTCCATCTTCTCTAACACATTTCAGACACCCATACCTTATTTTCTGTGACTTCTTTTGCTTCAGAAGCTTCTTTTCATCTCCTCTTGCTGCCCGGCTTTCACACCATTATTCAATCTCTTCCTCTGCTGCGCTCCCTCCTCCTCTTTTCATCTCTCCATCACCACATCCGCCGGTCCAATCCACAGCAAAAGATTCTCTAAAGCTCAGTATTTGTTGCCAGAGAGACAGCGGCCCACGCAGAAGTGACCTGTTCATTCATGCCTTCATTTCCTGCCATTCAAATAAAGAGTGAGAAGAACATTGTATTGTGCCAACTACATTCTATGAAAGCCTCAAACATGTAAAGACACACGTACAAAGTGGGAACACGTTTCCTGTGACACTCTCTAGTCAAGGTGATGTTTTTGTAACGTCACTGTGGGAGCGAGGGTTAAATGCCTACTCATCAGCGGTGCAGCCACGTCAAGAGTGAAATCTAGGTAACACCACACGCACAGGATGTCACAGAATAGCATACTATAATCTAGTTCTGAAACAATCAGGATTAATAATTCTGATAAGCAGATTTTTAAAGGATAAGGCTGACGATATTACACTGTCAATGGAACGCAAATCCTATTCTTTCCTACTGACATAAATCTTTAAAAACAGGTCACAAATATGTACTTTCATTTTTAACAAAGTCTAAATATTTTCCTACAGCAGCTAGGCACTGTAGCTGTTGAGCAAACGTTGCTTAAACAGGAGTTAAACGCATTTGTCGGGGATTATTTTCAGATGAGGATTTGGTGCTCTAGCGAGTATTTAGGGCAGCAGGACGGCGTGTGTGGGATCGACTCGAAATAAACTACAGTGCCCGTGTTCATCGTAAAAAAGAAACATGTCAGCCAGGGAAACGTTGTGGTTCACTGATGTGTTTTTAATGGTTTTTCAACAGCAATGGAATTCCGTGGCTCAAAGGAATACACTTTATCAGGCTTTGACTACCCAGGCAACACTTGTAGGATTGATTCATTGCTGGTTTTGGTCATTTTATGGGATTTGAACAGACTAGTTGGACTCATTGTAAAATGTACAATCCTCTATTTTGGGCAACAAAATAAAAACAAGCTATTTGTGCCTTGGGCTCTATTACAAGTCAGAGCAGTCTGTAGCCATGGTACTGCAATATTCAACCAAATTTCAAGTCATTTTGCAAAAGGAAATGTGATTAAATGCTTATTTCCATCCACTAACATTATGCGTGAAGAGGAATAAACAATAGGTGGTGCTAATTCTCCAGCTGTAAAAACAGAAGAAGAGGGCACAATGCAATGACGTAATTAAAAGATTGCAAGTTGGAACTGAAATGCAAAAAACATGATGGTAATTTCTTTTTTTATTTCATGTATTAATGTGAGGAAGGTTTCATCAGACCTTGAATGTATTATAGAGCCATGGGAGCAATGAAGAGACCTGCTGGAACAGCTGATCAGTCATGTGAGTTAAATGTTCGCTATGTCAGATCATATTTAAAAAAGACAACAACATTTTTTCATCTCCCATTAAGCGCCAAAAAGCACCATAAGTGAGCAAAAAAGCTTTATAGAATTGATTTAATTGAATAGTAATAATATATAATTAAATAATTTATTTTTATTTTGCCGTTTACATCAATCTTTTCTAGTGCAATTTGTCACAAATGTGCATCAAAAATACATTTATGGAAACACAGCTTATGTCAATTTCCCACACAGTTACACCAAGTGAAAATCCAGGAGAGGAGAAAAAGGTATTTTAACATATCCCCCCGCTTTCTGATTTCCCTGCCTTATAAAAGAAAAGAAAAACATAATAACCTGGTCATTGTGGTTGACCACATTCTGCCACTGACTGATGCGATGTTATGGGAGCTTGCTCATTCTATCACACCTAAATCGATTCCCATACAGACGCAGTCCTCTGTTTACAAAGAAGCACAGATTATGTTACATAATTTAAGATTTAAAACAGCATAAGGCAGCACAGTGAACCTTCCTTTATTCCCCCCAAATCATCACCTTCCACACAAGCCCCAGGCTGTCAATATCAATATTCGGCTACAAACTGTACTGAACACCGCATTGCATTCAGCGGAAAAGAAGAAAAAAAAAAAATAAGTAAATGAAACCACATGCGCGACCAAATCATGCTCATTCAATGAAGAGAAAGTAGGACAGATAGATCCCCCCTTTATTTATTTATATTTTTCCTGCAGTTTAATATATTCTACTGCGCCTGGCATAAAACTGCCGAGCTCCTCTCCATCACTAGCAAATACAAGATTGAATTTTGGGGGAGAGAAGGGGAAGGGGGAGAGAGATAGATAGAAAGATTGAGGGAGACAGAGAGGGAGAGCAGACGGTAGCTGGTGAGGGGTGGGGGGGGTCATGAAACTAGTAAATCTGTTCATGTAAGCGTACTGGCACAGGGGATGTTTGATTTCTTTTCATATGCCCCCCGCTCCTGCACATTTCTTAAGGGAATTGATATGTGAGGACAGACCGATGGAGAAAAAAAGACAAGAAAATGAAATAATAAGGAAACACTCAATCTGACAATATGAAGCCCGTACTGCTGATATTCAATATTCCTTTAATGCTTTTAAAGTATTATCTTCTTTTCCCATTTCAAAGGACCGTCACAGAGACACAGAGGGGCTGCTTTTACTCAGTCATATCTCCCTTTACCTCTTCCTTCACCTCCCTCTGTGCTCCTCTCCTCTTCCTCATTCTAGGATTATACAGTACTGCGTGTGATGTAATGAATCAGTGGGTACAGTAAATATGGGATTGGAATTGTGCTTAGTAACCTGACAAACCCCCGGCAACAGACCCGCACTGCTCGCTCGGCTCAATCTCCACCAATGCTCTGCCAAGAAATAGAAATGAGATCTTATCCACCCTATCCCATCATACACCGCTGAACACACACACACACACACACACACACACACACATACAGAATATCGTCCTCAGTCATTGCATGGTGTCCTCCATTATGGCTCCTTGTCTTTGTTGCACACAACTGAACACATATATTCCAAATTGCTGCTTTTGCTTCCAGACATGTAATAACTGGAATCACACAAACACAGAGACAAACTCATTTCAGAACACATGTATACTTGAGACCAAATAACTACATCTATTGTCAGGACAGCAGAGACCAAAGGCAAGAATAAGCAGAACACTAAATCAGGCGGAAACACATTTCTAAGATGATTTGTGAGGCCTCCCGTCACATTTTGTCCAAGGGAAAGAGAACTGAATCAGGAGCTAAACAGGAATGATTAAATCAATTAGACTGATAGGAAAGGAATGCCTTTTTTAGATAATATTTTCATGTGAAGGGACGTCACTTAATTATTATATTGTGGGGCTGTAAAGATTAACTGATATAAATCAGAAAACAGGAGTCAGGGATTTGACTATATCAATACATAATCACAAATCTGACCCAAATTCTCCATGAAATTAATTCAAAGATAAAATGATACAGCTGTCAAAAACAGATTCATCCAGAACATCATTGCCCATGTTTACTGTTGTTTGTGTGGCAGGAGACATTTTCTGATGCAGTGTTTAAAATTAAAACTGCTGGAAGCATGTATTTCTCTTTTCTTATTTCTAAAAGTAAGACATATAAATTCCAAACTAGGCTGAAACAAATCGTACCAAATTGGTTTTGAAATGCAGAGCATCGTATTGTTAAAACTTTATCTTAAGTGTTTTTGTATTGCGCACCGCAGACCCGACTTCAATCATCTGAGAAAGACAGACACACACCCCATTGTTTTTTTTCTTTTCTTTTCGTTATTCACTGCAGCTTTGCTCTGACTGGTGTTGGCAGAAAAGGAGATTGGAAACGCCAGCATGTTGACTCACACCTGAAGCAGTCCAAATCACCATCGCCAGACTCTCAGATACCGTTGCATCCATTTTGGCTAATTTATTTTCACTTGTAACAAACAAAAACCCATAGAAACAGAGAGTCTAACCTCAGGTCAAACACTGTCCCAATACCCCACTCTACACATACTTTATACTTGCTTGCTCAAGTAAACTCTGCCTGTTACTTATACAGCAAATTGTTGTTTGACAAGAAGTCCAAACCCTAGAGCAGGGACTTTTCTCCAAAAGAAACATAGATAACGTTCCTGGACTCATAAAAGGTTTCTGGGTTCCTGAAAAAGTTCCTGTGTGGAGGAATCAACTCAGACCATATCAAAGAATGTGGCAAGAAGAATATAAACGTCTTATTGCTGCATACTGAGCAACTGCTAATCTTTCTTTTATGCGCACTGCATTTTCTAAACATTTGCACTGGGTACGTGAAGCAACTGTGGTCATGTAGCAACCACAGAAACATGCTTTAACCTTTAGCACGTATAAGGAATGAAAAGAGGTCTGAGATTTATTGTACAACTTCTGAAAAGGCAGATACATCACCAATAAGATATTAACGTCTTTATATTATTCATATGCTCTAAAACACTGTTCTCTGTGGGAGGAAATTTTATCAAGATTTAGAAATAATATATATATATAATAGTGAGGATAACCTCTATTGGCTTGTAAAATATTACTACCCCATTCTAAACACGTCGAACAAGTCTTCAACGGTGAAAGCTCTATCACGATATGTTGAATAGAGGGAGTAAAACTGTCTTCTCCTCCGCTATCTCGGTGCAGGAGACTACTACTGCAGGTATTCTGAGTTCAGTCGGCATTCATATGGCACAATGGGCTTCACATCAAAGTATATTAGCAATAAATGCAAGCGAGAGCGAGTCATGACAGGGATCACAAAGGTGGAGGTTGTGTATATGTGCAGATAACTGTGCATGTGTGTGTGTGTGAGGTATCTGCAACGCATCTCATCAGTATTCTGAATGAGTGTGTCCTGTTTCCATCAGACGCCTGATTCCCACCCCAAGCTCCCATCTCCATAATGCAAAGCACGCGTGTATGCATGCGCAGAAGTGTGTACATGCATAGTGTGCATGTGTTTCAAAGTCAGCATTGAGGAAAGTGAGAAAACGACAAGGATGAAGGAAGTAATCAAGCCTATATGCGTAAGGTTATGCTAAGATTTGTATAGGAAATACAGGTCAGACTAAGACTTTTAGTAATATCAATTTTTGCATTTGCCAAAAACAAACCTTGTGTTTAAGATTGTATGTAAAAATCCCATAGATGTCCAACCTGTAGACGGCTGTATTTAAATCTCTTGATTTCAGATTCAGCTGGAGGATTATGTAACACAAACCCAGGTAGAGTTCCCAGCAGTTTGTTGGTGAACTTTTTGAAAGGCACTGCATGCAAATATGTTCTATACATATGCTAATAACCTATGCAAGCCAGACACAGCTGAGCTCAGCTGTAAAACTCGGCGCAGTGATTATAACTTCAACCGGTTATTCACAGAAATCCTGTATTCTTAACAAGGAGGAAGTGCTATATCCACTGTGACAGATGATAATGTGGCACTGAAGAATTTAAAGACTGTTCTTGCAAGTTAACCCCCAAAACCCTGAACCATCATGCAACTCAAACACTAACCAAATAATCAATGTTAACAACTTCAGTCACTTAACAATCCCAATCAGAGCACAATGTTAATGTCTTGGCCTCTCCCATAAACAGGGTCTACAATGACAGAACCAAAAAGAGGCCTGTCACACGGAGAGCAGAGAATCGCAGGTCTGTGTAATTAGAATCGATAATTCATTTTCCCCTTTTCTGCCACCGTTCCATTCAAACAACCCCTCTCACGTTATCGAGAGCTTCCAAATCTCTTCAGGGTCGCAGTAATTGGACTGGGATTTTTTTTCTTTCCCCTCCACTTCTTCGTTTTGCACCTCACCAAAATCTCATCAGCTAAATGCAGAGGAGGGCATTCTTCTTGAGGTAATTGTCTTCGACTGCCATGTGAAGTTTTTGCTGCCCTTTTCCAGGGTGCTCGCATTGTTCTTTTGGGCTGGTTAATTTGAAGGAGCTTTTGGTCATTGAGTGTATGGGTGCCAGACAACGAGGGTGTCATGCTATTTATCCCCTTGGCTATAATGGAGCCTATTAGAGGTCTGAATTGTAATTCTTGCAGTCTGTAAGTGGATGAGCAATACGACTTGGATTTCCATGTGTTCTGGCTGAAATAATTATAGCGGTTCTTCAGGTTCTTCACTTGGTTGGCGGATTTAATCACCGTCAAGCAAGGAGCTGCCCATTGTTTGAACATATTCATTCAAATTCTTGTTGCCTCTTCTATCTGTGCATTTGAGCAAAGGTAATTACACCCTGGTGTTAATGTAATGGACGTGGATTGCAAATGTTCAAATTCATTTTCACTCCCTTGATAGTTGGAGCAATTTTCTTGACAAATCCATCATGAGTAACGTGTACATACTGTACATCATCATTATCATCCTCCAGCCAGCATAGATCATCACTGTTACTGTCATTGCCAACGTCATTGCACTCATGATAATAATTTTGACTGTAATCATCATCATCATTGATCAGTATTTGTATGACCATCATAATCACTGTCATCATCACCGCTGTCACCATCGCTGCTGCTGTCAACTGTTGGACTCGCATCACTTTAAACTTGTGAAGCGAATCACGGCCAGTGTCAGGCAGGAGATTGCTCTGGGACATTGTAAAGATCATGGCTACCTAAACATGTCTTAGCTTCCACACAGGCCCACTACAGCTGCACATTTCTATCTGTGGGTGTCACCCACAGAGACATAGATAATGGCGGTTGTGAATGGCTTCTCTGTCACTCTGCCATTCCCTTCTCCCTGGCTGGGATTTAATGTGACACTTATAGCTATTGCATGGCTTAGCCCCCAGATAGCAGGGAACCACGCCTGAATGAAAATGAGATTGTCATCTGTCAGCTACACCCATCAAACCACTGGAAGACTGACAAAGAGGGTGGGAGAAAGATTGAGAGCGATACTGGGTGATGGAGAGAAGAGGAGGAACCCTGTAGTTGCCTCTTATATTGGGGCCCCATCATAGATGCCCTTATCTGAAAACGGCAATGCTAGCAGGGTTCAGATGGTGCAGAATATAAATGTGGACAGACATGAATAATATCATGCAGGAATATCACCCAGTGGGAGTTTCCATTTGAGCTACATGATGTAACAAACCGGTATGCATGGGGGGCAAAGAAGCAGCAAGTTTCCAAAGGATAGACTTTCATATATGAAGAACCTCTCGAAACACAAGAGCAAGTACTACAGCACAAAGTGATTCTGCAGCCAACTAACAATACAATCCATTTTTTTTTGTTATTTCCTGATGTGCTCCTCAGATATACAGTGCAGTCTGTAAGTATTTGGACAGTGAAACATTTTTCTTCCTCTCATTGTTTTGGCCTTACTCCAGCACACTGGATTTGAAATGAAAGAATGACTATGAGGTTAAACTGCTGACTTTCAGCTTTGAGGCTGTTTGAGGGTGTTCACATCCATATTGGATGAAGAACTGTAGGACTTGGCATTTTTTATACATGCATTTTCTACCACTGTAGGGACAATGCAGCAGAACAATGGTTCTGAAATAAATGCCAAAGCAAGTCCTTAAGATCAAATAGTTGTGTAGGCCGAGTGATTCTCCTGACTGCAGTCCAAATAAGGATTTGCAAGCAGATATGAAACATTATGGCTCTGTTTACACACTGCATTAACATGTGTCTAAGGTGGTGCGATCACAAGTGGAAAGTACGTCAGTTCACACCTGACGTTAGAATACGCTCCCGCGTGCGTCTCAAGTGACCGATTGTGATCGCACTTCTCTGTACTATATGCAAATTAACACGATCATCATTTCCTGTTTTTGTTGGCAACATGACTCATCGAGTTTCTGTTGTACTGACTCTTTGGCCCAAACAGAAAAGAGACAACATGTTCCTTGTGTACTCCATCCACGAGAATGTTGCCTGTTGTTGTGGCTTCTTCTTGTTGTTTTGCACTTGAATATGACATAGTTGGTGCACGGATGAGTACTTGCGCCTATGCGTAAGATGTAGTAGATGGAGTAGGTGCTACCTCAATGTGGCCCTTGACACATTTGTGTCCACAGAGTTAAACTATGTATCCATATGTGTCCAAAACCACCTCCATATGTGATCTGTATCTAAAGCTGTCCAGTTGTGATTGGATCTCTCAAGGACCCTGTTAATGCCCAGTGTAAACAGACTTTGGGGGTGTCATTGTGGCATAGGGGTTAAAAGGCAGATTCAGGTCTGTCTGATGATCTTTGCATGTCTGTCCTATTGATTCCTGTCATCTCTCTACTTTTGTTTGTCCATTGAAGCCATAATACACCACAAAGAGAGGTCTTTATTTACATTAATGTTAATTCTTGTAATCACTTGTGGTCCCCTAACACTGGGTCACCCTGCATAAATGAATTACAATTGTAATGTAAACACTTAAATTCATAAATTCACTTTAACCTCAAAGTCACAGTTTAATTTCAAATCTAATGCACTTGACTACGGAACCAACCAAACAAACAAACAAGTCACTTTGCTAAAACTCTTAGGCTGCCCTCTATGAGTACAATACCTAGACCAGGCTAAGGAACTGTATCTAAGCCTCCTGAAGGTGATAGCAGAGGGAGTGGGAGGCTAGGGAGCCAAAATCAAATTAGCATCACAATAAATCAGCAGTAGAGAGACAGCAGTCAGAGTAAAGGTGAGGGTAGAAGCCCATGGATTTGCTGCCACAGGGGCGACTTGCTGTCAGTCAGCTGCCTGGAGGAGTGCTGCATCCAAAGAGCAAAACCACAAAGGGACACAAATATCCACACATCCTCACATCTGCACATGCATGTACTATTGAAGTTGTATGTCACAAAGGCGCACACGCAGGCACTCTTTCTTCCATGCATTGATTCCTTAAAAATAAGAAGTCATTGACTGTGGCCAAGTTGACTGGGTGTGTTGACATGACAGTGATCGATGTTGATGTCCCAAGCTACAGTGAGAGCAAAGCTCACTCGGGGTAGGTGCCTTGAATTGCATTATTGCACAAACACAGACAAGAATACACACACACACACACACGTACCAGTTGGTAATTAGTCAGCCTGACAGAACATCCCATGCCAAGCGAAGACAACTACAGCTGAATTAGACTAGGGAAGCTACTCTTGCAAACATACACACAGTCACAGACTTACACACAGTCACAAGGGAGCGTCGCCGCACTGTATGAGGGTCTAATTAAGACACAGAGATAATTGGGAAATGGAGGGAGTCAGTGTATGTGTGTGCGGTTATGTTTATTTCAAAGAGTTGCTCAATTACTCAACGGAGCATGCGCACAAACCCTTACAATGGTTTCCCGTGGTGGGTCGGACGGAAAAGGAGAAAGGTACTGTGGGGGACAGTGAAAGGACAACAGGCTGCAGACAAACACATACACAGGAACAGAAAGGCATACACAAAAGGGATATATGCCAAAGTTAGCAAGAGAGATGCAGGCTGAGAGGTCACAGTTAGAGAGAGAGAGAGGGGGATGAAGAGGGGGGGGAAAGAGAGAGAACACCAGATGAAAAATGAGGCTTCCTAGCAGAGAGGCCTCAGACGACACCACACACTCCCAACACAGCAGAGCCTTGGGGGTACACAGGGAATTTTGGGTAATGCGGTCCGACATGCCACAGCTCAGTGGCCCCCTGACTGGCTGCTCTGACTGGGCCAACAAGCTCACATGGGGGATGGGTCATGACGGAGGTTCCGGATTGGCTGAGGTGTTTCTGGAGACAGCCTGTGAAATCGCAGCCTATGTAGGTTTGTCCTCAGACTAAGGTCGATAAGCAGCTGAAACTAAGCTACACAGCATTTATCAACAGCAGGCGATAGCATAGTTTCATTCCCGCGCTAAAATAAAAGATCTTGTCTTCATCATATCCCACATAGGCAAACTGTATCTTTTATCTCATAGAGAAATCTTACTATTTCACTTCAGGTCATCATATTATCTAAAGGATGCTTTTGCAGGATGTAATGTATGTTTGTTTTAGTTGTGTTTTTGGCCAGCTGAGGAGAAGCTGTAACCAAGGTCAAGGATGCCATTTCTAAGATATCAATATCTAGAAAAATGTACTTTAAAACTTTAAAAAAGAAAACATACTGTAGATACACATTTACCTTGGTCTCCCTTCCTGCGCATGCCTTTCTCCTCACTCAATGATAATATCTTGCAAGCATGCATACATTCATAACCCAGCGCTCCTTGCATATTTCTGCAAAAACCTCAGAAATGCTTACCAGCGCAATCATCAAGCACATCGAGTGATGTTAGTTTAATGCAAGGCATGATTAATTGACAACCGGAGAGACTCTGTGGCCGCGTTCTTAGTTGCATCTCTTCATCTCTTTACTGTCCTTTGGTTGCAATGTCATGTATCATGCATTAGCTAACATATTAATCACCATAAAGATGACTCAAATATAATTAGATTTTCCCCCAGTGCATGCCTGATTTGGTGTTTCACTTCCTCAGTGTGAATTTGAGGTCATCTCTCTCTACCGATGCCCCAGCAAAAATGTGTGCTCAGGGAAGTGTTAGGGGCTATCCCTCACCTCTTCTTACGATAGGAATGTCTCTTGCTCTCCCCTCTCCCTCTCTACCTCCATTTCTCTCTGCTTCACAGATATGAATGGTGCCTTTATGGATGAGCTGGCTAATGAAGGATCCATCTTCTGTGATTAACATTTTCCCAGGTCCGGGAATCGTCTGTGGGTTCAATTATCACTCAGGAGCCCACCTATTGTTCAGGTGGCATGCGCCTGCTAAGTGGAGGTTTATACCTTCAACATTGTGCATTAGTGCACATAAATTATGCAGGTGGCAGCAATTACATATTTATGTATTCTGATAATTACATTTTTAATACAGCAGATGTCAGCCTCATTTATAGCCGTTAATGAAAATGAATGACACCCATTTTACAGTGGGAAGTTCATAGGAGTGCTGAAAACATGTGGCCGAGAGTCGGGTTTGCATGGATGAGTTTGGCTGCGTCGTGAATGAAAATGATGTCTCCTTTATTGATTAGGAGAGCTTGAATAACATAAAGTTGTAATTTCATTGTAGGGATCATGATGAATTTGCATAATTGTGCACTAAGTGCTGTGCTACAAAATGGCTGCTATACATACAACCCCCCTCCCACCATGTGTGCATGTGTTTTCATTAATCAGGCGAGAGGAGCGGATACCCATGCCATGCGGTAAGTACTCTATAATGCAGTACATACTTTTTTTCCACTCAACTTGCTGAGGGTATGAAAGCCACAGAACATGCCAATCAGCTCCTGTACTGTACGTTGTTGACCAGTTCTGCAGCACTCTTGCATAACCAGAAGCTATAAAAGGAACACTCTGGGGGCAAAAGTTAGCAGGGAAGAACTCTGCAGCAAGAAGGACAGCAGTCCTAAAGAGTGAACGGACTCTGTATCCAAATTCATGATGGCATTTTGTCCAGCTACTGACATCTCAAAACTGAGTCACCCATGGTGAGTGGCATCCCCACAAAAGAAGCCCGGAAGAGAATTGACAGCAATTCAAGAGCAATTTTCTATGATTTTTTTGGGGAAATGTGGCGTTTACTGTCCAGTCATTTGAACCAATACAAGACTCATCATCACATGCCCGTAGGAGAGTGACTCCACACACACATTTTTAGAAATGTCTTCAGTCACGCACTGTGAGGACTAAAAAACAAAATCAGTCCTCATGAGCAACGTCATCACACGCCATACACTGGAGCCCTGTGACACAGTTCCCTTGAACTTACCTGTCATGCCTCATCATCACCGCAAACCCACTATAGCACATCCTATACCCCAAGGTGTGTGAATTATTTGGTGGCCATTAGGAGGAATGCTGTATTTGAGGGGTAAGGATTGTTTGTCATCAGTGAAGATACTTCTGAGATCCACTCTAAATGCAGATTTCATGAAGCGTTTGACAAGTGCAAAGAGACTAGCCATTGGGAAATAACCTCAACTATAATCAAATAAAAACACAAGAGGCCTTCAGTTCCACTTAGCTCTCTGACAGGTGAGCTGGCCACTGCTATGTGGATTCCATAAAACCCTTGGTCTACTTTTGGGAGGAAAGACGGAGAAAATCTGTATTTACTGTGCTTGATTAATGGTTCATGGTTTTTTACAAGGTTTCTAAAGTGTAGTTCTTAAACTACATAATGCCACGAATAAAATGATTAAAAGGGACTACAGTAAAACAGTGCCATTAAACCAAACAGATTGAGCCTCCATAAAAAGCTGTCAATTGTTTCTCAAACTATTGCCATATTTCTTTGGATTACACCATGCTCTATTTGTCTTGACTTTTCATGCTTTTCTTATTACAGCTTGTTATTTTCATAAAGTACAAAGTCATCTCTGGACAGACCATTACATATTCTGAATACAGCCTTATCTGTGAAGCTTATTGGCTATGAAGTGCAAAATTGGACATGACTCCCTTGGGTTTAGGCCAACACTTCTGTCTAGGCTTAGCTAAGTTTATGGAGCTTGTGCATCAAATCCACTTGGCAGAAGAGGGCCCCACACAGACAGGGAAAACTGTGAAAAAGAGTGCGATGTTAACGAGACATGCGGGGGCCGTCATGACATCCACAGATTTTTGGATTTTCTTTCCTTTCTTTTTTTTTTAATTTGCTCTCCAGTGTCAGTTCTGCGTTGTTGACTTGTTTTGATGGCTGGCAAGTTAAGGGCATATGTAAATGATAACTGATCGATACCTGCCAGCATTTGCAGAGAAACTGGGCCTCGGTTTGAGCTGCAATGCATTCCTGTCTATCAACCATGGACTTCTGCCCTAAATTGAAAATCCAATACTCGTTTATGGAGCTCCAGATATTGCGATTAATTAAATCTTCGTCATGCCGTCAGTCTTTCACCTTCTTTCCCCACTGGTGATTCATGGGGTGGAAAAGAGTCCATCTTCCTTACTGTCGCTCATTCTCCTCCCCCAGCTTTCTTGCTTGAGGAAAGATTTAAGAATGAAAGAGATGTCAAAAAGAAAAGAAAAAAGAAAACAGTCAGTAAAATGACAGGCCGGTGTCAAAACAATTCACCCGTGGTAATATTTGTGCAAAGGAGCTTTAACATGGTGACAGAAATGCACATACAATATTCATGAGATGCATCTCAGGAGCTTCTCAGATTGGTTTCATGTGCAAGCTGGTGATTGACTGGCTTATAATTGTCTTGGTCATCAATCGAGCAACACTGACAAGGACAAAAAGGACATTCAACAAAGGCGTGAAATGTGAGAGAATGCCAAGACTCACATTGAGCTAACAAGCTGTGCCAGTAAACAATGTTGTCCCAGTATCTGCATTATTTGACGAGGAAATTAATACTCCAGAATGAAGGATGGTGAATAAATTAGGTAAACAAGCATCTCATCAAAAATGAAAATCATTTTGAATCAGAAAATAAATCGAAACCAGCAAACGAGTGTGGATGATAATCCACAAGTGTGATGGCTTTCAAGTGCAGTTTATTCATCAACTCTCGCTGCCTTGTATCCCTCCAGCTTCCATGGTGAGGCTCCACCACAACCTGTTGCCTTGGAGACAGTAGAGCTCCAAAACTGTAGCGTTAAGGCAGTAATAAGCAGACGGACAATGTTTCATTTACTTCCCGTTAATTGGAAACTGTGCCAAAGCTGTGTTTGTTTCCTGACTCACTGAGACTTAATTGTTTTTCACATGAACGCTTTGACAGGTAAGAAGCTTATCCTGTCACACAAACATTAACTTGACACTGGCCGTTGCTTTACATCTCACTGTCTACAGCTGCGTGACAGCCCAATTATTGTTTAAAAGCAGTGCCTTGGACATTATTTCAATTACACTAACACTAACTGGAAGGCTGTCAACTTGGGGCCAAATCCACTTATGAAAGATAGAGGAAGTCATTATCATGCTACTGTACTGCTAGTAATTAAGTAAAGCAAATTGCAACTGGTTATTATCTTCTAATTAAGTCTAAGTCAGTATTCACCTCCCCCTCTCCTCTTGCATCATCATCATCAGCATCTTTTTGCTCTGTCTCTGTACTGTCACTGTCCACCTTGGTGCCAAATCGTTCAGAGATGCTGTGCTGCACATCCTATCACAATACATCAACTTCTTCTTTTATATTTTTCACATTTTAACTATTTCCTCCACTTCTCTCAAAGCCTCCTGGCACACCCAGGCAGGCTTATGTTGGTTCTCTCCACTGGAGGAACAAGCAGGAAATTGATGGATGAGTGGGCTGGAGCTCGCCATTTCCCAAATCACGTCCTGAGGATCTTAAAAGCAAGGGGGATAAAAACAGGATGGCGCTCTGCTGGTATCAATCTGCCCGCTGCCTGCCCCTGACGGATGGCCCAAACCACTATCCATAATTACCTGCTTGTTAACAGGAGAGAGAACACAGCAGACCGAGGAAGGAAGTCCCTCCACAAGAACATGCTGTTCAGTCTGTTATACCCTCCTCATGCTATGGATACATTTGTAGGTAGCTCTTGAATGTTTCCCTCATTGTGTCTTGTTCAGCAAGATAGGCATCAGTCATCAAACTTTGGCTTAAGGACAACCTTGCTACGGTCAATGTAATGGAGTGCCGGCCGGCAGCTCTAGACCCATAGATTGATGCTGGTGTGTTGATTAATGCTAGGGCACACCCGCCCAGGTTAGTGGAGGCCTGACAGCTTTATTGATAAATTAAACAGATGGCCACATGAAAAGCATAAATCTCTCAACTCCTCTCCTAGATTTTTTTCATCCTTGAGCATTCCTCAAAGCTAATCTGAAGTGGTGGCTGGAAGTAATGTCGGCTTGGAACCAAGAAAATGTGTGTTTGTTTCACTGGTGTCTACAAATATCGGTTTGTGATTAGAATTCGGCAAAACAAAGCATTTCAAAGCTCAATGAGTTGCTAGACTGGAACTGGAGCCAATGTTTAGTTCACTTTGATGTCTTGGTTCACCGGAATCAAATGTAACCCAGTGGATCTAAGTGGAATTAATGCAGAAGAACGTTTTTTTTTAAAGTCAAAGTTTCGACTGTAAAAACTGCTCAGGTCTACCGCAGCAAATTAGCGGCGGACCTGCCTATGTAGGTCACAGACACCCTTTTAACATCCACCATCGTTATTTGATCAGAGTTAACAAAGCTGATCAAATAACAAGCCAACAAGCAGGAGAGAAACAAATCTTAAACCAAGGGCCTAGACCCAATCCATCAGGGATCCGAACAGGACGAGAGGAGGAGCGTCAAAGGAAATTAAATCAAAGGGAACAACACAAGGACTCAGATAGAGAGATAATGTCCACACCCCCTCCCCCCCACACACACACACATCCTTCTTCACATTCCCTCCATCGTCTCTCCTAGCAGACAGATGGATGCACTTTTGAAGAGGAGTCTGAGGAAACTTTTAATGAACAAGGAGCTGGCTGAGGGGCTTTTTGAATTATCTCATGGTCGATAAGCACCCCACAGCGCAAATGGCACTGCGGAGGGCTCTGGTCAGATAAACAGCATCTTTTCAAAAGGAGAACAGAGGAGGGAGCTGACACTAGAGGAGAGATTAGCGGGGCCTCTTTTCAGGGCTTGTCAGGCCCAGTAGACAGGAGTTGAAAACGTGAAAGAGAGACATATGAAGAGTAGTAGGAGTGACGACAAAAAATGTCTCATTCAGAGATTGTTTTCACCTTCATCTTGAAGATGTGTTGCATGCCAAAAAATAGGATGCTCAATAAATTGGGGGAAAACTATTATTCTTCTGTCCCTTCTGCTGTCCCTTACATAAAGTGACAGATCCCACATCTGATTCTTCTTGCCAATTATCCCAAAGTAGTAAATCCAATGCCAACACACCAAAGTAGTGTGTCCTTTATGTTGTACTGTGAAAAGTGTTTCTGACTTTCTTGCAGGAGTTTGAATCCTATCACAGACCTGCAATTAAAGTCCATGTAAAGTAAGAACAAATGTGTTCTGAGTTTGTCAGACTAAAGTGTAAAGAAAGTGTTATTAACCACCCCAGCCACATTCGAATGATTAAAAATATCGACAAGTTTATGAAATTAGGTGTCAAAATCAGGTAAAAATGAGCAGTGTTCTCAGCTCCAGGACTGTGGGGGCGTGTCTGCTGAATGCGCTGAACCCACGCCCACTCGTGGGAGAAGTCAAGCAGCAATTTTGAAGTGACTGAAACGTGTCAGATTAGTTCACAAAATAAAGTGACAAACTTTGAAACACTGAGCAAGATTAATTCATCTCTATCTCTCTGTTAGGAGTGCAGGGGTATGCTCAGGGTGGCCTCAGCGTGTCATCAAGCCACTCTTTAAGGACCGCCCACAAAATTCCTGAACCTCAAACTCCACATTTCAGTAATATATCGTTTAAAAAAGACTTTAAACGTGTTTCAGCAACTATTTTCCAACATATTTAATGTATTTTCAAAAAGGATAAGTGCATTGTTATAATCTAATGGTAATTAATAGTGAGTTGGATATTAGCAAGAGAGTCATGGACTCAACTCAACACCGTACATGATCAGCATTTTTGTCTGGGGATCAAAGCTCTTGTCCTTTGACCTTTTGGGAGCGCTGTCACAATCTCTCTTTGATATCCTCAGATCAATTAAACACTCTCATGGGAAGTGTGGCAATTGCACCAAGGTTAGACAACAAAGGTAAGGGTGATTGATTAGTCAGTGCCCAGCCACGCAATACAAACATAGAAGCATGATGGATTCTCCGGTGTCACAACCTGGCAGAACTGAAAACATTAATGCCCACACACAGGCTTATGCAAGCCAGCTTGGCATATATGCAGTATCCATATATACAGACGGACATACAAACAAAAGAAATAAAAATACTGGTTTGTTTTCAACCTACCTGTACCTGTGTGTACCTGTTCTAATAGTATATCAGTGCACAGGATCAAGATCACAGGGATATGAAAGACATGAAACACATACTGATGCCCACGTGCACATACAACTAGAGTCTTGCATCCTGCCAATATTGCGAATTTTAATATCACCCTAGACAGAAGACTAGTAAAGCTGCTTATTATCCTGTGATGGTTATTATTTGGCATTGTAGAGGGAGATGAAAAAGCACGCCTGTATTACTGTCAAGAAGATAACCCAGCACTAAGTCATCAAAAAAAAAAAAAGGGATGGGGGAAATGTAATACATTCAATGATTTTCTCATAATCTTAAATATGTTTATGCAAGGCCATTTATAAGTGTTAGTGATTATTTAAAAATGCAATAAAGATAAAAAATACATTGCGACACAGTGTTTGAGTGAATTATGGAAGAGATGTTTGAAGGCGACGGAGCTCCGCTACTATTTTTCACACTGTGTCAGTGAGAGAGTCAATCTAAATTTTCTGCGGCCTGTGCCTTTAAATCAGATCTGCCATCATTTACTGCATTGCAGATGAGAAGTCAAGTCATTAGAGCCACCAATCGTACACTTCATTGATCCCAGCAGTATTAATGAGATCAACCTGTTCGCCTAATGGACAGCCTCCCACTGGGAGCTGGAATGGTTAAGTTTGATCCCAGTAAGACCAGTGTAATTGTCTTAGTGTGTCTCTGTGCGTTGTTTGGGTAGGAGTGTGTGTGTGTGGTTGAGGCTGAGTGAGGGGTGAGCCTGCAGAGACCAGCCTTCAGAGTTCCTGCAGGGCTTTAAAATCTTTATTGACCTGTGAAGGTGAATGTTTTAATGACCTCTCATAAGCAGGGAGGTATACTATGTGGTTAATGTGGTAAATGGGATGCACCCTTAATTGAGCTGAGCTTTGCACATTAAGTCAGGTGAGATGATGTGCACTGATAATTTTGAATGAAGAAGCATTTTTTATCTCGGGAGGTTGAAGATTAGAATGTGCATAGCTAAATGTGTTATTACATGGCTCCTGAATGATGTTGAGTGTCGTTTTAGGACAGAATCTCTGGGAAATTTTGAGACATACAAATGTTTTGTGAAGTCAAAATGATGTAAATGACTTTGAGAAAATTACACCCTCTGTGATTTCTTCTTATTTTCTTTTCCCCAAGGAAACTACTTCATACTCTTCCTCAGCGAGCAGTAAACATAAACTGTCAGCCCGCATTTTCAATTTTACCAAACAAACTTCTATCTCTACGTAAAGCCCGTTAGGCCCAATCAATGCCAACAAACTGACACCCGCAGATGAATCTGTTAGAAAAATCCCTTAGCCTGGAGAATAGGCGAGGAGAGAGTGCCTTGGCATTCCTAAGGAGCTATCCGTCATTATGATCCGAGCACACGCCAGAAACAGATGATATACAAACATAATATCATTTGCTGGAGGTTATCATGCATGAAATATAATTTTTCAGGATGGTGGGATGAGAGAAAAGAGCAAAGAATGCATTTCTTTGGATCATTTCCAATTGATTTGTGTTGTTGGTACATTCTTTTAATAAGCAGAGAGTAATGGCATGTGGTCGTTGAACCAAAATACCAGATGAAGCTGAAATCATGTAAATGTGAATTAATTTAATGGATGGTGTTGAATATTTATGTGTGTTCTGGTAAAACAAAGAATCCATCAATGATCACACAGAGATGAGTCTGGGATATTCCCGAAAATCTCTTATTTCTAAATATGACAGACGGGAGTCCATTTTGTGTCTTTACGTATTCATTTTGGACAGAGAAAAGCAACGTGACACATTTCATTTTCTCCTAAACTAAAAGTGCAAATTTGATGCAATTCAGGTCAACTTACTCCAGCCAAACAGTGTGAAAGACATCCAAGAGTCCTTCAGATCTGTGTTAGTGCTGCCTCTGTGGATTTAGTGGGTCAAGGGGAGCTGGGCACAGCAGGATGGTATGAGCACTGTGGGAAAAGTGCAAGGTACCAGACAAGGTCTGAGGAAGGGCAGCTTTTGATTAAGACCTTTCTACTACAGTGCTTATTTGGAATTTCACCCTGCTGCTGCTGCTTTAATACAGCAAGGTTATAAGTATTGGCAACCCTGTTACGTTTTAGCTCTGGGTCAAGAGCAGGGTGCTATGGCAGATGAATTGCAACACACTCGATTGGTATTTTCCATTAAAAGCAAGGCCTGACTAGACAGGTTTGTTACCATATTTGTGCGGTGCATTTTTCACCTGGTTGACAAGTTGCGTGTGCGTGTTTTGTGTGGGAAGGGTTGCATGATTTATTGGCAAATCGGGTCATTTGACTGTGACTGTAAGTCATCAAAGGAAAGAATAGGACTCACATCATGTGCGAGAAATTATAACCATTGTTTAAGTTTGGGTGTCCTGTATCCATTTCAGCATATATGTGTCATGTTATGAGTAAAAGTGCAACCATAAACTATTAAAAAGCACAAAGAGGAAAAGCTCAAGCCCTTTTCATTTGACTTAATTTGCTAAAAAGGAAACAAATTGGCACAGCACACGATTTCACAATATCATCAAAGTCTGTCCTATGTTAACTGAAAGCCCTATAACGTCACATAATTTTATATCCCCATTGTTTTGAACAATAATACGTCATAAAAGCTATCAATAGTCTTAAGTGAATGCAGATCTATAAAGCAAATCTAGGACACAGTCTCCTTATTGATTCACTGGGACAGCAGCTGTGGGACTGGCGTAGGGATGGGGGTGACTCTGGCTTTGATGTGCTAACAGATGATACCTGAACTCTACTGGTGAGAAATCCAGGCACTGATGCCCAGTCAGGGCTCAGCAGCACAAGCTGATGGACCACCCCATGGGGACGGAAGTAGCCACCCAAGCATGGCAGGCAGGAGAGAGATAGAGAGGGGCAGAGAGAGCGTGGGGAGGTGTGGAAGTGAAGCTTGGAGGACTGTATAACAGAGCAACCAGAAGAGACAAGAGGGAGAGGAGGTACTTTAGAGTGGAGGGGGGCACACATGTAAGACAAGGCATGGTCAGTTACCCCTCTGCGCTACAGTAACACTGGAAGGTGGAAAGTAAAAGAGAAGGTTACAAGGCAATACTGCTTGGAGAGAATGGCTGTTACTGAATCACAAAAACTAAAGGAAGTAATGAAGAAATCGGGGTGTCAGAGTGGCCTAGGGGCTAAGACTTGTAGCACATAAACTGCAATGTCCCGGGTTTTTAATACAGCGGGGGATCTTTGTTGCATGTCATCCCCCTATTTCTCTTCCCACTCTTACTGTCTGCCTCTCAACTGTGTACTGTCAATTAAAGGAAAAAATATGCACCTAAAATAATCTCTGCTACAGAGAAATGTCCTGGGAATCTTTGTTGCATGTCATCCCTCTTTTCACTCTTCCAAAATAGCTACTGTCTGTCCAACTGTATCAGGTATCACCCAGCCCTGACCGATCCTTGTAACATTTATAGTTCCTTTATAATTGTCTCGATAAAGCTCAGTGTTTCCACTATTAGCTGCAGTCAAACTTAGCTCAGTGAGTTCCACACGGTGATAAAATGTGCAAGTGTACGGTAAAATTTGGGAAGAAGAGAGCTATGATATCAGATCAGTGTGGGTTGTTTGATGATTCTTTAATTCGGGTAGAAGAATTGCCACTTACTTTTACACACTTTTTTGTTTGTTTGGGGGATGTCCAAAATTCAAACCAATAAAATAAATAGAAATGATGTTAACATAATAAATATAATCAGTAAATATAATCATGGCTAACAGGCCCTGTATGTATCAGGAGCACCCTACTGGATATGCCCCTCTCATTTCCATGATTTCCGAAGCTCTGTGACAATTGGCAATGGGTAAGTGGCATCTTAGAACATGGTGTGTTTGAAATTGGGCCTGATCAAGCAACTGTGGAGATTATGGCTGCACTGTGGCGCAGCCGACAGCTAAGAGTGCGAGCCCATTGCCAACAAGGGCTGAAACAGAGACGTGGTGGGAAGCACTAAGGGGCTTTCAAGATAGAAAATCTTGTTCAGAAAATCCTGCTACAAAACGAAAAGTGTTTTCATCTGTTATTAGATGGTATTTATGGCAAAGTTGCAGCTTACTCTTTGACTAAGCAGCAGTGTGAGTGTGGATTATGTTGTGTAGTGTTTTCTCAAGCCAGACAAAACCGTACAGTAAAAATTCCAGAACATTGGTTAGCTATTTGTGTTTTTTTTTTGTTTCTCCTTCATGCTGGGAAGGAGTGAGTGAGAAGAGGGTGTTGCAATCAGCACTAAATCCTACACACTGCTCCTCTAATTAGATCACATAACTGAGAAAAAAAGGATTAAGAAAAAGTATGCCAGACATATTTTGGGTACATTTTTCAATATTGTCTCTGCAATTGTGCATCCTGTACTTTTCCAGGATAGCACAAATTATCTTGCCAACCATTACCAAACTTGGAAGCATTACAGTACACCAATTGTACCATCTCACAGGATATTTCCACACACTCTATACTCTGACTTTCAGTGGAGGAAACAGTCAAAACTTCTCTGGACATTTTCCAGAACTCTCCCTTGGTAATCACTCAAAAACGGGCATCAGCACACATTTGCACAGGTAGAAAAAACAAAGGCAAATATGGATTAACATATGAATGTGTCTACAAAGCGTGGAGGCTGAGCGAATGGGTTCTAGCTTCAAGGCACTGCTTTTGGAAGCTGTAGAAGCAGTGTTCCAATTCCCCAAACTTACCAGTCCACCTGATAAACTTTGCTTTTGAGAAATGCTAACAAAAGGTGGAGGCACACAAGTACCTTATATTTCATCAGAACCAAATTACGTCGCAAGGGAAACTGCCGCAGAAGAGCTACGGTAAGAAATTCCAATGCCCTCGTTGGATAGTCTTTCCTTTTCAAATGTAAATAAACACAGAGACGTGTATCCTCGGGGTACTCTGATAGCCTGGCCCCATACTGTAAGCTTACTTAAGCTTTAGTGGTCATTTCTTCCACTTTAAACTGTAAGTGTCTCACCTACAAACAGCCTTTCAACCCCTTTAAGCTACATGCTTGTGACATACAGATATTTTTAGTAAGACTTGTGTCTGACTCTCAGGTGTACGTGCCAAGCATCACTTATCATCACGTATGCCCAATTTTACTGAAGAGATTTTTATTGCAGAAAATTAGAGGCATAGAAGGACAGAGAAGACAGACACAGAGGAACGAGCTGACATTTTGATTAAGGTGCCAACAAATTTTATTTGCAATTTCAAAATGTCTCCTCCGTATTTCCCACTGGACATTTGAGGTTAGACGGGACAGGTATTCTGTCCCAACTTCAGCTGTCAGGCATCGATCCTCCCTAGATTACACATCAGATGCAGCCGCAGTTCACGGAAAGACAAGTGCTATAAATTATGGAGCAGCCAACAGATGAAGACTGCATCTCCTGGGCAGACTTCTACCTAATGGCAGAATTCAATGTACAGTTTAAACTGATGTAAAGGTCAATGGAATCCAGAGCATGCAGCTGGGTTATTATTGACCTTGAGTAAATATCAGTTTGAATGAAATTATTTAAAAATATTTGAGCACTACACCAAAGTGGTAATTTTACTGAAGCTGCATTATCCATAAAAATAGTGTATGTAATGCCATTTGAACACGATTCAGAGCTAGCTGAATGTGTTTATATCCATTTTCTCTGGACAAACAATTTACACTCTATTAGGCTCCAGAATAAGCCACTGGGTACGGTTACAAAAATGGAAAATAGAAAGCTGGCCCTTGCAAACATGTCAACTCTGAACTCCGATAAACTCTCCTTGGCTCAAATAGGCAATTATCTTCTGTCGTATTTACTGACTGAATCATGGTGATTGTTCAGATCTCACCTAGCCTGTTTCCTTCTCCTATCACACAAGCCTGTTTGCAATCTTCCTCAGGTGCCTACTCAAATTGTACAAAAGCAAGTAGGAACTGAATAATCTCATCTAAAGGGTGCAGAATTCCAGCTGGGAATCGTGTTTGTACTGTAAAAATGTACCGAGAGCACCAATTTGACTCTGAATCATTTTCTCCACATGCACATACTTCAATTTATTCCAGTCGAGCCACACATGAGTAGGTAATCATGTTTTGTTAGGCATGTGAGCAGAGAGTTGAAGTAAACTTTCAAGTCATAAACCATGAATCATGGATGTGTTAACAGCCAGATTTATTCCGGCGGTTTATCTGCAGTGAGATTTGCCACATCTTGGATTGAAATGGGTGTGTGAGTGTGTGAATGTGTATCTGGGTATACTTCAAGATTATTTATGTATGCAGTTCTTTATGGGTTAGAGTTGGGTTTATTCAGTTTGCCTGCCAGCCAGGAAATTAAACTGTGCACTGGTCGCTGTGGCAAAGGGACACTTCCTGTTTACCCATAATCCTCTGCCAAAGACTTAACCTGATGCGCTGGGTGTCTTTCTTATAATTCCATAACCGTGGGCTGCCTGCACCCCTTAAGCTGTGCCCTCTAGTACGAGCCTGAGAGGATGAGAAAGCCCGTCTCTTCACTGCTCAGTCTAAATCTGACAGTCTCTCTTTGCCTTACAGGGTGAGGAGGGGAATTTTTTTTTCCACTCTTCCCAGGGGGAGATGGATGAGTGCCATGCTCACAGCACATAAGAAGATCACACGACGATGCTGAGGAGTTGGCCATTTCATGGAAACTCTCTGCCGTGACAGATGGGCAGTGTACTATTGCCATAGCCTAGAGTTTAAAAACCCAAGCTGCTTACTGAGTAAGTGAGAGGAATGGAGAGAGACATGGTGGGTGGAGCTACCGCAGGACGAAAAAATAAGAAGCAGAGAGATGAAGAGAGACGAGACGAGAGTGAAGTAAGACATAAATACTGTAGTTTGACAAAGGGCAGAAAAGAACATTGATAAGTATAGCTTTGAAAATACTTATTCTAACCAAGATGAAGAGAATGCAATATGCCATGACGAAGAAAAAAAAGCAAGAGAAGAATGATAGAGACAGATTGGAGACTGCTGAAGCATGTGAGAGAGAAGAGTGTGAGGGAGAGAAAATACACCCAATAATATAGACAGCCTGGTGGGAGACCGTCTATGTACGGTGTGAGCACTAAATTAGTTTCCCACAGGGAGCTCATCTGCTGCTGAGGAGAACAACAGAAAACCTTCTGGCCACAATCCAAATGGAGACGATGATCTGACATATTTTCTTATTAACAATTGATTTGCTGTGTCAGGATGGGAGAAACCCCTGGCTGCTAATGAAAAAAAAAAAAAAAAAGCTAAAATATTTGTGGTTATTGCTAACACGCTGCATCTATTCATAGATGCTATCTTTGGAAGCTAATAAAAAAAAAAAAAGAGGACAGATCTGCTACTGTAGTGACTTCCAGCCGAGATCGTAAGGTAGAACCTAAAACTAAACTAAACTTTTAGCAGTTCACTGGTAACAGTACCAATACATCAAGCTTGGAACCCATCAGTTATTGCCACGATTTAACCTGTGGGGGGCAAAGGCCAATCTTTTTGGGTTCTCGTGGAGCCAGCCGATAACCAAGACTTCCTCCTGTTTACAGTCTGATTAGTAGCCTAGAGAACAGAGTTGAGAGATGCTGTCTACGACCTCTTATATAATCTATAAATATATATCTGCATACGAATGCAGTTAATTTAAAACTAATTAATCATATAGTAGCATGATTGGTCATCACGATACCTCTGATACCGAAAATCTTGCTCCTTGCCTATAGTGATTTGGCATTCATATGAAGATATCTATTTATAAATATATTCATGTATCCTACTTTAGCCAAAGTACAGAAATATCATCAGCAAAATGCACTTAGAGGATAAAAAAAAATAGAAATACTCATTATGCAGCACAATGATGCTGTTATTATAGCATTAGATTGTTTCTGGTGCTTTAATTTGTAAGCAGCCTTTGACTGTTGTAGGTCAGGATGGAGCTAGTTTTAACTACTTTATTTACAGTGGTAGTCCAGTGGTTCTAAATCTAGAGATCGGACCCACTCCTGAGGGTCTCGAGATAAATAGGAGGGTACTTGAGATGATTAATGGGGTAGGAAAGAAGGAAAAAAACAAAACAAAGCCAGAGCCAGAAAAGTTGAGAACAACTGGTTTACAATGCATAGTACACACACACACACACACACACAAAAAACATGTTTTTTCGTGTAAAATCTTGATCTGAAAAGTAACTATGAACTGCAGCTCTCAAATAAATGACAGTGGAGTAGAACGGACGATACTTCTGTCTGAAATGTCGTGCTGTAGAAGAATAGCAGCATAAAATTGCATCAAATAAGTAAGAACAATTACCTGAATATTGTACTTTATTACAACACTTCTCCTTTTCTTCTGCTCTGAAAATTCATGCATTTACCCAAACAAAAGCAGGAGGTTAGGATTTCCTTTGACACATTTATTTAGGTCCTCTGCTGTCCCTGCAGGCCCGTGGCTTACTGTTGACATTTATTTCAATGTGTTCAGGTTCATCTAAGTCCAACTAACTTTAGAAGTAGCTTTTAAAGGGCTCATATTTTCTCTCTGCCTTTGGCTTACTCCCTTCTGTTAGATTTATCCATCATTCAACTGTCAGATTGTCAATTATATGCTCGGTCCTTACAATTCTCAGCACAGGAAGGAAGTGACAATTATCAGTGACTGGAAGGGACAGGAAATGAATCACGTAAATCTTTGTTATGCCCAGGTGGTAGTGCTGAAGAAGTTGTCATTGTTGTTGCTCTCTGCCAGAAAATATGTGGCCAGCCTGAGGAATTTTGTTAATTAAAACTTAACAAAGGGGAGTGATACCACTCAAGTCATCAGGTATCAGTTCTATAATGTGATTGTTGGCACTAATTAAATGTGTCTGGACCAACAACATGTGCCACGAACGGATTGTTGTATAATTGCAGCTAAACTGTGCAACTGTGGGGACAGCTCTGGGACGCATGACCTCTTTGTGACTCTACATTAGGTACTTTGGTAATTGTGAAGCCACTGGTAAGCATACATTATGAGAAATAAATAAACAATAAAGATGAGCAGGGTGAAAAAATTAGAAATAAAAAAAAAAAAAGTTACCCATCCCTTGCAACTGTTGTGTAAGAACACCAAACAGGAGTTATAGGGGTGTTTGACAAGCATTGCAAAGCGCAGCACCAGCAAAACCAACTAACAGCTGATATACCGCGCTCCTTTATCTACATAACAGACATTTATTTCACCCATCTTCATGAGGAGGCAAATTTTATTGTTGATTAAAGATCTTTGCTTTAGTTTGTGTGAGGTTTGGATAGCTAGGGGAAGTTCTAAGGCGGTTTCAAGAGTGTCGACATGTGTACTGGTATTTTGGTATAACAGGGAGCTTCACAGTTGCTGACGCCACTGAGCAAAGGCTCCAGATGCAGGCAATTATTTTGTAAAGCTGAGGTGTGATCCTAGCAAGCCTCTGCGTGCCTCTGGAGCGCTGACAGAATCAATACATCTAAAGTAGAAATCAAACCCATAGCAAACTGAGACACTCACACACACTTCCACCTCAGTGTGCATTCACTCCTGATATGCTGGAGCTCAGATAAGGCGCTTTCCCAGACAACCAGTGGGGAATTTTGGTTTAGCTCCACAGAAACACACTTATACTGTATGCATACATGCATAAATACATACATAAAAGTGTACACACGCTTTCCCATTCACTCTTTTTCACTTTCACTTTCCCCCCCCAATCCCCTGCAGGGCAGCTGGCTTTCTTTGGCCTCCAATTTATTGTGAATTACCAGCTGTCCCGCCCCCAATGAACATGGCATGTGATCCTCTCTGCTTCTTTTTATTTAGAAACTACTCACTACTTCTGCAGCTAGGCACGACACTGCATGCAAGGTGCAACAAATCATAAACATAACAATCCATTTCAGGACTAAATCTTCTGTCCATCTGTTGTGTCGTTATTAACAGGTTAGAGAGGAAGAAGGGAAAGAGGGAATGACAGAGCAACGTATGGGTGGGTTGCGAGAGAGAATATGAGAGAGTGACAGGGTGCGGCTGAATGCACTGAGAAGAGATGAGGCACGCAACCTTCATATGCTCTCTATGCATTGCAAATCATGCTTACGTTATGCGGCCATCATCTTTTATGCAAATTGTTTGAGTGCCGCAACAGTGTCTTATACATATTCATGCTGCAGGAGGAACATGGCACCTGTCTGCAGGCCGGCTGGTTACGTTAAATCTCCCCGTTAATGTAGAGCATATGCAGAGAGGACAGGGTGATTATGCATGAGCAGATGAGATGCTTTTTCCACGGGTGAGACTTGAAGAAAAATGACTTGCAGTGAAACTACTCAACACTCTTAAGCCTGATTTTGTAATAGTGTATTTGTAAATGTTTCCATGACGATCATGCAGGGGTTTCACTCTAACTGATTTGCATGAAATCTAACGTAGAAAACAGAAAGAAACATAGTAGCATGAGCGCGGGTACACACCTAGCATTTCTGCATGCTGTGATGCCAAATGTGGGAGTGTACTGGTGTAAATAAACAAAGGTAAAGTAAGTTTCAGATGGTGGGTGGGCAGTCAGTCAGTCAGTCAGCCTGCCAGTGGGAAGAGCAGTCAGACAGAGGTCAGGCCTGTCATGGTCTGATCACACTGGCGAGGGGTTTTGGGGCTTGTCACAGCCATGACAGTACCAAAATGTGTCAGGATGAGGGCAACAGGCTGCCTCTGTCTTCCTGTGTGCTGCCAAAGCCCTGCTGCCGTGCCGCGGACTTCCCTTTGGGGGTGTCTGACTTCATGGAGTACAGTTTTTAAATCTCTACATCAAAGTGTGTGAGAGTACGAGCTCGGATTGATAGTAAGAAAGTCTGTACAGTCCCATGAAATAACCACACTAGAGCATATCTTTGTAGATCTTTGCGTGGGCGGTTTATACCACAGTGGAGACACACACATGAAAAACTGGGTCAAAAAGGTGAATATCGATGAAATGAAAATTAACTAACAAACATGAGCATAAGGGCCTGTGTGCTACAGTATGTTTCTGCTATTTGGAGTCTGAATTTAGGTTATTGCTTGAGGGGAACAAAGAAACAGCCACGAAAGATCCTTGTTAGTGCACGTGCGGACACTAATACACATATGGAGACTCTCGCAAACACAAACAAATCAACACGCGTACGCACTGTGATAAAGTGCACGAATCCAAAAGCACTCGCACCGTAGAACAGAACAATGGCCATATGACTTACCTAATTAAAAAGCTACGCTCAGCAAATTGGACAATGTAAATTGTGAGGACAAGAAAGAAAAGAAACAGAGAGAGAGAGAGGACGTGTCCTACACCCCTCCCCTTCGCTGCACTTCTCTCTTCTCGCTTTTGAAAGCCATCTCTGCGAATTTCAGGGCTGTGTAATTATCCCTCCGTTCTAACGTAGACATTAGTGAAGACATCCCGCCACTCTTACACGGATCCTATTAAGACAGGTAATTAAAGGCGGCGCAAAGGAAAAATTGGCTGAGGAATGCATATTGAAAAGAGCCTCAAATATGGGCAATAAATCTCTTGCCTTGTCTGTCTTTAGGGCGCTTTTGTTTGAGTGTTTTATTCAGGAGCCTCTTGTTGGCTAAGGCCTGAGAGAAACATATGCTGACAGGATGGGGGATAGAGAGGGTGGCCAAGTGGTGGCCATTTTGTAGGTGACCTACTTCTGTTTTAATGAATAGAGGAAGGGGAGGATGTGAGGACGGTTTAAGGCTGCCTTACCAAAGAGAGCCATTTGTCCTTGCTGTGCCTTCAGTAGATAGTGTGGTACAAATATTATAGAGCTCTTGGTTTCCTCAGGTAAAGGCAATGCTTTTAAATTACGCCGGGGCTGATTTATTCAATTCACACGTCAGCCACTGTAACAAAGGCATTAATCAGAAGCACCTGATTTGCATTCCACGCTGTGAACACGCCAAGTTTCCTTCCCTGTTACACCAAACAGCGTTTATAACCCTAATCATATTATGGTATTCCGATGAACATTTTCATCACCTAACACCTTCTGAAAGCTCCATCGCTGAACCACTGATGAGTGCAGCCATCATCAATTGATTGAACATTCAAGTGGAAAAAGCCCGGCTTTGAAACCAAGGGCTTTGCACAGCATGAATATTGACGATTCAGAGATGACGCGGGATAGAGACAATGGAAGGAAAAGCATCGATACGATTGTAAATGGAAACAGTCAATATCACGTAACATTCTGGAAAGAGGGGTCATGAGAGAAACCACTCCGGTGCACAATCAGATTGCTATTGAGGTATGTGTCAATTCAATACCTGCAGCTATAGAAGGTTTAGAAGAAACTAAGGAGCACCGGCACTGAATTGCAGCCTGGATTGGATTCTTATTTGGAGTAGAGAGAACTTCTCTGAATCACCTTTAATATGGACAAATGACTCTCATTATCTTCCTCTCTATTTAATACCAGTTACTGGAGTAGGCCTTTAAGAAAGGAAATCTGATTCAAGAGGGCTCTCCATCTTTCCCCTCCTTTTGCCTTCCTTTTGCTCCCTCCTTCGCTGTCTGTTATACGCAAGAGAGCACAGCCTGGAGAATACAGGGATGCACACTTCAATTTAGAAAGCATGAATAAACAATGGGGTTTCCATGTGCTGCAGAAATTTCCCCTGGCGGCGTTCACTCACACATCCTATAGCCGATACACATGCACACGTGTGGGACTCTGCTTGCTCTTTGGGACACGCGCGGGCTCTGTGGAACACTGATACAGATATTTGGTTTCGCAAACGGTGACACGATGTGAGATATCTGCGCGCACACACACACACATGCTCGCAAAATATCTCAAATCGCTAACTTTCCCTTACAGAGATACCGTGACACATAAAGTAAAACAGAGGGGGAAAAAAAAAAAAAAACGTTGGCTGGATTTCATTCACACACACACACTCTCACAAAACACATGCTGTCTCACAGACTTTGGCAGCCACATAGTTTTATGGGTGGTGATAGGGAGCACAGAATTACTTGCTCACAGCAGAATACAGTGTCACAGCGAAAACTGCTGTGAACACAAATTTGGATAATGGTCTTACACACAAATACACACATGCACACACACACACACACAAACACACACAGACATACATATGGAGAGAAACACAAACAGCCTGAAAGTACGCCACTGCAGAGATCTTTGTTACAATCTATTTGAAGCAGACTTTCCTTAAGAGAGCAGTGAGATGGAAACAAACTGTTCCTGCAATAAAGCCTCCCTTGGTGCACAAATTAGGATAAGAGACTCAGCATGAGTTAGAAGTCCCTGTTTGGAGCATGTGTGTGTGTGTGTGTGTGTATGTGTATGCATGAGTGAGATAACTGTACTTCTTTGTGTGAGATTTGTGTTCTGGGGAGAGTGAGTGTGTGTTTGTATGTTATGTGTGTCCCTCCTCTCCCTCCCTCCCTCCCTCAGTCCTGGTCCCTTTAATTCTGAGAGCTAAGATAATGAGAATTTTATCTGCAGCTCCTCTGAGGCGCGGGGCTCTGATTGAATGGGAGCAGAGTGTAACGGATGAGACGAGCGATAGCGGGCCGGCTAGGTTACATTCAGGCAGGCTAACGCACCGCCAGCGAGCTCTATGGGGAAACGCGGATAGTGTGTTTGTGCCAGCGCTGAGGGAGGTAATGGAATGTGCTGTGTACCTGTGACAAAATGGGAGCCCCTTGGGTTGTGAAGGATGCCACGGCTGTGATAATAATAATACTCACTATGTGTCTGAAAATAGGACATGGTGCAATGCTGCACCATTCAACTCTCAACAGTGGTGAACCTTGGGCGTGTTTACGATTATCCAAGCGGTAAACTGGCCAAAAAGTATTTAAGAGTGAAACAACCACGCACGCATACACACAGCGCCTTCATCGGCACCCTTCTCCTGTAATTTCCATGATTAATCATTTCCCTCTAAAATGATCTCCCCAATGGCACACCTGATAAGTCTGATGTCACATTCAGTTTTGCAGCCCCGGGGGTTAGGCGCTTTAAGGTAAAAATTAATGAGATTAATCAAATTAATTAAACTGTATAACTTCTACTAAATGTGGAAAACATCAACTCAGCCAGACCCCGAAACAGCCTCTAATGCTCCATTTCTCTAGTGAAATCTTATTATGGTCATATTCAACAGTTTTATGTCGAAGAAGAAGTAATCCTAAAATCATGTCTTGTTTAATTGGCCGCCATCACTTTTTATCTCTGACCCAGAAAGAGATACTTACACAGTAAATACATTTTACTTGCTCATCTAATTGTGCAGAAGGGGATGAGAGGAGATGCTAAAAATAAGCCAGTCTCTGCAAGCCAGGATGTAAATCATATGATTATGTAAATTAGGATTGTAAAATTGTATGCTGGTTAAAACTCAGAAGACTGACCTGTCAGTAAAGGCAGACACACACATTTGACTACTGAATTAAAGGTTACTGAACGTTTAAGCATGCCGAATAACGAGCTCTTTCTGTAGCACATGTACTGCAATAAGATCAATAGGGTAGATCGATCATGATTTTTCGAGCACATATGTTGTTTTTAAAGGGAAACAGTGAGCCATTTTTAATCCTTTCACTTTCTCAAAAGGGTGACATTGTCCTCTGTGTGTGTTGAACAAGTTACATGACCCTAAAGTCCATTATAGAATGAGTAACCGTATACAGTTTCCTCCCTGTTCTTCTATCCCCTTTTGCTTTCCTTGTCTTCCAAGAAAAAGAATGCCAAGAAAACGTTTTGAAATTACTTTTTTTTTTGAGCTTAATGGCTCACTATCAAATGAGGCCAAATCTGCATCAAACCTCTCTTTTTCCACGGCGGTACAGCAAATCAGTCTCTCATAATGAAGCACAGAAATGAGAAAATAGGTACAAAAGCTTCTCAGTCGACTTGTCTCGATAGAAACCTAATGCATCTTTGCCTTTGTCTAGTTTGTCAGCTTTTGCTCGGCAGGGTGCTCGCTAATCATCAAATCCCCCTAAAGTTTATTATTAACAAAAACAAAAGCACATCTCAGATTCATTTCCTTCATTGCAGGGCTTGCACAGCAGTTTTTTTTTTCCCCCCCACTCATAACCAAGCTTTTCTTCAAATAATAAATCAAGCGAAGAACACGGATGAGATTTAAAAAGCTAATTTAGAGACAATTGGTAAAAACGGTACTGATGTGAGATATTGACATGTGAGGCTAATGGGAAAAGGAGTACTCTGACATTTAGATTAGCAATTGTTTGGCAGTGTTAAGCGAACAATGGCCACCTCAGAGAAATAAAGCTCACCATCGTTCCAAAAATTACAAACGCTCATTTGAATAGATCTCCTAAGAAGTATGGATGACTCTTAAAGTGGGAAATGGTTGATGCTTATGAGTATTATTCATAGGTTAGGGCAAATGTCAACAGTGATCATTCTGCAGATGAGATATGAGCTACGCTTACATTTGATGGTCGTAGACATATATCATGTATGCATTAAATATAGGCTACATAAAAAGGTTTTTAGTGTTCCTTCTATTATGTCAGTTATACGCTTGTCACCTCATGTGTACCTACGGTGAGCATATTGCTTTCCCATTAAAAGCTGATACATGATCCTTCAACATGCATTAAATGATTGGCAGGCTCGACACACTCCAGGGATATCCAGGTGGAGGACTACGGAAACGCAGCAATGCTGTAGTTACTTCACTGTGTCTTAGAAGAATGGAAGAAGATTACAGAAATTGTTTTGTGTGTTGTAAAAGACTGACAGTTTTAATCAACCTCGAAAGTCTGAGTTCAGGAAGTGCATGAATAGTGCTTGATAAAAACAAGTGGAAAAGCTGAACCCCAGCTGCTGCAATTAAACTGCTCAGTGGCGGAGAATGTGGTGTGTTGTATATTGCATAATTGTAACAGGTGACGCAGAGACAAAGAAGTACCCCGTGCTCGGTTGTGCAGCATCTTACATGAAAGTTGAGGAGACACAAAGGGAAGCAAAAAAAGATACAGAAATGGAATCACTCCCTCCATGGATGTATGTTGGCACAGTGGGACTGAATGTGGGGCGCAAGGAAGGTTGAATCTGGCTCAACTTTAACGTAAAACTGTGCCACTATGATCAATAAGGTCCAAAACGTCGACTTTTTAACACATTTCTGCAAGCAAGTGCTGTGCGTGTTGACTTCTACTCATCTTGGTTCATCTTTAGTCATAATACAATGCAACATCTCCTGCAAAGCATTGTGTTAAAAAACAGTCAAAAACATGTAACTGCACATTCCTGGTGGAATTCATGGTAGCCAACTTTGCAATGTGAACACTGTGTTTTCCTTCACCACAACTGCGAGGTTAAGAGGAGAAATACAAACTATTTGCTAGCATGAAAACTTTCCAGACTTGAAAAATCCTTCCTTGTAATATTATAAACCACTGTGCAGTGTTACGTCGTCTGATAAGCCTTCAAACTTATGTATCTGTTACTCAAACAGTACTCCCTTGAACAACCTTCACCGTCTCACCAGTACTTGAAACAACACACCTCCACCATTTCAAACTCTGGCTTTTTTTTTTTTAAACACAGGGATGTTCTCAGGGTGAATGCTCACCCAAAGACCATTCTCCATCAACAACTAGAAGCATTAATATAAGGTGTTTGATGTGAGGTAGTATACACAGTCAGAAGCATTGAATAAAAGCTGATTTTGAAGGAATGAAGGAGGCCGTCTGTCAAAATAGAAGAACCACTTCTGAATAGAAGTGGGAGGCTTGCAACACCACTTAACACCAAGTTAAATTGCTATCCTATCATCTCTTCCCAGGTGGTTTCACACCAATCCAAACCTTATTTCATGTGACTCTCACATGACATCAGCAACTTACGTGTGACGTCAAACGCAATGTCTGTCCCTCGTTAGTAAGGAGAGATCATGAAGTGGCACGACGCCTTCAAAACCAAACATCCAAGGTCAGTTATTTTTGACTTAGTTAAGTTTTCATTGGATTTTTTATTTTTTCCAGACTGTATTAAGAAGTCTGTCCATATGTCACTCCAGGCACTCAGGACTTTGGTGTCTGGGACTTGAAAATGTCAAAAGCACTCCGACAGACCAACACAAACAATAACTTCCAGCTCCTACCCCAAGTGCTCACAACATAGTGTGATGCTTGTCCCACCCATACATTTTTATCAGTCTGAAGTGACTGACTTGATGAACACTGCCTCAGGTCCTTTGGTGCAATGGGTTTTATTGTGCAGCAGTCTGTGACTGAGAAAGGCAGATAGTCCAGTTGTTCAATCCAGGCACAAAACCAGGGTCAGTGCAAGGTCTGAAATAAGTGGCTGTAGAGATGCTGACACCGTCCTCCCAAGAAGAATGTTTGTACCCATAAATCCTGTAATCCTTATTGGGTTTTCTTCAAGCAGAATGAAGGGTTGATTAATCAAGTTTGGGTGGTGAGATGGTGGTAAGGTTTTATGAGGGCTTTTTTTTTACAAGGTAGTGACTACTTTTAAAACTTTTTTTCACTGCTGGTATCCCCACTTTAATTAGATCACATTATATAAATAAGAAAGTTGGTAATTCTTTTGTGTTTTTTTTAACAATTAAGCATCTACAACAATTCTCTTTTTTCATTAGAAGTGTGATTCAGACGTGTTTTTAATGGGCATGTAAGACAAAACCTTAAATCTAACCTCTTTCTTTTTTAACACATTCCTAATTGCTTCTTTGGTAATACTTAAAGACATAGAGCTTTATAAGTGGACTCTAAGCGATAATACTCAACGAGATGTGCTTTTAAAAATGCATGGCACAGAGGCAGGAAGCCCTTCAAAACACTGCCAGGTTTTTGGCAACAGACAATGAAAACGTCTGTTTTCTGCCTTTCTTCCAAAACACACTTAGTCTACAGCAAAGCTTAGACATAGCTGACAATTTGAGTAACAATCAGTTACGTTTCTACGATTTTGACATGCTCCAGCGCAGATTACATTATTGTGAAGTATTATTATAGTATTCACCTATCAGTCACCAAAATAAGACTACTCACGTCACACGAAAGGTTTACAAATTTACAAAATACCCACAAATTAGAATTACGGTCGAAAAGCAAATTCCTAAATGTGTCTCCAAACACGATTTATCAAATGGGTAAATCACAGATTGTAAAATATGAATCACACACACACACAGCTACAAATGATTAAGCTCAATAATTTGTCTACACAGCGGCAACGTGTTAATGCAATCTCTCGTTGTTAATTGTGTTAAATCATAATTAAGAAGACAATGGAGGCACACATTTAGTGTCGGCTCCATTGTTGTGAAAAGACTGTTATTTTTCACTTGAGAATCTGTATAATGAGCACCGCTGCGCAATAAATAATATTCAGACAGTGGTATTGTTCTGGCCTTCTGAAATCAAAGTAATCGAAATACTGAGCTTCATCTCTGACTGCAAGCCTGAAATTGCATATCTATTATTTTCTCCCACAGCCTGTTCAAAACAAAAAAAAAACTGCTAGGTTCATAGGAATATCCCAAAAAAATTAATTGGTTTTAGAAAAGTTTTTGTCATAAAAGGGACTTCAAAATTGTGTGTTATACTGTACTGTATGGACGCTATGTCTGTGCAGTGTGTGTGTTTGTCTCGCCAGCCGTATTTGGACAACGTAACCAACCAGATGCCAGACTTTCCCCGAAGTGGATCGATGCAAATGGCTCGCTGTTGCAATCACAGACGCCACAAGCAAGGATAGACAGGCAGCCAACATATCTCTCTCTCTCTCTCTCTCTCTCTCTCTCTCTCTTCCTCTCACACACTCTCTCTGTGGCACAAAATGATCTGCCACTCCGAACAAGAGTACGCGCTACAGGGCGGCCGCTGGCATCAATTTATCAGCACTGGGCTCATCCAGAATATTGTCTCTCCTTCTGGCAGGAAGCAAATCAAACAAACAAGAGGACAAATGGAGAGCAAGAAGGAAAATGGGAGGAAAGGAGGAACAAAGAGGGAAAACAGTGGGACTTCCTTTGCCTACCTCTTCAGTCAGGTGGACAGATACACACACTAAAGTGAGAGGCTCAAGTAAAAAAGCCAACGAATCATCACTTATGAGCAGAGACAGGGCCCTGACATCATGTCCACAATCTGCATTGACCCTCTAACTGCAAATCCCTCTCTCGCTGCATTCATCTCGGAGAAACCTCTCCCACCACAAGTCCTCCTCCAACTCTAATTATCTATCCACCTTCAATTTATCTCTCACTCCCTCGCCCTCTTCTTCCTCCTTCTAAACCTCTATTCTTCAAATTGGTTGCCTCTCTCCTGAGCCATTCTCCTTGATCACCTCTCTGCTCTGCTTTCCAGCTGTTACCTCGCTACTGCACAAAACACGTCTTACTGTATACATGTACACACAAACATCTGAATACTTTTAAGGATTTGTAACAGGACGTGCGTTTGTGTATGCATTTGGAATATTTCACACATTTCTGGCCTCTTTGAAAAATGTATTCCTGTGTGGTTTTATTGTCTTCCCCCCACCCCATACGGATCTCATTCCTCCTTCCCTCACCTCGATGTGCAGCGGTCTCGCCTGGCTGAGTCAGTGCCTGTGGCCTTGCAGACAGCTAGCTGTGCCCATTACCTTAAGCACGTCTGGCTGGTGTGAGCTAGATTAGAGAAGGGATGAATAAGGCTTCTTGACTGTGAGCGCCCGGCCACCTAGCTATAAATCACCTGCTAACTCCTCATAGCCAACCCCACCACTCTTCCCCACCTCTGTGTCAAAAGTCTCTGACCCAATCAGAATTTCACTGTTGTTCCCTCGCACCCCTCCTTCACCTGTTTCCTCCATTTTTTTCCCCTCCTGCCTCCTTCCATACCTGCCTGCTTTTCTCTCCCTTCCTCACCACCTCACTGTCTTGTCTCTTTTCTGGCTCCACACTGCTAGCTATACACTTTTCCATCACTGTGCAGTTGTTGCTTTACTTTTAACTTGCTGTCTTCGGTGCGTTTCTCCCACTCCTACCTCCTACGTTCTCCTCCTGCTGCTTCCAGTGGAGCGTGAAAAGGAACATAGATGATAGTCTCGGAGGTGAAATCGGTTGTACTTTGGGTGTGAACAAGAGCACCTGAGATGTTTGAAATCTAAGTTTGAGCATTTTTTTTTTTTTTTGGATGGCAGTTCGTTCACTGTGTTTATTCCACAGTGCCTATAACAATTGAAAAACATGCGATGAGCCAAAAACGGTTTAGGACTAAACGTCTTAGTTTTAAATGACTGTATTTGATGAGATTAGATTAAACTCTAATGATCCCTGTGGGGGAAATTGGGCCCTTACTGCAAAAAGCAATAGATACAGTGTAGAAATAAATAAGCACAGAGCTAATAGAGGGCATAAAATATCTAGCTGACAACTGCAGCCAATGATACGCACTATTCACAATCTAACCCCATCACCACAATAACAAGAATATAATATAAATATTCACTATCTTGCCCATAACGATATGACTTGTGAGTTAGTTAAATATTAAAGCACACAGAGTTACTTTTTTCTTTGCCAACTTTTTTTTTTGCTCTTGAATTGACAGACAGAAACAGAACTAAAGCAGCAGAAGTCAATCTAAAAAAAAAAAGAGAGAGAGAGAGAGAGAGTTTTATCCTAACCGGACTGGGACATTGTTAGGAGGTTGTCTTCTTTTTTTTCCTGCAAGAATCAAATGTCAGTGCATCTTGAAACAAGACAGGAATGTGAACTCGTCCGACGGGCCAGAGTTCACTGGCTCAGATCTGGCTGCTCGGCAGCAGTGATGAGAATCTGCAAAGTAATTTGTAGTCTGAGTCAGGACATTAGTTTCATTTTCGAATGGAATACCCGCTGTAGTTCATCCGTACTCTCACAGAACCCGAGTTTTGTAATGAGGCGATAATGGAAAAAGAACCGGGTGAATCTCCCCCCCCCATTTGCACGCACATGTACAAAATTTAATTTGCTAAAGTTACAAAGTGCTTTTTCATTTCGCCAACATCTGGGTGCTGGACTTACTGCATGTTAGGCTGAGTAAGGAAAGTGACAGAGTAGAAGACGGAGAGGAGAGAAGTCAAAGATGGATGGATGAGGTGGTCTTTGAGGTGGATATAAATGGAAAGGCAGACAGTGGGTGAAAGAAAGACCCATCATCCAGCACAGTTACTGCCCACAGAATGACAGCACCGTTTGTATGTGTTATTTGTGTCTCGGCGCACCTGTGCGGCACGCATGTGCTATTTATTCGTGCGTGCGGATGGATGAGTGACGAAAAATCACAGCCTTCTCCATCTGCATGTGTCATCAATATCACTGCGGTGGACACAGCTAATTGCAGCATGTCAGAGATAACGAATGCTTAGGTAAGGCCACACATAAAGGAGGTCTGACAACTGCATAACTAGACTGGATGGACACTGCCACTGCCTTAGGAGCAAGAGAGATGTTGTTGTGATTATGTCACTGGTTTAGTGATGAGGTGCTATGGGTCTCACTCACCTTCCTACCCCCATTCCTCCATTAGAAACATCGCCCCCTGCTGGCATTAACAGATGTCGGTGAAGGTCATCTGCTCTACATGAGGTGGCTGTGCCACTTAAAATCCTCTGTTTCTGTTTCTGCATATGTTTTTTTTTCATATTACAGGAGCAATACACAGTATATTGTGATATACTTCAGTTATAAATATTGTTGAGAAACAGTTGATAGAACTGAAATTTAAGTTTTGTGTGGTTTAAATGAACAGAAAATAAAAACAAACCACAGTACATTAGCTCATTGATGATCCCTCCTCTAAATTCGAATATTCGGTAATATTTAATTTTAAGGCTCCATAAATTTCTAACTATTTCCCAGGAATTGTCTAATAACTTCGAGTTGGAAAGGGCTAACTAAACTCGCTTAAACAACAGTCTCAGTGACAGTTTTTCCTTTTGCGATCGCCTATTAAACAAGAATTATGAAATGATATGACAATTTCCACCAGTTCATAAATCTTTAGTATCTCATGTAGGGTCATATCTAAAACATAATATCCTCTTTGATTATTTTTTCAATTAATCGTTTCATCATAGAAATTCCCAACACAAATTCCCAGAGCTAATTTTCTCCAACCAATAGTCCAAAACACAAAGATAATGATATAAAATCCTCATATTTGAGAAGTGGAACTGGTGGATTTTTGGGCTTGAATACTCTGCAAATGCACAGGTGCACAAGTTGGTCTATGATGGGAACACAGATGCAGGAGACAGGTGTCAGCCAAACCGATAACCCACAATCTGTCAAGTAATTGCGTCTCTATTTTTAAGCCATAGAATCAGATAGAAAAAAAAAAAGGTGGAGATGAAATAGTTCAATCACGATCAAGCATTCCCTCCACGGAGGTCTGCTGAATCCCGCAGAATGGAGTGAAGCTAAACTGTCCCAATCACGCTGATGTGGACTTAATGAGCGGCTTTAAATTTGTCTGCCAATCACGCTGCCTTAAGACCCTGAATCCTCGGCCAGAAGGACTCTACCTGCGCATATCTTGGACTAACTACATCAAAAGTTGACGGCGGAAGGGGCATGCAGGTGGCTCATTGGTATGAGCATAGGGGTCTGTTCAGGCGCATTAAGCCCCAGCAAGTTCATTAAGCAGCATAAGAGGGGAAGGACGAACAGCGGTGCAGATAGACTGCCTTGATCAATGTAGATGAATGTTCTGCACTGCTGCATGAGAGGCTACAGGGATAAAGTCTGAAGTAAATTAAGACATGTGCATTAAGGGCGCGTATGTAAGTGTATGTGTGCAAAGATGGGGAAAGAACATGGAGGCAGAACTCGAGTGAAGACGTCAAGACTGTCTGAGTGTGTGTGCGGTATGAAGGAATGCATGTAGACACACAGAGAAAGTATGGATCCCAAAGGTGTCTGCGTGAAGCTCCATGAAGAAAACGAAAAGCAATTTCAATCAGTAAAAACGACAAGCTAGAAGACAGAACGCAGAGAACATACGGTACGTCTCTTTAAAGTAAGAGTACCGATTTCCACTCTTCCAGACTGCACTTGCTGTTATGATGGCTATCAATTTCATTTTTTTTTTGGACCGCCGCTTGAGATGTCGGCCCGGTACTGTTTCTCGGAACTGATAAGCAAAAGTTCCACAAACAGTCAGAAAAAACAAAAAAAATAATAGAGATAGCAAAACTGCAGACCCAGACTGACGCCTCTTCATCATCCAGACGACACTGACAGGTGCTGTGATGATGATGTGTGGGGAGGAACTTCACTCATTTTAGTCGAAAGTCAGAGACAGAAAGAGAGAGGAGAGGAAAGAAAAAACACCTGTTCTGTCTGTCTCCCAGTCTGCCTGACTATGTCCCAAGGCGCTATCATCTCCCTAAATAAGAACACCTTGGAAAAAGAAGCAGGGTGCCGGGGGAGAAGGGAGGCAGAAAAAAAAAAAAAATCAGAAAGAGTCTATTGTTTCAGAGAGAAGGCTGCTTCACCAAATTGAAATGTGTACACAAAACACCAGAGAGGGAGAATGTGCCTGCGTGTGCGTAGGGAAAGATTCACAAAGCAAATAAGAGGAAGTGAAGGAGGCCTAGCCATCTTTAATATACTTGATTTGTGCCGGAAAAGCTCAAAGACAGATGCTCGAATATCATTTGAATGCATTTGGGTGCTGACTGGCCTGGCAGGCGAGTGAGCTGGCACTTGTTGCTGGCCAAGCACAGAGTCCCCGTCCTGATCATTACTCTGTTTCATTCCACTCTGTCAGCCTGCTCCGTCGTCAATCTGTTATGTTTTTGTGTTTTATTGTATTTTTTATCCTTTTTTCTTTTTTTTAATTTTTGTTTGTCTGTTTTTTTTACTTTTCTCACTCCGGAGGTAAAATGTGCTTAAGGAAGCAGTATTGGGATGTAGAGATTAATATACGCGTTGCCGGCTGAGTTTACCAGTTGTCTTTGCAAGAGTAATAGAATGATTCCGTGAGGACAAAGACAATATGACAGTGTGTGAAAAGGGAAAGCATCTACAGAGAGAATGATAGATCACAATTCTTGTGAATAACAACACGCTGAGAAACAGCCACTTAATTTTAAACATTCAAATAACTTTGTTTTCTTCAAAAGGCTGTGCTGAATGGCTCGGATTGATACTTAAACTAAGGACAACAGAGAAGCCAGTGAGTGCACAAAAAGATCTGAAAGTTGCTAATAACATGTACAGTGTAACAAACAATGGCTCTGTCACGTATCTCGGCTATAGACTGAAAAGTAAGAAACGATCTGTGGGTTTGACTGGCAGGGTTTCCCTCAAGCCTTCACTACCTTATTAGATGCCTAAGAATGAGATTCATTTTGCAGTGAATTCATTATTTCATATTGGATTGTCAAATCAATAAACCATGGGAGGTTACTAGGGTACAGCCTGGTTGATAACTTCAAGTTTTCTGGTCCACGAACAGCGCTCCTAGCATCTGACAGCAGGGAAAATCCTGCAAACAAAAACATCTGCTATTATTCAATTCCCAGTTGTGGCATATCTTGACCTGATGAAAGAGAAATGAATAAATCATGCTCCATTAAATGTCATTAGGCCTGTTAGCAAAATCTAATTCTACTAAAGTTCAGCACCGGTTTACAAATTGAATGTAATTGCCCAGAATGCAAATGGGCTGAGCTGTTGTTTGTGTGAATGTGAGACCAAGCGAGAGAAGAGTGAGGGGGAGAGAGAGAGAGAGGGAGAGGGAGAAAGAGAGAGAGAGAGAATGAAAAGCAAAATGTGAGAGTCGAGGAAAACCTTTAAGCGCCGCCATAATGGGCAACACTTACTCCTCGCAGTTTTCATTCAGAAGTCTGAGGGGCTACAACGCCAGGGAATTGTCGATTGTCAAGGCTTTAAAAACTGATGGTTTCATTTGGGGAAAAAAAAAGAGATGGGGGAAATGTAATTACCCAGCGAGAGCTGCGTGGGAGTTTTACTGTTTGATAATTATCCCTTAAAGGCATGCTAAACTTTTCCTTAGCTATCTGTTTAAAGCTACACAGAGACACAGAAGTAAGAGAGAGGTCACCCGGCTTCAAGAGGCAGAGAAAGAAAGAGATGAGATAAACGTGAAGGAGCGTAAGGATCAGATAAGTGCAGACTTGTTGGGCAGCTGAGAATACGAAAGCAAGAGAGAAGTACAATAGGAAATAACACAATACATCACACGACAGCACATCTTACGGGACGAGTTATTGTCCTGCTAAGTCACAAAAATGTATAGACTTGTAATGGGATCCATAAAAGTAAATGTTGGATTTTTGTGGAAACTGCCTGTCTTTTTTGGGATGAAGCATCAAAGCATGCAACATTTTGGAAATGGATGACTGAAACATTTGATGGGCCACTTTTCATTCCCACAGCTCTCTTTACCATGCCATCTGTCTCTTTTATAGATGTACAAGCACACACACCATACACACATACTGTATTTACCGCAGCTCTGCCTTTGCTTCACACCCACAAACATGAATACATATGCACACATAAATAGTAAGTCCGGTCTGTGTGCCCAGCTATACTGTATTTACCATATCGCGGCTTTGCCCATAAAATCTTGCAGTATGAACTAGCAATTTGAAAGCCTGACCTCGTGACACAGCTAAGAATAAAAAAATACATATAGCAAAAACATTCAACAAACAAATATGGAAGAAAAAGTCAGTCGAGTCTGTTTACGCCAGACTCTGCCTGACTTTTCAGTGCCCTCCTCTGAAACTCAAACTGGAAACTTTCCAAAAAAAACCCTGTGAAAACACAAGCTGAATATTTGTTAGCTAGAAAACTCCAGTATGTTTTTTTTTTCACCAGCTGACTGTATGACACGGTATTAGCCGCAAACATCCACGACAGGTGCACGGTCTCTCCCTTCGTGGGGCTTAAAGGAATGTCACAGTAAACTGGGGCAACTAGTTTTGTGTCTTTTCATCGCACTTGAAGCCCCTTCCACATTTTCCCAAATTCAGTAAGCTCCCCAAAATAAGCTAAATAAGGACCGCCTTGATTTGTTACTGCTGGCATCTTTAGATCTAAGTCCTGCTAATACTCATTTATCTCAGGGGTGTAGTTCAAGCCCGTGTAAACCCACGTTGCCTCCCTTATGCACAGAGTCATCAGCTTAACTTCTTTATCAGCTGCATTAATCTCGGTGATACACTCTTTCTAATTAATGGAGGATTGCCCACTGCCATAAATATGAGTGGAGGTGGGTGAGGGAGGCTCCTTGAACCGATGCACACAAATGCACAAACACAAAGACCGACAAGTAGAAACACACAACCAAACTGTGGAATACACACACCACTTTTGTGTCATTTTCCAATATGCATGTGTGCTTTATGTGAATGCGTGTTATTGTCAATGTCACTGTCAGTGTGTGTGTTTCTTCATTTGCTTGCACGATGCTGTTCTTTTACGCCAGAGAGCCAATTAGCGTCTTTCAGTTTGACACCCGTCTTGTCAGGACCAGCATGCTCATACATGTTAATTGTTGTCTTTTCATGGCCACTGAGGTTTGGGCTGCCTCATTACAGCAAGAACATGCAACAACCAGAGGGGGCTTATGTGGCAAAATCTCAGAGCCTCCCACCCAGACACTGTCACTAGCTCTCAGTCACGCCTCCTCTCTCTGTCTTACTCCCTCCCTCCTTCCTTCCCTTAGTAAGTAGGTAACGCCCCTTAGGAATGACCTTCCAGTGAAAGCTGATCTATCTTAATGAGAGAAGTGTGGAAGCCACTACTTAGAAAACAAATGTTGCGCACAGGTCATCTGGCAACTATCCAATGCAAAACAGCAGCTAGGAAGTGTTATAAATATTCTCTGAAGAAACAGTGAATATATTCTGTTACATCGCCACAACTCGGAGATCTTAGTAAGAAAACAACAGATGAGTGCGATCAAGCTGTGCTGATAGCTATGCCCCATATTGGCAGGGAAGACATGCAACATCAGCAGAATACTGCCGGAGTGTAGAGAGAGCAGAGGGGCGCTGGGGAGAAAATATGTCGGGAAAGAAGAGGCAACAATGACAGACTTTAATAGAAGGGAGAAACACGTTGCAAAAAAAAAAAAAGGGACAAGAACATATGCGGAAGTTGGCAAGAAGAAGTGGAAGATAAGTGATAAAAGGGAGATACCCCGAAGGGATGAGAGATGAGGTCAAAGCAAAGTATTAAAAAAGGTTTGCAAATGGATGTAAATCTATAATTCAGAAAAGAAGGTAAAGGCATAAAGGGGGGAGTGTTCAAAGAGTTCAAATAAGATGAAATGAAGTGAAAAAAATCTGCAGTGAGATCATTTTCTTATCAATGCATTGTAAAGCCTTTCAAGTGACTGTCTGGTAAAAAAGGTAGAACAATGTAGAGTCCAAAAGTTAGTCACCTGGACAGCATATAATAAGAAATGCTTGCATATTACATGGCTGCTGTTAGAGCTACAAAAATATGAATGAATATTGGACTCAAGTATTTAAAAGGGTGGTCACTGTTGTTTCGAAAGTGAACTGTGTGACTGAAGTGGACAAAGTCACTGTAGTAGCAGTTTTCTGTCAATCAGGTGAAGTCAAGACAGTCAAAACAAATGAATTGGATGGACAGTGACGTTTAAGAAACAGAATACGCAAGCAACAACCAGAGTAATCTGAACGATCCCAATGGGGAAGCTGCTTCCCTGCATCCTGGACTAAAATAATTCACCTTTTTCAATTTTGAAAATTGTCTCAGACTTGCAGGGGATGCTGTAAACCACTGCAGTGCATATTGGAGGTGACAAAGCCAGAAGGACAACATCATCAGCAAACAGTAGAGATGCCATCTTAATGTCATCCAACTGGACACTTTCCAGACCTCTGCAACATTTTGATGTCCTGGGCATAAATATCCCGAAACATAAAAGGTGACAAGGGGCACGCCCTTGTTGGAGTGCAGTGCCCACATTCAACGTGCTTGACTTAATGCCAGATGTAGCTTTACCAAATTGCACACAGCAATATTTTTTTGTAGACTCATTTCCCATGATATCTCATGAGGGAAGAGGAAAAAGAATCAGACCTTTCCACTTGTTTGACAATAAAAACATGATTTGCAGATTCAATTGGATGGAAAGGATGGTGGAATTGGATGCAAAATGAATTTCTAGAATGATTTTGAAGGGATAACTCATGGAACATCCAACTGTTGCCATTAAAGAAGAGAAAGGGGAAAGGAAAGAGAGACATGGAGGAAGAGAGAAAGTCCTAGAGCATTGAGGGGAAGGTCAAAGGAACGCAGGCAGATGTTAGAAGATGTCCCAGAAGTATTTTCTTTGCTGCGGTGAGTGATTCTCTCACACAAAGCAAAGAGGCAGAGAGAGAAAACACAACAATAACAGACACAGACAAGAAATACTCCAATGGAGGCAGAGCCCAGCTATCAATGACGTGCATGTATTTATGTTAATTTGGCATGCAAATGTAAACACATTTGCATGCATGTTTATATATATGGGCTCAAACATGGGTTATTCACACAAACAGACACAAAAAGCTGTCTCATTTGCATTACGTTATCTTCCTGTCATTGCTCAACTTGCTGTATTCCCAGCCCAGTCAAGGGACTTTGCGAGGATTGCATAAAGACATTTGTTGCCATATCCTTTCACTCTGCTGCTTATAATACAGAACGCGTCTTTTACTGCCTCCAGACTGCCACAGCAACCTACACACACACACACAAACACACACACCTGCAATAGCTATGTCAGTCCACCCAAGGACACTCAGCATGTCAGCTCTGATTAAGCCTGCACTCAGCCTGCAGAATAGAGTTCCTGGGTGGGGAGAGAGGTGCGGTGGGGGGTGGGGAGAAGAAGCGACTTGTGTCCAGTAATAAATCGCTGCAGGCAGCCGGGCTCTTCAGAGCCATGGCCCAGCCGACCCCCAACAGATGCCGGCTGGTTTGGCCTGCCAGTTGCGTCCCGGCCTGTGGGCCAGCACCATCATGAGCAATGGCTGCGGTCCAAAGCACGGGTCTACCGCCACAGGCGCAGGTGTAGACATCGTTAACATCCAATAAGAAGAGAGCGAAGCCCCGTGGGTGAGGCAAAGTGATATTGATGGAGGCTCGTCTGCAGTCGCCTGGTTCACTGAGCAAATATGAGAATAAATATGGCCTTTTGCATAGCATGCTCCTTTCATTAATATTAACCAATGGTGCACAAGAGTGTTCATTAACAGCGGTCACTGCAGTCTGACAACCGCCGTCTGTTTGTAGTTTTTATTTGCGGCCGTTGTTCACTGTTTTACTACCCTCCCTGTCCTCTTTCGAAAGATATAGCCTGTATATTCAAAGCATGATCCAACACATTCTTCTCCTGCCAAGTCAGCAAAGTCAATTATGTTTGTTGTTTGTTTGGAAGTTGGAAGATTATGTGACCATTTGCCAAGCTAGAGACATGATCAGCTGCAAATGAATCCTGTGAGGATTCATATTGTTTTGGCACACATTTTTTTTTTCCCCTCTTCATTGTGCTGGTATTGCCAGAAAATTGAGTAGTCGTGTGAAAAACAAGAGCATCTGAGACAAAGCAGCAAAGGATAAACAAGGCTGGATATGAATTAAATGATTTGGTGGTTGGCCAGTTAGCCATCCATGAAGTAGCTTTTCTAGCCATCTAACCTTGTCCAAAAGTCAATCCGATTCTACAAGTGCAGTCTCCTCCTTGTGTTTAAATAATCCTCATGTCAAATACACCAGTCTGACACAAAGCCTCCCTATGCTGCTGCCCAGCTCTCCAACAAGGCCAAACCCCATGATTGTAGGCGCCTTCAGGCCAGTGACAAAGGCGCTGGGTGCCTCATGGGTTAAAGCTTCAAATTCATTTAAGCTCTGACAGATTACATTTGGGCAGTTCAGATTCTCAGGTCAGTAATGTCGTTTTGTCCAGAAGCAGAACACCCCAAGATAAGTAGTGATTGAACTAGGGCATGAATCACGCGAGCGGAAGTGGATCTATTCTCCTCACAGCGGAACATTCACTTCCCTGCAGATTTTCCTGAATCACCATGATGATCCACACCAGCTGTCTCTCTGTGCCTCAACAGAAGCCTCCTGTGGTGCTCAGGACTCTCTCCCATGAGCTGTTTTGATGGGATTTCCCTTAATCTGCTGTGTTTGAAGATAGCATTGTTGTTGCCACTGACTTCAGTTCAGTGGGTGAGTGATTTAGGTGCCCTGTTGATCTGCTTGGGCTGTTTGCTCGTTTTAGAACCAAAGTGCCGATATACTTCAGCTAAGCCCCGTGTTTTTACTGTCCAGTACATAAGAATATCATATTTTCTTTTTCTTCTTTGAGTGCTAAAGTCTTTAGACAGCTTGACCTGGCTTGAGAATTGTTGTTGATCTGAGCCGGTAAAGGCCAAAGTGACCTTGTAATGTTGGGCCAAACAAATGAAGTTGAATTTTAGGTCTAGGATGGTGAGAGCTCAATATCTATTTCTTTTTCTTTTTTTTTATCATGACTCATGTGGAGTGAATAGTGGGAGGCTGTGTTTGTGCCCGGTGTGGGCTTTTGCATACAATCTATTTGAGATGCTCACAACAGGTGTACGATCATGGGCTCATCATAAAAACTGCTACACCACCTTTGTTAAAGCATTTCATGCACATATGGGTCAGCAGGGGTGGATCATCCAGGTGACCTTTCAGTCCAATCCACCAAGAGAAGCAAATCAGAGTAAGGTTGTGCGTCATCGTTGTCTCCCACCTGTGGCTATCCCGCTAAGGTTGCTGTGGGTGGAGGACACATTAACCTGTTTTCTGCCATTGAGGCTGCTACAATCGGCCTGTGTGAAGTGCAGAGCCCATTTCAGTTGCAGAGGGGCTTGTAGCACTATATTCAGGCAGAACAGGATGTTTGTGGTAAGACTTGCACCGGTCCCTGCCTGGAATATATGAACCCAAAAGATAACTTAGTAGTTTTGTGTAAATTAAAGGAAAAACTACACAGGCGTGGGTTTATTAAAGTCAGGTTGATTGATTGCTTTTGGATACTGATTCTGGCAGCAGCTTTTTTAAGTTTGCTACAAAGTTCCACCGCAGACCTCCTTGGCCATTCATGATCACCTGATGACCTTGCTTCACCACGGACATTTTTGCTACATGAATGAGCTTGCTGCTTGGTTTCTCACTGATTCCTTTCTGTTCAGCACTTATCCCTTCCTATACTGAGATTCCATTAATAATGAGTAATCATGAGCTGTCATATCTTTGTTCAAGCACCTGTAAACCTTGTTGTGAGGACACACCGGAAAACCACAGTGCCTGGAGGACTGTCCTTAACACCTCAAGTGTTTTGGATAATAGAAATTAGTTTGAGAGGGAAAAATAATTTGAGAATGTGACATCAAATGATAAAACATTCATTCTGATTGTATGGTATTTATTCAGCTAGTGTGAAGAAAACATTATTTTCTGTGTCATCCATGATCATCATGATGATATGCAGGAAAATTCAGGAGAACCCATATAAACACACATTTATTAGTCATCAAAAGCATATGTCAACAAAAGTCCTCATAACCATGTGATGGATGTCAAGAGACACTGATGTGTGTGCTAGTTCATGTTCACACACGCATTAATTATCTTTGAGGACCTAATCTGGGATGGCTTTCTAATTAAAAGAGTTATTAAAAAGAACCTTATTGATATAAAAGATGAGGAACCGTCATTCAGTTAATTTATTTATAATGAATTCATATTTTGTAGCATTCTTCTGGCATGCAGCCACTGCCCACATTACTGTATGTTTAAGCTGGTGGAAGTCTGTAGGCAGTATCCCTGATGTTCACAGTCTAAGGTCAATTTAGCTGCTAATAAAGATATTTCAGCAACAGATAAAACATTGCACCTTCAGAGAATAGTAATATTTACATCTACCATATCTGCCGTAATGTATGATTATGTCCTTCACACATCCTGATCAATTTGTCTCGTTCAAGTTAAATAACAGCAGCAGTATATAGATGTTTCTGGAGGGTCTGATAAATCACTGGCTGAAATTTCCTGAGCATCTGCATTTTTTTTCTGTGAGTTTGGAGGTAGTGAGGCTGGCAGGCACACGCTGAGAAGGATGAGTAATGACGCCAAATTGAGAGGCGGAGGAAGTAAACACACTGGGCTGTTGTTTCTATTGGACATTTCACCCTGGGGCTGTCGTCCCAGCTACCCCTTCTTCTAAAATTTATGATGCCTCTGCCTGTACCTCCTACAGCAAAAGCCAAGTAATTCTAAACCAAGAGGCCACAGAAACTGCTCTTTGCATCCTTTAACTTCTATTTTCATTTCCTTTGACTCTTTGTCTCTCATTTGTTTCTCCCTACCGCCTGGACAGGTATGGACTAAGTGGTTGCTGTCAATTGAAACAGATTGTTACATGCTGCACACAGAACCATGGGGCACCCTGCCCTAGACAAAGGCCAGCAGAGATAAACACACGGTCCAATTTCCACAACTCACCATTAATGCGCATGATGCATGAGCTTACCATAGCTTACACTACACTCTAAAAGCCAGAAGACAGAGTCTAGCCCCTTTATTTTCTGGCCCTTCTTATACCTCTAGGTCAAGCTACAGGGCTGGCCCATGGCCCAAGTCTCAGGGATGAAGCTAAGCCTGGGCATATCCCCAGCCAGGCCGCCTGCCAGCAGGCTCCACAATCCGTACCAGTGGATGGAGAGCTTTCTGCCTCCTGCACTGTCCCAACCATATTTTTTCTTGGATTTAAAGGTTATCTGTAGCCATCCTGTCTGGGGCCTCTGGCGAGAGTTGGAGAGAGCAGCTGGCTCGCCACAGGTGTGAACGCTGCTGATAAGCGAAGGAAAGCCAAGAGAGGAGGCAATGGGTGAGGGGCGGGGCAGAGGGTGGCAAATAGATATGGACGTCCATCGTGGCCCGAGACCGACCTTCATTCACAATATTGTACCCGAATGGTGTGCTCCTGGGATGAGAAAACAAAAAGGCCTGCTCTGCATATCTAAACCATATAGCTGTAGTGTTCCCCGGTCAGCAAGGCTGCTTTTTTTTCTTTCTTTTTTGAAGAGAGACAGAAACAGAAATGGAGGAACCAAGCAAGAGTGGTAGTGGCGCTGCTTAGTGAGAGGCTGTATATGTTGCATGCATGATAAAGTATTCATCATGTAGCATTTTAGAGAACAGCGAACATGAACTTGGGCTCAAAATGTATTTTTAAAGAGGTATACTAACGTGACAGATTAGGATCAGGGATATAATCTGTTCTTTCCGCTTAACAAAGTGAAAACACAGCCAAGGCTGGGACACGGTGGCCAATCCCAGAGCTCACTAGCTCACTTTCAGTGTGTGTAGCTCCTCCATTAATAACTAATAGATAGAACATTAGGGGGAAATGGTGAGTATATCTTGAGGGCTTACATTAGCTGGGCGTACAGCATCTCCTTATCTGCGTGTAGGACAAGAGAGAGAGGGAGAGATGGGATGCGTCGTCCTCTCTTTGACTTTCTTCCTCCATTAACTGCCCTGGGAGGATAATTCGAGTGCTACTAAAAGTGCACAGATGTATGCAGACTGTTGAGCACAAGTGCATGTGCATGCATTCAGCCACGCAAGAGGGCAACCATTGAGTACCTATTGATGTTCTATATGTGCATGTGATGTATGGCATTATCATATATGCAAATAACACATGTGGATGACTACATCCATGTACATACATATACGTGCATGCACACACATATTGCGCATAAATAATGCATGACCAGAACTGTCAGACTGTCAACTGTCATACCACCGCATCATCTGCATACATGGAAACTAGTTAGATGTTGTGTGCTGCCATTGTGATATTAATTCTAATTCTAACCAGCAGTTATATTGAATGCCTTGTATCCAGTTTGAGTGTTGATGCTTTGTACTCAGTATATAAATATCAACAGTAGCTGCAAGATAATATCCACGTTGCCTTATTACCCATTACCCACATGATGAAATGCATTACTGTTCAATAGTCCTGTTCTATAACACACATTCAAAGTAGAAATAATGCCATTGATGTACTTTAGGTTCAAGTCCATATTTTTTCTCACTAATGAAAAACAAATCTATCTTCTTAAAGTTTCAGTTGTCATGTTATTTCCAAGTAATTTAAGACTCCAAATTGAATACTGAAAGTGAGGGTTAAAGATGGCAGCGAAAGCTACAGAGAAATGAACGGAATGAACAATATATTTGCGCTGCAATTATGATTCATTTACATAAGTAGATGAGTAATAAAATGAAGAGCTTTTCATTTGCATACATATACAAATGTTTCCTAAAACATCACCTATCAAGGGATGTACTAAGAGGGGCGAGAGTGCTGCGTGACAGGAAATAAGAAAATATTCTTAAATCAACTTTCTATCTATATCAATCTTTTTTTTTACACCGAGTGGAGGATTTATGCAGCATCAGGAGAGCTACTACTGCTTTTTGGTAGGGAATGTGCGTAATTATCATAATAACTAATGATGATTCATGGATTGTTTTTCAAAGATCAGTGATGCACAAAGATTGTGTTGTGGTTGTTAGGGGGGGTTGCCCCTGCGCACTCAACCCATTTTCTGAAACACAACACTTACAGTAAGCCAAACACGTATGTATACACACACACACACACACATAGAAAGAGAGAGAACCACTCTTCTATATCTCTGGCTAATTTCAAACTCTAGCTACACAAACATCATTAATCAAGCTGACTAAGATTAGTCACTGGAAAGCTCCCCTACCTGTTTATTATAATTAAATCGATGTACATGTCATTGCAGCCGTGGATCCCAACTACAGCAGAGGCGGTTACACACCAGAAAAGATGGTCGGAAAAACAAAGAAAACCAAGAGAAAACTAGAAAATACAGAGAAGGAGAAATAAGTGATGGAGGTGAATTTAAGGCGTGGGCAGAACTGGATACAAGTTAAGGCTCGCAGATTGGAGACAGAGGTGAAAGGCGCCTTTTGTTGTTCTGTACTTTAAAAGATAACCTCTGCTAAATCCGCAAGAAGGGTCCGTGTGGAAAGGTTCTATTCAGAGGAGTTCAGATTGTGTAACCTACCCATTCAGTCTCAGAGCACAGCAGAAAACATCTTACAAAAGAAAGGAGACCTGATGGAAACGCAAGCTGGAGGCCTTCCCCCTCCCAACCCTCTCAAAAAGAGAAAAAAAACCTCTTTTCAGAAGCTAAGCTATGAAAAAGGCAGACCAGACACATTTAAGCAAACACTCCCGTGTGAGTTCTGCAGGCCGACTGAAACCTTAGTTTGTGTATTTCTTCCTCTGTATTTTCTTTCTCACGCTGTGTCTGGGGTCCTCTCGATGACTGTCAGGAAATGAAATTGTACAGTACATTGGCTTTGCTCAAGAAACCACTGTGTGCTCGGTTGTTATATGAGTAGACAGAAAGCGCCGCTCCAATATATACCTCTCTTTACATATACACAAGAAAGGTGCAGAATGGTGAGGTAAGAGAAGCTGCGTGAGTGGGCAGGCATGCAGGAAGGCAGATATTTGATTTGTGCCTATACTGATACTAGGGAGTGAGCACACACAAGAGATAAAGGGAGTGAGCCACTAAAACTTTTTTTTTTGTGGATAACGTGACATGGTAATGGCTCATAAAGGAAAAGTAAATTGGGAGACTGAGGTTTACGACCGTAGTGGAATGGGTGGTAGAGGGCCAGGGGAAGGAGCAGCAGGATGACAGTGTGCTGGGACTCATATCTGGGTTGCACATATGGATACCAGACTTGCCATAAAGTCTTTTTGTCAGGGGGTAAACTCTTTTCTGCCATAAAACGCCCTTTCTGTCAGTGAGTTTGATAACCGGTCCTGAGTGTTTTATGTGCAGGAAATTGTGGGTATATTCTCCAAAATCTGCTCATGTTACGGCAATGAACAGTGACTACAGATGTGACAATCTGTCTGTTTTAATGTACATTTTAATCATCTTTAGGGGATAAAAACAGATACAAAACTATAGGTCAATTTAGATTTGATGATATGATTGATGGTCTCGGTTACAGTTCCAACAAGAATCGAGCACATGTATTGAAACTAAGTATACTGTATGGTGAAATCGGACTGCAGATAAAGTGGCTGGAATGACTGGCATTTGAATGGAGCAAAGTGAGAGGTGAACCACCAGTGCGGTGAATAAAACATGAGGGGAGCGATGGGGCCGCACCAACCAAAATGAGACTACGGCTAAGCTATGTCTTTGTACTGCATCAACCCTTGACCTTGTCGTCAAATTGGTTGACATCACACATTAGTGATTAGATGGGCTCCCATTTACATTGCTGCTGGAAGTGTAGCGCTTTATTTCTCAAAATGAATACCGCATTTTCCTTCAGGATGTAGCTGGTTGTTTGGAGGATGTTGGTATGTGTGTGCAATTGCTTTGATAAATAAGACAGGCAGAAGCCAAAGAGCACCCTTTGCACACTATAAATGGTTTCTGTCTCGTGTTGTTAAGCAATCCAGGTGATGTCTTGGTAAGAATGCAAATACAGTGCAACAGCCAGCATAGGCAGCCAATCTTCTCAGTGGTGTTCTCATTTGTTCACATTGATTATAATAATTGCTACATGTAATACCTCTCCAATGACAGATTAAAATGTCATCACTGAATGGGTATCCAGGTTGGATACAAGCAAAAATACTACTGGAGAGATACAGAATCTCATTTGAGGAATGGTGACTCCAGTTTGGCCGGGCAACTGGTGATACCATCCATACAAGAGAGGAATATGGCTGTCTAACCTCTCCACAGGCCAACGGGGAACAAAGACAGGAACCAATCACTAAAATTAGAGGAAAATAGCTGACAGCAAACTGCTCTGTATGGTTTATTTTACACTCGCTGTCTCAATATTTAGAGGGCAGGTTCAGTTCAGATTCAATCTGAGAAACAGCCATGGTCCTGAGGTAATGGACCACCCGTGGACAGTCAAGAGGGCTCACAGGAGAATATGCTTTCTGCTTTCAATTAAATACTGCCAAGTGGAGCTTTGTGTGCACATTCTAAGCTCTGGGCGTTGTATGTGGGCCCTTGGCAGGCAGGCTCAGCTGCACCCAGCCCATGATCAAGAGGCCAAGCTCTGCCATAAAATACCACAGAAGCAGGCTTGGCTACAAATCCCGAATCTAAGTCTAGGAAGTGGAAAGCCTGTCCAAAGCTGTAAGTGTTACTTTTCTTATTGCCAGCATCCATACACATGCCACGGCTGCGATATTGGAGTTAATCAGATGCTGCTTCGGAGGGGATGATGAGTCATGTGCTTTGTGAGTGTTTGAAGAGGGAAGTTCTCAGGTCAAAGTAGGTCATGGGGTAAATGGCTGTGTATTTTATCTTATGGGCATTAGGAGTGGATCCCTTATGTAGCTATATGCTCATGGGTTGCTGATGTCAGCTCATTAGTGTTGCTACCTTTGCAAAGTCATCAGTCCATGTAGGTGCAGCAGTGCTCATTGGTTTTACAGGCGGCTGAATGGAACAGAGGCATATGATGATGCAGTACCAGACAATTTTACAATTATTAAAGTAAATAAAAGTCTTTTGGCAATCACTCTCTTGTTTCCTATAAGTGCTTCCGTACATCTTTTGATGAGAAAGAAAATATCGTGACTTATATGTAGCATATGAGTCACGAAGCCTTTTCAGTCAGAGGATCTCAATAAAACTCACACATCTGGGAGATTTGAGACTGACATGTTCGAAAACACTCACTACCGCCATCACCAAAACACGAAATGAGGGGATTTCTCTCAAGAAGACTGTGTCTCTCCCCTCCAGTAGGGTTACAAAGACTTGTAGAATCTATGTCAAGGAGAGCTGAAGCTAGATTGGCATGTGATCTCGTGATGGCCCTACTCCCCAGTGCTTCTCTGGTAGATGCAATTGTACATTATATAAGAAAGGTTATGTGCTGTACCCATATCAAGACTGCTACAGTAAAAAACGGCTATATTGTATCACTTCAATAGCGTCTCTCATAACCATTTTAAAACTTCACTTTTTCTTTTGCAGTATCGTGCAAAACTGAATAAATCTAATCAGACATGAGCAGGCTGGCTATATGAGAGCTCTTGGGTTTTCTGCATAGAGCACTGATTTATTTCTCTATTTTTCTACTTGTTAATTGGATTGCGATTCCAAGCATACATTCAGAGGTAACCTTTTAGCCTGTAATAAGGTTAGGACAATGCTGGTCTTCAGAACGAAAAGGCTTAAATAAGCCCAAGATCTGCTGCCAGGTTTGAAGTCAAGGAGGTGGGAGCTACCGAGAGAAAATCATGACACACTTTCTCAAGAGCGCTGGAGAGAGAGAGAGAGAGAGAGAGAGAGAGAGAGAGAGAGAGAGAGAGAGAAATTTAGTGAGTGCAAAAGCGGTGGCTCTCATTCTGTAATGGAACGCCGTGGCGGGTGGCTTGCCACATGTTGTACTGGTTGCCTGGAGCACCATGGCAACAGGGAGAGAGAAAGATTGAGGGAGGTGGAGGTTCAAGGACTTCACTTGTTCCAGCAACATTTTAATTACTTTGGGTGCCGGTGTTTAGTGAAACAGATGCATTCTGGAGATCCTGCAACAACCGGGAGAAACCCCATGAGAATCTGGTCCTCAAGTTTTTTGCTTTCATTTTTTTTGTTTTTGTTTTTTAACCTACCGCCTCCTCTCATATTTGTGAAATTACTGTAACAATTGGATATACAGAGGGTTTACAGAAGGAGGCTGATAACAAGAGAGGGAGACACAGATGGGGAGAAGGAGAAGAGAGAAAAAGCAAGAGTGTAAAGAAAGACAAATGAGGAGGGAGATGAAGCAAAATGAACACAGATAGAGATCGACAGTATGGGAGATACAAGCTGTTTGAAGAAGGAGGTTGGTAAGAGATATGAGGAGAAAGGACCAAGGGAAAAAGGATTGGGAGGGATTTGTAAGGATATAAAAGCTTCAGCATTCCCCTTTTAGATACACACACACACCTAAAGAGAGGGCAAAAAGTATTTATTTGGAGGATGCAAGAGTTTTGCTTTGTCTGGCAGCTAGCAAGGACGTGAACATATAGTGTGTGTCAAGATTTGCAACATGACTAAATGCATATCTACAACTGCATGTGTATTTTTGTACATCTGTTCGCGCATGTAGATCTGTGTGTGAGAATATAGCAGCGAAAGCGCCTTTTTCTCCTGATGCCATGCCTAACACGATCAGCACTCATTAAGAGCTCTCCAGAGCCCAGGCACCTCACAGACAGAAACCCTCTCCAAAAGACAACCCCCGAACCCAGTAAACACACACGGCTTCCTGCCTGTAAGCCTCTTCTCCAGTGTAAACAAACTGGCATCCACTTGAAGCACTGGCAATGTTATTTATATAGAAATGCAATCCAAAAAAAAAAAAAAAAATGCATCACATGGTTCTTCTTGGCTCCTTAAAAAAGTTTTATTTTCTCCTCTTCATATCATATTAAACAGAAAATGTGCAATATAGTTTGTAATTTAAATATTTTTTTCCTTTTAGCATACAGCATAACCGCTGCCTTCAAGGGGGAAATCTGCCATCATTCATTAATCCCCTCTTCATCATTTATTTTTGTAGCTTTGTATCTGTATCTGTAACATCAGGAAGGAGCAATTTCGCTTCGTTCCACTGGAGGAAGGTTGCTATTTCTCATCCTAATGCTAAAGTACGATCATAAGAGGTCATACGTGCGGATCTCGTGTGCATAGACATGACTGATAATGCGCTACGACAAGCTAATCCATTACACCTATGGACGTTACAACTGATGCAGTGCTGTAATCTGCTGCAAGATACGAGGCGACGGAGCACATCGGGGGTATACAATCGTCCTTGTCCGCGACATGTTTCTGTCACAGCACAGGCATGGAAGTATTTAGGTCCCTGGGGATACACTCAGGGATGAGAGCGGCCTGTGGTGCTCCTTTGTTGCCTGTAATGGATTATTTCATACAAACATGCAATTGGACTGTGTTACTGATGGATAGCAGCCATTGTTATGGTAAAGTCACTCTATCGCCTTCAATGGGTTCCCTATTAATCTCAGTCAAGTCCGTGGTGCCATTGTGCAAAATTCCCCATTAAACCGTACCACCTTGACTACAATGGATGTGTCAGTGAGGCACCTTCCACACTCTTCCGAAGAAGGCAAGAAAATGGGATGTTTTCCTAACAGATTACATGGATTAATGGGTGTATTTCTGAACCTGTAGAACATTAGGGAAAGAAAAGACGGCAGTGTGTCTCATTTGTAATTGTGTGAATGGTTTTTATTTGGATGGTGGATTGTCTCCAGGTGCAGGTTAAAGGTAACTAACCCCATTTCCTCAGTGAGAGTGAACCTGGCTGACGTGCTGTGTTAAACGACATCGGCCTGTGACCCTGGATTGAAAGACGCTGATGGATGGAGATAGAGGGAGGAGAAGACAGACTGATGAGAGGAGAAAGTCTGAGAGAGAAAAGGCGAAAAGGAAAAAGAACGACAGAGCAAGAAAGGTCATCTACAGAAGCACAGTCTGCTATTGTCCACTGTTGCTTCGCTGTGTGACATTGTTTTCCCCTCTCAGGCTCTGTCCGCTCGCATTTTCCATCCATCCCATTCTTGTTCACATTCTCTCTTTGCCTGTCTGTCAATTTGTGAAGGCCCCACAACATTACTGTCAGAAATCACACCGCAGTACACCAATACAAAAGCCACACGCACAATATCACATATAGGAGGCACACACACTCATACAGTACTTTCCGCCCACTTGTGTGTTGAAAGAGAATTACTTTTTTCTCTGACTGGGTTCTGACACCTAGCAGTAAGCTTGTCCCACTGGAATCCAGAGTGAGGCAGACCAGCAGTGTGAACTCAGAAGAACTGGAGTCTTTGATTTTCCTATCAGACACTTTTAGCCCTGTGTCTCCTCCCAAAAAACGCTTTCTCTCTATCTTCATCTGATTGTGTCATTGTCGCCTCGCTGTTTTGGTGCGCATACGAGCTCATTGGCGTGCCTATGCTCACACATGCCGCAGATATCATCACAATCATGTGCATACTGAGATATTAGCATCCCAGATCGCTGTATGATCTCAGAGACCTTTGGCACGCTTCATTGCATAGGCGTTTGTTTAAAAGACCATAACGCAATCAGCTCAAATTTGATTGTGAAGGAGGGACAAGAGAGACTGAGAGAGAACATTCAAGATCATTTAACTGCAGGGTTCGATGAGAAGCTAAAACCCAAAAGCCTCTCAGAGTCAGAGAGGCAGGTGATTAAACCCTGTCATCAAATCTCACACCTCCTTTTCAAGCCACAGGAAGCGACTGGAGAGCTCTGATTAGCATCGATGACACTCCACCCCATCCATCTGATCCCCTGTAAGAGGCTGTTAAACCCAAATGGGTTCCCTCGTTAAAACTGGTGTCAAGTAAATAATAGATCTTTTTATCTCTAGGTGGGGGGACTGGATAAACATAAAAGCTACCTTATCAAATCAGAAAGGTGAACAGTTAAAAGGTCCTCTAATCAGATCTGGCAGTGATTCCTCTCATATACGTCTCAGCAAGTCATGGAGCAGCTCTGGTCCAACGGCGGTAGGGGGTTTCGCCTTGAAGTGGAGAAGCTTACTACTGTATGTGTATCACCAATCACACCAAGGCAATAAGTCTGAGTCATTGAAGAGCACTGACGTTTTACATTTTAGTAATTTAGATAATGTCCATGTGCTGATAGATTACACTGTGACCCAGTCGATATTGGTGTTTCTTATTTAACCAGTAATCAGAGTAAATTATATGAAGCTCAGCAGCCTGGTATGATATGCACAAGATACATGTAGCTTAGTTTGAATGTAATGTGGGAGTTCCACAATCATTTAGCATTGAATCATACAAGCTAGTTAGCTACGGAAACAAATTTACACCCCATTCATTATTAACTGTTGACATAGCAGAACAGTTAGAAAGACTGGACTAATTACATTAATGGCAACGTTAAGGTTGCTCAATTCTGTAGCCTTGAAAGGGTTGCAACAAACTGTAAACCTTCAGTGACAACGTCCATTGGTTTGTGGACAACTGTTTTGCATTGTTTGTTTTAGGTTTGGCAAGAATCCATCTTGCTAGGCCTCAGGCTATGTGAATGTGTTCAAACATTGGGGTTAGCGACCAATCAACAATGGAATAAACTACAGGCGTGGGTGTGTTTGCTTAAAAACAACAATGGCAACTGCTGATAAGGTTAGCGTAGATGCTGCTAGCATCAGTTGCATCAGAACTAGAGTATTTCTTCATTAAAATAAGAGCAAAGTTTGGCATTGAAGGGTTTTGTTGATGGAAAGATGCTTCTTTCCTTCTTTTCATTCAACTGGCTTCAGTTAGAGTTTGATATAGTTATATGGTTTGTTCTGGCCTGTATGTATTTTGTGAAAATTCCCTTTTCCAGTTTCTAACAACAACAAATCGTGGCACGGTCAGGTTGGGTTCCTACCCCATTTACAGCAGACATTATTAATGTCTGCATTATATGTTAGGCGGTGGGCTATTTACCAATTTGTTGATTAAAAGTGAAGTATGGTCTGTTGCAGCAACTGCTGTTTGGAATACACAAGGGCAGAACATTGATTATGTTGCATTCATTCCAAATGGGAGTTGCCACATGCACAGGTTGATTAACTGTAACATAAACATTTTTCTGTTAGGGTGTTAACTTTGGCAGATTAAAGAGATGTTTATGTGGTTATTAATCATGACCGTAGTTCTCTTCACCTTTATAAAAAAAAAATAAAAAATCATATGTTAACTTGTTCACACGTAATACAACTGCTTTATTCTTTTAAAACAATATCGTATTGTTCGTCTTATGCTTCATAAGCAGTCAGCAGTATCTTGCCCTTGCTCTGATCTGAATACTGCAGTATATGAAACTTCACTCTGCGACAACATTTTGATAGCAGTCAAAGGGCTTTCATTGCAGATGGACACCCCAGTGTGTGACATTATGCCTACATGACAAGACATGCTAATGTTTGAAGCTGATGTACGAGCTTTGCTAAATGTTGTCAAGCGACTGTCAAATGCACACACATACACAGAGCAATGGCACTTTTGCACCACTGCAGAGGATGACGACATTCAGAGACACCCGCTGCAGCGATGTGCGGCCCCCAGGGCTCCAGCTAAGCTGGTGTCTCAGACACACACAACCCATAACTCTGCCTCGTTGATAGCAGGCCTGGGGATTGTCTCTACTACCATGGTTCACCCTCCCCATCCCCCCTTTCCTTTTCCCCGACCGCCTCGTCCCTCTCCAATACCTTGTCCCACCGGAGTCATAAATCGCTCCAGTAGCGTCCACCAAGAGCAATGAAGCTGACACGTGAGGGCTTACACACACATGCATGCAGTTACACTTGTTCACACACAGGCAAACATGCTGGTACATATAAATTCATGGATGCAGCAACCCAAACTGAATTAAACCCCAAAAACGCCTGATGATTACTACAAAATCTCCACAAGTAAAGCAAGAGATGAGATGTGTTGGAGCTAATACTATTGGGCGGGTTGCTAATGTACTAGCAAACCTAGTTATTAGTGCTTTAAAAGGGATGGGGCAGAGAGATGGGAATGGAAAGTGGGGGCTGAGACAGACACACTGACAAATGAAGAAAGTGAGGGAGAAGCTCATTAAGCTACAGTGGTGGACGGAATAGCAAATAAAAAGCAAAAAGGGTGATCACGAGAGAGCGAGGAAAGAAAGAGAAAAATAGATGGGAGCAGAGACTGAGGAAGAAAAGGAGATGAGCGAGGGAGGAGGAGAATAGGGGAGGAAGGGAATTGGGAGATGTTTTGAAATGTGGAAAGAGAGTTGCAGTACAGTTATTGCAATCCTTGCCTTTCACATAAACCTGTCTTAATGTCAGAATACCACTGAGTGCAACATATGAAATTTTACCCATTCATGATCATTTGGTTGAGGCATCTTGGCTGTTAGTTGTTTTTTATTCTGTCAAGCTTCATTCAGAGTAGTAGCAGTCTTTACTGTTTCTTTTTTCTTACCTCTCCTCTCTGTGCCACTCTGAGTCTCACAGGGTGGCTGACATTCAGCTGTGGAGTCACTTTAGTGTCGGACTAGGGAAAAACAGCCGTATCCTATAACAGGTATTACTACTGCACATCACTCTTGCTTCAGTGCCAATGACTGGAAAATAAACCACTCCACTGAGTTGCACACAGCTCGTCATCCATTTGCTGGCAGGCGCCAGGTACAAGCCAAAGTGGCGCTAGAGCAAAACGGTGAAGATCCTTTAAAGCAAACTGAGATTAGGTAAAGGTAAATCTGGAGCTGAAAGCGATACTCGGTTACAGAGAAGGAGGAGGGTTATGTAGAGCCAAGGATGGTCTTTTTCTGTGCCAAGCTGTGCTCGTTTCTTATGGCTTAACCGTGAATTTAAATGCTTTGCTATTTGACCCCCATAACCAAGGACAAAAATGCTTCTCGGCACATCGCGTTCTTAATCATCCTACTGCTCATTGCCCTGAGAGACTTATGACTTTCCCCTTTCCAAAATGTCTGACGGTAGCCCATTAACAATTAAGAAATACGGTTCACAGCATTTCCAATGGCAGAGAAAAGACAAACCTCAACATATATACTGGAGGAACTGAACTAGAATCAGATTTTAACACTATTCTTAAATTGTAAATAATCCACTGAGTACAGTTAATTATTTAACACTGAACAGGTTGAAAGTACTAAATACTAAAAGGCAGCCTGCTATGACATTCATACACAGCAATATGCTGTAATATGAAATGTCATATTGATGTTGTAACATTACAGAACAGCAAAGAAAACTGATACATTGCAGCACTCTCAAAATTTACAGCGACTGGAAAATGTTTTTTTTTTTCAGTCCATCATTGAATATTTGATGCATTAGAGCTTTTTATTGGCCAATGAATCACACAGAAAATATATTTGCATGTAAGTGAAATTAAATAAGTACATTTTTAACAACCTGAATCCCATAAAGCTTAGTTGAGATTGAAATCTACCTTGAAATATTGCTCATAGCAGTGTGAGCTGCGTCCTTTCCTGTCCAATATGTTTATTGGCGATATCTGACTGCCTTCAGCACCTTTATAATTCATTATGCCATGATTAAGCTTGCCAGAAAATATTAAAGTCTCAATTACTTTATTAGCTGTCACTGCGGAATAAAAAAAAAAAAAAAAGAGAGATTTCAATGTAACATCCCAGAGGAGTGCACATACTATAGACCATGATGATTTGTACAATTCAAACAATATATAGTTGTGTGTATATATTACATTGCATTGTTTATTTGTTTAAAATCACACACGTCGCCTTTACGTCTGGTAATTGGCACAGGCGGTGTGGTTGTGGTCGCACCTTATTTTTTTACCTGTGCACTTGTTGGCGGGAGTTTTGTATAGTTTAGTTCGTCACGTTACGTAAAGTTTCAGTTCGTTTTACTATTTCGGTAACGCATCACAGCAGGACCTCTTAGTGGCCGTTTTAATGGTAAGCTGCCGCTACAGAGACTATAAAAACATGCAGAAGATTCTTAGGGAAAGAGACTGCGGCCATTTGGAACAAGTACTTAAACACTTACACCTCTAGAAGTAGTCTGGCAACATGTTGTATTAACTCATTTGTTTGAAGCAAACCGAACCCTTCAGGAAGTCTCAGATTCAGAACACAGATTTGATACATTAACCTCAAAATTCTTCTTCTATCAGCATGAAAAAACAAGTAAAACTTGATTTTGTTGTAAATCTAAATCTAACTGACTCTCAGACAAATAATACAGCACTGACCTTGACCAGCACAACAATCTTTTGCTGACTGAAGCAAACACAGGAAACTCCTCACTTGTCTATTGCAGCTCATATAAACACAGTACACACATACAGTAAATATTCACTTCTACTGAACAATCTCTTCAACAAACTTCAGCAGGCAAAAAAAAAAAAAAAGAGCAGCTTCTTTGGAGGACTGTTCACCATTAAGGCAATGAAAATACTAATGAAGCAGTAAACAGTCAATTATCAAATGTGATTGTATAATTGGAATGTTGCGCTGACATTTTCTTTATGCATATTTAGAAATATTATACAAAAGCTTTTTGGTTCCCAGTTTCTTGTTATGAACTGTGTATGTGCTTGCCTGTGAGTCCTCAAAGTACAAAGCATTCAGTCAGCCACACAAATTCTAATATCATCAGCATGCGGTGAATTCCTGCCAAGGACGACAGACAGACAACACTGAGGCAGGATGAAACCTGTTAACCCATGTTTATTTACTAATTTATTCTTCAATATCCAACGTGACTCAACTCTAATTTACATTTCCAGTAGAACAACAATGTCTCTCCAAAGTAATGCACTCTATTAAAATATCCCAGCGAGAGCCAGTTTTGAGCTCACCGAGACATCCGTTATTGAAAACAACATCCAAAGCTGCAGTGGCCATTGATCCAAATGGCACCGTTATTTACTAACAGCTGGGACTTGAATCCGTCACAAGTCATGAAACAAAAAGGAAACACAAAATCAGATAGTTTATTAGGATGAATCATTATCATGCATACGCGTGTTGTGCATTGACAAGCTGGTAATCCCCATGAGACGAAAAGATGGTGGCATATAAGAATTGGTAAAGTACAGAATCTGTGATATCAAACGCTATAGTATTTTTCTCAGATGCTGTATAGTGGAAGCAATGACTGAGAATAAAATCCTAACTGCTTGTAAGATTTACTTGGTCATGGTTGGGCTGGCGTTTAAAAAGAGTCTTAAAAGACAGGGTTCAGGGAAAGTGTCGGGTTTCCATTTTAGATTATTCAACTGAATCCACAGTCCCCTCCTTTTTGGCGCTCTTCCACCACTCTCACCGTTCTCTCTTTCCATTATGCAAACTCACTCTTTGATCTCAAACACTGAAAGGTGGCTTTATCTTGGAACAACAGAGAGACAGACGATCAGAGACTTTAGTAGACCTCAGAGAAATCTGGATGAGAATAGAAAGATAAGAGGCGTGGTGGAATGGGGTAGATACAGTAACCAAAAGAAATAAATAAAATAAAATTAGTCAGCTCTTGAAGGAGGGAAGTAAGGAGGGAGTATGACACACACTCAAAACACCAATAAGCTTTTCCACACCTTTAGTTTCCTGTACTTGAAGACTACTACAGTGCAATACAATCAATACAATCCAATACAATCAAAAAGATGCCACTAAATCTTTCACACTGGACCTTTAAAGCTTTATTTCAGACAGTAGGAAATGTGCAAGTGTAATATTCACTCTTCTTGTACCTCTGGTTTTGGTTTCCACCAACCTCTTATCTGATCACACAATATCTGGTTCTTCAGCTGCTAAATGCTCTATGTTCACCCGCTAGTCACACACTTTGTTTCTCTTTCATTTAGTGCTGGTCAGGTAGTGCTCAGTTTTTAAATCTTCATCAACCGTAGACAGCTAGAGCCGAAAATGATGCTATGATGCTAAGACAATTAACCAAAACGGTAAAGCCAGAAAACCAAAACAATGAGCTGAAAGACGCTAAAATTCTCAGTAGCAATAAAGTGGAACTGTAGAGTCAGGGGGTAGTTCTCTGCAGGTTCATCAATAGCGCCACTAAATATTGATCAGGACACTTTCCTGTAGGAACGTTATCACTTATGACAAGTTTTTGCTTCATCGCCTGATCAAAATTGTTCCGACTGGCTGAAAATGTACCATTATGTGGGGTGAAAATCGAGAAATACTTCATTAGGTATTTATTGGCATATACTTTCATATATCAATATTATGTCCGTATTAAAGTTTTGCATCCAGTTGCTTTAGCATCAAATGCTACTAGCATTAATCTAATTAAAACATAATTGAATTGAATCTGACTGAAATTGAATTGGACTGACAGAGAGATTTACAGAGACAGAAAAGAGACAGAGAAACTAAAGGCTAAGGATTTTTCAAAGCAGAGGACAGCGAGATTGCCCTTGCAAGTAGGACCACCTTATCAATTTGATTAGAGTGTGAAAGGACACTTAAGATCTCAATTGCCAGCACATTAGTAGTCTATTCAGCCCCCTGCCTCAGAATCCAATGGCTAATGTTTGGGGTAGTGGGGAAGCTTGAAAAGATGATTTGATTTCACTTAGATATGCCCCTGCATGTGAAATCAAATAGCGATTAGATAATGTGTGTGCTAAATATGAAAGGGCCTGGTTCATTTGAAACATTGATTTGCATTTCAAATGTTTTTTTTTTGTGTGTGTTTTTTTTTTTTTTGCCAGGCCAGAAACACAACAGTCAGTTCTACAATATAAAAAAAAAGCACTCAAATGGCAAGACCTATTAGATGACAAAGATTAAACTATTTCTGCTTTGCCACTGATGTAGATTAAACTTTCTAGAGCCCTTAAAAACTGTTGAAAAAGACAAGCTGAGATGTAGATATCTCAGATAAAGTTTTTCTTATTCCCCCCCCTGCTTCTGGTCAAAGAGTGCAGCAGTAGGCAAAAAGTGATAATGATTCAGTCCGCAAAAAAGGATTGACGGGCTGAGCTGATTCCTATTAGACCTACTTTATTTTCAGCTTGAAGAGAAGAGAAGAGAAGAGAAGAGAAGAGAAGAGAAGAGAAGAGAAGAGAAGAGAAGAGAAGAGAAGAGAAGAGAAGAGGGTGGGCATCAAACGCCAAGTTATTTTCACTTTGTTTCTTTTATCCTTTGTGCAACTTTTCAGCCCTGTTTTTCAGACGAAGACAATCTTATCTGGGAGAAAGTAAGCTCCTAGCAGGACAATGACGTGGAGGAAAGACCATCACATTGCTTGCCAAGGCAGCTATTGTTGAAATTTAAAAACTAAAAATGTACATTGGCCTTATATTCTACACACATTCTAAAATACATCCCCCTGTTTTGAAGACAGGAGACACTCAAATCACCTTCAGGTGAAGCTGTGCGAGCGTGTTCATGCTGTATACACACAGAATCAGCTGCTCCACGCTCTCGAGTTGCATACCGCAGTGCCTCGACATTCTGTAACTCATTCATCCGCGGAAAAAGTCATCCGGAAGTCAAAACCTCATTAAACTCCTACCTCTTTGACGTGAATAAGGGACTGTCTAAAGTCAGAGAAGAGGCAATTGGATTTGATCTGTCATTTTCCAGTAAATACGTTCATTCACGGCCCGTGGATTGCTTCAGCTGTGGTGCTCATCACATTCAATTCTTTAGCCCTGGATCCAATTTTCAGAAAACTTATTGGTGAACCAAAATAGCAATGGAGCTTTCTGACTGCAGATCTCCTGGTTAAAGGGTAAGACAGTCTGCTTGATAGGGTATTATAACCAAGGATGCACACGCTACAAATCTGCGTGCACACAAAACCACACACCTCGCACAACAGCGAAGACGTATGCAACAGTTCCTAAGGTAGTTTGTAAGGTTATATATCTTATATTGGTTTCCTGCGATACCAAACACACACACACACACACACACACACACGCCTCATAGTCTCATAGCGAGACTAATCATTACTAACATAGCAGCATATCCAGCCAATGAAGATGACTCAGATCACCAAGGGAACAGAGCAGATCTCTTTCATGCCGTTTCTTGTTTTCTCCCTCGCATCCTCGCTGTCTGTCTCCACAAGTCTCTGGCTGTCTCACAAGTTCACCCTGTCCTCGCCTCCATTTTCCCCTCTTTTCATTACCTCTACCTGCCTTTGTACCATCAGTAACCCCCCCCTCTTTTCCTCCTGTCTCAAGCCATCAACCTCTCCTCATCTAAGTAAACCCAAGTGGGATCCTCTCAGAAGGGCTAACTGAGCCAATCACAGACAGGATGTGAGTAAGCGCCGAGGAAAACGCACACACTCCTGCATGCACCCATACATATTATACGTATACACACACACACAAGCACGTGTGCCAGTATGCTAATGGCTGGCCTGGGGCAAGGGTGAGACCTGTCGCTGGATTTAGAGCTCTCTGTTTTTATTGGTGTTTGAGACGGGCCGCGCTGTTTGCGTTTAGAAAGTCAAACTTCTCATCACGTCAGCCATTATCGCCACAACCGCCAAGGACAGAAAGGCAGGTCTAAGTGAGGGTGCTTACAAGAGGGACATATCAACAAATACATATGCATGTATTGTGATGTCGGGTCAAGGTAGAACACATGATAGTCACACAAAAAGCGATTAAAGGAATACATTCGAGCAATAAAAGTATGAAGTGATTTAACTGAAACGTCCCCACAGGATAGAAGAAGGCGTGAAGTGGGTCTGTATGTTTTTATCTGTGTTTGTGTGTTCCCATTTGTGATAGCGCATTTGCATTTCTGCAATTCTGTGTGCGCGTGTGTGTGTGTGTGTGAGTGCATGTGCATCTTTTTGCTTGTGTGTGAGTGCACATATGTGGGTGTGCGGCTGGCTAGCGGTTATGTAAGGCACTAATTGTCATGCAGTGCGCAGGGTGCAGACACTAAGCACAGACATGAAGCTTTCTCCGAAGCCCACAGCGGTGAATATTAAAATAATTAAGAATAAAGTATCCACAGATCCAAGGGAGAGCGTGTAAACATCAAAACACTTTCCGCTCGCATAGATATGCAGATTTTTATGTATATATGTGAATTTATTTAAATCATGCATATTATACAAATATGTACTTTTGATTGCATGTCTTTACATCTCTTTTATGATTGCGAGTGTGTGTGTGAGTGGATTTGTGTACCTACACGTGTCCTCGCCTGCATGTGCTCGAGTCCAAAGTTGTACATCAGAGGAATAAGCACAAGAATGTCAGGCTGTAAATCGCATCGCCTCCAGACCTCTGAGACCCTGACAAGGATGTTTGAATTAATAAGCGTGTGCCGCAGCTAAACACGATTTCATGTGGTTCCTAACATATGCTTGCAATATTTATGGGCTCAGAATCAAATTTATGTGATACTAAATTGGCCCAATTTCCCATAAATTCATGGCTTGCGACGCTCTCTTTAGGAGAGGAGTTAACCGTGCCTAGGTTGTCGTGCGATTTATTAGATGAAGTAACTCGGTTGAAATCTTAAGATTTCGAAAAGCTTTTGGAATTTCACTTCTTAATCGGTCCCCGTCATGATATCAGAGAATAAATTAAGAATTGAGAGACTTAAATATGGATGGGAATATATCAAAGAGCATAAGAAATCAGACTCTGCATTACTCAGAAAGAAATGTAATCAATTTTGTATGAGAAGTTTCTAAAGCAATTTGCAGCCTGTGTTAACTGAGACTTCTAAGACCCACCACAATGATGAGTATCCGTGTGGCTCACTTTTATTTTGTTTGCCCTCTCTTGTACTCTTGTAATCTAATTTTTGTATCGAAATAAGGTTGTCTTGTCATACTCTGGGGTCATCTTTTGAACGATTCATTTGTATTCTGTTCAAGCAAGCCTATCCACGTCTAATACACTTAAAATACAAGATATATAACAATTAAAAATGAAATATGTTTATTAAATGTTGAATTGCTATGGATAATTGAGTATAGCGGCTATGGGGACTCCAGCCTCTTTGTTCTCTTTGACTCAAGTGTCCTTCTGGACCAATCGATAATTACAGTTATTATTACCATTCATTTTATTGTTGTTCTTGTTGCTGCTGCTATTCATATAATGATCGTTATGAAAGCCTGCCAAACTCCCATCCAACAGACAATGACATCATTGTTTTCAGTCATTTTTATGGATTTTTCTCCCTCCCTCTCTTCCTTCTTTGGGCACTTTGAACATGATCTAAGTTGTTATTTATCATCATATACATGTTTTACACAGCAGTTGAGATGGTTTACATGTTTTCCAGAAACAGGTTATGTGACCGCTTTGTTCTTAATTGGTTTATTAATGGCTTTCATTAATCAGTGCTGCTTTAAAGACACACCGCTCCTGACACTGTTCCAGGAAATATTGGTGCAGCGGTAGAGAGATGAGGCTGCGTAAAACATATGAATCAGATATACCAGGATGTCACATCGCAGCTGAACATTTGCCACAGTAAGCTGTGGTGTTTCAATTTTTCATGTGTTTTTTCCCTGCCCTCCAGACAACCATTAAACTTTTGGGGCACTGGTGAAGACATGTACAAAAGCAACTCCTTGACAGCATGACAGAAGAGCAATGTCTATTTTGGAAAAAAAAAAGTTACAATTTTCAGTCTCTTGTTCTGTGTCTGTAACTCACCAGGGCTTGGGTCTTCAATGGGCCAATAACATGCTGGAGTGGTGTGAAATCAGAGCCCTGCAGGAGAGAAGAGAAATTGGGTGATTGGTGCTTCACTCGGGCAATTGCTCACGCCAGAGGCTCCCTGACGCTGGAGGGGCTCTCTGTACAAATTTCAGCCACATTAGGAGGGGAGATGGCCAAGGAAGAGCAAACCGGACTCTCTCTGGCTTCTCCTTGGCAACCCAGCTGGCTTGGTCTGATTAATTTGCCTCATGTATGCTGCGTTAATACATCCCATTACATAAACAGCTATCTCATGGGGTTCACGCAGTTCATGTTGTTAAGACTGAGGACAAAAAAAATGTAAAGAGTCAGCAGAGATCAGCAAGTAATGGTGCTGGGAGATTTGCTCTGGGAAAGAAAGAAAGAAAGAAAGAGAAGATACATTTTTTTTTGTTTCTTCCCATGCAGCCTGCAAGAATCTGATGACTTCCATGTCATATTCATAAAGGCCATTATTATTTTTTTCTTTTTGTCACCAGTGTTCATGTTCAATTCATTCAAAAGGTGAGACAGCATTCAGTCAAAGTCAATCACAGCACAGTGGCTCACAACCGTTCCTTTTCTATAACCACACAATTACAATATTTATGAGAACTCCTGCTGATGGAAAGACTATTTCAATGTCCACCCCCACTCCTCCCCATCTCTCCCTATCTCCCCTTTTCTTTTGTGATTCTCATTCTTTTCTGTGCGCTTATTTTAATGAAAAGTTTGGTGGTGAATCGCTCGGGGATTCGCCGGGGCTTGTAATTTCCACAACATGATGATGTGAATAACTATGAGCTGATGTGTCCTAAAGACACTGACAGGGACCGGAATAAATACATTGACTAAACACAAGAGAATAAAGGGCAGAATCCCGCTTCATGTGGCTCCACTTTGCCCCTGAGAGCCTCCGACAATAAATCATATGAAATGATTGAAAAATGAAATGTTCATTACAATGACCCCAGACAGTGAGAGAAAAGCATGAGAGAGCAAGGCAAAATGACTGCATTTAAAAAGAAGAGCGAACAGAAGGGAACGCAAATGTTCCCATCAGGGTGAATATCATCTAATACACCTCCGCCGGGGGAAGATTATTGATAGCAAGTGTATGATTGTGGTGGGTGGTGGGTGGTGGTGGTGGTGGTAGGGTATTAAAAATACTCCTACCACCACTGCTTCTGCTGCACCTCCTCTCCTTCATTCCATTAAAACTCGCTGATATAATATGCATCAGAATTGCTACTAGGTAGTCGTTCCTGCGCTACAGCAGGCGAGTGAAATCTCAATCATTTGAACTTGAGGGTTGTGTTCTAGTGAGAGATGACTTATTCATGGCATAGTGTGCGTACCAGGGGAAGATTATCTACTCACGGGCACCCAGCCTCCCACCAAGGACATTGTAAAGAAATGTTAACCTGTGGTATAGTAAGTTATGTGCTGCCTGAAGCTTGTGTTCACTCAAACACAGAGGTGGAGCATCCAGGTGCTTTAATTAAAAGTCAGTGTAAAGTGAGAATAAATATGGGTTCTGAGTTTGTCAGACCAAAGAAGAAAGTGTTATTAAGCACCCAGCCAAATTTGAATGATTAAAAAATATCAACTGGTTTATGAAATTAGGCGTCAAAATCAGGTAAAAATGAGCAGTATTCTCAGCTCCAGGACTGTGGGGGCGTCTCTGAAGCCACGTTTCAGAGGAGTTCAGAAAATGATATGACTAACTTTGAAACACTCTGAGCGAGATGAATTAATCTCTATCTCTCTGCTAGGGGGGTGCAGGGGTATGCTCAGGGTGGCCTCAGCGTGTCATCGAGCCACCCTTTAGGACCGCCCACAAAATCCTGGACTGAAAACTGGTGAACTGTTTTCAGCAACTATTTATTTTTTATTTTGAAAGACATTTAGTGGGCTCTAATTATGGCAGAAACTGAATATAATTTGCATAACTGTGTTTTCATTAGTGTATAATCCCCTGAAAATAAGAATTGTTATGTTTTTGCTACCTTAGAATGAGCCTTCACATCTAAAGACACAGTGGGTCCTCTTCCATGGAATCTGCCATGTTGAACCACCATGTTTCTGCAGTAGCCCGGAACAGATAAACAAAATACCGGCTCTCAATAGGGCCTTCCGCTGATTCATTGATTAATTTAATAACAAAGCATCGTACTTCATAAGCTCTTCATATGTTTTTATCAAAAATCCAAATCTGTAAAGTACCTAGCTGGCAGATGAATGTAGCTGAGTAAACTCAAAGTACAAGTTCCTCAAATGTGTACTTAAGTACAGTCCTTGAGTAAATGTACCTGAACTGTAGTAAAAATGATGGATGAAACTCCAAAAATGCTGGACCCCACAATGCAACCAAAAGCATCTTTTTTTGTTATACCTTCTGTACCAGGTAAATAACTCCTACCAATTTGTAATGTAGGCTTTCTGTTTTTAATTTGCAGACTTAAAGATTGCCCCTGATATAACCGTATGAATCATGCTCAGTATATGGTTAGCAAACTGACTGTATAATCAGTGGAGTGGGCCTCTTGAAACAATCCAATGGAAATGTGCAATGGAGATGAAATGCAAAAGGCAAAGACACGATGTCAGAAATATTCCAGGCTTTCAGTTCAAACATTTCTGAGCCTATGATATGATATGAACTTTTGCATATCCAATGTCAGTACAAGATGATCCTAGAGCTTATGCAAATGTTTCTGTAAGGGATTCACTGGTGGGATGACTACCCGATCTCAACACAGACACACAAACAACACTAAAGACTGAGACTGATCAGAGTGGAGAACATGGGATTCCAAATAGCAGTTCAGACATGTAGGCGTTTTTCTACTTTCGGAGGAAGGATTACGGGAGGAGTATCATCCATTTGACAACTACGACGTGACACAGTTAATTACACTTAATTGCATTCACCTGGAAGCCCAGGTGTAAAACAAATCCTGGTTAGATTAGATTTCATCCTGCTAATATTAAAACCAGCGGGGCTCTGCATCCTGAGGCAGGACAAGTGTCACACGGACACTCAAATTAGGGCGCACACACGCACACGCTCATGCTCGTGCCTGAACACCGTGACACATTACGTATTGTATGCATATCCATATCTGTGGTAATCCTAACCATGCAGAGGCGAGAGAACTGTGGGTAATGGTGGCACCTACTCCGGGGACAGCAGCCATTTCATGGCTGGTCACTCCAAGCAGACCTCTGTGGTGTGATCGATCCACACACACAACACACACACATACGCTCTCTGTCTCTCTTCCTGCCTCTCCCTGCTTCCCCTCCCTCTCTCCTAGGACATTTTACGCTGGCTTACGCACTGATGCATTTGATTGCACAGCACCTCACCAGGGCCAACTCATCAAAAACTTGATCCAGGGAGAGGCATGTGGGGGAATAAGTTTGGTGAGGCTATCTCTAGTGGAAACCTGTGGATAAGATAAACTCTGTTTAAAACTTGAGAAACTACCGAGCAGAACATTTTCACAAATGACAAAATGTAGCGTCATACTATCAGGACGGTAGCCAGTGTAAAATATGTACGGTAGATAAAAGAGCAAGGTCTGGAGGCATGAAATGGACGGAAAGTCTCACATCTCCATTGCCACGTGAATAATCTTGAAGAAAAGTTTGAATTATTAAAAAGTGAGGCTCAAACAAATCAAGCGTCTACAAGCGTAGCCAACATTTCCATTTCAACAGTTCAGCCTCAGAGCAACAGCAGCAGCACTCCAGTTCATGTCACCGTTCAGGTACAGCTAGTGTACATCCACGGCAGCGCAGCCACCCAATATACTCGGTGTCCTTCAGTTAACCGTGTCACTGCTTCAGACCAGCCATTAAATGATTCAGCGGGCTGTCCCAGCTCTTTACTTAAACTTCTCACCGTGTTGGCCTTCATTATTGATGAGACGCTGAGTGCAAGGATACTCACATATGCAAGATTTGCAAACTTCTGTCAGAGTGAACTCTTCTGTCCCAGTGCCTGTACAGTCATCTGCCACCGTCATTAAACTGGGAGGAATCATATGTGTGTGTGCGTGTGTGTGTATTAGAGTGTGTGTGTGAGAGGGTGTGTGTCATTGTCCTCTCCACCCTGCGGTTGGCAGAGATGACACCTCATTATAGTTCGGATATCACCTTGGCTCAACCTCTGGCCTCATGCGCTGCCAGTAGACCACTCCAAACTCCACAGGGACCCTTTGCAAGTCTTCACACTCACCTCACCTCACACACAGACAGACAGCGGTAGTTACTAGTTGTCCACTTATTAACTATTTTCAGGGTAGAAAAATGCCTTTCTAAACCTGCACGTTCTTGTTCCTAAAAGCAGGTAAATATAAGAAACCAGCCTGCTGTAAATCTGTCTGTATTCATGCAAGGAAACCAGGCAGGGAGCTCTAAGCTGGATTTGGTTGAGCAAACAAGCTCTGTGAAATGAAATCTGTTTGCACAAATGCGAGACATTGTGCTTGAGTGTGTATAGCTCTCGGTGAGAAAGCCAGGGGAAACGGTAAAATTACTTGTGCATTGCCTTTTGTAAATGGACAGTCTATCCTTCCTGTGTCCAGCCCAGTCTTTTGCACACACTTGCTGTCCTTCAATTTCCTTTATCTTAGGCTCCAGGTGTATGTATCTCAAGCCCTTTCTCTGTATCGGAGCTCTTTTTGTGCAATCTCTATCAAATCACACGCACGTGCGTATGTATACACACACACACATTGTCTTTCTCCCTGGGACAATGGTGTTCTTTGGTTGAGGGAGCAGACTGGCAAGATAAGGGCCGAGACTTGATCTCATCTCTGAGGCACACTTCTCACACAGAGCTCCAATGTAATTACAGCCCCCATCCATGCTGACCATCAGTCCCTGAGCACCTCCTCTAGGTATGTGTGTGTGTGTGTGTGTGTGTCTGTGTGGAAATGCCATATATGGACATAGAACCTTCCTGTTCCAGAAGCAGAATTCTGGAGTTCTGCTGCACTGTCACACGTACATGAAAGGAGCAGAATCTACATCCACCTCATTGCTTCAGCAGAGGCAGAGAGGGCAGATCAACATTATTGGGCTCCACTAATGGGAAGATCGTCGGTTGGATCCCCTGCAGGCTGCGTGCAAAGTGTCCTTGGGCAAAATAGGAAACCCCAAATTGCTCCTGAAGGCTGAATCATCAAATGTGTAAGTGCACGTGTGTGAGTGTGCGTGTGTGAATGTGTTAGTTACTTTCTGATCAGCATGGCAGCCTCTAGCGTGCTTTAAAGTGGTCAACACTTCTGCACCAGAAGAAACAGAAGAAGAAGAAGAAGAACAGAAGAACATATTCTCTACGAGGGAACCCCTCGTCTCCTTAATTTTATGTATTTTTATTGATTTGCATTTATGATTAGGAAAAAAGCAGTCATTTTTTATAAATGATTGCTTTTCGCCTCTAAAGTTCTTTAAGTAGTCAGTTTCTCTGCAGAAGAAGAAACAGAATCATCATATTTTCTATGAGGAAACCCCTCATCTTTTTATTTTTTGACTGGACTACTGACCATTGACTGACTACTGACTACCCCTATAAAAGTGTTTAAGTTTGTTGGTTTGGCAAAGTATGGAAGCATGGGGCATGTAAACCTCAGCTCGGCTTTGTCAGACACCTCTGTAACAACAAACAAAAAAAAACACTTATTATAGGGTGGGGACAGCACGGGGGCAAAGAGTCTTCCTCACAGACAAGGTCTGAAGAGTCGGGTTGTGACTCTCTTGTCTTCTCTGACAGGAGTGACTAGTTCCCCGTGTTGCCGTGGGTTTTCTCCGGGTTCTCCGGTTTCCTCCCACACTCAAAAAAATTTGGCTAATATGGCTTTACTACACATCTGCACTTAGGCAGAGGTGTAGATACTGAATTTGAATAAATGATAAAGGTTAAATGTAATTAATGGTTGTGCATCTCTTTTGTGTTTACCATCAGAGTGAGAACACTTTGAGAAAGGTTTGTTAAGTTGAGGGTAAAAGAGTCAGCTGGTCTCCAGCAAGTTTCAACAGTTCAACTCCTGTTGCAGACAAATCGTCTCCTCCATTTTCACTCGTCACTCTTCCTAAAGTTTTTAATCTCTGAGAAGCCCTCACAACTCACTGAGAACAATGGTTTAGCATAGACCCTTCCCTGCTTCATGTGACTCTTCCGAAGATGTCCTTGTTGCTAATGCTCGGTTTACCAAAAACACCTTAGCACTTGCATCACCTTTATTCCAGTATACGCCAGTGGAAAGAAGAGAAACTTGATGCTCAGGGGTTAAGTGATTTGTAACAAGTGTCAGAGCTCAGGCAGAGATTAGCATGCATGCTCAGAAATCTTGATAAAGTCAGGCCAAGGAAAAAACACCCATGCAAACAGGAGAAAGGTGAGGGGGTCAAAACAGAACACAACGCTGTTTAATAAACAAATAAATACAGACAGGGAGAGGAGCCGGTGTTATGCCAGAACCAGAGCTGGGCAAGCGGGCAATGTAACCAGACAGCAGCCTCTGTGAACATACTGACAGAGCCATGTTGAGATGTTGATGGAGGAAGCTAAGAAAAGAAGAGAGTGACCCAGCAAGAAGAAGAAGAAGAAGCCGCCCATGAGATCATTGACGAGAGCTTCATAAATTAAATTAAATAAATTTTTATATGCTCTTAGCTTAGGAAGTAATATTTCAATATTTTTAATTATATTCTTTTTGTAAAGTGTTTCAGATTTAATATTTGGAAATGAATAGCTATTTCACAATCATTAATTTAAACATTATTATGATAGAGTTTCCTTGGCGGTGTGACATAAGGAATATTAAAAGTGAAAATCACAAATAAACCAAAGAGAGAAAGAAACCAAGAAATCACTTTCGCTTCATGATATGTAAACTGGTACAATTTTGTGCATTTCTTCCCGTATGAAGGGGCACAAAGGACGAAAGAAAATCCTCTGGCCTTGAATGCAAAAGAACAATTAGGAGTTGACTCCAGGGTAAAGGCCATTACATTTCCTTTAGAATGAACTCCTCAATACAAACTAGAAAATAAAAGATGTAGATAAAGTAAAGCAGAGTTCAAGGATTTTTCAGGTCTGAGACATTTAAAGAAAAGAAACTCTATCAGGTCTTTATGCTTTATTTTATATAATCATGAAACTATGTGTCCACTGGTCAGAATTCTTTTTTTGTTTGTTTGTTTTGTTTGTTTGCTTGAGACTTGTAACAGGGGTGACATAAAGAATCAATTTGTGTTAACTCATCAGTGTGTGCCTTTGAATGGAAAGAAACAGGAAGTAGTAGATGGAAGACAGCACAAGTCAACTGCTAAAAGGTATGGAAAAAGGTTATAAGTAGCACTAGGGAAAGTTTGATTTTGCCAAAATAAGAGCATGCTAGGAAGAAATAGAGAAAGGACAGAAATCCCCGTTTGTCCCTGAAATAAAAGCTCTATCGATTCCCCAATGCAGACAATTTGGCGTTGGAGATTTTCTTTCTCTCTGTCCCTCCTTCCTTTTGCTTCCTTGTATGATTATCTCCCCTTCCTTTCCGCCACAGGCTGAGAAAATAGATGGTTTGGGCCAGGAAATGTGTCTATGTGTGCAGAAGATTGCACAACAGTGTATTTCATTTGTACAAAGTGTCTGTGTGTATGCAGATGTCCATGTGTATAGTTGTATAAAGACAAAGCGTCTTTTGTAAGTAACACAATCGGATTACAGTGGTGTAGACCTGCTGTTTTCCCTGTAAGAATCTAGGGGCTTTTCAAAGCCATGGGCCTGTGATTGAATTACCTTTTGTTCTAAGTTGGTGCAGCAGGATGCAGTGGCGTTATCCCACATACTGTATGCATATTCAAACACTAGCAGACTCATCTGTAGGTCGTGTGTGTGCAGAATGATCAAGCATGTAATTCCCCGCTCAGGGTAGCCGCCTAAGGTTTAGCACGCTAGCTGGGCTCCTGCTGAGGTGACACAACACTGCATTTATGTTGATAATGCCATCCTGCAACACTGCAGTGGAAAATTACCAAGACTTCAGAATATACAAAACAGCTTCTGAGACTGATATTTACACAAAGAATTATTGTAGGTCACAATAAATGTGTCAACAACACAGGGTTCATCGGGTGACTGCAATCTGATCACAGTTATAATACTTTCTGAACAAAGACTAATAAGTATATTATACAAAGAAAATCATTATATCATGACTGTACATGAGTGCGACCTTCTGAAAAATGCCAGCTTTAGTTAGTTGGCTTCTCACTTTTCCGTTTTTTTTTTCTCTACTGTCGGCTTCAAAAAGTTGACATGACAGGCGCCCTCCTAGCAAAGATCAGTGAAGAAAAATATGTGATTTTCAATCCCAAAAGTAATTATTTACATAATTACAGCAACAACTGTTGCTAAGTGAAGGTTTATGCCTCTGTTCCAATTTTTGCATCTAAAATTAAACAGCACAAAAGATCTTCTGACGCATACGACACCACTGAAATGAGCTTGGTTGGATAATATGACATTTAATTTTTTTTTTTTTTTTTGGGTTGTCACTATATTGCCTCTGGTGAGTTTGTGTTACATTACCAACATTCCCCTGACATTAAGACTATTTCTGAGGCTTTTTTAATTGCACACTGGAAAAACAATGCATTCAAAAAAACGAACATCAGCTCAGTCTACACTGTTTGGTATGCCAGACGCGTGAGACGTATGACTTTCAGACTGCTACAAGGAAAACATATATTCAGAAAGCTTATGAATTCAGTGCCATCATACACGTCATGAAGGAACTTGCACAATGACGGTTGAAGGGCTGTGATATGCACTCCTTCACCCTGCTGTAAAAGTGAAATATTGCCTCACAGCCCAGATTGCTGTAAGTATACTTATTAGTCTGTGTTGAACTACTATCACCCCCCCCCCGCTAAAGATTTTTGTGTTTTGAATCAATACAATTGTCACTCTCAAAATGATTGACTGGTTTTCGGCTCCATGTGCTGACCGCATAGCGTGCTTTCATTTTAGGGTTACAAATCGTCATGCTGGTAAAAACAAGTAAAACACACTTGAGTGAGTTATTTGAGTCCATTTTTTTGAAGATGTGCAGGAGCAGAGCGAGAGCAAGGAGAACTGTAAATAAGAAATGGTCAAACATCAAGAAATATAATTTATTTGCCAAGGACTTTATGATAATTTCACCATCCCTTCCTTCTCCTACATTTATTATTTCCAAGGCACATTTTCTCATCACTGCTTAGTATTCTGACAACATAACAGTCTTTGGTATAGATGTTATGTTTCTCATGTGTATTTATAAAAAAGGACACTATCTTTACATACATGGCACTCATAGAGCAAGGATAACTGGTGGTGGGGTTGGTGCGAGTGTGTGTGTGTCCACTCTGTTATGGAAGAGCCATTGCGGCTGTCCTTCAGTGATGCTGACGGAGGATATAAATTCATTACTCCCTGAAGCAGACAACCCATCATTCTCGACACAGTGGTTCTGCTTTCACATACAGTGCACATTTGTGTGTGCATGTGTGCGACACCTCAGTGCGTGCAAACATGTGGTGTTTGTTTGCACTCCCCAGTCTGGTGTGCGGGTGTCGAAACTGGTGAAGGTCAAGCAGATAGGTGGGGTCACCTGACTGTTATTCAACAGCAGCCTGTAAGAGAAGCTGCCAAGAATATTGATTGACAACGTTTACAGCAGACAGCTCCACTTGGCACGTCATTGACATAAAATGTAGGATTTCCACCCCAGTCAAGGAGCCCATGATTATCTGCCTGCATTTATCTCACTCCCAATATATGCAGTTTTCTAGACCATGAGCTGACCGTGTATTACATGTCAATATTGATCTACAATGTGTGGGTGTGCATGTGTGAGACTTGGTACTGTATGTTCACCCTTCACTAATGTCCCTGACCTTCCATTCCAAGAAAATGTATTGTACATTGGATGCTATTATCTGCAAAAGATAGAAAGGTGAGGGAAAAAACAAGACTCTGTTAGCAATGCTAGCTGCTCTGTGTGTTTTTTTAGGTGCAGCTTTGCTTTTTCGACATATGCTAATCTTAGCATGCTAAAATGTTCACAGTGTTATGTTGTTAGTATGTTCACATCTTGGTATAGTGTGTTAGCATGCTTAAATCTGATAATTGGCACTAAAGACAAAGTACCTGAGGCTAATGAGAATGTTATAAGAACTGCAGGTTTTTGGTCATAAACCAAAGTGCTGTATTAGACTAATTGAAAATTTGACCTGATGGTGGCGACAGAGGAAAAATTGGGATCTGCAAATATGGAGTCATCCTCTGGGCACCGTGGTAATCTTCCCCAAATCTCATGGTAATTCATCCAATAGTTGTCAAGACTAAAAACTCGCTAAAAATTAAAAATTTCAATCTTATATTGGAGCTAGAAGAAAAGTCAAGGGCTCCTCAAAGTCACTGGGATTCATCCTCTGGGAGCCATGAATGTCTGTATGGTGTACAGCATCCATCTGGTGAGAGTTAAGATAATGATCATTGCGTAAGTGACAACTTTAACCTGCTGGTGGTGCTAGAGTAAATGTCAGGGGATCGCCAAAGTGAGTAGGATTCATCCTCTGGACACCACGAGTGTCTGTACAAAATGTGATGGCAATCCATCACTATACTATACTGTTGAGACATTTCAGTAAAAAAAAACAACAACATTGTCAACCTCATGCTGACAATACAGGAAAAGTCAAAAGATTACCAAAGTCAGTAGGATCATCCTCTGAGGAACACGAATGTCTGTACACAATGTAATGGCAAACCATTCAATATTTGATTAGATTTTTCCGAGTGACCGACTAACTGACCTATCAAGTGACGTTGCTATCCCTGGAGCCATGTCACTGGCTAAAAGCCTTCTAGAAACACACATAACTGTGGATGTGGTTTAAAACACACACACACAAAAAGAAAGTGGCCCATTTGAGATTTCTTGCTGCTATTTCTGTTATTTGTACATTCTTTAGCTCTTTCTAATTTTCTCCCTTTTCCCCTTCCTCAGCCACCCAATGAAGTTATTCAATTGCCACCCAATATGGCAGGGACAAATGACAGCCATTAGGGTGCAAAGCTTCCAGTTGCACTTTGGTCTGAGTTTCTCACCTAGTGATTACGCTGGCCATTCATCAGGGGGGTCTGATCACCAGCCAGAATCTCTAAAAAGATTATTATTTTCTTATTACAGCTAATAGGGCAATAAAATACTCATATTATACACTTTCTGCTCAGACCAACAAAAGCACATGAAAATGTTTCCATACCAGCAACTTTAAAAATGTAGAATTTAATGTATATAATGTATCGAATGTATATAATGTAGTTAAGACTATGTGAGAAGTATCTCTTGTTACTAAAGGCAAGAAGAGGTTCAAAGAGGCTTGAAGCAGTACAAAGAACTCAGACACATCAGAGACAAAGACACTGTGGTATTTCCCCAAAATGTCATTGTCTTTGATGCTACCCACAGTCTGAAATTGGAAAAAGAATGAATGAGGACCGGACAAAGACAAGGACTTTCAAATTCTCTCCAGATCTAAATGTGAAACGGCGAAAGAAAAAGATAGAGCGATGAGGAAATTGGAGTGAACATTTGAGTGGAAGAGAGGAAAGGAGAGCGTAGAAAGTGTGTTGAAGAAATAAGTAAAAAGGTATAATGAATAGAGGTGGGATGAAAAGTGAAACTCTATCACCAAATCATCAAAGCCCCCCAGTCTACAAGAGAAAGAGAAAGGCAAACATAAATTGGAAGAAAGAGAGACAGATCTATTTTTGTGACAATGCATTATGCGTGATGGAGGCATTTCGAGATCAATTTGGCATTTGGGGTGTACACCGCAATTTTGGTGTCAAGAATGAGAGGCATTTGTGCTTTCACTGCCCACCTGTTCAGACACGGAATCATTTTCTGTGGTCTTTTATTGCCCCTACCAAGCCTTCACATGTGAACAGATAAACAGAAGTGCGATATCTGGATGTGGCATGAAACATAGAAGTCTCCTTATACGTTATCCATATGTTTTACTGGCTTCCAAGACCATTTAATTCAGGCAATATTCTACTGTTATGTACCAGAAGGTGTTTAAAGCTACCGACTGAGGCACTGCATTTCCCCGTGTTCAGGTTTGCTTATTCTTTGTGTTTGCATGTATAGCTTGTGAATGCTGAAGACATTTTAAATCACTCTGTGCTTTTAACCCTTTGCCATGAAGAGACCGTGCAATCTAACAATAAATCAAGAGTAAGCATTCAGTAAGAGAAATTCAATTTTCTAAAGGGCGTTTCGAGTGTCTTCAAGTTGATTTTCATTTCATAGAGTATTAATGAAAACCAAGGACTGTCTGTACCGGAGATGAACGCATGCAAAACATGCTTTGAATATTAAAAGTTGATGTAGTGCAGGGTTGTTACATTAGATTTTCACTACATTATTATTGTGGCAAAAAAAGTTAGTTTACTATCTACCAACAGTGGATGCATTTTCTTCTACTCTCTGGGATCCCTCTTGTCTCTGTCCCTGAACTCCTGGATTACACATACAAGCACAAACAAAGTCACATAAATTATGGGAGAAAGTACAGGTTGTTTATTTCCATAATTTGCTTCGTGCCTGTGGCCACTAAATTACAAAAAGTCAGCTGCCGGGCGTTGTTTAGCTCAGTTGGTAGAGCATCCGCCCCATGTACAAAGGCTCAGTCCTTGCCGCAGCGGCTCAGGGTTTGAATCCGACCTGCGGCCCTTTGCTGCATGTCATTCCCCATCTCTCTCTCTCTCCCCACATTCCTGTCACTCTTCAGCTGCATCTATACAATAAAGCTTCAAAAAGGTAAAAAAAAGAAACTGCCATGTGAGCCTGCATTGTTAGTCCCTGATTCCTGAAAGCCGAGCTAAACAGAGTGAGCCCGCCCGTTTGAGGTGAGATGGCAAAGTCGGTAAGATCCATGAGCATGTGTGCATCTGCCCATGTGTCTTTTCACCCATCCGTCAGTCTTAATTACATGGGAAAGGGATGATTGGTGCATCTGGCAAAGAAGAGAAAGAACATCTGTTTGCTTGCCAAAGTGTGGTTGAGCTTGTGGGTTCATTTTTGTGAAACCATATGACCTTAGGAAGAAGAAAGGCATCACAGGAGGGTTGTCTTGCACATCACAGCTGAGTCTTACGTTAAAGGTAGTAGTGGTTTATTGTTCATTTTCCACCTGTGGAAATACGTTTGCAGCAACAACACAGGCCTGAGATTCACGATGCTGCATATGAGGAGGAAGAAATTTCTGCAACGGTGCCTGTGAAGAAAAATATTTTGAACTGTTGTGGGTGGCATGACAGAAATTCTCTCAACAGGTTCATAAAATTGGTGACGTGGGAGGTGCACCAAATGATGGCACAGAGGAAAGGTCGATTAGAGTTCATCAACGCGCTCCAGACAGTGGCTGTTGGCCAGACTCAGCAGCTTGGAGATGTATGCCGTAACAACCACCGATCCTCTGGGATCTCAATCCAGGGGCAGGTTGGATGATGTGCTCGGCCGGGCGTGGTTTCCACATATGCCAGGGTAAACTGGGAAACTGCTTTCCAATTCACAACATTAGGGCTCCAGATACTCAATATAGAATGGGACAAAGAAGCCAGATAGAGAGCCGTTCATCTTCTTCACTCTTCAGCTCTAAATTAAATGAGATCAAAGGGGATATTTTTTCCCGGTGTGAAGAATATTCTGCAACTAAATACAAGTTAAATGTTTAATGAAACTTATTTTGCAGCCATCAGGATGTATTTTATTGCTTCTCCTGCTTTGATCCATCTTTCATTCTCTCCCAATCTGCTTTTTGTCTTTTTATCAAATGCCATTCCTAAATCGTGTTTCTTTATGCTACATTGGCTCACGGTTTCATGAAAGAAAATCAAATCTGAGACAGAATACAGCCACTTAAGAGTGATAACAGCGGGCTACATTACTTGAGCACAAATGTATTTAGCCCCATAAAGGCAATAAAACTGACAAAATGTGAGTAAGTGAATTAAAAAGAGGAAAATGAATGAAGGCGAGGAATGGAGGAACTGTAATGATGAAGAATTAAGACTCTTTGTGTGTCTTGTTTGTTTGTATGATGCCAAGCTCTCTTTATTTTTTGTTGTTTTGTTAGCTCGCTCATTTAATTCACACTTTTGGGCTTCTCTCTCCCATTGGCCATTCTTATCTACTTTCCCTCATGTCCTCCTCTCAGCTCGGTCTTTTCTTTGAGGAATTTTATCATCCACTCTTTTCCCTAACTCTTCCTTTTACACCTCCTCACTCCCATAATGCTTAGACTTTTGAAGGGCTTAGCGAGCACACTGAACAGTAAACATTTTACAGCGTTTTTGGGAACCATAAAGAGAAGTCATTTCATCTCAGTCCTAAAATCTTTTTTTTTAATAATGTCAGTGACTCACTGCGAAAGAAGTACACCTCCTCCTTAGTGGGGATATTTACAAAGTTGCCTTGCTCTCTGCTGCATGCCATACTGAATAAGGCGTGTGGGTTGGTGCAGGTTTACAGAGTGGGAACACTTGATTGCATTTGAGGGTGAAATGTTGAGGGTTGTCAAGAGAGTGAGTGTTTGTGTGTGTCACTGTGTATTCATGTGTATACAAATGCATTCATGCGTCCATATTTTGGAGCTGGTAACCTATTATTACTGCTAACCCTAACCCAGTAATTATAGCATATTATAATTAATGTCCCAATTTTAGAAATTATATATACCGTTTTCAGTTAAAACTAAGCTAGCTGTGCTACTGCCCTCTTTGAATATCAGCCAATATTAATTAAAAACAGTGTGAAATATAAAATGCTTAATTAACACCTAGAACCTCCTGTACACTTTAAAATCACATGTCTAATCTTAAAAGATAAGCCCATTATTTTCTATTTATCTGTAAAGTGTATTTTCATACTGAAATGTTGAAATAAGGAGCGGCACAGAAAATGGGTAGCCCCTGGGTTTACTCCTACAGCGTGCCGCCCACCGCACATGCGCGTCAGTCTTTGTCGTCCCACAGCCTTCACAGTGGGATGACGTCACAACAGTTCTAGGCTCTGAGAAAGTTTTACAAGCATAAACCCTCAATGAATTTAAAGTCTGTAATACAAAGAGTAACAACAGATGTCTCTTTAATAATGGAGGTCGAGAGGGAACAAGCTTTTTGGGCCGCAGGGGAATTGGGAGTTGCATCATTGGGAGAGGTCATTGGGGCAAATTGGCAGCAAGTGGTGGCGCTCCTTCCAGCTCTCTTAATACATCCATGATTTATTCAAGGGGAAAAAATTATACTTTAACAGCTTCGCACACTGTATCAGCTGAGCCTAAAGTTGTTTAAGACTGGCCTTTTGGAGACGTCTCCAAGACTGCCTGTCAGACCTCAGTTGGAAGAGAAACTCTGTCATGATAACCCATGATAACGGTTCAAACTTGTTGGACCAAAGAGTTGGTATAAACAAACAGAATATAATCCTTAAAATATATAATTTACGTTTAGGTTTTCCTTAAACTGGTACTGGATCCTTGCATGTGTGATATTAGCTACTTGAAATGTGTGGCTGATTTGGAAGTACAACACATGGCAAGGGTATTTTACACACGCTGTATAAAAATGTGCCACAACTTCAATTATCATGTCATCTTTATGCTCGCATTGTTGCAGTTCCAGTTTTAAAAAAAAAAAAGCAAAATCAAAGAAAATTTTTCATTTGCACTTTGGGAGTATTTCTAATGTCTCTTTTTTTTTTCTGAGGGAAAGGATGAAAAAAGGACACAACCTTAGCATCATGTAAATTTGTTGCCCTGACTGACAACTCCCCCTCAAGAGAGGCAAACAAGTTAATTTGAGCTTTAAAAGGTCAGAGGCGGATGCTGTAATAAATTACTATTGTCAGCGAGTAATGAAATCAGCCAAGAATAATGATTAACAGATTGTCTTTTATTAATGAGACCTCCAATACGGATTCAGACTCCACAAGTGCACTCGACACATCACACTGTGAAGCATAAGCGCTGAATTAAAAGTGGATCAGAGAGGAAAATAATACTAAACATATAGATATACCCTCTTACACAAACAAGACATGTGCATTGTACGGTGCATTATATCATCATAAAGTACTTCTCCCCAGACTATTGACCCTCAGCGTCTGTTTGTAGTTTTCTTCATCAACACTAATGAAACATCTGTCTGGTGTTTCTCCAACAGAGGCGGCACAGTTAATTGCAAATAGATTACCCTACTAATTATGTCACTTTTCAATGTCCATATTTGTTTTTGAGAGCTTTTGAGTGAAAAAGGGGGAGTGATGTGCGTGCGTCTGTCTTGATTCCTCCTTTATGCACAACTGTGTGAACAACCTTTTGAAAAATGTGCCTTTGAGAATGTACTTATCTGCTTATAGAAGTAGTTGTAATTGCAGTGCCTGATCAGCTGGTGCATTGGAGAGCGAGCTCTGGGTGTCAGCTTGAATCCATGCCCTGTCAGCGCAGCTTGTCTGTCTGCATTCTTAATTAGCAACCTTATTAGAGAAAGAATGACCTCTGGAAGCTTTGTGCGACCCCTGCTATTTTTCGGAGAAGTAATCCCTGTCTTCCCTGTGGCTCTTTCTTTCATGAAATGTTTTCATTTCTTTTTACATGCTCTAGCACATGTTACTAGATCAGAGCAACACTTTGTGCCAGTTGAGGACAGTACAGTGTATCCATTTAGATCTGCCTGGTTCTCGCTTCTCCTCTTTTCTCTGCATGCGACTTGAGTGTGTTGTTTGTCGGAGAGGGGTTCCCTAAGGCAGGAAGGGCATGGGTCTGGGCAGGCCATAGTTGAGACTGCATTCAGTCCCTTCACCTTTCACACCTCTCTCAGCATACACCGGAGAGGAAGAAAAGGGAACACAGGAAGTATAAAAGGTTTTTGTTTCCTCCATGTGAAACAGGCAAAGGTGGAGACGGCAACATAGCGGTGGAAAGTGAAAGAGAACAAGAAACAAGGAGACGTCAAGAGGTCAGAAAACACATGCTGAGAAAATGAAGGAGTAGATTTAATGGAAGACGCGGTGCTTCTCTCAGATTTAGTCCTTCGCCGGTTGGACAAAAACATTTAAAGAGGGAATAGTGGGAATGATGGACAGAGATGCTAATTTCACCTTCAAACAAATAAAGGGAATACGCTGAAATACAGTAACTTGAAATGAATACAAATATGAGATGAAAGGAGGCATGTGAGGTAGGGAATAGGAATAAAAGCGAAAGTGAGAGAAGCTGTGGGAGGTAGAGCGACGGAAATAAATGCCAAACTTGACGTGATCAAAAGAGAAGGTGGTTAGTAATTCCATAGTAAGCTATATGGTAAGGTGACCCAGCTGCCCTTGTGGGTATGTAAGTAGGCGTTCATGTAGCGGCACCAGAGGCACTGAAGGGATGCAAAGCTGTTCTGAGGTCAGCTCCAAAGGCACAGGCATGGGGCCTTTGCATTGAAAGGGGCTGCCAAATCCCCAGGCCCCGTATCAGATGGAATTAAAAATGCACAAGCAGGGACTATACATCTACCCCAAGGCTCAGCTTTAGCATACAGTTGGGAGGAAGACAAGAGGAAGAAACAAAGGGAAACTCGAGTAAAAAAGGAAACAAAATGAGGAAAGGGGACAAAGAAAATGTGAGTAAAGATGGAGGGGAGATACCGAAGGGCATTGTTAAGATGCTGAGACGTAATAATCGCTTTTAATGTACACTAAACAAACTCGTATTGTTGAAGCATTTAATGAATATGCATACATCTGCTATCCTTTCAATTACTTTGAGGATTGGTCTTGTGGACACTGGGATGCTGATGATGAGTGAGTCTATAAAAAGATACATTATCAAACATTATCACCTCAGGCATCGTTGGCAAAGATGCATAATTAACTCTTCGTAAAGAGACAGGGTGAGACACTGATTATAAACGTTTATTTTTCAGTTTTTAACTCGGATTATTATTATCGTCTCTCTGATAGCTGTGAGAGTTTGCAATTTTCTTAATGATCCGTGTGATATTTCAGGAGATCAAAGAACAGAAATTCATTAAGGGATCGGGCAAAAATTTGATTGGGAAAATGGAATAATGTACGTGTGCGCACACGCACACGCCCTCACCCTGTGTATCTTATTTCTTCAAATGAGATCGTAAGAGAGGCAAAATAAAGCCATCAATAACTGTACTGTGATAACACAGTGATCCCATCAGTATGTGCCAAAATGTGTTTCCTTAAACACATTTCGACAAAAAGAAAATAAGACTCTTGAAATAAATGAAAAGTAAAGTATTTGTGTGTGTTGTGTGTTTTCTGATACAGGATATTTGAGGCTGATAACGATATTGATATTTGAGAGTTTAGAGAAAACAGATAATAACACGTAATTTCCTTTACACAACCCAAACCGTAGATGTTAGATAAAGTTTTTCTTGGATATGCTTTACAACTGCAGAGCAGGAAAAATAAACTTGTCACTATTCTACTACAGATTGATGACACTGTTTCAAATCATGTCTTTCTGAACTTCTGAATATTTCTGCAGTGAGGTAATATCGGACAATATTTATCAGCTGGGCTCTAAAACCACAACATATTACTTATTTTGTCTCCTATCTGGCACAGAAACAAATCCCCATCTCAAACTAAAACTTACCTCATGAGCTAAAAACAGAAAGGCGCAACAGGCGGCGATTCATCTTTAACTGAACCTCGAAAGCAACATCTCGACATTGCTCACCATGATTTAAGACTCCAAAGTTGCCCAGAGGACAACCTGGAGACAATCAATCATGCTCGTTATGATACTCTTGGGAAACGAAAACACAGCTGTTTCCTAGCCCGACTCAACTAAGTGAATTTACTTCAGACAAAATGGAGGAAAAGCTGATGGTCGTGGTTAACGGCTTCCAGATTGTATAAAATGACTTAAACAAGCTACTTGGACTTATTATATATGTACGTCGCTCAGGAAATAAACGTTTCATTGCGTGTTAGTGTGGTAACGGGAGAAAATAACCGCCCAGTCACAGCAGAATGTGTAAATGACATGTTCAAAGTTAAGCACACCTGTACAGTAAGCTTCAGGCTCATGAGAGACAAGAGAGAGTCTTGAACTGCTCCAAAGATGGTTGTCAGTCAGTTTCTGACACTGCCAAGTGTATGAAACTTCCATGAGATGCTTAATCTGGCAACTAGAGAGTAGTACATAAAATGTATTAAATACAGATGTTGTAAGACAGAACTGGTTTGTCTTCTGAGCCTTGCGAGATGTCTTTTGGCTGAGGTAGACGTCATATTCTACGCATTTTACTCCCCTTTATGCATTTCCAAACTGTTAGCAACAAAAGAAGCCATGCTAACTACTAACCAGGTTACTTATGAGTGGAAGCGGAAGAAGTAGCAAAGGCGTACGTTCGGTGAACTAGCGCAGAGAAAGAGATCAAATATGGTGACTATATATATACACAGAGAACAAAAAGAGAATTCATAGCAGCAGCTCTGAGGCTCAAGAGACGCCTGTGAAATTCCCTGCATGATGTTACCAGGTCTGAGTCAGATAGGAAAAATCACAGGAGCCCGCATAGTGGAAGTCATCACAGAGGCTCTGACTCACAAAGTACCTGTATATACAGAGTGACAGTAAAACTCTGCGTCCAGCGCACTGTAAGCCTGCAACAAGACATGCGGTAAGCTGCTTAATGTCAGAGCAGAACAGAGGAAAGCAGAGCTGAGGAAAGAGAGCGGGGAGGAGTGTGGATGGATGGATGATGAGAAAAAGAAAATAGGGATTTGGGCCTGTGATAGGATGTGACAGGACGGGTGAGAAAGGTGAGGATGACAAGGAAAGGAAAGAAAAGGCACGGGTGGGTGTTTGTGTGTGAGAGAGAGAGAGTTGGGGCGAGGTAGACAGACAGTGAAATGAAAAAGACCTTCCAGACAGCTTGGTGACGGGCCAAAGTAACCTCCCCCCTCCCCAAGTCAGTCGGCACATTATCCAGGTAACGTGGCACGAATAATAGATGAAACATCAAACAGCAACGCCCTCAACACACACACACACACACCCTCAACACACACACACACACACACTTCCAACCAACTATGGCGTTCCCACCTTCAGCTAACTAGTGTTCGCACCCCTGCCTGCCAGCCAGCCCATCCCATCCCATCCAAAATCCCTTTTCATGTTACCGCCGTGCGGCACGCTCCCAGAGCTTATCGGCGCTGACAAATCCTCTTTTTTTCAAATATGCTGGGGAAAAATAGAACAGAAGGATTTTTTTTTACTGCATACATATTTGTGACGCAAGGGGGGAGGGGGTGAAATGCTGATGTGTTCATTATTTATTTGTTTGAACGCAAGGTTGTCATACATTTATTTCCTTGGGTTTGCAGGGTGGCGGTGGCTAACATGCGGTGAAAGATGTGTGGAGTCCCGGCGCGTGGCAGGAAGACAGAGTGTTAGTGCTCCCACGGTGAGAATTTGAGGGGATCGTTACATAAACATGGGGCCCATTAAGTATGGGGGAATGTAATTTGTGGAAGTGACAGATCATTCTTTCTATGTTGTCTGGTAATTGCAGACGCTGCATCATTGGGACTGTGAGTGAGACAAATACGAGAGAAGTGCTTAAAAGTGGATGTGGTCAACGAAGGTGTTTGTGTGTTGTTGTTGTTGTTGTTGTGTGACTGTGTGCATTTGTGTGTACGCCCGCTCTGTCATGACAGTATGAAACTTTTGCCTCTTCTTGCACCTTCTGGGCTCTAGTTAGTAGAAGCTGCTAACACATAATTGAAAGTGGCAGAGAACTGGCTGAGCACCGCTGGAGGCTGAGAGAAGTTGAGGTTTGATCCAGAGCTGGGGGTCACAAAAGGGTTAGAAAAGGGAAGAAGTAAGAGGGGCAGGGTTGAAGTGAAGGTGTTCTTGAGAGAGAAGTGGAACTCAGGGATTTTTTCTTTCCTCCTGATTGCCAGACATATCAACACGTGCACACGCACTGTTTTGGAGAGTCACAATTTACCTCATCAGAACAGAGACCTCTGGGTCGCAGGGGGTCTCTTCTGCCCTGCTTTCTCTCCCTTTCTCTTTCCCTCTCTCTCACACTTTCTCTTCGCAGAGCCCCAGAGCCGAGACCTTAATGAAGACGAATGCGAGGAATCAATTTGCAGCATCTTCCTTCCATCTGGCTGGGGCTCGTCTCTGCACCTCAATTAGCACGGCAGCTGGGGGAGAGCTTCTCCAAAGCAGCCCTATTATACACACCAGCGTCTTGAGGAGCAGCTACGGGCTACGAGCATTGCTGAGAGAGGAATGCATTAAAATGGGAGGAATGCGCTACTTAAAGCTTAGCGGCTCAAAATCTGTTTTTCCTCTGAAGCTCGGGGTGAAATGATGGCTTTGCCAAACTCCACTTTGCACCATCAAATGTTCTTTAACAACCCAGTTGATGAACAATAAAGTGAATGAGATGTTCGAGTCAAGTATTTAAAAATTGTATCGCCGTTTCTGGTTTGTCGTGGAGGCAAATTTGGAAAAGGAATACATAAACTAGTAATTGCTTGACAAATCTGTTATCGCTATGCAGCAAATTAGAAACGTGTGCGCGCGTCCTTGTTGGAAAATATGGGAAGTATTCCACCTGTTGCATCAACCGAGATAAAGCTATACAACACGTCTAGCCAGTTAGCATACAAGAAAGTTTGACTCTCAAGAAAGAAAATACAACAACAAAAAGTGAGCTCTTAGGATTCACATTCTTACATTGTTCTTTCGACAGGATAGAGAGATCCACTGGGGCCTCAGCTAACAACAGGGAGGATAAAACTACCTACAGGTGCCTAAAAAGTGTGGAGTGTTAAAGTTATGTTGCTCACTGAGCTGGGAATTTCTCTCTGGTATGTGCTTACTTGTCGATTCAACAGATACTGAATCCAAGGCTGGCTGCTGCCCAGATACAAACATAAATACCGGCATCTACTGTCGCTACAGAGTGCTGATTCCTTGGATTATATGAGTGTAAATCCAGCGTTGCGCACTGACCAACGTTGACCAAATATTGACACGCCGTTGTCCAACTGTCTCGGCTCAAGCTGTTGGAGTCCATCATCCTGCATATCAGATTAGAGCGAAGCTAACAAATAAGTGCACAGCCGTACACTGCCAATATCTAGCTTAATCTTGGGCATTTACACTGTAAGCTTGTTATGATGACAAGCTTGGCAATGGGTGGCTGGGGCAGATCTTAACACAAGACTAAAGAGCTCAGACAGACAGAAGCTTCGTTCCTCGGATGGAAGGCTCATTCTGATTGGGCCCCACGGAGGCTCCAAAGGAGGAAACCCAATGGTACAGGAGGTGATCAAGGGACTTCTGGAGACTATCTGGCAAGAGGCAGCCTAATTAAGTGAGCAAGAAAGCAAGTAAGCTCACTATTTGCTCATTCATTTGGCAGCAGCTTGCTCCAGGGTAGATTAATTGCCCTTAAGGTAAAGGAAAATTGAGACCCAGAGGACAATTGAACTCTTGGATTAAGTCAGTGTACTTTGTCCAAACACTTAGACTAGACTTTTAAAATCCCTGTTTTGCTTGTGCCGTTGTTAAAAATCCAGTAACTGGCAAGTCATTTTCTCGATCATGGTGGAGGCAGTACTATCAACACACCGTCTGAAGCCAACAAAGCCATGACAGCTCCTTTGGCAGCAACGCGAGCTGCTTTGTAATCATCTTTCATGCTAAATGCTCCCTTATCAAACTGCGTAGGTGAGCGCTCTCACCTGATTGACTTCTCACATGTAGGTCATGCGTGTGTTTAACAACATGCCTGCACATTGCTCTTCCTCTTTCTGTCTCTCTGGCACTCCTACACTCACCTGCCCACTCTATTTTCTCAATGCACGGAGGTAACATTGTGCAGATGTGTTAAAGCATCAAAATGGCTGGTGTGTGTGCGACAGAAATATACACGGAGTTGGTGTTTAAGGAGAAACAGGGAAGAAGGCGGATGTAGAAGCAACATATGCACATATACACTCATATACATAAAACATTCACACGCATCCAGACTCGACCGCATCTATAGCACTACTTATATAGATAGCTGCACATCTGTGTACAGTTTGGCTTCAAAAATCCCGCCCCTGCAGTCCATGACTCATACATACAGATCCTCTAACAGCGTGCCCTGCAGCTATGAATACACACTCCGCTGGATGAGCTGTACTGAGCTCTACAGGGATGAGAGATGGGGAAGACCCCCTCATGCCAACATAGAGGAGTCTGTGACGTCCACGGCTCTGCGTGTCTATCTGTGTGTGTGTGTGTGTGTGTGTCATACACGTGCTGATGAGTCAGAGTGAACACTGAGTCCTGCCTCTGGGGCATCACTCCTCCCTGGCATTGGCTGTGTCAGCATCAGAGACATTTCAGCCAAATGTCAAGCATACTACCACCACTAAACATCTATATTCATATTTCCATTGCGCATTTACATATGTGCGCATGGCTGTTGATAGTGTGCGCGTGGCTCTATGTGCTGCAGTTTAAGTATGCGTAATACCGCACAGCAGGTCATCTTTAATTTCATCTAGCAGGTGTGCTTGGGAATAACTTATTTTTGTTTGAATCTGTCCCAATTTTCATCTTGCCAAACTTTTCTTTACACGGAGTACTCTAATATGGGCTACACTTTGATTTAGAAGGACGCTGTTTAATTATCACTTCGGCTGTTGTGTAACACCCTATCTGTGAATGAAGATCACATGCAAGGAAAGCCTTGAGCCAAGTTCAATGTTCAATGTAACAAGTACAAGTCTTCATCTGTGCGCATGTGTCAGGATGCCCTTGATAATGATTAAAAAGGCCCGTGAGGAAGTGAAAGAAGCCCCCCTCTTCCATGCTGTATGATCCTTTTCCATCGCATGTTCTCGCATGCTCCGTGGCCTTGCCCCTCCCCCAACCACTCAAGCACTGAGTGGCTACACACTCTCTGAAGTCAGTCCACACCAATTAGCCTTTGCTACAAGCTGTGCCTTCACACTGTCAGTGCGGATCACCTGCTAGTTCAACACAGCCTATTAAAGACAGAGATGACTGAACATGGAGGTGGTCGTGGAGGCCGGCTCTCAGGAGTGGTGCTTGTCGGCACATTACGTGTTTGCCTTGAGAACAGTGATGCATCTGCACCAATTTTAGAACAGAGTTTCTACATTTCTTCAGCCTTTGTTCTTTTTTTGTTTGCCAAATTTAAGGTGAGAAAGAGAAGAGGAGAGGAGTAACATGCATGTGTGATGTTATGGAGAGAGAAAGAGAAAAGCATGATTAGTCTTTGTTGGTCTGGGTAAATAGGAGCATAGAAAGTAGCCATAGGAAAGCTGCATCTCTGCTGCCCCTCTCAGGTAATGAGATGCAACTGCACGTTCTCTGCTGGGAGTTCGAAAAGGGGTTTCACAGTCTTCCTGCCTCTTCTCCCTCATCCTCCTCCTCCTCCTAACAATTCTTTCTTGCTTCCTTTCCACCATTATTTTGTGATTTTTCTCCTTTGCTTTCCAATTTTCATGTTGTCTCTTTCATAGCTTTGTCACTGTCTCGATCCCAACCCCCCCGTCCGCCACCGCTCCCTTTCCCTCCCTCTCTTTCTGCTGCAGTACTGTGTAATGGATGCCCATGGGTTATGCGTACCTGCTGTGTACTGTGAGCTCATATAATCTGTCAGAGGAGATAAGTTAGTATGTGACATGAAATTGAAATAAAAAAAAAACACAAAACAGACAAGGCATTTATCTACACATACAGTACAGGAGTTGTGTGGTAATCTATGAACAGTAAATGAACGTGTTCCCTGTCATAATATTTTTCCCACAACTCCAGATAATTGAACGGGAATCACATTACTGGGCTAAGCCATGGAAGTCCACTGGAGACTAATAACAAGGAGCGCTGGTAATGACAAAATTAATTAAATGCAGAAAGCCAACGGAGAATAGGCATGTTTTCACTGTAGCCTAGCATCAAATGTAGGAGCTCTCTTGAAATCCATGATTACATTTCTAGCGATTAGTTTCAAGAGTACCATTAGACCAACACGTTCTAAACCAGAGAGTCAGTCAGTTCTTCCACCCCTGTAATAAATAGGCCCAACACCCGGAAGGCTTGCCATGCAGATGCTTTGCTGATTTAAACTCCTTGTCAGGACTGTGAAGAAATATCGTTGCACCTGTTTGGGTGGGAGAAGTTACTATCGTTATTATTCTTAAAAGTTTGTGAAGTTTGGTGTCTTCCAGCCAAACTTTATATCCCAAACAACTAGGGTTGCAAAGGGGTGGAAATTTTCCAGGAGATTTCCAGAAATGTATCCAAATTGGAAATTTTCCATGGGAATTATGGAAATTTATGCTAATTAATAGGAATGTATGGGATTTTATCGGAAATAACTGGAAATTGGGGGTAATTTGGTAATTAGAGGTAAGCTAGCATCATGATAAGATAGCCTCATAAATGGTCAATGAAACGATGCTAGCTATAGCTTATTTAGCATCTAACTTATCAGCTAGCTATCTACTGTATGAATACATTTTCATTTCATATTTGCAAGTTAAACATGAATACCATACATCAAATATATTTACCCCATAATATCGTCAAAACTTACTTCACTTTGTGTAGTCCACACGCTCAAATGTGTGGCTTCAATAGTCGAAAGTGTGAGCCAGGGTTCTAGAAATGATCTGTGCATGTGATGGAGGCGTGTACAGTGCATGTAGGGAGTGTGGCCCTGCAGTAAGCAATGTGCTATGAGCATGTGAATGAGGAATATCAAATATTCAAGTGTACTTGCATGAAATCTGAAATCTTGTTTTAGTCAAGTTCCCTGTTAAGGCCCAACCTTCAGTTTTGTAAATTCACAGCTTACTCCCGTTTATTCCTCTTGAAAATTCCTGGAATTTCACGACCCTACAAACAACCCGACCTAACCTGCTCTCTAAGGCAGTATAACAATGTCACACCACTTCTTCCCCTGCTACTTAGCGAGGAAAGTCATTATTCACACGGACACAGGAAGCTTGTCAGGGAAATCTTTGTTTGTTTGAAACGTTTTAAACCAATGACCAGTGCTGCTGTTTTCCTAATGAGCACAGCATCCATTAGACATAAGGCGAGGACTTGAATAGACTTATATTAACCTTTAAAGTGATACACACTTTAAAGTGTGTATGGCTGAAAAGAGACTGCGTGCCGTGGTGCTGTCCTTGGTCCTGAAACACGCTGACTGGCTGGGCCTGGAGCTATCTGTACTGTAAACAAACATGAATTACCGAGCTCACAGTCATATTCATAGCTTTTACTATGTAAAGCTAATATACTCCAGCTGAAAGCTGCATATGCAATCAAACACACTTGCTTTTAATCCGTTCTCATGGCGTATTCACTGCAGTCAGATGACAAAATTCGCTCTATAGTGCCAAACTATTTAAGATGAAGGCAAAAGGTACCGGATATATCTGTGCTGGTGCTATGCTGTGCTTGGGTAGAAGGAGCTTTACAGCAATGCAGTGACAGCACCACAGCTAAGTACAGAGTCTTGGGAAGATGTACTTAGAGCTTTAGTGGCGTATGCTAGACAGCAAAAGCTGACTGCGGAGTACTGAGCACCACAGGGATGCCAAAGGGAGACACGAGAGGGAGCAAGACGGAGGGTGAGGGAGAGGGGAGGGGAGGAGGGGGATGACAGAGGAGCTTCCATTACTAAACAGAGGGAACATTAAGAAGATTTAATTTGCCTAATGACAAAGGCAGATCCCTAAATGGCTGCGCACTATATTGTAGTGAAGCATATTCCATTAATGCAATACATCTCTGAATATTTAGGTCTGGCTCCCACAGCTTCTTCTCCTCTCTTTAGCTTTTCCCTCCTTCCTTTTAGCTTCTTGCTTATAACCCTCTGTGCCAGTTCTTTTTATTACATAATATTGCGGACAAAAAAGTTCAGAGAGGCTGACGCATGTGCACCCATGCTTTTCTTCATATCTCCCTCTTCCTTCCTCTCCTTCTACGTCGATTTCTTTATTCACTTTACTCCATCATCATCCCAAACAAACACAAACACACACACACAAAAATAGACCTACACAGAGTAAATATTATTCAGGCACAGGCGCACACTAAAATGCATGGAGACACACCAGAACTATAACTCAAGCAAATCCAAATTCTTGTCTTGTTTCACACGCGCTCATTCAAATCAATGCAGTATGCGATTAACATCAAAGCAAAGTTTACATACCAAGCTCCAGGGTGTGGGTAAAGCTTGCACATTCATAATTGATGGCCAAATACACACAAGGGTCCCTAACATCATTCCGCAAAAGTTGTCATTACTCAAACTGAGCTGGAGGGCCAAAACACTAAAGAAATCAAGATATGTATTTGTTGTAGGGCAATATAAATGGATCCATTCATAATTCTACACATATTCAGAACTCTGCGCAGTCACTCTCATTAGCCCCCAAACACTTCCTGTTCCAACTTCCACAGAAGTTCAGCAGAGCAAAGGAAACCTGCGCACAGTGAACGCGCCGCTACTGCACACATATGAAAGATGGATTACGAGGTTTGTTAGACATTGGTTGGTGGGGTTTGTGTTTCTCTGAGGCTTCATTTGTTTTAGGTGCTGCTCCAATTTGTTGCACGTAAGCAGCTCATTTTTCTTTGTTAGTGGGCTAATAACGTTATAAGTCAGAGGACTTTGTTTTTGCTAGGCCTGGAGAGCCGTATGAGGGCTGTAACTCTCCATGCACATATTATTTTCTTTCAAGGGGGGGGGGGTTGTTCCAGATGACCTTGCTTTCCGTGGCTGAGTTGGAGATTAGAGATTAGATGGGAGAGAATACAACTGGGGGGATTTAGACTGTTAAAGAGAATCTACGGTTTTGAGCAGGGATGTCAAAGAGAGAAGAAAGGTCTTAAAAGATACATTAAAGCTGAGCCACAGTGGTATTGGGAGATGAGAAAAAAGGAAGAGGGAAGGGCCTGGTGTGTAGGCAAGTGTGTGTGCGTCTGTGTGTGTGTGTGTGCGTGTGCTTTTCTCTTTGTATGCCTTCGGCTAGAAGTGGTGGGAGGTCTTTCGCTTTTATTCCAACATAGCTGTTAATCCCCTAATTGTGCTTAATCACCTGATGGTTCTAATTAGGGCCCTTGATAATACGAGAGGAGCGACCCTCCTGGTCGAGTCATAAAAAGACCCCTGGCTGGTTAAAGCCATCTCAGAACAGTGTGTGTGTGTGTATTTGTGTGTGTGTGTGTGTGTTTTGTTTGTTTGTGTCCAATGGGCGAAGGAGACGAGGGAAGATGAAAAAGAATTTGTTGGAATAAGGGAATTTGTTGCCAAGCGTGTGGAGGGGTTGAAAAATGAGTGTTACAGATGATGGGTTGACGTGTGTGTGTGTGTGTGTGTGTGTGTGTGTGTGTGTGTGAGATAGAGACAGAAAATGAGTGAGCATATGTTCACTTCACATTTGCCCCTCTCCTCTTCCTTTTCACCCCCTTCTTCTTCATTTTTTTCCTCCCAATAATGATGAGGCGTTGACATGGCAGTGGGCCTGCTCTGTTAACCAGCTTATGTAACCGTGCCCTGGCGGCTTGGAGGATGTGCTGACAGCATGCTTTCTCAGCGTCATTAGCAGAGTTACACAGCTGGCTCCAAAATAGGGGGAGGAGCGAGGGAGACGGAGAAATAAAATGCAGGGTGGAAGAAGAAAAGAGGAAGGAAAAGTGCGAGTAGGGAAGTTGGGAGCGGAGCAAAGGCACAAGCAGGGATGAGATGGGATGAAAGGGGAGGATGGAGGGTTTCCAGGACCTATGGGACCTCCAGGAGGTCTATCCCAACTCCCAACTCTCCCAGCTGAGCATGGAGTTCAAACGCTACGCACACACCTCAATCACACATATCTTTTTTTACCCATTTTTCCACACTTAATCACTTTTCACTGCAGCAATGCAGCAGGAGCGCCTCTGTTCCACCTATTGTTTTTTTTTTTGCCTCAAAGGAGACAGACATGAAAGAAGAATGAAAAAAAAAAGAAAAAAAGAAATGCTTTTCTGCCGTCGGGGGCTCGTACAGCATGCTATCGTGCCCCACATCAGAAGCAACGGCAAAAAAAAAGCAATTCACATGCAAATACCAATCTCCCTGTGTACTGAACGCAGATTAGAAAAACAGCAACCTTGCATCACAGACCCCGAACAATGTCGGGGAAAGACGTGTCAGATAACACAGATGTAACACGTTGAAGACATCAAACACATCCGAAAACTGCACGCCAGAGGAAGCTGTCAATCACGACGTCAGAACTCAAGCACCCCGTGAGGATCAAACCGAGTATCAAGACAATATACAACATGGGCCAACAGTGTTTTTTTTTTTTCTTTTAATTCCTTATTCACATTCTGCAGTGAGATCAGTGGTTAGCGCAGTCAACAAACTCTTTTCGATTTGGCTGTTAAGCTGCCAGGTGCATAAAGTGAAATGCAGCAACAGGAGTTGAATCAGCAGCCAAAATATCTCTGAGGCAGTTATGAGCAATTTAAACTAAGCTATAGCAGGTATCATTTTGTGGCCACGGCGTGGGACAGCGATAAGAGCCAAACAGGCATTATAATGAGGACAACTGATGATGGAGAAAACTGATACAGGTACAGGACTACATAACCCCCAAATGCAGACACGCATGCCCACACTACTTCTGTCTTTCTCCCCTGAGTGGTTTTGCACAAGCTGCTTGGCTTCAAGCTGAGTGTGATTGGTAGAAGGCCCAGTCCACCGAGAGCTGCGAGCTCAGGGCATGGATAAACATCCGCTGGGCACAGCACAGAAAAAAAAAAGGGAGAGAGAGAGAGAGGGGGGGGAGGTAGACTGCACATCTCCAATACCCTCGCCACCAGCAACAGCAGCAGCAGCTGCTACGGCAATCTGAGACCCCCTCATCCTCGAGTGTTGACAAGACAGAGTTGAGTCTGGAGGAAGAGTTAAAGCATGTTTAAGGGAGCAGTTGAGGACTTTGAAGATGTGTGTTTTTAGATTTTTTAAAGTGAAGTCAGCACAAAACGAGAGAAAGAGGGAGACCAACGTATGCATTTGTTTATATGTTTGGTGCAGTGTACAAGGCTTTAGAGACGTCAGTCAATACTTCAGCTCTGACAGCTTGCAGTCCTCCTACTTTACATCATCTCCACCTCTGTTGCTCAGTCTCACGCCCTCTTGACTTAGGTAGATGCACACAAACAAACACTGTTGTTATATTCTGCCTTCCACTCACCTCGTTTCCCACAGACTCTGGCTTCATTTCTTCTTCTTGCTACCGCTCCCATCTCTGTTCCTTCCACATCCAGAGAGGGATTTCTGTGGGACAAGTGCCATGTCATGGTTTATGGTTATATAACGTCTGTTTTTGTGTGTGTGTGTGTGTGTGTGGGCCCGAGTGCAACGGTGACATCACAGACAGATAACAGGCTTAACTTTGACGAGGCCCCCCCCGCCACCACTGAATACCTCGGGGCAGTGCGGTGACACGGTTTCACCTCGAAACCACAGAAACATCCCACAGCAGCGCTTAACACAGCGAGCAAATGCTCTGGGCTGATGGTGAATCTGACATCTCCACATATACATAGAGGTGCGCCTAAGGAGACGTCAACAACAACAACAACAACAAAAAACAAGGAAATGAAACATGCTAGCAGGGCACAAACTCATTTGCTTGTTCATTGAGTTCCTACTAGAGCGTGAACGATATGTCATAGGCGGGTAATATCCGCTCATGTGGGCTCATTACAGATGTATGGATATAGCTGTGTATACGTTTGCAGGTATGCAAGTTGAAATTGCTGTGCATAAAAGTTTAATGGGCTGCCTTTCCTAATGTTTCTTTGTATATTTTGACCCTCCTTTTCCATAATTATGTTTTTTTTTTTTAAAGAGATTTGTTTGGCCTGTTTTTTGAGCTTTATCTGACAGAGACAGCTTGAAGAGTGACAGGAAATGTGGGGAGAGAGAGAGATGGGGAATGACACGCAGGAAAGAGCCACAGGTCGGATTTGAACCCTGGGCCGCCGCGGCAAGGACTGAGCCTTCACACATGGGGCGGCTGCTCTACCAACTGAGCTAAACACCACTCCTTCCATAATTATGTTTCATATTTAATATGTGAATGTACTTTTTATAATTAGTACATTTATAAAGTTTACTGCTCAAAATGCAGTGTTCTCTTATATGTGCTGATATTTTCATATTTGATTTATTTGCTTTAATTTAATTTTGCACACTGAGCAACTCAGTTTTGTTCTTCAACAACAATAAAAGTAACTTATTTTAACTTTTAAAAAAAGTAATTAAATAGTTGAATTAATTAAATAGAAAAAGTTCAGACATAAGTTGCCTGTTTGTCTGACTAAGAGTCCAAAGCCAAAGATATATAATTTATTATCATAGAAGAGTAAATACTAATATTTAAGAAGCTGGAAGCAGTTATTTTTTGTTTGTTTTGCTTTTTTTGCCCTAACATCCCATTGTCTAAATCCTTGCAAAAACATTTTCTCTTGATTTACTAATAGAATAATCATAGGAGCAATTTAGTAGTTTAAACCATGCGGCGACCCCCGTGGCTGTGAAGCGAAGCCCAAAACCGGCAGTTCCTCGAACAGGCACTCGATGCTGGCTCCAGAAGTCAATCTCCATTAGCACCCATATTAAAATGTCCAACCTCACAGCAGAAATAAACATGTTTACAGACCGATATTAAAAACAGTTTGGTTTCTATAACTTATTTCCCTGTCCAAGGATGAATTTTGATATAACTCAGGGGTTCAAATTATATTAAGGCTTAAAGTTATGCATAATTAACAAAATTTGAGCTTCAAAACAGATTTTTAGAAACCTACGGGTGACTTAACACATACGCTGTCCATTCTTTATACTGTCAGTGGTTTAGAAAAGAGACGCTGCACTAAGTATCTGAGTCATGTGGGTTTAATCCCTTTAGGAGACTAGTGGCAGGTCCTGAGTCTGTTTACTCTAATCGAGAATGTGAGCACAGATTCTTTCGCCCCATTGTCACTAAAGTAAACACTCAGTTTTCACAAGACAAATATCTTCTGAACATTCTGATAATAAAATGGCATTTTTCAGACAGGAGAAAATGAAGTTTGTTTGAGTCTCTGTCTCGGCAGCAGCACAGCACACTCACACACAGATCTCTCTTGTCACTGTCGCTGATCGTCTTCTGGTTTCACTGAGGGTGATTAGTAAGAACAAAACCTTAAATAACTTTCTGAACTGTATCTGCCACAATCAAATCTGCTTCTGTCCATCCACACGAAGTTCACAACACTTCCAAATGAGGTTGGGAGATCGGGATGAGAGACCACGCCAACTTGGGAGACAGGAAGTGTCACATCATTGGTGCAGCTTGTAATGCTTTATCTTCTCTTACAGAAATCCTTTAAAAAGGTTTAGATGATGATGATGAAGAGGTTAACAAACCTTTTTGGCTACTTGTAACCCCTTGTCATAAGCCTTCATTGTGACCAATTACAATCCATTTTTCTTTGCTTTTAGATGCCTGAAGAGTTCAAAGTTTTCCACAAGAAAAAAAGCAAACAACAAAAGAATAACTTTATAGAACCATTTTTTTTTTTTTAATCATAGGCTGACCCCTAAGATTTGTACTGGCACCTCTGGAGGCATCCTGACACCCAGTTTGGGGAAAACGAGTCCAGGTTCCTGAACTTTGTGATGCCCACAACTGTCAAAGCGCTTTAAAGTCAAACGTTTGACCCCTTCTCCATTGTCTGAAGTGGAGGCCTGTGATTTTAGCTGGATCTCTCAAAATGAGCTGAAAAGTGGACAATGCAGTGACACAGCGTTGCCTCGGGGCCACAATACTGCCAAACAGGCACCAAGGCTCCTCCTTAAGTCGGAGGGTACTCGCTGTGCTTTGGCTTGCTGAAAGAACATCCCTTGAAGAGGGAGACAGAGAGGGAGAGTGAGAGATGTGAGAGAAACGCGACTGATTTTCTATTCTGTGTGAGGTATGCTGCCTGAGTGTGCGTGTCTCCTGCAAATTTTTGTGTTTTTTTTCAGAGCTTCTTTTAAGTAGCACACTGCAGGCAAACACAAATATCCCCGAGGCTTGTGGGGTGGAGGGAAGGCTTGAAGATGGCACAGAGAGAATCGATTAGGACACACACATATACGCACGAGGGCCCCCAGATACTTCCTGGTTGGTACCCATACACACACACACACACACACACACACACACACATATATATATATGCATGAATAAATGTTACACAACACCTAACCCATATCCCTTGCACTCCAGAACGCACCCCCTCTCCATTTATCATTCACAGTTTTCTCATTTTGTGCCATTTTCCCTGGTCTCTGTTCTCTCCCTCCCCCTTTCCTCCACACCCCAAACTCCCCAGTCTCACCATTATTTTCACAACACATGGGAGACACTCTTCCCTGTTCTTTCACTCATCTCCGAATGGATCCTTTCCTTCTTTTTGACTTTGATGAATCATTCTCTCCCCCGGAAGAGTCCAATTATATCTGACGGAATAGCTTCTACCCCGTTGATGTCTACGGAGCTATCTAGCCGCTGCCAGGACTGTACTGCCGGTTACAACATGGCTGTCACTCACTTGGCTGAACCGCAAGTGTAAAGAGCTAAAGTGGGGTTCTAGCTGCCAGTGGCAAAAGTAAACACGCCGCCATGAGCCAAAATGGTGACAAAAATGTCATTGTCAAGCAAGTGGAGCAGAGACAATACAAGTATAAGTAGTACGAGTGTCTTTCCTTGGAGCGGCCTGCAAGCTAAAGTCTTGTAGACATTTCTGACTTATTGCAGTAAATGGCACAAAAGCTTATTTGTGTGATGAGGGCTTTTTAAAATTTCCCAGCTAACCTCCCAAGATGACAGAAGAGTAAACAGATTAATAAGAATACGTTGAGCTCCGGCTCTGTGTGGCTTTGCTGGTGAAAAAATATTTGATTCGGCCCGTTGCCAAGCTGCACTTGCCATGTTTATAAGGCCGCTTTTTCAGTGCACTCTGTTTTGTAAATCACTTTGGATAAAAGCGGGCCGTTAAATTATAGATTGAGCACAAACCAGAATTGCACTTGTGATGAAATTATTTCTTTTTAAGAGACGCTGGCAGACACACAATTGACGCCGGCTGGCTGACAACTGGGTGCAGGTGGTCAGAGCTCAGCAGTGTTTGATTAGGATTTCTGCATAATGAGTGGATACAGGCATTCGCATGCAGGCAGAAATTCAAGCACACACGCAATGTTGTCTATCCTTCTGAGGATAGAGGACTCTCGGCTTCCTCTCTCAGGACGACATGTTAAACTTTAACCCTTGCTTTCAACTTCACTAAAACGTACTGGCAAAGTTGTGGGTACCGCCAGATTGATTAGTTCCCAGAACATAAGTGCAACACCAGGTTTGTGCCCTCACAATATAATATAATCAAGAGCCAACACACATACTGTATCTGGCATAATGTCCACTTATTGGTATTCAACACATAGTTCAATCGCGCTTTGATCTTTGTCCCACTTGTGCTCCCCCTGGTCGCCCTCTCTTTGCTGCCTCTCTGCCTCCGATCACTCTATTTACCTCAAAGACAGTTTGTCCATATTTTATTCTGATTCAGATTTGCATGACAGCCTTAGTTAAAGCCGTCCTCTAAGTCAAGGTGGAAGCGAGGAGTGTTTGACAACTTGATCATACAAATGAAAACTGGAAGCCGCCAACGAAAATCCATAAAAGACAGAGCTGGTGTGACAGACCGTCAAAGTCGCGTAAAATCTGTTTGTCGAGTGAGATAAATTCGCAGAGAGTGGAGACACTGTTTGATGAAGGTTTGTTGAGATTTAAGTGGTTCTTGTTTACAACTTTTTAAGGTTTTCTAATTAGCTCTCAGACTCCCACATGCTTTCACACCAAGGTCTGACAATAGAGATGATGGATTCCCAATAATATCCAGCGGAACAGATTCATGTAGTTTGCTGGTGTACCCGAGAAGTCAAATATTACAGAAAGGTATATTTTAATGAGAATAAAACTAATCTTTTCATTTGAGTTTGAGCCTTTCTTACCCTCAGCTGTGCATAAACTTTTTTTAGGTTTTAAGCTTCTTTTAAATGCAAAAATGTGAAAACGGTTGATTATCAGCTCTCATATCGACTGAAAAAAAAAGCATGTGCATGTAAAAAGAGAAAAATGTTAAACTAGTAATGACAGTGCACATGCACACCTGACAAATGACCTCCTAAAGACTCCGTGGAGCTTCTCAACACTCACTCTGAATACAGTCGCACATAACAATCATAGTTATTATATACCTGCAGAGCCAAAGGAGCAAGTGTGCTCTCAAGGGCATACACATATATATATATCATAAGAGTGAAGGTGAAGACAACAGAGACATTGAGACAGTGCTCTTCATCAAAATGTGCTCAACTGTGGCTCCTTTCCTTTGATCTATAACAATAAAAAAAGGCAATTCTGAAGTTAGACGGGGAGGTCATTGATCTGGCCTCGTGAAATATCACACTCGGCTGACCCCGCCATTCGAACTTTGGCAGGTCATGAGTTGCATGTGTGCGAGTGCACATGCGCAGCTATGTGGGTATCGAGAAGATCTTGACCACAACACACACACACACACACACACACACACACACACACACACACACACACACACACACACACACAAAGTATCAGAGTATTCAATAAAAGTGGGATTATGGGAATAAGACTGGTGAGCAAAGTGACGTCTGTTCTCTTTGCTTTAACATTACAGTGTGGAACTAAGACAATCTTTTGGCAGTGTACTCTGACAGCCCTGCCCCTGAGTCGCCCATGCCTGGGGAAATGTGCTGAGTTAAGGGTGCTTCATTAAACCCCCACACACACATATATACATTCACACACACATATAACACCCTCTTCTTCAGCTCCTATAAATGCGCAGGTGCACGAAACACACATCCACTGCAAATGCATACATAAGCACAAATACGTACACGCAGAGATGGGACCCTTGTCGCCTGCAGTGGGTTTGCTGGCTCACTTCCTCCACCTAACTGTTATTGCATTAGCTGTGTAATGTAATGATGGGCAAGGTTTTGACTGTTTGCCATCCTTGAGGGCCTAAAGACACTGTAGGCTGTTACACAGCAGAGAGGGACAAACCAAGGTCAGGAAGAATCGAGGCTGACACACGAGTGTGTAAACTAAATTAAAATGAAGCGTTGAAGTGGGGCGCACGAGGAAAAAAAAAGGACAAGAAAGGAGTGGAGAGGAGATTTAGTGCTTGAAAAGGTCAATGTGAGAAAATCTGTGTTGATTTAATTCTGCAAGTGTTTACAGAAGAGCTGTGTTCTATAAAAACTTATAGACAGTGACAAACGCTTCCCCCAGAGTCATATCGGCTTTGTGTTAGCAAACATTTTTTAACAACTAGTAAAATGTGAATTAGAAACGCTAATTGGTGGTAAATACTTGTGGTAGGATACATGCTGTGTGTCTCTAAGACAAGTGTTTATATATGGAAATAAAACAAATATATATACCGTATGTATTTAGAAAAATAAAGGTTATGCGTAAGTGTGAAACCCTAACACTAAAATCACAAACCCAGCCTCTTTAAACAAAGTTCTAATAAGTAAGAGATGTTTTCTGTTTGTTCTTTACTCAGTGGAGAACGTGGCTATGAATAGTAGTCGACAATATAAAAAGGAACAATGCCTCATATCTAATAAATAAAAGCCAAACTCTAGAGAGAAAAACCTTCTTCTCAAGAAAGGGATTTCTGAAAGCCAGTCTCAGCAGGAAACTGCATTAATCTCAACAAGAGCAAACAGCATAACGGCCAGAAATGAATCTCAGTTATGACCAAAATAAACAGATTAAATAACCTAATAAATAAATAAATAAATAAAATAAAATAGAGGCAAGCATTCGCAGTGGAACATTATAAACAGATATCTTAGATATTAGTTTGTCCTGTTGCACAGAAGTAAAAAAGAGTCAATTTAACCTTGGAAGACACAATTAGTGTGAGCTAACAGCCATAAAACACTGAGCCAACAGTTGGCCGTCAGGTGTTGTTGGAATGTTGCACCTGTTTCAGTCAGTGAGTCAGACATCAATCAGTGATTTTCCTCCTTCAGGACAGTTTTTCCTTTTTAGTTTCATCAGACTCACAGCTGAAACAGAACGCCGCGGCTATGCTGTTCTTTTGTGTACATACACACGATCTAGCTACTCTGTCGACTCCAGACTATCTGGTCTGCTCTTGTAGAAAAAGACGTGAGGTGATGCAAGGCAACATAAGGCGTCACGAGGTCAGCTCTAGTTTTTTTTCAATTTGGCTTGGTGTGTAAACATCTCAGGTCGTGACTGGATTCACTGATGCCTGTTGGTTTATTCATACTGGCTCAACTTTTGTAAGAATGTACAGAGAGATCCAATAATATTGTAATATCACAGACTACGCCCCTTATGCCCATCTGCACTATGTACACAGACATGCAAGAAGTAAACAGACACCTTTAATTTGAATTTGAATGAAGGTGTCTATTTACTTCTTGCATGTCTGTGTAACTTTGAGCTCCAGGTATGATCTCACACAAGACGTACGTACATTTAGGGCACTAAGTCTCGCACCACCAACTAGTTCACTTATTTTGGTGAAAATGGATCATATTTCATGGAGAAAATGTCCTCTGGTTTTCCCACTGATGTCCTACGCATCAACTTACAGTTATTGACAGAGTTTCCTGATGGACAGTAAAGTAAACTGCTGCGAACTATAGCAAATTTATTAGCTGCGCTGCCTGGACTGTGAGCTCAGAACACCAGGCGAGTGTTAGTGTTTGTACTATGGGGGTTTAAGACAACAAGGAAAAGGAGGTTCTGGGGCGTAGGGGTGGGAGAATGGAGTCAGTGTTGTGCAGAACCGGAGCTGGGCAGGTGAGCAATAATGACATAATGACAAAGGCAAAATGATCGAAGAGGACGTTGAAGGAAAGAAAAGGAGAAAGTGACCAAACGAAAGGCTGCCAGACAAGAGTTAATCTGGGACTGACTTTTAGTCGTTGGCAAGAGTTTCGTGAAGTAAAAGGCTGAAAGACAGACGCCGAGCTGGGCTTCATGCTGTTGGACTAGTAAGTAATATTAGCTGGCTGCTATGTCTTGTGTTGTTGCACTTTGTCGATGTTTGGCTGTGTTGGCAAAGTTGTCAACTCTCTAGACGCTGGTATTGCTCTCTGAAACTGGTGGTGCTGAATGGCAAAAGCACCTATTTCTCTTCAATGTTGCTTTAAAGGTCTCGAAATACCTTTAACTAAGTCAAAGCATCACTAGCCCCTGTTGGAAATAAAAATCACTTTCTTCTTGCTTTCACAGAGAATGAAGAAACCAATCTGCCAGTGTCATAAATAATTGAAAAACCAATGATGTTTATTGGTTGCAACAGAGGTTGTAATCAGATGGTAAGTGATGTTGACACATTACTGCTGTATATTACTCTTCTTATCTCCCGTCCTCAAGGGACCATATTGATCTTTTGAGCACTGAAGTTGAAACAAAGAACTCCTCCACTCCCTCCACTTGTCCTTTAAAGGGTTTCTGCGTCTGACCAAGGGTGCAAGTCAACTTTTACTGCTGCTGAAGTTAACAGAAGAAGAGAAGAAAAGATGAGAAAAGTTGGAGCGAAAACAGGATGCTGCTGTGTTTCGGCACAGCACACTGAGATGAGGTGACCTCTAAAAGCATCTCTGGATAGAATACAAATGAAACTATAAATCATGTCAAATAAATCTGTTCAAGTTATTGCGATGTTGTGAATGTAGGGTAAAATTATATTTCATGGAAATTTATTTCCAGACAATAAGACGCTCTCCTACTTCTAAGATGGGAGTTAACAAAATTGACACACTTCAGAGATAAATATATAGCGCACACTATCAAATTGGATTATGACAAGAATAACTGTCTATAGGTATAGGATTTAAATATGATACTGATGCTATTCTCAGTTATAATTGAATTGGCTTTTAGAGCTCCTAAAGACTGATGCCTGATATCAAAATTGGTAAATAAATGGGAATAAATGAGTGATCTAACAACTTAAGTATATGGGGAGGAAAATCACATCATACAGAAATAAACCATGACGGTTCAGGGGTTCTACCATCCAAAGAATTATATTATTTATGATAAGAAGACCTTGGAACATGCCATTAGCATACTAATCTATGATGAATAGATATTCCCAAAGCAATGTGCATTAAAGACTGATGTTATGTGGCAGTGTGGTCTGCTGGCACCCTGCCAGAGCACTCAAGGGTCAATTAGGGCGTATCAGCTGGGTTTTCAAACAGCGAAGAGCTTGACAGTCGGGTGGAGATCTCAATAGGCCAGTGAGGCTTTGGGCTCCAGACAGACAATTATGGTCCTCCAGGTAAGGGTAAGGGTGGTAGAAGCAGCTTTTTTGGCAGCCAAATTGCATACAGAGTAGTGGAAGCTGTGCCAGCGATCCGACACTGTTTGGATGGTGGTGTCTGTTTTGGGCTATTGCTTGCAAGAGTAAAGGCAAACTCAACAGAGGTTTCTTTAATGGGTGGGCTGGCTTCCTGGCCAGCCACAATCCAGGAGTCTAAAGGGTGCAACCTTTAAAAGGTATTTTGAAGTGGGGTTGTATGAGGTACTTATGCATGGTCAGTGTGTTTCCTGAAGTAGTAGGTGGTCAGTGAGACCCCAGTTTGGAGAAGCAGACATGGATCCTGGCACAGAAGCAGAGGTCAGCACTGCTGTGGACAGGGTTAGCAGTTTTTTTTTAGTCACATAAAAAAGGCCCAAAAAAATCTATATCCATATAAGCGTTCACTGTGTTAAGAATATTTTCACTGAATATTTTGCCTGGATATCCTTTTGCCAGATATCCTTTTCCTTTGGTACAAACTCGTGTATCCCTATGTATAAGACCAACTGCGTTAGGATCGGAGTTACAGCGCACCATCTGTGAAATCTTTCGAAATGTTTGATTTCAGTCTGATCTCACAGCTTTCCAACCCTGCAGCTTAATACAGCGTGCGATGCAGGGAGTCTTCTGTATTGATCTTATTAGGTGGGTTACTGTTTATGTTATCAGAGCATGTAGTGATAAATTTAGCCTTTTTGAGAGTGCTGTGTATGAAAGTCTCCATGTTTAATTATAAGAGCACTCCTAACTGACTCATGGACATTTTTTTATTATTATTATTCATTCATTCTTCCCTCCCAAAACCTTACATGACGCTGATTGCAAATTGACCGGCAGCTCAGTCAAAGATTCAGGTGAGTTATGCTAGTAGCAGCTAATGTAGCCTTGAGCCTTGAGCCGCTAGCCTGTAGCTGAAATGAACAGCGAGCAACAGGGATCAGCAAAGCTAACTGATGAGCTCAGCTCTATGTTTTCTCCACTTTTAAACTTGTAGCATTCAGCCTAATCCAACGCTGACTCAAGGGGCATTGCTTGAAGCCATTTATCACATATTCACATAAGCAGTGTCGTGATCAGTATCATAGGAAAGTCATGGTGCGTCCTCCATTATCAGAAGTATCTTAATTTTAAGAGTAAATCCCCCAAAACTGACTAAATGTATGCCATTACTGGACATAAGAGTGTGTGTCCTTAGGTTTAATGACCGAAGACCGCAGGAGGAGGTGTGTGTACTAATGGAATGAAGGTTCTCCAGAGATAGTCCTTGTTAATCCTTCAGAAGTGACTTGTCACACTTTGGTCCACTCTCTCGCTCACATCCTGTTTCAGGTACTCTCGCTGCATGAAGGTGTAAGTACGAGAGCGAGAAAGGTGAAATGGTCAAAGTTCTGTGCCGCAGGAGTAGCTGCGAAAAAGTCTGCCTCATGGACTACACATCACATTTTTGTGTACGTGTGTGTCACAGTAGTTTGTTTGTGCACACACCCACTCAGGCATCTTAACAATGACAATGTATGGCACTAAAAGCCTGCAGCCACATTCCTGCTAGAGCAGCATCCTGTATCACTCTACTTTCTTCATGGAGAGCACAGTTAGAGGACACAGTCACATACACACACACACACACACACACACACACAAAGTACAAACACTGTCACAGGAAGTTGTGCTAAAAGTGTAGAGGACAGATGCACACTCAGCTGGGGAGAGCAAAGCGGGGCTAAAAGCATCGAAGGGCACACCTAACACTACAGCCACAGCGACAGAGAGAGAGAGAGACAAACAGGAAAGAAACTAAATGGACACCTAATGGCAAGTAAATCAGATAGCAAAATCCAAACAAAGCACAAAAATCAAGTTCAACCTTGAGGCTGGGCCACTAAAGTTCCATTTTAAAACCAATCAGGAAAAGGCAGGAAAAAATGACGACAACAACACAAAAAAAAAAGGTCCTGGCCAAAGCAGGGTGAACATCAGACCACCTTCAATGCTCGCCTTGCTGAGAGAAGTAATCCAAAGCGATGTGTAAGCGATGTTTCGGTTGATTAAGAAATTAAGGCGAGAAAAAGGGAGAGATGGAGGGGGGAGGGGAGAGAAAGAGCTGATTTGAAATGACCTTGGACGAGGACAGGGCAGGTGTTTGGTGGTGGGTGGACGTCTGTGTGTGCGTGTCCCGGAATATAACATAAATCTGTCCTGATACTTGCATAGCAGAGCGGAGAAACACTGCATATATGCATGTATGATATATTTTCTTCCTACCCTGTCATTTTTTGATTTGTGGATGTTATTTAATCTACTGCAGAAAAAACAAGGTGAAGCAAGTGTTTCAAATATTTAATATTATTATTTATTCACCTATAAGATTAACTTTTCTCATTTAAAGTTACCTCTAATGAGTCAACACACATGTGGGCATGATTTACTCTTTTGCCCTTCTCTTGCGTCTTTTGTTTTGGGGAAGTAACCTCCTGAAATGTGCATGTGACACGTTCATTTTAAATTAGTTTATAAACCCATGGACATTGATAGCTCATATGTGTTTCAGCACAATTTCTGCTCATGTTCAAAACATATCCTACATATCTAATGACAGTATAAAGAATGGACAGGGCCTGAGTGACGTCACCCGTAGGTTTCCGAAGCACGGCTTTGAAGCCAAAAATATCAGCGCTGGCCATGTTGGATGTACTGCTTCTTCCGCCTCCCGGTTAATCGAAATATCGGCACAGATGTGGATCATCAGCAGGCCGAATGACGCCTGGGTGCTCGAATGAGCCATCTGTAATGGCACTTGCCTGTCAATCAAGAGGCGAAGCTGTTAATTATGCATAACTTTAAGCCTTAATATCATTTAAACAGGTGAGTCACCCCCTCACAGTTGTCATGGATGGTGAAATTAGCTATAGAGGCCGAAACTGTTGTCTGAAGGCTGAAAACATCCTGGAGCCTGTCTCAAGCAGTCAAGCAGCTTCGTTTCCCAGCACCAGAGGTTGCCACTTGTACATATCTCAGTTCTGGAATAATCTATTAGACACCACCGTACTTTACTGGAGGCATTTTTTCTTCTGGGAGTTTCTATTCTATATAAAAGTTTCCTGCTATGTTTCACATTTTTATTGGAGTGATGTAAATATTGAGGGGGACTGCAGAGTCCCCCCTGAAATCTACACCCCTGTGAGCACAGCTGACAGCTCTGAATGTGTGCTGACACGTTGTCAGAAAATTTTTCCTCCGCATGTTGCTTCCTTCAGTTCATCCCTTTCGGTTGTTGTGATTTTTACGTCAGCTGAACCGGTGTATTCTTCTTCTCGTTACATCAAATGCCATGTTTGAAAGCGCTGCACAGCTAACTGCAAACCTGTGAGGACTGATGAAGTTCACAGAGTCACAGAACCCACACTGTACTCCCTTGTGTGCTTTCAGCAGGCGGGGACAACACAGTCTATTCCGTCAGTGTTCACACAACCGGCCTTACCACACTGTGTATTGACTCTGTGGCCTTCATGTCCATTGTGCGCACGCTTTTCTGGCTCATCTCACCCACAGATGCATTCAGAGACATTGATTATTTCCTCTGCAGCCCGCCCATTTGTCTTTTTTTCCTCATGTTCTTGCCTTCAACCTTCCTTTAAAAATGTTTTGTCTGTTCATGTTCTCATTCAAACGCTGTGAAAAGGGAAACGAGGCGAGGGAGAAGGACGACTTCTGTCCATGTGGCTGACACCTGAGGTTTGATCCCAGCTGGGAGTGTAGACACGGAAGCTGACCACACACGATGCTCCTGCACTTCTCTGAGGGGGTAGGAGGTGGTTTCAGGGGTCAGGGGTTTCAGACTACGAGGTCAGACAGAGTGGGGGAGTAGTTGCCCTGTTATGCGAGTCCAGACACACTCTCCTCTTTCGCTAGCAGCTTACATTCCCCAGTAGAGCTCCCCTCACTCTTGCACAGCCAGTATCCTAAATTAACAGTCTGGGGCTGCAGACAGGGGCAGCAAAAAAAAAAACACACACCAAAAAACACTGCAGTTTAACGATACTTGTGAGTACAATTCCACTGACAAGTGAACTTGATGAAGCATGTTTGCACTTGTGATTGAATAAATAGTGTATGAGCTCATAAAAAACACTGTCGTGAGCCTCCCAGTGTGCGATGATTTACCGTTGCTACACGAGTCCTGCTGTTGCCAGCAGCTGGGACGGCGATCTTGTAAATCCTGTGCAAGAAGCGGTCCTACTTCACTGATGCACCTCATACTTTACCTGAGCCCTGATCCGAATTTTAAACCTCACCATACCTCATCTCTGACTAAACATGATCCTTATTCTAATAAACACTCCAGACATTCAAACTACAGTTGTAATTGTAATTTGTGCCATTTACCCAACCGTGCTAACATATTACTGTGATATATTGAGCAACACGACTGAGAGTCTGCAGCCATGCTAGTATTTCAATTAAATTGGAGAATAAAAAGCTGTGGGTGGTTAACTTAGCACTGTTGCCTCAGCAAGAAGGTTCCTGGGTCGAACCTCAGCTGGAGGAGTTTGCATGTTCTCCCCCGGTTCTCCAGGGTGTACCCTGCCTCTCGCCCAAAGTCAGCTGGGATAGGCTCCAGCCCCGCCATGACCCTGATGAGGATAAGCGGTTACAGATAATGGATGTATGAATGCAACATCAAATGGCAGGGACATGAACAATTACCTCATTGACTTTCCACGGAGCAGGTATAACGTTTAGTTATACCTGCAAAGTTTAACATGTTAGTTTGTTAACATGTGTATGACATTATTTTTTAAATAAAATGATATCACCTGATACTGGTAAAGGCAATCCTATGGATGATATTTCATGGCAGTGCTATATGCTATACAGGCACTGCAGTTGTTTTCTGCAGGTATTTCGGACTGATCAACTGACCGGCTGACACTGTCATCCCTAGAGTCACCAACATGGCTAAAAATATGACAGATTTCATCCTTTGTTTTCCGGAAAAATACCCACAGTCCTGACTAATGTTCAAACTGATTCCTGCAAGGATTACAACAAAAGAATGGACACATACTGTACTACACATCGAACAACACAGACACATGCTCATCAAACAACAAACACCATTGATCTGTGTACGTATGTACACATGCTGGCACACACACACACACACACACACACACACACACACACGTCTGCTATTAAAAAACTCCCAATTCTTTGTGGCATGGTAGAGAGGATCAATGTGTCAACACAACAAAGCCGGGGTGGTGGCCTCCTCGCGGCATGACAAGGTGGGAGATATTGAGTGGCTGACCCCTGATCCCAGTGGTGGAGACAGACCCTCCGGGAGGAGAGCGAAACAGGCGAGGAGATGGAGAGACAAGAAGAGGGCTCGAAAAAAGTGATGGCCAAAAGTATAGCGAGGGAGAATAATGATGGGAAAAGAATGAGACAGGCAAGACAAAGGTCTTAGAGGCATAGTGTAAAAAGGAAGAGGAGGGGAGGATGGAGAGACAGCTGAGGGGGAAAGGTAGATAAACACTACTGTATGAGGGAGTGTGAGAGAAACTGTGTGCATGTGTGTGTGCGGGCTGAAGCTGAAAGAAAGTGAAAGCAAAACAAACAAAAAAAAGAATAACTGTGTGTGTGTGTGTGTGTGTACGTGTACGGCAAGCCTGAAGTGTTGTACCACTGTTGTTCCCAGACATCATATTGTTTGTGTTTGTGCTCCTTTAGGTGTCAATTCCACTTCATTTCAAAATAACGTTGTTGGAAAGACAAGACACAATATAAGATGGCAGAGCGTTCACTCAATACAGTGCTTATGAAAGAAGCAACAAAAGGTTAGCGGTGCTACAGTCGCGCGGCTGCATACAGAATCACTACAGCTGTAGCATTTTAGCACACACACAGTCGAGGCTTTGCTCACAGAAGGCGCTTCTTTGGTGTTTTTCCTTGCGTTGCCGTCGCATATTATACCCAGATTTCACAAGTGGATGAGCACTGATGGGAGTTGGCCGATGCATAAACAGCCATGATCAAGCATATGTTGTAGAATTTGTACATAAAGAGGTTTTCAGTTTGATTCTGCGTGCGCACGCAAGCGTATTCGTCTTCAGTGCTGACACTGGTAAATGAAGGCGGTAAATTTTGATTTGCATACTAATAGATACTGAAGTGTGTCTATTAATATGTAAAACAACAGTGTGCACAATTATAAAGTGTGCACACTGCTGAATGAAGGTCTCACACATATTTGTTTGTTCATTTAAGGCTGGGAGCATCTCTAATCGCAATACGAGGGTATCATTTTCACGTGCATGTGCTTCTCTGTGATACAAAGTGCATTGCGGCTGCAGTTGGAATACATAACTGTTATATTTGAATATCTTTACGAGCGTGCATCTGAGGGCTATGGGGGCTCGCTCCCCACTACAATGCTGCATTGCGGAGGATTTCCCTGGAATCCCTCTACTCTGTACCGAGCACAGAGACATTAAAGATGTAACTGTCCAACATCCTCTGTCTCTGGTGTTCAGATGGAATACGCCCTCTCCATCGCCCTCCCTCTGCATGTGTCCCGTGAGCATGGACACATAAGACAGTGAGGTGTGCACAGACAGGGTTGAATGAGTCTGCAAGGCCTTGCACTCATGAAAACGTGTCTTTAACTGAAGAACAGGGGTTAGGAATCACAATGAATATAAATCGAGGTGGCACCTGCACGCATACAACTAACTGCATGTGAAAATATGTGCACAACTGCTTGCACAATCTGGAGTGTGTGCGTGTATTTGTCCTGCACATCTGCGGCAATGTTTGTTTGTGTGCATTTATGTGTGTGTGTGTGTGATACAGTTTTGTTGTACAGTTTTGTCTTGTGTACAGTATGCTTTGTTGTGTTGTGTACAGTACACTATTTGCATGTTTGTTCTGCGGAGAGTAAATATGTATGTGTGTGCACGCCTGTGCTTTGTGTGTACATGTGTCCGTGTGTGTTTATCGAATGCTGCTGGCTTCAGATCCTGATGGAGAGAGAGAGAACGAGAGAGAGAGAGAGAGGGGGAATCAGGGAGGCAAAGGATAAAAACGAACGAGGTCCAATCCTCTGAAGCTGATGACTGTGTGTTTGTCGGACTGAATTTATTTATCACAGATGCCAGAAAAATTAGCATTGAAACGATTCTGGTGACAGACTCGCCCTGCATATCTCCGATGGCAGACGCCCAAAATGTTTATGTTTACAGAACTCGAGGGGGGAGAGCAGAAAAGGGACTGTGGTGTGAGAAAGAGCGAGGGAGGGAGAGAGAGAGAGAAGAAGAGAGAAAGAGAGCCTATGCGGTACGGGGAGATAATAAGAGACGTACGATTAGGTAGAATAAAAAGAAAAAGCCAGGGCAAGAAAATTGGAGGAAATGTTGAAAAGAGATAAAATATGTAAGAAGACAGAGAAAAAGAGCGAGACTAGAGGACGAGCTCCACTGTAGAAATAGTTGAATTGTGAGTCACGCTTGATAAGGACTTCAGCTGAAGAAAGAAAAAAAAAAAAAAGAGTGTGCTCCTCCTACACAGAGGGAGTGCATACAAAAAAGAATAACAGAGAAAGATACTGGTGTATGCATGGAAGATATACTGCCCATAGACAAAAGATGCTGGGAGAGCAAAAAAGAAAAATGTAAGGGGCGATTTAAAAGGAAGAAAGTTTGAAGAGAAGCAAAGAAGCAGGGTCGCTGCTGAGGGAGACATCAAGATGATAGCCTCTGAGAAGAAGTGACAGAGCGGAGAGAAAAGGGCACAAAGGAATAGGAGAATTAGCCCGAAAAAGTGTGGAGACAGTAGTAGCAGTAAGGCACAGGCAGGTGTATAAAGTATATACACCTTCTTCTTCTGTGTGCATAATCATTTAATCCCACCTATCAGCCGTTCTATTATTAACCAGGATATCACAGTGTGCCTAACTCCTGAACTGCTGCTGCACCGCCAGCTAAAGATGTGGATTGACTGAGGGGAGAAGTGCAAAAGAATAAGAGAGAAAGAACTGGGTGAAAGGATGAAGAGGAGGGAGGACGTTTGCAAATCGCTTCTGCAGAGCGCACACGGAGTAACAGTGTGTTGCCATGGTAATAGATACACTCGTTGGCTGTGTGCATACAAATTGATGCGAATGTGAATTTCTGCACATTCATTACAAATGAATGCCCCAATTGAATCTTCTCAACTTACTGCACCTGACGCTTGCGGTGTCAAGGTCCGTCGTCATGATCCTCCCACCTCTCAGCCGCATTCATGAAGCTTGTTTTATGTGCGCAGGCATCCCCGCTGGCATCCCATCAAGGCGGTCTAACTGCTAAGTGGAATGTGTGCTTTCACGTTAAATGAATGAAAGTCCAAGTTTCTCTTAACAGCCGTGAAGCTTTGGAGAATATTTGGGTAAGAAGTGGAGTACCACCCTGCAGATAATACTCGCATTCAAGTGAATTGCTAAACAGGGAAAGACTGCAAAGCATAACTGTAAGCAAATCCATAGGGGATCTATGAAAACCTTATTAAATCATGCAATAACGCTTCAAATTAACAACTTAGCCTCTTCATTTGTGTTGATTATTCGAGAAATCAAAAGGTTTCAGCTAATGTTGCTTTGGGCCAGTCAATCAGGCGAGTAATCGTTCGCTGTTCTCTGGCCAATATTACCAGCCAAATGTGTACTAATAACGTAATCAGTGCACACTCTAATGTAAAATTATAGCAAACACGGGCTACAGAGTAAAGCGAAGCCAAAACACTCGTGCCTACACAGTGCCACATTAAAAGTATGACTTTTTACAAATCGAATCAACATTTACCTTCGGTTGAGTTTTAATGAAATGCAGCACGAGCGGCAAAGTAAACAGTTCTGGCGTGGAATATTCTAATGCTGAGAGGCTACAATATAGATCCCTCACGGGCTCGGGCGTACAAATTATCCTTCTGTTTACCTCTGATTTTTTGCAATTAAGCGGCATATTAAAAGAAAAAAACACATGCATAAATAAAGTACTATAATAGACAAACAACTCAAGGGGGCTACAGTCCACACGTGCCCAGACTGCACTGCACAGAATATTGTGGAGGCTGGAACAGAAGTAAGAAGTTGCATAAGCGCAGTGTGAGTTTAACTGTATTCTTTTTCTGTTTGTTATCTTTGTTTCATTATGGTAATTAACCAGCGTATTATGAGCCCAGGCTGAATGCGTAGTGACGCTCTCCCTCTCTCACTGCAGTGATTGCAGCATTGCTTGGGTGTTGGGAAGAGGAGAGGATGTTTCTGGGTCACCAGCTGCCTACATTTTCTGCAAACACAGCACTGCTAGACCTCACCAGCTGTTTTCTCTCACCATCTCTACCCCTTCGAACTCCCTCTCGTTCTCTCTCTGTGTCTTTTTTTTTCCCCTCTTTCTTGCTACATGTTTCTGTACGCCGTTTCCAGATGCTTGCCCGCGGCTGGAGGAAAATTAACTGTCTCCTCTCTTACTACGGCCCTACTTCTGTGTGTAATTGTGTTCGCATATTAATAGAAAAGGAGATAAGAGAGACTTAGGCAAGTCTGAAACATTAAGACATATTGATCATTAGTGTGGGGGAAAGAGAGAGGGAGAAGGACAAACAGAGGAGAGGGAAGCGGCAATTTTTCCTTTCATTTTGGCTGCGGTGTCATCAGCATGAAGCACTGATCATACAGCTCAGAGAAAGATGTGATTACTCTCTATCCTCCAAATCATTTAATTACCATTCTGTAACCTTGCGAGTGCAAAAGAGGGAAGGAGAAAAAGAGGAGAAATAGAAGAAAAGATAAAAAGAGGACGGAGAGAGAGGGAGAACGCAAGAATGCAAATGGAACTGGGAAAAGAGTAATTGGACAAGAGTGATAATTCTAATCCTACAGCAGTTAAATATGCATAAATGGGATTTAATCCATGGGGCGGCAAATGCGTGGAGCCACAGTGGTAGTTATTGTTAAGTGTGTTTTAATGTATATCCCATATTATGTATGAGCCATTCAGCGGCTGTTTCAAATGCTAATGCATTTAGTCTGTGTGTGACTACCTTCATTGTAAGTGTATTTAATTTAGTATGTTTGTCTCTTTCGTCGTCCTAAAACATCTGTGTTTTTTTCTCTATCCGGAAAGGACAAGCGCCACTCTGTATTTAATCATGAATATGGATAACGGCGTGTAAAAGCAGGTGTGGAAGGGAAGGGGCGCAGAGTTGAGTGGTGGAAAAGGAGTTGACATTGTTGAGTAATTACAGTTTAAATGCGTCCCCCCCATAACTGATGAACGTGCTTCTGCGATTTCTCGCCGACCTGCGCTCCAAATACAATCTTGATCAATATGGTCTGAGCTCCGAGCTAATCGCTTCATAGTCCCCACATACAGTGCTATTCAATCTTTGTGTTTTGGAGATAAAAGATCAAACGCGGTGAAGTTCGGGGATTTGCGCTAAGAGGTCACACACAGAAATCCACTGATGAGTGCACAATCCTCAAGTTAGACCTCGACCAAACACTCTCAAAGGGCCAAGCACGGCAAAAGATTAATGGCTTCACAGACACATAGACACACATATATATACATATACAGGATAAAGCACTGTACACCGACAGGCGTAGACACATGCAAAGAGGAGATAGTGACACACAAAGGCAACACTGGGTGCCAATTTCAATTTAAAAACAAGAGATCAATCACTTCAAGCAAAGATTATCATTTCACACACGTGCTTTGAGCCGGGCCTGGTAGAAAATGTTAAGCACTCTGACAGCAGCCAATATGCCCTTGAACACACTTCACACTATGCCACAGTTCAGCAAATCTACTGGGAACAGCTGCAGCAAGACACATGCAGCCCCGCCATCGCACGCCTCAGCTCCTCGGTGAAGCAATGAGGAACTTTGGTCTTTAACGAGTCAATATCTCCAGAACCTCAACCGCCTCAGAGCGCTCTGATCTTTTAATTTATGGCATTTTCAGCAGGGCTAGAAAAAGAAAGTACGCCATGGCTATCAATATGTGTGTTTATTAAAAGCCTCTACCGAAGTTTAAGTACTGCTCACTGTTAAATCTTAACTAAAGGTGGTATTTAGTAAAAGTCATAAGCAATTACCTCGCATCACGTGTTGAGGAGGCTGAGGAGCTGTATTTCATAGTATTGTACTGAACATAGAAAGCACAGCATGACTCTGAATGCTATTGCCATGGTGCAGTGAACATGAAGTACTGCAGCAAACCTATAATAACGGAACACCGACGATCGCTACTTTGCAAAGGAATGAAGGCATCACAGGAATAAACCGGGACATTCTGTAATAGCTATTGTAATGTTAGAGTAAAAGAGACAGCACGCGGGGTAGTACAAATGAATCCGTGCGATAACGGCGCGAGGACAGGCAGAAATGACACAAGCTCAGAGATGAAGAATAGGAACTAACATGAAAGGGGTCCGACGTAACAGGAAGGATGAGGGAAGGTTGGAATTAGGGGAAGACATGGGAGGATGAACTGTCGAAACCAAATAAGCTCTGTCACTATGAAATCCATACTTTCACCAGCTCACTTTACCGCTTAATCAAAGTCGGAGTGATTACATGGCCTTTTATTTTTTTTTCCTCCCATAAAAGTGCCACTATTTAAAAAAAAACTGCTAATACTGCGCTGTGGGAATCATTTCTAATTTATTCTCACCAGTCCTGATCTGCCAACCAAAGCTATAATAGGAAAGTCAGGATGATGTGCTGTCAGAAACCAGAGAAATAGATGTCATCCACAGCAATAAGCCTGTAATAACTACCGTCAAATTATTTTCAAGGCCTAAGTAACTTTTCCCTCATCTCCCCATTTGGCCCCTGGCGACTCTTTTGCAGCTTGTAAAATGCTCATTATCATAATTGCATAACTACGTATATAGCATTTGAGATGTTGAATTGAGGCAATATACGCCTCTTCTCATCATTAACATACAAGGAGATTACTGAACTCCACTCGTGCAGAAAAAAATCATCCTCTCAAGTGGATGTATTTTCTCTAACTGTTGTACTGCACACACAGTCACACACACACACACACACACAGTCTGCATGTACTGCACAGCAAGCAGCCAGCAGTTCATGACAGCACATGGGAGTTTTCTTGGCATTTACATGATGTTTCAGGTGTGCTCGTAAATAAGTAGGAGAGAATGAGGAGGGAAAGAGAGGAAGAGGAAGAGGAAGAGCGCTTGGTTGTGTTTAGGGTGCTTCACTGGAGTTAAAGTGACATTTTGGTGAGATGTGCACTTTCCAAAACCCCCTGTGGGAGTGCAAGGGGCATGCCCAGCCATGCCAGCCTTCTCTACACAGTTACACTGTATCCTGACGCTAAGCACAACAGGCAGGCCAGGCCACGCGCCCAAACACATTATACTCTTCCTATCGAACACTCAAACAAAAACACATTAATTTTATCGTACCTGACATAAGCACAATACCGCCTCTGATAATCTAAAATGAAAATGTGCACACACACACACTTCATCTGCTGCATTGTGAGATTAGACAAATGCGTCCCCCCCTTTCTGCCCTCTGGTAGTCCATCTGGGTACTCAGAGTTCCACATTGGCATCATACAGTGTAACGGTGGCTTCATACTATAAGCACAGCCAGCTCCCTGTGTTCTGCATGTGACCCACAAGGTCTCGGCCCATGGCCTGGCCCATGAATTTAGGCAGAGATAAGGCTGGGTGACTGAATGGCTCCAAAGTGATGTGATTGAACAGGACAATGGTTTCATGGAGGGATTTGAGTGAGAGTATTGTATGTTTTGAACTTTGACACTCTGTTATAGAGTCATCTCGGGTGGATTTAGAGGGGCTGAAGGGCTACGAGGTGCTTCCACCGCCACTGATGCACAGAAGGCTGCTGTACCGACTGAAAAACAACATCACTCGGTGCGGAGAATACACAAAACACAAAGAACACCAATCGGACAGTCTGCTATCCCGGGGCACTTCGGGATAGCAGACAGGCTGATTCTTTCACACTCTGACAGAAGCACTAATGCTAAAATGTCAGCAGACTGTCGGGGCAGCAGGCAAAAAAAGAAGCTGGAAAGAAAGAAAGAGAGAGACAAAGAAAGAGGATGAGTAACACCCTAAACGAAAGTCCCAACTCCTCTGAGCACAAGTTGAGGTTAATGTTACAGCTGTGCTCCAGTGCCCTGCCAACAGCAGTGGTAAACAAACTGTGCACATGGCTTCTGACCTAAAAATGTCAGAAATTAATACTGAGTGAAACATTTTTGCCTTCAAATACTGGTACATGCAGTATTTTGCTACACAAATCAATAAGGGAGTATAATATTTACCCAGATTCACCTCAGTGTGCTCCGTGAACAGTTAGTGCCCAAACTGTTAAAAGTATTAAAAGTATGATGCGTGTTTTAAGCTACTGTATGTCAGTGTCCAAAGACTAATCTAATCAATTAGCTATGGTGACATTAGAGTTGGAAACTGTGGCATTAGTGTCAGTCAGTGGGTGCCAATCAAAGCACATTAGCATTTCTGCTGCCTGAGCTGCACTTTTAATGATGCACCGAACACACGAGGAAGACATCGGGTGAAGTGTAAAACATCACAAGAAACAGCACGGCAGGTTCATCCATCACTACAAGTTGTTGGGTTTTTTTTTTTTTTAAATAACACAAGCCACGGGACCTGGTCTAGAGCCAGACATGCATGCTGGGCTGTCAACAACAACTTTTATCATGAGCTGATAAGAAATAAAGCCTGGCTCATTGGAAGGTGGATAATGTGCGGGGTGATGTGATCACAAATATGATGAAATGGGGGATGCCATCGGAGCAAGCCTCACGTTAATGAAATATCGGGTTCTGGTTCACGCAGGTTTGGCTCTCTTATGGGACTGTGTGCTGAGGCAACTTGTCAAGTTGCCTTGGTGCTCTGAGAAATTGCAAAACATGTGCACAACCCATCAGGGTGAGATCGTTCATCCTTATGGGGCTCTGGGGGCCTTTCACCTGCTCGATATGGGAAGTGTCGGGCGCTCACTCTTTTAAGCCAGTTAGTTATGTTTTGCTGAATGAAGACTATGCCAACAGGTGCTATATTTAGAAGTACAGCTTCACTCTGCGATGCTTTGGAAATAGACAGCTAAGGCAGTTCAGCAGTGCAGCAAGACAGCAACAGTTTTTTAATGACATGTAGTACTGTCACCCGAAAAAAACCTGTGCTTACCAAGAATTGCCTCTTTGGTTTCTCTTCACAGAATATGGCAGGAATTGAATATAATATGCATAACTATGTTTTTATTAGAGTATAATCACCTGAAAATAAGAGCAGTTATGTTCTTGTTTCTACAGTAGACAAACTCAACACTGGCTGTGCGTTTTTCGCATGTTTTGTCGCCATCGTAGTTCCTTCTTCATGCTAGGGTGAAACAAGGTAGTTGCAATCTGCAACTACACAAATTCTGCAATCTAGACCTAGATTTACATTTTAGAAAGTAATCTTGGACACTTTCTTGCTGAGAACATCACTCTCATCAAGTTTAGCTTAGCACGAGAACTGGAAACAGGGTGGAACACTAGCATCTCTTCAACAATATGCGTGAAAAGATTGTTCAGTTTGGATGTAAACATTAAAAGAAGGTAAACTGGCATAATTGCACACTGTATGGCTACGGTCATGATGTAAACTCTTCCTGTCCTCCATCTTATTACTTCACAGCTGGCAAGACTGATATCCCCGTGACAGCGCTGTGGTACAGAGAAATGATTAATGTATTTGCAGCACAGCCCAGGAAACTTCTTCAATATTGTTGAGCGCTGTCGCTGGCAAGTGGAGCTGTGGGCACACTGCCCAGTCTGGTGCAGCCTCTCAAGGTTTGGCTCCTAAGCGGGACAAAGTGATGGGTCTGAGATCATCAGTCAGTGTGGTGCAGATTATCAAAGACGCACAGGGGGGCAATCTACGATCTCAAGCTGGGTTTTCATAACTGGTTTGGGAAAATTACACCGCTGACTAGTTCAATCTTCAATCACAGAGTACTGACACTCTGACACAGAGTATCAAAGTCTGTGTCAGCAATCATGTAGTGTTTTGACATGTTCTTCTATAGAAAGCCGGGAAGAATTGTTTTCTGGAGAAAGCACTGCTGCTCGCTTTGATCTTGGCAAAGACTGTGTGATCTGTGCGCCATTTTCGGACAACAGCTTTCTCCTCATAAGTGGAGACATCCAGAGAGTCCATCAAAACCCGCCAAAATTTGTCAGTGCTGCCCAAGAACATTAAGAACCCATTAGGCCGAGGATGATTCAGCTAAATAAGTCCTTCCCGCTGTCTAAAAAGGGAAAGAAAGGAGAAGATGCACTTCAAACAAACACTCCAGTATAGCCTGAACAATTTTTACTCTGCAGAGTTCCCAAATTGATGATGATGTTTTGTCGTTATCGTGTGTCTTCAAACATATCTTTTAAGTGCAACGAAATCATGTCTCATATTTTGAAGCCTTCTACCAGCAGGTTACGAAACGAGAGTCAGCAGCAGACTTTTCAACTAAGTCTGAACTTTTAAATGCATCATCAATAAGGCGCCTTTGACAAAAATAAAAGAAGACATCACTGTAATGGATTACCTAGCCAAAGCAAGTTCAGAGTCTCTAAGTCTTTCTATCATACTGAATAGAAAAATGTCTACAACATTCTTGTTGAGAATACAGAGTTACATTTAACCTAAATGAACTCTCCTATGACTTCAGCGAGTAACAATGCTCTAACAGCAAAGAAAAAAAGGAGGGAAAAGTCTAATCCAATCACCTCCAATGTGAACCACTGTACAAGGACATTTCTGGGCTATGACCATCTTCTTAAATTTAATGGAAATAGTTCTATGGTTCAACAAGCACAATCAACTACAGCGTGCTAACAACCTTGCTGACCAAGAATGTTCAATTTGTGCGTCTTCTCCTTGTTCTTTTTCTTTTTCTTTTTTTTTTTTAATATATGGGACATATAGAGTATATGTAGGCATACTGCACACACACACACACACACACACACACACACACACTGGTCTAAGACTCCAGAGACCCAGAGCGCCCTTTCTCTCTCCCTTTTTTTTAATCCTGGCAATTAGCGAGAAATAATTAATGATAAAAAATGAAAAAGTTGAGGGCAGAGAGCCTTGAAGATAGAGTTCTGCACCGTAAGCATTCAATTCCCCCTCTCAAGGTCCTCAAGGTCCACTGCTCTCTGGCTCTGATCCTCGTACAGCTACTGGAGGAGGTTCGAACAAAGGCCTCTTTGATATCAGCCCGTTCTCCGTCGCTCGCTTCCACCCTCTCCTCCTACATCTTATGCACGCTTTCGTGTATTTTCTGTTATCCTAACTGTCTTTGCATACAGCTTACTTTCTCTCATCTTCCCTTTCTTCCCCCCTCTCTCTCCCTCTTTCCCCTTGATTTCATCCTCCAAACACCAAGGTTGTGGCCTGCCTGCTAAGGGTGCGTCTGAAAAAGAAAAAAAGACTTCGAAGGTTATACCAGACATCTGCTGCACCCCTCCCGCCTGCCCCTTCCTCAGAGTAAGGCTTTGTTTGATTGCCTCCCTGTGAAATTAATAAGAGTAGCCATTAACAATGTGGTATAAATAGGGAGCTGGTAGATGCCGTGAAGGGATGTGTGATGTAGCTGAACCTTGATCGTGCAGTGCAGCGATGGAACTATGAGTGGTCGGGGAATGCGGAGGTCGTGACCTTGTGAAGTCACTTCGGGGCCACATGCAAGCGTAATGTGGTCTTGTGATCAGACAGAAACTGCAGTGTCATCCCAGGCTCGGGGAGCAACAGTGGGGTGTCTGTACAGGCATCTTTTAGTATGCACACAACTGTGTGTAAACATCTAGATTGTCCCCAAGGAAATCGATATTCATATTCATATGTAGTTCGGTGTATGTGTGCGTTTGTGTATGTCTATATTCACTCGGAGCTGACGGACAAACGGCTGAAGAGAAGGCATGAGGGAGAGAGGAAGAGAGGGAGGAAGGGAGGGAGAGAAAAAAAAACACTCCTGAGCACTCCTGCCCCCTGGTGGCAGTTTGTCGAAGCACCTCTGCGTGTGTGAGGAAGGCTGCAACTGAGTTGCAGTTTAGTGGAGGGACTTGCTGTGTGAATAGTCTGGGGGTTTCTGCTTATTGCACCACCTCTTCCTCCTGAAGGGTGGCTTTGATCTTTGCATACATTTAAATTCCAAAGAGGCAAAAAAACACCAACGGGTGGCAAAGCTCATTCATTCATAAATGCAGCGACTGGGATTTAGATCTTGAATTACAGAGAAAGTAGACATCATTTCATAATACTCTTCTTGCTAATTGTGCTTCACTTACTAGATATTTCAAATGCTTGGTGTCAGACTTTGAATACTGCCTTCAGAGGGATGTTTCATACGCCATCGGCAGTGATAAATTAGCACAAATTTGAAGCGTGCAGAAACAGCGAGCCTACAAGACGCATGTTAAGTGTCCTCTCTCATCCAGTCTGTTTTGGACACATCTGTTTGTTTCATCCTCTCTCCGAATCGCTGCACACTTCTTAAGCACAGAAATTCAGTGTGGCAAAACTGATGTGCAAGTGTCAAATAAAGTAGAGAAGACAAGGTATGATTATCACAGTATTAGGAGTGCTTGAAAAAAGGTATTTGATCAAGTGGCTCTGAGTTAACATTGTGGCTGCAGTGTATGCTTTCGGCCAGCAGATGGCATCAGCTGTTAGTGCAGTGTGCTGTGGTGCAGTGTTACCACCCTGATGTTGCCTGTCCTCTAGGTCAGTGTCTGGCAACCATGTGAGGCAACTATGTCTTCTGAGAAGACCAGACAACCTAAGATCCCGATTTCAGGAAAACATTTCTAATCCAAACACTTTTGCATTATTGGATTCATCCCACCCAGTCTCCATCAGTCTCCTACCCCTCGACTGCTAAACCTCCCACACATTTACACTCGCATGCATTCCTGTCAAAGTGTCTTTGACCTAGCAGCACACTAGTTGCTTCTGCGTGTGTGTGTGAAAGAGAGAAAATCAGAGATCATTAATACACATGCTAAGGAGCATGGTAGAACTTGTCTGAGGAATCAATAGAAACATCAGAAGGAGGAAGAGGAAGATTAGATATTGACTGAGGTAATGGGGTGAGGTAAAAGAAAAAAATGCATTTCGCTAACGTGTTTCCATCTAAAAGTACCAATATGGCCAGAATAAATGGATGAAGTAAGAGTGTGCTGTGAACTGTACTCACAGTATCATTACAAGAATTAAGAGTGTAAGTCATTAAATAGTGTTCCTGTGCGATATAAGATAGGAACGTGTAAACATTTTCTTTAGATGGATTACAAGTTTAACATTGCCATCATTAATTCAGTGTTATCAATTCATTTCTTTTAAAAAGGGCCACAAAGTTAATTGTGCATGTGCCTGTACTATGATGGGAGGGATTTTAGTCAACACCACTATGACTCTTCCTCATATGCTGCTGGTAATACATTTAGTTTTACATGTGGTTCATGTCCATTTACGCAAGAGACTATAACTATAAACTATAAAATTCCAGTTGCATTCATTAATGCCTCATATGAGCTCCTTTATTCATCATGAGTAATGTTTCTCTAGGCTGGCCTGAATAATAAATGCAAGCTGGCCTGAGGTCAGTAGAAAGCAGAAACACCAAAACAGGAAACTCAAGTACTCATGATCTGACCAGGAAAGGGCGAAAACGACGACCTAAAAATTCATATTTTGTCCTTCCAGCCTCTCCCAACATCGATGACTGCCTAACAAAGAGAAGTCACAGTCATCAGCGTGATCAGCATCACGTCACGAGCAAACTCTCCTTGAGAGAAAACAGTAGCATTTAGAAGAACGCTTCAATTCACTTCATCGTGGCAGTATACCTCTGAAAACATGATGACATGAAGCGGATGAGCAGACTAAAGAGACGTACTGCAGGAGTTAAGTTGCCTTATCCCGCCTTCATTTTGTAACTTATCTATAATGTATTATAATGTACTTTTTAGTTTATTAATGCAATAAATGCATGAATACTCAGTGGACTGTGTGTTTTGATTTTACGGTGTTATGGGTGATTAAAAAGGAAGGCCCAGTGGGGAACTATATTCAAGTACCATATAAAAAGTAATGATACCACTGTACTGGTAAAAATGTATCATCACGGTAGTGACTCAATGACTATAAGACACACCTGTAATATGGTGACTACTGTCCCACTGTAATGAATATTAAAGGCTGTTACTTTCTGCACTTCAAAGCCACAGCTGGGATGACAACTGCATACAGTATGATAATATTTCAGCTCATAAGCCTCAAAAATCTCTGACAGTCTCAACAAAAATTCAAAATTCAGTTTTTTATATTACAAAGGTAGAATTCATCATGCTTGTTCATCAATATTTACATTTACCAACAGTCAACATACCTGAAAAGTCCACATGTTAGCAGGGCAGGTCCTCCAGGTAATCCAGGTTGCATCTCTGCTCCCACCATTGCCTGGGGTGGGGGGGGTCAAAAATGGCCTAAAATCACCTAAAATAAATGAATAAGTCACTATTTTGGCGGCATAATATTCAGGCTGCCTTGCTTTTACTAAAAAATGTTTATTTACTAGTTTATTCACAAGTTAAATTACCCCTACGACATAGCTAGCAGTTAGCTAGCATTCACTTTAAGCTAACAATAAGCTTTTGTTTTGTTGTAGCTAACTTTAAAATAACGTTTTTAAACTAACGCTAGCTCGTCTAACAAGTCAAGCCACGCTTTGATAGTAATGTTAAAGTTAATGAGTATAACTAAAGTTGGCTAAAATGTCGCCGCTAAATGCTATTAAACAGCACAGCACTTACATAGCATGTAGCTACTCATAGTGAGGCTAAGCTGTGGTTTAAAGGGTCACTACACGAAAATAAAACAAAATCTCTCTTTCTTCTTGTGGTACAGTATCAAACTATGCGGAAACAGAGAGATTAAAAATGACTAAAGTGATTAAAAAAATATAAAATCATGAACACATATTTGGAGGAACCTTAAAAATGCAGATACTTTCACACAGGTGTTCTGCGTTAATCAATTAAGCAATTAACATCCTACCATGCCCTGGATAAAGATGACTAGTCTTAATTTACACTCAGTAGTTTATGCCTGCAATATTAGCAGATTACTCAAATTATACTGATACTATATGTCATATTATCCCAAATTTGACTTTATATCTATTCCTGGGATTTCTTGGAATCACATCAAAACCAAAATATCCACGGTAGAATGGATACCACCACCTAACTTTTGGATAATCTGGGTTGATATAAAGTTTTCAGCTGTGAAGTTTAGTTTTGCAGCTGTTGTACGTTGGATCTGAGCCAAATCCTCGAGTTATAATATAAGCAAATAATAAACAAAATATGGAAACTGAACAGTAACACACACTACTGCTTGTGGATGACTTGTTTAGGGAAATCACCATGGTAACAACTGGCTGTTTGCCATTGCAGTTCACTATCATCTCGTGATGCTGATGCCTTTTTCCTTTCTTTTATTCTTTCTTCTCCTCTGTCTTCTTCTTCTTCTTCTTCTTCTTCTTCTTCTTCTTCTTCTTCTTCTTCTTCTTCTTCTTCTTCTTCTTCTTCTTCTTCTTCTTCTTCTTCTTCTTCTTCTTCTTCTTCTTCTTCTTCTTCTTCTTCTTCTTCTTCTTCTTCTTCTTCTTCTTCAAGGCCACAGCGTGAATGCAGCATCACCACTCATGTGCCAGTGCGCGTGCCTCCAGCCCGGGTGTCACGAGGCTGGAGAGTGTGCACGTGAACACGTGCCTGTGTGTGAGCGGTGGTGCACGGTGGGGGCACATTGGATAAAGGGGAGTGGGGGAGAGAGAGAGAGAGTGAACGAGGCGCCGTATGTCACTTGATCTCGAACATAGATGAAGCAGATAGATGAAGCTAAAGCGATTAAATGGGAGGAGGGCTTTGCGTCACTGGAAAGGTGGCTGCCCTGGATATGTGAATGGATTAAGAAGAGAAGTACATGAATGACTGCATGAATGAAAGAACAATGAATGAATACTATAGAACTATCTCCCACATTTAATTCATCCTCTAAATCTGCTTATGATGAAGTTACTGACTAAGAAAGTAAATGAAAACTGTCGACGTGAGGATGCTTTCAAGAGAGAAAGCAGACAATTGTAAATATGTGGTAGTTTTCTTTATTATAATCTTCAGTTTGAAGTCAGATGTCATACTTTACCGACTTTCAAACTGACCTGGGATCTATTTCTTGCTCAGTTTTATACCATAAGAGTGGTTACTTAAAGGAAAAGATTAAAAATAAATGTTGACTTATATTAGGAATATTTGCCTAATCACAATAATTCAGTTCAGGTCATCATTTCACTATTTACACACCTTTTTTTTGCCAATTCATCATTGGCCATATGCCGGATTTATGATAGCCTAAGAGCCAAAATACTCCATCATAATGTGTCTACCAGATCCCATATTGTGGGACTATTATCAATTTAACATCAGAAGTTACTGTAGCATAGACAACCAGAGTTTTTTTTTTTTATTTTACTTGTAAACTAAACCTCGAAAAGAACTTAAGGACCAGTATGTAGGATTAAGTGACAGCTAGCAGTGTAGTTGCTGATTGCAACACCCTTGCCTCACTTTCTCCTTCCTAGTCCTTCCTAATCTGGAGCTAGTGTTTACTTCAACATTGTAGACCCCATGGAAGGAGGACCTGCAGCGTCTCTCTTAGTTATATATATATTATATTCCATTGCTGCTATATTATAGAAATAAATTCCTTAAGTTTTACAGACTTGACCTTTAATAGCAGATGTCTTTCTACGATCACCCTATTTTCTAATTTAACATATTATATATTGTATGTTTGGAAAGAACTGTGGTTAATAAATTGATTAAATTTAGGATAGAGTCAATAATTTGTTTGGTTCTAATTGAGAGGAGATTTTAACGTTACTAAAAAACTATGTTAAATGTTTACTTTTATACCATCGTATTATCACACAGTTTATAATTCTAAAATTATTATTATTATTATTATTATTTTTGAACATATGTAGCCTATTTGTTGTTCATTCACCCTGTGTCCAGTGTCACACATCTATTTGAACATTTGTTCTGGATTATGCACTATTAAAGCACAATATCAACTGATTTAATCAGAGCATTGAGGCGATTCCATATCCCGATATCCTGTCAAATACCCTGTACTTGCATATTCCTTAAAATTAATTTGCGTTTCATCAAATCACCACAGAAAACCTAGGAGCCAGGTATCACTGAACATTGCACAGAGAATAGGAGGAAAAGGGGTTAATGGGGCCCACGAGCTCATCTTTGCCCCTGGGTCCTTTGAGCAGGTTAATCCGGCCATGAAATCACCAAAAGGTTTCAGCTGTGGTGCAAGCCTGAAGACATATTTTTTGTTACTATTGAAGCCTCACTGTTAAGAGTGCATACTTTAAAGTAAATTTAAGATCACAATGACATGATAATATAGAAGACAATAAAGAATAGATTGTAATGATACATTCAGAGGTTTTATTAATAACAAAGCTACTAGAGAGTCACCACATGCTCCAAGAAAATACTCCAAATATATAATTATAGTGCTGAAATAGCACATCCTTAAATACAATATGATGTTAACACATAGACCCTTTGTGCTCTAGGGGTTCCTGTAGCTTCCCAGACCTGTTCCTCCTCCTATTACACTGAGAGTGAGGGAACTTTAATGTCCCTAAAATCAGACAGAAACACAAGAAAAGGTTTACTACAAACAATATACTGACGCTAAAACAGTCAAAGGACAATAAGGTTAACATATAGAAATAAAACATCACTTACTATCAGGTATATTTTTAAGAGCCTGTAAAAAAAATATATATATGACAAAAAGATATTTCCTTATGGTTGGAATGTGTGTGTGTCGAGATCTGTAAGCATTAAAGGGAAAGATAAAGTGATAAAGTGTGTGTATGCATGTGTGTGTCCAGGAGGGGAGGCGGAGGTTGAGGGGGGGTCCAGAATATTATGGATTGATAGAAAGAAATAGTCGCCAAAAACAGCCCCCAAGTACCCCCTTACCCCAACCCTCCCATCTCCCCAGCCTGGGGTTTGAATTAATGTGTTTCTATTTTTGGCTCTCCCGTGTTTCCAGGGGAAACCTAATGACGCAATGACGTCAATGCAGGTCACCAGCAAGAAGCAGACTGGAGGAATTGAGTGGCTTCCATTAGAGGTTTTTGCAGCATTTTCCAGAGAGGAGGGGAGGAGGACAAAATGGATTAAGAATTAAGAAAATGCATCGGAAAAAAAAAAGAAAAGAAAGAGAAAATAAATATAGAAGCGAAATGAATGGGAGGCAATGCGACTGACGTCTGGGAAGAGACAGAGAGAGAGAGAGAGAGAGAGAGAGAGGGAGAGGGAGAGAGGATGGAGGGAGGGTGAGAGGGTGGAGGTGGAGGTGGGGTGGTGGTGGTGGTGGTGGTGGTGAAGGTGGTGGGGTGTGTGTGGGGACCCTACTGCTGCATATCAATGGGTGCCGTTCAAATTCCCAGGGATTATTGGAGGGAAAAAGGGGGGGAAGAGAAAAATGATGCACGCTTCCTCGGATCGGTGATGACTGGGTGAGCCCATTCTATTTTTATTATTACCTTTTTTTTTTTTTTTTTTTTGCTTATTGTTGGTTGAAGTGAGTAAAAACAACAACCTGCCGTTCTGTTTTCGTGCTTATAGACAGTGTTGCCATATATATATATATATATAGAGAGAGAGAGAGAGCCATTGAGAAATCGCTCCCCGAGTTTTGACGGTGAAGCGTGAGTGGCCAGTGTTTTTCTCCGGAGAGACGTGTTGATGTGTTGGATGAAAGGAAAGAAGAGAGAAGAAAGAAAGAAAGAAAACACATATTCAACTAAAAAAAAAGTGTTGACTTCCACTGAGTTGATTGCAATTTTTCTTTATCATTAACCGCAGCGGTGGTGGACGTGCTCCGTCTACAAACCTCTGTTATACCGATGCAATACAAATTCTGCATCCATCGATGTATATTCACCGCTGAGAAAGAGAGAGAGAGAGAGAGAGCGTGTACTGAGACATTTTTAGTGCGATGATCAAAAATTGGAAGGATTTTTTTGAAATATTAGAAAAAACACCAGGAGAGGATGAAGGCAATACTTGCAAGGCAGTGTCGTCTAATTGCAATGCCAATCACTCAGCATCATTTTTGGATAGTAAAAAAAACGATTCCGGTGAGTTTCATTAAGATCGTGCTATGTATAGAAATGGAGCTGGTTGATCATCATTTGCCAAGAGGCTACTTTTCATAGCCGGGCGGTGTGTGTATGTGTGTGTGTGTGTGGGGGGCAGTCGTGCGCGTGGAGCCTAGAAGAAGTAACGTTACTTCTTTTGGTGGAATAGCGAAGATTAGACGCGCATGCACACGCACGCACAAACAGACAGATATTGCCCACTCGGCAGGCTTTTCAATGCGTTATGGCAACAAGTGCCAATTCATGCACGATCAATTCTTGCACACAAAAAAAATAATAATCCGGTTGTGTCAGCTGTTTTTATTGCGTTTTTCTGTCTGTTTTGGGTTTTTTTTAGTTTTGATTTTTTGGTTAACTCCACTTTTTTCCCACCCCTTCACTTCTTTCCACAAACTGGGCTCCAGTGCAGGGCGTTTTTACCAACGCAAGCGAGAGCTAGTTTCAGCACCATGGAGAGCTCACGGTGTTAGGGGACCATGGAGAGCTGCTCCGTCCTTTCCACCCCATCGTTTTCAGGAGCATCTTTGCGTCTTTCAACACTGGACCGATCACCCTTGTGCTGTAAAAAAAAAAAAAGGTGGACCAACCTCAGCAACTTCTAGAAGACGGAGAGCTTGCACTGGCCTGGGGCCTGTAGGACTGACACTGCGAAAATGAGATAATTGGCGCCCGTTTGAGCCATCACATACACACACGCACACACCACGTGTGTGTTTAATAAATCAATCAAAACAATCTTCAATCAGTGTGTGACAAAGTGAAAAGCCGAATATGGGACAATGTAGGACACATTTAGAGAAAGAGCAGTAGGGGATGTGACACTTCCCCTCACATATGACGCATGTGGTGAGGTAAGTGTGGCAGATGCCTACGTGTGCAGATGGTCCAGTCTGCTGGTCCCTATCCGCCCTGGGCTTGACGTAACACCCCATATATACAGGCATAGACCCCCCCATCGTCCAGATGTGGTCTTGTGCTGTGCACACTTCTTCAATACACTCCACAAAAAGCCCTTTTGTTTTGTTTAAACCCCCCCTTTTATGAACTTGTTCTTTACTGGAGCATGAAATTTCGTGATGTAGGCCTGCACATTGAATGGATTTACACTCGCTTTTTGGCTTGTGCTCAAGCAAAGATTTGAGTAAAGAGTTCAGCCTGATCCCGAATTCAGATGCTATTTTCTTGTTTTGTGCTTCGAGGCACGGTTTATATTGAAGATCTAAATATTTTTGGTGTTGACACAATGAGATATTTGTTGAAATGATGATTGTTGCAGGTTGTAACAATTCAAGAATCGCATGTGTGGTTTCATTCTCTGGAATATTCTCACACTCTGTCCTCTAGAAAAGGCACACACCATGTCTGAAAATGGCTCGATGAATTCAACGGTTTCAATTGTTTCCTTTACAATAAATGCCCCGAAATGGAGAGACAGCTGTCATCAGTTCTAAAAAAAGATGAAAAACCTTATTGAAAAGACACAGAAGAGACTAAACACACCTTCAGTTAAGATGAAATGGTCAAGAATTCAACTGGGATCTGAAAAATTGTTACGACAATGACTGTTGCAGAAGATTATATTATTATATTATGTTTAAAAATGTTAGTGATATGATCAAAATACACCCTGGCTGATGAGATAGGATGAAAAGTTTATCTCACTTGCACCGTCCTATTCGGAAAATGATCTAGGACTAGATCTTTTGAGGTGGTAGCTTTGCAGGCAATTATTTTATTATGATTAGGGTGTGGCATGGAGTGACGTTTAGAGCAACTATCTGTATCAGTGAATTCATGCTGTATGAAAGATGCAGCTACGTATTCTGTGTGCACTGGCACGTATGGTTGCCGGCTCGGGATGGACGGTAGTTGTGGTAATTGAATGCTTTGTACTTCCTGGTTTTCTTTTGGGACATTTGGATTGGATGTATTTCTTGTTGATTTCTCAGCAGATTCAGATCTAGGTGGAGGGGTGGAGTTTAATTGGAGATATCCTAATTGTATATTTGTGGTTTAATTGCCTTATTCAACCTTTTAGAGCATCTTGTGGAATAGTGGTTTTAATCTTGATATGGCAGAAACTAATGAAGTGCAGGTTTAAAATATCTGTAGATGTAGATGTATTGCTGCTGTGGTTTTCTAAATGAACTTCATCTATGGTAAACAAGAGGTGGAAACAATAGTTTAAGACTTATTTGTCGAGAGTTGATTCAAATGAACAGCTGGAATTGTTCTTGCCACATTTCTAGGTAAACCTTGTGGGTTTTGATGCCTCAATATCAAATTGTAGCAATATTGTGGGTATGATTGCTTGATGCTTTATTTAAAATCAAATGTGGTTTAAATAAAATGATTAGTTGTGTGTTTCAGGTGCTCAAGCAGGCAGAGGCATTCGTTCACACCACAGCAGTCAGATAAGTTGAGGACACTGCTTCACGTAACTGGAATGTAGTCTATAGATAATATTTAATCTTCATTACAATATTTAGGTCAGATATCATATTAGTAGGAGGCCATATAAGCATGCACTTTTCTTCCGAGAAGCCAAATTTAAAGGAAAATGATGTTTGTGTAACGCTTTGTTCTGAATCTAAAGACAACTGAAGATAGTTCACACCGGTGTGTCGTTCTGAGTGAGAGCTTGCAATGGTCAGATTGAATGAAAGCTGAAGATTTTGAATTTTGTAATGTACCGTACCGTACTAAGGACAGTAAAGAATGGTCAAGGAGGAGAATATGGCACTCCTGGCCAACATGGGTGAAGATGATGAGGTGAAGATGTCCAGGTGTATCCTGGTTTCATCACTCTGCATCCTGGATCTCACAAGAAAGAAGAAGAATCTTGGACACATTTTGAACGGTTACAGGTCAAATGTGCAAGGACTTCTAGACCTCTAGACCGAAACTGCTGCATCTTTTTCAGAACAGAAAACGCAGCTTCTTCTTTTCGTTCTTTCGGTGATCAAACAGGGAGGGCAGCGTGTTTGTGCTTCATTAGAGGTGATTCTCGGGGCTTTGTCCAACTTTCAAACACGTCAAGCATGCTCCAGTTCTGTAGCCGCTTCAGTTTTCTGACTGCGGACGGAGACAAGTTCCAGTTTAGACAAAGTTCGTAGAAGGAAATGACAGACATGACTAGAAAAATGGTTCCTGGAGATGCTGGATCTCACTCACAAAACATGTGAATGTGTATGACCAAAGTTGATCTTAAAGTGTATATGTTTTTAAATTTCTGCTCCTTTGTTTCCTACCTGAATCTCTTTGGCATGAAGAAACCAAACAGATTCTACATAGAACCATATATTTTTAATTTCAGCAACACCCAATGTTATCAAATCTACACAATGGAATTAATCAGCAGTTGGAAATCTTTGTGTTATATGCATATTCTGTACTAGGACAAGGTCTCTGAAACATTTACCCATTTGAAATGCAAATAATATCACACTTTTAATGTTCAGTTATTCAGTGACACCAATCTAAACCTTCTTAATGTTGCTTCCTAATGGCCAGTGAGGCTTCTTTAACAGGAGTTTGGTTGTGCATCATGTTGCTGTTGAGGTACTGAATTGAGGTTAGATTAAGAAGGGTCTCGGGACAAACTACATGGTCTTTTAGTAAGGACTAATCAGACCCCTGATAAGATTTAAGACCCTTCAGAACCATTTATTTAACGACAGTTTGCCAAAACTACACTGCCACAGATCACACCATATGTGTGCAGGAAATTAGCTCTATGCGTTTATACACTGCACGCAGTCCAGACCTACAATCAAAATGACATCATGGAGTTTACCATCTGATGAAGATGATACATGAATTTAACGAGTGTCCAACTCTGCTGATGGCTAATTAACAATGAAAATGATGATGCAATTACTTCCCGAAGTAGCAGTATTCGCAGCATGTGTACGTTTTGTCATATCTCCATCATCTGTTTGCCATCTCCCTCGGCCATTCAGCGTTAAGAAGTACGCACATCCAATTTACAGATTAATCCCATTTAGTTGTACCTGTAAAAGTTACATTTATATATATATATATATATATATATATGGACCCTTGAGAAAACAGTAAGATGTTTTGTGGATGAGACCCATTGGGCTCTGTGTAGATGATGGATGAATCATGTTTAACAGACAGAAGGGAGCTCATGAAGTGAGTTAAGAAAAGTGGATTCACACAAAACTGAGCTGTCCACAAATAGGCAACAGATTTCTTCCTTTCTTATGAAGCTTAGGAACAAGAAAGTGTCAGTTGTTTCTGAAAGGTTGTGGATCCTAACCTTGACATGATGACCAACATTGTTTTTTTCCCTTCCTCATGGCTGCTCTAAGTAACTGTCAATGTTGTTTCGTGTTTTTGAGGGATTTCAAACATACTGTGAGAAAGTCGAGGCACATATTTAAGAAGTGAGTTGTGTCAAGGTGTTTTTACACATGTTGACAGAAATCTTTCTCTTTCTATAGATGCTGAGGAGATCACCTCAACATGATCACGTCAATTTTTTTGTCCTTTGTGGGTCTTTTTGCGGTCTGGGCTTGCTGTTCCTAAGGTAGTAGCCAGGAAGCCCTTACCCCAAAAAGTATCTGCACCGGATTCTGGCATCTGAAGCAGACATCACCTTTCTTTCTCCCTGACGGAACAGTGAGTATCTCCCATTTCTGTGGGTGTTTCAGACAGCAAGGCCGCTATTCATTTGCGGGATACAAGCGGTACTCGGAAGATCGTTCAAAATCTGAGATTGTCAAAGGCTTGGCACAAAGTTAGGTGTGGCTTTTGATCAGTTGTGAAATACAAGAACAGGATATTTAAATAGGAAGCGTTTGAGAGGCGTAGTGCAGGATGTGTCAGAACAGATGTCTTAATCAGAGAAGGCAACCTGAGAAAAATCCGATTGCAAAGAGTCTTGTTACAGTAAGAAATAGATGGCTGTTTTAAACTCCCTAACCTCAGGTCGAAGAGTGTAAAACTACACTTCCTAAAGATCCTAATATATATATATATATATATATATATACATACATATATATTATTTTAACAGTAGATATATATATATATATATATATATATATATATATATCTATTCATACAAATATTATTCATATCTATTTTATATATATATATATATATAACACAGGTGCCTTCAATGCACATGGCAAAGTCTACTGTTTTATTTGGGACTGAAACACCATGTTTTGTAGGTCTTTGTTGTCATCTTGTTTTTTTCTCACCTCGAAATTGTTCTAAAAATCAGCCACAAATAGGCTGTCTTCATGCATTTGTGTGTACATTGCGTTGCATATTTTCGATGGTTTTTACATCTCTGGTCTGTGAAGTGTGTTGTTTAAGTAACTGGATGTAAAGAACTTGTCACTGCGTGATGCTTTTCACACCTCCACTACATCATGGGGTTTCCAGAAGTCCATCACACTATGGACAGAAATGATAGATTATAAAGCTATGATACAGATATATACTTGTTAAAATAATACATTATTTCATCTGCTATATCTGTTTCATTTTTTGGTGCTTTTAAATAAATAACAATCATAAATGGGACATGTGCATACCTCTAGAAACACAGTGAAAGAATGAGCTGAGGGAAAATGAACGTGTGGCTTCCAGCCTTTGATGCACCATGTGTTACGTAAACGTGATTATTTATCCAAACCCAGGAGCCTCCACAATGTGTTTTTTATTTTTATTTTTGTACGTCAAAACCTGAGGCAGTTTTTGTGCACTGGCGAGGTCACTTCACTTAAATTAATCATGTGACTTCATCGCTAAGCGTGCGTCTGCATGCATGTGTATGTACTGTACATACATTACACAAGTGCACATGTGACATTTCTTGTAGTGTTGTAGGCAAACACAGTTAGGTGCACACATTAAGTGACATTATGCAGATATGTGTACCGTCCCTCAGTCCATATTGTTCCATCCCAGCATCCTTTCACTTGTTTATATTATTAGCTGTTCTCCTCGCTGTGTCACTGCTTGTGTGGTCATCTATGTTCAAACTTGCTTTATTGAAATTCAAAGCAGCTGCTGCCAAGTACATGTTTATGATTGTGAGCTGGATATTTTCTCATAAGTGTTAAATAAAGATGAAATAAACTATTGTACTGTCTTGTTGTCTGTCCGCTATAAAACTTCCTTTGTGATTGATTTTGATACTTTGTGTGCATTTTCCGAAGTTAAACATATATTAAATGTAATACAAAATTATTAAATATGAAGTACAAACACACTACAGCTACTGGAGCAAATCAGAAAACAGCAATGCACCGATTATTTATGTCTAAAACTGATTTTACAGGCCAAAAACAGTGCAGACTAATCCCAGACTAAACCACAGTATCACAGACTAATACGAGTTACATGTTTTCCGGTAGACTGGGCCTCCGCGTCCATTTAATTGACCTAACAAATCTCTGACTGACCTTCAGATCGGCGCTAGAGATTCCCAGTTAAATCGTGCACCACAATTTGTGTGTCACACACCGCCCTGGGAAATAGGGCAGTGCCTCATCCATGTCATCAGATAGGGGACGTGGGCTGGTGGATGCATATTTGCTCCTCTCTCACTCGTGATGAAGTAAATTAAATTACAGGCACAGGGATTTTCTTGTTGTCTTGTATTACTGTACAATATATATTTTCAGTATCTTTGGCTCTTTGTCATTTGATACGAAATAAAATGTTTGGAAAGAAGAAGTAAATCTGGGGTATTTTCCATGTCTTCACAATCAACAAACAACAATTTTCTGACACATATGCAACAATATAGACAAATATTGTGTATGGATTTGGATTGTACATTGCTATTAATGTCAGCAAAAAAGACAAGATGAGTTTATTATTAATAAAAAGGAGAATAATCAAGGCTAAACAGAACTTGCCAGTTGCGGTAAGATAAACACGGTTGTGTGAGGATAAAGAATAAATCCAAACAAACCTTGCTGAAGATTTATTGTAATTTTTTTTTACAAATAAGCAGCCTTTATTGCATGATTTCTGATGTGTTTGTATTACTTAAGGCTTGCACGAATAAGAAGGGAAGAATGTCATGCAGAGTTGAGGCACGCTCAACACAAACTGGCTCCTTCATTAAATCTCTGGGTGAGTGTAGCTCTCCAGAGGATGTTTTGAGAATTGCAACTGTGCAGCTCCATCACAAAGACAAACCAAGGAACTGTATCAAATTCAAACTGTGTTCCAGTAAAGCTTTCACAAGTCCCAGCTGGAAACTTAATGGGTTTAGAGCAAGTTTTAAAAAATAATACTGGTAAATCCCCTTCAATGACGTATTGACACCAAAGTTACGGTAAAAAGTGTTAAACTTGGATAATTCAATGCCTCGTTAAGGGTAACAAAACAAACTGAAAACAGACATGCTGTTTTTGGATTTAGGCCTTTCGAAGATGTGGTCTGTGTTTTGGTTCTTAGTCTTGGTGTTTTTGCCAAACACTGTCAGGTATTTTGTTTCAACTCAATGATGTGATTAAATTTAATTGCCGAAAGCCTACCCATAAAAGAGATTTGAAGTGACATGAGTGGACTCAGCAGAAAATAAATCTCCACTCATTTCTGCCACTGGCCTGACCGGCGTAAATATTATGTTTTCATTCAGGTCACTGGAGATGATGAGGCAAAAAAGGGATCATTGTTCAGCGATTCTGATAAATGTGTTTCATTACTTCCAAGAACAACCGCATGTTTTAAATATATGATTAAAACAACATTAAGAGTCTGACAGCACTGTACTTATAAGTCACTTCAACTCCTGTTTTCAATATAAAAACAGCAGCATGTCTAAGGGGATGAGCTCATGCTAACTTAGACAAACAGTCAGTTTACATTCAAACATTGGCTTCAGGTCTGCCGATGATGCACATCTTTCCCAATATTTAGATTAGCCGGGAGGTGGAAGAAGCAGTACATCCAACATAGTATTTTGGTTTGAAATCAGGTTTTAAAGTTAAAAATGAGCAAATTTTGTTGATTATAAGCAAGTGATTCCGCTACCAAGGCCACCAAGGCCATAAAATATTTGATTTTATAGGTTGTCTGTGAAGGTTCTCAGTTGTCCATGTCATCTTTATTTGACAAGAGTTAAATCTGGGGTAACTGGACCGGCTCTTCAGCCAGATTTAACACTTCTTAAAGATTTTATGAGTTGTTTAAGATTCATAACTTAATTGCCTGATATGTCTGATGTCCTATAGTAGCCTTAAGTCTACAATCATTCTCATTTCTTAGTCATGCATAAAACCCACAGTTATTTCCTGTGCAGACAAGTCATCTATTATAACATCTGAAATAAGTTTCTGAAGAAGATAAAGGGGAGGTCGAACTGAATTTTCCAGTTCCACGTCAGCTTACTGGAAATGACCGAACATGGTATTCCAAGAAATTGCCCCTCCCTTGTTCCAATTTCACCCTGTACGTACTTCAGAAGCAAAGTATTTCCATCTGCGTCATGCTGTTGTGTGACTGAGTGCAGTAGCCCTGACTGGCGAAACAGTTTGTTTTCTCAACCTACATTGTAGGATTCTCGCTTTCTCAACAATGCTGTTGACATTGATTAATTAAAGTTCTGGGAATCTCGAGCCACTGGGTTGGCTAATACGGAAACGGGTCCCAATTAGTGCAAAGGTTAAAAGGGTACTGTTTTAGGGGGGGTGTTTAGCTCAGTTGGTAGAGCAGCCGCCCCATGTGCAAAGGCTCAGTCCTTGCTGCGGAAGCTCAGGGTTCGAATCCAAACTGTAGCTCTTTCCGGCATGTCATTCCCCATTTCTCTCTCCCCACATTCCTGTCAATCTTCAGCTGTCTCATCAAAATAAAGCTTGAAAAGGCCAAAAAAAATCATCTTTAAAAAAAAAAAAAAAAAAAAAGGGTAATACAGTGTTTACATAACAGTAGGAACAACAAAGATGAGTTTGTGAGAACAATAAAGAAGAGTTAGTTACTGTCAGATCATGGCTCAGTGACAGAAAAAAATGTTATAAAATTATAATTTCTTGTAAACCATGTTTATTTTGTGTAGTTATAAATTGGAAAATTGCATAAATAAACAGCATCATTTTTACACTGGAGCTAAAAAAAAGAAATCCAGCAGCAAACATAACCAATCATTGCACTCCTTCAGTAAATGTATCAACTTCGGAAATGAGTTACTATATTAAGTGTAATTGTTAATAACCGGGTATCCCCGCCAACCGTCCTGCCAAACACTAAACTAAGAATAAGTGACGACACGCCCTCTGCACAGTAACCAGAAATTAGCATAGCAGGGATTCCCTGGCATGAGAAACATGCACATTTCTTTGTTGTGTTGTGTGTGTTGTCAAGCAAAACAGACAGATCAATAAGAGTGTCTGTCTGCTTTTGTGTGGCTAATATTTTCCACTGCTCTACCAACTCCGATCTCCGTTCATAATTTTTCAGCCTCACTTTCATTCCAGCATTTTCACGCTATCAAATTTTATTGTCACTGTACCAGAGTTCCCCCTCTTATAATAGTCATGACATTATTTTTCATTTTACTTTTGGATTTTGGAGATAATTTCACTCGACTCTGACGACTGAGAAATAGTCGGGCCCTTGGAAAAAAAAAAAAACATAATAATAAGAAGCTTTTTTGGCATCAACACAAAGGTCAGCCAGAGAAGCTTGAGTGCATTAAGGGCACGTTATACCCATAGGGTGAGAGACATTTTTCCAATGCATGCCACCGGACACAAGCAGCCTTTTTTAGCTTTCAGCTTGCTCCATTTGAGACAACAATATAGTGACTGGAGAGAAAGAGACACCACAAAATAAAATGACACACATGTTAGCCTGTTGTTCTGTAGCATAGCAACAAGCTAAAAGACACATTAGATAGATACTGAGTATTAAGCTCAACTATCAAGCCAACGACACATTAACTAGATACTAAGTATTGAGCTTAGCTTCAAAGCTAACAACACACTATCATACATCAGGTATTTGGCTCAGATAACAAGCTAATGGCACATGTGCTAGACTTTGAGTAATAGGCTCAGCTAGCATGCTAGTACTAGCCAAAAAACAAAACAAAAAACATTTCATTAAAGTGTTATCCTGATAATAACAATGACAACTACAATAATAATAATCATAATAATAATAATTATTATAATGTTATGCAAGCTACATCTGTAAAAAAAATAATAATAATAACCACAAACCTAGTCACTATTCTGACTTAACTATAAAGTATGCAAATAAAGAGTACTTTTTCTGACAGTACTTCGATTTGGCTCAGGAATACATGTACAGTACTGGTATTACTGGAAATTGTTGGTGAGAACAAAGGAACTCCTATTGAGGAAACACTGAATCAAGATAGACAAAGAGGAACATTCCAGTACAGTGAAATGGAGAATGCAGGCCTACTCTCTTAATTACATATAGACCCAAGAGCAAGGTGGTAGGAGCATTAAACCTTCAGACAGACCTCAAAAAAAAAAAAAAAAAAACACCTCCGAAACCACCACTGTTTACGAACTGTGTGTGTGTGTGTGTGTGTGTGTGTGTGTGCCGTTATTATCTTGTTATTTTTAACTCCTTGTTGCTAACGACACAAACATGTAGAAAATGTCATAGACACCATGTTAAAACACGTGAAAAAGAATCCAGGACTGTTAAAGGTTGTTGGCAACAAGATGATGACTCACTTTGCTTTTATTCTATAGAACAAGATGGCAAAACTGTGTCATTTCACCTATGTATAAAATGGTTTTCACAATCCTTTTGTTTTCTGTCTTGTCATCTCTTTCTTTAATTGTTTGCTTGTGCACACGGGTATTAGTGGCTTTGCACTGCATAATATCAATTCAAGCTCCAAGCTACCTACACATTTTCCAGTACTTATGACTGAATTGTAACGTCAAAAACAGCCTTACATCTGCAGACACGCATGCATCAAGTTAAATCCTCTTACAGGAAACAAAACTCAAAACATGGGATGTGTGTGTGAGTGTGAGTTCCAAGTAACTGAGTCAGTTTTTTTTCATGATACGAACACCCTTCATAATCAGGACATGTTAATGTGTTGACCTGCAAGGGTCAGACAGGTTTGTGTCGGATGGGTGGAGGAGAGAGGAGGGGAATGGAGTTAGGCAAAACGCAACATTCAGAGCAGACTATTTAAATGGGGGAAACCTGTGGAGAGGCATGTGTCATATCTTTGTCATTCAGTGTTACAGGAGCACAGCCGCAAACTCATAAAAAGGTAAGACTAATATATATATATGTATATTTTTTACAGTGTAATAACCATACAAGCAATACTCTATTTTTTACCAAGCTTAACATATCTAAAGGATTTATTATTTATTTGCACAAATGCAAAGTTATACCTCTAATATTATATTGTACAGAGTTTTCTTATGGTGTCTTTGTCATTCATATAATTTATTTTACTTTTTGTTTATAGGATGCACATCGTTCTGGCCTTTCTCTGCATCTCTCTTGCAGTGGCTCCTGAATGCTCAAGTCTTCCCACAAAGGGGAACTCAGAAATCAGAAATTCCATAAACAGTATAATGAACTTAGCTCAAATAACCCTGGCCCACATTAACAAACTCAGGACTAAGGTATGCACAGTATTTAATGTACACATAGTTTCTCACAGCAAAGTCTAATCGGTGTGTTTAAGGAAAATTGTAGATGTTTACATCATTAAAGTGTGAAAATTAAAGATTAAACTGAGCAACATGCTAATATACAGCTCATGTTTTTTCTCCTCAACTTAGCTGCCGGTGGCTCTGCACATAGAATTCAGCACTCCTTCCATTGAGGGACTAACAAGCATCAGTCATGACCTTGGACTTTTGGATAATGAACTGCAGAGTCCTTACACGGAGCTCCTCAGCCAGATCGAGGTCGATGTCTCCACCTTGGAAGGAAGGGTGCGCTCCCTTGCCCTGACAATGGACTGTACCCTCCAGGCCAGACCTGGAAGACAGACCATTGACAATTCGTTCCCTGAGAGTCACCTTCACCTGACTCTGGCGAAGGTCCAGCGCTACGTGGAAACACTCCTTCTCAACAAGGACAAACTCAAGGTCTGCTGAGAAATTCAGACTTACAGCACACATATGTCAAGTCTTGCCATAGTACAAATACACTAACGCCTATTTGCACAAAGAGTCAAAAGGATGTAGTCAAAAATGTAATTTGTCTTTTGCACATAATCTTTGTTTTTGTTACTGGCCTGGTGATGTAATGCATGTGAGTAACATTTTCAAATGACTCAAGCAATAATGCTCTTCCTCTGGTTAGTTGCATAATAATATAATGCTGTAGTTTTGTACAAGGTGCAATTAAAGATTTTCTAGAAGTCTGAAAAAATATTTGAACTAAATTTATGATTTGAATTTTATTTATAATATAGATATAGCAAGAGATGTTTCCTGCGGTATAGTTTATATGTTTTGGATTTTGGTATGAGTATTCTGCTATGGGAGATTCTTTAAAGAAAAGTTTTTGATGAATGTGAAGTGTTTATGGTATCTGTAGTGCACTGTTCTACAATTTTATTGGGAGCATAAATATTAAGCTTATGGTCAATGGGATGCAAGAGCGGAAGTTGTATTTGTTGTATTAAACTTTTCAATAAAGATTTCAATAAAGATGTATTTCAAATAAGGCTTTTGTGACTATAATGGCAGTCACACACCATAAATGAGTTTGTAATAATAACATTACATTGCTGTGAGGATGTCACTATAAGAGTATTTATGATTGCAATATTTACTTTATATTTTGCACTTGAATAGTGACCATAACATTTCTTGTTTGTTCTCAATGAAACTAATGTATTATTTTACACAGTGAACTCTATTCTTATCACAGCAGACACAGTTTTGTTGCATTCATTTTGAAATTTAAAATGCTTAAATATGTCTCATAGTTCAATGCATTTTTTTAGTGAGCAATGTATAAAGAAAAGTATTCTAGCTTTATAAGAATAGGATTTATGATGGCGAAAAAACTAAATAAGAAAACAGATAAAAACTAAATAAATCACAGAGAAATAATTGTCTGTAAATAATAAAAACATTTCTCTCTTAAAGTACATGAATGTGGCAAAAAAAGGTTGAAATCTGACTCACAAAAACACACATATAAACATCACCCGGCGCGGCTTTGTGACACATACACAGCTGTAAAGGATTACAGTACGCTTAAGACGAGAGTGCAGTGAGAAGCGCACGGCGCTCAAATCTGCATTTTGTGTTTTCGTACATGCTTAAACTAAGACAGATGATGGATTAAATTATTTTTAGAATATAATTATGCTAGTATTCTTTAAATCTATTCACATTAAAGTGGAGGGGAAATAATTCATTAAAAGATTAATTTATAAAGGAGAGTTCGCCTCAGTTACCCAGTGTTACAGGGGGGAAATTAAACTAAACCTGCTCATTTAGTCAGACTTTCTGCAGTTTATTGTATCGCTGAGAAATCATGATCAAAATGTAACTGAAATTAAAAGCTCTTCCTGTTGCATTAAAAAGTTTTTGTGAGGTGAATTTCCTCCGGTTATATTAATAAAATTAACTTAACTCGAGTTAAAAAGTAGAGTTGTTATGACATAACATAGACAGAAAAAGACACCCAAAACTCTGAATTATTGTAATATAATCCAGAACCACGACTAATAATACAATGACTAATACAGGCATAATATAAAGATTTTTGAATACACAGTACAATATTATAAGAATACGTTATACTAAAGATATAAATATATACTTCTTTTTTTTATTTCTCTAATGTGTGTGCCTCTGACAATGTGTATTAATCCCCTCTGATGTTGTACAAGAGTGAACATGACTTGGAAAGCTATCCAACAAAAGACACCCAAAAATTCTCATGTGTATTTTCCACAGAGGTGAGTCAAAACACTGGAAAGCAGCGCTGAATAAACCACGCAAACATGGAAATTTGTGATAATATTATTCATTAGTAGAAACAATGACTGAATCCGTTAAAGCAATCAGTGACATTAGTAAAAACATCTGTGATTTGTGAAAGCCTAAAAGGAGTTGTGAAATAGATGTGATAGTAGGGGCCCTGGTGGGTATAACGGTATAGTCGAGGTTATAAGGGCGTATGAGTAAGGCCGCATTCAGGCAGGCTCTGCAGTGAAAACACATGATTTCTTTTCATTTGAGTGGGGGTAGACTGTAGTCTACTGACTGTAGACTGAGGGAATTCATTACTTGAAAGCCTGAGTGCGTGTTTCTAACTTGTGTAAGTGTTTTCATGTTTTCTACTAGGCTGAAATCAAACAAAGTTATATGGAAGGACCGTGGAAATGCTTCAACCCAACAACAGAAAGCATTACATTTTATAATACATTTTAGAAACATCTATCAGAATTGGAAATTGATTAAAAAAAAAACTGGCAATAATAGCAATTTACCAAGGTCTGAATGGACATTGGTCTCTCTAAAATTTATTTCAGAGCTGGGACATTTAGAAAACATCTAAGCTTGTTTAATATTTCTGCACTGAGATGATCATCTCAAATGAAAAACAAACCCCAGTATCATTTCTATTCCATGGCTATGACAACACCTCATTCATTTGGGGATAAAAAGAAACTGACTAAAGTTTTCTATCCCCTCATTCATGAATTATATTGTCAAGCTACAATATTTATAAATTATAGACATTTTATCTTATTTTATGTCTGTAATTTTTTGCTTTCTTATAATTTTGTGTCTGTATGAATATGCAGTAAAATGTGCCAAAAGCTGGGTGTGCGTTCCTACGTAAGGACACTTTTCATGTTAAATTTTTTGATCCGCTACAAGGCCAATGCGATTGATATCTGGCTGTGTTGTCATAAATCTATGGGGCCGTCTGAAGGGGACACCACTCTCCAGTCGTGAACTAACATACCTTTCAATCTTACACTCAGAAAAGGACAGAGCAGATACCCTGATTCAGCATTACATCTAGAAGAGTCATGGCGTGCTCACCTATATAGTTACTAGCTAGAAACTTTTCCTCAACACTCACTGAGAGTAGACACTCTGTGACATGACGCAGCATTCTTTCTACATTGAATCACCTTGGGCTAAACTACAGAGGCTGGCCCACTTTACTTGAATGGCAACTCCATGTGAATACCATGATCTGCTCAGTGGTCCAACCACATGGCTCCACAAGCATTACCACTAGTTTTTTAACCACCCAACTGGTATGAGAAAACATTTCCTGAATTATGCCCCATTAATTATATAATCGATCAAAGATTGAATGTGATTGTGCAGGCAAAGTCTACAGGGTCAATAGTGTGCATCAGACTGTATATTTGTCATCACAAACTAACATGTTAAGCTAACCAGCATGTTGCTTTCACAGGTAGCAACCAAAACACTCAGTTACTATGTTAATCTAACCAGCATGACAACAGCTGTGAAGCTAAGCAGTATGCAGTATAAGCCAACCAGATCTCTTCACCTTGGCAGTTACTGAACTCGTGTCTGACAGCATTAGCTACCAAACAACGTGCCAGCTAACAACATTTGCATCCTGAGCCACAGCTCAACACGTCAAGTACTGCAATTAGCATTAGCACGCCGCTCAAACCCTCCAAACAAACATCTCAACTAAACTTTTCCAGCTATCTCATCCCAGCAAAGCAGCACGTCACTGTCTTCTTACTATAAAAAACACACAAGTTAACATCAGCCACGTTTCGCTGGAAACTGGCTATTCTTCTTCTTCTTCTTCTTCCTACTGCTGATACAGCAAGGATGTTTACATGGAAGAAGATACACGGTTTACGTCAAAACATCACGTGACACGAGGACGCCACACGATACGTCATTACGTCGCACATCGACGACGAGAGATGGTCGCGCGACGTAATGAAATACCGAGGCCGTTTTTTGGTCAAACTGCCTCATATTTTTAACAAAAGAGCTATAAACTCTGTTTGAAACGTATCCGTTTTTATAATACCATATATAAACCACGAAAGCCGTACTTGTAGTCTGGCTTTTTTTTATTATACTGGTCTCCTTTTTTTTAATCCACCCGTACAAATGTTTGACCAGCAGATGCCGCCATTTTGTCTGCGTCAAATGCTTCGAAACTGAACCGTTTGCCTCCATCACAAGTTAACATTTGCGTTACGTTAAGAGTTTAGGTGTCTTTACTTACCTTTATCTCCCCCCCAAACACTCACATTTCTTCTGTGTTGAACCACCATTCACTGAAAATGGCTACAGTGTCTGTCATGTTTTTAGCTACCTGCTTTAAAGTCCTTTTACACCTAGTTCAGCTAACTGCTGCCAAATTTACCTCTTCCTCTCATGGACCACATCTAGGCCTTGACCCACCTTTAGCTGCCCTGCATAACGCCTGTTCACCTCAAAAATCCCCCTATAAGCTATGTACTTTGTGCAGAAATAAACAGAGCAAAGAGACAAAAACACTAGTGCTGCTTTTACAAACAGTTTTACTTAACATAATGTGCAGAAAACCAGATCTCTGGTATCAAGTGCAACATCAGTTCCTTAAAATTCCCTGTGCAAAACAAGCAGCACATAACATAACCTCCAATGTAGTAATAAATATTGCATATAAGTTCAAGTGTAACCTTAGCAACAAAATCAAACAATTGAGCATGCTTAAAATGAGAAATGAGAATGAAAAAAACACAATGTTTTCATTAAATTACAGTTAATAATGGCCAAGCTGAAGAATATAATGATCAAAGTGCATTCTCTTTAAACTCATAAAGCATTTTACAGTTTAAAAATTCAGTCAGACTACACTGTCACTCCCCCAACAGTGTGCATTTTTGCTTTCAGGGAGGAAATGGACAGTGCGTTCAAGTATTTCTCCAGGGTAGAGAGGTAGTCCTCAGGGTGGCATCGCATGTGCGCCGCATGTACCGACTCCTTCCACTTCCTGCTCTCCACAGTCACGCCCCTCTTCCTCCAGTGGTCAATACACCTTTCCAGGGCGACTGGGTCACACAGGGCATCGTTCTCACTAAAGAAGAAGAGGGCTGGTGCTGTAATTGGGTTGTTGTGGAAAATCTGGACGCTGCTCTCGTAGAGGTCTGCTGTGTGGGTTTTGAAGAGCCAGAAGTAAAGCATGGCGGCATTTTTGATGAAGGCCTCAAAACGTGGCAGTAGGGTCTTGCCGAGACCTGAATAACAAGAGACAGAGAGTTAATATTTTATAATTAAGAGTACATTTCCATGTTACATATATCTTTGTCTTGCTTTTACTTGAATGACACAATGGAAGTCTCATCTGACTTTGGGGGATGTTGCCATGGATTCAAATGACTTGATGTGGGCCTAAACCCTGTTGTTTTTTTTTGGCAAATTGGCTCCATTATTGGTTCCTGAAGAAGACTTGAAAACGTGACGATTCTCAGAAAAGTTCTGCAGTCTATTTTTGTGATTTCTAAGCAGATTTATAGATGTTTATTTGCATTTTTTCACACTGAATCTAAAAATGTTTGCATCATGTCTGTGTGTTCTGATTTGACAGAGGTAACTACACTAATTAACTTGAGAAAACATGCCTGCACTTCTATCTTAATTAATTAATAATTATAGAGGTCCGACAGTTCATGTTTGTCCCAAGGTCCACAGCTATTTGAAACATTGATCAGTTTGTTGATTACAGGGCTGCGACAATTAGTCAATCAGATTAAAATTAACCTGCAATTATTTTGATTAAAGATTAAATAGGTAATCATTCCATGCAAACATTTTTTTTTAATGGATGATTCCAGTTTCTCAAATGAAGATAAGTAGGTCTTGAATTATAGAAAACTTTATATCTTTTGGGGCTTAGTCAAACAAAATCATTTAAGATTAAGATTAAGATTAATCAGTAATGAAAATCGTTTGTTAGCAACTCCAGTCAATTAATCTATAGCAATTTTGGTCTTTGAATAAGATTTCTAGTTATTTAGCAAAGAAAAAAGAAAAAATGCCATATATGCACTTATTCTAGCTTCTCAACTGTGAGGATTTGCTGCTGTGTTATTTACCTCATAATAAACTGAATGCCTGAATGCCTGAATGACTGGGTTTAGGAGTGTTTTGGTTGGACACAAATGGAAATTTGGAGAGGTCACCTTCACTATTCTGGGACATTTTGTGGATTAAATAAATCTTATTATGACAGCCTTATATAAATGTGAATTGATGAATGTATAAACTGTTTGCAAACAGCCCTGAGAAAGGTCAGAAACAAGCTGCCACAAATAATTCCTGGACCCCTGACAAACTGGAGCAGTCCGTCAGCTGGCTAATGAATTATTTAAAGATCTGACACATATCCAAACACAAAAGTAACCCGAGCTGGTTCACACTCACTCACCTATCGCCATATGTTCAAGAGTGCCAACGACCAAGCTGTCATAGATGTGTCCTATCACCCTCTGGGCCAGGCCTGCATGTTTTTTCTGTCCCTGAGCAATGTGGGTTAGTATCTGTGTGAAAGTGTAGCCACCGATGGAGGAGGCATGGACCAGCACCGCCCTGTCTGAGAATTGAGGCTCTTCCAAAACTTTCAAAACCTCCAACCCGTAGCCAAGCCCCCACCGAGGCCACAAGAAGTGCATTACATTGCTACGGACTACAAGGACATCGATGCCACGGTCCAGGTAAAGGTCCCTGTATTTGGCCACCGCGCCTGATTGGGCACCGAGCCAGGAAAAGAAAACAAGAAGGGGGCGGCGATGGGAGGTGGATTCTGATTGGTTTGGGGAAGAGGCAGGTGTGCGTGAAGGTGACTCTGAGAGCAATGCAGAGGAGGAGGAGTCTGTACATGATGTGTTGTGATCTGCTCCAGAGAATGGAGCATAATAATAAGTTATGCTACTACTGATCCTCCGGGTTATGAAACTCCCTCCAGTGACTGGTTCAGACGTGGCTTCAGTCCTGAAGAGGCTGGAACAAAAGACAAGAGTTACAGTTACACTTACACATAATCAGAAAATGTGTTTTTGGTTTTACCGAAGATTTCACTATGATTGTACCTGTAAGAATATATGTGACATATCTGCAGTTTTAATGAAAAATAAGGCATATTTATAGTGAATTGAAAAATGGGGGGAAAAAAGATAAAATACAACAAAATAAAAATTTTAAAAAAATGTAAAATTTAGCATTTAGCTTGAATCAAACTTTTTCAAACCATGTTTGGTGGAATAAATTAATTGAGCTTGCTGTGGAGTAGCTATGAAAGAACATATGGCATGATCATATGATATGTTTAATTAATAATAAGATAATATTGGGTACACAACAATATATACAAAGCAAAATTACAAGTTACGTTATGAATATTTCAATATGATATTATTAACTACTTGCTAGAATAATACATGAAGGAGTGCAGACAGACAGAGATATGATTGGAATATTTCTGTAATATTACATACTGCTTTAAATGTTTTCATCACGTATATTTTTGACAATTTCTATACTGTGTTTATGAACAATATTACTGATTATGACAAACATTATCATCATTATTTATCCTTAATTATATTTGAATTGCTTTATATTCCATCATTCTTCTGTCATTAAGTAACGCACTGTGAAACAATGTGCGGTTTTTAGTGAAATTGGATGTTTTTGGTTGATTATGGTTTTCATATCAACAGCCTGAGTGGTTGACGCATCAGGCTTACTTCCGATAAATCCCTCATACTGAACATTCACGGGTTGCCATTTTGTCTGAAAAAAGCGGATTAAGCTCCCAGGAATGAAAATGGACTGTAAGAAGCTTATAACGCTGCACCTTGCATCCACCGAACCGAAACAAGCATTGGAGTCCGGTGTCTTCATCATTTAAAACGGACATTTACAATGCGGATGCAGCGCAGCATCAGCGCACTTTATTTAAATGTGAATGCAAAGTACCCTACACGGAACACACACACACACATGCAATATCACAGCAATGTTTGATTTTGTTACCTGGTGGACAGCAGCAGGTTTCCCATTTTTCCAGCGCTCTTACAGTCCTCCTGCCCGCCTGAGGAGTTACTTTGGTCGGATCTGCCACGGCTGCACGGCACCGGCTCCCCCCAGGCTGCTGCTGCTGCAGCTGCTTCCTCTTCTTGATGGCTTTTTGGAGGTCTGGCAAGACAACGAACGGGTGCGTGCACCACCAACTGGTACGGAGGCTGAGCAGGGACAGTGATGATAAATAAGCAAAAAAAAAAAAATTATAAGAACACAAAACTATAATGTGGCATCGATCCTGCTTAGATAATTAAATAAAAACACAAAACTTTTATCTCCTGAACGTTTCTGACAACGAGTCTCTCAGTGGTGGAGGGAGTGCCATCATTTACTTAAAGGTCCAGTGTGTAAATTTTAGTATTTATGGTCAGAAATGGAATACAATATTTATCAGTATGTTTCCGTTAGTGTTTAATCACCTGAAAATAAGAATCGTTGGGTATTTGTTGTCTTATAATGAGCACTTTATATCTATAGTGAGAGCGGGTCCTCTTCCATGGATTCCGCCATGTTGAACCGCCATTTTTGTACAGTAAACCAAACTCTGATCTAGATATGTACTTTGGCTTTTAATGTGAATTTGCCTACATGCTTGGAAGGAGAGAGTGAGATATAGGAGAGTATTCATTTGGTTGCAAATTGCAACTTCACCGCTAGGTGGCACTAAATCCTACACACTGGACATTTAACTTTACTTTGCTGTTGTTGCAAATGTATCTGTTAATAACTGACCTTGTTTCCAGTATGACCTGGTATCCTGGTATCACACTCAGTCCCTTCAATCATTTGAATTCTACAGTTTTGTTGTAATTCTATCAAAATAAGTAAAAATAAGTAATAAGTAATGTAACCTCCCCTCCTCTCCTTATCCCAGCGAGGCTTTAATGTGTCTTGTGTTAAATGATATTATCCTGCAAATTAATTCCGTTAAAGTTAAAAATCTGTATGCTTCGTACAGCATTTATCCCATTTACAGTTTTTCCAGATCCTCATCGACAGACCTGTAATATTTTTGATTGAATCTTCACACAGCAGAAAAGGTCACACTGCAGCTTAGGCAGAGCTTATGTCTGCAAGTATTATTTATAGCCCAAAGAACCTCATGGTCAGGGTAACACGATAAAGTCACGTTGAACTTCCACTTCATCTAACTAAGGAGACATTAGAAGGTCATGAAGTCTGTTTGCTCTAATGTACTAATCTCTGCAAGACATTTTAATGCCACAAGATGGGGCCAGAGACTAAACCAGGCAGTTATTTCTGCAGCATGTTCATAGTAAGTGTAAATCCATCCCAGGAGAAATGCGTTGGTTATGAAGTCATTTGAAAACAATACATTACAGCACACTTTTGTGATACTTTTAAGATGAGACCCTGCAAACCATTTCCAGCCAACTAAATTCTTCATTTCACAGTTTCCTCTAAATGAGTAGTGATAAGACAAAAATGCAAAACCATGCAAATACCTTAGTTTCATATTATGTAGGTACACTATCTCCCTCTGTAACTCCACACTGCAGGAATCTTGACGGCAGCCTTATATATTATAAATACTGTATTTTAATCATTGATAAATTCATTTTATCTACTGGGTGGCTTAATTTATTGTATAACAGTGTTTGGTGTTTTTGTGTTAGTACTATATTTTCCTCCAAAATGTAGTGAAGCAGAAGTAACATGAAATTAAAATACTAATAACGTTAAAAGTTGAAATAATAATAATAAAGTTAAAAGTTGAAAGTTCCTTAGTTGAAACAAGAAACATCTTCCACCAAAGCATATATACTTGTGAATATTCAACTAAAATCCCCCTAAATTTTACACACTGGACCTTTAAGTAGCTTTTTAAAATGTATTTATTAATTTAAAAAAAATCCTCTTACTGCACAGGAGTGCATGTTTCTTTTTAATGGCTGCACCATTTGGTAAAATATTCTACGTGTCAAGAGTTTACACACTGGTGGTTTAGTGATTAATTCTAATCTTAAATCCAATGTATGTCATACGAATTAAGCTTCCATGCATGTTACTTTTTTTAACTGTGGCTTTAAAAGCCATAAAGACGTCTTTTCTGACATCACCGTCACTTCATCTCGGAGTAGTTTGCTGCAAATGTGAGCCGTGGTTGTCATGACAGTGTTCTGTGTAGGTGACTGTAAAATGGCTGTCACAGTTGTGATCAGGTCTTTCCATTCTTTCACACACGGGCAGCAGAGGCAGTTTTAGGTCATCACATCCTGTGCCACTCTTCTCTTTTTTTCTCTCTCTCTCTTTCCTTGGATCTATTTTCCGCAGTCATTTGCACCTTCCCCCACCGACACGCACACACGCACACACGCACACACACACGACTTTATATTTTCCAGTACTTCTATTTAATGTTTGACCTTTTGTATTGGCGCAGTACTAGATTGGGTTTGTTAGAATTCAAGGTGTGTATGTACTAGAACATGCACATTAATCTCCCAGCTGTGGGAGGTGATATTTGGTATCCTGGTTATGCGGTGCACATATACAATATAAGAAGCCTGTATAAAAACCTGTATAAGTCTTTAACCTGCTTTTGAGAGGCCTGCTATCCATACAGCTAGAAACTAGGATACTGTGGCATAGAAACACCATATCCAGGTCTTTGATCACTGTCTGCCATCCATGCAAGTGCCTCCACAACCCTAAATAATAACAGTTAGTCAATACAACAAAATATATGGATATCTATATAAATTGAAAACAGTAAAAATACATTTGTGGCTTGTCACTCTTGTTTTACTGGTAAGCAGATGGAGATGTCAAATGCAGCAGAGTGATAAATACAGCAGGTGGAAACCAAACTGGATTCATCCCCAACTGAAATGAAATGAAATGTTCATCCCTGCACACTTTTCATCCATGCAGATGATCAGAAACCTGGATATTTTTATCAGATTTCTTTACCAGATTTCTCATCTGGCACCATAAGAATGATATTTAACTTTTTTTGGCAGAACAGCCTGTGACAGAAAACTGACATTTTATCACCTTATCACCAATATATCTGGCACATACGAAGCAGCATTCATGAGTCATGTTTTTTAATAACTCAAATCCAGTACTGTCTCTTCTTTTACTTCTGTTATCTCTCCACCAACTGAAGGAAATATCTAGATCTTCAACTCCCAAATGCTCGACTATGTTCACTAGTTAATTTTGTAAAAAAAAAGCAAAAAAAAAAACAATGAGCTGAAAGATGCTGAGACTTTTAATCATCGTTAATCTAAAAAATATTCATTAAAACTGTTTTTATTTCAATGGTTTGGCTAACAGTTGTATCTTGTGTGCAAACTTGTGTGTGAGTGCAACAGAAAAAGCCTGAGGTTTTCTTTGCCTGGCTCAGCATAATCACTTTCAAGCTCAGTCAGGCAGAAAAATGTTTGAGTCCCACAAAAACATAACCCTCGGCCCCTCGGCCATGTGCCTGTGTTGCCCTCAGCGCTAGCTACCCCTCTCTACCCTACATCCCTTATATCCCCCATGTCACGTCAACCTCTTAAACAACCCCCCTCACATCCCTGCTGATTTTCTATACATCCCCCTCATCAAAACTCTCCCACCCAGGGAAAGAAAGCCTCCATCACTCTCTTCAGACCCCTCTGTAAGTCCCCAAGGCCCTCTCACTCATCTTCCCCTCTCAGCAACTTAGACCACCCCCCCTGTTGCTGCCGCACAAACCCCCGGCCTTTCCTCTTTGCATTGTTTCACCATGGCCCCTATTGTCCAAGCAAAAAGAGAAAGTTGGGAGGGAGGGGAGGCAGAGAAGAAAAAGAGGGGAGGAAGGGGAGGGAGAGAGGAGAAAATGTGCCCTCTCTGTTCTCTGGGCAGGAGGGGTCCACCCACATCAGGGTGTGGAAATTCCGTTACAGCTTCCTGCTATTTCTCCCTTTTTCTTTTACTCCTCTCCCTCATCTCTTGCATCATGTGCCTTACTAACTCTTCAGGATGAAATCGGGGCACACTTGATTTGATCTGATCTTTTTCACTGAAAACACTGCCTGAAACGAGGTTGTCAAGAGAGCAGTCCAAGTGACCCAAAATATTAAAAAGTTGCAGGCTGTAAAAACCAAAACAATGAGCTGAAAGATGCTAACAAACTCTGGAGGCTTGAGGGGACCTGCATAATTATTGATACTATTTGTGAGTTTGTCACAGCTTTCACATCATCTTCTCATGGTTACTTAATCCACTGTGAATACAAAAATATTGATTACAGCAGCTTTAAACATTATAAAATATCAAATTTCCCTCCCAAAAAGGAAGCAGCATTAAGGCTGACACAACACAATGCACAATCATCTACCATTTCTTTATCTGTCTCCATCTTTTCCATCATCCACTTTCCATCTTTCACCCTTCGCCATGTGAGGACTGTGATTTGCATTCATAACATGCTTAGAGGCTGTTGTAGCTTATGTGTGACACCTGTCGTCTGCGAGAGGACGCCTTTTTTTTTTTTTTATCCCATCAGTCTTCCTTATTGGTATGGAAACCCTGTTGAATTCCCTGTAGATGCACAGAGCTGATGTATTAAACATACAGTCATACACATCTCACTGGACCCCCTCACACGCACGACACCTGCACCGAAATCCCCATTTGTAACCTCCAGCTGTCACTGTGTGTAAAAATGTGCCATATTGTTAATTTAGGTGTACCATGAGCACAGAGATTGCATGTGATTGGTTGGCAGGTATCAGGTACAAAAAAAAAAACAACAACAACTAATAAACAAGACAAACAGGGCATGCAAGGTATATTAAACTCTGGGTAACCATGGTAACAGTACTTCTGCTTCATCACCTGGCTCTAAACTTTATTGTTTTGGTTCAGTCTCATGACTCTTCTTGTCAGCATACTCATTGTTTTCAGTGAAAAAGCCTGATAAAACCATCTACCTGCCTGACAGTGACTCGCTAGTGAACGTAGCTTAGCATTTAGCAGCTAAAGAGACTATGGTGATTTATTGGCAGAAATGGTATATAAAATACATAACTGTGCTTTCAGTGGTATATAATCACCTCATGAAACGAGTCGTTATGTTTTTATTACCTTTTTATCTACATATACCGTGGGTTGAAACAACACGGCAGCCGCCATCTTACATTAGCCTAGAACGGACAAAGCAGGGCGCAAACACATTTCACTACTACGCTGCCAACGTAGCAGGAAAAGAAGAAGGAGGTGGATGTGACTTAGAGGAGGAGGAAGAAGACGTGTTTGCCAGTTGCTAACGGCTAGTGTTGCTAATACGTTAGCAATATCGACATACCAGCACTAAATACATCTTTAAACTGCACACTCATAGTTGTAAAAGCTTCATAGAAGACACAGGCATTAGTATTGTGTGTATGGCGTTAGCAAAGTGATTATGACACATTATTTATCTCAGTAAAGGAAGATGATTTGTCCACCAAGGTCACCTCTGATTCCCATCTAACAGCCCTAACCAGGCATATCGAATCTGCAGGGAAAGCTGCATGAGACAACACACACTAGAAGATACACTCTCTCTCTTCATTGAACTTGAAGTACACATACAAGAAAACACACACACAAAGACATTGTGTTGCTTGTTACATCCAAGTGTATATTGGATTTCTCCCCCAGTCAGATTGTCTTTATGGATTTCTTTCAAAGGACATATTTACACTGTGACTGCTGCCGTACTATATACTGAGACCTCGATTAATGACACACCTCGGTCTGTTTTTACGTCAGTGAATTACAGCCCATAGTATGCAAGATGTTAAACATCATTAGCAAGTGTACTACACTCTGCAGACAGAGACACATTCATAAAAACATGAACTAAAAGTTAAAATAGCCAGCTGTAAGAAGGCTAATTGTTTTAGTAGCTAAAGTTTTTGCGAGCTTTTGGGTCTTGACCTTGCTGTCACTATAAAAAACGGCCCTGGGCAGGGTCTATATAGATGGCAGAGCCAATAAACTATAGATAGAGTCCATTGTATTTTTTTTTTTTTCAAGACAAAGGCACTTTCTCTGACCTCCACAATCTGCTATTGTTTGGCACTTTCTGTGTGCCGGAGCCAGCCGACTGTACAAGGAGAGGACATCAGTGTGAAGTCACACACACACACACACACCCACGCAAACACACACACTGAATTCTTAGTATTCTCTGGGGGACTCCAATCTGTTTCACTGTGTCCTCAAGACGCCAGCCAGACCTGAGAAAGTATAAAAAGTCTCTTTAACACACTGAAGTCCACTGTTTTTAGTCACACTGATAACACAGGGTTATGTGTAAAAGTGCATGATACGGTCCACAGAGGTTATTTTGAATTGGAAGTGGAAGTGTGTTTTCAGTATTACTGCAAGATACTGGAGCTTCTTTCATGAGCTGGAGAAGAAGCTAAACGACTTCAGCTGAGGTAGAGGAAATAAATAATATTTTTTTTTCTTTTATCAATGGATAAAATGTCAGAGAATGATGAAAAATTCCCATCACATCATTTCCCAGAGCCAAAAGTAACGTCTTCAGATGTCTTGTTTTATCCCAAACCCATCCACTGTCAGGTCACAGTGAGGCAAAAGTAAAAAATCCTCACATTTGAGAGGCTGGAACCAAGAAATGTTGGCATTTTTGGTGGAAAGTGATTCAAAGAATTAATTGATTATCAAATTAGTTGCGGACTAAGTTACTTATTGAATAACTGACAAGTAATTTCAGCTCTAACTGTCATATATTTATCTTTTCAGGCTGTACCCATATTTGTTTCAAGGAAAAAGTGAAATTTGAGAAGATATGTGACGCACTTGTGAAGTACAGATCATGATAGCTTACGTATATTATGTATTTAAAGCCCTTAGTTATGTCTGATATTTGTATTGCATTGTAGTAAGTAATTAAAAAATAAGACCCTTATGAGGATATGAATATATAAAACCTGAGACTCCTCTAAAGATCCTTAATTAGAACACGTCTGTTGTTAGAGCTATCCTCAGGCACTGTTTGAAGCTCAGCTTACCTACCCTGTCCCAAATTCATAAGAATGAGACATTTAAATCTGTCCTGAGATCAGAATGGGAGTTAATTTTACCTTTCATATCCCTCACTGCTGTTGAGCAAAGCCTGCAGGCTGGAAAGAAGCACTTGTGTCTACAGTTATTACAAAAATGTTTTGATTTCTTCGATGTCATGCAACCAGGCTTTAAGTAAACCTCGTTCAATATCTCTTGTCTCCAAAAAATGTGTTGCTTTTACCAAAAAAAACAGTAGTTTCTTTACAGTTAAGTATGAAGACAAGAGAAGACTGGGTTTGTTCTTCCTCCAAGTCAGTTTAGTCTGGTAGATACAGTCTGTGTGAGTCCCTTAGACATTATTAGCATATATCTGTATGTATTTGAGGTATGGAGGATAACCTCTTCAGACAATGTATCCAGTCTAAATCCAATTTATTCTGTATAAAAACATGACAATACTCTGAATTCAAAGTAGAAGAAGCAGGCGTCGTGTAGCCAGGAAACTAGTCTTTTATCTCACTAGGGCAAAAGTAAAGGTGGTAAGAATAGCAAGGAGGGTCAAGGTCAAATATGTTATTAAGGCGAGTTTGTCTGCGCCGGCGGGACTGAGCTAGGGAAGGAGACTTCATCACAGAGAGGACTGTTCAGCCACCACTCAGGAAATTATGTTTCCTTGGGGTGGGAGTTCATTGATTGTTTCTATATTTGGGAAATTCCTGGAAATCACAGAGGCACAAATGCAGGCAATGTCGTGCCAAAGTTGGTGCACAACAATAACACCCTCCATTACACCTTAAGATGTCAACAATGATAAGTCAATTTACAACTGTGCCAAAGGTAAGTCTCTTCGACGTCATGCAAACTATGTATGAGGTTGGCCATGACGTGAGTTGTTCTGTGCTTGGTTAGGGTGGGATGGAAACTAATAAAACAGATGCTTTATGGGAGACCTTGGGTCTCATAATTAGATATTGGAAAGTAAGGATGTGTAGATCAGATTGGTGGATAGACGTATAGCTCTAGCACAAAATGCCACTGAGCTTTTGCAAAACAAAAAACACAAGTAGTAAGACAATCCAACAGATTTTAAACACAATTTCCAAGTTACTCATTTGGAAGTGAAAAAAAATGTTAAAAGTCTTGAAGTATCCATTGACCATCAACCTCCAGGTTCAACTTTGACCTGCACTACTTGCCTCAAGTTTGATTGTACCGCCAAATGAAGTTGTAATCTGTCAGCTAATCCTTTCGTTTTCCTACAAACTGTCTGCCACACTTTTGCTTGTGTTTGTTGGCCTGTCAGACTTACATATGTCAAGATGAGACTGAGAAAAATTACAGCACCAGTCGTTGCAGCAAATGCCCAGAAAGTGACAAAACCATCCTGTCTATAGGGAGAACAGCAGGAAGTAGTTTGATGTTGTTATATAGTCACAAAGTCCGCAAATGGAGGAGGTCAGGGTGGCTGAATAGGTCAAAGAAATGTCCAACTTTGACACAGGAGACTGTTGTTTTAACCATGACTAACAATTGTTCCCAAACTTTAACCAAACATTATTTTAACCAAAACCACAATCTTCCCCTAACCATAACCAAGACGCTTTTGTGCTTAAACTTAACCAGACCTTAATCATAGCTGTGTGACCTGCTGTTGCACCTGTGGTTTGTAATAGCTTTGGATGTGATGTTGTCCTGCCTATAGAGGAGTTATATTGTTGTTTTGTTCCAGAGGGAAACTACAAATTAAGTATTTTGTCATTTAAATTTGAAGACTTCTCCCAGATCTCGGCAATTGCTTTGGTGAGTCCAATGTCATCATGTTATTATAGCAATAAGAATGATGGTCAAAACAACAGAAACAACACCTTAATAACCATTAAGTCTATGTAAAGGCAATTTCTTAAAATACATTAAATATGTTGGTAAATAGTTGCTGAAAACATGTGTAAAGACTTAAGACGATATATTACTAAAATGTGGAGTTAGAGGTTAAAACAGTTTTTCACCAGTTTTCAGTCCAGGATTTTGTGGGCGGTCCTTAAAGGGTGGCTCGATGACACGCTGAGGCCACCCCGAGCATACTCCTGCACCCCTAGCAGAGAGATAGAGATTAATTCATCTCGCTCAGTGTGTGTTTCAAAGTTAGTCATGTCATTTTCTGAACTCATCTGACACATTTCAGTCGCTTCAAAATTGCTGTTTGACGGCTCCCACGAGTAGGCGTGGCTTCATCTCATTCAGCGGACACGCCCCCACAGTCCTGGAGCTGAGAATACGGCTCATTTTTACCTGATTTTGACACCTAATTTCATAAACTTGTAAATACTTTTGATTATTCAAATTTGGCTGGGTGGTTAATAACACTTTCTTCTTTGGTCTGACAAACTCAGAACACATACTTATTCTTACTTTACACTTCAAAGTTTGACACAATATGACAATAAACTACTTTCTACAAAGTGGTGGGTGGTTTTCTTGCAGAGAGAAAAATAGAAAAAAGAAACATCAGCATACTAGTTATATTAGGTCTAAATATAGTGCTTGAAAGAGACCACAATTTTTACCAGCTTGTGTATGTGCTGTGCATGTAACATTCAGCATGTTTGCCTAGGAGATTGTGGTCTGATGTCCAACTCTGTTTCCTAGTGTCCGCGGCACTGGGTGATGTCCGCTAATGAACAATTTGCTCGGTGAGGTGTGACCACAGGCATTGTGATTGGAGCCACACAGTGGACTACTGATGCAGTGAGCGAGAGAGATAGAGACAAATAGAGAGAGAGAGAGAGAGAGAGAGAGAGAGAGAGAGAGTGGGAGGGGAGGGAGACTGGAAACTCAATTCCACACAGACGAACCTACACCAGCTCAGAAAGACGGTCTCTCCTGCAGCACGCACACACACTCACACACACATGCACACACAGACACATACACACCGCTGGCTGTGGATTCTCCATCTTATTTCATAGATTTGTAGGTAAGCAGCTGTTTTCATCTGCCCGTACCTCTCTCTCTCTCTCTCTCTCTCTGTGTGTGTCTGCGTGTGTATGTGAATCAGCTGCTTTGCATCCAGGAATAGAGATGTGTGGGTCTGACTATGCTGTTACACGCTGAGACACACAAACATACACATGTAAAAGGGGTTAGGATTAAAAAAGATTGAATCATTTAGTGGTAAATCTATAGGAAAACAAGAAATGTGTATGTTGGTAGGTGTATTTATGAGAGTGTGTGTGTCATCTGAGTAAACCTGACATATAAAGATGTTAACATCTGTCATTTATGAATATCTGGCTTGGATTATGCAATCATATCCATGTTTACTCTTTCCTTTTTAAGTATAAGGATGTACAGGAATATATGGATGCATGTGTGTTGTGTGTGGTGTTGTGTTACAGCAAACCAGCAAATGCTCTTGCAAGCATGGATCGTTTCTGTGTGTGTGTGTGTGACTGCACATTTGCATGTGAGTGCAGCACACTTCTACAAGCGGAACAGCGGACCCCAAAAAGGTGCTCAAATCCTGGGGATTAGCGAGACGTCTTTGCCTTCAGCTGTCACCATGGCAAAGGCAGCCGGTGGAACGCCTGTGTTTGAGAGAGCCCTTTATAGTCGGCAGGTTCATTGCATTCATCAGCTCTAGGGCTAACATAAGCATTAGCCCGGCACAGTTAATGTCACTCTCAAGTATGGGGAATATGTTTCATGAGAGGTCAAAGTGGTGTTTTAAAGAAGTGGAGTATAAGAGGCGTGGAAGATGTTTGGAGGGTCAAACATTTGAGCGGAATCAACAAGTTTTCCCAGGAAAAATTACCACAAGATGTTATTACTGCTAATTTTCTGTGAGGAATTCTGCATGTGGAAATTGGATTTGTAAGATGGCCAGAAGAAACGTCAGAGATTAAAATAGCAACGCATTCATCTTTGTAAATAGCATGACTCAGGATGTTGTTTGGCTGTAACCTGTTGGAGTCCTGTCTGTGATGCTGCTCATTTAGACTCATGACCAGCGGTTTGGCTATTCTCGAAGAGCAGCTCTCATTATGGTCAATAACATCCAGGGACTATTGACTGTAGCCGGTTGCACCATTTCTGTATGTGGAACTATCCCACACAACTCACAAGTTACTAATAAGGACTTAAACAATTATGTCAAATAAGGAATTTTACAGTTAACTTAAACAGGACTGTTTGAAGACAAACATTAGTAAATGCACAGGGGAAAAAACGCTGTACTTCGGTTTTTAGCTTAAAGTTCGATGAGAAGATCAATACCACTCTCATATTCTTGTAACCGATTAGCTTAGCTTAGCATAAAGACTGGGAAAAAAAAAATGAAATGTAAAATGAATCCTGGAACATGGAAGATAAATAAGGTCTTATTTTTTCAGGACATTAATCATTTAAAATGTACATTTTATCTTGGTTCTCTTTCCCAAACTAAGGATTTTCCATGATAATAATAACTACATAGATTGAGAGATGGATAAACAGACCCCTTGTTTTACTATGTTAAGCTCTCTAGCACTTTATAAAGCCTTTAAAATGTAAATCCCTGCTGGCTCAGATTGAATCTGTGCAGTATTGACGTCCCCGTGTAGCATCAAAGTCAGTAGAGGACAACAGGAAAAGGCCATAAGTTGACTCTTCAGATGGGAGATGGAGGCAGAGATGTTAAAGAGCTGCAGTCGAAAACACAGGACCCACGTGGGAGGAAGCACACGTAAATATACGCTGAAATGTAAGCCTTCATATGACGACCAAAATAATACTAGAGTGAGAAGAAGTGCTTGTAAATACGTACACCCACACAGCAGAGAAAAAAACAACTGCCACCACAACAGTAGCCATTTGCAGGGAGGTAAATTACTCCATTATCCTGGACTGTGTCATTGATCCTCAAGCCTCGCCGTGCTTATAGCAGGTTTGTTAAATAGTAATGACATTGGCTGCAGTCGATTCGTCTCCATTTGTGGCTCCGCTGGGTGTCGAGCCTCTCCATTTCAATCACTCAGGAGCTACACACACCTTTAATTCAGTCACCTCTCCTTTTATAGCTTTCCTTATTCTTCCTCCCTTACTTCACCGCGCTCCTCGCTTCATCTTCCTCTCTCTCTCTAGTTAGACCACAGTGGCCTTGTTATGAATGCAGTGATCACAGAGGGGCTTGTAATGCCGTAATACTGCTGTCAGATTAATTTAGAAGGGAGAAATTTCCATAGAGAAATATGGCACAGCAGGTTGGAGGCTAATGGAGTGCGAGATGGCTGATGGTGCTAAGAGTAGAGAGTTAGGGCTTCTCATGACAGACTAAACTGAAAGACAGGAGTCTGTTTACAGAGTTAATAAAAGAAGCTCTGGTAACAAACTAAAATGAGCATTAGGGAGACTGCTGCAGAGTTTACTCTCCTGGACTATGAATGCCACAGCTGAAAGTCAATATGGTGTCTTTGTCTCTCTGTCTCTCTCTCTTCTATTGCCCTTGTCTTTTGCTCTCTGCACTTCTTTTCTGCATCTCCTCCTCTTGCTCCGTCTCTGCTTCATTGAGCACGCTACAGTGGCAAGCCTCATCTTTGTCAGGAGCAGCGAGACAAAACGCCAGCAAGATAATAGAGGGGGACTTGACACTTTTTATAGTTCCTTTCCACTTGCTCTGCTGCCTGTCAAACCAGACAATGCCTTAACTAACAGGCATGTATTTTATGTGGTGACAAGAAAGTTAAAGGCCCGATCTGGAATTGTGGTAAAGCACAAGCTGTGGTGTGGTTTTCGATTCATTAGTGGTTTGTACATTAGGTAATTTCTAATTTGTTTAAAATGTTTTTAATATTGGGACTGATTGATGCAGTTCCTGACAGCTAAACAGTAAATTATGTTATTTTATAAACAAAAAATGTTTTGTTTACATGTTAAAGTTTCTATTCTTAATATTTTTATATTATTTATGAGTCCCATGACTATGTGTACGTGAAAGTTGTTGCTTATAGCAGCAAACCCTCAAAGAATTATCTCCCAACTTTGTAATTCCTCTCGGCTTTATGAGTGTTTTAGTGTCTTTCAGATTTTTGTTTAGTTGTTTGGTCTACAAATTTTGATTTAATTTTATTTTTCAAGTTTTAATTCGTATTTCTGCCACAGCAGACAGCTGTTTTTTAGCAATAAAGTCTGATAAACCAACTGTACAGCGCTATCCAAGTGTAACCAGTGTTCAGGTGACAAGAAACATGACTCCAAATACTAATAATGCTAAGTATCTGCTGGATGCTTATCTGTGATACTGTTTCTTCACTTGAAGTTCAACTTGGAATGGTGATATTATGGTTGTACAGGTTCATTACAAAGAGGTCAAAAGGTCAATGATTGCAGGTTTAACACTACCGTGTATTGTGAGAAAACATACTGTAACTTCCACTACTTTCCTGGAGATGGAAGACCAAAGAATAAAAAACATCTTTGGGAAAAGTCCTCTGCATGTGTGCCATGACAAGATGACAAGATCAACAGAATACCATCTGCTATGTTACTTGAGTCAAAAAAAAAACCCCCAAAAAACCTAAGAACGGAAAAGACTCCTACTTGACTGAGTGATTGGAAAGAACAGGACAGTCTTCAGCCAATTCTGCCCAGAACTGCTCTTGTGGTGATGGTTTAAAATATAAAGAGATGTGGTACTTATAAAAATCGTTCTTACGGAGCGATTCTACAGTTATAAACTTAAAAAACATGCAGGAAGTGTTTTACACTGTACACGAGTTTCCTTTTACCACCCTAGGTGATACTGAATGAAAGTGATACCGACATGAAACATGAGAATGCTAGCCAAAATACATTATACATAGCCTAAATAATTGATCAGTCATACATCGAATCAACAAAAAGGCAATTAGGAATGGAAGATAATTTACCTCAACAAGACTTTTTTGTCTTCATATATAGTATTTAATAGTTTATTGGTTTATAAATAATGCCTTATAGAAGCCAACAAAGTGAGCATGTGTGGGTGTGTGTACCTACTATAGAACAGTACATGTGGGCGAACAAGCACGCAATAACATGCCGAGTCAAATCCAAATTCATCTACAATCACATCTCTGCACGCACGAAATGTGACCATGTGTGGGCTGGTTGAGCTAGAGCACACAGGCATCTAAAAACAACATCACTTCATTGGAGACTGATTTTCATGCTATGCAGTCAAAATGATAAAACTAGGGGAGTGTGTGGGAAGCTCTACGTTTCATTCCTCCAGGCGGGGAGCAGAGGGGAAAACGGCAGGTCAAGTCCCTGCTCTCCAGATCAGTAAGAACGAGTCTCTTATGGTAGCAGCTGATTGATCTTGTGTGTGTCGTGCATACGAAAGGAAATGGCGAGAACTCGAGAGAACACAGAGAACTGGCATGGATTAGGGGAAAAAAGTGAGTCGTAAATAAAATTGTCAAAGAAAAGAAAAGAAGGCGACAATGAAGTGTGGAATAACACTCATAAAGAAAATGATAGAGAAGCCGGAGAGAACTTGTGATTTACTTCCACACAATCAGATCTCTTTCCTTTTGCTTTAAAGTACAAAATAAATCAGAGATTGAAAGAGGGCAAGGCCAAACAGGGGTTGTGTATTTGTGTGTATATGTGTGTGTGGGGGGGGTGGGGTTAGTAGGGAGTTAAGTACAGCTAAAGCATACAGGTTGTTGTTCTCACAGGGGAAATTCCTTTGGTGCTCCAGTCTTTTCACTGAGGCAACAGGCTAGTGACTTTGAACCACTCGGCACTCCACAAAAGAAAAAAGAGGTCCCTCTTTTCTTATGTTGGCAACCCGGACCCTAATTCTTTACAAACCTCCCCCCACCCTACTCACACACACATTATTTCTTGACCATTCCTCACTGAATAGTTTACATATGGATGGAAGTTCTTTCTCTAATTGGTCAGTCCGTGTAGCCGCCCAACCGCCGCGACACAGCATGCATGTGAGCAACAGCATGACATAAATACTGACCACCACATCTAACGGGACACCACTAATTGTGGGGTGTCCATAATACATAAGTTCTTGTTGTGATTTGTGGTGGGTGACATCTTTTTTTTTAGCCTGCTAACCTTTCAGTAGGCGCTTGTAATGGGTGGCATAGTTTCTAGACTTTCTAGACGGGTCATAATCTGAGAAACGGAAACTTCACCTTCCAAAAATGTTCGCTGAAAAGAAAAAATGAACAGATGCAAATTCTATTAAGTGTCGCAGACTTAACCTAACTATCTAGAGAATGGATGAAAAGTGTGTCACTCTGTGTCCTGTATGTTCTTGTCTTTTAGGCCACTTTGCCGGAGAGCCAGCTAAAACCACCTCAGGGAGCAGGAGAATGGAGAACAACATGTGACCGATCCGTGCACCACTGTCGACAGCATGCTTCTCCTCCTCCGGACGTTGGTTTTCTGCTTCTGGTGTTTTCTGTTACTTGACGGGCAGGCTGTGGCTGATGAAGAGGCCCTCTGGGGACCAACGCCATCAAGGGAAAACCCACCTGAAAATAAACAAAGCTCTTCTTGGTGGCCAAAGCTCCCTTCCATTCCTTCCATTCCCTCGCTACCGTTTCGTATCCCCTTTTACAGTAGCTCAGACAATAATGACAAAGCTGCTACGCTGACCACAACCACCCAAGGGCCGACAGAGCCAATTGATCATTTGCAAGACCACTCGGGTTCAGGGGAAGAGAGCATTTCTGAAGCCTCTGAACCACCCACCACCTTGACTCAGGGGCTCCTAACCAGCGTGACAAAGATAGGGACAGAATCACTTCCCACAGGGACATCGGATTCTCCACACAGTAGCATAACGCAGAGCCACAATGATACTCTTGTTTCAGACTCCTACTCTCCCACAAGCAGTTCTATCAGAAACACTCTGTTCACTAACAGTCCCACCAGCACAAGCACTCCTGAACAAAATGCAACACATACCCACCCACCATGGGGCACCGCACGAGCAGCCGGTCCCAGCATGGGCGCTATTCCACAACACCTCCCAGAGGAAGTCACTGATAAAGAGGAGGCTGATGATTTTACAGAAAAGATCTCTTCGACGATAGCACCAGAAACTACAGTTCCCACTGCTTTGACATGGGCAGCAGCGCAAACCACAACAACAATCCCAGGACTGGTGGAGACCACGTCTACCGTTACTCCCCTACATCCTCAGAAACCATGTTTGTGCGAAAAGACTCCACTGTTAGCATTACCCTCCATGCTGAAGAGGCCACAATGATGGAAACCCACCCCACTCAGAGTGGGGCTGACCTAGGCTTCTCCGAGGCCAGGTCAGGGTCTGTGGATGAACAGCTGGGGGTATTCACCACTGCCATGGGGATCGATCACAAACCGGAATCCATAACAACCACAACCCACAGCCAAAGGGTTAACACCCCAATAGCAGGAGGTAAGCAAAGTTAAACAAATCAATAGTGTCTGGATTGACTCAATAGATGTGATCAATCATGTTCATGCAGGTCTGAAGTGTTCAATAGATGGCTGTCAAAAGGCTGCAGTCAGTTTGGCTTGATCAATGACGTTTCTGACATGGTAAGTAGTCAAAGGCCGGCATTAGCATAAATCCAGATCTTGTTGAAACCCTGTCAACAATCATTAAGTACGTGTCTAGAATCGATATTTACATGATTGCAATGCTCGTAAAGGAATAGTTAAGATGTTTTTATATAATGCAGTGTTACTCTGTGGTGGTTTTTATGGGTAGATATTAGCTTAGGCTACTGATGCTGTGGACAAATACATTTCAGCAACATTACAGACCATTTTAGAAATGGTTGCTCAAGAATACAGCAATCAAAAACCATTTACAAATTATGAAACATCTAAATTGTGTTTCCAATTCTTGCATCCCACAGACTTTGAACTATTTAATAAAATACTTACATCCCACAGAGATTAAAACATTACAATCTGTTGTGCAATCTGTTGTGAATAGTTAGCTTTATTGTGTTTGTGATGTGTTGTTGTAGACTGGTGGCATCCATATCCACATCCATAAGTTAATTTTGCATTTGCCACCAGCGAGTGATTTGCACCATCCAATTTTGAAAAACTTAACTCATGCCTTTAGCAGTCTACAATGAGAAGTAGAAATTTCACACTACCATTATTGCACAAGCCATTACCTCTGTGAATGGAAGGAAAGATTTGATTGAATGCTGCTCGATGAGGGTTTTGTTCTTCACAGAGCATGAGAGAAAAGAGAAAGAGAGTGAGCTAAAACAGCTACTGGAAGCCAGTAGGTTTCAGGAGACTTTGACACGACATTGAGGGCGCAATATCGAAGCCCATCCCCCAATATACTGGTGGCAGTCTGCTGTCTGTATGTTTAATGAGTCTTCAGAGGAACATCCTCCTCCAGGTACAGACACATTCATCATGTAGGGTCAAAGGTGGAGGCAGAAAATTATGAGTCGATTATTCTCAGCCGGGGTGGTTCAGTGTCCAACTGATAAAGCCATGATTGTTTGGTGGATGTATACACACAGTGGTGTTATATTCACTCAGCATGTGTAGGACATAATGATGTTCTGCATGTGCATAGCTCTTAGATTCTCCATTTTAATGCTACCATCCCCACTAGATGTCCAATGATATCAACAGCACCAATACTATAATTTTTGGGGGGATATTTGAATATATATTTAAATTTTAGCTCCTTACTACACCTGTTACATAAATTCACCCTTTAAAATATATATTTTCCATGTTAGTACTCTCCGTTTGTTACATAAAAATGCAAATTTATCTCAGATAATCTCAACTTCCTATTGTTTGAGGTCACTTTTAGCTTATTGCTCAACAAAATCTCATGTTAAGTTTGATTTAGTAGCTCTTCTGGAGCTTTCAATCACGTGGCACACTTTTTAATGACATTTTAAGGACCCCTCTTTCATCTAATCAAAAGCTACTAAATGGACCTTGAGATCAGATTGTTTTTTTTCACGTCAATAGCAATGTAGTCTACACAATCAAAATGTACATTAACACTTCTTTAGTGTTGCAGTGTTGGAATACACCTAACACATGGACCTCCCACACTGATTAACGCTGCTTGTATTGAAAGTGGTTTTGTTATGTTGTGTCTGCAGCGACCCCAGTGTTGTGTCTGCACTTGTTTTCGGTTGTGCGGTGGCATACAGAAAAGAGAGAGGGGGGGCTACTGTGACCGTGGATCAGTATTCCAAGCGCACACTCAGCAAAACCACCGCCTCTCCTGTGGGACCATCCGCTCGCCAGTCGCTGTTCATGGATGCTGAACATGCTTCTTGCCATTTAGTCTCCTCCCTCCCAGGCTCCCGTCCCCCTTTTGCTTTTGTACAAACACAAATCCCTGTCACTTCTTTGTCATGACATGTCTGCTACGGCTTCTTTGAAGGTCAAACAATGTCTTGACGGGGATGAGAGGTAGCTTCTGGTCATCCATGGGGAAATGACAACCAAGAGAATATGCTGCTTTTATGCACCCCAGTAGACTGTTTGGTGTAGTATTGCACCGGAGTCTTGCAGTGTTCAAACAATTACACCTTGCCAAAGGACACAGGAGGAGACTAATATGAAAATGAAAGCACGGCACCCCTGCATTATCATACATTATCCCAATATGAATATTCTCTCTGTGTCCTGGGATTTATTTTAAAGCTGCAGCATGTCCCTACTGGAGGTGTGGAACATCTTCACTACAAAAACGGATGGATTTCCATTGATCGAGAAAGCATTTGCTGCATGGTGTTGCCCCAAAGAGGCTGTCAGACATATATATATATATATGCTGTATATATAAAAAGGAAAAAACAGCAATGCCGTGCATCTGTGTCAAATCCTCTACTAAGGGACACTCCAACATCCGACAGCAAGGGCAATTATGAGAGCAGAAAGCGGAGAAAAAGGGGGATGGAAGAACTCTGGGCTGTGGCTGATGAGATTCTAAAGGATCCTAAAAGCTTCCCTTCATCCTGTTTCTCCATTACTGTATGCTGTACTATCTGGCAGCGGCGAGACAAGACCCTTAACACAGTCCATTAATACCTGCAAGGATATATTGTCTCTGTGATCTGAACGCTGTACCAAACAGCTAAAGCACGGCCACTGACAGATTAATTGATTATGGAAATGGATTTACACACAGAGCGAGTGACGTGAATATCTGATGCCCTGGTATAGAGTTTACATGGGAAAAGGGGCTTAAATGCAAATAGAAGAAGACTGTGGTGACTTTAATATTATGTTAATCTTCTCATAATGGCTTCTTTAACCAGACTTCATGAGTTTTACAAAACTAGATGGCTTAGTCCTGTTTGTCTTCAGGATTTGACTTACAGCTCTTAAGCTGAATTAGCCTGGCTAATGCAAATACGCAATTACAGAACAACCTGGATTATTTCTAACCTTTAAAGCCACATTGGAGAGTGCAATGGAGTTAGGAAAACTCAAAGTAACTATCTCAAAAATGAGCCAAATTAGCAAGAACATGATGCAATTTCATGCAAGCACATTAAAAGAAACCCAACATGAGGTATCTCACTCATAACATCCCATTTATCTGCACTGCCATCCCAGCACGTTCATTTTCTTTCTTATCACGGTAAGCTCAGGCTGTTTGTTACAAACCCACGCATGTATTGTTTCTTTTTGTTTCTTCACAAACTCTCTCAGGGCTAACGTTGATAAAGCAGAGTGTAATGGAGGGCAGCATCATCTTTTGTTTATTATTTCCGGAAGCTGAAGATAATGAGCAGCTTCTGAATAGCTACCACAGCAAAATGGACATCATTGCCTCAAAACGTTTGCCTACTGTGAGTGCTACTTTAGATTCAATTTATGCTACATCTCTGGAACCCTTAATATTAATTCTGCACGCACACAAAGCAATATCCATCCACAGCCTGAGGTGAAGAAGCCACACAGAAAGACTTTTCTTCAATTGAGAAACAACAGATAGAACACCGTACTTTAAGGACATGAAGGTCAAAGGAATAATAATTAGGGGTGGTTCAATAAATGCACTCCTCTTATCCCTTTTTGCTTTTATTTTTGCCTTGTCAGCAGCTTGCTTTGTCTCTGTAAATAGGTGGTCATCAGTAATTTTGCTTGTGATGCGCTTAAGAGATGAGTGTGTGAGTGTGAGTGAGTGAGTGAGTGAGTGCACATGTTTACTGTCTTTATATCTCATTTGTAGCAGATCTTGTTAGATGTTGTAATTTGATCTACAGGCACATCACAGTGTCTGTGCTGCAGTGATCCTGCCGTGGTGTTCAGTGTCTCCGTCCAGTTTACTTTTCAATTTAAAGGAAACATAAATAAAACATGTTTTAATTAAGTTGGGAACTGTCAGAACAAAAAGCAAATTTACTTTTGTTATTTCGTAAATTTGAGTTTTATAGTTTTAAACCTTAAAAGGTTTAAAAACTCAAAATTTCAAACCAGCTATATATTTTTAATCTCAAGTTTTAAGCACGACTACAAATACTTACTTATTACTAATTTAATATTTGCTTAAATATTTGCAAAATCTAAAATATCAAGGCAAAAATCTTATAAATAATAATGTATAGTAATAATAAATGAGTGAGTTTTTAATCAAATTCATATTCCCTGTGGAGTTAAACAAACATTTTCTCACCAAAACACACTGTGTGTATCCTCATCATATCCAATTTGTTTCCTCATTTTCTACATTTGCAAAGCTGTTTCAGTATTTTAAGTCCTGCATCGTTTAAATCAATGTTTATTGGCTCGATTTCTTCTTCTTCCTGCTTTTTTGCTGCATTGCATCACTGTCCTGTAAATATCGATCAGCAGAATAGCGTGAAACTGTCGCTGAGAAAAGAGAATTATTGGACCAACTTAAAACAATGCTTCAGCTGGTAAAACACACATTGATTAAGTTTTTTTCAAATCAATTGTGTTCATCTAACTTCTTAATTTAATTTAAAAGAAATAATAATAATTTGTGTGCTATCAATTAAACATTTTTTTTAAGTTAGTCCAACAATTCTCGTCTTCTGGCACTCATAAACACAACATTTTCTTGCAGTGATCAAAAAGTCCACAGAGTGCCTTTAAAATGTCGAGATTTTAACAAAACTACACAGACTAACAATTCTTTGTTAACTTTTCTTCTTCGTATACTAATTAAAATCCATATTTCCAAGGCTGAAGAGTATCTTACAATAGTTCATTTTTTAGATATGTAGCTCAAAATACTGATTAAAAGTGGATCAAAAACTCCACAGGGCACTTTAATGTCACAAAAATGAGACTGTAGCCGCCTTGGAATTTCCTGAGGAAGACTTGTTGCTGGTCTTGGACTTGCTTTAAAGGACTTAGCCTTAAATCAAGCCTTGCTGTGATAGATATTATTTTTTTAGTATCCGCCTCTGTTACCCATCATTCTCCCTCTTCTTTGGCTGAGACAGATCTCCAGCTGTGTAGAGTACCACAGCGCAATAAAGCAGATTTTGCTTTGGAGAGTTTTAAAACTTACAATTAACTCAGGCGCTGTGAGCATGACCTAGATTATGTACAATAGTAGCATGGATTGCCTCGTAGCTGTTGTTTTTCTAGCTCATTATTCCTCCCACTAGCCTTATGCCTTGGTATTCTTTATTAATATTCATTCAGAAGCTATAAACTAACACTGTACCTGGTATCCCTGGCTTCATCATCAGTTTTTCCCAATAGATTAACTCACTGAATATTGTCCCAAATCTCATCTACTCCATCATTCATTTATAACTGCTGCACGTGCTGTAAAACACACAAAACACACAGACTGTGACAACATATTTTGTGAGTGTACCAAAGGGGAAAGAGAACGACGCGTCGCTCTGTCATGTCGTCATTACTTTCTCATTCTGTTTTCTCTCTCTCTCTGCTCCTCATCAAATGCTTTTCCTTGTTTGACTCCGCTTTATCGCACAAAGACAGATGATTGAACAAGGGGTCTGGATTTGTGATGGACCAGGATGCGCACACCCATGCATGCACACACACACATCAGGATGTCAATGTAATTAGACTACAGAGGGCCAGACTACTGAGCTATGGATGACTGGCTACAACTAAGTGGATGATAGGCCGATCCATTTGACAGAACTGGGTTAAGAAATACAGCCCCTCCATTTTCTGCAGTGTGAAGTCTCAGACATGCTGTGATCACAGAATAAAAAGGGTTAAACTTCCTCTTGGCAGACTCCAGATTTACCAATCTGTTTTTCTACTACCGTGTTGCTGTTCTGTTCTTGAAATTCAAATTGCTCAAAGGTTAAACTGCACGTGTCTTCTCAGAGCTGCCGGGGAAAGGCGATAAGGTGGATGAGGAGACTGAGGAAGATGTGGCTCCTTCGGCAGACGGGGATGGTTACATTTTGGCAGACATTTCCACGCCATCCGCTAAGCTGCTAACACCATCCCTACCGCGGAGCACAGGTGAGCAAACAAATCACTTACCGACTTACTTCAAACTCCAAAACATGTGTTTGCATTGCCATAATGTTAGGAAGGCAACTAAAAGGACTGCATGATGTTTCTTTCATGAGCCGTCCTGTAGCTGTTTCAATATCAGTAAATCTGTCAGAGGACTGGGAAAAACAGTTATCCTGCATCATTTGCCTGAAGCCACTAATTACTTCCAATGGGAGGAGAAAACTGCTTATTCAGGCGGTGACTATGGAGAACTTCTGAGAGATGTGGAACAATGGGCATCAGATAAAAAAATCCCTCTCTCTCTCTCAGAGTAAAACAAATATTGATCTAATGATAATAGGTCCCTTTAAATAACTGAAAAAATATTGATTAAGTACGTGCCAGTGACAGCAGAGTACTTCAAAATGAGTTGGTGGGACCATAAAAACAAAACGTGACAATGGAAACAGACTTTTAGAAATTATGTGGGGCTTACACATCCACTACAAATATAAATTCTATATTTCCATCATGCTTTCTACATTGTCTTCCACTGTTAGTTTAATGGCACCTAACTGGAGGATTAGTACCACCAGCTGTTTATCTCGATGACCCATAACGGTTGTTGATGGAAACACACGTGAATTCACAGATCTATATGATGTAATTCTTGGCTAACACATAATTTTTTTTTCTCAGTAATCCCCAGTTGTACTGTAGTTGTAGTAAAACTGTAGTTTTTAGCAAACGTCACTCAAACTGGGGTAAGTAGTGCATTTACTGGGGACTATTTGAAACAGTGGATTAATGTTTGGTTGTTGCTCGAGTGACTCAAAATAAACTACGGTGCCTATGTTCATTCTTTGGGCAACAATGGAGCTCTATGGCAAAGAAGAATAATCTACGTCAGGCTTTGATACAGACGACAAATGCTCAGTAGGATCAATTTACTGTTGTCTTTCAGTCTTTTCATGGGATTTATTGACAATAAGAAAAATACAGAATGTCGCTTTTCATAATCCCGCTGCAAAATCTGGTATAATATCAATGTAAAGTCTATCATATATACAGTGTTAGTCCTTCATCATGAACTTGATTTCTGATGAAGTATGTTAATTAATAGATTCACTTCTAGCCTAGTTCACAGGAGCAGATGTAACCCACATTAACTCTCTCAGAATAGCAGATGTTGTCAAGTGATTTTCAAAAATAGACCTGTCAAATGTGCCATTCGCTGATGATGAGATGCTAAGGGGCTCCCTACTTTGGTGTGTCACGAGTGACTGATTGAAACAATAATGTTGGTAGTCTGTCTGTCTGACATTTGAGTGTCATCCCTGAAGCAAAAAATCTGTTGTTGAAAATATCAGCAGCACATACACAAATTTATTTAATCATACAAGCTCTTCCACAGCAGGTGTTTTCACATTAAGCGCAATTGTTTAAGAAGCACACAACCTCTCAGCCTCTGGCTGCTCCTCAGTATTCATGATCCAACTTCTCCGTGAGCTCCAACTAAATAGCTTTTTCTGAGGTGAGCCAAATTGAAATTGGAGGCAATCAAGGCCAGATGAAAAGCTACGCAGAGCTCTCAGCTTCACGATGCAGAATCAACATGTAGCTAATTAAAGATGTGCATGTGCGGTTGTTGTCCACATAACATCAGATGAATCTTTCACCTTTATTAGCTGGTCTCCAGATTAAGATGCCTTAGGCGAGACCAAGATTTACTAAACCTAAATAAATTAAGACATAAATATAAATCCCTGAGCACTTTTAGTGTTTCAACTGAGGCGTAAATGAAGCTACCGCTCACGAGAAATGATCTGTGAAGCAAGTCATGTAATGTGGGTTTGCTGATTTTCAGAAGATTAATGTTCATTTGTCGCTCAGACTGTGTGCTTTCACTTTGTATTAATAATTAACTGAATCATCTTGAGAGCTCATTTTGATTTATACAGAACTTTACAGTAAATATTCAGAGTCACCTAACAGCTGCAGGCGTTAAGAAAGAAGGTCTAAACGTATAGAATATTGCCTTGTTAATCAAATGAAACCTTGACGTATGATTTTTAGCTCTGCTATCGTAGCCTAGCATGCTAAGGATGGCAATGTCTGTTGTCTTTGGGTCGGTTGGTTCACCAGTTTGGTCTAAACTGAAATATCTCCACAACTATTACAAGGATTGACATCGAAATTTTGTACAGGTGCTCATGTTTCCCAGAGGATACATCCTACTGACTTTGGTGAATCAGCCGCTCATTGTGTAATTTGCAAAAGCTAGCATGCTAAAACGCTAAACATCAGCCTGTTGACACTGCAGTAGTGAATATGTTGGCATGCTAGCATTAGCATTTAGTTCAGGCCACTGCTGTAAACAAGTACAGCCTCACAGAGCTGCTAGCATGGCTGTAGAACTAGGACACTCGATGTGCTTTGCCCAGGGCAAAAACACAGACAACCAGTAAATTAACAAACATTATTGATGTGGCAGAAGATGTCTTGAAAACTCTTTTCTTGTGGTGCTACCAGGTGGGAATGCAACAATAGCGCCTGATATTAGCAACCTTACAAACAGCAATTGATCTTTAGGAAATTAAACACAGTTGTTTAGGACTGGTATGAGGTAGCACCCTTTTACTAGCCAGATTTGGCCTTTTAAACCAATAGCTGTTTTGTTTTAGCCTCTTGTGGGCTGTGAAAAAACAAGCAAGAGTTCCTGCAAGTCCTTGCGAGTCCTATATTCAACCTCTTTTAGCTCGCCTTTTGGTCTCTACCAACCACTGTCTGTCTGTTGTTTGTTGCTGAGCAGGTAGGGTGTAGTAAAACTAAAATTAAATAAGTTTTTATTAGTTAAAATTACCCCTTAGTTTTTTTGTCCACAGGCACTTTGCTTTTCAGGCTGTGTCTGTCTACTCTTGATGTGTCTACAGTCCCTAGCATGAGAGACTTGTTCCCACAGGAATGTGTCAGATGACCGAGCACCATGCAGTGGAACGTTAATGCTCTGATCCGTCCTTGCACTGTAGCCACCACATACCAAACCCTGTCCAGGCTGCTCAGCCAGCAGACAGATGTGACATTTATTGGCATGAGCGAGGCAACAAAACATGGCGGTAATTCAGTACGCGTCACGTTTTCCACTCGGCCTGACTCAGTGGCATCCAAATCATCACTGTCGCCCCGGAAAGCAAAGAAATGGACGGACAAGTCACTGGCACAACACAGTACTGAACCCCACCTACTTTATCAGTGGCCCACACATTCAAAATGCCTGCAGCTGTTTGTTTTTACGCTCCAGCCACACTTCCCACAGAGATACTGTCTGTTTTGACAGGATGACTCTGTCTGTGCGAGTTTATCAGAGCGCAGACAGATTTAATGCCTACACTTGAAGCTGCTAATGTCATAATTTCATCAAGATTAAACATAGCTCCTCTTTCAAGATGACACCTGAGTAGCAGCGCATTTGATGCCAAGTTTGAACTAACTACTGCAGTGTAGTGCGACAAGTAATGAGTATTGTCTCTATTGATTAATCCGTCGATTAGCCATGCTAGTGGCACGGCACTAGGTAATGGCAATGTCGGTCACTCCACCTCTGAAACATACTGGATGGATTACCATGAATTTTTATTACAGATCGTCATGCTTCCTAGATGATGAATCCTAATAACTTTGGTGACTTTGGCTGTGCAAATTAGCATGTTAGCCTGCTGACAAGGTTAACTAAGACGCTAAATATTGCCTGTTAAACATCTATAGATTATAAAACATATAGCATAAACATTAACATATTAGCACTGACACTGTCTGCTACCATGCTGGTGCTGCAGAGCTGTGTAGTTGTAGACTGTCGTCTTCAATATAATTCATTCAGTTAGTCGATGTTTTAGTCCATAACGAGTGAAAAAATGTTGCAGGTTAGTTGATGTCTTCAACTTGCTTGCCTGGTCTGAGCAGCAGACTAATATTTGGTATTTTTACTTCACAAATTACTCAAGCAATATATTTTCTGTCATTCATCTAATTTCAAACTTATAAAAATGTTCTGCAGACATCCCAGGTGGCCATGTACTGAGGTGTCTGTGTTTCTAAATCAATCTCTCTGTTTATAATTCAGTCACTGCCTCCTGGCAAATTAAGCATCAGCATGGAACGGGATGTTTAAACTGACTGTACTTTCCTGGCAAGGCAGCACCGGTGTGTGTGAATGTGCGGCAGTTCTCTGCCATATATGGTTCAGTGCTACACTGAAAGGCTCATTATGAGAATGATGTGACACATATGGATGTCATCTCAAACAGCTTTTCACTTTTTGTTGTTAAAAATGCATCAGAGTTTTGCATCAGTGTAAAGACAACGCCTCCCAAAGAAACTCATCCATCCTTGTCCCTGTTGTACACATGACGAGGCTTCAAAACACATCTCAGGTTGTCAGATAAAACTGCTGCGTCGTGCTACAGTAAAAGATGCAGCAGCTGGCAGCGAGGTCGTATTTCCTTGAGTATTACGTTTTCATCACAACCTTGGGCAATGATTCAGCTCTGGGGTCAGGAGATGAATGAAGAAAGAATATAAAGACTTCGTCAACAAGAGGCGGACAGCAGTGCTAAAGTGAATGCTGAAGCACTTGTGACAATCCTCTACCACTTTTGAGGCTCTGAGGCAGGAAAAGAGCAAGGCTTTGCTCAACACGCTGTACTTGAATACTGCAAGTGTCAACAGTATGAACTCCGATAGACACTCCACCATGAACCATAAGGAAACATTAATCCGACTGAAAGGGCTTCAGGCTGTTGGCATCTCGGCCTCATCACAGTAATGTTAGGAGTGCTAAAAGCAGATTCCACCATAGAGCAAGAACTGCAGACCTACACATGTTAAACATAATGGAAGAACCAGCTGCCATGTATTGAATCTATGCAATCGGAAAAAAAAAAAAAAAGCAGAGAGCAGCAGAAGCAGAAAACATAAAGCATGGGAAGAGACTTGTAAAAAATCAGGCCAGTCAAAGAGAACAAAAAAAATGTCCCAGTTTAAAAATAACAAACCCACCTATGGGAGTTTCCCCTATTTAAAAGCGGGTGTTGAAGGGAAATCATAAACAAAAGGAGCGAATTAGGGGACCAGGACAGGGTGGAATGGGAAACACAAGAATACAATCTATAAAAGTACATTTAAAAGACAGATGAGAAAGACTTGAAACAAAAATGTTAAACCACATGAATTCCACTTTTAGTTTTACGTAGGAAACGAATTAGATATCCTCAATCTATACGCAAGATTTAGAAGTTTTGCGGTGCTGATGTCTGCGCGTTTAAGTTCTTAAACTGGCACATAACGTTACCACGCGTTGTAATGTATTCCCCAGACGTCACTGGACGTATTTCAACTCTGTTTTACACAAGAGCTACGGCGACGCTTCCTGGCTGTATTTAGCGATATTTTTACAGTCTCTAATCTAACACAGAAATTACAGCAAAACTTATTTATGAGCACACACTTCACTAAACCTGCCTGCTGTGTGATTTACTGTGGTGCCAGTTCATCCGGTTCATTTATCCACGTCTCCGTGGTGCTTTATAGCACCTGGCGCTTTATTGGAGGACTGATTGTCTCTGATAAGCTCGGAGCAAAATGACTGATGAGTTTGTGTGTGCAAATGACAGAGATGCAATTAGAGGCTGCTTCTCCACTGCTGCATTTGATTACCGTTTTTTTTTTTTTAATAAAGCAGGATTTTTTAAGTAGCCATTATTAAACTGTCTCAATGTGGTCTTTTCTGTGGTAGAAAGATAGCATGTGCATGGTGATGGTTATGTTTTGGGGAAAAGAACAAGGTCCATGATGTGAGACTAGGAGGCTGAAAAATGTTAGTCTTTTTGCCCATCTGTGAGGCATTATGCTGTGTGAAGCAACTTGTGCTGCCTCCCATTCAAACCATCCTCCAGTAATTGAGCTACGTAAACATGCGCGGCACAGATGAGCTTTGCAGGCGTCTCCGTAACGTTCACACAAACACATTTAGACATGGTTACTTATTAATTTCCAAACGAAACCATTTCCTTTGCTGAAACATGCCTGACACAATCATAATTAACTGTACTCGTATGGAAACTCCAGATGGCTTATGTAATGCAAGAGAAACTAGCTCTGTGGTTTTGAGTGGGCTGATCTTCAACACACACACATACACACACACACACTACCACAACACACCACTGCCTCTTCTTTTAGACCAAGCTGAGTTTGAAGTTTCCTTCTTACAAGCTTTTAAACAGGATTAGCACATTAGGAGGAAGGCATGCTTTCACCATCCTGGATCTGAGCCAATTTGTTTACTGGCTGAGATGGTTTGAATGTTGATTAAATGTTTCTGTGTTTTGTCATAACCGGACAGTTAGTATGCTTTTAAGTGATATAAGACTAGAGATTTACAGCTCTTGTCATTTCCAAGTTTGGGGATTGTATTATTCTTTTTCTTTTCCATCAGATATTAAACGTTTATCCTACCAGCTATATGAAAGTTAATTTGATCAATCAATTTCTGCTTCCTTTCCAGGCATTCCCCCAGAAACCCCTCATATTCCCCTGTACACTGAAGACTGGATGTCCAGCCTGACGGACAGCGACGTCACCTTCCTTCCAGACTGCAATAAAGAGCGCTCCGGGATCTGCAACGTATCCGATACGTGGGCCTCCACAACCGCCTCAGACGTCAAGCCCACACAAAACATCACTGCCACAAACCAAACAATCAACCCCTTCCTGGTCCCGGCTCCACTCATGTTGGTGCCACTGTACACCGACTGGAACAGTGCCATGGCAGCCTGGGGCCTGGCATGGGAGGCGCATGTTTACGGCGCTGGTTGCGCCTTTGCAATGCTAACGCTAGCCTCGGCGCTCAATCTGCTATGCTTGCCGCTACGTTGCCCATCCGGATGTGGCTATTTTGCCCTGGTCAGCCTGTTTCTACTAGCTGCTGGTTGTACCAGATCTTTCTCGCTCCTGTATGACGCCTACGGCCACCAGGACCGCTTACCCTCCACAGAGGCCTCGTTGATGCTCTACGAAGCACCGTTTCCCTGCTTGACTGCAGCTTTCGGTCTGGTTTTCCTTCTTCTCTCTATGCGCTCAAGAATGCAGCTTTCCTACTCAGCCTTCCAAAGACCTTGTTTCCTGGCCTGCCTGGTTTTCCTTCATTTCGCTGCAGCATTCGGACCGGTGACTCTACTCAAATTTTACCAGCAAAAGCCTCCCCTTTGCCTGTTTCTTTCTCTCATCTCCCGTGGAACCTTTGTAGCACTGGCCACATTTCTATCTGCTGCCTATTTTGTGTTCTACATCTACGTGCGTGCAGATTCGAAGCACATCTACCACCTAAACAACACGTCCCCAACCCCTGCTGAGCGCTACAACCGTTGCCCCTTTGCGGAGAGCCGGGACTGGGACCGTGCAGCTGTAACCGTTTGTCTATCAGCATTGTTTTCTTTAGCATGTGCAGGACTGCAGTTATTTGCAATTCTCAATGCTATGGGTGTTGCAGGTGGAGAGGAGGTCTTCCACCCATGGCCCTGGTGGGCTTTCCAGTTTAGTTGCAGACTGTGTGAGCTTGGGGTTTGTCTCACCCTAGCCTTAGTGGTTGCCCAACCAGTCTACTGTTCTGACCATCTCCCAGCTGCAGGGAGCTGCTGGACTGAATTGTTGTCGTCCAAGTCACCTATTCTGCCTGGAAGCTACCAGTGGTCCCTGAGCCAGCAGGAGAAGCTCGCCATTGTCGATACCGTTGGGCTTGGAGAGACAGAAAGCCTTCCTCTTTACACTCTAATGGATGAGAGGCTTGGTAGCAGTCTGAACGGTCTGGACCTTCTCTACCACAGCAACCGGGCCCTGGCATACAGAGATCTTGACTTGGATTTGGACTTAGGGGGTTCAGAAAAACCAAGGGATGGAGGAGGTGAAGAACCCTCGGGTGGATCCTCATTTACCAGTGACTCCACCACAGATCTGCGACCACCTTCGCCCATCAACCTGCGTCGTAGCATCGATGAGGCACTCTTCAGTGAGGCCCTCTTTCCCATGAGCCTCTTTAGCCCTACAAGGCCTATCCGCTGCAGTGATCTATCCATAAACAACCACTGTCCACTTCCCAGCAACGGCCTCTGTGATCCACTTTCAGCTGACCCTGGCCTTTATAGGACCTCTTCCTGCACGGAGATGGCTTCTCAACCGCAGCCACCTAGCGCCCAAAATCGAGGAGACACTGTTGTAGGTGCTCCCCCGTCTCCTTCGCTGTCGTCCTCCTCCAGCTGTTCATCTCCTGAACGTTGGAGGGACAGCTCTTCCTCCTGTTCCCTCTACCGAGCCTCTCTCGGAGGCTCCTCGCTGGTCCTCTGCCCGAGCCCAGAGAGACAAGCTCGTCAGTTTCTCCAGCAAGATGACACGGGTCGTGTGCCGTCAGCTGGCCACGCTGACCCACAGAGGCACTATCATACACTGGGCGCAGCTTCACAGGAGAGCCTGGACATGTCGTCTGAGGCAGACCGATCCGTGCAGGAGGAGTTCATCAGTGTTTGCAGACAAATTGATGCTTTAAGCATCTGCAGCGAGACCATTGATTTATAAAAGGACAGTCTGGTCAGATAAGGGTTGCACAGAGGACTTGTTAAGGACGATATCTGCTTTGTGTGGCAAGTCGACCGTCAAGGTTTGTTACAGCCTATTCGGTAGTGCATGGTAGCTTTTGCGTACACCATAAAATACCTATAGCTGCCAAAATAACGTTTTTGGAGGTTTGATGAGCTTTCTTATGCTGTCGTTAGTGAATGTCTACGAGGGTCTAAGTGCCAAGAATGTCAAAAGCCAAAAGGTAATTTGTAACTTTTACATGTTTGATAAAGGCTGGTGAAGTTTGATATAGTCAAAAGAATAGTAACATTTTACTGAGTGGAGTTAACAGGAATTTATTTGTACAAATGTTTTTATTGCATTCCAACATTCCAATAGATAGTACTGTGACTGAATTAAGCACTTATTAAAATACTACTGAAGTCCTAGCCTGTCAAACTCAGAATATCATCATTAAATCTCATGTTGAATAAATGGGATTAGAGTTAAGTTTAAAATATAAACTCTCCATATCAATATTCCACACATCTTACTTATTGCAGTTATGGTGCAGCAGTGCCCTCTACTGGTAAAACGCACACTATATTACCTTTATCCTCCTCCAGTTATCAGCAATGGATTGTGCTCCTACATACACTGACAGCGTCTTCTCTGACCGGCTTACTAATTTATTTATGTTCAAACATAACTGTGCTTTTAATAAAGTTTGTTTTATAACATTTGGCTTCTTTTTCTTGTGGTTAAACGTGTCGACTCATGTTCAATAAGACAGTAGTCCATACACAGTTTGATTTATTTATTTTTCTTTACCATATTGAACAGCAAGAGCAACTTTCCTGTTGATTGTTTTTCTGTAAACATATTCTTTAGTGATATTCCTCAAAACCCCTAATGGATTTATTGTATACAGAGTCTTTTTCGTCCATCTAAAAAGCCCTTTGTTTATTGATTTGGTTGCTGGCTGCAGAAGCTACCATGTGTTCTGGCAACATATTGCAATATACTGAAGCTGAAATCATTAAAAAAAAAGTGTAACAATAAAAAGAAACATTTATGTAAACCTAGTTACTCACTTAACACTATATTTGTGCTTTTTAGATGGACCAACAGGACTCAGTACTTCACAAATAAGACATGTTATAAACCTGAATTTTCTTTTTAGATGGGAAACTGAAAACAAGCAGCTGTCATTTCCAACTGAATATAGGTATATATTTCTCCATATATTTTCATGTACATTTTCTTGCAATTTAGTCCAATTGCAAGGCTTCTGTTAGTCAAGTGAACCCTCTGAAGGGTAAAAGTACATCAGCACGTTAGAGAAAGAAACTCTTACAATATGGGACTTTTTATTAAAAAAAAAGAAAAAAAGAAAGAAATTACATCTGGGCAAACGGACATCCAGTATGAAAATGTTAGAAAAGCCTAGTCCTACATAAGCTGAATGATAACAAACATGGCGATACTGGAAGTAAGAAAAAGGAGGCGAGAGGGTGTGTTCGCATTATGCATTTTCACTTAGCTGTGCAGCCTTCAACCATCCGTATTTCAAGGCATATCGCTGGTAAAAAACCAACAAATAAATCAGAAATAAAATAAACCTACTGAAGAGAATCTATGCCACATTGTGAGGAACGCAAGAATGAACAAGTAACAAGGTAACAAGCGTCTTGTTGCGCGAATTTAGTTGTTTGTTTTTTTACAAAAAATAAAAGTGTGTCAGAAGTGTAAATACACTTGGCAGTATGTATGCAATTACAATAAAGCAGAATATAAATATAGCCATGTTTGGCTTTGTGAAAAAACCAACGTGCATATCAAAAACATTTCATGCTCAGTTCATCGCTCTCAAGACTATACAGGTTTAATATAAAGTTTATGTAAAAGTATTCAAATTATGGGCAGAGAAATTCTCCTCATTAGGAAGTATTTTTTGATTGATTTGATACATTTTAGGGTCTTTTTTTTTATCCATCTTTTAAATATACCTGATCATCAGCATTTGGTCCCTTCCTCAACATATGAACACTATGCACTGAGATGGGACTAAATATTTGGCTCAAGATGTCTTTGAAGGGGGAGATTAATGTCCACAGTGGCGGGGTTTGGGTTCCATTTACCGACTTTAGGTGACACTGGAGGACAAAAAGTCGACTGCATAATTGCCATGGCCAATATCTCGTACCTCAGAAAGTAAACAATACAAGCAGCTACTGTTTATTTAGCAGCTTATACCTGTGAGGACTTAAAAATGCAAACAAATAGTAAGATTGCGACGATATACCGACACACTGCACATAAAGAGACACGTGTTTTGTCTTGTTTTCTGCACGTATGTACTAGTGTGTTTAAGAACTGGGGTGTGAGAGGCTTCCGACGGGGAGTGTGCTGGTTAAGCGAGGATCCCCCCCCCCAAAAAAAATAAGATGCTGATGGGATCTGCACCATGGCTGTTTTATACTCACTAATATTAAACAGGACACATAAACACAGTGCACCTTCACTTAGTTTGTCCTAACACACACTTTAAACTATTTCCACACACTCGTAATTCATCAATCACGCACGCAGTTCATTCTCTCACTACTATCAACACACACACACACACAAAAAAAATTGGGATTGGCTGCATACTCAAGATACAGGTGTGTGTATGTCATTCTGAAAACCCTGATGCGCCGCTTCTTGAGTGCAAAATCCCAGGTGTTCCGAGAGTTGGGTGTCAGTTTGAAGGTTATCACTCACTCACTCCGCTATGTTGCCTCTTTCCTCCCCAAAAGCAGCTGGCTTGGATCGGAGAGAGAGTGAGTAACAGTGGATACGATGCAGGGGGAGGGCAGAGAGGGTGTAGTTGGTGGTGCGTATTTTTTAGCAGAAGTGGCGGTTTTAACATTTGGTCACTGTTAGACTGGGTGTCACGTGCACTGCTGATCTGCACCCTGTGCCCACCGCTCAGTAAAGCCGCTTCTCGTAACTGTGGAGGTAGAGAAAAATCGGAGAGTAATCAGTGTCTAAGATTTAAGGCAGATTTAAAGTGCTCAGCACATTTCATCTACTGATACAACATGGTTTTTTAATGGTTTTTACAGAGAACTGCCAAATTGCATCTGCACAAGAGTAAAAACTTTCTAATCTCCCTGCTAGTCGAGCCAATAACAATAACAGGAAGTATAAATCTCTTTGCTGCATTGTCTCTTTTTTGTTGCAGCTGCAAGTTTTTGCAGCGTTTTCTAATGTCACCTAACAGGAAGTACAATAATTGGAGCCAAGCTGTTTCTTGGCAACATAATGATCATATATGAGTCAACAATTTAGAGTTCCCATTCCTGCTTCTGGAACTGGCAGATTAAATATCCTGCTCTCACTTAAAAAAAACAAAAAACAAAACAGACACTTTGTTACAAGTGTGACTAATTTCTTTTAATACAGACTGTGATTGAGAACTGAACTTTTTGGAGATGACAGTAAGTTTGTGCATAATCTTTCAGAAGTCTAATATTTATGGAAGTTAAACAAACAGATTACATTTTGTTCCAGAATAATGTGTTCTCTATTAAGTGTTACGGCAAGTATCCAAAGATGATTTAATGTAGCCAAGTCGTGTGTGTGTGTGTGTGTGTGTGTGTGTGTGTGTGTGTGTGTGTGTGTGTGTGTGTGTGTTTTTACACTTACGAATGGAGACCATGAACTCCTCCCTCCACCTGTGCAGACATGGTCCTCTTCTCAAATTTCAGCTCTCCAGAATACATCATGGAACTGAGAGAGGACAGACACGTTGTGAAATATAATACACACATAAAACTTAACGTCTGTGTTATGACCAGTAATTCACACACAAACTACTCACCGGAGGACAGACAGACTCTTTGCCCCGATGTCCTGGCAGCCATGTTGGATACCAGCTATCAGGTAAGGTACGAACTTGTGGATGGAGCCCTTGTCCTGGACCGAGCCTGACACGCCTTGGGCTACCTTCACCTTGTCGCCCTCACTGTGGAGACGCATTAATCAATATTCCTCGGATGGACTCATTAGCATTATAAAAAGCTGCTCTTGGAATTTGGCTTTTAGCTTCCCTCGTACCTGAAATAGCGTTTCTGGCTGCTGGTGCTCTTCTCCATAGCGTCCAGGGAGCCCATACCACGGTACTTTTTCAGCCGCACGCCATCTGAGAAGAAGTACTCCCCTGGAGCCTCAGTGGTTGCCGCTAGCAACGAGCCCATCATAACTGGAGTGGGAGACAGAGAGAGAATTATCTTATCTTAAGTTTTTATTACCCAATCCAACATCCTCACTGCTGTGATAAACTGCTTTGTTTTTACGAAGACTGGATTCAAGCTGTATCAACAGGCTGCATGAAATACGACCATTACACTAATCCAGTCTACATTCCTGTGTGTTCTAATCTGTGAAATCTCACCAGTCGACGCTCCAAGAGACAGAGCCTTCACCACATGGCCCACAGTCTGAATGCCACCGTCAGCGATGACTGGAACCCCGAAGCGCCTGGCGTACTCTGCAACCTTGTACACCGATGTCCCCTGGGGCCGCCCGCACGCCATGACTAGAGGGTGTGAAACATATCATACATGATTGCCATGGAAACACGCCAAATAAAATAATCATCTTGTAAAAAATAAATATATTTTCACTTGTGACCCTAAACATATTGTGAGATATTATCAGGCTCGTGTCCTTACTGCAACACGTCTGTTATGTTCTTGGATGGTGAACGTGACCCAGTCTGAGCATGAGAGGCCGGTCCCCATGGCAACCCAGAATGGGGCCTTGGCAGATCACCATGACAACTAGGAGGGGTCTCAGGGTATTTGTTACTGTTGGCAACTGATAGCCTTTTGTCTCAGTGTAGCAGCCAGATTACGAATGAGTACCGCTGGCAGTTATGTGTTAACGTGTAGCACGTTAGCTTAAGAGACAACATGCTGTAACGGCGTTGAAGAGAAAACAAGGCTTGAGTACCTTCCTGTGTGATGCAGATGGAGCCGCAGCCCATGCCGACTCTCAGAGCATCGACACCGGCATCGATCAGATTCTTGGCCTGAGCTGCTGTAACAACTGTAGGTGAGGGAGAATACAATAAAAATGTTCAGGCCAAGCCAGTGTAAGGAAAGCGGTGTACAAAAATCACAGAGGCAGCAAACTCACCATTTCCTCCTGCCACTTGCAAGTCCGGATATTTCTGTTTAATATAATTTATCATGTTGATTTGATACACCGAGTTGCCCTGTGAAGAGTCCTGGAGACGCAAAAACATTCATGATTTTAGTACAACAGGCTAAAGCTAAAGCTAATATAACTCCCAGTTTCAGTCTCTACTGTTGGTCTACAACTTTACCACATTTCCTGTTTATCAGGGGAACTGATTACAAACACATCTATGTACTTTTAAGCGACATGTGCTCAAACAAATCCCCCCAACTTTGGTCCAAGCTTTCTCAGACATTTATCAACCAGAATTCAAGCATCAAACCACCCACCAGTACGACGACATCCACTCCAGCCTGCACCAGCAGGTCCAGCCTGTATTTGTCGTCCTCCCTGGTGCCGATGGCGGCGCCACACAGCAGCTGTTTGCGCGAGTCTTTGGAGGCCAGTGGGTAGTCCCTGTTCTTCTTCAGATCTGTCCTGGCAATGATGGCCACCAGCTCGTCGTTATTATTTACGATGGGAAGCTTGCCTGGGTACAGGAGGAAGCGGAAGTTGAGGTTACTCAACCACACAAGAGACCCAAACCCGACTAGAAACAGCTGATGTCATTGTGTGAACTTTTATTCACCTTTTTTACTGCGCTGCAGAATATCATTGGCTTCCTTCAGTGTAACACCGGCTGGGGCCACTACCAGCTCCTCTCTCTTCGTCATAGCCTTGGAGATGATGAGCATAATTTTAATGTAAGAATGATTGAATGTAAAAACTGATTGACATACTGTTAATTCAAAAGAAATACACACCTCCTCCAGAGGTTTGTTGTGGTCTTTCTCAGAAAGGAAGTCGATATCTCTGGAGGTGACGATGCCCACCAGTTTGCTGCCCATTTTGCCTGTCTCTGTGACAGGAATACCAGAGAAGCCATGTCTTACTTTGGCCTCGAACACATCCCCGACTGTGTGGCGCGGACTCATCACCACCGGGTCTGTGATAAAACCCTGCTCAAACCTCTGGAAAGCAAAAGAAACCAAACATAATAATTATTACTATAGAATTTTCTCTCTTTATGGGTGCGAAGCAGCAGAAAACCAAACGCCACACACAGATAAACATGAATATAAAAACACACTCAAAACCAAAAGTAAGAAACAAAAACACACAAATATAACATTAATATGTAAAACACACACACACACACACACACACACACACCCAAAACACACAGAAAACACCTCACACAGATGGAAGACATTTACCGTAACCTATATAGAGACAAGATGACAAGAGAGGTCAAGGCTGTGTTTCATGCGAGAGTTGTGCCATGTGTTGGGACATGCGAGTGTGCAATGATGATGACAGCAACAAGACAGTTAACACAACAATATCTACTATAACAACATCAAACACAAAGAAGATTTTGACGACAGGTCTTTGTACACATGGAGGATGATCATACCTTAACCTTGCGGACCTCATTGGCTTGAAATTCTGGTGTGCAGTTATGGTGAATGATGCCGATGCCTCCCATAAGCTAAAAAAAAAAAAAAAAAAAGAGATTATGTTAGAATTGGGCAATATATAAAAAAACAAACAAAAAAAAAGTCATGTTTCAGCAGTTTTTTGGTGAATCAGCATCTTACCGCCATTGCGATCGCCATGGCTGACTCTGTGACCGTGTCCATGGGGGAGGAGATGAGAGGGGTCTTCAATGTGATCTTCCTGGTCAGCGCTGACGTCAGGTCCTGACAGATGACCAAAAAAGAAGAAGAAGAAGAAGAAGAAGAAGAAGAAGAATGCACATTTTTAATGAGGGGTTTGTTTCTGTTATTTTGCACATGAGCCACCAGGGGGCAGTCTAAACTTGGCAGATGCAAGTTATGCTGCTGCACTTCCAAAGAGGTTAATACCTTTCACTGGCCTTAAACCTCAAATGACAGGAAGCCGACGAGGCCAATTTAAGCAGACTTGGTGTACATTTTAAGAGCTGCTTCTTAATATAAAATGTGCATAATTTTAGGTGTTTTTCTGCGATATGGAAGGAAAAGCGCGGTTCATCAAAAGCACTCCTTTTCAGGGACAGAAAAAAGAGCCATATTCTCTGTATCTCAAAAACAGCCACATTTCACTTCATGATTCCCACGACAGCCAGCGCCAGATTTTGTTATCTTCAGCTGTGTGAAAATAACAGCATTCCTCGCACATGGGAATCGTCTTATCTGGGACAGACGTAAACCGCGGAGGCTTTTCTCAGGGGTTCATGGTGAAGGTAACACCACTTCTCCATTTAGAGAGCACAACTGCACCGACATGCTAAATTCAACTGAGAGTTAAGAGAGGACGTCGAGAACATCGCGGGCCCTGAAGAATTTCCCACAACAGCTCCGCGCACATGTGGCCTCCCTCTTCATGTTTCTCACACCTTACACGCGCGCAAAAGCTGAAAGTATCTCACAAATTTAAGTCCGATCTACTGAGCTGCTGTGTGAACATAGACGACTCCATTTAAAAGTTGCGACTCAGGCCAAACGTGGAAGCATTTGTGTTATTCAAGCCTGAATAGACCCACTATGCTGGTGAAAAACTAGGGCAAGGACCAAGACTCTGTGGAGACAGCTAACCCATGACAACATGGCGAGGCAGGCAAGCATCTCGCACAGGAACGAGAGCTCTTTTTTAAACTCTGGAGGCAATGGGGAGAGATTAGAGATATCAATTAAATTAAAGCCTCCTCAGATGGACAAAGCAGAAGAGATGGATTTCATCTAAAGCCTTGAGATTAACTCTCCCGTCATCTGCCGAGAGAGGTGGATGAGCAACCGAGCAGACACAAATGTAAACACACGGGGTGAGGGAGCAGCCAGTGGGTGACCACATTGGGCAAAAATAGCAGCGCGGCGAGGAGAGAAGAAATTATGCAGACGGTTTTAAACAAGACTTGTTTTGTAAGTGCTGCGATTCTAAGAACGAGGCTGAGTCTGCAGTCGAGAGGTTTTTTTACGGTAATAAGGCTGATGATCTCGGAAGCGGTTGCGCCAAAGAATGCGCTGTCTGCTGACAATGCCACATTGTTCAACGGTCACGATAGGAGTGTGTGGAAGAACCTGAAGAAATCACTGACTCGTTCTTTAGTATACCTAGAAATGCCTCCGCTCAGATGTGACAGTTAAGTGCAACAAGCCTCCATATTTCCTCATACGTGTGCGTACTCACCACTTCGTCTGAGGTAAAATCGATGAAGCCGGGTAAAATCAGGAAGTCACTGGAAGACAGAAGCAAAATGCAGAGTAAGAAGATAATCCAACTTGGCGCAGCTGTGAGGTTTACAGCTTCCACACACACATTGAGCTCCTTGTGTTTAAACTGTCATCCATTTTAAAAAAATATGCAAAATATCTCCACACAAAAGAGCAGAAATATTCAATGGATTGAAAAACAATTTAAAAAAATTACTTTTAAATAAGAATGTGTAAAAACAGATGAAATCATATCAAAGAGTTTCAATTAAACCTTTGAATTAAATAGTTAATTGTTAGACTTTTAATTAGTCTGCCACAGTTTACAGCCTGCGGTCTATTGTTGGGACACACTTTTAGGTCTCGTCACGTCTCCCAGAATATTGTCAAGTGGTGTGGTGGCTGAGTACAGACGCTGTCCTGTACTTGGTGAAAAGCTACAGTTGACCTCTTTCAGCTCTCGGCCTGCATAAACACAATGAGAGGCAGAAGGAGATGAAGTGGCGGAGCAAGAGCTAGACACAGGAATCGGTGTGTTTGTTTTCCAACCCGGAGCCCGTGTATGCATTTTGTGGTTTGTGCAGATGGGTGTGAAAACAAGCAGTGGACAGTACGGGGGGGGAAAAGGAATAAAGGGGAAGCTTTTTGTGTGCCGTGTGGATGGAGGAAACTGGAGAGGAGAGCACAGTGTAAGAGTGTGTGAGCAATGCGGGTGGATGTGTGGAAGAATCTGCATGGAGAGTTGAGAGTGAAGGTTGATGGGCTGACTGACTGATTTCTGCTGCCTCATTGTGGGTGGGGTGGGGGTGGGGTTGGGGGTAGACAGGAAGGTCTGAAATAGTTGCACCAGATGCGACACATCCAGGGAGGAGTCCTGTTTGTTTTCCCCTCAACTTTTAGAGTCCAAAAAAAACCAAACACCCACAGACATCAGTGTCGGGACGGTAACGAAGCCCAGCAGACATCTGCTAGCATTTAACAGCAGCCACAAACCTCAGCTACAGCACACAGGCTGCACCTACTTGACTCGGGGTCAGCTCCACTCCTGAGCTCATTGTGTGTTTGGCTTTGAATTGTAAAGAAAACACTGGCGTGGTGATGCCTTATTATGGTTTATATTTGAATGTTAAATGTAGACAAATGCATGACGCTAAGCGGGAGTGTTTTTTCGAAGTACAACCGAAAAGGCCACGACTGCTTGTACATAAGCTTGCCTCTTTTTTCCCCCCTCGTCTGGCCTTTAAAATGAAGGAGAATCTACGTCATAGTATGCCCACGCCCAAAAAAAACATCAAAACATCTGAGCGCATGCTACCCAGTGTTTTGGAAATGGAGCAGGGTGACATCTGTATGTCTGACTCACGTCATTTTATATGGTTTGTATGAAAAAGGCACTGACAGAAGACTATTATTAGACTTGAGTTATCATCAGGAATTTATTAGCTACAGTAGCTCCGTCATAAGAAATGTGTGCCAGCTGTGGTTAACATTAAAATCACGATTCATTACAGGTTGGTTTGGGTGCCTCTAAGGCTCGAAAAGGTAAGACAGACTAAGACTTGTGAGAATGCAGCCCACTTTAAACCTTGATTACAGGGATCTTTTGTTGGAGCACGTTTACAATATCTCGGTGTATAAAAACACAGTTCATCACTTTGCCTCAGAAGGTGTAATTAACAGGCAAGAAATCCAATTTACCCATCTCTGTCTTTTCAGTCAGAAACACTGGTGTATCTTCACTTTCTAGGCCGTTTCAGTGAGTGTTGACAGAAATATATAAGGCTCTTAAGTCGATCTGATTCAGAGTGTTCACAATCACACCCAAGACATGATTTCGGCATGTGGTTGAAGGTCACAATAAAAGGAGGAAGCTGTTACTCTCACCAAGCTGTTTCTGTCTCCCTGTGTTTGTATCTCACTCACTCTGGGTGTGTTTAATTACTCCTACTTCCTGAGGCTAATAAACAAAAAGTAAAAAAGATGCTAAACTTATTCTATTCTTAGATCCAGTACCTGTTAAGTGCATTAGTAGTGGAGCGTACAAGCGTTGATTGGGGATGATTCGATTTATATCAAAAGACGTGCTGAGAAATGTTGCTTCAAAGAAATCTAGCAGTAGAGGTTGAAATGTTTCAATTATTATCTGTATTTGCAACACTTGAGTTATAAATAAGGGTTCGACACAGAGGACGAATAGCTCGACAAGAATGATGCTGACTTCCATTGTAAAACAACCCCACCCACCCCGATACCTCCTGCGAATCACATGATGTCAATTCAGGCCATCATGCGCGCAAACTTCCCTTTGGTCGTCATGTAACTCATTACAGTGCCGAGGGGGTCATTCAATCACACGCGGACGCACTCAGACACCATTACGTTTTCTAGTCAGTTAGCATCTGTAAAAAGGAGTGGCAGCATGTTTAGAGCGACAAACTGATGGATAAATCCTTCAAACTATGGTTTTGTTGTGCAGACGGAGGTGCAGTATGGACTACCATATATATCATGTAGACTTATACATTAACTAATGGTCTTTCGGGGAATGCTGAGAGAGCTTCTTAAGCATTGATTGTAGTTGTTGTCAGGGCCTGAGGGAAACATATTCAAAAGGTAAAGCAGTGAAAGTTTTAGAAGCGAGAACGGCATGCGTCTCAGTGTCCAACAACCGCTACAATTCAGGCACAATGCTTTGCTTATGCTATTTATGACTAAGAAAATAAAAAGGGTCACTACATGGATTAGTGAAGACAACCATGAAGTTCATGAATGAATTCTCGTCTGTCACGAGAATGCTTACCAGAGCCTCAGTGAGGGTTAAGCAAGAAGTTGATGTGACTTGTTCACTACTAGTTTCGGTGAGATAGTGGACGAGCTGTTCTGTCACGCGTGTTGCATTGACAGGACGGGTCGTGCACTTTGATGGTTAGTTCAAGTTAATAATGCAGTTATGTCGACAGGAAGCAAATTTGATCCCCATGACCAAGATCAGGTTGAGCGTTCCAACAAGCCCTTCATTTACACTCAGCATACATGCACTTTCATCGACAACCGGATTGATATTTTGGCATGGATTGATTCAGTCAAAGTAAAGCTGCATTAGAAGGGCAGTCATTTGCTTCCCCCTTTATGATTTCACTATTCGTTTAGACAGAGGATTCGTAACAGCACAATTTCAAAACAGTTTGAAGAGGACTGTTTTACTCACTTGTAAGTCAACCCATCTCCTTTAGAGCATAGCTCTTCAGCCGTATGACCATCGGAGACAACGCACTGTTGGTCAGATCTGCTGGTTCAAAATGTGTTGGCCATTACAAAGCACTGCTGCGTTCACACTTCACCCACCATTGCGCGGAAGGTGAGGTTTTAAAAATCAGGAGACCTTACTTTGAATGAATTTCATTACTTAACTGAGATTTTCAGAAGAAGAAAAAGCAAAGTCTGGGATGCAACTCACTTGTATGTAAGGCCATCTCCAATCGAGAAGAGCTGCTGAGCCGAGAGTCCATCTTCAGGGACATAGCCTGTGCCACCGCTGATTAGGTAATCCGCCATGCTGCAAAACGAGAAACAGAGGAAACTTCAATCAACTGTGCAGGACTCTGATCTAAAAAGGCAGAACGATGCTCTGCGAGGACACAAGAACATCCACTCTGCAGGCAGAGCTTTGGTGACCTTCTCACAGGAAGACATAACCATAGCAACATCAACATTTCCCCGGCTGGTTGCAGGCAGGTTAGTGCGCCTGTGTGGCAGGTGCAAGATGCAATCCTCTGCTTGCAGAAACATGGAAATAAACTTGTAACAACGTCATAAACATATAATTGTTTTTTTTATGTAATTAACATACATAAACTGCAAGAAACACCAACACATGACTGTATGAATCATGTGGTTTTATATATTAGATTTTGTTGTCTATGCATTCAAAATATTAAAAAGGAAAGCATCATTTAAACATACATAAAAAAAAAAAAAACAGTGCATAACAGTGCAGCAGTCCCCACACAACCGCGTGTGAAGCAAAACATGGCCGGGTGACCCACTAACATATTGACTGTGCCACTACAGCTGCACGCTGTTAAAACGAGGGATTCCTGTAATGCAAACGCATATTGAATTGGTCAAATAATAACAACATATTCTCCAAAATATCTTATCTCGACTTGGCTGTTTGAGTGTATTTACTAGCCCTGGTGACCTCAGTTACATTAAGCTAGCAAACACTAGCTGCGCGCACACTGCACTGCACGCCACTCGTAAACAAAATATGCTACCTTCAGACATCTTTGTTTATACAGCGAGGCTGCAACGCAGTATCGTCATGCTGGTGTTACATCACTTTAGCCACGTTAGCATCCACGCACCTACCACCACACCTTGTTAACCATGAGTGCGTTGTCATTAAAAAAAAAAAAAAGGTTCACATTTCCAGCCAAACGAGACGCATTTTAGGGGAATATAGTGCGTAGAAAGCTAAAATTTGATCATAATAACTTTAATATACGCCGAATTTAGGAGAAGCTCTTTATATACACTACATGAGCTAAAATAGTGCTGTAGTTTATACAAAACCTTTCTAATAACAGAGATAACATTATTTTAGTTGAGTTTTAAGGGTGAGTTTGGTGCTGCGTTCAGGCGTAACTCGGACTTTCGCCAACAGCCTGTTCGTGCATGATATGACAATATCTAATATTATCAGCAGCAGAGAGGGGGTGTACCTTAATGGTACATTTAAAGCACAGTTTAAAAAGTTTAGAAAAGGGAATAAACGTTTTTAAATTTAACCACAAGACACACTAAATATCTATTTTTTTTTACGCAGTCGCCATGACAACTAATTCAGTTAACTGTAACGTTAGCTAACCGTTAAATTAGCTGTTATATTAGCAAACCGTTAGCTAAGGTATTGGAGACACCGTTATAACAGCCAGCTGGATTAATAAATAAACAGTTAGTCACATATCTGACACAGGAAATGTTGTTTCTAATTTATACAAGTTACATGATGTTGCAAACGTTAAACGTCATTACAAAAAACACACCCTAAACAAGGAGGTAGGTTTTTAAAACCACATTAATGCTATCGTAACATAAAACGACACCAGACTGAGTGCAGATTACGTTAATAATCCACTAATGTGGCTACATGCGACTGAACTTTAAGCAGACTAGAGCAGACATGAGCTGTGTCCAGTCTACGTTAAGACTTCCAGACATGTGGGGAAGCAGCAACCGTTAGCATTTAGCATTAGCGGCTTGCTTCTTTAGGCTTGCCGCTAAAGGAGAAAAAAAAACGCTGCTGAGGCTTTAAAGCAAAAGCTTGTCCATCCTTAAATGTGTTTTAAAAATATATCGCTTTACATCTAGGGTGAAGTCCCAACATCTTTTTCCCCCCCCCTAGACCGACTAACGTTAGCTAGCTACCTTAAGAGGAGCAGATGCCCACGTTGACGGGAAGGGAAGCAACTTTCCAGCTGTGAATCTACACAAATCAGGCTAAAAATAAAAACGAATAGATAAATAAGAAGCGATTCCTTCTACCTTGAAGAGCAAACTCGATGAAAAAGAAGTGGTGGCTCCAAGATGTAAAAGCACAGGTCAGCAGTTAAACTGAATCAGAAGTGATTGCCTGTCGCAGCAGACAGACAGTGCGTGTTGCTGTTATGTACTATAGCAGCAGCAGCGTCACATCCCCTCTCCTCACAGAGGCGTGTTTAACCCGTATAGATCCTGCTGCTGCTGCTGCTGCTGCTGCTGCTGCTTGCTGCTGCTTGCTGCATAGTGTCACGGGGATACGAGGACCAGAAGTGTGGGGCCAAAGGGTTAAGTGTGTGGCTGGAGTCATTGATGAGGAAGTTTCACTAGAGAACTGCTGTCACCAACTTGAAATACTGAAATAAGGGTGGATATTTGGTGTGGACATATAAAAGATAACTTTTGTTGAGTCTGTCTCTGATTAAGGATGCACATGTAATTGCACAAGGTGTTTTATTTTTATTATTGTATATTTTGCACAGATATAGCTACATATCCTTCCTTCTCTTACACTTTTAAGTCTATTTATACTTTTTATTTTTTTTTGTATTGTTCATAAAATTTGGGGTGGTTGGTGTACTGACACTGTACTGAAATATTCAGAGCTAAATATTATTGCAATACATCCTCATGTATTGTTTGCTGAGCACACCTTAGGCAGAGTACATGGTTGAATGGTATTCTTTGACAGTGCTTTAATCCTTTTCAGTAGGGAATCATGTGGCTAAGCAACTCTGTCAGACTAACGTGACATGTATATTCCACTAAACATCTTAATCCTCAATTACTGGGATTAAAAATCTACATATATTATTATGAAATACTAGCACTGTTATCCCATTTGCATATGAGCCCTTTGTGTGTGTGTTGTATTTAAAAAAAAAACATTCAAAAAGCAGGGCTTTTACACTCTTTTATTTGCTAGTTATTCCAAAGTAAAGGATCTAAACTGTTGTGCTTTAGTCAGTAGCCTTTTATCTTTTTATATTGTTGATCAAATTTGGGGTGGTTAGTGTACTGACAAAGTCAGAGCAAAATATTATTGGAATACATCCTCACATATTGTTTGCTGAACATATCTAACAGTGCGGAAACAGCGTTTGAAAGAGTTAGGCGGATGTACATGGTTGAATGGTATTCCATGACAGTGCACATGCATTACCTTTACCCCCTTTTCAGTAGGGAGTCATGTGGCTTAACAACTCACTCAAACCTATTGTCAAATGCATGTTGGTGAATTTATTACCTTCCTAAAATCCAAACTTTCATGCCTTAATGTTCCTCAACACGTAAGAGACACGTCACGCTGCATTTAGGCAGCTTTGTCTGGATTTTGGTCACATGTTAATCATCTGAAACTGAATTAAGTGTACTGAAAAGAAGGCAGCGACCACATTTTATTCACATGATCAGATGCAAAGGAGAGCGGAGAGGAAGCCACATGTAACGGACCGTAGCTTAGGCTGACTTCAGGAAATGTCTCCTGTGGCAGCTTCTCACATATCATTCCCTATTGTTATGTAAAGGAGCACAAAATCTTGATGTGGATCAAATTCACTGTCTCTTTTTTTTTTTTTTTGTTCTAATAGCTCATATAAATAAGCAATATATAGTGCAGAAGTGGCTATGCTGGCATGTGCTTGTATGACGCTGCTGAGAGAATCTAGCACCAAAGTGTCAGTGTTACATAACACACTCGAAATCCAGGAATATTTCAAAATAATGGCCTGCGAGCATGATGCTTCAAAGGAAGGACATAACTTAAGAATTTCACTACATTTAAGGCTTCCTTCAAGTGCAATAGTCAACTTAAATAATCTTGCATAATATCTTGGATTTGTAATGGGGCTATTAAAGATGGCATAATAAAACGACTGCATATCCCTCCGTCAGAAGTTAGGGATTATGTTTCAGAGTGGAAATTTGCCACCAGCAGACAATGAGTGAACCTACAGATGCAGAACCTTTGTGTGGAGCTGTCATATTGTATTGCGTTGCATATTGATTATGTCTTGCAGAGATTACATTACAGTTAAGATATTGAGTACAATAGAGAACCATGTGGTCTTCCCTGTAACACAATATGCTTCACTGTCTTCTCTTGTTCTATATTAATCTTAGGTTCCTGGATATGTCTGCCAAAGTGACTCAGGGGGGTCTGTTTTCCCACTCTGTGTTTGTGTCAAATTAAATATGGGTCATTGCAGATATGGGTCAGTGGTTCCTTTATGCACTGCAGCTATTCTGAGCACTTGATTCAAGCCTTGTTTATCCTCCCCGCAGCATGCTGCTCATTCCTGCCTTGATGTTGCACTGAAGATTTGTCGGTGCGCGCACGAGGGGCACAAGGGCCTCGTTAAAAATAGCACCTGACAACGACTTAAAACCAACCTGTTTTTGTGGTTTTAGCATCTGTTCATGAGCCTTCAAACAACTCCAAAATGAAGTGTATCTTTCAAAGCAAGGGCTTTAAACTCAAGGGCATTTGCAAACTGATCTAAATGCAAGTGTGTGTGGATGTGTAAACTGACCCGTGGGGATGAAGTTGATTTACATGTGCAGCCTTATGAAGGTGAAGCCAGTGTAAGCTGGCAAGCGTTCTTGCTTTTGTACTTGAGGGAAAACTGATTCTCAATCTTTAATTTCTCAAGACAGTTTCACCCTTTGTTACATTTTATTACAGAACTCTGACACTTGCTGGTCAGAAGTTAATCCTGAAGCAGACAAATGGCTACAAAACCAATTTCTGATACATTCTGTGACGATGGTAGAACAAACAGATGTCTTTTGATTTAAATACTATGCTTGAGTTATACCTAAAGGTGGCTCGTTGTCCATATACTTTCCCAGCAACTCACCTCTCTGGGCCTAGACCGGCTTGGATGCGTGTGGCGCTGTATCTTTGGGCTGCAGTTTCATGTCCATGTGAGGTTTGCGGACATAATGTTCACCTTCCCGAAATGAAACACTTGTACGTGGAGGCTGAGTGTCTCCCACAATTCTCCGATAATCCACCTGCTGGCTCTCCCTTGCACCATTTGCACCAAAGTGCTCATAACCATACCCCTCCATGGTCCGTCCAAGGTCAGTCTCTGAAAATCCAGTGGCCCTTTTGCCTTGCCTTGCTGTGCAGCTTGTCAACAGTTGCTTGCTTTTAAGTCAGTGAAAATATCCAACAGGTGCTGGTTACATCAGAGTCCAAAGAGGAGGCTTCTGGAAACCCTGATTTTGTACGAACTTCATAACCCAAGTTTGGTTAAAGTTAAAATTTCAAAACAAATGCAAACTCTTCATTTGTCTCTAAATATTCTTATCTGAATTCCTGTGTCTGCTCTTTTAACTCCAACGCTGCCCTCCAGGTGCCCTCCCAAACAGAGAGAAAAACAGAAAAAAACCCGCCAGTGTCAGGCTACTCTGTCTGCCCCTGCTCAGGATGCACCTGCCTACAAAAAGGCACCAGCCACCTCTAGGCGTGTCAATAGAGGGCGTCACCTAGGAGATTCTCCCACTGAGAGGGTGTCGCCGTGGAAATGATGCCAGCAGCAGAGCGTTGTTGTGGAGAGGCCGTTGTGCTGATGACTTTGAAATGTTCCTGGAGATTTTCCTGTCATGAAGGCGCAGGGTAGACAGAGCACAGCACAGTCCTGCACTGTACTTATATGTGGGATGAAGCAGTCATTGCCCCTGAGCGTTTTCTCTGCGAGTTGAATGGAGCGAATGGCACTGTCCCGCTGAGTGCTCTCTATGTCTTAATCCTGCTTTCTATCAGTGGCACCACAGCGCTTTCACACAAAGAGGATTTCAGAATTAGAATGAACAGGACACGAGACGAGCTTTGCGAAGGGAACAGCACATTTGTACAGTAAACATCGTCGCTGTGGTGTGTTTATTTGTCTCAGCGGGCTTCTACTAAAACCAAACACATACAGCATACATAGCATTTATGGAAATGTGTTATAGTCTGGACTTGAATGATAAATTTAGCTCCTCGCACCAGGACGCATGGGTACGATTTGTTTGGCCTCCTATGCTTCCTGCGGGCCTTGCAGAAAATGTTGGTTTCTGACGCATAGCTGAGTAAAACTGGAGCCAAACAACATCCAGTGAAATGAAAATAAACTCTGGTGCAACCACTCCATTTCCTAAAAAAAAAAAAAAAATAAAGTCAGAGGCCAAGGTTGGAGCCGCAATCTAACACAGCACGTATTTGTACGTTGAAGCTGCTGAGAGAAGCTTGCACCAAAGTGCCAAGTTGTTACATAATCATAACATTTTTAAAAAATAGCCTGCGAGCTTGTTTTTCTTACACACACATGTGTCACGTTGGTTCTTTTTGACATCGGGATGTAAACTCATTGCTTTAGTGTATGCAGTGTGCTGAATTTTCTTGTTTTGTGTGAAACTTTTGCACCGTTTAGCGAGTGGAAAGGATTTCCCTCCACACATCATGTGGGCTGTCACTCTTCTCAAAGGGATCACCTCCAGGTGACTGACTGTTACAGTTGGTGAGACGTTAAGATGGAAAATCCTCTTAGCCTGCCATACGAGTGGGTTCCCCACCCATCATTAACACATGGTTAACAGATCAGGATTTTTTTTTTTTGGTACCAAGAACACACACATTTATAATCTGAATGGATTGGTGAGCTGCGTGTAGACTGTTGCTGCCGTACCACCTTAAAATCATGTCATCCATGGCATTAATTTCACGTGTGTGTCCTCAGGTTATGCACGCTCCCTCCTCTCATTCAATTACATTTACCGTAATGAACGTCATGTGCACAGTGTGGATACTCATTGAGTGGCTGAGACAAATCAGAGTCATAAGATGTAACACAAGGGTAACCATTTCTAACAAACTCCTTGTGTGTGTGTGTGTGTGTGTGTGTTAATGACTGGCCACTAAAGATATCATCCATCAGATGATGCAAATTTACAGTAGAGTTGTTATTAATTTCACGTCACACTACTTTAATACATCACAGGCCTCTTTTTAAACATTACACTAGGCTAAAGATTAGGACGCGTGGGAAGTCTCATTGGGAAGTTTTGCAACATTCTGGACTTCTGCTCTTAGATTTTTATTTAACATATGATCCAAAAACACAAATTTTTCTCAGAGGACTTGACAATTACAGCAACATTTGACACCCTACTTCCACAAAGTCAGAGAAGTAGAACACATCAAGATCAGTTTAGTGACTAAAGTATGCAGACTGTGAAACTAGTTCTATAGCCCGAGTTAGTAACAAAAATGGCCCTGGAGCAAGAATTTCAAGTTGGGCCATCGCCACATACCACCCTCTGTGCACTGTTTACATACCATGTCGCATACACATTCACCATTAGGTACAAAGCACGCCACTAAAGGCTGGACAAAACAGGACTCCAGTGTCTGTGGTAATTATTTAAACTGAATAAATGCAAATGAAATGAATGTCTTCAAACTGGGTTCATAATTAGCAATGCAGGAGTTCTCTTAGCTGTGCAATTAATCAAATTACTCAAACCTATTGACATGCAGTGAACCCAGGCCCCTTGGAGTCTATGGATCTGGAGCAGTTACACACTTTGCCTAGTTGGTATTCCAGCCAGAATGAGGAGTCAGAAAGACCTTGGTGTTTAACGGGGGAGAAGGGTCTAATGAAGTAATGCCGTCCAGTTCTGTTAATGTTTTTGGACTAAAAGTCAGTTTGACTCGACCTCCTACTACTTCAACCACATTATCAAATCTATGTTCACTTCAACAAAGAATGAAAACATGGCTAGAATATTTGCAAATAATGTCAGAGCTGATTCAAACACATGTAAATGGATGTATCAGGAATGCCAAGCAGCAAGACAATAATGCAGGTTTCAGATTTCATAAAGGTAGATTTTTTATTTCCCACCCCAAAAATGAGCAACAACAAAAGCAAAAGTGATCATTGATTAAATTGGGCTCAAAAAAAGGCGAACAAAACAGAACTCGACTCAGAATAGTGAAGTGCAGAGGAGGAGAGTGACTGAAACTGACCTTAAAGACTAAATTAACCAAACTGAATGACAAACAGGGGGATCATACACACTCACCGGCTTCTTCTTTAGGTACAATCTAATGTGATTCAACACAACAACTCTGCAATGATTCTACTTCTATGACGCTTATACTTTTTTATAGTGTAATATTAACCATTTAAAAGGTGCAGTGTGTCACATTTAGGGATCTCTATTTACAGAACATGGCAGAAATGGAATATAATATGCCTAACTATGTTTCCATCAGTGTATAATCACCTAAAACTGTTGTGGTTCTGTGATCTTACATTGAGCCTTTTATATCCACAGACATTGCGAGTTCTCTTCTACGGAGTCTGACAGTTAAACTGCCATGTTTCTACAGTAACACACTGGCTCTTGATTGTGCTTTTCCTGTTTTTACAACCACTGTAGTTTCTAGGAAGGAGAAGGTGAGACGAGAGGATTGCAGTCTGCAAGTACAGTGCTTGACGTCACTAAATCCTACACACTGGACCTTTAACAGACACATGGGTGGATAAACAACAACAACAAAAAAAAACCCAACTAAATTAGCACTATCCAGACAGTTAGTAAGCCCGGCTTGCTGTGGTAGTCTTTTGGTTTAGTCCAGGACCCTAATTGTTTTACACAGTGGAGGCTAGACGTCACAGCACAGACCAGCAGCACAGTAATTAAAAAAAAAAATCTATAAATTATGTTTGTCAAAAAATGCTAATAAACATAAATGCTAAATAAAATTGTGTTGGTCGTTTAGTTATTGAAATTGTGTGTAACAATGTAAACTTTTTTTTTTATGTGAAAGTTTAACACGACAGCATGCAAGCATGCACAAAACCTGCACCCTTCACACACCCTTCACACACCCTGCACACATCAACATGCCTATTAAAGTACAACAATATGGTACCACAGTGTAAGTTCATTTCACAGAACAGTGTTTGACGTGTTACAGCAGGAAATGCACAGGTGTAGATGATAATAATTAAAGTTGGCTGAATTCCATTTGACTAGATGTAAATGTGTCAGTAAAAAGGGTATTCTGTTGTTTAGTGTGTTGAATTTGACCTCCTAGTAAAATTTAGTATTTGCAAACTTGAAGCCAATGTGAGCCAGTGTTCTGTCAGTGCTGTTGTACACTGACATCTAGTGGATTCAATGATTTATTACCACAAACGCCTTCATCATTTCCTGACTAAGAATGTTTTTTAGTTGCAGTTTCCTTACTGGAGGAAGAAAATCAGAATCTGTTTCCAATTCTTTTGACAGCAGCTGTGAAACACACACAAAAAAGTGACTACTACGTACATAATTGCAGTAAAGCAGGAGGTATTTAGTTGCTTTACTTATATAAAAGGTACTAGTACCACACTGCAAAAGTACTGTTACAAGTCGAAGTCCTGCATTGAAAATGTTACTCAAAAATGCTGAAGTATTACCAGAAGAATGTACTTCAAAATATTAAAAGCACAAGATTCAAGTCCCTTAGACTGTTGTACTATTATATATTATATCATTAGATTTATCTGACCCATGCATCGATGTAAAAGCGGTAAATTTTAGCGTTGTAGTTAGTTGTAGGTAAAGCTAATTTCTAACTATTTTGTCTAGAACTTACATTTTGTTCTCCAATATCTACATTTGTAACAAGTAGCTAAAGCTGCAACAGTAAAGTACAGTGAGTACAGTAGTAAATGTTCAAACATGACATTCCACCACTGATTAGTTGTATTGTATGAATTATTTGTTTATTCTGAGTCAGTCTTGTGCTTTCTCTCATTGTTTGTCTGTTTCACTGCCAAGCTTTCACTGTTTATACAGTAGTACAATTAAAAGTAGCTTGTCTCTGATGAAACCATTGTTTTCTCCTTCAGAGAGTGGATGAGTAATCCGACTTATTGTTTGCATTTCAAAGAAGAAATGCGTTTCGGGTTCAAGCCCCAGCCGAACAGCTGCTTTCGCAACACTAACAGGAAGTCATGACTTCATTTTCTCTTGTAAGATCCAGCCAACAGTGAGGAAATAATTACTGTTTTGACTCATATCTTACAATCATGTTGCCCTAAAAGTTCAGACAATGTCAAATGTATACTCATACGAATACTCTCATATCAAATGTTTCTTTTAAGAGTTAGCCCTACATCTGTGCTACAATGCTCTCAGTGAACTGTACTAGTGCCTCAGCGGGAATTTCCTTTAAAACTGCCTCAGCGGGGAGTGAAATCATGATGACTGATATATGACAGATAACAGCACTGCTATTTTGCTCTACTCATTCCTCTAAGTGGGGGAATTTTTCATAGGGAAAGTATGGAATCTCCAGCCTGGCTTGTGATTAAACTGGAAATCCCTGAAATCTATTTACAAAAGATCCTCGAACAAGTTTATACAAGTTTCATTTGACGTCTTACCCTAACCAGGATAACAAAGACCCGACTGTCTTGTGGCCAGATCCCAAATATGGAAGTGAAAACATATCTGAGCTATCATATCGCTATCAGTCCTCTTGGTTGTAGGCAACCAAGATTTACAAGATTTTCTGACAAGAACATTGCTTTACATTATCGCATCCAACAGTCGTGCCAGGAACTCCCAGAGCAAGATGTCGGTCATGCTTTTAGCTACACTAGCAGTGGGTTATTAGGGAAAGCAATGTTGGTTTGTAAGTCAGAAATATCTCAACAATTATTGGTTGGATTGCTATAAACTTTTGCACAGATATTCGGTGTCTCCAGTGGATAAATAAAGTGACTGGTGATCCGTGACTTTTGCGGTTTTAGGTGAAATATCTCAAGAACTATTGGACATATTGTCGATAAATATTGTTCAGACATTCATGTTTGCCTCAGGACGAAATAAAAACTCTGCCCTCAAGACCAGATGGATCTTTTTTTAATTCTATGAATGCATCTTTCTTGATCAAGATGTGGTGCCTATATTACCCACAATGCAACTAGACTGCCAATGTCAGAGTTTCGGTGTGTTGTGCTTGTGGCTTTCAATGTAACCTCAAGCTTCTGGCAACAAACAGAAATGAGAAGCAGGATACAGGTATCTGGCTCACTCAAGTCACTTCTTTTTACCTCCACACCCAGATATTAGTAATTTTTCATACTTCTCTTAATACGCACCAGACTCTTACTCAGAGCAAAGGCGATATTTATGTCATCAGATCAAAATCTTAACTGGTCACTGGAGTATGTTTGCATTCCAACTAATAGCTGACATGGCGGGTATTTGATATATTTTTAGATATATATTTAGGGGCAACTACTGGCAGAAATATGCATAAATATGTTCATAAATATAAATCTTACAGAGGGAGTGGGTCCTCTTCAGCAGAGTCCGTCATGTTGTACTCAAGCTGCAACATCCGAGGATGTGAAGTGAAAGCCAATGCAGAAACGGCCACTTGAAGCTGGCTACAGAACAAGTCAATCTCCATAAGTCCCCATGTTAACTTCACAACAGAAATAAACATGTTTACAGCCTGGTAGCATCGCATATTTTTTTTAGCTTCAAAACAGAAGCTGAAAGTTTATGCTATCATTGATGTTGAGCTTCAAAATGGCTCTTCGGTTGTTCTCTATACTGTCCTTGAACGCCTGCTTAATCCTCAACACTGCACCTTTAAAAAGTGACTTTTTATGGACCCAAACAATCAGTAAATACTTAATATGGCTGGCTGTATCGTGCATGAAACAGGAGAATCCACAGGAAATATAAATGAATACATAAAATGTACACAAAAAATATGAACAAATATTAAAAAAAAACATGCCAAGCTTATATAACTATTTGAGTATGCAATTAGTCAGTGGAAATCCCTGAGGTCTCCTCGGAGTGTGCACAGATTCAGGAAATAGCTGCTCATAGCGTAAGGTTACGGTTGCGCATTGTAATCCAGCTCTGCTTGATATTCAGCTCACTGTAGCACACACACACACACAGAGAGAGAGAGAGAGAGGCGGACAGCAGCTGTGTGGTTTTCGGCTTCAGTGGGGTGAAGACTTTCTGAAGCAGTACGAGGAGGAAACTAATTACTTACAGAGAAACATCAGCGAGTTTCGGAGGTGGTTTGTTGCTGGAAACGACTTCAGCCTCCACGGATACCAAAGAGAAACACATTGGATTCAAGTCGAATTGGTGAGTTAAATGCTAACAACACACTGTGCATTTGTTTATCGCTCGTTATATAATAATCAGCCAATTCTCGCCGTGTGGTCTCATGTTTAGTCGGTTTTTTTTTTTAAAGCCATGTGCTGTGACGCTGTTTGAGCTGCTGCATTGCAGGTTCGTTTCTTCAAACGCATTGCATGCCATGTTTAAGTTTTAAGTCGACTTTTAACAACACAGTGAAATGCAAAATATAGATAGGCTAGACAAAAATATAGAAACTGTGGAAGAGGAAGAGTAATAAGAGAGATATTTGCAAGTCAAATGAAGATCGTGTAGGCTGCATCGTGCTGGGGATTTGAAGAAGTGCAACTCTGGCATCAAAATTCAAACGTCAAATAAGCTCTTTTTTTATTATTTTTTATGCGATAATCTATAAAATTAGACATTTCCAACAACCTCTAAATGCACCAATAGCTCCGTGCTTCCTGTTGATGTGCCGCGTAGAACTGTAGCTTCCTTGTAGACACGTTTTATTAATTCACACTCCTTTCTACTCAATCCTAGAACCAAATTCATGCAGTGAAATTAATTAATTTAACATGAAGATGTGGTAGAGATGTTTAAAACTGTCATCTGGTGGTAAATCTGACTATCTAAGGTTAAATCTAACCACAACTCTCTGGATTTCAGTGAAATTAAACTGTTATCAAACTATAGTTAACCCCCACGGTCTATTTAGGGTTTAAAACACACGAACATCACCATAAAACACACATCACAAACCCTAAACTACAAATAATCTTTAAAACCGATCACTCTTTTGCAGCCAGTTGTCACTTTCACTGCGGGAAACTGACTAAATGAGTTAAAGTTTAACTATTTATCAAACTAGAGTTAAATCTGACCGTCTAAAGTTCGTTTTAAGCATCTTTTGTCTGAGCTTAAACCTAACTTTTGTATCTATCTGTAGTTAAATGTAACTATTCATCAAACTAGAGGTATACAAAAACTAAAACTTACAAACAACTCTAAAAATCACCGTAAAACTATCACGACAATTCCTAAATAACCTTTAAAACTGATCACTTTCTTTTGCAGGCCGTTGTCCTCATCTCAAGAGTTAAATCTGACTATGTCTATCTAGAGTTCAGTCTAACTAGCTAAGGTTAAACCTAACTATCTCTCTAGATTCTAGTAGTGTAAGTATTACTTTAAATCACTCACTTTACTCTTTTCTTTTGCAGCCAGTTGTCCTTTTACCTCAAGAGTTAAATCTGACTATATGACCAGAGTTAAATTGAACTATTTATCAAAGTAGAGTTAAATCTGACTGTCTATCTAAACATGTCATCTCTAAAAATGACCTTTTAAAACTGATCCATGTTCTTCTTTTGCAGCCAGTTGTCCTTTGACCTTGGGAGCCATGGTGGCAGCAGTCCTTAAACTGTATTTTATTGGAACGGCGCTGAGCGTCCTTGCAGTCCTCTTTGAAATAGTGGACTCCTTTGGTGGTCTGATGTTTGTACAGGAGGACCGTAACTACATTCGGGAGCTGGAACAACAGGAAAAGACACAGACGTCGGTTTGCTCATGCGACCACCAGAGAGGATCGTCTGTGACTAAACACATCGGCTCATGAGGGGAGACATGCTGGGTCACAATTTATGAAAAAAAAAAAGAAGATGGCAGCTGGGCAGACATGCCGAATACTGTGGCAGTGGATCAACAGATTAATTGTACTGTTTCCATTCCTAAATAGACCTGACTAGTTTGCTGCACTGTGTACCATCTGCTGTCAAACACTGTAGCCGCTAGTCTGTGTTAGAGCAACTATAAATCTGAAGAGAGTTACAGGACTGCACTACTGATCAATAATTTGCACTAAAAACTGAGGATTGACAATGTCAATGTGTGTATTTTTGATTTTGCTTTTTTAAATAAAAGGATTTATGTTCCAATGAATGTGTCTACTTCATCCTCTTCCAATAAACAAAGCTGCCTGTTACAGGGAAGTTTACAGCCGGGCTGACTCATCAAATGTTACATGAAATCACAATCATTCCAGCAGTGATTCAGGAGCATAAGCGTTGATTCATTGGAGCATCGCATTGTTGCACAAGTGCCCTTCGGAATATTTTAACCTTTTATGTCTTCAAATACTGACCTGAAAGGAACTTCACTTTAAAACATACAGTAAGAAATGTTGTGGAGAACTTGCTGAAGTCAAAGGTCAACGGTGAGGTCAGGACGTCATATTGACGCTTGATCAAGGAGAATTAGAGACACTCTCATGGTGCATCAGAAGTGAAGTCGGTCTCACATTCTCCCCAACTCATCCTGGTGGAAAGACTTTAAATCCCAAGTTAACACCACAAATACTATACGCCCAGAATTAGCCAAAGAGAATGTCTCTTCAACCCTGGCCACCACAGTGTTGAGATAGACCGGCACCTACTGTTCTCAACCAAAGCCAAACAACTACTACTGCCGAGGACCTCACGGCCCACACGTGACCTTGTGTAACCTAACGATAGAAAATTCCATGACAAGAACGAGGTTAAGACTTGATCCTTTCACAAAAAACACTAAGTGTGCAGGATGTAGCCTACACTTGTCAAGTTGTGTCAAGTTTAATTTGATTTTGACAGATTGCACATTTGATATGTCAAAAAGATTAACGAATACACGAGAGCAACAGGTTCCAACACAGCCCAACGTCTCCGGGAGACAGCTAAAGTGAAAAGCTTTCTCTCTTCAGATGGGTGGCTGTTAGCGACCTCAGGCTCTGTGGAGCAATTTAGCTTGATTTTAGATAATTGTTTTGGGTTGGTTAGTGCGGTTCTGTCTCAGACGCACACATTTTTCTCTCATAAGCTGATGAAATGGCAAAAGGGAAAGCAAACTGCACTCCAGGAAGAGGTGTACAAACGAAACCTGAACAAAATCTTCATGCGGGCCGATGAATCATTATTTACTCAAGAGGGTTGGAGCTGCTTTAACTGCTGACTGAAAGCACCAACACGTACTCTTGTTGTTTCAGTACAGTTTAAACCAACAATGTGATTTGTAATTTCCCCTTTCATTATCACATACAACTTGGCACACATGATTGCTAAAGTTGCTTCATATCTGCTCGTTGTATAAAAAGCAACATGTTTTTTCCCGAAATTGACAAAACCAAGCTATCGTTGGCGTCTTTCGCAGAAGTCCTCATGCTTGCTGTCGCTGTTTTCTTTAATTAGTCAGAGGCATGGGACACAACTGGAAACAAGAGAGATCTCCTCACCTCACACCTCTGCATTGGACCACACAAAACCCTTCAACTCATCCACTCTCTACACTTCTGACTGCACAAATCGTTTTTTGATTAATTTGTTGTAAATAAATGACTTTATTATTTAGTAAGTGTCCTGTTTTGGTCCCAGTCTAAAAGCTGGGTTGTTTGAGGACATGCAAAAGGGTTTTGTGATCCAAAGCCTCTATTGGCAGGATTACCTATTGCCTTTGAGATTCATGGAAAATATTTCATAAGAAAGCAGAAACCTGTTACAAACTGAGGGTATTATGGGAAGTGTTGGCTTATTTGAGCTTGACCCACATCTCTTTGAGGGCTTTGGGTTTTTGAGCCTGTGTTGGAGTTGTTGTGCCTCCCAAACAAACAAACAGACAAAAAGCTCTTTATGCCTTCCCCAGTAGACTTTCTAAAATTTCTTTGTGCTTTGTTCCGTCTTCTCTCTTTCCCCGAAGAGTTAGAAAATGCTTACTATGAATCTTATCATAATCAAAGGTCACAGTTGTAAGACTTGCACGTACCCACAGACCAACACAGTCATCTGGGATGAGTCATAACAAGACCACGACGTTAATGCTTTGACATAAGTTCTTAAGAAAGTAGCACTTTTCTCCTCTGCCTCTTCTCATTTTATGAGTGGTTTCTTTTCTTCTAACCAACACGAAACCAATATAACAAAGAGGCTGCTTAAAGGCTTTTGTCTTTAAGATTTAGATGGATTATTTCATAAATGAAACACTTAAGATTAAAATGAGCTGAACAAGACAAAAACATAAACGTGATGTGAGGCTCTTCCTCTTCCTCCTGCTCAATAGACATTTATAAAAACTACAACCTAGTACTGTATTATGGCACACGTTTCTGAGCTAATAAAGACATGAAATCGTCATAAAGTTTCATGTAGTAGCATAAAAGCATAAAACTGTCACAGCTGATCAGCCTGTGGCAAAACATCTGTGTTTCATCCGTGACTCAGCTCATATCATGTCTGCTGCGTCCTCTTATAACTAAGTAAGAAGTGGCTGAACAATCATGTAGCATATTTGTTTTTCTTCTTCCATGCACAGATGTGAAAGGTATCCCATAACCATATTTTTTATCCGTGCGTAAAAGCGCAAACACTTGGCGCTTGGGTACCTGACTTAGAGCAAGACTGTCACTCATTTGGAAGCATTATTGGTGAATACGTGACGTCCTCTTGCGTTCAGCTTTGCCTACTACAAATCAAACAAGATAAAAGCATGCTGTTATGCTGCATTCACGCCTCCTTCTATTACCAAATCTTCTCAATTCCGGCTATTACGCTTCCCCCCCCTGTCTTTCGAAATTCCAATATTTTTAACAACATCAAACGCATCACAAATTAAGCTCACATAATTAGTCACACGTTCCTCTTTTCTTGCATTGGTTGCGAATCAAACACACTTGAAATGTAGATCCTCCCAGCAGCTCAGGTCACTTGGATGCGGGCAGAAACACCTGCTGGCGGAGGACGCACCACCTCACACAGCACTTTTTATGTTAATGACCCGTCCAAGCACGTCCCACCCCCCACTTGCCTTTACAGCGCAAAACTAATAACAGTCAGTATAGGCAGACATTTCGGTCACTGCTACTTTTTTTTTAGTGAGGTTCCCTTATTTTTCCGCATCGGATATGATCTGGAGACTCGTGGTCTTGGTTGGGGTGTACCTTCTCCTGGGTGCTGAAGGTAGAATTCGCGATGGGAGAACGGTGACTTTCCACCGGACTCAGCAGGATGAGAGCCAGGGCCAAGGGCGCGCACGCCCCAGGAGGGATATCAGCGGCTCCTCCGGCACCCACAGGCCTTCTCACGGTCCTCCTTTCACCCCCTGTCGGATCCCCCTCACTCCAGCCGAGCACAAGGTTCTGGATTACAATACACATGAGGTGAGGTGTGTTTGAGTTGTGTTACATGAGTAATGCCCATCAAATGAGTCATACAATCTTTGGAATCTTTGGAACATTAAAAGAATGAAAAGAATTTTAGTTGAGCATAAAAAAACTTTGCAAAGATTAGGAAGTGATATTCTTTTCGCTTTATCTGACTTTTTGCATTATTTTAGAATATGCAAGAAGATAACTCATAAAATAAAATAAAATTTCATGATTTATGACACCAAAAAACATCATTTTAAGCATGATTATGATACTACATGACATTTGCAAAGTGATGACCTTGTTTCCACTGTGATCTTATTTATCATTTAACCCCATTTTAACTTTTAGAGCAGGAAGTGGGTAAGTTATGTCACATGCGAGTCTCTCTTCTCTTTTTCATATAGACAGGGTTTAACGGCGATGACGGCTCTTATGTGATTCTCACGTGGGTGGGCGATGGTACAGGAGTGAGTATCTTCATATTACTGCAGCACCACACCTGTTGAAGCCCCCCTGGCACACTGAAACTGAAATGATAACTCACTTAATCTCGGGTTTGACATGGACCTTCATAATTGGGTTTCATAGTGCCATGTTAACATTTTAACCACGTTGCTGCATTTCTAAGGTCGTCCTGGTGCTGTCAACATTTAGTGCCCCAATAGATACTTTCCTAGAAGGAGGCTCGTCACGACTTTATCGAAGGTGAGTTAGTTACAGGAAAATACAGCAGTACAGCCAACCCTCCCAACATACAGTAAAAGAAAACTTTCTTTCCTTGTCTCATCAGCACGGATTATGGAAAATCCTTCAATGACATTTCCCAGCGGATCAACAACACCTTCATAAAGGAGGAGTTTGGCGTAAGCGTTGGACCAGGGAGCTCTGTAAGTCAGAGTTTCAGTTGGGGAAATGTGTTGTGTGTTCCTGCACGCGGAGGAGTGTGTGATGTTACTTTACAAAAGTGTGAAAACGACTGACAATTTTTGCTGCTGTGCTCATAAAAGTTGTAGCTGACATGTTCAAAAAACTTTTTACGTTTAGGTGGCAGCAGCGTGAAATTGTAATGCTTACAAATGTTCTTTTTTTTCCTCCGTCTTCTCCTTTTTTTTCAGCTTTTTGCTTCATCATTTCTACTCACTCATGAATTTAGGAATATTTGTGAGGGGGGAGGTTTGATTTAGGTTGAGAGCAGTGTTAGAGAAAGACCTTTCACTCTTTAAATAAACAAAAATGTGCAGTTGATTTTTGTTTCCTTCTCTTAAACTTCATCATCCCCACCAACTTTACATCTCAGGTCTGCTTTTAATGGATTTCAATTGACAGGTGATATTGACAGCAGACGTACCCGTGCTGGACAACCGAGGCGGCATCATCTTCACCTCCACGGATGCCGGCGCGACCTTTAAGTTCATCCAGCTGCCCTTCCACCTGGCTCAGCCAATCACGTACCACTTCCTCAACCCCGATTACCTCGTGGCTCTCAGCATCGATGTGAGTCACGCGGGCCGACCACTTTCTTTTCTGTTTCTTCTTCGTTTGTTTGATTCTCGGGGTCAAGGTGGTCTCCTTTGCTGTGTGTAATATCCTGGTTTAAAACAAGTGTTAGCATTACACACACACACACACATCAAGCACACACCTTAAAGTAAAGGTAAACATTCCTCTGTTTCTTCCTCACTTGCAGGGCGGCCTTTGGCTCTCGCTGGACTTTGGCGCTAAGTGGACAAAAGTTCATGATGGAGTGCATTCTTTCTCATGGTGAGAACGAACAGGAAACAAAACCATACACAAAAATCCCAGTGTGCCGAAATGAAAGCATGAAACATATTTTTTGTAAAGCTGTAGGAGGAATATTGACAAATCTGCAAAAGCATCATTACAGTTGTGCTTAAATATTTTGTTTCACAGTAATTTATATAACCGCAAGTTATCTGTAAAAATATGGAAGTTGTTGTGACATTTGTGGTATTTGTAACATGTTGTTTTACTTCCTCTTTCCATCAGGGGGGCTGGTATCAATTTGTTCTTCAGTTGCAGTCGAGTAGACACATGTAAGACTGTAAGAAACCCACTTTCATGACACCAAAGAGCTTTAAAAAATATGATCGGAAGGACACACAAACCTCATATCCCAGACAGACTGTAATACAAATGTTAGTCTATAATATAGTTTTGTTGTCTGGTTTAATGTTTTTGTTTTATAAAGCGTGTTAAATTAAATTAAATCTAATCTAAACACTAGTGTTCATCACTTCAGGTCTTTATTACACCACAAGGGGAAACACTTTCTGCTGTAAAGCGGCATACTCTTGGAAGTTTATGCTATAGCTGTATTCATGACGCATGGAGTAAATGAAGATTTGAGCTTTTGGCCCAGAGGAAATGATGTCTGACTTTTTAAAGGTAACAGATTTATCTTTTAGTCAGCTAAAAATGCGGCTGAGTCATCAACTTCCTGGCCTCACATCAAAGCTCAATTTCTTAAAATAAGATTTTATATTCAAAGCCTGAAATCACATTCTGTTCAGAATGTGACTCTGTCTATTGTTTGTCCAGATGAGGAAAAACTGCCCCTCAAAAATGTACCGCTGTACTCCCCAAAGCTTCCTGTGTCAGCATTTGAAAATGGGAAAGTGAAAGTGATGTTTTTCTCTGGTCAGCAACCAGATCTTTGGTTTTTATCTCATCACCTTGTGTTATGACTCCTTCTCGTCGCTGTAGTTGAGGCGGATGAGAGGGGGGATTTGGTGCTGAAGAGGACAAAGGACCTGGGGATGACTTTCACCATAATCCACGAGGACATCTTCAGCTTTGGCTACATCGGAGCCTTCCTCTTCTTTTCTGTTATGGAGGACTCGGTAAGATGTGTTAACACAAAGCCTCCTCCTCCTCCTCCTCACACATACTCATAAGTAGTGAAATCACATAAACGTGATGCATTATTTCGCTTCCAGAGATCCCCTCGTGTCATGTATTTCTCATCAGACCAAGGAGACACCTTCAGTCGAGCGCTGCTCCCGTCTGCCTCCACTGAGCAGGTGAGAAGGAGATTCAAATAGTAATGAAAAAGAGAATTTCTTGTTTTTATTGGTCTGATTTTGGTCATTTTGTCTATGGTTTCTATTAGTTATGATCACAAAAATAAGACCAAAGTTGTAATCGTTTAACTTTTTTAAATGGCCACTATCGTTACCTCATTTAACTCGAAGTTAAGTTGAAGTTTCTTAAAATCAGGCACACAGGCGTCTCTGTTAACAGCTCATGATAGAGCTTGGCATCAATCCACAATGTGCTTTTGATGCTGACGAAGTACATTATTATTATTATTAGTATTAAAAACTGTCAAATACTAAAAGTCAGACTCTTTTTCTTGTTCACACTTTATTTTTTAATCAGACAGTTCTTGATTTCAGTCAAAAATTGGCCAATTTTAGACGTTAATTTCGATCATTTAAACGATACCCAGATGTTCATAATTATCATAATTAACACCTTGAGTTGGGAAAGTTTTAAACTCTCCCATCAGGTACTTGACTTTAACACGTTTTCTGTTGGTTGGACGTTAGAGAGGTCGGTTTCTTAAGAAAAAAACATCATTGGCAACATTTCCTTTTTCGACACAAACTGAGCACACACATCTGTTCTGTTGAAACACACACACACACACACTTACACACCCACTGCATCTTGTTGACAGCACAAACACACACACTCTCTCTCACGGCGATTAGACAAGGTTTATGATAGTGACTAAGTTAGTCATCACAAACTTGTGTTTTTTTTTTAATTTTTTTATAGCGATTCCAGATTTTCTCACCCACATGTGTTCACTATGATATTTGTGTGTGTGTGTGTTTGCAGTTCTACTCCATCCTGGATGGGGATGAAGACATGCTCTTTATGCATGTGGATAACCCCGGAGGTAACAGACAAAGCAACATACCATGTACAAACCTACTACATGACACATATTTGCAAATATGCTCAGGCCGCGAGGACAGCGTAGCAGAATTTATAGCGCTCTCTCAGCTCCTTTTGTTGTAATGGAAAAGCTCAACGGTGAAGGTTGGACTGGTTTCACAAGTTCTTGGCATTGCTGACAAATCATTCCATCATACTGAGTGTGTGTTTTGTGCATGCAAGACCAACCGCCTGGCCTTTGTTCCTTTCTTTCTCTCTCTTTCACCTTCCTCCCCCCTTTAATGTGTTCCTTCTCATTCAGCCTCTCTTTCTCATTCACATGTATTTCTGTTTCACATTATTATTATTTCTCCTTTCCCGGCATGTGCTCCAGTTAATGCTGTGTGGGTTAGCTGATGGGACTTTTGTACTGCAGAGATAAATAGGGGAGATATGGGGTAGAGGGGCTTTATCTTTTGTTGGCTGCAGGGAGGGAGATTTAGTTTACACTGCAAAAGCTGACAAACATATCTTGGGATCAGGGTGTAACACAAGCGCACACACACATATACACACTGGAAACGTAAACCACATCCATCACGTCTCTCACCTGAGCTTGTCCTTCATGGCTTTAGCTGACACGTGTTGGAGCTTCACACAGTTAGAATATGATTGATGATGACTTGTTGGTATTGTGCTGATGTTGAAAGGTTTGTGTCAGCTTGTTCCCAGGTGCTGATTCTCACAACATTAACATTAACATCCTTATTCAAATCGGAGATAATCATCGAGAGCTTGTACTTGTGCCAGTGGGTCGGTTTGTTCTGATTAGAAATCTTCTTCATGGCGAAGATTGCAGAAACTTGCAGGTTATGCGACGATGCGGAAGAGATAAATCACTTTCAGTAGTTTGGGTTTCTCAAATAAAAGTAAGAAAAACATAAGTAACAACATCCTCTTTCCACCAGGAAGTTATGTGGTTTAGACGTCATTGTGTTTTTGTCTTTTTGAACTTTGGTAGCATCGCAGCTCTTTAATAACGTGGAAATAGTGTATAGAGGTAATAACAATGTAATACCTTGTAAATGACTAAAATAGTAACCAGGTAATAGCTTACTATTAACGGTGTTATCTTCTCTTACTCTGATCATGATAGCTTCAAAAGCACATGAAAATTCTTGGCAGTCAAAGTTGGTAATTACTATATTATAATGCTGATATTCATCCTCCCTTTTATTCCAAAGTCTCTGTTTAATGCTGTGACTTGTTACCTGGAAACATTTGTGGTGGTTTCTGTGTAATAACCATGAATCAGGGCTGCAACATGCTAAACTACCTGCTTCTGTTATTACTGAGCTGTAATATTACGTACGGTGAGCAAAAAGAGAATGAGAAACAGAAAAACGAACAATATAAGTAATATAAGTAGGTCATGGGATGATCAGTGGAATTTAAATGTGTCATTGGTTATATAAACACACCATTTACCCACTGTTTTTATGGGGAGTAGGTCATCTGTTTTAAAAGAGTAATGGCATTTTATTTGCTGCAAGATCTTTAGGGAGGGAAAATGTCCAAGATAGACAGTAAAACTTCCTTATTTGCTACTTCCCTCCAGACCAGAACACACACATCCCCCCAAGCAGCATAGCTGCCAGTTTGTTTAAACTTAGAGTGGAAAAAGAGCAAATCGAGTTCTTCTCCAAGTCTCTCTAGGTCCGGGAACTGGTGGAGGACGATCGTGTTTTCTCAGACATTCAGCCACATGTGTTTTCAATTATTTCAGCTTTTCTCTTTTTCCCAGCGTTGTTTCACATGGTTTGTATTGTCCCCGTCTTGGATTACAGCCTTTCAACAGAAGTAATCACAGAGCTGTAAATACAGAGGAAGAAATCCTCTAAATCTAGCTCATGTCTGACGTATTATCAACTGTCAATCTGCCATTTTTAACAATCTTGCCACAATCTTGGAAGTGATGCCAGAATATAGATCCATTGTCTGGCACACATGCCGGCCAGCTTGACCTCTCGTTGGAGATATGCTTAACTTTGGCAGAGCAACCTTGTGTCTTATTGTTAGGAGAGACTTAAATACTTCTTTGTTTCTTTCTGCTGTAATCCACCACAGACACCTTCTTTGGGACCATGTACACGTCAGATGACCGCGGTATCTTGTTCTCCAAATCACTGGAGCGCCACCTGTTTGATGGGCAGAGGAAGAGCGATTTCACCAACATAACCTCGCTGCGAGGAGTCTACCTCACTAACAAACTGGACGAAGGTAGGGGTTTGCAACCTGCGTGTCTCGCCGTCTAACCTTCTGTACAACAGCAGAATACTGAATGACGTTTTATGTCGCAGATGGCCGTATAAGATCCGTCATCTCCTTCAACAGAGGAGGCACGTGGAGACGACTTAACAAACCCGAGAACGTGGAGTGTGGAGAACAAGTCCAGAACGTATATATTATATGTAAAATAAAAACCTTATATTAACGTTATTTTAAACATGTAAGTCACTGAAACATTTTGTATGTGTGTTTTTCATCAGTGCAACCTTCACATCCACGGAGAGCACAGTCGCAACAACCGCATGATTCCCATGTTGGCTCTGTCTGAGCCCACAGCTATTGGTCTGGTTATTGCCCATGGTAATTAAACACGCAGCTGTATTTATTTTGAATTTTCATCACCTTTTGATACATATATACTGTAATCCTTTGTGTTAAGTCAAATCTAATGACGATCTCCTCTCTCCTCCAGGTACTGTGGGTGACTCCCTGTCATCGTCACAGCACCCAGATGTGTTTGTCTCCTCAGACGGGGGTTATAATTGGAGGGGGACACTGAGGGGTCCTCACCACTACAGCATATTGGACTCTGGGGGTCTTATTGTGGCTGTGGAGGCCCAGCATGAAAAACAAGTCAAGACTATCAAGTACTGAGCAGAGATTTTGTAATTATTTGGTGAAGGAGGGCATTATGTTCTCGCTCTAAATCATACCCTCTGCCATTTCCCGTCATCAGGTTTTCCACAGACGAGGGCAGGTGCTGGAAGTCCTACAACTTCACAGAGCAGCCCTTCTTCTTCGCAGGCCTGGCATCTGAGCCGGGGACCAAGGCCATGAACGTCAGTGTGTGGGGCTTCCGACCTGAGGACGACAGCCAGCCCATGTGGGTGGCTGTAACCATTGATTTTCAGAGCCTCATTACAAAAGAGTGTGAGTCAAGATGCTGTCTACTACTATTAAACTACTCTTTTCTGTGATTACCATGCCTTTATATGACGTAACACCTGATGCATCAAGTTCCTCCAGGAGAGGTGGAGCCTTATGGCAGTTTCCTCCTATCGAAACTTAACAACCTACGACATGGGACTTTCCTTAACTTCTATGACACTATGCTATGCTATGTTTGTTCCTCTTTTAATTATATTTTACAAAGTGGCGCACACAAAGATGAGAGGCAGTCAGCCAAAAAGACATCTAGTGCTTCAAACCAGCTCATGTTTTGCTGTAACTTTTCCACCTGTGTCGTGGTCTTTCAGTTTTCTGTAATCATTCCCATTTTAAAGGCCTTGACAAGAACACAAAAGGTTAAAAGTTAGAACAGTTTTGGTTATTTCATGCATGAGATTTTCTCAACAGTTTTGAGTTCATGTTCATGGCTCATGGCTGTGATTAGAACAGTGTTGATTTTGGCAGCTATTTTAAACTTTAGTAGACGACAATTAATTTTTCAATTTAATTTTTGTTATGTTTTAGGGGAAGAGGGTGTTGGAGTTTCTCTGGAATTGAGAACAACATTCAGAGTGTGATACTTAAGGTGATTTGTGGTGCATTCAAGCACAATAAATTACACTTGTTTCACAGTTTAGAAACTGTAAAACAGCTGTAAGTGATTTTCTCCCTATAAAAACACATTTTTAGAAAATCCCAGCAGGTAATCCTTACTCCTGGAACAGTGTTTTTGTGCATAATTATACCTCTGTTTCCTCTTACTTTTATCATTTTAACATTTTAGTCTTCACAACCAAAACAAAACCTGCATTTTGTCTTCATTATCTAGAATCTATTTTTAGCTTGTCGTTACTTTTAAAAAAGCGTGGGAAAAAGTGATGCCAGGTGCTTCGGTGCACCAATCAGGATTTAACATTTGAATCCAAATTTAATAATAGTTGGTGGAGTTTGACTGTTAAAGGTCCAGTGTTGTAGGATTTAGTGGCACCTAGTGGTGACTATGAATACTTTCCCACACCTCACCCTCTCCTTTTAAGCATTTAGGAAAAACTCTGGCTAAACCAAACAACCATATCTAGATCAGTGTTTGGTTTGTCTGTTCTGGGCTAGTCACTGATATAAAGGGCTCATTTTAAGACAACAAAAACACAATGATTCTCTGAGTTTCATGTGATTATACACTAACTGAAAACATACTGAATATATTGATAATATTATATTCCATCCCTGCCAATAAATACTCCTAAATTTTACACGCTGGACCTTTAAACTAAGGTTATAGAGTAATACTATAGTAGGAGTAGGAGTAGGAGTAGGAGTAGTAGGATTTGGGCCTTTAATATAATTTTCTCCTCAGATGGCTGTCTTTGCAGATTTTGAAGCAAAATGACGGTTGTTGTTGTTGCTGTTTTGTGTTTGCAGTACTTATCTGGATTTGTTATCATCACTTGAGCAGGGCTGAAATGTATCCCCAGGAAGAGTTCAGTCACACTGCCTTGACTTTGATATATTCTTTTTAATTTACACTTACAAATCAGTCTTTTGACGATGACATCTGTATCGTGCTTCGTCGTCTAATTCATCAGGTACTGCCAAAGACTATGAGGAGTGGTTGGCTCATTCCACAGACGAAGCGGACTCGGAGAGGAACGGCTGCGTCTTGGGCGTCAAGGAGACTTACAGGAGGCTGAAGAAACAGTCTGTGTGCAGAAATGGGCGAAGCTTTGTGGTGAGCAAGAAGCAAAGCCCCTGCCTGTGCAGCGGAGAAGATTACTTATGGTACGTTTGTTTGTTTGTGGCATGTTCTACCGACTAAAATCCAGCCTCTGAAATCAGAACTTAAACCTGGAGAATATTCCATTGTGTAGCTCTAACTTGTCGTTTTCAACAGTGACTACGGTTACTACCGTCATGTGAACACCTCAGAGTGTGTGAGACAATCCAACGCAAACAAAACCTTGGAGCTCTGCCTGAATGGAGAGGAGGATGAGCTTCTGACAGCAGGGTAACATTAGTCACTCCTTGATTTAAGATGAAGACACACACCTGCTGTACATACTCACACACTTCTAAATATGTTTGCAGGTACCGAAAGGTCCCGAGTGACAGGTGTGAGGGGGGATTCACTCCTCAGCTCATAGACCAGGCGGTCATCAGGCCCTGCGGGGTAAAAACCAGCCCTGCTCCACCTGCCAAGTCCTCATCTCCAGTTACACACTTTGACACACCGGTTAGTAGATTTGTAATATGTGTTCACCTCCACTCGTTCATGTGATATAACAGCCGTTGCATGTATTTTTCCAGCGAGAGAGGCTGGTGTTGATCCTGGTGTGTGCAGGAGCAGTGGTGGTCGTCCTGATAGCTGTCATTTCTGCCATCTTTGCTGTCAGGAGGGTGGTTTACCCAAACAGGTGAGACAGACACACATCTGTGCAGCATGTACTTCTTCATCCAGACAATATTAACTCACCACTGTTGGTTTATTGTTGCCCTCTACAGGACACCAGTGTACCGTTTCTCCAACCTCCAGATTCAGGATGAAAATGGCATCACAGCTGATCTCGAAAGCGCCACCAGCAGCAATGGCACGGTCTGCCAGCAAGACTCTGATGACGTAAAGATTTTTGTATTGATATGAGCTCGAATCTTTCAGATGGTGTGATTTTCACATGAGCACTTACACGTTTTTTTCTTTCTTCTTCTGACAGGATCTTATTGAATGACACATGGCACGTTTTAATCAGATGGATGTAATAAATATTAAAGCAGCTGGGCTGGATAAAGACTGCCAACGGCATTTTAATGGACTTATCCCTGATGATTTGACGGGAGCACCCTGAACGAGAAGCATGAACTTGTCTTAATTTATTGAGCTTACTTTATTTCATGGCTTTACTTGGCTTACTCTTTTGATTTGTACAGTATTTTTTATTTGTATTTGTATTTCAGTCTGTGTTGCACCACCTTTTTAAATTCTATTCAATGTGAAAACAGAAAAAAGACAATCCTGAAAATGTGCATTTGTATAAAAAGACAAAAAAACAAAAACAAACATATCATTATGTTCTCTTTATACTGTGTATGTTAGAGTTTAAAATGTGTCATAATAAGGTTTAATGCACAATAAACTTTTCAATTCTTCTGTCCACCGGGGGGACGATGGTGGCGCTGTAACGTCTCCCATCTGTTTCGATGTGACCAGGCGGAAGTTGGTGGCTTGAAACAAAGATAGATTATTAACACGATGTCTCACTCACTAAAAAAAAAACTGCCAATACTCTTCAGTATAGAAGTAACGTGTAGTGTAGTTTTTTTTAAAAAAAAAAGGTTATTATCGCATTAGCCATGAGATTTAAGCCCATGTTTGTGTTGGAGAACTTCAAAATTATGAAATTTAAATGCTAATTTACATTTTGGGACCCTTCAGTTTTGCACTACAATTCCCTATATTTCTTAAATGCAAATAAATACAGTTTAATAAATATAAATCTAAGGTGTACATATATAAGCGATATCACATGGGAAGGGAGTGACGTTACACTGAATATCAGCACGGCTGTGATTCGGTCATAGGCAAGAGGCCTCATTGATTTCACTCCGCCGACACAAATAGTTCCACAACTGGACTGGGACTGCACTGTTGCCGAGCAACGCGTCAACATTTACCTGAACAGTAGCGTGCTAGTTTTTTTTTTTTAATTATTATTTATACGTCTACATGTTACATTGATATACTGTCAACGTTCAAAGCCTGTGTTGTTTGCCTTGCGGTGTTTTGGCTTTCTTTAATTTATCTTTTGTTGTGGAGGTTTGTGCTGAAGTAGAAAGGATTCTTTACTTGCCTTTGTCCTCTTCTGACAATTCATAGTTTGAATCAAAGGTTATTTTTTTAGGAAAATGTTTCATCTTTGCGGTACAAAAGTTCGTGATAATTTAAGCTATGTTAAGATAACGACCGTTAATGAAGCGGAGTGATACGTGTAGTTAATGGGCCCAGCGATATTGCGGTTTGGTCCAATCAAAATAACCGTTGGGGGACTAACTTTTGTATATTAGACTGCATTGTTTTTAAACTGTTGTAGGCTTTAACAAAGCATAAAAGATAAACGTAAAAGAAATAGTATTTAATATTTAATGTTGGATTATTGTTGAGGTAAGTAAATATTTCATCGTGCCTACAAACCGTGCTGATAAATCTTCGGTTTCCTCGGCGGAGTGATACATCGTGCCTCCTCTTGCCCCACTCACCAGCTCAGGCTACTAGCATAACGTGAGTCATAACTATCGAGTAGGTGAAGCTCGCTGGGATCTCTGGTTACCTTGGCAGTTCAACAGGTAAGACAAGGTGTGTTTTTTAGTTGCTTATATTATCGCCACTGGATCGCCAATGGATTCTCGCTTTGGTTATTTCAGCATCAGCAGTTAGCAAACAGACGAGAAGGCGAGGTCGAAGTTAATCAACGTAGCTCCAGTTTAACAGTAAATGCTACATTTGAACGTTGGTTAGCTTATCAGTATGCAGCTTGCGAGCTATGTACAGTATCATTTTGCAAACTAATGGGCGATAAGTGCATCTTAACCAAGCTAGCCTTGTTATAACCAGTTCACTAAAGCTATAACATGTCACTAACTTATCCATATGTCAACGTGAACGGAAGTATTAGCAACTGTATATGGTGTAAGCTTTAAATCACTATGTGGAGGTGTGAGATGATACCTGTTTGTACCAGTGATCTTTAACTCAAGCAGAGTAAAATATATATATATTATATTATTTAAATCTTTTAACAGTTTTTAAGAAGGATACAGGAAGTGCGCTTACTGGCACGGAAATGTGATTATAGTTAGTTATTAATAAAGAACATGGACATAGAGGTGATTATTCATGTCAAGTTTGAATATTACTTCTTCCTGCTCATATGTTTTAATATAAGGGCCTTCCTTACACTGTAGGGACACAGTTAAACATTTCAAACTGTACATATTGTTTGTTTTATCCTCACAGGTTTGCAGGAGAATCGCGATGATGGTCAGGGCTGGCGGTAAGCGTAATCGCCTCTGATCTGTTTATATCTGTTTATGTGAATAAGGGATAATATCAATATACCCATCTGTCCACTTTATTCATCTCGTATGCAGGTATTCTGAAGCTCGCCGCACTCGTTTCTGCATTCCTCCTAGCCGTCTTTCTGGCTTTTCAACTGCTAGAGATCAACGTAGATTTTAAACTGAGCAGCGTGATAGGTGAGTATCAGTAAGAAGTGTGAGAGAGTTAAGAAAACACGGCACCCATTTATTGAGTTAAAGGATTAATTTGTCGTCATGGTGGTGGCCACTGAAAATGTCCTTAAACATATATGTATGTGTTTTGCCTTTCAGCTAAATCTTTATCAACAAACGAAGTCCGTAAGTATATTGAAACTATTATCATGTCATCTCTCTGCTTCGTTGTGCTCAATGTCTGATCTGTTTTGATAACATGCCTCCTTTCTTTTGTTAATCTCTCTACACCGGTTGACATAAGCACGGTAACATGAACCTATCAAGCGATGCAGCGATCGTGACCTAATTCTAAACCATGTATCTTAGACAATAGACGAGTTCCACGCAGTTTAGCTTGTGTGTTTTTGTTTAGTGGCTGCATCCGTTTATTTATGCGATCGGACGACGTATTTACCTAAATATTGCTACCTGTTACGGTAAATGCAAGTTTTCTGTTCACAGCAACAAAACCAGCCAAAAACAACAAGTGTGGCTTGTCCAAGTCATGTCCGCCTGGACACTTTGCCTTCAAGATGGCGAGCGGAGCAGCCAGCGTGGTGGGCCCGAAAATTTGCCTGGAGGATAAATTGTAAGTGAAGTGATCAATCAGTCATTTAAAGTTTTAAATGCATCATCACACTTTTGTGCTTGAAAAGTGTTGACTGTAGCGCTGAAATCAATTTAAAATGTAACTCACTGTCTTAGTGTGACTTCTTCCGTTTACCATCTTCAAGCAGCATACAAACATTTAACAAATGTTTTACAAGGCACTGTAATGTAGCTGAACTTAGGACGTTTAAATATGGTTATTAATGTACAGTATTAGTCAACGAGAGTAGTTGTAGTTGTTAACAAATACATTAAGAAACTCTTTGTGCATATATTGAATGTTCAACAGTGTGTGACTGTTAATAAATATAGGTATAATAAATGAGATCCTGAACTGCTATTTGCTCTGTCATCTCAGTTCATCCTGAGCAGAGAATTAAGTCTCACTCTCGCTGTGTGTGTGTTGTAATCTGAGCTTCTCCGCTGTTTGTTTTAGTAACCCGTCTGGCCACCTGTTCATGTTAGCGCCTGTGTGAAACTGTTGGTGAATGAGATCGAGGGACTTGTGATGAACGTGTAACCGGTTAGGACGAGGAAGATGCGATGCACGCTGGTGGGAGCAGCTAGCATATAAAGCTAATGGCTAATGTGAAATAGACAGACTATAGGAATGGCTGGGTTGAGGAGAGCGATACAACGACGCCTTTTACCGTCTAACTCTGTGAATTAAGAGATTATTTTGACCAAACCAGAGTTGGTGATTAACCCTCATATTATTATGGACGTTTTTGTCCATTTGGTCCTCTTTATCTGGCATTCAATCAATATGAGGATTTTAACCCTTTTAAATGACAGTTTGATTACTTGAGGTTATTTATGAAAAAAAGGGAAAATTGCTCATTGTTTGTGTTTTTTAAATTTTTTTATAAACAGTTACATCAAGGTTAAAATCGTCAAAATGATTGAAAGTTTGGTAGTTTTGAGCAGGTTTAAGCTGTTTAAGAGATTTATGCAGGAAAAAAAGCTGAAAAAAATATAACTTTGTAAAGTTTTTATAGCAGTTTTTTGGAAGTGGACATTTTTGTCCTTAGGGACTTCAGAGGGTAGTACATTAAGACAGTTTTGATTGAGTTTCTACAATAATGATCTGTAGTAGTAAGAAAAAGTGCGTTTCTGGATAAACAAAACAAGCTCTCTCTGATTTGAGATCCTTTCTGTAATGTGGTCAGACACTTGAAATAACAATGTGAGCACTTTCACTGAGTGTTCTTTGAAGAGCACTCGTGTGCTCAAGGATGACGTTGCAGCCTTTGCATCCTGTTTTGAATTATTCGGTGGAAGGACTAATAGAGGCGGGTTTGGTGAGTTTTATTTAGCTTCTATCGAGCCGTGGCGCCCGTTTGTTTTGGTGTGTTGCCCTCCATGGCTGTACATGTGTACATGTGTATTCTCATTGTCCTCCTCTGCTTCATTCCAGACTCATGAGCAGTGTGAAGAACAATGTGGGGAGAGGAATCAACATTGCTCTGGTTAATGGTAACACTATCTCCTGTATCTCTACACCTTCTATAAACACCAGCTGATAGTGATGGTGCAGCAGTGTGACATGTTGACGCACTAAGATGAATGATGCCCTTTAGGAAAGACATCATAAGCCTTTTGTACAGTTTGATTATTGAGTCATAAGACGCTACCTTGAACCACTGATAGGATTGTTTGTAATACAGTTGTTTAATGAATGATGTTAACAAAAGCTATGTCTGTCTACACAGTGAAGTGAATTAGATTTGCTCTGTGCTCACAGGGAAAACAGGGGACCTTATCAAGACAGAGTCTTTTGATATGTGGGGAGGAGGTGAGTATGTTTCCGAATCTTTTAGTTTTGAACATTTAAAAACAGACGTACATCGTGTTAACCATGTGTAACTTTGTGTAGATGTGGCTCCTTTAATTAAATTCCTGAAGGAAATTGAAGAAGGGACAGTCGTGATGATGGCCTCATTTGACGATACCGCGACAAAGTGAGGACACCCGCCCGCTCGCTCGCTGATACGATTCAGATTCATCTTAGTTGCCCGAGTTGTCTCTAATGTTGTCTGATGAAATAATATCTGTCTCCTTTTTGTTCTGCAGACTCAACGACGAAGCCAGGAAGCTAATAGCTGATCTGGGCAGCTCGGCTGCAAATAATTTGGCCTTCAGGGATAACTGGATCTTTGTAGGAGGGAAAGGCATCAAGACCAAGAGTCCATTTGAGCAGGTGACCCACTATTACAGTTTGTCCTACCAGTAAATCCATAGCATGAGTAACTATTGTCCCTGAAATGCTTCCAAAGCCGCTTTATTCCAATGTTTAAACAGCCCAGCCCTGCTTGTGTAATAAAAGTAGTGTCTACACCCTGTCACTTGTCTGTGCCGCACCCTGCCTCCATTCGTGGCATTACAGTATGACAATAGACGCTATTTGGTTTCATTTTTAACATGACTGTGCATCTTGTTTTACGTCCTCCAGCACGTGAAAAACAACGCAGACACCAATAAATTCGAGGGATGGCCAGAAGTGCTGGAGATGGAAGGCTGCGTGCCTCAGAGACAAGATTGATCCAAGCTCACGCATTCGTCACTGTTGACCCCCCCCTCCCCGTCCTCCTGACATTCCCGTCATCGTGAGACTTTTTAGTGGTTACGCTTGTTTGAGCTGAGATAGGTCATCTTACAGCTCTCACCCTCAAAGCCTTTTATTCAGATTTACACACCAGAACAACATCTCGCCAGAAGATATTAGCAGGAAAGAGGAGCCGGTAATTTGAATCAGTAGGTGGAGTGCACTGATTAAAAGGGACTCACCTTTTATTACTGGCATACTATCACACTTTTTAATCTGTACGGCCCACAGGCTTAGCTGTGATAGTGATGCATTGTACTGTTGTTGATGGAAGTGGATGTCACATCCCACATTTTTCTGTGGGGCTGAATTTCCTCAATATACCTGCCCGCTGCCGTAATGTCATTAACATGTTTGTTTTTTTACAATGTTGCGATTCGGTTTGTTCATTTCAGTTTATCATGATGAAATGATTATTAACAGAGAAGACGCTCCCTTTCATAATGTTATTATAACCAAATGTACCACATTCACTGTGAAACTTGTAAATATGTGTTTAGAGGATGAACATTGGAATAATAATAATATAATTTCTTAAAATAAATGAATGAGAATAAATGTGAGGATTGAACGTGTTTTATCATATCTAGTGTTGAGTGTTTTTTTTTTTTTGTTCACGTGCACATACACTACAGGACAAGCAGTGGGTCAACTGAACATCCTGTTTCAGGTGTTAATCATGTTGCCATTTTACAGCCAGTGTTAAAGGCTTTATGACTTTGACAAACAAGGACATGACTACACTATATTTGGTTTTCTGTTCTGGTTAAGACGCTCAAATTAACCATCTGTGATTTCCTGTGTTACTTTCAGCTGACAGTTTCTATGGACGCCTTTTACAAGCAGAAATTACAGTATGTTCCTTTATAGAGAAGCTGATCAAATATCAAATATCAAACTTACTTGTATTTGTATCTTTGCTTAAAAGGTGAAAGTAGAAAATTGTGACAGAGAATAAGAGTGTCATAAGTTTGCTAGTGTAGTATAGTATGCTAAGATTGTGTAACATATAGCATATCATGTATTTTTAAAACTCTAATAAGCAGCTTGTAAAATTTGGTAGTACAGCCATCTACTGGCTGACACCGCACTGCCAATGGCAACCAAGCGTGTAACTATGATAAATTCACTATCATTATTTATCACTCAGGTGCTTTCCCTCATCTTTGTTCATTAGGTTTTTCCCGTCGCTTGAACTGTAGCCACTAAAAGTCAAACCTTTACATGTGGTTCACTTCTACTTGAACACAGCACGTCCTTGTGGTAACTCAACAACTCTTTGCTTTCGTTTTCTTTTACACTGAAGCCCTCCTAAATATGTGCGAGTGCAAAGCCTCTGTGATTCTGATACGAGTGAGAAACGTCTCTGATTGGTGTCTTGCAAAAAAACAAAACATCTACAGTGGAAACAAATAAATCAGAACGAGACCATGAAATAGGTCACCTATATTGCTGCTTAGATCTTCAGCAGATGTTCTTAATCGGTGCAACTGTGAGAAGATCACATCCGTTTACAGCAACCACCTTCTTCCCTCCTTGATCTTATGGTTGCCTCAGTCTTCTCTGCTCGTTTCAACGTCCTTCAAAATAAAATCTTAATGCTACATTCTAATGTGCTTGTCTTTGACTTGGCAGGCAGGTGGCGCCATCGCCTCATTTAATTCAGCCTGTGCGCAGTGTTTGTTGCGTTTGAAGTTGTGCCTCTTTAATACAGTAGATTATATGTCAGTGGCGTGTCTGCTTCTCATCATAGTCCGTTTACAGTGAACAGAATAATCACCCGCTCATGCTCTGCACATTTATAGATTCATCAGCAGTGTTTACACCATCTCCTGAGTGTTAAATCAGCACAAGTGTGACCTGTTTTGAATAAGAATTAGGTCATATTTAAACTAACATTTGATATCCGCCCGTTGCATAATTTATATGTCAGTGAAATGATGCAAAACGAATCTGGGAGGGCGAATGTGAATCTGTTTTCATCCTTCATACATGTCGTGTCTACAGTTTGGACGTTCCACTCTTCACTGGTGCTCTGCTGCGACGTACAGTGACAGGATGGACTCGACCTACGCGTCAACTTCACACATTGTAACTGGAAATTTTCTCCTCCCACACAAATACATTGACTCTCTGTCTTTGTTCATGCACACACACACACACTGTACAGCAATTCAACAACTCTGATGTGTAGTTTAACACAATTTTTGTGTGTTTATAGCCACTTGCAAGCTACACATTAATGTACACACACACACTTACTCAGGCTTTACATGTGATTCCTCTTAGGGTTTGTCCCTCTGCCACCGGACTGACCTTCTGAGTTCCCCTCCACACAGAGCTCTTCCTTATTCCCAGTAAATGAAAAACACCGCGGTGCTCTCCCTCTGATCTCATCTGAGCCTCATGCACAACATCCCTCTGACATTTCATATCCCCGTGTGTGTTTATGTAAGGGAGAGCATTTACTTGGCAGCTGTTCCCGTGTATATCTTGCTTGTGCTTTCACATCACAGAGTCTTGCATGTAGGCCTCGCGTATCAATATGTTATTGTTTGCCTGCGTGCAGTCAGAGAGGTACGTGCTTGTGATGCCTTCAAGAGTGTTGTGTGTTCGTGTAGGCTGAGCCTCCTCTGAGCTCCTGTGCTGAGAGATGAGCTGTGGGGGTGAATCGTCTCCAACTCGTCTTATATAAGACACGCTATATGATGCATTATGTATAAACACAGAATATCTCCCATCGCATAAACTTCTAATGATGGGACATTTTGTGGGAGCCTGCGGGCAAAGCTGTGTAAACACATGAGGATAACATGCTTGCACGAAACAAGACAAAGTGAGGTGGAGGGGTCATTTTTCAATTTTTGTATAGAACAAGTTTTTTTTTCCCCCCTTCTTTCTCCTCCTCGGCCTGCTTCCCAAAATAAATCTGCCCGCTAAACAAAAGGTGCCTGCCTCTCAAAGAACCTGAAGAGCTCGACTTTCTAATTCCCTGCTGATTCAGTTTGAACTCTGACCTCTGACCTTTCACCCCATGGTCACTTTAAAGCTCCTGTTTGGTCCAAAACAAGCTTCAAAACATCTCCTCTCTCCTACTTACCCCGAAGCTTGCGATGTGAACTTTGTCGTCCTACTTCTGTGACTAAAACACGCTCTCAGTCTTAATTATACACTGCAGAAAACCCAGTCTGTCACAGCGGCTGTAAAGCAAACACTATTACACTCACTGCTGACCACAGACCTAAATGCACGCACTCAATGCCTCCATCTCCTGTAGTGTACCTCAACCTCCACCCTTCAAGTCAGCTGACCAGAAATCCTTCAGCGGCACAACAATATCTGAAACTCCAGAACGTCATGCCTAACATGCATATCATGACCACTGGTGGCCAGAGGTTATATTACAGCAGTCTCTGCTCCTAGTTGAGTGTTTTTGCAATGTGCTCTCTGGCCAGCAGTGGCAGCACTAACGCGCGAGCAGGAAATCTCGACTTTAAGAGGTGAAATCCACTGAACATGTCATGCTGAGTGCTCAGTATGTGAAACCAATTTGAAACAGTCTCCGCTGGCTGTGAAGGGGGGCTTCGTCCACCCCCACACCAGGAGCAATTTGAGGTTCAGTTGTCTTGCTCAAGGACATATGGAGAGGAAGAGCTGGTATCAAACCAGCACAAACAAGTAAGGGTCTGACAAAAGATGATATCAAGTTGCATTATGGGAATTGTAGGATTCAGGGTTTTTGGGAACTTTATCCACACTGCGGACAAAAAGTTGCTTTAATGGACGTCTTTCCCTCAAGTCATGTTTTTGTGTTACTTTACACCCGCCGATGTTCTTTCTTCTGGTCAAGACCCAAATTAAAGTTGACAGTCATGAGACAAATGCGGTGAAGTCTGTGGCAATCCTAAACAACAGTCCACGGATGGATGATTTAGAGCTTCGTCAACCAACAAAAGTCAAATTTCAATCAACAGAAACCTACAGGTTCTCTAATATCCATCGAGGCTATATTATGTATATACAAAGTATTCTTGCGAAAGTGCTATTACTTTCCAAACATAAACAGTTATTTGTGAGTTCCTGTATTGTCTGTAGGCTGTGTCCACTCCCCTAATCTGTCTCTTATCTGATACTGGACCCCAAACAGAGCCCAGCCCTTTTGTTTACGCCCAGCTCTGCACATTAACCCCTCGGACTGCCTCAAACTTTTTCCACAGCCGTTTCTTATAGGTTTTTAACCCCAAGTCAAGTCAAGTCAATTTCATTAAGATAGCCCACAAACTTTACAGCATACGACTCTCTCTAAGTGATGCTAGCACCCTCAGAATAGCCTCTACGTTGGATGAACAGTAAACAGTGGATGGCGATGCAAATTTAATGTTGCGGTAATGTTTCTCTCAGCGTTTGAAGATTTAGCGGGGTTAAACTCCCCCTAAATAAGTCTTTTAACAACAAGTCAGGTGGGTCAAAATATTCTTCATACCTGTAATCATAAATATTAACATATGTTTTCCATATCCATGCAGTGGATTGTTGTTTGAACGTTTCTTCTTCCTGTTTCACTCCCTTCACTGCAGAGGCTCGCATCCTCATTTGAGGCAATATTCGTATAGTGTCACACAAACCAATGCAGATGCTAAATATAAGTAGCTAGCTCTCTAGCTACTTCAATACACTTTGCTTTCTTAACTTCAGAGTTCATGAATTAGTTAGTTTCTAATTTTTGCCAATGTTTACCCCAAATTTAAACTTTCTCAGCTGTTTTCCTACCTTGAAAAAAAGGAAATACATATTCTTAAAGATCATTTCTGTAGGAGGAACTGAAAAAATAGAAGTCACTTTAGCGTAGACTTGGTGAAAAATTGAGTGACGACATTGAAACTGAAAATTGAGGAGGCAGACAAACATATCGATCTCGCAGAAATCACGACGTGTCACAAGAATCAGCATCAGCGCGTTGTAGCCCTAACCCTAACAACCCCCTTCATCAGTCTCGGCAATGACCTCATTGCCCTTGCTTTCCACCCCACCTCCAATCCTATAATTGCCTCAACGCACACACACACACGCACACACACACTGATCCAGACAGCTGTGTTTACACTCTGTCGGTCTGTGGGAACTTCCTGCTGACCTCAGCACAGACGCACAAACACCACACAGACCGCAAAAAACACTCGAGTGGATCGATAGCTGATCACATGGATCTTTGCACACAATCTGTATATTTCTGAATCCCAGTCAGACAGAAGACAGACTATTATGCGGGGCTGAATATGTTTGAACTGTGTCGTACGGTCAGTTTCTTTGTTGTTGTTGTGACAGTAGATGTGTTGTTGTCCCATCAATACGTAAAAAAAATACATAATCAAGTTTTTACACTATGACGTGAAACAGCGCTAACCTTTTTTACCCTCCCTAATGGCTAACATGACTTATATGCAATTACACACACGGCCCCTCTGGTCTTGTCTGTAAAACAAAGGTCTCATTCACAGTCGTCATTCTGACTTTCTTCTGCTTCTAGCTCAGGGTCAGGAAGTTGAGGTGGATCAGGTCGCTGCTGGTGAAAAACAGACACATCCACCCAACTGGACCAGTGGAAACCACGAACCAGTGTGAGCACTATATTTCCCCAGTATGTAATAACACCCAACTCCCTCAAATTGGTATTTTTTTCCAGGTGTGCCTTTTCAAACTTTTATTGTACTCAGGAGATCATTTGCGGCGTTGTGACAGCGGTAGCTTCACCACACTGCGTAGAAGCAAATATTAAATATGTGAATATTATCTTTCTAAACAGCTGGATACTATTTATGTGAGTGAATATGCTTTCGGGCTGCACGATATTGTGACTACAATAAACAGTCCATGTGGATGCAGAGGTTTTCAACTTAATGCTGTTAGCAGTGTCGCAGAAATGGAGCCAGAGGAAGTGATTCAAACTTTTTCTGACAAGAAATTTCAGTCCAGTAAACAGAATAATAAAAAACAAACAAAACAAACAGAAATGCTGCAAGATAATAATAATTTTCCTGAGTTTGCTAAATAAACTTTGACGCATTAAAATCATATTTTTGTTTTTTCAACTGATTATAATTGCAGGTTGGTGGACAGTTTTTTACAATACATACAATAGAAATATCATCATATATGCACATATGCATTTAATGCTGCTATATCCTCACGCATCAGTTTGGGAGTGACAGCAGGATCCAGTCATGTGTTTTAACTTTTAGCGATAGAACAAGTTCTGACTTTTTTGTTTTCACATCAACATCATCTACCCCCCAGTTTATAAGTAAGTACATGCAGACATTAGATCATATATAAGCTGTCTGGAAGAATATTGTAAACGTGACCACAAAGTCTGCCTCATTCATTATGCATCAGTGTGTCTACAGTCCAGCCAACACTCTCCTCTACTTTCCCTGATTGAGCACTATCACTCCGTAAGCTGTGAACACTTCCCAGAGTGATACGCAGCGCTTTAGGGCATTAGCGCACTTGAAGTTCCCCTCACTATCTTGTTTGTATCACCAGTAATAAGTGGCTGACGTGATCGTGTACATTCATTTTAATTCTAGAGGCTATAAAGAAAAGCGGGTGAGAGATTAATGTTGCTCAGAGCGCTGGGTGTTTTTTGTTTTTGCCTGTCAACAACTCTGAACTGCCTGTCGATACATGTAGTGGTGTAGTCAGATCCTTAAGAAAAGTAGTGTTTCTAATCATATGGTACCGTCATTACTTGTGCATTAATGTTTAGGCAGCATTTTATTCTTGTAGTCGGTTGTGGTGAAGCTCATTTTTAACTTTAATTTAATTTTATATGGGTCTGCAAGTAATTATGGATTAATCTACTAATTCTGTAACCGCTTATCTCTGTCAGGGTCACGGGATGGTGGAACCTATTGCAGCTGGGATTAGGTGAGAGGCGGGGTACACCGTGGACAAGTCGCCAGTTTCATCACGAGACAAACAACCATTCACACTCACATTCACACCTATGGACAATTTGGACTGTGAGAGGAAGGCAGAGTACCAAGTTGACCAATTGTTCAAGCTCAAATCTTCTACACTTTGTTGTTTAATATTTTTACGATGCATCATACTTTAAAATCCTTCATATATAATATTTCGTATACACCGTCGGCTGTAGCAGATGGCCATCCACCAATGAGCTGGGTTCTGCTCGAGGTTTCTGCCTGTTAAAAGGATGTTTTTCCTTACTACTGTCGCCAAATGCTTGCTCATGGTGGACATTGTTATGTCTCTGTAAATGATATTATAAAGAGTATGATCTAGACCTGCTCTATATGGAAAGATTTGGCACAAAATAATAAAAAAAAAAGTTGAAAAGTAACTACAAGTCCATGTATGTGTCCTAAATTGGAGATACTCGTGTGAAGTATATCATTTGTACTCGAGTGTCCAGTACGTGCACTTTCCACCACTTGATACGCGTCATACGTGATAGAGTTCTGACCAAATCAATAACTTTAACAAGAGTTATTGCGCTGTTATTTACAGTACATGTGGCATAGCAAGTATCAGAATGATTTCATGCTTACTCACAGAGCCATAACTATGCCAGCTGGTACTGAGAAAGCAGCGAGAACAGAAAATCACACTATATTTTTCTGGCAAGCCAGTGCAGCATTTTTCCATAAATACAGTCACCTCATAAATTTCACTGCATCAATTTGCATCTTTCATGCCCCTCGCTTCACAACACACACTTAAGTACAGCATACCATAAAAACGGATCCAGAACTACAAACAGCACCACTCTGAGCTGCCTGAATGTCATTCCAATGAGTTCATGTCATCATACTCACGGTGTGTTCGGAGCCAAGAAATGCATTTCTCTTTCCTAGTAGCAGGCTGAGCATAAACTTATTAGGGACCTGAGATAGTGTTTGAATCACAGTGTGTGTGTGTGTGTGTGTGTGTGTGTGAATGGAGAATGATCATCCTAAGGACTCAGAGTTACATAAAACTAAATGAAGTTCAGTGTTTATTCATTTATTTTTATGGGGACAATATATAGCATGAGTCAGTGCCACAAACCACAGTGTTTATGGACTAATATACTTTGCAATGCCTGTTCCTGGATCAGTTTTGTGCCTTTTAAAAGCCCAACAAGAAAATACCAGAAAACAAAAAACAATGATAGAGTAAAATTATGATCAATTATCTGTAAACGAAATGATCATTATAGCAAAAACAGGGGAAAATCAAAGGGGAGTGTAGATGGACCAAACTATCCTTTCAGGCTGACTTGATAGCTAAAAACAAGATGTTATTAGATATTAGATCCAATATTAGATTATATTATTAGATACCTTTCCATTTTTTTTTTATTGGGAAATATTATTCTAGATATTTTGGATTATTATAACCCGTTTTTAGCTGGAGGAGGCTTTTGGTTGCATTTTAACTTTCCAAAACTTTTTTTTTTTACAATCCTGAACTCGAGGAGGAATATTTTTAAAACCTATTTTTGTCATCGTCTGCCTGCTCAAGAATGCCAGAATTATCCATCTGCATCACAAAAGGTCTACTGTACTGTATGTTATCTGGAGTGATAAAATAACAAGCACACCCACAGATAAGAGCCAGTAGATTGAAGAATGAAAACAACCTTGATTATACCTAACTATGTTCCTAACCTATTGCCAGTTATTGCGAGATGTTCTGCCAGGTGTTTTAGGATTTCACAACTTTTCCTGCTTTTGTTGTCACTCTCACAACCTTTTTCTTTTAAAAACATATGGCTGGCAGCAAATTCAAAATATCATTTTCAAAAACAACAGTTTGACAAGTTGTCTTTGTGCTATTTTCAGTTAAACATGGGGTCTCAGTGTTGCGCACGTCGTCACTCTTTGTGTCTATTTACATTTTGCACAGTGTGCCAACTTGAGTCTGCAAAGCATGCACAGCTGTACTTTAAACCGGTTCCTGCACCGGCAGCCTTGCATGCAACCTCAGTAACAACTATGCAGAATGTGAAGACAGAATGTGTGCAGGGGAGCCCCCAAGACGAGGGTGGGGTCCTCCACCACAGGCCGGACTTATGGGTGATGTTATGGATACTATGTCCATGTTTTATAGAGTCTATGGTCGGCCGTGCTTTGTGGTTTGGCTGTAAGTGATATAGTAGATGACGTCCATATGTGGAGAGTGAAGTATTAAGCCTGGATATATTGTCCCCATGCAGCATTCAAGTCGCTAATTTTGAACTTCCACAGAAAAGATAGACTTTTTACAGACCCCTTCAGTTGTTTTAAGTTAGAACTTTCAGTTATAAGGCTTCTAGTTTTCTTTCACAACGAATCTGAATCTATTTTCTTTCTTTCTGTACAGTAACTCTGATTATAATGGAAAAATCGCTTCAGCTGTGGGCTCGTAAAATTGTGAAATCTCACTGTGCTATGTTTTTTTCATGGAACAAAGAGCAATCCTTGTGACCATCTTTATCAGATTTGTATCTGAGGTAAACATTCAGTACATTTATCATTATAAAAGCGACATACTGTTATCCACATGACATACAGAAAAGAGAATCAGAGCTCGGAGTTGTGGGGGAATATGATTCATGCTGATGAGTATGCTGCAAGGATTTCCTCTTATTGTACCACCGCCTGGTTCCTTAGAACGACATAGAGGCTGTTATTGTCTTCTAATCCCTTACTATATTTCATAGGGGTGGAGGCAAAAGGATCCGATTACCATTCAAGGTGTTAAAGGTAACAGCATGTGGCTATTCGAGACCACTCATAAGAAGCTTTGATTCTCTTTTTGCCTCACGTGTTAAAAGATGTAGCGTATTAAATATACATTTGTGTGTGCTACACGTATATATTATGCGGCGTTCGCTTCCACGGTGGTTTTATTTTGTGATATTTTCGCGCAGACAAAATGAAATTGTTTCCATACAAGAGTTGTTTTGACTGGAAAGACCTCAGAGTCGAGCAGACTGTGCAAATAAAATCCACTAATGGCAGCCATGTTGCTTTACCATTTGTGCGTGCATACTTTGAGACCCTGCCAAGCCAAGTGTATATATCGTAGGTGACGGTATTTCACAGTTTTCCCCCCGCGCTGTACAAACGCAGGACTGTCTGCTGTGTGTTTTCACTTCCATAAAAAGGATGCAGGTGTGCAGGTCTAACCTGCTCCTACACACACAAACACACATCAGTCATATATGTAGCTCCTGTGAGAGTTGCGTTGCCTCACACTCCCAGGTGAATCCTGGTAAAAAAAAAAAAACAACTTCTGGCTGTTCTTAACCCTGAGGGCCTCTGAGTGTCAACACACCCTCCATAACCTTGAGTTGTTTTTATTGAACGTGGTTGGTGTTTTGTGCCCATGTGTGAGCGTGCATGCGTGAAGTTGAAGGACGCGTTGACCTACATGATATCTGTACATGCAGACAACATGTGTGCATCTGTGCACGTATGCTCCAGCTGAAGATTTACTAAAGAGAGTCTTCTCTTTAGAAAAACACTGTTAGTCACCCCAGCTGACTTCCCTCTGAGTCATCCGTCAGAAGTTGATGTTTCGTAGTAACACCGAAAGCGGAGGTCAGTGAACCCTCAGAAGGTGTTGCAATCTCTCTCCTCAGGTGACCAATGAGAATCCAGAGATACCTGGTGATTGGAGAGGGAGGGGCGGAAGGGGAGGAGCCTGCAAAGCTCGCTCTGTGAAAACATCTTGTTGTTGTGTGTGTGTGTGTGAATGTGTGTCAGAGGGTGTGGTAGAGGTACCAGAGAAGAGCTAATGGGATTGATAAGGTGATTGAGAAAAACACACTCTAAAAGGTGATTGGACAGCTGACGGGGGCGTTGACGCGTCAAACTGGTTCCAAATGTTTTGAGATTTATGTGTGTGTGTGACTCTTTGTGTGTGTGTTTATGTCTTTGACCTGTATGTGTAAGTCTGTGTTTGGGGTTTCATTGTCTGCATGATTGCCTGTGTATAACCACCGCCGCAGAGCCATATGTGCTGCATTTCAGAACCAACACAATCCCACCACCCCCCCAACTCAGATCACTTTTCATAACATCTCTGATCTCTGCCCCTCGCGGCATACGGCCTCCCATGTTACACGAGCCGTGTGGAAACACAACACCGTTTGGCCCAAAGCTGTCCAAATATGGCCCGCAGCCCATTTGGTCACGCCTGCCCCAACGCCTTGAGGGCTAGCACAAGAAATTGTTCATCATGTTCCTAATTCAATCAACAGCAATTTCATTACCAGAGCACAACAGAGATAGATAACGACGCTTCTCATTTTCCCTGCTTTGTCTTTTCAAACCATTCAAGCGTTTTTTCCAATGACAAATGTAATTACCAGCAGCACATCTTGTGCAAAATGCTAATAGCAGCCAAGGACAAAACCCCCCTCTGTCTCTATCGGCTAGGCACGAGGAATGTTTTGTTAGCCGTAGAATCAACTCGTTTAGGTTCTATTTGCCTTTATTATGTGACCTCAATATCAAGCCTATCATTTTCCACGCCATTGTTCGCAAAAACCCTCGCCGCTGTTTCTCTCACTCTCCCCCACCCCATTCCTCCAGTAATCTGCGTCAGTTTGGTGATAATTATAGCTTACTGGCAGAGATGTGGCTGGCTGTAAGCGCTGCCTCTTGGGTAGGAAAAACAGCAGGAGGAACAAGGAGACTTCCATTTTTTCCCCCCATCTCCCAAAGGAGACAGGACTGTGTGGGTGACTTTGGGTTTGATGCTCATCTTCTATCCCCTTTTTTCATGTGTTCACTTCCTGCCAAAAAAGTGGGTTGCATGCTTGCTGCTGTCATGATTTTATCCCCTTTCTCCTTTCTCACTCAACCAGGCATTCATATACAATACAAAATAACTAACTCCCCACTTAAGTGCTGCGAAGGGAACAGTGGTAATGGTTTCCAGTATGTCTCTGAGTGTGTGTGAGTGAAAGTCTGCAGCACATATGTGTGTGTGTGTGTGTGTAAGGGTCTCAATGGTCTGATCCTGTTACACTAATGGCTGCAGTCTTGCCATCCTTTAATGGCATATGGAGTTCACCGGGGACGGATGGATGACACAGGCAAAGAATGAGACGCACACAAACACACACGCAAGCATGTCGCATGCATGCGCGCGGGTGTATACACACATGAATTGTATGAAGCAACAAAAGGAACACATCTCCATTACTGGGGGCTGTTACTTAGACGGCCATTTAATCATAGAGATAACGTGTCTTTCACCTAACAAGGTCTGGCAGTTTAAAATCCCATACAGCCCTCCTTTCTCTACATATCTCCCTGCCCCCTCCTCCCGTTGTCTTGGAGGACCACTTTATCAATTTAAGACAATTGGCATGTGGATTTCTGCATATGGTATCTCCACTTGTGTGCTGCAGTGTGTTCCTGCTTCTCCTGGCACTTTTTTTTTTTTTCCCGTCTCTCTTTGAAAATAGATCACGAACTGAATCTCTAATTACTTTCAACCATAAAACCCACTTCACTCATGAAATTCATATGATGGTGAAGGATATACAGATTTATGTGAGTGCTTCTGTTTGCACACTTCCCCCTATACGTCTATTTATAACTTTCTAGGCTGCCTTGCCTTATAGGAAGAGAAATACATTGTTGTTGTTTATTTGCACAAGAGTGAAAATACTCACATACAGTATTCCTCTGTCATGTGGGAGCAGCTATAGCCTTGAGGTTAAAGACAGGGGATTATGGTTAGGAAAAAAAAAAAAAAAGACTGGCTGGTATCCCAGGACAGGCTGGGAAGATGTGCGGGAAGAGAGCGTAATGCTCTTCTGCCCTTCGGTAAATAATTTTAAGACCCACTTGAACAAGAAACAAGAACGCAATCAATGTGAAATGTCTCTAAATTTCTTCCATAAGGTTTTCTGAATTTGCAGTACATCTTTGCTCGCTCATATACAGTTTAAAGTCTGTGTAAAGTAAGAATAAATATGTGTTCTGAGTTTGTCAGACCAAAGAAGAAAGTGTTATTAACCACCAAGCCAAATTTAAAATGATTAAAAATATCGACAAGTTTATGAAATTAGGTGTCAAAATCAGGTAAAAATGAATTCTCAGCTCCGCTGAGTGTGCTGAAGCCGCGCCCAGCAGCAGTTTTGAAGTGACTGAAACGTGTCAGATGAGTTCAGAAAATGACATGACTAACTTTGAAACACTCTGAGTGAGATCAATTCATCTCTATCTCTCTGCTAGGGGTGCAGGGGTATGCTCAGGGTGGCCTCAGCGTGTCATCGAGCCACCCTTTAAGGACCGCCCACAAAATCCTGGACTGAAAAGTGGTGAAAAACTGTTTTAACCTCTAACTCCACATTTTAGTAATATATTGTTCAAAGTCTTTTCCAACATATTTAATGTATTATGAAAGTTAAACATTTTCTTGATTGTGCTGAGGAGCTCATAAACATTTCTTTGACTTCTGGGATTGGCTGTTCGATTTAACTGTTGAACAGTAAACTATGAACTATATATTGTCTGCCACAAGGTGCTCCTCCCTTGGTGATACAGCATTGACTTGTGTTTTGCAAATGTTGACATAGTTAACAGTTTTACCAGAGACCCTGCAGGCTCCACTATGGTCATAAAACACAGTTTAAAGTGTTGAGGGGCCTACCAGCACGTGGTCTAATAAATGTGGGTATTTTGTTGTGTTTTTACGTTCCACTGTGTGAGTTTCTCAGTATGTACAGTACAGAAAAGCTACAGCAATATACAAACGCACATATGGAAATAAACTATGTGCATCTACATAGGAGCAGCTGCAGACTCATGTCATGTCCACGCCTTCGTCTCCAAAGGAGTCGAGTTTATCAGGTGTCAGCGAGCCAGAACTGCATCGTTACAGGCCGTATAAAGAAGGCCAGGCTCAGCTTCCTCAGCAGGGGCTCATTGTTACTGCTCTCAGATCCTGGCTCACAATATTACAGCAAATTTCACAGGAACGACTCAGGAACAGAAAAGAATAAAGAGTATGACATGACAGATCTCTTAGAAATTACAATTTTATTATTCTGTTTTGAGAGTAGTGTAATTGCATTTTTATGTGCTTCATTATGTTATATGGAAATGTTTGGGTTTTTTTCCCCCATGGAGCAAACTGTTATGTTCTTGTACTTAACGGATGTTGTTGGGAGGTGGTCAGGGTGCAGGACACTGGAGACCGTGGTTCAGATTCTCAGTCGAGTGTGTGTGATTATGTTTAAACAACAAAAGCATTCTGGTTATGGAAAGTAGTAAACAAGTCGTGTCACATTCTTCAAGTCACTTTTGACTTTTCAACTTCACTTAAACTCCGGGATTTTAACTTTACAGCCTCACCCACCTCACAGGCTGGAGGACGCTATTGCCTATTGCCTCAAGTGATGTCACTTGAGTCGGCGTTGGAAGAACAGGACAATATTATAAGAACATTATGTAACAGTAAGTATTTTTAACGATTTAACACCCCCCAATTTCAGTACATTGCTACTATTGTAAACATGGACAGCTGTACATGTGCATTTGTTAAGATTACACTAGTTATAATGTTGCCTGCCTGTCCAGCTCCAGTTCTGGTGACCATTCTGGCGTCACTTCCCATCTGCATCCGACCCAGAGGCACCATTCATCCGATTACAAGTCTGTGTAGCATTAAAATGATTTAAAATCTGTCATTTTCTGGCAGAAAAGTTGCGTAATGTTGCTTTAAATCACTGTAAAGTATCTTTCCCTTAACCTTAACAAAGCGACGTGGGTGCCTGAACATAATGACTTAGTGACTTGCCAAACATGTTAATTAAAAACATTTCATCATTATGTTGACAGAAAACAATCAGGGCAGCACAGAGTTGCAAAGTAGTACTAGATAAATGTCATTTCTCGCAGACATGGTTGCAGAAAAACGTGTTGGATTAGAAGAAATGTTTTCATTTACTTTGTTTACATCTGGAAAGCAATCTCGTGATTATCAGATTGTCTTCTTCTCGTAAGCCGCATTCACTTCCTTTTACCGTCAACAGAACTTCACCTGTATCTGTGCTGTGTACCGTAAAGAAACCCCCATCGCCTTATTGATACTAGATTTCCTAGAAAGATGGAACAAGGTACGTCATGAATTGTTACAACATAGAAGATGACTCCGTAAGGACCAAAATCATTATAAAGAGGTGATGCACGCACGGAAAAATCGTAGCGGCTGAGCAGCTGTGCTACCATTGGCCAGGGTAAGTGCAGTGTCTAATTTTGTCCTCCTGATGGTCTGTAATGTGGGTGACCACAAAAGGTTTGTTTATCAGCTCTTTCCGACCCATGTTTCCATTTGCGAGGAGATACGCCGGCACTATCAGGCTACTTAGACTCATCCAGGAGCCTTAAACACAGACCCTCTCTGTCTGTCACTCCGTCAACAGACACTTTATTTGAAACCCCCCACTGCTATCACAGCTGTCTGCCTCCTGCTAATCCAGCACCATCTTCTTTTATCCCTGAGACACTTTCCAAAACACTGCACACCTCTGAACTCATTCATAATTAACCCTGCATGTCTTTGTGAGATGCGGCTTCTATAAAATCTAGCACGTCGTATTCGTCATCCACGACCTCTCCAATTCACACACTGTATAACAGGTGGGGTTGGTTCCCAGTGATTATGTTGGGAAAACAAACAGAGTATCTAATTTGCTTAGGGAAAATTGCCTGGTCTACTGGAAAGTGGTTCATGTTTGTATTGAGCAAGATGTGGAAAAAGAACTCCAGGTGGCTTTTTCTCACTGTTTGATCGAAGCCTGGACATGAGCGATCACGCTTCAGTGCACACACTATAAATTGAATGTGAGAGACGATATAAAATATGCAGTATACTGACAGTAAGCTGGTAATGCAATGCTCTGTGTGTAAGCCACAATTCTTCAGGTTTTATAACAGGCTTTAAAACCTGCGTGTGCAAAAAGATTTTCGGTTGTTGTATATACACAATACTTTTTATCTTCGTCACTTCTCCATCCTTACCCAGCTCCCATTCCCATTCACTGCCTGTAATGAAATTGCTCTCATTCCCTTTCATTCATCAACTCCAGAGTCGCTAAGAGTAATGGTAATGAGGTAATGGGTGATGTCTGCTTTTCCTTTCGTTGCCTTTCCCAACACTCCCCCGTTATCCATCTTCCTCCTCCCTGCCTTATATTACACACCAGTCACTGCCTCTTTAATGGAGTGAATCTCAGTGTTGTTAATTACCTTTTTCCCCTCTAATAGAGACTCTAATATTTAATGCTGATTTTATCGGGGTCCGTCTTGTGATTCAACGCACAGCAACAGCAGCTCTGTCACTTGTGGAGTGAAAGATGATGAATACAGTTGAAGAAGCTGCCAAAAATCACAGTAGGATCGATATCCTGTAAAAAGTTATTTGATTAAAGTACAAAATATGTGATGAAAGCACTTTTAGTTTTCCCATTAGTGCCACTTCACCTCTTCCACTTGAATTAATGTTTGAAAAATACATTCTCAATACTCATTCTCAAAGTTCAAACCAAAGTATTACCAATCAAAAACAACCTTTCACTGTGCACTGCTGTTGCTACAGCTGTCCAACATCACTACACATACGTAGTTTACAATGTTAGCAGTGGCAGAATAATCACTCGAATTTAATGGTAAAGAGGGGGGACCTACACTTTAGTATGTACATATTTACATGTTTAGATCTTTACAACTGCATCTTTAACAGTTAGAATATTTTGTTGAATCTACACTCCTCTCCTCTCCTCTCCTCTCCTCAGTCCAAGTCCTCGCTTTTGATTGGTTAGTTAAGTCACATGGTTAATCCAAACAAGGAAGGGTTGTTGTTGTGAGGGTAATGAGGTGTGGAAATAGAGTAAAGTGCTGCTTGAGAAAGTAATCTGTCTCCATCCTGCTGTTTCTTCTCATCAAATGTGATCCAACCAGCATATATCGAACCCTCGCATTACATTATTGGCTATTGTGTTGACGGCCCATTATTCCAAAATGTCCCATTGGACTGATAGTCCATTTGTCTGATGGCCCGTTATCCCAAAAACAAAAGCAGAGTGCTCCAATGCCCCCCTTTTGTCCAAAAAGAAACAGCTCAATGGGACATTTTTAAGACTATTGGGGTTTAAGAACAACAGGGCCGTTGGATGATGGCATGGCACCAAAAGACAAGTCAACATCCTCAGTTAATAATCTACGTAAAAGACGTGGAAATAAAGGAGCAGTATTGTTTTTGAAAGTACTAGTTAGCATCCGTATTTGTAGTATCAGACTGGTATTTCTTTGGAATATAACACTGTTCTGATGTTTACCATAGAAATACTGAGTCAACTTGGTCAAGCAATACCAAGGCTACATTTCCATAATGGCCTTTTTCTTATACACACATAATAGCTAACATGTTAATGGATCTAACATTTGCTACAAGCTAGTTAGCCAACATTCTAGACCAGATAAACATGTTGTTTAATAAGTTTCTATACTTTTTCGACTGTATTTTTGGCTTTGGGATGGTGATTTATTTTAACATGCACACACATAGTAGATACTGTAGTTATGTGTCACTGAGGCCACGACAAAGAAGTGAAGAAAGGAAGCATTGTAAGACTTCTGGATGCTTCTGCATCGAGTTAACAGCTGTAACATTTAGATTTTGGAAGAAGCACCGTGGCATTAGTTTTTATGAAGCGATGTTAAGTGCGGCCTGGATGTTTTCCTTGGCATCGACGTGAAAGAGAACAACTGTTACTGGCTGCAAAATGTCTACACTCCAAATTCAAGTCACAATACCATCGATGGCAACCATCGCCTGGGCAAAGCAAGGCTTCGAGGAAAATGTTGTTAGTCCACGCTCAATGTACTGAATTTTATATCCCCAAAGTAAGCACAAAAACCTGAAAGCTTTTATAGACCTTCCATGATCATGCCGGCTGCAGCTGCATCGAGATATTTGGCTGGGGTGTTTTTCCATGATAAACTACATAGAAATGAATCAATAAAAACATTAAATCACAGAGAAAATAGCTTAATGACACCAGGGTTGTGCAATGTTAGGTCAAACAGGGGATTTTTAGATATCAACATTCAATTGACTGCTGATTTAAAAGTAAAATCCACTTATACAGCACAAATGTCCTCATATGGCCGCAGAAACACTGAAAATAAGCCATATTTTGTATGCAGCACATTTCACAAAAGATACTTCCCATCCCCCTGTAAAAGCCTCCTTTTTTTTTTTTTTCCTTTCTGTTTGGTAGTGAATAGTATCTTTAGGGGTCATATGCAAATATAATCCATAAGGCATTGTGTCACAAAGAAAGACACAACACACTCAATCATAGACAATACACTTGACTGACACACTGTTCTCACAGGATCACATTTCCACCGCTTTCATAACCAAAGATGTTAAGCTACGAGGCGTCCCGTATTCTAATGTATGTAAAACCTTTCAGGTTCTTACACAGAGTGTCCTTGCAGCAAGGTGAAGATGTGTAAATTGCGTTACGGTGTGTCTGTATGAAATCAGGTTCTTATTGAGATTGTAGGTGGGGTTCAGTCATGGAGCTGATTGCCAATTGCGTGTGAAGAACAGTGGAGATTGATCTCAAATGTAATTTTTTGACATATGTGATTCGAGCAGGGAAATCGAGTTCGCAAATCGAGTTATGTTTACCCGCTGGCTTTCATTTCCCCATTTGCAAGTGAGATTTCTAGCAGTTGCGCATGTGCATATGAACATATCACTGCAGTTATTTCTGGGTGTGTCAGTTTAATTTCCTGTTTCAACATGTCATTATTACAGCTTGAGTGCTCTTTCTGTTTCCGTACCCCAAGCAGCTTCATAACATACAATCAGAGGATGCAAATGTCCAAATGGAGGAAGAAGATTTTTCTTTTTGCTTCATAGAAGTGAAGGGGATGGGCAGCATCAGTGTCAATCAACAATTCCTGCTAGTTTTAGATTTAATCTGGAATTAATTAGTTGGTGTAGAAGCAAAAAGGTAATGTGTCATCACCAGTTGAACACTCACTGAAACACCCCCTATCCTGGTTGGACTCAGAAATGTCTGGAGACTAACCCTAACCCTAATTTCACCATTCATGACAACTGTGAGGGGGGTGAATTTATTTTAACTCACCCAACAACTTAAATGATATTAAGGCTTAAAGTTACGCATAATTAATAGCAGATGGCTTATTAGAGCACCCAGGCGTCATTTGAACCGCCTCAGGTCCGATGATGATCCTGACGTCTTTGCCGATATTTAGATTAACCAGGAAGTGGAAGAAGCAGTACATCCAACATGGTGGCGGCCAGCGTCACATATTTTTGGCTTTCGAAACGGCGCTTTGGAAACCTACGGGTGACGTCACTCAGGCTCTGTCATTGGTCAGGACAGGAAAGTAGACTTTTCTTGGACAATAACCATAAAAATGTTGGATTAAAAGTTACAAACAGACAACAAAAAAATCATATTTATTATAACTTTTCCAACGTATATGCATTATACAGTATCATTAGACGACATCTTACAGGAAATCATTGAACTACATAACAAAATGAGTAGCACAAACAGAACAAAGTACAAATACAACGCACCACAAATAACCAAATTGGGCTGCAAATTTTCACGATAAAGACAATAGAAATGTTTAATCTTTCTTTTTTTAAAAATAAATTTAGAAAATAAGACACAGCTTCATAGAACACCCTGTTTCAATTAGTAATCCTTGCAATCAAGAGATTCAAAGGAGGTAATGCCTGTCATTAATTATTACAACTGACTGGTTATTATTATTTCAAAGTTTCTTAGAAGAGCTTCAGGGGAGTGCTTCTAGTCCTGGGGCGGTTGTCTGAAATCTATTTAAAAGAAACACTCAGAGAAGGTTATATCATGTGTGCGTGGAAATCAATGCAACATGTAAGGCTGAATCATAAGTAGAAGTTTCTTCAGCTTAATGGTCATAAGACAACAAAGAAGGGAACCACTGCTTTAAAGTCCCCTAAAGACAAAGCAACCTTCAGGTCTTTTGTTTTCCTCTTCTAATAACCCTCCTCTCTTTTGTTCTGCTTCCTCCACCTCGCTCTATGCGTTAACCCTGTCTTTCATTGTCTAATTAGTAGGCAGATTGATAGTGTGGGTAACAGGCATAGCATAGTTTCATCTAAAGGGACCTATTTACCAAATGACTGCCCCTGCACATGTGACTGACTGAGGCAAATTCTGAGGAACTCTGTGTTGTTGTTTCTCACCCTAAGAGGCCCTCAAGGAACCACTTGCAAAATCTAAAGTATGAGAGGATGGTTGCATACTTATCATAGTATGCACTTTCCTCTTTTTATACTTTTTTTTTTGTAACAGACTTGGCCCAGTTGTTGTTTTTTTTTTTATCTCCAAAGCAATGGTGGTTGTGAAGCAATAGTAACAGAGCTAGTTCCCTCTTCCAGGGAAGTGTGGGGACTTTTATTTCAGTGCTCCAGCTTTGGTTTGTGGTGTAACTACATTTAAAGAAGGAACAGGGGAATAACAGAGAGTTAAAAAGAATAACAAATCCACATGACTGTCTTCCACTCAGATTTTGTGATCGCTGACTGTAATCATGTCATGGAATTTTTTTCTTTTCTGTTTTGGCAGACAAACAGGAGCACACAGCATTCTGCAGATCTCTCTCGGCAGTGCAAAGGTCAGTCTGTCTGCAACAGATGTTAAAAGGCCAAATCACAAACCACTGTGAGCGTCCCGGGTGGTGAATGCTCTCCAGTGTTTGCTGCTCTGTGTACAGACCAACAGATGACTGAAAAGATTAACCTGTAGCTTGTTTTTCAGAGTAAGACATCAGGCAAGACATACAGATTGTTATTGTACCCTAACCGGCTCGGTTAGAAAGACGCGTTCACAAAGTTCACGATTAAATTTGCCTTGGGGTGACGCAAAGACGTCCTAAATATAGAGATGAGAGGGAAAGGGAGAAAGGCTGGGCATAAATAACAGAGAGCAGTTTCTGATGAGGTTTTGGTCTGTTCGAGGCTCGGAGACATCCATTACTAGTTAGCTTACAGCTAACTCTTTAAGGAGAATAAATGGAAACGTTTGAGTGTTCAGATTCATGTGAATGGCGTGAAGTGGATATTTGTTGTCTGTCTGAACACACTAACCCTAACTTAACTTTTTCTGTTTCTTTGAGCAGCTAAGATGAACTGACGAATGTCCTCTGTCCACACGTAGACGTCAAAACCAAGCTAAAGGCCGGGAAGTGACCAACACATGGGTTTGCTGTAGTTTCATGTGATTTGGGAAGACAGGATGACTGAACTGACTGGCTTGCTGGTGACATGTTTATGGCCAAAGGTCGGTCTAAAGGTCAGGTAGCCACGGTTTCAGGTATAAAGGGACGACCTGTTTTACATAATAAGCCTTCCAGGCTAACAGCTGCTGACTGCACGATGCTTCTATGGCTGCCGCAAGAGACGTACTCACCCACAGTTTAAGCTTCATAAACAATGATTTCATCTCATGGGAGAAAAGCAGTAAACAGTTGTGTTATGTGGAGAGTTATGTTTGGCATGCTCTGAATCAAAGCTGGCAGAGTTACAGTTTCACGTTCTGCAGTGCAGGCCAACAAGTTATACAGAAGAAGAAGGACTCTGAGTACTTTGTTCGTTGCTGAACTGCTGTTTCGTTGGAGCTCTTCCAGTGAAATGATGCATTTGTCAGCATCACATTTGTTTAACTGAAGCCAGTCGTTAAGGAGAAGCTCAATCTTAGTTAAAACGAGTGATATTCCCTCTCATAAACCTTCATCTTGTGGTTGCATTTACTAATAGCTTACGTACCAAACAGGCTCCAGGTATTTTCTACGTTGCCATGTTGAAATCTACATCTCATTGGAGGGTGTGAACAGGCATAATAACAACAACACTCAAATAAGCACTCCTAAAAATATCCATACACATTTTCACTTACATATCTAAACACACAGAGAGAGACACACACATATGCAGGATCCGCAGGAGGCATTTAGCCTCTAGCTCTCCAGTTGGAGGACCTACCAGGCTGCACGGCTCATTACAGCTCCTTAGCCCTCCTCCACAGCCCTGTAATTATAAATCCCCTGACAACCCATCCACATAAAGCCTCTCATTAGCATACAGGAGCATAGGAAAGTATGAGTTCATCATTGTCCGAGATTTCCATCTAACTACCCCTGGGGTTATAAATTTGCATGGGCAAAACGACCTGTTTGTTGACAGTGCAGCTGAAAAGGGGAAGTTTGGACTGGTTCATATCTGCTGTGTTTCGAGTGTTTACATATCACATGCCTGCACAGGGACTGTATGAGTGTATGTATGTATGTGTGTGTGTGTGCTGCTGCAAGACTGATTTTCCTCAAGAAGGCCAAGGAGATGTAATCAGCGTAGGCAAATGCTACAGTCTGAGAGGACTGTTTACGCTTATCAGCCACACACACGAAGACGCAATCCATTTTGTACACGCCCATGCAGACACTCTTACCCTTTGCACTCATGCGCACAACACACACTTGGTCTTCACTTGGCAGGGATTATCAGGCGGACTTGTTATGGTACACAGAGAGCAGTTTGGAAGATAAACTGAAATGCACACATCAGCTGCTGTCATTAGTATGGCTTTGTTGATTTAGAGACAAGCCCTTGGTGATAGTCAACTGTGTGTTTTTCCAACAGACTCAGTGTCCCTGGGCTATTTTGTTCCCCTGCATGGCCCCCAGGACATGCAAACACAGTAGATACTATCTCCCGACTCATGGCATCCCTGTGGATCCTCATGAGACTTGATGATTTGCATCCCAAACAGTCGGCCATTTTGTGACAATGATGTGGATTACAGCTTTAAACAAGCACATATATTGTATATATCTCTTCCCCTTTGGTGTTCTATTCTTTCATATGTAACATTCGGTGACCTATTTTAAAGTCCATGTAAAGGCAATTCTGAGATTTCTTTCAAAACACATTAAATATGTTGGAAAATAGTCACTGAAAACATGTGAAAAGACTTTGAACGATATATTGCTGAAATGTGGAGTTAGAGGTTAAAACAGTTTTTCACCAGGTGGCTCGATGACACGCTGAGGCCACCCTGAGCGTACCCCTGTACCCCTAGCAGAGAGATAGAGATTAATTCACCTCGCTCAAAGAGTGTTTCAAAGTTAGTCATGTCATTTTCTGAACTCATCTGACACGTTTCAGTCGCTTCAAAACTGCTGCTTCACTGCTCCCACAAGTGGGTGTGGCTTCAGCACATTCAGCAGACACGCCCCCACAGTCCTGGAGCTGAGAGTACTGCTCATTTTTACCCGATTTTGACACCTGATTTCATAAACTCGTCGATATTTTTAATCATTCAAATTTGGGTGGGTGGTTAATAACACTTTCTTCTTTGGTCTGACAGAACACATATCTATTCTTACTTTACACTGACTTCTGTGGTTTCAAAAGTTTTTTTTTTTTTTTTTAAAAAAGGAACTGAAAGCAAGTTTTCACCTTTTAGCCATGTCAGCTGTGTAGGAAGGCAATATTCACTCACACAGATAAATATAATAAAATATCAACAACAATTTCATGGATTACCATGAAATTTGGTAAATATTTATTGTCATTCCACTAAAAAACAAACAAAACAGTTCTAGGTAGGGGTGTAAATCATCAAATCAAATCAAATTTTATTTGTATAGCCCAAAGTCACAAAATACATTTGCCTCGGAGGGCTTTACAATCTGTACAGGGAGTGACACCCTCTGTCCTTAGACCCTCGGTTCGAGTGAGGAAAAACTTGCCCACAAAAAACCCTTTTAACAGGGAAAAAAGGTGGAAGAAACCTCAGGAAGAGCCACAGAGGAGGGATCCCTCTCCCAGGACGGACAGACGTGCAATAGATGTCACATGTACAGAACAAGTCAACACAAACATATTGTACAATTACAATGAATGATAAAATGACAATGAATTACAATGAATGATAAAATGACCACAGTAGCAGATATGGTAGCAATAATGACAGTAATAATATGTGTAGTGGACGTTGCGCAGGATCACAGCAGCAGCCACGATCCACGAGAACCTGCTGGACGGCAGAGCACAAAAACTCCGGGGAAGTTCGGTTAGTAGCATGCATTAATGAGACATGTATGTCCACTGATGGTGAGAGAGAAAGAGGGAGGAGAGGGGGAGGGAGAGGGAGAGAGAGAGAGAGGGAGGGAGAGTCCCCCGGCAGTCTAGTCCTATGGCAGCATAACTAAGGGATGACCTGAGCCAGCCCTAACTATAAGGTTTATCAAAAAGGAAAGTCTTAAGTCTACTCTTAAAGGTGTTGACCGTGTCTGCCTCCCGAACCTGGAATGGTAGTTTGTTCCACAGAAGAGGAGCCTGATAGCTGAAAGCTCTGGCTCCCAATCTACTTTTGGAAACTATAGGAACCACAAGGAACCCAGCATCCTGAGAGCGCAGTGTTCTAGAGGGGTAGTAAGGTACTATGAGCTCTTTTAGATATGATGGTGCCTGACCATGAAGAGCTTTGTAAGTAAGGAGAAGAATTTTAAATTCTATTCTAGATTTGATAGGTAGCCAATGCAAGGAAGCCAAAATGGGAGAGATGTGATCTCTGATCTTGGTTCCTGTCAGAACACGTGCAGCAGCATTCTGAATTAACTGCAAAGTCCTAAGAGACTTATTGGAGCAACCTGATAGCAAAGAGTTACAATAGTCCAGCCTAGAAGTAACAAATGCGTGGACTAGTTTTTCTGCATCCACTTGAGATACAATGCGTCTGATTTTGGCGATGTTACGTAAGTGGAAGAATGCAGTCCTCGAAATTTGTTTTATGTGGACATTAAAGGACAAGTCCTGATCAAAAACAACTCCAAGATTCACAAGTTTCATCACAATATGATATCACAAAGTCTGTCTGCAAATGATAAGATATCATAAACCTATTTAGCATAGTCAGTTACTTAACTTTTTCATTTGATCCTACGTACCTCCCTTCCCACAAAGCAAACAATAAAGTTATTCTCTATTATTCTTTTTCTCTGACTCACAGTTAATCCCAGCAGTGAGATTTTTAACAACAGAGTTTTGTTGTCACGTCCAAGATTAACTTTCACCTGTTCCCAGCAACGTAACACAGCCCAACAGGAATTTGTTCTGCCAGTAACTCTTCACTTGCTTTGTGAATAACAAAAACTTTATTGACGGGAAAACTCGCTTTCAGTCAGAGATACTCTTTTAGCCAGCAGCAACGCACTATCCACCTGATCTTCTGTTGGAAACGTAGCCAAGGATGAGCGGGAACATGACTTTGGTGATCCCCCTTTGTCCAGAACAGTTCATGAAAAGATGGAAATAAAAGAGACACAGACGTTACGTTGTGCTGGTGGTAACTTCACAGCAGGAGGATTTATTCTTCTTATTGTGACCGGGGTGAAGTAGTAAAACTAATGGGCCTCAAAGTTGGACTGAAGAAGAAGAATAATGCAAGGATTTTGACTCTGGATGGACAACTTTATTGTACATAAATTCATCCATAAATAAAAAGGTACCAAATGCTAATACAAACCTGCCATGGATATTAAAAATCTGCAGTAAAAAAAACACCTCAGATTCTGTCAGAACCAGACCTCAAGGGGGGGTTACCTGAGCGCTACAAAGAAACAGTGACGAACAGAGGGGCACCTACAGTACACCCAATCTGTCTGGTATGAACACAAGAAAAATACATGGGCTGAGGGTGGATTACAAAAGAGAAAACATTAGCAATCATTAGCCGTTGGCACCAACATTCCTACAGCCAATGCACTTATTAATCGGTCTAATACAAATAGTAGTACAGGCAAAACTGCATTGGCTCTGGCAACCGGCAACCTAAATCTGCCTCCACAATCAATGCTATCTCAAGCAGGACATTGAAGGCAACAGCATATTCAACCTAAAGGGCCTGGACAACAGGTTACTTACTCATTTATTTATCTCCTAATGAGTGTGTTGGTGTGTGTGTGTGTGTGTGTGTCTGCCAGTAAGCAAGATAAAAGTGTGGAGCCTCTTGGGAGAGGGACAGCTGAGACGGGAACATACTGGGTCAAAGTCTACTTATCACACTATGTTACGAAACATTCAGGTATCAAACATATCTGTGCTAACTAATAAAACATGTTCATTAACCTCACAAGACTATAACTCAGCTGTAACCAGTAAACCATATGTATGACCATTTGGCTACAAATGCTAACCAGGAAATTAGTGCATGGCTCATAACTAAAGTGTATAAGGACCTAAGTGCATTTAGTAATTTTAAGTCTTCTAACTTTCCTCACACACTACTCCACACAACACAGTCTTGCTAGCGTTAGCCACTTAGCACACAGCCTCTATTTACATGGAGCAGTTTCACCATAAACGCATCATGACTTTCTGCACACTGGTGCACCACCACATGGCTGGTGCCCTTTTTTATTTTGTCCACCCCTGCCTCCCAAACAAAGCCTACTGTCTACTACTTTTAGCATTTAGCTCAAAACTAAACCCTCACAAACACTCAAAACCCTGTCTACTCTCTCACCCCCGCAAACCTGGCTAATTACAGCATGGAGAGGGCGTGAATGTCAGCTTCATGTTTTGGATTTGTTGTTGGACGTCGACCCCCAAATCTGATGTTGGAAATGTGTGGGGGTAGAAGGTTTCAGACACTGTTCGACCATCCCACAAGCAAAGGCAGTTGAAGCACACTGACGCCTTTATATATATGCAAAAATGTCCACTGCACAGAGCAGAAAACCTTTTGTTTTTCTAATAAAATGACCTTTTCTCTTATTCCACCCCCAGTCCAAACTTAGGTTTTGTATTATCTTGGCTGTGTTGGCTCACAAGTGGTAAATTGTCTCTCTGTTTTTCATCCATCCCACAGTTTTGTTCTGCGGTATGAAATGAGCATTATGTCACCTGGGAACACAAAGTGTGGCTATAGATTTTCACTCAAGACTTTCATCTATCAGCTCTGTTTTCCGCCTGCCAACAATCCCCATTGAAAACTTATTGTGTTGGATCACGAGACGAGCCGCGAATCGCCCATGCGTTTCCCACGTGCCCACGCTGTTCCCTCTCTGTGCCAGTCTTGTTTGGCACTGGCTGTTTTCTCTCTAGCAGATATAAGAGGCCCATTGAACTGGTGAGGCCTCGGCAGACAGTTCTGCGGGGGTCGGGACAGCTTGCTAATAACAAGCTGCCCATTATGAGTCTGAGACAGATGCAGGTTGTGGCGTAGTATGTTTGCTGGAAAGTGATAGTAGGCCTGTGTGTATGTGTGTGTGTGTGTGTGAGAGAGAGTTGTTGAGAAGCCTTGTCAAATGACCATTGTTGATTATGTCTATGATGTAGGTCAATGGAGTTCTCCGCCTGCCCCCTACTCGCTGGACTTTTTGACCTCGTGCTTTGTGAGAGGCTCCTTTAAGAAGCACTGGCCTGTGGAGAAGCGGCCCAGGAGCTGTTTGTGTGCATGTGTGTGTGTGTGTTTTTGTGTATGTTTGTGCATGTGTATTGCCCTGTGGAGAGAATGAATGATGTCACCGATCCCTGTAGTACAATCGGCCCCGTTGATGTCTCCTGGCAAATTGAAAAGAACGGCAGTGTTCATTGTCCCGCCCTGTGGCTACACTACACTGTTATTGACCACTCTGGTCACCACCCAGGATTAAGATACACTACAAACTGTACTTATCTCTTTATAGCAGCAGACAATGGTGAATTAACCTTAAAGGAATATGATCCTTTAATGGCGTGGTGTAGCAAAGAAGTGACTCAACTGCTGCTGTTACCCAGAAGTGGAAAATATCTAGTTTTATCTCGTAGCGATGCACAAGAAGATTTCTAAAATAACAATTTCTGAGTGCTAAAACTAATTTTACTTCATCTTAAGACATTTTGAAGCACTTCTTTTACTCATGTGAGTTATAATGTAGTTAGCAGTGATATCGTTTACACTGCATTTTGTACTGAGCTGGAAATTACCGCTCTCATATTTACCAGTGAACCTGCCAAAAGTCTTTCATTTTCATGGATCCGTTTTGAAATGAGAGGAAAGGAAAACAAATATTGGTTCTCTGTCAAACTTGACTACACAACTGAGCATCTCTTTTTTTAGTAAGCTACTCTTTAGAGCAAGTTGCTACCTTTTTTCTTTCTGCTTGTGGCTCCTGTTTACTTGTGACCTGTCATAACATGATGTGGACAAGAAGTGATTTTTCCTTCTCTGATTTCATAAAAATGTAAGTAAACTTAGAGTCAGGAAGAGGCATAAGTGTAAAACCCCTGCTTTAGAGTGTTATTATTCAGAAATGAGAATATATTTAATCTAATTAACAGTTATTAGGAATGATTTACATTACTAGCTTCTTACCACACCATTAAAACTGCATCTTCATTAGTGTTTTGTTCATAAACTTTTAATAAATAAAATTATAACACACTATAACATCTTTGCAAGCAAATATAAGGATATGAAGTTTCACATGCTAATTAACATACTTCCTGTAGACATGTTACTAATGCTAATATGCTAAATAGCATTAGTAACATTGTTTTAGTTGTTGCAAATATAAAGAAGGCTAAATTATTTTGTTCTGTATATTTTTCACTGTTTATGAATGTATTTCTCAGCATGTATGTCCTCTTATGAAGCACCTATGAACAGCCAGTAACATGATATAACGTAGCTGTATGTTTACATACACATGAACAAATGTGTAACAAACTATATTATCAAGCATGTGTAACTTTTTATAGATCAATGCTTCATAGACAAATACATGAATGAACGCTTCAAATGTATCCTCTTACAACTACATTATGGCGTGTCATAAACCATTTATTAATTGATTACATACTGCAAACTGCTTATAGAGATAAAAAAAAATGACTAGTAACCTTATCTGACACCATTTTACATAGATATTAGCTATAGCTTCTCTGTCATATGATACTTTAAGCATGCAAATGAGAACAGCCTGGAGAAAGCCTGAGGGCACGTTTGTCCTCAAGTACTCTGAGTTTAAGCCCCCTGAAAGCTAATCTTTTACCATCAAGGTGTTCTGCATAACACTAAACTGATTTATGGACTGTAACATAGTGGCCACTTGTGTGCATGCAACAGCATGCATAAATCAGGTATGTGTGTTTATGTATGCTATTCCATGCACATATGTGCATGTGTTTGCGGTCAAGGAGCCTGGACGGCCATGAAGGTCGTTTTTTGCTTCTAAACTGCTCTCCCACATGTAATTAGGCTTGATGAAGTGTGACACATTCTGCATGATGCCGTGAAAGGTCATGTGTACAGAGGTAAAAGCAACAAACTCGATGACCTCAATGCATCGGGAATAACAACATGCAAAGGGGATCACATGTACGTGCATATAGTTTTGAAAGTCTTTCATGGACAGGTCATGGTCACCATCTCTTTGCTCTATTACTGTAAATCCCATATTCCTTGAACCAGACCACCCGGTATCCCTGTAGCAAACAGACATGGGTGACATTGGGATGTGGTTAGACCCTGGATCCAAGTAATCGCTGGGCATTTTTAACCGCTGGCCAGCCTCCAGTCATGACTAAATCATCTAAATCCCCTTTAGTTTCACTTTATCCTCTCCCACATAGTTACATAAGTATCTAAAGCACAAGCAAATGTGGCCATATATACTGTACACCAACTCACGTTTAAAATCTATATAGCACATAGCGTACATACAGGCCTTTGTGAACTGGAAAAAAAACCTGTGCACACACTTTATGGACACTATTCCTTCCAGTTTTGGCTGGGCACAGTCATTTATGAGGCAATAAAATCATCATAACATTCCTCTTCTTGCCTCTCTTACTCCCTCCTCTCTCTGTCTTTTGTTATTTCTTTAAGTGTTCCCAGCCCGCCCATCAAATATTCAACATAATAATTATTTATGAGTTTTTCAACATTGTGTTTTTGCGAACAAGCACATTTTTAGGGCTGATTTGTGAAGACCAAGTGTGATTTTGTGTGACATTAAATTAGATTAAAAAAGTCTACAGACATGCTTGTGGCTTCGTGAGGATGGACACAGATGCTAAATGCTAATGCTAGAATGGCAACATAATGACAGCGCTAACATGTTTACTGGGTATAATGCTTACCATCATCACCATTTTAGTTTAGTGTATTAGCGTGTACAACTGAGGATAATTTTAACCGGCTGGTTGCTTGAAAAGTTAAGTGATCGTCCTCTGGAGACCATGAATATCTATACCAAATTTCATGGCAATCCATCCAATAGTTGAGATGCTAAGATCCACCAACCGACCAACATTTCCATCCCTAGCTGCTATGTTAGCGTGGCTAATAACAGAGAAAATAGGCTGATTTGTGATATAGTGTGGGCTACTTGGTAACAGGGAAAGGAGGATGTTTAGCTCTGTTACCATGGTCTCAAAGTTTAGACTGAGTATACACACCCACAAACTCTATAAACACACTGCTCCTACGGCACACAAACGAACATATGCTCATAGTACATTACATACTGTTGTTTCATTCAACACGCACACACGGTTTCATTTTTTGGCGCATGGTGAAAAGCAAGACACAGACAAACAATGAGCTCACATGCAGTGTACCCTCCCTCTGGTCCCAGGCTGTTGATAGCTACCCCACCTTGTGCCTGCTCTGAAGGGGTTTATCTCTTATTTATAAGTCTTTGAGGTCAGCGCCACTGAGAGATAAAGATCCTTAACCCTTAAGGTGTGATCCTCTCCCTTTTTACACTTTAATTTGATGACCTTTTGATCCCACAATAAGTGATTGGCTTTTGTGATCTTCTCAGTTTGGCCACGTAACAACAGCATGTGACAGTCCATCAGTATATTGGCACTTGGCTGACGTACCATGTCCTCTATTAGAGGAGTGCGCAGATGTGTGTGGGGAGGAGACTTAGTCATGTTATCCCCCTCCTGCTGCTCGGTTTCACCCAAGAGGCTCCAGTGGCATATGACGCTAATAAATTTAGCAGAAATCACATCAAGTAGGCTCGCTGCTCCATCGATTGTAAGAATGACATCATCCCCTTTCCTCTGAGCCCGATGGAGGAAGCAAAGTAGGGGAGAGAATCTTTAAGCCAGAGATATCCTCTTTCAGGAGGAGGGAGTGTTGTCAATGCTCATTTTCACCTGTGGTGCCTTTTTTGCCACTCACACAACCATGTATGTATGCACCCTCACGAGCATCCGGGCTAAGCTTTGGCATAGAAGTTTCCATATCAGTCTGCTAGAAGCAGAGAAGACAATCTATGAGATAATTACATTAGTGTGCCAAGAGTGTGTGGAAAAGCCTCTCACACACTTAGAGCGAGCTAATGAATGAGCCTGTGGGTGTGTGTTGGAAAGAGGTTGGTCGGTGGCGATGTAAAGGGTGAGCGAATGTGCGGCCGTGCTTATTTTCAGCCTTATAAATATTCTTGTTCCATATGAAGTTTTGTAACATATGGACATTTAGAGCTAATTGGTTTTGAGCGCTAATGAAAGAAGAGTGTTAAAAGGGTGCAGGGGTTTTTTTTCCTGGCTGTTCGGAGAATAAAAATATGTTCATTACTTCTTAGGATTGGAGTGACGAGCCAATTTTTTTTTTTTTTTGCTTTATTTAATGGAAGAAACATCAGAACTGAATGGAGAGAATGCAAAATATCCATGAAATGTTCAGCCTATCGTTGAAAAACAAAGACACACTTATAATGAGAGCTAAACAACAAGCTAAAAAAAAAAAAAAAGGGTGTACATGCTGCCTGTGATTTTATAGTAGATTGTATTACCATTGCTATATTTTCTCTGACAGTGAATGTGGTTTTGTTCGTTCGTCTTGTATGTTCGTGTGTGTGTGTGTGTGTGTGTTCAGAGCGCTGGGTGACTCATCCAAGGGTGAGCACACCCTGTTCTATTCCCATCAATCCCAGGCTCATCTACTCGCTGTGCCCCGAGGGAGCCGATAAGATCTTCTGCCAAAATGGACATGACCACCTGCACTCGCAGATACTTATCAAAGGCTTGATCCGCAGAACATTCAAAAACCTGCCTCAGGTTACCGTTTAAGGTGTTGTAAACACCAACATAAAGCAACATTTTGACTCGTAGCTGATCATCAGAATTGTGTTTAATGTGTAGATGTACGCAGATCAAGAGATCCAAAAAGTGGTGGACATGTTTTAAAGAATAAACAACGCCCTACTTCAAATTAATCCAGTTCAACACACAGAGTGGCACTCATTTACTTCCCTTATATTTTTCACATAAAAACACACACAAAAAAAAGCCACTGCAAAGCCAAGCATTGGATGAAGTGTTTGAGCTCCAGAGGTGCTGTTTCTACAGCTGATCCTGACTTTTGACCTACAAATTGAGGAGGGCATGGGAAAATGTACCCTGAGGCTGTGTTCAGACAGACATTAGCATTGAGTCAAAGACATGCTGCCTCTTCATTTATTTCAATTAAAGTACTGCGCTGGCACAGCAGGGCTCCAGATGCAAAGACCTCTGTTGAGGTTGAACATCAAAAAAGAAACCTGGCTTAACTTCTGAGACACACAAGCACATGTAACTCCTTACTGGTAGCAAACTTCAAGCATTAATAAAAGCGTTGTTTAGCACACACTCGACAAGACTGAGGTTAAAATAGTTGTCACCAGGATAATGGTGTCCTGTGCAGAGCTTTGGTGTCTGGTAAACCTTCAATGTCTTTAATTTCTGAAGAGAAGTGGACTTCTGGATTGTGTTTATTCTTTGTTTTTTGTTTTTTTCTTGTCAAGTATGGAGACAAGAGAAAGTTAGCCTAGCTTAGCATAAAGACTGGAAAACAGGGAAACAGCTAGCTTTTCTCTGTCCAAAGCGAACATAAAATCTGCTAACCAGAACCTCTAAAGCTCACTAATTAACACTATATATATATATATATATATATATACATATACATATATATACATATATATATATATATATATATATATATATATATATATATATATATATATATATATATATATATATATATATATATATATATATATATATATATATATATATATATATCAGGTTTGTTTAATTATTAACGTTTAAAAGTAAACATTTGTAGTTTTACAGGGGGTTATATGTTGGACTATTTCATTAGCCTAGCAATCTCATGGTGGTGACAAGAATCAAGCATTAGCTTTAGCTTTAGCAGCGCTGGTAGATCCAGTCTTTATGCTAAGCTAACCAGCTGCTGTCATACTTTAATGATTAACTGATTAATATGAGAGTGGTATTAATCTCCTGTGGATAAGCATATTCCCCAAAATGTCTTTAATCTTATTTTTAGTGTTTAGTTTTGGTCTAAACACACTCAATTCCTAGACAGGCATCTCTAACTTTTGAAACCTTTACTGTCAAAGTGCTGGAAGACAGTAGCACAAAGCTATTGTTATTATTGCGTAGAATATATATGTGCATCCTGTCCTCTTGTGTTTTTATTTCAATGTCATTGTGACTATTATTCCTTTGTCTGCACTTGCTGAATGGGTATGTGTCTTTTGCATTACACGTTGGCACCAAGCTGTATGCATAGCTGTGATTCCTATGTGATTTTTATCTGTGTGCACTCAGGAAAATTGTCTTGGTGTGTGTGTAGCTCGGTATTTGAAGTAGAAATCCCTTTAAGAAACCGTGCACCTCCAGGACAGTACGCCTTGTGTGTATACGTCTCTGTGTGTATACTCATACTGAACCCTTAGATTAAAATGCTCTGACCATTCATCTCTCTGTCATAGCTATCAAATATAACAAAGACACACAATCCCTCCTCACAGTCTCTCCGGCTCTCCCTTATGTCCATTTACGTTCTCATGGTCAATATTTGTTTCTCTGCCCACCATTTCTCACCTTCACGTTTATTAATCTCCTGTCCTTTACAATATATGACATTTAATTATAAATGGATTAAGAATTCAGGTGCTGACGACGGAGTATACGGGAGGAAACCAAATAGATTGAGGGCTTCACACACACTATGACACAAGACAAATGGGCCTTATATAGGTTGTTTCCATTAAAGCCTAATGCAGACAAATTATGAAGAAAGATTGATTAGTGCTGGTCGCAGTCATTGGAAATTCTCTGGAGCCAGATGATTTCTTCAAAGAGTCGGTGTGAGACAAAGGCAACAAAGTCCTCTGTGGTAGAATTACTGCCTGGTTTAAATTTGCTGGAGGAGCCTCGGCTAGCAAGAAGCCTCTATCATCGTCTACTTCTTTTCATTTCCTCTATTTTTTCTCCCCTTCACTGATTCAGATGCCGAATTACAATTCCCATTCAAAGTAGGTCAGCGCCCCCTCTCTCTCCTTCTGTTGCCCCATTCTCTCTCTGTCTCCCTGGCACCGTTCCCTATGTAATCCCCATCCAAGGCGCTACAGCTAGAGATGAGACTCTGGTGCTTTGATTCCACTTACTCTGCTTCAAGCTAATTTCTTCTTTCCCTTAGTGGCTTTCTTCTCAGTCCTCCTCTTGATGTATGCTTTGCCTTTTGTATCTGCCCTAAACCTTTCCTTTCTCTGTCCATCAGACTGACTTTTCTCCTCTTTACCTTCTCCTTGGGCTATCCATCACTGTCACTGCACTGCACTTTCAGAGCTATTGAAATTATACATCAAGGTTGACCCCAGCCTACATTTCTCTGATAGCTCCTATGCAGCAGTTCAGACAGTTTAGCTAATGTTCTTATTTATAGGGCTCAGAAGGACATGTTGGCAGGACAGATGACTGTTGCAGTGATTGAAAGTTAGATTATTTAGGCATAGGACGATGTTTCTAACCACCAGGGCATCTTGCCATCCTATGGATAGCTTTATAATATGCATAATTAGATGAGCCTTGCAGCTTTTACAGTGACCAGGGCGACCTCAAGGCCAGTGTTGGGCAAACAGTAATAACATTCTCCGTTACTTTAACTTTTTGGTGGGTTAGCTCGCTTGCTTTCACCCCAGGAGGAGGAAGATTAGCTTAGCACAGCCTAGCAAGCTAGCTGTTTCCCCCAGTTGCTAGTGCTAAGCTAAGCATGTAGCTTGTGTGAGGTATCAAGCTTCTCATCTAAGTCTTGGCAATAAAGTGAATATGTGTGTTTCCCATAATGTCATACCATGTTAAAAATATTTATTTGACCACAGCAGTATGTAATATGCATAATTGAGATTAAATATCTTGTTACTTAAACATTTCGGGGGTCGGCTTGCTTGCTTTCTCCTCAGTAGGAAGATTAGCTTAGTGCAGGCTAGCAAGCTAACTAGCTGTTTCCCCCAGTTTTAGTGCTAAGCTAACTGGCTGCTTGTTGTAGCTTGTGTGTGGTATCAACCTTTCCAGCAGTACTGCACAGCACTTTTAACTACCCTTCCTGCTTGTGCTTTAACGTTAAGGAGACATCACGGATTACGACTCCCTACTTTGCTAATCATCGTCTGTCTCTCTCCTCTGCTTTAATTGTTCCAATCAAAGCCCTCTGTAAACACTGGAGGAGGAGAATGTATGTGTTAAAGTGTTTCACGGGGCGGGGAGTGGGACCTGATAATCCATTTCAATTACCAAGAACAAAAGCAAAACACAGTCACTTGAAGGTGACGTCGGGACGTCCTTCAAAGGGCCTGTCTCCATGGCAATAGCTGTAGGCCGGACAGACCCCCGTGGCACACATCAGCATATGCATATGCATGATGAGCTTCTGTCTTGGTCTTGGGAATGCTTTGGAGCTTCGTAGATGCTGTCATATTCTCTGGTTATGAACTTAATTAGCGTGAGGACATTGTAAGTTGTACAAAGCTATATTATAACTGTAATATTTAACTTATACTCTTCAGTCACAGTTATAAACATCCTTTAAATAGCTATAATACATTTGTTCAGTTGGTAATGAGACATTTTCTTCTTGACAGTCCTCTCTTTGATGGTGGGCACAAATTGCAGAGTGTTCCCTGAAGGCAGCAGCACTAGAAAACTCAGCTTTATCTTTAACAAACACATGCTGTTGTTTTCTCTTGCCTTCTGCCCCCGTACAGTTGTACTTCCTTGGCTGGCCAGACTGAATGAATAGGCTGCTGCTAATGAAGGGTTGTGTGGGGATGTGTGTACAGGTGATATCATGCTACTTTTATTATATGATCCAGAAAAGAGCAGGTATCTTTTCTAGACTGTCCTATACATATAATTTTATAGTGCAATTTGAGAAGTTTGTAAGGTACTTTATATATATATTGTCTAGTAAAAGTAGGACTAGTTTTGACTTTTTGAACATCACATGTGCTTGTTTAACACAAATTCTAATGAATCATATCAGTGTCTTTATCTGGTCGTTCCAATGAAACGGGTTAATGGTTGTTTTTTCCCCAAAATATCTCCAAAGTTGAACTCTGACCACATTAATGGCTGCAATAATCTTTTTATGTATCATTTTATAGTAACTAATAAATCCAAAGCGGTCATAAGTACACATGATAAACATTGATATGCTTCTCTTTATAGGAATGCCAAAAGATCCAGCTGCTAACATGTCTGTCATTTTGCCAACATTTAGAGACAAAGCTGCTTGTGTTCTCATTTTATGACAGTACATAGAATTTTACAAAAATATTTATTTAAGAGTTTTTTATATTGTGTACTTTGTGTATTATATGACATTCACTTGGATGTTTTCAGTAAAACACAAATACTTTATTTTTTTAGTGTTCGTTAATATGTCAAGTATGGACAGTGAGCATTCATGTTCTTGGTTAATTGGCTGTTTTTATACCCATTACAGAATAAATTTATGAATTATATTTAATTTAATTTCAGAGGATTATTTCTGTGGGTTATAATTAAACTTTGCCTTGTGTACCAGGCTGTTAACATGTTTATTTCTGCTGTGTTGGGTATTTTTTTTTTTTTAGGCACTCTAGCGTTGTCTTCACATCCATGGAGGCTGCCGCTTAGTTTCAACTCATCAAAACAGTTACCCGAGTCGACTTTGAGTCCAAGTCACAACAACTACATCTCTGCCAATGAAGGAGTTAGTGTTTGCCTGAGTGGAAATATTTAAACACTCTTGATTTCCCGCAATCAAAGAGGTTCTTGAGTCGAGGTACTGAAATACCGCTGCCTTAGCCTGTTATAATCAGCTGTCTCTGATTTTCTCCACTTTAATCATCCACTTTTTCCACACATGTGCACCTTTACACCGACACAGACACACACTCTTATTAGGGAACATTGGGCTGCAAAATGTGTAATTTTGATCATTTCAGTAGTACTTATGAGTCCAAATCCAAGTCAAGCAACAACAGTATGCTAATCTTCAAAGAACAGCTTTGTTATACATGAAGGGGGCATTTTACGCTCCGCTAACCTGTTCCTGCCTTTACTTCATACCACGTGGTAGGAAATACCCTCATAAATACAGGGGGCTCAGCTCTGGCTGGACGCAAGAACAAGCAACCCTGTTCTTGTGCTGTGATGACAGATTTAGTCTAGACTGAGGTTGTGTCTGACTGCTGCGGCAGGTGTGTTCATAGCGTACAGGCTGTAAATGTAAATGTGTACGCAGAAAGCTGACATATTAAGTCGTTGGAGGTTGTATTTATCATTAACCAGTCCTCCGACCAACAAATGACTAAAATAAAAACCTACTTGAAAGCCACTAGGCCGTGGCTAGACAGCATTTAGACACGTGAACACAATAACTATGTGGTTATTGTGAGAATCTAGCTCTTACATAATTTCAGGGGAGAGACGGTCATTGAGCTAAGTATTTTGGGTATCGTCTTCCATGCATCGCGCAGTCTGCAGGTGAGTGCTTGAAATATTTCCCTACAGGGTCGGATATTATCATTTAATGCAAATGACACGCGTCGACTGGAGCTGAACAGAAATATGAACAAGTGCAGGTTGGACAGCTGCTGTAACAAGAGCAGAGCGGCATGACATTGGCTGCTCGGTCCTGACCTGTACATGATACTCTGTGCTAACCTGCCCTGTATTCACTTTTATTTATAACTCTGCTGTCATTTATCTGCTAACAATCAGGCTCATACCCCTTCTTCCGCTGTTATGTGCTCTCTCTGCCTTCATTATTAGGCTGCTATTAGTATTTTCTCTAGACTTTAGTTAACTGGCCACTGGTTTTCCCTCCATAATCACCTTTCACATCTATTGTCAACATTATTTTTATATCTGGAATTTGCATTCTCGCAACCTTGACATTTAATCATTGCTTTTGTCCACTGACCACCAACCTCTTTTCAAATGCATCCCATAAAAAAAGAAATAGATTAAATAAACACTCTATCTTTTGTGTTCTGTATCTTATCTGATGATCTGCCACCAATAACAATAGCAGAGGTTGGCCCGTTCAGATATCATCAGCAAATCCTCACAAAGCACGAATATGTCTTGCCTCCCAGGGCGTGCAGCATGCCAACATTTGATCAACAGCCTTGCCGTTGCAAGTAAAGAAGCCAATTAACTTTCTCTGTCACCTTCCAGCTAAGTGGAGCCATCGCTGAAGGGTGTACAAATTGCAGCCAGGAATCTAATTTCAGATGAACATACACCTTGGGCCCCCTAAGAACAGCAAAAACCCAATCTGAAGAAACATGATGACTTGCACTTGCTGCTCAGTACTGGGCTTGAGCCATCAAAGTAGTGAAGGCTAGATGAACATCCACTACAGAGACTGGGTCCATGAAATGTTTAGCTTAGCTTAGCATAAAGCCTAAACTGCCAGTTCCACCAAAACTAAAAACAAACACCACATTCCCTGCTAAACCCCGCTAACATGTTAGGCTACTGTGCATAAAGACATGGTAACGTTAAGAGAGGTCACAAACCTGTCAACATTATGAAGACAGTTTAGCGGTTGTTTGTCAAGAAATGACAATTAACTGCTCTTAAAGTGTCGAAGAGATAGCCTGACATTTTGGGAAGACTCTCATGGTTCAGGGTTAAGTATAAAACTAGAGCTAGGAGGTGATTATAGCTTAACACGAAGATTGGAAGCAGCAGGAGAAAACAGCTAGCCTCACCTTGTTAGCAACCTGTTAGCAACATTAGCACCAAACACATACAGCTATGTTGCTATATAGCAAACTATTGCACTACTGCAAGTTAAACATTTCACTTGTTAATGGTACAAGATGAAAACAACGTCACTAGCATGGCTAACAATTGGCTAACAATTTTGCCAGCTGTGAGGAGTTTACCAACTTACTCAACACCTGTGAGAGACCAGAACAAATGAGAGTCAGACACGAGAGCTTTACTTTGTACAAAGGGCACCCTGCTACTGCAACATCTAAGCCACAGAGAGCAGAGAGGCGCAGAGCAGTTCCTTGTTCCTTTATTTATATACAATAGTAGCGATTATATGACACGTGGCTGAAACAGGGGCAGTCCCTGTTTCAGTAAACTTAACAAAATACTGAATACATTAGTCATCGTGTGAGTGGTGAGAACATGTGGAATCCCTTTAACCTTCTAACACCAGCAAATGGCAACCTTGATAGGGGTTATTTATCATTTATTTTTATGTCATAATTGATTTCCTGGCATCTTGTTTTTCGACGTGGAGTTGCAGAGATGCTGCACAAGTGCTGGATAAATATATATACTGTTGTCCATCCAGAAGTTGTACAGCTCTGTTGGATACATCTGTGGGTAGATGTATTTTTTCACTTTAGACATCCATCATCCAGTCTTACTCTGGGTGAGACTGTTAACAAACATAGTTCTCAAAATGTTTGAGCATGTTTTACTAAAGGAAGAGTTCAGAGGTGATCAGGCAGGTTATGTCACTTTTACTGCGTGTTTTTAACTATAACTGCAGTTAAATACCATCTGTCTGCTCTGACTCTCAAGGCCACACGAGCTGTCACCCTGACACAACATCACCTTCTCTTCTGCAGTTGTCTCACTAATTCTGCAATGACACCAGGTCCTTCTCACCATTACACATACTTCACCTCACCCTCGCCGTCAAAGAACAAATTGACAGCAGTGTGAAAACGCGCCGCACAAGGCTGTCGCTGCCTGGGATATGACATCACTCTAATACTGTCAGTAATGTACAAGTGGGAAGGAGAGAGTTGTGACATTCACCCTTTCTCCGCAGCACACTCGTTTCCTCTCAAACCTTGAACACACAAGCTCTTTGTCTCTCGATCTAGATTGTCTCTCGATTTGCCACTTTCTGCCACCTCGCCTTGTTTACATTCTCCCACCCGCATTTCTCTCAGCTTCCACTCATTCACTCCATTTTCTGTCCACCACCTGTACCCAGTTCCTGAAAACACTGACAGCAGAGACAGAAGGCTGCACAGGGCCAATTTCCTGAGTGCTGCTCACCACTGGCACTCATTTAATTACTGCAGAGACAGAGGTGGGAGGCATGGCCTGTCAGCGCTAAAGCCCAGATCCGTGTGGTCCCTCTCCTGCTGTCCTAGGGGATGCCGACGGGGGGGTTGGTACCTGTCATATTCTATAGCTTCTATACGGGCATCAGCTGACAGCTAGAGATTAGCTTTCTTTGTTGCAATCCTGAGAGGTTTGGTAACCATATGGCCAGAATACTGGATGAATGCCTTTGATTTCTTTTAGCACACTCACACACACACACACACATCTGAACCATTTTTGTGGACACCTGCTGGGATTATGAATGGTGTCAAAGAGGAAGTGGAATGTGTCTCAGTGTGTGGCATCATCTGTAAGCCTTTAGCATCAGCACGAGGAGGTAATTCATTGCCCATATGCTCTGGAACCATTTCTCTGATTTACCTAAATTAAAACAAATTTAATTGGATAAATAATTTCTGTGTCCAACAACTACTAGAAAAGGTAACCTACATTCATTTAACGAGTTTGCTGTATAGGACTGATGTAACACTTTAGCTTAGCTTTATGCCAGTGTAGTTTCAAAGAAAAGATTTTTTTAATTGCAATAATATATCAAAGAAAAGGTTGTTTTTTTAAAAATCACTCAAGGTGATAGTTGCTTTTATTCAAAGTTCTTTACAATTTGTTTCTGACTCATTCACACACACCTACACACTCACACACAGATGGCAGCGATCCTCCGTGTAGAGGAGATGCAGTGTTTTGCCCAAGGACACTTTGGATATGTAGACAGGAGAAGCACCAGCTCCATGTGTTAGTGGACGACTTGTTCTACCTCGTGAGACAAAAGCCGGACACAGTTCCCAAAGTGGGTGCAACAGTATCTGGGATGTCATAAGACTTGTTCACTGGTATTTTATACGGTGTGTTTTTCATATTGTTTCACCATTATTATTATTATTATTATTATTATTATTATTATTAGAAAAAAATCTAGGCAACATTTACTTATATTGTTACATATCATGAAGAAATAAGCTATAAAAAAAATCTATCACAGCACAGTGGAAACTAGCTCAGCTCTCAGCAGCTGAACTCTATGCAAAGGAGACGTGTTGCACTGCATGAGGCGTGAGGCAAATGGTGTTCACACCAGATACTGACTGGTTTTCTGACCCCCCCCCCAGACCCCACCAATAAAACAAAACTGCACGTTTCAGAGTGGCCTTTTATTGTGGCCAGCCTTAAGGCACACCTGTTCAATAATCATGCTGTCTAATCAGCATCTTGATATGCCACACCTGTGAGGTGGGATGGATTATCTCGGCAAAGAGAAGTGCTCACGATCACAGATTTACACAGATTTGTGAACAATATTTGAGAGAAATGGTTATTTTGTGTGTATATAGAAAATGTTTTAGATCTTTGAGTTCATCTCATGAAAAATGAGAGCAAAAACAAAAGTGTTGCATTCATATTTTTGTTCAGTGTACTTTATTAATCCCCGCAAAGTGTACGGACATGCGTGATGACTTCAGTGATCCTGTCAGAGGGCTTTTCCTCTGGGGCCAGTAGCAGATGAAAGTTTTCACTTATCCTGTGAGACCTCTCAACAATAAATCCTAATAACATTAAGTTATCCCCGGACTATTCTTCAAGTGCCACCATGAGGTCAACAATTTTTAGTGAAATATCTAATTACATAATATATATTTATAATTAATCCTCCCCTCAGGATGAACTAGATGACTTTTCATCTGGTGCCATCATCATCAAAACTTTGTGTATTGTGTAGCGCTTTGATTTACAGCCTCCCAGAACTGCTAGCATGGCTGTAGACTCTTATGCTGTGTCTTACTTCAGATACTTCCATTAGTACACTTCTATGTAGTACACTGTGTACTTCCTAGCGTACTGCGCAAATTTCGGTAGGGTAGTGTTATCCCAATTCGAGTACGGCCATTGTGCACCGGAAATTACACTGAAAAAATGATAAATTTAAATTAAAAATTAAAATGTTACTGCTTTTTCTTCTTCTTCTTCTTTGCTGAACTGCAGCATGGTGAAGCATTAGTGGCAACATTTGACAGCCGAAATATAAATATAAAATATATATACATCGTATAATTATATATTCCTATAATCACTGCAACTGCTTCAGATCCAACAGCTTCCTCGGCCGCCATTTTTACAATGCTGGTGGTCCCTCCTCTTCTGCTATGTAGCCAAAACGGCGACGACTGAGGGCGAGAAGTGTCCAGCATTCCACACTCCACACACACACACACACACACACACACACACACACACACACACACACACACACACACACCATTTGCATACTCATTGTACTCTGCATTTTGCATTTTGAGTATGGAAGTACGTGTATTGAAAGTCACGAGTCTTGTTCAAAATTGTTTAGCTACAAATAGCTTGACACAGCCTTTCACTCGTGTCTTCCAACATTACTACATTATCACAATGTAGTTTCTAGGTAACAAGATCACTTTGTGCCTGGACCCCTCACGGTGTTAAGAGCCAATGCATTTTCACGCTAAGCAAATGAAACCACTGATTGAGAAAATCTTTACACAGAGAGAGAGTTACAAAGCAGTAGTTTGGCTTTTTAAGATTTTCCAATCAGTTATTTAGTCTCAGGGGCCCCATGACATTCATTGTGATGGCACCACATCCCGTTGTTGAGTCTGTACGTGATCACATTCATTCCCTTTTGCGTGGTTTAATTTGTCCTCCCACAGGAATGCTCTCTGTGATTGTTCCTGTGTGTTTTTTTTTTTGCCACGGCTTCTCCGTCGTTTTGTCGAATTGTTTGGATTGAGCTCACTCTGAAAATGGGAGCATGATCTGGGGACATCACCATGGCAACTGAGACCACATGTTCTCCTTTTGAAGAGCAGAATGTTTATTTCCTGTTTTTTTTTTTTTTTAGCACATTACGAATACAATAACACATCATTTTTGAGCTTGCTGATGTTCAGCTGTGGTTTGACAGAGAAAATAAATCACCTGATCTTTCTCTTTCCTTTTTTTTTTTCCAGTGAACTCTTTAACCTGACATCACCAGAGTGGCCTGTTTTCCTTAAACATGTCGGGGTTGGATCCAGCCTGTCGAGTCTTCACCGTATCCTGTCTGTGATGTTTAATGCTTTTCAAGCCTTGAGAAGTTAGACAGGTTGAAGGAACTTAAGAGTCATTAACGCCTCATCTGCAGACGCACACACCACCACCACCACCCAACACACACATAAATACACCTCAAAGACCCTGTCAGGCCAAGTCCCAGATTGAGCTCAACATGTCCTGACATAACTCTCCAACATACCATCCTGTAAACTAGCCAGGGCACAGCATGAACATGAAGTTCAGTATCACATCTTCACGCACACTAGCTAACTTAAAACTAACAAACAGGAAAACATATCTAATAATCTCCCAGAATCACAACGGCAAAGAATGGAAGTGAAATATGACTCCATTGGCTTTATTCTCATTTACCACCTACCTCTTACTTAAACCCCAGCTGACATTGAAACTAACCATAGGTCCTCTACATGTCCTGGCATGTCTCCTGACACTGAGACAACCAAAAATAGACTTAACTTTCATATGGTGGTATGATCTGAAAGGTTTGTTGCCAAAATAAGACAGAAGGGTATATTTTTACTCAGTAGGGAGTCCCCATATACGGTGGTAGTAAAGATCAGCCAGCTTGTTTGGTTGTTATTTTTATTATTTTTAGTTTCAAGGATAAAAAAGTCTAGACAAACGACCTAAACCAACAATGTGTGGCCTGTTCCTTAATACTTTCTGACCTCCCTGCCCTGTCAGGAATTTCTTAAATCAGCTGGGCACTGTAGTTTTTAGAGAACGTTACTCAAACAAGCAGATTAGTACACATTTGGTGTGCTAGTATTTGCAGCAGAAGGACAGTAGATGTGGGACTGACTTAAAATCAATGTTCATACTGTCACTCAGTGCAACAGTGTGGTTACTTAGATAGTTTTCGATAACATTTGAGGTCTATAGCAAAGAGGAATAAGCTGGATCAGCCTTTTCCAGTAAGCTGTTAACAGTGAGAAAAATACTAAAATCACCACATTTATCCTTTAAGTGTGACTGTAAGGAGTTAAACACAGATGAGTGACAGATACTTGAGCTGTCACAGGATGTCTTTTCTTGACATTTCCAGGCAAAGCTCTCACAAAACCTCCAAGGACACACCTCATTCTCCACAGCACAACATTCCTTTGGGTAAACATGCTTATGTTGCAGGAGCATGCCGCAACGAAGTTCCTTTTAAATCTTAATACCGAATCACTATATCTCCCTCTTCACGCGTCTGTGCTGATGTCTGTGCTTTCACTTTCTTGATCCAAGTTAATGTTTGCCTGCCTCAGCTAGCTGGAGAAGGCAGAGAGGGGAATACCGCAACCATTAGCTGGTATTTACTGGTTTTCACATATCATGCTGTGATATGCTGTGACAGGCAGCCACTGGCTTATCAGTGAGTCAAAAGGTTATGTCTAAACCAAAACCCAAGCGGCTTTAATTATATACTGTCACTAATTGTAGGTGTGGGGAGCTAAATTGTGGTATAAGTGCATTATATGACTCCTTGGTATTTTACTATTGAGAGAGGGAGCATTGGGACTAAAATATTAGTAGCATTCAGTCCACTTCCTTGACTAACGTGCGTGTTTGGAGCAGTGAAATTATTATAGATCCTTGTAGACAGAGCATTTACAATGTTCAGTATTTTCATGGGAAAGTGTTTTGCATGCCTAACGCATGAACTTGACCTCCTTGCCGGTAGCGGCACAGAAACAGCATGGAAAATCCAACAAACCCATGAGTCACGACGAGGTATCTTGACTCCTGATCACGATGGCCCCTATTTCATGTTTGGAGTCTCTGTCGTGCTTATATCTCTGCAGATCTGAAGGAGAGAGAGCTCTACACTTTGGGTTCAACTCGTCTACACTTTCGGTCGTGCCCGTGAAACTATAGCTTGTGTCATGAATAGCAGCTCGCTACGAAATGACAGCTTGCGTGGGCCCAGACTGGATTTGATGCCAAGCTGTTTGAGGCTGTTTAAAGTGTGAGTCATGTTGAGGGCTTTAGGTAGCACAGTCACTGACTCTCACTGACACATGTACACTCTTGCTTTCTCTCTCTCTCTCTCCATCTCTTTTTTCTGTCTGTCTCTCGCTCTCTCATTTTTAGCTCTGCTGCGAGAGGGTGGATATCATTTCTTCAAGTTGAGACACAGTATACTGACAGGAGTCAATGATAAAAAGCTGTGTGCGCGTCTGTGTGAGTTCCTTCTTATCTACCTGAACGATAAGGTTATCACACACTTTTCTGTTGGTGTTTGAAGTTATACTCCGTGTAATCCTGTTATGTGGAAGACAGATAGGCTTCCTGGGTACACAAAGGAGTGAAAAATGAATGCAGACAGTTTTTTTTTTTGTAAAAAAAAAAAGGAATGGTTCAATAGAAATGAAATGAGCTTATTTGTTCTCCTGTCATGAGTTAAATGAGAACATTGACGTCACTTTCATGTGTGTGTACAGTAAACACATAGCTGCAGCCAGTTAGCTTAGCTTAGCATAAATACTGGAAACACAGGAAATTAGTGTGGCTCTGTCTAAAGGTAACAAAATATGTGTACCAGCACATATTGTGTATTTTTTACGCTTATTTCAGAGCCTCCAGTTTAATTTTCACTACTCAGGAAGCGTATCTGTCTGTTGTTATCCTTTGTTATCACATTTAGCTGAAAATCCGTGGAAACTCTGAAATGTCTGTGGCAGAGCTTCATGAAAACTGTAAAATGTGGCTACAATATACTGGAATGCTCCAACTTTCAGTCAGATACTTCCTCTGTAAGCCTCCCTTCAACCAATCCGAATGCAACATTGACTTATAATATAATGTGGCATTAATCTAGGCTGAGCCACAGTCTGAGTCCTCACACAGCAGAGTAACATTCAGTATGTGTGAAGACTCTGTCCCAGATAAAGTGAGAAGAACATGTATGTAATATTCATCAAAATGTTACATATTTATATCACACACAAACATGCTGCAGTCAGACACTGTGCAATGTGGCCTCCTAGGCTAGGCTAGACTGTGTGTGTGCGTGTGTGTGTGTGTGTGTGTGAGAGAGAGAGAGAGAGAGAGAGAGAGAGAGAGAGAGAGAGAGAGTGTATAATGATTCAGCCGTGCAGGTTTGAAACTTTGCCATTCCACCAGGATAAGTCAGTAAGTCACTGCATGAGACCAGCAACGTGCCACATGCAATATGCCACATACACACCAGCCAGTCAGCATGTGTCTCTCTCTCTCTCTCTCTCTCTCTCTCTCTCTCTCTCTCTCTCTCTGCACTGATCCACACACACAACATGAAACATTTACGGAAATTATACAACTTTTAAATGAGGCTACATCTGTTTAAAGGGCGGGAAATAATTGGGCGGAAGATTGAAGAAGTCACACTATGTGGTGCCACATCCTGCCAGGAAAAAATGGAAATGTTCAATCTTGAGGGAATACTCCACCAAGAATCTGTCTTTGAGCCTCTTCGGCCATGCACGTGAAGCTCTGTGAGGCTGAACTTTGGCGCATTGGTGCTTTGAGCTAAACACCAGCATGCTAACAGGTATAAAGTTTGAAATATTCTCTTAGTTTAGCATGTTAGCATGCTTACATTTGGTGATTAGCACTGAACACAAAATACAGATGAGGCTCATGAAAATGTCATGAAGTATGGAATTAAAATTTAGACCAGATGAGATGAAAAGTCCAGGAATGTGAACGTCTGTACCAAATTTCATAGAAAAACAGTCAAATGGTTTGTTTCCAAGTCTCTGAGGGCGTTTTGAGACGTTTTTTGTTGAGACACTGGATCTGCATTTTAGTCCATTGCGAGTTCTAGCAACAGTTTCTGTACAAACCTTTCACAGACACCTTTCAAAGCTATGGGCTGTGTGTATTTAATCCTCAGTAGATCAAACTGTGGGTGTTGCTTTAAGGGCACGTTCAGTGTCTGGATCTTACAAGAGGAATAAGGCCTTAAATTATTACGCAATACCACGAGCTTAACATCCTTAAAAGGTGATGCAGGTCATCAGCAAATAAGTTATATGCAGCCAAGCAGGTGTATCTTACATCATGATCTTGCAGTTTGGAGCCCAGATGACTGCAATACGGCAAGGTTTGAATGTACAGTTAGTGCTGGGAGGATACTTATTACAGTCCGTGTGAAAACCTTGACACCATGAGACTCACACACATGATTTGTGGCTTATATCCGAAGGCTGAGAAATAATTTGAAATTTACAAATGGATCACTTAGGCTGTCACATCTTACCTGTGGTTCGCAAACACACGAAGAACATTTGAGAATCATCTTTCCAAACTGGATTTGACTGGTCTCGGCAGGCCCCTCACTATCTCAAATGTCAAAGCTATAAATACACACAGAGGCATACTATACTGGAGCTTATATTGTTAAACTCATAGATGTGTAAAGACACTCACAGTCAGTGTGTGACTCCTCTCGTCTTGTCTTTTCAGAATACTGAGGAACTGAGTCACTTGTGTGGAGAGCTTCATGTATGTGTGGAAAAAGGAACTGAATAATTTGTCCATCAATATTTACAGCGACAAGTTTAATCCTTCCAACTTAAAACTGGGTATTTTGTCTCGCCGAGCACAGAACATGAATAACTCAAGGAGAGCTACGAATGTGAAAAAGAATAATGGAATATAGCTGCAGAAAAAAAAAAGAGCCATATAGGGCTTATTCTCAGGGCAGATTTGCTCGGAGGATCCAGCTGGTCTTAAACCTCAAAATGAATTAAATAAATACAGAGAGAGTTAAAACGAATCAGAAGTAGGAAAAACTATATTACAGGAAAGCGAGTGGAGGGGTAGGGGTGGGGAAAGGGGTTCCTGAGGCATTCACTGTGCACGTTGCTTCATTTTTGCGAACAAGTCAAGGCCAAGCCACAGCACACAGAGCAACAGTCCAGCGGTGAGGGAGGCTGACAGCTTCCTGTTTGAATTAAGTGAGCGAGAGAGAGAGAGAGAGAGAGAGAGAGAGCATCATGGAAAGTTTGTGGGTTTGTCAGATGAGTCTCTTCCTGGTGGACCGGGGATCAAAGTGGGAAGGGCGTAGAGAGTTTCTCCAACTTGTTTTTCTTAAAAGGTGATTACCCCGTCTGAGCCACACCCATATACTCACAGTGACATCACTTGTTTTAGAGACAAACATTTCCATTTAACGTGCCATCTTTACATTCTTGGAGTGACAATCCACACGTTGTTCTGAGTGTTTTTTTTTTTTTGTTTGTTTTAATCACCAGACAGCTGCTCAAACAAGAATACACTACTCCAGTGAGGACATAGCAATGTTATAATGTCAGGTATTAAGTTTGTGTATTACATAAAGGTATCTTTTGGACTGTACTGTGGAAGAAAGTGTTTAGATTGTTTACTTAAGTAAAGGTGGCAACACCAACATGTAAGTCCTTGCATTTTATAAGTAGCGTATTATCAAGGAAATTTAGTTAAAGTAAGGCTAAGTAACTTGAACTGCAACCACTGTGGTCACAGATGACAGCTATGGGACGCTGGTAAATGCTCAAACATTGGGTAACAGTAGCATGGCTACAGAGGAGTCATAAAGTCCTGACTCAGTAATGTAACTCATAACACAACATCTGCTTAAAGGACCAGTGTGTGTTCTGGGATACTGTACTGAAACATATATTAAGATAGTAGATATTAAAGTATACAGTACACTAATGAAAACGTAGTTGTGCATATTATATTCCATTTCTGCCATATTTTGTAAATAGGACCCCCTAAATCTTAAGCTACACACCGGACCTTTAAAGTTTGTCAATGATAGCTAAAATTAGCCATAATTAAGCCACTGGTCATATCAAATAGAGTCATAATTATAAAGTCAATTGTCTCAGTTATGCAGCAACATCTTCCTAAAGTTTGCTTATATTATCGAAGCTTAGCCACCATAAGCTATGGGTCATTAGCCTAGAAGTACAGTCATAAAGTCTTGATTCAGTCATGCACTTTATACTACAACATCTCCCTAAAGTTTGCTACAATTGTTTTGTGCATTTTATTCCTTATAATTGCAACTTCTCATTTGCAAAATAGAAATGTATTATGTTTGTCGAGTTAAGTTAATGTTGCTCTAAGTATTAAAAGTGTCTGGGTCATTTTGTAAATTTCCCCATTATGTAATCATTATTATGGATCTTTAATGTTTAACCCGTAAGCAGCATTTAATTATTAACCTGTAAGCAGCATTTAATGATTAACCTGTAAGCAGCATTTTAATGATTAACCTGTAAGCAGCATTTTAATGTTGCAGCTGTAGTGCACCACATTTTAGAAAATCATACTAGAGTAGTTTTCAGATCGATGCAGTGTAGTAAAAAGTTGAATATTTTTCAGCAGAAATATACTGGAGCACATGTATAAAGCTGAATAATATAGAAATACTCAAGTGAAGCACAGACACCTCCAAACTGTACTTAACCAATTGTGCAAATGCTCTTTTTCAACCTGATGGTTTAGGTATAATCAGGTCTCGGGTTTTAGTACAGTGGATATAAACATGCTAGGTCAAGTGGTGAGAAGAAATACCAATTATTTGACTGTACAAAGGGACACGCTGCACTGACACTGGATCTACAGTCAAATGATAAGCCTGATCCAGCCCAAAGAGACAGATAATTATCTGTGAATGTTAAGGGAATGTTAGTCAGCGTGTGTGTGTGTGTTTATGCGTGTGCTGGGAACGTCAGGGGCGTTGTTTTGTCTGGTGTCTGGATGAATACAGCCTATGTTGGTTTAGCTTTTCTATGACCCGCAGATGTTAGTGACTTTGCTGCTGCGTGTATCCCTTTGTACCCTCATGTACGTCCAAGAATGTACATATTACACTGTGTGTTTGTGTGTGTGCGTGTTCACCACTGTGAAATAAGAACATGTTTGGAAAACTCTGCCCACGCTAGCAAAGCAGCCAAGGTCTGTCTCTTAGTTGCCCGACCTGACATTCTTTCCTGCAGTTCACGTGTGGTTTCAAGATAAAAGCCTCCATTCATTAGTCTGACTGAGGGCCCAACATAACGACAGGATACCCCACCCTTGTCTGGCAACAACCAGGACCATATTTTACCCAGTACTGGTGGCCCTCGTATTAAAAACAACCACGAGTACAGGACATTTTCTGCAGTCTGGGTGTGTTTCAGGTGCACCATGTCCACAATACTTCTTATACTTTAACTATTTGCAAATGAAGGTTCGGGGTTTTCCAGGTTTAATTACTTATTGCGAGCTGGCTTTGTTGTTGCAAGTACTTTCTTTCTCTTTCTCTTTTATCCTATTTGACTTTTATCTCTCCCCTGCTGACAACTGTGCCTGTCCACAGTTGTGTGTGTGTGTGTGCTACAGATGTGTACTGTTGTGTGCTTGCTTGCTTGCAAATCTCCTCCTTGCTCGACTGCTGCACTCCCAGGAGGAAAATCCTGCAGGGGTAATGGGGACAGAAGCTGGCTTCCTTAAGCTCCTTCGACTGTGTGGTGTTTGTGAATCACTGCCACACGCCGGTGCCAACTTGTGTCACCTGAACATATTCTAGTTAAAGTGATATTTCGCGGAAAATCTTCTGCTCTTTTGAGAATCAAGCACTTGTTGTTTCATCCTCTATCTGCAGCAGAATAAATTTCTCTGCTGTCCACTTTCTCAAACATTTTGTTTTTTTTCCCAGGGAAACAAAACAAGACAGGAATGTTAATAAATGTTGCTTCCAGGTTACACACATTGGGAGCAGCAACCTTCTGTACACACCTCTATACACACACACACACACCACTTTATCTTTGCCTGATGGACGCACTCCTGGTTTTGTCTTAATTTGACATTTTAAGGGAGTGCCTCAATAAAAAAGTTCCTTCCTCTATAAACAATACAGGATACTAATGAGTTTTACAGATTTGTGCATAAGGATGATCAAAATAAATTGTGCAGTTATTGTGCAATAACGTACACAGAGAAGTGAATTATGCGCGAGGAGCGATTTAGAGGTTATTTTCCATTGTGAAACTTTCCTTCCGTAGATTTTGGTTTGCATTTTTCTCATGATAAATTTGCAATACACAATAATGAAAACACAGTGTCTGAAAGTCCAACTTGTGTACAGTCTTGTGCAATGATGGTTGACTTAGTGGTTTTATGACATGACATGCCAACAAATCCAGCAGCTTAACTGTCCGCTGGGAAAAACGTTAGGTTAACTCCTGGAGCCTTTGCCTACAATTTGAAAACAAAAATATTAAGTATACAAAACACCTTTCTGATATTCTAAAGTAAATACAGATGATCCAAGAACAAGAGAAAGAGACAAAAAAACAAACACATTTTCAAACATGACCTGAATCTTGATTGGCAAAAGTCCCAATCTAGCCATTGCTCCAAAGGTCACATATGGCAGACTCACTTAAACATCACAGTGTAATGGGTCAGTGATATTCTGCCTGAAGATATTTCACTCCACTGCTGTGAATACTGGAAGAGGGTATGTTGGAGTTATGTGAAAAGTCACAGCTTACGTGTGAGTTTAAACAGGTATGATTTGTGTAAAATGAAATTATCATCTACCGCCGATGACACACACGGTGGTGTTAGTTTACATCAGTAAAATTGTCCAGGTCTTCTGTAACACAGTGAAACTCAGCAGTATTTCATTAAATAGCGAGGAGGTGCGTAACTGTGGGTGAAACTGTGACTGTGAATGTGTTGCGGAGAGGTGGGGGTTTACACAAGTGTGAACATGTATGGACTTGCCTATTCATTTTGCGTGATTTTCTTTACACCTTTAGGTCAGTGGTTAAACCAATCAGTGTGATTCTGGCCTGTTTGATTGCATCATGATTGGAGCACTCAGCGGGTCATCGTTGGCTGTGTCTGCAACAAACAAAGCACAGCAGCCTGTACTTTTCCACTGATTTTAATGAGCACGTAGGGACGGGCCTCTGAAAAGACAGCAGATTTCACTGCTTCCTGGCACCGTGTGGCCTCCTCTGTGTTCAACAGGGTCACACAAGACGTGCTTTTTCAGTCGACCAAGACTCTTCCTGTTTCATATTTAAAAAAAACAACAAAAACAACCACAGATCTGTTCACCTGCACACACACTGAGAAAGAAAGCAAAGACTGAGGTGATATACCAAACTGGGGTAATGTAAATGGCCTTTGCTTTCTCTTCCTGTCTCTGTCTTGCACACACACCTGTTCTCTAACCATCCACCATGCCCTGACTTGAAAATAAGCAGCAATAAAATCAAGACTTTGAACATACAGCACCGTATCATATTTACAGGACAGCAGCGGTATAAAAAAAAAAAAAAAAAGTTAACACACTCCACATCACAATTTGTATCGAATTATTAACAATAACAGGCGTAGCAACAAATAAAAATGGGATTCAGGTTGGATTTAAGTGAAACAAAACTGAGCACGAAACTCCTTTTTTGTTTATTTTCCTTACATAAATCACATTAATTCACCTCCTGGTCAATAATGTACCCCCCCCTACAGTGGCTCTACATCCCAGCCCCACAGTTTGAGAACTACTGCATTAGCTAAACACTGTGATGTGTTTCTATTTTTATGTATTTTGGGGGGTTTGAGGCCTTTATTAGATACAATAGGAGACAATATAAAGCTGAGATGAAATGAGGGAGAGAACCAATCACGGGGTGAAATGTTTTTCTGCATGGAGAGTGAAGAGGATGAAAGCTACAAGTGAGAATAAAATCAAAACAGATGCATACAGCTCAAAACCTGACCTTTTTCTTTTAAATAAATGCCGTGGCTATTTTATCTTTTTAGCACATTTTATACACACAAGATATAAACGGATAAATGACTACTATAGTAAAATTAGCAAAAGGTGGATCACAACATCTAATGTGAATTGAAGGGAAGTCAAAGTTTAAGGAGATCTTATACATTCTGGAAGTTGTAGTAACTAAATGCTGCTTCTCCGTGTTTAGTTTGTAGGCATACTTTGGAAACACTTGCAAACATGTTCTGTTGTTCCTAAACCATTGAGAGATTGGACTTTTGGATATAGCAGACTAAATGTTTTTTGTACTATAGGCTAAAGTATCATAGTTTTAGCTGCTCCGACAACTTTTTTTTTAGCCAAGCGCATGAGAGTTTTCTTTGTTGTCGTTTGCTTTTGTTTCCTTTTCTTTCTTTTTTTTTCTCTCCTTCCCCCCCTCGTATTTCCGACAGCCTGTGAACGCAGCGCAGTCTCATGCTGTGTAGCACTGTTTATTTTCAGAGCGGTGACGTGAACGCTGCACTCCTCCTATATGTGGCTCGTCAGACGGGGGGCTGCCTTCTGATTGGTCGGCCGTTGTTGCTGTAGCAGCTTGTGTCGAGGCTGCGGGGAGGGAGGGGGCGCTATATAAACCCGTTCCCCGACTCGAGGAGCCTCACTCTGGAGGAAGACAGTGAACAGGGTGGGCCGGTCAACGTGGCATCAACGGACCCCCTCCTAGATACACCCCCTGTATTTACCAATAACAGGCGCCTGTTTCCCAGCACTGAACCGTCCTGGCACACGGAAAAAAACCTCCCTCTACCTCGACAAATAAATGCCAAGAGAAACGACACAAGCGCAAACAGATAAGGATCGCAGCCCAGAAGTGGAGACGAACAGTCGGACGAACACGTACTGAAAAAAAAAACAACAAAAAAAAAACAACAAACGCGCGCGGACAGCCGTTGCCTTTCTCAATGCATACCCTTTGTGCCCGGGGAACGATGAAACCAGAGATCAACGCCGCCGTCGGATTTCTGTCGAGATTTCTGAGGGTAAAAGGACACGTAAACGATCGACAGGTCCAAACATTCAGCCAAAGCTTACAGGACATTTTGGCAGGTAAGAAAAAAAAAATCACTCAAAACACCATTTTGAAATACAGTATAGCATAAAGTACGGTTTAATGTGCTAAAGGTTGGGTTTTGTTGTAGCTTTTTAAGTGCTAATATTCGGTTTGTAACGAGTCAGAAGAAGCCTTTCTTTGTTCTCTCTCTTAACTATCGCTATCAGCGATACTAACGCGCACCACTGTTTGCGCACGTCGGAGCGAGCGCGAGAGAGAGAGAGAGCGAGAAGGGGGAAAAAAAACCGTCAAAGTATAAACAGTGGGAGCTCTATACGACGATTAATCGACGATTTAATGTGTAAAATCAAACATTTTTAAACGAAATGAGGCGGTTGGAGTTAGTTACTTTGTTTGGAAGAGGAAGAAGAAGGGTGGTGGGGGTGGTGGTGGTGGAAAGAGACGCTTGGCTCAAACAAGGAAGTGAGCCTCGGTCGATAAAGCTCAGAGAGATCTGAGCAAAACAGCCCCCAGTGAGCTCAATTACGTAATGCATTGGTTGAAATGGGTTAATAATGAAAACACGTACGATTTCTGAGCTTACTGGCGCCAAAAGCAAATATGTATTTTTTTTAAACTCAAAAAACATCATTTTGTCAGTTTATAACCATTTTACACACATAATTATATTCTTTTTTTAGGATTTATGACATGTTTAATCACACCTCCCATTCATTCAAATGGCGTAAACAAAACGCAGTTGCACTTAATGAAAATGTTCTCAATTTTCTCCCCAGCCTTGTATGGCCTCTTTTTTAGTTTAAGCTTACAGACTTAACCCGAGCATTGCTGAGTATTATTCATGTTTTTCTCAAGAACAGGATTGTGTCTCATTTCCTGCTGTAAACACATTCCAGTCTCTGGGCTCTAAAGCTGCCATACATCTGCCTCTCTCCATCTCCTGAGCACATACAGCAGCAGATGACCTACATTTCTCACATAAGGAGCTCACTTATGCAAAAAGCCCGTCTTACTTTGCAAGGCTGTGTTTTGGTTTTTACGCAAAATGTGAGCCAGCCCAAGGGCGAAAACAAAGGAGGCGTCTAGAAATGGCACGACGAATTTGTGCTTCTCTCTCCCGAGAGCCAGATTTCTCTGAAAAATGTCTGCGAGGGCTCCGATCGACGACGGTGTTTGTAAACAGACAAAAGTTGAAGCTGAATGGAGTCGGCTGTGAGGCCCCTCGGTTGGGGAGGATGTTTTGGTGGGTGCATATAGGCGGACGTTAAAGACTGGAGGCAGCGCGACGTAATCACGGAGGAAATGGAGGGGGAAATTCCACAGAAACAAAGCAGACCCACTCTATAGTTAGTGCACATAAACATTAATTACACCAAAGTGACAAATTAAAAAGGTATGATCTGTCGTGTGGAAGATTCACTGTCTGCTGTTGTTTAAAAAAAAAATACCATAAAACTGCTTTTATGATCTAATAAAAATAATTCCTTTCGAGCACGAGGCAAATGCGTGGAAACAAAAAGTGAGTGTGTGTGGTACTACCCCACGGGGCTCGCTGCTACTAAACTAGGCCAGCCAGAGCTCTTTTGTGCTTGGAAAACATCACAATCACTCACTATTGTGTCTGCAAGCTGAAAAGCAGCGCGCCTCACTCCCCCTTGTTTGTGCTGAGCGAGCGCGCGGAGGGGGGGTGGAGAAATCGGTCCCAATGACCAGATTAAAACCACGATAGTTGTGTAATTGTAGCTAGCAGTGCTTCGATTCTTCTGGTTTTTATCAGCACCGTGATTTGATCCCCACAGAGTATGGCTTCAGGGGGAAAATACCAAAGCATTTCTGGCGTTACATCGAGTAAACAACCGAGTTTTGTTGCACCTCTTTATGTCAAGCGGACTCCCGTCTGCTTACTTTGCCGTTTCCCCACCCCTCCCTCCGTTTCCTCCCATGTGCCCTCATTTTTAAGAATAGGCCCTGTCGAGCTTATCCTTTCCCAGCTGCTCTGGTGTTTGTCGGTAGCTGCCTTTGTGGCTCAGTCCGACGCTGAAAGATCATCCAGCCCCTTGTGCTCTTTGGCGAGTGCCAGCCCCTCCATTAACTCAACAGTGTACAGCCTTCTGTGATAAGACATGGCGAGAGGAGGGGGAGGAAGGGAAGTGTAAAGGGGGGTGTTATTATCCCGTGGATGCATACAGGTGGCCTCCGGGCCCACAAGCCTGAAAGCTGGCCTACTTCACTTGTTTTTTGTTTTTTTTAATGGCCACAATGAAATTAGCATCAATGGCAGTTCAATATGGACGGGGTATGTTGGGATAGACGGTTGGCTATAAAACTTTAAAACTATGCAGCATTCATAGAAAAAAAATGAAGCCTTTTATGGAGTCCAAAAAGAAAAGAATGAGCCACATTTTACATCCTGATACACCCAAAAAAATCAGTCAGTCTTTTTTTCCTCTCATCGTCTTGACCACTAAAATGCCTGAGGCGTTCAGCGAGCGGCGTCACCCTGAATCACCAGTTTCACTGCTCTTTGAAAACTTCCACACCGACCAAGCGGAGAGAGAAAAATAGGACCCACTCCCTTTTAAGAGGTGGAGTCTGACGTCCCAGATGGCTGGCTGGGGCTTTGACGCTTTTGATGTTTTTTTTTTTTTTTGTTCAGCCAGTCACGGTAGACTTTGTGACAGTGATGACGGCCAGGGGAGGGATTGTGCAATTCAGTTGTCCTTCTTTTGTCACGTAGGGCCGAGGTGCCGCTGGCCGCCTGTTTATGGCCATGCTTATCAGGCCTGTAACAGGTGGTGCTGTTTTTCTTTCCTTTCTTGTCCTGCCCTGTACTTTAAGTACACAACAGTGATTTTTATCTATTTAAATGAGACACAGGCTAAATCTAACATTTATAGAACATCATTTTATTACAAAAGTTACATAAGAAGGATGCGTCTGCACAGAGACAACTAAAAGTGTTTGTGCTATGCGTTTTTCTTCATCGTGCATTTGATTTATTTCACGTCAGATCTTTTTATAACCACTCAAGTTGCCTCCTGGCAAAAAAAAGTAGCACATGAGATTAAAATCTACTCCTCTTAACCATTAAGCTTTATTCTTGTTTAACACTCAGAGACAACCCAAATGTAAACCCAGTCAAACGGCTCACTTTAATGGTTTATTTTATGATTAAATTTATCTTAACCTTTAGACAGATTTTTATTCATTTATTTTGACTATAATACACAAAGATCTGTCATGCATTGGATCTTTTAAACACATGGCTTTTTATATCCTGTTTTATGATGTTCATATCCTCACATAAACAGTTTTGACAGCCACAACATGTTTATTATCTATCATAAAGTACAGGCTGTCTACTTGCTGTTTCAACCTTTGATCAGTCGTCTGTAGTCCAGTGTTTCTCAAGTCCTCTTGCTAGTGATCACTCCAAAGCTAAACTCGCTCCCCATCCTCTCCTTTCTGTCTCTACAGAGCAATATAAGCACCACTGGTTCCCAGACAGGCCCTGCAAGGGTTCAGGTTACCGCTGCATCCGTATCAACCACAAGATGGACCCACTGGTGGGGCAGGCGGGCCAGCGCATCGGCCTGACCATCCAGCAACTCTACCTGCTGCTGCCCAGTGAGCTCACACTGTGGGTGGACCCCTTCGAAGTGTCCTACCGCATCGGCGAGGACGGCTCCATCTGCGTCCTGTACGAGTCGCAGCCCTGCCCCCCAGGAATGCCGGCAATGGCCGTCGCCGGCTCCCCCTCAGGAAACAACGGGCCGATGGGCCCCATGGTGGACAGTCACATCAGCTGCAAGGAGGAACTGATGGTGCTGGGCAGAACCAGTCCCTCCAAAGCCTACAACATGATGACTGTGTCCAGTTAAAGGGGCACACTGTCACACCCCTCTCCCGGCCTACTTTTGTTCAGGGTCACGCCGTGGCTGGCCATATCATATGACCAGATCAGGGTGAGCCTTTTTTAAAGCTAAGAATATGAAATGAAATAGTGAAAGAAGAAAAAGCAAAGAGAGAAAAAAAAAAAAAAAAAAGCAGAGGATGTGGCCTGTCGTCCAGGTGATGGAAACCTTGTAGGTTTGATATTTTTACCCCTCTCCCCATTCTCATCTGTTCTGTTGTGTCATTGGATCAGCTGGGCACTCCGTTTTCTAGGAGAAGCTTTGTGGAAATGGAACTGTTGGGGCAGCTAAACCAACCAACCAACCAACCAACCAACCAACTAACCAGGAACCCCCATGGAGACTGGCTCCTCCTCTCCCCCCCCCTCGACTGTAAACAACATGGTGATCAGCTCCATCTCTGAATGGGCTGTCATTGACTTTGCACTTTTCTTACTCGTGGTTACTATGGGTACATGTTCAACACGCCACCCGCGAAACACCAAAACCTAAATTGTAAGGAGTTTTTACCAGGAATTGTCCCTCGAATTTTAAAATCCAGAGGTTATTCAATTTGCCGTTTTGCATTTTGTTTTTGTTTCCTGGGAGGGGGAGGGCAGGTTTTAGAACGAGCCTTTCACAAATCCAAGCTCAAGGTAAAGAAACCCCCAATGAGAGCATCTCTATTTTCTATATAAAAAAACACAACCCTTTTTGGACCACAGGGAATTTTCTTTATCTTGTAGCTGGAACAACAACAACAAAAAAAAAAAAAGGCTTTCCATCTTTAACTTCGCCCTCCCCTCTTTCTGCCATCAACACCGAGCTTCAGAAAACCCCTCATCTCCAACCGTCTCTCGGCCTGCATGTAAGTGCAAGTGGAATGTGTTGTGACACCTGTTACCTATGGATACCAGTGTGTCCTGTTGCACTGTCGCCCTCCCATCACCCATGTATGTGTAGCTTTCCAGGGGGGGGTTAGGGCAGGAGGAATATCCGTCTCCGACCTCTCCCCTTTTTTAGTTAATGAATGTTGTTGAAATTCACAATCAAGTTCCTGTGTTGTTGTCGTTGTTGTTGCTGTTGTGTTTTTTTTTTTGCCCCCTTTTTACCTTCCACCACTTTGTCATCTCCTGCATCACCAAAATTCAAAGTGTAGCATAAAGGGGGGGCCTGTTTTTACCCAGATCTTTGGTCATGCGGCCCTGTTAGAATTGACATTGAATGCACTTTGACGTTAGATTGTGTGGGATGTCTACTTTTTTTTAACAAAAAAGAGAAAATCGCCTGCATTCCATCCATTCAAATGTCATCTTTTCACACCGTTTTTATTGCCCTCCTCATTTTTTTTTATCCGTTTGTTCATACTGTAGCTCCCACGTTGGGATAGACTTTAACGTCTATTGGATCGGGAGTGTACAACTCTGGATTTCAACCCCTTTTTTTTTTTTTTTCACTGTATTTGTGAACATTTCAGAGCTGTTGATTCTTAGGTGGAGAGTATTTTTTTTTTTTTGGTGGTATGTTAGAAACATTCTGTCATCCGTTCACATGGCACTGTTCGCTCTGGCAGGATGCAGAGCTAAGCTGTTTCCCCCTCAGACAGACACACACACACACACTACACACACATGGTGATTTGTGTTGCTGATAGAGAAAGAAAGTTGGTCTGAAAGGTCTGGACTAAGTGATGACTGTGTGAGACTTTGGCCAAAAAGGGAGGTCTGGAGCACCGACTGTTCAGAGATTAATTTTTAACACCGGGCCTTGTCAGCCTTCTATTTTCATTTATTTCAACGGGAGAGACTTCTCCTTATGTGTGCATTGGAGGTGCATTGCCTTACGGAGACCTCATTGTCATGAATTATGAGCCATTTGTGATTTTTAAACTAAAATCAGGCTTATGTGAGCCAGCCTGGTTCAAAGTGCTGCCTGGACCCTCACTGGAGGTGTCCCCTTTCCAGCCTGGCAGCTTCAAATCCCCCCCTCACCTCACCCCTCCAGGTGTTGTTGTTGTTTTTTCTTTTGGGAGGGGGGGGGCGGGGAGGTTTAGAGTGCCTCAAATGCCACATATCACCCCTCAGCTCAGACCTCCTGTTCAGCCAAAAGCAAGCCAGCATGCTGCTAGCTGACCCCCTGTGGATGCAGGTAGACTTAATGTGACACATATCATCGTCCATCACTGTAGGGAGCTGGGTAAGGAAGGCAGGGACCGGGGGAGCTGGTGTGAGAGAGGTGGGGGGGCCAGGGCCGGACTCTTTTTGTCCAGGGCAGCTAAAATCCCTCCAGCCCCCCTCCTCTGGACTTTATTAAACATCCCCCACCCTGACCAGAAGCCCTCAACCCTCCCTGAGCAGTGATGGATTAAAAAAACACACAAAACAAACCAGCACACGCGCTTGGCGTGCTCAAGCTGCACTAGGGGGGGCTAGTGAGAGACGAGGAAACATGGATCAAAGATGAAGAATTGAGGGTACTAGGCCATTGTTTTCTGTTTTCATCTCACTGGATTGCGCTGCACTTGATTACTGAGTTTGAGTAGCGACTTTGTTTACATACATATGAAAGGATGTGATGGCTGTCTGACGTACCCCCACTTCACTCCTGGTTCTGGTGCCGAGAGGCCGAACAGACGCAGGTACGGCTTCCGAGCGTCGCTCGAGCCTTAGCCCGCTGTCCAAATCTGTCACGGCAGGCCTGGTTTCGCCGCTCCTCACCAGACCAATGGGTGTTTAAGCTCCCCTAAGCCTGAGAGGATCATGGGTAATAGAGCTATATCCTTTGACGCACTGCAACCCCCTAACCCCCCTCCCCTGCTCTCTGCTGATACTCCCTTCAGCAATCTGTGAAAAGCAGTGATTCCATGTTGGCCAGATGGAGAGGAGCTCGCTGGGATGGGAGCCCAGAGCTTTGGTTTCCATGGTGGACACCAGTTTTTAAATCGCGCTGCTCCATTATAGCTTTTTTTTTTTTTTTAATGTCATGTGACAAGATGTTATGAGATTGGTCTATATTTCGGACGTGAGATAATCGTCTCGTCTCACTCTTCTCTATATGTACTTAAATGGTCACACTGGTAGATTTTCTCATCTTTCCACTCTGCCATCCACATTTTCTCCTCTTCATCCTCATTTTTTTTTTTTTTTTTAAAGGAGGATTGTTTTTAAAGTCTGGTGATCTAACCCACTTTTTAACAGACGTTTTAAATTTCAAAAAGGAAAAAAAAAAATGAAATCCCCCCTTCAACACCTTCTCAACTCTACCACCACCACCACCCGAAATGGTTTAAGTCCTCAGTAATGTTGATTATATAAATGGCATCCATTCAGCTTGTGCGCACATAGGTTACAGAAATGTTGTGAGAGTGCTTTGAGTAGTCAAGAGGTAAAATAGCACATAAAATGCACTAAATATGTCAAGTTGAAGTTGTGACATTTTCTTTTTTTTTTTTTTTAAATGAGACGCGAGGAGTCTCTCCTGGAATGTATTGCCAAACTCAGGCCTCGGACATTCAATAAATACCCTTGTGGAAAAGTTGTGCATGTTAAGACATGAAGCAGGAAGGGAACAGCAGTTTCGTTGTTGTTTATCGTCAAAAAAAAAAGAAAAATCCTGTCATTTTGAATTAGTTGAATTATTGCCACTTTCACATTTGAGGTGTTTTACATATTGTAGAATGTATTGTAACTGTACAACAAATGGTAGAGTACATAACATTACACATGGGAAGTGCCAATAATTGCTATCCTGAGGTGTTTTTAGATGTATTCCTTTTTTGTATTTCATCTTTTAACATGGATAACGCTTTTTCGTAAGTGAAGCCATTTGTGATGGGAGTGTTGGCAAGGACCAAAGTTGTTTTGGTAAAAAATATTAGTTTCCATGATCTGTAAGTGTAGACGTATCCTTTTGTTTTTTTCTTCTTTTTCTATTTTTTTTCTCTATTTTTTTTTTTTTCTATTTACCTACAAAACCAGAAAATAGACAAAAAAATCTGAGCTTACCCAAGAAGAAAAGCTGTCTATCTTGTGATCTCATGTCAGTACATCTTTATCGTGTTCAGTTTCTTTTCCTTGGGTATGTTGTGATGAACTGCTGTAAATTTGTACAGTTCATGTAAATTGATTGTGCGGAAGTTGTACAGATTTCTATATTTTGGAAGAAAAGTTTTTTTTCTCTGTAATAAAAGATTTCCTATCTTGGCATCATATCCCCTGTGATCTGTGTCATTATTTACTCAGTATTCAGCCTACATTAGTTATCAAATTCACAGTCTTATTTTTTTACAGTTTACCTGAAGGAAGATCTTAGTCTGTATCTTTTACATAAAGAGCTACAGAAACCTAAATGCTGATGTGGCCCTGCTGGGGCCCAGATTGGAATTTGACCTCCAAGTCTTAGAGGACTGACTGGGCCATCTGTGCCAAAAGGACTGGAGAGGAGATCAAGTCAGCAATTCTTCTGCCGCAATAACATTTGTCCCTCTCCTGGGACAGTACGCTGCAACTTTGTGTATGAAGAGCTTTTAGGTCACACTTTTCTATAAGCGCATTATCTTACTACACAGCTGAAATTTGATAAAGAAACGGCGCCATAATATGTTTAAACCGTGAAGCACAAACATGCAAGCGGAGAAAATTGGCTTCACTGAGGGACTGGATGTCAGTAATGTTGATGAAGCTCCATATTTTGGGAGTAATTGTGGAACATTTCATAAGCCCCCTTTTCGCTGCTTTTCCCTTAAAAGGACCGTTGCCTGCTCCGAACGACAAATCCAGTCACTTCCAGTCCCGAGTGCTTGTGACGTTTTCGGACGTTTTTGGAATAAAATTCAGTGTTCCAATCTCTGTCCAAACGGAGCTTCCAGTGCTTCCGCCTCCTTAAACGATAGGATTTGACAGATGGTACCGTTAGCGAGGATTCTCTCAAAAACTCTGCCAGGGCACCGATATGCACAATACCGGCTGCACCCGAACCAGCTGACTCTGCAAAACCAAGAGTTTGGATTAAGACTGCAATCCTTTGCAGCACTCTGAATCCCCCAGGTTGCTTAGCAGCAGGCGGAAAAAGAAAAACATTTGGCTCGTTTTGACACACAGACAAAGGAGGGAACGAGAAGAGCTGGTTTAGCAGGAGCCGAGGGCGTTGGGGAGCGGAGAGCACAGAGAGGGAAGGTGACTGAGCTTGTGGCTAAGTCGGGCTTTACCTCTCCAAACACTGGCTCGCAAGAGGCCTCAGCAGCTGGGGAGTGTGGGTATTGTAGTGTGTCAGCGTGAAACACAATGAAAGATTTCACCCAGGCCTCTTTTCTTACATACCAGAGCCAAATTTTTGTGCTGCACACTCCTCCATCTTTTCCTGTTTGTTCTCTGGAAGCAGGTCAAGAATCCCAGGTTGTGTCTGACTATACGGCCCAGTGTGGTTTGTTTTTGTAGGAAAATATCATCTGGGAGGGGAAGCCAATGCATATATAAAAAAAAAGAAAAGAAAACACTAAGACAAATCACAAGTGATCCAGATTTTGCAATCCTCTTTGGACAGACTTTTGCAATGACTCATTTGAGCAAGTTGTTTTGACATGTCTTTTTTTCATCCCTGAAAAATAAGAAGTGGATTGCAATCTGTGTGCTCCAGCAGAAACGACCATTTCGATGTGAACACATTTCCAAAAAGAAGCTCAGTTCATCCGAAAAATATCCTTAGGGCAGGTCAAATTATGGAAATGAACTCCTCGTTATCATTTTATATAAATTCAGACAAGACATCAGCGTTCGTGTCTTTTGGTGTGACTAAATCAATCGCCATTCGCTCTGTTCAAGTTCCATTGCAGCACATGTCAGGAGATCATCAAATTGTCATCTAAGAATTGCATTAGAGTTTCAGCTTGGCACTGATGAAACGGCTGTGTAACATATTTTCTGCCCTTCCCCTCCCACTCACATAGCAACAGAGGTTACTTTGCTCTGTAAGAGATAGTTTGATTAGGTAGAAAGCCCCGGGAGGTGTGGCTGATTATCGTCAAGAGATAAGAGGAATACTTTTGAGATTTTTCTCGCCCGATGCGGTGATACTGTAAAGTTGTGTAATAATAAAGTCAGGCCACCTTCGTCTACAAAAGGTTATTGACCTCAGCTTTGACTGAATTTCTTCCTGCTTCTTTATTTATGTCAGCTTTACTCTGTGAATCTGTGGCAACATTCATGTACACTGAATCTGAATGATGTGTACAAGCAAATATGTTCCTGTCTGAGAACAAAGGCACGGTGAGTGACAGTGTGAGCTTGTGTGTCTGCTAACAGGGGGGGGGGGCAGACATCTGGGACCCGCTTTATTGCCAGCAGGATGACAGGGGTAGCCCTCCTGCAGAGTGTGTGTGTGTGTGTGTGTGTTCATGCTCGCCGGCTCAAAGGACAAAAGCTATGCCGCAGCTGCATAAGTCACACAGTGCTTTTTTTTTTTTTCTCTCTCCAGTGAATGCGCCTCACACTGTGGGCTTTGTGTGTATTTTGGGGTACTTCACCACTTCTCAAAGTCAGGTGCAAAAGAAGAGGGTTGTCTGGCATCCCTGGCACAAAGAAAGATTTTGCTGTTTTATTAGCACCTTCTTTGTAAGTTTCTGGTACAGACTCTTATCAAAATGCATCAAACTGATGATCTGTACAACTGGAAGTCACAGCTGTGCAGTGTTTTTCCACTGCTTCTCCACTTTATTAGTATCCTTCTGCTCGTTGAGAGCGTGTGCGTCATTCAGAAGCCAAGGACAAGTTGATTCCTATTTGAAACAGATCCCTTCCCTGCCTGTGAGGGTCTCCAGGGTATATAGGCTATACCAGCTATCTCTCCTCACTCCCTCAGGGCACTATTCATCCTCAGCACTGACATCTGCTTTGCCCCTGCTGCACACGCCCTTCCCACCAGCATCTATACAGGGACAATGAACGAAATAGAAGACAGTGGGGACAAAGACTTCCAGCTTAGGCCGGCCACGTAATGCTGGGTGGACCGAATGAGGGAGGGGTCTTTAGGGGGAGAGGTTACTTATAGTGTGACAGTTAAATAGTGGAAAGGCTGCTTTTGCGCTCATACAGTGACGTTACGGCCTCCTGGAATCCTAGCTGTTATTTGTCTGTCAAGTAGTAATGTTCATGTATTTAAAATGTAAACTTCATATATGTCTATGTGGATATACAGTGTACTGGCTGTATTATGGCCTTGTATACCAGTACTTACTTAGTTTAGTACCACATACTTTTACTGTAAATGGTAGTTTCTGTTTATATTTTGTAGCACAAAAGAAGACACGTGTTTTTAGATAATTAGAAGATAATTAGTTGCCTGGTATTCTAACGAACTGTACATTCCAGGTTAACTTTGGTGACTTGTGACATGCGCTGGTGACTTTTGGCACTGTAGCATACTGTCTTGTCAGCACTGACCTTTGAGGAAACAGAACCAGAGAATCCAAAATGGAGGAAGTTAATGTAGCTTATTAGCGTGGTGGTTAGTAGGTAGGTCCCTGTCACTTCAGGCATGGTACCTTGCTTTGGAGCTGCAACATATAATAATAATACAGTCAACTATGAAATTAATTGCCAACTATTTTGATAACCAATTCATAATTTTGAGTAACAAACAAAGAAGCCCCGCTGGCAGAAACAATGACTACCAACTGAAGAGTTTAATAATGTTGAATAACTGGACTTTTCAACTGTCAGGAGATCTGAAGGAAGGATGTGTGTTGCGAAATGCTTCACTGAATTCTGTTTTTATACATAATTTATGCAAATATGTGTATTTTAATGTGTGTTTTACAGCAGTAACCGCTTCTGGTTGGTGAGACAACTGTAAGCGAAGCAGTCAGGTCTTGTACTTTCTTGTATGGGGAGTAAAGATACCTTTTTATGGCAACTGAGAAGGTAAGTCTAAAGTAAGAGCGCGTGATTTGATCTGTATCTCTTCGCGGTCTATCTTCAGCACCTCTCTACTTCCTCATGCAAAAATAGATTATCTCATTACTCACCCATATCTCCCTCTCTAGTTATGTCTTCCCTTTTTGCTCAGATTCTTCTCTTCAACCCCCTCCCTCCCCGCCTTCATACCCTCTCCACCACCTCGTCCTCCGTCTATCTTTATCCCTCCTTCTCCAAGTCGGCGGTGTCACCTGTCAGCTCACACTCCCACAAGCAGAGGAATTCATTCCAGAGTCTGGCACCAGGCCTTATTGGGGTAAGGTAAGGGGTCTCAGTGGGAATCATGTGACAGAGTGTGCCTTTGTATGCACGGCACCCTTGTGTTTTCATGGCTTAAATGTTTGTGTGTCTGACTAAGGAAGAAAGAAGAAACAAATGAGAGGATAAACAGCGAGAGAGTTGAGGGCAAAGCTTGAGGGGTTCCTAAAGTATATGTTCTGTTCACTTTATGAATAGATAGTGTTAGGCGACTGATTGCTGGAGCACTCTCAAGTTTTGGAATTTAAGCTGCATCATTCGTATAAAAGATGAGCAACTGCTTTAGAAAATATTTGGTTCTTCGATACAAACTCAAGGGTACAAATCTGTGTACATAAAAACTTACAGAGAGAAGTAACTGCTGCTCCCAATGAGCATCCACAGGCTTAATATTTAAATGCATGCATCACTAATGGAGGGTAAAATTGCAACAAAAAAAAAGTTGTTTTCATGTTGCGAAAAGGGAATCGTAGTGTTTAAAGCTATCTGACATACCAAACTGACGGGAAAACATTGTTTCTCAGAAAAAGAGCTGAGCTTAATTTAAACTAACATCCATAAATTAAATATATAATATTGTAAAAGCAGTATTATCATCATTATTATTATATTATTTTTACACATCCAGCCCACACGGGGTGACGTTAGCATTAATTTAGAGTCATGTCCAATATTAAGTTCAATATTAACTCTCTTTTTATCTCTGCTTTGGTCTCCACCAACTCCTCAGAGAAATATCTGGCTCATTAGCAGCTAAGTGTGTTTACCAGCTAGCTGCTGACTCCGTTTGCTTGTTTATGTTGTGGGCAGACAGCTTACTTATGATTGCTGGAGTTGGAAATAAGATTAAAGAGAGCGCTGCACCGGCCGTAAAACCAAAACAATTAGCTGAAAGATGCTAAAACCACTCCGTAGACGAGATGGGTGATGATTCTCGAAATTATCCAAGAGGCTCCCGGATGAACATTGAGATTAAATCTCTCAAAGGGGAATTTAGACCGCTAAAAAGTACGTCTGGAACGGACCACCTTTTAAAGAAACAAATTGAAACTATGTTTATGTTTGTCTTTGTTAGTCTGTCCCACATTACGTTTCGAGCCAGCAGCAGTGATACCAACAAGCCATGCGTACTAATGATAAGCTAACAGGCTAACCACCGCTCATGTCTTCATCCGTTTGTATTCTCCCACATATGGTTATCTGAAAATCCGTGGTCAGACATGGAGGCAACATATTCCTGTGGTCGGCCTCTCCCAACCAGTAGGCAACGCTCTCACCCACTCAGAGGGAGAGAAAGAGCAAAAAAACACATCCACCTAAATATAACCTAGCCTTGGGGCTTTAGCAAGAGGCCCTCTGCAGGAGGTCAGGCCACACACACGGAGGTGTGAGTGTGTAAACACACACACGCGCGTTCAAACACACACATGCACGAACAGGCTTATTTAGTTTGTATAAAAATGACAGAGGTGTTCACAATGCTGTTCTCATATGTGTGGACAGCTCATTCAAACAAACACGTACTGAAGGTCACTTGCATCACTGGCTATTTCGTCTGAGAAAAAATCCCCGAGTGAGAGGCATTGGGACAGCAGCCATTTCACAACCACCAAAACACAAGGTTCACATCCTCAAATTCTTTCTGTTTTTGTCTTGGAGCTGCTGTTGCGTTACAGCGCGCACATCCATTTTTGAAGATTCTGTTGTAGACGATCAGCGTTAATCCCTTGTGAAATTATTTCACAACTCTGCAGCAGCAGAAGCAACACAAAAACATGCTTCGTGTGCACAGGAAGCACGTGTTCATTTAAAGCCCACGCTGCTTGTAAACACTGCGCATCCTGCAAAACCTCGAACCCACATGATCAACCTGCTGTGCCGAGACTCGTTTCACTGTACGGTTGGTGGAGTTGTTGGCTCGGTTTCTGGTGGTTTGGTTTAGTTTTCTGAGAAACTGACAGGAAAAAGGCAAGAGAACACAGCGCCTCAGCTGTTTCCTGTTTGTGTTGTTTGCTAGCAAGAGGCAACACCGGAGAGATATAATGAGGAGATAAAGGATGATTTAGTGAAGGGAATCGGGAAGGATGAGAACAGGAATTAAAGTGAATTAGAGATTAGGCGCAGAAATAAATTGGGAGATCGAGAAACTGAGGGGGGAAATGTGGAGCACAAGAGGCATAGTTTGAATGAGAACTGAGGGGAAATATACTGAGAGTGCAAGAAAGAAAACAGCTGACAGGAAGATATGTGCCTCTTCTTCTGCACCACTATGAACACAGCTGTGTGAAAACACACACTCACTCACTCACGCACGCACACACACTCTTTATCAAACGGCTTCAAAACACCCATAGTCAAGACGTAACAGTCAGCAGCATCGACGTGTTAGCGCAAACACACAGGCGTAAAATGTACAGAACACACTGTGCCCGTGTGAAAAAAGGGAACACGACTTGATTACGTGCAGCTCTCCATAAGCATGCGCGCACGCATACTTTGGCAGCCACACACACTTGGCCTCGCAGCTCCATCACAACAAGGAGATAATGAGTAAAAAAACAAGTTTGAGCTTATGAAGACGCAGAACTATAAGCATGTATTTCACACGCACACTGATAACACGTTATCAGTGATTTCATTTTCAGTGTTTTGTTTTTACTGAATCACGAAGGAGCCAGCGTGGGACTTAAAATAGAAACAGTTTCCAGAAATGATGATAGTAACAACTCAACTAATTTATTTATTGCAAACATTACTGAGTTGAAGTGGTAAACACCGGGTATGTTTGTGTCTCCTGGTGATATTCTGACTCCTGTGGCGGTGAGATAGGAACGATAAAAGCAGTGGCAAAAACATTTAACGTGCAAAAAACAACCGTGACCCACATAAGACAGGCAGCTTAATGAGTAACTGCAGCAGACTAATTTCCCTACGGCTCTAATATGTTACTCATTACTCATATAAAACATGTAAAGTAAACAAGCTGGAATTAGACAAATAATAAAGGTTATGCGTGGTAACCCTAACTTTATGATTTCCTATAAACTTGATGGCTTTTTCCAGCGTGGAGCAGAGCACTGAAGTTTGCATATGCTTTGTTAGCCAGTCAGAATGTTTCCTTTCCATTTTTCCTGAGGTGTTTATCAGATATGATGCTGATGCTGTCCCCCTTTTTGAAGCTAGCCTAACTGCTCCACTAACCTACAAACATTCAACATTTTTTTCTCTTTTGTTGGTCTCCATAAAAGATGAAACATGATCCGTAATCAGCCGAAGTGTCAATCTGATACATCCTAACATCTGACACTAGACAGCACAGCTAGCACCCCTGTTAGCCTAGCTGCTCTGCTGACATTTTGCTGGTTTCTTTTGCCCTAAAATCAAACAGTGTTACCCCCCCCCAGACATCTTAGGCTAGGACTTAACAGAGCTGATTTATGTACAGCAGGCCTCGACCTGCGTCTGCAGTTTCAACGCTGTGGGCTCTAGGATGAGCGAGTTGTAGCATAAGTTTTAAAGTTTTCTTTCCTTGATCTGTCCTCTCTAGGATCGCAAGGTACGTTGAAATATGACGTCCATGTTACACATAAACCCACCAGAAATTATGTGTACTTGAATGTATTTGATTGGCCTTTTGAGCGTGAAGTGCTGGGGTACATTGCCTTTTTGGGTTGCCAGAGGGCCTCTGTGTTGGCCCTGCTGCTTTTTTGCCGGACAGGCCTCATTGAAATGAAGTGCTGAAAGAGTTTTTTCACACTAGGGCCAGAGCCACATATGCACTGTCAAATCCTCCCATAATTTATGATTATAATCTTTTGTCCTTGAAGGGCTCAAATATTACTTGCTAGTAGTAGTAGCTTAAAATTGGATGGGTGATACCCCAGTGTCATGTTTCAGCTCTTTAGAGGACATGATGAAAGAAGTCACAGATGAGAAATTACACTGAGCAATGAAAGCCAGTGGAACAGAAGCTAACCCAGAAGTAGGGGAGGGTGGGACTGTGTGTCTAAAATTGCTTATGTGGAGAATAAAACTCTGGGTTGTCTTACAGTTATATATGGGGCAGCATGGAGACAGATACAGACGGTGGGTTAATAGAGGGATGGTTTAAGTGTGCCATGGGATGCAGATAGAAAGGAGGTGTATTTCATGTTGCTGTATACACTCCATTATCATCTCCTCCTGCTCTTCAGCAGTGATTGTAAACCATTTTGCGGCGTTGCCAGTTCAGAATTATAGAGCTTTTCCAGAGGTACCTGGAGACAGACGAAGCAGCTGGAGGCCATTGGCTGCAAATCAGAGTCTGGAAGAGAGAAAAAAGAAAGATAGTGTGGGAAAAAAGATGATAAAATGTAGACAGTAGAGAAGCCACAGGGATGGGCCTTTTCTCTTTATTCATTTTAACAGTTGGAAATATTACAGACACCCACTATTTCTACTGTGGCGAATCCATTATCCCTTATTGATTTCAGTTATTAAAATTATATCACAGCGGGGGGGGAGATGCAGAGAAAGAGAAAAGGATTCATAACATTTGATATATCGAGCCGCAGCTCAGTATTAGGTGGATTTCTGTAATATTTTGTACAGTCAGTGTTACTTTCTCTGTCTTTCCTAAAAAGAGAGATATCGACAGTCACTAGAGGGCCGAGGAGGACACACACACACACACACACACACACACACACACACAGACTCCACCACCCACATCGCAGCTGTTGGGTTGTGGTTGAAGGGGGGTACGGATATGTGCCACAACCCCTCGGCCTGCATTCGGACCAGTTCTAGTAGGATTTTAGAGCATTCTCAGCTGGAGCCGTGCCACACATTCCTGTGTTTGCCTGCGCTCTCCGTTGGCCTACGTGTGTCATGAGGGGGAAAAGAACGTACAGTACTCCCACACACACACACTCACTCACAAACTCCCACAAGTGCACAGAGGCAGAGGACGAAGCCGTCTCGCTGTTCCTTCCTCAGATTGTAAATAAAGACTTTGCACAGGGTAAAGATACACGTATGCGAGCTCCACGCGTGCACGCACACCCGCGTGGGCATGGCCGCATCACATGCTGCTTTGAAACGTGAATTCTTCACACACAGACATGAACTTCCATATGTAGACTCGTGCACGCTTGTTTAATGTAAGTAACCACAGTTTACAGAGTGCTCCACTGGTCTATATCACAGTGAACACATGATTGAGAGTGTGTGTGGGTAGAGGGATTCAACTTTTAATAACACTCATAAGGGAAACATCTGCTACCCTTCATAACCGTGTCCTTTCTTCTCCCTCCATGTCTCTCCTGCACTCTCCTCCTCACTCTATCCACTCTGTAAAATTGTTTCACTCCCCTCTCTCTCTCTCTGTCTCTGTCTCTTTCTCTCCCAGCATGCCGCCTAGCTTTTGGCTCCTCGATGACTCTCCACCACAGCTGGGGTTGTTTTTGAACCACCGAGTGCATCAGCAACCGAAAACAACTGCGCCGCATTTCTGTGAAAAGCCACTCCACTCCCCGTCAAGAAGTGCTGACCTCTCCCAAAAAAAGGTTTTCTTTCTCTATCCTCTTGTTTCGCTCTGTCCTTTTCCTTGCATAGTTCTGTTTCTGCAAGGCGATTGGTACTGAAATGCACAATAGGCAAAGACAGCTGTGGTTCACATCCTGCCATAGCTCACTTTGCCAAAACCCAGAAATCCAGGGTGCGCCAAATGACCCGGAAAAGAGAGACAACAGATTTTTGTCTAAGAGTTTTTTCCTAGAAATGTCAAATACAGGCCACTGTGACCATCTGAGAAGCCTGATGGAAGCAACAAGCTGCTAGATGCATGATGAGATGAAGTTATAATAGCAGTTAAATTGGATTTTTTTTCTATCTACTCTTATTTCTACCATGAAATAAATTCTTAAAAATGATCCACCGTGCACCTTAGTCCACATTATGAGGTAGAATATGAAAGCTCCTCTTACAGTTCCTGTTTGTCTCTTGTTTCCTTCTCGTCCTCCTCCCTCTATAAGGATAAAGATGGAAATGTTACGCTCTGTATATCCACCATGTAAACTGCAGTGGTAATTCTGGAACATGAAAGCAGTCTTTGACTGTGGCTGCATACGCTTGGCCTACTTTTTGAATCCATTAAATTATTGGGTGGGTGGGAGGAAAGGCTGCACTGTCTTTTAAGTATTAGCAAACTGGTTGTCAGATGGTGTGCACGAGTGTGTATTTATGTGTGTTCGTGCGCGTCCATCTGTGTCTTTGTCAGCACAAATAGAGGCAGGGATCTGCTGCTTATGTGTGCTTGATTACAGGGCGAGTTAGCACGGTTGTAACATCTTATTCGTTTATCACCATATCAACGTTTATTAGCACATTTATGCTTCGTTTGTAGTCCATCAGATCTGCACTTTCTCTCGACTCCGGACTTTATAGGATGAATGAATGATTGAATGAATAGAGGTGTTGCTGACAAAGACAAAAACCTTAAATCATAATGTAAACATGAGTTATTTGAAGCGGTGAAACCTGCTGCGAGCTTTGTTGCTCGATTTTTTTTTTTTTCCTCATTCAGTGTATTTGCATTGAGCACTCCTTTATTTGCACGTTTCCACCGTTTCTGCCAACATTAATGGCAAATATGCAAATCGAATGCACACACAGGATATGATGCGTGTCGAAATAAGAAGAGAGGAATCAGTGTGCCACTCGTTGCCACTAGTTTTGTCTAGATATTAAGCGGAACGGCATTATCAGTGAAATGGAGGGGGCATGAACATTTGGTTTACTTTGTTTAACTCATCGTTTTATGACGAATAAAGCCAAAAAACTGGCTGATGAGGGACCCTTGTTGTGATAGGAACAAGATCAGATACAGTTACTCGTGTCTCCATTTGTTCCTGTCTGTCAGGAGACCGATCCGACGTGACCAAGAGCATGGTTTAATGCCTCGTGCATTTCACAATGAGCTTAAGACAGAGTCCGTAAGAGTTTTATGCGCTTGTGTTAAGTATCACGTTTGATGTGTTTGTGCGTGTATTCGTAGCTTTTCCTGGAAACCAAAAGTCTGCAGTTATCCAAGCGTTTTTAATTTGCCAGCTTGGAACAAACCTGCTCAAGTAACTTCAGCCGAGGTATCCACAGTGAGGGTGTTTTTACAAGCTTTTTTTTTTTTTCTTTGTTTTCTTCATCACAGAATTCAATATGGGAGCCAAACAAAGGAAGACCCACATGGTTCCTGCCAACAACAAAACCTGTTCAAAGAGAAAGACTAAACTCTTCCTCTCCCGCATCCCCGCACCTCACCAAGGACATCTTTGATGTCATCCAAAACAATGTTTATCTTCCCTCTGTGTACCACAGCTTTGTTTATGAGTTATCCCTATATGCTGCACTGATAGGTGTCTGTGTATTGTTCCTGTGTGTTTGCCACAGGGGAGGGAGGAGATGGCAGTTAACAGCAAATAATACTGCATTCATTAGGGTTGTTTTTTTTTTTTCTTAGCTGGAGCGATGCTTGGCGAAATGTGGCTGGTTCACGTTTGAAAATGATGTTATGGAAAATAAATATTTTAGTAGTTCTTTGTTGTTTTTGGGGAAATACGCTCATTTAATTTTGCACTGAAAGTGAGATGAGGAGATTGATACGCTCGTGTATTTGTGATGAGTAGAGGCAGCATAAAAACTGCGAGCAGGTGGGAGATAGTGTGCTAAAAGATAGTTATAGCACGCAAATGACTGAAACCTCATTTTGTTTATGCACAGATTAAACAAACGAGATATGACATGTTCGCTTGTAAGCTTTAGAAATGCTGGTTTCGCTTCCATCTTCATGCTAGGTCAAGCTAACTGCTAGCTTCATATTTAATAGATGTTTGGGCGACGTTTAATCAATGTTTATTGTCTAAAATTACTTCTTTTTTTTTTAACAATTACCACTTGAAATGATGACGGGACCTGCAAATGACAAGTGTGATTATGGGCTATAAAATTTAAAAAATTAAAAATGGACTTGATTTGACATGAGATAGACACAAAAAATGTCATTATCTATTTATTCTTTAGCTTTTGTCATTTTCTTTTATCTTTTTCTCAGTCTTGTGCTGCAACTAATAACTAGTTTCCTCAGTTGTTACAAAAAAAATCATTTAATGTCATAACATGTTAAAAAAAGAACAATAAAAATAGACTGTCAGAAGAATCCTAAAGCCCAGAGAGACATCTTCAAACTGATTCCACATCTATAAAATTAAATCCCGCTTCTCAAATCCTCAGATTTATGAGCCATGAAGCAGTGAATGTTAATCAATTATTCAACTATTTTCAGCACAAATTAAGGCCACACTGTGTCCCAAACAATGTTTCAGCCATCTGATGCATATCAATGGTTTTATGCCTCCAGTCCCAGCAGATGCTCACAGTCTGCGTGAGTGTGTACATTGCAGACGAGCAGGAAACTGTGCACATATGTGCGCTGCGCATGTGAACAATGCCACCAGTTGCTGTGGGTTGGAAGCCCCCTGGTCGTCTGCCAGCGTGCGGGGAGGTTTTGACCATGGTACAATGGAGGGTGTGAGCTGATGGCGGGGGAGGGAAAGCACAGGAGGAGCAGGAGGAGGAGGAGAAGGAGGAGGTGGCGAGGACAGGGGGGTTGGTAAGCAGAGATAAAGCCAGACAGATGGGGCAGACAATGAGGCATAGACACCCACCCTGCATGTCAACAACACCCTCCGGCCTCCATCAAACTTTAGCTATTTCTTTATCTCTCCCTGTGCGCCGAAAGTTCTTAACATTCTCGCTTTTGTGCGAGTTTCGGTCTGTTTTGCTGCGTTTCCCAGCTTAAGGTTGATTAAAATAGCACAATACTTTGCAATGAGTTGAAGAACTTTTTGTTCACAGTCTCCAAACAAATGAAACTTTCTTCCTCCTTCTGTTTGTTCACTGACCCTCCTCCTTTTCCTCTCTCCTTCCTTATTGTTCCCTGATCTGATAAGAGCAAACCTCGATACGGCAAAGGAGAGTGTGTGTGATTATATAGATGGTATGAACAGGCATAGCCGTCACCTGTTGGGCTGAAAACCCCCTTGTTTGGAAAGCTGATCCCATCTCCCGTTTCTCAGGTTTCCACAAACCTCAGCTGTCAGAGAGTCATAGAGCTCTCTGTCTCCTTCCAATCCGTCTCTCATCCGTCTCTCACGATCCTCGATCACAAAGAAAGGTCGGCTTTCATCGGTTTGTTCTCCGTTTTAGGCCTCAGTGGCTTTGAACACCTCTTTGGAGCGTGTTTTAGTTTAGACATCTGCACGGATATGGATAGAAACTGGTTACGTGAAAGGAATTCACACCCATTTCTTAGTAAAATCCAGCATAATATTTGTTTTGTGAGTTACATAAAAACTCACCAGATGACTTTCATCCCCATGGGATAAACTTGGAAACGTTTGCTGCTTGTGTTTTCACTAAAATTCAGATTTGTTTGTTCTCAGTGATTGATGGCTTGATTAAAATAATTGGTGATTAGAATAATGAACATTCTGTAATAGTCACTGTACACGTAATCCCTGCATGACAAAGCCGAGGAATAATTAGCAAAACTTCCCTTGACACACACACACACACACACACGCATGCGTGCACGCACCCACAACAATTCAGAGCAGCTCGCAAAACACATGCAAGTCATCTCAGGGAGTGTTTTGTGACATGTGCAGACATGAACAGTACTATCTACCAAAGAAAAGGTGGGTGTGCTTTGCATGAATGTGTACTGCCACATCTGTGAAAAGGTCTCACACACACACACACACACACACACACACTGTGTGATCCTTTGAGGATGAGGGTGAGGAGACAGGAAACCCAGGGTGTTCGTACTCCCCGTTCCACATGAATAGAGCGCTGATCCCACAGCAGAGAAAGGCCTTTATCTCTAAATGTGACCTCTGACCTTTCAAACCAGTGGAAAAAGCAACCGTGTCTCCAAAAAAAGACCAATGAGTACCGAGTAGCTTCCTCATTAGCAAACACTGCGTAAGCAGTAACCTTCAGTTCTCCCTACTCTTTACGTTGTGCGGAGGATCACTTCCTTTTTGTTTCTATCGGTAATCCTGGAATCCACCGGGACACGGAAACAAGGGATCAACGAAGAGTACAACAAAAAATCTATTTTATTATCTTTTGTTGTATGTTTATACAATGGCAATAAAGAAATCTTTAATGTTTAACTTTCACTGCTGGTAAACTTGCTATTTTACAGCAAGATTTTACTCTAAATAATGACATTCATATTGAGTTTTGCTTTTTCTGAGTATTTTAACTAATAAAACGCTTACAAACCTAACAGTCTGTCAAGAAAAAAGCAAAGTAGAAAATAAGTAACTTAAAAAATATGATTAGTCTGAAGATTCACTCTTGATCTTGTTGGCTTTCAACCCATCTGTTGGAAACTCCAGCCAGTGATGACGGCGGCTGTAAGATGACGTTCCATAAAAAGGTAATCTAAATCCTTAATTCAATTGCAGGAACACGTGCTAAATTCATATGCAGCTTTCACATCATTCATCAAGTTTCTCTGTTTGTCCTCCTTTATTTATTGTCATGACAACTGCTTTCACATTTCACCTCCTGACATGGCGTAACAATTCTGCGGTAGACCGTGACTCATGTCCAGTCATATCCCGCTGATGCTTAATGGACAGGCCTGGACCTTTCACACATTACAACATATTGCAAAATACACACAATATTACAGTGTAGTTCCAGTGTAGTCAGTATCAGTGTAGTCAGTGTATGTGTATCCTTTTAGGATATGAAAGATAATATGAAAGAAAATGCCACTTTAGAGTTGTTTCACAGCTGCTGTTTGGTCATGGAAAATGTGTGTATCTGTATGTATTTAAACAGATGTGTGTACGGATGACTAAACTTTGATATGACCTGACACACACCTGGTTACCCATGAATACGTAACTGTGCGTTTGCGTGTGTTGGTGTGTTTTTTTGGGGGTGTGTAACTGACAGGGTATGTGTGATGCAACATCTGTATCCTGTATCATCTTGTGTAATGGCAAAGTTTATGACGATGGTGAGCTTTCCCAGCATGCCCTGAAATGGCCTCCCCACAGCAACAGGTGTTAGCGTGTGTGTGACAGCGTGTATTTGTATGTGTGTGCACAAATGCTATCTATTTTAATGATTTACTGCCACAGACATAGAGTGTGACCATATATGGGTGTATCTGATCACTCGCTAGATCTATAATTTGTGCATCCATATTGATTTTGAGTTTTAGAACACATTTACTGACTCAAGCAACTCATGGGCTGGATGGTGACGTAACAACGTTGTGTGACTGTGTCATGACTGTAAATAGACCGTGTCAGTTTGTAGGACACCACAAACGGGAATAAACTCAAGCACTTCTTATATCTTTTATTTAAGTGAAAGCAGCAATACCGCAGTGTAGGAATATTATGTATGTATAATATTATTATTGTTATTATTAAAATAGTTTGCATCAAAATAACTTAAAGTACCAAAAATAAACTTTAATGTTGCAGCTTCTAAAGGTAGACCTTTTTTTAATGACTTTATATACTGCTGGGTAGCTTGTGAATTATAAAGTCACAGAGTAACTTGAAAATTAAAATTAAGCGAGTTATGTGGATTTGGCACAATATTTGCCTGAATTATAGAATGAAGTAGAAATAAAGTAGCAGAAAAAGAAAATACTAGAATGAAGTTGTACTTAAAGGTCCAGTGTGTAGGATTTAGTGACATCTAGTGGTGTAGTCTCCACTCGCCCTCCCATTAATAGTATACAAGGAGAAACTACGGTGGCCACGAAACATTTGAAAAAATGCGAAACACCCTCTCTGTAGCTTGTCTGTTTTAGGGTACATAGAAACATGGTGGTCAAACCAGCAGCGTCTGTAGATATAAAAGCCTTATTCTAAGGTAATAAAGACATAATGATACTTATTTTCAAGTGAAACTGGATGAAAGATGAAAACATAGTTATGCATATTATATTCCTTTTTGGACATATTCTGTAAATAAATCTTACCCACTGGACCTTTAAGTAAATGTATCGAGTTACTTTCCATCATTTCGTAGACTTTCCTACACCGTTGTCTCTTCAGAAATGAAGATCAAGTCAAACACAGTTAATTGTGCGATTTGCAAAGAATAACAAATAGTGTCAACATCCATCCTCGCTGAGGGAAAATACATTTTCCTGCCGTTCTTTTGAGGATACACTGAGATATGGTTGCACTTGTGTTTCAGTGCATATCTGCTCAGTAAGAGAAGAAGATACAGCTAACACTTGAACCACTAATTTCTCTGTATTTCTTGTTTCACACGTTTTTTTAGCTTCAGGATATTGAGCACAATATTGAAGACCTTTATTGCAGGTTGGGCGAGGGGGGGAAAAAAAAAAGTCATTATTACTGTAATAAAGATCAATGTTGTTTCAGTACGTGAGTCAATACTTTGCAGCTTAGCAAAATGAGACGTGAGATGAAACTCGTGGGGAAGTTGTTGAACCGGTTCGGAGTCTTCATTGGCTTTTTTTTTTTCATGGCTAATAGTGCAGTAGGAGTGCTACAAATCAATTCTGACAATGGAGCAGTGCACTCCCTGGAATGAAAAAGGCAAATAAGCAGAGGGGAGGAGAGAGAAAAGAGAAAGTCTGTATGTGCATGTAAGTAAGTAAGAGAGAGAGAGAGGCTTCCTGGACGTACGGGAAGCTAAGGTGACCTCACCCAAACGGTAACTATAGATTGGATCTACCATATGACACAAGCAAATTCCTCCTCATTCTTCCTCGGTAATCAGCAAGCTTCCCACCCCATAATCAACACTTAATGATAGCTTCAAAGTGATTTTTTTGTGCCACGTATATTGTGCAACTTCTCTTCTCTGCTGTGCTGTCTGTGTGTATTTTTTTGAAGCCATTACTTGTAATCACAGATCACCTATAATCGCTGACCGCTCAGTGTACGACGCTGCAATTTCTTCCGCCACTGGATTTTTTTCTTCTCTCTGCCAATTCCCAGAATGATTATCTGTCATTACGGCCCGATTTTTCAAAAGGACGCATCAGTGTAGAAGCAGCAGCAGAGTGATGATGATGAAGAAGAAGAAGCAAGAGGCCCAATTAGTCATTAAGGTCGTGGAAAGTTGTTTTCTTGTTGTCTATCGAGCAAAAAGAAATCACTATATCTCTGTTTCTTGCTTTCCAAGAGGGCCAATCAGACAGCTGGGCTTTAGGTTACAGGTTAAAGGTCAACAAGTCAGGAGATCAAAGAGTGAGTACTGTATCTGGAGCTTCTCCGTCTTAACATGTACAGTCAGGAGTCCAGACAGATGCACCATTGACACGTTAAATGGGGTCATTGCAGATGTGAGTGAACAGGTGGGCCTCGCCTGCTAAAAGAGGATTAAGAAGCAAGATTTGTGTGTGTGTGTGTGTGTGTGTGTGTGTGTGTGTGTGTGTGTGTGTGTTTGTGTGTTCAGGCATGTCTATATATGTGTGTGTGTGTGTTTCAGTGGTAATGCGACCTTGTCCTGAGCTGCAGCTATGGCAGGAAAACAGATCCACTGAAAAGAATTGGAGGAAGTACGCAATACACTCCCCACAGACACACACACACACACACAGAGATGGTGTTAGAGGATTATACATACACACATTACATCTCCCTTCATACACACAGGCTGAACACAAGCCATTTCCAATGCTCTGTATGCCTGTGACAGCTTGAATCATCTCGCTTGTCAGTCAGAAACCGAACATACACACGCCAAACACACACATAGGCACATTTAATGTTGAAACTGCAGCTCTAGCCGTCCAAAGTAGGGCACCGCAGTGCCCATCATTCAAGGGCGTCACACAGCAGGAGAGCTTTCACTGAAAAGTGCTGCGCAATTACAGGCAAAGAAATAGCCTCCATAGCCGTCCACTTTTGTCTTCCTGTGTCGGACCTGCTCCCCTCCCTCACGAACTGAAGGGTCATTATGGGTGCACGAATAGACATGACGTCACCAGCAATGCACTGAAGGCTGAAATAACCTGAACGTTACCTCTGCAAGGTTTGCATCACCCCGGGGAACGGGAACATTACTGGCTATATTTACTAGTCACTAATGGACGAGATATTAGATGTTCTGTCGAAAAGTGGCCAATTTGGGGAGGATTCATTGTGTTCAAAGGTGAAATTTGATGGTTATTTTCATGCAGTGTAGGAGACAAAGAGTTTAATTACTCTTGATTGTTCATAATATCTGATAATATCCAAATATTTAAATGAATAAATCTCATTTAGAAGCTTATTCACTAGTTATGTCTGTTACTGTGTGGCTAATTTGATGTTGTAGAAAAAGATGTACATGTAGATGGCAAGATCTCTCCTTGCCTTAGATTTTATTCTATTTATATTGTATCTACCTCGTGCCTTTTGTATGTTTTGTGTTTGTAATACTTGTAACTGCGGCTTCAACACAATAATTTCACTATCTCTCTCTATATATTATCTGTCTGTGTAAAATTTTGAATTGTTCAATACGTTCTATCACCAAATGCCTCCCATCTCATCAGCGTCTGCTGTGCTTTGTCTTTAGGGCTAATTAGCAAATGTCAGCATGCTGATGTTAGCATACATTTGGCTTAAAGCACCACTGTAACTAAATACGAGCTAGCATGGCTGCTAGCATGCCTGTAAACTCTTTGCTTGTCCTATAATTGTGTCAGATTTATGACTATGCTGTTTAATGTGTTCAATCTCAGTTTACAAATATGTTGCTCTATCGACATTGCTATGGGCGCAATAAAAATGGCTGAATGTGGGAAGAATGCAGATGAGTAGGACGTTTACAAATGTTCATTACTGAGAAAGCTCATTTACTTTGCTGAATGGAAGCCGGAGCCTTGACTGGATACTGTTAATAAATCAGATGAATGGATCTGTGCACATAGTTGTGAGATACTCACAAAAGAAACAAGTTAATCACTTACTAATATTTGGAATGTCAAATGTTCTGCATGATCGGTATCCAAAGGCGCTACGCTGTAGCTTTTATTTTGCAACAATAAAATGAATGTATGAGACATTTACACTGTGTTTGAACACCAGCTCCCTTTAATACATCTAGCAAACATGACAAATGAGAGGGATGTTGGGAAAAACAGATGCATTTTTTGCATTTGTAAAGTTCCCCCACATCTAAAACGTCCTTACTAATTTGGGCTATTTTAAATGTGGCCGACTCCACAGACTCGAATGCTGTTGATGAGCTGCGCGAGCATGTGAATGCAGGAGGTGTTTTTTTTTTCCTAGTTTGGCTTCAGACGCAAGCCTTTCAGACGGCTCGGGAGGGAGAAGTTAACAAAGAGCAGCAAAACAACAACAACAAAAGAGAAAGCAAAGAAATAGTGTGCGGGAGGATACCAACACCTGCGTTTCTGCGCCTTTGGAAAGCACCCCCCTCCTACACACACGCATGCATGAGAACACACTCTTGTGAAGAAAAGTGTTATGTTCTTTCACTCTCATCACCATAGATACCCAGTAGAAGTTCTCCAAAGGGCCCTCGCAACCCACAAAGTAGCCAAATCCTCGCCATTCTGCGTAACCGCCGGCAACAATACATACACTTGTTTGGCCGATTCGTTTTGTAGGTCTCCTTTGTGTATTAGGATGAAGAGAGAGAGGAGGGGTGAGGCGGGCTACGGTGGGGGTCTGGGGTGTTTTCCATGCTGGTTTTTTTTTTTTTTTTTTGGACTACTTTCTCGGGGGCAGCGTGGGCAAAGATGGAGCACATCTGAAGCTGAGCCAGAAAGAGGCCTAAAGCAACAGGCGATGCCGTTTGTGTGTGCGAGTCTCGACACATCTCTCTGGTGTCTGTACCTGTGTTGTGTTTGTTTGGGTTGATAATCAGAGCCTCCCTGATCTGTTCTTTTATTTCTCTCTCACTCCAATCCCATGTCTTTCTCTTTTTGGCCTGACCTATAATCCCCCTATCCTTCAATACCCCACTGGCCCTTTGTCCCAGACGCCACAAACTATATAACACACACACACACACACACACATGGCCTTGCAGCCTGCTCCATTGTCCTGCCGCTGCTGGCCTACGTCCTAATGCTGCATTGGACTCATGCCCATGTAAACAAGCTCCTGTCTGTCTGTCTGTCTTTCTGCCTGTCTCTCTCCCTCTCTTTTGCATCTATTCATGTCACCCTGATCACTCTTTTCACTTTATTATGCCACTCTTCATCTCTCCTCCTCCTCCATCTTTATGTCAGCCTCTTCTCCCACTCCTCTGTCTCCCGTTCATGCTGTTGTGCTCTCTAAAGCTGGGCTGAGCAATTAGTTAATGTACCCTCCACCCCAGGAGTGATTCTGGCACCGCCGACCAACCCGAGTGCTTGTCTGTGTCTGCGAGTGTGTTTGTGTGTGTGTGTGTGTGGCTTTGGCACTGCCACTGAGTGGGGTTGCTGGGCTAACGGCGGACCATCCAGAGTGTTTTTGGCACTGGCAGCGTTTTGGACAGCCCTCATCTCTTTTCTCTGCAATTCCACTCAACCATAGTAGCCAGCCCTCTGTCTGGGGCTCTAGTAAACAGCCTTTTAATTACCATGAGGAAAGGCCCAAATGAGAGAGAGAGAGAGAGAGAGAGAGAGAGAGAGATCAATTCAATCCACAGATACACATTTCTGGCCTGTACAGATGTGTGTGCGTGTGGTTTTTACTATGTTTGACCCATTATAAAACATCATTGCCCTCTCTAAATGGCCATTGTGTGAGGAAATATTTGAAATCCATTAAAAAAAAAAAAAAAAAAAAAAATGTAACATCAGACATCTGATTCATAACCGGAGCTATAAAAGACCAGAGTGGTGTGTACATAGCTGAAGCTTTAGTGTCCATTACAGCAGGAGTTATAAACAGACTGTATCAGGAGAATCTGTAGTGATAGCAGCGGTGGAAGAAATATTAACTTAAAATGTCCAGTGTGTTAGATTTACAGGGCTCTATTTACAGAATATGACAGACATGGAATATAATATGCAAAGCTATGTTTTCAGTGACCTGAAAATAAGAATTGTTGTGTTTTTGTGAGCTTAAAAATGAGCCTTTACATCCACAGATCCAGAGAACAGACTAACTAAATCCTAGGCTCATATGTACACTACGCTTAACTTCTATAATTCTTGATGTTTCTTGTCCAGCTCTGTTCTTCTGTAGGTCATTGACGTATATTGTAATTTTGTCTTTCTACGTTTTACTTATGCCACTGCTACTCTGTATTTGTGACATCTATGGCATGTCTCTTTGTCCTGAAAGATGGATCGCTCCTCGAGTCATGTGCTGTACATAGTGTAAAGCCTTCTGGCACATACTTGTGATCTGTAAAGATAAATAACACACCAGTAAATAAAGCATAGCACAGCACAGCACAAGACAGGAGAACAAAGGGAAATCACAGCTGTCAGTTTGCTCAATGGCGTAAATATCACAATATACGAATAGAAAATAACTGGAAGTACAAACATAAGGTCCAAACAATATTCTATAACTCTGTCAACAACCCAACATTTCAAGTACTTGTGAATCTGAGGACGTACAGTCCTAGTACGTGTCTTTCTTTCTGTATGTCAGTGCCACAAAAGCACAGGTGTTGTTCACCGTCTTGCATTTGCTCCCCTCCTTTACTCGTACCTTTTTATTTGATGATATTCATTCATGCATTCAGATATCTGAAAGCTTCATAGGCAAAAGCATTGCCTATTACACCTTTATAAAAGAAAAAAAACCTATTCACAGATTCCAGTTGAGTCGACTCTCCGTGCCGCAGTTTCATCTCACCCTCGCTTTTGGTGCCTTTGAAGCCATGTTTGGCCCTGCGAGGGTGTAAAAGGGCAGGCAGGCGCCTCGCTGGACACCTCTGTACTTTTCTAAAGGCCTTGAAGGACGCCCAGCATGTATATCCACTCAGTACAAACAACAAAGGGAAAGGCTGCGTCACAAAGGGACACCAGCATGGCCGAGACGGAGCTCAGAGTACCGCAGGGGGTGAGTGGGATTGCGTGCGAGTCTCTGTTTGTGTGTGTGTGTGTGTGCGCACATGATTGATTGTCAGCTGAATCCTATTAACAGGCATTGGACCAATAAGAGCATCTTAGAGTTATTGGATGCAACCAATTCAATATATCGCAAGCTTAGTGTAGTAACACAAGTGAGGCTTGTGAAACTTCTGCCCTTGGCCATCTTGTTTTCTACGACGTGGGTGATGATTTTAACTCCCCCCCCCTCCCCGACCTTCTTTCCTTGAAGCCATTAGGTCATGGTTGTGCTCAATACATGTAGACAGTTAATGGCCAATGGCTAGGTCAAGTAAAGGGGGGGATGTAGCGCTTGTGTGCGTCTGTGTGTGCGTTTAACGATTAGCGTGTGCGCATTTGTCTGAAATGTAATGCAACCGGGCATCGCCAGAAGGACAAAAGACGAGACAGCAGCTTGACCTATTCACCTCCCCACCCCCATGCACACACACACACACACACAAAATGCAAAATGTTTACTTGCCAATGTTCCTCATATTTCATCTGTTTCATAAAAAAAGAGCAATCTGGATGTTCATGCCCTAAAAACAGCAGTGTGTATTCCAACCCCTCGCTGTGTAATTACATTTGTGCAGACAGACAGTGGGATGATTCTGATAGGACGCAGTTATATTTATATATTTCTGTTGTTATTCTGCTGCCCCATAGAGATATGACCCACTTCCACTGCTCAGTTTGTACGTCTGTCTAAGCACAATTGGATGGTTGTGGCAGTGCGAGTCCAACATGGATATTTCACATATTTGTGTTTGCGTGTCGAGGCGTAGTATGTTCGAGGCGTGCAGATGTAGACGCTGCCTCTTCCTGATTAGTAGGATTCTCTTCGCACCTTTGCAAACCACTCTGCACTTCTGTAGCTTTTTGGCATGTGTGGTGTTGAGTGTGTTATTCACTGCAAATTTGAGCCTCTGAATATCAAACAGAAAAAAACAGAACAGAAAAAAATGACTCAAATAAACCAAAAACAACTAAATATTAAATGATGACAGCGATATCTTGTCTTATGTGAGAATATTGTGATGATACACTCATCTCTAACAAAAAGCTATATTATAGCTCATCATGATGTGTGTATTTATGTGCATTTGAGTGTTTCTGTGTGCAGATGTGTGAGCGTGGCTGCTGTGACAGCGGTGCTCCTCTGCCCTAACCGTTACAAATGAATATACAGCTCGGTGCACAGCTGGGGGGAACGCATACTCTCTTCCAAAAAGTTTCACCTTGTTTTGGAAATAGAATCATGACCACTATAAAAAAAAAATAAAAAAAAAAATAAAAAAACTGCCAGCACATCAGTCCTCCTGACAAAAGTGCTGTTATTTTGATTCATGACCTTGCGATTGTGTTGGTGTTTTTCTGTCTGGTGCTCTGTGTCATGGGGTGCTATCCCGTGGAATAAATTATCTAACAAAATCTATTCGACTTTATTCAGCTCGACTGCATGCAGCAGATGGAAAAGGGTTCAGATTTAGTGGCAATAATGTCACAAGTTTTTGCCAAAAAGAATTAACAGTGGTGCATTAGCGAAAGTACTCATTTTGACGAATGGGATGAGAGTTACATTATCGAGGCACCAATATGCTAATGTATTTCCTTGGTGGTTTTAGATACAAAAAGCCACAGAGTAGGATTATATTTCTTTATATTAGTTGAGTAAGGTAATTTTCTTGCTTTGCATCCTGCATACATGCCTGTCTTTGTGTGCGTTTGTGTGTGCATGTGTGTTATCTTCTCCTCCGTCCATGCCGATGTGGCATCTGCTGTAGTCCAGGAGGTGACAGAGAGGTAGCAGCAACCTGAGCCAGGCTGGCTGATGGCCGTCTCTGTGTCCATATGCCCGCTCGGAGGACACACACTCTCCTGGCAGGACACACTCCCACACACTGGACGCTTCGTTACCTCACACACACACACACACACACACACACACACACACACACACACACACACACACACACACACACACACACACACACACACACACACGAGCAAACTGCAGTCAAAAACTCATAAACAAACATTCAAGCAACACCACGTGTGTTGTGCCACATCATCCATGCAGGAGTGTGAAGGGAACGAAAGGGTAGCGGAGGTAACGGCGTGTGCGCTGCCAAATCACCACATAATGGACTGTTCCAGGACCATCCAACCTGCCGGCCATATGGGCTCAACACATCAGTGGAGCAATGGGCCCAACACACACACACACACACACACACATACACACAAGAGCCTACAAACACATGTGTAAAGATAAGGGGACATTATGTTCTCCAAGGTACACACAAATGTAACACTATGGACCCTTATAGCTCATGCTATATAAGCATATGAAGTTAAAGGATAGAGGATAAAGCAGTAATCACACAGAATAGTGACTTCTGCTTGTTGTCTTGTATCTGTGACATCACCCATAGGTTTCTGAAGAGCCGTTACGAAGCTCAGTGTGGTGGCCTTGACCATTGCCATGTTGGCCGTCCTGCCTCTGCCACCTCCCGGCTAATCTAAAAGTCGGCAGAAAAGACGTGGAGCGTGGGATGGACCTGAGGCAGGCTGAATGAAGCCTGGTTGCTCAAACAAACTGCCTGTAACGGCACCTATCTTTCAATCAACGCGGCCAGGCTGTTAATTATGCATAATTATAAGCCTTAATGTAATTCAACAGGTGAGTTATATAAAAATTCAGACTCAGTACAGTTGTCATGAATGTGGAAATTAGCTATAGAGGCCAAAAAGGTTGTTTATTTCTGCTGTGAAGTTGGACATTTTAACATGGGGACTAATGGAGATTGACTCGTCCTGTAGCCAACCTCAAGTGGCCACTGGAGGAACTGCAGTTTCTCCCAGGTTGGCTTCATTTCACAGCCATGATGGAGGTTGCTGTTTGTTGGTGACATAGTGGCTACTTACAAAATGCGTTGTTGAACTGTATTTGCCGAGCTAGCCGTGAACTTAGTAGCCGGCTTACCTCAGTCAGGACCTGGAGCTTTTTCTCTCTGCTATTCTGTTCACAAACTTGTTAGCACGTTAGCTTAGCTCAATCACTAACGGGATATCACAGTTTATTTAAAAGACTTGTCTGCTGTGCTCCTTTGCGGAACAGTTTTTACTTCGACGTAGGAGGAATGGTGCAACACAGCTCATGATCTACGATTGCCTTCTCTAGTTTGGAGAAAAATACATTGTCAACAGTCTGTAAAGAGTCCTATAGCACTTTCCTGAATGTGCACTATGACTCAGACTTACAATACATACTCAAGTGTTGCAGTTCTTTACAACAGCTGAACAGTTTCTAATAGAGTTTTGTTTTCTAGATGCACATTACAGTGGAAACAGGTGTTCCCACCATTGTCCTTTCATAGCTGACAGCCTTTGTCCTGCGGGTGGTATCATCTGTGGAGGGAGTTGCATCTCCCGGTAATGTATTTCATCAGCTACAGCTGTATCGGACGCTCTCCATTGGTGTGGAAATGAGGGTCGTCAAGTCGCCAAGTAGCTCCTTCATCCATATTAGAGAGACAGGGAGGAGGGGGGCTGCTCATTTATTCTGGCTCAGGTGTGAAAAGCGAGTGTGTGTGTTTGTGTGTGATGCCGAAAGTTTCTCCCCTGAAATCCCACTATGAGGATGGATGGCCCCATTATGGAAGGTTTTAACCCCTGACTGAGAGACTGAACCATCACGGTGCAAAACTGCCAACAGAGCAAAGGAAAATACTTGTCACTGGTGAAGAGATTGCACGGTGGTGAGACTGGATGATATCTTTAACCAGAAGCTTCCACTGTAATATGAAAACAAGCTGACAAATATGTGATTTTAGCCACATTATGGCAACATTAGACGGTCAACCAGTTCAGCTCAGACAGAAATATCTGAAGAATTATTGGATGGTACCATGAGGTTGACACTTTGTGGTTTGTCTTGATCGATTTCTATGAAATTTGCTAAACCTCTCAGGATGAATAGTTCTAACTTTTGGTAATCCTTTGATCTTTCACATAGCGCCATCATCAGGTCAAATATTTCATTGTAAAATACACTGTTTAATGACCAAGTACCTTCAAAACTGATGACATTCCCACTAACGCCATGCTGTGCTTTGTGTTTACTGCTAATTAGCAAATGTTAGCGTGCTAAACTTAGATTGTGAACATCTGCTTAGCATCCGCAAGTTAGCATGCTAGTGTTAGTCAAAACTGTTGCTCGATTCTTCAATCATTCACCAAAAGGTCCTGCTGATTTTTCCATGTATTCACACTGTTTTTATTCATACAAATAAACATATGTTTTACACCTTTTAATTGTACAAATATCAAATGTTAAAGTGCTAGAGCTACACCAAATCACACTGACAAATGTATCATTTACGGGGCAGAAAACAGTGCATGTTCTTTGTTCTTTGTCTTTGCTCTTCATAGAAGTTGCATACATTTTGATTACAGACGTTCTCCCTGTGCCCATTTCCTGTGTATTCTGACGACAGTATGCATAAATAAACCAACCCTGTCCTCCATTTCATATCTGTCAAGTTGCAAACGCGACCACTCCAGCTGAATTTTAATTAGTCCCCAACATAAGCTTTTAAGACTGAATATGAGATTAAATGATTAGGATTTATTTGTAGTGTGTTGTGTATTTTTTAGAGGAGGCTCTTCTAATCCTTAAACCTGATTAGTTTAACATAAGATATTTTGGAATGGAGGATGTTTCCAGCAACTCCTTTGTCTTCAAATTCCTCATCCTGTAGTCAGACAGGCCCAAAAAGCTCAGTGTTGACTTTGAAGAACACAAAATTCATTTTCCCAGCATTTCTGAACTTGTGTCTTTCAGCACAAACACAATTCCAGCATACCGAAAGCTTTTGGCAGAGAGCTGTTTAGCAGTAATAGTTGCGCATGTCAAATATGATACACTGCTTGTGCTTTATTTGTATGCTGATGTCTTTGACGTTCAACCCTATTTTCAGCCCCATTTTCATATTGCTTGAATTCCTCTGACTGTTGGAAAGTGCTGAGGTTCACAAATAGAACAAGAGATGGAATTTAAATGCCCTCCATACATAATCATAGAGCAGATTCAAGTGTGCATACTGCCTGGCTCTTAGGCTCTAGTTTGTTCTTTTTCACGCGCTGACAGTGCTAAACAAAACAGAAATCCTTCTAGCGAAGCAAAAAATAAATTCTGTGGAAAAAAAAGTAGAAAAGGCGGATGATGAAATATCATAAATACACAGTGATTTGGTGTTGCCTTTCAATAATGGATGCAGCTGAGGGTGGCCACTTTTGATTTTTAGGCTTTCCTGATGATACAGGTAGCATGTTCTGCGTGTTTATGAGCAGCTGTGTGCACTCGTGACCTTGTCTATCCGCTGGCATGTGTGTGTCCACACCATATAGCCTTCACCACCTATAGAGATATAAATCTTTCATAAGCATCCCGCCTCTGCACATATAGCGCATCCCACCACAAGCCGCACACATGAACCGTAACATTTAATCCTAATGGCACATATGATTGATGATGAGCGCATCCTCTAATTATTCTGTCCTCCTATAATTACTCTATCTCAGTGGTTACAGTTATCTCTCTCATAAATCTCTAAGCATGTTGCGCTTAATACAAGAAGACAGTGGAGTACAGGGAATACAGTCTAGTTGGCACATGAGATGAAAAAAGGGAGAAGAATAACCTTTATTATAGTGTAGTCATTTAGTGGAACTGCAGTCAAACGTGTCCTTTGGGGTTAAACTGTAGGTATTAATCCAACCCCAGGCTAAACCAAACCCACGTCTACAAGCAAAAGAAAGAAAAAACAGCTACTAACTGGACTTTGGTGAGATTTTTTTCCTTAACTGTTGTTTCCAAGGTCAAGAATTAACTTTTGACCATTGCTTTTAAGCTAGCATGGATGATAAGTTCATGAAATGCTCTGAAAAAAACACATGACGGTGAGGGGATTCACATTGAAGATTTGAATTTGTAGATTTGTTTCAAACTGGGTACTACTAAATCACAAAAACAACCATTGCCCAAAGGGCGAGGCAGGGCTTTGTTGCTCATATTAACAAAAGCTCATGAGCACCTCGGGCTAAAAAGCCACTTCTCATGTTATAGTGAAGAGAGCGAAACCAAAAGAGGGTAGACACACCCTCTCGGGGGGGCTTTTCATGTGCTAACAATGCAACATTAAAGTCTCCGGTGGGGACTCAGGTATGAGATGCATTCACAACTGACACCCATGTGACACCCATTACAGAGTGTAATGTTTCCAACAGCTCAAACAAAACATCAACATATTATATCACCTTAAAGTCCGTGTAAAGGCAGTTCAAAGATTTATTTCAAGTATGTTGGAAAAAGGTGCTGAAAAGACTTTGAACTGATATATTACTGAAATGTGGAGTTAGAGGTTAAAACAGTTTTCAGTCCAGGATTTTGTGGGCGGTCCTTAAAGGGTGGCTCGATGACACGCTGAGGCCACCCTGAGCATACCCCTGCACCCCTCACAGAGAGATAGAGATTCATTCATCTCGCTCAGAGTGTTTCAAAGTTAGTCATGTCATTTTCTGAACTCATCTGACACGTTTTAGTCACTTCAAAACTGCTGCTTGACTGCTCCCACGAGTGGGCGTGGCCTCTGCAGCTTCAGAGGACCCATAACGTCGATATTTTTAATCATTCAAATTTGGCTGGGTGGTTAATAACACTTTCCTCTTCTCGTCTGACAAACTCAGAACACATATTTATTCTTAATTTACGTGCCAAGGGAAATATCTGGCTCTACAGCTGCTGTATGCTCTACTGTGCTATAGCTGCTGACTTTGTCTGTCTGCCATTTGGTGGTAGGCAGGTAGCATTGAGTGGTTTTATCAGGGCTAATTTGCAGAAAAAAAAAGCACCCTCCTGCCTACACTAGAAATGTGATTTATGAGAGTGGTGAGACTGAACCAAAACAGTATAAAAACAGCGTTGTAAAACCAAAGCAATGAGCTGAGAAGACGTTAAAACACACCGTAGAGCTGAGTGGGACAGCAGCATTGGGTGATAATTGTGTGTGGTGACCTCTTTCATGCATTTTAACCACTGTTAATGAAAACATATTGATTAGAGCAACTTTGAGGACACACATGAACATTCAGGGAGCTGCTCCAGTTTATATTCTGGTGTCTTTCCTATTGTCTCTGGGCATACTGCTTAGCTGTTATTTACAGTTTGAAGCGACTGCTCCTGTGTTCAGCATTATGTAATAACAGACTCCAGTGGATGCTGCCATTTCATAGACTTATGTAAACAGCTCTCCTGCCGTTTTTTTTTTTTTTTGGGTGACTCATTCCTGCTCAAACCTGCGCTTTGTGGGTGGCTGTGTGTTATTTAATGTGTTCTTATGTATAATTGCACCAAACAGCCTTGGATGACGCTCGCACCAATCTACAATCACTGCGCCGTCATCTAACCCTAACATGACAAACGCACACATGCACACACACACACAGACCCTTGGCCACTGGTGTAATTGTTCTTTTTTCAAGTGCGATAGTATCGAGATAAACTCAAGAGCAACACAAGGTTGCCTTGAGTCCACTTTCGATGCTCATCGTCCCCCAACAAAAGACAAACACATGAAAAAAAAACCTTGATACCCTGTGTTCCCTCTCCTCGTCTTTGTCCCTCAACTCATGCTGAGGTGACCATGTTCTCATTCACGAGGAGGAGACGTGACTGTTAATGGGCGTCATATGATGGGTGTACAGCTTGTTCAGCAGCTCCCATCCGGCCAAAGATTCAATTAATGCAGGTTTATTTTGCATGATCATAAAACAGTTTAAAAGGCTGTGATGGGGATGAAGTAGTTTTGAAATCAGATTTGCTGTTTGAAGGTTAAGTGGATGAAAAAAAAACTCTGTTATGTATTGTATTGTATTTGTTAAGAAGAGCTGTATAATCCATTCTTTTTATGATGATTTTAAGCCAATTATTTAGCCGAGCAGTAAAAAATGTTTTATTACAGCTCAGGTTTTATTTTTGCAGGTTTGGCCACCAAAACAAAATCAGATGATCAGAGAGTAAAGCTGTTTAGTCCGACTTTAATTCAATCTCTTGTAAAGGTCCACATTTTCTCTTACCTCACTTCCTTTTTCTCAGCACTGATTGGTTCTTTCCACCCTTTGTTCATTCTTCATTTACCTGATTGAGTTCACCTCTTCACTCCCTATTCAAACCCTTTGATTCACACTTTTCCTGATCACCACATGGGGTGACAGTGCTGGTAAGCAGTTTCTTTCACTTTAGTTTTATTCTGTAGATGACTTTAACTAAGAACACTTATCCTTAGTTCTTAAAGATGGATTTAATTTGGACTTATCCTAATTTGTGTCTTTGTTTGTGTGTTTTCCCCTCCTTTATGTTGATTTCTGAGTATGAAAATAAACCTTTACAAAGAAAAGAGTCTCACGGCTGCTGCATTCTGACCGATGACGACGATGACTTTGTTTTTCATCTGAATAATCTTGGCTAACATGTCAACCTGTATGATTTTATAACTGCACATGACCATTACCAGATCTTAGCCATCGACTCGATTAGTACAAAGTTATTATTAAAGGTAGGAATGATGGCCAAAACTGCAAACATAAGACCCAAATTGTATGAAGACAAAACCTTATTTTTGCACCTATTATGAACAAGCATGGACTTCTGCATGACATATTTGTCATGAGAAAAAGATCTTTATTATTAGAAGTTACACCTGTACATTAAGATGCAACAGCATCCATCTTATGACCTGATTTCCATCATGTCAGCAGCCATTTTGTAGACGCTGCTGCTGTTTGTATGGCCAGACAAGCCACAGATGTCACTGTTGTGCAATTGTGTTAATTGCTTTAATGACTGCCTGCTACACAAGCGCGCACGCACACACACACACACACACACACACACACACTTGTATACTGTAAACACACAGCCGCTGATTAGTTCGGGCTCATCCATATTATTGAAACTTAATGGATTTTCACGCCATCTTTAATCTTTCTGCATGAACACACACACACACATGCCATCACCTAAAGTGTGTATCTGACAGCCCTGCGATTACAGCACATTGCATCAGGCTGCTGTTTATTCAGCGCTCTACAATTCATAGACATCTCCTCTCTCATTCTCTCTCACTGCCCCCCCGTTACCACATATTCACCAGCACTAACAGCCTGTTCGTTGATATCAGCAGTTAAGAGGCCGCTTCCCCCTTCAGACTGATCGAGGGATGTGTATGCTTTGTGGGAAAGCACTCAGGGGAATAAATCCTAGCTGGGGAATCAAACGTAGACGTAAACGTCATCTTTAATATGCAGTTTATGTGATGCTTTCTGAAGCGGAGAGATCCATCCTTTGGACAAAATAACATCAAGTCCGATCAGTAAAGATTGCCAGATTAATACCATACTAGGCCGTCAATATTTTACAGATTTTAAATCCAAATTACAGGTATTAGATCCAATTTTTTTGGAAAAACAGCTAGCCTGGCTCTGTCTGAAGGTACAACAAATCTGCATGCCAGCACCTCTAATCATCAGCTCGCTAATTAACATGTTATATCTTATTTAGTTAAATACATCAAAGTGTAAAACAACATGTTGTGAGGAGGGGGTACGTGTTGGACTACTTCCTGGAGTCTCCAGGAGTACTGGCCAAGAAATAGTCTGGAATTATCTCAGCAAGGAAACAAACATATTTCCCAAAATGTCAAAATAAAAATTGAAAAAATGATTGTTTTGTTAATTAGGGAATATAAGCGTTTTCTTGAGCTGAATGAATGCCTTGTTTATGCACGCAGCCCAGAAGTAATGTGGAGCCTGATATAACATTAGGTCAGTCTATCAGATCAGAACACCTCAGGTCAAATGCAGATGTAGACAGCGGAAATGTTTGGGGCACGGGACACTATAAAGAGCGACCATCACCTCTGATCTTTCCCTTTCCACTTCCGGGCTACGCTGCTCATTTGAATTGTTTGGCGTGGCGACTGATACTGTCCTTGGCTGTGCTCATTTATCGTGGACATTGAGCTACCGGCATGATTGTCGCCGCTGCTTTGCTTGGGTTTTAATTATTCTATTATTTCCCCACCGTTATCATATCACCATATCATTTTATTGTTTTATGCTCTGTTTTAGTCCAACCATGCAGTTATTTTTAGATGTTTTATAGTGTTTAGCTGAACAAGTAGAGATAACGTATCTGAAGCAGGATGTTTAGTCTCACTTGATTTTGTTTTTCAAAAAAAATTATAGATTTATTTTTTCATAACAGCACGTCTCTGATTCTTAATCTGCGTGGGCTTGGCTGTGTTGGGGACCCCTCGATAGAAGATTTTTGAGCTTACTGTAACCCTTAAAGTAGATCTTTTGGTTAAAGTCCCAAGGATGTGTTGTCAATACACCTTTTCAGTTCTTCAAATAATGATCTGCTTCACCAAAATGCATGTTGTAATCTACAATCCTGCTCCAAACATAGGTGAAAACAGCCCTGTAGATGTTATGTTTTTCTTGACAAGCTACAAAATACAACCATATACCAGGAGAAGGTGTATTTACCAGTGTATGAATCTTAAAAAAAATACAAAATATCTCTAAGTGAGGGTGTGTTTTGTATCGTGTACGCCTACATTTTGTCCCCTGCCCTGAAGAGTGGTAGGCAGACAGACAGACAGACAGACAGACAGAGTGCTAGTGGCTGATCATTGCATTATTCATGCTCATGCAATGGCCCCAAGCTCAGTCCGTATGGTAGCTGGACCGTGCAGCATTACAACAAGTTAGCCATAATAAAGAATGGGTTCCATATCTCAAGTAGCAGTCTGAGATAGCCCCTACTCGTCTGTCCCTGTGCATTCACACACAGGAAATCATATGCACACTCTTCTTTCACTGTCAGCCACAATCCAGCGACTCTTGCCTTCTTACATCACCACATCCCACTCATGTCCCTCTCTCTCCCCCCTCCTCTGTTTTTTTTCCTCTCTCCTTCACTCCACTGAGCTTTTGAAGCACTTTCCTTTTTCATCCCTCCTCCTCTTCTAGCCCTGAAAGGTTGATCTGTGACTGAGCTTGTTGCGTCTTTTATCGGCGTCTCGCAGCAGCCCGGGGACAAAGGGCAGCTGAAATGCCACAATGTCTCTATATTCTGCCTGTGCGCAGATGCAAACGCATGAAAAGAGACTGACATTCAGTCATCTGCGCTGAAAAGCTGAAATACAGTCGAGGATGGATGGAGGCAGCCAAGGAGAATGAGGATGGAGGAGGATGGGGGCTCGTTTTGTAATTGATTATGCTAAATTCCCAGCTAAACGAGAGGCTAGACAGCGGATAACCGGAGGAGAGACAGAAACCTCTGTCTGTGGAGTCTTTATTTGTCCTCGATTTTTCTTTTTTTCTCCACACACACACTCAAAAAAAAAAACAAGCCTCTGCTCAAATTTTAAGCGTCTTTCAGTTTGTAACTTCACTCGTTCCTTTGTGTGTGTCAGATGCAATCCTGTCTCAGTTTAAAGGGCAAAGGTCAGGAAGCCGCCTCATCTTAAATCCACTGTATTTGTATGCGTCTGAGTAGGTGTGTGTGTATGTGTGACAGTGTGTGTTAATCCTGTATCCGTATCTACAAATCTGTCTCTGCTGCCTGTCTGATCCCTGACTCCCCGCACATCTAATCTCACCATCCTTCTGCCCATCAAAATCTCTGCTACTGTGTCTGTGTGTTTGTGTTTTCTGGATTAAAATGGGCAAAATATTGTTGAGAGCAATCAGTTCCGTATCCTAAATGAGTATATTTCAACCATTCACAATGGATTACTGTTAATCTACCTCTTCCAGCTCTGCTGTCCTCTCTGAGGGTTAAACTAGGATCCTTTTAAAACACAAATCAATGCACCAATGAGCTTCTGAGGACGTTTCACCATTACTGCACCTCACCATCATTAACGACCTTCATCTCTTTGGGAAATTATTCCCTAACTATGTTTTATGTCATGATGAGGGACACTTTTAAAAATCAATAAACTAATGTCGTCTTGACTCGAGGGAACTCCTGAATACTTTTGTAAATGTTGCCCTCCAAAATAAAATTCTTCCTGTACTCATTTCAACATGATTGACTCATGCTAGCAGTTCTGCGAGGCTGTATTTAGGCACAGTGGTGCTTTGAGCGTAATGTTAACATGCTGATGTTTAACAGGTTTAATGTTCAACAATGTTCACCATCATAGTTTAGTATGTTAGCATGGTAACATAGGCGAAATAGCACTAAATACATTCGTCAAAATATTGGACAAATTAAAATCCTGACTTGATGATGTACTAAAGAAAAATATGTAAGGGGACTAAATCATTAGGATATGTTATTGTTCATGAATCATCAAATGTGGTCTATATTTGTGCAAATTTCTGAAATAAATGTTGAGATATTTCACTGGATAATAAACTTTGTAAAAAGTCAAACAATTACCAAAGTCTTTGGGTGGCAACCTCTGGTGCTGGGAAGTGAAGCCAATGCGGAAGTGCTAAAAACTGAGCGGCCACTTGAGGTTGGCTGCAGAAGCGAGTCAATCTCCATAAGCAGCTGTATTAAAATACTTCACAGCAGCTTGATTGACAGGTAGGTGCTGTTACAGATGGTTTATTCGAGCACCCAGGTGTCATTTGGCCTGCCTCAGATCCACGTCTTTGCCGATATTTAGCCGGGGAGACGGAAGAAGCAGTACATCCAACATGGCGGCGTCCCGTGCCACATATTTTCAGCTTCAAAATGGCGCTCTGGAAACCTACGGGTGACGTCACTCGGGCTCTGTCCATTCTTTATACTGTGATTGGGATTCATCCTGTCGGTATCTGTGCCAAATGTAATGGCAATCCACCAAAAACTGTCAACCTCATGAAGGAAAACTCAGGGAAGTCAAGTCAGCAGGATTCATCCTCTTGGGACCAGGAATGTGTGCATTCAAATCTAATGACAATCCATCCAGTAGCTTTTGAGATATTTAAGCAGACTGACTGACCAATGTTTACATCCCTAGACCCAAAATACTCTCCTGGTCTGTTGTTTCCAGACAAGCAGCATTTTCAAAAACAAACCAGAAATAACTGTAAATGTAAAATCTACTAACCTTCACTGCATTCATCTTTCATCTCTTTTTTCCAGCCAAGTTCATTTACATGTCCCATTTTAGTTATAAAGAAAGACATCGCCTTGCTTCTTTCTAATTGGAATAGGGGGGTATTCTGAATAAATGTGGGACAGAAAATCAATGGAGCTTTGATCAGACCGCGGCTCAAGCTCGGCAAATGCTAATGTCACACGACTTGCACGCTCGCTGCTATGGAAACTAAAGGGCGTCCGAAGGTCGCCTCACTTCAAGGAAACACTAATACATGCATGCAGTGGGCTGTAGTAGGCCCACCTAGAGATGAAAGGGAGGCGAACAGGAGGAGTTAGAGATGAGGGAAAGAAATGATGGGGCAGATGGATGCAGTGCGCTCACTCACACAATATCCCAAGAGCCTCACAGCCGCCCAGACTGTGTTTTTGTCGATCCAGTATGCGTGTCCTAAAAGACAATCCCATCTTTAGCCTGACTGCACCCCACACCTCTGCTCATCCGTCGTCTGGAGCAAAAGAAGATTTGAATATTCTCAACTCAGCATGTTGGGATTTTGTTTCTTAATCCTGCTACCCATGGCGGAGAAGCCAGAGACCCCGGATCAACCCGTTGTGCAAAATAAAAATGTTAGACCGAGCCAAGGGGAGGATTGTAGGTGCAAACGCAGAAAACTAACACACAGTAACACAGAAAATCTTGGAGTTTGATTGCAAAAGAAACATTTAAAAAAAAAAGATATCACTGGAAAAACTAATAAGAGAAAGCAAAAATCAATACACGGTATTGAGGGAAATATTCCAGGAAATTACAGTCAAGAAATGATGCCTTGCCTCTAACACACTTAATATAATGCGTGTGTGTGTGTGTGTGTGTGTGTGTGTGTGTGTGTGTGTGTGTGTGTGTGTGTGTGTGTGTGTGTGTGTGTGTGTGTTTTGTATAACTCAAGCCCTTTTGACCCCTTCTATCTCCATCACCATGAATATTGAAGAGAGACAGAAGCACTCTGCCCATTCAATACATTCCAGAAATTTACAGTGGCATGCTCGCTTTATGAAGATGTATTGGTCGCCGTCTGCGCTTGTGAGTGTGTACGTGTGTACGTGTGTGTGTGTGTGTGTGTGTGTGTGTGTGTGTGTGTGTGTGTGTGTGTGTGTGTGTGTATGCTGTTATGAGGCTCATAGGTGCTGTACCTTAGCTGTTATTTATGCATGTATCCGTGTACTGAATCAATCTATCTGCATTGTGTCATGTATAAATGTGATGTAAAATGAAAATAGATCCGACCCTGAGGTCTATTGTCCCAGCGCTGCCTTTACACGCCCTTGACTAAAATGATTCACTAAATCACGAGCACAGACACCGTAAAGTACCCAGAGAGAGCGCGCGAGAGAGAGATGGGGGGGAGGAAAGTTTTACTGAGCTCCATCCAACTGTCCGGCGAACACACAGCGAACAGTTTAAATATTGCAGAATAGAAAATGCTGAATTTTCAGTGATAGGAATAAATGAAAAATGTAATATTTCAAATTTGATTGGTATTGGGAAGGTTATTTTATTTTTATTTTTTATGATAAGGTCATATCTTTTAATAGTATGCCACACAATCCCAATGGAGAATATATGGATATATATATATATATATATATATATATATATATATATTTTTTTTTCACTCTGTTGTTTACTCATTCACTATCTACATAATAAACTCTCTGTATTTTATTCCATGGAGAGAAATCTAATTTTTTGGCTTCAGTTTGAGCCATTTTGAGCATTTCATTGTAATAAATACAGTAATTTTTTCCAAATTACTCTGAAAGCCACCCACATAGCTTCATCCTAAACTAAGTTGTTTAAACTGTTTACATCTGTTTATTTTTGCTATGTTCACAATGTTTAAACTGTTCATATTGTTTATGTCTTTTTATATATTTGCCATACTTTTGTCATGATAACACAGGTACTGACCCAAATGCAAGCTCAGACAAGGGTTGGCAAGAGAAGGGGATTTATTTGTGACTTAGGAGGAAAGGGGAAGGAGACGGGCCGATGATGAGGTGGAGGTGGAGGGAATGGCTGAGGTGAAGCAGTGGGTGGAATAGACAGTGGAGGCATGGAACGTGGGCTGTCTGGAGATGGTTGGTGGAGAGCAGGCAAGCAGGTATATGGCAGGAGATGATGATGGTGGTGGACCTCAGCACAAGAGGATCAGAGATTAGAAGCAGGCTAGGAAACCAACAGGAAACACAAAGAACAATAATTAGGAGGTCGAACGTAAACTACCACAGTAGCTGAACAAACGATCTGAAGAGGCATGGGAGGAAGGCCAGGGTTTATATGCAGTTGAGGTGATGAATTGATGGAAGTCAGGTGAGCTGAAGAATGGCAGGTGTGCTTCATCCGTGATTATCCAGGAGGGACCAGGGAAATGTGCCACGCCCACAACACACAAACACAGAGACTGACAAGTAAACACAACACAAGGATGGGGAAAACAAGGGGGAACACAGGGAATCGTGACAACTTTAATTATCTCTTTACACCTGTATATATTTTATATTTCATGTTTATTGCTTGTTTGCAGCAGGGATATGAGGGAAACAATATTTCAATTCTATGTATGTCCTGTACATATGGCAGTGTTGACAATAAAGTTGACTTGACTTACTAAAGACAACAGGACATGCATTGGTTCAGATAGACATGGCACATAAAGACATGGCATGAATACAAATTTGACACTTTTTTTTACCTAAACCACTACTAGACACTATGAAAGGCTTCCATTTTGTGCTTATAACTTGGCAATAAGTAAATAAAATGGACTATATAGCAAATCGGCAGTGTTGTTCGACGTAGCAAACCATCCTAGTATATGTCACTTTATTTAAAAATTATATTTCCATTGCTAGTTATCATATTATTGTCTCCATTTTCACTTGCAGTGCTTGACAGTGAAGCTACAGAAGTGTGTATTATCACATTTGTGCTGGCTCATACTGACATGAATGTTTACACCATAAAAACACTGCAGGCGTGTAAAATACTGTATTTCTTGTGATAGAAATTGGCAAGTTTTCTTCTTTCCATGCAGTTTTTCTATTTTTATATATCACATAAACAGATGGAAACCAACAGAGAGACAAGAGTTGCACAGCAGAGCAGGTCGTCCTTTTCACTCTGTCTGCATATTCTCTCACAACACCCATAAGACCCATACATTTCTGTCACAGTCTTTAATTACTTATTAATTTGTCTTTCTGTCTGTCTGTCTCAGGACACCTCTCCTCATCCTCCCGACTCCACTCTAGCAGGCAAGGACAGGCGAGGACGATGGGATCCTGTGGTCCGCACAGGGATTTCATTATGGCTTCTTTCCAGGGGAATGAAACAGCAGCAAACAAGGACTTACACAAGGACAAACAACATAACAGGCCGTGCTGGAGTTTGTCACGCTGTATTTCCTGGAGGTGACAATATCACACATGCTGCTGTGTCCGGGTGGGGGTGGGATGCTGTGTACTGTGAAATACCTTTTCAGAGTACAATGTGTGCGCGCGTGTGCCATTATGTTGGTCGTGTGGGACCCCAGACCCAGCTCCATCACTAATGTATGTCTGTCTGCAACCTCCCCCACTTACACACTCACACTGAAATGAGGTCAGATAGTGTCATGAACGTCTCTGCTGTGTGTCCTCTAGCACGTCATGATGTGTGTGTGTGTGTGTGTGTGTGTGTGTGTCTTACACCCATTCTGACTTCGTTTGGTCATGGGCATCAGCGCGTGTGCGCTTTTGCGTGTTGGTGAGGTTACCGTCAGGGCATGGGTGGTCACCGCAGCGTGTTGCCTGATTGGCTGATTGGATTAGGTTGTTTACATTGCGTCTCTGTGCCCAGTGAAGAGGAACAGACCCCCTGCAGACTGAAGCCTCCACACCAGACAGTCAGCGCACACAAAAACACACTCACACCATTATTCCCCATGCTTTGGCAGGCCTTGTTACTATGCAGACACACTCCTGCTCTCCCACTTTGGCAGGCTCACTTCCTGGACAGAGGTATGGTGTTTTTAACAAGTTGACAGATGTAGGGCATGACGGGGGCAACTGACTAAACAAACTGAAATATTACACCAATACTTTTACGTAGGTTTTGTACCATGCTCATAAATTTATAAATCACCTGTGACCCATATTTTTTCCCATCAACTCTCTCTCTCTCTCTCTCTTTGAAGCTTTCAGGCTCTCAGTGCTCTCTTGTTTCAATGCAAACTCAAGAACAGACATGTTAATATAATATTAAATTATTCATGTGCACTTGTAAACGTTCACCAAAAATGCCACAGAACCTGCCAGCAATATTTACACATGCGAGACGTATCCAGGTAAACCATGACAAAAAGGCAAACATGAGCACAAGGGGTCGTGTGACAAAAACACTCTTTAACCATCTTGGGAACGACGGATGCATGAAAAAGAAAGATGCATGAATAATCTTGTTTGGGGACCAAAGTAGCACCATTAGTATACAGTATCTGGGCAGAAAACATTGTGTATGTGTGTGTGTATGTGTGTGTGTGTGCATCCTTTGCATGCTAGCATGTAAATAAGAATTAGTGTGGCACTTCAGCATGCAAAGCAGAGCCTCCAAGGCCTCCTATTGCATGAACAAGTGCAGTCTATGATGCCATTTGTGTGATCATGCATGCATAACATTTCTCCTGTGCATCCCAATACACATGCAAAAGTGCTTCTTGTTCTCTGTAAACGTGATAATGAAGTGTGTGCATGCCTGTTTGTGTCACGCAGGAGGGTATTAACTTCCTTTCTGTGGCCAGGATGATGCTCTATTATGTATATAATGTGTCAAGGCGTGCAAGTTCTAGGAAAATGCCTCTTAATTTGTTTAAATTGATTGCTAGCTGACCACATTTCCCAGCATGCAATGTGATGGTAAATTGTGTTTTCGGGGTGTCAGTTAGGTCTGAGTTTTGCCGTTGTAATCAGATTACACAGTTTTTGCACTGTGTAATCTGATTACAACAGTAGACGTCTCCAAACATGCTGCATAAAAAAAAGAAAAAGAAAAAAACTCAGCCAACTAAATGTGCTATTCAGATTTTACCTGTCCAGTCCAGTCGAGTCAGTAAAAATCAGTCAGCTCTTTCCGCCACGGAAACTCATCCAAACTTCAGATCCAGTAGGAGTTTTTTTTGGGAGCTTATGAAGAACAGGTGTAGGACAGTATGCTTTTCCAGCGCACACAGACTTAGACGAAAACAGCAAAAGGTACGGACGCCAGCAGCCAACATCGACGGTCTCACCGCTTCCTTTTTTGGACTACCCCCGTCGACTCTGCGACATCTTCTTTTAAAACAAAGGGGACTGGAGGTGTGTGGGTGACGAAACGAAAGGGAGCGATTGGAGGAAGGGAAAGGTGCGTCTATGACAGGAGTGGGTGTGTTTGAGGGGGGAAAAATATGACAATTTAGGTAGCAGAACAGATCTGTGATGGCAGATCTTAGCGCTATAGCACAACAAACTGAATAAATGGAGGAAGTTTGAGCTACCTTTTTCGTGACATTGATACATATCTGGCCAACCGGGAAAGTTTCAGTCAATTTAAAATAATAATAAAGTAAAAGTAAAAAAATCACATTTTACTGAATTAAATATGATTTAATTTCTGTCCATGCGTATGAGTTCAGTGCAAACTGTAGATAATAGCATATGCAGGGCCATGGTCTGTTTCAAATGAGTGAAATCTGCCTTGATTGCTGGCTGTAAATTATTCAATGAAGCTCCCATTTTCACTGAAGCTTCATGCGAGCTGCTCTCAGCCGTACATGGAAACAATTCTGCACCCGTTAACACGTGGAAAACTATGGATCCATTATATACCTTCTTCCAGCTCAAAAATTGCAAATCACTACTGCAAGACTAAAAGACAATAAAACACTCACACTCAGTGAATATGAATTAACAAGAGCACATAGTTGGAGTGAAAGACGAGCTGAAAATAACATGGAAGATATTCCATAAATGTCGGCCAGCTTCCTGTTTCCTCTCACCTCTGTATCCACCTCGTAAGCTTTGACAGCACCGCTGTCAGCATGAGTGCATGGAATCTTCCATTTTCATCTCAGGAAGACTTAGCGAGCGGTCTCCGTGGTAACGCCACTTAAACTCTGCTGTTGCCACCTGGATTCGGCCCGCTGTGACGCAGACGAGTCACAGTCCAGTTGTCTGCCCTGTAATACGACAGGCAGAGGAAACTTACCGATTGAGGAAAGATTTCAGGAATGGAAGAGAGAGCGGCCGAGGATTTGTATCGTCTTACTGGGACAGGGATGGGTTTGGGTTTATGACAACAAAATCTGGGGGGTTTTGCACATTTTTCACTCAAGTTATGCTCCCAGTAGCTCAGTCCCTAGGGACCGTAGGGGAACGAACCGCAGTTTAGAGTGTGGACTGGTAGCTGGAAAGGTGCCAGTTCACCTCTTGAGCAAGGTACTGAACGCCTAACTGCTCCCAGGCTGCCCATCACTCCACCATCTCTCCACATTTAGATGTCTACTAGCCCTTTGTGAGTGAGTGTGTGGTTGTATTTTAGTAAAAGAAAAACGTGTAAAAACTGAGTGAAAAAATATATTTCCCACTGAGGGATCAATAAAGTTAATCTTCTATGTGGTTTACTAACTAATGTGGGGATGGCACAAGTCCTAAAATTAGATGAGAAATTGTGTAAAAGTATTCTTCAGGGTTTAAATATTGCAGGTACTTTGAATCAAGTAAAATGGGCATCGATCAATTGAAACTTTTGGCATGTCAAATTGGATCATCTTGCAGTAATGATAAGTGATGCAACAAAAACATGAACCGTCAGTACTGATCCAGTATTTTCACTGACAGGTCCTACCTTTATTGCTTACTGGTACAGTTTCTCACTCTCCTCCCTACCAGTAACTCAACTTTCTCAAATTTGCACACCAGGAAGCATAAACACACATACACACTGTTAAACAGTTAAACAATTAAGGTCTGAGGTCCATTGGAGAAACAGATTGTTTTCCACTTCAAACAGGATATCCTTATTTGATCTTGCTGAGTCAGACATTGACGCAAGAGGCCGTCCAGCCAATACATTTTAGTGTTTCTGTAATGACCCTCACCTTGGGGCAATGTTCTCTAATTTAAATGGTGATATAACAGCCTCAGCGGTCCAATTGCTTAACCTTGTTGATCTGGCTTGCCAACTGGCAGTTGTTCATTGTTACCATAATTAAGCTTCTTTTAGGGAACCATGGGGGAAAGGTTTTACTGACCACAGGTCATGTTTTGGAAGCTGAAATATAAAGGAATAAATCGTGATCTTGGCCTGTACAAAGGGACTAACTAGACTGAACCTTTAAGCTAACTAGCTACCAAAGACAGACAGAGAGACAGAAATCTGGTAACATGCTCACAATAACAATCCATTATACCACACATTTGCATGCTAACAATAGCTAATGGCACTAAACACAAAGTACAGTTGAGACGGGAATCATTAGTTCTGTTTTGCAGGTATCTGAAGACAAACAAAAGTGTTGTTATGATGGTGCTAGTTTAAAAGTTACAGAAACACAGACATTGCTGGAGAACCTGAGGGAAGCATGAATGTCTGAACCGCTAGTTCTTCAGATATTTCACACAAAACTTTGACGATCCCATGACTTTTACACTGCTCCCAACAAAGTCATCAACCTTTTTTTTTCTGGAAATCATGAATGTCTGAATATGAATGCACAAAATTTGGTACCAATTCATCTGGTAGATGTCGTGATATTTAACAGAAACTGCTGTTGGCGCTACATGGTAAGTCACGAAGCCAGTTAGTAGGGTTCATCTTCTGTGCAAAATGAATGACTGGTCCAGACTGAAATATCTCAACAACCATTGGATTGCTATAAAATAGGTACAAAGTGGTTGACTGACAGGCGTTCTAGCATAGCTAAAAAATTATTTGGGAAAATGTAATGAGGTCTGATTTATGACAAGAATTACGTTGAAGCACAGAGCCAGCTTGGGAGGTCCTGAGCAGGAATGTTTGTGGCCCCCAAAAATACCATAACCCAATACCACAACGACCATCACTGCTAAAAATAATTGTAATGTGGCCCCATTGACAGGGCCATAACCTTTATGGTGCACTTGTGCTGATAATGATTTGTGCCACAGTATTTACTGACCATTAAATATGGGATAAAAATGTCATCTCTGTTCGCCTCTGTCGATGGACTAAGGTGAAGGTGGCAACTCAACATGCCTTTTACCTTGTTGCCATAGTAGCACTGTTCTTACAAGGTCAAAGCTGTGACCCTTGAAATGCTTGAGTGGAGTCTGCAGCAGAGGTGCTAATGAACTTTAGAGCCCTGCCAATGTCAGTGTGTTCGTGGTACCATCGGAGAGAGGAGGAGGAAAGAGTGAGAAGGAGAACAGGAAAGGGGAAGTACAACAGGGACTGAAGTCACCACAAGGAGAGAGGGATAGAGCTAGAAGATAATGAGTGAGGTAGCAGGGGGAAAAGTAGGAGGCAGTGAGTGACAGCCAAAATGAGGACAGGAAGGAGGCTAGCAATCAAACAGTTGGAAATATAAGGGGATGGGAAACTGGTAGAAGTGAGCAGGAGTCACTGAGAGGATTAATGGAAAGAAGGTCATGGTGGCAACTGTATACGGACATAAAAATCAAACGTGAAACAAAATTCAGGACAGTGGAAAAATTGGTGCAGCAAGACAGACAAGGGAGATGAGGAAAGGAGTTTAAAGCAGAGGGAAGGTAAGGGGGGAAGCATATCAAATCCTGAGGATTAGTTCCACACATTCTTGGCATCCGTAGTCACGGCGGTACCCGAGGCTGGTGCGGGGACGGCATTTGCATTCACTGATTAGGTCTGACTCCTCCTGTCGTGTTCAGAACTTCTCGGGTCTGCTTTGCTTCTTGCATGCCCCCCTCTCCTCGTGTCATTGCCTAAAGTAAGGCGGATTAGCCGACAAAGGCCTGTGAGAAAGTACTTTCATGACAGAATGAGTTTCACAAGTCAAACGTCTGATGAAAATAAGTTACTTGAGAAATCTACCTCTCAAATAGATGCATACACTGACTCCTGACCTGCAGATCAATGCCGGTAGGCATTTTAATATCTTAAAAGACTGACGTGGGCTTGGAAAATAAAGGCAACCTCTGTGGTTTCTGCATTAAAGAGAAAGGACATTCAGTTTTGTACTCAACAAGAAGCTAGTAAGCTTTTAAAAAAAAGCCTGTATATATTTCTTTAAACCGAACACATCTTGTGCTGAAAAATAAACAGCCTTGGACCCAAAATGTGATTTACACATAGTGTTGTGAGCCATTCAATAGCATTAATTAACTATAAATGATAAATGTAGTAAAGGAAATGTCCTCCACAAATCATGGAAACTCAAGGATATTTTTACAATTACCTTTTAAACGAGTGTTTATAATTTTCTGATGCAAATATTACATGTTTCATTGACTAGTTTTTGTCGATCCTCACTCCATCTGCTACCAGCTCCATTACTTTTATGGTGTCAGCTTGGTAAGGCAGTTAGGCTACAAAAATGCTAACACAGCATAGCTTATGTTCAGAAATCACCTTGTTTTGTTGAATGAATTGTGTGGAATGAATATAAATGAAAAATATGTTGCTGTAGCTAATGTGTTGCTGTAGCTAATGTGTTGCTGTAGCTAACGTTAAGTTCAATTCAACGAGTAAACACAACCAATTATTTTCAAGGTTGAGTAGCCTAATTAATAAAGTAATACTATCATTTTTCAAATATATGTCATTTCACATCGCCCAACACTTAAATTTACTTTTTAAACAGTGACTTCCTGTACAGTCATAACGCCATGATAATCAGTCCTCACCATCGTCTCCGCAAATAAATTCAGCCATTTGCAGAGCATAAATACTTTTGTTGATTTTCAGAAAACCTCTGTTATGCTGCAGTTCCAGGTAAATCCTTTTTAGATTGAAATTCTTGGAAAAACAGGACAGCTGGTGTCTTCATTGGAAAAGAGATAATCAATAATCAAACCACCATGGATCTGCATGCTGTAAAACATAATCTAGTCCAAGGTTTTATATGCTTGACATAATAAATGTTTTGAACTGGCGCCTACCTGGCTTAATTTGTTTTTAAGGTTTTACCGCTAATCCACCGAGCTAAATCTTACTGGTACAAACAACTCAATGCACCAAGCATCATGCCAAGAGCCAGTTGAGCAGGACAGCAGCTGATTACGGCAGCAGATTGTGTTTGGTTTGTTGAACAATAGGCCAATACCATACGGGCAAACTATTTATTTCTCATGGGTACTTCAAGGCAGCAGACACAATGTTAGCTTTGTGGGGAGTCAAAATATGGTTGACACTTGTTATTAAGATGGCTTCATGTGAAACCAGCTAAACATTCATTGTTACCCCCAGGAATGCCTCAACGCAAAAGACTTGTTAAAATAAACACGGCACTGTTTTGTTTGAAATGGCCGGACAAAATTCAAAGAAATCAACACAGGGTGAAGGATTGAGGAAGAGCACAGAGGTCAGTCTGAGGCTAGCTTTCACAGCATCGTTATCTGTAGGCTGAATCTACACCGCAAAATAAATCTTCTCTATTGACCTTTGTGATGACCAACCTTTCCCACATGCCATTAAATTCAAGCGATGGAAATGTGAGCAAGCATGTTTACAAGTCAGCCAAAGCTTGTCCCTTCTCTTATGTCAATGTGGATTACAAATAAACTGGGAAAACAAGCAGACCTGGAATTGTTTTGCAACATAAACGTTTTGCAGGACATTTCAAGAAGTCCATATAGATCCATAAACATCACAGATGTGTGAATCAGAAACTACTTGGGATGTAAAATTCTCATAAAAATGAATTTTACAGTCTGAGGGTCTCAATAGAGGTCATCTCCTTCATAGAGCTTTTTGTTGTAAAATAAACTGGTTTCTTTCTGCATCTGGAGAGTCTCCAGAATCCACCTTTTCCCATGTGATAATCTGTGAAGATATTAATAAATTTACACACAGTATATAATTTCCTACAAACCTATATATGAAAATGATGTAGCCGAAGAGTATAAAGGCATCCTATTTAAGACTGAGGCAGCTCTGGAAAAACTAAATTTAACACAAAAAAAACCCCCAATATTTTACAAAGTATTAGTCTAATTCTGAAAAATATACAGCACCAAACTCTTTGTTTTCCCATCAGTTAACTTGTTCTTAAACAAGCTCTGGCGCAGCTCATGTACAAATCCTGAGCGAGACATGAAAACATAACACCAGTGGGGGTCCAGTAAACCTATTATCCTGCGGAGCGGAGTCATGCGGCTGCAAACTGGGGCGGGTCAGTGCCTCTCAAAGGTGGTGGTCCTGCAAGGATTACCATGGCAACCGCCTGACAGTGGTTACATAACCGGCGATCAAACCCATTCTACCCCAGTGAGGGCTTTAACAATGTTGTCAGAAAGGGGCGTCGTACTGTTTTTGACTGAGGAATTGTTCACAGGAAGTGTGCTGCGTTTAACTTTGCTTTCCTGCGTTTCCTCCTTTACTGCTGTTTTTAATCCAAATGCTGCCTTTTCCTTTGTTACTGACCACCATTTGTGTCAGGGAGATGTATCGCACTGCATAAGTACTGCAGAAGTTGCCCCACCTCTCGATAGCTGTGTGAAATTGCTGGATATTGGCAGAAATTGGAACATGCTGTCACACATTTCGATCCAGACCATCCTAAACATGCTTAGGTGGGTGGTGAGTATGCTGTCCATGAAAGAACTGGGACACCTTCAGCTTCCAGTAGCAATGTCATGCAACAACATGTGGCAATGGTGGCGGTATCTCTGTGCATTTGAAACTGCCATCAATGAAATGCACCTGTGTTCTTTGTCTGTAGCTGTAGCAAACTACTTGTCCGTACACGCTGTCTACCAACTGGCCTGTGCAGCATAAACTGGGATTAATTCGTAAAGAGAACACTTCTCCAAAGTGTCAGACGTCACCGGAGATGAGCATTTGCCCACGGTTACAACGACAAACTGCAGTCACGTCAAGACCCCAGTCAGGATGACGAGCACATGGCTCCCCTGAGGCGGTTTCTGACAGTTTGAGCAGAAATGATTTGGTTGTGCAAACCAACTGTTCAGCTTCAGCATCAGCTGTCTGGGAGGCTGGTCTCAGATTGTCTTGCAGGTGAAGAAGCTGGATGTGGAGCTCCTGGGCTGGGTTACACATGATCTGGGGTTTTGAGACTGTAGGAATGTCTATCAGAGCTGTCGCCCATGAAGTGAATGATTTCATTTCACTACAATAACCAGTCAGCCTGGCCAATTGTACGTTCCCTCAAAACCTGTGGCATTGTGCTGTGTCTTGCACATTGTGAGGCACACCTGTGCAATAATCATGCGGTTTAATCGGCATCTTTATATGGCACACCTGTCAGGTGGTTGGTGGATTATCTTGGCAGTGCTCAGCACTCGCTAACTAACATGAATTTTAAATTTGCGAACCCCTATCTGAAAGAAAAAAACCTTTCGTGTGCATCGAAGAAGTCAACGCATGAAAAAAGGGAGCAAAAATGTTGCATGTGCACACAGCTCCTGTTTCTTGACGTTGAGTTTATAGAGCTCCTTTGGGACACTGTGTGTGTTTAAAAATCCATGAAGTGGTGTCTCTACTTATTTCACTTTGTACCATGAGACGTATGCACGCCTGGCTGCTAGGTTTATAAAACACAGAACGCGAGTTTGTCACAGCTGAACTGTATATGAAAGCATCTGAATCCTGTTTGCTCTTTTATGTCTGTATGTTTACGTTTTAATTAATCTTACATCAGTCTTTCAACGGTGTCTTTCTCTATTTTACTACGTAACCACCTCCGTCCCCTAAGCTTCCCTTTAAGCTATAGCACAGTTCTCCAGTTTTATAGTCCCTTTCAGGGCATTGAAATGTGTTTACGCAACACTTTTTAATATTTACTGACAGAATCCAAGAGATTTGTCAGGAGAGATCTGAAAACTTCCGCAATGATGGACGGGGAATGTGTTTTGACACAAAGTTGGACCGAAAGCAGCTCAATCCGTCATCGGCTGTTGCAGGGGACGTAATCAGATTGGCTACCTGAGAGCGCTGTGTTGTAATGACCTCTAATCACTCAGTATGTTTTTTATGAGACCAGTCATTGAGATTATTAACCCCCTTTTATCTGTGTAGATGTAAATGTGTGCATGTATATGTGCATCTTTTACGCGTGGGTTCTTGTCTGTGTGTGTGTGTGTTTCTGTCAACCCCTTTTGCACACCCCAGAATCTTTTTGTGGATTCCAGATGTCATGGCAACAGCCTGACAGTAGCCTCAAGCCCACACAGTAATCGTCACTGATGAGGTAAATATGCTATGCTACGCTAAGATATGTCAACACAAATCACATGGTCTTTCAACACTACAAAGCAACCTCATTTTCACGGTCGTAATGAGTTGTTGACATGCAGTTGCTTTCAAAAAAAAAAAAAGGATGCACCGTCTGATTTTGTCTCCAGACAGAGAGGTGACAGGAAACGGAGCAAAAGCTGCATCTATTTTTTTGTTTTTGTTTTTGGTGTGACATGAACCTGTGCAGAGGCAGATGACACCAGTTGTCCTGAGAGAGCAGCAACAGAAATAGAGAGCAAAAAGTGTGACATAAAAGCCTCGCAGATTCATCCATGGATTATTTAAAGTGTTAAACCGTCCAATTTGTGAAACAACAGCAGCCATCCGTTTGCAACTGCTCAGTTCTTCAGCTGCAAGTGTGCCAGACAGTTTCTAAAAAAGAAAAAAAAAGCACTGGGACAGAACATGTGAATACGTCACTGATAATGTATTCAAAATAAATAAATAAAACAGTTGCAGGAGAAACATGGAAGCCTCAGGCCTAGACAGACAGATAAGATAGACAGCTGGTGAGATTTGTGAGGCCTCCTCAGGCGTCGTTCTCCGCCTGTGAGGCCTCGTCTCTGGATGAATTCACAGAAAACTGCTGGGTCCCTGTAGACAGCCACATCCACATTCACATGTTGATGAACCAACAATTGCAAAGGTCAAAAATCTGAAAATCAAATGTCACTTGTCAGCATGCAAAAAAACTTTGCCTGGATGCAATCCAGTTTTAAAGCTGTTTTTGAATTTGCACACACACACACACACACACACACTGAGACACAAACAGCTGGTGGTAAAACGTGCCTGTGGAACATGGTAACCTACTGCAGGCCTGATTGTATAGTCTGTGATTCTGGCACTGAACCAGGAGGACGGAGAGCTTGTTTGTGCCTGTGGGTGTATGCATATGTATATCAGAAGTTGAATAGGTCAAGTTTAGTTATTTATGAATATTTAACAAAAATAAGGCTTTTGGCTTAGACTACAAATTTTTTAAGAGCCAGATCAGATTTTCACACATTTTATGTCCTCTAAACACAAAACAGTTGATGAGTTTCTGCAGGACATCAACTGACGCAGATGTTTTTCAGCTCCGAAAAAAACATCTAGTAGTAATAAAGTGAAATGAACTTATTAAAATGGGATTTGCAACATCTGTGTATGCGATGCAAACGACTGTGGAGTGATGACTGTTGGAGCAAATCTGATTTTCTCTCTTTCAATATTAATTATGTTACCCGAAGGATCGACTCAAAATTCGATGCAACACTCACATTTCTCATTTTGAAACCAATTCTCAGTATTGTTTTTTTTTCCCGAGGTCATTTGGATTAGTGTTTTTTTGTCATTCTGACCCGCTCCATATATTCTGGGAGGACACTTATTGCTTTTTAGGAAGCGTCTAAGCGCAGTAAATGTAATTCTGGCCTCTAGCTCCATCAGTATTCAGCTGTGTGGGAAGTAGGCAGCAATGTCCGAGATAAACGTGGTTATGAAATCGTGGCTGAGTGGGTTATGCAAACACATACGCAAACGCGCACGGATGGGACAGAGTGTATCGAGGGCTTGATTAACAGAACTGACGCACGTCTGTCCTCACAGTGATCGCACACGTCAGGCTCATTGATTCTGAGTTTGAAACTGGAACACTGGAACAATGATATGACTTCCATTATGTTAATGTTTCTCTCTCTGTTCCTCCGGGGTCCTTCTTTTACTCTTTGAATAAAACTATGCCTTGAATAAAAATATCCTTAAAGAGAGGACATCCATGCATGTTCAATAATTCTGGTATTTCCAGCAGTGACACGAAGGCAGCATAATCCATCAGGGCAGCAGAATCAGTCTGTCAACGTCAACTCAGTATGTGAAAGACGGCGAAGCATAAAAAGCTAGCAGGGAAGAAAAATCGACTCATGAGCTGTGATAAATTTGTAACATCACCACAGACACAAATCCCCATGGCTTCAGGTGGCCAATCAATCCCTGTACTTACTTTATGTAAAACACTAGATTTTAAAGCCCAACATGGTCGGGCCCACAGTTATATTACGGAGCTCCTGACTCCCTACACTCCAAGTCATAACCTGAATTGCTCCGCCATCTTGACAATCTGGCCTCTGCCGCCTCCCGGCTAATCTAAAAATCAGCACACACGTGGATCATCAGTGGACCTGAGGCGGGCTGAATGATGCCTGGGTGCTTAAACAAGCTACCTGTAACAGCATCCACGCTGTCAACTATGCATAACTTCAAACCTTATACAGTTTGAATGGCTGAGTTCTATAAATATTCACCCTCAGTGCAGTTGTCATGAACGGGGAAATTAATTATAGAGACCAAAACAGTTTTTTGTACCAGGCTGTAAACATGTTTACTTCTGCTGTGAAGTTGGACATTTTAACATGGGGACTTATGGAGACTGAGTCATTCTGTAGCCAGCCTCAAGTGGCTGTTTGAGGAACTGCAGTTTTTAGCATTGGCTTCATTTCACAGGTCACTTGGCTGTACCCAGGTGAAGGTTGGTGACCAACTGTGACCAGGCTTTTGCCATCAGGTCCTCTACACTCAGGTAATGTACCGACAAGCCTGATGTCCTCAGATGATTCAAGTTTTTAAATCATTGCTTTAAAACATCTTTACAGGAAAGCCTTTTGTGATGCCTGAATTCTTCAGATAAGTGCAATACAAATAAAGTTATTATCTATATTTATATTATATTCAGTGTGAAAGGAAGGCCACCTGTGTATATACACTCCACTCTCTCTTTAACTTTCAAGCAAGTGATAAATTATTCGTTCCATCCAAGGTCCTGCTAACCCTGTGAAATAAAACATGTCGTCTCTTCTGGTTGAACAAACAGCTCTACGTGTGATTAAAGAGTCTTTTTAATAATGGAAGCAACAGCTCCATACATACACCATTATCTTTTATCTGGAGTGCAGTTAGTGTTTATACAGCAGGCGAACACTAATGTTCCAGCATTTAGTCAGTGAAGCCTGCCAGTGTTCATCTATCACTTCAGCTTTTTTGTTTGCTGGTCATTGCAAGTTACGTGACCGCACTGACGTCAGAGCACACACACACACACACACACACACATGCAAACTGTCTATGTGTCCTATTCTTTGTCTGCCAGCTTCTGTTTTTCTGTTGCACTCTATTTATCTCTCTCTTATTACTCTGACACACACACACACACACACACAGGTTCCAGATATGAGGACAGGATGTTCTGGCTCTGTCTGTGTTTAATACATGTTTTAATGTAGTGTCTCTGAGACACATGCACACAAGCACATGCTGTGAAAGGCACGAGCAGACAGAACAAACTTGTTTTTCCTTTTGATTATTTTCTTCCTTTTGTGTGTGCGTGTGAATTGGGTTGGATGCACCTGTTGCAGCCGGTTAAATTAATCATAATGACAAACTCAACAAGATAGGAACCTGTTTAGTTTCCACCTAGTTTAAGTGAAGGTTTCTCATTTCTCATTACTGCAAAGAATTAAAATGACCTCGACATGCATTAGGGATTCACAGAAAATCGCTCCAGCATTACTATTAAATCGAACATTTCTTACCGCTGCTGCTTCACAATGAGAGTGTTCAGCTGGCAAACAACGGGTGGCTTTTATTGTGAAGTGAAAACGCATCTGCAAAACAAGAACATTCTTTGTCTTGTCAAGTCTTTTTTTTTTTTTCCCATCAGCGGATACTTTTTTTTATTTGCGAGGGAGTGATGGAACAAGAAGGAGTAGTCACAGCGAGTTGTTAGATGAAAAGCTGCAGGGAACAACAGACTACACCTACAACCTCTCAGCAAGGTAGAAGACTCCTCTTACTGTGGCCTGTTGTTGTGTGAAAAACTCCTCACGCCCTGTGAAGTCTAATGCAATTACTGACTGACTTCATTATTAAAGCAACATGAGCTTGTTTGGTTGCGCTGTAAATAGATACAGTTGCTCTGCTTGTGTATTTATGTCAACGTAGCTGTTCGAGTGTTGCAAAACCAACCAGACCTGAAATCTTCAAGATTACAACTTTAAATGATGAATATTCTGCATGTATTTTTATTGTTTGAATACGTAAATGTTATTTCTTTACCACATTATTCTGAATGTTTATCCAAAGACTTTCTACAAACTTCTCCCTTATTTACTCTTCAAACAGAACAATCTTTAATTAAAAAGTTATTTGAGTTCCACCGAACGTGTGTGCTCTGCACTCCCACTCATGCACACACACACACACACACACATCTGAGTGATTCACAGCAAAGTTTTGGAGTTGTGGGGCGCACACACACACACGCACACATATGCTATCTCCACACACACACACACACACACACACAACTTTGTTAAGAATGGCAGGAGGCCTTGCTGATGCACTCTTCTCCTTCATACTCTGTGATCCATGTCAGTCCTGTTCACACACACACACACACCTCTCCAAACACCCAGAGATTGTTTATTTCCCTATCTCTGCACTTTGCATATGCAAATAAACCCCTAAAGGAGTTTTACGCTCGGTGTATTAGTCACTAAGCAACCAGAGATAACAGCTAAATTTCCACATACAATTTAAAAATGTCACTCTCTCACTCTGCATGTTCAGATAATTCCCTTTTAAAGAGGATTTTCACGAGGCGTCAACACATTTGATCCATTCACGTGTTCACTCCTCACTTCCACATGGCAGATGATTGTACTCCATAGCTCTTTGTTAGGAGATTATTTCATTGTATTTATGGTGGCATGATATGATTTGATGTGAAAGATAGGGAATGAATATAACCAGAAGTTATTTTATACATTAGTTTTTAGTAGGAAAGGACACGTGTCTGGAGTCCACTGGGGGAAAAAAAGGTACACATGTAGTCACAGAGAGTGAAATACGCAGACGCAAACACGTACATATACTTCGAAATATCATCTTTGTTTCATGAAGGCACACTTGAATTAATAATTTGTGTGTGAAGTGTGAAGGCTTTTTAAAGAGTTAAATTAATTTGATACAGTGTACACAGCAGGAAAAGCTGAAAAGATATGAAAAGAACCTTTGTCATGTGTAAACTTAATTTTTTCTAAAGCTGAATCTGATGAAAACCGGGAGGTGAATGACACGGAGGCAGGTCACGTCGATCTGACCCTGAAATGACAGCTGGCAACAGAGCAGAGAAAGGGGCAGTTTTTTTAAAGAGCTTGACAGCAACAAGCTGATTGGCTCACAGAGGTCATGGCAAAATCTGAATGGTTGAGGTGAAAAGTGAAAGAAGACGCCCTCCTTCAGCTGGATGAGCTGCAATTGAGAAAGGAAAAAGAAAGGGGGCTTTTGTTTTGCATTTATGATTATGTCCAAAGTAGCAAGCATCTATAGAACACGGAAGCATGTCATGGAAATGTCATGTAAGAAGGAACAAGCATAAGGTCATATATGAAGCAAACATGCAATGAGGTGACCTATTTAGTTCGTCATCTATACATACTATCTGTCAGTCTATTGACACTGTGTCATATTGTACATAGACGCACGGTGGTTAATAAAGGTTATTGCTTTATAATTCCAGGAAGCAGAGGAATCAACTTAAAGCGAGTAAGCTGCTCTCTGGGAGTATACATCAGTAACAGCTCTGTTTGCCGTCGTTGCAGAGATCATACCACCACTGATACCTTCTGTCAATATTTTCCCAGGATTATACTGGACAGCTAAAAGACCCCAGTGTTATAGGGTCACTTATGATCCGATTGGTCAAATCAAAGCACGATTTCCTCATATTACCTCGGAGTGTGCTCCAAAAATGTCACCGCTTCATATGAAGCATCGTGATGCACTCTTTCATCCTACGCGCAAAGCGTGCGCCTCCGCAGCTCGAGGAATACCTTTGAGTGTATAAATAAATGAAAGCAAATGACTCTGAAGGCAATGTACATGTTCCCAACTGTGTTTGTTAACTCAGCTTCAAAAGTCCAATACAACGCTTTCAATCTGCGGCCTCTTTGAAGATGCATTCATGTAGGAGCCTTGATCGCAGCCAATTTCACAATTTTTTTTTGTTTCTGCACACCGGAGTTCTAACTCAGTAATTGGGTGAGATTTGCTCTAAAACCTTCTAGTAAACAAGGCCTCTTTCTCCGAGGATCAGAGGGTTGGCACTCGGCACCTGAGCATTTAAAAAACCGTGCACGCGCATGCACAAATATGCCTCGAGAAAACATGCATTTTAGATTTATTTTCATTAGGATCAGCATTAGCTCCAATCGGAGTGGCCACTCATCCTTCTAGAGTTCATATGTACAAGAGGACACAGTTTCTCCTGCATAAAATTCTCATTTACATGCATCCACATTTCCACACACACACCTCATTATTTTCAATGTGCCATTTCACCGTCTAATTATCTAATTATATTTACAGGAGCCTGCAGACTGAAAGGGAAAATACAGCTTCTGTGCAGCCGGGGAACGTGCCTGGCCCACTGAGTCTTTACCCAGCGATGTAAATCACTGTTTAAGTCAGGATCATTTGCACAAAACCTCTCATCATTCACCTCTACAGAGGTCTGTGCTCAAAGATAAAGGCAAGAAAGACAACAAATGGCTGGAAAAATGCGAGAAGGAGAAACACCATTAAGAAAATTGGTAAAAGATGGTTTCATGTTTTGGAATTTTAAATGCACTTTTGTGTGGTTGCATGAGTGCAATTTCGTGTACTAGAGTCTGTTTGTTGGTCTTGTTGTGTCTCAAAGCCTCGAATACTTTCTAGCTTTCACACCCGCGGGAAGCCGATAATATGTATATTTTCCCTCCTGCCTTTGAGGTTGGTAATATGCTCAGCTATGCTTTGCGTGTCCTTCGCAGTCGGTAAGAAGCCGCCTCCGCAGACTAAAATTCTTTCAGCCTCGTTGGCGCTCTGTTCGAAGTTTTTCAGCATTTTCCACAAGCCTGAAGCAGCGGGGATAATGGCTCAGCTTTTCATCGATATCGACCTACAATATATTTTGTGTAGCTGCTTGACGTATGATAGGCTTTGGTGTACCAGTCCTGTTAGTAACTGCTAGCTCCTCTGCACCTGATGGAAGGCATTTTGAAGCCACGGTGCAGTCGATGTTTTATCTACTTGCTATTTTTAATGATGGTGCTCTCATCAATGCTTGTGTTACAAGCGATCTGTGCATGTCAGTGGACTGCCTGCCACGCCGCCATATTGAAAGCCAAGCAAACGCTATTGTGTCTTGCTTAGAAACTACTTCAATCAAACCTGAAACCTCTTCAAAGATAGGTGGCACGTTTCATAAGCGGCTCCATGCGTGCTCCTGTGCTGCACATGTCAGAGCACCTTTTCCGTGTCACGTTTCCATTCATCACCTGCATGTTCATTCATTTCTAAGCCAGTCACTTTCTTATTTTTGATTTTTTTAATATTTCAAAGTCTCTGCATGAGCTCTGCTAAAAGCTTTCCTGTCTGCGGTGGAAAAGGGGGGGAAAAAGCTAAGTGGAAAATGAGGGATGCATGTGAACAGAGAACAGATCAGTGGTTTCGCACATTTTTGCTGGACTGAGAGAGGAAAATAAGACCAACGGAGAGATCACATGGCCAATGAAAGTTATGCTGGAGCCGCCGGTGCTTCACTGAACCATGTGCTAATAATATGGCTTTCATCTAGATCGGCCCATTCAGAACCATTAAACACACACATGCCGAAACCTCTACACAGGAAACATCCACACACACACACACACACACACACACACACACACAGGGGCCTTGTCTTCATCTGCAGATGTATAATATATATTTACAAAATCTTGCTGTTAACCACTCAAAAACAAACACACCGTCTGTGACACTGAACCGAAACCATCTGCTCGAGCTTGAAATCACGAGCCTGCTTAACAAGAAATAGGTATCACAGTCACTATGGCAACATGTTCCCATGCTCCAAACAAAACAAATCTGCATTCGAGAGTTGCCATGTAGTTCGAACTCATGCCATATAAGAGCAAATCAGCCTAAATGCTTTGTTTGTGTTGTGCGGAGCTGATTTTCTAAAAATCTACTCCACGTCAGCTAATCTGGGGGGAGATGACCGGTGTAATCACTGTTTTCAGGACAACAGAAAGATGCCCGGTGAATTTTGCACGGGTCTTATGCTTGGAGTCTGTCCTTGTCTGTGTGTGTGTGTGTGTGTGTGTGGGTGACTTCATATAATCCTGTCTAATTTTTGTAATACGGAGATGGTGGAGCAGACATGGTAATCCAGTACTGGACTCTTTGGATTAGGCTGGGATTGTCTGGGCAGCACAGTGGGAGCAGATTGGAGCTGTTTTCTCACACATGAAGAGCTGGAGTCATTATTGATTTGAACTGCGATTGGTTCGTTTCAGTAAACTCCCCCTCAGATTTCTGTAACACAGTGACAGCAGTTTTGGGTTGATGTCCTGTGGATACCCCTGAGAGTCCAAACCACACATATGTGGTCTGAAAACCCAAGATAATATCTCTTAAATTATGCCAACTGACTATTTATTCTGGTACAAATAAACTGCTCTTGTACACCCACATAAGTGTATCACAATCCCTTAAAGGTTTTTAGATTATAAACTCACTAAATCGCAGAGGCACATAGATCTTATTTCTCAGATACATCCTAAATAATATCAGTTCAATTCAGCATATGTGTGTGTGTGTGTGTATACACCCACTGTATGTAGCCTCTGCTGGCTCTTTCTGGCAGGGTTACACTGCTGTTTTATATCCATGAGTCATTATTTTAGTCCCACAACTTAAAATGATGTGTTAGCTACTGAAACTCTAACCTGAAACCTTTAAATCACTCACAGTGGCAACTTGCTGCACTGATCCGAAGCAAAATGGCTAACTGCTAACATTTATAGCTAATGCGATGTTAGTAATCTCTCCAGGAATATGTCCTGGTGACTCTGGATAATCCACTGACCTCATTGTGAGCGCTTTTCATTGGAACTATCCTACCAAAGCGACAGTTCCCGTTGAACAAACCCTTTAAAAGTCAAATTATTATGCTAATTTATCATATATCTGTGCTTTTGAGCTCATTCCACGTTCCAAAATGAGCTATTCTGTGTTCATTTTGCCGTTTAAAGAATTCGTCTTGAGCGTCAAACGTCCGCGGCAAAACAATGAGCCATGTGTCCCTCGTGCGACAGTGTAAAAGACGTCATCAAAACATTAGCACCCGAAGAAAGGAAGCAGGAAAGGGCTGTATTACAGCAGACAAAGGTCCTCGGTGAACACCAGCATTAGTATTTTTTATAGCAGGTTTGACAGAGCTTATTGTCTCTCTCTCTCTCTCTCTCTCCAACAGCTGTGGTGACTTTACAGTTAGGGCCAGTTTGAGCCTCAGGCTACAGTCGCTGCCAGGTCAAAAAATGACACCTCATCAAGATGGATGACAACTGTTGGGGTGTGTCCTTGTGAGAGAGCTCAGTACCACAAAGCACTTTTAACTTGATGCAAGAAGTTGGTTTAAATAACTATTTAACTTTCTTAAAGAACGAAACAATAGTTAATCCTTAAGAGGGTACATCTGAATTAAATTATAATTGCCCCTGTGCTGAAAAGCCCTGAGTAGTTATAAGCAGGGAAGAAATTGAAGGATTTTCAGCTGTAGCCCTGCAGGCCCGAGGTTTCATTAGTCTGCAATCATCCACTGACAAGTGGGGTAAATTTTTGCTTTACTTCGATGTGGAAATTACTTGCCGCAGGCAAGCTGCCTAGCATCCCTGTGCGAGAAACAGAATGCTTTCATTTAGAAATGTACTGCATGTCAGGGCATGTCTGCCAGAACAGATGACAGATCACAAGGCTGTGGATATTATGTAACAGAAATCACGTATGCACACGATGAAAAGGTTACGCTAAACATGGAATCCACTGCAGTACATTTATATTATTTATTACACAATATAACAAAACCCAAAACTTGCAAGGAATGTGCAGCAAATTTAGGCCTCTTACAAAATCTGATAGCTGTGCACTGTGTGTGTGTGTGTGTGTGTACTATGAGCTGTGTGAACTGTGTCAGCTGTCTCCTCATGCTGTGGTGCTGCTGCTTGTTGTTATCATATCCACTGACTCAAGAGTCGCCCACCACTTGGCCATGTCAGCATACCGTCCTGTCTGTATATGGTTGTGTATTTTTTTTTTTTTTTTTTGCCCCGCGACAAATGGCGGTGCGAGCTAACCCTGTTGATGTCTTACGTGCATGTGCGTGGGTTGGATTTTGTGTGTGTTTGCGTCGCCACCATTGTGTCTGTCTGTAATTACAAGAGTGTTTGCACATGTTTTTTTTTTAAATAAGCAGACCTATGCAGTTTATAGTCCTCTTCTTTACCACATCACACAGGCTACCTTCATGTTTCTGTCGCTTCGCAGGTCGCTTGTTGTCGGGAGAAACTGCAACTGAGATTTCGTAGGAAGTGTGACCTCCAGGGGAGAGAAGAGCTGCGTGTCGTGTCGGAACGTTCGCAGAAAGATCTGCACGCCGCTTTGATTGGTAATTACAGGATGTATCTGAGCATAAAGCCCACCCGCTTGTCTGCACATGCACCATAAACACATGCATGCTATACTGTACACCCACAGAGGATGCATAAAAGGTGCAACACACATACACGCACTCTTGTTCATCACCCACAACAGCCCCCCAACCATGTATTCACTCGTCTGCCGTCCTCACATCTAGCAACCGCGTACGTCACAGCTACTGTAAAACAAACACCCATTATCCCCAAGAGATGTGAGTCAAATCCGCCAGTAAGCCCACTCAAAGCCCTGGAAACGCAGGTTTTGCAGTGGCATGTCTCGGCCTGCCAAAACACAAAGCCGACAACATCAATAGAGATAAGTCATCACCTTCTTGTTGTCACTCAAAACGGTCTCGCCTCGAGTCGATGTGGCTCGAAGGATCCCAGGAAATGTGTTTTTTTATTATTATTATTATTTGTTGAAACATCGCTACATATAGGGGTCTGTTTTTGTCACACGTCTTTTGTGTTTGTTTTTTTCAGGAATCTTCCATACAAATGAAACTTTTGTTTTCAGCAACAGCAATGTTATATAAAAAGAGGAAAGACTGACAAAGTTGAGAAATTACCGTGTCGATTTGTTCTCTTGCAGATGTTGTATCTAAATTAAATGTCAAAGCTAATAGAGTCGAAAATTTAAGACAGGATTTGAGAAACATTAAAAGCTTTACAAGCAAATCTGTCTGTCGAGAGGTTAAAGCGTTTAAAAGTGCTCCCTTCTAAGTATGATTAGTCTCTTTGCTCTCATTCTGCCTTCTCAATCTTATCACTCCCTGCTGGAAACATGAGCTGAACTCTCTCTCGACTCCTCGCATGTTTTTTCACTGCAAACTTTCTCACAATCCTTTCTGCCTGTCTCTCTGTTGTGTTTTTCTCCCCTATTCACTTCCTCGTCGTGTGGCTCGTGCGATTGGTCAGAGGAGGTGGAAAGTTGGCCAATGGGAGAGCAGTTGCCAGGCAGCCTGCGCCTTGTTTGGAGGCGGCTGGAGGCTCCGCACAGCTGTTCCATTGAGAAGCAGCAGGACATAATAACAAGGGCCCCTCACCATGCACACACACACACACACACACACACACACACACAGAAGACAAAAGACAAAAGTTAGCTAAACTACTTTTTGTTGGCATCTGTTTGTTTTGTTTTTTTTAAAGAAATTACAGTTCCAATTTTATGTTTTCACATAATTTGAAAGCAGTGTGTGTTCTTTGTCTTTCGTCTTAGAGAATCAGATGACAGAAAGTATCAGTGGGAGTTTTTCTCAACTTCTTTGCACTTTTCTCACTTCTTATTTTTATTGCAGGGATGTGATAGAAGTGAAAAAGTCCACGAAATAAGTTTTTTTTAATGCAATTTTATACACGTTATTTGTAACGTGTGAAATGAAGTTTGATTTTCTTTCAAAAGGCTCAGGTCTTTATGTAAATCCATACAGAGTAATGTTTTGTATCAAACAGATATATGTTAAAGAGTTCTTAAAGGAAATAGGATTGTTTTTTCTTCACACGGGTAGTTGTTTGCCTCACATGTGCTACAATAACTTATTTTTTTACAGCCAACAAGCTGTAAACACTGCATATTATCACCTTTTACGTTGATAGGGTGAATATGTTAGCATGCAGTTGTCTGTTTACACACCCATCAGACACACGGCATCGTTAGTATTAATTTGGAGTCACATTTCTGGCCATCTTGTGAATATAAGTGCAATATTCATTCTCTTAAGCTCCATTTTCCAGGGAAATATCTGTTTCTTTAGCTTTTACATGCTCCATGATACTTTCTAGCTGACGTATTTTGCTGGGCAGGAAGCATACAATGTGTTTTTTATAGCTTTTTCTTAGAAAAATGAAGATGAGAGCAGTGTGAGTGAACCAAAACAGTAAAGTTAAGGGCCAAAAACACAAAACAATGAGCTGAAAGATGCCAAAACACTGTTATTGGTTAGAGGAGCTTTAAGTGTCCTTTCATGACAGTGTACCAGTAAAGCAGTAACTGTAGAACATCATCACTGAGCAGTTTATTTGTCAATGCTGTACTGAAAGAGGAACACACAAGTGAGAGAAAGTAACTCTGACCTTGTCTGTCATTCCACAGCCCTGTTTTGCAGCGTGACAGATTGCTTAATAGCACTGGAGAATTGTTAACCAGGACCAATGACCCACATCACCCAGCAAAACAATGTTTGTCCATCTGTCCCTGTGGCCTGCTGAAACAATAAAGCTCCTATATACATCCTGTACATTTCTCCACCCACATATTTCACACTTGTTGCCCCCCCTCCCTCACACTGTGGTGTGTAGAGCTGCACGCATGCTGATGTGGAGAGGTGAGAGGATGCAGTGCAGACCAGTTGATTGACTAGACTGACTCACGCGTCGTGTTGCATTAGCTTTTCTTTGCTGGTAGCTTCAATAATCGGCCATGCACACACACACACACAAACACACACACCCAAACTGAGCAATATCATCATTGTGCTCTAAATGGCGATTTCAAGAACATATGAGTCACTCAGGAGGAACAATGGAGTAATTTAAAGGACAAAAGGAGCCGCTCCGCTACAGCGCCTCAGTGTTGCTCCTGCTTCAGCGACCAAATGTCAAAGCTGCCTCAAATTGTTGCTTTTATGGTCCTCTTCTCCACATAGAGAAAGAAAAAAAAAACTAATGCATCAGTTGTCTTCTCCATGGGAAACGTCAATTGTGAGGATGCAATGGCTTGTACATGCGAGTGTGTGTGTGTGAGCGATCAATGGGCCTCCTGAGGTGAATCCTTCAAAGAGGGAATCCATTTTACAGATTCTGTCTTGAAACAGACAGGAAGATAAAACTACTAACCATTTTCATAGTTTCATTTGGTTTCTTATGCAAAAATAATAACCCTCTTTATGTTCTGACCTGCTTCCACAGTTTACTGACTGAGTCACATTTTAAACCATGGTGATATTTTACTTTTAGAGTATGCAATTTCCTGACCTGACCTCGTTTTCATCAGCCTGTCCTGACTGCGTGTGCTGTTTATGAGGAGCTGACTGACCTGTTCGATTTGGTGGAGCTATTCCAGGCAGGGTTAAAACAACATGGCGTTACAGACACTTGCAGGGCCACGGTGACTCCCAGCACATCTGGAGTAAATGCAGGGAAAATATTTGGATGTGGAAAGAAAAGTATGTAAAAGAAAGAACAAAGCCAGGCACTTCCTGTCTCACTTATTCTCATACCAACACAAATTACCTGACTTACATTTCTCTTTTCTTCTCCCTTTTGGCTCATCTTGACATGAGAACACTCCGGTTCGGTCAAGAGAGCACAGTCTGGCATTTCCTAAAGAACATTTTGAATGTTCATTAACAAAACTCGCACAAAAATAGCAGCTTCCATTCTGCTGTCAAATACCTCTGAACTGGAATGGTCGATGTTTGTTAATGTTTACTCTATCCTCGCATGCCTGACAGCAGAACTATTATCACTACGTAAGGTGAAAACTATTGAAGAAATTACATTAGCAACAGGAGATGTGTGGTACAAACCGCACACTGTTCTGCTCCCCTCATTGTTTTTATTCACAATGAATGTTTTCATCAGTTCGATCCTACACAGGTACAAACATCCCATTATACATATATACATATATACATATATGCAACACTAGCCTGTCAGTAAAAAAAAGAAGCATCAACACAACACTGTAAAAAATACAAGTCCTGCACTGAAGACAAACTAAAGTAATGAAAAAAAATGTAATTAAAGTATCAAAAGTACTCAATGCAGAAGAATCTAAAAAAAACTAATTTAAAATTATTGAAAATAAATCAAAAATATTAAGAAAAAGCTCCAAATTCTCACATTTAACAAGCTGAAACAATGAAATGACAACTTAAAGATTATCAAAGTAGTTGCCAATCAATTTTTTTGTCAATCGATTCGTCATTTTAGCTGCACTTATATGAACCGTTGAGCCATTTATTCTATAACAAAGCATCATATTTAAGTAGCTTGACGAGAAAAACAGTCTCCTATTTGTACTTCAGTACATTACTTGAGTAAATGTACTTAGTTACATCAGCACAAAGCATTTATTCTTGGCTACACTCAGTTTGAAATACATAGTAGTACTGGTTGTGTTTACAGTGTAAATACTGAATGTATTGGTTCAACCTGCTGGACTGTACAATATGTTCATACGGTGAGGAGCACACATGAACAGAAGGAATACACTCCTATAGGAAAGCAAAGTCCATTTCCATTGTGTGCTGTTGTCCAAGGAGTCACGCACTGCACACAAATCTGACGCTCTTAGCCAACAAATTGATCACAGTCTGTGACCTTTGCCCTTTACCCTTGTTAAACCCCCTACTGCCACCGCCGCTACTGCCACCAGTCAGACTCCGAGCAGATGGGATAGTTTGGGGGAGGGTTTATTTTTACACAGCCGTGTTGTCACTCAAGCTTGCCTTGTGTTTTTCCCACTACCTCATTTTACATTTTCTTCTCTCTCTCTGTCACCCTACCCTCTTGGATTTATGCCTTCTAGTCACATAATATTGATGTTTGGTGTGTTTACTGTAAATTAGATTGAGGGCAAGCGGTGTTAATGTTGTCATCAATTATCTGTCCAATTACCATAACCTACATCGATACACACCAGAAGCTCTATGGTGTCCCGTACTCACACCACATATCTAAAATCACACATTTACTCATTCATACTGAGACACACACATATATATACACACATTCAGACCAAAACCTCATGCAAATTCCACACTGGACTGTGAGGCCACTACCGGGCCCAGACTTCAGTTTTTTGGTGACAAACTCATGACACATACCTCAATTTCACTTTTGAGGTCAGGGAACACTCTACGAATGTTCATTTTTAATAAGCAAACCACAAAAAACAGAACTTAAAATGAACTTTTATAGCAAAAAAATGATCCTAAACCCAGATCCTAGCTTTTAGCCACATCTGTAAATGCCACTAGAGACCCTATATTATTCAAATCCATGGCCTAGTTGTGAAACTTTCATCATTTAAAGTGATTTTCCCAACATTTGGGGCTTTGCCAAGAATAAAAAAAAAAAAGACTAGAAGGGTAAGGGTAACTGGTGGGGCTGCTGGGCAGCTGTCGGGGCATTTGGATGCACCGGGGAGCAATCATTCAACTGTAGAAGTGATTTTGCTAGAAGGCAGAAGTCCAGACAGACAGATTTTATATCACGAGATTTGTCTGTAAAAGGGATTTCTGAAGCTGTGGATGAGATATCAGAGCTTGAGATAGATAAATGGCTGTTTTTCTGAAAGGAGCTGATGGGAGAGGATGAAAAAAAAAAAAGGGAGATGTGTGTCATTATTTGTGATAAAGGTGGAGAAAAATATCCTTTTTAAACCCCTCAAAATGACTACAGCAGGCCTAAAAAAAAAAGAGAGAGAGGTATTTTTACCCTAAAACAGGTGCGGGTCTAATAAGAAACCACCCCCACCTCTCGGTTTCTTTCATTATTGCTGCTTTTCACACCCCCTCTCCTATACATTACGTCACCTTCGACAGGAAATGAGATGCCACAGCTCAAGGTGTTAAGAGACTCCTCCAGGTCTTTCTTACGGCCTCCCTTTCCTGCCATTTGAGTATTCATATGGATGATGTTGTTTTTCTTTCTTTTTATGATCCAGAAGAACAAAAATGATTCAGGCACTGACACAGACAAAACATTAAAAACCCATCTGCTGTATTTTCCCATGCAATGTCATACAATACGAGCCTCTCTCAGGGGCAACTCATGCAAGTTATGTGTGGTTATATGCTGCCTCTCTGTGGTCTGTACAGGTATGACAGTTCAGTTTCTGTCTCGTACACTGGATGTGGAAGGACAGCTGTTTCGAGTTATTTGGATGAACAGATCAGTTTATGATCCAAATTCAAAGTTATTTTACGCAGTAAACTCAGTAAAGAATCAAAGTTCTGTTCTCATAAATGCTTGAGCAACAATCTAATAACACAACACAATAAATGAGGCGATGAAAAGATATAAAACCGAATCAAAGAGACCGTAAAGCTCTGTGGACGAGGCTTTCTAAGAAATGTGTTTGTCTTGCGTGCACGCAAGCCCTTGTATATATCTTTTGTTTTTGATACAGATATGCTTCCCCACGCACAATGCCAGAATTAGACCTTGTGATAAGTCTGAGAGGAATGCTCAGCCTTGCGAGCTGACGTAAAACACAATGTGATGAAAACAAAAAAAAACACTTGAGAAGAACTTGATATTCTGAGACTCAGTGGGATGTCAAAAGGGGTGTCTGATTGCTGGAACGAGACAAACGTGTTCTTCCTGTATAAATATAGATTGTGCAGCTGTGAAGGAAAGAAAACAACTGTTTGAAAAACTGACATCTGCAGTGTCCCATACCGTGCTTTTCCATGGGTGAATGCATTTTGTAGGAATAAATGACTGAAGGGAAACTGATTGAAAGTAGTGAGTGATAAATCATCTGATGAATGATGATGAAACTAAGTGTTAGGTCAGAACTAGAGCTGAAATAAGGGGTGCATTAATGATGAGTCATGTGAAAATTAAGCTGCAACCATTTTGATTGTTTATCATTTGGTTTTCTCAAATATGACAATTCACTGCTTTTCTTTGCTTTATATCACAGTAAACTGGATATTTTTGGGTTGTGGACTGTTTGTCGGACAAAACAAAATGCCACAGGTATTCTCTGACATTTAATAAACTACATAATACAGCAATTAATGTATATTACAATCAAAACTCATGCTACATGCCTTCATTTAAGTTTTATCTTCACCTCTGTGACCACTGTGACCATTTGTCCAGTGAGACCAGGGCTACGAAGAGTTTATTTTCATGTCTTACAACTGATTTTCAAGGCATAAATGATCATAACCTAAATCCTGACCCTCATCCACATCTGAAGATTATACTAACTCAAATCTGTGACCTAGTTAAAGTGACTTTAAAACCTAGATCAAGACAAAATGCATTCATGTGATGAAGCTCATTCAAAAATCAAAGCTGTGATCAAATGTTTAGGAAAACCAGACCTTAACTACAAGAAACACATTTCTGTAAAGTCACTCATTAGCATCCTCAGTCCCCAGACTTCCTGAAGTCCAGCAGATTATTAGCATTTGGGTCAAAGGCCAAGCAGTTTCCAGGCCCTACTTGTCACTCCCATATAACCACTGGGATGCTAATGTCTCCCCACAGCGGAGCAAACAGTAGCCACTGTAAAAACCCACCGTCACCTCTGACCCCTCATCCCTAAAAGTTGCCCCTCTTTCCCGCTATTGATCCTTCAGATTCCTCTGACGTTGAGGGTAAGTGTGAGAATTCTTTCAGATAAAGGCATTTGAGGAGTCATTACCTATGGCTCGCCCAGAATGTGTGTGTGAAAACTCTCCATACAGAGAGGGCCACTGAAATAGATCATTAAATTGCCGGTGGTGGTGGTGGTTGTGTTTGTGCGGTTCAAAGGTTGTCCCATTTCTTCTGGACTCTGTCGGCCCGTACAGAGAGGCAGGTGTACAGGAGACAAATGCAGGAACTCAACTTTGACATATAAAGGAGGCTATGCACACATCAGGTAAGCAGCAACCTGATTGGACAATGGCGTTGTTGTATTATTTCTCATATGTTTGGGCTGTTTATAATCTTTTAACTCAGACCAACTGCAGTATATTTAAATATAAAATAATTTTCTGTTCTAACATTGTTAAATCCAAATATGTCTGAAAATATTGATTCTTTTTGATACGAACTGAGCGTTCACATTTATTGAAGGTGAAAAAATGACTATAAATCAATGTTATGACATCAAATAAGGATATACTTCACGTATTGTTACAGTTTATATGCTTTTTCTTTGCCAAAAAGTAACTTGGCATTAGTTGTGTTTGGAGTCAATTAGACACCAGAGAGGTCCAACTATGAATCAGCTAATATAAAAGTCAAATTACAGAACTCCAAACAGACGTATTTGGTAGCGGTGGTGCTGCAAAAATAGTACAATATCAAACACAGATATTAAGTTTATTTAGTATTACAACTTTCACAGAGCTCAAAAGTTCAAAAGTTCACAAAATGTCCTGCAGGCAAACAATAAAATCTAAGCAACAGCAGAACATGGAAACACTAAACAGCAGGCGAGCGATAGATTGGATTTAACCATGGTTTAGAGCTGGGCAGCCAAATCATATTCTGTAGTCCACTTCTTAAACATGTCAGTAAATTTAAAAATCATACTTAAGTAATTCTCATAAATTAGGATAAATCATGACGTGTCAATCGGGTAAAACTTTTAAAAGTGCGTTTTCAGTGCATCCGAATCTTGAATCCTCTCCTGATTTTGTTTTCTTTCAGATAAAATGGAGGTGTTCACACTGCTGCTCGTGTTTCTCACAGTTTCTGGATATTCATATGTATTGCAGCCCAGTGAGTACAACATTAGGCCTGCTTAACATTTCAAGCACCTAACAAAATGTACTTCAGTCATAAACACTTCCATGCTAATTATTTCATGAGTTGTTCAAAGGGAATGCTAACCGTTGTAATGCTAATGTGTTACTGTTTGCAACGTGATTTTCGTTTCGACTTTCAGAATTAAAAAAATGAAAAAGAGAAATGCGATTAATGAACTGTAAGGGGTTGCTCTGTTTTGTACTGTAGGACTGACAGTCACGCAGATAGCTGAGCTGGATGGAGACCCCCTGTCTGAGATGAGGGGTGAGCAGCTGAGAGATGTTTTTATCTCAGCGGAGGAGAATGAAAAGCTTGCCAAATCCACTGAGAGAAGGAAAACAGAGGAGGAACAGACAAGTGAAGGACTAACAAACTCCGAAAAAAAGAGGACGGAGGGAAAAAACACAGAAGGTTTCACTAGGAATATAGGAGAAATCTTAGACACAAATTTAGGGGAGGAAAGAAAAAGAGAGGAATTCTCTGAAACTGACATGACAGATTTAGATACAGGGAGAGGAGATGCATTGGAGAGGAGAGAAGATACGGAGACGAACGAGGAGGGCGAGATGGTAAAAGAAATCCTGACAGATAACACAGAATCTTTGGAGACGACAAACACACTCCATAGTCGTAATACATGGATGCGAGAGAGGGGAGAGGATGACGAGATGCTTGAGAAATTTAAGGAGAGTGATCAAATGGATAAAGTGAGGCAAGAAATAGAAGAGGAAAGAGAGAGCATGCTGGTTGCAGGGATTAGTCTCCCGGGGGAGATTAGAGGAGAAAAGATGACTGTGAATCAAGAAAATGTGGAAGACAAAGGAGGAAATGAGGAGAGGGAGAGCATAAAAAATGCAAACCATAATGAATTAGTAGAAAGAGAAAAGGCAGATCACATAGTAGTTAGTAATCTCACACCTCCTTTAAGCACTTCTTCTACTCAACTCGTGAAAGAAGTTGAGATTCCTGCCACTATTCAGGTTATCACTCACTCTCAAAATCCTCCTAGTTCTCCTCCTCCTGGTCATCATAATGTCCCTTCATCACTTCTGCTTACACCCACACACGTTCCTTCATTCTCCCCTCAATCTCCCACCCATCACGCCGAAGTTAGTCCTCAGTTCCTCCCTCGGTCTGTCGAGCTTCCTAATCCTGCAGCAATCAATCACGTCTCAGTCTCAACAGTGACTCCTGATGAGGTGAGGTCTGCCTTACTATTTGAAGATGTCCTCACTGAGGTGTTACACAGTCCTGGACATCATCTCAAGCAGAATGAACTGGAAGGGAGGTCGAACCCGACATTAGAGGATGTGATTGTCAAAAATGTATTGTTTAAACCTGCACAGAAGGAGCTACAAACCACAGGAGAAACAAACACTACACAGCTCAGAGAGGCTGAATTTATCCCCAAGGTTCCAGCAGCAATGCCAAAACCCACAGAAGCAGAGTTTATAACGCAAGATTTAGGAAGTAAAGAGCCAAATTCTACATCAAAATCAAATGAAAATAACTCCACTGCTGAACCGGTTGGGCTTACACATAAACCAAACATGGCAGAGGCCACAGGAAAACTGAAAACAGCTAAACGGACGGATAATGATACCAAACTTACAGTGAAGCAAAATAAATCATCTCCTCCTCGACCACAACTGACCAAACCTTCTGCCAAAGCACCTTCGACGAGGCCAACGAAAAGCAACAGCAGTAGTAAAAATAAGACAATTAAGAAGTCCAAGGAAAAGAAAAGGAAAAAGACAATAAAACCCAAAAACCACGAGAGAAGAAGGTCGTCGCGCCAACATATTTTCCTTACTTTTTGGACAACTACTGTCCTCCAGAGTGTGCCTGCTATGGAAGGTAAGATGTTCAGGATGATGTCTAAAATCAGACTTATTTATACATGATATATTTCAATACATTTCTATTTATTAGATTTCTTCAAGCTACATTATTAAGTCATGTTTTTCTAGTTCTGAAATTAACCGATTAGATTTAATGCTTTTATGTTCTCCAATTCAAAAAATCGCTGATTTTTCTGTTTTTAAATGGAACAGCTAGCCTGGTTCTGTACAAAGGTAACAAAATCTGTGTACCAGCAATGCTGAAGGTCCCAAATTTACATGTTAAAATGTTCAGTTTGTTTGTTATTATAAGAAGGACAAGCATCAGACTATTTCTTGGCTGGATGCGTTGTCTTCCTAGAGCCTTGTCGTAACCGTGAGGTTGCCAGTATTATAGATAAAAAGATACAGGCCTAGCATGTTAATTAGTGAGCTTTAGAGGTGCTGGTTGGTGGGATTTTGTTACCTTTTTATACAGCACCAGGCTAGCTTTTCCCCATGTTTCTAGTCTTTATGCTAAGCTAAGCTAACTGGATTTTCCAAACAGTTCATTTCATGAAAATCGTGTTTGTCTTAGTGTAGTGGCACTAGTGTGTGTACAGAAACGAAGCTCACTGTGCATGCTTATTCTTATTATGTATTTCTGTGTTTCAGAGTGGTCCAGTGCTCAGACAAAGGGGTGGATAAGATTCCTTATGGTATTCCCTATAATGCCCGCTACATCCTCCTCATGAATAACCAGATCGACAGCATCCAGCTGGACCTGCTTAATGAATACGTCTCTATGGAGTTCCTTGTGTTGAGCAACAATCGGCTCACAGATGGCGCCATAGAGGGGGCCTTTGAGGGGATCCCAGCGCTGAAACGCCTCTACCTGGATAGGAACCTCCTACAAAGCGTGCCAACTGATCTTCCATTTTCTCTTGAGGTGCTGCGTTTAGACAATAACCAGCTGAGTGTGATGTCTGAGGCAGCCTGGGCCAGCTGCCCCGGCCTCTTGGTTTTGAGCCTTAGCAACAACAGCCTGGGGAATGGATCAGACCCTCTTCCTAATGCAGTGCTCTCTCCTTTGTCCAACCTGCGCACTCTGAACTTGGATTACAACCAGTTAACATCAGTTCCCCTGAGTTTACCGCTGTCTGTCAAGGAGCTCTACCTCAAAGGGAACCTCATTGAGCAGTTCCGCAGTGGAGTCTTCAATGGGAGATCGGCTCTGGTGGTGTTGGATCTGAGTGCGAACAGAATGACAAACAAAGGTCTTCTCAAAGAGTCCCTTCTCAATGCAACTCACTTGGAAAGTCTCAATTTAGAGGGGAACAGACTAAAACAAGTGCCACGACACCTTCCTCGCTCACTTAAAACTCTAAATCTGGAGGGCAACCTCATTTCTTCCATAAAGAAATCAGCTCTTAGCGGCTTGAAAAACCTGGAACACCTGGGTTTGGCAAAGAATAAAATCTTCAAAGTAGCACCAGGGGCATTTAAGACATTGCCCGTCCTGCACCAGTTAGATCTGTGCCACAACACCCTGCACCAGGTGCCCAGACAGCTGCCACAGACTCTGCACTCAGTAGCACTCGCGCACAACAAGATTCAGTCAGTGCCACGTGATGCTTTTTGCTGGGGTAATAAAAGTCTGAGTCTCAGCGGGCTCGTACGAGTCCAGTTGGAATACAATTTAATTGATATGGGGAAGTTGGATGCACAGGCTTTCAGATGCTTACGGGGATTCCAGGTGGTGCACTTCTACTGATCCTTCGAAGAGAAACATACTCCGACATACTGCTGGGACTATTTATGCACACAAATAAAAAATAGATGCATTTTAATGGTACTTACTCCCTTACTTTGTAAGCCTTATCCAAGACATGTGGTGATTGCAGTTGCTATGCTAAAAACAAATGGTCAAACTGTAAAAAAAATATATATATGTGTGTGTAAAATTCAGTTTATTGTTTGTAACCCACTCAAGCCTCACTCTATGGCTACTTTTAGGACATTAACTCTCTTCCCACAGACTGTTTTTCCCCAACATGTCTTAAAGGTTGGAGAACAATGGATTATTGTACATGCAACAAGTCTAACCAAGTTATCAGAAGTTATCAGAGTTTCTATCTCACTTTGTAGAACAAAATACTTGAAACTTGCATGATATTACGTATATGGATAATGTGAAAAGGTTGATGTGATTTGGTTACATTTTTTGCATCATTGCATGAATTACAAATGGATTCAGGTTGCTGTTTCTGCAGTTTCACCTAACACAGATTTTTCATCCTTTCTACACTGCAGTGACAACAAATAACTCCTTCCAAGTTTGTAAAATCAATCTGAAATATGACCTGCAGTTACATAAATAATATATTCTATGTGGTTTGACTTTTAGTTAATGTTGTAAATATTGTAAACTTGATGTGAATGAAGTGAAGTTCCTTATAACCTATCCAAATATGTGCAAACAGCTGGTTGGAAACTTTAAAAGAGTCCATTCATTTTATATTGAAAGTAAAGTGGGAAAGTAGTAACGTGATGGTAGTCCTGTGTGTAAGCTTTTTTTTTTCCTTGAATGTGGACTTTTGGATGTTGGGGCTTTTTGGAGGCTATTTAAGAAATCTCCATTGACTACTTCTATGTTCATTTTAATTCTTCTGTGACGTCACTGATTACAAATTGCTCCTGACTTGAAGTTTAGTTAACGATGTAAATATTGTAAACCTGATGTGGATCAAATAAAGTTATCCAATCATTCATGTACAAACTTCTCAGTGTGGATGACTTTGCTGTTTTTCTTTCTTTTTTTTTTTTTAAATATTTAAGCCTGAGTAAACAACTAAAACATTTGGTTACATATATCAATATACAGTATACAGACAAGATAAGGCTACAAGTGAACATGTGAATACACCCAAGCCAAAATATCACATTTAAAATTAAAAAGACAAGAAAGTTTGTTAATATTGTCTTCCCAGTACACATATTGACAGGACCTCCATCACTTCAACCTTTGTTCCTGTTATTTAAAACCTCAAATTTTGTGTGACTAAATCGCAGCCGTGTGGTATTTTGCATTCTTTTGCATACTTGCTGCTGAATGTAGGGAAATATGTAATATATGAAATAAAAATGTTGATGCATTGAAAAGTTAAAGGTGTGTTGCAACCTTCTCCTTCCTACCAGTGAGTTAGCACAAATAGATGTGTGTTTTGGAAGACGCCACCTTCAGATATTAGATTTAAATACTTTCCTGTGAAGTTAAATCTGTAAAACGCTGTCAGCAATCAAGAGAGAGACTCGGCCGTCTGTGGTTCAGAAAGAGGTTTCAGTCAAAGAAGTGTTGGTTATTTTATTTTTTGTATTGCTTTAAACACGAAGGGCAATAAATGTTTAGCTTCAAATCATTTGTCCAACAAATCCCACAATTCTTTCAAGCAAGTTAAAATGAAACACACGTTTGTTGTTTGCTATTTGGGATTTGAGCTTCGAGTTGGGTTTTGTTTGTTCCATCATACCGGGTTGGTACTTAGTGAAAGGGGAGGAAAATCTGTGGAAATAATTAACTAGCAGCAGTGAGATGCGACAGTTTAAAGTCAGGTTTTCCCATGCTCATAAATGGACTAAATGTTCCACTGTAGAACTTTTTCCACAAACAAATCAAGTCAAGAAACAAGAATATCATTAACATCTGAGGATCTGTGCGATGATGATGAACAAACAAATGACATGATGATACACATAAGACTAAAATCTACATAAAATGTATGTTGTTAAATCCAATCAGTTTTTCCAAGTTAAACATCTTTTTATAAATCCAATCTGCAAGGTAAAATTCTGTTTAGCTTCCATGACACAGAGGTATAAAGTAGCGTAACAACGAAGCATATCAAATTATGTGATTGCCTATTTCATGAATACACAATCAAAATGACACGTGCCAAGATTTTATAGCCAAGACTAATGTGTGTTTATTTGCTCGAGCAGCATATACCCGTTTCTCACAAAGCTCCCATGCATTTAGGTCTTCTGTAAACAAGCCAATATAGAAGAGTCAGTTATGAACCATAAATGTGTTGCTCACAAAATATCCACTAGATGGCAATAATGTATAGCTAAATAGTTTTGATGAGAGCCACCTCTGTGTGTGCAAAATGAGATACAGAAAATATCAGGAGCTTGATTTTGACTAGTTTCCAGTTGCCAAATAAGAAATTGTGGCAATCAAAATACATATGCTTCAGGAAGTTTATCTTGTGGGAAAAAAATGTATATTTAAAGCTCACACCAGACTGGAAACTCAGCAATGCAAGCACCACAAACACTTCTGCACACACAGGCGTGAGTCATAAGATTTTTTCACAGAGAAGTGAGAATGTTTTTAAGCTTCTTTTGCAATAATGTGAGTGTTTGACTTGACCACGAGGCTGGAAAAAAATATGCATATATATACGTAAGAAACGATGAGTGAAGAAGCAGATTTTTCCTATAAGAGAAAAGCAGGCAAAAGTGGAGAAAATGCATTAGCCCACGTGGAGGTGCTTAGCACTTTTCTCTCTTTTTTCCCTCTCTCCCTCACTCTAATAAGTTCACTCAGCAACGTGGCACTGCACCCATAGGGCCTGGGAAAGAAGAGCAGGAGGAGGGGGACGAGAGGGAGGACTGGGAGGAGGGAGGAGGGTGGGGGCGAGTGAAGAAGAGAGAGTGAAGGGGAGGAGGAGGGAGGGAGGGAGGAGGGCTCGAAGGATGGGATCCAGGCTCCACTGGCTCAGCGCGTGTCCAGAAGTGAAGAGAGTCGGCTGGGCAGGGAGCTCACCAGCACCTCCCTACGGTCCAGCAGGACCCTGACCCCGTATCACAACACCATATGTCTACCTGGATCCACTGGAAACCCTCCTCCCCTCTTTGTGTCTCCCTTTTCTCTTTCTGTCTCTCCCTCTTTTCTCATTTTCTCTTTTTTTTCCCCCCCACTTTCACATTTTCTTCTTTCGACTCAAATCGCAAAAGATTGAATTGTGCGTCCATTCGTGCATGTGTGCATACCTACATCTGTACACACTACCTGCGTGCACGTTTGTTTCCACAGTCGCGTGCGTGTGCGTGGGAGTTGCATACGTAATGATTATGTGAAGCGCTCCCTTGACAGACTCTGAACCCATGTGCTCATTTAAGTAGTTTGGCAGATGGTGAATTTATTTGTGTACCTCTGTATCCTGTGCTGGATGCAGTCTGATATTCAAGCTTATCCCAACAGGAGGTTTGCAGGATTAGTAGTAGTGAGGGTGCTTGCTTACTGCCAAACTCTCTCAGGAGAGTTTTCTCATGTCAGTCATGTGACAGAGTTACCTGTGTTGTGTTGAAAGAAATAAAAGAAACTTTCTGATTCTTTCTCCCTCAGACAGCAGACAGATCAGACATAGTCCTCAATCCAAAACCACAACGCCATTAATCAACCATCACTCCTCTTCTTGGCAGGAGTTGGCATGGAGTATATGAAGTGGTAATACTTTGTGATTCTTTTGTTCTAATGCCGACCACATTCAGTAAGCCCTTACAGGAATCAGATCACGCGAAGGGAGAATAGGAAGACAGAAAAGAACAGAGAGAACAGGATATTAAACCACACCCTAAGTGTGAGCCAGCCAGACGAACAGACGAGCAGACAGAGTTGTGGTACTATTCAGCTGACGTTCCTCTTCTCATTTTTATGAATCTTGGAAGCCTCCTATTTGGAAATATGTGTATTTTGTCACAGTTTCTCTATAACCTTTTTGGGCCCGTTATCAGCCTTGTAAATACTCCGATTCTAAGAGGCAACTGTGTGAAAAAATCTGAACTTTTATGTTAAAAGTTTCACGAGCTGCAGCAAGAATTTTATAGAAAACATATAAATGGGAAGTGGATATGTTTCAGTGACAGTCGTGATCGACAGCGTGTAATTTGCGGCTGTTCTCTTTCACATACAGTAATTGAATACAGTTGTAAGAGTGGCACACACATACAGATGCAATTTTGTTGTGTATATGTACGCTTTCCCATCTGTGTCTCTTTCTCTCTTTCTCACACACACACATACACACACACACATCTGTTTATATTACTGTACTGTACCGTGAAAGCTTGACTACATTCAGCCCAGCCCAAACCCTAAACCCAGCTATCTCAACCAACTTAACCTTGAACCTTAAATCAAAGCAAGCCTAATCTTAACTCTAACCTTAAACCTAGGATTGACCACAATGACCTCACTCTCCTATGGAACTCAAGCTTAATCTCCCAAGGATATAGGAGTCCTTGTGAAGGGTTAAAATGGGTGCCTCAGAGCAGAGTGCTATTGCATGTGCGAGAGGGAGGTGGCGCTTGAGTTAGCCGAGAGAAGGGGGTGAAACAGACAAGGACAGAAGGGAAAGAGGAGGGAGAATGAGAGGGAGGAGGGGATAGAGAGAGAAACCATGGGAGCCAGAGGGACCTCTAGACACACACACACATACAGCCCATCATGTGCTCCTGGTCTGGACCTGCACTGACAACACACACATGCAAAAGCATACAGTACAGACTTTGCACTAGGTCACGCACAAGCAAATTATGCAGAAATGGCATGCTGTGTATCGTCAAATGGTACTGTTTTGCATATACGAATCTACAAAATCACACTGAAGATATCCAGAGAAGCTTCTCCGCTTCCATTATAGACATGCACACAGTGTGCACACATAACACTCTGTTATTCAGGGGCTCCACAAGGGGGCCTATGAGTGTTCCTCTTTTGCAGAAAGGCTGCACATCTTGCTCTAAAGTCTCTGTAGCTTCTTGTTACAATCCTGAACACACTTGAATCAGCCATACAAAGAACATAAATCAGATATCAGATCATAAATCAGAAGAGTTGAAAAGAAATCTATGTCTACGTTTTTTATCAGTTAGCTACTTGTAGAATGCAAAGAGTCTGCGGGTTGGGGTGAGGAAGACTGTAGAGATGTCACATTTCAAATTAGACCCTTTTTTTCTTGCCAGTATCAATGGAATTAATTCTATTTTGAATCCAGTCTGTTCCCTCTTTTTCCTCATTTATTTAAATATTAGAGGTAAACCTCAACCTAAACTACCTGCCAGTCACAGGAGACAGGCTTCAAGTAATTTCCAGTAACAGAGAACCTTGCACACTCAGACACATAAAGCATCCCACACAGTCAAAGCATCCCAATGGAAGATTACTTAAAGTTAAAGGAAGAAATGAAATATGACGGCTTGATTACTCTTAACTTGTTTTTATTTAGTGAAAACATTCAAACCTGCCAAGTCAGTTTGATTTCTCAGACTTGCTCACAGATGCCATCTCAGACCTTGGCTAAATACTATGTGGCAGTTACATTTACATAAAATAAAGCTGCCAACTCTCAACCTCCTCAAGTATTAAATCTGATGATTGTTTACCATTAAGTCAATATCTGTTTAGCTTTCAACAGATCTTCCTGCGGCTGGACATTTGTTTGAGACTGTTTGCACAGGGATTCCAGCAAATAACAATTACTGTATGCATGGAGCCAACCTGGGGTCTCTGTTCTCTGTTCAGGATGAAGGCAACTTGGATCCTTTCTTCTTTGTCTGTCTGCATTAATTAGTAGGAAGTGTATCATTGTACATTTGTACTGGTTATTTTTCCATTTATATCTTTCATATCTATCTTTATTTCCCTAGTGTTTTTGACTGCAGTGAAATGTGATGACTTTTCCAAGTTTTGCTTTCCAAAATCCTGAAATCATTAGTCAATAATTATCTAAAGGCTCTCCTCTGAGAGCCACTATACATAAGTTTGGTTTTGGAGCCTCTAGTCTCTAACTGTCTCACTGCTCTCTCTCTCTTTCTGCTCGTTCTACTGATTGAATTGTTTAATTGAATAATAAACTTTTGCCCCTTATTTATTTGTAAACCAAAAATCTCTGTGTTTAGAAAGATAATTGTCCGTATGCCTCTGAAGAATTGAAGAACGGCCTGGACTGTTTCAAGGCCAACCTGTTTATCGTCTACAATCTAAATTCCTGCTTGTTAGGTGAATCCATTTTGATTCTTGTGCTGTTCACAGTTTACAGTATATAAATGGTCTCTTCCATGCAAGACTTGTCAAATACATCATTACGCAGATGATACTGTCTTATATTGTGTATCTTATTTTGTCAGATTTCTTCCCGTTCTTATTTTTCACAGATTACAATAATTAGCAAATTACAATATGATTAGCTAAATCTCATAGTGATGCTAAATGATACACTTAATTAGACACATCGAAATAACACAAATATATGGTCATCCCAGGCTAGGATGTGTACTGGAAGCAAATCATGGCCATAAAGATTTTAACTGAACTAAATACCTGGTGAAATCACCACATTTGACATTTATCTATCTGAATTTATGTTGCCTTCTTTGATAAGCTTCAGTCATTAATTTAAAGTTGTGTTTTTTTCCATTTGTAAGGACCAGTGGTTGTTTATTAATCTTCAAAGAGAGCTTGTCTGAAATTGTGATCTTATAACTCACTCCTTTATTGCTTTATTAAGACCTGATTTAGGACGGACAACTTTTTCTTTTCTGTTTCTGTTTTCAATAATCTGTAATTACTTGCCTGTAAGTACTTTGTTCAGTAAATTTAAGAAAAAGCCTACATATTGAATGAATTGATTGTGCTTTTAAATGTGTGTATCTCTTGTTTCGAAGAGTTGGTGTCAAGATTTGAAGCAAAGCTCTTCATTTAATTCATGCACAGATCAGGAGTTCACCCGTCTCTGTAGAGATCCTCCTAAAATATCTGTCTAGTCTGAACAGACTCCATTTTCTTCTGCTTTCATTTAATTGCCTGAACTGTTTGTCATAGGTTAATCTTTTCTATTGACTGCCTGAAAATTCCTGGCTTTACACTGGCAGGCCAGTGAAACTGAAAACTGCCTTAAGCTTTCAGGTGTCCACCAAACATGGATAAAAAGAAGTAAAAACCACAGATGGGTTTTAATGGCATTCCACTTGGTGCTTGTAATACATTTTATAGGGTTCATTAATGGACCAACTTTTAGTAACTCCTATTTAGGGAGGAGTTGTTTTAATAATCTAATAAAATATAACTAACTCTATCAGTGGCATCTCAATAAGCCAGTTTGTCTTGATCATTTTTTCACTCTGTAAGCAGTTGGCAGTTCAGGTGGTCTCATTCAGCTTACTGTTTGCCCCAGGCACGGGACACTCGAGCTATAAACCAGGTCACTGCAGGAAGCACTTCCCGTTTCTTCTGCTTCCTGTGTTGGCTATTACTATGGTAACACCCTTAATCAAAGTCTAGACAGATCGGTATGAGGCAAACCTGGTCACTAATAACAACATTGTTCAAAGAGACTAAAATAGTGGAATATAGAGACAGTAAGGAGCAAGTAAATAATTAAGGAGGATTTTTCACTTTGGATGAGGACTTGAACACAGTGTTTTCCATGCTAAACAGCAGACATTACCTAAGATCATTCCCCCGCTCCCATTTTTACTGATGTCTGTTTTGAATGTCAATGAGCAGAAAGTGAGGCAGACAAAGCCAGTTGACTCATTAAAGGGGATGTAGGGAAAGAACTACTAAGAACTATCCATGGCCACTTGCGAACATTTTTCTGGACCTCAGCCTCTGCAGCGCGATGTTACATGACCCAAATACATTACAAGGGCTTCATACAGCAGTCAACAAATCACCTGACACCACAAATCATATTCTGTCATTGCTAGCACTGAAACATCTAACACGAGAGCTGGTTCCACTTCCCGTGGTGCCTCTAATTCGACGGCCATAAAGTGAATTAGTAGCACTGGCAAATTAGAGGTGATTTCTTTCACTGAGGGGTATTACACAGCTTAAACGTGTGCAGAAGGGGATGTGAGGCAGGCTAAGGAAGGTGAACGAGGGGCATGTTTGAATGAGGAGGAGGCAAGTCGAGGCACAAGAAGATACCATGCAAAGCTAGCTGGTGTGTATATGAACACACTGTACTCTTACACCTGGGAGATTGTCCAAAAGATTGTCACAGGTAATTTATTTCCATCAACAACTTTAGTGAGCTTGACAAATTTGCATGAACAAAGACACGATTTACTAACTAGATTACCTGATCATTAAATATGACAGCAAAAATTATTCAGCTGGATTTCATTGATTGTTAAGTTAATCACTCACTTATCAGATACTCAAGTCAAAACAGTGACTGGAGGACAAGATATAAATATTTTCTGCATGAATACATTCATGTAACTCATTATCTGATTTAAGTTAACAAGACCAAAAATCAGAAACGGGTTCATTGCCAAGTAGGTTTAACATAGAAGGAAATTTAAGTGTGCAAGATATTTATCAAATCGTAGTAATTTAATGTCATTAGTTTTGCAGGTGTTTGGTAATAATCCAAAGCACTGGACAACTAAAAATTTAACCTAATGAAGGGACTAGATGTATTTTAAAAACAGACGTACATTTCACGGCAGCTCATCCAATGTACTTGTCACCATTTCACTAAAACCCAAAAGTGTAATAGTGTTGCAAGAGGAAAAATGAATTTGGTTCATCCTCTGGGATCATGAATGTCTGAATCCATCCAGTCGATGTTGAGATATTTCAGTTTGGACCAAATTCATGGACATGTCCCTGTCCTCGTTGCCTTAAAACAGTCTATAGTACATTGCTTGTAATTATGAATTTGTAATTTTAATATTTCACATCTTAAATACTGGAAAAAGCAAAACTCGCCTAATCTAATTTTTAGGTTGCATTGGAACAAACACTTGAACCTTCACTGGATAATTAATGATTATTACTTCCAGTTTCCTGTTTGTAACTCTGTTTTTTACTTGACCCCACAGTCACCCGAGGTGACTGTTGACTTTGATCCCATTTTCAAAGACTCACAACTCTTGCTGCATCAGCAGAGGCTGAAGCAACTATTGGCAACAACATAATAAACTTAACTCTTCATCAGGGGGGAAAAAGTTTCCAGAAAGAAGGAGAAGGGAGACAGAAAACAGATGTGTTAAATTTGTGACATCTAACTATTGTAAACTCAAAGCCAGACTAGTGAGTGACGTCCCATACTGAAACAGTCATCCACTCACAAGTCATTGTTATGTTAGCATTGTTTCAGAATCACATGTTTATAGAAGAAAAATAAAGAAAACACTAAAAACAAGTGGACTTTCTGCATCTGTCATTTCTCTTCATGTAATTTCTCTTCAGATAACTTTTTTTTTTATTCAAAGTGAAATGCCGAATTTATGAACCAAGACTTTCCAAATGCATTTACAAAGTGCAACAGCCAGCTTACCATGAAAACTAGCAAAACTAGTGTGCCGTTTCAAAAGGATTTATGGACAGCTGTTTGTGCCAGGTATTGTGAAAACGGCGACCTGTTGCCAAACACTTTACAGCAGTTGTACAGCAGTTCACAGATACTGAATGTTATTTAAATCAGATATTTCATCCATGTTTTGTGTGAAAATGCTATAGCCAAGTCCAACATCTGAGCATTTTTTTTTCTCTTCCAGGATCTTCAAAGTGTCTCAGAGAAGGAATGTTACGGAAGGATTATGGGAAAACACCCCAGTGGGTGACCTGGATGTCTTACATCTCACGCCAGAGGATCATTTAGTTTTCTTGACTGTGACTGTGGTTCAGGTCCAAACATTTGTAGTGTCTGTTTTTCCATATTCACATCTGTGGAAACAGACCTACACTTTTATGAAAAACTTGCCATGGCTATAACTTTTGCTGTAATGCTGACAAAATTTTTAAGATCACTGGAGAACTTAAAATAAAATTTGCTATATCATAACATTAGTGTCCAAAAATGCATTTTTTTTTTTTAGTTTGGCTTTTAGACCATACTGAGTTCATGTTTCAGTTTTGCTACAAAACACTTTAAATGTTTATCTTTTTGCAGCTTTATCTGCCAATTTGTAAAATGAGTGAGTTTTCTTTCACTAGAAACGTTAAAATCTTATAAACAAAACCAAAATCCTCATCTAAATTAACATTGTTTGCCTTGTCACATTTCTCACTTGAATGACCCAGATGTGTCCACAACACATCTGTCTTTTAAAGCAGTAATCATTGGTTCCTTGGGCCAAGTTGTAAACAGGAAATTGACATGCACCTTATAACACCGTATAAAGTTTTTTATGGTGTATGTCAGTTGCATCCCACCACTTGTAAACCACATTTACTCATGTACCGTACCTAACATGAGAATATTCTTTTTGATACTATTTAATCCTACACAGAACCGTCTGGGGATCTGTCATTGGAAAACAGCAGACACTGAACCATCTGCCTATCATGAGCAAACGTCAACCAATCAGATCAATGAACATGACATATACATGCAGTATATACGGCCTGTAGCTCATGCTGTAGCTGCCACTAGCTCCTCATACAATGCTGATTGGTTCGTTACCACTATGCTCGGGCATAAACACATACCTTGAAGACTGGAAAGATGCACGATCTCGGGTCCTCCACTGCAATTCAAAACATAAATGTAAGTCCATCTGTAACAGTTAGTACGAAATGCAATAATACAAAAAAGGTAAATATGAACTGTACCTCAACCAACTACAGCAACAAAATCCTGCTTTTTATTTTAATGCATGAGTCACAATAATCAAATGATATCATAGTTTACTTTTACTTAATAATTTAATTCCATTTTCTAGATTATACTTTTAATGCAGGAGTTTTACTTGCAGTATTTCTACAGTGTGGTATTAGTACTTTCACTGAAGTAAAGTATGCTGCTAAGTGCTTGATTCAATGCTGGACTCATCAGTGAGGTGAAAGATGCTGAAAAGGCTCAGTGTAGAGCTGAGGGGAAATGCTGACTGATAAATCTCAAAGGTTTTGTCAGCGCGTGTGTGTTTATATTATTCTCAGTCTTCTCACTTTCACATCTGTTTTTGTTGAACCACCTCTTGTACTTTTCTAAATACTTTTTTAAATTTGAATCCAAACATGATGTTGACTCAGCTATACTGTCATCCATTAGCTCAAACTCTCACTGGTCATTGCATCTTATAAATGAATTTGTGTATCTGATTTACAGCCTGGTAGAGGATGTATAAACACCTCCATGTTGGACTTCCAGTTAATCCTGTCAGGCTTACGATACAGTTTTAAGGTGGAAACATTGTGACCACACCTCTGTTTTTGTGTGGTCATCTTTCCCATCTGTAGTAGACTATAAAGAGGATAGACACTGCAAAGCAACACAAACTTGGATGTGAATATGTGAAGTATGTGGAAAGAATGGGGGCAGACACTAGAGTAAACCTAGGCTGATCCAAAAGCAACTGAATGATCCTCTGGCCTGCTGGTCTTTTAAGAGTTAGAATATCCAGATTCAACCAGTCAGGCAGAAGTTCTGGATGTGAAAATGCTCAACCCAATAAGTAAAATCTTAGCCTTAGTCATTGGCTATCCACCCTCTGATTCCCTGCCATTAGCTGGCTGCTAGAGCACAAGTGAGTTGGTCAGAGATGGCTGCTCCAAGAATATTTCATTTAATCTTACACTGGACTACACATGGACTTTTTAAAAAGTTTTGGATTGTTCGCAGCGTTTTGGAAAGCTTCATGAGAACATTGGAGAAAAGTCTGACCACATCTCATCCGTTCCATGCAAAGCTGGTCTGCCATTGACCACAGATAAATTATCAAGAGTCTGGGACAGAACAGATGTGGCCAACACCTAATTGGCTCCACCAACACTCTCTCCGTCTGCTTATCCCTTTTTCCCCTCCTGTTATGCCTTGTTCTGCTGCTCCTTTTCCTTAAAAAGCAGCTCTCCTCTGCACCAGAAAATCTGTACGGTATCCATCACTGTTTTGACGTTGACCCTAACATGTGTCTTACACATTACAAGCACTTGAAAGCTCTTTCCATCATGGTGGGAGTGTTCCCTTGCGTCGCTGTACAAACAGTTTCTACCACCTGAAATGCAATCACTATCGATATCAAGAGGGTTCCTACAAATCCCATTTCTAACCCTTACGAGTTGTGGAATTCAAGTGCGTATGCATAGCAATAAGTGAGATACGATATGGCTTCGTAGTTATGCAGTGATGTCACTGACAGGAATTGGGAGTGAAAAGTAAGCATACCACATCGACTAAAAACACTAGAAAATGAAGAATCTTTACTCTTCAACCAAAATACACAAACTTTATTTTATTCTGTCTCTTGAGCTGGGAAGGATAAACCAAAGACAATTCATCTTATTCACAAGAGGCGAATAACAAAAACAACTATCTCGTGTATGTGTTTTTGTTCATTTTCTTCCCTTGAGTCACATACTGTCCTGTAACAAGCATGCAGGTTCCTACCACACACTCTGAAGAAATAAACCTGAAAGCTAAAAAGGGAAGTTGGACTGCTACTCTTCTGGCACGCAAAATGATAAATGTGAATGAAACAGGAGAACCTTTCTCAGGATACAAACAGTGCCATCTGTCTGTCTTAGTGTCAGTCTGGCTGGAAACAGGCCACCAATGTACACAAAGGAAGTGTTTTGTCCAGTGAGGAGAGTTACCCGGCACTCTCTGTTCAGTCTCTGATCAGCTCTGGTACTTAAAACTCATCTGGCTTGAATTCTCAGTGAAGAAAGATGGTTGACCTTCTATTCACCAAAAGCCCTGAGACATGCTGCTCCTGCCAGGGCAGGGTGTGGACACTATGATGGCTTACGAGAGACTATGTAGGCCAGATACCACATCTAAGTGTTTTGGTATGGACATGTCTGAACAAGAGGCAGGAAAATGTGTGAGTAGAGTTTTGTGACACTGACGACTGAAAGCAACAGTTAGAAAATAGCAAAAACTGCAGTTGTATCCATATTTTGATGATATCAGCTAAATTGATTAGTTTGTTTACTCCTTGCAACTACCCTTTGCTCCAAGTGCAGGAGTCAGTTATTCAGGTCTATGAATAGATCAAGACAGGCTCCACTTTCCATGTTGTTGTATAATGGTTCAAGATGTTTAGTAAGAACTTTCCAGTGGATCTGCTAAGATTTTAGCCAAATGTAGCAAACACTTTGCCAAGTTAGTGATAAACTCAATAGGGCCCGTAGTGGTTTACTTGCAATAACCAGTCAGGAACACTCAGCCATGGCACACACACAAGAAACTCAAATTCAAGGATCCCACTGGAATGGCAAAGTTGAGGCAAAATAAACTGAATGCATCCATAAAAATCCTGAATGCATGGCTGGTTTTTAAAACCTACCTGGAAATTTTGGCTGCTGTGGGTGTGATTTCTAATATCCACTGTAGAGACTTCTACGAAAGAAGAGAAGGAGCGAGAGGAGGGTGGAAAAAAACCTAGGGATCCAAAACCCTATTAAACAGTAAATGTGAATAAGCTAAAAGTCATTATGGCTTAGTAATTACAACTGTGGCTCTCTAATTGTGCTATAAAATGCAATCATGGTGGAAGAGATAAAGAATGGAGAAAGAGACCAGACGGAGAAGTTAGCTTAGCTTAGCACAAGCAGTAGTAACAGGGGGATTTGACTAGCTCGGCTGTACGAAGAGATTCACCTATTAGCACCTCCAGAGCTAACAGATTAAGAAGTTACGCCTCAATTTGTTTAATCTGAACAAAAACTGTTGTTTTCTGAGCGTCATGCACCGCTTTACAGTGACAACGAGGAAGGAGGGAAGTTACTGCATCTGTGCAAGAAATAGTCCCGCTATTAACCTCCCCGCAACACAGCAACATGTCTCTTTTGTACAGTTTTTGCAGGAATTAAACTAAATATACAGTAACACATTGATGACTGAGCTTTAAGGGGTTTAGTAGATCGATTTTGTTACCTTTGGACAGAACCAGGCTAACATTTTCCTCCTGCTTCCAGTGTTTGTGCTAAGCTAAGTTAAAATGCTGCTTCATTTTTGCTGTGCAGACATGAGTCTGAAGTAAATGAGCATGTTTCCCTATTTCTTCCCTATTTCTTTAAATTTTGTAGCCCTTTGAGTTGATGCTTGTTAAAAACAAGCTGCAAAATGATCAATACAATGTTCTTGCATGTTCTCCAGCATTCGGTGTATGTCATGGAAATTGTGTGGGAGTAAACTGGGTTGTTGACTTGAGGGGAATACTGTTTTATTTTCCATTATTATCATAATTCTTTGTTTACAGCCATTTTATTTGCACAAAGCATGTTTTCCTCCACCAGCCTCATGTTGGCTCTGGTAGATTCTTGTTTCCAAATGGATAATAAATAGATAGCAGCAATACATATGCTGTTGTTCAGATTTAGGAACATTTTTTTTGTCTTGTCTTGTTGACAGCTTGTTTATAATCCATGTTCCTCCACTCTCAGGCCATGTGCTGTTAGACGTATTTTATGTGATGCTGTATTTGTACTATGCTGAAAAATATTGAAAAAATTTGACGTTTTAAGAAACAACTGGCTGAAGCGTCACACAAACATCTGTACTGGCCGGACAGGACTTATTTCCATTGGAATGGAGCATTAAATATTGCTTAACCGTCCGTGTGTGTGTGTGTGTGTGTGTGTAACATCCACACCTGTTTATCTAGTTATATAGCAGCTGTGTTTCCTCCAAATGGACACTAACTCATTACATTTTACTGTAATTTCATATTCTGGGTTATTAGCAGAGGGGATGTTTAAAACTTCACTGGCTTCCAACTCACCGTTTTTTACATACTCTCTCTCCCTAATATCATCACCACATTAGCGCTCTTTACGTCCATAAACACTCTATCTGGCGCACTCAGACGTACATAGTGGCAATCAGACACAAACCAGTCCTTGTTTGGGGACGAATGTCTCTGCCATGCTCAGCTCATGATGCCATGGTAGGGGTTTGGCTGGTAATGTCTTTCCCAGTCAGACACTTTCTGCCCAGCCAAATGACACCCGAGAGCTTTGGATCGCCTGGTTAAGACATCACCCGTTTTACAGGCAGCCTGAATCTTTCCACAAAAGTGCACTTATATTCTCACCATATTCCAAAGAGCCTAAATCTTCATCTAGTATGAATAAAAGCACACAAAGTATCACATAAAGTGAAAACGTGTTACAGGAGAGAAAAAGTCACATCAGGACCGAATGAGTTTTTTTTTGTGAGATACAAATTGCCGTTTTCCTATTTCACGCCTTCTCATGTGCCACCGAGGATCGCTTTCATTTAACAAGACACACCTGGGAGGCACAAATCGTAAATCAATCTGTAAATTTCGTTTCATCTCAGACTTTCCGTCTTTTGACGTGTATAACCTTGATCCAGGCCAAGCTTTGAATAATAAATGCCATTCAAGCATTTACTGCATCAACATTCCTTGAAATCATATCAATTTTTTCACATGATAGCTGTTAAATATGAACTGAAATGTTTACCTGCACTGATGGAACAATCTAAATAGATGGCGCAGAAGGAGGGAACGCTCCCTTTTTAATCTGACTTGGATGAAAGTCAAAATGTGCTGTTATTGGGAGAAAACTTTCTCCGTGAACAAACCTAGATGTTTTACGTCTGTTCTTTTTATAAACAAACATTATAAAGGCTTTTGGTGTGTCCTTGAATAGGAGAGTCTTATGATCCAAATTTCATAAATGGCCATGAATGAATTCATTTTGGCAGCATCCTTCCAATTCACATATCACACTACAATATGTCAACTGACAGCTAGCTAACCGCAACCACATCATACCATCTTGCTGCACATATTTGGCCTCTTGTTTAAAGGCCTTCATGCTCATATTCACCATATGAGCTTCTGATTTTTGGCTCCTGCTTCTGTTGCTGCAGCAAAAGCCTTTGATTCTTCTCCATGTGCACCACAGGGCATTATTCACAGTGCTTTGTACATCATGTTAGTATCTTGTGCTCATATTCTGAGCCGTGGCAGCGCACTATGAGCATTGCCCTTTATATTTCTGATATGTGACATGAGCGATTCTGACAGAATTTCTACGTCGATTCCCCAACCCTCACAAAATGCTGACTCGGTCCTAAACTGTATGTGGCCTGTCAAGATGGATTAATTCAGTCTCTCAATGGGTTCCCATAATTTAGGTCTGGACTATTAGCAATCATGTCCACTTTACAGACCTGCTGACACTCGCGTTTAAACATGAAGTGGAAATGCACACGTATTAAACGTTAAATGTCAGAGAGGAAAACAGCTTCTTCAGAGCAGATAGATATTTACAAATGTGGACAGAACGGTCACTCAACAATATCAAAATCATATGAATTTCTGGAGGATTTAAGCAATTTGACCTTTGCTGGAGTTGTAGGAGTTAATGTTGATACTCCAGGCACAACTCTGTGATTAATTTCCACCAGACTGCTGTAAAGAATGAGTTGAGTGCTGTTGTGCCTCATGAATATACAATATAAAACTTTTCTGAAGACTTACAGGCTTAGACACCTATAGATTTTCCGTAATGGTGCTGGCACTGGCATCCTATAAAAGCATCATATAGATAGACTAGCATGTAGCATTTGGCAGGTACAGAGTTTTTGGGGTCATCATAATTAACTATAAAGGCACCACAGTGTTAACGCTGCACTTTGTTTTGTTTCCATGACATCCAATTACAAGATTGAGGGGAAAATATAGATATGTAGATCTCAAAGCTCTTTTCATTTAAAAAACTTGGCAGCTAACGTATCATACTTGCTGTTTCAACCCGAGTGGCTCTGGGAGGGTTGCACTCGCTTTGTTGGCAGACAAGGGAGCTGCTTGGCTGCTCACCTCGGCCCAGTAAATCAGAAACAGACTGAAATGGAAAAGAAAGGAAAAATGCCCACCAAACATATCCAGACCCATACAAGAAATTAATAAAGTCTCTCGAAGGCCTGGTGAACACTTACAGCAACTTATGGTGCAGGGCTTCACTGAATGAAGACGTGAGAAAATGAAGTTCCAACAAAATGAAAGGATTATTTGACTGCACACGAAATGTTTGTGTTCATCATATAAAAAGTAACTGGCTGCTAAACTTATAAGGGAATAAAGCAGCTCTGGTCAAGGTCACAATTAGAGTCTGGTAACACGAACCACATTGGTTTAAAATTAAAGTTAATGATGTTATTAAATAAGAAAAACAGTTGGTCACTTTGACCTCCCCACAAATAGTCTCACTGTATTTTGGTGTCAGTTTACTGCCTTTTTTTTTAATTGTGTCTCTTCGATGTAATCGTCTTGTAGTGTAAAAATATCATCAGAAAATCTATTCTTTCTTTGTGGAAAAAAATTGTGGGTTTTTGTTGTTAATTTATGATCTTTCTCAACCTAACACCTGCCAATGGATGTGTGTATTTTCTTCTAATAAGCTTATATTCCTGCTGACCTCCAAACACACTGGACAGCCCTGTTATGAAGTCGCAATAGTGCATTTAAAACAGCCAAACTTGTGTCTTCACAGCAGTATAGGACTTCAAATTGACATTTTGACATTTGCGTGCATATACTGCAATTATATGTCCTGCTGTCATGTGCATTCATGCTCATCACAGCTACTTACTGGCTCTCATCTTCAGTGACTGTCAAGGGTCAAAACTTTATAGCCCGTAATGCTTTTGAATATTCAGAAAATAAAAAATACCGATAAAGAAACAGTTTCAGTCAAAGTGATATTGGTGTTATTCCAGGTTCTGTATTTTCGCAGGCAGATTGCCTGTAAAAATGACTCAGATTACAAAATGTCTTTTGTTTTAAATAAAACCAGTATCGCTGTCTATTATAATTTAAATCATCTTGACGGAAAGATTTTAAAAGATTTAAGTTTACATAGAAATACGAACCAACACTGCACACACTTCAAACACACGCAAACACATCCTGAAATGTGGATTTAATCAATAATGAACTTCATCCACTTCCTTCTGATTCATGGTCTGAACAATATTTCATTTGGTTAATTACAGCAAAAGAAGAATGCATGTTGATAAGACTGGACGTGTAGGGTTAAAATACCAGCCCAGCATTAAAGTATATTTAGACTGTACCCTGCAGCAAAAAAAATGCAGAAAGGTTTTTTGCCGCAAAAGTAGGCTGCAAAAAGAAGATATAACCTCAATAAAGAAGTGGGAATTTGTAAAATATCATTAAAGATCCACATAATGATAAAAAAAATGTATTTGTTTGCAAGTTTCCTTGATTAATCTGTTTTGTAGACACCCTTTAAATGTCTGATTTAGTCTGATTTTTAGAATATTCCATTTCACATTGCAAAACTGCTCTTGTTGTTCACGAACCTAATCCCACTTCCACATTTAAAACCATGCAATCACGTTAAATCAGTGCTCTAATGCCATAATATTCAGCTGCCAGGCAGCTGTGTTTGAGTAGGTTTTTCTAATAAGACTACATGAATGTTTTGTATTATGTGAAGGCTGCGCTGGGCAGACAGCACTGCATGTTAAACTCATATTTGTTCTTATTTTCTCCTTTATTCCACAGACTAGGTTAGTAAATTCTTAATCTATAATAACATAGATCCTTCCTCTCTTTTTTAAAACCATGCAATCATAATTAATCAATGTTTTAATGCCATGCTGTTCACCAGCCACGCAGCTGTATTTGCCTATTTCACCATATCCAACTCCTTTATTACAGGGCAGAGATGTAAACTTGGCCTGTTGTGAAATATTCTCCCCTCTTTCACTTCGCTTTCCGCCGACCAGGAGTCTGTCACCATGGAGACAAAAAGTCCTGTCGGCCTTGAATGGCCACGTTTAGACCAAAACACCACTTGAGCGAGTGTTTCCGTCGCCTGTGGGGCCAAGGGGTGAGCGCGGAGGAATAGTGAATGCCAGAGCCGTCTCCCTGAAAAGACCTTTGTGTGGGTATACATTATTATGACAATAGGTGATCGTTTCCTTGAGTTTACAGAGATGCTATTCAGTATGGGTGCCATATCTCGCACATGCAGTGGGATTCATTTTTAAGAGAAATCCAAAAAAAAATTACAAAATACTCATACTCATGTCCTCCAAAGTAATATTTTTACCGAATCCCCCGTGTTTTCAGCTTTCATGTTTCTGTCCATTTTTCTGCAGAATTGGATACAAAGGGTCGAATATTGGTTGATTAATCTCTGTTAATGGGAACAGCATGGCCTTCGGTACTTAAAAAAAAAAAAATTCACTAGGCCACTAATGACAGAGTGACTACTTTTTATTTTGCAGTAATGGTTTATCAGACTGGTAGCATGGCACTCATCTCACCTCAAACACGAAAAATACCCATTAAAGCTGGCAGTTGACTGGCCAAACTTGTGTTTTTGAGTGTGTGTGTGTGTGCGTGTGTGTGTGGCCCCTCGTGACTTAAAGGAAAGGCTGTAAATGGTGAACCAAACTGACGGGATTCCTCACAGTGTGATTATCATATGAATTGAAGTATCAACACACAGCCTCAAGTTGATTGGTCCAAATAAGCTCATTTCCCACAGTAGCGCTGGCCCAGAACCCAATTGTCAGCCTGTCACTGCCATCATTGGTGCCTCCAATCTGCATTTGTGTGTGTGTGTGTGTTTGTGTGTGTGTGCTGGGTCTGTTTTGTCCATCATGGCGGAGACACTCCAGTCAAGTCAGAGATGGGAATGACAGAGCTCCTCCAGCTCACTGCTGGTATAATACTTAAAGTCTAGATGGGATTTGTGTGTACAGTCTTGCATCTGACAGACAAACAAAACTCTCTTTGTAGAGGAATGTTACCAATGTTCAGGTTTACTATAAAGTTATAATGCAGGAAACAGGTACTGGAGGTATTTTTATGTTTATTTAAAATCTTTACAACTGCTAAGGATTAATAAAAAAGCATGAAAAATGTTAATTCTGTGGCATTTTTCTCAAAAATGCAACTAATTGAACCATACTTTGTAACTGGGGACTCCATTATGTGCCATCTGGCTTTATGGTTTCACACATGCAGCAATTCAGTCCATCACATCCCCCTTCACTGGTAAATCAAGCCACATCAAGGCTCCCCTTGCGCTGACTCTCTAAATGAAACATCATTTTAGCTCGTTATGGTGAAGTAGAGTTAGCTGTCTAGCTGACCACAAACGACATGCCGGGTCATTCTCGGTATATGAGAACATGACAAGGATTTTTTTCCCAGAGTTGGTGACTATGTGGGTTACACAGCTGTATTGTTACAATATATTAATCACACAGCTATGCAGAAACGGGGCTTTTGGTGGAAATGTCCACAAGCAGCTGATGTAATATTACAAGCACCACAAAGTAACCTTCCCTTTTCCTAATACCTGCCATCAAAGCACCTTTGATGGGTTACCTATTTCATGACGGGGGGAAAAGCAGCAGCAGTTTTTAGCCTGCTAAGAGAGGGCAAGGTGTTTAAACAAGTTGTTCATGTAGGCTAGACATCCCCTAAGGCTACATCTTTTATCCAAACCACACCCTTTGTTTAACTTCCATCGATCAAACTTGTCCAGACATAAACATAAATCCCTTAATAGATTTTTTTTTTTACCAATATAAACGCTCTGTCATTAACATTTTCATACTTCATTTCACTTTTAATGACCCTTAAATGGTTTTATTTCTTCACAATCATTCGTACTACGATAATAAATGGTGTTTTCAATGTAGTATAGGTTGACTTGCGTGAAAAGGACAAATATATGGTGTATAAATGGTGGGCAGAGGGCCAAGTAATAGACATACAGAGGCTATATAGAGGTGAAACAGAGCATAGATACAAGTCTTTTCAGAAAATTGTATGTGTACGTGTATGTTTCTGCGTGGAGTGATGGGGCAATGAGCTGCATGTCAGCACAGGCAAACAAACCTATAGAAGTCCCCATGTATCTCCATATGTCACTTATCAGCAGTCATGTCTGTAGTGTCAAATAAATCTATGATCTGGAAATGATCATATTTCAAACATTATCATCCTGATATGAAATGCACACATCAGGTAGCTTCAACAAGTCAATGATGAAAGACTGTTTTCTGCCCAGAGGATCACAGCTATCAATCTAGATGACTGCTTTGCCCTTTAGCTTTTGGCAAATCCATGTGGCTTACATCCAAACGAAGAGATGCTGAGGTCACGACTTGATGCAGACTCTTTGACCTCTGTCTGGAGGCTAGTTTCTTCTAAGCACAGGTAATAATATCTGTAAACTCCTGCTCATCTTCCATCACTTTTTCATTCTCTCTTCTAGACACACATACAACAAAACTTTAGGCTATACCTGAAATCCACCTTTTAACAAAGTAAATCTCCTGAGATCTCCTCCACTCTTTGATTCATTTCTCTTATTTCGATATCACTAAGCCTGTTCTGTGTCTTGATCCCGTCATACCCTTCTGCAGTGGGGTATTAACGCTTCAGAACAAAGGTGGCATGGTGGCTGTAATTAAAGTGTTTGTAAATTGACACTCTTTTGATTTTACTCGTCTGCCTGAGGGAGGTCAGACATCAGTGTCAGCTACAAGATTCTGCGTTTCTCCCAAAGACTCTTCTGCAGAGGCCACACTGCAACCCGAAGGTCACAGGTTAGATCTCCACAACACGCCTACGTTTTCACAAAAGCCACGTGTCACGGCAAAACCGCCTCCTCGCTCCATTGCAAGGGGTCTGCTTTCCATCATATCCCTAAAACTGAAGGATGCAGACGGGTTTTTCTCCTCTCTCAAACTCATTATTGTAAAATGCGCCAGGTATGATCTCATCATTTGTGTTGGACACCAAGCTTCATCCAATACTTCACGTAATGCTGGAATCCTCCTGGCCTATGACCTCTTTCCATGCTAGTCTTTTTTTTTTTCTCTCTGCTTCTTTCTGTCTGTGGACTCAATTTCAGCTTCTCTAAGCCTGTTAAGGATTACTTGAACCCCAGGTGACAAATGTCATTATTCTGTACAAAAACCTGAAAAAACATAGTGTTTATCCAACCAAAAGAGACCATGATGGACCATTTCAACACACTTGTGGCCACTATGTGTGTGGTCTGCCCTTTGCCTTCTGCTGGGGAACAGTCAAGATGAGAGAGGAAAAGCCAGACAGGATGAAACCTGCTCTTCTGCTATCTGATCCTTTTTAGTCTTGAAGAGAAAGAGCAAAATACTTCAAGAAAACAAGGAAAGAAAGCAGCTGAGGGAGGTAGTCTTCCTTGCTAAAACTCATCCAGCGATTGTCCTTTTGATCAAAATCAAGACTGAGAAGAAAAGAGCTCAGACATGGATTTGATTGAAGTAAATTATCTGAAAAGATGCAGCAGTTTCAAGAGCTGCAGGTGTTTGATTAACCCTCTAGTCCCCATTTTGTCATCAAAAACCAGAAATGGAAATATACATCATTAGATATATCTATATTTTCGCGGGTTTCCATCCTGTCTCCACTGTAAATCACATCACATCACTATCAGTAAACAACCGAACCGAACCAGCTCTCGCTGCTGCAGATGGATGCTTTTTTCTGGGGGAAGTTTGCCAAAGTTTGCAAGGAGGACTTACTGGGTTGCATTGACATTTCCACATATATTCAAAGATCTTTTCTCATAAGTTGCCAAAGACACCACCTACCACGACATTACTGTTGTTTTTTTTATCACAATGTGGGTTGCGTGAAACTTCACATAATCGCTGTAGATAAATAGTGGGACTTAACCAGCTTGCGCTGCTGAGATGGAAGCTGTTGTCTGGGGGAAAGTTCGCTGAAGAGTTGGCAGGAAGGACTGACTGGGTCATGGTGATTTGTGCACATCCCTGTACACCAACTTACAACAGCAAACAGATCCCTGATGTAATATAGCAGTATAATATTGTGCAAATACAAGTATCAACTCTTGAAATAAAATGAATTTCAAAAGATGTTTCAAAATGATCTTTTGCTACAAATATGCTTGAGAAAGACGTCATTCAAATGTGTCATCTCAGCTTGGAACTGCACTGTGTGATGCCTGTATGGAAATTTAAGACTTCGTTAGAAGTATCAAAGCAGAACTAAGCCTGGATTTACACAAAAATAGAGATTACTGATCCATGTATCATCTTTTCCATTCAAAGTTCAATAGCTGCTTTTCCTAACTCTGAGTGAATTACAACAAGGAAGCAGATAGAGGCTGAGATTTGCTTGCCAACTGAACACATGGCCGATGGAGATATTGGCTGTGCAGAAGTTAAACTTGTAACCTTCCTGCAACAGCATGACATAGTCTTTATAAACAAATATCCGCCCCAACGCCTTCCCCTCATGATGATAAGATGAGGTCTGCTTCACTTGGGGTTTAAAACCCACGCTCTAATTAGATCCAGCTTTGGCAGGTTTGATCCAGCAAGCACAACGCATAGATTTTAAGAAACACTGCTCAATTTCAGAGCATGAAAATAAGATATAGTACATTTCAAACATACCACTCCTATGAATTACATCTATATTGGTTGATTCTTCACCTTATGATTGATGATCAATGCCACCAGCAGGTCAAGTTTTTCACATATCCAGTGAAATATCTTGTGGATGACTTAGTACAGACGTTCATGGTTCCCAGAGGGTGTATCCTTCTAACTTTAGTTTTAATCACATTAGGTTCACACGTGTGGTTTGATGTGAAAAGGCTGGACAACTATCGGGTGGATTCCCATTGAACTGGGTACAGTAATTCATGCCTCTCTCATGATAAATTGTAATAACTTTATACCTTGTAATATTTTTTTTTATATACAACTGACCCGTTCATATTATATAAAGGCTTAAAGTTATGCATAATTAACGGCTTGGCCACTTTTGATTGACAGGAAGGTGCATCATTCAGCTTGCTTCGACTCCACCGCAGCAACCACCAGCCACCACACTGTGAACTTCACAACGGCTCATCAGAAACCTGTGGGTGACATCATAGATACTACGTCCATTCTTTATACTGTCTAGTCATAAAACACATCACTAGCTGAACTGTTTCGGCAAGAGCTTGAATATTTAGCCAGAAGGTAACGTCATGCACAGATATTGTAGAAAGCATCTGTATATGATGTGAAAAGTTGAGTATATTCTGAGATTTGGAAGAATCGTCCAATATCAACGCTCTTTTCTGGAGATAGGGTTAAAAAAAGGACCATAACGACTAAGAATTGGAGATTTCTACCTCCCACATCGTCCCTCAAAGTGCCTACTCCTCTGTATTTGGCCAATAGACCTAAAAGTCCATTAAGACAACCCAAACAAACCTAATCAAGATTTAGGGAATGGGGTTAAAACAGAAGGAGGTTTACTGGGGGGAGGTGCCCATCTGAATAGATTAGACACAAGTGTGTGTGTGTGTGTGAGTGTGTATGTGAGTGTGGTGTTTTTGTTTTTTCCTAGAGGTAGTCACAGAGGCTGAATGAGGATGAATGACGACGAGAGTGTGAAAGAGGGAGAAGTTTGTGAGTTTGTGTGCAGAGTTCTCTGCAAAGCTGCACACTAAGGACCTATCATTACCAGATGTCACAGGGAGTGTGGCTGCCAGCCGAATCACTGCTTATTGCCTTAAACTCCAACTCTCTGCCTCTTTCTCTTCTTCTCCTTCCTCCTTTCTTCTTTTCTTTCTTCGCTCCCTCTCCCTTTTCCTGCTCTCTCTCTCTCCCTCTCCCTTTTTTTTTTTCGTCCTCCCTTCTCCATTTCCAGCTGTTTTTGGAGCGCACAGTGAGAGCGGAGCAAGTTCTCCACCAATTGTTTCGGTCCTGAGAGGAGCTCAGCGGTCGGACCCCTCCCTCCTTCTATCTCTCTCCCCTCTGTCTCTCTTCCTCTCTCGCCCTCTCTCTCTCCTCCCCTTGTTGTGACAGAGCACACCTGCTTGATCTTGGCTACACGCGCTCCGAGTCCAATTACCCCATAGGCCCTCGCAGCCACTTCACAGTCTCATCCCCCCCACTCGACTGGATTTTTGGGAGTCAAGCTCACCTCCACTCTCTTTGCCTTGCTTCTACTGAGAACAGGTAGGTTAATCCTTTAACTCTGAAAGACGAGGAAAAGTATGGATGAGAATGGGTGAGGTTAGGAATAAGGAGTTAGATTTCACACATTTTAAAAGAGAGAGTCTTGAGAGGAGGGCATGCTTTTGCGACAAAGTCTTTCTCATGATTTAAGAGTCACATTATTTGCTGATGATGTTGTTTTATAAAAGACTACTGCTTTTATTTTTTTAAGGATATGTGCATCTTTCTCTGTTAGACGAGTATGTTTTATTCACTTCTACATACATTCTTGCATCTTGGGTATATATTCCGCATATGTTGCCAGGTCTTGTTCCCACAGCTGTCTTGGCTTTGTGATGACAGACCGTAATCATTTCCAGCCCAAATCTACATACAGTGAAAAGAGCAGCGGCTAGCAAAGGGGGGTGTGGTAGTGCAGTTGATGCTGGTACCTCACTCCTCTGCCAACAAAACATATTCATCTGGCCCTTCGTTAAGCTCCAAAGTATCCACCACTGAATGCCATGTGACTTTTTTTCATCAGTTTCTCAGTGTACAATTTCAGCTCGCAGTTTTTTATTTTTTTTTATGTGCCGCCTTGTGTGGCAATTGACCAAGTGTTTGGTCACTTATTTGTTGATTGTCTGGATGTAAACCATATGGAAGTGCAATCCACGAGCTAGTTTTCTGAGTGTGTTAGTTTTATACATCAGTAAATCAGATTTGTCATGGTAACATATGAAGTGGTTGAGTGAGGGGGGAAGGCAGAACATTTAGATTCTCTAATAAGTTGTTTGCTTATTGTTGTCATCACTTGGTGACGTCAGTGGAAAAGATCACCATTTGTTGCAATAATTTGTTCCTTTCTCTCTTTGTTTAGCTTTCTTTCTTTCTTTTTCTCCTTCCCTGTGGTGTTTGGGCTGTCTACAAACAAATGAGGGGGAAATAAAACCGAGACAACAAAGAGGATTTCTTTGTGTTGATTCAGCCCATTATTGCTTGTCAAGACTTTGATTTGGAAAAGCTGTTTCTGCCTCTTCTCACACTTTCCATTTCAGCAGTTCATTTGATACTGCAACCAGACCGTTTTAATCTCAATCTCTTATCTGTCTGACTCTGTGGCCCTGTTTCTTCTCAAAACGAACCTCCTCTCCCCACTGTGGCGTTTTGCTGTTGTGTTTTCACAGGAGCAGAACAGGACCCAAATTGCTAGGGGCAACTTAAAGTGAGAGGCTTTGAAGAGCGGATGAAAAAAAGCTGTACCTGGCAACGCACGGTGCCATTAATCCCGTAATGGTACAGCTTCCTCTATCAAAGAGAGGTCTGAAGGCTTCCCGGCAAGCCACCACACAACTCTCAGCTAACTCATTACATCCTTTTTGCCAGCAGGGAAAAAAACCTAATAAGGCTCAGCTGCTGCTGAATTGCATTGAAAGAACCGGGGTGAAACTGAACAAGGGAAAAACTGAGACAAACAAAACAGAATGAGAAGTGGGACTTAGATTAGAATGGAGGCTAAACGTGGCAGTATACTAAAATACACTCAGACCAATAAAAGTACTTCACCAGTTCATATTTTTGAGTTGAGCAGATGTTTGAACCAGCAGTTGAGTGAACAGAAGGTTCTGAGGAGACAAGGCCCAGATTTGCACTTAAGGGCTGCATTTTTTCCATCTGGACTTCAAGTCTCTGGGTCAAAAAGAGCAGAAGAACAATGGAATTGAATGGACATCAGCCATGAAGGCTCCCCCCACCCCACACTCCCTCCTTCCTCTTTCCTCCTTCTTTTGCTCACTGGAATACCAGAAAGTTCCACATGTCAGTCTTTCTCGCCAAAGTTTTAAGGGTCAGACAGAGAAAGAAAATACCATAAGCTATGGGAGAGAAGCTCGGGAAGGAAGGAAAGAGCACAAAAAAGGGAGGAGGAGATGGAAAGAGAAGAAAGGGAGAAAAGGTTGGGCAGTTCGTCCACGTCTGTGCAGCGCAGACTGTTGATAATGGGACTGAGGTTGATGGCAGGCCGACAGCTCTTCTCATGGAACAGCTGAAATGTGGTTTAACCACTCGCTGGCTTTCTCATGCTATGGCTCCAGACAACAGGCATGCTTTAGAGACCCTTATATGATCGTTCAGTAATAGCAATGGCTTCAACACTTTTTCTTTTTCTGCATCAAGAAATTTCATTGATTGCAGTTATCAAAAGAGTGTCTTGGGCATTCTTAAAGCCAGAAACCTTCCATGCATGGGAGAAAGACTGATTTGGCCAAACTCCTATTACAAGAACACTTTGGCTCTGAAATTGTTTGTTGGCTGTGTCTTCGCATATTTTCAGATACACATGTTCTCACTCACAAAATCCCCCGATATATCAGAAATTTGTTGACGACCACCGACTCCTCACACCACCGCCAAAGGAAGAAGTCACTCACTTTTTTTTTTTGACGTTATCGATCATGCTTGCTCGTCTGAGCTTATGTGTTTATGTAACCACGTGGGAGGGGAGCTCGCATTCATTTGCTGATGGGTTAAAAGGGCCACACGTGTTTCAAACGTCCTGTGGCCTTGTAAATACCTTCCAGTGATTCATTGCTGACAGACGCTCTGCAGAGGCAGACGCAGGCCTGTGGAGAGTTAGAAGGGAGGGGAGAGGTAGTAGACAGGGGTGGGACAATGGTGTAAGTTTTATAGTTTTTCTTTATTGCAATATGATTTGCTAAAATCACCACGGTGTTAATATTCAAGTCAGTTCCTTTCGTGCTTCAGAAGTTTGAGTGAAAGATCAGCTGAGTTTGGTTGATATGGTAATCGTCGTACGGGCATTTAATTGATTTTCTAAGCTTGACCGTTTCAATGAAAACCAGTGACAAAGAGGAGAAAGTGACAAAGCAAAGGAGGGAAAATTACTTTACTCCCTCATGCGAGCTCTGCTTCCTGTCTGGGAATCATTAGTAATGCTGGGGCCAGACTTGGGGAAGAGTGAAGGGAGGGAAGAGAGAGATGAGACAAAAGAGAGGGACACAGGAGAATTGACAAGGATGCCGCCGCCACAGGAAATGTCAACCTCCACCCCCCCACCCTTTTTTTTTTTTTTTTTGGTCAGACAGGATGATGAATCGCAGGTTTTAGAGACATCAGAGAAGAAGATAGAGATGGTTAGCGTACCATTTACCACATGTCCTTTTCTGGGATGTGGTAGATTGTAAATCTTTTGAAAATACAGATTAAACTTTCTCACAGCTGCTCACGCTTTTTACTTTGTGATGCATCTTTTTCTATAGCCACCATGGTTCCACGTGCAGTACTTCGACAGGGCATCTGTTGACCATCCGAAGCTTTTTCAGACTCTTCGGAAGGCCTTGAATGATTGAGAATGACTTACAGATTAACATGGTCTTTCATGGTCTTTCCTTCACACACATGAACATTCCCACTCAAATCTGGCTTCACAAAAGTCACCACAGAGCCCAACACTGCTTTTTCAGAATTAGGTCAAAAGTAAAAACGGGTAAATTCTTCTCCTCCACACTGTGGAATGAAGATTTCTTCACCACTGTCTGTGTAAAGTTCACTTTCTTTATACCTCAGGATGACCTGGTTTTTACAGTGGAAGTCTTTCTTACAGGGAAATAGATTGTGTACCAATTTTTTGCCACATTTTCACCAATTAGTGTCAGTCCACCTCTTGTGAATAAAGCCTGTCCCATTTTTCATCTTGTAAGCTGGCATACAGTCGTGCTATGACGTAATGCTGGCAGTGTTCCCCGAATGAAGCCACGCCGAACCGATACATTGTAAAAAATTGAAAAAGTAGTTTACAATGCAAATAATACCAATTTGATCATTAGTTTAGCCCATACCCAAATATTAAAACTCTTGTTTTAAAACAAGAGAATTAGAATTTATTGGGTGAACATGGTCCATCTGTAAAACATTGTAGAAACAAGTGGAGACACAAAGTAAAAACAACTGCAAAAATATAAAAATTTCATCTCTACTCTTTTCTAAGCTGCAAGACATTAAATGAAGCATTTGATAACATGTGTGTTATAAAGACTTCCAGCTCTGTGGAGTTCCTCTATGAAGTGAAAATGCTAAGAGGAATATCTTTTAACCCATAACAGCAAGTTTCATGCTCAACTGATGATGTACAGTTTTTCATGGTCAAATCATGTTCCAGCCTGCTCTGTTAACAGCCCCCCGGGTTAAGCATGCACACATGCACAGGAAGCCTGGGTCATGTGTGCTCAGTAGATTCTTCAGTTGTGAATTTGTGAGTCTGTATGGAGGTGGGGGTACCTTCTTAGAGTAGGCCATCCTGCATAGCCTGTGGACACATCTGAGCAGACCGGTAATGAAAAAAACGACGCCTGGGGCACAGCAGGTTGTCTCATGCATCGTCTTCAGAGGTTCATCCCAGCTGGAGAAGCTGTGAAAAGTTTTGGGTTTCAACTCAAAAAAAAAAAAAAATCTTGTTCTGTATTTCAGTGACCTTCACAGACAGATCTTGGTTGACCACGTCTCCATTATTTCACCACTCTAATGTTGACACATAGCAATCCACAATGTACAGCCCTCCATCTCCAAATCCTCTTAATTTAATATATTAATACCACGCATAGTATTTTATTCTGCAGCTTTGGTCACAAATCGTTAGTTAATGTCTCAAACAGTAATCCCTGAAAATCTCCTATATTCCATTTTCCTGGTTTTATTTTCAAAATCTTGTTTTAGTCCCGTCATCAACAACTCCTCTGCCTGATTATGACTCACAAAGCAGCAGTAATTCTTCGCTAATGCTGAAGCCATTAAATGCCATTAGAGCTTAGTTTGAGATCACTCTTCTTCTTTCTGTCTGGACCACATTAAAAGCTGCTGGAACATTTATGGACAAAGGTTGATGGATTGATGGCCAGGCACATGATGGGCCATCTGAAATCTTGCACCGGTGCACATGTGCATGTATATATGTTTATGTGCTTGTGGCCATGGGTCAACGCAGGGAGATAAGGTTCAGTAATCAGCAGTGAAACCTCTGTTATTTTGTGTGCATTACTGTTGCTTTAAACATAGCTGGTGCACTGGTTTGCAGATAATTCTCTTCCAGCCTGCAAGAAGTGCCAGATGTGAGGAGTTCACGACACTACTACCTCTATGAAAAGTGATAAACTGACTCTCAAATACTTTCCACTATTTGCAAATAATGTATCATACTATGAGACAAGCCCAACACATCTGGCATCAAAGCCAGATAAAACAAACCATCAAAGTCATCTACCAACAACTTGACCCAGAAGTGCTTTATACCTTAAATCCAAAATGACGGCAGAATGCTGCAGCCAAGTGTGGCAGACAAGGTTTTCACTGGGTTGAGCTGCACTCAGATAAGAGTGCTCGACAGAGCCAAGATTACTCAGTCTGTTGAGAAGACTGGAACATCATGTCCTCTGAAATTTACTGTATGTTCAGCCCAGACCTCTTTGTTTCAGCACCTCCTGCTGCAGTACATGCTCCATGTTTCCAAGTGACACAAAATGGCAAACATCTTGCATGGAAAACATTGTGATATTTAAAAATTTTGTGATACAATTCCAGGCTTTCAGCACCGACTTATGAAATCACCCTTTTGAGTCTTTTTCATGTTTTTTTCCACTTCGTGGCAACAGAACACGAGTGAAAAAGAAACATTAAGAGGCAGAGCTATCCCATCTAACACAATCCCCTTCTGCATGGAAGTGATTTCAAGCTTGGTCATACTGTATGCAAGCACTGTAACCACTGGACTGAAGCTGTACAGTGTGTCAAAGTGGTGGCTGTTTTGTGGACAGGGACTGTAATTATTGCTTGTGTTGAGAGTCCCTCTTGAGCTGTGCTGTGACCTGACGTAACCTGGATTTACACAGCATCAGCACATCTTTCTCACTCATTCTCACACACCGTTGAAGACAACTTGCTTTAACACTTAAAACGCAAACTATTGCTTCATTCACACCAAAAAAAAAACGTGCAAATATACGCTCAAATAACACAAATACAGCACAAAAGCATCATAGACATGCACACAGACCAGTCTGGAGTCACTTTCAGCTCCGGCCAACTGATGGTTTTGGGTCACTTTCATTATCGTGGTCATGATGTTCAGGTCAAGGTCCACTACAGACCGACTGCACCCAAATCATTTGTTAGCAGCTGTGGCTCAAATCCGCCCTTCAATTATTGTGGCACCAAGAGGGAAGGAGCAACTCTTGGCTATACGCATGACAAGCAGATTGCTGGGTCTTTGAGACACTGCATGCATTTGTGTGCGTGTATGCTGCTGTGTAAAAGGTCAGAGAGTTTTGTGGATCTCCACACTGAGTTTGAGAGAGAGTGTCTATGTGTCAACTGGGTTGCGGTTGTGTTTAGAAAAAGATGACTGCATAAGGCTGCAGGAATCTCCCAGTGATTCCACTAGTACAGTAGATACTCGCTCCTTCGGTCTATCTCTGATGCACACTGATGATAAAGTGCATTAATGGCAAACAAATGCTCACTGTGATTCATACTTTTGAATCAAAAGAAAAAAGGAAGTACAGTGATGTATAGTGGCAGCCATGAAGTTTCCCATGATGCATCAATTGCGGTAAAAGCTAATGCAGATGTTTCTTACGCAGAAAGCAGGCAGTCTTGTGCCTGCAGGCAAGCTGTTATATGGTGTAGATGATTTCAATTGGAAAGAAATCTGTAAACGATGAACCATGAACAGCGAAACATGAGTACACTGTGTAATCTTACAGTACAGGGGTACTTTGTCAGTTGCCGGGGGGGGGGGGAGCTCAGCTGATGGGGAGAAAAAATACAGTTTGATTAAATAAATATACATCTAAACGCTACATGTTGCAAGTGAAATTGTGAAAACTAGTTAGCAGGTGAAAATGCAAACGCTAAAGCTAAAGTTCAAAAGGTTAGCTAAAGGCAATGGATGAATAGTTGAAATAGTTTAGCAACAGATAAGTGGTTAGAATATGGTGGTGAATAGCTAAAAGTAGTTGGAATGGATAAATGGTTGATGGCTAAAATGGACAAATGGTTAGCGAAATGTAATGTTAAATGTTTGAAACATCCTCCCAAGAGGTAATAATGCAAACTTGACCAAACTAACTTAAATACTGACAGTTCAAACGTATAAAATGAACAGTATGTGTGTGTTCAACTCAAGTTTGAAATCATTTAACACATTGGGAGTCATTACTTTTGCAAGAGGTCTTTATTCCTTAGTGACATAAACATTAGGTACGCCTACAGCCTGTACCTTCTGACAAAGTCATATTGTGTTGTTTTCTCATTTAGGCTTGCACTAACCTTTGCCCTGTCACCTTTCACCCTCTGCCTATAAGTGACCAGCTCATTTTACAAACCTCGCCAAATTGTGACACCCAAGTGTTTAACCCTCTAGCCCTCCACCTCTGACCTTTGCCCTTTGACTCTCAGGACTTTCTTGTTCTCAAACTGTGTCCTTCTCTCTGCCTTTGATTCACTGCCACAGTGAAAATCTATTTTCTCCCTTCTCTCTGCATACTGTACTTTCTTTCTGAGTATAACAGTCAGTCAGAACCAGTTAAACAGAGTATGGTAGTTTGAAAACTAATCATAGACTGACTATTTTGAAAGTGTATCCACCCAAACCTTTGAAATGTGTCCTCTCATCCTCCAGGCTCCCTGCTAGCAGCACCATGAGGTCAGCCTGTCTCTCTCTGCTCCTGGTCACTGCCTGTTGGGCTCTGCCCTTCCGCCAGTCCGGCTTTCTAGACTTCATGATGGAGGATGACCCGGGATCAGGTGATGAAATTACAGAGACAGCCTTTCCTCCTGTTCCTGAAGGACCCAAGTGCCCCTTCAGATGCCAGTGCCACCTGCGCGTGATCCAGTGCTCTGACCTCGGTAAGACACTCTCACACAACATGTGTGGGATTATTTCTTTACTTTTTAGCCTATTAAACCCTATAATTAAACATGTAATGTGCAGCATTCACCATTAATGAAACACACCAGCTCTAGGGGAGATGTGTAAGTACTGGAAACAAAGGCAAAAACTGCTTAAACCCTGTTTATTTTGTGTGTTTCCATAGTTGTATTGTTTTCAGCACACAAAGAAACAGGTGGCAGTATCCTCTGTACTACATAAAGCCCCAGTGTTTATGAAAAATGAGTATGAAGGTATTACAGTAGCAAATCACCTAGCACACGTGCATTTTTACAAATGTCCAAGTCAGTATTTATGAATGGAAGAATAACTACTGTACTGTACTCTCCTAAATACTGTATCTTGTACCATATTTCATCATCTTTCTGGATTAATGAATCAATATTTTGGCCTGTAGAGTGTCAGAAAATAGAGAAAAATGGCCAGGCCAATTTCCAAGAGCTTCTCTCTCTCGTCTTCAAATGCTTGTTCTGTCCGACCACCAGTCAAAAACCCAAAGATATTCAATTTCATAGTGATATAACGCAGAGAAAAGCAACAAATCCTTGTGTTTGAGAAACTGGAAAGACTGATTATAAATAGCTTCAAGCAAAACTACAACGCTGAGATTACAGCTTCAAAAATCTGCTGCCGGTAGTGTAGACATGTGACAAGCTTCTTGTTCACATCCATTTTCTTCATCCACTCCTCCATTTGGTGTTCTGGCCTAAATTCCAAACAAATGAGCTCACTTTGATGGATCAGATGCTGAGGTCGGATGGGTGTTTGCACAATTAAAGTACAGTAAAACTACTGCAGAGTGACATTACTGGTTTTTAAGAGCAGAAAAAGTCACTGACTTGACAAGATCTCCGTCTCCGTCTCCGCTGTCCACCCAAACCCACAAGGTCATTTGAGGGGTATATGTGGGTTTACGCATTATTGTGAAGTCCTCCAGAGAACATGACACCAATGTTCATACCTTAAATGTTCACAGATGCTGTGATTACTTCACTTCCTGTAACAATTACATTATTTACCCTTTTCTGGGGGTTTTTAAGCAGCAGTGGAGATTAAAGGTTTGCCTCTGGCTACAGGAAAGTCCTGAAGGAATCCTGCTTTTAACAAGTTCAAATGTTAGAAAACTTGTTTCTCAATGTAAAGCTTATTCACCGAGGTTGAAAGACCACAATCACTTAGTCGGCTTTTTAATTCAGCACAGTCACAACAATTTACTCATTTGTCATCTTTGTTGTTTGGATCTCATCCACCGTGTTTGTCTAATCTGATGTATAGCGTATACAAGAGCTTGAGTCATCTCTCAAACTTTCTCATCGAAAAAGTCCCTGACTTCATTTAATCTTGAATATTACATTAAAGTGCTGTGCTGTGCAATTACGTTTGATAGTTTTTTGGCCGTCCTTTTGTTTGGAAAGGAAGAAGCACAAGCTTCAGGGAAACAGATGAAGAAGGGAGGGAGTCACATAGATGAACAAAAAGGAGGCGTGGACAGCCATAACTGGCTCATAACCATTTTGAAATAGTAAGCTTTAAAGCAGTCAGGGTTGCGACAGTGAAAAGAGCGTTTATAGATCCAGGACATCACAGAAAGTGCAAAGTAGAAGCACAGCACGCAGACAGATAAGCAGGTGGCTCAACAGTGAGAGCGACAGACGGGCTGTCAGAGCCACAGACAGTTGGAGAAAGTGATGTTCAGGAAAGGATCGGTTCCATTACATCAGTCCTCCAACCGGGGCCCCATTTTGCAGAAGCACTTTCCCCCCAGAGACACATCTCCATGGCTGGATTCTCAACTCCTGCATCAGCACTGTTGGCTCCGAGCCTCCATCTGTTCCCCAGACCTGTTGGCATGTGCGGACACACACACTCACACATTTAGACACACACAGGATTAAAAGTTATGTGTGTATATTTGGACACACAGGCCCGGGCAAGACAGAAGTGTGTGCTCACCATTCGAAGGCACCCTATTCGCTTTTGCTGATGTGGAGTTTGGAGATGGAAGGATGACAACTAAAACATTAAGGAGAGAAAATGTAGCCTCAGGTACAAATCAGTTGTGATTATGGATAAGCAAAAATCTCTTTCTACCAGAGTTGGCAAATATTCAGTGACACAACAGCCTTTTTTTCTTTGTTACACGTATTTAATAGCACAATTAGCAGCTTCTCTTATTAAATATTTATCTTTTTATAAGCAGTGATTGTGTAAAGGTGTGTAGTTGGCGAGCATGCACATCGCACTAATCCACACTTTCCAATAGTTTACCAGAAAAAAAAAAAAAAGTCCAGACTTGCTCAATCCCATGAGGCAATCAGTCCTTTGCTGATGCCGCCAGATCAACTTAACACAGCTGGCCACAGCTCCAGACAAAGAGAGGACCTTACATAAACACTGTCATCAATGCTTGGAAGTGCTGAACATGAGTCCAGTCCAGTCCAAAGCAATCATACACTTCATATCTCAATCACTATGGCTTAAAATCAGGTGATTAATAATGACTGTGAGAGTGGGGGCGAGACTTTGCAGTAAGTCCTACTGATCATTTCCTGCCAAGTGGCTATCAGCTGCAAAGTGAGATGCTGATTGTGATATGACATTCGAGTAATTGACACCATAGTCAGTGTCATGTTGTTATCATCGTCACACAGATTTTTTTTGTTCTTGTTTATGAGCTAGCATTCGTCTGAAAAGCTGTAATGTTGTAGTACATTTGTCGCTGAATGCATCAAGAGATCGCTATTTTGACCTGGTGGTTTTTATCTCAGCTTCCTGCATTTTAAAATGCACTTATTTGGGTGTATAATCAAGAGTTAATTTATGTTTTCACCCATTTTTTCTGCATATTTTTTGGTTTCAAGAAGCATTTTTTTCTTCCTGTGTTTGTCACAAGAAAACGTATTTTATTGTAAACTGTTGTTAAAAGTGTCTCCTCATAGTAGGAAATGCCACAAATCGGATGCACAAGGACATAATCTGGTTGAATTTTTGTTTTTTGGGCTACTTTAAACAGTGTTACTCTGCTATAAAATGCTAAAATAATTACTTTACATATTGATAGACACCTTCATATCTTTAGCTTCTCAGTGATGCAAACAGACCCATTTTAAACAGTTTACAATGGTTAAAATATATATATTTTTAAAGGCATTCCAGCTATGTAGTTTTGCACAATACAGATTAAAAGAATATTCAAAACTAAAGCAGCAAAGGCTGAGATAGAAGAACAATAAGAAAAAAAAGAGTAGTGAGTGTGCAAGTATAGAGATATACAATATGGTGCTGTAATGATGGCGGTGACCACAAACAGCTGTGATGGTTTGTGGGTCATCTACTGCCGAGTTGGAAAAGCTAAGAGGAAAGCAAACCTAGCTGGAGGTAATGTTTGGGTGAGCTGAACAGAAGTCGTCACAAGGTCAAAATGTGTCCAGACATACGTATGTGGACTGGAGATACAGAGTGTAAGCTTCTTTGTTAAACAGTTTATTCTATGCCTCTTCCTCTAAAGTGTAAACTGCCAATTCTGAATATATTTTTTGTGTTACCACGGATGCAGAAGAGCATGAACTCCCAGCTGTCTTCACTCATTTTTTTTTTTTTTTTTAAACAACCCACTCAACCAAACAGTCCTTCACTACAAATTTCTTTCTGTGTCACATCAGCCATGACGTGCCATGATAAAGTCCAAGCTAAACGACGTTAGCGTGAGCTCAGTGTCCAGGTATGCAGTCGCTTACTTACTCCAAAGGAAATTTGTTTTAAGGTCGATTTCCACCATATGTGCCTCGGAGCACATCAGATAGTTATTTGGTCCCTCTGGAATGTCACCATAAACCCATCCTTTCCCTGTCATTGAGACTGCATGCTACGTTGACAGAGCAGACTTTGTTATTTTAGCATGTCTCTATACTGTAACCACTATTGTCTGTTATTCTTTCTTGCTCATCCAGGTTTAATTCACTGTCTCTTTGTGTGTGCGCGGAGTTCATAACAGTTCTCGAGCTGGGTTAGGAAAAAAACATCCCTTGTTACTATTAAGTAAGAGTTTAACACTCAACAACTGGGTAAATCTGCTCAATCAGGCCTGTGTGCGCGTGGTTTGATCGTATTTCACAGACAGTGCTTGTAGCAAAAACAAACACCTTTCAAAAGATTTTGATCTAGATGTTGCTCAACTCTGTTTGGCAAATGGAAATATGTGACATCACCTTTTTCCAAGTGAGGCCTGACTGCTTTAAACCAATGACAGGACAAAAACAAGTGATTTCTCAAGTGAAATCATCAAATCTTTGTTCATCGCTTAAAGTAAAATAACTTAATGACATAGTATATTTCCAAGGATTTAAACATAAACCTACTCTGACCGTGGTCATATAGAGGAGTAGGTACCCATTTTGTATCCATTTCCTGTTGAGGTCAGAGTGTGGTTAACCTCAGCTGTCGCCGCCTCACCTCAAACTCAGTTTTCCACCATCCATCATCCTGACGGATTTATTACATTTGTACGCTCCTAACCCTCGTACCCCGCACCTAATTAAACATTGTGTCACAAAAAATTCCCCTTAGGTCTGAAGGCAGTTCCTAAGGACATCCCAGATGACACCACCCTGCTGGATCTGCAGAACAACAAGATCACTGAGATCAAGGAGAACGACTTCAAGAACCTCAAAGGACTACATGTAAGAGGCTGTTTACGTCTGTCTGTAGAGCTCCATGTCTGTGTGTTATTCCTAAAGTTATGCAATGTATTATTATGTAACCATAACACCAACTCCAATCCTTCACAACACAAACCATGACGATCCCCATCGGGGAATATCTTGTTTTTAAATAATTCATTAATTATGAGATCATTCCTGATATTTCCCACTTGTTCCTTAAAGTAATTGTCCATTCTTAAACAGTTCACCTCCCAACCCAAAACTCTCTTCATCCTCCTTATAACCATCCCATAAGCATTCTTTTCTTCCCATCTTCATCAACCTTGCACCACCACAACTCCCCCATTCACCAGGTGCATGGAAACTATTCGCCCTCAGGCCTTACACCCTCACACGTTCAAACTTTTGCAATAAATACCTCCCGTCTGACGGCCAGAGCTGTTTTTCCACTGTAATGTAACTGACCTCTTAAGGGAATGGACCACATACCTCACATTGCCTTGTGTGTGCTTACATGAGAGGGGGAACAGCAGGAGTGAAACTCCTCCGAAAATGCATCCGGGATAACTCCAGAGTGGGCTTAAACTTGGCCCTCCATCTTGACAGCACAAGAACCGGTGTTGAAGTAACAGCTGCTGAGCTCAAAATGTCTTGTTTTTGTAGGATTTCATCTGGAAATTATAGATTTTTTTTTACTGTCCCAGGATGCATTTGTAGCAGTGAGTGAAAGAAAAAACACTGAAAGCCACTAAGGTGTAAAGTTTCAAATAAAGTTCAAATTCCACAACAATAGAACTTTAAACACTGATGTGAATTTAAACAAGAACAGACAAAACTGCTCCAGTGTGTTCACCACCCCTTAGTGCTGTGGGGACAGTGGTAAAAACGCCAATACCCCATGCAGAAAGAATAAAAGTAAATATTTAGCACTAGCGTCTCATCTCCTTGGAATTCTTCCTTACAGGCTCTGATCCTTGTGAACAACAAAATCACTATCATCCACGCCAAGGCCCTCAGCCCTCTGACCAAGCTGCAGCGTCTCTACCTGTCTAAGAACATGCTAAAGGATATTCCTGCCAACATGCCCAAGAGCCTGCAGGAGCTGCGCATTCACGAGAACGAGATCTCCAAGATCAAAAAGGCTTCCTTCCAGGGCATGTCCCATGTCATCGTCATGGGTATGAAAGCAAAAACACTTTCTGATTAATTTAAAAATGCAGATATTGATTTGGAGGTATGAGAGTGGATGGCACATATTTTTCAGCAGTAGGTCACATCTTTGGAGGTGTGTCTGTTGTGTTGCAGATGACTACAGTTTAGCAGGAATGCTAAATATATTTACCCATGTTAAAACAAGGGTTTAAAATGAATATTTCCACAGTCATGACTCTAAAAATCTAAAATTTCATGCCTGAAGATGCATCCTCCTCCTAGAAATTAGGTAAAAGAAGCTTGAAATGTTTTGTTGTAGGCAATGATAACAGATGAGACTACATACAGTACTTGCGGCATTTCTCAGTGCTCAGGTTAACATGCAGAGATCATATTCATCTTTGCTCAGTGTAGATCAGATAACTTGAGGATTATTTGAGAATTCATTAAAAATTTCTCGAGGCAAACAACTGACGAATTTTGAAAACAAGTGTTTGCAAACACAGAATCAGCCTCGGTTCACACCTGTGCACTTCAACAGCTGTAATAAGCTGTGAAGGATACAAACAAGTTTTATTTGTCATTCAAATACGTACTTGCATGGGTAAATTTTCAGAAGGGAAGTTTGCTTCATGGCTTTTCAATGTTGTGACAAGCGTTACATGTCACAGTCTGGAAGTGATGAAACTGTGGTTCCCTGTTAATGCATGATTACACAACATTTGTTTGCTTTGTGTTTTCACAAAAGAACCACAGATTATTTGTCATTCATCCTCCTTCCCCTCCTTTTTGTACCACTCGTTACTTTGACAACTCATCTCTGATTTGTAAAACTTCCTGTCCCACAAAAAAAGTCCATTCTGTCCTTGCTCAACTAAAGCTCAGTGTGGATTCACTCACTTAAAACGCAATGACATGAGCATTATGATCCGTGACAAATCACTGAATCTGGCCGGAGAGATTTTTTTTTTTGCAAACACAAGATATTCTCTTGCCAAAGACTTTGTTTACTCATGACTCAGTTCTGTGTTCCCGTAACATACGAGGATTGGAATTAGCTTCATAGATGTGATCCATTACTGCTGTTCTCTCTTTCTTTTCTTTCTTTCTGTGCTCTAAAGTGTTTTCTTATTCTTTTTTTTTTTTTCAGAGCTCGGCTCCAACCCTCTGAAGAGCGCAGGAATCGATGGCGGTGCTTTCTCTGACCTTAAACGGGTCTCTTACATTCGCATTGCAGACACCAACATTACAGATATCCCCAAAGGTAAAGCCCTAATATCGATTATCACAAAGCTAAATCTAAATCCTAAATAGAGGAATTTGGAATCCAATTTTAATCCAAGTTTTATCCAAACGAGCTTGGCCGAAAACAACCATTTTGTGTCAAAAGAATGCTTGATTAGATTAAAGTCTGCTGTAAAACAATCTGCTCAATGTGAGAAACAAACTGTGCTGCATACCATTTCAAAGCTTGAACATATCTGGTCTATTTAGAAAAGTGATACTTGGAATAAGGATCCTTGACTTAGAAAGAGCCACTCCTTGATAATTGATCTGCACTTTTTTGAGCTGAAATTGAATGCTGCTAAGTACTAACTATCTGTTTCTAAGTAAGAGTGGTTCCATAATGTCATACAAGCTTCTAAAGGTAGACTTAAGGCATCACTTTGTTCATGATGGTAATCACTGTCTTGTGGGTTGTCAGGTCTGCCCAGCTCTCTCTCTGAGCTCCACCTGGACGGAAACAAGATCACCAAGGTGACGGCTGGCAACCTCCAGGGCCTGAAGAACCTGGCCAAGTAATAAGAATTATGCTTCATGTTAACCTTATCATTTCTGTTTTACTTAATTTACATTTAGAGCAAGACTGTGTAATCATGGCTGAACAGCAGCCGTCGTGGCCAAAAATGCCAATTACAATGTAATTATGGAGGCTTATTGGATGTCCCTTCATTTCCTAAGGTTCTACAGCAGTGTGTTTACGTCTTGTTTTACTTCTGTTAACCATTTATCTGTACCAGGCTAACACGCAGCATTAGTAGAGAGCCATACAGCCACCCAATTGACTGAAAGTTTGCTAACATGAGCTAGCAGTAGCCAGTGTAAACTCCAGACCAAGTATAGTTGAAAAAATCCTGAACCCTTTTCACTTGTAAGAAGAAATTTGTGTTATTTCAACTTGAATCATTTCAGTTAGACAGCTGTATGTATCTAAAGTTTGATAACACTGACTAACATTAGCTACCATAAGCTACTAGTCTTACCAGACTCATGTGAGAACTCCCCAAGAGTATTTATTAAGTTGCGTCTTATTGCTAGTGAATTCATCTTTTCATTTCTAAGAGGGAACTTGTGTTGTTTCAACTTAAATATTGTTACTTACACAGCCGTATCTATCCAAAGTTTGCTGACACTGGCTAACATTAGCCACCATATGCTACTGGTCATACCAGACCAAGTAGACCAAGAGTACATTTAGCAAGTTACATTTTATTGCCAATGAATTCAGCTTTTTATTTGGGAGTGTAACTTTAAAACTCTCCTGGAAACATACAAGAACATGTCTTTCTCATTCTGTTCTCATGCTGTTTTCATCGACTTAGCTCGGAACACTAGCTAACGCTCTGATGTTACCGTTTAAGTGATTTACTACTGCATATCAAAACCTTAGCCCTAAACAGTAGTTTTTGGATAATCAAAATAACTGCTTTGCTCGTAAAATTTGGATACACTGTGTTTATAAGATCACTGCTCAGATTGTGCCGAAGATGGCATACCAAACTAGAACAAAGAAGGCTTTGATGCAGCATGAGTAGAGTATGTCGGCGAGGACATGAGCGAGGGATGGTTTTTATTTTCCGTTCATTCCATTTGCTCATAATTAAGAAATTGACTGGGAAAGTTATGGCCTCTATGACAGGTGTAGATTCTTTTCAGTACTTTCATTTACTCAGTCCCTCCTTTTTTGTACTTTATTATTTGGCAGCTTGAGACAAACGTGTCACTCCCATGGTTTCTCCGCTCATGCAATTTGTACGCTCGTGTTTCTTGTTCTTCTGCACATTTGAACATTTCCATGTCTCATCTTACTTGCTTGATTTTTTCCTGCAGGCTTGGTCTGAGCTTCAATGAGATCAGCTCTGTGGAAAATGGCACACTGGCTAACGTCCCCCACCTGCGAGAGCTGCACCTCGACAACAACGCTCTGACCAGTGTTCCTCCTGGCCTGTCCGACCACAAGTACATCCAGGTACATACTGGTTTGATTAACATCGTAATCACAGTACTTATACATCTCAGTGTTATTAATCCAGGTTTGAGTACACAACATGATCACAGGATGATTGTTTTTGCAACCATTTAGTTCCAGCAAATTACCTCTGCTTGAGCATTATAGTTATGGTTCTCATTTTCTTACAGTGTGATCACACACAGCTCATTTTCTCTGATCTAAACCATACTGGAAAAGTTTACATGCATTTAGTCTGTTTAGGTTCATCCTGCCCGATTATAAGTCAACCACGGCTTCCATAACAAAAGTCACATGGATTCATTTAGTTTGTTTACTGAGTAAAGTGTTGGTAGTCTGTCATACTATAATGTTACAGATTTTAGCAGTAGGGGGGACTGTAAACCCTTTTGACTCCAGGCCCTTTTAAATTTAGTTTGGCTTCAGTTTCATTCATCTTTTTATTAGGCTTCTCACGCCTGAGTAACTCCTGCTATAGTTTCCTATAGCTGGTTGGGATGATGTATTCCCTCCTAATGAACCGCAGCAGTGCACACCTGTCAACCATCTTTTTGCTGTGATTCTGTGGGCACCCACATTTTAAATGCCGTTGTTGTCGGCAGACATAACAAACCAGAGTATGGGAAGAAATGACCCAGTGTTGGAAAAATAGCTCCAAGCAAGCTGTTGTGCACAAAATTGACGTTTATCAGCACAGACTGAAACACTGCAGTGATTGTAACAGGATATGCCAAAAGATACTGGGTTTAAATATGAATATGGGAATATTTGAATATAAAAGCCAGTGCTTTTAACTTTGGGATGTTTTATGATAACAGAAATTAAATAAAACATTACAATTATAGTAGTGGAAAGTCAAGCCTCTCCTCTAAGGGCCTGCAATGTGGTCCTGCAGGTGCTCAGTTGTGTGTCTATTTTAATAAAGTGCTTAGTTTTTCACATCAGTCTTATATTTTTAGCTCTTTTTGTCCTGTACATGTTCTATTGTATATGAATAGAACATGTACAATGTATAATTCATTACGACTTTGTATAGTTTGGTGTTTTTGGATCCAGTGGCTTTGGAATCTGTAATTAGCATTACATTGTCTGTCCCAGTGAGTCTGTGGCACTTCCATCCTTTTGTTCTTATTTCTAGGATCCTTCTCAACCCGCTCAGCGCTGCATGACGAGAGCTTCTCTGCTCAGTACACAATGCTTATATAGCTGCACGATTGTTCTTAGCCGCTCTTATGTTCTTATATGCTTTTTATGGGCGTCTGTTTTTATCTAAAGCCGTGCTTGTTCTCAAGCATCAGGCAGCATGAACTCTGTTATTTTGGAGTGTGATCATGCAGGAAGTCATTTCCCCACTGTTTTTAATTAAATGGAGGAAGAGAGAAAAAAATCAATTTGGCTTTGTTAAGCTGTTATTATTCATTTGGTGACTTATTATTATCTTCTTTATCTGCTTTATTCTGGAAAAACTAAATTGTTGCCATGCATATCCTACTCAGTGACTGAAGGTTGTCATTATTTAAATCCCTTCTCTAGGTGGTCTACCTCCATGCCAACAAGATTGCTGCTGTGGGAACAGGGGACTTCTGTCCTCCTGGCCTCAACAGCAAGAAGGCCATGTACTCTGGCATCAGCCTGTTCAGCAACCCTGTGGCTTACTGGGAAGTTCAGCCAGTCACCTTCCGCTGCGTCTTCGACCGCTCTGCCATCCAGCTCGGCAACTACAGGAAGAAGTAGAGCGTCCCGCGCGCCTCTGCGAGGAAGTGTGTGTTTGTAAATGAGTGTGTGAAAGTTTTGTAAGCGTGTGTGTTTGACCACAGCCCCACAACACTGACCCCTACCAACACTGCCTCCCCATCTCCACAAATGATGTCATTAATCCATCCATTAATCAAAGCCTTAGTGGACATGGACCTCAAACACAACATATCATCATATTCATTACCTAGCTATAAAAGTTGGTGCAACAGTAGAATACACAGCTTACGGAAAACACCAGCATACTATGGTGATGCCCTCACACACAGCACATCATTCACAGAAGCAGTTAAGCAAGCATTAACATATTATTGTGCACAATATGTGCAATTCATTCAGTGCACAAATTGAAATTCAGAGGCTATCCCTAACCAAAAATATTTGAAATCTCACTCAGTGGAAAATGTTACAAAGTCCCAGTTTGACAAACTTTCTCAAACTTTAGCCATTGTATAATTATAAGAGAGCTTGCCTGTAGAGCAGGCAGCAAGGGGTTAACTTGTGTTTTACAATACCTTTAACAACTGGTATACTAGAATGTACTAGATATTACCTGTGTACTAGGAATAGCATTCAGAGTGTAATATTACCACGCTGCACTCCTTGGAAGAACTCCGAGTTTCTATTTGTATTGTACTCAATTCAAGTAGAGATAAAAAGCAACCGTGACTTCTATCACATTGTGATTTCTTGTGCTTACTTCAGTGTTGATTTTAGTTCTGGGTGTTTTTTTTTACACTTTTTTTTTCTTCATCACATTTCATCCCTTGTTCCTCTCTTCCTGAAAAAAAAAAAAAAAACGTGAGGTGAAAATAGCTTCTAAAAAAAAAAAAATGTAGAATAAACCATATATGTTTTAAACAGAAGCCATTCCCAAAGATTTATATGCATGCTCTTATTTTTTTCCTTTCAACTTGAACCTGGTGCTTTCTGGAATCTCTTGTTAATGCGATGCGTGTATGTATTTCTCTCCATGTTTCTCTGCCCTTTATTTCCTTTTTTTTTAAGAGTTAAGAAAAATTGGACGGTGTGTGTGGACTGCTACGTCCACTGCAACCATGTTAGTGTGAATGTGTATGTATAGATGCTGTATATAAATGCTGTATAAAAAAAACTCTCATTGCTTAAAAGGCACAAGCACTTATAGCTCAGACTTAATATATCAGCTACAAAAGGTGTTCCTCTTTTTTTCCCGGAGCAGGGGCTCCAGCTAAGGTGTCCTGAACAAAATAAAAATACTAATGGAAAAAGTAGCTGTTTTTGATGGATGTAATGACCAGCACTTGCATTATTATCAATAATGTGCATGGAGTTTTTGTACTCCTTGTCACTGGATGGCGCCGCAATAACCACAGCAAGAATACAAAGAGGGCAGCGACTTCCTGGCGAACAAGGTCAAGAGGAGGCACAGGTAAAGTATACTGAGAAACAGGTGAGACACTTACACAACAGACACACTTTACATTAGGTGAATGATTGAAGACCCAAAGACTTGAAATGTCCAATAAGGTTGCCTTGGTTGCTTCAAAGATTTGAAATGTTCAGAATTTTTTATGGGATATTCAAGCATATTAATATTTAGTTATAGTAAGGACTCAAACACCATTTATTTGCAGATTTCAACTGGTATTTCATAAGGTGTCTGCCCAGCTCATGACTGCTTTTTTAAATAGAATTACACTTCAAGAAATTTGGCTTTAAGCATATCTCAGCCTCATGGGCACTGACAAAAGTCCTCAATAATATCCACCTCAGACACATTTTCTGGTTTCTTTTAACAAAGCCCTGGTTTCTTGTCATCTGGTAACAATAAGTCACATTACAGATGTTACAACACTCAATCGAGGCCGTGTTCCTGTCAAAGAGCAAATATGGGTCGGATTCTTCTTCTGCATCCAACGTGACCCAAAAGATTAAAACATGGGGACCATCCATCGAGCTCAATCATTCAGGATATAAATTTCAAGGAGTGACAAGTGTCAGTCTTGTAGGAATAGGTGTGTCTCAGCTACTTTTTTGGCTTTAATTACAACAACATTGTGAAACAAATCAATGACAGCATCCTGTAAAAGATCCAAGCTTTGCAAACTACACTGAAAACTGAACTTTTTTTTTTAACAATTCATTCAGTCCCATTGAGGCTTTGAGAACAATTTTTCATAAGAAATGAATTATGTTACCAATGGGTGACATACAATACTTGTTCCAAGTGCAGTTTCCCCTATTTATTTTCTGTATTACTTAATCCTGTGAAGGGTTTAGGGGGCTGGAGCCATTCCTAGCATGTACTGGCCAAGAGTCAGGGTCCAGTCCATCACAGGATGTACTGTATACATTTACAGGACACATATGCATCTATATATACAAATAGACAGACAAGGCATTCAGCTTAGAGTCTCCAGTCCACCGTGTCTATGGTTTGTGGGAGGAAACCAGAGCTCCCTGAGGAAATCACACCAACATGCAAAAAAGGTTCGATAATGTACTTTCTCCTGTGAGGGGAGACAATGAGAATCACTGAGCAGTTGTGCCAACACATTCAAGGGTGTGAAAAAAGAAAAATCAAATCTATTTAAAATTAATTTGCTTCCTGTGCAGCCTCTAACTTATATTGATGGGATTTGTGGACTGGGGTAAAAATAATATTTGCACGAGGACCATTTCTGGCCTGTGAGCCACCATTGATTTATAATCCCTCAGTCATTTAAGAGACTGTAATGGGAATATTTAGGTTAAAGAAAAAATAAATGCAACTCCCTTGAGAAATGTAGTGGTTAAGACTCCTGCCTCTGGAAGCAGGTTGTACAATGTCTAATGATATAATAAGTCATAAGAATCGTGAGTTTTTCTCATGTTGTGCATTTGTTTACGAACTTTTCATTATATTCTATTTCAGAGACAAATGTCAATAACATAATATCTGATTAAACACAATAAGTGAATACAAAAGAGTTAAGTTGTATGCATCTTCAAGAAAACTCCTTCTTTTAACTTTTATTTGGTCCTTTCATATGCTCAATCATTTCTGTCATATTTCCCTTGCAACATTTAAAATTTTCCTCACACTAAAAGTATCATAGTCATCATCATAGTGCAATACTGCCACCATCTAAATGTGGAAATATTGGGAGGAAAATAGATGTGCAGGACTGTAAAAAGTCTAAGTGACTTGTCATTTGTTTTATTAACTTTACTGGCAGAATAAACTGTCACTTTTGGGGCTCCATTAATTATAACTTTGTGGAGTTAAACTACAAATAATGCAAACTACCTGCATCCCCAAAAAGCTGTTAAAAAAAACATTTAAGAGTCATGACTGCCTCAAAATCCTCCCCCTCTGATATGACTTGGGTCTTCACAAGGACAGACTGAAAAGCATCAGTGTTTGAGAGCTGGCGCTCATCCCAGCACCTCAGAGTTAGTTTAATACAGCAACATGAATGTTCTTCAATCTGTTGCCCCCATGTGGCGGTTATTAGTACAGCATGTTCTATTATTTGCCTCTCCACACATGCATAAGCACGGTGCAACTTAATCTCCTGAACAGGCGTCTATCTTCGAGACCGTAAGCGCTTATTGCTTTAGGTCCGTTGCCAGTATTTATGTGTTTGTGCATGTGGACTGCGATGTTTGAGTGTCTGCAAGGTTTCAGTTCATTTGTAAAAACCTTGACAAGAACCTTGAGAGAATCTGCAAATGTTTCCATTGACTTAATTCAGAGCATATTTGCACATACACTCATCCCTTGGTGTGTTTTCACATGCACACGCGAGTGTGTATGTAGGTGAAGTGCCTGCCTTGTGGCGCTTATGCAACCAAAGTAACCTGAGCTGCTTCACCATGTCGAAAAGCAAAAGACTGGTGAGATCCTGCTGAAAAGCAGATGTGTCAGAGAATTGTGCAGATTAGCGCAATCTGCAAATCCAAACTTAATCGAGTGTATGCAATACTAAATTCCTCATTCAAAACCTCCTATCAACACAACAGCAGTGTGTTAATGTAACGTGTAATTACAGACACACTTTATATGAAAACAATACTCTTTAGCTTGTGTAGATTACTCTATATCCCTTAATTCCTTAAAGGGATTGTAAGAAAAGGTAGTTTGTGTGATACAGGTAGGTGATAAACATCGGAACAGAGGTCTGTTGTGTTAAGCACATCTTCTACTCTTGCCACACATGTGAGCCCATGAGAGACACGGTGAGAGAATCACTTGGCCCTGCCTGGGGATGCATCTCTGTTTTAAGCAGTGCTTACCACATGGCCACATGGTAGGAACAGAAGGTGGTGTCTGGGTGCTGTCTGAGATTTTATTAGAAGCCTCTGTGTGTCTGTGCCAAGAAGTCCAAGAATATCCCTGTTTGCTAATATGCTCACTTGGATTTCCATCTGTGTACCTCTGTCAGAGCATGTGCATGCGTGTGTCTTAGTTGTAAATTTCTTTTATTTGTTCACGTGCTCTTATTTATGTACATATCTGTGACTGTGTCTGTGTGTGTGGTGTTGACATGGAAGAACTATGTGTATCCAGTCCTGCAAATCATGCAGGGAGGCGAATGTTTTCGACTAGAAAAACATTAAACCATCAAGTTAAAATCATCGCATTGTGTGAAGATAAAGGGCAATTCTAACAACTGACTATATGAACCCGCATGCTCTAATGAGATACTGCATGAGGACAGAAGACGACAAAAGAAGGTCTCTCAATAATAGTTGCCTCAAATGATAGTAGCTTTTATCTGGCTAGCCAGTAATTAAGCTAATGTTATCTCAACTAGCTGTCGGACTGCTACTTTAACAGTTGACTCATTTTTAAAAAAGAGATCTTCAATATGCACATATCCCAAGCAAAAAGTGATTGGCAAGAAAAGCTGAAAGCTATCTTGTATGATGTTGCTGTAGAGTAAAGAGCAGGACAGAACTGCTAACGTAAGCCCACACAGTGGTTGTGCTAGCATCTTAGGGCCAAGTATCTTGGCTTTGGGAAGGCATAAAAAAAAGACACTTTCAGTATCACTCGAGTTCATGCACACTACTTCAGCATGAGAGGAAATCTAAAGCTTGACAACCTGGCAGGCTTTGCTATTATTGCTAAGCTAAGATTGGTTGTCAGCTGTTGCTCAGGGACGGGGTTTAGCTTACAGCAGCTATCTCATTATAGTACTTACATTGCATCTGACTTTTTATGTGCATTTGATTACAATTAATTGCTTCAATCTGTAGAAAAAATATTCAAGATGTAGTAGACCTTGCACAGATCGATACCATATGTTAACACAAGAGTATAAAGACATCTGCAGTTACAGATATATTGGGGCATAGAACAAAATTGCTTTGTTGTGAACATAATTCTTTCTCTGTGCAGCTCTGAATGACAATAATCAGAGTTAAAACAACAGTGTGTTTCTAACCGTAAACCTTTGACTCTTTTTTAATTCGAGGATGTCATCCATCACTTGGAATTATCACGAGGAACTCAACGAAATGACTGTGATAGGACAAATAAATTGTGAGAAAAACAGTGAAAACACAATTGAGGGGAGCAAGCAAGATGACTAAGCAAAACGTCAAAATGTGTGTTTCCCAGCCGCCACAATAGGATCAGTTTGGAACAGCTTCGCTATGGTTTATAAAAACACTGCCAGGACCACAGTTAAAGACAACCAACCCTCAATGAAAACAAACTTTCTGGGCAAGTTGCAGATGAAGGGTACAATGTGGATTGTGTGTAAACCAGTGCAAAGCACTCTCTTTTCTCTAAACTGAGGGTTTTGTCTATGGCAGAGGTTTTCAAAATGGGAGGCAGGCTCTGAACAGTTTCAGAAGAGGTTTAGTGGATAGAAGTGAAAAAATATTATTAGTTAGACATACAGAGGGGATCACATAGAATAGCCCAAACCTGTGTGTGATATGCTTAAATGTCCAGTGTGATTTAAGAGAATTTATTGGCAGGGATGAAATCCATTAATCATTAGTCATTAGTATGTTTTAATTAGTGTATAATCACCTCAAAATAAGAAGTGTTGTGTTTTTGTCGCCTTAAAAAGAGCCCTTTATATCTACAGCAAGAGCGGGTCCTCTTCCATGGAGTCCGCCATGTTGAACCGCCATTTTTCTACAGTAGCCCAGAACAGACAAACCAAACCCTGATCTAGATATAGACTTTTGCTTTAAATGTGATTTTTGCGGCCAGAGTTTTTCTTATATGCTTAGAAGGAGAGGGTGAGGTGTGGGAGAGAATTCATTTGGTTGAAATCTGTAACCAACCACTAGGTTCCACTAAATCGTACACACTGGACCTTTAAGAAGATATTTGAGATACAGTAGTTTGGGTGGATATTACCCAAAGGCAGAAACTAATACATTTCTTAGGACATACCTTTATTATTGTGTATTAAGTCTAGTCTGAAATTATGTCAAAGGATACATTGGTTCAACTGTTGAGTGTTACTAGGGTTGGGCAATATGTTGCCAACATCTGGTGCTAGGTGTTGCCCCCCAATCTGAGATTTCTGTGAGCAGCAAGTTTGCTACATTCAAATGACTAAACAAGCTAAACTCACAAAATGTAAAAAAAAAAAATAAATAAAGACATAATTTTACAACATATTTTCATTATTAAACAGAAAAACAGCTGTGAAACTTCTGAATTCAAGTTTTTTTTTTTGTTATGTTTGTAACTAAGTCTAGCTTAATTTCCTTGTTAACTCATTCTGATAAAAATACACAATAATGCAAAACTTCTTGGTTAGTCTTTCCACTGTTCCAACAATCACCAGCTCTGGTTTGGTTGAAATAAACCCATAATCCACTGAGTTAGATGGGAAAATATTCTGGATCTACATCATTTTTCCTCTCACTCACCGCCCTGAACTGTCTGTCACTACGCAGCAGCTCTCACTTGTTCTCCGGAGGCTAGCCATTAAACTCGCTAAATAACATGACAAAAATCGCAGAAAAAGCAACGGGCGATTGACTCAGCCAATCTGCTATAGCCAATATATTAATTCAATCGCCCAACCCTAGTGTATATGGGAACAAATAACAAAATCACGATCACATTAGCCAATCAGTGTCCTATGAGGAACATCTGGCTAGACAGCCTGAGCTGCAGGTGTGGGTGTTTGATGGAAAAGATGTTTTTTTGCGCTTCTTCCGACTGACTTTGGTAAGAGTTTGACTATGTTATATGTTCTTTGATCCGATTGGTTGAAGTTCACCCAAGATAGATCAGGATAGATGGTTCAGAACCTTTTTCAAACTTTCCAACTACTGTTTCCAGTGACGTCTTCCCAAACGCCTAAACAGTCATGTGACACAGGCAGGTTATAGGCATCCAGGAACTGAGCAAAACTAAAGAAGTACACTGTCTGGGTGAGGTGGAGACTTTTTCCAAGCATTGTCTGATGCCCACAGTCTCAGACTTTGAAAGGAAATATGTTACTGCACCTTTTGTATTAAATTCAGTTCAAATGAAAGAATATCCTTAAAACATTACTAGACTCAAACTCCACTTGAGATGTAAAAGCACCACCGATAGCTTTCATGCATTTCCTGCTGTGCTGATTTATGTAAATTATGGTCAGGAGTTGGCCTTTTATACTGGAAAAGTAAGAAAAACTCTCTACAAATCACTGAACCTTAAAACAGGACACCACATGAGAAAAGCCGTCTGTGTTTTGTGTTTTAGCTCGTGACCATGCAAATCTGTCCATGGATTTTATAAACTGATGAAACTGCATGGTCAGCATCTAAAACTCTAGGCCACCAGGAAGACACCCCATGAACTGTATTGTTTTGTTAGACCAGCAAACCAAGACAGAAAGCAGTCAAAGGCTACACAGAGCTGCAGACTGAAATGTTGACTTTCAGTCTCAGCAGCACTGGCCTTTTCGCATTCACAGTAATTTGTTTCAAAATGAAATGTATTGCTTAATTACAATCTTGCTTAGGGAGGTTCGGGGCTTCTTTTACATGTTACTGCAACAACTATTTGCGAGGATAAACACACTAAAATCAAAAGAAAGAATGAAGGAGGGGCTGCAGACTGATTTTTCTGAGTATCACATTGACCTTTGAACGAAAAAGAAAAGAAAGAAAATGGTAGGTCAGCCATCTGTCTTTGTTGCTCTATATACTATGTTTTCTGTCCATTCTATGTGTACTGTGTATAAGAACGAAGCAATCCAAAGACATTGTGTGTACTATCCATAATATCCATGATCCATCTACTATAATTCATTACTTGGCATAACTACATGGAAATTAAACAAGTTACAGTTGAGTACAAACACAGTATTAGGAAAACAGTATTAAAAGCCAATGTCTGCCATCTGGCCTAATGGAAAGGATATGAGAGCATAAGGCAGACATCAACAAATTCAGGGAGAAGCAGAGTGACTAAGCACAATGACAATATGTCTGTTTTCCAGCCTCTACTCTACAAACAGTCTGGAACAGCTTATGGTTCACACAAAAACACTGCCAGTAACAGAGGTAAAACCTCACCAACCTCAAAGAAATAAATATTTTTGGCAGTTTTCTGATGAAGGGCACAAACGTGAACAGTGTCTGGACCAATGGAAAGATGTTTTAATTTAGTATCTGAATGGTTTATCAATTCTTTGCTCTTTGGAATGTACAGGGACTGGTGGTATATCAGGGGTTATTCTTTTATCATTTATGCACATAAATTAAACTAATCAATTGTTTTATAGCAAATGTGTAATGTATGAATTATCACCCAATTCAGCAGTTCCCATCAGCTGTATGGCACATTTTAGCACTTTTAACGTCATTGTTTTGGTTTTTATAGCCCACAGCTTTACTATCTTGGTTCAGTCTGATCATTTTAATAAACTTTTTCCAGCAGTCGTAAAAAGGTTTATAAGTAAAAACATGCCTAGCACAAAACAACAAACAGAGGTTAGTAACTGGCTGGTGAACATTGTGGAGCATTCAGCAGTTAAAGTGCTTGATAGGAGAGTTAATATTTACCATGTGGCCAGAACTCCAAATTCATACTAATGTCGCCCTGCGTCTCCCGAATGTGTAAATTGGCAACTGTGTGCCACAACAACTTTATAAGGTGATAATGTCAGTATAGTGTTTACATCTGTTGCCCTGTTCCAAATAATCTATGAACGCGGGTTTTAAATGAACAATTTGTGTGCACAATTTTGCAATTAGTTGCCTTAAATTAACTGGAGCTGCTGCAGTTTTAACTCGGACTGGTTGGTCAGGGTGAAATGTAGGGTGAATGGAACACAAAAGGTACCACAGATTTATCTACTCTGTCCTGCAGTGCATGAGGATTTGGACATGAGCATGAGGACTTCCAACTTGGAGAAGTGAGAAAAGACTGTTTCAAAGAACCTTAATGAGCCACATATGCTGTATGAGCTTACATGGCACCAGGTGTGGCTCATTAACTATGATGAAAAACTAGCCACACATTTAACTTGGCCCTGCATTACTCCGTATTACTCAAGGTTTGAATCTCCAAAAATTTGGCATCTTTTTGTTGAATTTGGAGATAAATTCAACAAAAATGCACAATATTCAGTCTAACAGTCCATTGTGCACCAGTCACTTCTCATCCTCCTCAGGAAAATTAGTAAATGTTACACGACTTTCATCACCAGGTATTTGTGTCAAGACACTAAATATAGAGTATATCTAGAGCTAGACTAAATTCATTGCAAGTTTAAATAATAGAAGTTATGAACACCACTGTTTGGTCTTCTGTTCAAACACACCATCAGTCTTGGGTCCAGACTGTCTGCTTATTGTGTTTGTGTGTGTACGTGTGTGTGTGCGTGGCCTAGCCAAGATAGCAGTAGAGCAGTAAGCTACAAAAAGGTTACAGATAACAACAAAGGTCAGAGATCACCAACTAGCCCTGGAGTAAAACATACGATGATGGGTGAGAGCTTCACAACTTGTAACAAAGTACACTATGATTTGCATTATGTGGAAACAATGTGCTGATGCATTGTACATGTATATGTACAACAGATCACAGTAATCAAGAATTACTAAAACATAGTAGAGATATTTTTCTGGCTTCAAAGATGAAACAGGACTTGTTTCTGAAATAAAACCCCAAGTTCAGTTTCAGCTTATTTAAGGCGATAATCAACCTGGGGTTTAAAAGAAAGCAGTCATCAAGCCAAATATCGAGCTTTAATTGTGAAAGCTGAATCAAATAAGTGAGTAATATTAAGAACAGCCTTAGATTTGGCCACAGCCTCTATAATGGAGGAACCAATACAATATATCACTGTGTCATCAGCATAGAAATTTACACCTACTATATTAATATAGATATAAAATAACAGCAGACCTAAGACACAACCTTGGGGTACACCAGTAAAGTGTTTAGCCAGTTAGATAATATGATGATAAGCCCATCAAGCTGGATACATGGCAAATGCATAAACCATCATACTGCCTGGCCATTTATACCAATACTAGTCAACCTTTGTTTTAGATTAAGATGGTCAACAGTATCAAATGTTTTGGACAAGTTATTAAATAGAGCTACACAGCTCTTCTCCAATCTGCTCATGATGTCGCAGTAGTGGTGTTATGTTTCTTTCTGAAACCAAACTGATGTTTGGATAGAATGACATAAGAACTGAACTTAGAAATAGGCTTATAATTATTAAATGACTTATATAAAGCAACTTACTCTTATTACTATTGTTAACATTTTTGTCACAGATTGTGCTTCTGGCTAACTCAAACCGATAATCAGAAGGACCATTGTACTCAAGGATCACCACTGGAAGAAACTTTCAGGACTATGATTTATGCATGCTGGTTAAAATATATCCAATATCAATACACTTTAATTTGTTTTTGTTCAAACTACACCAGGTCAAATTTAGTTATATGATAGAATGAGTGAACTCAGTACAAAGTGGGTTTCAAGGTTTGAATTTAAAAAAGTGTTTTGGTTCTCAATTGATTGTGTACATGTGTTAACTGACCTTTAAGGCACTCTAAACTATTGACCCAACAATGCTGATGACTTGCTCACATGGCCTTTGGGACATCTACTCCGACACTAAAGTCATCTATCACTGAATGTCAGTTGTGACACACGAGTGAGTAAAAGGGAGTAAAGGAGTCTATTCTTCAGTAGAAGTACTCAGAGAGAGATGACTCAGGTAGAATAAATTAAAAACAGGCCTTCATTGAATGCTGCAGAGGGAGGAAATGCCTTCTCATAACAAAAATCTAAGATGCTACAAGTTTGCTTAGATGACTGACTGACTGTTACCTCTTGCTTTCTCATTATGGAGGTTTTGAGGTGCTTTGTGTACCTTAAAGACAACCCTAACCTTCACTTAATGACTCATTCCTCTCCCATTTGGCTACACTCTATCTATGTATTAAAGTAAATGTGGGAGGCCATGAAAATGAAAAGACTCACAAAATTTCTTGCACTGCTGTGTTAGGATATCACCCACTACAACAAGATTAACTAGCATTTTGAACTTACACAAGGGCAAAAGAAAGAAATCTGGGCTGCACATAAGGGATAACAATTCTAAAAAAGAAGTTGGATGACTCACATACTTTCTTACATATCTTGGGAAATCAGATTTCGTTTTCCACAAACGAGAAATGCATCCAAGATTGTCTGTAAGAATGATACGTGAGTAGAGTAACAGACCGCACTGCGACCAATTAAATCCAGGCGTCAATTCCCGGCATGCTGTGATGTTGTAATGGATGTCCACCAACAAATGGGAGAAACATTTGGCCATTTATCTCCCCCCCCTCCCCCCTTCTTCAACTGCACCTATCAGATAACTAGAACACCCCCCTGTTCCATTTTGTTTATTTGTCTCTCTATTTGTACAGAGGGCTTAAAGGGCTTGTGGAGACACAAAATGTGGCGGTACAAGAATGCAATGTAGAATAATTCATAGCAAAGACATATGGGAACAACTGGATCTGATTTAACATACAGTGTACAGCCATGCCTTTGGTCAAAAACAGAGTAGTTTGCGTCAAGTGTTACGCAAGTCTTCTCTGGCCGTCTCATAACCTTTTTGTCAGATTTTCCATTTTCAAGAGGTACAGCTGAATTTATTCCTCTTCAAAACCAGCGTCTGGGTTAAAGGGCTGCCAAAGATCCTTTTCACTTTTTTCCATACATAACATCTTCTGTTCTTTTGATTAGCCTGAACAGCCTACCCAACTTCCACTTGAGTTTTTGCTTGTACACACTTTAGGGTGGTTGTTTGGAGAACAATCACAAGAATGCACTAGAAGTTGTTGGTTTGTAAAACTTATAAATGGTAGGAAAGGTGGAGGTAATATTTACAACAAACACTTTTTAGCTTTTTTTGTGGTGGAATATTTCTCTTCCACGTTGCACCTGCTTTTGGTTAGTTAACAGCAATTTTTGGATGATGCTCCCCAGACATGACACCTTCAATTTATATGACGTCCTGACTCCAGTGTGCTGAAGAAGCCTCCCCTCCTCCCTGTTCCTTTTTTCTCTCTCTGTTTCTCCATCTACCCTTCTCTCTCTCTCCTCCCCCTCTCTCCTTCTTTCCCTCTGTATTTTTCTCCAGAGACTTCCAGTTTTTGAACACCACACTGTTCTTACCTACTGGCCCTCCACCCCACGCACACGAAGAGAGAGAACCACAGGTAAGCTTGCATATGGAGGCATGGATTTGTGATTTCCTGTTTGATTATTCCATTTTATTTCTGTTTTCCGGATGGGATTATCAGCTGTCACTGCTAGGCTTTTGGGCAGTGGCTAGTGCTGCAAGAGAGAAATGAAGATTCAGTGCATGGAACAAAAAATAAGTGATAGAAGTTTTAAGATTTGCAAATTGTTTTAGAGAAACAGCAAAAGGGCCTACATCATACATATTTATATAGATCTGCAGTGTTCCCTTTAAGACTGTTTCATAGCTTTCATTGACTTTAGACACAGTCTGTTGTACTTGGATCCAGTTTCTGTCCGCATTTTTCATGGGTCTGGAAAGAATCATTCTGGTTTTGCATTGTCTGCAGGGTTGATTTTGCACAGGCATGATCCTAAACTAGTTATAAGTCTGCTTGTAGTTCCTTGTCTTTGCATAAGTTTGCAACACCTAGGATGAAAATTACTTTTCTTAGTGTTTCACAAAACATATGCCGAAGAACATTTATGTATGCACATATATCGCGTACCACTGGAACATCTGTGTTGCATTACTGCTCCTACTACTGATTTGTATAGAAATGAATCCTAGTTGATAAATGAAGTGGTGCTGAGAGCCAGGCAGTTTGGTTCAAGCTGCAGCTGTAATGATGTGGCTCGACAAAGATAATTGAATCAAGGAATCTAGGACGGTTTACATGAACACCGACTGACTACATAACACTCTGGGGAGTGGGTGTGGTGATACGGTGTATGTTTTAAGGGTGCAAGATTGATATCTTTTTAGCATAATTCTTTAAAAGTTCTAGTTTTGTTTTATAGTACTTTTGTGCTTCAATTTCCTTGACTTCATTAATAAATCCCTGATGCATGAATGATCTGAATATGAGATGAAATTATCTAAATGCTTATTTTGCCAATCATTCTAACTATGACACAAACTTAAAACAAATCAATTGATGTCTCATTTCTGTTTATGATTATTACTTTATATCCCTCTAACCTTTCTATTTCATACCTTGTATCCCCCTCCCTTCTATTTGTTGGATCTCCAGAAGCCATGTTTCCTCTCCGTATACCCCTGTTGGCTGTATTGATCAACATGGCCCTGTGCCAGTATGATTACTATGACTACCAGCCTTCTAATGCGCTAGGACCCTCAGGGCCCAACTGTAATCAAGAATGCGAGTGCCCAATCAACTTCCCCAGCGCCATGTATTGTGACAACCGCAAGCTCAGGTTTGTTCCCTTTGTCCCATCAGGGATCAAGTACCTGTACCTCCAGAACAACCAGATAGAAGAGATCAAGGCAGGAGTGTTTGATAATGTTACTGATGTACTTCGCTGGCTGGTACTTGACAACAACCAGATTACCAGTGGTAAGATAGCAAAGGGCACAATCGACAAACTTACAGTCCTGGAGAAGCTACTCTTCAGCTACAACAACCTGACAGAGCCAGTCATCCCTCCTTCAAAGTCCCTTGATGAGCTGAAGATCATGCACAACAAATTGGCTAAGTTCCCCTCTGGACTCTTGACTGACAAGGAGAATTTGACCTCCGTCAACCTTCAGTACAATCAGCTAACCTCTGAAGCTATCGCAGGGGCATTCAAAGGGCCAAAGAAGCTGCTGTCCCTGGATGTGAGCCACAACAAGCTGAAGAAGCTGCCAGCCGGAGTCCCCAGTTCACTGGAAATCCTCTATGCTGACTACAACGACATTGACAGTGTCGGAGCAGGATACCTGAACAAGCTGCCCGCACTGCAGTACCTGAGGATCTCCCACAACAAGCTGGTAGACTCTGGGATCCCTTCTGGAGTGTTCAATGTGACATCACTGGTGGAGCTGGACCTGTCTTTCAACAAACTACAGTCCGTCCCTGAGATCAACGAGCAGCTGGAGCAACTCTACCTGCAGGCCAACGAGATCAACAGTGAGTGTCTGACTATTGGATACTCTTTTAAAAGCATTGTTCAATTCTAAGTGTCTTATTTGACTGTTTTCCTAAAGGTACCCTATGGACTTTAAATTATGTTTAGTATGTCTCACCAAAGCCCATTGTGTATATTCTTTAGATCTAACAAAAGTCACATACAAAGCCTACTTTTGAATGTTTCAAATCATGCATTGTTTGCCTCCATGTTTTTTTCACTGCCTTTGCAGATGCATTGCCATGCACATGCACATGCACACTAAAAACAAGTGGGGTACTTTTGGCCCCTAGTATAAGGGGGTTGAAAGGTTTCTAATAACTTTTGACTGTTCAGTTTTTCTACCATCTTCCATAATATTCTCTCAATTTTTCATTCTCTGCAGAGATCGATCTGACAAGTTTCTGCAAGTTCATTGGACCGGTCAGCTATTCCCACCTGAAGCATCTGCGTCTCGACGCCAACAATGTCACATATAGCAACATGCCCCCTGACTACAGAAACTGCCTGCGCGTAGCTTCAGATATCATGTTTGAATAAGGACCCTCCTCATATCTATGACCTTTCCATGACCCTCTTATCTACTACCATGGCACAGCTCAGCCCAAAGCCTTCTGGATTTAAATGCCATAGTAACTCTTCTTTTATAGTACTCACATGTCTTTGCACATATGTACTATGCAAACCTGGGGTACTGTAATGGCTTCTTTATCAATTAAATAAGTATGTAGCTTGAGTAAATCAAGAACTGGGCAAATTTGAGATACAATAGATGGAAAGACAAGCTATCAAATTTTGCAGATCTTTATGAAAACTATCTCACAAAACGTGCAATCAGATTAAATTCATCAGCCACCAGCCATCACACATTTGGCTCAGGATATGAATGGATATTCTTATTGTTGAAATAATGAAGGCAAAAAATTAAAAAAACAAACAAAAAAAACATTAAAAAAAATGTGTAAAGTAAATGACCAAAAGTTCTACAAATAAAAAATAATTTGTAGTACAACACACACTTTAAACATTCCAGACTTGCATTTGATTACACTGAATACAGACACAATGGAGTAAACAATGGCTCCAATGTCTCAATTCAGTCGTAACGTCATTTTGTTGTCTGTCTTGTATGTTCCAATGTTTAGCATGTATAATATGATGTGGGTACAATAATTAATCCATTGCTGTGCAAAGGACCAGCTACTAAGGACTGCAGACTCAGATTTCAGTGTATAATGCCTAATGTGAGAAATGATGAACAAATGTAAAATAGCAGTCACATTTTCAACATCTTGAATGAATCAAAGTGTTTTAAAGGAAATGCCATTGTTATTTACTCATGTCTGCCTCTGGTTTGAAAGCCTGCCTATTGAGATTGTGCCAAGTCCCACTGATTGACAAGAAAAATCCATTTCCATTTGGAAATGACATACCAGTTTCTTAAAGGAATAACTTCAAGCCCAATTTAAGTAGGACTTAGGTGTTTTTGAAGTACTTGGTGTTAAAAAGTGGAACTTGAGTAAAAGACATTGGTATTATCCTTGTAATTACTTTGCTCAATTAAATCTTGAGATGATAGTATAACGTTTTCTTGAAATCTCGAGTCAAATTGTTTCTTTATTCTAATTCCTAGCTGTCCACTGTCATGCGCATTGCTGATTTGTATACATTTTGCATTACTTGCATGCAACCAATGGTACCATTCTTTGATAATAAACTACAGCTTTTGCAGTTAAGGTGCTTTCATTGTTACGTTGTTGTTTACCATGTTTGATAAATGCTTCTTACCAATACAAGTCAACTTGGCAGCAGTGTCACGTTTATTGAAGTCATGTTATTAGAATATCCCATTTTGTTTAGGTAATTTTTCATTTCATCATGATTTCTTTTGTGGCCTTTGACTCAGTAACTGGATTTGAACTTGGATTTACTGTGAGGAAACCAAACACAGTTGAATAAACTATATTTCCAACATATTTGTATGATATCGCTTTTTAAGTCTGCTGTAATTAATTTCTAGCGTGTACAGAAACAAATTGATAAAGCCATCTTATTTGACTCAGCATAAATGCAAGTTAAATATAGTTGAAATAAAATATTTCTGACAGGAAATTTGATTTCTGTACCACTCTTAAACCACGTATCCTTTTATAAAGGGTTTATAATTTGTAACTAATGGTTTATTAATCATAAATCTCTACATCAAGCCATTATAAATCTGTAATTATCTCCTAATAGAGGCAACTTTTATTTGGCTGGTGTTATAAAACCATTAGTTACACATTATAAAGTATGCCTTATTTTAAAACAGTACCAGTACCTATAAGCAATTGTGTAAATAAAGTAACCAACATTGGGTACTCTCTGGAAATCCCTGCATCTCCAACCCTGGAATACTGAGAATTATATCGCTCTATAATGGTTCAAAACACAAATAATAAACATTAGAAACTTCTCTCTTAAAGTCTGGTTTTACAAACAAGCTGAAGCTAAGTGAAAGGAGCCAGGAAGAAAAAGAACTGTACTGTTAGTCTACTGAGATAATACAGTATATCAGGCAGTTAAGATGTGTTGTATCAGATTTCACCTGAGCATTATGACAGGGCATGATGAGTTGCAGATTATTACGTACTCTATCGAGTGTGTCAGGGTTTTTTTTGGCAGCAACCATTTTCCTTTCTGGCCTAAATCTTTGGGATGAAGTCATAATGTCTTCCCGTGATCTAGGAAAAAAGTTGATGGAAGATCCATTTATTTATTCTCTCTCCAATGCCTGTTGCTGTGTCTCAGATATACTGTTTACATACATAGCCCAACTGTTTTCAAGGAGCCATACATTGTGGTCTTTATCTTGTTATTCCCCAGATTTCACTTTGTGTCTCTCAAGTCATTAATTTACAGTAATGACACAGAGAACCCGTCATCTTTGTTCTGTTCTATGTTTCAGTGTAACTGCAGAGTCAGGCAAAAAAAATGCTGGTCCTGGAGGGATGCAGGGGTTGCAGGGTTTTGCTCAATACCACAGCTTTAAGATATTTTCTGTGTAAATCTACCCTTCCAACTGTCTCAGACAGAAACCACAAATATCCCATGACGATTTCAAAGTATTTTATTTTTTCAGTAAAGCTTCCCTGTGGAGCTTCAATACAAACAGATAAAGTTTCCTTAAGAGAGGATTGTCCTAATGTACTGTTTTCACTAAGATATATTTTAGTCTGCATAGTTGGCTTGACAGGCTCTCGCCCCCACCAGATCTGGTCAAAAGTGATAAAATAGTTTTCATTTTTCTACAACCCTTCGTCCAAAGTTTTCTTTTGAGCCAAAACTCAAGCATTTTAAGAACGATTCATGCAGGGTCATCAAAAGGTTTTGCATCAGCAGTTATTTTCCTGCAGAGGAAACCAAATCTTAACATTTTTGCTCCACTGTTTTACATCTCAACAGAGAGAGGAATAGAAATCGTAGTGATTTCTGTTCAGGTTTTTTGGCCCTTTCATGAGGGTGAGGTGCTCTTATGATTGGCGGAGTCTGAGAAACATGTGTTTCATGGACTGCCAGAGGGAAATAAAACAATAAAATCAGCACATTCCTTGTTGGGTTCTGCACCATCTTTCAAAAGGGTACCATTCAATTTAGGAGTAACGAGGTACTTATATGGTATTTTATTATTTTGTTTATATTTTTGGCTTTAGCCATGTTTTTAATTTGTAAGAGTACATTAACAGATAGGAATTAGACACGATACTGCTGTCCTAGATGTGTTGGTGCACTCAAAAAGTTACTGTATTTTTTATGAAAAGTCATAACTAATCCACAATGGAGTCGTAGTGAATTGGAGATTGTGCGTTGTAAACTCTTACAAGATTCTTACTTTGAGATTTAACTGCAGCCCAAAACAAGCTATTGTGCATATGGTGTTGTATTATTTAGCATGTCCACTAAATTGGACCAAATTGTGCCTTCATCATCAGAAAAAATCTTAAAAGTCTGCTATTCATTATACGTGCACGTGTTCCAAGAAAATAAAGTCTGAAAGCCAAAGGAGAAATATCTAAAAAAACACAAGTTTTACTCTTTGTAGACTTGAAATAATGCAATTTCTAGTCTTTCAGATCTTTTTCTCTCATCCCTTCCAAACACTGTGAAACACTGTAAAATACTATGAAGACAGATAACTGTCATCACAGTTGGAGATAAAAGAAAATATCCTCCCTTGAAACTACTTTCCACTACAACCCCATGTTACATCCTCTAAAACGTCCTTCGTGATACATGAATGTACTGACACTGTGGATAATAAATCAGGTGCAAAGTTTCGTAGTCGTCACTGTCTTTGGGTGTGTACTCTGCATTTTTTTTTACAACATCAACAGGACTTTTGCAGGCCTGTAACAACACCACTAATCCTGACTGATGTGCACCACATGTGCTGGAACCAGTAGTTTCTTCTACAAGTGTTCAGTCAAGAGTTTACTTTATTAGAGCAGACACTATTTAAAGACAGTACGTTAGTTGATTAGATACGTGGCATTTATAGCTATTAGGTAAATGGCTTCCAGATGGCCCATTTTAATCCTGCTAGGTGTTTGTAATAAGATCCAGCCGTGAAGATCATTTACTTAAATTTGGCACACTTATGTGAATGAAAGTCAGTAGTAGTCTGTCTATTAGTAGGTGCTGTGAGGTAATTTAAATACCCAACAATTCCCTATGCCATCCAATACAAGTTTAATACAGTTTGTAAAAATATCAGCAGTCTACTCGCTTCCACTTACTATTACAACACGTTACATGTTTGTTTTAGCAGCTTTTTTTCACATTTCACATGTTTTTAAATGGTCATTTGTACCCATTTTCAATCTAGGATAATTTCCTCCTCTTCCTCTTGAGTCGCTCTTTTTTAAACTCCTGCATGGAGCTCCTGCTGGCCGTGTCTAGACAATAAAGTCCTTTATAAAGACTTAAGCCTCACATCCTCCTGCTTGAGACAGTAAGTGAAAGTATAATCAGCTGTTGGAGCCTGGCACCCCAACTCCAAAGACCATGCTTCAGTCCAGACCATCTCCAGCTGTCTCTTTATCTCTGTTTTTATTCATATTCTCTGTCCATCCAGAGTCACTGTGATCTGGTCTCTAGCTTTTCTATACAGAATTTCACTTAACTTTTCAGTTGTTGATATTTTCTCTTTTAGGTTCAGCTCTCTCCCCATCTCCTTTCATTTTCTCTTTTTTTCACCCTTGTTCCTAAAAGTGTAGACATGGGCTCCAGGTGTCCCATCTGTGGCCTAAATGCAGACACGCACAGAGCGGAGATGAGAAACAGGTCAAGAAAGTGGGCAGAGGTTACAGAAGTAAAACATAAAAGAGTGACGCATTCATCTGTCAGGGTTATTCTTTGGATGTAGTAAAAGAAAACTTGTGTCCAAACTCAAGTTTCTTGAGCAGCAATGATCATGTAGCACCAACTTAATTGTTTTTTTAACCACCATATGAATGTTTGATGCTGCGCTATGAAGCAGTTTTTATGATTAAAATATTTTATCCCATTCATGTGTTTGGGGAGTCAGGCCAATGTGAGTCTTAAACATGCATCCTGTTAACCAGCCCAGTAAGCAACTTTCATTAGACTGAATGGGCCACCATCTTTAAATGCATCCACTTAATACATCTGGTGGGAAGCCAGTGAGGGATCACAACCTTGTTATTTCACGAGTGGCTCCTACTGGATTACAGGGAAGTGGGCAAGCATGAATCTATGTAAATCTCTGATTAGCAGTACCAAGAACCCTATACATAGGAAACCTAATAATACATGGAACCTAAGAGGTTATAATATAACCTAAGAGTATTAGTTGATATATTTTAATGCTATTACCAATCCATACCAACAAGACAAGAGTCTACAGCCATGCTAGCAGCTCTGCTTTGAGCTAAATGCTAACTGCAGCATCCAAAGGTTCCCACAATGATAATGCTAACAATGCTGTTTAGCAGGCATAATGTTTATCATGTTCACCATCTTAGTTTAGTGTGTCAGCATCATTTATCCAGAGGGGAACATGAATGTCAAATTTCATAGCAGTACCATAATCCAATAATTGTCATTTCACTTAAAACCACAAATGTCAACCTCATGGTAGCACCAGAAGAAAAGTCACCAAAGCCAATACATCATTTCGGAACCAGGAATCTTTGTACCAAAGTTTTAAGGCAATCCATTTGATAGTTTTTTGTGTCTGGACCAAAGTGGTTTGCCAACCTCCTGGCAAAGAGATCAACATTGCCATCCTTTGCTAGTGTTGCCAAAAACAAACAACAACAAAAAAACAGGACCACCCATGCAGATATCTTTCAAATACAAAACAAACCCTGGAAAACAGGACAGCTGATGTGAACACATGCAGTTTGATTTAGATCCTGGTTGTGCTCGAGGTTTCTGCCTGTTTTTCCTTACTACCATCACCAAGTGCTTACTCATCGCTGGAATTTTTGGTTCTCTGTAAATAATTATAAAGAGCATGAAAAGTGTCCTGTGATAACTTCAGTTATAATTTGGCACAATACATAAATTGGAAATTGGGGGAAAAATGTTCAAGTTCAATGTTCAAATAAAAGTTTGGATTTGGATGTCTTTGGATAAACATCAAACTAAAAATACACTAGGTTACTAATTAGATAATTGTCCAATGACAATTTTCCATGATATCCTATGGGTGAGTGTCTATAAACAAAGTGGTTAACTTCAGTTGTGGTCTAAAACTCACTGCACTACCACAACAGACAGTGTCATATTGTGAAGCTGCATCTGGAGTGATGTCACTGATAGGCATGATGGGGAAAAACTACAAAAAGAAGACTTTGGTTGTTAAACGATTTTCCTGTAAAAAGTTGGGTGTGAATGTCTGAGTGGAATCCCCTCTGAGCCCCTTTCTGACCTCACCTGACAGCCTTGTAAACACACCCCAAGGCCTGTGAGGTGAAATGAGCCATAAAATGGTTGTGCACCCATCCCCTAGAGTAATGGGTAAAGAGACCAAATGGTTAAGTTGGGTGGGGTGACAGCAGTTTAACCCTCAACAGTGATGAAAAAAGACAAAACGAAAGAGGCGGAAGAAACTGCTGGGCTGGCAGAAAAGAAGGCAACACAAAGTCTGAAAGGACATCCCAACTCACACACACAATCTTCCTCCCACCATCAACACATCCTCCATCCTCTCTGTGCAGCCGGTGCATGTCCAAGGTGCAGCCTTGGGGGAATCAAACCAATAACAATACTAGTCTAACAGGGCTTGCTTGCAGCACTTATCACATTAGAGTCATTGAGATTGTGGACAATCATCAGATCTATTTGCAGAAGCAGAGGAGCCAAACTTCACCTGGCTGCACGCAGACCACTCACACCAGCTGGAGAAGCAGGTAAAGATGATTTATCTATATTTAGTAGCTTGACAGAGGAGGGTGAATTTTTTTGACAAGGAGGGTGCAATGTATTTTTCATATGGTTTACATCTGACTGGACTTATCTTTACCTTTGATGTGGTGCACCTTGCCAGCCTTTCAGAACAGAAGACGTAAAGCGGCGAGGCAACCCTGCAAAAAAATAGAGGGCTTTGAAAGTGTTTTATGTAAATGTCTCAGTTGTTATATGCCGTTTGGTGTGGTTCTTTCAGTCACAGATAATTTTATAAATTAGGATGCTTAATGCCAGGATAGATAGATAGATTGATTGACACTTTCGTAATCAGTTTTACAATCAAAATTACACCTGGAAATAAATGAACTAAGAACTAACAATTGTGGCTGTTCAAAGTTTGCAAATTACACACATCTTTGGAAAGCCACTTTTACTGCCAAACAAGTTTTTTTTCCACATAATAATTATCCTTAAACACAGTTACTTTCTCAGCTCTGGATGCAGTAATCCATGCAAACTCTTCCAAATGTTTGAAAGTCATGAAGTGGATTTCAGCAAAGCCATCAACTGGAACCGATCCCACAAAACCCATGCAGTGAAAATACAACCCGTTGTGTAATTAACATAGCTGGCTCAGATGTAAAGCCCCTAGCAGGAAATTAGCATTATCATATTCCTCTGCATGTGTTTCTTCTTAGGCTGTCAGGCAGATTGTAGACAACATTTGTTTTCAGTAATATATCTTCAATTTTGCAGAGATATGTGAAGCCCTGACTCACCATTTTTTAGCAGTTGGGATATTTAATTGTAAATCTTGACACACATTATAAATAACTATTGTGTTGTAATGAAAATGGAGGGGTACCCCATCTGTCATGTCTGCAAGTCAACAAGAATTTCTATCACAGTAAGTTTAAGTTTTATTGCATCAGAGTTATTTAGTTCTGTTATGCATCATTAATTATATTATTCAATTTTATTAACATTTCTGACATCTATAATAAGTGTTTTTAGGAGTCAGTGAAAAGACAGATGGAACAAAATCCTTATCAGAAGGACAACTGACTGGTTCTTGATTTCATCACAAATCTTTTGACAAGGCTGCTGTTGGTGGTAGAAAGGCTGATTGGAAGGACATTCTTGCTGTCAAGGTTACAAGCTGGCTGTCTTATTGCTTAACGGACTAAGTTGCATGCGAGGTAATTGCAAGGTCAGAAGCCTCTGCAGTCTGACATCCACTCTGACTCGCTGGATGTACACTGTGGGACATTGGCCATGTACATTCTCCTGCCCTTTTGTTATCCGTGTGTTACCATTTTGAAAATCCCTTTAGCTACCGGAAACAACAACCCCCGAGCTAGTGACCTACACGCTGAAAATGGCAAGTTACCCAAACCCTAACCTGGTTCCTAGCAATATGAATGAAAACAAGCAGAAAGCTGTTATCTTTTCTTTTATTTAGCCATTTTAATAAGTTCTCCCTTAACACTACTTTGTGAGGGCACCACCACTGCAATCTGGGCTTGGCACCTACTTAGACAATTGTGACTGGTTTAAAGAAATACAAGCCTTATACCAGAATGATAAGACCAGCAAGACCTTTCTCCAGCGCTGACCAAGTGGCAACCACCATAACTGTGAAATGAAGCCAACGCGGGAGTGCCAAATACTGCATTTCCAGGAATGGCTACTTGAGGCTGGCTGCATAAGCAAGTCAATTTTCATAAGACCCATATTAAAATGTCCAACTTCACAGCAGAAATAAACATGTTTACAGCTGGGTACAAAAAACAGTTTTCAATAGTACGAGGGATGAACTCACCTGTTCAAATTATATTAAGGCTTTATTTGGCCAACCTCAGCTCCACCTACGCTCCACGTCTTTGCCCATTCTTGGATTAGCCGGGAGCCAGCAGAGCCAGGGCTGCCAAGATACCGAAGGCCAAGGCCACCACACTTTGAACTTCACACTGGCTCTTCAGAAAAAGAATCAATAACGTCATAAAGACTATGTCTATTTTCATTTAAACACTCTATGGCGCTGATACAGCACTGTGCAGGTGAGAGCTACTGGATGCCTTTTACTTCAAAATCAAGGATTAAGAATATCTGTAAATAATTAGACATGCTGTCATTAAGAGATAAAGGTACGGAAACAATATGCAATCAAGAAAAGTCACGTTAGGCTAACCAGCTAAGCTTGTTAGGACAGTACAGTGACTGATGCAAAGTTTCCATTCATCAAGGTAGTAATTTGTCTTTGACGTATAGTTCCTATAAATATGCTCAGGACTAACGTCTTGATGTGTAATTGTTAACACAAGATTTTAAACGTGTAGTGCAATGATCACCGTTCACAAACTCACCCTGGCAAACACAGGAGGAGCTCTAATGGGATTGCATGGCTGATCATGGATAAGTGTTGCTCCTATCCTCAAAGAACTCAGCTGGGATTATCCTGTTGCATTCAGACCTTTGCCGTCATCGCTGCAAATGAGTGCAATCTCATGTTGGCATGTTGAAAGGTCACCTGAGACTAGGTAGCTTGTACAAAAACAATTTGCTTGGCCAGCATGAAGTAAAATACCCCCAGATTAAGTCTGACCTCCCTCCCATAACACCGTTACATGTCATGTCTGAAGCCTATGTTGTGTACTTACGTAGAGTGCGTCATCTTTGTGCTGGATGCTTCAGCAGTACAGCCTGAACAATGTGCATTCCCCCCTAATAAAGTAAGGTGACGCATGGGTGAAAATTGTCATAATATACCATAAAAGGGACATGCATTAAGTATCTACTAGTCACTTACATTTAACTGTACTGCACATACCTTATCAGGCACAGGTTTCAAACTAGGACTACCTTGAGAACACCTTCTATACTCTATGCCAACTCCATAGCATCTTGCAGTCCTGGTAGATTTTTCAACCAAATATTAATCATAACCCTCTTCATCCCAAATGTTTTTGTAGTAAATTGAAGCCACTGAACTCACAGAGCTGCCCTAAATGTGTCTCAAGCCATTGCCTCCTGGAACTATTTCAAATAAATTAAAATGTGGTCATGACGCATCCCACGTCCTCCGGAAAAGTGCTTAAATATGCTGTGTCATTCAAATTATGGTCAGTATTGGATCTAATGTGTTCCAAAAACACTCATTACATAAATCCTTCATCTCCGCTTGTCTCTGTTTGACAGAAGATCCATACATTTACACCAAATCTGACCCAAGGTTTATCAGACGAAGGCAACATCCTCCCACATCGCAATTATACTAAGCTGTTTTTGTGCAGTTTTTGTTTAACCAACAGTCTCTGTTGACTCTTAACACTTTAAGACTTTATAATTCACATAAAGCAGATTAATGAATCCTGATTCCATCGTGAATGGCAGCAGTACAAAGTTGTCACAAAGGTCAGCAAAGGACTCAAGGGGATTTGTGAGCGGAGTTTAAAAAGTTCAAACATGACAACCAAGGGAGGAAGGGTTGTACATGTGGAAGTCAGCAACCAAAGAACAGGTTGGCTTGTATTAGCCTGTTTCTAAGTGGGCCATGTCTCAAGCACTGAAAGGCTTAGTACACTATACACCACCTTTGACCTCTGATCTTAGGAGAATCTGATTGGCCAGGAGAAGCGTTGAGTCACAGGTTGGCATGCAGTGAATGAAAAAACTGGCGGTACAAATACAGGGATGTGAGAGGAACAGCCCCATCATTTGGGACTACACTTGTTAACTTGCTGAGAAAGGACTTGCTGACAAGGGATCGCGTTTAAGGTAAGCTGGGTTTCTGAAAGGCAAAGATGTTACATCTGACGGACAGGCTTGGTAGATTTGGTTTAGTTTGGTAGATGTTTGTATTGCAACTATAGCGATTGGGTTTTATCTTTATAGAAGTATGGATCCCGCTTTTATCATTTGCGCCACATGTTGTACCACAAAGTTGGGTCAAGCATCGTTGACCTTTGCACAGTGGAAAAGAAGGGGCACATTTCTGAAAACAGGTGTGTTGGCTTTGTCTTTGAAGTGCAGCCATCCGTGAAAAAGCGTGTCTTACCCAAAATGGATTCCAGACAAACGTGGAGTGCATCAAGAATTTAAACCAGCACCAGATGGCAGCTGAGAGTAATCAAGTAGCGCCTTAAGAGATAGGTGGATAGAAGATGGTAGAGCTCACATAAGATTTTGTTCATTTCGCTTCTTTTATTTATTTTTGCACTTAATTTATTGTATTCCTCTTTTTAATTTTTTTCCTCTTTACCCCTGGCAGTGGTTAGTACCAGGCCATCTGCCATTCCCTTAAACTGTCATGCCAAACAAGCGGATGGATTCAGTTCCCATTTAATGAATGTGTGCAATGCTTAGCTGAAATGTGTACATGCTTGCATATGTGTTTATTTGCATACATCATCGTCTACTGCTGAGCCCGATGAACAGTGTGAATCTTACGATTGACATGCAAAGTCTTCAAGTCTGAGCTTTACGGTTGTCCTAATGCAATTAAAGTTGACCTGGGTCTGCATCCTGTCTTTTGAGCTTTACCTGTCAGTAATGACCCAGAAAGGGCAGGTTACCTTGTTTTGTTGGCAGATACCATTGGAATTTCATGATAATGACATTAGTGGTAGAGTAGGCTACATACACTGGTGGTGGATCGGCCGGAGTGGCCACAGGGTCAGATTGTGCATTTGTGAACACAGCTGATTCATTTGTATGTGATACTAGCCATGTGACTTACAGAGTGTGCCTTAAAAGGACCAGCATAGCGTGGTCCTAATTCTTCAAAGTCCCCAATCTTTTACAAATTATAACATCTGATCTTCGTTACCTTGGGCGTCTAGAGCTTGTAACAATATGTAGCACTTCACATATCTGTCTATAATATTGTTTTTTCCCTCTTTCTATCATAGGTTGCCTAGTGAAATGGCACTTATCGTGAGCCTTCTGTGCATCTTGTGCCTGGTTGGGCCAGTTCTCAGCCAGGACATGCCATATGAGGAATATATGGCCCAGATCCAAGCCTGCCCTAAAGAGTGTCGCTGCCCCCCCAACTTCCCTCGTGCTGTCTACTGTGACAATAAAGGCCTGACGAGCATCCCAAAAATCCCTCCACACACATGGTATCTCTACTTGCATAACAATCTAATTGAAGTGCTGTCAGCAGATGCCCTGCGTAATGCCACATCGTTGCGCTGGATGAACCTAAACCACAACAAAATCACTAGTGAGGGAGTGGAAGAAGGTGCACTCAATTCATTGTCTCACCTGGTGCACCTCTACATGGATGACAACCTATTGTCTTCAGTGCCATCTCCCCTGCCAGCCAGCTTGGAGCATCTACGTCTCTCCCGCAATCGCATCTCCAAGATCCCTGCTGGTGTCTTCATCGGTCTGGATAAGCTTAACCTCTTGGACCTCCAGGGGAACAAGCTGATAGATGATGCTGTGACTGTGGTGAGCCTAAAGGGTCTGAACAGCCTGGTACAGATCAATCTAGCCAAGAACCAGCTGAGTACCATGCCTCTTGGCTTACCAGCCACCACCACCCAGCTTTTCCTGGATGGCAACAACATTGAGAAGATCCCAGCTGGCTACTTCAAAGGTTTGCCAAAAGTGGCATTTCTGAGGCTCAACCACAACAAGCTTGGTAGCAATGGAGTTCCCAAAAATGTGTTTAATGTCTCCAGCATTTTGGACTTGCAGCTGTCCCACAACCAGCTGACTGAGGTCCCCCTTATTCCTTCAGGCCTTGAGCACCTTCACCTTGACCACAACAATATCAAAAGTACTGTTTTTTTGTTTCTCATTATAGTGACTAATTTGAGTTGTAGGTGAATAAGAGTGCTTCTTTTATGGATATATTGAATATGATAGATCAGTTAGGCATTCTGTAAAGCTATTGTGAGTCTTAAAACTTCCCTTTGTGTATTTACAGGTGTAAGTGGCTCCAACGTCTGTCCTGTCGCCATCAACACTGTGGACGACTCTGTCAACGAAAGTGTTCCTCGACTGCGCTACCTCAGACTGGATGGCAATGAGATTAAGCCACCAATTCCTAGGGATGTCATTATGTGCTTCCGTCTCCTGAGGTCCATTGTGATCTAAAAAAAAAAATCAGCAGCATGTTATAAGCTAATTCTAATTTCATACAACTGATGACTGATAATGTGGTAATGTAGACGCATCTCTGATAAATGAGATGTGTGAATCTATGCAACAAATATGGTGACATGATGATATTTGCATGTTTGTGAAACTCGAATATTTGACGCTAGTTGGCATCAACTTGTTTTATTGCTGTGGATTAGAGAAAAGTTCATTCCAGTTCCAGGAAACATTGATATTTTTCAGTGGTATTTTAATAAAAATCTAAAAGAAAGTACAAAATTGACAAGGAGCTGGTGGGTTAGAAGCCTTATTGAGGCAGCAGTCTGTTGACCACTAGTTGTGCCTTATGTTGGTGTAAACATCTGCATGTACAATCCAGAATGAAAATCTGATTTTAATTTAGCATGACAGTGATTTAGACAGATAGGAAGACAATATGTATTAATGGCACCTGGAGATCTTTGAGGACTCTTTGTGTGTCTCAATTTGAATACTTCCATTAGTAGACTACACGCGTAGTGCGCTAATTTTGGCAGGATAGTGTTGTCTCAATTCAAGTGTGTGGCCATTGTGCACTTACTGGAAATAAAATGGCATTTGACTGCCAAAATATAAATAGAAAACATCGGCTGCTCGGTGCTTCCCCTTCTGTTATATAGCCAAAATGGTGAGCGCTGAGGGATGAGAAGTGTCCAACTTTTTGACCATTATGTGTGCACCATCCAGGTACTCACAGTACACTGTATTTTGCCATAATTGACAGTGTGAATGCATTTATGTACTCAAAACAGCAAGTGTAAGTATGGAAGTATGCAAATTGAGACACTGTCACATGCTTCTTATTGCAGGAAGCAAAGCTTATCAATTGATTGGAAAAAATATCACTTTTATTGAGGAAATCCATTGCTTTATATTTGTAGACTTGAAGCAAAATTAATGGTGATATTTTCTAGTTTGTTTTTTTTACTCTATTCTTCACATTGTCATATTTACTGAAGGTAACTTATTTTTATTTAACATTGGAGAAAAATTAGTAGAAACCTGACAACCCTGTCAATTCTCATGGCCAATATTCCTTAATATTTTGTATACAAAAGAAATGTGATAACTATTTTTAAAAAATGCCAACACACTTTTTAATTCTGGTCATTATTTTTCTGAATAAACTGAGATGTCATGTCTTAAATTTGAATAAACTTCTGAAAATGAACATGTGTCATGTTTTTTATAATTCCTGCACTTTGCACGAATGTAACCTAAATGTAAATAGTAATCTTATGGTAGTCTGCAGTTTTCATTTCCTATATATTTTCTAATGAAGTTTTAAATTGAGGGACTTTTTCCACCAAATTTTATTCAGTGTGTTTTAGATAACGATTTTAGGGAACTCATTTTATCATTAGAAAGTGAATATAGAGTAGATCATCATCCACATAATATATGTCACCAATCAACCAGGTAACAGCACACTCCTATTAGATGAACTGTGTAGTTTTATCACAATTTTTTTGTGCTTGTGTCTTGAATAACTCGTTCATACCCCTTTGAGCTATGAAATTACATCATTGTGAAATACCATGTTCTCATGGACATGCATGGATCAGTGCTTCCTGCTCCCAGAAAAACATGATTAAAAGGTCAAAATGTTTAGCACTTAACACAAGAACAATAAAAGACCTGCACAACCCACCAGCCTGAAATCATTGTGCATATTCAAAACAAAACAGATTATCCTACGCAGATATGGACTGTCAGTACTAGATACTTAAACAAGTAGCAAAAAGATATTTCCTCTTTAAAGGTGTAATTTATAAGTTTCATGGAGCTCTACTTACAGATACAGAATATCGCAGAAATTTGATATAATATGCAGAACTAGGTTTCCATTCATTCACCTAAAAATAAGAATCATTATGTCTTTGAATAAACCTCTTTTATCTACACACACTGTGGGTCCACCATGTTGAACTGCCATGTTTCTAGCCCATAAAAGACAAACCAAATATTTGCTGTAGATACAGCCTTTTCTGTCTTTTTTGTGGCCACTGTAGTTTCTCCTCCCTGCTTGGAACGGGAGGGTGAGTGGAGGTTGTTGCAATTTACAAGTACACTACTAGATGCCACTAAATCCTACACACTGCTTTGTAATAATGAGAACCACAGCCAGCCAACTAGTCACCCATAATCACACAATTCCCGTAAACATCTAGTTACACCGTACGTGCACCTGCCACAGTTTGCGGGACTGTTGTGACTTAAGACAACAAATGTAGTCAGCTACTGTCTACGTTTTCAACGTATCCTTTTGTACCTAATGTAATCACTCGTTTTTCATAGTGTAGACATTTTTAAGAACAAAAATTGTAATTAATTGAATTTATTTGATATATGCCCAACTCCACAATTAGTGCTCAAACATAATCCGTCTTTCTGCTGGCATAACATTTCCATCTCACTGCCAATTACTATATGAATGCTTCTACAGAGTGGACCGATTCTACTGGGCTTCCCAGGCTCTTTACAATGCACTCTGTCATAAACTGTGCACATCAGTCATTGTGTCAAGATGTTTTGGGTAATATTTCATTCAGTTCTTTGCTTTTTGAGAATGCTTGGCAGAAGGAAAGTCCTGAATATGAATCCCATCTTATAGGGCAGGTGCAGAAGGATGTCTGGCATTTCCACTACGTCCTTTTTCCCCTCACTCATCAAAAGGTCTAGAGTTACCATGGGAGTGCGAGAGACAGAGGTGGGTAGATTGAGACAAAACTGTGGCCAAATAAAGCTGACAGAGTAAAGCTAGCCAGTAGACAATGAAGAGTCTATGAGTGTATGTAGCATCTCCTTGACACCCACATCAGTACAGAACTGCAAAACATCCACTTGCCTTGGGTGTCGTCGTCTGTGACCTCCCCAGATCAGCTCATTTTCCATCACTTTTCATAATTTTCTTTTGTGGTATCCCACGACTGAACTCAGATCTGTAGTTAAGGCAGAACATTTACCAAGCGACGGTGCAAAGAGAAAGCAGCTTCAACCAAAAGGGAGGGCAGAGGCCTCTTCCAAGCGGGGACTTCCTCTCAGCACCATGCTAACAGGGGCTCCTCACAGAGGTCCCATTGTGTACAAGGGCCCCGTAGATCCCCCCCATACATGAAAGCAACACATGCCAGAGTTTCACCTCAGGAAAAGGCGGACAAATATTTCAGTCTGATTGAGCTACACTCTTAGAAAAATAAAGGATACTCTTGTAAGGGATAAAAAGGTATTTTGCCATTGGGGGGCCTTTGCTCTCTCTTTCTCTGTGTGTCTGATGTCTGTCTGTATGTGTGTGTGCAATGTTTGAGAGGGTCGTGCATGTGTGTGTGTACGATGTGGGGTGGGTGCACTCCGAGTGACCAAAAGCAATCTGCTCTGGTCCAATCAGTCTCAGTGCCTACCTTCACACATAAGCGGCAGGGCACTCGGGTCTGCCAGAGCGCACCGACCTACACATACACACACACACTTACACATTTGTCACATTCACACACATACACCGTTCACACACTTAACACACCCACCCTCCCTCTTCAAGGCACCCTGCGCGACCTCTCACCATTGGCCAAGTCCCGGAGCCCTCAGCATCTCCATCACGGCTGAAGGGACCATTCGGGAAAGCAGGAGACAGAGGTAAGCGTTCTTGGTGCTATCTATCATGCTGGCTCAATGGCTCTATGGTGAAGGGAGTTAGGCAGGCAGAGTGACTCAACTTGCCCCTCCAAAAACACTGCTATTCAGGAGTCACTTGGCTAATTGGTGTGTGGTGCAGCTGCTTTATTTTCACTCAGGGATTTACTTTGGGAGCTTTGCAGGTGACTGAAATGTGGATGCATTTGTGGTCCTTTGGCATTCTTAGTGGTTGCGATATGTCGGCTGGTAGTTTTTTTTTTGTTTTTGCTTGTTTCTGTAGATGTGATTCAGGTGTGTTCCAACAGGTCTTTTTTGGACTGATGACAAACCTTGGTGATACAGACTTATTTTGCCATTTTGACAGCTGCAGCACTGTTTTCTTTTGATGCAGTATCTAATCAAGCCAGATGAATTGTGACTCCAAAGATTTAACTGGAGGACTGTGAAAACTGTGACGAGAATCTTACTTACAATGTCATTTTGATACATTTCCCAGTAGAACATAACTGTGTGCATTTATTATTTTTTGTCACCTGCTTGACTGAGAATTTTTCTTATGATACAAATCTGCAAGTCACCAGTTTGTTCTGCAGCTGGTAGCAAAGGGACGTCTGTCAAGTTTGTTTATGGCTCATGAGGAAAAATGGTAGAATCACTGGATATCAGGAATGCCCAACGCGGAGCCAAGCATAACACGGAGGTAGTCTAGAGGCTACACTCATACACAGTTTCCACACACTGTACACTGTGATGGCCTGTATAAAAGCACACCTCTGTCTTTAGTATAGTCCCTCTTTCAGTGTAACCATGCTGGATTTCATAGCCTCATGACAGAAAGTCTATTTCAGTGGAGATGCTAACCAGTCACCTTTTCTCGAAAGGGTGCACTCATGTTGGACATTTCCAAAAGAGAATGATGGGATTGATTCACATAATTCATCTTTCTCTCTGATATCAACAAAGATTTGATTCATGACTTTAAATAAACTGTGACACTGTGTTTTATTGTTTTATACTTGTCCGCATCCCAAAAATAGCAGCGATTTTCTCTCTCTGAAAGATAGGTGTGTGAAGACAGAGTGTGCATCTGTGAGAGGATGTGTCTTTCCAAGTGTGTGCGTGTACGAATGTGTGTGTGTGTGTGTGTGGTGCGTGCGTGCGTGCGTGTGTGCATGTGTGCGTGTGTGTGTGTTTGAGCACCTTCACTGCTGAATGAAGCTTTTCCTTGCAGCTGTAACTCACTGCCATCCTGTCCACAAACCTCGGAGGAATTTGGAGTTTGAGTGCTAAGACAGGCAGCGACCGGGCCTCATAAAGACCCTCTGTAAAGGGCGAGGGGTCGAGTTAGCTTAGAGACCTGTCTCTCTCTTTCTCTCTCTCTCTCTCTCTCTCTCTCTGCTCTCTCCCACTCAGTCTTTTTCTCACTCTCTCCATCTAACCCTGAGGGCCAACATCTTGTCCACGTCTCTCTCCATCTCACTCTTTTCTTCTCTTCTTCCCTTCCCTCCCTCGCTCTCCGTTTCTCTGCCCCGGCCTAGAGGACTCTCTTTAAACTCTTCTGCCTTTTCTTGGACTTGACATCTTCTATCTCAGGCCAGCTAAGATGTGGCTACACCTGTTATTAGTGTGCTATGAGATTCCCAACTGACAGATGATTGATTCCCAAGTGTGATGTCAACTGTGCCAGATAATTAAATGGTAATTAACATACTGCTTGCTAATCTTATTAACGCTTCCCACCAGGGATTCACACTTATGAACTTAATCAACCTCGCTAAGCTTAGTAGATCAGTGCTGCTGAGGAAATGAACAAGATTATGAACAGCAGCTATCTGGGTCAGGGCAGTGCATAGTAGATCTCACTCAGTGAAAATCATACATGCTAATTTTAGATTCAAGTAGAAAAGGGACCCTCTTGTCTGCACCCTCACTTCAAGTTTGTTGCCAAGAATTTTCAGCCAAAGCCCTTTTCGGTGTGATTGGCAAAAACTGTTGAATCCACAGCCAAAAACACAGGAATTCAAATGCAGCTTTAACTCAGTTTTATTGGGAAAGAAGCAACCCCAAATCACTTCTCATTTAAATACATTTAAAATGAAATGTAGACTTTGTGCAGACTGAAGAAAATGGTCCCATGTTTTCTTATCAGATCAACTCTGACTTCTGACCTTTGACACACCACAGGCGAGCACTGATTTGAGCCAAGATGGCTGCTCGCTGGAACAGTGAGCCTCTGGCTACAACGAGGAAAGAGGCCCTCATATTTCGATTGCTTTGAGCTGTCTGCACCTCAGTAATGAACACACTGACCTTAGTGGTGTGACCCAATGTCAGGCCCTGGTCTGTAGTACTGTAGACTGATTATGCAGCCAATATCATGAAGACATGCCTTGTTGAAGTTCAACCTAAGTGGAACTATATTTTAATCCATACCGTGATACACAGCATATCTGAGACAGTTCCTTAAATGTTTTCAAGGTATTTCAAGGTAAATGTCTACATACTAATGACAATGATTAACAAATGAAACAAGAGAAAACTCATCGTGTGAGAGTTTAAATCTTTTGCAAATGTGTTTCCGTACATTCACCCTTTGATTTTACATCTCTCTGTCCGTGTCAAGGTGGACTATGAGGATGCTCGTGCGGCTCGTGTTGGGACTCTTCGTCCTCAAAGCGGTGGTGGCCAGCCCCAGATTTTCCCGACAAGTGGACTTGGACACATACGACAGTGCCAACTATGATGTGGATCTAGACAATTTAAATTCGGAGAACCAGGATATCTATGACTACGAAGATGGGCTGACAATTGATGATCCTCAGGTAAGAAACTATATGGGTCAATCAGTACACCGGAGAAAATGTTTGGCCAGACCTTTAAATGCAACTGTCTGCAATTATTCTCTGGCATTAGGATGTAATACATTTACTATAATTCTTCATCACCGATGAAGGTCATGACATGTTACTGTTTGTGCTTCTTACTAAAAAGCCAATAGACAAATTTACTTTTATCAGTTTAATGGTCTGTTTTTTCGCTGTACGCGCCATTACATATCGCTGAAGGACCCTTAAAGCAAATGTTCATGTCACCCATGTGAAGCTGAGTGATCACTGGAAAACAAAATGGAAACACACAATAAATGAGATCACACAACTATGATATACAACTCACGCAGGCTGTTACAGTTTTTAGATGTCCCACTTTTCTTCAGCTTACACAAGTCACAGCGGCGAAACATGGGGGAATTGGCTGATTCTGAACCGAGGTCACCAGGTTCATGGAGCAGACATCCTGCTGATACTGAGTGCGGCTTATTTGGAAAATGGACGCACTGCTTTCCAACTTTATACACTATTGTGGCCAAAATATTTCACTTTTGTACCTTGGCCAGTCAGAATTTAAGTTACATGGTCTAAAATCTCCACAGACTGAACCCTTCTGCATCTGGAGTAGTTTTTATGCATGGAATCAAACAATATTTATGTCCTAGTGATGGACAGATTTTTTTTTTTTTGGTTGCCTACAAAAGTTGAGGAAGGAACAACTTTTAAAACTTTTGTCTTTTGTTGTGCAGAATTTGTAGCAGCACTCTCTGCATGTGTCATTTTCTCACACTGAATGTAACAGATACTCTCTTTTTAAAGCTGCTATGGGATCATTTCTTTAAAAGTCTCACCTGTTGTTACTGTACTTGATACTATGTTAAACAGTGAGAGACCTGCTGTAAAATCAGCCAAACTGAAGGACTGCTGTGCCTTCTGGGACTTGTGTCTTTTCTCATTCTGCTCAAATTCTGCTCCGTTTTTTTAGAAGATGTGTGGAGAACAGAGACAGAAAGGGTTACAAACTGGATTATGGATTCCAGAGGATGCTTTTTCAGCTCAAGTTGAGTTTGATGTGGAAAGCCTGCAGGGCATGCTGGAATGGCAAGCTTTAGCCAAATTTCATGTTCCCGTTTATACCTCTTTGTAACAAGGAAATTAAGCCAAGGCAATGTCAAGATGGCACGAGGCAAATCATCCACATCGGATTTTCAACAGGCTTCTTCTGAGCCAACGATTTAAGTTAAACCTGATGTGGATTGCACTCACATCACTGCTGTTATCTAACATCCAACAGTCGAATGCAGATTTAGCAGATGGGATAAAATATAGGAGCTTAAAGCGGTGAATTAATAGGCCGTTGCAAAAAGGTACAACCACACCTTTGTGCCTAAATTCAAAATGGTTGAGTTCTGGTGTGCAAAGCATTACAGCTCAAGTGTTGCACATGACAGTGCTCAGTGTGGGAAAGTTGTAATGTGTTGCAGGCAAATGGCTTTGATAATATCTCTCTGTTTAACAAGCCTGGATATGACACAGCACATTGCATAAGGTTTTGCGGGAGTCTGTGGGAGTAGCAAGAGGAGAAACAGAACAATTAGAGTTAGTAGAATCTCTCATCCTGAATAAACACATAAGTTTTTATTTGCAGCATTGTGTGTTGAGGAATAACACATTGCAAGGATCTGACATTTAGTTTTGTTAACAACACTGTTAAAGGTGAAAGGGCACATCCTCCAGACTGGTTATTTAATAAGAGTGAGGATTAAATGGATTTTATTCTCACACACATCAGATGTCAGGGGAGAAATGAAGCGAAGATGAGCTCCATGCCACTGGAATGCTGACTCTTTACTTTCCACATCCATCTGTTGGTATTTCTTTTCTTTCTCCTCGGGGCTTGTCTCTTTTGAGAGGAGGCTCATCTTCGATGTTAAGCAAGCAAATCATCTTCAGTCTGCTGAATTCAAGTCTCTGCAAATGCTTAAATGAGCTGCTTTAGATTCATTTAGCCATCTCTCTTTAGTTTGACCAAGACATTCAATCTGTCTCGGGTTCACAATCTTTATGAACAATTTTGTACATTTTACTTTAGTTGATAATTTGATATTTTAACTTAATTTCTATAAGAAATGGACAAAATATAACTTATACCTGTACAATATATGCTACAATCCAGCTGTTTATGCTGTGTCAAAGAATTTATCCCAGGTTTTAAACTGAAGCTGTTGTTGCTGTTAGCCACCTGTAGTTGCAAATAATTATGTACCCTCACCCAGTAATTAGTATTCTAATCTTGTCTGTAATATTAAACAATCTTACTTAAAAAGAGGCTGAATTTTGTCCCTGCATTTGTTTTGCCGAGAGTCTGATGACAAAATTGATACCACTCCCATGTCTCTGCGTTAAATATGAGCCAGCAGCCAGTTAGCTTAGCTTAGCATAAAGCCTGGAAACGGGGGAAACAATAGCCTGGCTTTGTCCAGAGATAACAGAACCACCTACCAGCACCTCTTAAGCTCAGTGATTAACGCGATTTATCTACAAAATGTGTAAAAACATCGAATTATTCCAGTGACTTCCTGGAGCCTTGCCTTTACTAAGCAATCAGACTGTGGGAAGTTACTGAGGCGGGCGATCATTTTTAACAGACACACACGACTGATATCAATCTTATCATCTAACTATCTGCAAGACAGCAAATAAGAGTATTTCTAAAAATGTTGGACTATTCCTTTAAGCCCCACAGTGCAGACATTCTCTTTGCATTCGCTCTGGGCTGGAGAGGCTCATAAATGTGGCTCGAAATTTGCCACATGGCGTTTCACTGGACTCAAGCCTTTATAACTGTTAACTGTCCTGGTGCTACTCATTTGGTAGCAAGTCGTTTTGTCATTTGGTTTGTTTGGAACGGATGCAGCTGGTGAACCAGTGTGGGATTGTTTTGAAAAGATTTAAATTATTTGAACGTTTTGTCGCTAAAAACTTAAAAACACGTAGCTTACCTCACTTAGCTGAATGCATCTACTGATTGATGTACTATATACTACAGCAGCAACATCACATTTGGCGCCGACTTGATGCTCACATTCATCGTCTCTCCCTGTGCATTCTGTATTCCCATGCTGTTTCCAGAGCTTTTTTTTTTTCTCTCAGTATTTTTGGTTGCCAGCCTTTCGCCTCTTCTTTCCCCTCGGGTGTATATGTTTGCTTTGGGGAAAGGGGGAAATGAAGGGGAGAGCTGCAGCAAGCTAACTCTGTGCAAGACTTTTCAATGGCCTACCTTGTTGTATCCCAAACTGTGTCTCTGCCAAGCTTTTAAAAGTGTCTTTCGGTGCTGGATATCTCTTCATTGCTGCATTTAATGTCTTTGCATGACCTTTAGTCAATTATATGTCTTGTAACCTATCACTTGAAGGCTGTCCTTAGTTTGACTTGCATGATTGTGCTGATTTACATTCATTTTTGATACCTCTTGGCTTACTGACATCTGATTGCTGTGGTTGAAAGTAGCTGAACGGCTAAAATATGCAGCTACCATGTGAGTCTTGGTTCCACAAGGACCATTCCCTGTTTGGTGGGTTGAGTCAGCCTTGTTAGGCGTGAGAGAGTGTCAGGTATTACCTGTGGCAGTGTGTGGGGGTTCATTGCCCTCGCCTGGAGAATGATAGAACTGCAGGTTTGGGCAAACACTAAAACATCAAAGAGCAATGGGAATGACTGTAAATACAATTATAGTACCAGATGGATATACCTGAAGCTTTTAATGAAAGAACCAAAAAGCACTGTAATTCATAAACTTTGGTTTGTTTGGCAGAGTTGTCTTTTAATTTATCTCCCAACATTAAACATAAATGTTGGCCTACTTGATAAACAAAGATGCAAAGCCTTTGTTTATAAGGTAATTTGATATTTTGAAATGAGGTAGAAGAGACATGGCTGTGCATTTTAGTCTTTGGACGTACCCTCTGCAGTTTGTCTGCTTCTTTAGTTTATCAAAGGGCACCCAAAGCTGACTACAACCAAGCTGAACATGTAGCACAACACCCAATGTGTTGAAATAAATATGTAAAATATATAATGCTTCTTCAAATAGTGATTTGAAAACTTTTCAATAAAGACTACAGAATTAAATGTCATCTTTTACTTCACACACAAAAAATGATATGTAAGCGTCCTCCATTACTAATCAGTTCATATCCAAGGAGATGTGAACAAATTACTAACTGGTAGTTATTTTCCGGAAATATCTGCCTGACTGTGTTCTTTTGTATCTGTTGTTATGGAAAACACGTTTCATATAAAGATATGCATTCAGAAAGTGTTGATGTTTCTACTACAGAAATGTCCTCTATGGCCTTTCATAGAAGTTGCATGTGAGTGATCTGGATACTTAAATCAGGAAGCTTTACTGCCATCTAGTGGCAGAGATACTGATGCTGATCTTCTGATGGTTTTTGTTTTCGTCCTTGAGCCACTGATATTGTGTCACCTGAGATTATAGTGTCTCAGCCCTGGAAACCTCTCCTGTTGTTTGATTGCTTTTTTTTTTTTTTTGCTTTTTTACTATTTTGAATGTAAGATAGCAGAGAGAGAGAGAGAGAGAGAGAGAGAGAGAGAGAGAGAGAGAGAGAGGATCCTGGGAAGAGGTCCCAGAGCAAATCTGACACCAGACGTTCACTAGTTGTAACTGACACCTTGCTGTAAATGGAAATTAATGAAAGGGAGGAAATATCTGTGATTAATGAAAACCCTTTTGCCTGTCTCGCATCCAGCTGGCAAATCTTTATGGCATAAAATACATAGTAACAATGCCAAATTCATACACATCATACTGATCAGAGGTCACAGATTATTTTCTCTTACTTACATCACTGAATGGGCAAAATCAATACTTTTGCTAAAAGACACTGGTGCTGGTATAGTATGAATAGAGCAGTGTTTTCCATGTTGTCAATAATGTCCAGCCACAGTGAATGTAATGCAAGTCAAGCCATCACAATGATCAATTCAGTTGTAATGTTCTACTGGAGTTAGTTGTCAGAAATGACAAAGATAAACTATTTAAACTTTTAGCTTTTATATTCCCATCATTAAAATGCATTACATGCTTTGACTGTCCACACATTGCATACATAAATACCAATTTCATCCCCAAAAAAAATGCTGCCCTTCCAGAACTACTTTGTGCAGAACATACGGACACTTGTTGTCAAACATCTTTGCATGTTGCCCTCCATGATATCATCTGCTAAGAATTCAGATTTCCTTTGCTAAAATGGCACCATTGATTTTACTGAAAATAAATACTGAAATGTGTAGGTTAACAAAAAACAAAAGGTCTTCAACCGTATTTTCATTTTATGTGATAATATCAGAATAAAGGTTGCTTACTTGTTGAACTGCCGAGTTTTATTTTAGACAAGGAAACACGTCAGACTAAATGTTACTTTTCTTATGCTCGATCTCGAATCAAATTATCATACATTTTTGACTCACTGCCACTGTCTTTCCCTCAGATAGAGATTGGAACACTGGCCCCACCCGACTATAACTATCCTGTGCCCGAGGCCTCATTGGAAGAACAAGAACAAGAAGAGGAAGAGGAGGAAGAGATTCCCCTAAAACCCCAGTTCATCCCTCAGGGTTCAGGAGGATCTGGGGTTCTCATGGGTCCAAACACACAAAAAGGTCTGAAAAAGCACACACCTTTAGGTCTGCACACCCATAAGCATAGAGTCACTTGATACCCGAAGAGCGTTGCTTTTCCTTGGGCCTATGCAGTAAAAGTTGTATCACCTAATGCCAAACCCAAAACAAACGAATACTAATCTATTCTCTAAAATCATCATCTGCATCTTCAACAATCATCTTTTCCATGTGCATGTGTTCCATTTAACTAGCTGTTAATGGTTAAATGTGTAATTTTCAATCACTGTGTCCATTTGTCACCAACTACACAACCTAATCATCATTGTGAGCTCCAAACCTGATTGATCCATTTCATTTTCATCTGTCTGTTTATTAATACCTAATCTTGTCTCTAACAAGAGGTGGAGCTGCGTCTGACGCCCATTGACATCCTTCATGTCTCCGGGGATTTTGGGGGCTCCGTAGGGTCTGGAGCCTCAGGAGCTTCTGGGGTTTCTGGGTCTGGAGGCTCAGGAGACATACCGGTCTCTGGTGGCTCCGGGGGTTCTGGTGACATTATATTGATCTCTGGAGCCTCTGAGGAGCTCATTAGCTCTGGGGGATCTGGGAAATTCTTGGAATCTGGGGATATCTTGATATCTGGGCATCACTCAGGATCTGAGGGTCTCTCAGGATCTGGGATTCTCTCAGGATCCGGGGATGAAATGGGATCTGCAATTTCCGGAGCCTCCGGAGACAGTGGCTCTGGAGAGGTTTTCATTGAATTCCCCTTGGGTTCTGGAGGGTCTGGGGACCAGCCTGATTCTGGGTTCTCCGGAGAGACCTTGATCTCAGGGGCCTCTGGAAGCTCTGGGGTTTCTGGGGACTCTGATGAGTCTGGGCACTCAGGGATAACATTTATATCTGGAGGTTAGTACTTTTAAAGAGCAGAAAAGTGTTAGTAAGGCTTGTGGCAACTCTATTTCTTGATCTATGTAGCAATAACCTGTCTTACTCTATGTTACTCTTATTTATGTTGATTTAAATTCCATTTAACTGTGTTAAATGTTGATTTCTGCTTGTAGTCTTACTTATTTGTTATACTGTGCGCCATCGTATTTGTGTTACTCATAATCATGCTTTTCCTAACCTTCTGTGTCATCTGAGTGTGATTGATTGATTAATGGGTTGATTGATTGTCTGTCTCACCCCTCAACCTCCTAATCTCATGTCTCCTAACCCCAAACCTTGGCTCTAACAAGAGGAGGAGCTGCCCCTCATTCCTGAGACTATCCCCAGTGAGGCATCAGGTGATTCTGGGGAGATCTCAGGAGCTTCAGGAACCTCAGGGGCCTCTGGGGAGCCTGAAGTCTCTGGGGAGCCTGAAGTCTCTGGGGAACCTGAAGTCTCTGGGGAGCCTGAAATCTCTGGGGAACCTGAAATCTCTGGGGAACCTGAAATCTCTGGGGAACCTGAAGTCTCTGGGACTTCAGGTGTCTCTGGCTCTGAAGAGACAGAGGTACCCGAGGTAACTCTGGTCCCTGACACTAAAGGTCAGTATCTAACTTGACTTATGTGAGATAAAGGCAAACTTAAATCCACATCTCACACACCAGAAGGCCTTCCAGAAAGTGAATACTTTGAACAAGGTGTCAATGCTGGGCCAGGGAGTCAATTAATCTTTCTATGAACTGGCCCTTTTTTGTCAGTTTTGTCCTTTTCCTCCTGTGAATCAGCTTCAGCAACTTTGGTTTTCTCTTCCCCGACTTCAATATCACTGCTTGGAGTCCAGCAGCTTTAAAGGCACCCCATGGAGTTTTTAACCACTAACAGTGCTATGAAGCATTGTTTTTAATGAATTAGTTGTTATATATGGTGATGGTAAAGCACAAAGCAGTGCAGCAGTGCATCTGGAAACACAGTGACAAAGAAGACCACTGATGCATTAAAGTTGAGAAGAAATGAAAAATGTGTGTTTTTAACAATATGCTTTGTCAAATAAATACAAGAAATCAATTTATTTGTATCATTATATCAAAACCAATATTTTGTATGTTCCTGTAAAACAAAATGTAACTCATCTTTGCATCAGCTTGAACCAATTAATTTCTACCAATAATATCATGAAGTGTCAATAAAGTAATCACTAACTGCTGCCGTAGCTGCTGTTAGTGTGCAACAGAACCAGGATCAGCAGCCTCCCAGTGAACACTGCCAAATCTGGACCAAGGGGATGCCAGGAACCACCTCAGGACTACTGTATTACCTGTCATCAAACTGGCCTACAACGTTCTCAGAAGCTGTATTCAGTACTGGGTTCGGCCATGCTGTTCAGTGGGAGCTCACAGTCCAGCAGAGTAGGACCCAATAGGACCGCTATAGTTTAATTGTGGAGGATGCATAACGCACATTCAGTGCTATTGTACAACTGTAAACACCACTCAATAAAACAAGACAGGACACCATTTTGTAAGACTTTCCTGGAGCCAAGAAAACGATAACGTCATCCCAGTGTAACGTCTACGGGCCAAGTGGGAAAACTAATGCTCATGCACTGTGGAAGCAACTGTGGAGGCCAGGACAGCTTCCAAGATAGTGAAAGGGTGTTTGATTTAAAATAGTCAGCCTTCAAATGTTTAATGAGAAAGCAAATTAATTAATCATGTCAGTTAAACCTGAGGATACATAATGTGTTTTGGTGAGAAACACTGATGTAAATGTTTACAAAAAAACTCCATAGGGCACCTTTAAAGTGATTGGATTGGTGCAGATTTTGCTGTTCAATAATTTTTTGGAGGAAATGGAAATGCTTAGAACGCTGTGAGATTTACTGTGGGAACTGGCTCCAGCATTGGAAAAGGGATAGTAGTATTACTTGAGCAGTGAATTGGGTTATTCCTTGAAAGAATAATTTTCATATAAATGGTTACTCCCATGTGTTTATCTAACCTATTAGCCGACCATGGAGGCAACTGAAACTCTGACCTGGCTTCCCTTAAAAAGTGTTTTTTGTTCTTTGTTAACAAGCATATTGTTTGTAACCCCTCAGCAGATCACATTCATGTTATTAACACATTAAAGCCATCTTCATTTAACTTCTATCCATCAGTTAAATGTCATAAACACTTGTTGTTAACACTGCTAATATACTGTATGTGACTTATCACTGCGGCAAACAGTGGGCTACTGATTGCCAGACCTGTTCCATGTCCATGTCCACGCTGATCTAACCTGTTTCTTTAACACCTAATCTTGTCTCTAACAAGAGGAGGGGCTGCTTCCGACTACACCAACAACCCCTCAGGAGGGTGCTGGCAGTGTAGAAGGGTCAGTGAGCTCTGGATTGCCAGAGCCTGATGAACCTGATGAGCCTGATGAGCCTGAGATTGACAGGGAAGGTCAGTACTGAAGAACAGGGGCATTGAATTCCAAGAGCCATGGTAAAAACCTCAGTTCTCGTTGGAATTTGAGATACCCCAAATCCTGATTTGATTGGATTTGCCCTGGATTAGGACCATTCTGATCCCATTCACCACCAAGTGTCCTCTGCAATACGTTCTCCCTCTTACTATTTCCTGTTATATTCCCTCCCTCTCCTCGTCTCCTTCTTCTTTCCCATGTTCTCCAGGTATGCCCACTTGCTTGCTGTGCACGTGCCTTGGTGGTTCGGTCTACTGTGATGACTTGAAGCTGGATAGTGTACCACCTCTTCCCAAAGACACCACTCACTTCTATGCACGCTACAACAGAATCACCAAGATCAACAAGTCCGACTTCGCCTTCATGAGTATGTTTCCTGTTTGGCAGGGAACCAATGGCAGGCACTTAATCACTGTGGCCATTGATATCAGTACTTCAGGTTGTGTTTTTTTCACCTCCTTCCAGACAAGCTGAAGAGGATCGACTTAACCGCCAACGCGATAACGTCCGTTGATGACAAAGCATTTATGGGTCTTCCTGAGCTGGAGGAGCTGGTGATCCGAGAAAATCATATCTCACAGCTGCCTGCCCTTCCAGAGACCATGACCTTGATCGATGCCAGCCACAACAACATTGGCTCCAAGGGCATTCACAACGAGGCGTTCAAGGTATGTTTCATGCTTACAGGTACAAACTTGAGGCCAACCAGTACAGGTGGATATATCAGTCGATATTAGCTTGTTACAGATATGTCGCAGTGTGTATATATATACTTTGATAAACGCATTTATATACAAATATATTAATATAAATATATTTTTGTCATGTTTATGCAAACAACTAACTACCAATACCCATAATCAGATTTTATTTATTTTCTGATATCCGCACATTCTGGTGCTGTTTGTACATTTTGGCCCAGACTGTGACCCAGATGAGGGCAACCCGCTAGGAACAACCAAAAAATGTTTTTACGTTGTCTTGTGTAGTGTTCTGTAGTTCTATGTGGTCTTAGTTGGTTCTCTACATTCTCTTGTGTTTTGTTCTATGAAGCACTATGGTCCTATAGGAAAGTTGCTTTGTGTCACTGTGTACCAGCTGTAAATGACTGAAATGACAATAAGGAACAGTACCTGAATCAACTTTAGAAATCCAGTATCGGTCAGATTCTCACAGCAGTGTTTCTCAATCCTGGTCCTCGGGGACCACTGCCCTGCATGTTTTAGATGTTTCCTCCTCCACCACACCTGATTCAAATGAGTGGCTCGTTATCAGGCCACTGCAGAGCTTGATGATGACGAGCTGATCATTTGAATCAGGTGTGGTGGAGGAGGAAACATCTAAAACATGCAGGGGGTCAGAGGATTACTGCCTCATAGACACTATAGTACTGCATTAATACTGGATTACACACTTCTGTTTTACCTTTACATTACTTCAAAGTACCTGTGATATTCATATTCTGTCTGTGACAAAATTGCTGCCTTTAAATGTGTTGGAAAGTCCTTACAACATTTCTGTCACAATAGTGACATCTAAAGGCCTGAGCCAATAATGATTTGTATCTTTTCTCCTTGTATTTCAGGATATGACTAGCCTGCTATACCTGTATCTAACAGACAACCACATTGATTACATCCCTGTGCCTCTACCAGACAGCCTGCGATCTCTACACCTACAGGTACATCTGCTCTGGCCTTGTGAACACTGAAAGTGAAATGTTAAAGCATAATGAAACTTCTTTGCATTCCTCGGGTTAATCTCTTTAACTAAAATCTGGAATAATAAATGATTCCAGGTTCACACACACAGGTGTCTTGTAAGAATGAGAACTTCTCCCACCCAAACAGGAGTAACAAAATCAATAGGAGGGTCAGGGAGATGTCAAACAAGCACACACAGCCTCGCACTGTCCTGAGGCTAATTCGGCAAAGTAATTGAAAACACCTGTGTGTTTGACTTTAGATGTGACGCTCTATTCTAATCTATCATGATCAAGTTTAATCAAAGCAGGTCTAATATGCATAAAGGAGATGCCTCACTATATATCATCCTCTCTCTTCGGTTGCAGCGTAACAATGTTCAAATGATGCACGAGGACACGTTCTGCAACCTGAAAGATTTCAACTACATCAGGAACGCACTGGAGGACATCCGTCTGGACGGCAACCCCATCAACCTCAGCAGGACCCCGCAGGCTTACATCTGCCTGCCCCGTATACCCATCGGGGATCTCGTTTAACCACACAGACACATACCTTACACTCTTGCACACTGACTCCCACAAATACAACCACATGCACACATCTTTGTACATAATGACACACACAACCACACACGCAGACATGCATACCATTTATCACCTCTTCAAACGATCAGTCAATATTTCAAAACTGTTATAAATGCTGCTGATGTATACTACAGATCAGTAAAACTCTGTGTGGAAATTTATGCTTCATAAACATCCACAAACACATGAATTATGAGTCAGATTCTGGTGATCAAGCACATATACACTGCTCTCCTGCAGCTTCTTCCTGATATATATGCCAGGTGTAACACAACAACACAACATACACACTGAAACTGTAACTCTCTCATCCCCACACCCAGCGAAATGCATGTATACACACATACAAATACACACACACATTCACACAAGAACTTTATCAAAAGCCAAACTGTTCCGCAACTTGATTAAGATTTTAAAAAATCGGTGACATTCGGAGAAATCAGTTTATTAAAACCCTCAAATGGCATGTATGTTTCTGTTCAGTGTCTGTTCACGACTGGCAAGAAAAACAACCAGTAATATTGTTTAAATATGTTTGTTTTGTAAAAAATAAAAATAATATTATATTAATGACGAATCTAACACTTTTGGAAATGTATACTAGCATAAACTTATTGAAGCTGGAGCTTAATGAAAGGTAAATTGAGTATCTAATGCAATAAAAGACGCATTTAAACACAATCATTTGTTGTAAAGTCTGTACTGTAATATAAAAATATATATTCTGAAAAAAAAAAAAGATTTTTTACATGAACTGCAATATTTGGTATATTACATTTCAAAAAGTGATGTTTTAACCGTGCACAATAGCTTATAACAAAGACTCTAATGTCTAGAGTCGATCAAATAAAGACTATTATTTGTTTGATTTGGGAGGGGGGTTGTTGATTTTGATTGTGGATGGGGTTAAGAATAATGCTAATAGCTTGCTATTGTGTGCTCTGTATGGAATAACCACAAGTGAATAAAGTTGTTTTGAAGACCTCTCCGAACTAGGAGTGGCTCAACGTTTTCATTGATAACTTATAAGGATATAGGCATTTTGAATAATGTACAGATGCCACCGAGGCGGAAACCCCTCAGAAATCTAAACAAAATGTGTCGTCAGGGAAGGTTTTGGTAGAAAAATCCCATGAATCAAAAAGTTTCAAGAAGTTTTTCAAACAGGAGAAGGAACCGCTCTTTCCTGTCCATCGCGTCTGAGTCTTTCACCTCGCCACTGTCCTCTGTGACCTTCTCGGTTCTGTCTTTCATTGCAGAAAGTCTCTCCAGCCTGGCTTTCTCTCGCTCCAGAGCCAGACGCTCCCTGCACACAGCATCTCTGTCCTTTTCCACCATCGCCCTCTCCCTCTCCATCACTGCCTTTTCTCTGTCTATCGTTGCCCTCTCCCTCTCCAGCGAGGCTCGATCTCGATCCAGAGCGGCAATCTCCCTATCCAGAACCGCTCTCTCCCTCTGTAGTACCAGTCGCTCTCTTTCCATTACCTGTCTCTCTCTTTCCATCACTTTTCTGACGCTATCCACTGTGTTCCTTTCGCGTTCCACCTCATGCATGATGCAGTCTATTTCCTGGCTTCCCTCCTGCACCACCTCCTCCATACTAACCTCAGCTCCGTTTAGGGAAACTTCGATTTCTGGACCGCCTGCTAATGAAGTCGTACTGGAGTTTATCACCGTGGATACTCTGCGTTTCTTGAGTTTGGAGTTGGGTAAGAAATTACCATTGTCTTTGTCATTGGGGAAGATCTTAAGGACGGGGGTGTTTCCTTCCAGCCGACCCTCCATGGCATTGTCCATCAGGCTGAAATAAGGCCACATTTCAGGGACCACTTTCACCCCATCTGGTGGGTTCTTTAGCTCCTGAGGAAGCAGACAGAAGCAGCCATCAAAGGAAATCTGTCAAAATTCTTAATTAAGGCTTGGCAAAATTCAAAAGAAAAACTGTACCTTGTATCTGTTCTTCATGTTTTCCCATTTTTTGGATGCTTGACTGTGGGTCATCCTGTGTTGCAAGCCCATGTGTCTCAGGATGGCTCTATAAAAAACAATAATATTAATAGCACACCAAAATACTACAGCCAAAACAGTGATTTGTCAATGAAGTCAAATATGTATTTGTTTTAAGTGAACATACCAAAAAGCTTTTTAACGTGACTATAATAACAAGCATTTTGAATGTATGTCAACTTTGTGAAGGGCTATTTTCACTATTTTCTGGTATTTAAGTGTAAATAATCGTCAGGTGCAGCTCTGAAAAACACCAACATTCACTATCTGAGGCTCACATTTGTCAGGTAAACAGACATTTGTTTTAAAATGAAACCAAAAATTGCCACTGGGGTACACCTCATCTCTTCAGAGGGAGAGCGTACACATGATCAAAACTGAATATTAAAATATTAAAGAGGTGTGAGAGAGAAAAACAAATACCATAACGTAGAACCTCTTAAGCAAAAAAACAAAACTAAATGGACAATATCCCTTTTTGGTACTTCCTATTCATCTACACACTGTACTGTACAACACCTCATCTCACACACGGTAACATCTCTCCAAGCTTTAACTTGCTGACATACCTCCATGCCCACTTGGAAGTATTTCTCCTTCCAGAGAAGAGGTTACTATTTGAAACCCTCAGCTTCACAAATTCTTCAATTTCTTTTGAATTCACTGGGAGACAGAGAAAATAGATTTAAAAAAAACAGGCATTTAATACTGCTTGTTATGCTGTGTTCACTATTTTAGATAGATAGATAGATAGATAGATAGATAGATAGATAGATAGATAGATAGATAGATAGATAGATAGATAGATAGATAGATAGATAGTAATGTTATATAATAATAATATATTTTATTAAAAATTGGTATTTAATACTTGGTATTAGTTGAGAAATAACACCATCTTATCCTGCAATGAGCTTTTAGATGTACAACAGGTGTCAGGTCACAACCAATCAACTGTTTGCATATTAACTTTTGTTATGTTTGTTGCCCTTATGGTTCCTAAATTCCTCATTTTACACAAATATTAGCCAAGACAACAGCTATAACTGATATAACCGGTGGAGACCGGCTGAATAACGTGAGTTAACTACATTCACTATTCATAGCTGAACGACAGCGTGCTTGTTGTGTACTTTCACCGTGGAGCCCACTTGCTAGGCGCCCTAGCTAGCCTACCCACTTAACTGCACGTGCGTTAGCGTTGCCTATACTTACTTTTATATGTGTACTCCAAAGGGCTCAATTTATCATAAGTGGTGGTGGTGTAATCGTGATCTTGAAATTCCATTTTTTAAATATATATATTTTTTCTTTCACCCTTCTTTTTCACCATCTAGTGCCCTTCGCAGGAAAGGAGTCGTTAACTTCCTCCTTCCAAGGACCCTATCTCTTTACTTCGACTTCTTCTTCTCTTGTTTAAAAGTTCCAGCTTCTTCTTCTTCTTCTTCTTATTCTCGCCTTTTTGAATGACCGCCACCTGCTGAAGTGGAGGCGTTAACGGCAGAGTCAGCTCACTGTCGCCACCCAGCGTTGTGGAGGTTTAGCGCACTACAAAAAGACTCAACTTACAGGCAAATTCCACCAGAAATTCATAAGATATTGTGATCAGACTCTGTTTTAATATACATTTTGTAATTATTTTTGATTAGTTTTTATTTACTAATTGATTTGTGTGCATACAAGGTAATTTATTACATAAACTATATAATATTCCAGTGTTGATGGCACTTTTGTAAACCTCTTTACAGTTTACAGTAACACCTATAAGTTTATACACCAACCGCCTTCATTATTGAACAATTCAGTGTGACGTTTCTAATATGATGGCCCTTTTATGTATGTCAGCACATTAGAAGCACCTTTCTTAACCCAGATTGGTTAAGAAACATGATTTGTTTATTAATTGTATATTTCCTATTCACAAGAGATACACATCTCTCTTGTTTTTGGAATGTGTGTTGGTTAATAAAGAAAATAATCCATATTTCTAGTTAATTATGGGTCCTGGATAATATCTGTAGGCTGCTGTCTTCATTATATTACACCACTTTAACCCCAATTTCAAGAGGCACTTCAGGGCCAGCCTCTTGACAAGGCCACATCTGTGGGTGTGGCTAACCTTTATGTTTAAAGTGGAATAAAGAAAACGAAAGCACTCCAAACTACAGAATGGCGTCTGCCTCTAGTAAGTACTGTTCCTTTAATTAATGTATTAGTGTTTATCTGCAGCATTAATTGTCTTTTAATCACAGTGAGGGGGGGTTATGCCCTTATATAACGAGCTCTATGTGACAACTGTATGTCTGTATATATTTATTTCTGAGACATTTGGAGTTATAATTGATATCAAACCAGTAGGATTGCTGCCATGTTATGGGAGAATATTTCGTGAAGTGGGGCAAATCTGAACTCTTACGTGCACAGATTTATCGTTTATTAAGTGTTGATCATCGTTTATGCAGAAATGAAAGACTAAAGTTTCAGTTTCGTTTTTCATGAAGCGCCACAGCGTCTACATACAACTATAGCCCAGACATGTAGAGTACAAATCATGCTTTATTTTAAACCCTCATTTACAAAGCGTTAATTGAAGGTATGATCATTATCAAAGTTGTATTATCAGATATTTTCCAACGTATACGTCATGGCCATACAGATTGCAATTATCCAGCAGGGGGCAGCAGATAAACATATTTAGCTATTTGTTATTGTACCAGAAAGAATATGATTACAGTGATCTTTGATTATTTGTTTACTAGTTCTCATTGAACAAATATCACTGCAGAGAATATCATTTAAATGTTTGTTTATTTTAACTATTTGTCTCTGACAAATGCCCAGTAAGAAAAGGTTGGCCTAAAACGTTGTACTACAGCATACCATGTTTTTTTGGATTGGGCACATGGGCATATTATATATGTGCGTTTTGTTCTCCTGTGTCCATATGTGACTGTTGAAAATCTATAACCACCTTCACTGTTCAGGGAAAGCTTTCCACAAGATTTCAGATCCTGGCTGCAGGGATTTGCAGGAGCATTGTTGAGGTCAGTCACTGATGCTGGCTCTCAGTTGGTGGACAAGGCTCCGAGTTCAATCAAAGCACACTAATCGCATTGCTTTCCCTACAGGGGCAATGTCAAAAGTTGGAAGTGCACTATTGTCTAAAATAAATTGTATGTTGTCGTAAATAGAGCTACAAAACAATAAAAAACAGTATCTGTCCTTATACTTTTGGCCATATAGTGAATATTCATATTTTAAGCTTGAATATAGTCAAGTCAAGTCAAGTCAATTTTATTTATATAGCACATTTAAAAACAACAGAAGTTGACCCAAAGTGCTTTACAGTCAGAGCGGATCGCAAGGATAAAAACAAACAAACAAACAAACATATATTCGATGGCAGTATTCTCCTCCATTTCAGGATGATCAATCATCATCACTGGGAACTATAAATGTGTAGAAGTGTTTACCAAATATACTTGATATGCATTTTAATTCTCTCTTGTTTCGTGCCATATTTTTTCCAGAGTCTGATGAGGAAAGCGCTTCTGACAGTGATTCTGGCAGCAGTTATGTACAGTCGGACAGTGATGGAAATTCAGATGTAGAAAGTGATTGTCAGGTTAGTTTCCAGACAGATGTTTTTACACATCAAATGCTAATGAGAGTTTACTTGCGTTTGTTTTTCAGCTGATACAGAACATAACTATATTTACCTCTCCTGTGATTAATAAAAAAAAATCTTCTATGTTTTCATTTTAAGTCTTCTGCCAGAGAGCCCTGCAAGTTTTACAACAATGGTCGCTGTCGGGATGGTGACAAGTGCTCTTACTGGCACGTCTGCAAGTATGCACTGAACGGAAACTGTCGCTACGGATCCAAATGTAAGCTGAACCACCCGAGAGAGACAAGCAACGGGGCTGCAGCCCGATCAACCTCTAGAGATGATGAAGAGGAAGAGAGACAAGGTTCAATGGATAGTCTTTCTTTAATTAATCTTAATTTCTTATCATATTCATTGTACTTAATAATATAAATATTATATGCAGTATGAAACAAGATAACTATAATGTTATATTCTGTGTGTGTTGTGTACGTAACACATCATACATTATGACCTCAGTGAGCAGGTTTCAGTGACTATGTCAGGAAGTCGCTATGAATTGAAACATTAGCATTTGTGTTTCTGCAAACCTGATGATAAGTTGAATATTTACTCTACTTTTTTTTGCTCTATTTTGGTCTCCACCAACTGCTGAGAAAATATCTGGCTCTGTAGCTGCTAAATATTTTACTATTGTCACAACTTGCGGTGTTTAGCACATAGCATACAGTCAGTTTATCAGAGCTTATACAGAGTTAAAGACCGAGAGAGCCGAATTTGTAGGCCAGAAAACCAAAACAATGAGCTAAAAGAGGCTCAAAAAGGTCATTAAAACTGAGAATGATTGCAGAGTCGAGTGATAATTCTCTGCATTCACAGTAAACGTTTTGATCTATTATTGATATTAAAAAATATTGATTAGTGCCGCTTTAATTCTCTAATCATTGTTTGTGCTCTGCAGTGCCTAAGCTTGCTCAATGTAAATTTAAAACTCAATATTTTGTCTTTTTTTTTTTTAACCAGACTTAAAGCTTACAGATGGCCGATTCTACCAGTGGCAGCTGAATGATGGAAATGACTGGATGGATATTAATAACGATCACGTTATCGAGGCACAGTACTCACTGCCGCACACCAAAAGCATTAAAATCTACAACACACCATACGGGTAAGAGCTAAAAACCACGCAGTGTTTTAAGCTTTAAACGGACAGAAACTGGTTGATGATTCATCTCTTTGTTCTGTCTCTCTCTTTAGGGCAGTGAGTATAGATTTTAACAAGATGAGAGTGTATGGAAAGAGTCTGAGAGTGAGACGTTTGGACGATGGAAACACTGAGTGGATCTGGTACTGCACCTTGTGTCGTAGGTGGAACAAGTATGGAGACAAGGTATTGTTTTTTTCTGTGCAAAAATTCTCATCTTAAAGTGGCGCATTCAAATATTTTAATACGTTTCGATATCTTCTTGGTCAATTTGTTAAATTAATATTGTGATTTTTTTTGGGGGGGGGGCAGGATTCAAAGGGTAACCCGAGTCCTGTGAAAAGCTCTGACATCGAGAGGAAGTTTCAGAGTAACCCAACGAGTTCTTTTACTTTCAGCGTCGGTGCTGAGACCTTAGAGATTAGATTTAGAGGTGAAGTATACTCACAAAACCTTCGCAGCAAAGTCTAAAACGCTAAATTTGACATGTAGAACATTTTCAGCTTCTTTTCCGATACAAGCTGAAATTTCTTTGTGTTGTTTGTTAGAAATGCGACAGGTGGGAAAAAACAGGAAGAGGAAAGTTACTCGTCGACCACTTTACCGGCAACAGCAAGCATCAGCACAGTGAGTTTGGATTTTGTTCTTCAGGCATATGTCAACATTTTTTTTTATTTAGCATAAAGAGGTACCGATGCTCACATATAACTCTTGGCAAGAAAATAAATGTTGGGACAGAATCCTGAATTTGATGCTGTTGATGCTGTTACAGAGTTTCTCAAGCAGCTGCAGCTATCCAAAACGTCTCTCTGGGCTCCAAACCACAGTGGCAGTTTGAGGGAGACAGCGGGGCATGGCACATATTCAAACACAGGGTAAGTTATCTGCAGAGACATTATTATTTATCTTTTAACATCAGTGCTAAGATAGACGGATTTGAATGGCTTTGTTTTTGCAGACTGGTACTCGAACTGAATGCTCGGTGACAAGTGAAGCTATTGAGACGACATACCAACAAAACCCCAGCGGCAGCATGACCTTTAAGGTGAATCGCCATACCTACAAGCTGGACTTTGGAGGTAAAGTTATGTTTTAAATATTGTGACGGTGACAGTCTACTCAAAATAACTAAGTATAGATATGGAAGTGTTATTATATTAAGTCACACAGTTGTTTTTGCAGGTTAAGCTGACCTACTGTCACTACAAGGTTACACTAGAGTTTGATTGAATCGTTTGAAAAACTAGCTATGCATAAAGACTGGGCACGGCTTGCTTGGTTAAAGTGTTCCAAAGAAAATACAGCTCACAAGTCATGAAGAATCTCAATTGTAGCACGACATAGAACATTTATTTATTTATTTACTTGTTTCTCCTTTTTTTTCCCTACAGCGATGACTCAAACCAACCAAAAAACCACGCGTTCACGAAAGATCAGACGTGTGCTAGTGTGAGCATTGAATGGGACTTTGGAGACCTCAAGACGGAAGTCTGCAAACAACTATGCACTGCCATACTTTATACAATCAATTTTGATTTATTGGCTTTAGAGGTTTTGGACTTTTTTTTATGGGAAATGAAATTATGTTTACATTAGAAAGCACTACAGGATAAGATTAAATTATACTGACAACCGAAGTGATTCTTTTTTTAAATAGGGGATTCTGTCAAAAAAACTTAAATACTGCCTGATGAACTTACATTTATGCATTTGTGCTGTACCAAAACTGCCTTTTTACAAAACTATTGTTTGACTTTCTGCACACTGCCGTACCAGCGGGTATGAAATTATGCTTTAAATTAGAATTGACTAATTTAATGCAAATTTAAGCCATTTCTAGACAGCAATAAACTGCGTATGCACATTACCTTTGAGGTGTTTTACATGACTCATGCTGACCGTTAAATTATGCAACAATAAAGAAAGTTCATATAGTGTCTTGCTCAGGATTGGAAAGTTTATTATGCTTCATATTTGTATTCTCATGTATACTAATGTACCGCTGTGATCTCTCTCAGTTGTTTGGTGCAGATCATATTACATTTTCTGTCATGGAAATTAAAAATGATTGCAAGTAAAATGTTTGTTTGTGTGTTTGTTAATGTCCATTTGTTTCTGACATTAATTTTAATATTTTAAAAAGTTTAAATTACAGGATTTGAAGGATCTGCTGGTGCCAGGTGATCCAGCACACCTTCAGAGGTGTAGTAGAGTCCATGCCTCAACGGGTCAGGGTTGTTTTGGTGGCAAAAGGGGAACGTACACAATATTAAGCAGGTGGTTGGTAAACATCAATCAAACAGTCATTATATAACTTGTTTGACTGACTGCCATTAAGATTAATACTTAGTATCAAAAATGATTATTTCTTCATTGTAGATGAACACTGAAGACAGTAAAACTATGAAATAACACACATGGAGTTATGTGGACGTATGAACAAATTCAAATATGTTTCATATTTTAGATCCCTTTTTATTCTGATGACAACTTTGCGCTGTCTCAATCATGAGGCTATCACCTGGTTAATTAGTGGAGTCTCTTTTAAGACCATCAGCTGTTGAGGTAGTGTTGACATACAGTAAATAGCCCTATTCAACTACTGTAGTAATCCATATTTGAATAAGAAACGACAGTACATTACTGCTTTAAAATTTTAATAACTGTACTGTATGCGTCATCACGTTCTGGGTTTGTTTAGTGCGTGAGTCGCATATTTGCGTGAGACTTCTGTCCAAGAAACGAAAGTGAAAGAAAGGCTGTTCACATCGGCTTCTGACTAAACGTAAGAGAAAGAGCTTTAAACAGGCCTCAAACATTTAAGCAACATGACGACTAGTTTTCTCGCTGTGTTTACGTGTGTTTAATCTGTTTTTATTCATATTATTACAGCGTATTTTTCCTCACGATATGGTGAGTCTTCATCACTGATTCACTTTGGACTGACGAAAGCTTCACAAAAAGTTTCACAGTTTAATTTTTGGATGTTTTCTATTTTGTGTTTACAGAACGAGGAGGAGTTTGACACGACATCTAATGGTATGATTTAAAGACTTTGTACGTGAATGTCTCATCAGGACAGACTAAAGCTTCCAAGCAATCACTTATATTTATGAAAGAATGGCATCCTCATTGGACATGCAGTCATACCTTTATTTATTATTCATGCATTGTTGTAAAATCAGGTTGTTGTTGTTGGTTGAATTGGAGTCAATCTTATTTTTATTTATTTATTTATTTTATTTTTTAGGGCTTAATCTCCTGATTATTTTCTCGATTAATCGATTGATTGTTTGGTTTGTAATGAAAATGGTGAGAAATGGCGTTACAATAACCCATAGCTCATAGAGATACCTTCACAATGCTTGTTTTGTCCAACCAATAATGCGAAATACATAATTTTTCAAAATAAATGTAAATATTAAACATTTTGCGTGCACAAATTTTAATTTGTAACTAGTAACTAAAGCTGTACAAAGTGGTGGATTGAAAGTAGAAAGTGGTATGAAATTAAAAGACTCAAGTAGAGTACCTCAAAATTATACTGGATTACAGCACTTGAATAAAAGTACTTTGTTACATTCCACCACTGACCTGGACTAAGTTAAATAGCTCCACAAAAGACATAAACAGTGTTAAACATTAACCTGGCTCACTTCTACAGCTGATCAGTTGTTCGGTCATGGGTAATGCATAAATATATTTTTTCTATTTTACAGTCAAAAGTCCTCACATTGGAGGTGAGAAGCATTATGAGTGGCAGCTGTCAGTTGGAAATCAGTGGCTGCGAATAGACAACGACCATGTGATCGAGAGCCACTACTGCCATCCTGGAGCTAAAGGAATCACCATCAACACTAGCCATGGGTCAGTGATGATCATTTTTATTCATCTTCATCTTCATTTAACTTTTCTCAGTGATTTTTGTCTTTTAGTTTATCATTAGCCCAAACAAATTCAAGTATCATTAAGGAAGCACTTGTGTATAATAAGGAGGTATTCGAATGAAAACTGGTTTGACCAAGAACAGACACTGAGACTTTTAGTTTGACTATGTCATTATGTGCACAGAGACTGCTAAGCCCAGTTACATTGCCCATTCGCCCAGCTCCGGTTCTGGCATGACACCACTATAGTTCACAGCAGTTTACTTCACTGACCATCAGGAAACTCTGTAAATCACAGAGTTGATGCAGAAGGACATCAGAGGGAAAGCAGAAAACATTTTCTGTGTAAAATATGATCCAGTTTGACCAAAGTCAGTGAAATAGTTGGTGGTGTGACATGGTTTAAATGTATAAAGATAGACTTTAATAACAGTGTGTCTCTCCACAGGCAGGTGTTCATAGACTTTGATAAGCTACAGACTCGGAATACAGCCCTGAATGTGAACAGACAAAGTTTACTACCTGCAGGCCAGACGGAGGACATAGGCTGGTATTTTAGAGATGACCAGCTGTGGCGTGAATATGGATCCCAGGTGAGGAAAATCTCTAACCTTTAAGTGTAAAAAATCAGTGAGAATCAAATTAATTTAAAGTGTCCTTTCTCCTCCTCTTCCCTTAGAGCTCCAACACGTTATCCTCCTCAATCAGCAGCAGAGATGTCGAGCATCAGTTCACTCTAAACCCTCAGGGATCCTTCAGCTTCACTGTGGGCTCGACAAGCTACATACTCGACTTCTCCTGTATGGGATATTTTTGTCATACGTGAGCTTAATTTCAATAAATGTGTTTTAAGACAGCTAAATCAAACTGATGGTATTTTACTTGGCAGCCATGACCCAAGCAAATGGCACCACAGGCCTGCGCAGGAATGTACGCCGGCGTCCAAAATTCACTTCAAGACGGGGAGGTAAGACTGTGGGAATCATGTTTTTATGTATGTTATGCAGTCTATTGATCTGTCAGCTGGTCTTAATCTTTATGAACATGCATAACAATATCTTGATGTATCCTCAGCATTTACTCCACGCCAGTTTTTCCCACGGCTTCCTCCTCCCAGCTCACTGATGGAGGCTTCAAGTGGGAGTTCATGGGAGATGAAGGGGAATGGACAGAATACCAAGCACATGTAAGTAGGGCATCCAACAATTTCAGGTAGTCGTAGTTTTTCCTAGTCAGCAATGTTCATTTATATCATCAGGGATAATGTACATTCCTCTAAAAGGTGTACTTTTTGTTTTTAGGTATGTTCATTTGACAGCACTGCCATTGAGCGACAATACCAGCTGAATCCACAGGGCCAGCTACATTTCAAGATCAAGAGATACACGTACACCCTGGATTTTTCAAGTAATGCACACATACAACTACAAGTATAATAATCAAAACGCTTTCGTTAAATACAGAAGTTTAAATTGCAGCTAAAACTCTGTGTACACTGGTTTATCACAGGTATGCATCAGATCAACGACCGCATTGGGACAAGAAGAGCAGTAAGGAGGACCGCTGACAATGGGAGTCAGGAGGACAGCAGGTCAGGAGATGAGAAACCCTTAAAATACCACAAATTAATCCTTAATTTACCCTTGAAAACATACCAAACCCCTTAATTGGATTGAATTGAAAAAGACAAAATCAAAACCCCAATCAAACAAAATTGAACTAAGGCAAAACTAAACTCCTCAACATTCCTGAAATCCATCCATTTTCTGTGACCGCCTATCAGGGTCGAGATGGAATGGACCTTATCCCAGCTGACACTGGGCGAGAGGCTGTGTACACCCTGGACAAATTGCCAGTTCATCACAGGGCTGACACAGATGAACAACCATTTACACTCACACCTACGGGCAATTTAGAGCCACTATATAACCCGTTAACTGTGAGGGCAAGGCGGAGAACCCGGAGAGAACCCAGGCACAGAGAAAGGCTCCGGCTGGGGTTCAAACCTGAAACCTCCTTGCTGTGAGGCGATAAACAATAAATTGCCCAGTACGCTGCACCACTGTGCAGTTTCCAGCTTTTATTCATTTGACAGAAATATATGAACTATGTATGTAAACTACTGTAATTGTTTTCAACTTAAACTCTTGTGTTTTGCAGTGCTGGCTCACTGCTACGATGGCAGTTCCAGGATATTGATGGAAAGTGGAAAGATTATTCCAAAGTAAGGCAAATCTTTATTTTGTTGATGTGTAAATATCAGGATTGTAGAGCGGTGTATCCTGTAATTAAGTTAGTACAAGTCTACACAGCATGCTAGTAGCTCCAAGGGGCTGGCTCAGTACTAAAGTCAGCATGCTTATGTTTAGCAGGTATAATATTTGACAGCTGTCGAACATCTTGGTTTACATTTGCTAATTAGCACTAAACACATGTCCAGCTGCAGCTAGCATTGCTAAAGAAAAAGCTTTGGTGTCATGGAAAAAGACTGACAAAATTTGATATTTACTTTGCTCTGTGTGCCATGTAGAGAAATGGTCAGTGCAGCATGTCCAGTGACAACATCGAGCTCCAGTACCAACAGAACCCGTCAGGAACCATTAAGTTTACCACCAGGAGCTTTTGCTATGAGCTAAACTTCTCAGGTGAGCTGGAAACACTGACGTCTACAGTCAAAAATCTGTATATCGCAGAACTCTTTTCCAGTTATAAAGGTGGTAATGTTACAGTCGTGGATAATTTACTTTAAATCTTGTCTTTTGCAGCCATGACTCAGAGGAACCTGTCCACAAACACCACCAGATCAGTGCGACGACTTAACCGCTGACTGTTGGGACGACGACAGATCTAGAGGTCGAGGTTGAACTTGTAGTTGAGCTTCAGAAATGACCTCACTTCCTGCCTCAGGTTGTCTCTGATATTTGAATGACTCTGTACTGTTTTTCACAAACTGCCTTAATGATGGATGAACTAATCAACAACCTTTATCGACAGGGCCTATGATTACAGCGTAGAGATATTATACCTCTCTAGCCTTTGAATGGTGTTTTCCTTTACCACTGTTCTAATGTTGGGATTGGGACTTGGGTTAAGTTAAAGTTAAGGATTACTATGTTAAATATATATAAGATAGTCTTTTAGGGGGGGTTGCTGCATGAAATCTAATCAATTGCCTCAAGTGATGGGACACAAAGGACTGTTTACCAATGTTTTACATGATCCTGCCTATTTTTTGTGCCTGTAACTGTCAGTTTAGTAAATGAACTTGAATACTGCCTTGTAAGCAGCACAACTGTACTGTTTACCTTTTGACAAGATACCTGTTAACCAATACTGCCACATAATCAGTGCACTTGGGACACAAATAAACGACAAACCCTTTGAGAGTATTAGATTGTGTACTTTCCTTTATATGTACAGATTTTCATTGGACCACCTCAGAGACCAGCACCTTAACACATAAAACAAGGGCCACACTACACATATGACAGCAGTGGTATACAAACAATCTTGTAGAAGAATAAGCTTTAGTTTTCTGCTTTGGGGTTCTGCCAGTTTTACATCCACTTTGTGACAAAATCAAAAATGACACACGTACTGTATGCCGATCTACAGATGGAAAAAAAAAAAAATTTTGATGAAAATGGGGAAATTAACAGAATGAAACAAGTCAAATTCACTAGCGAGTAACAGTGCCATGCGGCTGGAGAGCGCCCACCTTGTACAGGCAGCGTTATTATACAAAAAACAAAAACAAAAGTTGTTAACCCAATAAAAGACGTTACATTTCAGCGTGTTAATAATCGTCAGCAGAAACACAGTGCGACCAAGGTGCGTCTAAAAACTCTAAAACGGTGTAATTCTCTTCGAAAAATGTGAGATTTAGAAGGAGTACACGTTAATGTGAAGCCGTTTAGAAAATCTGACTGACCTATGTAATTATTGTAGGTCAGTGGAGATGAACGTAAGGACACATCGACGGCTGACTGAGCCAATCACCATGCACCCTTAACGACCAATAAGGAGTATTGCACACGACTCATCTAAGGCCTCTTAACCAGAATCACAAGGACATAAAAGTGCCACGGTCCTCACAGAGCAATCAATTTTTAAATAACTACATATGTACACTTTGTAATAACGTGTCATCAGCACGGGTCCTTCCGACAGCTGAAAAGTGCTGAAATCAAAATATATAGTGGAAAATCTTCATCGTTGTACAAATTGATCAACAGAAAATGGTGCGCAGGAGGATCGTGAGCCTCCTTTAAAAACCTCATCAGATCAAATCCAGCTGGAAATTGTGAAATTAAATGTCATTGGTCACTAGAATATTATGGGAATCATTATTAGAAAAGAGGCTAAAATGAAACTTTAGATTGTTTGTGGTCAATTTCAGTAACATGCAACAAAGCAAGTCATTTGAGAAGCAAAAGCCAGACAGCTGATTAAAAAGGGAGAAAATATTAATACTTGTGTGACAGATGAGTGCTCTCTGTCTAGATTTACACATGTACCCATGTAAGGCACATTAGCCTAAAGCAGCGTATACGGTCCTTGTTCATTGCCTTTACGATTAGCATCTTCTTAAAAAGGACACTGCAGTAATAGCTACTCCACACATCCTAACTTGGCTATCGATATAAGTCATTCATACTGGCATTTACACAAATTGAGATCGTGGTTTTTCTGTTACCAAAAGGAAGTGAAATGTTCGTCGACAAACTTTCAGCCAGAGAAAATTAACCCTTCCCTTTCTAACGAGCATGCTCAGACGTCAAATTAAAGTAACGAGAAAAAAAAAAAAGTTTCACAGCCTTAGAACACAGTATGATAAAAGAATGAGACCACAGGGGGAAACAAACTGAGACCAGAGTGGATCATTAGTCCAATTTGGGTCCACAAAATGGAGGTTTCTGGTGCTGCAGAGAAACAGTTACCATGGAGACAGACTGCAGTGGGGCTACCCCCTTTCAGATTTCCTCCATGGAGGAGCTTCCTGGATGTAGATCAGTGACTGCGGGCTTGTTGGTGCTACACTTCAAGCTACCTCCCACTGAACTCACATTTTGGTGTAAGGCGTTATTTGTTTTTAAGCCAACTCTCTGATCATTTTAAACATGCAGCGAATCCTAATATAGTCTGGAGAAATAAGCAATAATAAAAAAAAAAAAAGATACAGAAGCCCGAAACTGAGCAAATGTGAAGCCACTCTCCCCTCAGTTTGAAGTGGCGATTCTGATGCGACTTGTTTACGAAGTGAAATCCACTCCCAACCATTCAATTATTCATGATATGAACACAAAACCTTCCTGAATAAACTGAGTTGGGATTAATCTCAACCCACGTTATTTGGACTCCCAAGAATGTCAAGTACAAAACAGTAGGAAACCCCCAGCATTTAAAGAACACAGCATAGAAGAAGAAGGAGTTCCCACCCCAACCTTTTGTCCTTCTGGTCAAGTAGTACAAATGGAGTTCGGGTGCAGGTTAATTTGCCAGCTGAATGTGAGCGAGAGTCAGAATTTAAACCAGGTTGGATTAAAAATACAGACAGCTACACCCTTGGAAGGATTTTAAATGTTCACATCAATCAGTGTTTTTGTTCAGTGACAATTCAAGGCTCATCCACCCAAAGTTATTGAAAGAACATACTTAACCTCGCATCTTTTTTTTCCCTCTTTTTCTTTTTTAACATTTAGCCGAATAAGTCTTTTAGATCATTGTTGACAGATGCGCTATGTTTGACTCCACTTTGGTTCAGGCTAGGGCGCAGCAGCAGCAGCAGGTTGAGAAAAGTTCTGCGGGCTGAAAAAAGGGTTCGCTTGCATCCCAAACCCGCTGGGCACTCCTCCCATCCCTACCGACGCACCCTGCATCTGAGTCTGAGCGTTCTGGGGTGAACCAAACTGATTGAGCCATGGGGTGTTGGTGCCAGGTGTAGCCTTTGGACCCATTTGGTTGAGGGTGACTTTGGGCTGGCTGGGTGTAAAAAGACTGTCCAAAGCTGACATGTCAGGAGCTTTATTTGTCTGCCCGAGTGGTCCTTGATTTTGCGTGAGGGCTCCAAAGTTTGGGGTGCTGGTGGTTGTGGCCATGCCACCGTAGAGACCGGGGCCTGTGGGACGCATGCCCATCCCCATGCCTCCTGCCTGAAAGCCCATGGGAGGATTAAAGCCGTTGGAGACCGAGACACCCATGGGGCCCATCATGGGGCTAGTGGAGGGGAAGGCAGCGATGGTGGTGCCCTGCACTGGGGCTGGTCGTGCTGTGTTTGCCAAGGACAGGCTGTTTAGAGATGTCATGTTGTTGAGAAGGCTGCTTGTCAGATCCTTAGTCTGCAACATAAGTTGTGGTAAGATTTAGCATGACGAGCTCAGAGTGTTTGAGCATTGGTCTGTGTGCACAGATGCTTTCAGGCGTTACCTTTGTGTTGGTGTTGGAGGCTGGTTTCATAGTCTGTGGTGCTAATGGCTGCTGGCTCCTCAGTTTGGCTGCCTGCTCCTGCTCCTTAGCCAAACGCTGTTTCTCCTCGAGAGTCAGAGACATCTGCAGAGGCGCAAAAGAAGAGACACCATGAACAAATTGGACTCCATGCTAAATTTGCAAAAGGTGAAGATTTGTCTAAATGAGATGGGCCATTGTTTCCATACTCTATTAGGCTGTGGGGCTGCTGCTGCAGAGCCATTCTCTTTCCCATTGACCCCGGTGCTGCCAAAGATATCATCAATCTGAAAGCAAGAAAAGGAAAATGGAATCAGTGCAGCACAGAGATGTAAAACTTTTTTTTCAGGGATTATTAAAGCAGAACAAAATATTTCTTGCACTGTAAGTACACCCAACATCTGGTACTGTTGTCACAGAATCAACCTCTCACCTGGTTGCCAGTGCTAGGTGGGCTCTTGGTCTCCTCTGATTGGCCCCCTGGGTTTGTGATGTTTATACTCCTGTTAGAAGAGACGATGAACAAAATCAGAAAGCAGAAGGAATTTGAATAAAACCCTGATTAGTCATGACATTATCATATTCATGAGGCCAGTACCAACTGCTAATTGCTTCCTGAGATAGATCCAATTTCCCTGGATGTTTTAAAATCCCCATTAATATTCATAACCATTTTCTATTAAATCACAGAGAATAAAAAGGGAGGATATAATGCAGGATGATTTAAAATTGTGACAGACACCTCTGCTGCTCCTGCATCACGTGCAGCTGCTCCAACTTGGTCTTGTGTTCAGCCTCCATGCGACTCAGCATGTCCCGTATGACCACCATGAACGAGTTAAACTGAAACATGGAATATATCAGATTAAAACAACAGAACAGAACTAAACAGATGATACTAAATGTGTTAACTGCAAAACAGAGATGAAGAAAATAAATAATTTAAAGGTGTGTGTGTGTTCTTGGATGTGTAGTCGTACCTGGTTAAGGTTGAGGTTGTTGTCTATACTAAGAGAGACGAGGTGGGGCAGGCTCTTGGTGGCGAGGTGCTCTTTGGGGATGCCCAGCTTCTTGTGGCTGAAGGTGCACTTATAAATTCCTAAAGTGAGGAGTGAGGGAGTTATTACGCAAACCAAGAGGTCGTTAAACTGTTTAAATCACACGAGTAAGAAGTGGAGGTTCCTTTACCGAGAATACCCATGAGTACGGCCGGTTCTCTGGAGGGGATCTGTTGTAGGAAGGGCAGGATCTCATCAATGACATACCACTTGTCTAGATATTCCAAAATCTTCCCAAGACACACCAGGGAGTTCACTCGTACCTACACGGTAACAGAGGAAGATAAGAGTCAAAACGCAGAGCAGGCCTGTAAGCTTGAAAACATAGCTGTGAGCAGAAAATGGCTGACGGAGACTCACAGCAAGTGACGAGGTCTGTAGGCAGGCTGATTTGACTCGAGGGATGAGGGAGTTCTTCATGGACGGGTAGTCAATCAGATTGGCGAACGTCGGGATGATGTTCAGGCACAGCTCCTGCTCGGCGACAGATAAGATGTTATGAAATGTGACATTTTTATGATGCCTGGCGCATTCGTCGTTACTGATTTTACTGGAGCACTAAAAAAGGGGAGACTGGAATGCTAAAAATATACACCAATGAAGAAAATAGAAAAACTATTCTCACAATTTTTGTACTTGAAAGAGGAGGTGGTGTCTAAAGCCACCAGAAACCTCAAACAGGCCGCAGAATATTTTGGATACAGCTTCTAGCTTTTTCAAAAATCTAGTATACTTAACAAGACCTCAAATACTAAGCACCCCATAGCCCTGCCTCGTACCTGGATCTGGACCGAAGGGGCTTCCAAAGCTCTGTAGACCATGGGCAGCACGCTGTTCTTAATGTCCTCCGCTGGTGTCTTGGTAAGCAGTAGGTCCATCTTCTGCAGGAATATCAGCAGGATCTGCACAGCACAGGCACCCGTTTAGCAGAATAAAAGTCAAAAAGCAAGAGAATTCAATTTTCTACACGAGTACAGGGGTAAGTGGAAGTTAGAGACGGCTTTCGGTGGTTATAGTTTAGCTTTTAGTGCTACAGACAACAGAACACAGCAACTAGCTGATATGACTGGAGCGTGTACACGGCAGAGACCACTCACCATATTACTAGCCTGAAGAAGCATGGGAAGAAAAATACAGAGAAAGACAAATCTTGATAAAGTGACAGGCTGAGCACAAACAGAGCATGCTCTTTAGTCGGTTATATTTATCCGATTAATCTCGCAACAAACAAACATCAAAAAAGGGAGAAAACATCATGCGAAAGGTCTCAAAATCATCATAACCTCTGAGGACACTGTTGTCTTACCGATACACACTTATAACCAGTTTTGTTTCAGATACGTGCAGTGTTCTTTTATTTCTGCGTGCGTCTACCTGAATAGGCTCTTGCTGCTTGAAAACAGGCGAGAGGTCAGGCAAGATGAGGCGCACATACTCCTCCTTGGTGCACTCCTCGGCGATCAGCAGCACGTTGGGCAGCACGAAGGGAACCATGTCCGGGTTGACAAACTCAGAAGTCAATGCTGGCAAGATTCGATACACCACAACTCTCTGAGAGAAAAGAACGACGGAATGGGTTCCAGAAATCGGTGAAAGAGTTTGACTGGATTTTGTTTACTGTACAAGTACTAGTCTAGGTGAACTTGCACTATCCGTACAGTAAACAAATCTGGAGAGAATCTTTATCTTCTTAAACTCAGATTTTCTGACAGCTTTGCTCACCCTTCATACCGGATATTTACTGCGTTTACACTTCAAGTACACTTCAGGAACTAGCAAAAAGCTTCTATGCATAGAGTGAGAATACAAACTGCAATATTAGTATGTCAAGAACGTGGCTATGACATTTGGTTGTACTACCTTGGGTAGTTTGGGCAGGACTTTGGGGAGACCTTTGTAGAACTGGGACTTCTGTAGGTTGTCTCTTTGGAATAGGGAGTCAAAGTACTGCAGGGTCACAGCACCCACGTCGTCGAAAAATGGAATCTGAATTTCACACAAAAATGATTTTAAAAAAAAAAAGAGAAAGAAATCCAACATTAGTACAGACTGTAAAAATGTGCATATTCTTTGTATCTTCATTTGTGTTGGAACAATACAAACCTTTGTCATCTGGTCTGCATCTGGTCTGACGTTGGGTGTGACGCTGAGCAGCATTTTGACGTGCTCCCTCACCTCCTCGGGGATCTTGTTCAACAGAGCTGGACTCATGGTGCTCAGCTGCGATTTGAAAAACATAAAAAAAAAAAAAAAAAAAGAATGGAACAGAGCAGAAAAGAGAAGAATAAAAACAGTGTTTGACTGGTAACAGTAACACACTCTTGAGCTCACAATTTTTTTTAGCTGTGCTGCTGAATGACTTGATTTTTAAAGACCACATGAGTCGATCATTTGTCATGCTAAAGGCACACCCACGCACACCCACGCTCACCTGGTCCAGCTGCCTGCTGAAGCTCTTAAAAATGTCATGCTTGTTGACTTGGAAAACAGGCTTGCCCTCATTGAAGACGGCATGCATGACCACGCCCAGCGAGTACATGTCAGAGGCGGAGTCGCAGCTGACAGACAGGATGTACTCAGGGGCCAAGTATTCAGGGTTGGGGAGGCAGAGGGGAGGGAGGTTGGGCTCCCACTCTTTACATGTGTACTTAAGCTAAAGAGGACGAGAGAACATGAGAACATAAAGATGTGCCTTGAAGACAGTAAGCCATGCCTGACAGGCTGTACTGAGGGAACAAAAGTCTTCTCAACACACCTCAGCATCTGAAGGGTTGTTAGAGGAAATGCTGAAGTCGAAGCCCATGATCTTCCAGGCTCCGCTCTTGTTGAGGATGATGTTTTCTGGACACAAGTTGCCGTGGACCATTTTCACTCCACTGTGGAGGAAGGACAAACCCTCTGAGATCTGAAGAGATAAAAAATGCCAGACATTACGCCATAGATTGAATTTAGATGACACCTCTCAGCTTTGGTATGAAAGGGACAAAATGTTCCTGTAAGAACTAAAGAAGACTAGAAAATAAGCTGGTATTATTAGACTATTAGATGTGGCCTACATGGTACAAAAACCTGCTGGACAACAAGATTTAGTGTGCTCATAATAACAAACAGACACAGATACACTTCATTATACATCTGAAAGGTGAACAGTGCTATTAAATTGTTGCCAATGAGCAACAGTCACACAGTTGCTGTGTCATACATAGGGTTGCAAAATTCCGGGAATTTTCAAAGTTGGAAATAAACGGGAATGAACACAGGGAACTTAAATATAGCTGGGGAAAATATATATTTTAGCATTATCTTGACTAAAACAATCACATTTCATGCAAGTACACTTGAATATCTGCTATTCCTCAATCACATGTACATAGCACATTGCTTACTGCAGGGCTATTGACCATTATCATGATGCTATCTTACCCCCAATTACTAAATTACCCATAATTTTCAGTTAATTACCATAAATTTCCATAATTCCCATGGAAAGTTTCCAAATTGGAAAAATTCCCAGTTTAGCTTCCAATGGAAAGTCTGGAAATTTACTGGAAATGTTCCACCCCTTTGCAACTGATGTGTACAGAGGATGATTTGCAACGATTTTCAACATTTCTAATCACCAAAGAATTAATCGAGAATATAACACCGACTAAGCTAACCTCTCTGCGCTCTCACCTGTAGCAAGCCATACTTGGTCTCCACATCAAAGAGTTTGTACTCCTTGATGTCAGTGGGCATAGGGCTGGGCAGGTTTTCCCACTGGCCCAGGACGTTGGACAGACTGGCAAACACCGGCTCTGTGCAGAACGCCAAGCAGTCTCTGAGGTGCAAATACAGAAATAGACAGACAGAGACTTTAAATTAAAGATGTGAGCGAAGGCAAAAAAAAACTGAGATGAAGAAGTGTTTTGAATTCAGAGCTGCACTGGATGAAAGCGAAAAGAGAGAGTGGTTAAAAAAAAAAAAAAAGAAAGTGAGCACAAGACAGCCTCAACCGTATTAGGCCCTCAGGGAACTGAATTATTCAGAGACCAGAGTCTTTTGATCATGACAAGCTTCTCCTCACACAGAAGCAGACAAATAGATTTGTTATGCAATTTTTACCTCAAATGTCAGACTCCTCTTTGAGCTCTGGCTCGTTGAATTTGTCCTTGATGTGTGTGTGTGTGTGTGTGTGTGTGTGTGTGTGTGTGTGTGTGTGTGTGTGTTAATCACCGTGACTCTTCCAGAGGATGCTGCACAGTCAGGAGACGAGGGTGACGCAGTCTCGTCAGCTGTTGAACTCCTTTTTTCAGCGAATCAATGATTTGGTCCTTCTCAAATTTCTGATACTTATCAATCATCTTCTTATCAAACACAAACACTGCCACTTCCTGGAGAGGAGGGGGGTCAAAGAACGTCAATTAGCAATATTAGCTTTTTAGTCCCGCATCAACTCCTTTAACAGCAGCACAAGCAAAGTCTGGTCAGTGCAAGGATATCAGCACAAACACACACACACCTGTTTGGTGGACTTCTTGGTGCCATTGTAGATCCTCCAGCACAATCCAGGACCCCCGCTGGCAATATGTCTTCCGACCTCAAACTCTCGTGTCACCGGGTTGCCCATGACAGCGCTGGTGACATCTGCCGTCACCTTCGTGACGGTGCTTTTTAGCTTGTTCAGCATAGACTCCATGTTCAGGGCCTGACCTGGCAGCTGAAGGTAGATGACAGCAGAAAAAAATACAGTTTTTAGGTGTGCTAAATGTCAAAAAAAACAAAAATAGTTTTCCAAATCCCTGATGAGGCCACCGTAGCCTTAACTTTTATAGCTAAGCAAACACCTTCAACAACACACGCTTGAACATTTGCACATCAAAGTGCCTGGAGGGGGATGAGCACCATGACAGAAATATAAAATATAAAATGACTCAGCCATGCCACATTAAGACTCTCTTTCAAAATACTTCAGTATTGTTGGGCAACAGGAAGTCAGACAAAAGAACACGGCTGCTGCAGCCAGATTACTTCTCAGTGAAGAGTTTCTCAAGGGTTTTATTTTTTTGTCTTACGTGGGCATCTAACACATCGCATACATCTAATCAATGCATGTTTTGATGCACAGAATCTCCAAGTCAACTGCTGTAACGCTGTGTGAATAGCAAAACTGAGGAAATGTGAAACACGTGACCGGTGTCAGTCCCCATTCACACTGTGTACAGTTTTCTACAGCAGCCAGGTCTAATTTGAGCCTTAAATACAGCATAGGAGAATATATTGAAGGGGTGGAACTGAGAGATATTTGAAGGATTTCGGGCCTGATGCAAGCTAAAAAAAAAAAAATCAATACACAGCAGACACAACTCTGTGTCCAAAACACCTAATTAATAAACAATATTCCCTTCATATTTCCCCCTGGGATGAAGCTGTTATCTGCAACAGGTTTGCAGGATGTGTTTGCCAAAGAGTGCAGATGTTGTTATGACATTATTATATATAAATTATAAAACACCTGTCGACATTAGTTATAAGCCAGCTAGCTGCCACACAAACAGAGGTAAGGTTTGGTCATTCACCTCACCAAAACCACCTGCACAGAGCCCTTCCTAGCACGTTAGCAGAGCTAGTTAGCCAGCTAGTTTAGTAACAGATGCTGCCTAACACGTTAAGACAAGCTAATCCCGTGAGGTTAAACGATCATTTTAATGTCTGGTTAAAGCATTTAAATGCTGTATATATTTATATATATATATATAAAGATATGTGTCGCTTAACGATGACTGTCATGTCTGGCTGTGAAATAGCTTCATGTTAGCATCTCGTTCGCGCACATCAAAAACTAGCACAGCCGTCGTTAAACTGCTAGCAAACCTTCTTTTAACCCCTTATCTACCTGTGCAGCTGTAGAAAGCTGACATCATGCTTGTAATTTATGGGCTACCGTGAGAGACAATCACAGACAAACACAGACAAACACATCACGGGGAGCTACCCAAGCTAACTAGCCAACAATGCGCAAAGTAGACAGTGACGTTCCTGTCATTACGGTCAAATTCACCCCAAAACACGGCCACTCCGAAACCTTTCAGCTACGTACCTCGTTATGAAAAGGTCTCTCGGTGTTATTTCTTATAATAAGTAGACTCTCAGCTGTAGCGCTGTCAGATACGGCTGTGAAACACAGCCCCCATGTCTTCCAGTAGCATACGAAATGAGATAACGTTAGCTTAGTGAATGAACAAGCCGACTTCCGGGTTTCCCCCCACCCCCCTCCTAAAGGAGTCAGGTTGTGGATGAGTCAGGTGCATCAACGTCACCTGTGTGTTTTCCACAATGAGTTATTTTATAATCACAGTGCACAATTAAACTGGATTCACTTTTTTTTTTTTTTTTTGCACACTGGATTCTCCTTCAGTGTGTTGCACATCTTCTAAATGATACCAGTCAATGCAGGGAACATCAAAACAGAGAGAGTACAACTGCATTGTTGTCAACGATTTTAATCAACTTTAAAGGTCCAGTGTGTAAGACAGGGGTGTCCAGATTTGACAATGTGAAGATGCTTCGTGCCTCATGTAACCTCGTGTTCATTTTAAACACGACTTATTATGAGTAATGCAATATAAATAATATAATGTCACTCTTGTCTTTCACAAGATCATTCAGAAAGTCATATTTTGTGTCACAGCTACAGGTACACCAGCAGTTATGTCCCAGAGCCGTACTTTGGACATGCTTTGGTGTAAGATTTAGGGGGTATTTATGAGCAGGATATGGCAGAGATTGAATATAATATTCACTGTTAGTGTATAATCCCCTGAAAGTAAGAATTACTATGTTTTTGTTTCCTTAAAATAAAATTTTCATATCTACAGAGGAGGGAGAGATTTTAAACCTTTTCAGATGATCTGTGGTGATGCAACAATCTGTTACATTTTAAGAGGCTTCAGTACATTAATAAATGCAACAGATGCGGCATGCTCCTGAAAAATGTGTATGGTAAACGTGGAAAACAAGGTGACATAACATAAAAACGCTCTCCCCACCAGTCCAAAACAGTAAAAAAAAAAAGAAATAACTTTACACTCTTAAATGAATAATTATACAATGGACCAGCCTCCATATTAATGTGCAAACAATAAAACACACACACACACAAAAAAACTAGTAAGAACGTCTATTTCATATAGATATTATATAGATTAGATTTCTGGAGCAGAATGATATTTTTAAAACATTTCAAGCGCAAGACGTCTGACGGTTCCCAGCTTGGATGCATTCATAGCTGCCTTTATATGTTAATAAAGGTTAGCACCTTTATGAACTCATAACTCATCATGGTATTATTGTGATTCATTTTTCAGCTCCACTATTGTCAAAGTTTTATTCTGCCGTATATTGTCATTAGTGTCATATCTAGTGAATATGTATCATGTGACTGTATCTGGTTTTTTTTGTGTTTTTTTTTAGTATGTACAAATGTAGTGGTGTGTTCAATTATTTCTGATGTGAACAAACTTTTTATGAATGCCCCCCTGATGACGTCACGTTTAAAAAGTCAAGTCACACACACACACGGCCAACAACAAGCTCTCTCTATGTTCAACAGCTCCACCACTGCTTTGGCTTTTCTTGTTGTCATGAAAAACCTCCAGAAAGCACTAGTGTTTGTTCTACAGCTCCTCCACCTGGAGGAGAGGAGCAATGAGCACCAGTCACAGCAGTCAATGGAACTGCACACACAACAGTCAGACACAGCAGTGCATAGCTGTACTTCTCTACTGTTTCAGTGTTTTTAATTGTTAGCGGGTGAGCCAGTTGTAATGTAGCTTATAAAATTAACCACTCCATGAATTTCTCAGTTGCCTAAGACTGTGAAGGACAAAAAAATAAATTTAGCATAACCAACTGATTGTGGAAATAATGAAATATTTGAATAAATATTAAAGCTAAACAGCTAAATTCAAATCCTATAATAACTTTAGGAGACATGTTTCTGTAATGTCATCCTAAATCAAGATAAGACACAGACGGATGAAGTTTCTGCAAAATATAACAATATCTGAACTTTGATTTTTTTGATGTTTTGACGTTTGAGGCCACTTATATGCCTTTTTATAGGTTATAAGTGTTTCACACAACAAATGAGTTGGTTTGTCTGGCTACAAATAAAGACAGGTACTTTTAATTCTCCCAAGATCCCCACCATATAGCAAGAAACTGCTCTAGATAAGATAGACTTTAATGACCCCACACCCTCACAGGGAAATGTACCTGTTACATCAACTTGTATACAAAAGGTGGGTGAGAAATACATACAATAAATACAAAATCTAATAAATACACCTTTAAAGTACACCTATAGACCAAATAATATAAAAAAAATGACAGCTATAACAGAAACTGTACTGTCACTAAAACACTTGTTTTTTTGTGTGCTGTAAATACATCCACCCTACCCTTTTAATAACAGCAATAGAGTGATAAATAACATTAATATTAATATATAAAGAAAAGAATATGACAGCAAAGTCTTGTTTGAGTGAACATCAGTTAAAGCTTTATTCAATTTGTTCCAAGAGAAAATAGAGCATGTTTCAGCATCATAAAGTGCATTCGAACGTGATTTTAGTGTATGTAATGAACAAAAGATGCTGACTGAGATGAGATCTGACTATAAATTACTATGGTATGATTATGGCTTCATGAGTTAAAAGAATAAAATCCAACTGAGGCATCACGCCGAACCAAAAATTAAATTAGTTGCCTAAAATAATATTAAATCATTATTTGTGACACAGAAAGTCCACCTTTCAAGTAAAAATCCTAAAAAGTTACAATTAAAAGACATTTGACCAAGATACTGGCACTAAAAGCATGATTAACCCGAGTTATGGTTAGCCTAATACATTATTGTACCCTTTCTGCTTTCATTACATGTTAGTTTTAATTATTTCTTCACAAAAAACAACTTACAACTGTTAACACCTATTCAGCTACATTAGTGTTTTTCCCTAAGCACACTACAGCATGCTGCAGTAAAACAAGAAGTAAAATCGCTGCTTTGATATTGCTATTCTTCATTTGTAGAAAGGTTAATGCTTGATAAAAGTGCACCGCATTTATTCTACAAACCACAGATTCGTGTCCAAAGCCCACGTCAACCTAACTTAAATATCTCTTCAGGATAACACATTAGCTTTATGCAGCAAATACAGTATCAAGAAGAACAATAATTAGTCCACAAGCTGGTCACTAATTGTCAGTAATCCCTTTTTGTTTATACTAAGACATATACTGTATTCTATAGTAATGCCTGAACAATCCAGCACAAAAAAAACCTCTTATCATCATCTTTACGACATCAAATCAGTGTCACCAATGTTCTGGCTATGTCATATAAGCTAGTGCAAAACAACTATAATCGTGTCTCAAAGATCTCAAAATGCTTCATCAAATTGCAAATTTATCAGATAGATAATGAATGCTAGTGCTACAGGACAGTAAGAACTGTCAAAAATGAATAAAACATCAACTAATGAAGGCTTCTTGTGACTTAAAGAAATGATTTCCTATTAGTATTAATTACAGGAACATCTGCGCTGATGGTGTTAGTCCCTCTCTACGAGCAGACATTGGGTGAGATTAGAGGCATGACGATTTCATAAAAACAGCATTTTTAATTAGATTCATGTTGTGCATTAAAATCATTACCATTCTCCAGTGTAAGCCCCATACCACCACTGCTGTACTGGCTTTGCGAAGTACACCTAGGAAGTCAAACCGATACCCTTCAGCTGTATGTTTCAGAAGGTGCTGGAGAGATGCTGGAGGAAGACCACGGGGTGATGTTTTTCAAACTCTTTGAGCAGCCTCCTCCTCTCCTTGGCCGGTAATGTTTTGCTCGAGGAAATGTCACGGAGAAGTTGTTTCAGGCTGTCCAGGGTGGTAGCCTCTCGCTGGTCCTCGTACTCCTGTGGCGTCACCTGCTGGCAGAAGGTGAAAGCTGCAGCACACAGTGGAGGAGAGGACATTGACAGGAGCATTAATGCACAAAGGTCAGAGGATTAATATTTGGTGTGTCTCAGGAGCAACAGTGCCACCATGTGGTTAGCTATGAAACACTTTACAAGTTCATTCTTTATACTGTAATCAGTCATCACTTATCAGAGTTTCGTGTTCAAGATGTTTACACTGCGTATCAACCAGGATGTAAATAAGGAAAACAAACGTAATAACTGAAGTTATTGCGGTTCTGTCTATATGCATAATTGTAGGGTGTGAACAGTTTACATACTGTCATACTTACTGGCAATTGAGTCGGGATCTTTTCCCTGCTGCAAAGTCCTCAGTGTTCTCCTCACAGCTTCAATAAGGGATGTAGGAGTCTAAATTCATTACAGGAAGGAACAGGGAAAGGAATTTTTAAAAAGTTCAAACTAAAACTTGGCAACTGGGAATGATAAGTAACATAAGATACAGTATAGATACAAACAGAAGGTCAGTGAAAACTAAACTGAGTTGTACCTTGAAGAGCTCGTTGCAATTTTCCATGAGAAACAGCACCAGAGTTTCGCTCTGGGATCGAGTCAGTTCATGATTCTGAACAATTGCTCTCTGGAAAGTGCGGCAGACCAAGGCCCTGTTATTGCTCTGAAAGGTTACACACCAGTAGGTCAAACCTTAGATATGATACTACAAAACAAAGCTCCACTTGAAACTAAATAAAGCAGGTGAACAATGTACAGCATTTAACATCCGGGCTGTAGAAACTAGAGATATACCTGTTTCTGAAGACGGCATGCTTCTGGGTGAGCTGCTGTAGCCATAAAGGCCAGTAGTCTCCTAAGTTCATCTCTCACGCTCGTGTCCAGCAGTCGCAAACACAACTGAGATGCTTTGATGGCATCCTGCACCTTCCCTTCATCTGGAAAAGAAACAACATAAAGTCAAGACGGGAGGTGGAAAAGGATCTTCACGGAAAGACAAAAAGTACTGGCCGATGTCAGAATAACGGCGTGTTGATTCATCTGTACACAAACCAGTGTGCCACAGTGTCAAATCTCCACAATTTACAAGATGTCACAAACATAAACTAAAAAATTACTGTAAACCATATCCAGTCTTACCCAGCAAATTCAGAATTGCAGCATGTATGTCCAGGTGGCGTCCTGAGAGAAGTGGAGCTTTTTCCTGTCCGCTGTAGTATTTGGCAATAGTGTCGAAGAGCAGTCTCTTTCGGCTCGCCTGATCATCTTCTGAAAAGGCATTGCCACCTTGCTGGCTGAGCTGTTCTCCTGCAACCACGATGAGCTGGTCGGGAAAGAGTTCCAAGCAGTCTGCCGCTGCAGACAGCCACTCATCCAACCTGTAGAGAAAGGGTGAGGAAACTGTGACTGTGGGGACTATAAACATTTCTGAACACATGGGAATATTCAGATCATTCCTTTTTTATGTCCACTGTAATCAGAGCACTAACTGGGGCAGATTAAGGGTGTCCGGCAGCTCTCTCTCCAGGCATGTGTTGGAAATAACCAGGTCTTGGTTGGCCAGAGGAGTTCTGCATGCATGGATATAAACCTTTGCAGGAGAGGTCAGTATACAGTCCAGCACAGGCAACTCTACCATCTGCAGCAGCTGCAGCAGCGTCTGCTGCTTCCAAACCTCATCCACCACTGGGGACGCAGGAGAAAGTAAAAACAAGAAAGAATATGTGAGAAAAATATCTGTCATGGAGTGTTTTGCCTTGTATATGGCACCCATCAAACTGGCACTGACGGATTAGCTCAGTCTTACCAGCCTTGGATAGAAAGGCAGAAGAAGTGGGTGTTGTGTTTAGAGCTGGAGCCAAAGTTGGTTGCAGGTTGATGTTCTTCAGCAGTCTCTCGACCCTCCTGTCTGATGGTCCGACAGCAAGGGGATTAGAGATCGTCCTCAGTTCCTTCAGCCTCCAGAAATGACAGGAAACATTATGGTGACTATTAAACACACAAGTGTGTCGAGGTTCTGGGTAATTAAAGTTTGCAATGTTCAATCAAATATCAGAATAATATTTACTAAATAAAATCCTATGAGATTTCAATGCACTTTATTTTGTAATAAGGCTTCTATATCCAATAAAATGTGTCAATTAAGCACAAGAACATGTCAGAAAGGGGATTTGTAAGTAAAACCAACCTGGAGCTCTTCTTCCTCTTTATCTCCCGTTCCTGGGGCAGCGTGTTCTCTGTGTCACTATTGTACTCATTCATGGGAGAACTGGGTAGTACTTTATATTCCAGAAAACGGTAAAGGCTGCTGCTGCTGTCCTCAAAGGTCACTTCCTTGTCTCTGCGAAACAGTTTCGTACCCACCGGTTCAAACACCTTGGCCTCCATCAGAGCCTGGCAGAGTCGAGCAGCTTTGAGTCGAGACACTTCACTTGTGCAAAACACCACATTTTGCATCACATAACTGAGGACAGCATCCACAGCGTCTGAGCCTGTGAAACATTCGGCATGAACACGGAGATGCCTTCTACAGCGACGCACCTCCACCTGGGTTTGCAGGGCCTGGATGATGTTCTGCCATAGCTGGGTGGCACCAAAGGGCCCAGAGAACCCTGTTTAGGAGACACAGAGTTAGAGGAAAAGGGTTTGAAACAGGGTGTAATCCAAGGGCAAAATGTTATGCTGCACTTTACACAGGTCCAACTGGTTTTCTGGCTGGCTCATTTATTTATACAACTTCTTAAAAAGCATGTATTGTCTAAGGCAGTATGACTAAAGGGCAGAGTGATGATAATACGTGGAGTCAGCCTTGCCAAATTGATATAATGTTCTTTTGTTCATGGTGAGCTGTTGTTTACACAGCTGTGTGTCCTTGGAGTGTCCAGTGCGGCAGAGCATACATAAAACAAAGTAAACTGCAATGAAAGACCTCTGGGAGAAGAGAATAGCCAGGGACAAGTAAATGCAAGAAATCATTCCATTTTAAGGATTCAGGAAATCGGACATTTTAGTCTAAAACCTAATCCTGCATGCCCCCCCCCCCAACTTGAAATCCCGTTGCAGGGCCGAGAGACCCCTAGTCACCTCCTCCAGAAAAGGAGGGAAAAATAAGACCTCCAACAACTTGTGACAGTGAAAACAGTGTTAAAGTCTTGTCTCAGGGATCTTTATCTAAGGTTTGTCATCATCATTTCACTGGAAACCAGTAGAATTAGTAGAATATAGAAGTAGTGGAATATAAAGACGTGTACTTTACTTCAGTATGTGCTCTTATGCTATATTTCACTTCTACACCACTACATTTCAGATGGAAATATTCTACTTTTAACTCCAAAACAGCTTCTGCATTGCTTCTGATGAATCTACCAGCTTGTGTGGGTTAAGGTAATTAAAATGTGTCCACACCCGCGACCAACTACAGCAGTAAAATGTTGCTTGCACATAACATTATACTGTCAGTGTTTACACATCGATGCACCCGTAACATAATGTACATAAGGTTACGTACTTTTTCTATGTTTACTAGCAAAATTAAACGTACTTTATACGTTTTTTTTCCAATGCAGGTGTTTCAGTTTAACGCGCGACCCTGTTAACTGGCGACCTCAACTGAATGCATCCGGTGGTTGGCCTAATTACAAAACACGCAGATAAATATATAGCTGTCCAACAAGGCACAAAGAATGAATCAGGTTCAGCTACATGTCTTCTGTTGTCAACACCTGTCGTAACTACGACAACCACGACCCATTAGTGATGTGTCGATCGTGAACAAGCTGGTTCAAAGAGCCGGCTCTTTTAAGTAAAACGATGAGCTGTTGAGTGATAGTAGAAAAAGAACGAGTATTTGGACCCAATTTTTTTTTTTTTAATTGAAAAAACAAAGGCGGAATGTAGAATTTTGCGAAAGCCAAGCTGTCGTATCAAGCAGGGTCCACAAACAAACGAGAACTGTGCATCCAACAGTCAATAGTCAATTTCTATCTGCTTTGTGTAGCAGAGTGGGTCAGCAAGTACGTTAGTGCATTCATTGGGCGGTTTCAGAGAGTTACAAGGGTCTGTAAACGCAATGAAAACAATTGGCTGCAGCAATTTATTGATATTAGAAAACGTAATTTTTACTTTTGAATGCTTCAGTACAAATGATGTATTGAATATATACATGATATATGTGTACACATACAAATCACAAGTCAAATCAGCGCTAAATTTGGCTGAATTATTAAAAGGTATAAGTGGTAACATGAAGAGCCGTTTTGGAGCCGAAAGAGCAGACTCTTCTTGGTGAGCTGAGTCAAATGATCTGACTCCTAAAAGAACCGAACTTCCCATAACTAGGACCCATTGGGATGACGGTCACCAGTTAACATGGTCGCTGATTAAAGCGAAACACGTGCTCTTTACTTGTAATTGAGTGTTTTAACAACTTGATATCGCTTCTCCTTTAACGTAAATATCCATAAAACTCAACATTTGAAAACATTTTAACAAAAGAAGAACGCGGTGGAGGGACGTAACGTCAGTTTCTGATATGTCAGGTCAATAGCATTTATTTACACAGCTGTGCTCTGTGTGTGTGGTTGTATTTATATAAGAAGAGAATAGCTACGTTGAACTTTGTTTAGCGTTAATATTCAGGTCTTACCATGCTGTATATTTTCACGAAAACTTCTAGTTTGACTGTTCAACCGTCTGAATCGAGGAGTCAAATCAACCGCCATCATGAGCCCTCCGTGTGACGTAAACATCTTCTTCTTCTTCTTCTAAACTCAAACAACGCGCAGCACGCTGCTGCCCTCTACAGGCAGTGACACAATACTGCGATATGTTTTCTATAATAAACTGCTATGGAGCTACATCAGGGTCAAAAGTTTTGTGCTTGAAAACATAAAATCTGAAACTGAAATTTCAAGTTTTGATCTTGAATTTTGAAAAATATACCAACGTATTAAAAATAAAAAACAAATGTACACATTTCAGGTTAAATACAATTATGATCAACTCTGGTGGTCTTTTGAATAAATTATTTATTTTAATTTTTCACTTGTATGTGAATAGTACTTTAAATGTATTACAATAAGATGCTGAGAAATTTGAAGAATAAGTCTGTTACACAGCCTGTCACAGTGCAGGTCAGTGAGGTTAGGACTGACAGCTGAAGTTTCATGCTTCATAGTCATGAGCAAATAAATGTCAGTACAGTGCAGTTAACAAACACGAGTGAACAAACAAGAATCAGGTTCTGAGTTCCATTTAATCAATCAACACAGAACTTAACACATTTCAAAAAAACAACTGTCACTACAATAGTTGTGCGATTCAAACACAGTGCCCTTATTGTGAAAATCCCCAGGGATCCTAACAGTTGTGGGAAAGTAGCCGAAATATCCCTATATACTTTATAAGTTTTTCCTCACTCGAACCGAGGGTCTAAGGACAGAGGGTGTCACTCCTTGTACAGATTGTAAAGCCCTCCGAGGTAAATGTATTTTGTGACTTTGGGCTATACAAATAAAATTTGATTTCATTTGATAATTAAGTGTCAAATGACAACACTGAACACCAAAAGTTCTGTAAAACACCATTCCTGTTTAAAATTATCAGCACCAAAGTTGAATGGAAGTGACAAGGTAACAGGGTAGTAAGCCACATAATTTAATTTAATGGCAAGAAGTGACAAGTGAAAGTGACACAACAATAAACATATCAACATTAAAATGTAGCTATTTTATTATTTATGTATACAAAATAATATCATCAGTTCTAGATTTCTTTTAGACCCAAGCAGAAACAATAATATAATCAAAATTAAATAACAATTGTATTAAGTAAAAAGCACCTAAGTCTCTTTGTTGATGATCCTCTACAGTTAAATAACTGTGACGTTAATGTTTGTGTGGGGGCTAGACCTATACAATGAATGAAATATACATATCTATCTGTGATAGGCCAATATATAACGTTAATGCAATCATTCAATCAAAATAATAATCAGCAATCAGCAAGTTCATGTACTTTAAACATTAACTACCACAAAAATAAATTCAATCTTTACAAAAGTAACAGTCAAAGGAACACAAATACATTTATATTCTTATTTTCTACCCAGAAGTGAGTAATCTTAGAGTAGCCCAAATAGTAACGTAAGTAAGAGTATTGTTACTTTAGAATAATATTACTCAAGTAGAAGTAAAAAGTATTTTGCAACAAAACAACTCTTAAGAGTACAATTTATCCAAAAAGTTACTCAAGTAAATGTAACGAGTTAGCTAAACATTATCTACATTCAACAGCATTACTCAACTTACACGGCTTGTTCGGAAAAAACATGTTTATACAGAAGCACTGTCCACATGTGAATCACACCAAAGATACTCAATACAATATTTAAGCTTAGGCGGCGATGCGTATAGAGGCGGTTAAAAATGAATTGAGTGGTTGTAATGGCCGTAAAAAGGTGCTGGGGGCAGAGGGCACAAATATGCGGGGGACATGCGCTATGCCCATGCACACACTATAGGTTTGGCAACTTATGAGGGAAAAAAAGAGGAGAATTTAGAGCTACCTGGTCGGTCCTCCCTACGGACTCTACGGCTCAATTACCCCGGGAAAGCGTCCTCCATCTCTGGCAGTGAGAGCCGAATAGGTCCCACTGTTTACTATTAATGATTATTTGACACCATTTCGATACTTAACCCACAGTAGTGGTGTCGGTAGTGTTTTGGTTTTCTTTAAAAGTAAAATGACAAAACCAAGTTTAACTATTAAACAGTTCTAGAATGAAACACCACATTATGATCCATTAAAGTAGGGGTTACTTTATAAGCTTAAACTAAAGAGACTGTTGAAAGTTAAACACCTGTGATAATATCAGATGAAAAGGCCTTCTGGGTATTGAAAGCAAAGGCAACAAAGACATGGAAAACAAGCCAAGCCTTTTTTTTTTTTTGTACAGATATGCAAATATGAGGTCAGTCACTCATACAACCACCAACCCAACCAAGAATTGGGCTTTATGCCACACATGACACAACTGTGTTACTAGAACATAGTCTGCTGGTTAAAAAAACCTCAAAAAACAGGAGAAAGATTATATTGTAACCGTTACCACTATCTTTGTTTTGTTTTGTTTTGTTTTGTTTTGTTTTGTTTTTCTGAAATGTACAGAAGCATTTTACGTTGGCTGGTAAGTACAAAACAAATTTACAAACTCTGAAACACTTTTACAAACTTTGAAACACTTTTACAAACTCTGAAACAAATTTACAAACTCTGAAACACTTTTACAAAATCTGAAACGCTTTTACAAACTCTGAAACACTTTTACAAACTTTGAAACACTTTTACAAACTCTGAAACACTTTTACAAACTCTGAAACGCTTTTACAAACTCTGAAACACTTTTACAAACTCTGAAACACTTACAAACTCTGAAACACTTTTACAAACTCTGAAACACTTTTACAAACTCTGAAACGCTTTTACAAACTCTGAAACGCTTTTACAAACTTTGAAACACTTTTACAAACTCTGAAACAAAGTTACAAACTCTGAAACACTTTTACAAACTCTGAAACAAATTTACAAACTCTGAAACAAATTTACAAACTCTGTAACAAGCATTTGCTACAAGTAACAGTAAAATGATACCTTATCCCAAATATAATTGACATCACTTTGTAAGGACTGCTAACAAGAAGTGCTATTAATGCTCACAGTTGAATTTACTACTTGATAAAAGCTGATATTGTACTGCATCACACTTTCCTGTGAGCTTCTTGGAAAATATGTAGCAACAGTCCATTGGTCCCACTGCTGTAAAAGTTGTTGGTAGCAAAGTGTGTTTATAGATAAACCATTGTGTGTTTGCAATAAAAGATTTATCAGACACGCCTACTTGAAAAACAAGTTCAACTTGTCTTATTATTATGAGTTTCTGGCTAAAAAGCGGGGCCATACTAGAGTCATCATCACATGAAGTCATACTGGAGGAAGATAAATTTATTTTTTCATTTTTCATTCATTCCCATTTCATCCAAAAGGCATGCTTTGGGTAAATGCAAATATAGTCAAACAAAGTGGCTCAGAGTGAGGCACACAATAGGGACGCATAGGGAACAACAAATCCAACTCCACCACCTAACCTAAAGCGTCTGTATTTAAAATACACGATACTCAACAGTCAACTAACTCTCTCACATATATGTATAAACAAATAATAGCAGGAAGGGGTGTGAGTACAGGACACTCGTTGCAGTGCAGGTGGTAAAACCAGATTGTTTAGGTCATACCTATAAGCGCTAAAGTTTCTACCTAGAAGCCATTCACTCATTCAGTGCTTGGACTGGAAAACAGGAACGGGAACCTGCAGAGCAACAGCATTTTTTGGAGCTAAGAGAGAAAGCCTTGTGAATATTACATTTACCTGTTTTGAGATGGCTCTATAGTAACAGCTGTCTACTTCAAGGTAAGATTTTACCTGTGTTTCTTATTATTTTAATTCTTGCTATACCTCAATCGTCTCTTATCATGTGACAGATTATATTTGTTTGTCCGACCTCTAACTGTTTGAAAGTCAAAAATAGTGAGCATAATGCCTCCTGTACGGAACAAAGCTGTGGTTGGTGATCAAGAAATTTTAGCTTCAGTCAACAAAAACTAAAAATTAAGGAAACTTTAAATAAGAATTTCTCATGTGTGAAGTGAAGGAAATTAACACTATTTTTTAACAACAGAGAATAAGCTCTGTTTTTAACGCTTTAATCTTCGTGTAAATGTAATTATTATACTCTTTTTTTGCCTACTGGGTGGTAACCGACATTTATATATTCTATATCATATATCTAATTCTTTAAAGTTTCATTTAGAGGTTTTATTAATTCCTTTTAAAGTGCTTTTACGTTTTTAAGCATATCTGGCTCCAGCATGCAGTACGTTTGAAAAACTTTATGACTTTATTTATCTGCACTATGCACACTATATCTCTGCATGTTTAATTTACAATTTTATATACTACTTATTTTTAATTAACATAATCGGGTCTATTTCTATGGCTCTGGTCATTTATTTTTGTAGATTTTTACTGTTTCTGTTTTACTTTTATGGCATGTGTTTAATCTTTTTTGTATATATATGTATAAATCCAACAAGATAACCAAGTGTACTGTTTTTTTTCACTTATAATGTATTGACAATTAACATGACAGAGCCAGAAAATTTCATATTTTCACATTAATGTATGGTGACATGGAATGTCATTTGCCCTTTCAAACTTAAAGCTTTACTAGTCTAACTGGACTTTATGTGAATGTAAGCTCACACCCAAATGACACAGCTCATTGCGTTACCAAATGCTTTGCCTACAATGAATGGATGTATTCTTTTTCTAAAGGTGAGCCATGCCCTCCCAACCCAACAACTGGAGCCATCAGCGCACAGTAATCTTCGGCTGTATATTGGTGTGTTTTCCAGTTATTCTCTATGTATACTACAAGCCTGATATCAAGTTTCCCACTTTTAACATTTCATCGGTGATTGGCCATCAGCCCTGTCCTAAATGTCTGCAGCCCCAGGAGCTACACCCAAACTGTTCAAACAAGGAGCACCACAATGACACCCAGAAGATCCAAGTCGCAGCAGTGAACAATGAGCCAGATACTATTTTATTGATCTGGTTTTGGCCATTTGGCCTTAAGTTTGACCTCAGCTGCAGTGACTACAATATCACAAGATGCCGGTTAACAGATGACAAGAGTCTTTACAACCAATCACACGGGGTTCTCTTCCACCACAGGGACTTAAATGGAATTTCAAACTTGCCAAAAGAGCCACGTCCCTGGTTTCAGAAATGGGTGTGGTTTAATATGGAGTCCCCTGCACACTCTGGTCAAATCCCTGAACTTAATCACCTAATAAACTTGACATGCAGTTATAGGCTTGACTCACACATTCCAGTGCAATATGGTTATATGGTGCCAATGACATCTAAACAAGAGACTTTCAAATTGTCAGCAAAGGACAAGCTGGTCTGTTGGATTGTGAGCAACTGGGGCTCACATCAAAGGAGAGTTCAGTTCTACAATGAATTTAAAAAACATGTCACGGTTCAATGTTTCGGAGCAGGCTGTAACCACCGTATAGGTAATGAAGAATATAGAACGATAATGCAGAGCTGCAAATTTTACCTTTCCTTTGAAAACTCAGTTTACAAAGATTATATCACAGAGAAGTTATATGCGCCTTTGATACACGGAGCTGTACCAGTAGTTCTGGGTCCTCAAAGAGAAAATTATGAGCACCTTGTCCCAGCAGATTCTTTCATTCATGTCGATGACTTTCCTAACCCAAAGGAACTGGCAGAGAAGCTGCTTTATCTTGACAAACACGATGATGAGTACATGAAATACCATAACTGGAGAAAATGGTATGAAGTAAAAATGGGTTCGTTTGGCAGAGAGCATGCTTGCAAAAGTTGCCGTTACATACAAAACCACAGACAGTTCCAGAGATTCAGTGCTCTTACAAAATGGTACTGGGGTTAACAGAACATTAGAATCAGGGACAATTGCTGTTGTTGTTTTCTACATGCCAAATTGACAGCATTAAAAAGTGTTTTCTATTTGTTTTCATGGGTGCTGCCACACTAATAGGAAATTTGTATTCACTGTTTATAATGTAAAGTATTGTTCAACTGCCAACTGTTGTCTGGAAATGATGTTGAATTATACGTGTAATATTGCAAATTCAACTTTATTCTTTGCAAGCATCGAGTGAACTGGATGTCTGTAAGTCTTCTTCTTAAATCTACACGTTTCTTATACTCTATTAATATTTTCCATTGAATAGACTGAATATACTGTATATTACAAAAAAAAGGTTGCTTGATTGTCAATGTTTTTTGTTTTTACAACAGTCTAAGGGAAAAGATTTTATGGGTGGTCATTTTCGAGGAAATTGTAAACTATTATAAAATTTAATTATTATTATTTTTTAAGATGATTTTTTTTTGGCCTTTTCAAGCTTTTGTTTCTGATAGAGACAGCTGAAGAGATAAAGTTAATTTATTTTGACTTAACTTGTTGATAACACACTTGATTTAATTTTAATTATTTGTCTTGGGGGAAATTATTATTATTAATATTTTTGATATTTCATTTAAATACTGTCACTAAAAAAATAAAAATACTGGACAAAGGGCTTGTCAACACTTTTTTTTTTTTTATAACAGCATATCATAGCAGCTTATTTTTATCTGCAGAGAGTCATCCCAAGGCAACTCTATTTTATTCTTCATATAAACCCTACGCTTAACATGATCCAGCACATTATCTTTCCCTGTGTAATCAAAGTCCATATGGTGATTGTTACTGGACAATGGATATGGCACATAATATGAGCACTTGTGTTGACACAGGGAGTGACATGCACGCACACAAAATAGAACTGACATTATTTAATTTGCTTTTCCACTAAGATGTGTCAAAATATCTTCTGTGAAAATGCCCCATTGGCCTAAGCATAACCACTTGGTATCTTCTGTTGTTTTGTTGGTATTGTAAGCAAACTATTGTGGGTCCAGTGTATTGCGTATAAGCACCAGATCTAATCTTTCACCAGCCTCTCAAATAACTTACCTACGTAATAACTATGAAGGTGTGGCACTCATGATCAGGTTGCACTTGTTTTCATGGACACAGGAATGGTGTTAGACTTATTTTAGCTTCTGGCTATGATACGCAGAAGAACTGTTAAATCCAGAGTTCCAGTAAAGCAGTCACACACAAAAGATGTATTTCACAATCTCTCTCTGGAGAGTTGCCTCACCTTTAAAGCTTCAGTTTTTAGTTTTGCTGCTTAAATATTTCTGATGAGCAGTTTAACACCAGACAGAGGACACAGACACACAGTGTTATGAATATTCCCTGTGTAATAACCCTGTGTCAACCTGCTACATGAACCATATTTATTTCAACGTCCTTGGCACTCTACACCATTGCACTATTAGTATTCATATTTCTACATTTTTTATCTGTACATAGTAGTTTAGTGTTTATGTCTACCTGTCAAACTTGTTGTCTTTGTTTTTTTTAGTTTAGTTTTTTATGTCTGTTTCTTAATGATGTGTTATTACCATTAATGTAATACCCAGGTTTCCCCTTAAAATGGTTTCAGTTGCCAGGTGAAACTTTTACGCTCTCAGTTGCAAAGTGACAGCTACACAAAGCCATATCATATCAGGTGGGAAGTGGCATTGTGACTATATTTGCATATTTAGTATTGTTTTCTTGCTGAATTCGGACATGCTGTATCATTTTTACTGTTTTAAGAAGAGAGAAAGGATAGAGAGAATGGGAAGAAATCTATCTGTGCAACAATATAACAAAATAGTAATAAAATAGCTGAAATGAAGATGGCCTGAATAGGCTAAACGTCTGTGGGTGCAGGACGAAACAATAGTGATCATGTTACACTCCAAGTAGGGAACTTGATCCAGTCAGTTAGTTCTCCCTTTGACTCAAGGGAAATATATAAATAAGGTCTTTGTTGCCACCTTGTGAAATCAGTTTGAAATTGTAGCTTGATGACAGCTCTGAGTTTCATAATCATTTTAACAGTATACCAAGATGCACAGAATACAGTAGGAGGTTATTGTACAGTGTAGATAAATTAATATAATTGCACAGCGGAGTAGGATCATTGCATGATGCAGTGTCAAGTAAAATGTAAAATAATTTAAGATGTAAATAAGGGTATGCATAGAGTGAAATTCTAATTGTTGGTGCAGCAGCCTGTTGCTGAAGGAGCTGCTTAAAGGCCCCCGTAGACTCACGCAGGAGGTGAGAGGTGTTGTCAGCTTGACATCAATCAACATAAATCATACCACATTATCACTTTATCAGCGTTGAGTTGAGAGTTTTGTACCCGTTGAGGAGCTGACAGGACTTCACACTTTGCAATTCAATAGACCTTTTTTCACAACAGCCATTTTGAAATAGTAGGTAAACACAGGTGATACCATTGATGCTAATTAAGGTTCCATTCCATTTAGGTCAGACAGAGTCAGGGTGCTGCTGTGGTGCATAATCGCTCATCATTTCATGTAAAAATGGCTACTGTTTATTCAAGAAGCTCCAATCATGTGACCTTCATCTCCAACCATACACTGTAAAAAGGAACTGTTTGCGCCAGCTTAAAAAAAGTAACTGCTCTGGTTGCCTAAGAAATTTAAAGTTGACTGAATTTGAGAAGACAAGTTGATTTTTTAATGTTTCAAAATAAAAATAAATAACTTCTTTTGTCAAATAAACTTGATATCAATTCAGTGTACTTAAATCCCTTAGTTTAGATAACCTATTTATGATTTAGGTGTACTTAAATCCCTTAGTTTACATAACTTACAGTACTTACAATGCAGGTGTACTTACAGTTTTTTCCAATTGCTTAAACACAATTTTGCAAACTAGGCTGGTTTTTATCAAAATACTAACACAATTCACCAAACCACACACCCAAACTGCAAAATACCTCATATATCCCGCAAAATGAAGCACTGCAACCAAAATCCAACTTTTGCACCAGATGGCACACACTTCATTCGTATTACAGATTTTTGTCTCACCAACTACACACTGTTGGGCATAATGAAAAGCACTCTCATCTTTAGTTTGCTTTGCCATAATACTAACATAGTTCAAACTGTAGAGAATTCTTCAGATTGTTCACATGCACAGAAATATTTGCAGATACACACACGTGCTATTGAAATATTTTTATTTTTTTTTATTTTTCACCAAACAAGTCATTGCAACATATGCACAGCAGATGTATTTACATTGGAGTGAACTAAAATATGCTCACAAAACAGTAATCTGAAAAATACAATTGCAGTACATAAAAAAATAAAGAGGAAAGCAAAATAATTAGACAACACCTCCCACTCTTCCTCCCCCTCTCATTCTCACCCTCCCTCTTCCTCTTCCTCTCTCAGCAATGTCTTCCATTGTTGTTGTAAAAGACAAAAAGATGCCCACCTGTGGTCTTTTATTGCTTACTTCCTGATTGAAGTGTTAACAATTACATAACACCTGTTTGGCCAGGTGGCACATATAGTGGCCAATGAGCTCATGTAGTGTCATTTTAAATGGCAGTGTTTTGAAATTGCAAACATGTGACTTTATGTCAGATTGTTGTGTCTTATGCAGAGAACCGCGTTCAGTACACTTAAAAAGTGCCATTTCGAATTGCAAAATGTGTGTAAAGCAGAAAATGTGTTTAAAGTTTTGGAGATTTGAGATGAGGTTTTGCTGCCCTGTGTGTCAGTTTAAATATTTGTGCGATCCATGTCATTTCAGTGTGTTAGCAACTGGAAAAAACTGTAAATCCCTAAGCTTACTCAGCAAACAAATCTCATCAAATAATGTGCACAAATAGGTACTCTCTACCCATTACTTCTGCTGCTATTTTTCATTCTGTCACTCTCCTTACTCAGTGTTTGCACAGTTTGCACAGTTTGTTAAAATATGTACAGCCAAATCAATTTTACATTAGTTAAAGACTTTGCAGTAAAGACCTCAGGCTTCTGGCGAAAGAAAATGAATGATCATGGTCAACCTACAATTGCAGCTTTTAATTTACTTAACTTCGAGTGTGGCATAACAGTGAACAGTTCCAGAGTTACATTGTAACAGAACTCAAAGGAGAATTGCAGGATAATGCTCAACCCATAAATTCATGCCAGCTTTCACAAAACTCCTGTCTCAGTGTAGTGCCTACACAGTTTTATGAAGAAGTCTTTATGAACCCTTGCAGAGCAGTGCTCACTCCTGATGTTCATGAGAACCTTCTGAATGAATTTGAAGATATATTGCAGCTCCTTAGATAGATAGATAGATAGATAGATAGATAGATAGATAGATAGATAGATAGATAGATAGATAGATAGATAGATAGATAGATAGATAGATAGATAGATAGATAGATAGATAGATAGAGTTTTGTCCCCTCTGCTATAGCATCGCTTAATAAAACACCTTAGTAACTGTCATGTGTGGGATATGAGTGGAAAAGGTGCTTTATTGGATGTCTATTTTTGTGGTTATGTTGTGGTGTATAATGTATCTGTGTATTTATGCATTTATGTGAGGCTTTTTACAGTTGCAACAGAATTCCTTGAAAGGACAATAAGGTATCTGTCTAACAATACTTTGAGTATACAGACTACAGGAACAGACTACATCAGACAGTGAGGACTGCAGATAAAATTATTGGTGCCAACCTGCCCTCCATTCGGGACTTATACATGTCCAGAGTCAGGAAACAGACATGAAACATCACTGCAGATCCATCACAACCTGGACACAACCTGTTCCAACTTATTCCCTCTGGGGAGCGCTACAGAGCGCTGTACACCAAAAACAAGTAGACACAAGAACTGTTTCTTCGTACAGGCCATCACTGTGATGAACAGTTAACACCAAACACACAGTGTCCCTGTGTGTCAAACATTCATTATACCTGTAAATTATTTAATATAGTCAATAAGCGCTGCTCATACTGTATATACTGTCATATCCATCTACTTCATGTACATAAAGGAACCTGCTACATAAACCATATTATATGGTTTCATTTCAGCATCATTTTCACCACTGCAGTATTGTCTTATTGTTACTGTCTTACGGTCACATATTATTGTTGTTTATAGATACACAGATCTACATATTTACATGTAATTTTATCTGTACATTGTAGTTTAATGTTGATGTTTATCTCACAAGCTTGTTGTACCTGTTTTTAGCTCTATCTAAAATATAATATAATATAATATAATGTCTGTATTCTATATATACAAATTCCTTGTATGTGCATACCTGGCCAATAGAAGTGATTCTGATTCTGGTATACAATGAATTATTATCATATTATTAACATTCTTCTTCCTTTCTTTTTGTCATTAAAGTTTTTTATTCATTCAAACATACATAAACATAAAATTAAACTTAATATATAAACATGAACATAAACAGATAGCATATCCAACATATAATACAACAATATATACAAAGGCCTGTGATATATGAACATCTTTGGATCAACCAAATTAAACATTCAATGCCAGATATTTATTATTATTATTAGTAGTAGTAGTAGTAGCATTTTTATTATAAATACAAGACTTAACCCTCAAATCTAATGGATTATCTTGTGGGGGGCATTTTATTGCCATGATGTCACTGAGTTTTGTCCTCATAATGCCCTTAACACGGTTTAAACATACACACATACACACATACACTGCCTTGAACACACTGACGTCACATCCGTAAACAAAGCCGTCCCACGTGAAGCAGAGCCGAGCATACCATTTCAAACCAAGGGTGACATAAAGTAGAATAGAGCATTGCATCGTCTTACCCGTACAACGTGTGTGCGTTTTCTTACACGTGTAGCAGTTTAAAACGTGCATGGTTTATCGAAACACTTGAATCTTAATCATAAATGGCGTGTTCACCCCTGTGTGGCCTTTGAACACCCCTATGTGTGAAATGGTTTCTCCTGTTTGTCCTCATAAGCAGCTGGTCTAACGAAGGACCTTTAAACAGAGAGACGAACAGTACAGGACGACGAATCTTCCCTTTGAGAGCTGGGCTATTTTTGGTGTCAGTCTCTTTTTTTTTCCGGAGACTTGAATGAGGTAAAAGTCGCTTTTTGTTGCGCATATTTGAAATTGTGAATCACTCGGCTGGTATTGTTCGTAACTTTTTTTTTTTTAAACCGTCATTTGAATTGTGGCTTTGTTGCGGAAACAAGTTACAAGTTACAGTCGACGAAGCTTCAAACTACAATGTCGAAATACAGCTGTGTAAAATCAACCAATCCCAGCGTTTATATTCTGTTGCTGTAGCCAGAGCGTTTGGTTAAATAACAAAGGCTGCGCTGTAAATGGGTTTGACAGTCCTCTATAACAAATGTATTTTTGCAGTAAATTAATATATTTCAGCTTTTTATTGGGGCTCTGGATTTTGCACAGATATAAAAATGTGCTTCCAATTTGCATGGAGTTCTTGTTTTGGTCTGCTGGCTGCTCACATCACGTGTACCCACTTCTGACGCGTGTGTGGATGTTTTTTTATCCATGTGCATAGCAATGTAACCAGACATTTTCCATGTAGGGGTGAGAGACAGGGAGCCGCAGCCAATAACGAGAGTCCCCGTGTGGTTAGTCCAGCCTCCTTGATCCACTGCTTTGTTTACACTATACTGCAGTCAACTGAGGAGCCCAGAAGGCTTTCTTTGTTTCCTCATGACTTCCTGTAAGAGTATGTAGCATGTATCAAAAGACTTGTACACATAGAAGGGACTTTTTGATCATATGACATTCATCCAGCAGCAGGGCAAATTAAAAAGATGTATTGTTATCAGCACATTGCATTCCGGTGCTGTATTTGAGAGTCTACAATATGTTTTAAATCACTCAACACCATTGTGAATGTTTTTCTAAATCTGCTGTCTTAACATGTCTGTACATGTCTGCTCCCTGTGTCACTCCCATTTTATCACCATATCATTCAGACTACCTACAGTAAAGACGGATTTCTCATAATGAAGCAGCAAGATGACACAGTTAGACCTAATCCGTGATCAGTTTTCTGGACTGCACGGCTCCCCGTCGCTCTGGATAATCTCTGAAAATTTGGCCGGCTGCGTTGCTGTGACCTGAGCTGACAAGTGCAGCTGATGATGTAATGAATGAGCAGGGGTGCATGGAAGTCACACAACCATCTCTCACCCCCTTGAGCTATCTTTAAACTAAAAGAGCAGCGAGGGAGTGTGCGTTCACTTTTGGCAGCAGATAACTGAGAGCAGGGACAGGAACACCCATGGGTGACCCTGCCAGTACTGTATGCCTCAGATAAAGTTAGAGAGGAACAGGCCTACTTAAGTGTTGCAGTAATCAATGTACATTCTTGTGTTTTGCCATGTTCCAACAAATCTTCCATGGTACTTAAAGTTTGAATTTCTGAACTTTAGCCCCTCCTTTCCTTCCTTTCTTATGACAGACAGGTGTAACAGGATCATTTTAACGGCTGTGAAGCCTCTCCGTTGTCCCATGTTACCCTGGAGACACAATTGATCCCAGATAGGTCTGGACGCAGTGTCTCTTTTTATCCTCAAGGAAAACAAGCTACTGTGTAAACCTACTTATGGAAATGTTTCTGTATCTGTTTGTGTCCTGACTTTGGATAGTGTCGTCACACACTGAAGCACCAGACCAGTAAATGACTTCATGCACCATCAGTGAGTTTAAAATGAAGACAGTACGATGTTGATGTTGATATTCAGAACTGTGCCGCAAGGCAGCTACCTCCGTTACCATGGAGACTGGCTTGCCAACTGTTTTATTCAGTAGACTGGTGTTTTTGTTGCACTCTTGTTAACCGCCTTGGCAACAGAAGCTTTTGTTTGAGTGGAAAATGAATATCTTGTCACTCGTCCTCCCCTCTAACACAAACACACATAAAACTAAGGTAAAGCTAACTTTGTTTTGTCCTCAGTTTATTCTTATTTATTATTTTAGGTATTACTTTTTAGAGGTTTTGGCAGCTGATGGTTTTGTCATTGTCAGCAAATCCCAGGAAAAGACAAAAGAATAATGCATTAGTCTGTCAGTACTTTCTACCCTCCCTACACCATGAGTGCATTTGTTTGTCAAATAAAAGGCAAAGGAGTTCCCTAAAACAGCTGCGCACTGTGGTTTTAGCAAAGGAATAAATAGCATATTTAATGGGGACTATTTTCATCCATGGAATAATACATATTTATTTTTAAATGAGTATTTACAGCACCAGGATGATGGACTACAGTCTCTGTAGTCATGGAAAGTGTCACTCAGTGCAACAGTTTGGCACATTTAGTTGTTTTTAATAGGCTAGTTTTTGGCTATGGCGCTGAATTAAAAAGTTACATTAGGTTTTGGCAAAAACAGACAGGGTTAAGTCATTGTGGGATTTATTTCCTTGTTTTTACACTTCCAAGCAAAGAACAAATGACAAACTTTCCACTTAAACTCTAAACCTGTTTCTGTGAAATAGTAAAATATCCAAGTTGAGTTAGAGAAAGTGTTACAAAATGTGGCTTTTTGCTGAAGTTATAAACAACAAGCTAAGGGTTATAACCAATGTCTCATCCGCAGCTATAACCCAAGATGCCTCTAAATGATGAGCGACCTGCCTCCACATCCAGCGGGGAGGACCAAGGCAGTGATGTGGAGTCGGCGTCAGAGCGCTGTGACAGCATGACGTCGACCAGCGACCTGGACTGTTCCCGTGAAAGTTTCACAAGTGACTGCTCCAGCAAGCATTGCACACCCTCCTGTGAGTTTGCTCACCGAACAACCTCGGACTAACTAACTGTTTACATTTCCTGCGTCCATGATTGTTTTCCTTTCTTTGTCGTACAAGATGGTTTGACTTCTGCACTGTCTCAGACTTCACTTCAGTTACAAGTATAATGCTGTTTAGTTGGTCTCTTTTACGATCTTATTTGTCTATTTACAAAGCTTCTTCCATATTTTGTTCCCACAGCAAGCCCACCCAAAACGTTAACTCTGGATGAAGTCATGGAGTCTGCCAGAGACCTGTCCAATCTCAGCCTTGCCCATGAGATCATTGTGAACCGTAACTTCCATCTGGAGCCACACAGCCTACCTCAGGACAGGTATACTATGAAAAAGATCTTGGGCCTTATCAGTGAACCTAAATTAGCACCAGTTTATTTTAGTTTTAATATTTCTACTTGCTCCAAGTTCCAATCAGGTGAAGAACTTTTTTTCCCTTTATCACTTGCTCAGACATTTTTAACTACTTCACTCCATCACTATTTTTGTGATCGAAACGAAATGCACCATTTCTTTTTTTTTTAGTATATGGAAGCTAGTTAGAGATAATGTCCACAAGGCCTTCTGGGACATCCTGCAGTCCGAGCTGAACGACGACCCGCCTGAGTACGGTCAAGCCATCAGATTACTGGAGGAGATAAAAGAGGTCAGAACCAGATGTTTACATCTTCACTAGATCTCTAGAGATGACTGACATTTTATTTTATTTGCCACACTTTTACAACAACAGTCAGCTCAAATATTGAAGATCCTTTTTATCCTTTTCTCTTTATCTCCATAGCACTCCTTTGTGACTGGTAGAAAACAGTAACAAACTCGGCATCTTCACTTATTAATTACTAAAATAATGCTTTGCTAAAGTAACAATCCATTTCCTCTTACAGATCTTACTGTCATTCCTAAATCCCGGTGCCAATCGGTTGCGGACCCAGATCATGGAGGTGTTGGACATGGATCTGATTCGTCAGCAGGCTGACAATGATATTGTAGACATCCAGGGGCTTGCTTCTTACATCATCACCACCATGGGCAAGCTGTGTGCACCGGTTAGGGATGAGGAAATCAAGAAACTCCGCGAAAACACAGATAACATGGTGACAATGTTCAGGTGAGTACATGCTTGGACGTTTAAGACATTTGAAAGCACTTATAACCAGAGATTGGACTGTCTGTGAGAATACATTAACTTTATGGGTTTTATTATTTAATCACACACCAGGGAGATCTTCCGTGTGCTGGACCTGATGAAGGCGGACATGGTCAACTTAACAATCAATAGTCTGAGGCCAGTGCTACAGAGCCACAGTGTTGAATATGAGAGGGAAACGTTTCAGAACATCCTGGACAAAACACCCAGTAAGTGAATAAGAACACACTTTTCTTTATAGCTTTGAGTGTTGTATGTTTTACATAGTTAGAAAATGTCCATTTGGCCATGGCCGTTCTGTCTCAAAGAGTAATAAACACAAACTTCCTCAGGTGCTCTGGACAACACCACCTTGTGGATTAAGTCGACACTGGAGGAGCTGCAGTCGGCCACCATCCCTACAGAGCAGACCAAAGGGCAGCGAGCGACTCCCGGGCCCTTTCATGTCCTCAACACTGCCTTCCTCGGTATCCTTACATGGGACTACGACAAAAGCCCACTCCCTGAGGTGATTTTCCATAGTTGGGTTGTTTGTGAGGCAACCAAATAGTGAGCTATACAGGTGTTGGTAGATAGATTTCTGAACTTTGGACAGAGCCGGGTTAGTTGTCTCCCTGTTTTTAGTCTTTATGCTAAGCTAAGCTAATTGCCTCTCTTCCGTAGCTCAGTACTTGCACACAGATATGACACTGGTATCCATCTTCTCATCTAACTCCCCTCTAGACGTGGATGACTGATGAGACCCGTGTACGGGAGGTTCAGTGGCAGCTCCAGAAGTGTCAAGCGGTGAACGAGGTGTTGCTTATTGTCTACAGCACCATCGGAGGGCCTATCCAGGGTCTGCCTTCCCTGTCTGACCGTCTGAAGAGAATGACCAGTGTGCTGCTGGACGGGATGCACAGCCCGTCAGTTTTTAAATAAAAGTCCATCTTAAATCTGTATTTTTTTTACTTTACTTTACATGAACTAGGAGCTCAAACCAGAACTCTCCTCTCCTTTATTTGAAGGAACTTTAACCTAGAAGAGGTACTAGAGGGCGTCAGTGCTCAGATCTGCTGTGAGCTCAACAAGTCTTTAACAGAGAGGAACTACCATGCACTGTCTCCAGCACTGCAGGCTACTCTTAGAGGCCAGATCTGCAGCATCATTCAGAAGGACAATCCCATCCGCACTCTCGTTGGTAAGACTGAATGAGTCGGAGTGACTTACGTTTTCATGTCAGTATAAGTTCATAATTTAAACCCTACAGTAGAGTTTTTCTAACCCGTTCTTTCCCGTTCTCTTATTCTTTTTGTTTCCATGCAGAGGATCGTGTGCAACAGTATTTCATGGCGCTCATCTGTGATCCTAAACCCCAGGTCAAACTTGAACAAGTACCAGCTGGCCTGACCGCCGTTAAACCTGAACTAGCATTGCTGGGAGCAAAGTTCATCTCCCTGGTTAACTACAACAGGACTGTCTATGGACCTTTCTACGCGGATATCATCAGGAAGCTGATGTTCAGCAGCAGCCCACCTGCCACAAACCCTTCTCAGGACAGCACTCAAGAATCCGTCCCCTCCAATTAATTTCAAACTTTGGCCCACGCTGTCTAAGGAGTCTTTTTGCTACTAGAACTAGCTAAAGCTAAGAAGCTACTACAATAACTAGGCAGTACAACTGCTTTGCTCAGCCAGTGTGCTCCAATAGTTGGAGTTACCTTCAGCGTATTATAAATGTAGTTTTTATCACTACATTTAGCAGTGAAGGCACTGCCGTGTAGGCACCACGCGGGTGACATTTAATGCGACCTGCGTTTTGTTTTTTTTTTTGTGCTAAGTGCTCTAAAGTTCAAAATGGAAAACCAGTGTTAGAATGATCCATTTCTGGACCTAATAGTGATCCCTGTATTGACTGCAAATTGACTGTCAAACTCCTGTTGTTGTTATTATGGAGGGAAAAAGGGCAAAACCTTGGTATGTCTGAAGCGTAGAGTAAACTTTATGAAGCAAAGAGGAAGAAAAAATATATATTTAGAAAAGTTTTACAGTAGAAAAAGAGATTCTTTACATATAACAAGTTATTTATCACAGGTAACAATATAGTATAACTACAGTTATGTCCACCTTTGAACTTGTCCTTGAATTAATCCCTTTGATTGTCCTCCCTTAATTTGGATTTTTGATTTTGCAAAGAAATAAGTTGTCTGCATGACTCGCTTTGTGTGTGTGTATGTGTTAAGTCATTTTAGTTTTTATTCTAGTCATTTGTTGGAGTATTTGTCACATGTATGTCTTATACTTACTCACTTCAGTGGAATACTTGTTATATTGATTTTAGTTGCTATGTTTGTTACATTTTGAGGTACTGTAGTCGTTACAGTATTGTTGTGTTGGCTATTAGAACCTGTGATGGAAATAAAAAGGCTCAAAGTGTGTCCAAAATTTCCATTGGACCCAATGATGCACAAAGAAAAGCAGTTATGTACTTTATATGAAAGTTTACATGAAAAATGTGGGAATTTGTTGTTCTTGTGTACTACAATTAATATAATAAAACTTCAAAAAAGAAAGGTGACCACGTCTGAAGTGCTGTGACAAAACCTGATATAGAACAGTTTATGTTTGACATATACTGTATGTGAGACATGTAGCTACATATAGCACATCTATCTATCTATCTATCTATCTATCTATCTATCTATCTATCTATCTATATCTACATGTTTCATATACTACGAGAAAAAAGATGTGCATGATGAATGAATAGGTAAGAATAAGAAATAAAGGTAAAAATAAAAGGCATCATACAGTAAGTATCTACAGTCATCACCGCCTACCACAGAGAAAGGCAAGAGCAAATAGACATATGTGTAAGCAAACAACAGGAAAACAGAAAAAGGTACAGAAGGAGAAGGCCAGATATGATGAATACATCTTGACAACTCTTGACTAGTTGTCAAGATGTATTCATTATTCATTGGGAATACAATTCACAGTATACAATAACAATAACAATATTTTTTCATGATTTCAATCTTAATCTTTTAAAGAAAATATACCTACCTGTACCTTTTCCTTAATTGTTGACTTTTACTAGTTGTACAGCTATTACATAATAAAATGTATAAAACAAAATAGACATAAAAACTGAGGTATACATATAGGTATCTAACATTAAACCATAATACATCATATTAATGCGGACGGATTATTATTATTCTCAAAACTGAGACAGGGTTAATAATTTGGATTGACAGACTTCCATCATCTAATTTTTAAAAAAAATCAGAAATGATGACAACAAGCCGATTTGTTCACAGCATTATACAGTTAATCTATTTATGGCTACTCATAATTGCATTATCGGTGCATCACTGTACTGTGGAATAAACAACATGCTCTCATCTCTTGCTGTCACTAGGCAGTAATGTCACCTTCAAACGCAGTCCGGAAATGTTGGAATTAAGAGTTGCGAACAAAAATGGATTGGATTGCCAAACGATGTGATAGTTTTCAGACCTAAAGAATCGAGACTCTGTCACGAATTTAGAAGAAAAGCGATGTAGACAACAATTATTTGTTAATCCAACCAAAAGTAAATTATTACATGTCAAAAGTAAGGCGAATTTCTCCTACATATCTGTAACGGCCGTGTATATTAGCTGTTGTTGCCTGAGCAATAAGGCATTTAAATGACCTGACATATTTAATTCCGAGCACTGGAAAAGTACGTGAAAGCACCATCAGTTTGCCCGGTTACAAATTTGCTAACTGCGTGACATCACCGGTCACGTGATTTAAATCACGCCACGCGATTGGCTGCCGCACACCGGGAGCAGTTGTTTTTGTTGTGAATCAGGAAGCTCTCTTTCAAAAAATTGGGCGTGCAGTATAGCGTTAAAACAGAAATTAATCACCTTTGTACACATTGGACTCTTTACAAGCGTGACTTCACTTCACGGACATTAACAGCTCAACAAATACCCTCCTCGTTAAAGAAGAGAAGATATTCGTAAGTGTCTCCTGCTGGCTACTTTCTTTGTTTAGTTTCCTGGCAGGTTAGAAAGAGTGAACTTGTCGAGACAAGCAGTGAAATAAACAAAAGTATGTGAGAGATAACGTGTGTACGCAGAGTTAAGTTTAGCCCTGACTTTCACACTCAGCGGTCAAAAAGTACCTCACGTTTGAATCAACAAACGTTTTATTAGCCAGGTCGGTAAGCTATTTAACTTTGACTGTATTAGTTAAAATCAAAATATTCTTGAGACTGCTTAAAATCAGTGAAATGTCACTTCTGTGTTGGAGAGTTTTACTTTAGTTTCACGTTCACAGCTGGTGAGCTGTGTGTGTTTTTACTTCTCTTTCCCTTTCCCTCTTCCCCTTTTTTTATTTTTATTTCCGGCACATACTCTTGTTTATTTTTAGCTCAGTTTCACATAGGGCTGCAACTTACACTTATTTTCTTTATTAATTCATCTGACAATTACATTCTAAATTGATTGTTTTTTTTGTTTTTTGTTTTTTCATAAAATCTCACAATTAAAACAACTGAGAGGTGTTGGACCGTCTGGGATAGAGTTTCCCAGAGCCTAATTGAATTCTCCGATTCAGTTAAATTGTATTAACATAGCACCAAATCAGTATAGAGCAGGTCTAGACTGTACTTTTTTATGTACACAGACTCAGAAGTTTGGTGGTTGGCCATCTGCGATGACTGGAGAAGACCAACTGTCTTCTAAGAGATTATTATTAATAGTTGCAGACCAATTTTAAGTGTCTCGAAGGATCCTTGCCTTTTATATGAGAGTAGACAGGAATGAATGGGGTGACGTTGTAGGGGATGACATGCAACATGTGGTTAGTTTTTTAGTAAGGCAAATGTTAATGCTACAGCTCACAAGAATGTTTTACAGTGCTTCCAAATGTTTGTTAAAAATCAGATGTGGTTGTAATGTTTGGGCGTCCACAGACTTTTGGCCATATCACTGAAGTTTATCTCCTTTTATTAATCTGCAGAGCAACGGTATCCTGCATGGTTGGTGCGTTGTGCAGAGATGGCATTGGAGGAAAGGGCACGGAGCTGTCTGCTGCGCTTTCGCCACAGACTGGAGCAGGACATAAAGCCCCCCTACCTGATGGACCACATGATCAGCGATGGCGTGCTGACTGGGGATGAAGAGGAGAGGATAAGGACACAGGTAAGCCTCTGCGTCACCTGGCTGACAGTGTTATCTGACACATTTGTTTGTACATTTCTGCTTCTTTCAGTTTTGTGTTTGCTTTACCCTTTTCCAAAACTGACTCACGTTTACCTCCAAAGCTCTTGTTCAAGATTTAATCAGTTGAAAAATAAATAAATAAATTTGTTTACGCACTGTCATATTAATATGTTTCCATAATCCTTTCCTGCGCTTGGACTTTGTCATTGCGCACATTGTGAGTCACCATCCTCCTGACTCCCTCTATTTCCGTGTTGCGACTTTATCTTGTAATTTATTGTACAAGGACTCCAAGATGACACCCACAATCACAGGGGTATTTAATTTAATGTCTTGGTCAAGTGGTTCTTACCTTTACACCCCCAACTCCTGACTGATTTTTATTGTATCTAAATGTGTGTGACTAACCTGGTCTGGATAAGCTCGCCATGCTAAATCCCATCCTGTAAAACTGTAAAAAGCTTCTACTTCTTGAACCACACTATTTCCACTACATCTGTAGCAGTACTTCTATAGTAGTAGTAGTAGTAGTAGTAGTAGTAGTAGTAGTAGTAGTAGTAGTAGTAGTAGTAGTGAGTGGTTCAGGAGGTAGAGAGGTCAGTAATCAGGTGATTGGTGGTTCGAACCTCGGCTGCTCCAGCAGTAGTAAAGGTAGTATGGGTCAGGAGGTAGAGTGGTCATTGGTGGTAGTAGTAGTAGCAATAATAGTAAGTTTTACTGTTATGCAATGAATTTCTTGAATGTCACTGGTTTAAGATAGTTTATGCATTGTTATATATTGGTTATCAAATCAAAATAAAGCTCACATGAGACTCATCATAAGATCTTTTCTCTCTGCAGTCCACCAGGAAGGATCAGGCTGTGGCCTTACTGGAGCTGCTGCTCAAGAAGGACAACCGTGCCTACATCTCCTTCTACAATGCCCTGGTCACGGAGGCATACGATGATTTGGCTAATCTGCTTTATGATGATCTACCACACATGTCGCAAAATGTAAATAAAAGCAGCTCTGATAGCAACACATCTTATGGTGAGAAACAGGAAGTTTTTTTTTTTTCCACTAGAGAAAATGTAGGTTTGTAGGTTGTGCTGTCAGTGTGTGGTGCGTGTTACATGTTTGACATGTTTAACATCTGAGAAGCTCAGGTCATGTTTTGTGCATGTTTAATGTTGCAAATTTCAATACATGTCTGTCAACCCCTTTCCTGTTTGTCTAACAGTCCAGACAATGCTCAGTGAAGGTGGCGTACCACAGAGGCCAGTGGTGTTTGTCAGCAGACCGGAGCTTGTAAACCGGGTCAGGGAGAAACTCTACCGGCTCCAGAAGGACCCTGGCTGGGTCACTGTCTTCGGCATGGCTGGCTCGGGCAAATCCGTGCTGGCTGCTGAGGCTGTCAGACACCAAGGACTCATCGAAGGTGAATAATCTTTGACAGGCTGACACTCTTGGCATATGTTATTTTGAAACAAAAAAACATTCTTTCTGTAGCTTCTCACCTCTCACCTCTCTGACCTTGCCTCTTTCCCTCTCCCGCCTTCATCTGCAGAATGCTTCCTGGAGGGATCCACTGGCTGTCCATCGGCCAGCTGGACAAACCAGACTTACTGGTTAAGATCCAGTCATTGTGTTTCCGCCTGGAGCAGAGCCTGGATTCCCAGTCGCTCCATCGGCCCCCCAACTCTCTGGATGAGGCCAAGGAGCGAATGCGCTTCCTCATGCTGCGCAGATATCCGAGGTTAGTGTATGTTCAGATAAACATTGTGCCAACCAACTGTTTGATACCCCTTCATTATTCAGTATAGACACAAGCATATAAAAGCATTTGCCATGTTTTCTGCGTAATTTGTTAAAATAATAAGAAGAATTCTGAAACAAAACCAAACTGTGATATTAAGACAAAGACAAATAGGCAACAATAAATTTAAAAGCACAATTAGTCAGTAAGTTAACACATAAAATATGTCATTATTTAAAAAAAATGATAACAAAAGGATAAAAATGATTCCTCCTTTTTTATAACTCTTTAATTGTTTAATCTACAATAACACTAATCGCTGTAGATGTTGTAGTCGACACTGTCTCTGATCACTTTTCTGTTGGGCTTCAGAGCTCTGTTGATTCTAGATGACATCTGGGACAGTACAGTGCTGAAGGTGTTCGATATCCACTGTCGGATACTTTTGACCACGAGAAATAGAAGCCTCGCCGATTCTGTTAGTGGTATGTATTTTTTTCACTCTGGTCACTATATACATGCATTAAACCTGCTGTGATCATTTTTAATCACACTGGAAAAGACTGCTGTACCAAAAAAAATACATACAAAAATGTATGTTCAGCACTTGTGCTTTTATTTTGTAGGTGCTAAATATGAGGTGGAAGTAGAGAGTGGTCTGGACGAAAACAAGGGACTGGAGATCCTCGCTCTGTACACTGGAACTAAACTCCTAGCACTTCCCGAGGAAGCTCGTACCATTGTCAGAGAATGTAAAGGTCTGTAAACTGAAACGTACTGTACATGCAATCCATTACAGACACTGTCATACATATTTTAATGTGTTTTTTTTTTTAGGATTATAAAAGAAAAATCCATGTGTTAGCCTTTATCTTTAGCACTGGAAAATATTAGTAACTCAGATTTAGTTGTTGTGTTGTCCTCTTGCAGGCTCACATCTTATTTTTTATGGAGCTATCCTCACATATTGTCACTTAAACACGCATTTCTTCTTCTCTGTGCCACCATCACAGGTTCCCCTCTGGTAGTCAGCCTGATCGGCGCTCTACTCAAAGAGAAACCCAACCGCTGGTCTTACTACCTCCGCCAGCTGCGGCAGAAGCAGTTCAAGCGTATAAGGAAGTCATCGTCTTACGACTACGATGCCCTTGACCAAGCAATGGCTGCTAGCATCGAGGTCTTACCCGACGAACATCGAGAACTCTACAAGGACCTTACTGTGCTAGAGAAGGACATCAAAATCCCTGCAAAGGTTCGTCATTTGACCCCTCTTCATTTATTTGTCCATAACTGAGATTTTTCAGATTGTTAATTTAACTGGTTTCTGTCTGCAAGTATCATAACTGACCTTATACATGCTTACAAAAGTGTCTCTGTGGTTTTACATTAGAAAACCAAACATGTTTCAATCTGTTGCTTAAACAGGATGTGAGTCATTCCACAAAACCAATGTGCATTCCTCTGACGCATGTATTTTATCTATCGGGTGACCAAAATCTATTTTTTAATAGCTTTTTATACCAATTGATCAACTGTCAATTTAATAAAGTATAAAAAAATATAACATTACTTTTATCTGTATATCAGAAATTATCTTGTTATGTCCCTCATGACCTACAATAAAAGTACACTAATGACTAATAAAAACTGAAGTTAAACTACATATTTGATTAAAAAATGATGAGGTCACTGTCATAGAAAAATGTCATTTTTCTATTTTCAGTTATTCAATTAGTGTAAGCCGGCATACATCTGATTAATAGGAAAATACATTCTTTTTAATCATGTTCAGACGCTTCCATGAGTGTTCATAACTGAGCTGATGACTAATAGTGACCAATAATAATAGGGACTTGATGCCTGAGATGGGTAAATATGTTTTTATGAACGTTAAATACGTCCTTCATGTTGTTGGGTGTCCATAAAAGTCATAGAGACATCATCCCACTATGTTCAAGTACTTTGACAAATTATCAGCGTACTCTTTCACAGAAAAACTAACTGAATGGACCGCCGTTTCAAAGATACACAGGGTACAATGTTATTCCATCTTCCAGGTGCTGTCTGTTCTGTGGGACTTGGAGCCAGAGGAGGTGGAGGACATTCTCGAGGAGTTTGTCAACAAGTCTCTGCTTTTTGTGGACAGTCACAATAAACCTTACCTGTACTACCTCCATGATCTCCAGCTTGACTTCCTGGTGGAGCAGAATCGCGCCCAGCTCGAGGTTAGTTTGGATGCAAGCTGACGAGCCGGTTTACAACAGAGGTGCTGATAGGCATCGTAAAGGATTGGCAGAGTGGTGGCGGCTCAGGTGTTCACTTGAACTGCTCTTTTTGTTCTATGTTGTGTTACACAATGTTCAGAAATTACCTGTGAATCTGGTTAGACTACAAGTGATGCTGGGTGCATGACTGGTGGGGTTTCAGTAGATGTGTCCCAATGATAGACTTTTCAATGACATCATAAGCCTGCTGTGAAAATGAAACCTAACTAATTTAATTTAAGGGTTTGTTTTTGTTCATAGTATCTCTAAAACTAAATCTGTTTGTTTGTGTTTTTACTTTTTGTTTCATAATCACACCAACAGATCATAGCGATTTTACAATAACCTGCAGCATGTACTAGATCAGCAGTCTTTTAATTATAAATCTAAGTAAGCGAGGCATTTGTTTTGTCATTTAATTATGAATTCTGACTCTTTGTGTGTGTTTCAGAGCCTTCACTCTAAGGTGGTGCATCAGTACCAGCAGCACTACAAAGATGGTCCTCCCACATCAGGAGATGAGGAATGTCTCTACTGGATCAGATTCCTGACCTTCCACATGGCCAAAGGCAACCTCTCCCAGGTAACACACACACACACAAATTTCTGTCATTTAAATTCAACGGAACGAAAACTAATTTTAAGTATAATTTTGCATGTATTTGTCTTATCCTGATATATTGTGATGGCAAATTTGCACAGCCAGTATAGACACAAGACCTGACCAGAGGTTAACCATATTCCCTTTCTTCCTCACTACATATCTGTTGGTCTCTGGTTGTCTCTCTCTCTCTCTCTGTGTCTAGGAGCTCTACTCGCTCATGTTTTCTCTGGACTGGGTCAGCATCAAGGCCAAGATAATGGGCCCAGCTCACCTCATCAATGACTATGTGGAGTACGGACACATCCTGGACAAAGAGGTCAGCAGGCAACAAAACTTTACTATGTATAAAACAAAGCAAGTGTGGGTACTCTGTGTATTAGTTGCTGAGGTTGAGGTTCCTTTAGAGGTTGATCTGTGTTTTTTTGCCCTTGCCCTCCCTGGAAAACTTAGTGAATTAAATGAAAAGTAAATTACCTCCCTCCTCCATTATTTGATTATATCATAAACACAAGTGTATTGCCCTTCAATGTTTTTGCTGTCCCCTGTTCCCTTTCCAGTTTTCATCATTGCAAGAAGGCAGATTTAATAATTGGTAAATGGTTTATCACACACGAGCGGGGGACGCACACTTGTTTTACCAGGACATGCATAGTAATTGGACTTATTTTCTCTCTCCCCAGAACAGTGACGTGCGCAGTCAGTTCCAGGAGTTTCTGTCTCTGAACGGCCACCAGTTGGAGCAGCGTCCTTTCCCCGACGTGGTGCAGCTTGCTCTCTCTCAGCCACATACCTCCGAGGTCTACAGACAGGCTCTGCTGCAGGCGCAGGACCGGGCCAGCAAAGGAAAACTCTACTTTGATTGGCTGTATGCAAGCAAACAAATATTTTACTGCTCTCATTTTCATTGAAATCTGCAGTTATTGTGTGAAACATTCATTACAATTCAATGCATCTGGAATGGAATATTGCAATGGCAACAGATTTTCTCATTTAGAGGTCATTCTCCTTGAATTTGATTCATCCAATGCAATATAGTTCAAGGAAACTATACTAAGAAAATAATTTCTACATTAGCCTCATATTCAGGCTTATTATAAAGTTTACAAAAATGATGATTGTAGGCTGCGTATCCTCAGTTGGACTTTATTTGTTTGTTCAGGAATAAGAGCAGTGTAGAGAGTCTGTCCCGTTTGGTGATCCACCCCCACCAGGGCACTATCTACTCCGCCTGCTTCTCCCACGATGGAGCCAAAATAGCCTCCAGTGGAGCCAGCAAAACACTCAAGGTATCAAAGCAGACATGTTTCTCTGAGTGTATTTGTGTATTGGTGTGTGCGTGAGGCCAAATAGTCTCCATGGAGACCAAATGATGGAAAATATGGAGAGCAATCCACTTCTATTGCTATATAAAAAAGAAATACTTACTTACTGCTTATGTGCATCTGTCTGGTGTAAATATATGTATATGTCTCTTATATTTTATGGGTGATATGGTACTTTTCTGAATATAATATTGTGTGTATATCTTTAAATATTGATAAGCATAAACTCATTATTAAGTGCTGTCATTGTACCTTTGTGCTTAGGTGTTTAAAAGCACCTCAGGTGAGAAGCTCACAGAGATCCCGGCCCATGACGATGAGGTGCTCTGCTGTGCCTTCTCCCCTGACGACCGTCTCCTAGCAACGTGCTCTAGTGACAGGAAAGTTAAGGTGAGCGGATAGCTCATTGTGTCCAGCTCGATTACAGCAACAAACAGACAAAATACACACACACACACACACGCGTTTCTTGTACCCGTGCGTCTCTTAGGTGTGGAACGTGGAGCGAGCCATGCTCTTGAGGGTGTTTGACGAGGAGCACGAAGAGCAGGTGAACCACTGTCAGTTTACCAACACACCACGACGCCTCCTGCTGGCCACCTGCTCCAATGACAAGATGATGAACGTTAAGGTGTGCAAAACGAACATTACCCTCCCTCGTCAGTGCGCTCTGGTTGTTTATTTCTGCTCCCTTTTCTTTATTCGTCTTTCTCCCTGTGTACGCCTGTTTCTGCAGTTGTGGAACCTCAACAAGCCGTCCTCCCAGAACACCATGTTTGGCCACTTCGAGCCAGTCAACCACTGCTGTTTCTCCCCTGATGACACCTACGTGTCCACTTCCTCTAACGATGGTACCCTTAAGGTGACTGCCATTAAACTAGATACTTGTAAAGCCTTCCTTTCCTTAGGACTGTACCCGATTTATGTGACTCAGATGCACTGTAACACATTTATTGTTATTCGTAAGATTAGGGCAAAAAGTACAGAAGTTATTGTATTTCTATTTTTCAGTAAAAGAGTCTACAACTGTACGCTGGTGGAATATGTCCATAACAAGAGCTGTCCAAGTGTCAAATGCCAAAAAAATATGCTAATTGTAAGAGACCATATACTGCATTTTCTACATGTTATACTTAAGTAATAATTATACATCGGTTTGTTTGAGGCCGCAGCACTTATAGAACGTATCGTGTACTGACCTGCACTCCTCTCCCGCCTGACTGTGTGTTTTTTTGTGTGCCATGCAGCTGTTTCAGGTGTCGTCTGCCAACGAGTGGAAGACGATCAATGTGAGAAACATGTTTGCGGAGAGCGATGAAGAGGTCCTCGTCAAGTGCAGCACCTGGACTGCAGATGGCAAACGCGTCATATGCGCAGCCAAGAATGCTGCTCTGGTGAGTGTTTTGGAAAGTGAACGTTTGCTTGAAAGGGGATATTCAGATTTTGAATAGCGGAGAAGAGACGCAGGATACTGTCTGCTGTAGTGTGTCGTTGTGTGGGGGGGGGGCTGAGTGTGTGATAAAGAGGGTGTAAATGGTTTGGATCTATCTTGTCGTACATGTACGGATACAAATTCAACACTACAGGTTTCACTTCCTGTCCTTGTTGTTGTTGGTTTGACATTTCATTGAAGGAGACGGCGAAAGAGAGGTTGTTTGTCACTTTGTCTTCCACAGAGTCTAAAGAGTGTGTGTCCTGGTTGTAAATGCGAACAGCCCCTCCTCTCCCGAGCTTTCAAAAATCAGTCAGTCTTGTCCTGTAATCAGTCTGTCTGTGTCCTCTGCGTCTCCATTCGTTCGTATTCTGCGAAACAACCCAAGCGCAGCAGAGACGTCTGAGCTTGTTTCTTGGAGAAGAAAAATGAGACTTTAACGTTACAAGTTTGTTTTTGGTTCTAATCTTCAGGCACAAGATAAAGCTCAACCTAATTTACAATACATAACGAATTTATGTAGATATATATATCAGCCGAGTTTAGCTTTATCAAGACATATTGGTATCAGTTTTTAAATTGCAAAAAGATTCTCTATGAAGAAGGTCATTTAGGAACAGTGGTGTCATTACACAGTTTGTCCACCAGAGAGTACTATGTTAATTCTTCAGCTGTAAAATGTCCCATTATGAGGTCTTAAATGACTAAATTTCTCATACAATTATTCTTTTTTTTAATGTAATGTTTATTTTAAAACAGCCAAAACATGTTAACATTAGCCTCAAATGTCTAGTATTCAGGCTCTTGTGTATATAGAATTAATCAGTGCAATTTAAAAGGTTTAAAATTGTACTGCATGAGTAAAAAGTGTTAAATTGGGCCTTCAGTTATTGCAGTGTTGACGGTACATGTTTCAGAAAGGAAAGATAACTGTTAAAGTTTATTCTTTTAAAAATATGAAATTCTCTTATATTGTGTCCAGACTGAGTAGACTCTGATCTGTTGCTGTCTCTCAGGTGTTTGACGTGGAGACGTCCGACATGTTGTTGGAGATCAGAACGAACCGCCTGAGCACGGTGCAGTACTGTCACGCCTGTCCTACCAGTAACCTGCTGGCTCTCGCATTCTCAAACTACGCTGTGGAGGTACAGTACATACTTACACACACAGTCACACTATATATTTAGTCTGTCTATGTTCAAAACATGTATCTATAACAAGGAAGTAATAGATAAACCGAGGGTAATAAAATATTTAGATGGTGAATACAGTCGTCCGTATTTGGGTGTCTTCCAGCTGTGGGACTTGGAGGCCAATAAAAAGATGGCTGACTGCAGTGGTCACCTGAGCTGGGTCCAGCATGTCCAGTTCTCTCCTGATGGTTCACAGCTGCTGTCCTGCTCATACGATCAGACTATCAGGGTAAGACTGACTCAGTGTGTGTGTGTGTGATGCGCTGTCTCTACATTACTGTATCTCTGCTTGCACAGACAGTGTCAGCACTCTTCTAGTTACCTCCTGTGACAGTAGAAAAAAAAAAGTCATGCTCATGCTAAACATTACAAGTTGACTAATTGTACTCTTTAGATGTTTTAAATGAATAAATTCTAGGTCACAGTATATAGTTTTATGCCGTTGTTTTAGGCTTTTTTTTCTCTATTATGAGGTTATATAAACATGTGTTTTGACTCATTGCTCCCTTAAACAAAGCATTAGCTACTATAAACAGCCTAAATAAACATGACTAAAGCTGCAGTAGAAAATTTATGTCTACTAGTTCAGATTCTCTATTTTACCCAAGTTATCATTAAACTTTAATCTTTAAATAAATCAAAGACAAGTACAATTTTTTAAGAGTTAGAGCTGATCAGTGTACGGCAGCTTTAGATTCATTTAGCTTCTAATGGTTGGATAATGCTCAATCAGAAGTAGTTCACATCACGTGTTGTTCAACCCAAAGCTATTCGACCGTTTGATGGAGTATACTGGCCCCTAAAGACAATGGAGGCAACGTCTACCTCCCATAGCCTTAAAAGAGCAACTAAAACGGGAGACAATGTGGATTAAACTGACCCATTTCTGATCCATGGTGAAGAAAAGCCACACCTGACCCGGTACATGTTCTTCCAGAGGATGGGAAAACCATCTTGTGCTGCTTAGGTGCTTCATTGTCAGTGTGTGTTTTTCAGCTGTTGGACCATCTGGAAATTCGGTTTGAAGTGTCTAACGAAAGCATTAGAGACAGACTGATGACTTATTTATTGCCACAGACAGGTTAGCTTTAGTTCGTCTCTGCAGCATAACAATGAAGAGTCAGGCAAAAGATTAACAAGCAGCCGGGCTGACTGTGTAAACAAATTTGTAAACTAACGATCAGCTTCTCTGCATAAATATAATGTGATTTAGTAGAAAAAAATGTGAGAAAAGTGAAACATAATATGGCAGTAGTTCTTTCACTTGAAGTTTATATTATGTGTTGCACTAGGTCTGTTTCCTGTCTTGTGTTTCTTGTAGTTATGGGAGACTAAGAAGGTGCACACAACCTCAGCTGTCTGCCTGAAAAGAGACTCTGACGTTCTCTTCAACGATGAAGAAATCATTGTGTCAGCTGCAGACAACTGCAACAGACTGCAGGTGAGCCGGAGGGGGGGAAAAAAACGAAGAGAGACTGGATGAATGAATAAACTGTGTTGGACTGTGTCGGGCTGGAATTGAGTGTGAGTTCAAGTGCTGGTTACATGAGGTTGTCATAGAAAACAACATGTGTGTGTGTGTGTGTGCGATAGGTGCGTGATGGCAGGACGGGATCAGTGCTGTTCCAGTCGGAGGAGAAGTCGTCCAGGATACGGTGCACGTCTATGTGCAGGCAGCCCTCTGCTGTGGCTCTGGGCCAGGAAGACGGCACTGTCCAGGTAAAAAAACACACTCCGACCAACAGTACATACTGTGGGTGTGTGTGTTTGTGTAACACTGCAGTAAATTAAGTCAATTTTAGACGATTCATTCTAGTATTGATGCTGAAATAACCAGTTGATTAACCAATCATGTTTTTTGACTGACACTGAGTAAGTTTAGCTGCTAAAATCTAAACATTTTCTGTGATTTATATTATTTTAAATTGAGTATGTTTGAGTCTTGGATTGGAAAAAAAAAGAAAAAAAAAAAGCAATTTGGAATCTTCACCTTCGGTACTCGTAAATTAGGACACATTCACTATTATGTTACGGGCTGCAACAAATAATTATTTCCATTATAGATTATTCTTCTAATTATTTTCTTAATTAATCCATTCATTGTTTTGGCTACAAAATGTCACACATTGTGAGATGAAGCTAAAATTGCTTGTTTTGTCCATCTAACAGTCTAAATCCTCCAACATATTAAGTTTACGATGGTCTAAGACCAAACTCCAAAAGATGGAAGCAGCAAATGTTGCCTTGGTTAAAGAAAACGACTTGTTGTAATCACCTCAGCTCTAATTGGGGAAAAAAAATAAAGTAAAGGAATAGTCTGACATTTTGGGAAATGAGCCTGTTCACTTTCTTGCCCAGAGTTAAAAGAAGATCGATACCACACAGTAAATATGAAGCTACAGCCAGGAGACAATTTACTCAGCCGGAATGCGTCTGCCAGCTCTCAAAGGTCCCGTGTGTGAGATTTAGGGGACTCTATTTGGCATAAGTGGAATATAATATTCATAACTATGTTTTTATTAGTGTATGAACAACTGAAAATAAGAATCATTATGTTTTTATTACCTTTTGAATGAGTCTTTTATATCTTCAGGCCCTTTTTCTACAGAGTCCGAGTTTCTACAGCAGCCCAGAAGGGACAAACTAAACACTGGCTCTAGATAGGGCCTTTTACATTTTTTGCAGCAAATGACCATATTCCCCAAAATTTGGAGTTATTCCTTTGATAAAAATATATATATTTTCACATCCTTGCTGCAACAATACACGCAATATAATTAGTATATAAATAAAAACTGTTATATATCCTCACAAGTCCACGTTATGTCAATAAAGAAAACAATTATTAATCAAGTGTAGTTGTAAATTTACACTTTAGTGTGTGTGTGTGTGTGTGTGTGTGCGCGTGTGTGTGTTTCCGTTCCATGTTGCTGCAGGAGGTGTTTTTCAGACCGTGTCGAGTCATGAGATCTGACATCAGCACTGTCGCCCTCGCTATCTGTCCTGTCAGCTGTACGTCAGGTCAACTCGAAACACCTCTTTCATCTCTCTCTCCCTCCACTCTTCACCTCTCTGCCGTTCCTTTACCTGCCATTTGTATTCTCAACACTCTCCTCCTCCCGCTCTCCTGCTCTCTATTTTAATATTTTACTACGTCTGTCACAACTTTTTTTTTTTTTTTTTTTTTATTGGCCCTCTTTTGTTTTGTTTATCTGTCGTCCTCCATTTGTTCTGTCTGTCCCCCTGCTCTCCTTGCTCCACTGCTCTTTGTCTTGATGATAAATTGTTGTTTGCAGGCAGAGAATGAGGTCCTAGTCTGCATTGTGGCAGGTGTGTGTTTTTGTACACGTGTGTGCGTGTGTTTGTTGCATGTTATGCCCATTTTGCAACGGCAGGGGACATCCCAGAAAGTTCCCGTCCTATATTAAAAAAACACACACACACACACACAGTCCCCTGACTTATTTGTGCTCCGACCAGGCCATCGCCCTACAGCAGAGAGCAACTCTAATTAATTAGAAGGTCCTACAGTCTTAATGAATACAAGGGGTTGATGGTTTTAATTACAGCTCTTCTTCTGGCCCCAGAGATATGAGAGGAAAGGATTAGGGGACATGAGGACTTGATTAGAAATCTGAGTTCTTACAACTAAGAGAATGAAAAAAGCGTCAGAGAATAATAAGATACTTGCAAGTGATGCACAAAATGTACAAAAATCTAGTTAAAAGTTTATTTTCTGTGTGAAGCAACTTCTTTTCCCACGAGTTGCTTCAAAAGTTGCTCTGCGCATCCCTCCTATGTGAACTCACTGCGAAGCCAAGAGTTTTTAAAGCCAGTACTGTTGCAGAATAGCAATGCCAAAAACATAACTGGCTAGTGTGTGTTGCAGCCTTGTTTTCTGCTTTGAATAATCAGGTTATCACTAACCAGGCTTAAGTATAGTATCTCAATGTTATTTTAGGTAATGACCTAAATATATTTGTAGAACCTGACATCAAAAACTGTTTATTTTGTGTTAAATTTCTGGTCAGACTTAGTAATTTGTCATAATTTTTTTGATTAGATACTTCTGGATTTAGCCAGATTTTGCTAGTCTGACCCCATTTTATTCAGGCAAACTACTCGTGTTTAGGTAACATGTACATTTTGAGTTCTTAAGGTTCTTTTGCTATATTTACATTGTATTTGTATAGTGAGTGAGGATTACAAAGAAAAGTGCTGTTTTGGCATCTGTACTGAAACTTTGACATTATGACAGCACTGATACACAACCTATTACAAACTTTAGTGAACATAGCTCTGAGATTGCAGCCTCCTGTAACAGAAACAGCTGTCATGTTAAGATTACTTTCTGAGAATCAAACAGGATTCATTGTGACCATGATACATCGATTTGGCACCTTTGTTCCTGCCTTGCACTTACCCACGAAAGTTCATCCACAGTTGCATCACTACAACTTGATTAACCATTTATTTAAACAGAGTCGATATTAAAATTATATTCTACATTATATCAGCTCCTTCCAACAGGTTAAAGTGTCATTGATCCACTGTGTTTACTGCTGTAGTCCCCTGAGCAAACAAAAGAGGGAGCCCTGGCGTTAGCTAGAGGTATTCCTGGTGCTGGTGTCCACTGCAGTGAAAGGCATTCACCTCCTCTTTTTCCCTCTTCTGGAGTTATTTACAACCAGTTTACTGGAGGAAGAAGACTTAAGTGTCAGTCTGACATATCTGCTCTGCATTGCTAATGTGAAGAATATATAACTTTCAGAAAGTTGCTGTGTGTGTTTCTTTATGACTGACGGAAAAGGTGCAGCTGTGAGTGTGTGAATGTGTGTGTGTGTGTGTTCTGTGGCAGGCAGCAGGGCTGATGACAGCTAGTCAGGTACTGAGGAGAGTTGGCTGCAGGATCCGACAACTGTTGACCTCCTTCAGGTGGTTGATGCTGGCAGTAGGGCTATGTACAGGAAACGTGCAGGTATGGTAGGGAAAGAGTCATATCTGTTTGTATGTAGACGCTTCACGTATGCTGTACGTGTGGACCACCTCATTCTTCATTCTTTCACCACTTTTATTAGTTTGTCTTTGATTTCACGAGTTCTGCAATGCACCAGCAGCTTGTTTGCTCCCTTGGTAAGGGTATTTAAAACAAGCGTTCCCCATCTTTCCTCTTTACATTAGCCTGATTTGTATTTTTGTTGTTTTGGTTTTTTTTTTAACAAACATCCTCAGGCATTTTCCTGACTGCACCATCACAGACAACCTTGATCCGGATGTGTAAAGCTCTCCAAAGCGTCCTCTCCGAGGCTTTGAAACTTGCGTCTCAGTACGTGGAGCTTGACAAACATAGTCAAGGTGTGCCCCGAGGCTTGTTCTGCTCGGGCATTTCAACCAATCTCCTCTGAGATGTAAATATTTCAGTGCCTGGTGAAAATCCCAAGTGTTACGGACCTTTTGATTTTGATCTGGACTGAAGATGACGTTGTGCTGTACATTTCATTTCTTGAGGTTTCTGCGCTTTATTCCCTGTTTTCTGTAATGTTTGTGATAGTTTGCAAAGTCGCAGGGTACATTTTAGGATTTATTATATCACTGTGGATATGTGGAGCTCTATCTGGATGCTAATTAGAAAAATGAATGCTTTGATGGAAGCCACAAGAAACAACAAGAAACAAGATTTTAAGTCCAGTTGTGATCTAAACTTGCATGCCTTCTTTGTACTAGTCAAATAGAATAAGTTAATTTTAGTTACACCTTTTTTGGGTTGATGGGAATGTCGTTAGTCATTCCCGTAGTATTGGACAAACTCAAGTTTCGTTTTGATTGGTGCTCAATGAAAAGCTACCAAAAGTTATGACAATTCATCCTGTGGCTAACATGAATGTCTAGAAACAAATGTCATAGCAATCCATCCAGTAGTTGTGGCATATATTTCAGTCTGGACCTACTAACCAACTGCACGACCAGCCGTCCCCTGAGCAACACCACTAGCATGACTAAACACTTTCTCATTTTGCTTCAGACCTCTCTAGAACCCCATTAAGGACTTCTGGGGGGTCTCTGGGTGGCTTTAACAACCATCCAGTTGACCTTTTGAGTGCATTCACAAAATCTCTCTCCAAACCAGCTTTAAATATTCTGTGACGATTTCCATCTCAAGAGCTTATTATAACAGAGTTTTATGCAGCCGCAGCTACCCAAGTGAGAACGGATGATGACATTTTTTGTCGTTTCCTTGAAGCTGGATCTTTTGAGCATCAAAGCTTTTTGTTCTCTGCCCCCCCCGTAACGTCTCCAGTGCTGTCAGACCCCCGGCAGCCCTCCACAGTCTTGACCAGCCTGAACGGTCATGCTCAAAGGTCACACTTTTTCCACCCACTCTACTTTCTTTGTGATGCGCTTAGCACCGTCAAGCCAGCAGCTGCACTTAATCTCTCTCTACTTCTCAATGATTCATTCAAAGTGTGAGTTTTTGTCAGACTTTTTGAGTAAACTTTCTGGGAGACTTTTCCTCCCTGGGCATATATATTCTAGACACCAGGTGTGAACCTTGTGTGACCTCTGGGTACAATGGAGCACTTGGTACGCTGTATTAACGTCTTCTTTGGCCAACAAGTATCTTCACTTTACACATAAGTATACCCAATACAGTAGTGGATCTGTTGGTTATTCGTCCACCACTTTGGTTCAGACTGAAATATCTTTCACATTTTGAACAGAAAAAAGATGAAACCCGCTGACTTTGGTAGTGATTCCTCTAAATTATCCTCTAGTACCATCATGAGGTTTACATTTTTGGTCTTCAGTGAAATAACTTGAAAACTTTTGGATGGATTGCCATGAATTTAGTATAAAGATGGCCTTTTCAAGCTTTTTTTGACAGAGATCACTGAAGAGTGATAGGGAAGCGGGATGACATGCAGCAAAGGGCCACAGGGGTCGAAATCAAACCCACTGCAGCAAGGACTAAGCCTTCGTAGATGGGGCACACACTCTACCAACCGAGCTAAACGCCGCCCCAAAGTTTTCACATATTTTGTGAAATATCTTCCACGTCTGCTAGAATACATCATGTATTCTGATAACTTCGATGGTTGCTCGACTATTCCTCCAGTTCCAGAATGAATGAAGAAGATCTGCGTTTTTGAGTGAAATGTTATTGGATGACATTTGACAGACACATTCGCGTTTCCGGATGAATCGCATTAACTTGGGCGATCCTCTGACTTTTTTTTAATCTGATACTTGACCTGACCTTCGTCCACTATTTTTGTTTATGTGGATTTGTATATTAGCACTTGTGGTGCTAATGTTTATTTCTTCCTTCCAGGTGTTGGAGGTGCCATCTGGAAAAATCCTAGCCACACTGGAAGGACACACGAAGACGGTGCTGCACTGCCAGTTCTGCCAGAACGGCCAAACACTTATTACATCCTCCGAGGACACCACCATAAGGGTACGCTAAACTCCTATCTTCCTCAGTTGCCCCCTTCTTCTCTTTCTGCTCAGTTTTACTCTTGGTCTTGGCTCCCATGCGTTCACCATCTCCCCTCACCCTCCACCATCTTTTCTAGCCTAATTCATAGCATATTCTTTCACCTCCTCCCCCAACCTGCTTCCCATTTTTCTTCTCTGCTATTGATTATTCTTCTCCCCTATCCCCCATTCCTCACCTTGAGTAAAACTGCCTCCTCTGCTGAAGCACTCATCATCAGTACTGCAAGTCTCTTTGGTGCTTTCACCTTCCCCTTCACCTGTTACACTCTACCAGCGTCTCTGTCGGCCCTCTTCACCTTTCCATTCTTCTTCCCCCTCTTTTGTCTCCTCTCCTCCCTTTTCACCTCTCTTTGCCTACGGCTATGCCGCTTTCGATAGCTCTTTATCTCCCTCCCCCTTTTGGGTTTACCGTGTGCAACTAACTCTGTTTGTGTGCGAGTCTGTGTGTGTGTATTTCGGGCCGTTACGGTCTGTCAACCCCCACCGTTCATGCTCTGTTGCTCATTTCCCCTTTCCTCTCCTCTCCTCTCATCTCCTCCTCCTCCTCCGTCTTCATCTTTTCTTTTTGCTGACAGACCTGTCCACTGCAGCACTTCCCTCCCTCTCCGACAACGCAGCACCTCGTTCCGTATTCATGCGGCTGCTGCCTGCGCACATCACTATTCTCGGACCATCCGCCGCTTATTCAGAAGCCATTCAAATTCATGCTGTTTGACATGTGCTTGCTAGGAAATAGTAGCGCGTATTTAGATGTTAATGCAGACACAGACTGAATGTAAAGAGATCTAATGACACTCATGTTAGCTGGTGATGAATTGCAACCTTTGGACCAATGACGGCTTCTGCTCAGAAGGAGAAAAGGTGCAATATTGCACACACAAGGGTATGATTGATAGGATGATTCTGTCCGTCCTCCCCACATCTTTGGACTCAGATGAACTCTGGTCATACACCTGCCTGCACACAAACAAGCACTCTGTATACAGTTGTATATCCACAGAGCTCACCTACTGTACACCATGACGTGATCAGCAGGACGGAAAATCAAAAAACTGACATAAAGACCAGTGCAAAATATTAGAGGTGTCACAATTCATGATTCAGTTTAAACTTCAAACTGTTTTTCTTCCAGTTATGCCATTGTCAGACTGTTCAGTCTTGATTTGTAAAGAACAACAGATCATTTGTTTTAAACGCCCCGACAACCGTCATTTAAATTTTTACTTTTAACAAACTGTTAAACACCGAAGCAAAAGGAAGAGTCACCAGATGGCAGAAGGGTTCTTTACAACAGCAGCTCACCTGCAAAAACTGCAAGAAAACCGTTGATCGTACTTTTGATTTGATAATTAAAACAGAAAGCTCATTTTTTTTATTTTTTTTATTTTTTTTTTTATATTAAACTGAAATTGCGACTTCCCTACAAAAATGTGATCTACTGTATCTTTAACAGTTGAATTTCTGGCCTCTCAAAAGTTATTAAAATATTACATCTCTGTATTGTAACCACACATCGCTTCCTACAAAATGATTGGTGGATGCCACATGTCATAACTTCTAATGAAGACCTTTTTGAGTAATTTGGTATTTAAATGAATTTAACCTGTTTTTTTTTTTAATATATATTCTCATAATTGCGTCTATTGTGACCTCTGCAGTGAAGATTTGGCAAACACACACATATGACCCAGCTTGAAATTTGACTTAACTAGTCAGCTGGGATAAGCTCCAGACCCCCGCGACCCTGATGAGGATAAGCGGTGACAGACAATGGATGTATGGGTAGTCAGAATGGACACAATTATGACAAGAAAAATAGCACAGTTTTCCCTCATTAGCGCTGCTGTAAATACTCCTTACACCTCTCACCTACAAGGTTTAGTCCTAAAAACATCTGTGTTGTAGAGATTAGACATCACATATAACATGTACAGAGACACTTCAGTGGCCAGTGTGAGGGTCCTATTAGAATGCTATGGACTGTGGGTAATTCTCCCAGGAAAGTCTGCAGAATTGCACGCTGATGAAGAGCCTGCTGCTTTCACTTAAAGGGAAACATGTGTCACAAATCTGCGAGTCCTTATGTGGGTATTGGAAACTGCTCCTAAAAGTTCTCTGTCCCGGTTTCTCTCTCTGTTGCCCCCTGTAGGTGTGGAGGTGGCAGTCTGGGGAGTGTAAAGTACTGCAGGGTCACAAGGAACAAGTCAGATGCTTCTCGCTGCTCTCCAACTCGCCTGACAACACGAGACTGCTGTCCTGGTCCTTCGACGGCACTGTCAAGGTGAAGCAGACACACATACACCGACACTCTTGCCTCAGCAGCTTCAAATCAAATCCAAAATAAAAATCTCTCTCTCTCTTTCTTTCTCTCGCTCGCTACAAGATGTGGGACGTAGAAAGCGGAGAGAAGCTTCAGGACATCGAGGCTCATCGGGGAGCCATCCTGTCTTGTCATGTCTCGCCAGACGGATGCCACTTCGCCACCACCTCTGCTGACAAGACTGCTAAGGTTCAACACTTACACACACACACACATGGGATGAGACATATCGGTTTTACGCTGTCAGTAACAACGTGACCTATTACACATCAGCGTCTTCCCTCAAACCTCGTCGGAACTCATTACTTTGCAGCACAGACGCACGGATGTGTTGCTGCAGCTGATATCCGAGGCTATAAGTTTCTCCGGTTATGGGAGGTGAGGGACCTTGGAGATTAGCTTGCAGCAGATGGCCCCCGTGCCTGGTGAGTTAACTCCAAGTCTGCTTGCCCTCCTACGCCCACGTTCAGCCATCATTTAGTCTGGCTGCAGCTAGTGGGCCTGGCTGGCCCACATACGACCCACCTCCCTGTCTGGATGTAGTTTTTGCCAGGTTGCCGTTTACCAACACTGCTGCGCTTGACTTTGGCCTGACTTTGACTGACTCAGTGGGCCGGAGATGCGGTTTGTAAGCTTTTCCCCAAGCAGCTCTAAAAAAATCGTTGCCTTTCCTACTCGCCACAGAAAAGGGAACTCCGCTGCACAGCACACGCTAAGCTGTACTGAAACTGTACGCTCTTTGACACTGGTGTGATTTATTTTCTTGGATCACGTAAATGGCTGTGGGTTTGGTTCTCGATCCATACTTTTTCTGTCCGGTATTTAACCACGAATGACAAGTGGTGTCATGCAAAGCCGCCCTCTCAGGCATTTGTTAGAGAAGATGATTTAGAGCCACTGCCACCAAGTTTCACACGGGAATTCTGATTCGGTCGACACTTACTGTAGAGAGCAGCCACTGGGTCAGCAGCCAACCTGGCTTCTGTCAATGGACGGTAGTGGGAGAGAATGTGTGTTTTATGGATTTGGCAAAGATGATAATTGAGGTGTGTGTGTGTGTGTTGTGGGGCTGGTTAGCAGCCAGTCACATAGTCCTTGCTCCCCAGACCGAGTAGAGGCTTTGATGGCTCAAAACACACATAAACACAAAGTTCCCGGTCCACATCTATCTAGAGGTCAAAGCAAGTCTCAGCCACAAAAAGAAGGATTCTCTTTCTCTCTTTCTGACTCCCTCCTTTTCCTCTTTTTCTAACATTTTCTGCTGACCTTCAGATGAATGGGACTTTGTGTGCAGACATAGTTAGCCGGCTGCCAAATGAAGTGTCTAATTATGAGCTGTGTTATTTTTCTGTGCGGCGCAGGATGTGACCGGGGTAAGGAAGGGAGGAAAGAGAGAGGGAGAGAAAGAGAAGGGAAGGAATATAAAGAGAACAATGGATGAGAGACAGAAGGGTGAAAGAGGGAAATCCAAACAACGTGAGAAAAGGAGAACAGCAGAGAGTGAGCCAGCACTCATTACTGATGCAGCGCTGTAACAACATTAGCTCTGCATTTGGCACAATTATTTATCCTCATAAGACCTTTTTAACAGGTGGCGACTGGTTTGAGCAACAGAAATAAAACTTAATTGTTATTATTGCCTGTTATTCCTAGATAAACGCTGCTGTATTGCAGGTAGAAACATGGTCATAAGTAAGGGCAAATCACTTATAACAATGTATAAATGAACTAAATGTATCCAGTAAGTGCAGATTTTTGCAGTAATCGAGTCCGAATTTGTACATTTCTGTCATATTTTTCCAATTTCATGCACAATAGATGTTTCGATTTCTGCTTTTTCAGCCTTCTTGGTGCATTTCTTTCTGCTCCTAGTTGTGGCACTGTGAATCCTGGCAGTGCGTCCACACCCTGAGCGGCCACCTTGACTGCGTCCGAAGCTGCCGATTCTCCTGGGACAGCCGACGCCTCGCGACGGGAGACGACAATGGAGAGATTCGGGTGCGTGTTTTGTCTTTCTTAACCTTTGCATTTCTTACCTAAGCCCAGTTGCTGATCTACTGTAGGAATTCAGGCTCATTAGGCTTGTTCTGCTGTTGCCTTGTTACAAATCAACCTCGGCAAAAGTGCCTAAACACAAAGGGGAGAAGTGGAGAAAGTGGGAAACATTTTTAGAGTTTTGACAAAAATGAGGCAGTAAAAAAAAAAGTGGAGGGATCGATGGAGGTAATTTAGAAGAAAGTACAGACTGCAGATGAGAGGTGAGTACAGACTTCCCGCTGAGCCACCTGCCTCAAGATACTCACATTAGTGTGTCCAGACACCGAGTGGCATTATGTTACTAGTATGAGAACTAATGGCATTGCCTTAAACCATCTAATTTGCCGTGCATCATACAAAAAAACGCAATTACACCAGTCAACATTTATCCCAGAGATCACCCCATAATTACAGCTCATCACTCATTTAGATAAAGTGCTTACTAATGCATCATGATTGCTGCACTGCGTAGAGGAGGGGTGAGATGAAAGGAAGGAGGCAGGGCTCCTTCTCAGATGTGGGGGGAGCAAGGAGCTGGAGGAAGGTTGTGTGAGAAGTTGGGATGAAGAGAACAGGAAGAGGAGGAGATGTCTGACAGTAGGAGGTGAAGGAGAAGACTCAGGCTGCCAAATTGGATCCCCAAGGCTTTGGAATCTGCAACGCTCGTACACAAAAACACACACACACACGCACAAAGTAAATGAAAAGTTAGACTGTGTGAGAGGAAAGGGAAGAAGAAGAAGCGGGGAAAGTCATCCAGCAACGTTAAGCCTGCAGCAACGAATGACAGCGCCGCGTCGGCCATTAAGGGGTTAATGCCCTCTGGTGGCCTCTGAGCCGAACTGCTCCATTATCCAGAAACGGACGAATCCATCAGATCCAATTACATAAACCACACTGAAATCTCAACCCCTGTTTCTATGGAAACAAATGTGAGTCATTCTGCACAAAAGCATGCCAAGTGTTAAATATAGCCGTACGTGTGATGTGTCATTGTCAAACGGACATGTGAGCAGTTGTATAACAGCTGCAATCAACATGATGTGACGGTAGGATCGCAAAAAGCCTCTTTTCATTACGCATGTGGTGCATTATGGGTAATTTCTCACAGATTCACAGGATCTGTACGTCTCTGCGAATTCTCATTTTCCTCTCTGTCTTCCACTTTATAGAGCGTGAAGGCTCGAGCTTGATTTGAAAATGAAATCTTGTCGCAAGGTCAACTTGCTTTCAGCCACATTTCATGACCTTAATAAACAGAAGGCCTTTGCTCAGTTGTCATGGAGACGGTGTAGTTGTTTATCACGTAACCTAGTTATGGAGTCTTTATCACATGACCATCCTGGACCATGAGGACCATCCTTGTTCAGAGATGTCACAACACAAGTTCCCATGACCACATCTTTGTTGTGTATCAGTGACATTTACTTTCTGGTTGGTTTATAATGTTTGAATGTCTGTTCATCACAGCTCTGGAGCGTCAAAGACGGCTCTTTGCTGAAGATTTGTTCCCGGGACGGTAAAGACGGCATGGACTCACTGCACGGAGGCTGGGTGACCGACCTGCACTTCTCATCAGACAACTCTCTTCTGGTCTCGACCGGTGGCTACATCAAGGTATGTCACCACGTACTGCACGTTCAGACTGGTGTGGTTGCTTAAAGTCTACGTTGTTTGTATGGAAAGTAGAAGACACAGTTTTGGAGGTAGCATTTGGCGTTTTATGTCTTTATTGGAGGGTCAACAGTACTGGGGATGTTGCAGTCTATGGCTGGTGGAGTATAATCACCTTTTTTGTAGAGATTTATTGAGGGGAATTTGCCTTTTGTTGATATGCATCCTCAACCATGAAGCTACCAGGACAGAATATTTACCTTTCGAAAGCAAATGAGAACCGAATTCTCGCATTAAATGGCAAAATAATGGTGCACAAACATTAAATAATGAAGCACGCAGTGATTTATGTACTCCCAAAGTGTTGGTAGAGTTATTAAAAATAACCTTTTTTTTTAATATATAGCTGTTGAATTGTTGGCATTCTCTGCTGTAGATACAATACGGACGGCTGGTTAAATACACTGTGTGCCTATTCCTGCCCACGTTTTACCTTGAGGATACGCTGAAAGCAAAAATCCACTCCTTAAATCTGCACAACTTTTGCTGTTCTCAATAGACGTAAGAGTTGACTGACATATGTCTCAGTAAACAATACAAACATGTTCTCAACATGCACCATTGTTACGTTACCTGGAGGAGCATTGCAGTGGCGCAGGTTTACATAAAACTGCTCAATACCTGAGAGAATGATATCGATGCATCCTGGTGACGTGACTGGAATAGTGTGTGCATGTGTGTGTGTGTGTGTGTGTGTGTGTGTGTGCAGCTCTTTATTACCTTTTTACTTTTACAAGAGATGGGGTCACAGAGCGGGCAGTCTCATCCATGCTCTGATTGGCTATTTGTTCAGCAATGATGTAATCCTCGAGGGAGAGCAGTTCTGATCGATGAGGCTTTATATCTCAGATTACTCCTGATACTGTGTGCGAGGTCGTGTCGTGTGCGTGAACGCGTGCACGCGCGCCTTTGTGTATACCTCGCAGTGTGGGTCGACGAGGATGTTACTGTTAAAGGCAGCGGTTGTTTTTTTGTTTTGTTTTTTTTAATAGACAGATGGCCAAAAACACATCATAATCTCGTCTGCAGCAGAATCCTGTTGACAAGATCGTAAAACCTGGAAATGAGCTCAAACATAATGAGAGCCCCAAATGTACGCCTTGTACTCTTTTATATATTTTATGGCATTCAGAATGAAGAAGATTTTCAGAAATTCAACTGTCATCGTTTTTTCCTTAAGGTACACGCGGCACATGCAGTTGAAAGGTGCTGAGTAAAAGCCCTCGGTCAGCCATTAAGAAGAAAGATGAGGTGCTAGAAAGGCCCACGAGACACAGTAGCATGACATCATATGTGAAATAGTGACATAAAGCTTTGAATTCACTGCCTCTCTAAAAGAAAAGAGCAAAAGGTCGTACTTGAATCATGTAACGCAAACCAGCCAACTGCTGACGGTGTAGATGACAGGGGCCACTTTTGGCTGTAGTATTACATAAAAATAATGGGGCTTGGCAATGCAGCAAAAAAAAATAAAAAATCACTATAATAATTCATATATACATTATATTACAATATAAATGAAAGGCTCTGTGTGTAGGAGTTAGTGGTATCTATCAGTGAATACCCCGAGCCTCAATCTCCCTTTCCAAGCGTTTAAGGGAACCTATGGTGGCATAGCATAGCATAGCTTAGCTTAGCTTAGCATAGCATAAAGACTGGAAGCAGGTGGGTCAAGCTTGCCCGACACCTCCTTTACTAACTTTTACTAATTAACATGTTGTATCTCAGTTGTTCAATCCGTGTAGTGACTTTCTTTATTTGAGCTAAGCTAATAAATCGATCGCTGGCTTAAACTTCTGAGTGTACAGACATGAGACAGACACGAGGTATTACTCTTCACATCTAACTAATGAGCCAATAATAGCTACCAAAACATAGAATTATTCCCTTGAATATATTTATATTTACATCCTTGTCTCTATTTAACCCGTGACCAAACTGGAAACTATTACAGGCGCTGATAATCCACTGATATGACCTTTTGATTTGTTTGTCAGTAAACTTTACTGACATGGCTGCTCAGCTTGATCACAATAATGCGGAGCTCATCAGCTTCGCTTTCCGTTACATCATCATGACAGTCATAATTACTCTGGGAATTGGCTCACGGATCACTCCATTACTCTGTTTTATGCACTTTCTTTCTGCCCTCTCTTCTTGAGCAAGGCTGCGTTGACTTGAAGGATCAGCGTGTGGCTATGAGGAGCACTGATGGATTATTATGCCTGTCTTAAAGGGTGAACCCCCCCTGAGCCGCGAGCGTTGATTGATTAATTGTACTGTGTGTCAGCCGGACAGCTATGAGAGGCCATCTTGTCTGTCATAGTAATTACCATGACCGAACGTGTACTTCTTGTGACAGATAATATAGCCTGTAGAGTGAGGAAGCATAATAATCTATCTGTCTATCTGTTTTAATGATTATTACCAGGGCGTGTCAGCGGCTCGCCTGTTTTGCAATCAGCAAATGTCTTGAAACTAAAACTTGGTAATTATGCTCAGACACAGTGCTTTAAACAGACTCGTTATTAACCAAATTGATATTTAAAAGCTGTCTCTCATACCTTAGCTGACTTAAAGATATGACAACATAAAGGGAACGGTATACCAGCGTGGTCAAATAAAATATTTACTTGAAGAAGAGTCATGGATCTGTGTAATTATTTTTCTGTCAGTCTTGGAAGAAGGCCTGGCAATCGTCTGAACGTCTTCATGAGGATATTTGGTTTGTATTTATCCTCAGCTGGTGTAAGGGAGAGATTTCATTACGAAGGATCAGTGGGATTCTATTAAATGTGCATTTGGATCATGGATGTAGGCTGATTTGATATTGAAGTTTGGCTTGACTACCATAAAAGCTCTAAACAGTGGTACACAAACTTTTTTTGTTTTTATAAATTTCACAACATAACTTGATGATAAAATAAAAGGGCATGTTGAAAAATTAAGAAAAACATTTACAACTTACAGTGACTACTAGTTATGTAATATTGAAACCATCATGAAAAACGACTCATCGTTTTTTTTTTTCAGTCTCTTTGGAAAGAAATGGTGAAAACTACGTAATGCCAAAGGTGTAATTACCAAGTGCCTCTGCAGATCCCCTCGGTGTTTTAGCGTCTTTGAGCTCACTGTTTCAGTTTTACGGCCCGCAACTTTGTTGTTTCCTTTTGTATGTTGCTGCAGCTGTTTTCAGTGATAAGGCCAAAAAAACTGGCTGTACGCTACCTGCCTAACATCAAACATCAAACAACAAACACAGCAAAGTTAGCAGCTATCTAGGGAAATGTAGGTGGTGGAGCCCCAAAACAGAGCTAAAAGGAGAGTGAATATTGGACTTACATTGCCAGAAACTCTACTCCAAATGAATGATTATGCACCCGTTTGCTAACATGTTATCCATGTTATCACTTTATGAGGTGATGTGTCAGTTTGAGCTACCCCCCCAAAGGGTAAAAAAGAAACACAAACACAACAGCATACCACTTTAAAATGCTTTAAAAACGTAGTTTTTAGAGGATGTTGCAGAGTTTCATTGTGTCCTATGCGTTGAGAGTCACTGTGTTTTTAATATTTTCTAGTGATGTGAGGTGAAGGATTTAGGCCAAACTTTATTAGGCAGCACAAATTTACAATAACATGCAGCTCTAAGCTCCAGTGAATTGTTTTGCATATACAGAAGAACAAACAAATCAGAATTTGAAGACTGTGTCTAATCTGTTTTAGGGGCTATTTGTAAATATCAACAAGATGAGATTAATTTAGATTATGTGTTAACATAAACTCAACCCATTTAAGCATTGTTTGTCTAATTACTACAACGGTTATTTCACTGATTACAATCTGGAGCCATTGAAATTCACTCCTTTTTTCTGAAGACGTACTACAGTCTTCTAAAAGATCCTTACACAGATACTAACTATACATATGTTAGGAACACACAAATCCTCATTGCTTTGACAGTATGCCTGGAAGAGAATTGTTGGAAAAATATATATATATATAAAAAACAAAATAAGTAGAACCAAGCAGAGAAGGCATGTTTTTTTTTTTTATCGTGATGTGATTCAGTGGAGAGTTTGCAGCTATCAGATCTTCTCTGATCGCAGCTCTAAACATCAGAAGCCGTCTCTACAGAATGACTCAGTGTGTATGCTCTCGCTGCTGAACAGGACGATGTTGTTATTGGTCGGATAAGAGCAGGAGAAGTGACAGCGGGTGATGTCTCCCATGGTTCTCGCTCGCTTGATGCATTGATATGATGCAACGTGAGGCTCGTAGCGTGAGGAGCCCTCATTGTTTGCCTCTTTCTATTTGTTTCTTTGCCTCCTTGTGTAGAATGATGTGTTTTTCCCACTTGTATCTGTCAGTACTCCTGCCTTAATCATCTCTCAAGCTGCTTTTTTTTCTTCTTCTCTGCTTTATCACTCCCCCCCTCTCTGTATGGCCGGGTGAATGGTGTGAGCGTAATTAAAAGCAGCGGGCTATTGTGTGGGGGTATATGTGCTTGTCCAATCCCCTGTTGCGAGTAGGTACCTGTGTCGAGTGTTTAATTAAACATTTGTTATGTTTCTTATCTTTAGATAATAAACATATCTTATGGGCTTGTTTTGGTGTAAAATTGTAAGCATATAAGTGTGTGTTTCAGTGTGTGTCAGGGTGTGATGAAGTGGTTTAGTCCAGACCTCTGAGAGAGGCTGTTACATCCTACACTGACTCCCCCATCAGTCCTCCTTCCTTCTGCTTAGGGTCCTGCCAGAAAATGCAGTACCTGTCTCACACCTGGCCTTGAAACCAACACACACACACACACACACACACACACACACACACACACACACACTCACACACACTCTCTTTCCAATCTGTCACAGTGCCATGATGCAAGAGGGGAGGCGGCAGGTGTGAAAAGGCTCATCCTGACTGCTCGAACACACACACACACACACACCCAGCATCCCAGAATAATTCACACCAAGTCGTCGTGTTGCAAATAAAACCACAAAGCACTCAACAAATTTTCCTTCTCTAAATGTTGACAGAAATCTTTCTAACCTATTTTTATAACGTGAACAGTTCCTCAGATTCAAAAGTGTCTTTTACTTTAGTGAACCGAGTGTCCTTATTCAGCCTTAATCAATACCGCTGGGTACTCAGAGCTTTGTTGATTTCACTAAACCAGCTGTCAAAAGGTGGCTGAGGTGCCAGCTCATCAGCAGGCACGGCAGATCGGTTCTGTTCTGTTAATCCTCCTATTTCACTTTGATTGGACTCGCTGATGCAACCATCACACAGCTGATTGATTTCTAAAAAAAAAAGGTCATTAGCGGTTAATTTAAAATTTAGGGCAAGGAATCCTTTAACCACGTGAGGAAAAACTCTTGAATCAGTTAGTTAAAGCGACGTTATGTAAGATTTTGTATTTGTTGCAATTTGGCACCCCCAGTTTCAGAATGCGACACCACTGTCACACAGCTGTATACAAGCATTTGTCATTATTACATTATTTATGCGAGTTGACAGCTTTGCTAACAGCCAAACATCAAGCAAGCGCAGCAGCACAAGACATAGCAGCCAGTCCAACAGCAGAGAAGCCCAGCTCGGCGTCTGTCTCACCAATGACTAAAAGTCTGAGATTTACTCTTGTTCGACGGCTCTCATCTTAGCTTCCTCCGTCGTCTTCTTGGGTCTCTTTGTGTGCCATTAGCAAAGCTGCTGAGCCCAGTTACATAACCCGCTCACCTGGCTCCAGTTCTGGTCCAGCACTGGCATCACTCAGATTCAATATTCAGAATCAGAGTAACTTTTACTGGCCGGGTATGTGGACACATACAAGAAATTTTGACTCCAGTTTCCTCAACTTGAAAACAGTCCTGTGTTCACGAGTGTACACCAACACTCCAATCCTGGGCAGTACGGCTAACTGAGCAGAGCTAACAGCAGCTACAGTTCACAGCAGTTTACTTTGCTGTCCATCAGGAAACTCTGTAAATCACAGTTTAGTTAACATCATAGGGAATACCAGAAAACATTTTCGCCATAAAATATGATGCAGTTTCACCAAAATCGGTGAAATAGTTCCATAAAGTAGAGTAGAGCTCAAATTTATGTAGTGCAAGAAGAGGCGTACAGGGTGTTAAGTGGGAATGATGGAGGCACCGTTCACCCAATTACAAGTCAGTGTGAATCATAATGATGATATTTTAAGCTAGAAAAGTTCCATAATGTCGCTTTAACCTTGAACAGCTGAACCCCCTCTTTCCTGCTCAGCGGTAAAACTCTCAGGTGTATGAACATGGTGATGTTAAAATAGAGCACGCAGGATATCTTGTTGCTCTGCCATCTCTTCCATTTCCATTACAACAACAGTCCTGCTTCTTTGCCGCTGTGGTAAAAGCCTTCCTGAAGAGGACAAACATGTTAGTTTGGCCCTTTTTGTTTTCTGTTTCATATCATATGTTCTCATATCAGGCACACAATGCAGTCCAGAAGCCTAGTATGGGTTTCCAGTCTTCTCTCTCATTTAGTTTAGTCATAAACTGTTGATGCTACAGTTCAGCAACTTTAATCCTCACCCACATTTTCACCTTAGCTGTCTAAAAAACTTTCTATTTTGGCACTTAAAATTTGAAATCTTTAACTTGCTCATGCTCATGAGTTCAACAAAGATGTTGTAAGGAAGCCTTCCGCCACAGCAAAAGTGTGACATCGCTGTACCGAGCATAAGGATGTATGTTTACTGTTGTGGAAATATAAGGCTACTGATTTCCATGTCAGTATTATGTGTCCCCCAGAGGGAGCTTGTACTTCATTTCAAAGCAAAGCATAAATGTGGTGTCAAACATGTTGCTGCCACTGTTTTCAGTCTACTTTTATTTGGGTGTGGTCCAACAAGCTGATCAGCTTCTCAACAGTACACAGAGTCTCCATCCAAAAGACAAGTTACAAGATATAGTTCTATGAATATGCATGCAGAGGGTGCGCACACGGTATGAAATGAATTTGTGTTTCTTATGGCAGTCCATGGTTTTTAGTAGTGTTGATCAGTGTAAAGGCCCGATCAGTAGGGTAGATTGTAAATCAACGCAAATTTTGTGCATCAATTTCAACTCGTGAATTCCGTCACATAATTTTGCCCACATTGACCGATAGCAAACAGTGTTGCACCTTCTACTTTTGCTCCATAAAAAAAAAATAAAGTTTGTAGACATTTTCTCCATAGTGCCACTAACTTGAAGCCCGATTTATAGATTCAAAGATTTGTTCAGTTCAACAAAGATAGCAACACACGGTTACTCTTCTTATTCTTTTTTTTTCTCTCTCTCACACACTCACATGTTCACACACCAACATTTGTAGTACACACACACACGCACACTTCCGAACCTTGTATTCCCAGATGGATGGGAGTGTTTTAGACGCCAGTTCTCCCCTGTCACCGGTGTTGTCAGACATCACTTATCAGCGAAGCCTGTGATGGAGGAGAAAAGGGAGAAACACAATTTCACCTTATCTCACCTTTCTACACTCCCCTCGCTTTCATTCTCTATTCTCTTGTTTCCGAGTTCCCACCTGACCTGCTCTTTCTGTGTTCCCCTTTAATGTTATCGCTCTGTTTCACACCTTCATTTGTTTTGTGTTTTATTCTCTGCTGTCATTTTCTATCTCTCCACTTCAGTGACCTGATGTCTTAAAGCCGCCCGCCCTCGCAGGAAGCTAACACTCACAAGCTTTCTTCATTTTCACACACGTGCGCTATGTCTCTCTCCGTGATGCTGTTTTTAAAACGATGCTTACTTTGTACAGTAGGTCAGAGTGAAGCCATTTCAGAACTCTGGGGATTGCTTTCACCCATCAGTTCTCCGTCTGTCTCCGTCCTGCTTTCTCAGCCTGAGACATCATCGTTAAGTGCATCCTAAGGAGGCATCCGCGGCTAATGAACTGTTACAGCCAGTCATCACTCTAAGCAAGAGTCAAAGTGAGGCGGGGAAGCAGGGCAGGGAGACATGATGAAATGAAGGAGTGAAGGTTGCGCTGACCTTCCCTCAAGAGACATCTGATGGACGGAGAATCTGTCAAAGATTAGGAAACAGTTTTGTAGCAGCGGGCAGGTCGAGGGGCTGAGCAAAAAGGAGAGAGTGGGAAAGTTAATGTAGTCATCTCTCTGAGGCATCGATGGGGGATCAAGCAGCCAGGATTCTTTTTATAATCAGATTGACTAAGCCATAAGTAAATGTGTCTCCATTCTCCCTCTCATGCAAAGACCTCAGTGATTTCTCTCAAGGCTACAACATCCATCAGTCCAAATATTCATTATCCCTCTCTCTCAGGCTGGAGTTATTTTTTCCCGTCTGCCTCCATCTGAGGTCTTTTTATGTTTCAGATGGCATCAATATAACTTGTTGCATATTCAAGTTATTCTGGTTGGAAATAACAACAAAGCATCCCTGAGATAGTTTACAATGTAGTGTCAACATAGGACCCCAATTTTATTTTTTACAGATGTTAATTTGCATAATTAATCAAAGATAATATGTTAAAAAACAACAACTAATAAAATAATCCTTTGAATAGCTTGATTATAAATCTCCCAGCAGCTCTCAGGAGCCAGGTTTCTCCCTCTAGCTCTGTCATTTTCAGCCTTAATACAATTGTATCAGTCAACAAGTGACAACTGAGAGCAGCAATATGAAATATTTCCACAAAAGACTGAAAACGTGCACCATTATCCCAGTATTTAGATTATATTGAGCCTCCCCGTTCTCTATGACAGCTGCCACACTTTTGATAGTAGCACAAACAACTATAAACACTTTTGATTTCCCACGTGGTCGAGTCAAGTGTATCCTTTCAGCACTTTGACCCTTGATTCCACGAAGGAAAAACTCCCCCAAACAACACCTATTAAAATGTAAAAACAAAAAAAAAAAAGTCAGCAGAAACAGGAGGGAACCATCTTTCAGGGGTACTAGTTGTAAAATGAAAGGGAGAAATCGAAGAAACAGCTCGATAACATGAGGTTAATAAAGTGCAAACATATACACGTGGTAGGAATTGCAAAATTATGGTAATAATTATTTCAAAATTTCACTGAGCTGCTGCATCTTCTGTAAAGATCCTCTTTGCACAAGAAAAACATATGTGAGCAGCAAAATGTGGCACATTTATATGTGGTAATATTTGTTACTTCAAAGTCCTTCCCTATGTAGAAGCGATACAGTTTTTCACGGTCTACTGCTCAAACTATATGTCAAACTTCAACAACACGCTCTCACATTCAGACCCTGGTGGTTTAAGAAGAATCATGGCAGGCTTTTAAAGTCAGCTGTACTGTAAAACTGCCACGTTTCCTGATTGAATTGCACAGTTCACCTTTCATTGGCGCATCACAGTTTTACAGTATGGCTGACTTTGAGGGCTGTGTATATCTTTTATCCCCTCGGGTTTAAATGTTAGCGCGTTGATCAGGACGGGCCTGACGGAGAGTTTTGACGCATGATGCCGGAGCAGAGAAACATGTGCTGCAGTGTCTGGTTTATTTTTTTAACACATTAACATAGGATGCTTTATGAATAGTCTATTAATAGACTTTAACGCTTTATTAATAGCTGTGTCAATTCTTGTGGCAAACACGGAGTTAGCTGACATTTTTGTTTCCTCTGTTTTGTTCTTTTACTGTTTGAAGAAACAGCAATGGCTGACTTCCCTCAGAGGGTTCATTAACCTTTCATCTGATCGCCAGGCAGAACTCTCCTGTACATTGAATCTTTTGCATTTGTGTAGCAACATAAAGACCGCTCTCTTGGTTATTATTGTCACTGTATGTTGGTTAAACAGGCTAGTTGCACCCCTCGGCTTTTACTTTTGATTTCAGCGACCCCCACCTCTTCAGAATTGCTCCGGAGAATGAAAATAACACATTTTGATGACTGCTGTCTCTGTGAGGACTTGTATGTAAATGAGCCAGTTATAACAGGGCCACCGCGTCGGTTCAGGCGGCGTTCGCAGTTTTGATTTCATTCAATGCCTTTTTTTCCTGTCATGCTGTTTGAGAAGTAAGCACCCCGCAGTGCTGCTTCAGCGCAGCGGCAGACCTACCTCTAAAAATACCTACACATACTCAGAAGATGCAAAACAGCTCCTGAATGTGCATTTATCTTTCTCTCAGAATCTATTGCTTTGTTTTTTTTTCGAGAGGCAGATTTTAAAATGTCTTCCTCATGTGGACAGAGTAGATGTTTTCCACTCTCTGCTTCAGTCAGTCGCTTCCACACGAGACAAACCAAGAGCGAAGAACTTTGAAGGGGTTAAGCTTGGAACGAACGTGACCTGGTTTCTGTGCTCTTGTTTTCAGGCTCGGGGTATAGACACAAGCTGGTGAAATATTTATCTGTCTCTAGGAGGCAGTTGTTTCCCCAGCGTTGCTCATTAAGCCGGGGTTAATTGTCTCTCTGGCTGGAGAAGAAGGGCCTTTGTGTGTGCGAATCATAGCGAGACGAAATGAGGCAGAGTGGAGATGGGAGATCAGTAATAGAGGGTGAGCTGGTGATGGTGTATGCTTTGTAAAAATGTGTGGCTACACATAAACTGACTGACTTTCTCTTATTTTATCTTTCCTACTCAGTTTTTACACTTCTGTGATAACTTCTTTGGCCCTTTGTCTTACTTATTTTCTTCTTTTTCACACTGGATTCATTGACTTGAATCTCAGCCTTCCACCCTTCATCCTACCAAACCCACTGATCTATGTTCATCACCGTATGCCGTTGTTCTGTGGTGCGTTCAAGTTTAGTGCAGTCGTTTCACTGCAGTTGCTGGAAAAGTGTTTGTATGAAGAGAAATGAGCGTCAAAGCTGGTGACACTTTTAGATTTTACACATAAATAATTGTCGATCAAAATAGCATTCATAAATTCATCTTCTTATCTACAAACTCACCCAGTTTCAATGAATGCAGAGTCATTATACAAATAAATACAAATATAAAATATTATATGTATTTTGCTTCTAGTTCATTCATCTAATTTTTAACATTTCTGACAGAAATTTGAATCAAATGTTGTAGCATCAATTACAGATTGTCGAATCTTTGTGTTCAGATCACCTGACCTGTGTGGATTCTGGATCAGTTGCCAAGCAACAGGCACGGGTACAACCCGTATAAGGACAAAGTGTTTTTGTCCTGATTAAACAAACAAGATGTAACGTGTTAATTAGAGAGTGTTGGAAGTGTTGGTAGGTAGATTTTGTTAGCTTTGGACCAGATCCAGGCTACCCGCTTACCCATGTTTCCAGTCTTTATGCTAAGCTAAGCTACAAACACGAGGGTGCTATCAGTCTTCTCACCGGCGAGAACGTGAATAAGCGTATTTCCCCAAAATGTCAAACCTTTCAAACATTCAATCAATTAGGAGACAAAAGCCTTATTTTCTCCAGTTTTTAATCAACATTTTGATGTACGCAGGGGGGAAAAAAGGACAACAATGCAGTCTGAAGGAAGGTCACCTTTATAGTGACCTTCGTAGTACCCCTCTTCCACCATTCTAACGGGAAGCACTTGCTCCAGTCACAGTTGAAGCATTTCATCTGTCGTGTTTTCATGCCACCAAAAATGTCGCGGGTTTATCTTTCTGTGGTCGTACAGATTACGTTCTGACTGCCAATAAAAAAAAAAAAAACACTGAAACTTCCTGTAGACCACCTGGTTCAGTGGTCTGTGAGCAGTTTTACATCTGGGTTTTGTATTGCTAAACCTGTTTCGTGATTCAGAGTAAACCGCTGGTGTGAAAGAGCTCTTCCTCTGTACTTTGTCTCCTTCTCCGTCTCTCACTCCCATGATCTTTTTCCTCTTCCTCATGTATCTCTTTTTCTTACTCCCCAGCTCCTCGTTTCCCCCCACCGGCTCAAATGTTCTCTTCTCCCCTTTCACTTTTGAAATCTCTTGTTCTCTCTTTGTGTTACGGTGTCTCTCTCTAATGTTTGCTTTAATGAATCTGTCCCCGCTGTTCGTTTTATTCCACGAGGACTGAAAGAAAAGATGCATGTGAGTGAAAGAAAAATAAATGGAAAGATGTAACGTCTCTCAGATTCAGTTTTCCTGCTCCCCAACAATCCATATTAATTTCCATTTCCTTGTTTTTCCGCCCACTTTTTCCTCTTCACGTCTGTGATGAAAAAGAGTTGCCAGGTGGAAATAAAGGATTGCAGGTGAGAGAAAGTGAAGAAAGAAGGACAGTGTGTGAGGCAGAGATGTGTAGAGGATTGTCTGGGCATCAATATTTCAGAGGATGGAGCCTTGGATGAATAATTCAACCCTGGTGTCACGCTGTTTCCCTCACCGCAAGACTCTTGGCCTGGTCACACACACACACACACTAAGTCCCTCACTTTTTCTCTCTGAAATGGAGGTAGCCTTACAAAATCGCCTGAATCTACTCCAGCTGGTATCCCCTCTTTCTTTAATCTCCCTCCCCTCCGGTCTCCATCCAATTGTGCGCATCCTGCTGGCTGTTGAGTGTTCATAATTTCTTATAAAGTGTAGAAACTTCACCTATTCCCCCCGGAGTCTATATCGGAGCTATTTATGTAAGAGGAAGATGAATTACTTCCCTCCACCCCTCCTGAAAGACGCAATTGTGCGCTCGCACACACACCTAAGCGTCGCCCTGGCCCTCACAAGAACACACATGGATAGGTATTTCCGTTGTGTAAGTGGTGCTGACTTTCCCTCAGGTAGCCTGAATAAGCAGACCTATTTAGCTTCAGGAGAGCGAGCGGTGAGGGCCTGTCGGAGCAGATTTGGTGCTCATCTGCTGTTAGCTGAAATGAATCAGGGTTACTCACAATCCCGGCTTCCACAGATGTGATTTTGACCCGTGTGTATGTGAGCGTGACATGGAGAGGAAACTTATCTGTACATGCAGAAGGGTGTGGCTTTACATGCGTAAACTCCACCCCGTATTTCTGGTGTCTTTTAACTGTGTCACGTCATCAAATATAATTAATGAATCCACATTTTCGAAGGCATTTGCTCCTCATGCAGCGGCTCGTTGTAGGATTTGGTTGCAGTAGTCCGTGTGGACAGGAAAAGAGGTGGAACACTGACCGAATGCAATCTTGGAACCCATCGGCTGTCGTCTCATGACAGTTTAGATTTATATTAGCTTTTTTGTCTGAATCCATATGCAGATATTTGTTTATAGGAAGCATTAGAGGAAGAATAGCAGGAATGTGTTTTTCTTGTAATTCTCACATATGAAGTTGGACTGTAGCGGAAGTCTTGGCCTGGATGTCTGTTATCTCTTTTCCAAATATCCACTGGCTACATCAGAAGCCCAGAAAGATTGGTCATTGCCCCCGAGAGGCTAAATCGTCTTCACACGATAGCCGATAGGTTCCAAGATTAGTTATTTGTATGTATTTATTAGTTATTTTATTTATTTAGTTATTTATTTCATAAGAAAGCAGAAAATGGTCAAGAGTATCGAGGCCCAAGGGGACATCCTCAGAAGATATTCAGTTTATTGTCATAGAGGATGACAGAAATCAAAAAATATTCACACATCAGATCAGATCACATCACATTTTTTTCGATTAATTTGAAATGATTATCAAAACCGTTCATTTCGATTGACTTTTCATTAATCGACTAATCGTTGCAGCTCTTCTGAGGTCACTGAGTATTAAAAACAAAGCTGATTACAACCTCCATGAAGGGAGGATTTATTGCAGGACTGTTGTATTAGACTGCATTAGTGTATATCACTACACGACAAACAACACAATCACATAAAATATTAAAACCAATATAAATCTGTCTACCAACATTTTCTTTTTGCATTTATGGTGTAGCAGATATCTCTTTAATATTGTGGGCATAGTGGAAAATCAATCCGCAGGACAGTGAAGTACCTTGATTTGTCGTGTTAAATTTGAACAGACATTCCTGTCTTGATTTATTTTCCAAACAATTCTCTGCATCTCAATGCACACGATGAAAAACTCTCTTTGAAGTCTGACTCCATTTCAGTATATGACTATATTTATGAACCTGCCACCAGGGAGAGAAGCTTACACACAGCATGCGATATAATAAGGTTGAGATGAGCGCTTCTCCAGACTTGTTTTGGTTATGGTAACATAATCTTGAATCAGTCAAAACTAACTTTATACAGCTTTGTCTTACGACACTGAGACATTTTCTCTTACATGAGCTGTCATGTCACCATTGGGCGTTATTTTAGTACTTTCTGTTGTCTCTTTTATCTTGTTTTTATCTGCTGGCTTTGAGTTATATTTAGAGATCCCCTGTTGATTGTTATGTCTTTTTTCTAATTTACATATATTTTTTATGCTGTTTTTAATGATTTTCAATGCCCTATATCTTGTTATTTCGTGCTTCAAAGCGGCTCCTCAGAAACCTGTGGGCGACGTCACGGATACGACGTCCATTCTTTATACTGTCGATGCTGGAACCCAGCTGTCGTTCCTGGCTTGAGGACTGCTATATAAATAATTTTTATTAGAATGTAAAACAAAACTTCAATAACTAATTCTGTCAGTTCTCAATTAAAAATCCAACATACATTGGTGAAACCATGACACTACATTTCACTGATAAAGATAATAATAATTATCTCTATCACCACTTCTCATCATGTTTTCATCTGTAGATTTAATAAAGGTAGTCAATGCACTGGCTGTTCTTTGGAATAATGTTCTTATATATTAATACTTCCATCATTAATTAGTCATTTCCATGCTAATTCATGACTTTTCTCAATATATTACTGCAGTCTCACCCGTGCATGTCTTGCGTTAGCATTCATGTAACGAAGAGCTGAACGTTGTCGTAAATCAGCAGCCTCAGCACAGAAAGAAGTGAGCATCCTGCACTGGATGTTTTTAAAAAATATATTTCTGGCCACTGTGAAGGGGGGAAAAAAAGGCAGAAATGCACACAGTAAACACGCCCAGGGGTATTGTCCTCTAAACAACTCAAACACACACATACTGTATAGTCATTTAGCGTCCAATGGCATCACTAGCTCTCCCATAAATCAATGGTCCCACAGTGATGGTGTTCATATCAGCACATCAGCCATCTGCTCTGAGGATGTGGGCACTCGGTGTCACACACACACACACAAATGCACAAAACACTGCTGTGTGTTCCCATCAGAGAGAATAAACCTTTACAGAAGGAGACTTATCTTCTGTGTAGCTGTTACGATAAATGTGTTTGTTCGGTGTGCAGCATCTTTAATCTGACTTCGCTCCTTTTTGTTTAGCGCACCTACCAGTGTTTTATCGTTTACCTTCCCCCCGCGTGCACCTTCGTCTTCATTCTCTCTCCTTTTCTTTATCTTGAATCCAATTTTCTTTATTCTTGCCTCTGTCTCCCGCTCATGTAAATGCATAAATATCCATCCGGTCTAGTCTCATCACCGTCCTCTGTTGTAAATGATTCAACACAGTGATTTTCCAGCCCACTCTGAAGCTAACATCATTTTCACACCCCTCCGTCCCACCACAGAGCCAACTGACACTTTTAAACATTTATTCTGCACCAGCTCTTTCCCTTCATGCGTTGCGTCTCTGTGCTAATCCTTTTTTTATGACCGGTTGGAGTTCTGGAGCGTTTTCCCCCTCCTCTTATTTCACCACAGACTTTCATTATTTGTCTGTTGCCCGTGTTTGTTGTGGGATTCGGCCTTGTTCTTCTTCGACTCTGGTTGTTTTCCCCCTCGTCTGTTTGGCTGTTTATTTCTGTATTTATACATACATGTGCATGTCTGCAGGCGTCTGAGTTATTATTTCTTTGTTTGAGCTGTCAGCCTTTTGGCAGCCGGCAGCCATTTTTCTTTTTATTCCGATGCAATTACCCTTAAACCAAGTGTCTCATTCCCTCCTCTGATATCTGCTGTGTTTATATCCTTGTTTTACCCCTCCACCTCTCTATCGATCTCACCTTTATCTCATCTATCTTTCTTTGTCCAGCCACACATCTCTCCCTCTCCTCTCTCTCTCTTATCGTCTTTGCTAGCAACCCTCACACCAATACTTTCATAACTGTCATTTGTCTTTGCAAGGCCGACAAAACCGTACACGCTGACATTTAGTGTTCAAAACCGAGGCTGATATGACGCTGTGGGTGTCATTCTGTGACCTTGAAAAGTTCTCTGCTCAGGCATGAGATGAAAACCATTATTTCTTTTTTGAGATGGTCGGTCTCCAATCGATTCGGACTCAAATCAGTTGTCAAGCAGACAGTGAAGAGCTGTTTTATGTTATATAATATCGGGCTTGTTAAGCTTTAAGGAAAATGAGCTGTGTCCTTACATCACGCAGAGAAGGCCACATGAGTGAATGTAGTAATTCGATGATAACTTATACGCGTCAGGAATATTGATTGTGATTGATCAGAAGCACGTTGCAATTTCCTTTTGAGTTTGTAGAAGTTGGGGAAAGTTTTTAAGAGAGCCAAATCAGCCCAATCAGTCACAGTCAGGCGCTAATGTGTGAGAATAACTCGGCACTGCAGTGAAGGTCAAACACCAGAGTGAAGTTAGTTTGATATCCAGCAGTTAAACGCACCACAACCTGAGTCTGATCACAGATTTCTTGGGGAAAACCCTGATATAAATGTGTTTACGTGTACTGTGTGCCAGCCTGTAGAGACAAAATATGCAGAAACTGTTGCTGTAAACAGAAATTATCACTATGCTGTGGTTTCGCATCTGTCTCTCACGCCGAGTGAATCAAAGACCTCACGCAGTCCAGTAATCTTCATTGGATCATGTTAAATACGAGCTCAAAACAACGATTAATCATGTTTAGCTCTGTGAATGCGTCTGCATGTGTATATTTATGACTCATGTAGAAACATGACTTTTAATTAGTTTGAGTGAATGTCATGTTCAGAGAACATGGACACATTTGACCTTGAGGGCAGCGGCAAATTACGCTGATGTTCAGGCAAACATCACGCAGATCCATCATGGTGCTGTGGACGTAAACATGGAAAGATAAGCAGTGAGTTTATATTAATAGATGCTACCTAAAGCAGACTTTACATTAGTTACATTCGATTTAACATCTTGCATTGCTTCATAATAATCTTTTTCTGTGTGATTCAAGGGTGATTCTAGCTGAAGGGCTGAATGAGGAGGTTTCCACAGTGAATTATTCATACCTGCAAGGTTAGCAGGCCTCTGACTCTTACACTTATCTAAGGTCTAAGGTAAGATCGAACCTGTGTAAAGATGTCACACCAGGAGAAAAGAGCTTAAAATAACTTAACTCTGACCCACCTGATGGACCTGAATATACACCAGAACCTGACCTGTTCTTTTCTTCCATGTAAAGCCGGTCCAACACCCGTAAAAACCATCTCACAACACAATAAGCTATAGAGACCAAAACTGTTTTTTGTACCAGGCCGTAAACATGTTTATTTCTGCTGTGAAGTTGGACATTTTAACATGGGGACTGACTCGTTCTGTAGCCGGCCTCAAGTGGACGTTCCAGGAACTGCAGTTTTTGGCCCTTCCGCATTGGTTTCACTTCACAGCCACGGACGTTGCCGCTTGTCTCGTGTGTCTGAATATTGTGAAACCAGTAGGAGCCTGGCAGTCAGTTCCCACTCACCTGAGGTGAGGGAGAGAATCAATGTGAGCTTAAAGTTGATTAACAGGAGTGAGAGAAGAAGGAGTGACGATAATGAGAGAGCTATTTTAAGAAAGTAAAGAAACAAGTTAATGGGGTTGCTGGTGTTGGCGTAAAATCATCACAACCAAAGTATTCAACCACAGGTCAAAAGAAAAGTATGTAGGAAAGTGTGTTGAATCCACCTCATGAATAAATGGCCTAGTTTTAAGAAGATGTAGCACAGCACACCATTGGTTCTCCAGGTCCCTGGTAGACTCACTCAGGACAACTGAATCTTGTTGCTGTGGCAGCGTGTAATATAAATACATTATGGTAGCATTTATTCCAGGTCAATTTTTGTATTCCTACCATGTTTCTGTCTACTTTATTTTTTACCAAGTTCCCAGGAGTGATTATTTTCTGTGACAAGGATCACTGTGAAGCCTTTCCATTTCCAGTTAACCAGCTGCATTTTTAGGCTACCGAATGTCGTGTGTATGTGTGTGTGTGTGTGTTATGATGGTGGTTTAGGAGGAAGTCCAATCTCAGCAGAAGTATGGCCAACCCCCTGCAGCAACACAAATATACTGGGCCATTTTTCAGTGTACATACACACATACGCAGTATATTTATGGTCTTGTATAGCAATCTGGGGAGAAAATGAAGAAAACCTTAAGGTGTACAGTGTATTTCAATATCATGAATATGCAAATGAGCTCCCTTTTTAATGCTGTTGTGTGTGTGTGTGTGTGTGTGTGTGTGTGTGTGTGTGTGTGTGTGTGTGTGTGTGTGTGTGTGTGTGTGTGTGTGTGTGTTGGGGATTGTTCTGTAAGCTAGACATCTGTTGCCACCACCTCTTCTGTTGCAGTCTGTCTGTCCGCCTGTCTGTGTAGAGACTGAGGAGTTGGCCTGCTTTCACTTTAACAAACACACACACACACACACACACTCGCAGAGCCTCTAATGCTTTAGAGCATCATAGAGCAAACACACACCACTAAAGCTTCAAGCTTCTATTGATTTTAATACATGTTGTCTTTCATTGAAAAGAAGAGGTACAAATTAGATGTAAAGTATCATGGTTATTATTGTCAAAGTTAAACGTGCACACACGAACGCGCACAAATGATTGACTCGATGTGGCTTTGATGATTCATCCCAGCGAGATGGCGCTTGAATGGAAAATGTCAACTTTAAACCGAGATTAAACAGAATCACTCAGGAAAGCTGGTGGGGGTTTTTGTGTGTGTGTGTGTGTGTGTGTGTGTGTGTGTGTGTGTGTGTGTGTGTGTGTGTGTGTGTGTGTGTGTGTGTGTGTGTGAGAGAGTGTGAGTTTGAGTGTGGGTAATATGCTATTAAATTCATCATGGTCTTCTTGGCAACAAATATAAAGGTCTCAGTCAGTCTCCCTCGGTTCCTGTCTTTCTGATTCAGATAAAGCCGTGTGCAGACTACACGACTTTTGCCATTTGATTTTATCGTCGTACAGCAGCTTAGAGCTTCGCTGAAGACAAGTAGGCTAAATAAAACACTCCCTCTGTTACTAAGGTTATGAGAATTACTCATAAAGGAATAGTTTGAGGCTTATTCATGTTCTTACAGAGAATTACACAAGATGATTGATGCCACTCGTATATGTACGGTAAATGCGAAGCTAAAGCTAGCAACCTGTTATCTTAGCTTAGCATAAACACTGGAAACAGAGGGAACAGCTAGCCTGGCTCTGTCCAAAGGGTAGCAAAATCCGTCAACACCTCTAAAGCTCAGTAATTATGTTGTGTTTTATGTCTTAGAGGTGTTTGTAGGTGGACTTTGTCACCTTTGAGCAGAGCTAAGCTAGCTGTTTCCCCTTGTTTCCAGTCTTTATGCTAAGCTAAGCAACATGGACAAACTCACTGAATTTTAACACACTTTCTTCTTCGATTTTTTTTTTTGTGTTTAAATTGTCTCTGTGTCGATCTTTTTCTGTTTGCCAGTGGTGGGATGTGGAGAAAGGCGAGGCCCTGCAGACCTTCTACCCGACGGGAACGGCGTTGAAGAGGATCCACGTCTCGTCTGACTTTTCCACCTTCGTCACCATCGACAGCATCGGCATCCTCTACATCCTAAAGAGGGTGGTGTGACACTGTGAACGCTGCTTTAAAAGACCAAAAACAGAATCAAAACACCACGATCTAACCAAACACTACTTCTGTATACAGTCAGTAATAATACAGGTTCCTCCCATAACTACACACTTCTCAGATAAGTTTACATTTCTGCTGCACTCTTTGTACAATCAGGCTGACACTAGCCAGCAGCATTACAATAAGAGCATTACAAACGTTCACTTTCACGTCGAATGACTGATGAGCCTGCAACCTCTGTTTTACAGATGAAGACAGAAAATGTGAATGTGTGTTTTTGGTAGATAAAATAGGGCAGTGTCTCCTTTTTAAAAAAAACAAGGAGAGATGCATTAAAACGCAACAGGTTGACTTAAAAAAAGAAAAACTGTGTGCGTGTTTGTGACGATCAGGTCTTCTCAAGCGGAACCTTTGAATCATTAATAGCTAATAAAAAAGTTAATATAAACAGGGAAAAGAGATGTGATCTCTGCTTCATTTCAAATGTGAATAATAAATGTAATCCATATTACATTAGGGCTCAACATTATTGCATGTGATGTGAGAGATTCTCCGCTGTATGTAAGCTATCATGCACGCCCTTCGATCCATGAAGTGCATTTGACTGTTTATGCTGTGATGTTTTTGAACTTTAATCCTTCGTGTTTGTGTTGGAGGGTTCGAGGGTTGTTGGTACGACCAGTTTTGAGCTTTTTATGTACACTGCAGCCTTAATCTGAATACTGTAGGTACCAGATGGTATGTATGTTTAGTGTAGATGGGTTTCTCAATTCACCAGCATAGATGAAACTTTTGGTGCACTTTGATAAGCATTAACAATTGATAGTTAGATTAAGTTTTAATGATTGAGCATTCAAAACCGATTCCAAAAACTTTTGAAAGCCTCGCGGGTCTATTTGTACATCCGAATCTATTTGTACTTCTGAATTTAGATCAAAGTTAATTTTTTTTCTACAAAAAAAATGCAATAGGTGATTTATAATTTATATAAAAAAAATTTATTAATTGCTTAATTTTGGGGGATTTTGTTCCAGTTCTTTTTTAACTCTGTATACCACTTTTTACTCGTCTTTTTATCTGCACGTTGTCTAATTGAGCCTTTTCCTGCTCTCAGCACTTTGAAGCAGAACTTACAATCTTTCATGAAGCTGTCACCAACGTGGCTTTGTTCACACACATAAAAATAGATCCTTACTTTGATTTATACCGATACGCGCTTACTCCCGAGTACGTGACAAGGCAAGTCCCTTCACATGCTGTAATCCATCAAACCCATTCACTGCAATGGGGATGATTCTAGGTCCAGTAGGAGTAATAAGCACATAAAGTCAATAAATTAATAAAAGTAAGGATGCGCTGCAAGATTTCTGATCAATGCTGTTGTCATTTTCACGTTGTGCTCTTTGCGATTGGTGCTTTAAAGTCAGCACAAATTCAATCAACAGAGTTTCTCCGTGTGTGAGGTCTCTCTCTAACAAAATTGCAGAAATATTGATGCTCAGGATGTATTGATACTGTTATATGGTGTTGTGCAATGCAAGTGTAATTTATAAAAGATTAAACTACACACTGCTATGATGACGTTGCATGTCTGTCTTAATTTTGCAAAATTGTTATTGTAAGGTGACTTTGTTCTGTTTGACTCTATCGGTTTATTGACCGACGAATCTATCGGTGCTGCATTTTCAGTCTCCTCTGATGTTTTTACTGCTGACTCAACCTCAGTCTTGAAACCTCCAGGCTGACTGAATGTCCTGTGTCACCTTCAGAGCACTCCAAATGTCACCCAGTCGCTGAGAAAATGTATTCACGCCTCAAATGAAGTGAGAGTCACTCCTGGTGTCAGGACAAATGAGCTACATGTGGCTTCATAACCATCTGGATAAAAAAAAAAAAACAACAACTTTCTTCTCTATTTGCACTTCTGTATAAAAAAATACTGCATATTGTAAAGGTTGACGAGGTGTTCACACCTATTAAAGCGATGTGACTGTGTTTTCTTCAACACCTCCCATCATCACATCTGTCATATGACGGGTAAGGCTAAGATCCGGTTCTCAGTTGAGTTATGAGTTGTGCGAGTATCAAAGAGCAACAAAGAATCAGATGTCAAGTCTCCTCCACCTCCAGAGGGCCGGACCACTGTCAGATGTAAGACACACCCTGATGAGGAGAGTTAATGTGAGTAAAGTCTGCAGTGTCTAGTCTAAACTACTACTGCGCTGTGGCATTCACTCCACACTCATGAAGTGCTTTGAGGAACTGTTTCAAAAACAACATCCAAGCCAGCCTGGACCTTCACCAGTTTGCATTCAGAACCAACAGATCCACAGAGGATGCCATCTCCACTGGCCTCCAACCAGTCTTCACACACCTTTTAAAATAACAACACCTACATCAGAACGCTGTTTGCTGATTTCAGCTCAGCGTTTAACACAAGCTCCCCCATGAAACTGATTGGCAAACTTAGCACTCTGGGCTCGAGTACCACACTCTGACTTCCTCACAAACAGACAGTTCAGACTGGCAATCACACCACCTCCGCTTGAGTGTTAAACACTGGAGCCCCTCAGGGCTGCATGCTCAGCCCCCTCCTGTTCAGGCTGTACACCCACAACTGCAACCACAGACATGGAGAAAACTTTGTTTGCAAAGTTTGCAGACTACATCACCATCATTGGACGGATTTACAAACAACAATGAGAATTTATATTGAGGGTAAATCAACAAACTTGCAGAGTGGTGCACGGAGAACACTGATGCTCAACATCAGAAAAACCAAGGAGCTGATTTTAACAAAAAGGAGGCAAAGACATGAGAGCTGAGGTGAAGCAGGTAAACAGTTTTAGGTTCTTGGAAATAAGCTTCACAGAGAACCTGCCAATAATCATCTCACATCTCCACCGTGGTTAAGAAAAAGTAGAAATGGCTACACAAGAAAGCTTAATTCCCGTGCCAAGCCAACAGAAAGCATCCTGACAAACATTATGAATTGGCATGGTTTGTGTGCAACCTAGGACACCAGGGTTCTGCAGCTGGTGATTAAAACCGCCCACAACATCATCGGTATGCATCTATCGAGCGTCAGTGATACCCAACCCAACCACAACCTGCTCAACCTGCTGCCGTCTGGCAAGCGATACATAAGTATCCACTGCCGTACCACCAGACTACAGAGGAGCTTCTTTCCTCAGGCTGTAAGACTCAACTCATCCTCCAACACTCACAACATAAAAATAGTTTTCTATGTTTAGCATAAACGGATTGCATTTTTGTTGTGCAACCTTGTGTTGTAGAATGACAAATAAATTATCCTTGACAAAGCTTGAGTGTGATTCATAATAACTCATTATTTAATACAATTTGGAATGGTGTATTTTTTTCTGGGAATTTTGGAGTTTCAAGGACCTGTTGGGAAATTATGTTTATGGTTATTTTATGGGCTGGTTCCATTATTATCCAGACTTAATATATTACATTTGAATTATTTTTAAGGACACAGACCTTGAAATTTGCCTTTTAAAAACCATGAAATGTTTTAAAAGGTCTAGTGTGTAGGATTTATTGGCCTCTAGGGAGGTTGCAGCTTGTAACCAACTGAATACTCCTCGCCTCATGTTCCCCAGTAGAAGAACGTACTGTATGGTGGCCATCAATTTCAACAGTCAGCCAATGCATCTGTGGTTGCAGTTACAGAGCTGTTGAAACAGGAACAGGATACGTAGCTGTCAAACAAGACATTTTTTTTTTTTTTACAGACTTCTGTGTTGTTAATCTGTGGTTGGTTGGCAGCTTTATGTCCACATCCTGAGAGCTGGACATTACAGAAATGAAGTGGAAGAAGTTTGATTTTTACAAATCTGTATTTAAAAAAAAGTAGATCTTCAAGATCCAGTGTGTACGATTTAGGCTTTATTTGCAGAATATAGCACAAGTCGAATATAATATACAAAACTATTGACCATTAGTGTGTTTTCTGAAAGATTAGGGGTTACTTAATCATTTTTAAAATGCAGTCACTCTTTTATATGTTGTCATTTATGCAGTTTTCTCCATCACATCTTTTTATTACCTGATCTCTAAGTGACTTAGTGAGTAGATGTTCTTGTGGTGCGCTCTAAATTTTGGCTTCTCCAAAGAACTAATCCAAAAGATGCGTGATGACATTTAAATGATTGTATCAAATTAGACACAACAGGTGAAGCTTGTCAACATACTACATGCGTGTTTCTATATATACTGTATATCCTGCACACTGACATCACACTACTGATTTACACACAGGCTGGAGGACAGTCTGGACTGCAGTCCATGATGACATGAGATGTTCACATTCACTGAGGCGATGTAGCTGATGTATGTTTTTAAACACCTGCCTGTCATCACATCCGACAGTTGACTTTGAGTAAACTTGTACCTCCGGGTGAAGGCTTGGATCCAGTTCCCAGCTGAGTTATGTGCTATAGCAGTGATTGATAAAGCTGTGTTGTCATTCATCAGTGCCTAATTAATTAGGTTTCTATGTGATGACAGATATGTGCGGAGCATGAACGTCAGTGGTTACCACATTCTGCTGGAGGAAGAAGCGGTAGTAGTGTAGTATCAGGACATGTTGAGTGTTTATCACTTAACACACATGAAATTATAGACCTGTAAATTAAAGTGTTACCTACAAATCCTAACAATTTCCAATGAATGTGAAAGGAAACGTTCAACCAATCAGATTGCTTGGTCCGACCGAGCAATCTGATTGGTCAGCTAGACATTTAGAACATGCTCAAATCAGCAGGACAGCACACCTGACTAATCACTAAAAATATTACTCCGCCATCTCCACGTTGTCACGTCCTAAAAATATATAACATGTAAACAAATACGAATAAGTCCGCTGTAAGTCAACTTTAATAAAGTAATACATCTGAATTTACAGTTTCAGCTTTCTTGAATGAATATTCTGTGTGTTACGGAGCTGTTAGACCGCCTCATTTATACAGGTGTGTGCCTCGTTTGTGTGCAGCACGTCAGAGATCAAACAGTTCAGCGAGCGCAGAGAAAGTATTTTTAAAGACTAAAGGTGGACTAATATGGACTGAAGAGGAATATTCCGTTAGATAAAAACATATTCATTTTGATTACATCGACCTTTGTTCAACACATTTTGACTTTAACGCTGTGGAGTTACTAGAAATGTTTGAATCATCCTCCATCAGCTGTGCAGGTGAGTCGCTGATACGGCGCTAGCTTCATATATACATAAAATAAATAACAACATACAACAAATAAATAATGCAGTTCAACACAAACTGGAAGGGAGCATTTATTGCAGAAACTGATGTATTAGACTGCATTTATTTTAGCTCTGTGTACCTAATTAACTGGCAGCTGAGTGTATGAGAAAATAGCCATGGTTCAAGCAGTTGTTATTAAGCTAACTTCAGCAAGCCTGAAATTGACACCATAGCGGTCAAAAGTGTCAGTGTCTAGAAATCAGTGCAGGAAGGCGACTTCATTTAATCTGAAAAACAGGCCACTCAAAAGCCCCAGACTAACCTTGTAACTTGTTCCTGGGGAAAAAATATGGCTGCCATGACTTCACCACCTGTTTTTCATCTTGAGGACCAGCCCTGAATACTTGTGGTAAATCTGTCCTTTGTATAAATTTAGAATAACAATGAGCTCCAGCACATAACAAGAGGCCTTGTTATCTGGCCAAAACAGGACACCATTACTTACTTATCCTCCACCGGTGAACTTGAAACCATTTGTCTTGGGGTCCTTAGACATTCTGGGCGCTGCAGAGCACCATGGCTGCCAGTCAGATTTGGGAACTGGTCCAATCATGGTGCAAGACTTGGAGCAGCCATATGACATGCTAATGCAATGCTGCCAGCTGTCATTTAGACTTCAGTGCTTCCTATTTATATACTGTCATTTAGTGGGTGATGTAAAGGTGCCCTGTTTTTCTGCTGCACAAACCTATTTATCAGGTGCTGTATTCTCAGTGAAGTCTGAGCTGGATATTTCCAGGATTAGAAAAAAAAAATGTGCCAAATTTAGGGTGTTGTCTTTCATAGGTGGTGAATTGGATGATTTAGAGGAGGCTTTAGTCGTGTTCCAGCTACGATTACACACATTTGCATAAGAGTAAAGAAAGCTTAGGTGTCTGATTTTTAGCATGCAGTTAGCCACGGGCGTGCGTGGAGGAAAGAATGAGGATCTTAAATTGTTGCTGATGTCATCTTTTTCGCAATTACACCTGCGCGGACCGCTGTGCCAACCTCCGATAATCAGCTGCGATCCCTCTGCCTTCGAGTGTAAATTAAACGCATCTGATACTTTGAGCCCTTGGAGGGGGGGATTAGTTTCAGGTATCTGGTTTGAAACAGCAAATTCATCCGGCTTTGTAAGCTTTAAAAAAAAAAAAAAGCTTACTTTCCCCTCTGAGTGCATATTTTGTGTAACAACATATCTCATGTGGCTTTTTCAAAAGTGAATTGCATGACTTGTTTCCTTTCCTTTTGTGTGCATCACAGCCTGCATTCTCCACGGGAATGGTGGGAACTTTTTAAAGTCTGGTTGAGGTGTGCGCTAACCTCATTAATTTTGCTCTCTCCTGCTTAATTAATCTTTGTCTGCTGCTGAAGTAATTACAGCTATCTAGCTGTCTGAGTGTCTATACAATACTGACACCACCTTCCCCTCTCGGTTGCAGCTGGGCCAGGATTTCCTTCTCCCACAGCCTCTGATGTCTGTCATACCGTAAGCGCTAATTCACTGTGGCATGACCGGGAGTAGAAAAGGAGCCGTCCTATAACCTCCTGAATATTGTCTGCTTTTAATATTTTAGCAGTTAAAAATATTCTTCCGCTGCACTCATGAGTGGTAACAAGATGTCGAACCTCCCCAAAGTGTCTCGTTGTGTCCTTTGGCTTCAGAATAATTTTGATTTAAAGTTAATGAATTTCCTCCTCAGAGTAAAGGCAGATGAAGGACGCTGAGCCCTTGTTGATTTTAATAATGTGAAAACAGAAAACAAAGTCATAGCAAAAAGATAAAATCAGGACACTGTTTTGAATATTCAGATTGCAAATTGGATAAGAGCATCTGCTATAAAACAGTCATTTAAAATGTGAAGTTCAGAGGCCTGCTAGCCTAATTAGCCTGATTTAGCAGCAGTATCTGTTTCAGGGTGGAGGCTAATGCAAGGCTGGTATTTAAACTTTTCTAGTTTCTCAGTGAGAGGTCTGCAGTCGCACGTGGACTCCCAGGAGACTTTAAAAGGTTCTCTTTCTAAAGAACTAAGCCTCCCTCCAGCTTTCCGTCTGCTGTCTAAGACTTTCATTTTGTTTTCATTCTCTCTCTGCTCTCCTCTTTCCTCATTAATTTTTCACCGCTTGCTATTTTTCAAGCTCGTGGCTATACGACGTGCAATTGCGCATGCAGATTTTCGTGGTAGCCGGCCAAACACACCGACACACACTGTGAAAAAAAGCGAGGGAAGACGAGCCTAAATACAATCATGTATGTACACCGTCAGGAGAGAGAGGTGTGAAGCATGTAAGTTTGTGCTCGAGGGGGGTAGAGGCATTGTGTGACTCTGTGTGTGGTAGAATTAAATTAATGTTTGTGGCGCAATCTGTACATAAATAACAGTTTTAGAAACTGATTTATGTGTTGGTCTCATTGTCAACGAATCCTGTGAAAAGAACAAAACACACACTTTGCTCGGCCTACTTTGAACACGCTTCCTGTCCTGTGGCACTCAGGCCCATTGGTTCAGACTGAACACAAGTTTGCCAAATATTTCTTTAAAACGGTTCAGCCATTTCCTAAAACGGCAGACCAGTTTAGCTTTCAGCAAGTTGAGTAAAACAGTTGCTGATTATTTTCCTGTCGTGGATTAATCAGCTCATATACAAACATGCAAACACTTATAGTAGACCTGCGAATGTGGAGAGATGGTGGAGTGATGGGCAGTCACATGCTGAGAGCAGTTCAGGGTTCGTGCCTTGTTCAAGGGCACCACCACAGTGCTCCATACTGTGATCTGTGCTGGACTTGAACCGGACACCCTCTGGTTCCCCAAGCACAATTCACTATGTGCAAATAGTGGGAAATTTTCAGCGCTGTCTGGTGGAAAGATCTGTTGGCAATAGATCACTGTATATCTTTGGTATTTCCGTAGTGCGGTTTCTTTTTACTTATCGTCTGCTGCAGATATATTTGAGATAAGCTAACATCAGGCCGGTTGATTTATAAGTTGGGCTCTACAGATAATCTTTAGCACTAATTTGTATATAAAATAATGAGTGTTGATAAATATTTATTCATAAGAATAAAGTACACATTAAATGAGCAGATGCTTGGTTTGGCAAGAGAGGAAACTGAATGAACCAGGCGCTCTGGGAAAGGCCTTATCTACGGTGTGTGTGTGTTTCTGTGTGTGTGTGTGATCGCTACCTGGTACCAGGTGACGCTTGCCAGCAGTAGCAGCTACACTGATTACAGGGCTCTCTCTCAGCGTTGTCCTTCTGCTCTCTGACCATTAGATCTCTGACGCCGCTCGAGTATTGAGTCGCCACATTATCATTCCCCTGTGTCTTTTGACCCTGTTTTGCTGTTACATCCTCACCCCATGCGAATATGTGTGTGTGTTTCTCCTGACCTTGGCCAAACATTGGTTCCTGTTCCTGTCAGCTGTTGGCTCAGCAGCGCTCCACCTTTATTGCTTTCCCTTGTGGAGCCAGAGGGCTGAGAGCCAGAACTCGTTCCACGTTGGGCCGCTTCCCATTTCTCCTTAGCCGCCTCTCTCACCCATCTGCCCAGATGGTTTGGGCTGATTTTTAGGAAACACAGCCACGGCTACGTCACACAGAGCACGACTGAGGGATGTCAAAAATGTAGACTCTAGTTACTGCTATGTAAACTAGTCAGGATGCCAGATAGAGGAATGAAGTGGAAATTGAAATGGAGTGAGGCCCAGAAAGAGCAGATGCTGCAGTCACCTGTGCCTCACCTCGTCCAGTAGCTCACCCAGCCAAACCAGCAGCACCCACACTGACACGCCACAGGGAGAAAGGGCTGTTGGCTTACCTCTTCTTCATCTGTCCAGCTGGAAGGCATCAATGAATAAAAGACGCAGACTATAGCGCACTGTAAAGAAATATTCATTGTCATACTGAGGCTCATATATACAGTGTAAGTAGGTGTAAACGATCAAATGAATGAATGAAGTGAAGAGAGGGAGGCAGAGTGAGAATCAATTAACTAAGCTGCTGATTGTTTTCACTCATAAAGATATGAAATGATAAATGATCAGTTAGATTTGAAGGAAAGCCAGAAGAGATATATCTGTGACTGTTTGTCCTGTTACCTGTCCTGCTCTAACTGTGCACAAGGACACTTTTTATGTATTAGACGATGTAAAAATCTGACGTGTTTATGATTATGTGACATGCCAGTAAGGACAGTAAAACATGAGTCTTGTAGGTCGAACATGACATTGTAGGTAGGAGTAGGGCTGCACAGTTATGGCCAAAATTATAATTATTTGATATGATTATTATATGATTATTTATTATGAATATTCATTGATTTTTTTAGGGGCGAAATATTTTTACATTTAAATGACATTTAAAGTCAAACAGAACTGCTTTCATTTCAGGGTTGTGCTAGCTGTTAATGTATGAATTTTAACCAAAAAATATATGTATATTTCTATAATTTCTGATATAACTCGATAACTAATCTCTGGATTACAGATGCTGCAGGATTAACATCTCCAACATTAACATCTCCAAAACATCTCGATCAGCTGGCTGAGCTGAGCACACGTTTGAAACATAAACATTGCCAATCAATCACGGTCATTTAATTGTGGGAAGCCGCAACTGTGATCATGATTAATATTCAATTAGTTGTGTAGCCCTAGGTAGGAGTTCAGGTAGGTTACAGGGTTTAGCAGTGCAATGGCTGTTCTGCAGGTGCATTGTACTGTAGTGTAGAGCAGACTGTATTATCTGATGAAAGGAAATATAACTACTATGATTTTTGCAAAACTTTCTCTTTTAAACTTTTTAAATTTGAGGCTTTACTTTGACTTATTGGATTTTGAACTTTAGTTTTGTTTAGTGCTGACTGGACCATCCATCCATCCATTATCTGTAACCGCTTCATCAGGGTCATGGTGGGGCTGGATCCTCTCCCAGCTGACTTTAGACGAGGGCAATTTCAGAGTCCTGGTTGGACCAAACAAGCAATTTTAAGTTGTTACTTTGGGCTGTGATGATCTGACATTTTATAGATTTCTCATAATTCTAGCTAAAGTGGAAAAAAACATCCGTAAGGTTGAGTATTTTTAAAATAATCTTAACATAAGCTTTATTTTCAGCACAAAATACTATTTCATAAGAAAAATGCTGTAGTAGTATTTAGAGAAGGATAAAATAAATTGGTATGTTCGTGAGGAAACATATAAAACCTGTTATCATCCACGTCCTCTATCTGTATGAATAACTGTTTTGCAAAGACCAACATGACCTCCTAACAAGACTCCCATTAAAGGCGTAGTTTTATGTGCTGGATGAGGCGTCACTTTTCCAGATAAAAAAGGCTTCATTCTCTTGCTCAAGGGCACCTCAACCAGCCTGCTGATGATCTGTCTATCTGTACGTACTGGCCGTTTGCAGGGAAACCTTCTGCTTGGGAAACAATCTCTCGAAACCCCCTCGCCCGCCCTGCAGTCACACGTTACACAACATGCTTTTGAAGCAGACAATTAAACTGTCTTGCTTGACAACTCATTTGTCCCCATTGTATCCCCGCTGCCTCTTCAATCACACAGTCTCTGTCACTCATCCATGTATTTCAGCTCAAATGTGTTCAAGAATTATTATGAGGCTGGAACCATCCAAACCTTCACAGCAGCAGTTTTTAGGATGAAGCGGGGTGCTGCGCTCAACAGATAAACCTCAAACACACACATACACACACACACACACACACAAACACAAACTACTCCAGACAGCGCTTTATGCTTTAATCTGGTTTTGTACCCATGAACAAGATTCGTCGCAGGAGGGAAAGTGCAGGCCACCTAAAGTTCAGCAGCAGTTTTGAAAGCCTCTTAAAGCTGGAGTGGAGTGACAGTCAGTTTTTATCTTACCAGCATTACGGCTGAGATAGACAGATCAGATTATAAGGCCCCAGGATGCAAGTCCTGATGTGTCTCCATAGGAAGAGCTAAAACTTAAATATAAAATCTGAGCTCTTTAACTTCTCCGTCATGTGGTTTTCACATGAAGAGCTTTCAGCATAATGGATGAAAACATCTAAAAATAGATGATCTTTAAGTCTCCAGAGAATTATTATCAGAAGAATATCAGAGTAGAGCAAGTGACGGGTCACAGTATGAGCAGTACCTACATACTTTAGGTTACTTATGTATAAGGATGCTCCTGGACAGCTGGAAGCTGTATTGGCCGATACAGATCATCAATTTGATGCCTTCTGTTTATCGTGTAGTATTATTGTAAGATATAAAATGAAGAAATTATAAAGTGTTATCAAAGTGTCATGAATCGACAACTTATTTTTTTATTGGCAGCCAACATGTGCAACATATTTCACTTCTCTCTTAGCCACGGCTTAAACCAGAGCAGCCTACGCTTGGTTACTGGGAACCATTAGAGCTAAACAAATATCCAGTGTTTCCTACAAAAAGACAGCGTAAGGCCGGATTCAGATTAAATCCGCTGCACTGCGGTAAAATAACTTTTTTTTTCCATTCATTTGAGTGGGGATGATGCATTTCGGCTGCAGGTGGTGCAGGCCACAGAGGACGCCTGGAAAAAGTTGACCTGTGGCGGAGACATTGTGCCAGCTACACCTTTGCAACCGGACGTCACACTGTGGCAGCCAATCAGACAATCAGATCGGTATATTAATCAATATCACTAAACTTGCTGAACGATTTTCTGTTGATTGACTAGTCGATAAAAAAAAAATGTATTCATGATGTTCAGCGTAGCCTTTTTATATTTAATGTTGATATACATCTCGTACTGTGTTACACACAGGCCACTGCGACTGACTGGCACTTAACACAAATGAGTCAGTGCTGTAATCACGAGAAACAATCACTGTCTTGTGTTGGCTGCATTCAACGCTCTGCTATGCGTGGAGCTCCAAGTTTGCTTCTGAATGATCTAATCGGTGACTTGGCACAAAAATATAATCCACGTCATCAGTTGCTGCAGACACATCCACACCGATACGTGCAATATCTTATCAGTGAAGGCCAAACGTACCAGACAATACCTGAACTCTCTGGAGGAAAACATTCTAATAATTTTTAATAATTTCAAAACAAATCCTTTGAGTAATACTTGGAGCTCGTGGGCTTAATTTCCCCAAACTTTATTAGACAGGTAATATGTGCTTAATAGTGTTTTCTTTCTGTGGATATCATCTGCTTTTTGTCACGGGGCATTTAATGGTAATTATTTAGAAAGCTAGAACCAATAGAGCCAAGCTTCTGTTCATGGTGCCCTGGAGAGACTCTTATTGGAGTGACTCAACTGGCTGTGGGCACGCTGGCAGCTTTCATGATGGAGAAACAGATTCTGGCTTAAACGACGCTCAAATAAACTTGGATGTTGAAGGTGAAACGCTGAATCCATCAAAGCAAACTTCACGAACATTTGGTGGTGTTGTAGACCAGAGTCTTGTTTGTTTGATTCACAGCTTTGGCTGTTTGAGGTTGTTTTGTTGTGGGGCAGATTTGCACCCTCATGTTTTAATTTTATTTTAAGATATTCTGGGTCTAAAGGAGTCTCTCTGCACCTCACAACACTGCACACCGTCTTGTTTTTATGGTATCGAGTGTTGGTGCTGCTTTTGTCTCCTGTGCCCCGTCGACTATTTTTATTGAGTGACCTTTTTTCAGGAGTTATTGTATTACATATCAACCCACATCAGTGAGTGGAAGTGGAAGGTATTTTAGAATCAAACTTTTGTGTATAATCACTCACATTGAAGGCTGGCTATTGTTTTGAGTTTTCCAGTACGAGAGCTGAAACGATACCTGAGTTTCTGTATCGCCACAAAAACAATACAAAGATTTTCTTTTCTATAAAACTCAACAACAAGACAAAGTTCCTGTCTAAACTGGAGCTGTAAGGATATGTTGGATTGAAAGAAAATTAATATGCAATTGCAGTTTTGATAATTACTTCTTTTAATTGCAAAAGAATTACAGAACTTCAGTGATAATTTTCTGCCTTTCTTCATCTCACATGATGGTAAATTTAATATTTTGTGGTTGTGGTCTGTTGGTTGAACAAAATAAGACATTTAATGACGTCACCTCGTAGTCTAGGATATTGTGATCAGGGTTTACATATGCCACTTAGACATGGCAAGTGTATTTCTGGGGACCCAAGGAAGTGCAGTGTTGAATTTGGTGCGACACGCTGTGTATCAGCTCGTCAAATAGTGATATATAGTGGTAAGTCTGGAATATTAACAGTCTAATCTAATCGTTTTCTGATGTCTTATTGACCAAAAGATTGATCGAGAAATGAAAATAAAGGCTAACTGAACGTCTTTGCCTAAATATAAGTAAAGAAAATGTTACAGTTTTGATTTAACTAAGAAAACAATATTATGAATGTGAGCAGACATGGTGCAGTGATACAGTTTGGTTGGTGCTGAGTATTGTGGTTTGGTCCTCAAGGTTGTCTCTGCTACTTTTGCCTTTGACCATGCAACAAACTTTTTAACATGTTTTTCTGAAAGGCAGCCATTATGATATTTACTTGTGCCAGTGCTCTTGCACCATTTAGCATTAAACATTGGTTGTCCCAAACAATTAGTGCTGCTGCCGCTGAGCTCAAATGAAGGCAGACAGATCTGGAGCAGAGTGACTGGAGTCGGCTGATGAGCTGTGTGGGCTTCGAGTCTGTCTAGCCTCGGGAAGCTTGAGCGTCGGTCTGTTTGTGCAGTTTATCTGCTTATCTTTGAAAACATTTGTTCACTCTAAAAACAGCAACATGTACACAGCAACTAGACTTCACGCTGGTTTTGACCGGAGATTGGATGAAAGTCGGCGATGGGATTTTCGCTGTTGTCGTGAGATTTGAGCATTTCTGACATCAGATGGCTTAATATAGCTTAATGGCTCGGTACTGAGGAGCTCCTCTCTCCCTATTCAAGCAAGCCTACTCAAACGGACACTCATTAAACAGAGCGCCTTAATGTGTTAATTAGTTTGAATATACAGTCAGCAGTGCCTACTGTGTGGCTTGCTTGTGCTCTAGATAGTGCTTGTACTGGGTTGTGATTCATGTGATTTGTGGATTCATGCATTAAACTCTGATACTCTACCTGTTGTGTTCTTCTTCTAAATGTGTGTCCGGCTCACAATTTACGCTGCAAAATAGTGACACGACAAAGTTTAATTTGCTTTATGTCTGATGGTTTGAGAGCGACAGGGAGCAAGCGAGTTTTGGTCGAGAGACATAAACAGTGAATGAGAGTGAGTGAGCGCCGCCATCGATAATATTTCCTAATATAGATCCTATATTGTTTCACAGTGGTCGCGCCCAAGACCCGTACCTCTAAGACCCGTATATGGGAAAATATTGTGAAGTAACTGAAAATGAAACATCCTGATCTAAGTGGGACTGCTACCTGTTGTTTGTTTTTTAGTTATCTCTTTGTATATTCATGTATTTCCTACATGGGATTAAAGCATTTCATCGAGAGGGAGCATATTTGTCTGTCTGTTTATGTAACAGGAAGAATGCTGTTAAATGTTGCATAGGAAAAAAAAATGATGCAACAGCTGCTGAAGATAATTTGCAGCCTCCGTATCTGTTGAGCATTTTAATTTAGGATACACAACAATAAACAAATGGATAAATAAGTAAAGGGTAAGCAGCTCCACTTTGTGATTACGTTAAATAGTGAAGCTTCTCCTGCTCTACTTTCTTCAACACCTGAGCTCACATTTTCCTTAATTATTCATCACGTAAAAGAAGTTTGTGCTGATTTCTGTGTACTGTAAAGGTGACATAAGCAGCTTTACGTGACTGCCTTACTTTCACCGCTGTCATGTTGGTTGTCTGCTGAGAGATGGCTTGCTATGAGCCCGCAACGTCGTCCCGGCTTCAGGTGTTTTGGGAGCAGACGTCAAAGTCATCTCAGATATGCCAGCCCGGACGTTAGCGAGAGCCCGTCAGCTCTTATCGTGCCAGTCGTAGTTTTTGTGTTCTGCGGGGTGGATCGACGTGCAGCTCTCCCATGTGCTTTCACATCACCTACCTTTACAAGAAGCGTTCCTGCTCTGCATTCAAGCCGCACAAAATGTAGAAAACTGTCGTTATGTAAAATACTTCCTCTGAGCCTGTTCTGCTGCGCTGTCAAATCTCATTTCGCTGTAGCACTTAACCTACATGCTTATCCCGTGTGCAGGCTCGGGCAAACAAACGCGGATTTAAATTCAGTTTGACGTCGGATTTCTGTCCAAATGTGCAAATTCACTGAATGCAAACTTGACACACATCTGTGGTCGTTATCTCCACTACCAACCTCGGGCCATGTTCCAACTCTATTTTGAACAACGCTCCTTGGTTTAAACGCAGGCCAGGAACTCTGGTTGTTGGTATGTAAAACCCTCATGGAGTTCGTATTGGAGGCAGAGCGGGCAGTGGGACATTTCCTGGAGGTTGTTTGGTTTATGTCAGGGTTCACAGTAGGGCTAGGCGATACAGCTAATAGCTAATTTCTCTTCATGATGACTGCACCTGACACCAAATTCAAATTCCCATTCCAGTTCAGCTCCACCCACGATCTAATCCACGTCGCTGCCCATTTCTGGATTGACCAGGCAGGACTGAGAAGATGGCGGCGGTCAGAGCCACCACACTCTGAGCTTCACAACGACTCTTATGATCACAGTGTTGTGAATGTTATGTTGTGTTGCTGAACTGTTCTCGTTGCCGGGGTACATCACATAGAGAGATACCTCATGTGTTTCGTGTTGTCCCGTTTGAGACTGTCATCCACTTTGACGGCTAAAGTGTCGCCGTTACATCACCAGAAACTTGTTGAAGAGCTAAAAATTAGTCAGTTAATTGATTCACTGATGTATAGAAAATTAATTGTCTAAGTATTTTAATTAATTGATTAATTGTTTGTCAATTTTCCTGCAAAAACATTCCCTGATTGCAGTTTCTAAAATGTGAAAATGTGACTTGATTTGGTTTTGGACTGTTTTCTGATTATTGAAAGGCAGTTAATCGAGAAAATAATCATCAGATAAATTGCTAATGAAAGCAGCGTTTGTTCTGATACCTAACACTGTGCGCTCGTCTCTCCCTTTTTTTTTTTCTATCAGACTTTTGATACAACAGCATGTGGTGTGTTTAGCCAACTCCACCAGGCCTTCTGTGCCTGTTTTGGAAAGTGTGCTGTCTGCTCCTATGACTGGTTGGAAATAGTTTTGTTTGGTCATCAGTGCGGTACGTTGTCGAAGCGATGTAGCTTATCAACAGTATTTTATATTGTCTGTATCGCCCCGCTCAGTGATGGAAATGTGTTTTCCAGACTGATGCAGCCTCTCCCTGCATGAAAAACCGAGGCAGCAGGATTGTTTTGTCCAAGTTGTTTCTTTGTACCCTACAGAGATAAAGTCTGCCAGAGAGTACTGCGAATGTTCTCCGGCGTATAAAAGAAAGAAACAGAGAGAGAGAGAGAGAGAGGGAGCCTTTTATTGTTTGGCCAACTGTCCTGACTGAGTCCAGCTTTATCAGGTTGCACATCGCGAGCCAAGCCCGACGGGCTCTATCTGTGTGTGTTTGCTTACCTTTTGTTAAAGGCAGTTTATTCCTCTATCACACACTCTCAGCAAGTCTGTTCCATGTCGGACCGTTTCAGCACATTATGATAATGTGAGTGCTGCTGCACCACATCTGCCAGGTGCAAAAAAAAAAAAAAGTGTTTTGTGTTGAGCCAGTCATTTACCAAATGTAGCAAACTGCCATTATGTAAAATATTTTCTCTGTGCAGAGCCTCCTCCTTTCATTTCTTGGGCCTGTCTTTGAATTAGAGGCATGTAAATGCAGATTTAGAGCGTGCACACAGGATAAACATGGAGGATTTGGATCTATCTGACTGAATGCCAGATATTCTTGTGATTGTTACATGAGCAGTTTTTACACAGTCGTCTCATTTAGCCGGTAGCCGTGGGCAGTACACACCATCTGGATCTTTGGCCCTCTCCCACAGTCTGACACAGACGGCGAAACAAAGCATGTACTCTTCCTGTCTTACACTTCACCGCGGACAGAAATTAGTGTCTGTTAACAAATCATCATCTTGCCATCTATCATTTTCTTCTTGCAGTGCAAATAGTTTCCTCGTTGTCCCTCTTTGTGCTCGGTCGAGTCCTTTGCCTCCACCTCTAGCAGCAGCAGCAGCAGCAGAAGAAGAAGTCAAATCGGGCTGTTTGAGCTCTGGGAAATAAAGCAGCCACTGCACCACACTCCACTCTCATGGTCTAATCTTGCACAAAATAATGTCTTGAATTACCTCCCACACTCATCCCGCAGTGTTCTGCCCTTTTATGAACGGAAAAAAAAAAAAATGTTTTGTCAGTTTTCAACAGAATGCAGCAAATTGCAGATTGGCAGTAAATCTTCAGCGGACCGATGTTGCCGCAGCCTCGCTCCTTTTCTCCCTCCTCCTCCACTCTTAGAAAAACAGTCCAGTGGTCGCTTGTATTGGCTGCAGATTGTAGCTGTAGATTGTGAGTCTTTTCATTCAGCGGTTTATAGCTCATGACAAATGCTTGTTCAGCCTTTCAGAGGCTCACTGTAAATGTCAGTCCACTGTAGTTTAATAGACACTCAATCATAGGTGCTCATCCGTACTTACACACATTTGATTTTTTTCTTCTTTTTTTTCCCCCCAATTCAGTTTGGGCGTGATAAAAGAGGTGATGGTGTGTAAAAGAACTACCAGTCGTGTAAACCTTGCAATAAAACTGGAGAGTATTGAGCAGGCTCTTATATTTGCAGAACATACTTTACTGACTCTGCTTATTGAGTTCGAACTCTTTCAAATGCCTCATCAAATCTAATCAGGTTTAGCTTTTAACATTTGCAGAAACAGGAAAGTCTATAGACACTATAGATTCTAGTTGCAGCTTAATTCACAACCTGTAAATGTGACCTGCAACTTACGATTGTTTTTATTATTATTATTATTATTATCATCAATCAATCTGCATCTGTTCTCACTTGTTGATGATTCTTTTGGTCTATAATACATCAGAAAACTGTGACAGAGGTGATGTCATCAAATATCTTGTTTTGTTGACGGAGTCCAACACTTTAACTTGAACTACTTTTTAATGTAACGAGATATGTAGACTATTTAATGCCATTTTATCTTTAAAAAAATAATAATTCTAACTAACTCTGACTTACAGATTATGTATTTATAAGGTCATGGAGAAAAAAAGATGAATCATGATCACTTTTCCTGTCAACGCCACAAGAAGCAGATGAATGATTTAACCTTCTCGCTGCCCCCTGTAACATTAGCTTCCGCTGGCCGAATGCGATGAGTGAGGATGACGGACAAGCAACTAACAGTCATGTTGTTCATCAGCCACGTCACAACTATTGAGCTTTCTATAAGAAATTTCAGACACTCAGCTGCTGTGACATTTAGTGATAGCTAGGCGACGCAGCGATACAGGCGACCAATGTGATCTCTAAGTACCGGAGCTAACTACAGGTGGTCTACATGTGGTTACTTAACATCACAGCAGATCCTCCTCAGTGTTTAATCTGTCAGATTGACATGAATATTTTGCCAGCAGCATCCATGCTGTGAAACTAAACGTGCTACTGAAATTGTAAATGTACACGATTCTACAGAAACAACCCCCGTACGCTTACCTTTGCTACGTGCCACTGCAGATCCTTTCAGAGTTGTTACAGTGAACAGTGTTGAGTTTATTTTCTGGCTGTGAGTTCTGTCAGTCAAATCCAGGCGAGCCATTTCGTGAGAACAGTCAGTGGGGCTGCAGCTCTCAAACTCCTGCCAGTCTCTTCATGTCTGTTTTAATTAAGTCCTTTAAAGGGTGTGATGGAAGCTGCCTTTAGGACGACATGTGCTTTCAGGATGGTACCCTAGTTAGATAAACTTGTCCAGAAATCTGGCTCTGGCTGTGATGGTTTGTTTGCCTATTCATCATTTCAACATTACATGGAGGCTTACGGGTGAAAACTGTGAGAGGATGTGGTCACCATGGAAACTTGGCAACACTACAGCCGGGTTTATCATTACCGCAAATATCAGTGTCAGTCGGGTTGTCTGGAGGACAGTGGATGTAGTTGATGAGAATGCAGCTAACCGCTGACCCGCTGCAGACCTCTCCGTCAGAGTCGCTGCACTCTAAATTGTGATGTAGCACTACTTGGACACAAACTGGACATTCATCTGATCATCACCATTAATCCGTTCTAAGCAGCTGATTCAGGAAGAAACAGCTACAACTTCCAACTGATGACCAGATGACGTGGAGAGATACTTATTATTGATTGTATTTGCAGTTGTAGTTGAAGTATCGGAGACGTTTTCAACAATATATCGCTGTGAAGCTAAAACCATCTTGTTGATTTCCTGAGGAGAAGACCAAGGTGCTGAGCCGACCTTGAGTGTTGTGCGTGTCTCGGATTTTACACCTTGCCGAGTTTATTGTTCAGCTTTAACTTTGACCTTGTGTGTTTACCTTTCTGTGCACAACTTATGAGTTGATTGCTGTGAAACATTCCTAAAATTTAGGTTTTTTACCATCTTTTTTCCCACACATGGATCACTGAAATGCGTTCTTTTGTGTAAAACTATAAATACATAAAATACATAGTTATGTAAACCTTACAAGCATAGTGCTCCTTATCAAGGCCAATAAAAACTGAATGGTGCTTTCACATAGTTCAGCGTTGACGGAACTAACAGCCGTCTCTAAACATAGTGGAAGTGGGAGTGCGACTCCACTTCTCAGCCACTCACAATACCGTCTAAACATCTTTTTCTCCAAAAGCTTTAAAACAATTTACACTGTTGTTTCTGCGTCACTAATGACTTTCACAACGTGAAGGTGCGAATCACCCACATGGGTTCAATGTGAGGAACCGCCCCACACGGCAGAAATAACTTTAATGGAGGGAGAGTGAGATCGATACCCTTCTGATTCATTAACCAGGCTGAATGCCAAAAAAAAATAAAAGTCTAATTGCAATACTTTATTTATAAGTTCCTCCTTCGTAGTCAATAAACAAAACTTAGTGTATCAGTTTGAATACAAACAATTATTCATGTTAGATACTTGATGGTTTGAATTCTGCAGAAGATGAATGACCGTCCTGTTTGTGTTTCAGTGTTCAGGTGCCGAGAGGACGCTCTCTGAAGTCGCCATCACAGCCAGCTAGATCCAACATGAGGTACGTCACACTCACCGATACATTAGTGTGTAAGGTTACTTTATTAATGGGTGAGTCACAATCATTACTTTAAAGTCTGTGTAAAGTAAGAATAAATGCGTGTTCTGAGTTTGTCAGACCAAAGAAGAGAAGTGTTTTTAACCACCCAGCCAAATTTGAACTATTAAAAATGACATGACTAACTTTGAAACACTGAGTGGGATTAATTAATTAATCTCTATCTGTCTGCTAGGGCGTGCAGGGGTAAACTCAGGGTGGCCTCAGTGTGTCATCGAGCCACCCTTTAAGGACCGCCCACAAAATCCTGGACTGAAAACTGGTGAAAAACTGTTTTAACCTCTGACTCCACATTTCAGTAATATATCGTTAAAAGTCTTTTCACGTGTTTTCAGCAACTATTTTCCAACATATTTAATGTATTTTGAAAACGCACTGCAGACAAAATATATGCTAGTTAATGAGAACTTTTGGTCATTTAATTGGTAATATTTTTGTACACAGTAAGTTAATGAGATGAGATTTGGGAACACAGTGACATTGCCACAAATAAGTGTGACTGGGCAAAAAAAACGAGCAATCAAACTAGAAAAACAACAAAACTATACTTTGAGTGCTTGAGTTATCATTGTACCTCGTCCAACCGTGAATTACTGGACTGGAGCCTAGTTTTCCTGTCCAAAATGGGATTAGTACCAACATTTCAAGTGTGCTCACTCTAAAGTGTTTTAGATAATGTGGCAAAATTTTCTTGCCCTCATTGAGAAACTTTGATTATCCTTTCAAAGATGGTAATCAAACCTTTTTTATGTAGTGAGTGTTGAGAGAAATAACTTATGACAACCTGATCCCAAGGATAAATAATGGTTTTACAAGTCATTTTATTCCATGTGCTTTACAAGGATATAAATAATGGCCAAAATTACAAAAATCAGTGTGCTGGAAGCCCAAGCCTATATACATAAGTTGGTCAGCAGTGATGTCACCAAATAACCCATTTCAGTTTTTCACTCAAAATACAATCTACCACTTTTATTTTTTAAATTTCCAACCTTTATTTTGGTACCTTGTTTCCAGTGCCATGTACTGCAAATCCTTTATTCTTTTCTCTTTTACATTACATGTATGAACAATGAGTTGGCAAAATATCTATATACATTTTATAATTGGATAATGTCTCATCCAAATAATACAGTAATACTGCGTTTAAAATAGTACATCTGCTAGATAAGAGTAGAGCCCCATGAGAAATGATGGCGGGTTTGACCTGACAAGAGTTAGCTAGCCACCTGCAACATTCACTCTCTGTGTATAAGTATGATCATCTAGTTTCAGATTTTTTTTTTTTTTTTTAAAGGATGGCCATCATTCTCAAGCCCAAGGTTTTCATCTTATATCATAGAAAAATAATGTAACATTAAGACAACAGTAGACAAGAATTGCACAAGAATAATCATAATCATCATGGTAATATAATACTCTCATATTAAACATTAAAATGTCGGGCAATACGAATAGAATACTTTTTTTTTTTTTAAACACCAGATGCTGTTTTGTTCACGCAGGTTCGTCATCCGTTGTGATGAGACACCTGTTGCATCTTGAGCGTGTTGCAGCTAGTCCAATCACATTTACACGCTTGTGCATATATCTCTGTATTATTTTCTGACTTTTAAAGAAAAAAAACAAAAAACAAAAAAAAAAAAACAAAAGAGCCAGTCAGACGTCCTCAAACCCATGCCCATTCCAACACCGACTCATGCCCAGCGGTGCCTTTAGCGAGCCCATTGTCTTTTACCAACAGATGCCCTGTAACCATACTCACAGTCTCCATGGAGACCCAGTGACGGCCCAAAAGTTCACAGGTCATGCCTCCCAGTCGGGCATATAAATCCTGCTGCAGTTGCAGAAAGTTGAGACTGCTTTCAAATAAGTGTACATTCAGAGCAGACCATCGTCTGTCAAGATGCAGTCCTGCTAGTGTGTGAGTATGAGTGTGTGTGTTGAAGTGTCTGTCATATGTTGTCAAGCCTCATGTGGATGAATGATGTTTAAAATTTTGTAGTCAACCTTAAACACTGTGGAGTAGCGTCCATGTTTGGAGTCCTTTGTAGTCCATTTTGCATTGTGTGTGTGACAAGGTCCGTGTTTAGGGCTGGCTACATTCTTTGCATTCCACAGTAATAGACATGAGCGTCCGGCATTGCCCTGCAAATGAGATGACATCACTTATCGAGAGAGCCCTCACACCCCGCCTCTCCACCGGCCCCCCTGCTCAGCAAATCCAAAATGGCCACCATGCTTCTCACAAGCCACATGCTAAACCTTTTACCTTTTTTACATACAAGATTTTTTTTTTTTTTTAATGCCCCCCCCTCAAATAAAACAACCACCAGAGAAAAATCCACGTGGTTAAAAGAATTCTGAACATAGACACACAAATGTGCTGAAAAAGGTGCTAAAAAAGCAAAAAAAAAAAAACTACTTCCTCCTTCACGTTTAAAGTTGTCAAAGAAATTCACAAGTTTGTCAGTATATTCAAAAAAATAATCTGATAGAAAGAATCAAAGTTGAAATACATTCTAGTAGCCTGCTGGATGAACCAGTCTGAGTCAGAGTTAGACTGTGCTACAGCTCTCCTCTCTTTGATTTAAAAAAATGTCTAAAAAGTCTGAACTTTCCTCCGGTTGTCACGTTTTGACAACAGCCCTCGTCATTGTCAGCTCCCACTCTGGCCTCGAGACAGCTAAAACACTGTCGCAGCGCTTAGCAGTGTTCTGGTTACAAATCTCATTCAAATTGTCAGGGACAGTTTGACAAAGGGGCTGAAATGTAGAGAAAAGCGAGGGATGGAGGCAGTCAGGAGGACAAAAAGGAGGAGAGAGACAAAGCCAAACGGTTGCACCCACCAACAGGAAGGGGGAAAAAAAAAAAAAAGAAGAAGCAGCTGGAAACAGAACAACCGACTGGTTGACTGACCGACAAACAGGAAGTGGAAAAAGGAAAAAGAAAACGGACCATTTCCCCTACAGGTGGAGACAGAAGTGCACCACAGCCCTGGGTTCAAAGGTCATGCGCCAGCCCTGCAGGCAGGAGAATGGGGGGCCCGGGTCAAAGAAGGGGGGTGAGGTAGGGGAGAGCAGAAACGAAAGAGAGAAGAGAAGACAAGGAGAAAGAAGAGAGAGACAGCGCAGCGCCAAACGTCATCATGCAGTGGACAGGCTCGGCTAACGGGGGGCGGGGCGGGATGTTTTGTTTTTATTTTTCAGCCGGTGAGGTGACGCGGCGGCGTGCGTCGCTCGTGCCCAACTCCGGGGCGGGGCCCCAGTACAGGGCAACCTCTGAAAGGCACACACACACAGGAGTGGACAAGGCGGGTGTATGTTAGAAAATAGTGGTCTCGTACTTGGTGTTGACTCCTCTCTTGGCCTCCTGACCCGGCTCCACAATCCACGGCACGTTGGCGTGGCCCTTCTGGTCCATGGACGGCTGCTCCATCTGACACAGGAAGACATGGAGAAGGACGAAGAGCCAAATTATTTTCAATGACCTGCGTAGTCTCAAACCAAACAGTTCATCATGACACATCTTTGTATGCGAACGGCTGTTGCTGTTGACAAAAATCGACATTTTGCACACCGCAAATTGTGACTGAGAACTAGACGGTAGAATCAGTGAGATGAAGGATGTGCTGCTCACGAAGTAATGCAATGGAAAATAACTGAAATATAGGAAGTAGATGAGTTACAGACGAGGAAGCAGAACAGAGATCATGGGCAGAAGCTAAAAACAAACATTTTCCATAATTAGAAATGTCTAAATGTAACGTCCTGCTGCTCCTTCACGTCGTAAACACTGTGTGCTGTATTTGCAGCAGTGCGCCTCCCAACAGTTGCAATTGTCAGAGAGCTGTGGACTCTTGTCTGCCGCTGCCACTGTGAAGCTATTAAGGCTTCAAAGCTGCGAAACAAAACCAAACAAATCTAAATTGCTTTCAAAAATAACCCCACTGCAACCAATCAAGCGGCTGGGATTTGTTGCCGAGGGTGTTTTTCCTCCAATCTATTGGTTTATTTTCAGATAATTTGGGGGGGGAAATGGGAGGGAGGCTTGACTGTGAGTGCTGCAGTTTTGACAATAGAAGACTAAATCTGTCCTTGCACTCTGTCTGATGCTAATTATAAACAGAAATATTCGTAAATCGAAATATCGTGTTGATATTTTATTAGAAAGGCATCATCTTCTGCAGTACACTGGGTTAATCTCAGAGTTCTGCAGTACGCTAACAGAACCAGGTTCCTCTTATCTTCTCCCGACACACTGCCACAGCAACAATACGGAAACTAACTCTAATAATAATCCAGTTCTCTATCCTCTCGTTCTCACACAGCCACAGCAAGACCTTATAATCTTGTTATGGGGTTAAAGGATTAAGGACAAACAGTCTCAGTCTCACGGCACCACAACACCACCATCATGCTTAGTGACGAACTTGCTCGGAGCATCATCAGGATCAAATTCATCGACCATACACAAAGCCGCGGAGCGGACCGCTCCTGCCTTCAAAATTAGTTTTTATATCAACACTCTTTGTGGATTTTCTGCAGAGCGGTGGGAACATTAAGTAATGCCGCAGGACCATCCAGTGTGTGTGATTCGGCTCTGCAGACCTTCAAAGGACAGCAACCTCGGTTAGCCAAGCCGATGAAATACATGCAATGGGGGTCTGTTGCGCTTTGAATCAGTTCTTGGCACACTGCGCAGTCTTCTTTTGATGACCCTTTAAAAATTCAACTGCCTTGTACGCAAGATGGAGACGTGGACGGAGGGGGAAGCAGCGCGGATCAGAGCTCAGTCCAAGCATTCAGTGAAGGTTAATGGACTGAAGTGTTTCTATAAACATTAAGCTAATTTTTAAAGTAGTGGTTATGGCTTCAAACACATTTTATTTATACATTTCCCATCTCAAACGTGCATCTTTACGGAGGCAGTGTATCTCCATCCAGGAGCAGAATCAGTGCAGTGAGGCACATAAAAACTGACTGAGGCACTAAAGTCAAGGTCTGCATTCAGGCTCTATATTAGCTGTAAAGAAATGAAATAGGTTTGCTTTGCAAGACGGGCTGAAGTGGCACATCTGCTACTAACCGTTGATATGGAGATAGAGGTAGTAACTGAATAATGAGACGCACAAACACTCACTGCAAACACACACGGATGCGGAGTCAGTTGAGTAAAAGCGACAGAATAAAATGGAAGCACTTACAGACGGCGCTCTCTCCTCGACTAAAAGAAAATCATGTGGAAATAAAGGATAAGAGAAGGAAAAGCGTGGAGGACCTGTGACTGAGCTTTGTGAGGAAGATGGAAGAGTCGAGGGGGAGGAAGAGGAGGGTGGAGAGGAGGCCGGTGAGGGGTGTAAATGTGGCCCAGTGACCAGCGGCTGGAGGGGGACATGATGACCTACAGGGGCAGAGTTCATACACAGGTCAAAGTGGGCCTGCTCGGCAACACCAACACCGAAAACAACACAGCAGCAGCAAGGCAAAAAAAAAAAAACCACGGCGGTGACAGAGCGGCAGGGGAAAGGCAACAACACTCCAAAACCAAAGCAAAACCATAGCAACAACATGGCAGCGAAGTCATCGCCCTGGCAACAGCGTGGGACAGCAGCATTACTGCAATACAGCAAGAGTAGGCCATGTTACACCACATTTACAGCAACTCCTGCATGGCAAAAAAATACTCCCAAGCAAGACGCATATGAACAAAACCTCACTGCGAAAGCATCTACACAAGACAACTTTAAAGTCTGCCAGTGAGGTGAGAAAGCTTGTGGTGACACTTCAGCGGTTGAGTTTTTTCAAAGAAAGTGTGAATATTAGGCTCCTATAGCACCAAGAAGACGACCCAGCAGCTGTTTTCACTTCACTGTGAGACTTTTTCACTCATTTTAAGAAGCGTAAGGTCGTAAAACTCAATCATACACGGTGAGAGTCACGTATTTCAATCCCATTTTGAAGCTACACTCAGATTACAGCAGCATGCCGATGCTGATCAAAGACAACAGAAGTCACATCAGACACGCTGACACACTCATAAGGGCAAGTTAAGTGGATGTTGGGGGGGTGTGTGGAACAGGAGTGTGTGTGTGGGAAACAATGCAACAGTATTTTAAAGCACGGGAGCTTGAGAGGTGCTGCAGGATGGAGATTACGGCTGGCAGGTGGCAGGAATATTAAGTGAATCCTGCAGTATCTTTGCCCTGCTGCACACCATAAGCCATTAACTACACCACACACACACACACATATATATGAACACAGGGAGGCAATTAATGGTTAATGTAACAGTCGCAGAGTCAGCAGATTGTGTGTACACATGCCATCGTCCATCATCTCTGTAGGCACAGGACCACACAAGCTTTTCCAAACACACAAACACACACTGCATATGTTCTCTTGCGCTGTCTCACATCTCGCGCTAACTTTAGAAAGTGAGGCCACTGATTCTCCTCCATCACCATGTCTTTCTGCTCACAGTATGTAAATGGGCTTAAATTTGGTACAAGCACACTGATATAGCAGCCGCCGTAACTCTATACCGGGCCCTTTAGACACACACGCGTGCTGCTGTCTGTGCCAGCCGAAGTGTGTGCGCAGTGGGTTAGTGTGACTATTTTAAAGCTCCGTTGGGGGTTAATGGGTGGTTGAAAGGTTTACAGATAGACTTTGCGACGCTGTGGTTGGAGGAGGCGTGAAGAAAGGCCGCACACAGAAATTCATGACAGAATCTGGGACACAAGTATCTAATATCACAAAGCTAGGGCTGAGTAACGAACAACAATACTCTGTTGGTACCAACAGAACTCTTAAATGGACCCTGTAGCGTGAGTTGCCAGTAGACGGCGGTAACACACAAAGAAGTGAAGATGAAGCTAGCCCAACATGGATGTCGACTCGTTTAGTGCGGAAGAAAATGTATTCAGCGTGTTTGTTGGATCTCACCGTGTCAGTACTGAAAGCTGGCATCAAATCTCTGCTCAGACAGATCCTGATTAAAATGATTCACTGTATCGGTGCGAAGGCTGTGCCTGAAACAGAACTTTCCAAGTTGACTCAAAATTGCAAGTTTGGACCGGAAATTTGACTCAAATAGGCTGTGGAAATATTGTATTTCAACATTGGTTTTGTCACGGACAAATGGAAATTTCTACATTATCTGCGTTCCGTTTAAAAAAAAAAAAAAAAAAAGTCCAAATATAATTTTTAACTAAAGAGTGTGTAGGGAAAGTTGTATGATCTAATTATGGAGTAATGCATGATACAGACCTGGATCAAAGCACCAGAAGCGAAAGAAGACGGTACAAACCAACCTGTCTGTTATCATGAGGAATGTAAGATCTCTCCCCAATAAGATGGAGGAGCTAACAGTGCTAACAAGGCTACAGAGAGAGTATGGAGAGTGTAGCGTCTCAGAGATGTGGCTATGATTATTGTGGTCAAAAATATCACGATAACCACCAAACTTTCCAGATATTTGTGCTGAAATTGAGCAAAATTACCTCACACATTGATCACCTTGGATTTGATCAAACATCACACTATAAACGTGTAAACAGCAGCAGGTTGGTCTATAGTTTTTATACACCTATTAGAGTTTGCTCAGACCTCTGCACACTACAGCATTTTTAATGAGGAGCTCATGGACTGGAATGTCAATACATTAATTCACCATGCAGGGCTGCAGTATGTAGGAGTCTTCCACATGAGGATTCTTTATCTTCTCTCACACACACACACACACAAACACACACGTGTGTGCACACAAAGTGAGGCGAGCCAAGCAAGCCTCCCCAGAGCTCTATGCAAACAGGCCTCATCAATCAGCCCAGTGTGTAAGAGACTGCAGGGACAACAAGACCGAACGGACGTTTAACAGATCAAGTATCCACCTACACCTCTGCCACGCTGTCTCCTCGGCCAAGACTCCGACACACTAAACACAAACGTTCCGGGATAGTCCCAGTACAGCAAACTGAGAGTTGAAAGTTGACGTAGTCGAGCAGGAATGAGGACAGATTCCAGTGTTAATGGGATGGATGATGGTTTGATTAGAAGAGTTGGAAGGTGATATTAGAAATTAAAGTGAAAATCCATCTTAAAGCACAATTCTTCTTTTATAAGCAATCCTGGACTTTATAGTCATTTTGGAAAGAACATTAAGTTTCTAATGGAAAGCTAGAAGTTACTTCAACTGTTCCAAAAGGAACCATCAGAAACATCTCGAGTTGTTGATGTGAAATTCAGTTTAAGATGGACTTTCCCTTCAAACAGTAGTGCGACTGTGCGGCAGCGCTGCTTACAGATTTGCGGATGTTGACACGAGGTTTGGGGACAGGTTTGCTGGGCTTGCTGTCAAAGCTCTCAGGCAGTGTGGACGATCCGTGGCCGCTCTTCCTGGCCTGCAGGGCCAGCTGGTAGGCCACCTCGAAGGCCTGGCCGAGTGTCAGGATGATCTCGTACGCCAAGTTCTGATAAGAGGGTAAAAGGCAAACAAGCGTGAGAATACAGTGTGACATTATAGACGCTATCTGCGTATAAGAACGCACAGATACAGTGTCGGTACTGACCACATCAAAAGCAGTGAAGACGTGGCAGTAGTGGTGACTGGACTTGAGGTCTTTGGTGATGTAGGCAAACGTAGACAGATCCTCTGGATCCTGAGCCGCGCACGAGATGTTACGGATCTCATGTTCTGCTATGATGTTCTGCAGACGGAGAGAGAGAGAGAGATAAAGAGGTGCACAGAGAGCTTGTTGATTATCTCCAGTGAGCCACTTGATGGAAAAACAAATCTGATTTATTATTCATCTTATTTCACACGTCCCAAAACCATAATCACTGCAGCACAATTTTGGTTTGAGAGAGTTGGGAGTGCTCTGGTTAAGTCACGGGAGAACACTCAGACTTTGTGTTGCGTTAATTGAAGCACATCTCAGCTGTGAATTAAAGAACATCAAAGCCCCAGAAAAAAGTTTTACTGAGAGCGAGCATTAGAAAACACATTTTGGTCACAGTATTGTCATTGTCTTGTTTCTATGAAATGAAATCAGCCTACTGATGTGTAGGTTACACGGTGAATGAGATATCCACTCCACACATGAATCTAGGTAAAGCTGCTGCCCCTTTTCAGTGCACCTTATCCCCATCACTAATTTATTACCCTTATTCTTATTTCTTCCCTTGCTGGTACACAAGTTAAAGCAGGATCTGTGGTCGGCTGCTAAATATCAGGAATACTGCGGCATGTCCGTGAGCAGGCTAAGTGGCGATGCAGAGTGATCGCCTGATGGTCATGTTCGAGGCGGTACCAGCACCAGCACATGTTCTGTAACCATTCAGAGCCAAGAGACATGAGAAAAGTCCGCCTGACTAACTTTAAAGTGTTCGGGCAAAGATAGACAACACATACTGGTGTCTAGTGTCACCAGCTGGCCGGCATGTCGTCATGTTATGCATTACTCGAGTCTGTGCTGTGCTGCCTGAGGACGAGGACTGAGCTCCAAATGTACCGACTTATCTGCAAATCATGCTCGTTTTCTGCTGTGTGCGTGTACTTCAGTGCATAAATACTTTTCTGCAAGTAAGCAGCTTATAATTATCTTAAAATTGTTTCCCACTGTGTCCCATTTTTACCAACCTGAGATGGATTAGATCGTCTTACGGGAATCAGCGGCTGATAGCAATGATTGACTTCTTGGTGTCTAAGCTGTCTTCACGACGTATCGGCACAGAGACAGAAACTCATTCACACATTGGGCACCCTTCACTCAAATGTCACTCTGGATGCCAAAGGCATGAGGCGATAATAAACTGAGAAATTACTTTTTTTTTAATAACATTAAAACCTCAGAAGTTTTTATTATGAGCTTTTTAAACATCCCATTAAGGATTTAATGAACGGAGTAGGTTGTTATTGATTTTCCCGCTCATTCCATACTGATTATTCCCTGTTTGTGTTTTACACCTTATTGATTTTTACAGCATATCATTTTAAAATCCGTCACGCTGCAGCCGAAGCAGACCTCAGCGCTGCCATTTCTGACACCCGTTCAAAAGCCTGACCTTTCATGTGTTATTTACAGCGGGCGTCACGGGAAGCGAGCTGTGAGTGTTTACCTTATTTGTGGCGTCTATGAACTTCACTCCTTTGTAGGAAACAGAGAGTACGATGGTCGGCACCTTCTTCATTTGTTCCGTAGACTTCTTGGAGCGCACAAAACACACGAACACAGAGAGAGGAGAGAGGCGGCAATCACTTTCGAGGCACAACATACATAAAGTGCAGTCTCAGATTAATGAATTTTGGTTGGTCTCCTCTGGAAATGGAAACAACTTGAGTAAAGGAAGAAAGCGTGATGTAAATAAGCTAATCGAACAGTCTTTTGATGATTTCCTCCTTGTTTACTAAAGTCAATTCAAATCATCTCCACAGGTTAAGGGTTGTCAGACGCCTGCATAAAAAAACAACTGCATCCGAATTACATTTCCAAACCCAGTCGACTGCAGCGCTGCATCCAATAAGTCTATTAGCTTATAAGCCACATCAGGCACCTACTTTACATCTCTCCTCACTCATTTTAATTACATATTGGCGTCTCAGTTACCTATATTTAAACTCGTGCAGTGAGGAGCTGTGGAGAATCGTGTGATTTACAGCGACGTCAGCGTCAGCCTCCAAGCTGTCATTCTACCTGCAGAAGCTTTAATGTATTTGAATAAATTGACATGAGATGAGTCTCTTCACTGCTTTCTCTGCGTCACTTCTTGTCTGTCATCGCTCGTCTCTCACATCCAGATTTCTATTACGCCCTGTCCCTCCTTTCTCCTCCTTGTCAAATCTACTCGCTGCTATTATTTCCAGATCTGTTTCTTCTCTTTGTTACGTTTCTTTTCTCCGCGCTCGCAGCGTGTCGCTGCTACGGTTCGGCCTTGTCAGGATCAGGTAGTGCTGAAAAGCTGACAAAGGCAGCAATGCCTGGCTTTGCCGGCCGATATCCAGCTAGAGGCTGTGAAGTTGGGGTGGAGGATGGAGGGACAGATGAAAGGAGTAATAAAAGCCAGAATGATGTGAAATGCATCTCATTGCACTTTAATTATGACCAGAAAAGGTGCATCAAACAAGAGGAGGGGGAGAAGTAGAAGAAAGAAAGATGCCTTCTGATGTAGCAACATAAATGTAGAGATAGAAGAAAAGAGGGAGGCGGAGGGGAGAGGAACAGAAAGCTTTACTCATGAATATTAAAAATTCTCTTCACACTGCAGCAGCTCAGGTTGAGAGTGAAAGAGATGAACGGAGGGGGCACGAGAGAGGGAGTGAGTGTTACGGTAAAATACCGAAAGGGTGAGTGAGCGAGAAGAAAAGACTTGATAGCAGGAGACAGATAACCGCAGTGAGGGATGAAGTGAAAAGATAGAGTGCAGCAGAACGACACAAAGTAAGACGAGGAGATAAAGTGATTTAAGGTAAAAGGGGGGTCACTGAGCCACCCTGGCAAGGATATAAAAAATAAGTCCCTCAATATATTTAATCCAGAGTCATGATATTTTAAGTTTGTTTAAGTTCTAGTGTGAGTGTGAGGCCACCGTGTCCCAGATTTAAAGGTCCAGTAAGGTATTTTTGGAGAAAACATTTATGCTGTTTGCACTTTTCTGTAACTTATTATAAAGCCGGTTTCTTCTTCCAGGCGGCGTTTTAGCAACATCACTGTGTTCCCAGTTCCTCCGCAATAGATGCTAATAATGTAATTTGCATCTTCTCTAACAATAGCAGAAGTAAAGTGTGTTAAACTGTGCTTTACCCTCATTTTGGCACAAGCGTCTTGTGTGGACTCCGTCCCTCTCAGCTCCTTCACCAGCATGGAGCCCAAGTACTGTGGAAAAGAAGAACACAAACATGCTCAGGAGAATATACAAGTACGTGAGTGTCTGGTTATGGCTGTAAAAAAAACTTTGTCAGCCTTTTAACCTCCTAATTCCTACTAGACGTTCTGGTGGGTCTGTCTTTACGAACTTGTGCTGTGCAGCCAAGCATTGTTCAACTTCTGTTCCTAGTGGACATCACAAAGTTTGGTAACAGCAGCAAAGTCACATTTGAGAAACTTGAACCAGAACTTGTTTTTTGCACTTTTTGCCTTTATAAATACAAATTTGTTGCAGTTTGTTGAAATCAGATGAAGATGTATCCAACCCGTGTTCTGCATATGAACTGAAGCAGCCCAGCAGCAGGGACAATCATCAGCTGTGTCTCTATTCGCAGATATAAAACTTCCAACACAACCAGACTCAGCGTCCTGGACCAATCAGTCTTCACTGCCCACTTAACACCAAAATACTTCCCCTCAAGTTTACACAATGAATCCTGATAACCAACCAGCTCAGCCCGGGCTTTAACAGAGTCAACAATGGAGTGCTCACCCACGATGATGTGGACGACAAGGAGTGGGAGCCTTTATACAAAATCTAAAATAACACAAACACCAGCCTTCCTTCATAAAAAGAAGAGGAGGACAATGGCTTTTGATGAATTATTTTTGTCTTCATTCCTTCGCCTTGTCTTGATGCAATAAACTGACGAGAATGTAAAATATGTGCGTATTTATTTAATTTAGAGTATTAACCAAGGAGTGTACACTGCGAGAAATAAAAGCTGTGTTTACATTCAGCTGTACCAACATGGAGTTTGATTAAATGCACACAGACACACACGGCAGTAATTACATCCACCTTGAGAGGCTCCTGGAGGGACATTAACACCAGACTTTGTGGTCAGGCATTTTGCACACGTAGTATCTGATTTAATAAAGAAGCTACTAATGGTGACAGTGTTTTACAAAGACAATGTTTATGTCGACATTAGCGCGCTTAATGGGAGTGACATTCACCTCCCTGCTTATAGAAGAGACCTTATTCCTTAAAGAGGGACCCTAACAAGGCTTTTAGTGGATTACAAGAGAAATATTTATATCTGCGTGACTCTACAGTATGAAATACAGAACTGAATATCTACCTCACAGGATTTATTTTACGTTTGATTATGGAGGCAAAACCTTTTGGCTAAAGTGCTCTGCGTGATGAGTTACTTTTTTGTGGCACGCAGACAGTGACTTCGTTTGGGGAGCCTGGTCCTTGGCAGATCAGAAGGTCATGTGGGCATGTTAATACTTTGTCTTGATTCAAACTAACAATCTTAAATTGCTGTTACGGCGGGGTTGCTGGCATTTTTCCTAGAATCTGCATTACAGTCGCACACAGGACCAGCTGCTGTCCTGTCTACCGCCGTCTCTGCGGCTTTGTCAGTGCACACAAACACGCAGTCTTTGATTAGTTCCAGATAAAAAAGGAGGATTAAAACAGACTAAATAAGCTGTAATTCAAGACCAGGAAGAAGTCCCTAGTATTTTGTATATTCGATGTATCTACAGAAACTTTTAGATGAATATAAAATGCACACAGAGTCAGTGTTGAGATAACTGTTAATGTGGTAATGATGTTAGAGTGTCTGCAGGGTTTTTATTGGAAATGGATGTAATAACTTCAGAGTTCTGGTTGTAAAGTCGACATAATAAAGTTAAGATGTCATCAGAGGTGGTGCTGAAAGTGGAAGTTTTGTTTATCTCCAGCTCCGAGATGAAAACGAGAACAGTGCTGCTGATGCATCCTTTATTCTGTCCTCCTGGCTTTTTACCATCCCACAAACACAATGCTCTCCTCTCTCTGCTCTCATCACTGTCTCATACATCTAATTTATTCTTATTCACTCTCCATCTTCACTCCAGTTTGCCAATATTCATACTGAGCGCTCTGCTTCCCTCCTCTATTGTGGCTCCCGCTCATTTATCTCGCTTTCTTTGCTTTCTGGAGCCCGTTGTCCTGGGACAGCGAGCATTAGAGATGTTGTCATAAACGGCTCCATGAAAGCACCTCCATATTTTCCCTCGATGGCGCGCCCGTTGTGTGTTCCCCACCATCCGCCCAGAACACATTGCCTATGTAGTTGTACATCTGTCAGGAGCCTAATGGTCCCCGCTGTTGCTATCAGTCTTCAGCGGTGAGAAGACAGAAAAGAGGACTTGACTGAGAGATACTTGGGATACTTATCTCTTATTCACTTCCTCTATCTCATCTTTTCTTGCTTTCATCAATATTTAATTTCAGCATCACATTTGATTTCTCTTCTCCATGTCCTATTTGTTCAAACATCTCTCCTTCTCTCCCTTACTTTAATCACCTAGCTCACGTCGACTGCATTTCCTCATCACGTTGTCTTTGAACCAATCACAACACGCATCTCTGAGATATCCAACTACATTCGCTCGTTGTTTCTCAGAGCCAATGGCATCTCAGATTGCTTCACCTGCTCCGAGTGAGTAATCATTCCAGTCTGGATGCTCTGCAGATAACCAATCAGAGGTGCAGGTCTTGTATCCGTGGTAACGTGGATATATAGCACCCTTCATGTAACTGGTAAATTTGTTTAATTGGTCTAAATTCGACAAAGTGCAGAGAATAACTGAGCAGTATTGACTGAAAGGTGAAAGTGAGGGTCATTGGTCTTTAATATTTTTAACATAAGACTGTATTCTATCAATCAATGGGAAATAGAGGTAACTGTTAATAATTTAATACCAAATATTCACTGGTTTAAACTTCTCAAATGTGAATCTTATGTTAGTAAACTCAATCTCTTTTGTGTTTGGACTGTTGGTTGGACAAAACATATCAGACACTGACATGATGATGTTTTACAGACACGACAGTGCAGTGAGTTGAAGGTTTAGGACTTACGTAGGCTTCGTAGTCACAGGACTGAAAGATGAGCTTCTCGGGGTGATGCTGCCAGTACTGCACCGGAGTGGACGAGGTGGCCTCGTTGGGCGGGCGCAACGTGATCGGCTCGCACCACTCGCCTGCCTGAAACGTCAACAGATCGCACGTGAGGATCACGCAAGATTACAAGACGGGGCACGACATCAGAGGCTTGCGCTGTGTGTATCCCATGTTGACATAACTCGTTGGCCTAAAACGAATGTACGTTCATAATGCAACAGCTTTTCTGTCTGAACATGAACATGCCTTCAAAAAAAGGGGGACACGCTTCAGAGAACATCCACGAGGAAATTAAACTTGGATGAATTATGCTCGGCTTCATTCTTTAGCTCAGTTTAAGAGTCTTCGCTGCTGCTCGCTGTTCTTTCACCCAGCGAGCTTTCACCTTCTACTCAGAGGAAAGAGCTAAATCCTATCTGCAGATCTCTGAAATGTCTGCGGATAACAATTAAGCTTGTTTAATGGTTTTTCATTCTTCTGTAAACGAAACCAGATGATTTTCTTGCGCACACACACATCCCGTGACTGTATGTTTATGCGTCTTCTATGCATATCTGATTGCTTGTGTGTGTAATCCCTGTCTGAAAGTCGGTGACGGCGCTGTGGAGGTGAGATCTCCTAATCAGATGTGAGGTTTTTGGGTAAACAGCCTGGAGATAAGCTTTTAAAAACAGGCTTTGACCAAATCGACGATAAACTCCACTCGCTTAACATTATTACACTCATTTTTCCCACAAACCTTGACCCTGCTGGATTCAGTCACTGGAAGTTTCATGTGCTACCTTTTAGGACTAAAATATGTCTTGAAATAAGTCAGCTGTTGCACTTTTCTTGGGGGAGAACAGAAGGTGAGGGAAGAGCCAGAGGGAGAAACATTTGTGAGGTAACCAATCATCGAAATCTGGCGACGCTCGGAGAATAAAAATATTTCCTCTTTTCTATAATAGTTGTACTTCTATTCTGGCAGAGCTGACTCATCAGTGCCACCTCAGAGCGCTGTTTCTAAAAAAAGGGGGGACACACTGTGACGCACACACACTTTAAGAGATTCAACAGGGTAGCCATAAAGTGTGTGTTAGTCTGCACTAATCAGCTCTGTGATTCACACGGGGACACAAAAAGACCCTAATCATACTGTATCAAAACACAGCTGCTGCCTCTGATGTGCGCTCACGTCTAAGTGTGTGTGTGTGTGACAGAGAGAGTCACTGTGCTGCTGTTGATTGGAAGTCATAAAGTTGTAATTCTGCTTTCGGAAAGTTGAAACGATTATTCTGAAAAGTGCGTTTTGTTATGCAGAACTATTAAATGTTGCATCTCTTGATGGCAAAGACAAAGAGAGAGATTAACGTTTATTTCGTAAGCGGAGTTTATGCCTGATTGCAGTTTTTTGCATATTTTCTCAGTTCATAGCATAAAAGTTTCAGGCAGTCCTTATTTGTAAAATTTATACTGTACGAGCTCTAAAACTGCAAAGACGGCTGCTGGTGTCAGATGGTCTGCCTGCTGCAGATTATTAATGGTGGATTTTCAACAACCAAACAGGCAGATAAAACACTTTTGGCTTGCATCTTGCAGCTATTAGGGACTGGCGTTTAATTAGTGAGATACTTCATTTATGATTAAGATATATTCCACCATCTTGATTAGAACTGCGAAACTGTCCAAAAGCTTATTAGTTTGTTGTGGCTTCCAATTTGTAGATTTCAGGATACAACTTTGAAATATCACTGAAATCAGATTATTTATGTGTTTCTTATTTGACACAGACGACGTAAATCTTTAGTTTAATCTGTAAAAGAAGTGATTTTAAACAGCTGGACACTGTAGTTTTTGTCAAATGTTAATACAGCAGCAGGACAGTGTACGGAGGACTGAGTGAAAATAAACTACAAAGCCCAGATTCATGGCAATTCAGGAAGATGTCACCCATTGACATCAGTATGACTGAGTTTTTAGACAACAATGGAGCTCTATGGCACAGAAGATGTTTGTAGACATAAGAAAAATATAGAATATTACCAAACATGTCCTATAAGCATTCATACAGCCAACTGTATCTCTGACTATAACCATTCATAATACTTTCCTTGAGTCTATTCCTCTCTCTCCCTCCCCGCCTCCATTCATCCCTCCAACCTGTCCTCCTTTCCTCACCATGCTGACTTGAGCCATCTGTCGCTCCAGCTTGGATCTCGGCACGTCCTCGAAGTAGTTGTCATTGCTGCGCTGCCTGCGCCGGGCGTCTGCCTGCATGATGAGGTGCTGCACGTCCAGAGATCCGCCCGGGACCCCCGCCGTGTACGCTGCCTGGCCCACCGACGGGCTGAGCTGGGGCGGAGTGTGGTTCCCGCCTGGCTCCTGGGACAGAGAACGGATGGGGTGGAGGGATCGGAGCGGTTGGAAGGAAACAAGAGAGGGTTCATTCATCATTTCATAATGTGCTGTGTCACTGCTGCAAGCACAATAAGTAGGGCAATTGCATTCACTGTGCACTGTCACATTTTATTTTTCACCTCGAGTGCTGCCATACTGCTGAGTACTAGTATCTAAAGTGCTATGTAAAATTGGGGACAAAGGCGCCGTCCCGTTACGAGAAGGTCTCTCTCCACCAGAGTGCCCTTAAGCACAACACTGAAGTCCGGCCTGCCCACTTTAAGTGAAAGCATCGACTAAACCCTTAAAGTGGAAAACGATGTTCATTTAGAGCTGAGTGGAGACTACGATTCCCAGAAGGATTAGAACTTTTCTATGTTTTCACGGTGTGATGGTCTAATACACAAGAAGGTCAGCTTATTTCTCCTGGGAGGTTATTCACTTTGAGTTGATTACATATGCGAGGAGTCTCAATAGAACAGTGTTTTTTTAAATTATTTCTGGGACGTGGAGGCTCAAGTGTAAAAGCTTTACATCTCAGCTCTCATCCTGAGCCATTTGTCCTAACACAGAGCTGTTTGTACTGTATTACAGAGTAAGCAGAGCCCTCTGCTCACACGCTGAAGCTGCTTAAACACATCACTTTACCTGTATGTAGCCATACAATGTAAGCCTGCTTTTCTTCTTCTTTCTTCTTTTTTTATTGAATACAACTGGGGCGGAAACTGGAAACTAGTCAATTAATCGAGCTAAGCATTTGCAGGTTCCAGCTTGACAAATAAGAAGATTTTCTGCTTTTTTTGTGACTATTTCCTCATGCTTCGCAGACTCGGTACATAACAACAATTCTCCAGTGGACAGGTTGAGATACAGTGGAGACTTCAGGTTGTTTAAAGGTATAAAAAGCAGCAGAATCGACCAGGTAGACACTTTCAGCGCTGTCTCAGAAGCAGAAGGCCTCCCTTGGCTCAACAGTACAAAGAGCAAGAGACAATTACGAGGACATTAAGAGTGTAGCCCCGATGGGAGAGGCAAAGCCGGCTCCTTGCGATTAGTATCCAGGGCAAGTTGGCATGGAGGAAACTGCAGTGGGACGGCCATTTTGTGTCTGCCTGAGAGATTTGGGTAATCATTGGGTGGTAACAGCAGCAGTGGAGATGCTGTAGCTCCCTCAGAGAAATACACAGCCATCTGGGAGGACACCGGCGCTTTCTTCCTCTGTCTGATGATCCATAATAATTTGTATCCATATTGCAGAGGGTGTTCATGGTTCATACAACACATACTGTCTGAGACTGACTCACCCTTAGGGAGATGGCCCGCGGTGGTTTTTGTGGGGTGTCTTCGTGTAGCCGATCCCCCAACGAGGCTAAGATCCGTTTTCTGTGTCCGATGAGACTTATCTTCAGTACCTGAATGAACACACAGATGATAGACATTAACATTCAGCAACATGCTCAAAATTCATTCATTAAGGTAGCGTTGAAACAATCAATTCACCTTTAAGTCATTTGTCAAGCTAAAGGTTTTATGTCACGTTACTTTATTTAAATATCTTTGGGTTTTGGACAGTTGGTTGATCATTTAGGGGTTGAAATGTAACCAGGATTATCAATAAATCAAACTAATAATCAAAGTCTTTGCAGGTCTATACTGTGGAACATAATACGTTTAAGGTGACATACAAGAAATGCTGTGTCAAAAGCCGCAGCACTCGCAAAAAATGATGACTCTCACTTTCATTTGCATAATTTAAAACAGCTTTTATAGACAGCAATAGTTCAAAAGCTTTCAGACTGGATGATAACGAGATTATATCTGCAAAAAAACTGCTTAAATGTAACAGATTATCATCATCATCATCATCATGAGCCTCAAATGGAGGATAATACTGTCACCCAGAAAAACGCTGGAGTGCACTGCAGAGCACTAAGGGAAGTACTAATGAGTTCATAATGACATAAAAGGCCCTTCAGCACATGCATACATCATGTTATTATTATTATTACATAACTGACATGGTTTGGACAGCTGTGTTCAAGCTGTTAAGTTGTGCTGTTACGTGAACAAGATCAGAGAGTATACCATTCCTTTAATGTAAAACATGCAAGCGAGTGAAGTATCCTGTACGAGGCTCACACACACAGACCGATAGAAAGAGAGGCAGACATTGAAAGATGCTCTTCTTTTCTTTAGAGTCTGACTGATGTTTCGACCAATTTCAGAGGTGGAATATTCACAGATTACCGATATGGCAGCCCATATGGTAAATTTAGGGTCTGGAGTTAAAATAGCACTGATATTACTATGTATATGTAATCAGAGGGCTGCTTCCTTAAAGTCAGTGTAAAGTAAGAATAAATATGAGTTTGTCAGACCAAAGAAGAAAGTGTTATTAACCACCCAGCCAAATTTAAATGATTAAAAATATTGGCAAGTTTATACAATTAGGTGTCAAAATCAGGTAAAAATGAGCAGTGTTCTCAGCTCCAGGACTGTGACGTGTCAGATGAGTTCAGAAAATGACATGAATAACTTTGAAACACTGAGCGAGATGAATTAATCTCTATCTCTCTGCTAGGGGTGCAGGGGTATGTTCAGGGTGACCTCAGCGTGTCATCAAGCCACCCTTTAAGGACTGCCCACAAAATCCTGGACTGAAAACTGGTGAAAAACTGTTTGAACCTCTAACTCCACATTTCAGTAATATATCGTTCAGTCTTTTCATGTTTTCAGCAACTATTTTCCAACATATTTAATGTATTATGAAGGAAATCTTGCCTTTTACAGACTTTAATCGAGATTCAACTTAAACTTTACCAAACAATATTTCAGTTAATTATCCTTTAACATGTTAAATATTTGAATGTATACATTGCCAACCAGTTCTAGTTGACATCGCTGAGAGCCTGCCTAATCACTCTGCTAGATATACTTTACAGTGACACCAATATCACAAGCATTTTGTCTGAATTATTTACCATAAAAAAAACAAAACAAAGCAGTTTTCTTATCAGTGTATATTGGATAACATACATTGATACTCATATGTCTGCGATAAGCCAATATCAGCTGATAATACCAGTCAAGCTCTCCTTCAGTCTAATCAATAAGAAACTAATATCCTCTGAAGCAGCAATGCATCAGGAGACGTAGACTTGGACTTAAATCAGCCACCAAAATGAGGATTTTAGGTTTGACATGTTTGATCTTTAAAAGCAGAAACAAAAAGCAAATATGAGTGTTGACCTGGTAAAATCTTTGAAGATTGCAAAGTAACAAAAATAGCACCAGACACACACCTTGAATATTTAATTATCAGGCCTAAGGATTGAAAGGACTTTCAGTTTCAGTCATCTAAAAAAAATCAGCTATCAACACAATTTTAGTCTCAAAAGACAGCAAAGAATTTATGGCCTGGTTACACGAGAAGTAGCACGTCTTTGTGAAATACTAATTCACAGCCATGCTAGAGCTAGTCAGTTACAATCGCTCTCAAACTTCTTTCCATTTTCTCTGTGCTCTACTCGTCTGCTCCCCCTGCTAGTTTGTCCAAACTGTCTAATGATTCCTCTTTTGTGGAGCACAGGAGGTTAAATGAAAGCGAATGTTTCAACACTGCAGAAGTTATGGTAGCTTCCTCCATTTTGGCTCACCATGCTAGCCATTTCTTCGGCTTCTAGTTTGTAAACTAAGCTCAGATAATACTTCATATTAAAAACTTAAAGACCCGACACAAAACACAAGCGTTATCAGATTTTCAGGTTCGTTGTTGAGAGCACCTTGTGATAAAACACTGTTATCGTGAGCTGAGGTCCACGAGATGCAAACTCAGCAATATAAGATTGTGGAAAATTTGTAACAGTCTATTGATTTGCCCCAGGCGGTCATCACACAGGCACAGAGACAGAACACACATACACACTTGGACTCCAATGAAAGCATTCATTCTAACTCTGGTCACCAGGCGTCCACTGACTGTGCCAGTTACTGGGTTTTCTAAAGAGACGAGCTGGAACATGGCAGCCTTCTTCTGCAGGGATGTTGTTTGCACTGTTTGCACCTTCTGGCACTCGTACTTCAGTATACAACAAACTGCTGCCTGGTTTTTATGGGGCCGCCTCTGGAGGTCCTCCAATAAAGGTATGTGCAAGTGTGAGAGAATGTGTCTGTGTGTGTGTCTTCAGGGCAAAAGGTGGTAATTAGCCTCAATGTGAGGCCTCGCTGCGAGTCTAATGATTCTCCCAACAGTCTTGCTTTGAGTCAGCGCAACTCACACAGACACACACACACACACGCAGACATACACACACTTTATCATCTCCTGCACCAATTACTGCCCCACATCTGCAGGAGAAACAAAGATACAAACTAACACTGAGAACGGGGGTTGTAGGATTTGGTTGTATGCCAACCATAATTAATAGCATATGCAAATTGCATGTAAACAAGTGATATATAATGTATCAAGCAAGCTCAGAAATAAATGCCAGCACAGAGAATGAGGAAAAAAGACAGTTAGCGGGATGTTTAAAAAAACCTATACAGTAGTAGCGACCAACGGGTTAAACCTCACCCTACGCTGCTGATCTTCTCTGCATGGAAACAACGTATTTTAATTGTTAAAATTAGACGGATCAAAGGGAAACAGAGCAGAGCTGGGACTAGCGGGTAGTGGAACTAATTGGTGTATTATGGCCGCCCTGTGCTCCCTCCATCAATTTCCACTCGCTCATCTTTCCCCTCCCCTCTGGCTTTCACAGCTCACTATCTCTTTCTCTGTTAGACACCGTCCTTTATGGACACAATGTCGTTGACACTTACAGCATCTCTTCTTCCCTTTGTCTGTCTGTCCGTCTCTTTGTGCTAAACATGACATTGGCTCAATGAATCTGCTGCGTTAAGATCATGTGATTTTGTCTTGATGAACTCTTAACTTTTAAAAATGCCCGCTTCCCACAAACAAAGTGCCAACGTCATGAGATGAGATGTGATATGAGAATATGTCGTATCGCTCCACTAGTGAAAAGAAACTTACACTCGACTCAAAGACATGCTTGAAAATAGCAAAACTACAGATTACTGTAGACATTTCTCTCATTATCAGGCTTTTAACTTTTAAATGTCTCGCTTTATTTAGCCGCAAGAGTCAGTATCATTCAATTAAAATTAGAGCTGAAATAAGTCAGTTAGTCGGTTAGTTGACAGACAGAAAATGTATTGGATATTTTGATAATTAAACAGTTTAAGCTATTAAAGTAAGAAATAACTAAAGATGGTCTTTTGTCACAGTAAACTGAATATTTTTTGGGCGTTTGAACTGTAGGTCTGAGTCTAGTTTTTGCTAGTCGTTTGCTCATAAACCAAACGACTGATTTACTGAGATAATAATCCACAGATGAATCTATAATTAAAATAAGTTGCAGACCTATTGCTCTACTACTGATTTGATAAAATTTGATGAGATTAGTTTATTTGCCGCCTTTTGTCTAAACTATAAACTAAATGACCTGAATATTATATATTTTTTGCTATATGTAGTACAGGTTATGAAGTATTCATTCTCATGCCTCTGTGTCTCCCCCTGTCTGTCTCCTGAGGGGCGATAGAGTGAAATCAGTACTCACGCTACTGTTTCATCTCATACAAACACACACATACTCCAGAAGCAGCGCAGTAAATTGCCTTTTGCACGGCACGCGCGCGTGTGTGTGTGTATCTGTGTGTGTGTGTGTTATACTTCGTCTTATGCAACAGCATCTACTTCAACTACAGTAGAAGCCTCAACCTCAGCTTGAAGTTCAACCGTAACCATGGCAACACAGAGCCGCAGCAGTCACCCACACACACTCATCCAAAAAATAAAATAACATCCACATGCACGTGGCTGCGTTCTCACACACACACACACACACACACACAGCTGTTTCAGAGGCTGGGGAAGAAGATTATATTGTTATCCCTGAATGGGTGAGAATTTGAATGCAACCCGACCATTATTGTTAAAACACAGACTCACACACTCTCGCTCTCTCTGTGATGCTTGACTGCAGCATCACCCCATTTGCATTTAAATTATATGTATAGCAGCTGTATATACTGACAGGAGAAGTGTTGAGCTACCACAGCTTCTCCTCCGTCGTTTCCACCCATCGCTATCGTCCTAACCACACATTCATTTAAGCTCAATTCCATTCAGATCAACTCTCTCTCTCTCTCTCTGCAGCATAAAAATGGGTGTCACTGAGTGACAAGAGCGTCCAATGAGGGTTACTTACCCTTTGCTCTTGATTTTATTACCGTAGTATGAAGTGATTTGTGGCGCTGTTTGCCTCCAGTATCTGGCTGAGCCTGCTATGTTTGTGTCTTATCTGTGTGTGTGTGTGTGTGTGTGTGTGTGTGTGTGTGCCGATCAATGCACTAATCCTGTTAACAGTCCCGTTAGCCCAGATTGAACAGGCTTGATTAACGGATTAGCCACCACACATACGGCTAACGGAGCTGTGCTTTCAGCCTGCTGTCACTTTACGACAAGAATGAATCAAACATCCATTTAAATATCCGTGACCATAAACAGCTCCACCTTCAAGTAACGGGTCATAAAACCTGCAAACAACTGTAAATCAAATCAGATTTTTTTTTTCACTGAAACTTCCAAGAACATCATAAGAACGCACTGACCTCCTTATAAACACAAGCGTGACCACAGAATAACGGCGACAGCTGCGACAAAATGACATATTTTGCAAAGAAACCAGTGCAACAATAAGGGCCGAGTCAGTGATTGGGGACATTAACAACGACCTCTCTCATTCAGGACACGGGAGACAAAAAACCTTTTCTCTGTTTCCTACTGGAGGGGAGGTTGGAAGCCGGTCGGCTCACTGGAGCATAAAACCCAGCGAGGGAACCAACAGTCCAGTCACTGTCTGTGCTCAAGCTAGCACATAGTTTTAATGATGGAGAAAGAAGGACTGAAAATGCTTTCAGCAGCCTCCCTGCTGCTGTTTAATCTACATTGACTTGCCTGAATATCCCTTTCATCGCCCTCGTATCCCTTTTCACTCTCTGTCCATATTCCGATTCCCCTGACCTCAAATTACCTCTCATCATCTGCTCTTGTCTCGGCTTTCCTACCCACTTTGTCCTCACTATATCCAGATGTTAGAAAGAGAGGTGACAAGAAAAAAAAGGCCGTCAGAGGGAATAAATAGCGTGAGAGTGTCAGTGATTCAGCCTAATAAAAGAAGCTCTGCAGTTGCACTCAAAGGAGCGTCTTCTCTTCAGCCTTAGCAACTGCGTGTGATTGGTCCATCTTTGTTTGTTAGCTTATGTGTATCTACCGTCTCCAGGCTAATCATGTCAATATGATCAATCACCTCTCCCCTGTAGACTATGAGGTTGTGACCTCTCTGATATCAACAGACCCCACATGCCCCTCCGGGCGCCATCTGCTAATGGTGCGATTGGGGTTCAACCCTTTGAAGAGTCACTGCATTGATTTTTCCAGATCCAAGAATCACTGGTGTACGGTTACTTAAATTGCCCAGGTCAGACAGGCCAATTGTATGGCAATATTGATCAGCAAATAAGTTCATGTCTGTCTCAGTGATATCTTAGAGGTTTAGTACAGGACTGTGGGGTCATTAAGGTCCTGTCCACTGGAATATTTATGAGAATCAAAGGCTGATTCTGCAATTTTTTAGACTAAATATCTTTAAAAAATCAACTTGTGGTGGATTTAGTATTTGAGCACAGGGCTGTAGTTATCATTTAAGACTTTTATAGTTATAAAAAGGTTATTGTGTACGTTAAATATGTAGCTGGAGGCAGCAGCTGGTTAACTTAGCTCAGCACAAAGACTGGAAAACAGGTGGAAGCAGCTGGCCTGGCTGTCCGAAGGTACAGAAGTGTAAAGATAACAATGCACAATTTAATGGTGGACTATTATTTGGCTGGGAGCAGTTGCCAGGCAACCAGTGGAGACTTCAGGAAGTTACAGCACCAGAACTATTCCCTTAAATACTTTGAAAACTGTTCAGAGTTTGGTTGGTCAAAAGTTTTTTTTAAGTGCTGAGGGAATTTGGAAACCGCCCTAGTTGAGTAGTATAATTATTACAGTCATATGGCTTTGTGCAATCAATATACATTTGAGAATAAACATTAGCTGATAATCATGGCCAAGCTGTGGCACTAAATCTGTCAGCTGAGATGGGATGGAAAGGAGGACAAAAGTCAAAACTAGCTTCCATCTTGCAATCAATCAATGAGGGTTTGTTATAGAAAAGCATTGACGTAATGTGGATAATGTGTACAGCGCTCGGCCGGTGAGTGTGAAAGCACAGACATTTACAGCAGCGAGGCTTGGCTAATTTTTAACCCTGATTATCGACGTTTCTCTGAACCTGAATACTTAATCACAGCCAGCCACCTTCCTTCCTCTCCTTCCTTCCTCATCTCTCCATCCCTCGCTCAATGCGTGTGTTGTTTGGAGGTGGAGCCTTTCGGCCGGAACGATGAGTATCGATTTGCCTGGACTCTCAATAGATCACACACACACACACACACACACACACACACACACACACACACACACACACATCTCTCAAACAACACATTACCCTCAGAAAGCAACCAGAAACTGTGAGCTAGGCCGGGTTCATGACAGTGAAGTCCAGGTTTCAGCTTCATCCACAGCCGTTCCTATACACACACACACATATTCATGCACACACACACACATATTCATGCACACACACACACACACACCACATTGCGGGGGGGGGGAAACACTGGAGGGAAACCAGAGACCACTGGTTGCCTAGCAACCCAGTGAGTGGAGGGGAGTTGCAGCTAAGGGTGATGTGCTGAAAATGATGTCCAACGGGGACCAATAAGAAAGCTCGTTTCAGAGCTGAGAGAACAGGCAGCCAATGAGTGTTGGCTGTTAATAATCCCGCCTACATGGAGACAGATATATCTCCATTAATAGCAAGAGAACTGTAACTATGACTGGAAGCACGGGTTGTGTGTGTGTGTGTGTGTGTGTGCACAAACACTGCCAAATGCTGCAGGATCAAGGATGAAACAAGATCTTGTTTTCTGCAGGCACACACACACACACACACACACACACTCGCTCTTTACCACACAGAGGAGCACTCATGAATTGAATTCTCAATATGAGGAGAGAGTAAATGGTGTGTGATATTTTTATGGGTTAATAAATACTTCAGAGCCCCAAGATGGAACTGATTTTCACACTGCAGAGGAGCACGAGCTTTCCTAAGGCACCGAGTGTGTATGTTTATGTCTGCAATACTATCTGGGTGTGGGTGCTTCAAAGAGTTTATCGACCTCTGGTCATTTCAAAGTGTAAAAACACAAGTGTTGGAATGCTAAAAAATGTCGAGAGGTTTAGATTTTATGACAGAAATAAAGGAATAAAACTCACAAACCGATTTATGTTGGAAAATTTGAACAGTTCCTTGATCATTAAGGCTGCATTTCACGTTTTACAACAAGATGTGATGCTTAAATTAGATTTTTTCCAAAGGCAAGGTCTTTGGTCGATCACGTGTATATAAACCTGTGTGTGACCCGTGAAGCCTGTATGATGACATAACACAGTTAACGTTGACATAGCAACAGAGACACAGCCGAGTGGAGTGATGTTTACATTATTGTAAGAGGTACAGTAGGGCTCACATACAACAGCTGCTCGCGGTCACAGTCAGTGAGGTGTGGAACATACAGATGCTATTCACGGGGGTAAAAAAAGGCAACAGATACAAGATCGGGTCAACAGGATGCTTGTAGCAGCCATATGTGCATCTGTGAGCTCTCTGCTGAGAGACAGCTTCGGACGGGACCATGCTGTGTACGCCGTCATGGTTCCCAGTGAGTGGTGGGTATATTTTAAAATGAGTTGAGAAACAGTTGATCATTTCAGCACATGTTTCCAGCAGCCATTGAAAGTAAGTGGTGGTGTGTCAGGTGCCAATTTCCTCCTGACATTTACATTATCGTCGCCATTTACAGCAAAAGGAGGTCAACCAATGAGCTACGGAGTGTTTCCGTTGCACCAGTGATTCATAAATTCTTTTCTACGTTTGTGGTCATCCTGAATTTGTAGTAGTTGCTATTTTCAGATGAGTAATATAAAAAGGTTGCACAATTAGAACTAAACTGTGTAAAGTGGTTTCTATGAAACATCTGTAGCGTTGTCCAATCAAAAGCCAACAACTGCGTAAACAGGAAGTCATTGTAGCCTCAGCAGAAATGAGTTTACAGGGTTAGCTGCCAATCCTTTGTAAATTTAAGTGTGTTTATTTTTGTGAAATGAACTTAAAATCCCAGCTTACACTGCTATTAAACAGAATTTTGATCAAGTGTTAGGTTGACCATATTTCACAGTACCGCTGCTACTCTTTCATCTAAACCAGTTATATATTACAGCAGTGAACAGTTAGATATTTAGTAATGATTACGTGTGGTAATGTGTTAAACTTATCAGATATGGATACCTCAGAGGAGCAGTGTACATGCGGCCACATACCACAAACCGCCAATAATGAGATCGACGCTGTGGTGTTATAGATAGACCAAACTTAAACATGATGCCTGCCTCCTTCGCTCTTATATTTATACACACATACACAACGTGCACACACATACACCAGAATTAAGACTTTAAGCCTCGGGCCACCTCGATTAACCTGCCCATGGGGACATATGTTTCAGTCTGTGTTTCTGTTTTGCGGCTCAGTTCAGTCCCAAAATAAGATGTCAACACTTGAACTCTTCTCGCGTTGATGAATTATTCGTGGACGATACGGAAGAGATGAAACCAGTTTTTATAATACTGCTAGCGTAACCAAAATGGTATTCAGAATTGAACCGTTCGCATCAATACACCTGTTACTGTATTCAAAGCCTTTGTCCACAATGTGTCTCACAGCGTCATTCATCATGCTGTGGTTTCTCTGTACAGCCTACTGACTAATGCCGGTCACTGAAAGGAAATCTATTGCTGTGACTCGCCGCGGTGACGATTCGATGAACAGGAGGGCAAGATTATGATCGATCGAGTGGCGTCTGAGGTAAAGAGCATCTGGCAGGATTTCCAGCTCAATCTTTCTGTCTGTCCGGGCAGTTCTTCAACAGCTGGTAGAAGACAAAATGCTTGTCATTACGTCGTCTTGCTGGGACCTGCCTCATACTTTCCCTCTGTTTACCTCCCGCAAGGTCCTCACTTACTTTCCTTTCACTAACACTGTTGCCTTGTTTCCTTTCATCGTTGTTGGAAAACAAGCCCGTGCAGGCTAGAAAATATTAGTTTATCATCTTGCCCATTCGACTGTTGGTTGCCAGTGGATTTTGGGCAACTTTGAGCTGGGACGCCTGCAGCTGAAGCTGAGGTCAAGTAATTTGGTAATCAGTGCTGTTTCTTTGAGTGGTTTTTTAAAATGTCACAGCACAGAAAAAAAAGTAAAGCTGGGATTAAAAAGATGAAAACAGTCATTATGAGACAGTGGATTAGCCTTCCTTGTTCTAAAAAATGTTTATAGTTTCATGCCTGCTCAGACTCTTACAAACTAACCACAACATCCCCCTCCTCTTAAGCTGCTATATTCTTTCTTGGGCTCGTCCCAGATTCTTGCCATCTTCTAAGAGTATGTTAGCGCATGCAAATGAAGACAGCACACAAATTAGGGCAGCAGTTGGATTTGAATGTAACTGTAGTAGTAGTAATAGCTTTTTTTCTCTCTCTCTCTCTCTGCTTCACTCGACTCAATCTGGAACTACAGAAAAGAATCCTGAGCTGACATGGATTTAACTGACATTTACAAATGTGAGAAGTCGGTCCAAGTTCTGGCTGGAATCGAGTACAAGATAACCAAAAATGCGCTCAGTACACAATGTCAAGGGAAATCCTTAAACATCCGAGTAATTCTCATGCAGCTAAGAAAAGTAACATGATTCACACGCATAAATTCACAGAGAGGAGACATCATCTGTTGTGTTATGTTACTTGTGGAATAATGAGAGTTTGCAGCAAACTTAAGTTTAATCCAAACACAGTCGATGCCTCGTCGGTTCAATGCTGAACTCATTCTCTCAGGTGGCTTGAGGACATACACCTCCCACACACAAGATGCACAAAAACATTTATCCCAAACTCCTGCACACACGCACGCACACACACGGACACACACACGCACACACACACACGTGCACACAGCCAGTAAATTAGCCCAGTCAGCAGTTTTGATTGAGCGCCGTGGAAGCGTTTGGTATGTTGTAATCACCTCAGCCTCACCGAGCACAGAGATGAAAGATGCATAAATAAAACAGCGAGCGAAGAACAAAAGGATCAGTGGCTCATCATCGTATCTTATTCTCTCTCTCTTTCTATTCCTTTTTTTTTATTGAACAGATATTCAGATATATTTTCCTTCATCACTCTTTCCCTGTCTCATCCCCCCACAGGGTTACCTACCTCTCTCCTCAAGACTGGACTTAATCCAAATGAAAGGTTGTCTTCAGCGTTGTGTTTTCTCCTCTCACACTTCTGCTCCTTTGCTTTCCTGCTGTCCAAGACAACTGTGTCTTCCTTCCTCCTCCTCCACCTCCTCCTTCTTTTTCTTCTTCTGTCTTTAAAGCAAGCTTTCCTAGCTTTACTCCTCGCCTCCTCACCACCAGCTTTTGTCTCCCTTTCTCTCACTCTCACTCTGCAGATTTCCAGCGCTCACCAACTCCTCCTCTTTCTTCAGCTTGCGGCAGCCAGACTACATCTCCTACATGTCTCTGCCTGAGCGCTCTCTCTCTCTCTCTCTCTCTCTCTCTCTACACACACTCGCTCTTTCTACCCAGTTTACATTCCCCCTCCTCCTCCTCCTCTTTCTCCACCTCCTCCTCCTCTCCCATCTCGTCACTATGGAGATGCTGGGCCCGTACGGAGACAAGCTCGTGCTGGCTCACAAGGAGTGTAAATGTGTTTGTTTGTGTGCAGCGTGAGTTGAGTTCAACGGCAGCAGTATCTTCATCCCAGTATTTATAAGTGTAAAAACAGGGTCTGAAACTTTTCCTGTTTGAAAGAATAGGACAGAGCTAGCTTAGTTTAGCTTCCGCCTGTTTCCAGTCTTTGTGCTAACAACACGGATGCTGGCTGTACAGACATGAGTGCTATCAGTTTTCTTCTTTAAATCAGAACAAGCTTTTTTTCCAAAATATGTAATGATGAGTCAGTTTGGTGTACCCAAAGGCTCTAAATACAGTGCTGATTAGCCTTAGCCACTGTTGCTATGGAGAAGAAACCAATCAGAGGTGTGAAAAAAAACACACTGTTGTTGCAATTTGGCACAAAACACAGCATCGTGGTTGTTAAATTCATCCAAAATTGACCCAAAATCTCAAAGTAAACTTGATTTAAACCTCTCAGTGTTTTAAAATGTTTCTACAAAATGCGACTGCTTGGCGAACGCTCACTGGGAATCATCGTTCAACTGTTCTCCTCATGTTTCTATGTACACAAGCTTTGACAATTTATCAAAGAAGCAGATATTAACTAACGCGTAGCTGCTCATCTTTTAACTGGGAGAGTAATTTCTGGAACATTTTATACCTTTCCTAGATAGCCAACAGTGTACAGAATAAAGTAAATGAGGGAAGAGAGTGGAATGACATGCCAAGAAACGCTGGAGCAACGCTGGATACGAATCAGGGACCCAGCAGTTCATGGTCAGAGCCCTAAACCTGAAGCCACCATGCTGCCCCCCAACCTCAAAAGAGTTTGATGCCCATCCAAGACCTGGAAGTCACCTAACATTATGAAATAGACCCTTAGACATCACTTTCACTTTGAAACTTCACTTTATTAGTCAACAGTGCAGAAATTTGTTCACCTACAGACGCAGACAAGTTTAGACATTTATCAGGAAATAGCTCAGAGCAGAAAAACTCTGGTTTATCTGATCCTAGGTACTCTTGTGAAATGTTCCTTTAGGCCTCGTGTACCTCAAAGCTACGTCATCACTGTCACCTTCAGCACACTTGTGTAATATATGACTACCTATATGTTTTAATATCCTTATCTGGGTAAGTAAATTGAGCGTGTTTGACTCACTTCCTTTTACAGTCTTATCAACTGACTACAGGACACAACTGGAACGACACCTTCACTTGTGTACGGTGGCCGTGTTTGGTGCATTATATTAAACATGAGAATGTGTTTATGTCAGAGAGTGTATATATATATATTCACATGTGTGTGACTGCAAGTGTCACATAAATGAAATCCAATCCACAAAGCTTGACGTCATTCGGACTATTTCTGTCTTTTACAAGAGTCTACTTATGTGACGCAGTAGGATAAAAACCAAAAATAGTGCATGACTCCGTTCCTCTTGTCTCCTCTGTGAGAAAATATTACGTTTACGTATTATATTACTATATAAGTGACAAGTTGATGTGCTTCAAAGGTCATTTTTAACCCTGATGAAACAACTCACTCTTCATCGTTAATGGTTAAATGTCCAATTTTTCCAACCACGTTAAAGACTTTTAATCCACGTTGGCTCAGTTGTTTAGTTGAAGTTTATCGCTGACTTTGGAAGCAGCAGACGAAGATGAAGTTGTACGATTGAAAGCTCTAAAACAAACACTAAATGGACTCGAGCGCTGCCTGCCAATCAAACCCAAAAGAACCTATAAGGAAAGAAGCGAGGATGCTTTTACTGACTTACATCACTAAACACAGATCATGTGAAAACATCTGTAGAGCGTTCCTGTTTTTATCTACCAAGTGAGGATGCTGATTGTGAAGCGGCAGACCGGCAGCTGCAGCTCTACAGCAGCTACAGGTTGAGGGTCACTCGGAGGGGGTCACACACATTCTCTCCTGACACCTCCCACACTAGCTCCGGCACGGTGAACGCTACAACAGGGAAGTGTGAAGGCCAAATAAGGATGCGGGAGAGCGATATCGGCAGGCAGGGACGATGAAGTACACTGCAGTCCTGAGGCAAATCCACCCACATGAAAGCTACAACTCACTCCCTTTTCACACATACTGTATGTGAACGTACCGTATCCTCACATATTTGAACACGCATGAAAACCTACAGCACAATACGCGCATGACAGCCGCAGTTACATAGCTTAACACACAGGCAGACGTCTCTGGTGTGAAAAGTCATAATGGGGGTATGGATGCATGTGTGTGTAGGTATTGATATATAGGGTTTAATCCTGCAGTGTCTAACGAAGGCAGGAACCATCTGGCACTTGGATGTGAGACAATCTGTCCATTTGGAGAGGTGACAAAGGAGGTGATAAGCACGGGAACATGACACACAAATTCAGTGTATGGGGAGTAGTGTTAGGAAAAGGCAATCCAGTACACACACACACACACACACACACAAACACCTTTCATTTATACCAAGAGCACATATCTCTAGTCTCTATGGTAACTAGTAGCCGTCATGGCAACGGAGTACAAGCAGTAGAAGAAAGGATGAACTCTCATGACTGTCCTCAATTTATTTTGGACCCACAGTTACACACAGACAGTTAGTCATTTTCAGAACACATTTAGTGTGTGTGTACCTCCTGAAACAACATGTTGTAATAATTGTGTGATTCACCTACAGGGCCTGACTTGTCCCCGCATTCCCCACTCACAGTGAGCACACACTAACAGGCCTTCACATGCAAGAGACAGCCATGAAGAACTAAAGATTTACTTAACTTAACTGTGTTTGGGCAAGACGATGATAAATCTGATAATCTGATGCAATGATGGCCGGGAAAGATAGTAATCACAGTAGGGGAAAGTAATTAAGTACATTTACTCGTGTACTGGGCTTCTTTGTTGTACCTGTATGTGACTTTATACTTTCAGTTTGACGCATTTCAGGAGGAAGTACAGTAGTTTTTACTCCACTGCATTCATCTGACAGCTATAGTTACTTTTTACATACAAACTTATGATCAGTTTATAAAATATGACGCGCCACATTAGATTAAACTACACAAGAGTATATAAGGTAGTATATTTTGCTCTACCATGTCTGGCTACCACATTTAAATGAATACTTTTGATATTTTAAGTACATTTTGATGCTCAGACTTACATACTTTTGAACGTAGGACTTTTACTTGTTTTCACATTGCTGATTTCCAAGTAGAATATCTGAATACTTCTTCTACTTTTGAGAAAATATATTAAAAATAATAAAAACTATATATTCTACAAAGATTTTGCTAACTTCGCTAGCCTTTCTCTCGTCTTTGCTTTTATATCATGGAATAACACCAGATAGTTACATCTCTGAAAGTTGTCTGTATGTCTCTAAACTCAACCTGTAGAGCCTGTGTCGGTAAGTAAATACTGCTTTACACAGTCTCGACTACTTTAAAGAGTAATAAGCCAGAAAAAAGTTTGGGAATATGGACCACTGAAGGTATTTTTCAAATCAATGAACAGAACTACTTTATCGCGATAACGAGGCCTCCAGAAATTAGACAAATTAAACAATATGAGAGGAGATATTCTCTCTTTCACTGAACTGCTGACGATTTACCGACATGCAGCTATCAGCTGATCTGGAGAAACAGGTGGAAGACCAGAAATCAAATGCTTTCCGTTTTCAGCACCGAACACAGGTAACCCAAGGACACTCTTCACTCACACACAAACACATTTGGAGGCACCCTCCTCAGCGATATCAGGGCCCACTCATCTAGAAAACATTAAGGGAATTGTTCCTTGAGGACCGGAAACTATCTGCACTCCACCGCCGTGAACGTGGCTTTACCAAAACGAAATCCATTTCTAATTGCTTCGCTCTGGGCTCTCTGAGGACTCACTTGAAATGAGAGCAATTTGCAGCCTTGATGCAGTTGTTTTGTACTTTACTCGCATCTGAGTGAACTGAGAGGCAGCAGCACCACCATGTGGATTTATACAGGATGTATCTGCAGCTCACTGCACTGCAGGGAAATGAATATGTATATGAGGGGTCCATTCATCTGCACTCGAACACTCAAACAATAACAAAGAATCATAAGACTTTTAGAAGCATTATCATAGATGTAATTAATGTATTTTCACCATCTTGCTTTGCTAACTTATTTATGCTCATATGCAGATCTGACTCTACATCCCTCAATTAAAGGTTTTTGTCTGACTAATGTTATTATATAATTTCAAATATTCAAATAAGAATCAGGCCTTTCCTTCCAATCAAAAACTGACAGTATAAAAGGTTTTTAACATCAAGATTTTCAATGCCAGTGCATTTCCAGACGTTCCCAAACAAGCCTTTCTCGCAGCCTGATCCGAGCCCCGAAGCTTCATAGAGCGACAGAGATTATGACAGTAAATTATTCTTGAGACAGCTGACAGATTTTACCAGGAGACTTGTGATATTAAAAGCAGGCTGATAGAGTCATAATGTCTTGCCATTATTACATTCTCAAGTACCTGACACAGCCCTCTAAATTAGTTTGGGTTCAGGGGGAAATTAAGGGCACAAAGCAGCTTAAACGGCAGCTCCCTGAAGACAGAGGTGTTTAAAAACTGCACACGTTACTCCGTTTACAGTGAAGAAATGCAAGAAAACGCTCATTTGGCTTGTTGTAACCACCAATTGTTTGATATTTTTACTTGACAGATTAATATTCATTGTTAATCACTTATTAATTTGCACTATAGGTGGGAGCAAATTGTCTCAGTACATTCAGAGGAAGATGATTAGTCAAATCTAAAAAAACTTAGCATAATCTAAAAAAAACTCAATTATAAGCAGCACGTGCACACTTACTCAACCATTTTTAATACTGAACTCTTATTAATTATTCATTTTAAGTTAATAATTCAAATATATAAAGTCTAATTTATCAAGTTTTGGTTTCAGGTCTTAAGGCTTTTAATTCTCACTCTAACACAGAGCAGTACAGTAGATTACATGGCTTTGTTCTGTCCACACTGTATGTACGCTGATATTGACATTGTTCCTTTTGCCTCTGGTTTATAACAAGTTGGGTCTTCATTTTTAGAGCTTTAGTCATCATTTCTGTCAGTAAGAAAACTCTGCAGAGAATTTAAAGAATGAACGAGCAGTCAGACAATGATACAGGTTTTAAACCAGTCACCAGGTAAGATGAACTTCTGCCAACAGAGTTATCACAAAATATTTGTTCTAAACCACAACAACGATAAACCTAGAAATGATAAACCTAAAAATGATAGTGTTGTATTGTCACACAGTTAAGTTTGTAGACTGTGATGGATGTTGAATATGTTTTTTAAAATCAGTTTCTTGCCTCATCGTGCTTCGTTTTCACGTCTCAGCAGCTGCTTCAGTAAATACAATGAGTTTGGTGTCGGAGTTTTCTTACCCGCGCAGGTTAAAATCAAACAAATGTCATACAAATAAAGGAAACAAGTGTGCAGGGAGAGGATGGAAAAATGTCTTATTGACTACCTCTACCTTAGAGGTTAGACGTTAGCCTCTCTCTAAATCAAAAGTACAAAAATACTGAGACAGTCAGTAAATACTCCTCCTGCAGACTAAATGTTAAACTTATCTTGGATCAGGTGCCACTGAGATGAGTCAATCTACTCCGGTGACATAAAACCTGAGTGCCACAGCTACAAACATCCTCTGACACACACACAATATACTGCAGAGAAAGAGCTGCACCTGCTCGCTGCCTGCAGTATGTTGTGTGTGTGTGTGTGTGTGCTGAGACAGGCAGGATTAAAAGGTATTTTGAGATGCTCTTGTAATCCCGCAACAGCAGGGCTGCACATATGTGCCCAATCAAAAGGACACACAAACACACCTAACCCCCCCACACACACACACTTGTATCCTTCTATTTTAAAATGCTCTGACAATGCTTAACACTCCTCTCGTCTCCCTGGACACCAAAGCATCTGTTGTCCATGGCGATTATCTGGTGATTATATGAAGGCAGCAGCCAACTTCTATTTAAGCTCGCTGTCCTCTGCCTGCCTCTCTCTATCACCTTGTTTCTCTTACGTCTGTGTGTCCTTCACCGCATCACTCTTTTATTTTCCCGCTGTTATATCTCTGCACTCACACCTCTCTAAGGTGCAGTAGTGACCTCTCGATCCCCCCTGAGACTCCTTCAGTGACAGCGTACTGCTGCAGAGGTACACACTCGTGAGGACAGCTCGTACAGCGGACACACACACACACACACTTCGCACGTACTCACACAAGATCGATAAAATAAAACACTACATGGCCAGGAGTATGAAGACACCTGAACATCACACCCATGTTGTTTGGATTCATCCCAAAGGTGTTGGACGGGGGTTGAGGTCAGGACTCTGTGCAAAACAATCAAGGGTGACTTTATTTATAATTTCCCAGGATGATTCCTGCAAACAGCTACAGAATAAATAAAGACAAAGCTCTGAGTTTAGTAAGTTGTGTTCAGTTTATAAGCGGTTGTGTATTTCCAGTCATATTTTAACTACTTGAAACTATTGCCCCACTTAAACCCAAGTTAATATTCCTTCCTTTATTCCTTCATATACACACACATATATATATATATATATATATATATATATATATGTGTGTGTGTGTGTGTGTGTGTGTGTGTGTGTGTATTCTACCCCGTAGACACATCTTTTGGATGTACCTGCTGTAAAAGACTAGTTATGTACCTTAAAAGGATGCAGACACATATTTCTGGCCTTGTTGTGTACTTGTGCAGCCTCTAGTGGATTCACTCTGCACTGCAGAGCAGCTTCACTTCATAGAAATCTTGTGCTATACAATAAGCACATGCAGCTCTCAATAGAAGCACTAAAGGAGTACGTAGTGTGTGTACGTGTGCTTCATATAGACATCAGTTAGACATCAAGGCTCTTCTGTTTTCTATAACAGAGAGGAGATTGATGTTTGGCTCGTGTTTGATCCATTTTAAAATCATACATAAACACAAAGAAAGCATGTGTTAACACTTTCTCTATCTCACATATGCATCTAGAAACACACACGCACACACACACACACAAGCGCAGCATGTGGGCGGCATCCCCAGCGCTGTGAAACATCTTGCATCCCACATGCTTATATAACTCCCTCTCCACCTCCTCCAGCTGATCACTCATCACTTTATCACTTTATCCTCCGCTGGGAAGGAAAAACACCCCTTCTCTCTCTCTCTCTCTCTCTCTCTCTCTCTCTCTCTCTCTCTCTCTCTCTCATTGAAATCAGCCAGGCGGGCGCCCTCTGCAATCGAGCATGATTTCGTTACACTCGGAGCATCAAAAGAGCACATCGCTCCGATGAGATCAAGCCGCAGCAAATCCCATCTCTAGTGAAGATTTTATGTTGGTAAAAAAAAAATCGAATCATAAACCAGCACTGCTTGTGACAACATAGGAGCTCAAATGTCAAACCTTGTTATCATCCAGCATTACTGATATTTACAGGAGCGGATTCAATCAAGGGGAAGCAGCTGCAAACTATCTACTTGCTCTTTATTACTTGCACATTTTAAACCACAAACTTCTGCAAGACGGAGAGCTGTTTACGACGAGAAGTAAAATAGAGAGAAAAGGCTTAAAAAATGTGATATAACACCAGAAATGCACCTCCTTCCTGTTTGTATTCTTAGCACGCATTTCACAGTAATGAGGAGAAATGCCTGATGGGCATTCTGCACTGTATGGCCTCGGCATCTTTCCCACAGAGGGGACTCTCACATCGACTTCAGCCGTGTTTTCGGATAGGAAGGACAAAGCCGGTGCGTGAGCTGATGTATAGGTCTCTGGTGTGATATACTGAGCAGGAGAAGCAAATTCAGTCTGTCACCGAGGTGAGCGATGAGGTCGGGAACCAACAAACAGTGAGCTTCTCAAAGGCCCAGCTAATGTCCTTCATTACAAAGAAAATATGTCCATCAGAGCCCCTCACTTCGGCTAAAAACTCCCTATGAGGAAGCAGTTTGAGCTGTCACGCAAGATTGCGTGTCAGCACAGGAGGGATTACTCTATTATTATCATGATAGCATCACTGATGATTGAAAAAAAAAAGAAGAAGTTTTACAGTGCAAGCAAGTGAAATATCTGACGTATCTGTCAGTTAACGGACCAAAACTGACACTGTCTCACCCCTGTCTGTGACACTCAATCCTGAGCCTATTCCTTTCCATAAAATTGAGCAAACGGGCTAAATCCAACCACTGATGGAGCACCAAGAGATGTGGTTGAAAACTCCAGAAAAAGCTGGCTAAGGTTATTTTGTCAAACTACTTTAGATTTTAGAAAGTCTCCCTGGATCGCCCCTTTAAAAACAGTTCATTGTGCTTTTTTAAAAAAAGGCTCAGTCATTGTTGAGAACTATTTTCAGCTGTGGATTAATACGCATTTGGTGCACTGGCGAGTATTTACAGCAGCAGGATGGTGTATGTGGGATAGACTCAAAATAAACTACAGTGTGTGTGTGTGTTTATACAATGGAGGTTTGTGACAAAGATAAATAAGATATATCAGGATTTGGATCCAAAGACAATACTTTGGTCTTTTCTTAGGAATTGTTAGCGGAAATAAATAAAATATCACCTGCCTCAACATGTTTCAGGCTTACTGTAGAAGAAGGAGGTGAAAATGACTTACATTGATGAGCTCGATCTCCCAGATCTTTTTGACCAGCTCCATGGAGGTGTAACCGTTGATGAGGAAGGACTTGGTGTAGTCGCCGAGCTCCAGCGACTCCAGCCACTCTGCCACCGACGTGGGGTTGTTGCCATCGTAACCGATAGGTCGCACCTTTCGGTACAGACAGGAAGGACGAGAGAGAGCAGGGAGAAAAGTTCCAGTGATGTATTTTTAACTTTTTATTACTTTTCTGCAGCTCAAGAGTTTGAAATATATCCTGCACTGCTGAGCATACTTCTTAATATCTCTGCACACTCACTGTTTTCGTGACGTGAGTTTGTTTTTCCCCCCCATGTTCTCATAAATATAGTGATACTACGAGGAAATGCTGGATGTGTTGTGTTGTTTTTCTGCACATATGGTGCGCTACCTTTGACCTGGAGCTCTGTAGCAGCTGGTATCTTAAGGTACGCTCTGCACAAATGCTTTACAGCTTACATACCTATTTCTTACACAACATCTCAGCTGTTTGGAGTCTATTTACGCTATATCTGATTGCTGTGCTCGAATTTTTCAAATTTTCCGTCTCCATACTGCTGAAAAAGCCTTGTTTCTTCATGGGGCTCATTAAAAATGTATTGTCTGTTAGAGAATTTCCCCATTTCGGCAGAGCACAGGAGGAAAACAGGAGCTACTGAGCTCCTACATGGTGAATTTTTAAGTTAGAGCACAACTTTTTAACTACATGCAGGAGTAAAAGCGCATACTTCTCATATATTTGCAGTGCAAACGAGTAAACGCAAGTCTAATGTTTAGAAAGGGCACAATAGGACACCAACAGCAGGGGGTTACTGCCTTGACTGAGATACTTTGAGAGCGTCGCAGATAATTCATAATTCATACAGCGTCAAAACAGCTTCAGAGAGTTTAAGGTGCTTCAAACAAACAGCCCACATCCTCCACCTTAAGTTGAGCACGCGTTTGCCTACGTGTGTTAAAGGTTTAATTTTTTACAGTCTTTTAAATGGATAGACGGGGGTGAGAAGAGACTGGAGATCAAAGTTTTCTGGGTGTCTGTATGAAACCTGTTTATCTCTGAACTCAGCGTCCCCTTTCTTTCCTTCTTTCTTTCCGTCATGTCTTTTGTAGACTCTTTTTTTCTGCTCTCACTCCATTCAATCTGACACCTTTGATCAACTCTGTGTTACACACACAAAAGCATTTGCCCTTACTCAAACTTCCCTGAAGGTCTTTAAGTGTTTGTATTATTTCCCCTCAAAAGATTTTTCTCTGACCAAAGTGTGTGTATATGTGTGTTTTCATCTGTATCTAAGTGGATTTTAGACTCTTTTAGACTTTAGAAAAGTGTGAGCAGTTTCTTGAATCATTTCATTTTATGTGGTTTTGGTGCTGTGATCTTCAGTCATGCATCTTAGTCCATCTTTTCCTAAAACTTCCATTAACTTGGCACCTTGTTTCAGTGTTCTGCAGAACATGCAGAAAGAAACCTGACCACCCACAGAGAGTTATATCACTTGAAAACTATATGGAGCAGGAGATTTTAAGAATTTTATACTAAAAATAAAGGATTGGCTGCAACTGCAAGTAAAGATCAGCTCACATTTATATTATAGTAACCATGTAATCTTAAATATAGACTTGAAATACAGTTTCGAGTTTGATGAATTGATGTAACTTGCATCTGACGTTTGATTAGCTGCAGTACTGACCCTGGGCAGCAGCCGTATGGCCTGCAGGAGGCGTTGTCTGTGGGCTGAGTTGAGGATCCCTATCTCCAACAGGTCCTGGTCTTCCACCACATTGCTGCCCTGCAGAGTGACAAAACAACAGCTAAGGTTAACGTTTATAGGTTCATAGTCAATAAAGGACGACTTTTATGAGCATTTCCTGGCAGAAAAACAAAGAAATACAAAAAAATCAATACAATAGCAGTACTCAGCAGTCATGTCCTGTACTAAAACAGTCTTAGTAGCAGTTTATTGGGCTAATATTTATACACTACAACTACTTTATAGAGGACAAGGGATGTTTTTAGCTTCACTACAAATGATGTACACTTTGCCCGTGCATTTTTGTATCAGTTCTAGATACTTATGTGTTTTTTCTCCCACTGTAGGTAGCTAATTTTTTTTACCATTTATTGCCGTACTGTGTGAAAATGAAGTCACAGAGTCTTAAAGCTCTTTTTCAAGTTCCATTGTCACTTCATATGCATATTAGGATGAAAGCTCTGCGCTGCATTACTTTCTAACAGTAATAAAAATGCATGTTTGCACAACACAAACAAATCCTAACAGCGTGGTAATAGTTTTCACTTTGTACGGCTGTGTGGAACACTGGGCAAATTGGTATTGCTCGCAAAAAGGTTATTTGTGTACATGTGTGCGATAGTAAACACTGGTATCATCGTGTTTTAATTAACCGCCTGTGTTATTGTTACATTACCACAGGAGACTCTTTGTTTGTTTCGTATGACGAGTTCTTCTATAATTCCTCATGAACGTGACAATGTTTTGATCACAAACTGTCCTCAGGTGGTCAAAATGCTGTAATGTTGAATTAAAAAAGAATCGGGAGGATTAACAAAATAGCATCATGTATGGTGTTAGAGGAGATAACTTACATACTGAGAAATAGATGAAGAATGACGTTAATAATTCTGCCTGGAGTGAAGATCTTGATGGTTTTTCTATTTGTATTTTGGCACTACTGTGCTGTTGCTTCCTTTTGTTAGCCATACTAACTGTTAATAACTGTTTTTGTGTGATTGGGAAAAGTCTGGGGGAGTGGGGGCATTACAGGTCCTTGTCATTTGTAATGATAATGGGAAACTAATAAACAGCATTAACCAAAAAAATAATGTTTTTTTGTCTTTTTGTTACCCTACATCTACAAATCAGCATCAAACTCACACTCATGGTAATCGTACAGTTGTATCGTATATAGTTAGTAAAGTCTCTGAGTTTATACTGCCTTGTTTTTAATTTAGTGCGACAACATATGCACTACTACAGTGGCAGTAACCTGAAGAATACTTTCAGGTAGCTAGGCCTCAGCATAAATTCTTCCGTCCTTACTTTCAAACAACGAGGCATCAAAGACCGAGATCTTTGAGTAAAAATATCAGAAACAACGCGGCTAATAAAAGGCAGGAAATGAAACATCAGTTAGAAAACCTACAGCAAAGAGGCTGCACGTTTGATATTCTTAGTTAAGACTCTGGTGCGCACACACAGAGCAGCCTGTACGGGATCAGATTCAGAGTTTTACCTTTAATTAATCCAATGGGAAACCTTAAAAGACCTTTCAGTCATTCACCCCCTGCAGACAGATAATTAGAGGAAAGGTGGAGGGATGGGAAGAGTTGCGGAGCGCCTGAAGACAGCTGCTGCAGCATAGAGGAAAGGCCAACTCAGCCAGAAATACCATCAGAAATATAGATTCTGACAGAAGTGAAAAGTAAAGCAAGGTAATCACCAAAATGATGGTAAAGAAAGAACAGGAGAGGGACTGTGTGACCCGCCTGAAGGCAGACTCAGGACCATCCACACACACACACTGTATACAGTTTATACACTGCTGTAGGATTGAAGGATTACACCTGTCAGTCCCTCTACATCGCTTTCCTGTCACACTAATAACGGTTATCCAAGAGATGAGGGGAAGAAAAAGCAGGTAGATAACAGATATCCGCTTCTTCTTCTTCCCTCTACTTCAGTTCTGTCCCACAAGTCGACTCTGGGCGTGCTCTCGAAAAAGGACATTTTGCTCCGAGGCTGTGACATTTTAATTCCAGATAGGGGATGCCTGTCGTTGGGTTTTCACTGCAGCATCCTGGAGAGAACGTTCACCGGAAAAATCTCAATTCAGGTGGCTTTACTTTTAAGACTCCGGATCTGCGAGCCTCAGCTCTACACATTTAATTACAGGACATTTACATTCTAACTGGAGGGCTTTGAACTGTCTCAGTCTACAAACTGGTCAAGACCTGACAAGCGATTAAAATGTCGAACACGGGAGAAAGGTGGAGGGAGATGTTAGGTTATTTAGGACATTTTGCAGCAGTGCTCTAGTTTCAAACCAGGAGATTAGAGTCTAGAATCCTCTCGGAGCTGTTTAGCAATGGATCTGAGTTGGTGTGACGTGAATGTGTGGATCTCCACTAAAAATATGAATGAGGATAATGCTGGGAAAACCTCACACGTTATGCAACACAAGGACAGTGCAGTTTTATGGAGTCATACGGTAGAAAAAGAGACAGAAATCTGCTCACATGGTGCTTGAAGTCGCGGTTTATCAATCTGTGCTCTTGGATTAATAAACCATATTATTATTTAAACATTAGTTCAACTTATTGGCAGCTTGTGGCAGTGACACGCCAAGAAACATAGCAATGTGCCAAATATGGCAGGAGTGCTGCTACTAGCTAGCAAACATTGATACAAACAGTCCAAGTTTAAAGTTTAAAACGTTACATTGTAACTTTAAGAGTAAATCCAAGTTAGATTTAGGTAGGAAACACGCCCCTTAAACCTCTGACACCCCACATGACAGCTGGTGATGCATCATGGTACTATAGTGGCACGATATATCACAGATGCACTTGGTATGTTGTCACTACTAGCTGAGAGGCCGTTAACATAAATTACAACTCAAAAACATGTTCCTGGCTTGCACCTCATGTATAAATTATGCATTGACAATCAAATCAGATCAAACAGGACATTAGGACTTGACCCACTCCTTTAATCTAAAGGTCAAAGGTCAATATGTTTTGTCTGTCTGTTTCCATGAATGCATCTTTACTGTGTGCTTCCAAATGATGTGTTCACCTCGTTTTATTAATCCAGCGCACAGATTGCTAAACCAAACACATGTTCTGTTAATCCATGCTCTCATTTATTAATCCATGGACATCTTTTTGTTTTGTTTTTTTATATCTCGTACCCCCTGACAGGTTCTCTGAACTTTACCTGAATGGATGAAAGTTTAAAATGTCAACATACCTTGAAGCCCCCTTTAAAAGTGAGTGATGTTGCTGCAGGCTTATTAGTATAAGTTCCTCCCCAGGGCACCACTAGTCTGTCCCTGTAAGACTGCAGCAAGTGATTGGGCTCATCCTGTGGTTAAACTTATTCCTTCCTTCCTTCCTTCTCGACCAACCTGTGCGCCGGGGCCTTTGTGAGAACAGTGCAGTTCATAGATCAGCTCCCAGGCTGATTAATAGAGCGCAGAGCTGGAGCTGGAGTAATGACAGAGGATTCAAAGGCATAACTAATTGCTCCCTGTTGGGATCCCCGCAGAAAGAGTTCCTTAACGTTTGTTCTTTCTTTCTCACTCTTATCTTGTTTCCCTTTCTGTCTTAACATTATGCTTGTGCTATATCTGCCATTTCCAAATGCACATGATGGATCATGGGATAAATATCACATAGATTCATATATTACTCGAGTAAGGATAAATGAGGGAGTAACAACAGAAACCAACTCAGCTCTTCCTCCTCTCCTGATGCCTACAGTGTTTGTTTTGTACTGTAGAAGTAAATACAGTTATTCCATCCTGCATATTGTGTGATAAATACCCAAATACTTGGTATGCAGCACTGGTACGAACACTAACAATATATTCTGCTAGGGGGCTGAAGGTGTTTAGCATCCGCCGTGTTGATAAAATTGCCACGGCCTGTGGTTTGCTTATGATACTTTGACCACACCACTTATAAGCAGCACCGCAGCGGGTCGCATCTACACTCTGAATGCAGGACTTAAAATTCACGCACAGGGGCAGGGGGTTGAGGCAAGACTGGAGATGGGGCAAAATTGATATTCAGTCATGGTAGTGAAGGCCATTATCTGCACCAAAAGGCTTAGACGTGTACTACAAATCATGCCTGGCTTACTGTATCTCCTCCTCTGTTCTGTTCCCTTCATGCCTGTGTTCATCCTTCGCTTCTTCTCTCTCATTTCTTTGCTTTGCTATCAAAGAAGTAGTCCTCTTTTCCCCTCACTTACTGACTATCATCTCTTCTCTGTCCTCATTTGCACTTTTTAGCCTGTAATTCAAATTCATTTTGGCTTCTTTGCAAACTTGTTGGTGTTACATTTACCGTTTTTTATGTGCACATGAAGAAGCTTAAGCTTAACGTGGTGGTGGATTGATATTCATAACAGTTTCCCTTCCAGAATAATAAATTCCTTTATGAGGGGGATTAGAATTGCCACCTTTTGAATGAAATATAGATAGTGGCACTGTTTTATTTCAAATATTGCTGTTTCTTTTCCTCTTAGGAACAAGTTGGGCTAAATTAATTTCACTAGCCTCGTGGCTGCTCTTATCAGCTGCTGTTTCTTTAGTACGCGCTGCCCAACATCATGCTTCATCTCCCCCATTTATGCTATCTATCTGTGCCCACGTTCGTTTTTGTAATTCCAAACACAAAGCTCCGTCTTCCGTCTTTCCTTTCAGCTCATTGTGCTACATGAAACCAAATAACGCAGCATGATAAAAGAAATTCTTTCACAGAGTTTGTTTGTGCGTCTCTGTCCCTCCACAATCCACAAAGCATCAGTTTATGTGACGCTGACAAGAGTTTATCTCTCGAGTGAGCTTCGACGAATCGTGTTGTAATCCTTCTACAATCAGCCTCCGTGCCTCTCTTGTCAGATTTAAGCATCTGTGCTGGCATGTCATGTTCAATGAGGGGACAGTGTGACTGCAGTCAGCGGACTGAGCAAGGTGAACGGGCTCTTTGCTATAGATGAGTCCCATTAAGATCCACTGTTAAATGGTTCTGGACATGCATGAACTTGAGACACTGCTTTTAATCACAGGCCAGCCTTTTTCTGATTAGATACAGTTACAGCTTAAATCCCAATTAGTCCCTTTTCAATCGTCCCTTTTGCTAAAGCTGATAAAAATATAATATTCTTACATTAATAGTGGGTGAAATGATAAAATGTGTGACAGGAAACATGACTCTGGAACAGTGGCCCTCAGCTCTACACAGAGTTCTAGCGTCTTTCAGCTCATTGTTTTGGTTTTTAACTCACCACCTGGACTTTTACTGTTTTGGTTCAGTCTCTACTCTCACCAACATCGTTTCCAGACTGCTTTCACAGATTCTAATACATCCACATGACCAAACTACGAGTAGGAAAAGTTAGCCACCATCTGGCTAAAGGCTAAAAGAGACTGAATTTTCCTTAAGAGTTGGTGGAGACCAAAACAGAGTGAGAGAGAATATAGTGTGAAAAAGAGAAATTGAATTTCACTCTTTAAAGCTGCAATAATCATTGTTTTCACATGAACAATGGGTCAAACTGTGTAATGTAAAAGGCCTCGATCATCAATCAATATCAATCACATCAATCGACCCACAGATAATTATCACGTGACTGCAAATCCTCAAAACTTTACAGACACTTTTAGCTCCTTTAAGCTCAAAGTTTGGGTTTTACAGCCTTGTTTCCGTCTCTTCGCTCTTGTCCACAAAGTTCCCACCAGTAGCAGCGGATAGCTCTGATAAACCCACTGGACACCGTCTGTCCAGCACCAAACATAAACAGCAAAAGTTACAGACTAACTTGTAAACACAGTGGAACATATAGAAGCTAGGAAGCCATAAATTCCAAACCAAAAGAGAGGAGAGTGAATATTGGACTTATATTCATCGGGTGGATAGAAACACGACTTCAAATGAATGCTAATGCTGCTCTGTGTCTGCTGGATGTATAAAACAGGCAAACTTTAAAAAGTGACTTTTTTAAAAATTTAAGTCTGTGCTATAGCTGACTAGCTAATTAGCTGTCTACCCTGCAAAAATAGACATAACAGGCACTTTTCTCTGTTGGCCCATTCAGTGCGAGACAAGTGCAAGATGCAAGGATGTGGCTTTGTTTGCTCGTTGTGGCTCTTCTGCAGTAAGTCAGTGTCGTTTCAGTTGGTCAAGTGTGCACGGTGAACACACACACACACACGATAAGATCTCCTTATGTGAATCCACTTTCTTTGTTCAGCTCCACGGTTTGTCTGGCTCACCCCCTCCCTCTCCGCATACACATGAACGTACTGTTGTTTAACATGTTTATGATTAGTCTCCATCCAGTGTCCTTCGTATAAAACGCCGTCTCCATAACAACCACTCCACCCCTTTGCTATCTGTCCATCACTGTAGCCACACTTGTCCTCTACTGGCTGGTTAAGGTGACCAGACACGCCCACTCCTAATGACCCCCATTAGTGGTAAATGGTAATGGTAGATTGGAATGCTCCATGTTTACGTGTATACGTGCATGTCTGCACACATTCCTGCACAGTGCATGCTTCCTTTTGCTGTCATACGCTGATGTGGATCAGACTTCAGGTCAAATTCATTTGCAAACCAATCAATTCTACAGATGAACTTGAACTGGTCCCCGCTTTTATTTTGTAATTTGGTGACTTGTTTCTGTCCAAATTTGCCATTTAACTTGATTTCCTGCGGCACTGAAATGAGTTTGACCCAAAAGTCTCCTTGAAGAATCCACAGCCAACAATAAAAAGAAGCTCTGCAAATACCGATGTAATCCCAGTAGCCTGCGCTTCAACTGCATTAATATCAATTTGCGGTAGCCACAGAGTTTTCCCGAGGTTGGAAAACATTAACCGTCTTCCTGTGTAGTCACGAACTGCAAGAAGAGGTTTAAAAACTCCGCTCAGGAAGTAGGACGTGAGAAAAACATTAAACAGAGAGAGGTCCAGTCACAAAAGGAACTTTGAAGTGATCTTGACTGTTTCATCTCGGCTCTTTTCAATATTAATTGTATCCAAAAGGCATTTCAGAGAAGACGACTGAACTACTGGGAAACACATTTAGACACGAGGGGCGAGGCCAGGAGAGTAGAGAAGTCACTCAGAAGTACTGCCAAAAACTGTTAGCGACTATAAACTATGTGATATGATAGTATGTAAGTGTGGGCGTGTAAATGAATAGAGGGAGCACCTGGGGACATTAGTAACGGAGAAAAGACATTTTGAGCTAAAAGAACATTTGTGAGGAGTCTCTGTGTGACATCAATGGTTGCCTGGACAGTCACAGCTGCTGCATCAATGTCCTTGACTTGACTCGACCACCTTGACTTAATCACTTGCTTACCACTGTGGGAAAACCAATGTGAGCCAACGAGAATTTAATTTCACTTATATCGGATTTGGTTAGATTGTAAATTCCTTTATGGACAGATGATGATGAGTTAAAAGATATTTAATGGAAACGAAATTCTGTTTCAAATTACTTTTAAATTAAAATGTCTGCCCTTATTAATTAATTCCAAAAGGCCACAGCTACATTAATCAGCAGTTCCTCTCAGCTATGGAGCATTTTAGTTAATTGTTTTGGTTTGATAGCCTCCAGATTTACTTTTGTTTCAGTCTTATTACACTCATCAGCGCAGTTTCCAGCAGAAGCAGCAGCAGGCAGCTGTTTGCAGTAAATACCTCGGATAAAGTCTTTGTATGCTATTGGCCCAGCACCAAACAGCAAACAGATTAAGTCAGTGACTAGCTGATGAACTTAGTGGAGATTTAAAAGCTTAGGAGCTTAATATTTCCCTCAGGAACTTTAAAAAAGGAGCGAGAGTCACTCAAAAAGAAACGCTAATGTACCTCCATGTTTGCTAGGTGTGTGTTTCCTCTAACTTTATACAGAAATGCGATAAGTCAGTGATGTTCTTACAGCTTGTTGTGCTGCCCTCAAGTGGACAATAAAAAAAAAAAGGTTGCTTTAAAATTTGAGAACGTAAAAATGTATATTTTTTATATAGGAACTTTGCCTCGGGGCGATTATGAGTAAATAATTTATGTCTTTTACTATCTGTGAACTGTGGAGGACAGCCTGTAATGCAAACCATAAGGAATGTGTAGAGAAGGGATAACTAACATTCATGCTGGAGGCATTACTGCAAACTCTGCAAGGATTTAGACAGTGGAAGAAATGCCTATACAGAGAATTTTCATTTTATCATTAACTAGGTGTTAGACTCCATGGACTGTATATATCACCACTTTTTCCATGCAATCATTTTATGCATGAGTTGCTGTTTTCGTATATGCTTTGTCAATCATAACATCATGCCAGTAAAGGAAAAAAAAAACAGCACTGAGGAGGTTTGTATGCTGGTGTGTTAGTAGCAGTCTCAGACTGGTTAATATGGGAAAACATGATCAGCCACTGCAGAGATCGGAGATGTTTACTTGTAGACGAGTAAACACGAGGAGCAACAGTGTCCTCTCACACACACACACACACACACAATTAATGGCACCTTTCTATCTGCCCCAAGGCCAATTCATTAGTATTAAATCCTTAACGAAGCTTGAACACAGCGGGCAAAAAAACAAAAACAAACAAACATACAGATACACACTGACCACGTGTGGGAGAAACACACGAAAAAGAGAAACTGAGAGATTTTCTCATTTCCTCCTGTTGCCAGGGTAACCAAATGAACAGATGCAGGTCACACTGAGTGGTGGACCAGAACACACACACTTATATACACACATAAATACATACACAAATTGCCTACATACACTATTCTGACATGGGGTCAAGAAAAAGAAGATTTAACTGCTTCTCTCCTGGAGATGATGAAGTCGAATAAATATAAATATATAAAGGAAAGCAGCTAAGAGTCTTATCTCAATGGAGAAATGTCAAGTATAAAAAACACATTCTTCTCTAGTGGTTGATAAAATATTATAATAGTATTAGTACTTTTGCTTTTTTTGGATAAACCTTTAAACATTTTTCTTTTTTGCTATTTTTGAGATATGTTTCCCCCAACAGTGACAACCTGCGACTCCAGATAAACTCATCCAGTCAGCATCCCTCTGCTATGACTCCCATCTTTCTGCCCCTGCTGCAGTTTCTCTCAAACTGGCATCATCTCTTCTCATTGCTTTCCCTCTTTCTTCACCGTTTACTTATCTTCTCTCTCTCTCTCCTTGTGGCTACAAGTCTTACTCAACCCACGCATGTACACACACCCACGGCAACATCAAAAGAGAGTTTCTGAATGCGAAATGACCCAGCGAGTTTCTCTTCCTACGTCACTGTGGATTGAAGGGGCCGTCAGATAAAACAGGAGCAGGTTTGATCCACAGGCTACAGGTGGTTGCGTTTCTATGTGCGTTCATGCACGAGTGTAACGCAAAACCCCTGAAACAAGCATCTTTTTAAACGTGCATTCTTGGTGCACTGTGAGCATGTATGTGTACAGCTTGATCCTGGAGATGTGGCGTAGGATTTCTGTGCGTAGGAGGACCTCACATGGCACCAGTGGGGAGAGGCAGTGATGATGGGAAAAGAAGAAGGAGAGAGGAGATGATACAAAGAGGAGGATATGTTAAAAAATGAAAGAGATCAGAGCAAAGGAGAAACAAGTAGTCGTGCTAATGACTGCAAAGGAAATCATAATGAGCTACACCCAGGGGAGCAGAGAGAGCTTAGACGGAGGTGAGGACAAACAGAGAGATTACATTTAAAGCATGGAAAAAGAGCAAACACAGCAAATGCAAAGACAAAAAGAAGGGAAGAAAAACCCATGAACATATCCCATCCTAAACTACCAGCATCAAGATCTCTCCAGCATCCTTCCACCCCAAAAAACACTTGAGAAAACACTCACCATGAACTGGACGTTGTCAAATCCATTGGCCAGCAGGTGGTTCTCATACTGGACCAGGCCGATGGAGTCGAGCCACTGGCCCACGGACTGCAGCGGGCAGCGGGGACCTATGAGGGGGTGGAGGGGCAAACGCTTCAGTAGGGAGTAGCCGTCCACGCGGTAGCAGCGGCAGTCCGGCTGAGACAGCTGGCACTGCCACATCATGTTATGGCGGGCAAAGTGGCTGTCGAAAGAGCCCGCCATGCTTTTGAGGAGTCTTTTGGCAAGGCAGCAGGAGGAGGAAAATAAAAGGGGAGGCAGGTAGGGGGGGAGGTGAAGAAAGGAGGAGGAAGAGGAGGAAGGGGCTAGGCTAGAGGCATGGTGAGGATGGAGGGGGGTCAGCATGCAAGGGTGCAAGCGGGTAAAAGGGTAGGTGAAGGCGTCCAGATGCTGCTTTCTTTGAATCCAGCCAGAGGGAAGATGAGAGGGAGGTGAGAGCTGAAGTTGTATCCAGAAAAGAGCTTCCGTCCTGGAGTTAAATCCTGCCAGAGATGGGTGCTGGATAAGACTGGAGGTATAGATCCGCAAGCAAAAAAACGACTGACTGTGTGTTTGTCGCACACAGCACAGCAGCCGCTTCCTTTTTCAGCTGTTGCGCTCGCTTGGCTGCTCCCTTCAGCGTGTGTGTGTGTGTGTGTGCACGCACAAGTGTATGTGTGTGTGTGTGTGTGTGTGTGTGTGTGTGAGAGAAAGAGAGAGAGAGAAAGAGCGAGAGCTGCCTGCACTGTAGATTTCTCTTTATCAAGTACTCCCACTCTCATCTGTATGCTTCTGCAGCCTCCTCTCTCTCTCTCTCTCTCTCTCCTCTCTCTCTCTTCTTTCTCTGAGTGCTGCTTTCCTCCCTCATTCCCTCTCTCTCTCTCTCTCTCTCTCGCTCACTTTCCTCTGTCTACCTCCTGTCTCTATCTTCTCTCGGGGTGTCGATCGTCACCCTGCTCTCTCTACATATATCTGGCTCGCTCTGCTGATAATAGCCATCACAACAGCTCCAGCTTCTTTGTCTGCAAGAAGCCGAGCTCCCTCCACACACACACACACACACACGCACGCACACACACACACACACACACACAACAACCACGCTGAGTGTATGCATGCAGGCGCATCTATATGTTTGTTCTGTGTGTGTTGGGTGCTGTGCTGTAGCTATGTGTGTGTTGTTGGTGGTAATGTTGGTAGGGGGGCTGCTTTGTCACAAACAGGATTTCTCCCTGTGGTAACCATGGTTAGCAGAGGCTTTGCATTCATAGATGAAGAGAGAGAGAGAGAGAGGAAGAGGGGAGGGGGATCAGGAGGTGGAGGATGGGGGAGTTAACACAAGGAGAGAGGGATGAACGCAGTAAATAGAGATGAGTAGCGGATGATTTAAGGTGCGCAGGTGAAACATAAATGGTAAAAACAGGGATTTGATGTGCGGAAGAAAGTCAAAAAGCAAAAATCACCCACACACACTGACATATCAACAGGATTATTCTGGTTTATCGCAACTCAGGTCTTATTTTTTTTAACTTTTGGCCATCATTCCTATTGGTTAGAAATGAATGGATCTTTTAGCGCAGGTTAAGCAGGGCATTTCCCTGGAGCTCCACCACTCAGCTATTAATCAATTAACTCAATGAGTTCTGTTCGCGGGCTTCCTCTCAACCAATGAGCATCGAGGATGTTTAACTACCTGGTTTAGGTTGCTCCACATTCCACAGCTACCAGTGTCAAATGTCTGTAGCTCTTAGGAGAGAGAGGGGGAACGACCACAGGCTGGAGTCTGAACTGGGTCGCTGAAGGAAGGACTCAGCCTTTCGTATGTACTATAACAAGTGAATTTCTCCGGTGTGGGATCTATAAAGTCTTCCTAGCACCTCAACTTTTTGGCCTTAAAGTCTGTGTAAAAGCAATTCTGAAATTTCTTTCAAAATACATTAAATATGTTGGAAAATAGTTGCTGAAAACATGTGAAAAGACTTTGAACGATAGATTACTGAAATGTGGAGTCAGAGGTTAAAACAGTTTTTCACCAGTTTTCAGTCCAGGATTTTGTGGGCGGTCCTTAAAGGGTGGCTCGATGACACGCTGAGGCCATCCTGAGCAGAGAGATAGAGATTCATTCATCTCGCTCAGTGTTTCAAAGTTAGTCGTTTTCTGAACTCATCTGACACTTTCAGTCGCTTCAATATTGCTGTTTGACTGCTTCTTCAGCACATTCAGCGGACACACCCCCACAGTCCTGGAGCTGAGAGTACTGCTCATTTTTACGCGATTTTGACACCTAATTTTATAAACTTGTCAATATTTTTAATCATTCAAATTTGGCTGGGTGGTTAATAACACTTTCTTCTTCTTCAAAATGAAGCTGTTTCTACTGTTGCAAAATTCAAATTAGAAACAAGTTAACCAAAAAGTAAAAGTCATTTTTAGAGAATATTATCCAGTCATTTACAAAAAAAAATATATAGATTAGAGGAACATCTTTTGATTTTCTCACTACCTCAGGATTCACTGAGTGACCCCTTGAGGGTCTCGACCCCCAGGTTGGGAACCACTGCCCTTTGGAGGATCTCCATCTTGGAATCTCTTCTATAATTACTTTGATGAGTAGTACAGTGTTATCATTGTCGCATCATTATCAATAACCAAAGTTGTAATAAACCAGAAATATCCTATCAGTCAGATTTACTCATGCTAACATATATACATAATCGCGTGTATTTTACCTGAGGTATCCTCCTTGATGTCCAATCCACTGCCTATTCCTGCCCCAATGGAGCTCATAATCTTGTCGATCTGAACAAACGGCAGAGAGAGAGGGAGAGAACCAGAGTTTCAGAGATGTACAGCATGTGCAGGGGAAAGTCATTTCCCAGTAATAAGGCTAACCCCTATTTCTGGATTCAAGTGTCACATAACATGATCATTACGCCAGCCAGCGCGTTGAATGTCAGTCATTCCCCCTGTGAATTCAAGAAGCATGGAGGAGCGGAGGGAGAAAAAGATGTATTAGAGCAGAGATGAAGGAAAAGGGAGACTGGATTGGAGGGAGCTACAGTGGCTTCATTAGTGTCTGGCTGCTGGCTGTCGGCCGGTCATCCCTGACCCTGGACCTGCTGCTAACCACTGGATTATGCGACCTGCACATCCGTCCACCTGTCAGGACCGCTGGCTCACCACGGGTCAGAGAAAACTGGATTCGCTGAGACTGGTCCGAGACCAGTGTTTAAAGGGCCGGGACTGACAAGTGGTTACAAGCTAGTGGAGCATGACGGTGGCCTTATCTTAGGAGCTGGGTAAACAGGTAGCAATTGCTGCATATGTCACTGCACACAAAGCACTAATCCACAATCTAATCCATAAACTAGAGGCTAAACAGGCGCTGCATGTTGATAAAGAAAAGATGATAATCAAAATTTTAATTTTAAATGGCCGAGTGTGATGTGAAATAGATCGCTCGTTGCTTTAAGGGAATCATAACAGCAAAAGCTTTGGGGTTAAACTGAAAGTGAATGCACCACAAATGTTGGTACTACGTAAGAAGCCTGTATGTGAATTGTGATAGCTATACTGTATGTACACATTAATGGATGTTCACAATGGACAGTTTAGATTTTACTGTTTACCTTATTTTCTCTTCTACATCAGTTTTACCGCAAATTTGTGCATTAATCTGGCTTTACCTTGAAAATTCGTTAAGTGTTGGTACTAAAGTGTTGGTACTTCAGAAAGATACAGTGATTGCTCATCCCTCAAAGAATAAATCCAGTGTATAACAGCCTGTTTTTTTTTTTTTTCTGATTTATTTGTTTAACAGGTCACTCAGTCACATTCAGAAATACACAAAGAGACTGTTAGTCACAATCTCTTCATTAGCTAAGTATCCCATAGCCCAGTATTCTTCTTCCCTTTCCCTTCTGTAATCGTAAACTAAATGTTACGCGTTATATACTGTAAATACTATTCATAATATCTTGTTTCTAACACCTGTATGATCATATGACTGCTCACGTTGAGCAGTTGGCATGTGACCAAATCTCAATAATTTGTTTGGTGACTACAATACTAATATCAGAGATTAACAAAACTCAAAAAAAAAACAGGTTGTTATAAACTGGATTTATTATTATTATTATAATGATCAGAAATCACTGTTTTTTCAAGATCAAACATCTTTCTGAAGTGCCAACATTTTGCTACAGGCTGTTAATTACCGTCCAAATAACCAAAATAAACACTTCAGCGATTTTCAAGGTATGAAGCCAGATTAAAGCACAAATTTGTAACAACCAGAAATTACCTTAATTGTGCCTGTAGTGCTAATGAGTATGAATATCTTCATACGTATCACTGACTGTTGTGGGACATCCCTTGCAAGTCGCCTCTTGCTAATAATACAACTCTTTCCCGAGCATGTGCTGCAAATAGAGCAACTTTGCGTTTTTTTGTTTTTTTAATCCCCCATATATCACTCCACAATTTCCCTGAAGCTATCTTATCTCATCCTCCCGTAGCTCGCAATTAAACAGGAAAGGTCACCTTAATTGCTGAGAATTATGGGAAATTCCATATGGTAATTCATCACCTTCAGCAAGTTATGAGCCGTGTTGAGTAACTAATGAACGTGTGCATGCAAATGTTGAAAGGCACGCACAAACGTACTTTCACTCACGTGTATTCGCATTATTTTAAAAATAGAGAGACTGATTAAGTCATCTTTATAATTATGAAATAAAACAGTATGAGATTCTTCATTTTCAGCATGTGTACACATCAGTTTACAAAAGTGTGTGTATAGTCGGTGGTGTGAAAAATGACCAGTGAGCAGAAGCTAATGTGTCTGTGACCCAAAGAGTTTATAAAGAGGGCGAGATCTGACAGTGGTGTCCAGTCAATGGATCACATCTGTGTCAGAGACCCTTTAATACTGACGAAGCCTCGGGCGCAAACACACTGAGACCAAAACACACAGTGCCCTCGACCTCCACTCTCTATAATAGAAACCACTTTCTGGCTTGTATCTGGTCTTCCCTGCAGCTGCAGTGCTGGCTGCAGAAGAAAATCAATGTGGGAGCATGTTAGATTAATACTGGGGCTTCTTCTGCACAGCTGTAGCCAAGTCGATTTCAAAGGGAGGAAAAAAATGAAGCACCTTACTGGTCTGGGTGCAGAGGGTCTGACTGCCCCCTCTAAAGATACGTCCCCTGTTAATGATGATGACACATTTATTTCTAGTCTTCTGTAAAATTAAGCTTAAATTAAAAAAAAGCTTACCTCTTCCCACTCAGCAGTGAAAGAGGGTGTTCTCTCCAGTCTCCCTCCTGGGGTGACACCCTCTCCTGGGCTCGGACTTCCAGGCCCCTGGCCACGAGATCCAGACCCCCAGCCGTGCTCCTCCTGTGCAAGGCAAAAAGCCAACAGCTTGTTTTACAGACAACAGCTGCCAAATATGTTAAAAACACCTTAAAAATATGGATAGCTGAGCACTGTTTAGAGAGTCCTTTCATGGCTCATCAAAGTTTCATCTATAATCAAGAATTTTTTATCACACAGACTGTATTTAGCTTGTGATTTATTTACTATGAATTAAATAAGAAGCCTGCACAGCAGGGAGCACTGTGGCCCAGTTTAGCAAGTTATCTAATTGGTTGGACTGGTTTCTGCTTCTGAAGTCACTCTGTGTGATACAGCAAGATGCAAACTACCTCCACGGCTGCATAATTTATACAAATGAATATTTACAATAAATGTATTTGCTTTCATGGCTAACTGAGATCTTGGTGCTGACCTAACTTTTATTTGAAGTTCAACTTTTTCATGAATGTCTCAGAAGAGTGAGACAGTCTCAAAGACAGTTTTGACCCACCTTCATAATGCAGAAACATAAATGTTGGGCTTTATTTAGAAATGATTCTCTTGTTAAAGCTTTGATTGCACAAAGAATGAGCCATGGCAGCAACATCTTACCTGTATGGGAGACACGGCGACCAGGTTGGAATCAGACTTGGACAGAGACTTGGACAGCTGCAGGTCCAACACACTGCGGGGCATGGACCTCATCCTCCCCAGGGTGCAAGCCCTCTCTTCGTAGCCAGCACCAGCTGATCCGCCCTTGGACACACTTCCTGTCTGGATTCCCCGTAACTCTGGAACTTCCCCGTTTTGACCAGAATAGGAAGACGGTGGGCGGCCAAGTGTAGACCAGCCACGAGACGGATCCACCTGCTGGCCCTGGTTGACCCTAGTGTGGAAGATAGTCCGATACACCACCTGTGGCTTCTGGGGGTCACCGGTGGCTGACTGAGATGATGACTCGGTCCCTGTCCTGGAGAAGACCTGAGTGGGTCCTCCTCCGATCACGATGTTGAACTCCGGGGTCTGCAGCAGGCTACTCTGGACGTCTGGAGGGGCATATTTGCGTGGTTTGGGGTTGTAAAGGTGGTACGGTGTGTCAGGGGTTTCACAAGCCGGGGAAGATCCATGAAGGAGGCCTGCAAACTCCTCTGGGATGTGGCTCTTCCTGCGATCCTCCAACAGAGCGTTGGCTGTGGAGGAAGAGCAGAGGGGAGGAGGAGGAGGAGGCGGGTCTCGCTGGTACGGCCCGTCGTCTGAAAGGAGGACGCAAAAACATGAATGATTGGGATGAAATCACGCGGATTTGCATGAAATGCTCCTGTCACAACAGTGATACACACTAATGAATTTACTCAACGAGGAAAAGAAGACAAAGATCAGAAATTTACACTCACTGCACAAATAAAGCACATGCTGATATTTAAAACTGTGGAGCCAAATGCTTCGTCTATAACAGACCAGAGAGAGAGAGAGAGAGAAAATCAATGGGGCTAAAAAAAACAAATACTGAAAAACAACTAAAGCTGCAAATAGGAAGATAAGAAGAAGGTAATGTGTCTTCTGCTTCCCTGTTTGCTTCTTCAAGGGAAAATAAGAGAACTCCTGACTTGGATTTTACACCTCTGCTGCTTCACCGTCTGGATGCAAGTGTGTGTTTGGGTGTCTGAACTTGTGCATGTATGCATAAACTCATCGGGACAGGGTTTGCTTTCACGGCTCACTCACTGTCTGTGTGCAGTCTGGTGAAAGTAAAGCCGCTGAAAGCTTCTTTTGATTCTCCATACATCAGTGTGTGTGTGTAATTGTACGCGCACATCTGTCTCCGTGTGTCAAGTTTTACCTGAGGGCACAGCGATTGTCTCGCATGTTAAACAGATGTAGCCCTGGTGATACAAGATGAGTAAATATGAGGTGCATTATTTATTTTCATTCAACCATGATTATGTATTACACTTCGACAGAGCAGTGACACATTCACACTCATAAATGATAAATCTTCAACTTAATACATTACTGTAGAAAAGCAGTAACAGTATGTTCTGCTGAGATTCAGGTTGTAACTTAGCTCCTCCAGGAACAGCCGAGCTCTCATTTATTTATAGTCTTACACAGTGTGACTAAAACTAAATGCCAAATTTATGGAGATAGAATGATTAGCAGAAGTGTAAACTAAGGAGGGGAGAGAAGGTGGAAGGAATCACAGACAGGTAGAGATGAAAGACTGAAGAACAGATGGGTGTAACTGTGATTTCGGAGACTATAAATTAAAAGATCATTCCAGGTTATCCTTAAAGCAGCTCTGTCCCTAACCTCTAATCATTTTATAGGACTAATAGATGGAAAGAATATAACGTGAAAGGGTTTTCCACAGATTATCGTCCGAGCTTTTTAGACACTTTCAGCTGATTGTTTTGGTTTTACATCTCATAGCTTTAGTGTTTTGAATCGGTCTCCCAGCTCTCATCAAGTCAAGAATTTGTGCCACAATCTGTATAGCCTAGGGATCTAAAACTCCCCAACAAAACCCCAAGAGGAGCAACAGAAGTACAGACGGACATGCAATAGATAAACGTAAAACTTGATAGATTCTCAAGCGGAAATAGATTTGATAAACCTACCATATGCTACCTCGAATTACAACATCAAATTACGCGCTAATTAGCGACCATAGTTGAGCATTTAGCAACTCAAGAGCCAGATATTTCCCTCGTGGTGGCAACCAAAGACGGAGCTTAAAGAAAATTGAATATTACACAGAGCAAGTGGGAAGAAACCCAACGTCAAAACACCGTCAAAGTTGCCCATGCCTGTTAACAGTTTTCTTGTTGTACCACCCCAAAGTAACCCAAAAAGAAATCACTATCAGGATAACGCAGGTTATGGTAGGATTGATTTAAAAGGCCCGTACTGGATTACCTTGTATAATATATCTTAAAAGACTTGATGCTCATGTAGATGTGCATCAAGTCTCTGTAGATATCCAATTTGTATGTAATTGGCTAGAGCCCGCAGAACTCCTGGTATATGGTCTTTAATGTCATGTATGTAATGGTTGCAATCCATCAGCAGGTAAAAACGACGTCTGCCTGATCTGCCCAGACACAAACACACATCTGAAACCTGCGAGAGGCGTCTCAGGATCTGATTTCGTTTTCCAGTCATCTGCTGATTAAACTATAATACAACACAATATTCTGTCTCATCACATTACACTCTCTAAATAGCTGAAAGGAAGATTGTGTGTGTGTGTGTGTGTGTGTATAGAGCTCAGATCTGTCTTTTCACCACTTCCAATCACTGTGGGTTAAAGATTACTATCACACTTTACACAGTCTCACAATCACGTACTCACTTGAATGGAGAGAAACTGTGCATATTCACACTCACATAAATGCAAACTCTACCGTCTTGTAATCAAAGCTGTCGCTCGAATAATTGCATGTACCCCCCACTGCCACCCCCCAACACACACACACACACACACACACACACACACTGAATGTACAATCTAGTCAAGTGACTGCATTGTCCTGCTGCCTGCCACCTCATCACCCCTCACACACACACACATACAGTCTCTGTCGTCAGACAGTTTTAGCTAGCACTTCATGACTGTAGTCAGCACATACAGCCACATTTCCATATGAAACAATTACATAACGTGAGCAGAGAGTTTCATGACAAAATACAAGTCTGCGAAAGACACTCTGACTAACTGGAATCAGTCACTGCGATGAAAACTGGAGTTGCTCGAGCTCCTCTCACTGTGAAGGAATAAAAGTGGGAGAAAAAGGAAGGATATTAACATCTCTCCACCAATGGAGAGCCATTTCATATCGTTTGGATGTGATTGCTGCCTCGCCTTAACAGTCTAACTGTGTTCAAAAAGTGCGAAACACCCATTAACGGTCTTCAGGTAATGAGGGTTGAAAACATGACTCATTCTCGCGTTACATCAACTGAAGTTGTCATTTTTTTTCCTACACAAGCTGAAAGCTCTTTAGTTATGACTAATCCTCAACATTTCACCGGATAAACGGGACTTAGCAGCTAAAAGATCAGCATAAATACAAAGTGTGTCGACCTTTGTCCTCAGAGCTTTTGGCTGCGTCGTCTTTTATGTGCTTGGTGCACTTTGACCATCGATTTTTTGTGAGTTATTACAAATTGTGTAATTATTTTGGGACAGATAAATCACACATGGAGCGTTTTTTGGAGATAATCAAAGCAATGTAACATCAGTAGGTGGGATTGACACTAACAATTCCTATGTTTTGACTGCACCATGAAGGCAACAATAAGTTACAGTTTCATGCTGCCTCTCTACGCCCTGCTGTGCATTTCTTTTGCAATCCTTTATCACTCCTCTCGCTCTTTTTGAAGATGAGAACCGTTGGCAACAGGTGAGCCTGTTGATCGCTATGGCAACAGAGAGCCCCAGCGCTGAGTGTCTCCGGCCTTCAGGAGAGCGAGGGAAAAGTGAATGACGGATAAACATAGCAATCAAATCAGCAGGTGTGTGTGTTTGTCTAGACCGAAAAAAGAAACGGAGGCAGAGATAGAGATGATATAAGCCGAGTGCAAAAGGAAAGGTTTGAGGAGAGAGCAGAAGTTTTCTGAAAAAACTTTTCTCAGGTACAAATAGAGAAATAACACGAGTCGAGCTGATGAGAATATTGACGTGCTGACAACTTGTGTCTGCCAAATTACAGGATGGATAACACTGCAGGAGCGTAATTTGGCTCAGCTCAAGCAGGAAAGTCTTGTTTCTCTTCTTCTTCCCCTGAAAACAATCAATAGTCTTTCCTTTCTGTGTTGTTTTAACCTTCATTACTGAGCCATTTCTCTGCAGCTTCGCCTCAATAAATGTCCTGTGTGTGCCTAAGTGTATAAGCGCGCGCGTGTGTGTGTGTGTGTGTGTGTGTTTCTTACCTGGGCATCCAAGGTAATATCAGGTCAAACTAAGGAACAATCACACCGTACTGTACGTACTGTACACATTTATAGTAACTCACTATCCTGCGTCTGCTGAAATGCAGCAAATGTCTAAGAATCAGATGGTGAAACAGCAGCTGCATCACGCCGCATACCTGCATTTTTATTGCGGAACTGCTATGCAAACGCGCACACATACACACACAAGTTGTGGCACGCAGCAGCTCAGCCCAGAAGCTGATAGGTATTTCGATAAGTTGTGTTCATCGCAAGACAAACAACCACAGTGATGTTTGTGTATGTTTGCGCAACAAATGGAGACGAGTGTGTCTCAATGTTACTCAAAGGTATACAAACAACTCTTTAATAGTTAAAGATCAGTGAGTGTCTTTCTATAATTATCTCTTAATTGCCCCTCAACAAAGGTAAAAACTGATTTATCAATTTATATCATCGATTGACTGAATGAGTGTGTGTGAAGCCATCACTTCCTTAACTGTGAGAGGCTAAACCTTCAGCTGTGTACGTCCTCCCACCACTCACCTATCAGTGGAAGATAGGCAGAGAAGAAGAGAGTGGGAGGGAGAGAAATAGATCTGAGATTGAGCTTTTATTCAACGTATCTAAACACAATCTATTCTCCATTACTCTCATCCACTTATAGAAAAAATAGTAGAAATTCATCACTCCTCTGGGAAATATGAAGGGAAACTTTGGTATTTTTCAACCTGGACCACATTTTCCCAAGTTTCTGTGTCTACGTAACTAATGGGGATAACAGTTCTTGAAATGAGTTGAGTATTGAGCGAGTGAGCTGCAGTCGGCAGTCACACAATACACGCTACGCTACAATGTAATCGTTCTAGGCTATTGCACAACAATTCTTGTTTTTGTAATTATAAGTGTCTGACAACATTACAGTCTACAGCAATCAATCTTTGTTAAAGAGCAGAATACTTTTTGTTTAACCAGACACAGCCATTGTACCACTCTATTCAAAACCACCAGACTCCATTGACAAAAACAGTCATTTTATCTTGCAGAACACAAGAGTCGCCGGTCTACTGCTGCCTTAATCGGTTAGTTTGTTTGTGTTATTGTGCAACTTTGGTATTTTATAGATCCAAACTAACTTGTTAACACTCTCGCTCAATATTGTACCAATTTCAAGAGTTGAACATTTTTTGCTTTAAATGCATTAATTACAGAAGAGGAGAATTGTAGAACGTATTGAATCTGAATATTCTCCCATCTCTGTCGGTTTAACTGGCAGTCGGCACTCCAGAGTCGCAGTTTGATTGGCATCTGTCAGCACAAGTTTATGTTACATAATAAAAATATACTTATTGGTATAATCCCCAAAATGACAGTTGTTTCTGCAACTGGCCCAAAACGACACAACTTTATGTTCACTTGACGAAGGCCTACAGTGACTGTAGCAATTATGATGGGAGCAAAGGGAAAAGGTCTGTGCTCTGCAGGCTGCTGTTTATTTCCCATTTCAGTCAACATGATGATGAAGTTTGCGTAATTAACTAAGTACTTTTTATAATTTTAAAACTACTTTTTTTGCCCGAACTTAACATAATCTGAACCATAGTCTAATCATAAAACATAAATAATTTCAGCAGTGATTTGAAAGGCTTAAACAAATGACGACTTTCATGCTGATAGTGGCATCACGGCAGTCAAACACTTTTGTGTCATTATAAAGGACGTGGACGTACATGTTTATTTTGTCGTTCATTTTGAGGAATTTGTTGGAAAATTTGAATCGTACACGATCTACAATACAAACAAAATTCAGACAACAAAGTATTTAGGATACATACATTTAATTTGTGTCCCACCTCCATTCTATCTCTTACTGTATACCCTGACAGTGAGCTTGCATGCACAGTATCAACGACCTGGAACTCGTGCACCTAAATGGAACGCGGTAATAATCAACATTATTAGTTACACTTGTGCTTACCCTGCTGTGACACACACAAACATCAATCTATGACTTTGGAATACCACTGCTGATTAAACATCACAGCATTTTTAAACGTTTTTTTCTTTGCCTCATTTTCGATGCCTCACCACCATCTGTGATGTGTTTGTTTTGCAGCTGTGAGCAGCTCCTCATTTCTTTGTTCAATCCAGTGCGAGACAATAGTATCGAGCAACAGCAGACCCAAAAACCAAACAGACTATCTGAATGTACTGAGTTTGTCACTTTCCACTATGAACACATCATAATAACCTTCTTAGACTTAGTATGTTATATTGCATTGAGACACAGCTTTGGTCTTTACCCAGCTCATATTGGCCTGTAAAGTAAAAGCTCTTCCAAGGTAATTTTCTCCATTTCGCATGCAAGCAATCACTTCGCAGAAGATTTAATTTCAGAGCTGCAAATAAGGCGTCTCAATTCTAAATGAAGCAGTTCATACAGTATCTAAATCCAGAAGACGATGCAATAAGTGAAAGGCAAAAAAATAATGCGAACACAGTTGTCAGAAGGTGCTGAAGGGAGATAAAAATATATATATATGTTTGATAAGAGAAGTGTGAGTCCATTTCTCTTTCCTTTAACACATGCTGCAAGATTTAAAGACCTGTATAATTGCTCATTAATAAACGTTTGCTGCATCAGTGATTTCTTGCCCAGTGTTCAGGACAACAGCAGGAGAGAGGGAGGAAGAAACAGAGGGGAAAATGACTCGGGGGAGGAGGGTGAAAAGGTGAATGATGAGATAGGGGAAGAGATGGGAGTGGACAACAGGGAGATAGATGGTGAAGAAGACTATCTCACTGAATAGAAAACAGTTTAATGAAAGGACAAAAGAGTTATGGAGAGGCTGTAGCAATACAGCAAAACTGAAAAGAAGGCGGCCTGACGAATGGTAGCGAGGCCGAGAGAAAGTGAGGGGGCGGGCGTGGAGCATATAACATTGAATGACAGGCAGAAAGGGAGAGACAGAGAAGCGAATGAGAGCTCAGGAAAGTGGCTGGAGAAAAGTGTGAGTGACAGAATGATGGATTGACTGATGGAGGGAGAGAAATGAAAGAGTAGAGATACAGAGCTGGAGGTTATATGTCAAAATGGGAGGGAAAAGAAAATGGTGAGACGGGAGTATGGCTTGATTTGTCAAAGACATTCAATGCACACAGTAGCACTGCAGTCCACTAAAAGTTGGGATTATTGACTTGCACAGTCATGAATTTATTTAAATTCCCATTTTAAAACTCAAAAATGTAACAACAAGTCTCAGTGTCTCAAGCAGACCTAAAGTTAGAGTACCAATGGACCATTTTTGTTTAGTCTGCAACATCCATCGACCAGGCCTAAGATGATTCACCCCGACACAAAGCAGCCTTGGCGCCACAAAGACAAAAACACCGCAGCATCGATGTCAGCATGTTGACAACCAACTCATGGATCAATCTCCTTATTCCTCCTCTCCCTTCTTCACTGTTTTGCCACCTATAGGATTGACTGATAAAATGGTAGTGCTGGTTAACACTGGTATTAAATTCATCACCACAACATCGCCAGCCTCCACCCCAACCAGCTGACGAGACTTATAAAGCCAGTAAGGTCATCAAAGGGTTAAAAAAATGAATTAAAAAGTGTTGAAAAGCTGAACACAGATGGCAAAAAAGACATCTGTTATTTCTGTTATGAAATAAAGACAGACTTGTGTCCACTTAAACCAATACACACAATTTGCCCTATCAGCTATTAAAAAAACCTTGGAAGAAAACCTCTTGCTGCTTTATTAAAAGTGTTTTTTACTCCATGATGTCTTCAGCAAATAGTCAACACTTCTCTATTCTTTCTCACTGCAGGCTCTGAAAATTTAAGTTATTAAACCACTCAGATAAAAGAAAACTCTAGACAACTCAGTAATAAATAATTACAAGCCCATATCAAGCCTCCCATTTTAGAGTACAATCTTTTTTGGCACCAAAGAACTGTTATGATGTTTTCCAGTCGAGATTTCGACCACACCACAGCACAGAGACTTCTCTTGTTCAGGTCGAGATTGACATCAACTTCTTGTCTTATTGCATTTGAGTGCAGCATTCGTCATGGTTGCCCACAACAAGACAGACTGAAGGACTGGATGCGACTTTCTTGAATCCTACTTGAGAAACATGCTACTTTGTGTTGATTATAATTACCCATCTGAGTGTAGAAAAATGACACATGGAGTTCCCCAAGGCTATTTTCTCGGGCCTCTTCTGTTCAACGCCTACATGCTTCCACTTCAGCCTACTATCACTATATAACAGGAGGATACATGTATATAAAGGACTTGTGTCTCAGCAGGATTTAGAAAAAGAGATCTTCAGTAGGCTTAACTACTGTAACACTGCCTTTACAGGTTTCTCTAAAAAGTTGACGGCTGTAGCTGATTCAGAGTCTTCACTAAGACCAGAAGAGTCATCACTTCAATTCTCAGATTTTAGCACTGTCTTCCAGTGTGTCAGACTTAAAAACAATACTGTTGGTTGGTAAACTGAATTGTTTATGGCCCAAGTACATTTCTGACCAGCTGCTCTGCCATGAACTGTCCAGACCTCTCAGATCATCTCAGACAGGTCCTGCTAAATGTCCTCAGGATCCAAACTATATTTAGAGAGGTAGCATTCAGTTTTTATGAACCACTCATCTGGAACAACTCCCAGAAAACTTGAGCTGTGCTCTAAATCTCAGTACCTTTAAATCAGTGCTTTGTTTACCACTGCATTTTATTGAGTTAGATTTAGGACAATGTATTCATATCTTGCACTGTAGCTGCACTTTCATTTGTCTTGTTCTATTTTAGCCAAATCTTTTTAACCAATTTATTTAGTTTTACTCTTTATATTGGATTTCTTTTGTATCTTTTCTGAATGCATTTACGTCTTATGTAAAGCACTTTGTTGTTGAAAGGTGCAATACAGATAAACTTGCGCTGCCTTTATCGTTTCCTTCTTTTTTGTGGTAAATGACTATAATGAACCGGGAGCAGGTGAATGCAGGCAGACACACAAACACTATAAAAACCACACACAGTATCTGGTACTGGCTGTTTTCCTCTGTGTGTGTGTGTGTGTGTGTGTGTGTGTGTGTGTGTGTGTGTGTGTGTGTGTGTGTGTGTGTGTGCAGTGTGTGTAGTGGCAGTAGGGGCTGGGAGATGATCCAAACATCTGATAGCACCGTGTTCATTGCTCGGTCTCTTGTGGCTCCGCACTGACTGTTATTAAAAATTACAGAGTAATATCCGAGCTGTCAGTCATCCCAGAGATTTAAGACTGAGCCCTGTTTCCTAAGCACCATGGACTTGGATAAATCATTATCAGCTCCCTTAGGTGATAAGCTAAGGCTAGGTTAGTGCTAGGCTATGCTAACAAATCCACGTCAAGACGGTACTGTAGGATTCTGGTGGGCCGTGCCTGGATTGATGACGGCAGGAAAAGATTTGAAGTCTGGATCGCTGATGAGAAATTCAATGAATTACTTGTGAGAGTCGTAGAAGTGCTGCCTTAAAGTAGCACTGGAGGAAGGACATTTCATTTATGTTAAACCCTTATCAGTCCCAGTGAACGGCAGCTTTGCATCCAATATATAAGTCAGATTTATACATTAACTGTTTAAAGCACTAGTCCGCGGCAAGAAAAATCTGAGAGGTTGTGAGATGACGAAACGAAACAATTTGTTTGTTTCCCTCTAACCTTTGCTTTATCCTTGTGAAACTCAGGATACTTTTGCATATTTAGCCCTGGCTGCTCACAGCTCATGAACATACTGTAAGACTTCTTTAAGAAGTCACAGTAAAGAAAAAAGGTTACACATGTTCTATATGTACATAATCCTTCAGAAATATTCACTAATTATTCACATCCATTGTTTCCTGTACATTTTTTTAATGAAAAAAAATGTGCAATAAATCTATTAAACGATTTAAACTGATCAGACTTTTACAGGCTGATAAATGGAAGTAGAAAAACTATTTTTATTTTGGGTTAAGCCAAAAAAACAAGGTCAGGCAGAAGAGTTGGGTTACCAACTGTTGGTGAATGTGATGTGATTTATTAAAAATTTATTACTATGTACTCAGTTTGCACTGTTAATAAATTCGGCTATTTGCCATTTAGTGTTTAGTGTTTGCCACAATATCTAAAAAGTATTAACGCAAAAACACTGTCTATAATCCCTAAATCTACTTGTCCCCAATTAATTTTCTTGCTGAGTAAAAATTCCTCCAGATGAAGAGCAGTTCCCCCTGTCATCACCTTTTATTTTTTTCAATTTGTGATTGGCTGTGCTTGCTGAAACTTAGCCTTGAGTCTGTCAACAGAGTGAGCGTCACACTAACAGGTGCAAACGGATCAGTCTTAACTCTCCCCCCCCTGTGGGAGGCAGAAAGAGAGAGATGACTCCCCTCTGAGAGCATCACTTCATCTCTGATAGCCTGTGTGTATCTAAACCCAGCCTTAAGGCAGCGAAGAGCCGGTCTGCAGATATTGAATTCACACTTTCATTCCTGATTCGACTACGCGGAGTATATTGCCACAGCAACTGGCTCGTCTCCCACAGTAACCCATTTTTCTCCAGTTGGAAGTTGGGAGTGATGGCAGTTTCTCACCAGTGCCATTGAAAATTTATTTGTGTGTGTGTGTGTGTGTGTGTGTGTGTGTGTGTGTGTGTGTGGGCAGTGAGAGTTAATTGTGATATGAGGTCACCACTGATGATGAGTATGTGTGCTACATGTGTGTCTGTGTTTGCAGCAATAGTAACATCTCAGCCATGAATCACCTCAAAGCAAAATGGCATGTTCGGGGCTGATATTGTTTTTTTTTTAAAAGATATTTATGAAATGCAACACATTAGCAGTGACAGAACGTCCTGAACTCATTTCCATCGTTACCCATGTAGTGTTTTCAGAGCCAACAAACCAGATAGAGACAGGAGCAAAGCATCTTTCTCTTCTGGGATGACGTATTTCAGTGAAAGAGAATACGAGGACAGGGTCTAGTTACAAGAGGGATTTAAATCAATTTCTTAGAATTTCATTGCAAAATATGTTAGTTGAAGAGGAAAAAGATAAGAGTTACAGGAGGTTTATGTGAGAATTTTAGTTTAAAACATTAAAAAATTTACTTTTTAACCAACAGTGTGTGAACAAGCAGAATCATCTATGTGTTGCTTTGCAGAATACAGTAAAATTATGCTGCTTTCTTAAATTATCAACACAAAACGGCAAGGATTGTATAAGAATGAAGTGCAGCTTTTTAAAGCAGTGAAGTCTCGACATAGCTGCACTTTATCCTGTACAGTCAGATCCTATATTCCGTATGTGATCAACAGCAGGATGAGCTCCTCTCTGCATCTGACTGAATCCTGTTGCTTGCTGTTTTATTTTGAACCGAGTCTGTGCATCTGTGCGAGCCTCCTTTGTGTTCAGAACCTTCCAAACATGAGTCACCGTCACCTACAGCCATGCTGTGGCGGCTCTATGAGGCTGTACTTTGGCACAGCGGTGCTTGGAGCTTGAATGCTAACAACATGTTCACCATGACGATGCTAAAATGCTGATGTTAAGCAGGTGTGACGTTCACCGTGTTCCCCATCTCAGTTTAACGTGTTAGAATGATAACAGAGAAAGGCTGAGGGTCTTTGGTTTTGCAGTGTGTGCTGCTGAATCGCAGACAAACTATAATTCTGACATGACAGATGAAAAGTCAGAAGATGAATCAAGTTATTAGGATTCATCCTGCAGGAATGATTACAAACTTTCATGGTAGTTCATTGAATAGTTGTTGACAAAGTGGTGGACCTTCCACCATCCCTACTAAAAAAACAAAATTTGCATCGCCCAAATATCAAAACACACACCACGGATGAAGCCTTTCAATCTTAAGTCTGTCTTGTTAGCACAACTGCCTGGAGTGGAAAAACTAAATGATAAAAGCAACAAGAATGTGTGATCGAAACCAGTCTTCTCATTAATGAAACTGTGGCGTTAATTACAGCTTCATCTCTGAGGGCGGTACAATTTGGAGAGGACATTTAACTGCCAATGTCCAAAGGGGGCAAGACTGTGAACCCACTCTGTACCAGGGAGGATGTTGAACCAGCTCTCAAGTCAATTTTACAGAAGCTTAACAAAGATTGCAAGACTTTGTATTAGACTGCATTAGATTGTACAGGTGTCCCTTAAAAACTCCAATGCACAAGCATACACAAGAAAAGGGCTCAATGTTCTCTACCTCCTCCTACCTGCATGTATCAAATCTGACGTAGCAGCTTTTATTCTTGATTGATCCTCTCTCAAACCCGAGTGAAAAACCGCAGAGAGAAAAGCTATAATTTCATCACATCTGCCTTCTGCCACGCGACAGGGGGCACACATTCAGCACATTCAACCTGGGTAGAACAGCAGGGAAAAATTCCTGTCATTTCATAAAAGCAGGGAGTGAGTCTGGAGATAGCAACACTGCTTTGGTGCAAAATGTGAAGGCGAAAAACATTGTACAGTGTGCTAGATTCTGTAAAGCTATGATTATAATTCAATATCAGTGACCGATAATAGCAGGTTTATGTCATTAAGCTTCATGCTATGCTGGCATGGACACATAGAAAAAGGAAATGGCTTCAAATATAATAACAAAGAGCAAAGGACAGAGCTAAAGGTGTGGATAGAAAATCAAATATGTGTGCATGAGTATCAAATTAATGCTACAAACAAAAAGGCACTGCTGACGTTCAGCATGATTTAATGATCCAGCCCAGCAGGCTGACAGTCCCTTTGTGCATTTGTGTGGAAGAATGGGTTTGTAGTTGTGAGTTGATGTCAAGGTGCAAGTGGAGTGTGTGATATTCGAGAACAAAAGAGTGAATTAAGCAACCAGAGAGAAATTTAATGAACTTAACGCTTTCAAGTAAACACACAGCTGGTGTTGCACTCACAAACACACACACACACACACACACATACATGGAGAGCAGTTGATCGCTTTGCCATTTACAGCTCATTAACTGTTAAAGCTCATCGATCAGTCGGCCCCTGTGAGGCTGTTTGCATGATGAAGAGAGTATGAAGTCTTTTGTTTTTTGTTCTTTCACCACTGACCAGAGACAACTCTAGAGAATTTCATTTTCTTTTGTTAATTTAGACGCTGGAAACTTGCTCATATGTGAGCAAACACAGAATTTTATAAGTATTTCATAAGGTGAGAGTAAAGTGAGAGACTCTCAGGAGACAGCTTTACTGCTTTAAATGCAAAAATAAACACTGCAAAAAAAAAACCTCACTCAGGCGCTCACTGTCTGATGGAAATGTAGACTACGGCAAGAATGATGTTGATAAGTCCAAGGACCTCTAAGTGTCTGACCAAAACTAAAGTAGTCCCCTGGAAATCCCTGTAGCTGGTAAGTAAGTAGCAAACTACATATCATCCATGTCGTATTCACAGTAGTGTACGGCTGTGGCTTGCTTTTGATTTAACTTGTGTGTGTGCGAAAGAAGAAGCTGCAAACACGAGTAGAGACTATAGTTACAGCTGCACAAAGTTCCCTACAACAGCTACAGGGACTTCATAAAGATCAGCTCCAGCAACTCCAGCAATAGAAATCTTTAGCAGCGGCCAAATGCTGTACTTTGTTCACCAGCTAGTTGCTAGCTTTGTATGTCTTTAGTGCTGAGTAGGTAGTGTATTGTATCTGAGCTTTTTCTACTTAAAACAGCTGCCTGAAACAATGCTATGAAAGCCTGAGAGAGCAAACCAAAACAGTAGAGTCTATAAATCCAAAAAAAAGAGCTGAAAGAAGATAAAAAGTTACACAGAGGTGAGGAGAACTGCAGGTTAATCACTACAAATGACTGCTATCACGCTGCATGTGGTCATTTGACCTAATGTTCATATAAAAATGACAAGTGCAGCTTTAATTGTTATTATGACCATATATATATATATATATATATTATGTCATAATCAACAAAAAGGTGAGCATAACACCCAGAATTACAAACACTGAGATTTCCCTTTAAATTACATAAAAAATAACACAAACACTGGAGTAACATGAACTCTACAATAGTTCATTATGAGTCAGTTCTGTGCTTGCATTTACATTACGGTGTGTATAAGCAGCCATCCAAGTCCTTCAGCGACTTAACAGCTTCCAGATGAATAAATACAGACGTGCAGATTTGTGCCCGTTTGTTACTGACTTGTCGCAGGGGGCACTGCATAATTCATGGAGGACAAACTGCGTCAACACTTGCACTGCTTTTGCATAACACTGCATTGCACTCTGCACCAAGGGCACTGAGGGAATATCTTTCTCCGGCAATGTCCAACATTACATAAACTGTAGTTCCGTGGCATCAACAGCAGCACCGGTGATGGATCGGGTTATAAATAGGCCCCCTTTTTTTTTAATCCAACTGCCCACGCAGGTGGCTGACACCTGCATGCTCTGCTGCAGGGCCGAAGATTTATTGTATAAATGTTAGGCTGGTGTCAAACAATGGTTCGGGATTTTTTTAGGAAGAAAACGAGATGAATAAGAAGGAGAGACAGATACAGAGAGGAAAGGAAGGAAAGACCTTTTATGGTGTTACAGGGGGGAGAAAAAGTGTGTTCCTTTCACTTTCTTGTCCTCATTTCTCTCTCCAACCCCCTGAAATCTCACATTTCATTCTTTCCATTCTCCTGATTCCTCCCCCCACCTCCTCCTCTTCCTCCTCCCCCTCCTCGCTGCTCCTCCTTCCCCCCTGCAACGTTAGACTCTGATTCCCTCTCTCCCTCACCCACTCTCCTTCATTGGCATCCTTTGAATTCTGTGACTCTTTGCCTTCTGTATCCACATACATATATACACATTTCTCTCATTCTCTCTCTCTCTCTCTCTCTCTCTCTCTCTCAGTGTAAGCCACTTGTTACCATGGCAACCCCACAATGGGCCTTATAAAGCTAATAAGTAGAGAGAGAGCAGGAGGGATGAGCAGAGTAGCAGAGGAAGAAAGAGGAGGAGGAGGAGGAGGAGGAGGGAAAAAATATAGAAAAAATTAAATGGAAATATAAATGGGTGCCAATCTATTCCTGGTGTTGGAGCTCCAGGCGAGGAGAGCGAGGGAGAGAGACATATAGAGAAAGAGAGAGAGAGAGAGAGAGAGAGAGAGAGAGAGAGAGAGAGAGAGAGAGAGGAAGAAATAGATGTACACATATTAAAAATACATTACAAACTGTACCTATAAGGCACGGTACTGCTTAGATAATGCGTTTTCATGCACGTGGTGGTAAGTGCTTTATAATTTCTGTAAGTAAGTACCTGACGGGAGAGCTCAATCTTTCCTCCGGTGCCTCAAGTTGCAGTATGTTTACGTCAGCAGTCACATTTTACTCAAGCAAATATTACAGGATCTTTTCAAATGTTGCAAATTATAATGCACCGGTAGAGTGAATTAAAGCAAATCCAAACAAGGATTAAAATAATAATTTGCAAGTTGTTACTACGATGAAAACAAAGATGCACTTTGCAAACATGAGCAACATTTTAAGAAAAGTCCAATTGAACCACTGATCACTACACAGGAGCACTGAAGACCAGAATTATCTTAATTAACTTAACTCATTTCCAGACTTTGCTGGAATTCATTTAAAAAAGTAGACGATTTTAATTTGACTACTGTTAACGAACCTTTTTGTGTATCTTGTCCACTAGCAATGTCTCGTGTGTAAGCGCTATGCTAACCAATTATGGCAGCTCAATCAAGCTCAAGTAGGCTTACTGTGGAGAAAGGAATTAAAACACAGCTGACATATAACGCACGTGTGTGACAGACGATGATAAAAACATAAATTGTCAGTGCTCTGGATTTTTTTGAGCTGCTGATGCCACGTTTATTGCAGCCTGTCTACTCCCGCCAAGCTCATACAAGTGGCTTTGATGACAAGCACTTTGATATACAGTAAATTAAGTTTTTTACAGTTTAAAGTAGAAACGAGAGCTTTGCAACCCTGTGATCAATAATTACTCCTCAGGAGACATCAGTGTCAGACGCAACACTCGTATGTAGCTTCAAGATGGAAATAACACACTCCGGTTACGTAAAGACTACGGAAATGCTTCAATGAGAATAGTAGATGATCTTATTCAGTTTTTCGTGTGTGTATGTGTGTGTGTGTGTGTGCACCTGTGGATTGATAATGAGTGTGCGTTTTTTTTTTCAGTTTGAGGCACTACACAGATCAAAGTCTAGCTGGGCCTCTGAACTGCTCCTGGATGAAACAGACACACACACACACACACACACACACACACACACACACACACACACACACACTCGACTTCCCCCTGCTTTGCCTCTTCTGTCGGTGTCTGATAGCAGCGGGTGTGAGGACAGTTGGACTGAAACCCAGGTGAGAGAAGGAAGTATTCACGACCACGTCACCAGCAAACTATCGCCAAGGCCGCCGCTTCGCCATGACAACAAGGAATCTCGTCGCTATGGTGACACATGAAGTGAGCGACTAGCAAATGATACAAAGGTTTGAACCAGTGGTTCCCAAAGTGTGGCAGCGCACTGACAAAATGCTAAATTATATTTTAATATGAGGGTAAAATGTTGGCAAACAGGGTGTTAAAACATTTGTCAAATTGTCAGGCAAATCTTCATTTCGTATTTATATTCCTTATACATTGTGTCAGCGTAAATAAAAGTCCTGAAATGTGCGTGTGTGCAGATTTGAGAGTTGACTGCCGAGACTCGTTATGAGCCTCTTATGAGAAAACACCTCGTTCATCACATGGAATATTCCTTTCGGAGGGGAAACTTTTAAACTCAGCGGGGGGATGTCATTAGATGAAACTAACAGTGTTTCATCTGGTCTGACAGTAAAAGAGACGCCCTACAGGACTAAGAGAGCATCTTTTGCTGATGTCTTGGAGCCTAGTTTGGTACAGTTTTCCCCTGAAAGTGCTGGTTTGCATCCACTCAAACAGACTCTAAACTAATAAAGTTAAAAATAGTTTGAAATGTGAACTACATTTTGTATTTAATAATAAATAAATGTTTCTAAAACAATGTATTGTTGAGGTAAAACAGTATTTTGAGGCGAAATCAATTCATTTCAATGCGATCAGTACCGGCATCGTGCATTGTGTTCAAATTTTGACAAGCTAATTTACGCCTTTGTGCTGACCTTTGAGGAAACATACAGCTCACTAGCTGAGTGGTACCATCCACTTTTATTTAATCTCCTCTGTCAAGAATAAACTGTTGCACAAAAGAGTAATGTTTTCCTGGCTGACTGGTGAGTTAGCACTTAGCTCGCCAGCTACAGTAGTTCAACTCAACTTGTGAGTCCTTACAGTATGTCACTTATAGCATGACCTATATGCGCTTTGGCACTTCCTGGTGTTACAAAGCCTGTGCTCAACACCGAAAGTCTCTCCATGGCCTGATGCTCTTCAGCGTAGCAAACACAACAGTAGGTCTGCCGTTAATAAATCATGTTGTGCAGCCATACGTGTGCCACGTCCACATGACTTAATTTAAAAGGTCAAAATGAAGAATTGAAGAATTATTCTCGGTGCTTGTTTCAACCTTGGATTTGAACAGGTGGAGCTAACATAGCACTGGGAGCTGATTATTCCTGGAACAACACACGTTTGGTCAATTTCAGCACAGTTTGAATCATATCTCTAAGTCTTTATTGACAGAAATGTTGCAGTTTTCATGGTGTGCTCTCCACTCCGTCCACAGTCCGACTGAGTCCGGCAGCTCTTTCTAAGATCTGTTGTTAGTCTCTGAGGTGTTTGCCTCTTGGCTCTCATCTCAAGTATGACAGGAGGAGAAATATGATTTCAATTTCTTGGGACCCAAGGCAAGAGGATTTAAGTTTCATCTGAGCTGCAGGCTGAAAGAGTTTAAACAACAGCTGCACTGAGGCAACAAATGCAAAACGAATAAGAAGGCTTAATCATCAGAGCTACCTTATAACGGTCAAATAAAAAGTAAATAAATGAATGTACCACAAGGCCACGGATAGTATACAGACACTCAATATATTGACTTCTGGAGTAAACATGTGCTTCATGCATTATTGATGCCACAACTAAATCCGACCCAACCACTCTCTAAGTCACCAGCAGGCTTATATACGAGAGATTTTTAGTTTTCTACACTCTTTCTATGCTGGATTAACTCACTTATTAACTGAAAAAAAATAATGAAAATAATTCTTATTGCATCCCTGTAATATTCAAGTCTTCTAGTCTTTCATTTCTTTGCTCGGTGTCTGCACAGCAGACAAAGTAAAGAGACCTGACAAGCGTTTTCATATTGTGATATTTGTGTTTGTGCTGATCCTCCTCTACAGGGAGGTCAAAGGTCAGGAGCTCGGCGTGTATTTCAGCAGGGCCGACGCTCACGCTCATGTCTGGCTGAGAGATGGCCTTTAACTCTCATCGCTCTCCCACACCGAACCTTACCTGTGAGCTGACAGTCGTCGTTGGAGCCTGCAGAGTCCTCCTGGTTGGGGCTGAGTGGAGGGCTGGCAGGTGGGCTGGTGCTGAAGCTGGCGTAGCCCAGGGACGAGCTCACTTCGCTGGGCTCACAGCTGTGGTTCACTGGCCTCTGGACATCCAGGGACGATGACAGAGAGGTGCGCTGCTTGGGCTGGATACAAGACAGGAAGAAGAGAAGGACAATGGTTAGAGAGATTAAAACTTATATTTTTTGGAGGGCTTATATAACCCTCTATGAATTAAAAGTAATTTGATTTCAATTGTTTCATATGGACTGAATTTTGGCTTCCAATCTTAAATACACAAAATAAACAGAAACAATGTCTGCCAATTAAACACTGTGAGAAATGATGGTGCTATCTTTCTACTGTCAACATGGCTGATGGCATTTTAATTTTATATTGCTGTATTTAGCTCCACTATGATAAATTATCATTATACTTTAATTATTCCTTGTCATTCTCGTCTTACGACCGATTTCCTTTAGTTTTTAAATGTAACACCACTTTTGATTTATAGTTTGCATATTTTCAGACACTGTTTTCATCTTTCATTTCTTTCATTAAAGTTTGCTGGTGTTGTTTGTCATAATACAGCCTCCTTTGCTAAATATCCTTCAAAAACAGGAGCGATATAAGAAGACTCATGGTAAAGTACAATACCAGCCTCATAATGACACGACCCGATCAGACATGGGACATCAGGGACTAAAATAAGTGTTGGGTACAACAGATGCTTGATTTATCTTGTGTAGTGTGTCGCAGTGTGCTTCTTGGTGCAACTTCTACAATGTCTTCAATGAAGTTGACCCACACACATGGCAAAGTTAAAGAGGAATGATGGGACAGTGAGGTGGCTCCTTGGCACCTTACGGATCACCTGTGTAGACCACACAAGTTCTGTAAGACAGCAGGCTTTGACTGGTTGAGGTCCAGCATGTATTCTGTGCTGTATTTATGACTTCATGACCAGTGATCATCGTCTGCGACACTTTCCTCTTGAATCACAAATTCAGACTCATTCACTCCGATACTTGAACATGTGTGAGACATGATAAGGTATATAGATTTCAACAAAAAGAGACAGACATAAAGAGAGAGAAGAGAGAGAGCGGCGAGGCAGAGGACAAATGAAACTGTAGACTGGCATCTGGTAAACACATCTTACATAATGAGGCATTTGCAGTTCTCAACAACCTGCTGCTATGCTTCACAAACAGCTCAGGCAGTCAAAACCCTGCTGCTGCTGTTGCTGCTGTGTGTGCGTGATTGTATGTGAGTGTGTGTGTGCGCAAGTCGGAGGATGTAGGCAAAGTGAATCAATACTGTGAACCATAAAGGCAAAACAACATCCTGGAATATTGAGACGCAGACACATGACGGGGCCACCTTCATGAGACCTTCGCTGTCTTGTGTGTGACTCAAGGCACAAAAACAGAACCTTGAGAGAGAAACAGAAGATGTGAAATGAAATGAAAGCAGAGGAGGAGAGATGGCTTCTTTTTTTCTATGCATGGTGCACTCAAATTGGGCTCGACTGAACTGCACTGATATGAAAAAAAAAAGCAAAACAAGAGCAGGGAAAATAGGTTGAACAAGAGGAAGGGCACGGAAACAAAAAAAGAGAAAAAAAGAGAATTGGGCAGGGAGAAATATTTTTATTTCTTCCTGTCGGCGAGTGAAAAGGGAAGGAACAAAGAGCAGAAGAAAAAGAGGGTAGGAGGTAAGAATTTTAAATAGGAGATGAAGGAGGTTTGGCAATAAGGAATGAAGGAAGCTTTGAAGGAAGGATGGGGAGGTTTAAAAGAGACATGGTCATGACGAAATGGAAGAAGGTCAGAAGAGAGGCAGATAGGATGAAAGGAGATATGGAAGGATGAAGAAGAGAAAAGGGAAGGAAAAGGAGGTTAGCAGATTCAAGTAATAAGACTGTACACTCATAACATTAGAACAGCAACCTGAATGCTGTGGGACTTCCATTGCTATAAAAGAGAAAACTATTAAAGGAACAGTTTCTAAAAAAAGAATACGCTTATTCACTTTCTTGCTGAGAATTAGATGAGCCAGCAGCCTGCTAACTTAGCTTAGCACAAAATCTGCTAACCCGGCACTGCTTCCAGCCAAGGAACTGTCAGATAATGTCTTTACACTTTGGTTTTTAGTACAGATTAATCAAACAAGATATAACATTTTAATTAGTGTGCTTTATAGGTACTGAAAGGCGGATTTTGTAGCTGTTTCCCTCTAATCTTGGGTGCTGGCTGTAGCTTCATGTTAGTGTGGGGTATTGTTCTTCTCATCTGACTCTTGTACATGACTTTCAATGTCACTTTGTTCTGCTGTGTGTGGGGTTTTTTTTTCTGTGTTTGTGAATAAACAAATGAACAAAAGGTCATATCAAGACATTTTCACACACAGTTTGGTATCAAAGAGAATTCCAGTATATATAAAGAGGCACAGAGACCGACCACAGCGGCATCAACAGACCAGAATGCGGCACAGACAGACACAGCAGCAACATCGACTTTTCTTTTTTCTTTCTTCTTCCACTGGAGAGTCGGCCAGTAGGGAATAACACCATAGCAGCCGCATCCTGAAGAGACGAGGCATGGTTAAAGGACCAATGCATCAACTAAACAAGATCACAACAGCCCAGAAAGGCAACGGGGAATTGGACGCTGATGTATGAGCCCAACAGGAAGGCAAGGAGACTCACTTCTGCAGCCAGCCTCAAGTGGTCACTAGAGGAATTACATTTACATTACACTGACTTCATTTCCCAGCAGTGGTGGTTGCTACTTGGTATTTTTTTTACATTTTTTATGACCTCTTTGTGATTAAAAGCACTGAGTAGCAAAAAAATTGTCTTACAAAGACACTTATATTAAAACAACATCATTCAATGTGCCTGCATGAATACAGGCACCTGTTGTGTTTACTTTGCCGCAGGCTTAACAACTATTAAAAGAAACCGTCCCAAAATAAATTAGATGAAACAGAATCAACCCAGAATGATGGAAGTGCTGTGATGTGACTGTGGTGTTACAAAGTGGGAGGCTGAGGCTGTGGTTGTGTGTCTGCTTTTGTGAGCCATCTAATGTTTAATGAGTTTAATAGTAATTCAAACTTCTCCCATTCATCCTTTAAGCGTCTCTTTATTCCTGCACTTATCTCTGCCTCGTCTCTGTGTATTTGACTTCTGCTTCTTTCTAACAACTGAAGGTGTCTTCTCTGCTTATTAAGAGCTCGCACGTACAGATAAACACACACACACACACACACTGACGCATACAACAAAACACACACACATACTGTAGGTCTGGCTGAGGCTTAGCGTTAACAATGCAAACGGGCAGCAGTCTAATGAACATGTCACGGCCGATTGGGAGGGGATTAATGAGCACAGACACACAATCACACACAAGAACACACACACACATATACAAGCAGGTTCTCCATGCCTCACTGAACTACAGCAAAAAGACATTTTCCCCTCCTTGAACAGCATCCTTGGGGGAAAAAACGCCATTTAACACGTCGCTAATGTGTGTGTGTGTGTGTGTGTGTTTGTGCCTAGGGGCTAATAAATGACACAGCAAATTAGCCAAAAAATGTAATTTCCTCACCGAAGATGAGGTGAGATGCGGTTTGCTGTTTAAATTTCTTTGCTCTCATTTAAAAAGTGCTAATTTCTGTGTGAGGAAGTGTGCGCTAAATTATGAATAGCAGGATAATCAATTATCATAAAATTATCATGATTAGAAGATCGGATACTGCGGAGTTTGGAAACGGGTGTATCCACTGCTGATGAATGAACATTGAACAGAAGAAGAATCTAACGTGAAAATCTATAATGTATGTTCATTTGGAGGGGGATATTTATTCCAAAATGTTGCCATTTCCATTAGATCGCTTTACTGGCTGACTAACTAAGCAATTTAACACGAGCAGAGAACTGAAATGTAATTATCATAATGTGCTTAATTGATATTTTGTCTGTTAACAGTAGCCGAGCAGAGTTAACAATGTTGGATATGGAGCGATGCGCGTCTTTTGGAGCCAGTGTTTTTGCTTCACAGTCACAAAAAGATGGAAGACTAGATGACAAGAGAATAAAATAAAAGTAGTAAACACTCTCCCACATCCAAAACAAACTTAAACTTGCAGCTCTTGAAACTATCACTCTACCATTCAGCTCTTGATTCTGATACACTGCCTCCTTTACCTTCAGTCTTTTATTATTCTGCACAAGGAGCAACTTTAGAAAGTTTCACTCAGGTGAGTCTCTCAGGTACTGACACACTTTGAGACGATTTCACTGAAATTAACATATATAGTGCCCCCCTCTAAAGACTTAAACATGCTTCATGCAGCGGTATGCGTGTGTCTGAGCCTTTCCAGAGACTCGTTCGCTTCCACTGAAGTATTGTACAGTTCCATGATGCCTGGCATAGAAAAGCTTTTTTTGCCTTTTTGTTAGCTGTCGGAAATACAAAAGTAAAAAAAAAAAAAAAGTAAATAAAATATTCCTACAATCGTAGCAGTCTCTTAGCAGGTCATGATAAATGTGGTAGTGGAAGCACTTATGGGTAATATATTAAATCAGTTTTATTGCCTTTCATTTCTTTCAGTCCTCAAAGAAAACAATTCTTTCACTTTTCTTCATGCATCATGTAACTGAGTTTGCTGTTGGAAACACTCAGGTAGTAGCAACTTGTCTTATCCGTCACACGGGTGATGGTCGTCAAAGCGAAGCAGAAATCGAAGATTATTTAAGATATAAAACGTATGAATCAAGGAGTTTCAGACGTCAGTGGGTCAAACCGTTCCTCGTGTTGGAGTTGGTGTGGCTTTTCTGTGTTTATATCACTGGAGGGTTTAAAGATTTGCTCAGAGCAAACAGCTTGTTTTTGTTTCCACACACAAAAAAAAATAGCCTTTCTACTACAGTGATTGTCTCACTCCACTTGGGTGTATTTACTCCTGCGGTACCATCAGTCTGATGAAACTATCTTTCACTTTGTCCATCATCTAGAATTGTAAGAAACTCCGGAAACTTTACTGTAGCTCAGTTTGGACTGGAAGTAATTCACCTTCTGTCTGGTATCTGTTATATTAAAGCAGCTTTCGCGCCGATGTTACAGGTGCACACAGTTTAAAACGCAGTGCAGAGGCCAGTGAAAGCTAGCAGTCCTCTTTGGCTAACAACTAATGAGGTGAATGAACTGCAGGATTTATTGAAATCATCTAAATGTTACATACAAATCCTTTTAATACAAGTGGAAAAATACCAGGAAATAGCTCAGATGTTTAACTCCTACCAGAGAGCTTTTAGCATTAGCATAAGTCAGTTCAATTAGCAGCGAAGGACCCACGCCTCGAGCATCCTGCTGACTGGGAAAGCAAACCTCAACAACCGCTCTCACACACTCATAAAAGGTCTCCTAGTCGTCCTAGCAACTTTAAAACGTTCAGGTGGAGTGCAGTAACCCGCCAGCTATGACGAGAGGAATGAGCTGACAGTGCGTGAAAGTAAATCGATCTTTTCTCCCTTCGCCTTGTGGCTCTTCTTCTCTGTTTTCACTCTTTTCGCTTGCCAGCACGCTCTTTTCTTGTAAACGCTCTCTGATGCCAAACAGCTGCCATGATTGTTTATCGATCGCGTGCATTTGTTCACGTGTGATCTACAGTATTTCCTCGATAAAGACATGTCACAAATGCAGACTCCTATATGTAGAACTGTACGTTACACATATGTGCTGTAATTACGCACAGATCCGAGCTAATTTACTGGAAGATTAACCGACTGGAGCAACACTGTCAGAGACGGATCATCAAGTGACTGTGTGTGTGTATTCAGCACAAACATAGCCACAGCGGCAAACTGATTGATGTGAACAAATTAACGAGCTCCTAATGCCAAAGTGATTAGTGATCTGTCTGTGCACGCGTGCAGGATTAAAAAATCTGGAGATTTTCTGGTGGGGAAAAAAAAATAAAAAATGATGATAGGTCCACAAGTCCCAAAAAAAAAAAAAAAAAATGTTGAAATGCTGATGAAATTATGGTAACCTAACAGCAATACAGCTTGATATGTTTTTCATTATTTTACCTACAGTTGTTGCTTTTTTTTTAATTACTCAATTAATCATTAGTCAATACGATGTCAGAAAATGTTCTAAAACATCTTCCAGTTGTTTCTCTGGACAAAAACATTAAAATCCTTTTTATCATAGTATTTATCATTTACTGTATCATATTAAGATGATATAAAATACCTCACATTTGACAACCTGAAGCCAGAAAATGTAGCATTTCTGCTACATAAATAACCTAAAATGATAAACAGATTATTCAAAAAAAAAAAAAGGCGTTAATGAACTATTTGTTTCAGCATTACTTGATCTAGAGCACACCATGCCTACATGAAAGGTTGAACATAAGTTCAAGATTGACTATTATTTTAGACCTGGTTTGGTTCACTGACTTCTGAGAAAAATATTTGTCCACTAGCCATTTTATGATTAGCAGGTAGCTAATGATGTTGATCAATTATATTAGGCGTACATTTGACTCAATGGTGATAATAATTTCTTAAGGAGCGTTAAAAGTAGGAACAAGTTTTCCATAATCTCATGTTTCCTGTAGAGAAGATGAGTCTAGTTCTCTCTTTGGTTTTAACGACTATGATACAAATGCTGGAAGCATTTTCTGTTGGGTTTACACTCATGCTACCAGTTCCTATCTTAAGAACATTAAAGAACAGTGTACTTTCTAAGTATATCTTTGGGCTGGCAGAGCCTGGCAGTCATTTTTTAATTTTTTTTTTGTGATGTCTTGTTTTCTTACTTCTGTATAATTATGCTGTCATCTCAAAATTACTCTGCACTGATGTTAAAATTACACATATCACCTTTAAGTTCACAAGATGTGTGTTGGTCAAAACAAACCCGTCTTGACTTCAAGAAAACACTAAAATCGATACCCTTACTTTTATTCTGACGAGATTGATCGATGATACTAATCTTTAGGTGCCTTGCTCAAGAGCACCTTGACGACATTCATTGGCTGAGTTGAGATTATAAGTCATTCAGTTTCCTTAAGCAGATTCCCCAGGGGGATTTAGAGCAAACACACCGGCTGCAAGCCTGCTTCTTAACGCGCTCTCCGACGGTGACAGCTGTGCCATATTCTGTACATGTTCCACTGAGTACTATGAGTGTGTCTCTGCATCCTCTCGACCTTTGTATGGGAAAATATCTACAATCTCCGTGCCTCTAAAAACCGGTTAGCCTGCCTTATCCACACACTCCACTCTTGAGTGTGTATATCTGCTCTATCAGACTGTCACGGCGTGCATTCTTGTGTGTGTTCATACATATGTAACGCAATGTGTTCATGTGTGACAGTAGATCTGAATGCGTGCAATGCATACTATACTGTAAATCTAGTGAATGGCCCCGTTATGGAAAGTAACAACAAACAGAGAAGCTGTTCTGCACTGTAATGCATTCCTTTGCTCTTAACCTTAAAGGATGAGTCTAATGAAAATATGTTTTATAGTCCCATCTAAAACACTCTTTGCTCCTACGTGAGTGCAGAGCTATAACCACACTGCAATAAATTCCACCTTCAGGGAGGTTATAATGCTCCTTTTTGTTTCAGAGAGGGGTTGATCCAACTTTATGGTCATTTTGGAGGTTGTAATTTGAGCTGCCGTTGAATTGCGTTGTGTTGTACTGAGAGGTGCTCCTAATGTTTTCTCAATTGCATTTATATCGACGGGAACTAAATTACTTTTTAAATCCCTCTCGATAAAATGCACCACAAACTACTTACTGCAAGTGACCATAACGTTGAATCAGCATCTCTATAAAACAGTTTTGAGGATCGTTGAATTTAATGACCTTCATGAAGGTTGAATTTATTGCAAGACTGTTGCATGAGACTGCGTTAGTTTTAGCTTATGTACCTATAATAAACTGGCGAGTGAGAACATTTGTGACCTGTTTTTAAAGATGTGCATACAGCAGTGGCACAGACAGGCAGAGGAAGTCTTGAGAGATGGACCGACGCACTATTGATTCGCCTTTCCTGGAAGTGGTTGCGCATAGCAAACATACTAAACATCTAAAATCGTGTCCTTTAAGCATTCCAACTCATTCCAACAATGTGACCTTAACCCCGAAACCAAGAGTTTTAAAGGCTGTGCTGCAGAGAGCTACAGTACATTTGTCTGTTATTACAAGTATCAGGGAGAACATGAGATACAAACTGGTACAGTACAGTGTCCTGATGGACAGTGAAGTAAACTGCTGCAAACTGTAGCTGCTGTTGGCTTGTTAGCTCCTGTAGTTAGCCGTGCTGCCTGGGAATGTGGGCTCAGAGCACCAGGGGATTGTAAGTGCTTACACTGGTACCATCGGTGCTTCAGACTACCAAGAAATGGAGGTTTTAAGGCTTAGGACAAGAGGGAATGCAGACGAGGAGCGTCACGCTTAGCAGAGGCAAAGCAACTAAAGAGGATGACGGAGGAGCTAGGAAGAGAAGAAGATAGTGCGACCGAGTGAGTGGCCTCCAGACAAATCGGAAAACATTTCAACCTAATGCTGCTTTAAGATTTAAAATGTGAATCAGTCCCCACAAAAACAGAAGATTCATGGATAATTGTGTGTCTGTGTGTGTGTGTGCGCAATGTCATACTGTAACCATGTGACTGTCTGAGATAACCAGCTTCAGCCTTTGTGGGTGCAAACACGAGTTTTATCATGTGTTGACTCTAACCAGGAATCTCTCTTAGGCAAGTAATGGTTATTAGAAATTTGCTGTTAAGACACGCACACACACAGCAAAGTAGGACATTGAGCCAGTGGGTATGAAATTGATAACCCCATGATGCTGTCCTTCTTGCTTTCCCTCTTTCTGCTTCTATTCATCTCTTTGATTATCCCCTCATTCCTTTTGTTCACATCCCATCTGCCCATGACTGTGATCAAGAGCTTGTGGAAAGCTAATATGTCCAGCTGACATTTTGGACAAGAAGCGAGGGATAAAGAAATAAAAAACGACCCAAACATCGAAGCCCATGGATTTGAGTCAATATAATCTGTGTGGTCTATTCACGATTTCACAGTGATCACATGTTTTTTATCAGCGGCTGGCTTGTGGTCAATGCGGCAGCAGCATTAAGCGGGACACAAGCTGAATAATTTCTTCTAAACCCGGATTTAAAAGAGATAAATTACTCAAACACATTTTTATTTGCAGCAACAAGCCTTGAGGAGCCTTGTCACAGGGAGGGAGGTTGACACACTGTAAAAAATGTCCAAAGAAGGAGGTCATTGAGTCTAAGACTAGTCTTATATTCAATGAGAATCACAGCCCACATTATTCAGGTCTAGTTTCATGAAGTAGTCAATTTAGGAAAATCTTGATTTGCAACAGATAAAACAGTAAAATTACTTATTTAAGAAACATAAGACTTATTATAGGGTAAATAGGAGGGTAAATCTCCTGATAGTTTCCAGATCTCATGTTGACCGCTGATATACGGGTCCATTTATGTCACAAGAACTATAAACATTATCAAACTTAATATCACTATGTTTCAAGTTTTCCAAATCACAAGAATCAAGGTGTAAAAATGTGGTTTTATAGGGGTTATGTGACGGACGCAGTGACGCCTGACAATCTGCGATCAACTTTCCTCAGTTTCCTGTCTTTAAGCTAAGATAAGCTAAGATAAGCTAAGCTAAGATAAACTAAGCTAAGCTCAGATAAGCTAAGATAAGCTAAGCTAAGTTAAACTAAGCTAAGCTAAGATAAGCTAAGATAAGCTTAACTAAGCTAAACTAAGATAAGCTAGGATAAGCTAAGGTAAGATAAGCAAACTAGAGCTGAATGTAGCTTCATATTTACCATGCGGACGTTGTTATCAGTCAAACTGTATGGAATAAAGGACATAACTGTGATACTGTAAGCTTTATATAATATAATACATAAGCTTTAATAAACTTACTCTATACCCTTTATAATAGAATATAAGAGAAAGCACACACTGTCAACGTGACATGCAATGAACAGTAGAGACACTGAGGGGCTGCTTTATGTAACATTATTCTTCCTGTGGTTACTATCCATCTTTGTAACATGCAGTAGTCAAGGCAATAAAACTGAATAGAAATGATACAAATGACGGGCATAAAATAGAATAATTAAATCAAAAAATTTGTGAAGTGTACGCATTATAACAGTTCTTGGAAGTTTTAATATCAAAGTCTCTAATGAGATTCACATCTGATGTATTATTCAATTTGGTCCAAAGTCATCTGTCAGAGAAAATGTTACTGCTAGAAATAATTTAATATAGAGTCATAATAGTTTGCGAGATGTCCGATCAAATTGCCCTTTCACTAACAACAGTCAAATTTAATCCCTGCTTTTTTTTTAACCCCGCTGTGTAAGCCTGAAATCCTCATATTAATATTCAAATCCTGAAAACAGGAGGGACTATGGCGCTATACCAGACACGTCTAGGCATGCTGCAACAGTTTGTGTGCGTTATATCCTGATTTGTTTGCCGTACAGTGCGCGCTGATGAAATAGCCAGCGGGGGCACTAATAGGAAATCAAATGAATTCCACAGAATTAATTAGGTGCTGTAAAATTGAACTCTGGTGCTCCTTGATTATGTGCGCTTCAAGCCAATCGGAAGCCCGCTGGGCACCGCATGTGATCCCTCTACACACATTAGTTAACATGCCAAAGATAGGACCATGATGAGGGGGGGTGATGGGAGAGGAGGTGAGGTAGGAAACAAGGGGGGAAGAGAAGATGTTGGGGTGACTAAAGGACATTCAGAGTTAGAGGCAGGTGAAATTTTGTCTCATTGTAAAGCTTTTATTTTCTTAATAAAACAGGAAACGAGCGTCTATCTTAAACATATCTTGAAAAAAGCTGAGAATGATCTCACGTTTCGTTTTTTTCGTTTTCGTTTTTATGATTTTATGATTCAGCCTTACACTCAACAAGCACTTCAGAGGGATATTTTTTTCAGTGTTATGTCACACGTCATTAGCAGACAACAACTGCCTTTAATTATCAAGGTGTGAAACGTTCGCGCTGAGCTTCTTCCAAGTGAGAGGACTAAATTACTCTCAAGCCACTAATGAGGACGACTTGTTGTTGCATTTTAGGTTCTGAATGTTGATTTGAAGTCATTCATCATCAGTGAGACATTATTAATCTATTCTTTTCTTCTTGTACAAGACAGTGAAGCTTTCTGAGAATTCAGGTGTACACATCAGGTTTTAGATCTGATATGATGATGCCGATACATATTTATTACATATTTCTTTAAGGCTACACTGGTTTCCCAGGAGCCCCCTTCCTTGAAATAATCATATTGCAGCATTTTATTAGATTCCACACAAATATGCATGAGTCATTTCTCTATCATCATTTCAACGGTAGATGAACCTTAGCTTCAGGCTGCCTGGACGCTGAATTTTGAACAGCCTGCTGGATTTGCCTCCTCAATCTGGATCACGTTAGATACTACATCCTTCCAAATTATCAATGTCAGACCTAAGATTAATTTATCAATTGACTGGTTTGGATAATGACTAACTGTGTGACTTGATTACAATTCGTGTAAGAACCAAGCTTCTCAGCTTACATGATCACGAAAGCTAAAATTCTAATAACATAACTGCGCTCAATACACTACTTTCAGTTGAGAGTTTGTTTCTGGTCCACTGCAATTAAACGGTTTATTAAAGTAAAAGTTTGACAAAAGAACAGTTCAAATATTTGAAAAAGTTACTGCAATAATTTGTCAGAAATCAGCTCCCACACACTGCGATGACTCATCACGTCAAGGCTGAACACTGGACCCTGCACTAAACCACGCACCATCTCGTCTGCAGCTGTATGCGCACTGTCCGCAGCAATTAACGTCCTGGTGTTCTCGCCCCTTTCAAGAGTTGCTGTTGCTCTAAAATGTGTCAGTGGCAAACACGCAGGCAAAAGTTATCCAAAGTGTGAAAAGCTGAATATAATGTGTCTTTGTTAGAACTTTCACAATGGCTGTATGTCACCATTGTACAAGGAGGTGATGGACTTGGAGGTAACAGTGCAACAGCACAGTCTTTAATAGGACCCCAGTTGAGGAGACTGCAGGCCAAAATGTTTCAAAGCCACAATTATGTAGTTGTGGAGGTTTGCAGGTGGTATGGCTGCAGAGAATACAGAACGATGCAGACAGCAGGTACAAATCTTCAAATCGAGGACAGGTTTTGAATTGAATCATGACCCAAACTAACAAACCATGATCAGGTTTGTTTGTGTTTACATCCACAGTATTATGACTCAAGCGCTCAAAGCCAGCATAGATATCTGGGTTCATCTGGGTTTCTACAACCAGGATACTCCAAACTCCAATTTACTATGAGAGTGAGTGACAGAGACGGAGAGAGGAGTGCAAATGAAATGAAACAATCAGAGATGTTTACCATTGTGTGTGTGTGTGTGTGTGTGTGTGTGTGTGTGTGTGTGTGTGTGTGCGTGGGTGCAGGTGTTTAAGCTACTTGTAGGTGGATACTGTGATGTTCAATAATGCATCAGGTGCCTCTGCAACACATTCATTAGCGCGTGCGTGTGTGTGTGTGCGTGTGTGTGTGTGTGCACTCACCTGTGGGCGGATGACTCTCTCAATGTTCTTCAGAGCCGTGTCGGGGGAGAGGGGGGCGAGCAGTCTGGAGTTGGGCCCGTTGAGCAGTTGCCATGGTTACTGTTCTCCCCCTCACTCACCGTTACATGGGACAGGTGACCTTGGAGAGAGAGAGAGAGAGAGAGAGAGAGAGAGAGAGAGAGAGAGAGAGAGTGCGAGAGTGAGAGACAGGTACTGTAGATAGAGTACAGCATTGTGTTTTATTTTGCAATCACTGACACTGTACAATAAATCCAGAGCTGTCAGGGATTCGTGCTAACGCCGGGTCGGACTGCACGGCAGTTACTTCTCTCAAGATGTTCACTGTGTCCACTTTGGTGATCAAAGTCCTGCCGTGACTTGGCTAAGAGACAGGCTGGACCGCGGCCAGTTGTGAGGTTTCTCGTGACCTACATGACGTGCGAAGGTGATCGCACCAGAGAAGGACTTTCAGGATTAGGAATGTCATTAACCCTGGCATCATGAAGCACATCGTGGACGCTGTCAAACAAACTGTGAAGTGGATTATCTTCCACGTGACACACTATACTACAATAAAGTGTCATTCCAAACATGGGGCATTGTGTGATGCTAAAAATGCTAAATGTTTCATTTGATCCGATTCCACTTGTTTCTAAAACAAGCGGAGTCTGCCATTTTGGAGTCCTTTGCACTTTAATGTGGAAAAATTTGTTTTGTTACACTCAGCTTATCGATAAATGTGTCAATTCTGGGATTTAAATTATATATTGAGCTTAATAAAATTAGGTTTAGATGTATTAGATTCTTCATATTACCACCAGTAACCACACATTTGCCATGTTTCTGTGTCAAAGTGACTATTTCTGACGATAAATTCTGACACTTCCTTTTGGTCAAAATAAACAGAGCTGCTCAGATTTTTGTTAGAAGTGTCTGACAATTTCTCACTCGATATTGGACCAAACTCAGAAAAAAATGTTGTTTCCATTAGTCATTTGGATACAAAAAATAAGACCCTGGTTGAAAAATACCAAAAATACCCTTTAAATTACTTACTACCAAGATCTAATCCACCTTAAATGAGTCAAAGCACAAATGGTTTGTACAGCATGTTTTGTATATCAGTATAAACTACACATCATTTCACGCTTTTCCAAAATTAGTAGCCGTTCCCAAAAAAATGGACGATACCTCCAAAGAGCTTGTGCAGCATAATCCCAGTTTTGAAGCTACTGTAGTGTGCTTTGTCTTCCATCCTAATTATCTTCTTTAAAAAACTTTTCCCGGTCGCTTCAGTTATGAAGGGGGAACTTTTAGGCTTACTATTGAGCTGCATCAGCCGTCTAACTTTTATGTCATATTGGCATAAAAATGACTCCTTAAGTAAAGTGAGTGTTCAGCTCAGCCCCTCGTGTGTCGCACAGAGGATTTCCACCTAATGCACAGGCAATCACAGAGGTGCGTTGCGCATGAGAGGGACGTGACAAGAGTGTATTTTGTAAATTGACAACCCTCTGTAACAACCAGAGCAGGGAAATATGATGGCTGCCCACTACAGCTTGACGTCTATCTCTGCTTTTCACACACGGACGCACAACATGAGTGTATGCGTGTGCTGCTGAGTGCAGAACCCGGTGTCAGAGCGAATTTCCCCAGTGTATGATCATTTAACAAAGGGAAGGGGAAAGAAGAAAAGAAGAAGGGAAGAGGGAAGTGCTGAAGTAGCCGGAATTAAATTTCAGAGGGGGAAAGCATCTGTCTTAATCAACGGCAGGAGACACAAAACACAGACCAACACACCTTTCCTAAAATACTGTTGTCAGGGCACATACACACACATAAACATGCACACGCACGTACACACCAGTGGCTTTCTGTCAGCTGCCACCTGCTTACATGGATCCCATTAAACACCAGAACATCATCTAATTATGGTGTGAGACCTAGCAAGGACCTTTAACACACACAGGCACGCACACATAGACTATTACGATCAGTAATAGCAGAGCCATACATGTGGTGTGGAGGGATTGTTGCTTAAAGTCTGTGTAAAGGCAATTCTGAAATTTCTTTCAAAACACATTAAATATGTTGGAAAATAGTTGCTGAAAACATGTGAAAAGACTTTGAACTATATATTGCTGAAATGTGGAGTTGGAGGTTAAAACAGTTTTTCACCAGTTTTCAGTCCAGGATTTTGTGGGCGGTCCTTAAAGGGTGGTTCGATGACACGCTGAGGCCACCCTGAGCAGAGAGATAGAGATTTATTCATCTTGCTCAGAGTGTTTCAAAGTTAGTCATGTCATTTTCTGAACTCATCTGACACGTTTCAGTCGCTTCAAAATGGCTGCTTGACTGCTCCCACGAGTGGGCGTGGCTTCAGCTCATTCAGCAGACACGCCCCCACAGTCCTGGAGCTGAGAATACTGCTCATTTTTACCTGATTTTGACACCTAATTTCATAAACTTGTCGATATTTTTAATCATTCAGATTTGGCTGGGTGGTTAATAACACTTTATTCATTGGTCTGACAAACTCAGAACACATATTTATTCTTACTTTACACTGGCTTTAAGATAAGATACAAGACAAGACAAGATACAGCATGAATGATCACATTTCAAATAAGAAACTTTGAGTGTCACTGAAGGCGTGATTTTTCACAACTCCCACAGATCTTCTTCTTATATTCAAAAAGAACAACGTCACATAGTAAGAAAAAAACAGTCGGGCTGCTGATGATGTTTTGGATAATGACACCAATAACGATACACTTACCTGTTATTTAAATTACACGGGAGCTCCTTCACATTTAATTTGACAGGATGTTTAGGATGCTATGGTTATCTTGTAAGTTCAGTACAGATTAACTCTACTCTCGTTCAGCTCAAGGGTAAAAGGTCTTAGATGGTCATTCCTGTTCTAGTAGTTTCTGGGTTTATATCAACAGATTTGGTCAAAATTAGCCCACGAAATCCACATCAAGACGAGAAGAAATATTCATCCTATGATTTGGTGTCAAACAATTTCTAGAACTGTATTTTTTTGTGATTGGTTATCGATGTCCTATCAGGGACTAACATCGTCACACATGAACACAACTGGGCTCATTAAATCCAGAGGAGAGTTTCAGCTTTACAGTCAGACCCAGTTTATGACATTCAGTACTGTTTACAGATGACAGTGTGCAGAAATATTCACATACCCAAGGACACATCAGATCAGTGATGGATAAGGACAAGAAGTTCTGCATGTTCTCACAAACTGGATAGTAGCAGAACCATAGTGAGGACTTTAGAGATGGAAATGAGTTAAAATACTGAGAAATACTTCACGTTTGTGGGAAAAACAGAGTCTGAAAATACTGGTGTTTCATTAAATCAAAAAATATATCAATGTTTTGACTGAAAAGTGTGAACTCGTGCCAGGTTACTAAAATCTCCAAATACCCAGAAAACGAAGAAGAAAAAAGGACGCTGGCTTCGATTCGTGGGGTTCGACTGGGTTCAATTCCAAACAACTGTCAACTCTAGTCGTGCTTAGCTGACACAAGACTACTCCAAACTCTTAATGACTTTTTTTTTTTTTTTGATCATCTGCTTGTTTGTTGTTGGTGGATCATCGCGTCTGAATTACTAAAGAGATGACTGGAAAATGAAAGAATTGCTCTCACGCTTGCCAAACCCGATTCCTGCTTCTGCTCGTGTCAGTGACTTCACAGCCTCGTCTCTTCCTAAGAAACCGAGATACAAATTGCTTTTCTCTCTCTGGTCTGCAGCATTTGAACAAGTGGCTTTGAAGTATAGTATTAAGTCAATTTTAGGTTTGATCTTAGCTGTTATGCTGCAATTTAGCTTTTCTTTGTTGTGCGCCTGAAGCTCTGACATGTAGTCTTTGATTAGCTTTTGTACAGAGCATGAATATGGTTTAAAAGGTTGAACAAGTAGCTGACTAACTACAGCTCATTTTTTAGATATTTTATGGGAAATTTGTGCAAGGACATAGGAAGATATCATTCTGACTAGATGAAATACAGCAGAAAAAACAGCAGCAAGGGCACGTCCTCTCTACAACATAGAGCAACAGGGTTTGTTGGAGATCTTAAACTTTTGCAGCAACAATACACTAGCATGAGAGAGAGAAGGGAAGCATTCGCCAGGATGCATCTCTCATGACGCATGTTTAAAGACATTTAAAACAGCCTTGAATCTTTATTACTCAAACTGACCCCCTCAGTGTCGAAACTTTATTAAATGATAATTTCTCTGAGACAATAACTGCATTTGTGAATTATTACAGCTCAGTCATGTAGCGTCTGCCCCTGCTTCACAATTTGCCACCATCTCCCATCGTACATCTATTTTGAATTTCAACAGTCTGGCTGCAGACGCAGAGACACACAACACACACACACACACACACACATCAGTCCTTCAGGGGGAGTGACACAGCCTCGCAGCATGCTCTCACATCTATCAACACATGTGTCTCTTAATGTGTGTGTGTGCGCACGCATGTGCAAACACAGGGGTTGTGTAAGAACACACACACACACACACACACACACACACACAACAGACACACGTCATAAAGAGCTGCCTGGAGCTGAATCAATGATTAAATGTGGGCGTAAATAGATAAAATAAAAACTGGGAAAATGAGAGAAAGGGAGAAGAAAGGAAGGATCCAACAGAGGGGATAAATATAGAAAGAGACTGAGGTTTTGTCCTATTGAGTAAATAAGCCTGTCAACACTGAGGCTTTGATGATGGATGTGAGATATGTGTGTGCGTATGTGTGTGTGTGTGTGTGTGTGTGCTTCCTTCAGATCTGCCTTGAGCTCGCTCTTGGGAAACGCACTCAGCCCTTCTTGCAAAAGAGAATGTGTGTTCATGTGCATATAAAAGGTGCATATACATAACATATGCATGAGACTGCTGATGTAATACCTGTAAGGTATTATACCTAACATCCATAGGTTCAAGATATGTGTGTGTATCATCTGGGAAAATGTGAAACTTTGAAATGCTTTAACAGATACCATTACATAGTGTAATGGTATGTATGACAGTGCCCGGGTTTACACAAACATACCTCTGTGTACGTCGAAGGTCAGCTGCACAGCCTGTTAATGCAGGCATGCAGCACAGGAGGACTGAGTCTAAGTGAATGCTTGGTGAGAGCAAGCGTTCAAAATCAGCTGTCCTCTTTCTGACCGCCTAACAAGACAAAAACTGTCAATTTTTCGACGTGTTCTTCAGGCTGTCAGTTCTGCCTCCGTGCCAATCTGACATGTGGCATTTCATATGTGTACTGTAACCGTGTGAGCGCAGCTGCCCTCCCTCTATGTCCGAGTGGCAAATTCCAGCTTTTCTCTCAAATCTGAAACACTGAGCAACTCTAACAAAATAAAATCATCAAACATAACTGAGGAGACGAGGAAGCTGCGATAAAAGATAAAAAATTTGACTACGCTCTCTCACTACACGCTCTGTTATGTAACTTGATGTCAAGATTGGTTGCAACAAGCAGTTCTGGAAAGATTTTGAGTGTTTCATGTATTAAACTAGATATCAAACAATCAGGAAGACTTTACATGTTTTGTTCTTTTCAGTTCAGAGTTATCAATAGTGTGTGCAGGCGGAGAAGTGCAAAGAAAAAAAGTCTTCTTGTCTTCTTTTTTTAAAATAAATGTTGGTGATATTCTATCTTTCTTTATTGCCTGAGTCAGATATAGATTATTCATCTGTGCTATAGAGCTCCATTGCTATCAAAAACTAAAGACTTATCAATGAACCACACCATTGCACTGGGTGAAGTGTGATTTAATCACCATGAACACTGGGATTGCTATTTTGAGTTATTCTCACGTACATCGGACTGATGCCACAAATATTGAGTAGAAAACCAAATCCACAGCTGATAATAGAAGTCCAAAACAAGCACTATCTACGTTCATTGTGCTAAAACTAACTCAGAATTTCTTAAAACTTGAACTTTATGTTATTACGTCTTCGGCTGAAATCAATAGAGCTGAAAGCCTTGAGAGACAGACTAACATATTGTTGTTTTTGACTTTTCATGAGAACAGCCGGCTTATCTTTGATGAAAACATATGTTAAACCTCTTGTGAAATGCCTGACAGATCGAATGCAAAACTATACAACTGAAACAAACTTCAGAAGTAACAAACTAAACTTGAATGACTGCGTGTGAGCATGCGCGAACCGGTTCCAAACATCGATTTCTCCCGGCTGTCAAAGAACTCACTGTATTGCCTCTCTTTCAACAAGTCAATGGGCCTCGACCCTTTTAATGGCAAAGCCCTAGAGTTACTACTTGCTGCCATTAGCCACTCTCAGCCTAAGTGGCATAAATGGGGCGAAACGCCGCAACACAGCTTAATCCACCAGAGAGAACTCGGGGTGGAATTTAATATGGGAGGGAGGGTAAGACACGAAAGACTGGGGGCTTTATTCATAAACCTGACGGGCAGCAGCATCGTCTGCACTGTCTAAACGTACTCCGCTTTATGCAGTGTCAGCAGCATATAATGTGTTGTAATGTGCGTGCACTGTCCTGTCTGCTGTCTGCACTAGGTTTCATGTAGCACCATGGTCCTTGGTAAAAAAGCTGTTTCACTGTGAACTGTGTATGTGTTTGAAATGACAATAAAACCCACTTGACTGGACCGTCACTGGCTAATCAGAATTCATTCATAGATGGTGCACTGCTGCCTCTTTCTCCAACACAATCCATGTGGCGGCTGATGAAAATTAACAGAATTTGTCAGACTAAATATGGAAAACAAAATAGTCCCCATCAGAGCTCTGGACATCCTAAACTGTTCAATAACGGTTGGTGTTAAATTGGGAACCAGCATTATGAGCTGAGACGAAGACGTAGGCTATCACCTTATTACAGATTCCTTCACACTGCCACCAGCCCAAAGAATGATATCTAATAAATAACTAAAAATGTAAGAGGAAGAGCAGTAAATGGTAGCCACATTGTCGCCATGAATTGAAGATCTCCATCTTGTGTGTTGACATATTTTTGTCAGAAAAAAGTTCACCAAGATATGCGGCACAATGTGTAGAACATCTGAAGTACTGCGGAGGACACACACAGGTTCGTAGTTTCATGTTGTACACGTCAGCAGTGGCTTGTTTACCAGCTGAAGACAACTGTGTGTTTATCTCGGGAGGAGTCGGTCGATAGCAGAGAAGAAGCACTTTTGCTCTCACCGCTTGGCAACGCTCTGCTCTTTCTGTCTCTTCCATACGTGACCGGATGCCGCGAGGCTTCGGTCCTTCACCACAACTTCGCCGCCTTGTCTTCATTATCTCCAGGATCGCATTTCACCTGCAATGCTTTTGTGTTTTGCCGACCCGGTGGTTCAAACCCATTGTGGTAGATCTGATAATAGCTGATCAATCAACTGTCTTACAACGGAGTTATTTGTTGCTTCTAATAGAAAATACAGAAATAAATTCTGGAATAAAAAGTCCAATCTCCAAATATTTAGCAAAGCACAGAAAACAAGTCAAGTCATAGAGTCATTCTGCAAAGCGTCAGCTGATATTTCTATTAGAAATATTCATAAAGCGAAGATCAGAGGTTAAAGCAGAACGACAGGTCCAATATTAAAATTATGTTTTCATGTTCTTGTTTAGATGAACGCGTTTTATCGTCTGATTTATGTCAAGATCATCTCTACTTGTGATTCATGATGAAGCTAATTTCATGGCCCAGTAGCAATAAAAGATGACGTTGAGCACAATTCCAGGATCCTGGAAGAATCACTCACCTCAGTGGAATACAGTTTTTTTAACATTTTCGATCACACTTGCGCTTTTAAATCGGGAAATATCATTTTGCATCACCGCTGTCAGACCACAGTGATTTCCACATCTACAAAATGCAGAGCATTGTTAGCTGAAAGTAGCGTACATGACACAGCTGCTACTTTTTTCCTCCATTGTGGGGATTTTGATTTTTTTGGGGCACTGTGTACCGCACAAACTTCACATTCAAATCCAGACACTCATAAAAATGATGCAGGGTAAATATAGTGCACCACTGCAAATAATAAAATAAGAAGTGATGTGGTATAGAAACTCTGTCATGGCTTACGGGGAATACATCATTAATTAGCAACATCTGTGATAAAATGTTTGCTTGTCAAGCTCATCCAGAGAGTTTTGCTCGGTTCCTCAAAGGTCGACACAGTTCTGTCACAATCTGCACACACATGTAGAATAAATGAAATGCATGATACACAATTTATCTGCAGCCAAGTGTTGCAGCAGAAATGGATTCCCTCATTTGTACCAAATGAAATTCCATCAGAGAGTAATCCATCTAATACAATGAGTCTAATCCTGAGTTAATGTACAAAAAGACTGCCTCAGGACTTATTGAGTAGTAGGATTATGCTTAGTGTGCTTTGCATTATAAAGAAGAAGAATTCCATTTATTCACTGTCAGAAATGACAGTTGTCATGTCAGAGGACATATGGTGCAGTTGGAGATCATGCATAACATTCCCATGTGATCTTTCATGAATACAACAGTGTCAAAAGTGGGACGGCGCTTTCAAAGAGGTTGTGGAAAATCTTGGAACAACAGCTGTTGGAAGACAAAAGAAGAGGAGACTGATGAAAAGCAAAATGAAAAGAGAACGAGGCGGAGAGAGATATCCAAGAAGGCAAGGCTTGAAGACGGAGGAAGTTGTTTGGGGTGGCAGTTTCATTGACAACAGGTCTCTGGTGTTTCTGTAGCGACTGCGCTGAGTGACAGTCACCAGATGGATTTTGATAAAGCCGACCTGATTGCCTGTGGATTCAGAAAGCGCTGTCTTCGAGACAGCCCACAGCAGCAGACAACTATCCAGCAGCACAGGACAGGTGGATATCAGGCAGGTCCTATACTGCAAAAAATATCTCCAAACATCCTTCAGTCCCACATAAAGCTTTTTTTGGTAAACCAAGAGACAACTTCTGCTGACGTGAGTTTAACATGCAGTTCACTTGTTTCAAGAAACTCTGAAGACTCTGTGGTACATAATCTCACGGACAGAGCTGTGAAGGTGTGAGCTAAAAAAATAATATAAAAAAAATAATAACTGTGTCTCTGCAGCAGCCATGTCTGCTACTGATGTCATAGAGCTCATCAAAGTATAAACATAAATCTATTTGTAACATATTTGTCACCTCAAGACAAACTCCTGACATGAATGTGAAGAGAAACTGTGTCATCGATCAGCTGATTGTCGGCTGGAAACTTCTGGTGTGTTACTTCAGATCAACTTTCTTGTTTTGTGTAACAGATCTTATTTATACTGTGTCGATTTTTGTCAGTAGTTTTATGGTAACTAGCCTCAATGTTAAATGTGTTACTGATTATGCTTAGAGATTTCTGTCAGGAAAGCATCGGGACGTGCACTTTATCTTGACAGCAAAATAAAAGAAGGTGGTGTGGTACAGTAGTGGAGGCAAGAAGTGATTAAAGCCTTAAAGTCAAAGTTAAAGACAGAAAATATGAACCAACCTGCAGTGTTGTCGGCCAGTTGCAACAGTTTACCACCTTGAAACTAATACTATAATGTGTTAAAAGAAAGAAAATCACACTTTTGTTTCCTCTAGAAATAAATATTTCTTTGGGTTTGTAATATTATGACACATTGTACTTCATGCTCCATGTATTTTTTTGCCATTTTCCATTAATAGTGTACCATTTTCTTTCTTCCTGCATATTGTGTTCCTATTACTTTGCAAAAACTCAATGTGCTATCTTAACCGCTTTAAACTTCTATTCATTCATTTCTATTTGTTATGTTTTTGGCATATGGGGGGCATTTGTGAGGTGCATGATGTGTAATGACCTTATTTTATGTCTATTTATGCATTCATACTTTTTGTGTCATTTTCAAACCTTTATCCGCCCTCTCGACTTCTGTGCTGCATTTTGCTGCAACATCCCAAGACTCATTTATGTTTCATCTCAACTGAGCAGCAAGAAAGCGACATCCGAACATGAGAAATGATCTTAAAACACCTCATCACAACAACTCATCCTACGTGAACAGTAAAACATTTGTCAAGAGGGAGATTTTTAAGGCTCAATAACAGATCATTTTTTGCAGTGTAATGCAGCAACTCTCTCTCTCTCTCTCTCTCCGCTCTTCCCTTTTCCTCTTTTCCCTTTCTCTTCATCTCAGTGCCTATTTCCCCATGTTCCTTCATCATCATATCTTTCCTCTCGGAGGCAGACTGACTCACACCCATGTCCAATTAGCCTAACATGTGACTGGACTCTAAGCAGGAATCCAGGATTTTCCCTCCTGCTGCGTCACAGCTTTACATTCATGTAGACGGCTTAGCCTGAGACGACCCTCCAACTCCGTCGACTGAATGTACAATGACTCTATGATTGCCCCCTCTCTGTCTCAGACTCTTTTCTCACCTTTCATTAATGTCTGCCTCTCTCCGCAACAAGACAGTATCTGCAGCCTCAGAGGCATTTCGAGTCATTTTCAGCAATGATATGGAAATTTGTGGAGTTCTCCCCTCACCTATTCTGTCTTCTGACTCTTGCTATTCTCCCTTTTCAGCTCTCTCACATTATGCACTGATGTCTCTCTCGGTCCCATCTCCATTCTCTTTCTCTCATTTGGCCAGGTAACAGCATTTAGAGAGCTGAGAACAAACAGAACACCCACACTGCTCACTTACGTCAGTGGAGCAATTTTCTACCAAAAGACACTTTGACATGAAGCAGCTAACCTCCCAGATCACACACACACACATACGAACACACACAATCCACACTGTATATTGACAGTTCAGCTCTCCCTTATTCTGCAGCCAATCATAGACGAGATGTAACAGCCAAACGTGGGATGAGACACGCGTGAACACACACACAAACAAGCCTACAGCAGCCTCTCTCTGGGGAGGAGGGAGGCTTGATGGTGAAGGAAGGAGTAGAGAGGGGGTGTCACTAGCTAGGCAGTTCCCATGGCAACATACAGGTGACTCACCAGCCGGTGAAGCAGTTGCCGTGACAACCTGCAGTGTGTAGCGTCGCTATGGGAGCTGAGTGAAAAGGGAAGAGCACATTGTGGGTGTTTGTTGTCGTGGGTGTTGAAGTATAACGCTGCAGACTGAACAACTGATGAGCCACAGAAAACAGCATCGACTGAGAGGTCCGAGGCTGGAGAATTAACACTGACACACACACGAAACTGAAAATTGGTATGAAGCCAGTGAGAAGTGAAGTTACCTCATCTGTAAACGCTTGTTTGGACAGGATTTATACTCCACAAAGAGGAGGGTAGTGAAATATTAGTTCTCTGTAACTTAACTCATCGTTCTGAATGCATTCAAGCTAAGACAGAAGGAGACTTGTATTATAGTGGAGGATTGTTAAAGATGCACTATTCAAGGTGCAGCGAAAGGTGTTGCTCATATCGATGAACTCACAGTTAACACTGCAGTCCCCTTAGCTTTAAGAAGCATTTCAGCTCATTGTTTTGGTTGTACTGTTTAGGTTCAGTGTCAAGCAGCAAATTAAATTTCCTAAATCTGCTGTGTGTGTGTACCCAGTAACAAGCTACAGTTGTGATTATCTTGTAAACATAATGGAGCATTTAGAAGTTAAAGAGTCAGATGTTTATATATGTTTATATATATATATATATATATATATATATATATATATATATATATATAAACACTGTACTAATCACGTAACAATTTGCACATTAAATTAAACAGGAGAAACTCTGCTACAAACACATATAACTCATATTTACACACACCAACTCCAACATGAAGCAAATTAATTATCAAATATCAAAACCTGTATAGCGCCATAAAGTCAACCCACTTACTACATTTCCATTGTTAGTGCTCTGACACTTCATGCTACACAGACAAATGATGTGTCAAATGAAAGCTGAGACTGTGACGACTCCAACAGTTACCATCAGCGTCGCTCTATTACAAAAACTAGCAGCCAAAGAAAATCTTTAAAATCGATGCAGCAGAACCAAAGATATTGTCCTTTTTATTCCATGCTTCTTCAGTGCTTATATTACCCTCAACGCCACTCAGCGGCTAAGAGTTCAGTCTGAGATTCTGGTGTGTTAGCAGCTAAATGTGGCCCCCGAGGCACTAGCCTCAAGCAGAGTGGGCTACAAAAGGTCTGGTAAGCTCACCTCATTCTAGCTCCACACATCACATCACTTGAGGCAATTTATCAGACTTCACGCAGCTCACTCTGGAGCCACAAAAGCTTTATATAACTTTTTCCACATATGCAACAGTGCTCTCCAAGATCCGTAAACAGTCCTTGATGTGTCAGATCAGGGTGTCTGCATGGAGGAAACTTAAAATATGAAATGACAAACAAGCAAACGGATTTAAGACTGTAATTAACCCTGAAGTCTTTCCTTGCTCCAGACAGGACTAACATCTGATCTGTGCATTTAATATTAAAATCACACAACCTCGCCTAAAGAAATAAATCCCAACAAAGCAGTGCCAGAGGCATAAATACAACAAAGCAATAACCCAAACACTCTCACCCACATTTTCCACACCCGTACGCTATGAAACTCGTGTTAATGTTGATCAGACAATACGCTTGGTGGCTCAAGCTTTGCGCTAAAGTCGTGATCATCACAACAGCGGGACGTTCATATGGATTCTTGCTTGTGAAAACAGTAAACATGGAAGACACCATATGTTCCACCGTCAATGTATTTTAAGTAAACAAAGTGTATTTACACAACAGTGAAAAACTCTTTTTGCAGTTTTGCACGGTCAGCTGGTCCAGTGGCACATCTGTCTTTTCATGCTACAGCTTGTAAATCTACGAGCAGAAAGACACTGAAGAATTCAGCAGTAACCTTGCTGATGGGGTTTGGGAGGACTAGTAGTCTGAGCATAACTTACTACTCTGGACTTTTTCTTTGAGGTTAGCGACGTGTGAATTTTTTTTTTTTAACAGATTATCATTTTACTTGATACTTTCCATGATATCTCGATAGATTAAGGCTTAAGAAACAAGAAATTCTAAAGGAAAAAAAGTACATTCCTGCGCACGTTCTTCACCTCTGCATTAATCTATTATTAAAAAGTCGACATTTCAGAGACCTTTCTAAAAGACAAGGTCCTTGTGACTTTAATAAATTATTAGTTCATTTTGATGCTACACTGACTTAGGCGCTATGTACGCCTGTTCTTGCACTATGTAACATGTGCTCTTGGGTATGATCTCCCATTTGAAGTGCTCAGCAGAGGCAAAGAGACTGAAGAGGACATTAACAGAGCAAGCTGAGAAGAAAAAGAGTGTGACCGTGTGACAGGCTGCCAAACAAAAGTACATTTTGGACAGACTTTTCTTGCTTGGTGAAATAAAAGGCTGAAAGACATGCCGCAGTGGTACTGCACTCTGAAACTGGGGGAGCTAAATTGCAACTGTTTAAGAATGAATAAGAACGGTATTATCTGAATTTATGCAACTGAAACAAACTGATTGCAACATAGAAATGCAGTTTTTCCGCTTCGTCCTACCATTGCGTGGACAGACGTTGAACTGGTGGTTGATATCGAGCGAGCAGGGTTTGCGTGTGACGGCTGTCGTCACGGACTCGTACGGGTTGTCCTCGTCCTCCGGCAGGAAAACATCCAGAGATGGAGACGCGACGATCTCTGCTGAAAGCTTTGAATCCTGGGAGACGAGAGAAAAACGCAGAAAGAGAAATGTGAGAGCAATTTGTTAAACATACCACATTATCCACTAACAGAGTGTGCACAATTGACTCCAGCAGGAACTACCAGCACAGCTACATTCATTGAGCTAAACACAAACACACCACTAATTACATTATTAATTATGTACCGCAGCCATACTGGCCTATTATCCCTTCCAATAGACCCATAAATGAAGCATTATGTTAATTAATAGTGTTTGGAAAGCAAAGTGAAGAGCCTTTTCACTGAGTTCAGATGCACAATGTTAAACCAGAGAGAGTCATTGTTGGTTTTGTGAGCTGTGTGAGAAAGACAAACAACACAGCAACACAAAACTCAGCAAAAGAAACACAGAGAAGCGATATTTGGTGTCAGCTATCATATGTGAGAGCCATGTTTTACTATTCCCTTTTGTTCGCCTTAGCCTGAGGTGCATCATGAGAAACAAAAAGAAAACCACCATAACATCGCCGCTAGTGTCATCATTCATGTCCGACCATGTCCACACAGTCGGGTTATCATGTAAGGTTTAGGCCGATGTTCAAAGCAAACTTTGGAAATAAAAGCTTGGAAAAAGTTTGAACTTTTATTTCTTCTTTTTAATCCCGGAGAGTCTCTTAACGGCCTCTCAGGACTTTGGGGGGGGGTTTGTTCTCCGTGATTAGAAGTTCAGCAGCAACATTCATCATTCATCTGCTGCAAAATTGTTCGTTACAAAACGATTAAAGATAAGTCACATGCAATCTTATGTTGATTTGCTTGCTGTCAAATGTCCAAATGCCTTGAATGAACAGTAGATTGCAGGGAAATTGCAGCAATTTGGGAAAAATCAGTCCACCAATTTGGTTTCAAGTGATAAATCTGCTGGAAAATGTCTGTCTGTAATATAAAATAAAAGAGGTTTTATAATCTTAAACCTTAAATGCCTTTATTTTAATGTATTAACTTCATAACTGATGAAAGAGGTGGCTGTTAAAATCTATCCTGTGACGTGCAATAGCTTCAGGGTCTCATCACATGGTGTGATATGGAAAAAGAACAAAAGAACAGCTGAGAAACACAAATTACCTTCAAACATTACAACAACAGTGAAGTCAAAACAACGTCTATTTTGTTCACGTGTTGGCCGAGCGATTCCAGCTGACAATTCCAACATGCCGACCACTGCGGTATCCAAAATGAGCAAAGTATTACTATGTTTTACTTTTTGTTTTAGTCCTAACAAAACCAGACCTGCATGGAGGTATACTGGGGTCCAATCACCCGATGGATCTAAGAACCAGAGCCATGAAAGAATCAAGTGACCAGGAGTATGAGGCAATATCTAAATCGGGTGCAAACAGGTGGTTTAATACGGGCTAATCTGGACGATTAATCTCTTTCACAAGGGTTGAATTGTCTCCTAGTTTAGCGACGCTTTTCTGCTATACACCTACAACCCAACAAGCCTCCATCTAATGTCGCTGCACCACCTTCTGAGGCAATGCCCTGCAGTTGACTGACAAGTGGAAATAAAGTTCTTAAGTTAATTAAAAATGGTTCAATGTCTGACCTTTTCACTGACGTGATGTTACTCCTTTGTATTGAGAATTCAACCAAAATGTCAGCTTGCACGTATATCACGTTGTTAGCTGATATGATGACATCCTTATCGGCTCAGGGGAGGTGTGATTCTCCAGCACTGAATTTCAGAGTCGTCTAAGGCTCTGCACCAACTACCAATAAACTCAACAAACAAGTGTCCGAGTGCTCGACACAGCTTGATCCTGCAGATTTGATCTCTACAACCTCTGCGGGATCAGACAGAGAGCAGCTTTGCCGAAAAGTCTATACAGCTTGCAGGGCCTCTAATCTACAGACCTGACTGCTGCTGCTGCTGCTGCTGCTGCTGCACTGTCCCTGTCTTTGTTGTCCACATTGTATCCTTCTCTCGATCTATGTGTGAATGAAATAATCTTTAAAAAGTGTCTATCCTTTTATGATACAGGTGGAAAACCATTTCTCCTGACAACACCTCATCACAAAGCTCCAGCTCTCACCAAAGGACCACAAAAAGGCACCTGTCTTTACTCTTTATTGAATGTTATTAGACTGGTAATAGAAAGGATGTTCTTGCTTTACTTTTCTTAATTAATGCTGTTGCACTTGTTGTTTTTGAAGCTCTCTCTGCCTAAACTGTAATTTGCATACTAAATGAAAAACATCAATGATTTTTTTTTTTTTTTCACCAACAGGGATTTGCAGCGTTTTGAAAGAAACTTTTCATCGGGAGGTGATTAATTCAGAGTAACATGTAAGGAAACGTTTCTTTGGGACCTTTATATAACAGCGTTCTCTCCTCGGGTATTTGAGGAGAATTTCAGATTGCACTTCGTTGCAGCATCGGTGAAAAGGTTGAGCCCCAAAGGGCTCCGTGAGAGAACCGAGGACCAAAAGGTCCCTTATCTCTGAGGCAGATGTGTACCCAGAAAGAATGAACAACAAGACTGAGTGATGTGAAGCGAGGGAAAAGGTTACAGGGGCGAGCGTCATTTCAGCCAAAGAGACAAAACATTTCTTTCCAGCGACGCAGCCTCTGGATGTCTGCCTTTTTTTCCCATAACACAACACTCTTCACTTCTTGGAGTGTCACTTGGCAACCTCACCCCCTGGTAATACGCTTCCTAACGGGATCAGTGGTAAACTTGTCACCATGGCGATAAGTTGTGGGTGTGGCTACGCCCGGTCTCAACCCTACACCGCATGCATTTCTCAGCCGTCTGACCGTCTCTATCTTTTCACCCTCTCCCGACCTCCTTTCCTCGTTCAACAGCCATTAGTCTTTCTGTCATTATCTGCTACTACATTACCCAGACTGCACCAGGCCATCAATCACGCACAGAGCACGCTCAAAATGGATTAATCATTCCTTCTGACAGAGCAATCAGTCCCTTGATGATTTCTCTCACTTATACCCTCTGCACTCAATCTGAGACTTATTTTACACTGCGCTTTATTAAAAGGCCTACAAACTAAACTCCTGCCCCCACGCTCCTTTTCTATCTCCATCAGCACTCAATTAGACTGCCATTAACCGTTAATGGAGATCCAGTCAGTCTTTTATGCTTTCACTCTGCAGGTGGGCCGAGCCCTGACTGACGCTGATTTGACGTGACAGCCTGGTTAGGTGCAGATTTCACTCACAGGGCTGAAGAAAAGTCCGAGGAGCACTCTGATAAAGACACGCTGGAAGCTCGCCGCTTCTTTCAGGCATATAAAAACTTATAAACTCGCCTGCCAGCTCAGGTTAAAGGTGCAATAAATCATCTTCAGATTCATTTTCAGACTTTAGCATAACTGTGATTTGAGATAAACTGCATCCCGTACAGTGTGTTTACATGCACTCGGTTAGCGCCTGGTTGCGGTCGGCTTTGTTTGCAGTAGCTGTATTTCTCTACCAGCAGATATTGTTGGAGAAATAAATGATACACGATGACAGATACGCTCAGCATCAACTTTAAATATCATACAATAATTAAAATGCATTAGTTAACAGCGTTTCATCACGGCGCTGTTAGAAAACATAATCCGTGAGGTCTACGTCTACAAAACATATTTCCTGTTAACAAATTAGTTTTATATAAATATCATTTCTAGAAGACACAGTTGCTATGACAGCAACCTGTACAGCAAAGCACTGAAAATAACTCCACATATAGTCTGGATAAAAAAAGAAATCATGACAGAGTAGACTCTAGGAATCAATATATAACATACTGTATCACTACTACAGTTGAGGAAGTAATTCTTCCAAAATAAGGGTAGGATAGCGGAGCAACCTGATCACTATTACTGCACGTAAACACAGATTTGTGTCCAATTTCCTGCGATTTCTCCGAGTAACTCGGTTTCTTGTAAGGATGTAAACATGCGGCGGTCACCGGCAGGAAATGCTTGATCCTGAAGATTTGAAGAAATGAAACTGGAAGCGGGTGAAGTTCTTCAGAACTATTTACTATTTGAGATTGAGTTACTGGAAGTGAAAAGAGATTCAAAGGGAAACAGGAAGTGACAGGATTAATGGGAAATGCAGGCCTGATTTCATTGGATTTTTTTTTTAAATCAAGGTCTTAATATTTCTGATGAAACGAAGCTGTGAGATCGAGGCTACAGATCATCTCAGCAGCGGTGTCGTTTGTTTACAGTAATTACCAAGACGTCACCATGAATTAACAATGAAATTCGGAAGTTTTTAAAATGCCACAGGTACAGTAGCATCATTAATAAAAGCGTGAGGCCAGGAAAGAGATTCCTCTGTAGTGTCCACAGGGAGAAATGAACAGATTAAAAGAGAGAAGAGAGCTATAGAGCAGGAAATTAATAAGAAATGTGCCTGAAATGATCTTGAAAAGGACAAAGATATGAGGACTCACCCATAATGTGTATTCTCCCACCGTTCTTTCACACCCTTCATCACTACTCCGACAACTTATCCCTCTCTTTCATTTCTACATCATCGCTCATTCATGTTCAGCTTCTATCCCAACAGAAAGAGAAAGAGCGAGGTCAAAGCTGACAGGGGTGACGAACCCCATCGCCCAGGGTGACGACAGCGAGAGAGGAAAAAGAGAAGAGGCAAGAAAACACAGGTAGATCAAAGGCCGCCACGATCCAACTCAACACTTACTTTGGAGTTGGTGTCAGCGAATCCTGAGGAGACGTGCACGAGACAGAGAGACAGAGGGGGAAGAGGAAAATGAGTTCATACTGAGGAAAGAAGCAGAGGAAGTGGGAGTGCAGTAAGTTTGGAGCAGGGACTTCCTCACACACACAGTCATGAGTTAAACACAGAAATCTGAGTCAAGTAAAGGCAACATGCTTGATTTCACAGCAAAATATCCAATTCAGCTGCACAGAGGTGAGCAACAAGCTTAAAGTTTGAGAAATTCCCTCGCTAGCGGGCAAGCAGTTTGCACTCCATCCTGAACGGGACAGTCACTGCGAGGAAATCCCTCACACTCAAGTCCAGATTGAAGCCTGGGAGCAAAGCAAAATCTCTAGATGATATTAATCCAGCAGTGTGACAGCAAGTTTAGCTACCTGATATTTTGATGTATCCTCGTCCCCTTCTACCCGCCCTGGACGGCTTTAAAGAGACTGGAAGAAGAGGCTTCGATATGAGCAGTCCCTCCAACAAACAAACACCCTCGGTCTTCATTCATTTCCCTCCCTCCCTCCCTCCTTCTCCCTCCACCCTAACCCTCCCTTCTCTATCTTTCATGGCAGAGATAGGACACAGAGAAACTTGTGTCTGAGCTGCACAGGAAGAGAGCAGACAAACAGAGGCCTCCTCTGGCCACTAATTAGCAGGTCGTATGCAGCTCCCGTCCAACTGCAGAGGCCAGATTAAACGTTTGAGTGTGTGTGTGTGACGGCGCCTGCACATGTGACCAAAGAAATGTATGTAACGGTGTGTGATTATATCTCTGCGGTGTGTGTGTGTGTACGCGTCTGTCTCGCTTGCAGCAGATATAGTTGCACGATCGTATGAGAGCTTACGTGCATATATTTTTGTGTCTACTTTTATTACATGTTGTGTGTGTGTGTGTGTGTGTGTGTGTGAGTGTGCAGGGCTGATAACAAAGAGGAAATGTGCTGCTGTGCTGTCATGTCCGAGGAACTTCTATCTTACACTCTTAAATCCTGTGATTCTCTCTTCCTCCCCGTCTGTTTAACCCTCTACTCTGACAGTCACAACCCAACCCACCGCCTCATACACTGTACACTGTACAGTGAGTTCATAGGCCATCAGATATGAATAGAGGCTATAATTTGCTGGCATTTCCTCATGGAGGCTATTTGATTAGAGAGAAAAGGGAGGGGTGGACACCAGAGCGGACAATGGACCCTCTGAGGCCCTCAGTGAGGGGAGAAAGAGGAGAGAGAGAGAGAGCGGTGCAGTCATGAGAGGACAACGCTGACCAAAATATTGATGAAAATGAAGAAAGATTGCGGCACTTGAGCAATCATCTCAGCTAATATCCAAGAAAATACGTGCTTTCTTTCCTAGCATGCTAATTAGCACCAAACCTGATGGGAACATCATTAGTTTTGCAGCTTTTTCTAGACTTAATCAGCAGTTCATCCATCCTCTTCAAAGTTGGAAACCTCACCGGGATGATAAGATTCACAGTCACTGCATCCGCTCCTTTCTTAAACCAGCAGATAGTCGTGTTTTTTTTATATTTCTGTTTAAACAAGATGCGTCTTCTTCGACTTTAGAGGTGTTAGTAGGCGTATGTTTTCACTTTGGACAGAGCCAGGCTAACGGTTTCGCTATGGTTACTAAGAGCATTTCCAGAAATGCTGAAATGAACCCAGAGAGCGAACGATGAAAAAGTTTAATGGCAGGAAAAAAGTGATAAGAAATACAGTGGCTGAAAAGATCAGATGGCGTGAGAGAGTGAAAGAAGGCAGAGAGTGAGAGAGAGAGGTGCAGGCTGGTCATAGCAGTGAGCAGGGATTACCTTGCAGAATTGAATCCCCCCTCCCATGGCTGGCTAATCCCACAGAAATCAACTAGCTGAGCCACCCATGGGACGCCGACAGTCACTCCTCAGAAAATAACACCCTTCACATTCTCCATGATGGCTTCTGCATTGAGCAAAGCTCAAAATGTGGCTTCCTTTGGCTCCACGCTTAATCCCACAGACACGGCAACCAGCCAGAGCGAGAGGCGGCCGACAAAGAGCCACTGCTGTGTGACCCAAGATTTTAACTGCCAGCCTGACAACAACTCTGGAGGAAGTTATGTAGTACCACCAGGAGAAGCTGCTCGGGTTACGATGTACACACAGCAACAATAAAAGATTAATGAATAAATCCAACAAACACTTGGACAGATGAGGTTAACCGAGGTAAACAATGTCAGAACGGTATCTTCTCTCCCTTTTAGAAGGTCTAATTCTCAAGCACATGAATATCTCTGTATGTACACACAAGATCAGACACTAATGTGGAGTGTTGAGATGTCTGGTAATCCCTGGTTGAACCCAGCTCATAAAGACACTGGTGCTAGCCTGAATTGCTGCATCAATATCACAAAAACTGACGCTTAAGTAGTCACCAAACCCCTTTTTTCATAAGTCTGTGTTGGAATCAGAAAACCATGTGTAGCTCGGACTGCCACACAAGCTACCAAAAGTTGAGGATTCACACTTAGCAGCATCAAATTCGTGTGAAGTATTTCATGTATTTCTACTCTCTAGTGAGTCGTTGTTGTTCATCCATCATGAATTTATCTTGGGGAAAAAGTCAAACCATCGCTTCTGAGCACATTTTTGGATATTTCACTCGTCCATCGCTGTACTCTGTGTCGTAAAACTTATTCACCCGTGTTTAATACTCAGGTTTAAAAAGACCAGATGGGTTTGAACTGACTTCGGATTTATTTCATGCATTAAAGGGTTCATCTGTTTCCCTGTGTATGCTGCACATCAGCCAGAAGGTGATTAAAAAACGCTGGGACGACAGAATGCTTGCAGTAAAAATTATATTTTCTTAATTCAATTTTAACCCAGATTTTTTCGTGATATTGATTTTTTATATTTCATTTTTACTTGCTTCAATAAAACGGAATAAAAACAAATAATCAAATGAAGTGGCACTTTTGTTTTGCTGAATGATTTTTTGTGAACCGTGGCTGTACGGCAGTGTCTCACAGTGCCCAAATGACTTCCTATTCATTACTTTTATGGATAACTGTTTTTTTTTTTTATGTCTGTATCATTATAGAGGGAATTGCTTCAGAGCAAGCTTACGGCTCCCGTCAGATTCATAGCAGCCTTGAACACACAAACACACCTTGCTGATGTGCCAACAGCAAAGCATGACAGCTGATCTGCCCTTGTTTTTGATGTGCTTTGTTTTGGGGATGCTGTTGAGGCTTCCAGAAGCACTTCTTTGTTTTTTTACGGAGGTGTTGTAGATTCTGTAGCTGTCATTTTAAACTACAAAAAAAAAAATGCACAAACTCAGAGACCGTATCTTTCTCTAAAAAAAAAAAAAGAACACCCAGATAAAACAGTTCTTAGGTAGCTTAGCCAATAGATGCCAGAGAGTGGAATAAAGACCGAAAGTGTTAAAGAAAGAAAAGTAAGGCAACAAAGGTCAGAAAGAGAACGAATTGCAACATTAGCCTCCAAATTATCTGTCACAAAGTCATTCTCCTTGAGAAATCCACTATGCTCCGCTGAATTGCCACATAAATCTGAAAGAAAAAAAACAAAATGCAAGGTCTTTGGCATTAAACGGCAGCTCATAAACACAACTAGTGATTCATGGAAATTCCTGCGACATTCAAAATGTCTTCATTTATAAGGTCTCCATGAATGGCGTTAAATGACCGTATGAAACGTGTGTAGGATATTTAGTGGCAGTGACGGTAACTGCAAAAATGCAAAAATAAGTAAAGAAATAAATAAAAAGCCACATCTAGAGCCAGTTTGTCCATTTTCGGCTATTGTAGAATTATAGAAGAGGAATACTCTGTTGTACAAACATGGCAGTTTATCCAGGTGTACTGACATGGAACAAGAGCAGATATAAAAACACGTTAATTGGTGAGCTTTAGCGGTAGACAGATTTTTAGCCGCATGAATGGAAATGTTGGTCGCCCAGCCCGTCATTTGGTCTACCGCTTTAATCCAAAAAAACCTGCAAAACCGATCACACTCGACCTCAGATGTACTTTGTGTTCAGTGCTAATTAGCAGATGTTAGCGTGCTAAACTTAGATGGTAAACAAGGCAAACGTTATACCTGCAATCATTAGCATGTTAGCATTGTCACCACGAGCAGGTTGAAGTTTAGCTCATGCATTCATGTACTCAGGTACAACCTCACAGAGCTGCTAACATGACTGTAGACTCTCAGAGACTGTTGTTTTCATGCTAAGCTAACAGGCTGGCTGGCTGTATGGCTTCATGTTAACCATAAAAACATGATAGCAAAGAATAAAAAAGAAAACAAATAAGCGTACATCCCAAAACATTAAACGATTGTTCTGACAGTGACCCACTCTTTTCCGATGTCTCATAAATCTCTACCTAAATGAAATTAAACTTTATTGATCCCTGTGGGGTAATGCTACATCATCCTGCCGCTGCTTCGGTATATCTCAACAAAGCTGTAAGCTGTGAATAAATCACTCAAATGACAAAAACTTATTATAATGAGCTTCTTCTTCCTCTTTTTTTTCTAAAAACTGTCTCTCCGTAATCTTGTTAGGATGAATACGAGGAGGAGAAACAGCAACTGTGTGCTAACATCATTAGCGCTGAATATTTACAAGTCATCTGGGGCCACAATACAGAGCTCCATGTGAAATATTCCACATTTAAATCAACACACACACACACACACACACGGACACAGCGCGTACACAATTCATTGTTAAAAGATGAACTAAGTAAATCACTCGCTTTGTTTATCCTGATTAAATACGACGGACAGAAAAGCCTAATTATGACATCTTTAATTCATTTATACACAAATACACAGAAAGCCAATGTTCTCCTTATCGCTCCCCGTCACTTGTCTGTGTGTGTGTGTGTGTGTGTTTTGCATGTTAATACATGGGATGTTAGCTTGTTTCGACACATCCCGACACGAAATGATTGCACTTGTTTCACCACTCTGTTGGTGCTTCTGAAGCATTTTAGGCTTTAATGCCTTGCACTTCAACACCAACGGCATGCTTGTTTGTTATGTTCTAATACACTACACTGCAACACACACTTTTTCCTGTTGGTGGTCTCCCTTCAGCGTAGCTCGTGCTCCTCTTTCTCCAATCTTTTCTCCCTTTTCCTGTTTACTTCAAGGACGACAAGATATCTGAACTCCTGCGGGAAGTCTACACACACACACACACACACACACACACACACACACACACATACATACACGAGGAATATCTCGAAGCACTCAAAGGCAGCATACTGTATGTGTGTGCCAATTTATTTCAGTAAATCAGTATATGACAGGAGCTATAGGTGTGCATGGTTGAGGTGAGGTTGTCAGGAAGATGTTCTATAGCTGCAGAGTCTACAGGGCATAAAGCCATTAACAGGAACTAACTGTAAGCACAGAGCCACGTCGCGTCCCGCAGAGAGACAGCGAGCAGCAGAAAGCGAAGACGATAACACAGCAAGTAAAAAACAGTAAGAAAGAGTAAGAATCTTTATGTTCTTTAACATTTTAGTTGGTGTTTTATACATTTAGAAATTAACCAAAATATATCATTCAAATCCACAGAAAAAAAGGCAGAAGCATCCTTGATCCACAAAATTAAAGCACAGTTATAAAGCACAAATTTACCCAAATAAATGCACATGCATTTGCATTGTGAAGGCCTCAACTAGGACGGCAACCAACAATGATTTGCTCCATTGGTTGATTATCTGAAAATAATTAAAAATGTTTATTATTATTACCCGAAGCAACATATTCAGATTGCTGAATATATTCAGTGACAAAAACAAATGAAATCCTCACACTTGAGAAGCTGAAGGTTTGGTATAATTCCAAATAGTTGTTGATTAATCTTCTGCCATATTTATTTCTCAGCTGCTAGCTATATAATGTCATACTCATATTGTTGACGTTTCTTTGTCCTGAGCCACGCATGTGTTATGTGGCAAACTGTGTTTGTGCTACTGTAGGAGGATGCTGGTGCAGCCAAGATCCAAGACATTTTATACTCACATTCTGCACTGAAAAGAAAAGCTATTACAACAAACTATGAAATGAGGAATGACTGTAAAACAGTGCTATTGATTCCTTTGAGTGTATTTCCTTTTGAAACAGGTTGTTAGACAGCGAGGGATCAATATCACATTCCAACTGAAATCACATTTAGTCATCTAGTTTTTTTTTTTAAATCTATTGGTTTTATTATTAAAAAGGAAGAGAGAGAAATATTAGAGATGTTTCTTTTTGTCTCAGCTGGCCGGAGGGGCCGTGTTTGTGTTTGATTGACAGCAGCTGGCAGACAGTCAGAGTGTCGGCGTTACACCGTAAATAACAAGAGACAAAGTAAACAAAAATGCCCGGTAGCCTACATGTCATGGACAGACAGACACTGTCAGCGATGAAGCAAAATAATGATGTCAGAAATCTGAATTTACTGTGTATGTTATCAAGTCTGTCCGAGCATGTCTTTACATTTTTACATGCTGTAGTACCATTTTTTGGGAGAATTTTAGCATGCTATACATCAAAACAACCCAATTTTTAATAATATGTGTGGACTTATGTCCATACTAATGACCTAAATCACTAAAAAGGGCAATAAATCACACTTTTTTTTTTTTTTTTTTTTTTACACATTTTTGTCACGGGTAGTGACACGCAAGAAAACCACATGACAGTTCCTGCTCACAACCTCATGATGAATATTCCAACGTAGGAAGTGCTGTGAATACCCGCGGTCTGGATTATAAAGAGGAAGGAAACAGCGCTCTGGGACATGATGCATATGCATGATAAATAAGTGTAACTCCTCCAAAAAGAATTTTTGCTCTATCTTATTTGGTTGCAATTCTACCACCATTTGAAAAGAGACATGCAAATGAGCTCCCGTCAGTCATAAAAGGTGCCCATTCAGAGGAATCCTGAAGCTTTACTCTTGTTGCACATTTTGTGCCTCCAACCTCTGATTTTTTTCTTTATTTGTTGCAGGAATTGTTCGACATTTTGGAAAAAACTTCATCATTTATTTCTTGGTGATAGCTAGATGAGAAGATACCACTCTCATGTCTGCATGGGAAATGTGACGATTGTTTTAATTTATCACGAAGAGGCGGAAACAGCTAGTCAAACTTTGTATTAAATATATTATGGCATTATTAATACAGCTGAACTGTCACAATATTAAATTATTCAAGTTATTTGCAACCTGTTTAATTCATGAAATCGAAAACCAATCTCCCACAGAGCAAGTCCTTTATTTGCAGGCTTGTTAGGCTCTCCACATGATCCCTGCCCTCTCAGAAACATCTTCCCTTGATGCCCCCGAACATCTTCAAGAGCCCTCATGGGTTTCTGATCATAACCTCTGCAAGTCGTAGACAGAGCTGCCCACTCCTCACCTCCTTAAAACTCCCCGGGCAGAGAACATTAAAGGTCAGCAGCCACCCGCTCAAGAGTGGAAAAAACAGCACTGGGGATAGTGAAATCTAATGGGCAGGTCTGAGTGAGAGTGGAGCAACAGCGAGACAGAGGAAAAACAGGAAGGAAGAAGCATAAAGGTGGTGAAAGGAGAGGAGTGAAGCTCGAAAACACAGCCGGGAAACGCTGACGTGTGTGAGTGTGTGCAGCGCTCTGGTGCACCTGTGCTGATGGCAACAAATTTGTCAATGGTGGACATCCCATGCCTGATCTCATGAATTTCTGGGTTGCCTGGCAACCCTGCTGACCTCTCTGTTCCTCTCTCTATCTGAATTTCTGTTTCGCATTCGTTCATTATATTCCTGCCTTTTCATTCTCTCCATTTTGCGTTCAAGGTTTCCACGAGTGAAGTCTGAACTTCTTTGTTAAAGACAATGTCGCGGAGGAAACCTCCTCCAGTCCGCGCGCACTTTGGCGTCAGTCGGCATTCAAATGGCGATGGTGGGAGGAAACCTGTGGCTGGCGAAGGACAATTCACAACAAGGGAAGCTTCCTTATGCAGGCACGTAACACACACACACACACACACACACACAAACATAAACATGTGATAGACTGTAATGCCATACTAAATTCATTATCTTGGAACAGGCTGCACTCTGTTTTTCTGGCTCATCTAATAAGATGCACAGGCTCTGACATGTGTGTACTGTGCATGCACCTGCTGAGGCATGTGCACACTCACAGATATATGCAATATTAATACACAAACACACAAACACACACTCAATTGCCAGATTTTTTTTTAGCTATGCTAGCTAACACTGATGCAGGCTAACGCAGTATTTCTGCAATAAATACTATCATCATTTAAAAGAGGTGCTGACTGAACCTTATTTTGGAGGATGTAGTTTGTAGTGTGGTTGACTTGTATTACTTATTATTGCTGACTTCTCAGCTATTAAAAGAAGCAGAAAATGAAAGTGTTTTATGTATAATTAGCATCGCTGTGCAGGACTGCAATATGTAAATTTGATCTTTAATACGCTGTATGCATGTAGATATGAACATCTGCAGCATTTCAACTGGGCTTCTCTAGACTCAGTGCTGAAAAGATGGAGTCCATTTTACTTTGTGTCTGGTGTAAACTGCTGGATCGAATGACAGGAGAGCTCAAATGAAGAAGGAGCCTTTTCGATCACACTTCCTGTCTGGCAAATCCACTTTGAAGCGTCATACCATGCAACAGTCAAGCTTCAAACGAAATACACACCTCAGATAATGTAAAATACAATCATCAATCAAAAATGACCAGGATATTTGGTAGTTTTAATCAATTTCGAGGTATTTCCATGACTGGAAAACCTGTCTTGAATTTTCCAGAACACATTGGAACCCTGTTTTAAGCAGGTTCTTTATTAAACAATACAAATACTAAAAAAATAATACAGTCAAGATACTGACGATGACTTTAATACCTTGTGAGTAACAGAAATTCATGTGGCTTTACATAAAGTTTTAAAAAAAATAGACAAACCCTGAGCTAACCTGCTGTTTTATGAATCTAAAGTTTATTTAGCTGAAGTTTCTGGTGTAGGAATCCTTTCTGTATTGTTGGTTAGAAGTCCACTTCTTTGACTGATGGTCTTGGGTGACAGCTGGACAACGAGAAAACTGTGCGCTCCGACGGTCGATACAAAGGTTAACACACTTGTGCTGAAATTGAAAGATAAATGAAGCAGAGAGAGAGAGAGATGGACGTGGAACAGAGAGGGACGGTAGAAAAGAAGTTAAGAAAGAATCAGGTTATCTTATGTGAGGTGATAGAAGAAAGGATGGAAGAGACTGCAGCACAAAGATGTTTCACTTTGTGCGGTCGACCTGCAATGTTTTCTCTCTTCATGTTAGCTCTGTTTATTCACAGTTACACTGGGCAAATTAGTACGGAGATAACTTAATTATGCAATTTCTCCTTCCTCGCTCTATTCCCTCCTTCTTCCATCCTCCTCTACAAAGCCCACACACACAAACTCTCCCACGCAAACTCTATACGATGCCATGCCAAATTCAAAACACACACACACACTCCAAAGCTGATGCCACCAAATATGCTCTGTATACACTCACGCTCACATTTATACTAATGCGCATTTCTTTCAACGCACCAACATTTTAGTGTACACACACACACACACATACACACACACATACACACACACACAGATCCAGGTGCAAACCTCTCCAGGCAGCGTGCCAGTCAGTGAGGCAGACTGCCAGTATACAAGACAGAGGGTCTGTTGTGTTGTAAATGTCAGATGTCCTGCTGTTTGAGCCAGCATGCATCTTACCGCTAAACAATCTCATCTGCACACAGTTAACCACATTTATATAGGCAGTGCGAAGGGCTTAGGGGTGGAGGAAGGAAGGAAGGACGGAAGGAAGAAAACAGAGCAGGAATACACGGAAGGGGAGGAGAATTTGGATTAAGCCTTCCTTTCTAGTGTTTTGGTTGAAGGTAAAACAAGATAGCTCACACACGGGAACTGAGAGGTGGAAAACAAACTTAATTTCCTACAATTCATGCTTCATACTGTACATAAGAGCGGGTATAACTCGGGTACTAAAGGTAGGAGAGATGCACACAAGATCTAAAGCTGGTGAAGCGTTCTCTGTGCAGACTTTCTCTGTGATTTCCCTTTAGGCTGCGAAAACAAACTTTAAATTTTTGCCTTTTTTTTGCTTTTGTCGAGACCGTGGAGCCAGTTCAAAGCTGCCTTGCTCAAGTGGTAGACTGTGAAGACTCACTTTTCAGACCCTCTAGTGCTTCTATTATGCTATGTTAACACACATTACAAAACAGACCTCTAGTTCTTCTTGTGGGTAAGAATACAGCCAACGTACAGTTACAGTAATTCTATATAATTCTACTGTACAATCTAAGCACTGATGCAACACTAATGTATGTTACTGGGCACTATCATTGCAGTGTATATTTAGGATACAGTATGTATTCTGTCGTTTTGGTGTCTAACAGCACTTTCAAATCAGAGTATTACTGGAAGTGCTTCACATGATTACAATCAGGGTCGCGGGAGGCTGGAGCTCATCCCAGCTGATCACAGGGCACATAGAGACAAACGAGGATTCACACTCACATTCAAACCTACGGGCAATTTAAAGTGCATGTCTTTGGACTGTGGGAGGAAGCCGGAGTACCCGGAGAGAACCCACGCAGGCAAAGGCGAGGTTCGAACCGGGATCCCTTTTTGCTGTGAGGCTCTAACCACTGCACAGCTGAAATTTGAAATATTCAGATCACCACAAAAAAAAAAAAAGGAGAAGGTGTACACAATGTATGTATATTTGTCATGTCACAAATCAAGTGCAACTTGCTGCTGCAGGCCTGTCCACAGTAATCCATAACTTCTCATAGTCTCATCAGTACTTATTTCCTGGTGTTAAATTAGTAGGTAGATGGCTTAGTGTGTGATTTGTTTGATAGTTATATGCAGTAGAAGGAGGAACAGCTATCACCTTCCTAAACACGGAGACCATCGGAGATTAAATACCAGATATTATAACTCTTTATACAGTGTGAACATGAATTTTATGACAATAAATGGTGGTATGATTTCCTCTGAGAACTACGGCATCAGTCAAATGCAAAAAGTCACATTTATATTCTGCTGTACAGTCCTTTGCTGCTGCAGTATTCACATTTCCCCGCAGGGATGATTATCCTTTCATGTGATCTCATTATATCAAATATTTCAGTTGAATGTTATTCATTTTAAAGTTCACGAACCAAGTTCTGCTCATAAAAGGTACGAGCTTAAACGCTGCGGAGATGAGGAGGATTTTTGGAAAATTCTTATAAGGAGGTGAAAATGAAAGCACGAGAGGAAGAAAGAGTCGGATAGTGAACAGTATCCAGAGCTGCCAGGAGAGCCCGTCTCTCTAGTGACGGCTCATTCACTGCGTTCCCAAGGTAACCAGTGAAAGTATTCACTCAGAACAATGGCAATATTACTAGCCTGTAATTTCACTGCACTGAAGCAGCATGTGTGCGTGTGTGTGTGCGTCCGTATGCTGCATTATTCCACCCCATGTGACAAACTTATACGTTGATTATGAAGTGATATGATGAGCGCGTTATACGAGCCTCATTATGTGCCCACTGTAAGATATAATAATGCAAATCAGCAGTGGAAACATTCGCTGCAATCTCAGTGACAGTCGTCCAGTTTGAGGTAGGCTGGATCAGGCTCTCTCTCTTGTGTGTGTGTGTGTGTGTGTGTGTGTGTGTGTCTACCTGCGACAGGCTGGAGAAGCCCAGGTTGTGGCAGCCGTTGCAGGGTGTCAAGGCCTCCCAGAATCCAGTAGGGCCGCATCCCTTTTCTGCTTCTTCCTCCTCCAGGGCTGGAGGGAGTGGCGGGGTCGGCCGCTGTGCACATAAATATAAAAAAAATAATAATTAAATGACCAGATCACCAACATATGTAACCATTAATAAGGACATCAAAGAGCCGAAAAGAAGCTTAATGAGCGTTTGTGTCAGGAAATGGAGAGCCGAGAAGTTTATTTACACAGTGCAAGACGTTCTTAAGGGGAATTAAAGCTGCTATAAACAATATTTTTACATCAACAATAGACCATATGATGTCGACCGGCTCACTTAAAGAGATTCATCACCCAGGTGTCCTTCTCCTCAGCTCTACAGACCGTTTTAAAGTCTTTGAGGTCATTGTTTTGATTTTCCGACTCACGCTTTTACCGTTTTAGTCCTAAGCTCTCACAGGGTTCTTTCCAGCCACAGCAGGCAGCAGTTTTTAGCAACAAAAAGGTCTAATAAATCCACTGTAGGCTTCCTGCACAGCACCAGTTGGCAGGTACGTGAAATAAGTGATTAACCGGTGAATATAGTGCAGCATGTAGGAGCTAACTAGTGAGATGTTTCAGTCAAGGAGCTGGTGGAGAGTTAAAATGAGAGCAAACCAGACGTTGCTCCATGTCTGCTGCATATGTAGTGTGGAAGATGTGTGTTCTATATCACCTTCATGAGGCGATATTATGTTTACAACTATGATTATCGTAAATCTCCTCTCTCTCTATTATTTTCTTGAAGCAAATGTACTGCAGCGTTCAGCCTCAATCTCCCTCGTGTTGAGAAGCTGATGCTCGTTTTGGAAACATTCCTGAAACAAGTGACGCACTGTTTAAAAGTAGAAATGTCTTTGCATGAGTGCTCTGGGTGCTGCACTGAGTTAACCAGAGAGGAGAAAGGTGCAGGGACAGCAGAACAACTTTAACACACATAATACACACACACATGGTGTCCTTTCCTGGGGCATTTTAGCTCCCAGGAGGCAGGTGTGTAGATGAGCTCTGTGGCATGAGGTGTCAGAGGGCAGATACAGACCCACCTGATATCTCTGTGAACCATATGATGCAGCAGAGGACGCAGGTCAAAGCAGATTACAGAGATATATCAGATATCACTGCAGTAGCTTTTAAAAGCAGCAGTCGGAGAGGAAAAGAGGGGGAGAGAGCCGAGGGAGGTCTGATGATTGACGACGGAAGAAAAATCTTTTGGAACGACGCGAGAGGGCAAAGAAAACAAGCTGAAGTGGGAGAGGGTTAAAACGGAGAGCTTGCAGGACGAGTTAAATACGGGAAAATTAGAAGAAATTACGCCGAGAGAAGATACAGACGGAGTGAAGGACAGATGGGAAGTGCAAAAGGAGCAGCGAGGCTGGAGATGGAGGCAGAAAATGGAGCTGAAACCAAAAGGTCACCAATCGCTCCAGATTGCAAAGAGCCCTCTGCAACACTGCAATATTGATTGATGTAAAACGGTCTGCAGTGCTCACGCACACGTACTACGCTGCATGCATGAACAATAGACAGATATACCATTTCATTACAGTAAAAATCAGGTATCAGCCAGCATTCGATAATAAGGAAACCATTAATTATTCATTACCGAGGACTGCATAACTGATCAATATTACATTAGTTGTCTATGTGAAACCCTTAAAGGGATAGATGACTATTAGGGGAATTTCTTCTACTTAACTACATTAAGACGTGTTGTTTTACATGTGCATTGTTAAGAATCAGTTTAGTTGTCATTTGATGGAAGAAACTCAAAAATCTGATTAATCCTGTGACCTGAACTGACTCTGAAAATTCATTTTTTCCCAGTTTTCTTCCAGATTTGTGTCCCCACACATTGAAAAGTTTCCCTGCTGCCAGAAAACACTGTTAACGACAGTTTGCTGTAAACACGGCTCAGTCTCCAGTTATAGAAAGAGAGAGGAGAAGAAAGACGAGCGTGAGCAGCTGATCAGCCGCCAGAGTCGTAGAATAAACTGATACACTTTAAGTCTTTGTGCTGATTACAGATTTTTTTTTAGTAGATCCAGACTGAAATGTCTCTAAAACTATCGGATTGACCGTTGTGAAATGCAGGCGTGGAGCCCGGCAGATGATGAACCACACGACTTTTCCTGTAGTTCTTCCTGCAGCTTGATATTTTTGATCCAAGGTGAAATATCCTGACAACAATTGGATGGCTTGTTGTGAAATCTTTCATCTAGTGCTGACATCAGATCAACATTACTTTGGTTTATCATATTACACCCTCAGCTTTCTTTTTCAATTAGCAAATCGTTGCATGCTGAGAGGCTAAACTGAGATGGTGAACCTCATGAATATCACCAGGATGTTAACACGGTAGCATGCAAATGTTAGTATGAAGCTCCAAGCACCACTTAAAGCCTCAGAGCTGCTAGCACAGTGTTGTTAAATCCAATTTTTTTTCATGTTTTAGTTGTGTGTTTTTTTTAAGTAACCAAACAAAAGACGGAAGATTACGAGCCTCAAACATTTTAACCAAATTTATAAAAGAATAAAACTCCTTATGAAGACATTTCTAACCTGAAGTTCAAGGAAAATACTGAACGACTCTGCTCAATCAACAGAAAATGAAGACGCAGAGTGTTGGCTGGACAGAATAAGCACTCTGAAGACATTCTGACAAACGTCCTACATTGAAAATAATCTTTAGTTATTAACTTTCTTTTCCTGTTCTAAGGAAAATTGCTAAATTCAGAAAATTTGAAATATAAAACAGCAGAATTGTCTTTCAGGGACACATACAGGTTCAAGCCCACCGAACACACACATACTGGAAGTACTCATCTGAATACAGGACATGTACACACAAACATCCTTTTCCATTATTGCTCCGGTTTACGCACAATAGGTACCCAGGTAATGTGGCGAGCCTGCGTTTGCGTCCTTCCTGTAGGTGTGTGCGCGCCGTCGAAGCTTTCTGCATGTTTTATTCATACATAATAGACACATTGAATCACATACTAATGGATCCGGCCACATGTACAGACAGTAGCCCGGGGGCACATAAACACCCATACACACCGCGAGTGTCAGTAATGGAATACAAATTGGTACTTATAGAGAAAGAGGGAAAGAAGATGGATTGAGATAATTAGAGCCTAAGTGAGAGGAGGTGTGTGTGTGTGTGTGTGTGTGTGTGTGTGTGTGTGTCCAAACGTACAGGCTCATGTGTGTAAGCCTCAGCAGGTTTCAATGCCTGCTACAGTGTATGTGTACATGCGTTGGCTTACTTTCATATGGAGTTTATTATTATTATTACAGAAGTGGAAAGAAAGATGAGCTATTGATGAGTGATATTCCTCCACTGACTGAGAAGAAGAGACAAACACGTTGCCTACAAGCACAGATGTAGGCAATCGCATTTCTTTGGATGCTTGTGTTTGTGTGTGTGTGTGTGTGGTCTCAGGTGGGAGGTCAGCATGATAGATGACCTCGGTGTCGTGCAGTGCGTCCGACTTCCTAGATGGTGGAATTGAAAAAGCTCAGCGGCTCTCGGTCACGCTGCGCCGGCTGTTAGAAATAAACCGTAGCTGTGATTCTCTGGTCAGTGAACACTGATAAAAGGCAGCTATTTCACCCCCCACCAAAAAAAAACTGGAACTAATCAGTTTTCCTCTGTGTGTTTTACAGAGATAAAAAAACAAGCAAAGTAGATACGGCTAATAACATTTCAACACAAAAGACATCAAATAAGACGACGCAAGGTCAAGGAAAACAACATCTGAAGTCTGCGCACGGCTGCTTGAGCACAAATAATAATTAAAATTCTGAACAAATTCAGGCAAACAACAAATACATGCTGTTGTGTTTCAGCAACAAGAAGTGAAGACTCAATTGGACAACGCCAGCTCAGTGGCATCAGCCTATCTGATCTGATACTGCCCTCTGTTGTCTGAATAGACAAAGTGCATAAGTGCAAAGTATTCTGTACATTGGCGCACAAACATACAGCTCTTTGACACATCTGGACTTTTATGCACTTCACACAGCAGAAACAGCTGGTCTGTGTGTTTTTGTCTGGCTACAAAGTGTTAAACGCATTGACAAAAAGCAGCAGCTGTACATATGCACGGCACTGAAAACATGCCAAAAGGTTTAAGGTGTTTTTTTTTGCAGGTATGTTAACTAATTCTTTTTTTAAACTCTACTTTTGCACTAAACTACACTGAATAAGAGCAATGCATCTGACTGTTTGCACCATTTATCTCCACCTCTTTTATAAAAAAGTATAAAATAGTTTCTGAAATTTTTGCAGTTGGTTGCAGAACAGAACAGAGTTTAAACTACGGATGTAAGTGATAATGACATGAATCATTTTAAACCTTTATTTGATAGCAGCAGTTGAAGAGTGACAGGAAAGTTGGGAGACAGAAAGAGGGAGGACAACATGCAGCCTTAGGTCAGAATCAAGCCTGGGCCGCTGCAGCAAGGATTGAGCCTTTGTACAGGGAGTGCAGGCTCTGCCTGGTGAGCTACCATGGTGCCCCACTAATAATTATTTTAACTGAATGGCCAATCACAAGTTCCCAGAGTCTCTTTACTTTGCTTATTTTGTCCGACTGCAGCAGTCAAAACCCCAAAGATATTCAGCTCACGATTACATAACACAGAAAGAGAATCCTTACATCTGTTAAACATTTTTTGCTTGACAACGATGAAACGATTAATTCCTCGGTGACTAACCAATAACTTGATTTATTACTTCTGCATGACTCGAGCTAAAGTTCTGACAGTCTAGCTGTGGTTGCGTCCGGAGAGAGTGGGTCATAAAACATTCATGGCAGCTGCACCACCATCAGCGTGTGTGTGACTGGGTCAATAGGAGGCAAAATGTAAAGTGCTTTAGATACAAACACTTATCACTGCTGCCGGATTCAATTTGCTGCTATGTCATAGAAAACCAACACTTGAACACGTGACAAATTGTGACTTCCTAACTCAAAAGCCCTTAAAGACAGGAGCCGACCGAGGACAAGTGATGAATACCCCATGGGTCATTTCTCCAGCAGACAAAACTCAAATGCACCCAAGCCTGTGTCATAACAAAGCGCTGTACCTTGCTGCCTCGGGTTAAGGTGCCGTTGGGTCGATCTGGGCGCTCCTCGTCAGAGAGCCTCCCGCTGCCAAAGCTGTCCATGGAGTGGGAGGAGATGGTGTGGCAGAGCTCCTCAAAGGAGTAGTCCCTGTCTCGGCACTTTTTGATCTCATGGAGCAGTTTGGACAGCTCACTTGTCACAGCATCGTCTGGGGAGAGGAGGAAGAGGAGCCAAAGTTGATTAAAGCGTCAGTATGACGCCAGTCCCTATCACGGCCGGTACAAAAGAGGTCAAATAAAACAGACTGTACAGTACACAGGAAGAAGACATAACTAGTGGTTGCAAAACAACTCCACTGACTCCCCTCTGCACTGCTGACGTGTTCAAAGTCGCATTCATCCACAGTGTGAGGAGCAAACTGTGCTAATCACTTTCTCTCGCGCTCCCCTCCATGAGTCTCGGAGGTAATTATGGGATCTGCTGACAGTCAATGAGAGAGCAGAGTGGCTCAGCAGGAGCTCAGCTCGTTGCAATGTCACATTCACGACACAGGGGGCAGCGCTGGACAGGGAAAATGTATAGCTGCATAGACGGGTAGTAACTATTGTTCTCCACTAAAGGAGCTGCTCTCCATGGCTGGATTTCTATTGTATTGTTTGGCCATAGTGCAGAAATAAATGTTCAGATCAAGTTTAGAGGTATATTTTTACCACAAAAAAGAACTTGAAATATATTCTTCCTCTGGGCTGCAGAGTCAGCCTACAGTACATTTCTTTATCAGAATCTGTGTGAGTTATTTAACATCTCTGCTGGTTTCTGTCTTCATCTCAACAAGAAATCTTATTTTCTCCCATTTCATCTTTTTGGGGTTGAAACAGAACAATAAAAACGTCTTTTTGAACACCTTTAATCTCACTCTTAACACAATTATTGTTGTGGTTGTCACATCACTGTGTATACTCACTCTTGTGTCTGAGGGAGGGCGAAGCAGAAGGCGAGGGAACAGAGGTTCGAGGTACAGGGACGGGACACATGCGTACAGGCTCCTCCACGATACTCTTCCTCTCCACGTCGTCCATCATGTATTCTACAGAGACATGGAGACAAGGAGGAGGGCGGTAAGAAGATGCGGGGTAAGACGAGATGAAAGGAGGAGAGGAAATGTGGAAATATGTTGGGGAGAAAGACACACACACAGAAGGAGAGTGCGACGGTGGTGGGAGGGTGGCGGAGGAAAAGCATTTAAGAGGCATTTTACTGGATCAATATAATAGCACGCCCATCAGCATGGTAAACAGCTTGTGCTGCATTCAATTCGCACTTTTCCACGAACCACAAATTCACTTCACAGCTTCTGCTAATAGAACACTCTGCTGTTCATGGAGGCAAAGAAAACGAGGGAAGGAAGGAAGAAAGGAAGGAAGGAGGATAAGGGAGGAGGACGAGAGGTTCAGGTGTGGGACAAAAAAATAAGTCGAAGACACTTGCCGGATAATAAACTTGCTTAAGTGAGGCATGAAAACACACAAAAACTCTTACACAGTGAAATCATGTGGCAGATTCCCTGCAGAGTTCTAATGAGGAACCCTATTAATGTCAGGAAAGTGTGTGTGTGTGTTTCTACTACAAAGAATCTTGGCATTCAGCTCAATAACTATGACACACAACCAAATTTACATAAATTAACAGTATGGGAATGTGCATCAGAGTCAGAAATGCATTCCCCTCTACTTCAGATTCTTCATAAACATCAGAAGAAACAGGCTAAGTGTTAGAGCTAAACTGCTGCACTGCACCGTGGCACACGACCAGTTGCTGCTGGGCAGTAAGAAGTGAACTGTTAATGAATTTGAACAGTAGGATGAGTCATGCGCTGCAAATCAAATGAAGATTTATTCATAATTAGGTGCCTGTGGCAACCAGAAAGCCCCTCAGCTGCTACAATTGAGTAAATGACAGGTCTTTTGCTCTTTGAGTGTGTGTCTGTGTGTGTGTGTCCTTCCCCATCTCCTCTCCAACAGGAAATGGCATGCAGCTGATCTTTTTACAAAGTCACAGCTGTGTCCTCTCTCTCCATCCCGCTCTTCCTCGCTCACACTGACACATTAAGTCTCCTAATTAAGTCCAAATTTCTCCAGTTTTCCAGCGCTGGTCTGCTGAGATTCGATTTTATTGACTGCTTACTATCACATGAATTTTTGACATTTAAAAAGCCACACTGCTCTGTTCACGTCCATAAAAGTGTTTCCATTTTAAGTGCGGTGTTTTAATGAATATTCAGAGTCGCACAAAAAAATGTTGTTTGGTATTTTATTTGCAGGCTCGGGATTAGAGAAGCAGAATCCAAAAGTATGCTGCATAAAGTTCAAGTGAAAAAGAAATTTACCTTATTCAACCCTCCTGACCCAGCAGACAAAATATATTGTATGTGATGCTGTCAGTGTGGACCACAACTCAAAGCAGCACATTTGTTTGGCTACTTGGAGGCAAAAGAACAAGTTGTAAACACAACATGACATATTTTTCCTTTTAAAAGTTGTGGCAGATGATAACAGCTCCAGTCTGTTCAACAACTAGTTGCTAACCCTGTCTGCCTGCTGTTCGGTGCTGGACAGGGAGTGTGCGGTGAGTATTTGAAGCGTTCTGCTGATAACAGCTGACTGCTTTGTGACAGACTGATGTTAAAACGCTACACAAGAGCTAAGAGAAACTTTAAAATAAGATCACTCTCAGTGGGTTCTTCTCCACAAGCAATCACTTTAACATCGATCTATTGTTGATATAAAATATTGACAAGTTCAGCTTTAAAGCTACTTGAGCGTAAATAGAAGAGGTGAAGGGGGCCCTCAACACGAAATGGAAAACTGGAATGACTCCAACAACAACTTCAACTTACAACTTCATTGCTCTGCCTGTTACTTCACTGTGTTTTCCTTGGTTTAATGTCAGATTTAGATCTGTTATTTTCTCGCTGTGGCCAATTTGTAACATTCCTGGGATTCAGTCAATGTTCCCCCTTTAAATCTTGGCCTCTTAGTTAAGACCATCGCACTGTTAATTTAAGCTCTGACATATTCTCCTCATCCCTCCATTTGTGTCTGCCTTTATCTCACCCTCTTTAAATCATCTGTAACTATGTGCTTTACGTACACCCATAGATTACACAAGGACACGTAGTGAAGGCCTCCAAGCCACAGATTACAGCGTTCACGCTGAGCCTCATAATCACCTCAGAACAACACTGTCTTTGGAAGGTGTAATCTGGAGAATCTTTGGGTCTCTTGGGACTGCGCAGCAAACTCACACTAACAATCACTGGTCACACACAAAACACACTGCAGTAAACACGAGAGAGAGAGTACAGGCCTTTTAATGATGAGTGGGAGACCAAAATGAGGAGGACTGAAGAAAGAAAGTGAAAACACTTATTTTACTTGCTGAACTGTCTGACCAGGTGTATCTGCTGTTATGAATCTGTGTGAATCTTTAGTGGTAAAATCCAGTTTAATGAGGCAGGCGTATGAATAGTTTTATGCATCATGTTATATTTTTGTATTCCTTATTTTATTCTAAAGTAGAACTGAAGATTTTAAGTTAACTGACAGAAAATAAACGTGATTATTTGTTGTTTAAAGTCTTTCAAAATACATTAAATATGTTGGAAAATAGTCGCTGAAAACATGTGAAAAGACTTTGAACGATATATTACTGAAATGTGGAGTTAGAGGTTAAAACAGTTTTCAGTCCAGGATTTTGTGGGCGGTCCTTAAAGGGTGGCTCGATGACACGCTGAGGCCACCCTGAGCATACCCCTGTACCCCTAGCAGAGAGATTGAGATTAGTTCATCTCGCTGAGAGTGTTTCAAAGTTAGTCATGACATTTTCTGAACTCATCTGACACGTTTCAGTCGCTTCAAAACTGCTGCTTGACTGCTCCCAGAAGTGGGCGTGGCTTCAGCTCATTCAGCGGACACGCCCCCACAGTCCTGGAGCTGAGCTGCTCATTTTTACCTGATTTTGACACCTAATTTCATAAACTTGTCGATATTTTTTAATCATTCAAATTTAGCTGGGTGACAAACTCAGAACAAACATTTATTCTGACTTCACACAGACTTTCAAGTCATGTAGACCTGTCTATGTAGATACTTTAATGCTATTAGCAAAAAGCCTGTATGTGCCAAACATGTCTGCATTCAAATTGTAGTCCATGTAATAAAAGCAGCTATGAATTCCACTTTATTCAAGATCCAACTCGCCCAGTAAGAAAATGGGACTGAACTGGGAAGAACACTGTATATTGTGGGAACATCAACATTTACAAGGCTCGAGTTGTGTGACTCCCCCCCCACTGCAGCAACTGAACACATACAGGAGATCTGATTGTTTCGCAAACAGAAGACGAACTTCCTGGAAAACAAGATTTCTTGCACTGAATCACATCCACTCACAATGACGCTCACAATTTCATTCTCTACACCCAGATCAAAATATCTCAAAATGCCCCTTGTGCATTTTTTTACACACTGCACATAAACAAGTGTAATCTTAAATGTCACCTGTACTAACCATCAACCACCATCTATTTCTACGAATGTAGTGTAACTTTTAACCCACACATGAGAAAAAGCCTTAAGTCTGTGAATACATATCTTCAATCTTCATTATGTCATACTACACTTACTATACATGAGGATTCTATTTTTTGCTCTTGCGATGACCCAATTTAACAAGGGAAATTCATCTAAATCTAAAGTGTGTTTGTGCGAGCGAGTGTGTCTTACCTTGGATAACAGCCGTGATCTGCTGGGATTTTGGTGCAGGATGTTCTCTCAGGATCTCCAGAGCTGTTCTCCCCTGGCTGTCTCTCAGACTGATCTCGATTCCTGAGACACAAACACACCAAGTACAGTGTAAGCATTGACACACATAAACAGCAGGGCAAAGGTCAAAGGTCAAAGCACAATACCCATGACTTTGTTGGACAACCTACTCACCCTTCCTCAAAGACACACCGAACTAACAATCACACATACACGTACACGTGCGCAGACTGAAGGCCTGATCTGCTGACACACCTACTCAGTCACAAAGCTGCAGTCAGCAAAAGATGAATGAGTTTCAGTTACCAGGAGATGAATGTGGGTGAATGTGTGTTTATTAATTCATCGGGACTCTTTACTAATGGCAAACAAGCTTTCCATCAAGTTTTTAGACCTGACAGTCTCTCACAAACATGCATGCTTTGACCATCGACACACACACACACACACACACACACAAACAAACTCAACAGTGTCCAGGAAAAACCTGTAAAGTCTTTCTTCCACTTTAAGTCCTCGTTCACCTGTCTGTTCCCTTCCTGTGCTCATGAATCCCCTTCAACATGAAAAATAAATGTCAGTGCAGTCACTCTGCAGGGCACCAGAAGACATGAATAAAAGAAAAATGGATGAGAACTGAGAGAAAAGCACATTTGGACCTGATGAAATGTGCCAGTTTTTCCTACTTTCTACTGTTTTTCTTTTGCTGTTAATTCACTGAAAATTCACTCACTTGTTTCCACTTGTGTTTTGTGCAGTTATTGTAAATTCAAGAATAGAATGAAAGATGAATTTCATAGGAATAGACCGACATTTTAGTAAATAGATCACATCTGTGCTTATAAAATTTAGCTACCACCAGCAGCTGGTTAGCTTAACAAAGCTATCTTGGCTCTATCCAAAGGTAACATCATCCTCCTGATAACAATATCCTGTATGGGTTTTTTTGCAAAGTTGTAAGTTGCCATTTTACTGGGGTTCATCTGCTGGATTGTTTCTTTCTCAGAGACACTGCGAGGAGAAATATCCATCACATAACCCCCTCAGCTAGCTGTTTCCCATGGTTAAGCACTTAGCTAATCTAAGCTAAGTGGCTGTGGGTTCATATTTGCAGACGTAAGACACGACAGTGGCATCAGTCTAGTTATCCAACTGTCTGCAAAAAAAAAAGCAGATATTTCCCAAACTGTCAAAATATTCTTTTGAACACGGTCATAAGTGTTATGGATTAAATCATAACAGCTACTGAGTTTACATGTCAAATGATTTATATCATGACTAGAAAGGAAATTCCATCTGCTGATGAAAACCCAGTGATATGGCTGAAAGCTCCGGAGAAGACAAGCTTTGACAGACTACTATTTCCAAGGTCAGGATGAATAATAACTTAAAGGGGTGCCAACTGTCATGAGTAAATCCAAAACATGCCAAAGATATCTTTCATGCACTCACTTTATATTTCAACATCCTCACTTGTTTCCCTGCCATAGTTCACGACTGACAAGGAACGGCTGACTGCCCATCCTGCAGCTCTACACACAGACTGTGTTTGGGGGTTAAAGTTCAGTGAGTCAGGCCAGCGCAGCACAGTCTTGGTCCAGGATGTTAATAAAATCGAGGCCAAAAGAACATGGCCAACCACAGGAAGTCCTATGGGAAACAGGAAGTGCTAAAGGACAGTGGGTGGGGGTTGGCGGCACTATCAAAGGACAACAGTTTCCAGACTAAATCTGCTCTGAATGTAAGAAGCAACGCATGATTCTGCTGTGTGAGCAATTAATGCAAACACGAGCAGGTCCACAACCTTTGACCCCGTTATAAAGACGAGTGACATCATCAAAACAGCACATATCATCACATCCTGTGGGATTTGCAGCGCCTTCTCCTGATACGACTTTAAAAAATGTCCAAAACAACAATAAAGCTGAAAGTTAAGGATTTTATGTCAGCAGACAAATGCCTGGAGTTTACCTGAGGGCAAATTCAAACCACAATCTGGGGGGAAAAAAATCCAGACGCAGGATAAAATAAGAAGGGAAACACACACAGGCCCACAAGCAAACACACTCAGGCAGTTTTCGTGTTTCCAGGATGCATTTATAGACCCACCTGAGTCAAGTAGAAGGCGAACTACATCCATCTTCCCAAAGAGCGCTGCCTCATGGAGGGCACTGCCATTCTCGGTCTAAGAGGGAGACACAGAGAGAAAGTGTGTGTGTGTTAATATTCTATTACTTTAACAAATGAATACAGAGACAAAAATAGACATCAAAAACAGAAGTGGGACTGGGAGCAGGAAAGACATTACAGAAAAAAAATTTTAAAAATGGGGCAAGAAGACATTTTTGATTTAATCTCTCTTTCTTTCTGGCGGTGAGACGAAAGAGATTCAGCGAGATTAAAATAAAGTCACATTCCCTCGCCTCGCCTGCAAACAGTGTGAAGCTACACCGATTTCAAGCCATTACACAAGCGGTGGCAGCCTGCGTGGAACGCCCAATTTCCCTCATCATACGCCGGCCGGCATCAGCCTCCAGTGTTTCTAATGGGGATATTACAGATGTGATGCAACACATGGAAACCAGTGAGAGGATGACGCTGATATGAGTGCTTCATCTTGGATCAGCGGCGATGAGAGAGACGGTTACTCTGACAAGCCCGCTTTTAGCAGAGCAACACTCAGGAGCTACAGTGAAATGAAGAACAGCTGTTCAGTCACCCTGTGTGGGAGGAAATAGGACAAAAACAGACAGATTTTTATGTGACTATGACATTTTAAATGATCCTGATGTCATACACATAATGCCTTTTGTTCTTAATTAGTATTTTTTATATTGTTTTCTTCTCTTTCATGCCTGTTACTTCACTGTCGGCAATGTTTATATCCCCTTTTTGTCTTTAGGTGTGGTAGACCTACGTGTTAATTTGAATTGTATAACCCAAAATGAAATGTTAAAAAGTTTCCACATAATATTGCATCAGGTTACCGGGCAACTAGTGTTGCCGTCCATCCACGTTATTTCTCCCTTTAGGTTTTTTTTTTTAATTTCATGTGTAAAAGTTATTATTATTATTATTATTCACAGACTTTCAGAGTATTACATCAGCTGCACACATTTTTACATTTTTGTTTTCAAAATACCAAAATCTGCTAAAGTCCAATCATAAATCCTATTCTTAAAGTTAATCTTAAATTTTTTTTGTCTTAAAACTAATTTGTGTCCCTGGTTCCACATAAACGTAACATTAAACGTACCTTTTGTGGCTTTGGCCACTACTGGAGCGCTAAAGAGGGAATATTTTTATAACTGTGTACCAACTTTTTCATGCTCTTGTGCGCACAAACAATGGTTTTTACACTATTTCACTGATGTACAGGTGGCGATAACGCACCCAAAGAGCGTATCAAAACACCAGCAAGGACAGCGAGGAAGAAGACAACTAGCAGGTACATATTGCTAAATAAATAAGAAACAATGGAGGTCAAATTAAAAACAAAAAGGCTTTGAAAATGTTTTCTGAGGATGAAAATATATGCAACACTTTTGTAAAACTTCAATGAGGTACATGATATGTTTTAAATGTACTTTTGTATAGTTTTGACACTTAGTTTCCAGTTTTCAGGTACACAACGTTAAAGGAAATATAATTTAATTAAACAAAATAGCTTGCACCTCCATTCTTCATTCTCACCTTCAAAATGGGTGGAAAATATGAGAAACACCACTCAGTTCAATTAACAAGTGGGTTAACACCTCTTTAACAGAGAGGAACAACTTTATAGCCTTCATGAACTTATTATTTAACAGATTTATCTATTTTTTATGTATTACAAGGCTTTTGTATAGGCAGTCCTCACTCAGTGGGCATTTGTACCTGTACACTGCATTTACAGTGCACACTCAGGGTTTTTCCATCATGCCAAGCCATGCTGTGTTGAGCTACGAGTAGGCTGCACTGGCACAACTCGACTGGTTTTTCCACCACAATGTGTTGGCTCGGTTAGAAGGCGCTTCCTACAATGTTCACCTTGATCACGCGTGGGGGGGGTTCTAGCTGCTGGTGTCAACGTAGTGACGCATTTGTCTTCAGTGTTGTTGTACACACCGACGTTCAGCAGGCAGCTCTCAGCACGGCTACCTCCCTTTTGTGTGGCTCGAGTGAAAACGCGCGTCATCACAGCTTGGATTGGCACAGTACAGCTAAAGCAGACCAGTGTGGGTCCGTGGAAAGATACTATATATGCACTACTATTTAGTAAACAGAGACACAACATAAGATCTCCTGTGTTTTCAAGGTCAAAGGTCAGGAGTAGGAGATATATTTTCCTTGTCACAACCAGTATAACATGACACTTCCTGCTCTAAAGCTTTGTGGGACATTATGTTTCACACGTCTCCGTTACACACTGACATGTACACTTTGCTTGAAGCTAAAATACTCATGAGGGACACTAAAAACTTGAACTTGAACCTCACACTCATGCGTACACACGCTGCAACGATATAAAAACATACTCTCACACACATACACACACACACACAAGCAGCGAGATGCAGATGCTGAATCTGTAGCATCCTTCACGCTTGGCTTCCTGACAACACAGATGAAATCCTGGACTGAACCAAACTCCCAGCCTTAATGAAGACAAATTATTTGGGCGACGGCCAGGCCTGCTGACACACGGCCGGGAAATTCAAGTCAACGCGACACTGCACCAGATCAACGCGCTCGTCCCCTGCAGGGAATACTAAACTTACTTTAGCTGTTCTGTTTCCTCTGCAATAAAAGTGTCATCGGACAACACGCTAAAACGTAGCCACTCCTGTAGCATCTCCTAGAAAAGGTCAAAGGTCGATCATCCAGTTCTCTCAGGAGAATACTGTAGGTGTAAATCCCAAATGAAAACAGATACGTGGTCACATTTGCAGCTTCTTAGCAAGTTCAGCACGAGGAGACAATGTTTTACCCACAAGCAAGTGAGAGGAGGTGGGAGGGCAGGAAGCGATCCACCCCCTTTTCCTCACACAACGCAACACACACCATTTGTTCTCCTAACCTCCACCCCTCTCTATGGTCATCTCTGTACCACTTCCCGTCCTGTTTCCCATGCCGATCACGCAGTGATGTCATAAGGAAACGAGGAAGGCGATTCTCGCTCAAGAGTTTCCGGGAATTGAAAGGCAGATGACTTTCTGTTTCTGGGCTGCTGGCAGAAATGTTGATGTAGTGACGAATGTACATGCTCAAGTACACTTAGAAAAGGCAGTCTGGTGTGTTTATGTGTGTGTAAGAGTGTGTGTTTATACTAAACTTTTGCCCTTTTGTTGGCTACCTGCCCGCCCAGCAGCAGGTTCCTCCATAGGGATTTCCCCTCCTTACTATGGAAACAGTCAGAGAGACAGAGAGAGAGACATAGCAGGTGAAGAGAGAGAGAGAGAGTGTGAGTGTGCTGTTTCTATAAATTATTCAGTCACACTCAGACAGACCTATATGGCTTGACTCCAATTACTGACCTGTACTATCGCTCTCTCTCTCTCTCTCTCACACAGATAAAGTGCTTCCCACTCGTGACAACTTACATGGTGGCCGTCTTTGAGTCTCCTACAGCATCCACTCTTTGCTACTGACACTATATCTCCAACACGACTTTGCAGACAATAACACAAAAACTTACTGTGTGACACAGGTGAGAAAAGAAAGATTCACACCAGATATGAGCTAGTTTGTGCTGTAGCTACATTTAGCTTCTCCATGTTCATCAGTAACGGAAGCAACTTTCATTACAGCATCATTAGATGCCTTCCCATCATTTCTTTGTCTTACTGGATAACTGCCATCGAAGTGGAGTTGAAGGCACACCTGAACAGACTGCAGAGTGACGACAACCTGCTAGTCACAGTTTCCATCAGAGAAATCCAGCTACCGTAGTTATTTTAAAACATGAAATCTCACCTACAATCACACCTAAAGCTTCCTCTCTTCAGAGAAACCATTAAACCTGAATGTTTCTCCACTGTGGCTAATAGTAATGAGCATTAACTGTGCACATAGAGACACTTGAGATCGTTTATATATTTGAGTTCCTCAAAACCAGGATAAGGGTTTGTCTAGGTTAACTGGGATACTCCAAAAAGTTACATAAAAGTCTGTGTAAAGTAAGAATAAATATGTGTTCTGCTTTAGCCAGACCAAAGAAGAAAGTGTTATTAACCACTCTGCCAAATTTGAATGATTAAAAATATCAAAAAGTTTATGAAATTAGGTGTCAAAAACTGAGCTCCAGGACTGTGGGCGCGTCAGGCAGCAGTTTTGAAGCGACTGAAACGTGTCAGATGAGTTCAGAAAATGACATGACTAACTTTGAAACACTCTGAGTGAGATGAATTAATCTCTATCTCTCTGCTAGGGGTGCAGGGGTATGCTCAGGGTGACCTCAGCGTGTCATCGAGCCACCCTTTAAGGACCGCCCACAAAATCCTAGACTGAAAACTGGTGAAAAACTGTTTTAACCTCTAACTCCACATTTTAGTAATATATCGTTCAGCCAAGTTTTTTCACGTGTTTTCAGCAACTATTTTCCAAAATATTTAATGTATTTTGAAGGAAATCTCAGAAATGCCTTTACTAAATGACAGTCTCATTCTAACAGAAATACCTGTTCACCAAGTTGACCTGTGTTCATGAAACCCTCATTCAAACTGACCAATGAATTTATGAGTCTGCAAATAGATTCATGTAATGTGCGTTACACCACTGTTAATTAAATTAAATAATGAGAATGTAATGAAAGGTGTGATGTTGCTGGTGCAATATCAACAGATTGTTTCACTTTCTATTTTTGCTGAGAATCATGTGTTTCACGTGGAAAAAACAGGCGACATGCCAAATCTCTAAATTAAGCGTCGCTGCAGCCATCCTGTTCACGCAAAGCGGTGTGTGGCTGCGCTAACCTGTTATCATGGATGAATGAAAACAAAGAGGTTCTGCGACGCGCCGCTGAGGTGGGTGTCTGTGTCTGTGATGGAGGAAAGAGAGAAAAAGATGGTGTTGTTTGTGTGTATTATTTCCAGCCAAAAAGAGATGGAGCAGCACAAGAGTGAAGAAAGTGAAATTGCAGGGAAGATTTGAGGTATCAAAGGCTTGCAGTGTTCATCATCAATGGCTACAGAGAGAGAAAGAGAGGGATTTGCAGCAGTGTGTGTATAGAGGAGAGGACGAGGCAAATCAAAGGTGCGTGGTGTTCATCTTCACTACACACATGAAGCCCGAGGCCAAATCCCTGCAGAGACACACAGCCCTCCTCTTCAGATCAGAGCACGCTGTGCACACACACACACACACAGCCTGCAACAAGGACAGAAGGCAGAGAAGACGGGGCACAATGCCACCGAGTCATGTGTCTCCTCGCTGTGAGAGCACAGACTCTCCAATCCAACAGGTCAAGTTGTTTCGGTCTTCCAAGAATCAAATACACACTCATGTCCATAAGCATGAACTGTGCCACAGACCGCCAAAAAAAAAAAAAGCTCAAATCTGTCACAAAGTATTCTCCTAAAAAGATTTGCAGTCACACTCCCTGTCAACCTATAACTGTGCAGCAGAAAGCCATTTTACATGCTTCACATACTGTATATAAACTGTACTTACACGGATGGCGAGAGGAAGAACGCAGCATCTGTTATGCCATATGTCTTTGCAGGAAGTGAACGCAGAGTCAGATCTGATTTTGTACACTAGGAGTGAACTTATATTCTCGGATTCATCAGCAGTCTGTGCAGTAACAGCTATATTGTTTGGGTTTAAAACTTTCAGGGTAAGAAGGAAGTCTTTCTTTATTCTGGTGTTTGTTGAGTAAACTCTGATATTGATTGCTCCCCGCCGCCGTGGCTCCTCTGTATCTGAACTGTCTTGTTTCTCTATTTGGACTCAGCAGCTCTTCTGAGGCTTTGAGTCTGACCGAGCCCCGAAAAAACCACTGAAGCTGGTTTTCCTTCAATCCTTATTCGTGATAAAGTCTCAGTGTGAAACAAGAACGCCCTACAGACATTGACCTACATAAACTGTGGGTTCATAAGAAAGCGACTCACGCAGATTCACAGGTGGTAGTGAGGTTTGTCGTACTGCAGTCGACTCCTGAACTTTCAAAAATCGATAAGCTCACCGACAGAAATGGAAATTTCCTGCTCTTCTCTATAGATTATATTAAACTGAATATTTTTGGGGTTTTGGACGGACAAAACAAGACATTAAAAAAAAGACATCACCTTTAACTTTTTGTAGAAACTGTGTGGAAACATTTTTATTATTTTTGTTTTACATTTATGGCTCAAGTAATTTATCAATTAATCAAAAAAATAATCTGTTAGCGCTCTGACATAGCATTTAGCTCGAAGCTCCGCTGCACATAACTGCAGCCTCACAGAGCTCTAGACTGAAGTTAATTGTTTGCACCGATGCCGCAAATATCCAATTACTTGTGCAACATATTTATCATTAAAGTGAATGATCGTGAAATCCAATATGAAAGTATATAAACAGGCTGACGCAGTGATTTCTAATACAGGACAAAGATTGTAATGCTTACGAGGGTGGAAATACGATGAGTCATGATTGCATGGTCTGTGAAGACTGAGGACTAAGTGAAAAGTGGCTACAGCAGATTACACGACGTTTGCCACAATGATCATCATTTCATCATAGTCAAAAACAAGATGCACTTGTAGTTGGAGTGTTTTAAATATCGCCATCATTCACACCAGCTGTGGATCTAGAATAATCTCAAAATCAGTACACTTTGTCTGGAGATCAACTGGGTTGTTTGTGCACTGCTGTATTATTGTCTGGGACTAAATTAATTATTCTGATCACATAATTAGAAAGGACTCAATTCAAAGAGTCGTAAGAGAGTGATTAGTACAGTAAAGGGCTGTTTCTCTACAGCTAACGTTTGAGACGAGGGAGCAAAGTCAAATAGTTTGTCAGAGAAAATCGTCTGGAGAGAAAGAAAAGCGGCGTTGAAGAAAGCAGCAAAGCGTGGCTACACTTTGACAAGGCTTCACAATAACAAATGGCCCAGAAAGGGTCGGGACAAAGCTGTGTTTGGGACAGGGGAAGTCCAAACAGCATCACCCTGTCTTTCTATTTCCTCGACTTAAAATGTAGTGTGTATGACGAGGAGGAGAGAGAAGGCCGTGAACTCTCAGGACCTCTCAGGAACACCCTGTCCTCTTCATCATCCTCATCCTCTTCCTCCTGCTCTCTCAGTTTTTTTTTTTCCCAATCAATTATTCATCCCTCTCCACCACCACACCATGGGCGGCATGCCTTGCATATACAAGCTCTCTAGCTCACACAAGAATGGAAGCAGACACACACACACACATTCAAGAGGAGAATCTGCCAAGCATCGACGCCTGTGGTGGATTAAACACACACACACACAAACAGAGCTGCACCCTCTTTCAACACAAAGACAGGAACTTCTAAAATATTTACATACAGCAGAGATGAGAGGAGGAGGGAGATTCAGCGTCACAGAGATTTGAAAGATTGTCTCAGACGAAAAAAAAGGACAAAGAGACGTCTCGCTTGTCAACTTCTCCACTCGAAGCAGCATCGGATAACACGAATAAAATGTCAACATAAAGTCCCACTTTATTACTCAATACCGAACGTACACCTGCCAACCAGAGGTAAACGTGTACGAAACATTTCAAGGCAAAATACAACGTTACAAAAGATTCATTTTAATGTTTGGAAACATTTTTACAGGACAAAATACTCAAATCTTATGTCTGTTCAACGCACAAGAAAAGTGTCTTTCTAAAAACAATGATAAAATTACTCATGGTTATCCACAAACCGTGATGTGACCTGAACTACTTTTAACTTTAACCTTTTTCAAGCTTTATTTTTGACAGACAGCTGAAGAGTGACAGGAACGTGGGGAGAGGGAGAGATGGGGAACGACATGCAGCAAAGGTTGGATTCGAACCCGCTGCTGAGCCTTCGTACATGGGGCGGATGCTCTACCAACTGAGCTAATCGACACCCCCAGCTGTCCGTTTTTAAACAGAAATGGCTAACTGCGGATTATCTTAAATAACCATGTAAACAGATATCAGTAATAGTTTAAAATCCAATTTTGTCAAAAGGAAAATGGTTTGCCCTAAGCCAAAAAATTTTATGAAGAAGCATTATTCTTATTATTTTCTTATCGTTTTTTGTCCTTAAGGCTTCGATAATCTGTGCCAGAAATCTCTGAGTGTTGATGGAGAACAGCTAAACGCTTTAAATTCTCTTCTTACCACACAGTTGACGTCCATGCCGGCCTCGAGCAGAGTCTGGACGGTGCTGTGGTGTCCGTTGCGTGCAGCCAGGTGAAGCGGAGTGTGTCGGCGAGTGTGGCTGGTCATGAGGTTGGGGTGAGCGCTCACCAACATGCGCACCACCTGCGCAAAAAAAAAAAAAAGCCACATGTCAGGGGAGAAAAATAGTCTCAAGAAACTGGGCCACGAGTCACCTTTAAGAAAACTCACAGCAAAGACAAATGTACACGTTAAGTAATCACACTCAATGTGACCATGACTGAAGCCTCAATGCTCCAGAATGCATTAAAACTGTCTGTTTTTAGCCTTTACAAAACCAAAAATATAATTTTTACAAACAATATTTTAAGACTACTGGTTACATCAAAATAATCCCCACTCAGGACTGGAACAGCTTCTATGCTAGAGATAGGATGCCAACAAGTGAGCTGTGAAACAACAAGTCAAAGAGTTTAGAGTTCAGCTCTGTCCTGCTGTTTTGTTTTGGGGTTTTTGAGCAAGTTCACATTATAACAAATCCAGTTCAACCTTTTTTTTTTTTTTCTTGCGGCCATTTTTTAAAAGTAAAAGTGGGAGACATACAATTTGAAAAAAACCATACAATAAATCATTGAATAACTCCATAGTAATTCACTAAACATGTCTGTTTTTAACATTAACATTCATACTGCTGTACCATAGCAGACAAATGCTGCTCCTTATTCACATGTCTACTACACGGGTCGTATGCTGACCTGTTGCCTGGAACTTGTTAGCTTTAGCCTCAGTCCTACAGCATTATAACATGAACGTAGCGTCGGTTGAGTTTCTTTGAAAACAAGTCAGCTGGAAACATTAAAAAGTCTTTTTTCGCTGTTTTTACCAACATAATGTTAGCGTTAATTATCTAGTGAGCTAGCTACAGCGTGAGATCAGTACCCATTATTTAAATAATGACTATGAATTTTATCGTCGTAAGCAATAATGTGTCAGGCTTGACAGGCAGGAAACAGTAACTAAGGAGGTCAAGGCTCAGCTGAGGGTCAGTTAAAATTGTAAATCAGCATTTGGTTTTCTCTTTTCAACAAATCATGAATGAAGTGTACTGTAGGGTATGTTTCATTATTTGTTTTGTGGTATTAAAAGACCTGTCAATCAACTGGCGTGTAGTAGGAGGTTGTTCTGCGCTGTGATAGTGAAGCCACCCCTCTGTTTGATCATGGATTTCGCCTTTAATAACTCAGCTGAACAGCACGCACTTCACTCGAAAGCTTCCTCCTTTAATGCGTGTCTTTGTGTGTGTGTGTACTGAATGTGTGTATATAATAAACTTTTGCCCTGTGTTAGCTACATCTCCCAGCAGAAGCTTCCACTGTAGGGATTTCCCTTCATTATCATGCAGAGAGGGAGAGCGAGCGAGAAACACCGCTGCCTTTATAAATTATTCATTCCCACTCACACAAACCTGTATGGCTTGACTGCAATTACTCACTACCTTAGCAGAGAGAGTGTGTGATTGCATTTGAACATCAGTAGGCATACACCTCTCAGTGTGAATGTGCACTTATGTCACATGTTTGACAAAAGGGGTGAAGCTGCAGTTCTAAAAATGAGCCCCCGCCTGTCTTTCTAACACCACAAGTGTTTGAGGACGTTCTCTAGTCTTAAATATCCACCATATTTAAAATAATTAATAACAGCTAATCCCAGTTTGGAGCAGCTCATTCTCAGGCGCGGTGGTCCTTGTCGCTGCTAACACCCGCTCATGGGGAAGGTGCAGATTGAGTCGCCAGCTGTTGCCTTTCACCTGGCAGCGAGGAGATTCACCAGGATACATGCAGAGGTTCACATATGTCTCCTTAAGTCTCGCAAGCAGTATAAGTACCAGCTGCAACAACAACAAAAACATGATCCCTCACCAGCTTCCCACCATGTCAACACTGCCAGTTTGTTTTTGGACTTCAATTAAATGTCATGATGGGTATGCTACCCTTGTAGTGACCAGTAGCAGACATTTCTATGGTATTCTTATTAATTTCGAAGACTTGGATCATTCTGGAGGGTCCTCCCATCCTCTGTGGAGATTTAACCTTCTGCCCTCTGGACATACCAAAACATCAGGAGGAGACTTTATCTCTCTCTCTCTCAAAGTGTCGTCATGTGGAAGTTGAGGATGAGTCTTCTAGATTGAAACTGAAGGGCTGGTCGTCACAGGCTGATGATGGTGTAATGTTTTAATTGATTAACCAGCTTTGTATCATTACAATGTGGCTAATCTCTTCAAAGAGATATGGGACCAACATTTTGGTACTGGATGCGATCTGGTGTCCGTTTGTACTCCATGAGTAGTACTGACCAATCCCATTTGAGCAGGTTTTGGTTGCAACAGTCTGTGCGGAGGGCATAAGGTCCGAACGCATTGGCAGAAATGCAATGTCGGAACCCATTGACTATCGTCTGGTGACAACTGGTAAATTATCTGCATTCATATGTTGTCATCTGTTTATGAAGATCAGCAGAAATGTGTCTTTATTGTCATTCACACGTATCGAGTTGCTAGCCGGAAGCCCAGAAACATTGTCCCGTTCAACCCAGAGTCTAAATCATTATCAGATGACAGATTGCATACAGTGAATGCAAATGGACAAATCTATCTTCCCTCCATGTGGTCTGCACTCAGAGCTCCCCAAAAATCACAATCTGACTGTCTGTGAGTCAAAAATGCAGAAGTACAATCTGTAGTTTAAACAACTCAGAAGAGCAGGGAACTCTGGGTGCATGCAACATTGGGAGAAGTTAAATTAGTTCATTTGCATGTACTACCTAATACTTTCAGCTCATGATTGTTTTTGAAGTGATACACGTCTTCTCACTGACCTGCAGTCGTCCATACAGCGCTGCCAGGTCCAGAGGTGTCTCCTGTTGGCTGTTTCTCATGGTGGGGTCGGTCAGCTCCTGAAGCAGCACTGAAACCACCTCAGAGTGTCCATACTGGGCCGCACAGTGAAGCGCCGTTTCCCTCTCATGGTTCTGTGGAAGAATGATAGGTAAGAAGGATTGATAGCACGAAGGGTGAAGGGAAGGGAAGAGGTGGGAGGTGGATGTAGAAAATTATGGGAATGATAAAGAGAAGCCAGAAGGGCGATGGAGTGAGGAGAGCGAGAGCGGGAAAAACATGACAGCGAGGCAGCAGAGCAGGTCGAATGTAAAGAACGGTAGATGATGGAAGACGGTTTAAAGAAAAGAGGATGAAAAAATAGGAATATGAGTTGTTGTATAGAAAATAAGACGGCGGTGAGTTAGAAGTAGGACAAACGTGGGTGAGAGGATTGAGATATAAGAGAAGAGAAGAAGGAAAAAGCAGTTTATGCATTGTAAATCTGACACGTGGTGAAATTCAAGATGGAAAGCTACATTGTGTGCGCCACATTTCTGCTACACATATGAAGCACGTGTCTCGGTCAGTATATCATTCTGCGCGTTCAAATTCCAAAAGCGTGTCAGGTTTGTGAGAGCTGTCAGGGGAAATCTATAACTTCCTGTCTGTGAAATACAAGCAAAGTGCTTCCCTCAAACCCTTCTGTGCCTCTCTGGTCCAACACTTTTCTCTAGGCCGATTCAGCCTGTCAGCTTCCATTCGACTGGCCAACGACACGTTCAGAAGCAGTTACGTAGTGTTTGATTTCTTTCTCTATCTGTTTCACCCTCTTACGCTCCGCAACAAAAAGCACGAAACACTGCACTAATCACGTGACAATACAGTCATACTGCACGTTAAATCAAACATGACAAACTCTGCTACAAGCACACATAAGTCATATTGACGCACGCCAAACACAACTCCGACACCGAGCAAATTAATGATCAAATATCAAAATCTGCATAGCGTCGCAAAGTCATAAAGAGATACTACTGTGAAAGTATGAATTTTATTATATGCTGTGTGCCATCTTAATTTACTCTGAGCCAGTGACTCAGAGTAAAGTGTTCTCTTTGTTATGACACCAAAAGTATTGAAATAGACCTTTGTAGATGCAGAGATATACTCGATTCATTTTGGGTATGTCATTTTCTAAAAAAAAAATAAAAAAGAGGCTGGGACTTAAGAGGTTAAATTCTATTTACAAATCCCCCCATTCACATTAAGCCATCAAGGGCTAACCGATATCAAAAAAGTCAAGAGTAAATGTATTTGTTGCCATAAAAACTGAGACAGGCTGCAATTAGATTTGTGAATTTAAGTATAATTTGGATTATATCTAGAGATGTGACAAGATTGAGGCCATAGTCTGTGTGTGTGGTTCAGAAATGCATTCATCTGCACATTTCTGTTAATCTACAGTACTTAACAAATTTATTAGACCACCTGTCAGAGACCATTCAGCATCATGAAGTGCTTTAATGCGGACTCTTTCTTTTTCAGTGAATTCACCTTTTTATACCCAAATTTGAGCTCCTTTTAATCAAGCATAGCATTCAACCACAGTGGATTTGAATATTCATGGATAACAGTAATAATCATATTTTAGCATTAAAAATATAATTTTGGTTAAAGAGCGTCCACATACTGGTGTATTAACCATTACCAATGCTGTTAATTCAGGGCAGCTGTGGCATAAACTTTACAGCACTGTGTCTGTGATCACCTTTGTTTTTTGCATGCGTTAAAATGTCATAAAGAGCAGCAACATTGGGACCATGCAATCATTACAACGTTGGTAACAGCATTTTTTAAGTAGCATGTAAAAGCAGTATGTAAACATGTTATACAAGGACAGATAAAAGGTCATAAATTCATCTAACAGCATTTATTAAAGTCACCCTTCTTCTATAATAATGAAGTGAATTTACCCTGCTTAGGTTTCACTTTGGCCCAAAATGTCTCAAACACAAGTGTGTGTGCTTTAAAGGTTACTTTAAACTTGAGAGGCTTTCATGTTTAGAGGAACTATGGCCGTTTTCTGGTTCTCCTGGGGCCCCTGTCAGGACAAGAACACTGTTGGTGGTCCCTGGGGTCCTGCAGCTCTGGGTGAAAACAGCCCAGTAATGAGTGGAAAACTGGGCAAAGGGACACCCATGAAGGAGAGAGCCATGATGGATAGCGATACGAGGGAATAAAAGAGAGAGACGGAGACGATAGAGAGAGCGTGAGTGGGCCCTACAGGGATTAAATCTGCATGTATGTTCCTCTACTTTAAAATAATAATCTGGCAACCTCATGTTGTAGATATGCATGCACATTATGGTTGCACACACATATGCATTTAGGTTTCTGTGGATATTATCAAAGGAGAGAAAGGAAAGTTAAAAAAAAAAAAAAAAAGGTATGCGTGTGAGGCGTTGTTGTTTCTGGTGTTTATCCAAGAGCAAAACCTACATTTTGAGTAAGAGGCTGAAATTTAACACTACATGATGTAACACAGAGAGAGAGACAGAGAGAAAAAAACAAGGAGGGAGAGGATGAACAAAAGCAAAAAGAGACAGCAGGAGAGCAGAAGGAAAGGAGGTGACGAGCTATGGGGATATTTTAGTTGTAGAAAAGACAAATTGTTACTAAGTTTTACTACTACCATCTATGGATTCTGGTCCCAATCTATATCAATCTAATAAAATAATTTTGTGCTCTAAACCAAAAAGAATTTGTGATAAAATTTTAACTCCGATCTGGACAACACCCCCCCTCTACAAAGATGTTTGAATAACAACTCCTAGCAGTGTGGAAAGTTTGGCAGTTGTAACACAAAAGGGAATTGAGATTAGTGGAGGTAGTTTACAGCGGGAGCCGAGTGTTGGGAGCAAACTTTTTGAATATGTGGCAGGGGTTCGTTCAAGCTGACAGGGGTGTTAAGTTAGCCGCACCACACCTCTATAACACTGGCCAAAGCTATGATTGGTACTTTGATGCTAGGTCTATTGATAGCTATTTCCACCAATCAACAATCGGAGCACAGTAGGCGAGTACAGCAGGCACGATTAGGATGCAATAATTGACCGATTTCACTGTTAACGGGTAACTGTTTCTGTCACTTACAATAAACAAAGTAATGCTGAGTTAAGAGTTGAGTTTTTATTGCAACGGACACCAGCAGAAACCAAGCAGGAAAAGGAGCATTTATGAACTATTGTTTATGAATTTAACGCTCACCAAAACAGCATATAATCCCTCCAGGGGTATGACATCTGCATAAGAGATCTTCTTTCATTTTTACTAAAACTGCAGAACAAACAAACAAAAAAAGTCATGTCATGTTAAAGTCATGTTATTTGGGAATGATGATGTCTTCCTTCACAGCTAGCTAACTTGCTGTATCAGTGAAATATCCATTTATTTTCTGTAGTCACTTATCACCATCATCATCAGGCCTGGAGCCTCTCTCAGGCTGACTTAGGACGAGAGGCGGGGTACACCCTGGACAGGTGGCCAGTTTATCACAGGGCACATAGAGACAAACTACCATTTCACCACCGTGCCTCCTGTATCAGTTCAATAATAACAACAACAGGAAAATGACACTGCTGTGCAAGTTAAATCGACATTTATTCGACCTTATTAAAGACGCCAGCACAGCTTCCCAAGTTGCCCTTTAAACACTAGCTCGCCTTTTCACGTAAACGACAGTTGAAATTGTTGTTTCGAGCCTCAAAATGCAGACACGTCCTTGATATTTCCCCCTTCTCCTTCCATATACTTTCCCTCACATTTCCTGGCTTGAACGCACATCTCAAACCTCACTGATGAAATTCAAAAAATACCATGACCACACTCGGCCTCTCAGATCTCATCTCATGCCTTTTCTTACATGCTGTCTCTCCCCAGAGCCACAGCCGTCCCCTCCTTCTTCCTCTCCCTGCCTTCATATACCCCTCTGAGCAGTGAGTGAGAGAGTTCGAGATACTGTACAACAAGAGGGAAAGAGCCCCTATATGAAGACACACTAACACGTGATCTAGCAGTGAAAACACCACGAACGTGCTTGAGAGCTTCGCCTCCTCCTCAGCCAATCAGATCCATCTGTTTTCCCCCTGGACCGCACACCCCTCCATTGATGGCAGAGTGGAAGCTTCCAGAGCAGGTCTGATTGCAGGCCCCACTGTACTGTAAGCACAATAATCACACACTCATGCACACTGTAATTCACATTCATCATAGTTTACTGGTGTAATTGTCGGCTGCATTATGTTTAATAAACTCCATTTGCTCTGTTCCTGTGTGGATATTTTACTATATTACTATTTTCCACTTTCCCCGAGGGTTCATTTAAGTTTCATCTCATCTAATCTACTGTATATACTGTCTTCATCGCGGTGTAATACACTCCTGCCAAGTCCCAAACCAAGACAAATGCAGCACAATCAGTCATCATTTGCTACTGACAGTATTTAGTGTAGAATAGCAATGCAGTGTCTGGAGAACAGGTTAGATGCAAGAGCACCTGAAAAAAGAGAACACAATAGGTAATTTATGTTGACCTTGTTACAATTACAGGTATATTTGCGAGCACTGATACACAACAAAGTGTCCTGATGTATGAAAACGTTAAGAACAGGATGACGTGAGTCTGTTATTTTGTGCCGTGAAGCCTGAAACTGTTACCGGAGTTTAAAAAAAAAAAAATTATAAACTGGTAAGATAACATGGACCATGGTGAATTATGGCTGCTATGGTAACCAGCAGATAGTATACATGGCAGACTGATTCAGGACATTTGTCAAAGCTTTGACGTAGACCTTTAATGGAGTATTTATCATTTTAAGTTTTTAATTTGAACAACAGATGTGTGTGTGCTTGGTTAGAGCCTATTTTTATTTCTTTTTACAAACTTTATTGATCTAAATTACCTTAACAACTTAGATCAACAGTAGTTGTGGTTTGTTGCATTAAAGCAGAGCTTCAAAAGATTTTTCATCTGCGATTCCTCCGTAACTCCCGTGTGTCCTACAAGCTACATATTTCCTCCCTCTTTCTTTCTGGACTGCACAGGGCAAAGCCATTATTTCAAATAAATAGATACAAGTAGACAGGAGACTGACGTTATGAGGGTGCAATTTTTGCTTAATAATGCAAGAAAAGTTTCTAAATTCCTGGAGTTGCATAAATCCACTTCTCTCAGGTCATGGGCAAAAACAAAAAATAAAAATCTCAAGCATGACAGAAAGTATCAGATATATCAGGTTATAAAATGTGTAATGGTTTATATTTCAATTTAATTCCTTCCTTAAGCTATGCACTCCTGCATGTTTGCTGTGAAACCACAGTCACATTAATGTATTTGAATAATTTATGGTGGCCGAGGAGGTAAAATTAACCAAAGTAAACATTTTGAGATGCAGAAATATATTTTTCTGCTTTTATGTCCTGTTAATCATCTCACATTTCTTGAGATTTGTTTGGCTTATACATTAAAAGAACCTGTTCGGGAGTGATAGCTCAAGTGTTTATTTCTGCGTTTGGTTGTTTATGATGAGAAAAATGCACAATACAATTTAAAGCTCCAGAAGAGCTACTGATGGAAAGATTGTTTCGTCAACCTCTGTGTCCAAGGTCAACAATGAAGCCCAAAGTGCTCAGAACAATAGAAACATGAACATCTACCATTCCCTGAGAAATGAGCCACTCAGTTTGCGTGATACTATCAAACACTCCAGAAGACTGGACCTTGGGGTAAGACTGTTTTGTCAACATTTGGTTATTAACATTTGGAGGGATTATGCCTTCAACAGGATGATAATGACTACATTTTCAAATGCAGCACAAAGATAAGCACCAAGGGGTAATGAAGCAAACCAATCACACACACACACACACAAAAATGCTGAGATAATTCTCAACACGGAGATGATAACCGCACAGAGATTGTAACTATTGTTGGCGCTGCCGCCGCTGACCCGTTCTGTCTCTGCAGCCTTAAAACGGGCAATAAAGCTTTGTCAGGCCAATCCTCAGCGTGAGGTGCAGCGGATTGGACTGACAAAGCTTTAGATGGGGGGAAAAACACAATTCCTAGACAGAGAGGAGAGTGACAAAGAGATGAACAGTGACACAGAATAACAGGACGGAGGGGTGAGGAGCGACGGGAGAGCTGGAGACGTAGAGAAAATCCTCCCTCCATGTTCTCCGTGCGGGCTATATATTTCCATTACGCTCGCTCTGACAGCTTTCCGATATCATCTAGCACTTGGTGTATTGTTGTTGATTGGGCTCTGAGCAACAGCCATCTACTAATGACACATCAACAGGCATGACAGCACATTATTGACATGCCCATACAAATGGATGTCAGTGCTTTTCTCTCTGCAGCATGTGGTGCGGATACACAGTTAATGGTCACAAATACAAAAAAAGCATGTGTAATGAAAAGTGCCTGCTTGTCCTAACTCTTCTTACCAAGGACAGCTGCATGATTTTATTAAACTTTAAGGAGGATTTTGTTATAATTTTTTATGATACATCTTTACAATCCGTGCAGCATCCCCTTCATTATCGTTTTTAACTAAAGGACACACAAAATCTACTTGCACAGTCGTAGTATTGCAGTGCATTTACCTGCACACGCGCACACACACACACACACTTCCCGAGGCAAACACTATCAGTCTTATCTAAATTCATCTCCATGGGACCAAACAAACCACTACATCCATGCAAATAGGCGAGCTTTATCAGACAGGCCCGAGCTGAAATGAGACCAGAGCGAATGAAGCGCAGAGGTATTTGTTTGAACATACACCGTGTTAATGCTGATGGACTGATATGCGGGATGAGCTCCGTCTCTGTTACAGCATCTCATAATCCCAGCAGCTCAGCCTGCTGCCCCGGGGAGAGCTGTGCAGATAAATAGAGACTGAAAACAACGAGACACACAAGGTGAAACTCTTCTCCTTCTCGCTTTGTTCTTCTGTTATTAATATGGATGTGAAAATAATCAGTAAATAAAAAAAGAATTTGAATATTTTTATGATCTGCTACTTGTTGCTGCTTTTATTCATCCTTTTATTTCTGTTTTATTGAAGTCAAACTGAAATTAAAAATTATTTTTTTTGTCAGTCAGTTATTTCACTTCACTTCTAATGGCCACAATGCTGTTTAAAGTCAGTGTAAAGTAAGAATAAATAAGAGTTCTGAGGTTGTCAGACGAAAGAAGAAAGTGTTATTAACCACCCAGCTAAATTTGAATAATTAAAAAATATCGACAAGTTTATGAAATCGGGTAAAAATGAGCAGCTCAGCTCCAGGACTGTGGGGGCGTGTCCGCTGAATGAGCTGAAGCCACGCCCACTCGAGGGAGCAGTCACGCAGCCATTTTGAAGCGACTGAAATGTGTCAGATGAGTTCAGAAAATGACATGACTAACTTTGAAACACTGAGTGAGATGAATTAATCTCTATCTCTCTGCTAGGGGTGCAGTGGAATGCTCAGGGTGGCCTCAGCATGTCATCGAGCCACCCTTTAAGGACCGCCCACAAAATCCTGGACTGAAAAACTGTTTTAACCTCTAACTCCACATTTCAGTAATATATCGTTCAAAGTCTTTTCACATGTTTTCAGCGACTATTTTCCAACATATTTAATGTGTTTTGAAAGAAATCTCAGAATTGCCTTTACACAGACTTTAATCTCATCAGTGAAGACCAAAGCTATCATGTTATTAACTCTACGTTGGCTTAAAAAACGTACATTCTTTATTTGTCGTGACACCTCAGTATTACCTGTTGCTGTGAGTTTTGCTTGATAAACAACCACTGAAAAGTGCTGGAAGGCTGAAAGGAAAAGGTAGTTTCAGGAAAAACAGATCAGCTCTTACTTCGTTGGACCATGGGCGAAAGATAAAGTGATCTACCTTATGTGCAAACAGGGGAATTCTCTCTTCAAGGACTATGAGACCAATCACAAATCCTACAAGTAAACACGTCTTCCTGTGCAGCCTTCAATCATATGCTAGCTCCCTAAACTGGCACTTGGTGGTCAAAACTTTGGGAAATCCTGATGTGGAAGGAATCAAAGCTAGCGTGAGCAAACTAAGCTTCCACTTTCTGAGTGGAAGCCAGTTGTTCTATCTTGCCAGCTTCCGCTTTCCAAGTGCAATACAATAACGAAATCAGGTTCTCCTATGGTGAATGTCAAACAATAAATACCAAAAACAATGTGGGGTGGATTAAAAAAACGGGAAACAATTATCTTGCATCAACGTCTGTGGGATATATACAGGGCGTTCTCCACTCAGTGGCACACCAGACCTTGACGGGTCGTCTCCTAGCAACCACTGCCATGCAAAGCATCAACTCGGAGGTTTGAATCTTAAGGTGTTTTCATACCACGAACCACTTTCAGACCAAGAGGACAAATGATTCATGAGAAGTAAAGTTTATGCAGCATTTTAATGCTTCAGTTGTGTGTTTTTTTAATGTTTTTTGGTGCTCGTGAGGAAATAACTGATTATGAGCATGATTATACTGACCAACAGGTAGAGACGGGATGAAAAGGAGGCCTCTTGTACGGGAATGATTCAGGGCTTATTACAGTGGGAGCACTTTTTAATGGACATAATGAACCGACATTGTACACAGAGTAAGATACAAGCACAGCATTTTTTACCTATTAATCAGGGAGGATGCACACTGCAGTGCATACGTTTGCCAAGGTTACCAAATAATTTACATAAATATACACATAGTTTATACAGATGGATTATTTGGACACTCCCTGAACAGATTTCATGATCAGCAGATGGATTCATTCGTAGTTTAGCTTTCGAAATCATGCGGACGGTTCGTTTGCTCTCACACCCCAAATGATCCACACTTGAAACCACCATTTTCATGAAAGCGGTATTATTTTTCCTGATATTAAATTTTAGATGTACTATTAAAATATCCAGAGAGTGAACGTGAAAAGTACCTGAGGCGAAGGGAGTAAATATAAAAGAGAGCTGAGAAAAGGAGGACGACGAGGAGGAGAGGAGCACGAAAGGAAAACATTGAGGGTGGAGAGAGAGAGAGAGAGAGAGAGAGAGAGAGAGAGAGATGAGCAAAATTGTGCAAAACTGTTTATAGTGCTATTTAATCATTTTGTATTGATTACAATATAAAATTAAAAGGATACCTTCAGGCATAATTACAATTATTTATATCAAATGGATTGTTTTACTGGATCTCCATTTCCATGTTCAGCCACAAGTCAAAGGTGTATTAACTGATCTAATTTAATTTAATGCATGAGACATGTTTGAAATATTCCTGTTGAGAAGCGTACTGCATTCTAAGTCCTAGACCAACTCCACTGGATGATTCAACATCAACAAACATTTTTCTATTAAACTGAACTGCTTCCAGTCTTTTGAGAAAGGCACAAAATGTCCAACAGTTCCAGTTTTGACGCTTTGCATTGTTTGTTTCATTTAAACTCTATAGACCTCTCTATAAGCGGCTTCGTGAGCACCGTGTTTCAGTTTTCTATCAAACTTCCACAAATGTTGCAAATGTTTTCACGTGTCTTCATGTAACACCTCCATCAACACGCTCACACACAATCTGGTCTCAGGTTTACAACAATCGTTCAGGGCTGTAGTTTGTTTTAATTCATGCCGAGATGAATCACTTTCACTGAGCTTTAACTAGAGAGCCCACAGAGGAAAACATATGACATAACTTTGTCAACTTTCTTTTAAAGATTACTCAGAAGAAAACATGGTATGGCTCAGTGTGTGACCGTGTGTGTGTTTTGGCGGCATGGCAGTAAGTGATGTTTGAGCAAAGACTTTCCCAGGGCGGTTTCTCCTCGTAGCATGTGTTCTCACAGAGGCCGTTGACCATCAGGAAAACATATGGTTTCATTTTCAAGTGTGGTAGCAACATGTGTGCACGATAGGACACGGAATTACAAAGACTGAGATGAACACACACAGCACACAGCAGGCGACCAACCTCATGACCTTTCTACCTTTGTCTTAGTTCACACGGCCTTCTAGGCTCCCAGAAAGCCTTGCTGCACCTGGAGAGAGGCCTGCAAGAAGCACTTCACGCATACATCCGTCCACGCATGCGCACCACACATCGCAGCATGCACCGTCCTTCTAATCTCTTATTATCTCAGTGAATTTATGCCGCTGGTCTCCTCCTTCCTGCTCCTTTGGGAGAACAAAGGGGAATGAGGTTAGAAGAGGGAGGGAGAAAAAGGAGTATTATAACCTTCTGTCCTTCAATTGGTGGAAAAGAAAACATTCTTGGGATGTATCTGCAGCACAGGGGGACATACTTGACCTAGTCAGTCACCCACACACACAGAATAACCCTTAAATTGACTAAACCAGAGGCCCTGTACAGAAGAAGCCTGGAGGTTGTGTGCTTGGTTCCCACACAAGCACACACCACATCTGCCGTTTGTCAGTGGGACCAACAGTCTGGAGGACACAACTGTCCCCCACACAGCCACGGTCAGAAACATTTTGCCCTGAAGTTAAACCATGCCATCGTTAGTCAGACAACACACACTGCCTGGATGCATGTTATTCTCAGTGCTGCTGGTACAAAAATGTGGAGCCAAAAAGCCTCTGAGCAAGGGGTCTCCAACCTGTTTAGGACACCACAGCTGGTTGTGTCTTTCACTGAAATCTGGTAAAAAAAAAAAAATGCATTTTAGGGCACTATGGGGGTTTAAGATGTCCGTCATGAGCCTCTACATCCCCGGTGGCCTGACACGGCCTTGTCTCTTACTTCCACGATTCTCAAACCAGGAGAGAATCGAGCCATAAGTTAAGTGCAGTAAGTGCATAACTATAAATGGGAACCAATAACGTTCACTTACATTAGGTTTAGGACATTAAAAACTTGTGACGCACCACATAAATCACTTTGCTCAGGACAGGAGGAAGCACTTCCAGCTCCCGCAGCTGATCTAATGAGCACAGTGGACACATATTTAACGTCCACTTCATCAAGTGAGGCAATGGCCAAAGCGGCTAAACTTAGAAAATATGATGACAGTTACCGAAAGTTTGGTTTTATTGAGAGCAACAATGGAAGACCAAAATGCGTCACGTGTCTTCAGGTACTATCAAATGAAGCTATGAAGCCATCCAAGTTATAAGATATCAATAATTCCTATGGCACCTACGAGTACAAATGGTAGTAAACATTTTTTAATCGGTGAGGGAAGTTTTCTCTCTCGTAAAGGGTCTCTGGCCCCCAAAAACTTGAAAATCTTATACAGTAGAATCACCCAGTATCGTATGCCTAACATTACAACTAGCCGCTGTCCTAATAAACATGTTTAGACCATGTTTAGGTCGTTTTCATGTCACTACAGTGTGAAAAATAATACAAATTTGTTTGAGTTAGGTAATCCATCAATTTAAACATTTTGATTTCTTATTTATTTATTTATTTATTGGACTTGGTAAACTAAAAGTTATTTATTGCCATAAGGTAAGGTTAGGAAAAAAAATGGCGAGCGGATGCTGTTCAAACAAAGAAATAAATATAACCAAAAGAGAAATGCTTTAAAAATCTTTTTAACTACCGAAACAAAATCAAAAATCAAATCAAATAAATCAGGTAAAATAAATAAATAAGATCTGATTTGATTTTTTTTTTTTAGGCGAGCGTGTGACTATGTTTTCTCAGCTGTCGGAGCCTCCTCGACTGCACCGCCATGGAGGCTTTCTCAGAAATGGTCCTTGTAAAGAGAGGCTGAGTGGTGTAAGAAGGACACTTTTGTCAGATGAGACAGGTGGCTCTCCGAGCTGGAACTGTTGACGGCCACTTTACAGGATGCTGTGCCACTCAGCGACTTGTCCATCATCTGTTGAAATGCTGATGTGGTGCCGTGAAGGCCGAATGAAGAAATGGGAAAGTGTTTGGAATGAAGAGAGTAGTGTACTAATAAAAGCCCTATAACAAGGTTGCTCCCAGTGTCCCTGGGCTGCTTATTTAAATATTTACTTTTCTGAAGTCCAGTTTACTGTGTTGGGAGGTAGAATAATTAGGCTCTGCCACTCCAATCTCTCTCATCATTTTCAGTTCAGGACAGGTAACAGACGCTGTGGGACTCTGGGATCATTTAAAATGGATGTGATGACCAGCTGTCTATTAAAAAAAAGGTCAAAGGGTAAGCGTCTCCCTTTTTATTTGAGAGTTCAGCTGTATCTGCTCCTCTCTAAGGGCTAAAACATGCAACAACAAACACAAGCTAACAGGCTATTCTTAGCACATCTTGTGTTTGAAGATAATATGATCTTTAAATTGATTTTGCACAAAAAAAAAAAAAATCTAAATTGAAGCATCAGTTCACGATTCAATCTGAGTGCGAGCAAGACAGATCACAACAAACAACGCCTCGCTCCTCGCAAACATTTGGCCCTGCGAGCGGAGTGCAAGCCTCGGGTAAACAAGCTAGCTTTCACCATCTATCACCGTCTCACTGTCTCTCACACATTCAAACACACAAATAAACATGCACACACGGTACGTATAATCATCGTCTCCAGTCAGACAGCCTCCACCTCTCGCTCTCTCACACACACACACACGGAACAAAAACAGCTGTGAATGGGAACTACTGGGACCAATTAGGCAGTAAACAGCGGGCTGGAACTGGTTTACCGCCAACTAATAATGTCCACTAACCTTGAATAATCCTGTATTGGCTGGAACAGGCCCACCTACATACTTCCGCTACCTTTTTTTTTAATGTTCTCAAGACCTTTCACACTCGTTGCAGATCCCTCCTGTGTCTTTTTCCACACTCTCATGTCGCCATTTGTCACTTCATGTACAGAAAGGGGGAGCACGGTTGTTGCGTTTCTCTCCCTCATGTAAGAAAAGAGCAGATATTAAAGACAAAGAGCGTGCCGCTCTGGAATCACCCTATAAAACTAGGCCGCGCACACACGCAGTCAACCTCTGACACGGCGAATAGTGTGCGTGGGCAGAGTAATATCGTTGAGAATGGGGTAATGTGCAGCCGATGGCTTGCTGCTGTACGTCTGGATGACGGGTGTGAACGTGTGTGGGACTCAGTATATCACCCTGACTAATGTATGCGGGCCCTGCTCTCTACTGCAGACAAGACAGTCAGTGGGAAAATATGGAGCTTAGGCATCGTAAACACACAAACACTTCATAAATCTTACACTTGAGATTTACGACCGCAACCTGAGAACAACTGTACCCCTCACAATGCATAACTGCAAGGCTGCTCCACAAATATGCATCATAAAGCGTTATAGAAATGCAGGTACCGCAATTTAGAAAGCAACGTGTGTTTTTTTTTTTGCTAAATTCGGTGCTTAGGGCAAAAAATAAACGCTGCACCTTTAAGAATGTCAAAGCACAGCTGTGCTGGAGTCTTTGTTTGTTGCTGTGTCTGCGTGCAACAGTGAGACCGACGGCCAAGGTTTGCTAATCTGAGCTCTGTAGCTTAGCAATTTCAGCGTGTTTATTATACAGAAGAGGAGATGAAGTGTTGATGAGAGGGCTAGATAAAAACCTGTCATTTTATTTTCAGGTGGTTGATAAACAAGGCTCGGAGTGAAACGTATGATACAAAGAGAGATACAAGAGAAGCTGATCAGTGTAATTAGATGATTTGACAAGTGAGATGTTACATGAGGATTTATAAATAAACGTTTTGTCAGACATGCACAAACTTTAAAAGGGTACACACACAGAGATTCTGTAAGATCTGAATTTTTTATATTTTCTAACACCAAATGTAAACACTATACATTCTTATATTAATGAATATACACTGAATTTCACATATTTTCTAGTTGCACTGTGGTTAGCACTGTCACCTCACAGCCAGAAGGTTCTGGGTGGTTCTTCCTGTGTTAACTGTCGACTCTGAACTGCTCTTAGGTGTGAATGTGAGTGTGGATGGTTGTCTGTCTCTATGTGACGTGCGGTTGACTGGCAACCTGTCCAGGGCGTACACCGCATCTCGCCAAGTGTCAGTGTGGATCGGCTCTAGACCCTCAGCCCTCAAGGATAAGCAGGTGTGGCTTATAGATGGAACTTTTTTGTTCTTTCAATCTGCATTAATGAAAGCAAATATTCATAGATATATATATATATATGTAATTCTCATTGGTCCTTTGTTACCTATCCACAGATAAATTCAGACGGACACTACATTTCATTGGCAAAGAAAAAAGTCCAAAGAAAGACAACAGAGCACCTTAAAAAGGTCAGTAAGTATAGATAGACTCCAATTAAAGAACAAAATAAAGACAAATCAACAAGTTAGAAATTATTTGGATGAGTTACAGATTTTGGTATCAGAAGCAAGACACTAAACCTGGCACATCCATCCATTATCTGTAACCGCTTATCCTCAGCAGGGCTGGAGCCTATCCCAGCTGACTTTGGGCGAATGGCAGAGTTATCGGCAGTTCATCACAGGGCACATAGAGACAAACAACCATTGACACTCATATTCACACCTACGGACAATTTAAAGTCACCAATTAACCTGTTAAGTGCATGTCTTTGGACTGTGGGAGGAAGCTGGCGTACCCGGAGAGAACATGCAAACTCTGCATTCTTAGTATTATAAGAAAATACTGGAGAACAGCAAGACTGTCTTCATGAAACCACCATTTTACATCGATTTCAATATTATTAAAAATAGATTGATATGAAAAAAAACCTGTTACTTCAACAAACTGTGATGCAGTCACAGCTTTCATCTTTGCATATGTTGTTGTGCAAAAGCATTAGTCTGTCTCCGTCGTTAACTTTCTTTGACCGGAAAATGATGCTAGCAAGTCTCACCTCCTACACATCAACAGCATTACAGTTTGCTGGAAGTTATTCTAGAAAACTTGTTAAACAAAACTACACCTTCATCTCTGTGTATCACGAAATGAAGAAGTCGTGCCACAGGAGAACTTCGTACGTACGAGCACACGCACACACCTCAACACACACTGACTGTGCACTGAAGTCAGCAGCTATGTACGGTATCTTCTCAATCAGCATCTTCCACCCTGTGTGTGTCCACGCTGCCTGCACAGCAGCCCGCTCAGCTCCACAAATCATTGACGGGGTAAAAAAAAAGAAGAAAATTACCCATGTTCACTTGCTGACAAACCTCTTCATTTCAGGGGCAAGGGATGCCATTTATCACGGTAAACAATTAGGCTCTAACAACTCGCACAGGCAAACGATTTGGCTAATGGTGACAGAGGAAAATGTGCTTATTAGGCACGGTAAATAACGCTCCAATAACCTGGGGGGTCCATTACTACACTGCCATCAGGAGTAGGAATATTAAAACAGACATCTTAGCTATAAACATTTTAGCCAGCACTTCTGATTAAAACACCACTTCCTGTGCGCCTCGTACTCATCTTAAAATGCAGTGCATCAGCGAGCCGGGACATCACCAATATGCTGCAAGCGGAGATGGACACAGAAAGAGTGAGGGTGGAGAAGAAGGTCATTTTTGCTGATGAGGAATGACAGCAGCGGCAGGCTGAATGCTCCCAGAGCTGAAACGCTCACCCGGCTGTCAGATAGAGATCATCGGGGACTGTAAAAGATCGTCTTTGGGAAATGTAGAAACATTCCGTATCAGAAACTCCATGGGAACTATGGAAATTAACGGGAATTAACTGGAAACTGGGGGTAATTTAGTAATTGGAGGTAAGCTAGCATCATGATAAGCCTCATAAATGGTCAATAAAGTGGTCATTTTGCAAGTTAAACATCAAAACCATTCATCAAATATATTTACCCCATAATATCATCAAAACTTACTTCACTTTATGTCGTCCACAAGCTCATATGTGTGGCTTCAATAGTCAAAAGTGTGACCCAGGGTTCTAGAAATGATCTGTGCATGTAGGGGGCATGGCCTCAATAGCCCTGCAGTAAGCAGGGTGCTATGTGCATGTGATTAAGATAGTGTACTTGCATGAAATCTGATTGTTTTAGTCAAGATAATGCTAAAATATATTTTCCCCAACTATACTGCATTTAAGTTCCCTGTTAAGGGAAATTTTCATTATTTCCCATGAAAAGTTCCCAGCTTTCCAGCCTGGACTTAACCACTAGGGCCCTTTGACTGTCCTGAGTATTCATCATTAAGACCATTTCCGTATATAGATTGTGGCCTTGTGTTGGACCAAAGAGAAACATCATCTACTACTAAGAAAATCTTGACTTTTGCCACAGGTGGTGTTGAAGATGAACGTTTTCAAGAGGGTCTGATCGTGGGACTGAAGTGTTTTACCTGTTGGTTGACCCGGCAGTGCGATGGTCCGTGGTGAATGAGGATGCGGACGATGTCCACGTCTCCCCGCCAGGCGGCCAGGTGAAGAGGGAAGCAACCTTTGCTATCAGCCACGTTTGTGGACGCCTCAAACTGCAGCAGCTTTAGTACCACTTCCCTGAGAGAAACACACACACAGATCAATATATCAACAGATCGAAAGATGGAGAGAGGGACAGGAAGGGGAGCTTAGCGCTAAGATCTGAAATGGTGGAATAGTGCCACACTTACCTTGAGAATTCCAAACACCTTTTAACCTTGCAGCATCACTTTGTAACACATAGTATAATGAAACACCTCAACACATCCCACAGTTGTTAATTTTACTAAATATTACATCTAAGAAGGAACCAAACTACATGGACAAAATGTTTCTGAGCTTTTCTCGCTTGCTGTGCGACCTTGGCTGTGCGACCTTGGCTGTGCGTGCTCTCTTCTTCAAACAGTGTTTGTATTTAAAATTACAAAAATCACGTTTTAAAACTTCATCTGTGTCTCAACACTCTTCAAATACCTGCTACTCAGCATCACATACGCTGGAGCACAAATAATATAAACAAAGGATGTTCTTCTGTATGAAGATGTGTTATTGAAGTCAGCATATCTTCGTTTTTTTGTTTTGCATAATTTACAACATCTTTAGTTTAATCCCTTCTTCTTTCAATTAAACTCTGTTTTAACTGTAACTCCCTCAAGAGGAATAATTATGTTGAGGTTGTTCTATATTTAATGAAACACAAAAAACTGGATGAGACAGAATAAAGTACACCACTTGGAAAAGTTCATACTTCGCATGGACCACATTGCAAAACAAGAAGAAGAAGAATTAAAAGGCTAAGTTTGATATTCAAAAAACAGATTTATGTACATATGTGCCTGAATTTCTAATTATTTATCTGCAGCCTTCATGGGAGCTTGCAGCCATGTGATCTGGTCAGCAACAAGTTGGCCCCTACTTGAAGATAACCAGGGATTAACCAGGGATTTTTTGGTGTAACAGAAGAAAGTTCAACTGGAAGTGATCAGAAATAGAGAGAAGACAACTGCTTCCATGTTTCCACTCTAATAAAGTAATCTCCATTACACAAACAGATAAAGCGACAAATCACAGTGCTGAAAAATCCATTTAGCTGCAGCTCGGTAGCGACGTCGGCTGTGCCGTTTCATATTAGGAAGTCTCCAGCTGAAGTTGTCACCTCCCTCTGATGAGGAAAGGTGAACTGCTTCATTTGCATCTGAAATGTCAGCAGGAGCGAGAAGGGCAAAACCTCTCCCAGGAGCAGAGGTGAAAGCACCACAGAGATGCTTAATGAACTGCTTTGTTAATTAATAATTTATTAGATTTTATATAATTCCTCGGGTTTAAAAAAAAAAAAAAAAAAATCCCGTAGAGGGCAAATATGAGAATATTGCTGACTGGATTGAGCCTGCGTGCATCATGAAAGTTTTTTTATTATTATCTCAAGCAACAATTCAAACCCAGCTTGAGTAACAAACCTCTGAATGCAACACTCCCTGTTGCAAAGTCTCTTCTGTCTATATCTTAATTGCCAGTTCTCATTTTAGTTTCCAACCTAAACGTTCAATCACTCCTCCCCTCTGCAGCTTTTTGTCGGTCACCTAATTTTCACTCTGAGGCTGCATTCCCTCCCTCCGTCCCTCCCTCCCTCTATTTTACAGTTGATCTGAAGTAGGAAATCCACATAATTGCCCCCAACACACAGTACTAATCCTTCAGTTCCGCCAAGCTGGGATGGCAGTGGGGCTTGCAACTAATCCACACTGTGTAACCGATTTCTCAGCAGGCCCAGGTGAAGAAAGGAAGCTGCGCACTGTAGCTCTGTGCAGGTGCAGACACGCAAAGCACGCACGCATTTAAACTTTGATTGCCATTTTAGTGTTATCAACTATTACTGTTGCCTAAGAGTAGGAGTAGAAGACTTTATTGTCCTGTACTTAATTTAAAGATTACATCGACCGGCCAAACTCATGTGATCCAAAACAACAACTCTGTCATAGATTCTACTTTCACGAAGCTAATTATGTTGGTGAGAGGTATTCATCTAACTATTATGTTTACTGTTGAGGTTGTAGTTTGCAGTAGTGTTAAAGTAGACTGCATTACATTGAGAGGTGTTTCTAATATTTTGGCCGGCCCATTTACATACATGGAAGCACCATAATATATAAACACCTCTCAATATAACGCAGTTCTGTACAACAATAGCACACACTACGACCTCGATTATAAACATAAAGTAGAATTAATTAGGTTTCGACTAAAACTGAAACATAATACGCTTTCTTATTCATTTACACTGTTATATATAGTATACATATTTTTACATACTTCTTATTTTTCTGTTTATATATTGTTGTTATATGTTGGAGTGCAATGTACAGATTTTTTATACATTTTTCTATCTTTCTCTCTACAGTATATTTCTATTCTCGAATGGGAGAAACTCTAAACCACGCTCTCCCCCCGGGGATCAATAAAGTATTTCTGATTCTGATATAGCACAAAGCGTAATACTACAGGAGCTGAGAGGAATAAGGGAGAGCTGAACATTTCAAACCTTCATGAAATACATTTCATCTTCTCCTGACAGCAGAAACAGGAAAATAATCAAAGGGGAAAAATGTCCCTTTGACTTTTTGCTCCTGACTGCACATTTTGGTCAAAATAAAAGACATTTCAGCACTCTAATATATTAGTACTGACTGTGCAAGACACAAAATAACAATAATTTGATGATTTCAGCTGAAAGATTTGCTGCTTTTCTCTGTTTTACATCATTGTACAGTGACCTCAACGGGGTTTTTTTTCTGTTGGATGGACATAAAATCAATTTGAAGATGTCACTTTGGGGATTTGTGATACTACAAGCCTCACACACACACATAGGCTCTTGTACATAAACACACCTCTTGTGCAGTCTTACCTGTGTCCATTAAGTGAAGCATGGTGTAAAGGTGTGTATCCTGAGCTGTCTGTGCAGTTGACATTCAGGCCCTTCCACATGCTGGAGAGAGGGAAAAAACATCATAATTAGTAACACACAATACACTCACACGCTCTTATTTTCACAAAACAGGCACTTTGACATCATCTCTCAGCGCTGAAGTGTCTGCTCTTTGCTAATGTGGCGGTTGAAGTGTTGTTTTTGAGAGCTGTTAGCTCATGGACTGCTTACTAATAAAAAACTTTATAACATCTTTTTTTCCCACCACATCTGTTTGAGTCTTTTACCTGTCCTATATGCTGCACCTGATGTGTTTTAGACCCAGGAAATGACAAACCACATCCAGCCAATTAGGCTTCACTCATGTAGAATGTAGGCAGATAGGTAGACAGGGGTTGTGATGTCTTTTTGAGTACTCTTCTGCAGGGATTCATCTCTTTTAGGGTTTTAGAGAGGTTTGTTTAGTGTTAAATTACTATATTTATCTACTGAGAAACAAATTGATTCATTATTTGTGGTATTTCCTGTTGTAATAGGAGCTACAACTTGTATAAAGAGGGTTTTGGAGCTCTTTCAGGAAGATTAAGGAGGCCTTTTTCTTCCTTTGTTTGTTTTTTCCTTTGTTAAAGATGTATTGAGTTTTGTTTCTTCACAGAAAATAATTTTACTTTAATGTATTTGGGTCCCAAGGCGAGAAGTATAATTTTTCATTTGGGGCCGCAGCCAGAAAAGTTTAAGTCCTATTTCATCATATTGGCAAATAAAGAAAGTGAGTGAGGTCGAGTCTTGCACTCGCAAAAGGCTGAGCATGCAAATAAAACCACACTAAACAGACTCTCATAAGGATAGCCAGCTACACACAGAAACAGACACACACATACCACTATTACACAAATAGAGCCCAGGGTTTTCCCAGGGATATAATTATATGACCTCTCTTTTTCACATGAACTCCTCCAAGCGCGTCAGAGAGAAGTACTAATTAGTCGAGTTCCAGTTTGAGCAGCTCTGGGCTGAAAAGCTGAATCAAGTTACTTCTGGAGGCAACTTTATTAAAGACGACCCCGCGCAGTAGCTTCTGACATGGAGAGTCTCTAAATGCAAATCACACTATCAATCTCACAATTTGAAGTAGAGCTGGAGAATATTGATCTTTTTGTAGCAGATCCTTTACTTTTTTATTGTTTATTTCTATTTTATGCTAAGCTGCACTTGTACTGATGTATATAAAGGTCCATTGTGTAAGATTTATGGTGCTCTATTAACAGAATATGGCAGAAATTAAATCTAATATTTATAAGTATGTTTTCATTAGTGTAAAATAATTTTTTCTATGTTTTCTGTTACCTTAGAATGAGTCTTTTATATCTACAGACCACACCGACCAAATACTAGCTCTAGATAAGGCCTTTTGGTTTTATTTAGCACGTTTCAGGGTGAGGTAAGGGGGTTGCAATCTGCGACTACACCACTAGATGCCACTAAATCTGACCCACACTGGCCGTTTAAGTAAAGGTATCCTGGCTGAAGAACTTAAGACTTAAATGTCAATACTTTCTTTTAATTTCTTCAATTGTTCATGATTTTTATTGTATACTCCTTTTATTTAATGCTTTGTGTTTGTTGGAGGAAATAAGAAATAGGCTAAATTAAATACCATAACACACAATAAATGCACTGCATTTTGACCTTTCTATTTCAGAAACTTCACATACTTTCTGACATGAATATTTCTCAGATATGTGTTTTTCTTTATGAGACACCTTCATGTGAAGTGCATTCAGTTCAAGACTTACTTCAAAGCAAATTCTGACTCAACTATAATCAATCTTTGGGTTTAATCCTTTCTCGGGTTTTTATGCATTTTTTATGTGCAAAAAAACAAAACTAAGTAAAATAAAAAAAGTCTTTGACAGTCTGTGTTTTATTGTAAATTCTTAGAGACCAGAGTTGAATCTGCCGGCAAACAGTAAAAGTGTTGTGGAGACAGCAGAACATTCACAGAGTTTGACAGACATCAGCACAATGATCAAGGTCAGCGGTGTTACGCGGTGAGAGCGTGCGCACCAGCACACAACCAAACCTGAATTAAAAGTGGTATTAAGGGCTGGCTGCACAGAGAGAGAAAGAGAGAACACAGTGTGCATCGATCAATAGGACTGTTGGAGTGAAGGATGCAAAACATTTTACTGTTGAATTCAACGCTGAATTAAATGATGACTGCTAAACAACCAGGAGCACTTAAATCAAGAAAGGTCCAAAAGCTGCTTTTGGCTGTTATGGAACCAAAAGCAACAAGAACAAACAAGTACGACTGAACACATCTCTTTAAAATAAGAGGAACAAATCAGAAAAGAGTACACAGGCACATACACACACGTGCATTTATGCTACACAAATTCTATAGGTCAAAGGACAGGACACCACAGACAGAGAGACAAACAGCACAAGCTTGTTTCTATCGGGTCAGCTGATCTCTACACACTGCGAGGCTGTGTGTGTGTGTTTGTGTGTGTGTTTGTGTGTTCATATCGATCGTGCTGCTCTGCTGACCTCTTTCAGCGCTGACCTATAGGACCAGCAAGATAGGTTGTTAAAAAGAGCAGACTGACCGAGGGTGAGACAACAGGAAGGCAAAATGTGAGGCAGAAATAGTGACAACAGCTCAACTGTCAAGTTAATTTGGATGGATTTCACAAAGATCCACCATGAAAATAAAAAGTACCACTCAATATGTGTCTTTTGTCTTTTACTGTGAGATATATATATATATATATCTAAAAACTAAGAAATACACTTTCTGCTTTGGGAAATCAAGAAAGTCTGACAGCGAAGAGCGCTATATAAGTGAGATCCGAGGTGCAATGGAGCACAGCAGAAGAAACATCAACCAACTGTGAGCTTGTGTTTTAACGTAAACACAGAAAAGCATCTTAAAATTCAAGTAATCTCCTTAAAAATGAGAAATCATTTATATCTTGATACAAGAAAAACTGTACTGAAGATGAGGAGAATTGTCTCATTATCACAATTTATTACTTGTTTTAAAAAGAATAAGGAAATGCTTGTCATTTTGGGAAATATATCTACTTCCTTTCTAGCTAAAAAATATTATTTTGGGTTGGAGACAGGAAAAAGAGCTGGTCTGGCTCTTTCTAAAGTGTAAAAATAAACTCAATGACACTTCTAAAGCAAGTTTTTAGGTATATTTTTGAATTTTGGAAAGAACCAGGCTAGCTGTTTCCACCTGTTACCAGTCTTTATGCTAAGCTAAGCTAATCATCCCTGGCTCTAGCTCTGTACTTGTAAAATCAACATATGCATATCTATAGCAGTTTATAACACATTTCCACTCTAAAACAAACATTATACTGCCATTATACTGAAATATCCAAATGTTCCATTTTCACTCACTGCTTCTAATTCAATAGCTCATTAATCGCATAAAACTACCCGGATGGAAACACAGCTAATGTTCCATACACTTCCGTAAGCTGTTTTCTATATCTGATAGCTTTTCGCTGAACAAACCCGACCTTGAACACACACCCACACACATATGCACCGATGCTGTTACCTTCAAACGCCCAATCTGTACACCAATTCATTAAAAAACTTGCTGTACAAAGAGTCTTTCATGTGAGCAACGCTCTCCACAGCCCCCAAACACAATCCACCCGTCCCCACAAACGCACCGTATTAATGCATAAACACGGCAGTCATACCTTGACTCGCATTACATTCATAAAAAAAAAACCTGCACAAACAAATATATGTGGCGGCTTTGTGAGGGAATGTGTAAACCTTGTTTGCAGTGTGCGTGAGGGTCGCTGTGATGGCCGGAGCTCAACGAGGTGTTGTGTTTTCTTTCACTGTTACATATGTGTTTGGAGTGACACCGACAGTGGGTGTCACCAGTGGGTGCTTTAACACTTCACAAGCATTTTGTGGGTGGTTACTCGCAGGAGCATGCATGAAATTTAGCACTGAATCAAACAGCAACGTGACCAAACTTAGCATCTCTTTTTTTACACAGCTTTTTAGCCTCTTGTAGCTCATGTTTTGGTTTTATGGCACATTTACTGGTTCAGTGTCGCTCATTCTCATTAACTTTGTCTACAGCAGCGTAGAAAGCTATTTTAAACAAAATACCCACTATACACTACCTGCCTACATCAAACTGCAGACAAACAAAGCTAGCAATTAGCTGAGGAAGTGCACCTAGTTAGCAGCTAAAGCTGTAGCTGTATATTTCAGGAGTTGGTGAAGACTAAAACAGAGAAAAGAGTAAATAATGGCTTAAAGTATATTCATCAGGTGGACACAAATGAATGCTAATGTTGCTTCATCTCTGCTAAATGTCTAAACAATCAGTTGTGTGCTAGTACATTAGCCATAGCAATTTTAGAAAGAAATGGCTAATGTTGTGACCTTGTTAGCTTGTTTTCAGACTTTTTCAGCCTCTAACTAATTCAATATTTCAATTTTAAGGCCTGATTTTACAGTAAGACTTAGATTTTCCATGGCAGTGTCAGTTTTTAATCAACATCTATATTTCAAAAATCATTGGCAATAGCCAATCTTGTGTGTTCATTTTGGGCTTCTTTTGCCTCGGACTAATCAATTTATGCAATTTTAAGTCCTTATTTTGCATTAAGACTTAGATTTTCCATCACTAACGAGGAGAATATAGTGCTTTGATATTCCTATGGAGACTTATACTACTCTGCTGTGCTTAAAACTGCATTTACATTCACCATTGACTGTGAAACAGTCTGTGTCAAGTCAAGTTTATTCAGTCCACTCCAGCTTTAAACTGCCAATCAGTACAAACACACAGAGACTGTGCCTGGAAAAATAAATACCACACATTGCATAACTACCAATTTGATCTTGGTGAATCACTTCCTAACAAGACCCCTGTTTTTTCTCCTTATCACAGCTGTTCATTTCTACTATGCCATGTTCCATCTCTAATTTCCCAAAATCAGTTCGGTGCCATAACGCTTCTGCATTGTTTCCTGTGTTTTGAGTCACAGCGTAAAGCCAGCCAGCAGAGTTTAAATAGAATTAGTGGGCAACTTCAGATTAGATAATGGAGTAGAGGTGCTGTTGCTGCTGCTACTGCTGCAGGAATGCAGACTCTTGGTGGATTAGTCAAATATGCAGACAACGTCCTACCTAATTAACCTCGGGAGCCGCACCAAAGGAAAGCTCTGGTGGGAAAAGCTGTCTTAGTCTTTGTGTATGCTTTATGTACAACTACTACTGCCGGACTTATTGTCGCATCATGCAACAATAATCAAGCGTTTTTTGAATGAGTAGATTTCTGACTCAATCTTTAACAGCTCAGTCTTTTTCTGTCACCGACTCTCCTTCTCCCTTGCTCGGGGCAAACGCTCTTTTTATTTTGTAATAAAGCACTAAAAGGTAAAGGGGTCAAACATCATGAAAGGCCTCCCAGCAGGCAGAGCAACGCCGCCCTCTGTGTGAACCCATCTTCAGTTACAGTACGACAGTTTCTCCTCGCCTTTACATCACTTCACTACAGCACAGCGAGGCCTGAGGACTGCCCTGACATGATATAATACTGGAAAACCAAACTAGAGCAACCTGTCTTGGTTGTATCTAACAACACAAGCCTTTATGGTACACTGTGGAGCAAGTGGTGTCGGTTTCATCTAAATTATACCACTTGAAATCTTAATTTATGTCTATATAAAAAGGTTGTACATCATGTCTAAACACTGCACGTCAGTTGGGGATGTGGTTTCTCCAAACCTACAAACAGGATGTTAATTTGGGTTTTGACTCTAAACAAGATTCAAAGAAAGACGGTTTAATACCGGTGAATCCCATTAGCAAAGACATTACCTGAAGCAAGTTATTGCTCATCAAACAAGAGCTAAAATGACTCCCTAACACTGTGTCATTTTTTATCAGTCATTGTGAAAAAGGGACCTGTAATGTCTTTCAACTAGTGAGAAATTTCTCGTTCTGGATGCAAACTTCTCATTCAGCGTTTCAGAATGAAAGCCTTCATTTGCCGGCTCTCACCACGGTTATTAAAGCTGGCATCACGTTGCAGCAAAGTTCAAGCGACATCAAAGCGGAGCATTGTCTTCAAAGGGAAAGGAGCGAAGGAGTTGGGAAAACCTTTGTAGTCCCGGAGTCCAGCGTCACCTTTTCAAATGAAAATTTAAGGTTTTTCTAGAGTAACATGACTCTTCGACATCAATAACTTCACGGGAAATCAAAAAAGGAACCACTATGACGGGAGGCGTGGTCGCTATCAGAGTAGATAACAGCAAACAGGAAGTGGTCTTGCTTCATATCCTGTTTTCGGCACGAAGCAAAGAGATACCTGCTGATTAAGAGCATTGTTGCCAGATCACGCTAACTGATACGACTTGCAGGAAGATGACGTAAACACACATACAGACACGCAAAATTCGTTTGATGTTTAAACCCCGGCTCACTCCATCCCCCATGATGCTTCAGGGCATGAATATTCAGCTTTACACTCTAATGTCTTGAGCGGGTGTGCAGAAATGGATATGGTTTATGTAACGGTGTGTGTGTGTGTGTGTGTGTGTGTGTGTGTGTGTGTGTGTGTGTGTGTGGTGTCACAGGTGAGATCAGCTCAACCACAGTGAGACAATTATAGTGCAAGGTGTGTGCAAACTCTCAAAAGACCAATTACATTTCTGCACAGAGACTTTCTATTTTTTTATTCTTTGGTATAACCTGCAAACAAATGTGCAGAATATATTTGCAGATGTATATTAAATGTGAACGCACTGCGAATACAGAGCAGAGGAAAAGCAGCTATATTAAAGAAGATAGCAGAAACAAATAAGCTTGTGTGCTCATAGATGACAAACCATTTTTTAATTTTTTAATAGTGATATTTGATTTTTTGTTTTTTTTAATCACTGTTGATATAAACATGAACACACAACACAAATAAAAGTGTTTTAGGTTTATAAATTAAGTTATTAAAGCTACTCTCTAGAAGTTTTGACCACTAGGAGTGCTATAGAGCGATGTATGTTGGTTGACGATGAGTCCAGTCCATAGCTGGTGGTGGCAACATGACAACAAATGGAGCAATGTGCCAACTAAGGCATGAATGAAGATGACTAGTGAACAAAGGTGGATGTCAAAAAGCAAATTTGAACCTTTAGGGGCGCATTCAGACAGAATCAGGCGCTGTTTTCCATACACATACACTATCCAGGTGGATTCATGGACTAAACTCTAACACTCTACCTGTTGTGTTCTAACTTTGTTTATTTCAGGAACTCAGCTTCTATATCTGAGTCTGGCTCACAATTACGCTGAAAAATAGTGACACGAAGAAGTTTAATTAGGTTTGTGTTTTGGTTTGTGTATGGAGAGACAGAAAGGGAGTGAGCCAGCAGTGGTTGGGAGACATAGACAGTGAATAAGAGTGAGGGAGCACCGGCATCGAGAAAGCCAGTTAATCAGCGAAATAAAAAGTTATTTCCTGATTATTTCACAGCGGTTACGTTCAACACAGATAGACACAACCCCAGCAGACTTTAGAAAGGTCTCTCCAGAGAATTGTTTTCACATGTCACATGAGTAGTGCTGCTCCTCACATCCACAAAATCAGCACATTACTCATTTTAAAAACAACTCTGGTGTCACTTCTTCCCATTAATACAGAAATGCTTTTAGTGTACGCGCTTCTGGAAACCCCCTGTTCACAAGGTAAAATATACATACAGTATAACAAATATAAGTATCTGTAATAAGCCAACATCGGCTGATAATATCAAGCCTGTCAATGTGTGTCATGCTCCATTATTAGCAGACACATGCAGTGGTTTGACACCACAGACACATTATACAGCCTGAGGATTTCCACAGGTTACGCTGTGACCAACACCACGGCAATCTCATTTTCACTTAATATTCCCACGATATCGTGAATGAAAAAATCCCATTCACACCTACACATCTCAACATGCAATACTGCATTGCACTGGAGAAGAGAGATGTTTCCCCCTCTCTCCATCTCACTTCCCTCACACTTCTGTCATTCTCCATTCCCTCTCGAGAGGGGGAAATCCATAGTACGGTATGGTTAATGAGATAAAAAGTCTCAGCATGTCAGAATCTAAGTCTTATTTTGTGAGTTTATGACCATAAAACGGCAGTTATTAAAAGGATATTTGAATATATCAATGAACAACAGATTATTCTTTTTCAATTTAGCAACAGCTCAATATGAGACTTCATAACTGCAGGATGAAGTGCCCAGCTAGTCTGTCTGTGATCTCGCCCTCCTCATCAGCTTCTGGCTAATTTGCTCAACTCATTCTTGTAAAATTGGCTCATATGTTCTTGAACATTTAGCAAAACAGCAGCTCCCCTCAACAAACCTCCTCGTTAGCAATTTTGTTCATCTGAATACGCTGCGGTATCCCCCAGCATGGGACTCGAACCAACTTGCAAATCAGCTGAAAAACATAAACAGCTGAAAGAAATTAAATAAACAAAGCTTTCTTTTTTGGATGTATCCCTTTAGTGGACGTTCATTTCGGTTTACAACCCCAAAATACGACTTCAATTCTCAGTGAAAGCTCTTATTGACAAGTTATATCAGGTTTTAGAATGAAAAACTGTATCTAAAAAGGCGATATTGGATTTCCCAATGTAGTTTCTTTCTTTTCAAATTGAAGTTGACCTTTAAGTATCTTTTGAGCGGTGGTGCTGTAAGACTTCAGGCTCATTTCCTTTTTTACTGCAGACTTCATTTTTAAAAACACTTAACAAAATGAGGCGACATTTACCACAACTACATTTTTACATTACATTTTCAAACGTCAAAACAGAAGAAAAAAGCGACGCGCGTTCAATAACTGTAGTAAAATGCCAGAATATTTCAAATGCAGTACAGAAATTACTGCAATGCAGCAATGTTGCAGTAAATAAGAGCAACTAAGAAAGCTAAATGACAAACGGAGTCATAACATAATGTCACGTGTGCATGTTTCTGGCCCTACGATAACTATAATGTATGTAAATGTAACAAAATAAATTAAGTGAAGAACCACTTAAAATAACGTGCCCTGGTGGCTCAACCAATAAAGCATGCACCCCATGCATGAAAGGTTCCCGGGTTTGACTCCAGCCTGTGGTCCTTTGCTACCTGTCGTCCCTTATCGCTCTCCCTGCTTTCCTGTCTGTCTTCAGCTGTATATTATTAAAGGTTTAAAGTTAGTTGAAAGGACTGATATCATTCTTATGTCTGTATCTTAAATATGAAGCTCTCCATAGCTAACAAAATATTAAAAATTCACTAATTAACACACTGTATCTTGTTTGTTTACACAAAAGAAGTGTAAAAATGGTAAGAATGGTACTTAACTTACTTTTTGTACGAGCCCAGTTCGCTCTATCCTGTTTGTTTTTCTAGCTGTCTTCATGCAAAGCTAAGTTAGCCAGCTGGTAGCAGCAGCTTCATATTCAGAGTACATGAAAGAGGAATCAATTTTCTCATCTAACTCTCGACCATCCTTTATAGTTGAAGCATTAGATCGTTAAAATACACATCATAAGATATTTATCCATCACGATGAAGGTGTGCCGTTACTGCTTTAGGAGATCAAGTTCAAAGCCGTAGTTGTGACTCACAACAAACTGAAGTATGTGTTGGAGAGAGGAAAGTAAAACATAGCAGAGAAGCTGCTCAGTGTAGAAATGCATAAAGATAAATATGCAGAGTGTCTGTGCATGAATAAATGAATATGCAACGAGGCCAGTCAGTCAGTGACAAATGCCCTTTAGAGGAGCAAACATCAACTGACACGTTCAGCGGGTCAAAAGGCCACCACTCCCATCACAGGAAGTAATTCATCTTCGGGTCAAACTGACCTTTGGTGCACAACATAACATGGAGGGTTGCTGTCGGGGGGGCAGTGGGTCAAACACACACACATACATGGTGACTGACCCCACCATTTTACCCGCACTCATCAATAATTAAAACAAGACATAAGTAATCGATAACTGCGCAAATCCCCCCCGGGATTCAGTGAGTGTATTGATGAAGTTTGAACATTGATCATTTTGTTGTCCCGAGGGTTGGTTACTGGACTGGAGAGAAGGGAAAGAGCCTCGGGGAACACACAGAGGGCCAAGTGGCATCATTAAAAAGACAAAAATCGGGGGTATTTTATTGAACATAAACTAAAAAAGTCCATCAAGATGCAGAACAAGTGTGATGTTGGGGCTGTTGTTGGATCTGTATCCAGGTCAGTGAGAGCCAGCTGGAACAGCTGCGGTAATAAATGGGCTGGTTATCCCTCTACACACTCTAGAGAAGAAGACTAATGCTTGCATTTGTCTTAGCCTCATTTATTTCTGCACTGCCTTGCACTCACACACACTTGGCACCATCACTTGCAATTTCACACTATTTTCAAAGTATTTCCCTTTTTATTAACCACTTTGAGGAACCATGGCAATATGATGAAGAAAACACTGTATTTAGACCAAAATGACCTTTGACCTCTGTCAGACGAAGGAAGAGAGGGGAGGGGCAGCAAAAGGACGGAGGCGAAGAGAAAATACATCTAGTGTGACAAAATTCTCATGCAGCCCGTGAAAGAAAACAGGACAGAAAGTTAAGACAGCCACCATCTGAATACACTTTCCACTTAAGCAGAGGCAGCGTCATCAGAGCAGTCGGTCTAAGTCCAAGTCTTAAACAATCTGGCAGTTCGTCTCTCAGCCCACCTCCTTAAATAGAGATGGAAACATCCCTCCTCTGTCCTGAGCTGACTCCTCGTACTCTGCACGAGAACATCTGAATACAGATCCACATCAAACTGGCAGCTTCTTCTCAGCAGCAGCAGTGATTTTATATTAAAAAAACACCCCGTGACCTCTCTAGAACTTGTTTCTTTCTTTCTTTTTTACAGGAGTGTGGCTGGGTGACTATAAACGTGCTGAGACCCCCCAAGAGTCCTCCAGGCGTAATATCAAACCTTTTACCAAAGCTGACTTTTTATTAAAAGTGTAAAAGGAGTCTTGATATAAACACCCTCTTGTGAATAACTGCCTTTTCCACTTGAACAAAACAAACTGTCACGATGGAGTGCTGATATAGAGAATAACAGCACTGGGACCGGTCATCATCTATCTTAGATTGTAACAAACTTTGCCCCACGAAGATGAACATAAATCTACAAAGAGGCATCAACCATTTACTGCATATAAACTGAATATGATTACTGATAATAAACCTGATCAGCCACCATCCATAATCAATACACCACCATTAAACAAACCAATAACTAACAGCAGTCAATATCAGGCAACCTTATCATACTTGACAGTTACCCTATGTTTCTGTAGTGTTGACAAAACTCCCTTTAAGAAATATGACATTTTAACTATTCAATACGTGTCTGTAAAGACTCGAGACAAGATAAAGGGCGTCACATGTCGACAGTCTTCTTGTCAATTAATAAAACACTAATATAATCCATAAAGATAAACTGTATATTCCAGTGTTTCAACCTACAATTTGAATTATAACATCATTATTGTCTTAACACAGCTGAAACTTGGTTGATATGGCAACTAATTCACTCTTTGAGTACAGAATAAAAAAACTTTTGGCCATTGCGTGGTTAACATGCTCTCTACTTCCTGCTGAACTAAACTATATTTGGTTAAAGATGAATATCAAGAAAAAGAAGCGTCCCTCTGTATCACTTTGATGGCAAGCCGTCTGTGTAGATAATCTTCCTTTAGATAAACAATCTTGCTCGTCATTTGAAGGCTGTAAATGACTGAAACTTCTGGGGATTTTTCCAGATAAACATTTAAAGTTTAAGCAGCTAAAGAGCAGAGCTGACAACGGGTCATGCGTGAGGTGTAAGAAATGTTTCTATTTTCAGACATCACTTCGCAACACTGTCATTATTACCATAATTGGACAAATGTGAATGTCATCATCCTTCTTTTTTTTTTTTTTTTAATTACCAAGTAATGTCTTTCTAAATGTGAGCTAAAGAGGTTAACAAACAGAACAAAGTCTTTTTAAATGATAAAACAAGACAACCTGGTGGATGCAACCAGAGAGACAGACAGAAAGGCAGAGAGACAGCGATGGAGGCAGATAACATTCCTCTCTTTAATCAAACTGAGAGAAGCGGAGTTGAAGAAATGGCTGCAGTCTGCTTCACTGCTGCCGCTATTGATTTACACTGCAGCCTTTCCAATCAGTCACAATCTGCAGAGCTACAAACAATCTGTAAGTGCGTGTATGAACTGTATGTGTGTCCTCCTAAGGCAATACTCCCTCACAGTAAGTAAGTGACAGAAAGCCTTAGAGCTCCACTTAACAGCAGCCAGCCACAAATCCATCTGGCTGAGCATCGATTCAGTCCAGATCTGTGGCATTACGGATGGGAAGCGTCAGCTCCGGATCTCTATCTAAGTGGGATAACTAATCCATAGAGCGGGCGGACTGAGACAATCAATGCATATATACTGTAGATCCTGTGAGGAGAACTCCAGTGAAGTTCTTAAGACCTGCTGCTGGTTTATTCATCAGCATGCTAACAATGCTAACATGCTAACGTTTATCATGTTCACCATGGTATGCTATCATTTCATAATTACCATTAAGTACAGTTTTTCCAGTATTTAGCAAGCGACAACCTCCATGGCTGTGAAGTGAAGCCAATACAGAAGTGTCAAAAACTGCAGTTCCTCAAATGTCCACCTGAGGCTGGCTACAGAACAAGCCAATGCCCATAGGCATCAATGTTAAAATGTCCAACTGACAGCAGAAATAAACATGTTTACAGCCTGGTACAAAAAACAGTTTTGGTCTCTATAGCTGTACTAAGGATGAAGTTTTATAGGACTCACCTGTTAAAATTATATTAAGGCTTAAAGTTATGCAGAATTAACATTAAGGTGGTTTGTTTGAGCAACCAGGCTTCATTCAGCCCGCCTAAGCTCCACTGACAAAAACAACCCATTTCATGGCAAACATTCAATAGTTAAGAGATGTAACTCAAAACAGCAAATGTCAACCTCGTGGTGGAAAATCACCAAAGATCATCCAGTGTTTGTTAAGATATTCCAGTCTGAACCAATGTAGACAGACTGACCTAAAGCACGGCTAAAAATAAGATTTGATGTTTTTCTCCATGTTTCTCCCATGATTTAATCAAATACAGTTGAAGAAAACAAGAAACTTGAAGATTGTGGTGATGGGAATGATTAATCAGTTAATCAAAAAAATACATGACGAGGCAGAGAGCTTGGGTATAAAAATGGTCGCCCCCGCAAACAAACTGAACCTGGCTCAACTTTCTGCTCATCATCCGGCAAAGCGCTGCACTGATCAATGCAACTGCACTTTAAATCCATGGATCGGTTACTCAAACTTTATTTCCTTCATCATATTTCATTGTCTCATCAGTACCTGGAGCAACACTCCCTCACCAACAGAGGCCGTCTTAGGTTTTCACGCCCACTTAATCCATAGTGAAACATGATTATTCGCAGTCAGAGATACTCATTTCCTCATGTACAGCAGGGAGCTTCAAAGCATAGACATCTCTCATTGATTTCTTGGGTCTGTCTGAGGATTTGAACCAGCGACCCTCGGAACAAGCCTTGCTTTTTTTTTTTAATATTCACTTCCCCTGCCAATAGCTCAATCTGAATATACAAGATATGGAAACGATTGTGAAGGGTGCAAGGCCAGGCGCCTGCATCTGTAAACTGTATCGAATGCTTGCTGTTACATGATAATTCAGCTCTACATCTGAGGTCAATTCAACTTGGCAAAGGCGTTTAACATCAAGCTTATTTATTTCAAAGCACAGAACATGGAGTGCGGTGATTTTTGCAAGTCAATTCAGGCTAAATATCATCTGGCAACGCATCAGGTTAGTTACAGCCACGCCAAGTCTATCTTCATTATCCACTCTGCCACGAGGAAATTAGCCATGCAGCCGCAATGGAAATCATGATAAAATGATATCAGTGGGAGAGTCATGATGATGAAAAGCAGGGAGGGCGTTGAAAGTAAAGTGTTTAAATCATCGCAGCTCTCAGAGGAGCACTAAAGACAAAGAAACAGCTCGGCTTGGTTGCAAACTAAACATTTATATTGCTGTTCAGTGTCCGTGTTAAACTTACAAACACTTTCAAACCACGTCCGCGCTGATTAGAACAAAGCATCTGTCCTGTGACGGTGATGTGTTTGCATGTCTGTGTACAGCAACGGGCAGTAGCAGGGATCCGTGGCTAAATATGGTCTGACAGAAGGTTTAGGTTTACCCAGAGACCTCTCCACATTTCTGTCTCTCTCGCTCTTGTTCTCCAAATTTCTAAACAATGAGCGACCTCCCTCACCGAGCTCACGTGAGACATTAAAGTTAGTAACGTCGTCTCAGGAGAAACCTCCAACCACACATTTTGTTTGTATTTGTTTGGAGTCTTTAGAGTCTCAGCACTGAAGCGAATTAGAAAAAGATGCAAAAAGTCTACACGCAAAAGAAGTGGCTGGGTGCAAATAATAATGATAGATGTATAAAAAGAAAGGTCACAAAATCTCTGTAAAGCTCCAAATTTGCTTTCTTTTCATGTCTATATCCACCATTTCAAGTATATAAGACTCAGACTGAGCAGCAACCGGTGCTGGGAAGTGAAGCCAATGCGGAAGTGCTAAAAACTGTCATTCCTGGAGCTGCCACTTGAGACTCCTGAAGTGAGTCAATGACTATAGTTTACACAGGAGGCAGGTTTATTCCTCTTAAGAAGATTATTTATTGTTGACTGTTGTTGAATCCTGAATGTGACCGAGTCAAGAACCAGAGCTAATTTAGTGGAAAAGCATTACTCCTAAACCTGCACTTTTCTTTCTGATATTTCATGTTTTGAGCTACGATTGTTTTTGAACAATTCATTTTACCTCTACTTACGATCTTGTTGTCACATTTTAGCTTGTGAATAATCGTGGAAGCATGTGTGCGGTATTGGACAAGGATGTGACTATCGGCAGGCTAGTTCTGAAACAAAATTTTACAGAAGAAACTTATTTTCAATGACATTTCAGCCAGCTCATAGTTTATTTTCATTCAAAATGTTGCAAGATTTTGATGGTATAATATATTTCTAAAGAATATATTTCAAAGATTCTACCGGGTACCACTATAGGGAGGTGGCATACCACCAGTGCTACACGTAACACAGTTTGGGAACCAGTGTACTATACTATATGAGTGAGGGATTAAAAAAAATAAGTATAAAACAGAAAAAGGAGGACTCATGTCCAAATGAAAATTATTTTTTTATACAATCTAAAAACAAAAGAAATCACCTATAATTCAATTCAATTCAAATACATTCACAGTCACCTGCATTGACTCACACCTGCTTACAAAGCCTGTGAAGAAACAGCCAAAGATCACATCTGCACATCTGTCCACAGAGTGTTTCGCCATGGCAACCAACCTGTCAAGCAGCTGTCCTGGGATGAATTAATGGCAACCGCTACTGTGAGCCAGACATGTTTGATCCTTAAACAACTGCTGTGTTTTTCTACATATTTTCACACTAAAGAATGCTGTGTGCTTGTGTGCCAAACAGCTGTATCTCCTCATGCTAGTCTTCCACCATTTTTTTCACCTCTAGTTCCTGATAGTGTATTACGCCTGTCAGCAGGACTGCCGCATCCCATTCAAACTGCTCAGACTGCAGGATCACACATCTGCTGCTGCTGCTGCTGCTGCTGCTGCTGCTGCTGCTGCTGCTGCTGCTGCAGGACCGCACAGGTAAACACCGCTCAAATAGACACTGAAACGCACACCAACTGTGCCGGGGTCAGAGCACATTTGTCAGGATATTCTGAGCATTTGTTCTCACACACATGGAGCACCACGGAGAGTAAGGAGATAATTATTTTGGAAAAACTGAGATAATTGCATACCCATATTGTTGCTGTCCGTGTATTGTTGTTGTGAGAAGCACGCTCTAAATTTGGTGATTTTGAATTTTACAGACAAATTGCACGATTAAGTGTTGTTTTGCGGGCTGAGAAATCTAATTTTAGTATTTAAAAACCAATTAGACTATCTTAAAATACATTATCACAAAGCTCTAAACCGGCTGTTTGTTCAAGCAAATTAAAAGTTTAGATTTTGGAGATCCGTTTGTTTAAAAAAAAAAAAACATCTACGGTAAATTTAAGAACATGTGTACAGGTATTTAAATATGCACGCTAAAAATGTACACCATCAAATATATGTTGTCAAAGAGTGCAGAAGAAGTTTTGGTCCTAAACAAATGTATTCACAATTAATATTCTCACTATAAACCGTAAAGTTTCTGCCCTGTTCTTGCATATTTTGAAACATATCTAATTTTGAAGCTCATGTAATATGGTCAGCACATAAATAAAGAGATGTTTTGGACACTTTTACCATCCAAATAGGTTCAAGCTCATGTGAAAAGCCATATTCCTAAGAGGCCTACATGTTGTTGTTGCTGTTGCAGTGGAAAAAACATGCAAACAAACTAAAAAAAAAAATATATATCGCTTTATATTATGTATTGACAGTGTAAGTCTCTGGTGCAGTGACTGGGCAGCTGCTCAGATATCACTGGGCTCTGATCCCACTGTTTTGATGTGAGTTTGTAGAAAAACGATTTTCGTGTTGGGCCCACTTGCCGAGATGGATTATTTTTTGACTTTCTCCCAAGAAATATGAAAAACGATCCTTGTTCTGCTCAAGAGCTTTGAAGGGACATTAACCTAAACTGTGGCGCTTTTTTTTTATTATCAACTCCTTTCAGCGGTTGAGAAATTGCAACAACAGTAATAAGTTTTTTGCAACAGCTTAAAATGGACCAATATATCGATTTTCACTGTGAGGCTGATATAAAGTAGGGTATGGTAGCTCTTTATTTATCCCAGAGGGAAAACAGTCAACAGATACATGTAGGGAATAGAAAAAGAATACTAAATAATGCATAGATAATAAATATAATATAGAATAATAAAAATATGTCAGATCAATATGTAATGGAATGCACCAATATAGTATAAAATGTATAAAAAACAGTGAGTGACATCTTGTTGGGCGTCAGAAACTGCAGAGTTAGCTAAGCTCACAAAAAGAATACAGCCTCATGTTAGCATGTTAGCTCGAGAAGTACATGTGTTACAGTTTCTGTCACTTATTTGTATCTTCAAAGACATTTTGGAAAATATATATATTTGTTTTATTGCCAAGAGTTAGATGAGAAGATTAATGTTACGTTCATATGTTTGTGTGATAAGCATAAAGAACCAGCAGCCAGTTAGCATAGCTTAGCACTCAAACTGGAAACAGGAGGAAGTAGCTAGCCTAGCTCTGCTCTCGCTAATTATTTTTCGAGTTTGTTTAACACAGAAAAACATGGAGTTATGGTTTTACATGGGATTGTGTAGTTTTAGACAAAGCCAGGCTAGCTGTTTCCTCCTCCTTACAGTCGTTATGCTAAGCTAAACTAGCCATGTCCTGGCTTCAGCTTCATATTTAATGGACAGATATGAGAGTGGTGTCAATCTTTTCGTCTGACTCTTGGCAAGAAAGTGAATAAATGTCCTAAAATTTCATATTATTCATATCTTAACTATTCCTGAAATTGAAATCAATATTACTACTTATTCATTGCTATTTCATTTGGATTTATCAACAAGCACATTAATACTCAGTATATGTTTTCTTCATGCTATAGCTGGATATATATATATATATATATATATATATATATATATATATATATATATAGGTGAAATGAAACTTGGATGATCCCTGAGGGGGAAAAGAAAAGGGAGGATCAATAACGGATGCAAGTATCAGTGCATAGTTACATCTATAGGTCATTGGGTCATTGACATGTTTTCTGTGTCGACATCATATATCATGTGAAATCAGGGCAGAATATCGGTTTCAAGCAGCAAGTGTTGACATTTTGGGAAATACACTTAAAAAGGTCCAGTGTGTAAGATTTAAGGGCTGCTATTTTCAGATTATGGCAGTAATGACTTATGTTTTCTTTAGTGTGTAATGACCTGAAAATAAGAATAAGAAATCAGTAACCACCGCGGCTGTGAAGTGAAGCCAATGCAGAAGTGCCAAAAACTGCAGTTCGCACACATACGCTGTCCATTCTTTTCACTGTCAGTGTTTTTTGCACATTTCACAGCCACCGTAGTTTCTCCTTCACTCTAGCAAAGAGAGGATAAAACAAAGCAGTTGCAATCAGCTACTACATTACTAGTTGCTACTAAATCTTACACACTGGTCCTTTAAAGGTCACTAATTACACTTTGGTTTTCTGGATTAAAAAAAGTACCAAGCTAGTCGTTTCCCCCTGTTTCCAGGTTGTATGCTAAGCCAAGATAACCATCACCTGGCTCTAGCTTCATATTGAACTGACAGATATGAGGATAAAGAAAAAAATGTCAAACTGTGCCTTAAACTTGCTTTGGGAAACAGCAAAGAAGAAGAAGAAGAAGAAGAAGAAGAAGAAGAAGAAGAAGAAGAAGAAGAAGAAGAAGAAGAAGAAGAAGAAGAAGAAGAAGAAGAAGAAGAAGAAGAAGAGGCTAATGCCCAAGCAATGCTTTGACGAAACCACAGCAATCCGTCAAACCGGAGAAATAAACACAGAACAGCTAACATATGGTTTTTGTCTTTAGACACAATACAAAGATTCATATTCTGTCTGTAAATATGCTGAGTCATTTGTTTCTGTTCATGTTTTAAGAAGCCCACAGAGGAGGTGCAGTACATTTTCAGGTTTTGCATGAAACTAAGGCTCCCTTGAGGCCAACGCATTTTCTGCGCATCCATCACTCTGATTGCAACAGCTCATTACTCGAACCTTATTTCCATGTAAATACCGTTGTGTCCTGCAGATACCGAACGCATCGTTCGCTATCTGTCTGCTTACATCTCAGTCGCTTTCTTTGCTCTCTCCGTCTGTTGCCGTCTCTAACTTTAAACAAAATTATACATTCCCTTTCATACGTTTTTTTTTACTTGCTATTCTTCCACTCCTTGCCAATCACGGACACCCAAAAAGAGCGCGCACACACATTCGCGCTGCCAACTTGTGTTCACACACAGCTGCATGCAATTACCCGCCACAAGAAGGTATTTAAAACATGAGGCTCTCTGGCCCGTGTTATTTATCAGATCTATGAAAATAGCTCTTCCATGAATGTCTATAAACCTGCCAAATGCATGTGTACGAGTGTATACAGCGAGCTTACGACGCACCAGAGGGTTGAAAGCTGTCAGTTTAGCAGAAGAACAACTTGTTTCCTCTCTCGTCTACATCAATCTCACTCCTCTCCTTGCCTCTGTCTGTCTAAGATTTTGGCATCCTCGCGCCAACTGCGAATGTGTAGGATGTTTCACGTTATTTAGAATACAAGAACACTAAAGCTGAAATACAGGCAAAGGTTTCTCCTTTTTCCACTAAATTTATCTGTAAATACACTAAAATTAAACACTGTGAAGTAGACGCAGCTCTTGAATTATTATTAGCCAGTTATTAAAAAAACGCAAGTGGCCAAATCAAACATAATGACTATTTTTGGGGGAGATTTATGCTCAGTTAAGCCCCTAAAATCAGAAGGAATACAAAACCCATTTTAAATGCGGGTAAGAAGGATTTAATCATCGCACAGGTTGAGTGAAACTGCTTCAAAATCAGAGCTCCCAACACAGAATTGGAAAGCGAGCAGCTCATCCAATCTAGAAGGTTATTGCATGAGAGGCAATTAATTTACCCCAATTATTGCTACAGTGAATAAACATCCAGAGCCTTTCAGGATTTTCATCCTTAGTAACACTGAGGCTTTGTTTGTTTGTAGCGCACCATCATTCAAACAGATCACCTAAAAAAACACGTTTTCACTGCTGCATTATCTGATATATACACAGAGAGAATATGACGGAGGTGTGTTACGTTTTGTTATGTTGCGGTTTCTTCCTCACATTTGAACAAAAGCTCTGCTCTTCTCCTCTCTCTGTCCTTGAAAACACATAAAGGAAGATACATCTGTGAATCTCCACTGCACCTCAGGCCATTCCCCAGGTGATAAGCAGAGCTAGGAGTACAAATGGGCCTTATACACAAACAACAAGTTGACTCATATTATTAGCTGGCATGTCAGAACAGAGATTCAGTCACACACTGCTGACTATTTCACTGATTTTAGTGAAACTGGATCATATATTTATATATATTTAAGGACGAAATCTTCCCTGTTTTCCCTCTGATGGACAGTAAAGTAAACTGCTGCCAACTGTAGCTGCTGTTAGCTAACATTAGCTCAGTTTGTTACCCGGACTGTGAACTTCGAACACCAGGGGAGTGTTAAGTGTTTGTCCTACAGGTGTTTTGGACCACCGGAAAGAAGAGGAGGTTTTCAGGACCGGGAATGCTGATGGTAGAGCTGGTGTCATGCCAGAACAGGAGCTGGGTAATCGGGCAATGTAACTGGACATAATAACAGAGGCGAGGAGAACGTTGACAGAGCAAGTTAAGAAGAGAAAAAGGGAGACTGACCAAGCAAGAAGCCACCAGGCAAGAGTAAATCTGGGACTGAAAAAATCTGGCTGCTATGTCTTGTGTTGTTGCACTTGCAAACAAAAAGAGACAACAAGGTTCATTAGAACTAAAACAAACAGGTTAGGCATGATAACATCTTTAATACATTTCGTTTCTTTATTATTTCATTTCTTCTTCTTAGTAAACCAGAATGTAGTTTATTTGATTAGATTTGATTTATTTTTTAAGGGACAATGCACATTGGTAAACATCAGTGTAAGTGCTCCAGTTAGCCTAACCCTAATTTCCTTGTCCACATGTTAAATTAGCCATTAAACAAGCAAAACATGAGGCAGCTGAACAGGATAAAGAGCTTCGAGGAGTGAAGCAGCATCGTGTTAAGTGGAACAAAGTAGGAAATCGGCACAAACAGTGAAACATAAAATCACATTACAGAAGAAAGAGGTACATATTCAGGACAGACGAGGCATGCATGCAGTGATCAGGTATGGTGGCAGGTCTGGTTGTTTTTAGTCAAGTTTAAGGATTAAATGCAAACGAATGATGAGAGTTACCATGGAAGGATGCTCTTAAAATGTAGCGAAGGTCTACAAAATATCAGGCATGTGGCCTGATTGATATAAATCTTAGCAGCCTCAGGTGTTTAGATATTTTTGAATAAATCTAAAAGCTTAGGTTATATTTTGTTTTTGCAACAACTTGTTGTAACTTGTTTTCTTGAAGCAGAGAGTCTATGATGACACCAAGATATCTGAAACCAATTTCCTGCATTTAAATGACTTCATTCTGTCCTTTTATTACTTTTGTTCCATAATTGGCATTTAATAAAAGTGCTATGTAAGTAAAACTAGCACTGTGGCGTGTGTACTGTAGTTGTGGCTTTCAGCACCAAACTTCACAAGGAAGAGGAACAAAATTCATTTCAGCTAAGATAATCAAGAGCCACAGGTGCTGCGCGAGGCATTTATTTTGTGACCGAGTAACTCTGATATGCAGTTTCGTGCGGTCTTCTTTCATGGAGCTGAGCTACAACACACCTGCAAACGCATGAGACTGTGACACACGGAGGAAAACAAATGGCTCTGGCCTGATTCACACAGAGCTGTGTTGCACTTGTAATCCCACAGTCGCTCGCTCTCTCTCTCTCAGGGCACAATGGTGGAACAGAGCACGGTGTAATTTAGAGTGTGCGGGGTCGTTTTAAGAGGAAAAACAAGGACACAGCCCAGTCATAATGATCACTTCTTGGCCTCGCTCGAACACGCACGTGGCAACGAGCGCATGCACGCGTCAACACAACACACAAACATTCCCCCGCCCCCCCCCGCCTGCTCCGTCATTACAAATCTCCTTCACTAACGGGGAAGAAGTCGCCTCTCAGACAAAGAAGAGCCCATTACAGACCGACACATAAATCTACGACCGGCCACATCAAGACAGTCATACAGAACACACACACAGAGTGTGAGCACGCTGTATTATTATATATGCAAACAGCTATGCAGTATTTACACATACTATAAATACATGGCGGGGACCATAAAGGCGACTGTAGATGCAGGGAAACGTATCCTGTAAGACACTGATCATCCAGAGCTTGTAAACAACAAATTCAACCATCTAAATGGGTCATTAAGAGCACAAAAAGATTGTGTGCTTACAGCAATGTGTATAAAAGCCAAAGCATGACTTAAGGCCTTCGGTGACACACAAAAAAAACTCACAGAGAGTGTGTGTGTCTGTACAGGGCAGCAGACGGTTATGTAAGAAAGAAATGGAATCCAAGAGAGAAAGCAAGAAGGGTCATATTACTCCATGAATTAAGCCATTATCAGTCCCCATGCTTCAGTAAATCCTGGTAAGACGAGAGGCGTACGAGGCGATGAAGCACTCCGAATCGAAGAGAGATGGCTGTTACTGTGTTAAATGTACTCCTGTGGTTAAGAGACTTTTCTGTCTTAAGAAGACTGCAAAGCGCCCACAAACACACAGAAATCAACCATGTATGAATGCATGAAGAGGAAACTTTTTCACTTCCAGGAGTCCAAGGCAAATCTTTTTGGCTGATTTGCATCCATCTCTCACTCTCTCGTCTTTTTTTTCTGTAAACACAGATTCGACCACATCGTGGGAAATGCCCACTTGGTCCCAGTTAGAGGAGAGTAGACAGAAGGAGGGCAGCGTGGGAGTTTCCCACACTGATACTAATCTGAAATGATGTGCTTTCACAGTTACTGCAATGATACGAGCTCAATAACAAGCCGTACTAAATAAGAGACTCATCTGTGAAGTGAATAATTCTCAACATGTCGAGTTTGGCTTCACTGCGTGTCACTTCCTCTTCTGTTATTTGCATCTACTAAAACTGACGGTAAAATCAGTAAACCCACGCTCAAGCTTCCTGATAGCTCATTTGTTTATCTCTATGAAACTTGCCACGGTTTTGTGGCTTTAAATATGAGTTTAAGAATGAGTTAACATGGCTGAAGATGGTAATGAGATAACTCTTAGCTGGGGGCCAGCCAGAACGCATGGTGTCTTGCATCCTGTCGCTTGTAAGTTGCAGATATGTTTATGAATCTTGCAAAAATGTGTCCAGTACGTTATTATTATGGTGAACATTGTAAATTATATCTGCTAACGATGAGGCATCATTCAGCCTGCTTCAGCCCAATCTAATATGCTCTTGAGACTCAAATCAATAACATTATAAACCTACTCGATCTAAATCATTAGGATAATATTTGGGCTATCAAGATGAATGTATTATTTGAAAATTTTGATATAAATTCAATATTAAATAGCTGTTATAGATAAATATATGATGCTTATTGTATGTGTTGCTCTGCTTCACACCAATACAGGCAAAGATCTTTATAAAGCCAACAATAAATCATCAATCTGCAGAAAGTTGTTTGTGGTCGGCCGTGATTAGCCTCACAGCGTTGTACCGAGACGCTCCGTCCTGTCATGTGGTTGTGTTTATGCCTTTAGGAATGCTGCAAATCACATAAACAGGCTAATTTTAGTCTGAATATGCCAACAGACAAAGGTCCATTTGAGTCACCCTCTGACCCCGCTCTCCCCTCCTCTTCCACCCTCCATTACGACACACAATCCTCCAGTGCTTAAAACTTTATGGGTATCCACAGCAGGCTCCCCAAAGTGCAAAAACGAGTTTTCAAACAGTCTTCAGAGTCATTCTTGACCTTGGAGACAACAGTTAAGGAAACAGTCTTAGCTACCACAGCATTATTAAATTCAAATATGTTAAATTTACAGTTAACTAAATAAGTGTTGACTAAGTGGAGATTTACACATTACAAAATTAAAACAAATACCTAATGTTGCTCATTTTTAATGAAATTAATTTAAAAAGTTTTATTTATATAGCGCCAAATATTAGAAGTCATCTCAGGGAATTTTTCATATAGAGCAGGTTCAGACCGTACAATATTACACAAGGGTGTACTTTAACGTCATTATTGGCACGACAGTGATGCGGCAAGAAAGTGCCAATAATAAGTTAAAGCACACCCTTGAGTGTAATAATGCGATTATACAACAATTACCAACTTAAGTAAAATATATAATCAAAAGATTTTCATGTTCTGGGGCAATTTGCTCTCAAAATAAACATTTCTGCTCGCTGTTTCTGTTCTGATATCCGTTTCTATGGAGATACATGGGCTTTGACTAATACCTGGAAAACAATCAGTCACAGCAGTAGACTCCTATATGTAATGGAACCCAGTTTACTACTCCAGCAAGTAGCCCTGTTATGGACATAGCCAACTGACAGTGCTAGCGTTAGCTTGCTAATATATGACACACGCTAGAGTAGGATAGGAAATATGACTGACGTAGCTAACGTTAGCCTAACCCTCAGTTTAGTAGTGCTAACCAAGCTAACCATTAGGCTAGCTGTTGAAGCTAATGTGTTGCTAATATGACATTCTGAGTAACTGATGATTTACTGTTGAGCAAACGGTTATATATTTCACTCTTTCCACATGTACTCTTGCGAACTCTGTATTTTTACCATTTTCTAATCTTTATCGTGTCTATAAAATGTGCTGCAATACTCTCAATATGTGATTTTGTTAAAAAAAATTTTTTTACCTTTAATAATTAGATAAATAAATCTTAAAAATGTTGATTCTACAAAGTAAATACTTTATTTACATTTCATATCTCTACTTTTTCTCCCCCCTGCATCATTAAAGTTTTATCTCAACCTGTGCTAATTTTTAAAACTGAGGTTTGTTAAAAATGCTTTTACATAACACATCTGTGTCCTTAATTAGTCCAATTTCTGATTTGTTCAGCATTCTTGTCACAAGGATTAGCAGGTCAGCAGCAGCAGTAATGTGAGCTGAGCTGCATTAAAATGCTCATACACTCAAATAATGAAACCATGCAGGTCGTGATTAGTCACTGTGAGTCTCCTCATCAAGCAGTCTATCTGCAGTATATGTGTGTGTGTGTGTATCTTCTTGGCATTGGGGTTTCCCTCCATCTTCCCCTATGATCCTTCCTCTCTCTCTCCCTCTTTTTACTTCCAGCTCGTCACTCCCTTCCTCACACTTCCCCTCTCATTTATCTCCCACCATCATCCTCTCTCTGGGTTTACTGTAACCGCCCATCAGGCTCTTCAACGCTCCTCCATACGCTCTTTCTACACAAAAACACTGAGACAGATTTCCTGGGAAGAGATCGCTGCTTAGTTTAAAAGGCAACACACACAGAGAAACTCACAAACCGCTCTCTCACGCACACGGAAAGGCTCATGAAAAATGCATGCACACATGGATAGCTCGAAACTGTAGGCTACTTACAGTATGACCTACTTCATATGCAGCACAGAGGCAGACCAAGAGGGAAAAACAGTTCAACTTTACAGTGGACTGAGCTTTATCCAAAAGGGAAACCCATGAATTTGCAGTATTAGTGCACAGCACAGATCTATGATGTGTATGGATGTGTGACCTCTCTGGGGCTTAAGAGCAGTTGCTGTGAAGGTCTACAGATCCATATTAGTGATTGATGTGAGACAGCTAAGCCAAATACACATAAGCAACAAACACAATCAATCACAGTCTTGGCTACAGATCATATCACACTGTCTCACTCCAAGACTCTGACAGTATGAAGTCTGTCAAGCCTGCAAAGTGGCCAGTCCGGGTTTACCGTCTCGGTTCAGTAACTCAGGTCACTATCAGGTTAACAGCGCAGGTCAGACCTGTCACAACAGTGCTGTAAATTAGATAATAGCACATATGGGAGGGCCACCAACCAAGATCTTTGTTTCACTTGCAAGGACCACAACATCAACAAGATTCTTCAGCCTGTTGCTGCATTGTAGGGCAGCTTTGTTGGGGAACCCGTTGTGGCACCCAGCCCGGTTTTAACGGTTTTGGTATAGTGACACTTTAATTACTATGGTGTCATCTGAGAAATCAGATGGGTCAGAAATGCAGGCGCAACGAAGTGGGTCAAAGCGAAGGTTAGAAACTGTGAATTCGACTGAATACAAGAGTGAAAGAGGAGGGGAGGGTTAGGAGGGTATTGATAGGAATGTCAGAAGTGGTTGAGGTGTGGCTCCTGAAACTCTGCTAACAAGCTTCAATTCACTAGCAAGGACCACACCATCAACAAGACGAAATAACTCTTTGGTCTGCGTTGTGGGGAAGCTTTGGTGGGGAATCACCTGTAGCATTGGGCACAATGGACCCCAAAAACCTTCCAGTTACTTGAGATAAGATGGAGCAGATCTGAGATCTTGAGATCTGAACGAATGTAGCAGTGATCCACTTAAGAGGACCAACCATCTGAGGCAGAGGTGATGGCTCAGATTCTGAAGTAGTACACAGGAGACATGCTGGACAAGAGGAGTACATGCAATAGAAGAATTTGTCCGGACTCAGATGGAGTGTCTCAAAAGGATTCAGCGGTGGTTAGACTTTGAAGTAAAGACGAATGTAAGATGACCGGATTAATGGTTTTGGTATAGTGACACTTTAAGTACCACGGTGACATCTGAGAAATAAGATGGGTCAGAAATACAGGCGTAACGAAGTGGGTCGAAGCGAAGGGTAGAAATGGGGAATACAAGAGTGAAATAGGACGAGAAACTCTGCTAAAAAGCTTCAATTCTGGTGCAGCAGCATGACATATCATGAGGTGGTTATAGGAGCTGAAATTAGGCAACCACAGTTTCTGGTAATCCGCAGGCTCACTCATGATCTAAACAGGATTTAGTCATTCGGGAAAAGCATTCACCTTAGTCACTTTAGCCAGGATTTGAACTGGCAACCCTCCAGTGACAAGCTGCTTTACTTTTTTTTCCAATTACTGTATCTTGTTTTAGTGGCTTTAACACATTTTCAGCCCAATATTCTCGGAAGTAAGGTCATATTGGACAATTCTACACCTCCAATTACTGATGCAGAAAGCAGCTTATCCTTTATGTAGCGGGGTGGAAGCAAGGGTATGAAGGTCAAGTGGTGGATGGGTGTGTAGAGTGTCAGACTTTCATGTGGCAGCCTGGAGTTCGCATCCTGCAATTAACATTTGCCTATTTATTAACCGTAACTACAATCTTTCTGAAGCCAAAAACAAGTGTTTTAGTTGCCAAACCTTGAAGGAATAATTAGATATTTTGAGCAAATATGCTTGCCAAGCGTTAGATCAGAAGATCAACACCGCTCTGATACCTGTTCATTAAATATGAAGCTACAACTTAGAAGACAGTAAACAAAGCACAGTCAGCCAGAGGCTCTGAAGCTCACTGATTTACACCTTATTTGTTTTATTCATACTAAATCAGAAGTGTAAAAATAGAAAGGTTATGTGTTGAATTATTTCCCAGCCAGAAGCAGCAAATTCAGGCTAGTCAGGTGTTACTGCTGCCACCGACGCACATTGGGTATGACTTTGTGTTAAATGTTTAGTGTGTATGCAAAGATGTGGTGTGTGGTTGCCCTGCCCTGATTGGTCCCAGATGAGGACGCAAGGCCACCATCATTTCCGCGTCTTGGAGACCTGGAAGACCATGATTGGAGCAGCACCTGCCCCAACCCACCAATCCCCAGTCTCCAATTTGAAGAACTATGTTATTTAAGCTAGAATCGCCTGACAGTCAGGGTGGCTTGTGTTTTGGTGTTGAGCTCGCCTCTGTACTCATTCATCGATTGTTACTTGTACTTTGTTTGTTACCTGGGGACTGGGCTAGATTTAGTTGTTTTACTGTTTGCACTCGTTTAGATATATTTTTGTTGGAGTTACTAGGTTTAGGGATGCTGTTTTTTGGTTCTTAGATAATTGTTAGTGAGGTTTTTCTTTTTGTTTTTGTTTAGTTAGATTCAGATTTGTTAGAGAGTGCTCTTTTGGTTATATTTATTTTGTTGGTTTGGTTTGTTTCCCTTCTAGTTTACCTCACCTCTTTTTGTTGTTGTATAACTGATCCAAATTCCAGAAACTAAATAACTTTCTTTTTACCAAGTACAACTGGTTTATATTACTTCCTTTCCCCACACGAGCCAGGATGTAGCATGAAGCTGTTTCCCCATTTCTAGTCTTTATGTTAAGCTAACTATTTCCTGGCAACAGCTTCATATTTACCACACAGATACAAGACTGTTATCAGTCTTTTTATTTAACTCTTAGGAAGAAATCACATATAGTTGGTGGACATTAACATTGGCATTGGACCAGTGTTGTAGTCAAGACCACCTAAACCAAGTTATGTATCGAGACAAAGAGAAAGACCAAGACTTTAAGGGTTTGAGACCAAGACCAAAGCAGGACAAGACTGAGTCAAGAGCAAGACCAGACAGTACATAGCCTACTTAGGTAGCTAATATGTAGCTAACATTTTACAGATGTCTCTGGGTGAGGCGTGGGCTCAGCTTTCTCAGTAAGCGCTCTTTCAGAATTTACATACTTGCTGTCATAAATAAAATCCAGAGTCCTCTTTGTCCAAGACTGAGACAGGACTGAGTAAAACTGCAGTCAATTTCAAGACTGAGACCATCAAATAGTGGTCTTGAGACCGTTCTCAAGACTAAGACCGCACTAAGATTCCTGTCGATTGGTTTGCTTGGGTCTTACATGTATAAAAAGTTCTTCTGTTTTCTGCTTCAAGAGGACACATGACACAGCAGTTTACAGTACACATGGTCCTCTCAGCTGGAAATATGCTTCCAGGAATAAAGATTTTAATGAAAAATGGGTAGAAAATGAAGAGGATGATTATGGTAAATACTAGCCAGAGTTTATTAAGAGTAAATCAAAAACTAAACACTGCAACTGCAGTATAATTGTGCAGCAAATGGCATTTTGTATAATTTAATTTTGGCATTATTGATTTTTCCTCATCCAATTTCCAACTGTTTACCTGCTGGCTGTGTGTACGTCTGTGTGTTTGAGAGGCTGCGAATCAGCACATAATAATCTAATTTAATAGCATCTTAAATCTCAATTACAGTAAATGGCACAGACAGTAAGCCAAAACTTTGAAGTATTTACACTGGCAGGCCACTAGGTCAAACGTTGAGTCAGCGTGTAATTGTTTGGAGAATTGGCGAGAATTTGCAGTACAGCAGCTGATACGGGACATCCAGTTTCGATGACACGAACATGACCCTGTTGGGATTTGAGATGCACGCTGAGTCAAAACTTGCAGACAGCTCCGACCTGAGTGTATCAAAGTGGCCCCGGCTCAGACAAACCCACATCAGTGTCACGTCGAAGGAAGATCTGATGACACACTTCTATCTGCTCCTCATGGCTCTGTGGCAAACCTCCACAGCGCAAGTTGGATTCCTCTTGACTTACAGTATAAAGTAAGACAGGCAGGAAATGTGGAATGTGCTGCCTTGAGTGAATGTGAGTGGGTGCAGAGATGTCTGAGGAAATGTCTGTGTGTGTTAGACACAGAAAGCATTACTCAGCTTTACAGCTCCAGGCTACATAATGCGACCAAGTGGACACACCAACACATGCATAAAGACATACAGAAAACTGCTGTGTCACCATCCCATGCGGGCAGGCTTATGTAATTCAACACCTGGATGCAGTAAAAAAAAAAAAAAAAAGGTGCATCCATGAACTCACACAAGATCAAGTGGTCCATCATTTCATCCCTAAAAAGTCCAGCTCGTTAGTTTTATGGACAGTGGTACGTATTGATTCTTGCAACTTTATCTCCTCTGCTTTTTGACCACAAGAAGACTAAAAGTCTATAGACTTAAAGTCTAGCAGGCCCGTGAGGCTCGGCCGCTCAATAAACAGCAGAAAAGTAAAATGGAGACAATTTGTTGTTGACGTTACAACCTAACTACCAGTGAAGAAAAACGTCTGCCCTAAGTGTGGTGTCAAAGCCAAAGCCGTGTTGTTAGCTTCTGTTGTAGTCTGTTCAGGAGATCTCCTCCAATGCCCTTTGTAACCCTCAGCTGTACTTGTATAACATTAGCATGTCTTTGCGAAAACATTAAGCTAAACAAACTTGAGACAGACGACAGTAGAAAACAAGGATAAATATCGGTGGGTACAACTGATCCACTAGCAAATATTGTCTCTGTAGCCTGATAGATATTCCTCTGTGCCACAGAGCTCCATTGCTGTTCAAAAACTACTGAAAACACATAAGCGACTGCACTAGGTGACGTGTACCTTCATTAAACACTGCAGTTTATTACAATTCAATCTCGCACTCAAGCACCAAATGTGTATTATTCCACAGCTGAAAATAGTCCCAAAATACGTTGTTGTTAGTCCTGTTCGAGTAATATTTGCTAAAACCAACAGTGCCCTGCTATTTTATGGGATTTATCCTTGAAACAATATATTCATGACCCGCTTTTGAAAGGATTATATCGGTTGGTTTCGGTCTTTTCATGGGATTTAATGACACTGATAAAAATCTAAAATGTCTCCAGCCTTATTCTTTCATCTGACAGTTCATTTCAGGCCAATGGTAACCCTTTATTCTAGGCTAATTATCTCCTGGCTACAGCTTCATATTTATCGCACAGATACAAGACTGGTATCAATCTTCTTATTTAACTCTTAGCAAGAAATCACTTCAGGGAATAAAAACTATTCTTTTAATCGTGCCTAAATATGATCCAAGTGTTTTTACCCATTTATTGACCTCTTGCAGTACTAGAAAACAGTCAGGGGACCACCAAAGTCATAAGGTTGCATTCCCTGGTGACAATCCATCCAATAGCTTTCAAGATATTTCTTACTGGACTCAAAAGTTTTCCACTTCCACTTAGGACCAAAGGACGGACACTGCCATCCCCTAAAAAACTGAGCACAAACCCACCACACATGCAGCAATGCATACAAAAAGCACGGGTGTTCTGTTCTAAATTGGGCCTCTGAATCAGCAGCAAAACATCCTCGGGACAGCAACACACACACACCCCTCTCCCTTTCTCAGAGACACACACACCCTGTGTCGCCCTATCCCTCTGACCCCTCAGTTTCAACCCCCCCCCCAGCGGTTGTCTAGGAGACACAGAACAGACAGTACAGCCTGTCTAGTTTTTGGCTGGTCTAGATCAGGCCAAGAAATCGCAGCTGATGCCAAAGACCTTTCCACTAAAGGAGAAAGCGATACGCACAAAACAAGACACACACCAACACACACACACTCACAAAGGTACGAATGCTTGCTCATTCACAGGCGTTCTCTCTCACACACTTAGATGACCTGGAATATGTGACTCAGCAAGACCTACAGGGACGTTAAGCAGCGGAGATGGATGGTATCACTTACAAACTTTACCCACTGCAAGAAATGTCTGTCCTGAATCATTTAATGCAACACGAAATCTTGTTTTCTAAGTGTATAATACAATCTATTGACCAATCTGCATCAATTTAATACACTGAATCATGAAGGAATCCTTTCATACACTTCACTTCTAAAGTTCAGCTGAAGCTAATATGAGGCTTCACAGGCCAAAAACAATCCCTTAATACAAGAATGATGCCACTACAATACAAATAGTTAAAAGGTCCAGTGTGTAAGATTTAGTGACACCTAGCAGTTGCAGATCGCAACCAAATGAATGCTCTCCCTCACCCCTCACCCTTTCCTTCCAAGCATGTAGGACAAACTTTGGCTGCCAAACTCACATTAAAAACAGGAGGCCATATCTAGATCACTGTTTGGTTTGCAACATGGTGGACTCTGTGGTAGAGGACCTGCTCTCACTGTAGATATAAAGGGCTCATTTTGAGACAACGGAAACACAATGATTCATATTTTCAGGTGATTAAACACTAAAGGAAACATACTGATAAATTGTATTCCATTCCTGACAATAAATACTCTTGAATCTTACAGACTGAACACAAACTACCAACTAAACTCAAACTGAACCCTTAGTAGTAAAGTAGTGGTGTATGAATTGAGGACCTGAATCCTTACCGTCTTACACTTGCCTAAAACCGGGCCACATATACAAATTAAAATGATAAATTGCGTCATTCACTACTCTCTTTCTAACCCGTACAATCTCATTACAACATACCCCTGTCCATCTGCCTAGGTAACTGCCAGAAATCCAGCTACTATCGTGTACAATCCTGAACCATCCCTAACCATCCTGAACTTTACTGTTAGTCCTAAACAGTCAACTTTAATTGACTTTGGAGAGTCATAGCTTTATCTAGGAGAAAAGTGGACGTACCCTTGGTACATATAGAGATGAAGGAGATGGCATCTTGTATTGTACTGGAGAGACATAAACAGAGGAAAGGGACGGGGATTTGAAAATGTGTGGAAACCTTTAACAGTTTCTTAGGTGTCACAGTTATCCTGAAACTGCTGTGTGTCGTTGGGTGTTTATGTTTTATTTATTTGTTAAATGTGTGAAGTTTGTGAAATGTTTTGTGGAAACCGAGGCTATATATTTTATGGTTTTCAACAGTCTTAGTTAATCAAATTAAGTAGGTATCTTCTATAGTTAATATAATGTTTGTGTTACTCCAGACTATTCCCTTGCTTTCAAAGCACATGAGTTTTAACACAATCCATGTGTCTTCAAATTCAAATCTAAGCTGCAGAAGACATGAGATAATTCAAACCATTTCAATTTGAGTTGCAAATCACATTGTTCCAAGCATCTGCTTTATTCAAATGCTTCTCTCTTGTACCATTTTGTGTTAAGAGAGGGACACTTTACAAACTGGAAACAAGGTTAGAAAAGTGTTCTCCAATCTATACTTACTTTTTCTTTCGATGTACCCAAACAATACCGCACAAATAAAGGAGAAATCGATGACCAATTCTAATATTTGGAGGGAGATCAGATGGGAAGTCAGAATGAGATACTTCCGGACCCGTCTGACCAATTCAGACAAGTGTTGAAGAAAATGTGGACCACAAAATGGATCATATTTTTTGGTCATGTCCAAAGTTAAGTAATTGTTGGAAGTATGTATCCCCAAAAACCCGAAGGTGGTCCTCCTTGGGTTCAATTCCTGAAGGCTTTAAAGGGAGAGCCAAAATCAATTTATTACAAATACTCTTGGGAGCTGCTATTAAATGTATCACAATGAGGTGGACCCACATTTACAAAGAGGTGGAGTCCCACCTTATCCCATTCTAACATGCTGATTTTAGCAGGTATGACCATCTTAGTTTAGCGTGTTGGCACACTAATTGAGTTGTTTCCACTAAAAACAAAAGTACAGCTGTGTCTGATAGAAATGTCACATTAAAATTCTGACCTTATTATGGTGCTACAGGGAAAGTTAGAGGCAAACCAAAGCTATTACAGTTTATCCTGAGGGGGGCATGAATGGCTTTACCAAATGTCATGGCAATCCATCCGACAGGAGTTGGTATATTTCAGACTGGATGGTGGACCAACCAGCCAACAGAGACTGCTGCTAGCATGGCTAAAAAGCTGAATAAAGGAGGAAGGGATTAGTTAAAATTGACATGTTTTTTGCAGAGTGTGGCTATGATTTTAAAAACGTGTGTTGCTGAAAAGCTAAAAGTGGGTGATGGTTTGCTGTGATGCTTTGATTTCAAACTGGTAGCTGGTGCTGCACTTTTTTCTCTCTCCTCTTTCATGTCTTCTCTCATCCTCCTCTTCCTCCGCCTTTCTTTCTCCCACTTGTCTGTTCAGCCTTCCATGAACATCCTGCATGCTAACTAACTCCCCGGCTCCGGGCAGCAACCAAGCGTTCATTGAGCAGGCAAACATTTACCGATCCCGCAATCATCGGGCCGGGGAACACGTTTTGTAATTTAATTGAGGCTGTGTGGCTGGTGCAAAGTGTGTGTGTGTGTGTGTGTGTGTGCTGTGGAGGCCCCTCGGCGTTGCATCTGCCCCTGCTTCTTGTTGACAGGGGTAGCTATTATCACAACCAGGCAGATGTGTGAGGGCCACGGATGACAAAGTGACAGGGAGCAAGAAGGCGGGAGAGATGGAGAATAACACACCGAGGCAGTCGGCTAAGAGTCAAAACATGGAGAAGCTGCATTAAGCTAGCTGCACACACATGAAACCAACCTCCTATTAATCCATACACACACACACATATATATATATACACACACATATATACAGTATATAGGGGCTCCTGTGGAGTGTTTCTATGAGGTGGTTCCTGTTTTGTTTATCTCCTGCCAACACTGTTCCACTATTCCAGACTACTAGTGAGTAAACATCGATGTAAACAATGCTGGATTCAAAAATTCTGTAAATGTTTTATGAGGAGAGAAATTCCTTCAACATATTTGTTAGATCTCAAGAATAAAACCAAGCGGCAATCTTCGTTGCTGTCACGTGACACCAATGCGCAAGTGCAAAAAACTGCAGTTCCTCAAACATCTACTTGAGGCTGGCTGCAAAAGTGACTCCATAAGTCCCCATGTTAAAATGTCCAACTTCACAGAAGAAATAAACATGTTCACAGCCTGGTACAAAAAACAGTTTTGGTCTCTATAGCTAATTCTTATAGAACTCGCCTGCTCAAATTATATTAAGGCTTAAAGTTATGCATAAATAACAGTATGGCCTCTTTAGTTGACAGGTAGGTGTTGTTACAGATGGCTTGTTTGAGCAACCAGGCGTCATTCAGCCCACCTCAGGTCTACCGATCCACATCTGTGCCCATTTTTAGATATTTAAGGAGGCGGCAGAGGCAGGACTGCCAAGATGGTGACAGCTAAACCTGTGGGAGAAGTCACGGATACGACGTCCATGTTTTACACAGTCTACAGGATAAAATGGTGAGCAGCATTGAATACGTGGGGCAATGTCAATGTCAAGGCTCTATTCATTTATCTCCATCGCCTGAATTGCCTGTTCGAGTCTTCCACAAAGTAAAATATTGATTGATATGAATAAGAAAATTACAGTTGTAATCAATTCTTTTGTTACCGAAATTGATGAGAGTGCTAAGTTGCTATCATACCAGCCGGCAGAGCGATTATTCATGCTTATCATTACGGTAATGGCTTAAAAAAAAGCAAAGAACTTGAGAGGACGGGAAAGAAAACGCCACGTACCATCAGCACACTTTCCAGTACATCCTTTTCTTTGATGCATTATAGTGCCAGGCAGGCCGATGCACCACACGGTTACTCAGATGATTCATAGGCAACAAGGGAAGCTGCCAGAGAGGACTCCTCCATATCGGATCAATAAAATCCTGAGCTGAGCGGTGATTTAACTCCCACATGGCCATCACCACAGAAGGAGGAGAGAGGGAGAGCCCTGTGGATTGTGGGAGAACGCTGAAGGATTGTGGGCATTCAGTTTTGCTGTATCACAGTGTTTTGGTTTGTTTTCAGTAGCTTTTATTTCACAGCTAGACTTAAATCTTGGCCTCGAGGAACAACCAGGTCGGATAAAACAGCATTTTTTTCTGATGTGTTTCACGGCGTATTTTTCCTTCTACCTTAAATATTGACCTCAGCAGTCAGCATGCGTGTCCCAAGTCACTTACTGGGTATTTGTTTTGAATGCCACCCTGAACTATGACTGGAGTTACAAATACAAACTCCTCTGACCCTCGGACAGATTTATTTCGTGCCTCCCAGAGTGCTAAAACAAACACAAGAGAAAGGTCTGGCTAAAGTAAAACCTCAGTCTCATTAAACACAACCCTTTTACAAGTGGAGATCAAGATTAGCGTACTAAAAGTCACAACAAATCCCAAACAAAATGCTACACAGTGTAGTTTAAAAGCTCCTTATTTTATGAATTAAAAACAGTTTAAACATCTTCCAACAAATGAGAGCATATGGTGATGTTGGACTGAGATGCCACCTGATATTTAAGTAAGTAAGATAAGTCAATGCATTATAGCTCTGTAATATATTGATGCTATTCCTTATCTAAATAAGCAATTTCAATATGTTACTATGGTTTTTAGGAAACTGTCAGCAGCATTTGTCACCATTTTCTCACATTTCATAGACAAAAACAATAATCATTTAATCTAGAAAACAATCATAAATGATAGTAGCCAGCCCTTTATACTGGTATAGCATCATGTTCAATGTGTCTCTTAGGTATATGTAGCCTCAAGTGAGCTGGGAGTGCTGATTTTAAATAATTTAGGCACTGTTGTCAGGAAAAATGGATATATTTATACATATTTGCAGCCTCAGACAGACACGATAGAACACGACATCCACATACTACATATTCAGTGCAATCTTTATACGAGGATCAGTGTATCCACACTTCATGCCTTAAGCTCCCACACTAACACATAACTGCTGACAAACACACACACACACACACACACACACACACACACACACAGTGAAATATGCTAACTCATAGCCCCGGGGTGGGAGAGCAGAGCTGAGCAAAACAACTGCCTGTCCGCCGTCGTGACACAACAGTCTGAGGAACTGCATCAACAAATTAGCTGCTCATTAGAGAGGTCGCGACCTCCAAGCAGCCATTATACTCAGCTAAGCTAGGAGGGCATTAAAGGAGAGGTGCATCAATGAGGGCAGGCCAAAGGGCTACAGAACATGCACCCACAAAGATAGATGTATGCACGTCCTGAGGGCTTATACGTTGTTGGATTCTGCTGAGGAACATAAAATCATCATCTTTATTTACACAGGGCAACAAAAAAACAACAACACATAAGAAATATAGATCATTAACAATAAGAGCAAGGTAAAACATAACCCGAGGAGGTGGAGGTCAAAGCAGATTCCTGAACATCGTTATATAAGAGTCTATAAAACTGAACTGAAAACATTTAATATCTGACTCTGCAGTAAGCCTGAGGTTAGCCATTCAGAAGTCTATGAAAAATAATAATAATGCCAAATTAGCTCTAAAATGTCCTCAGAAAGACAGAAAGGGCATCCTTTTTACAGCTCATGTTACAAATGTCATTTAAAGTTTGGAAATAATAAAATATGTAGACTACAGTGAGGTCAAAACTGTATTCAAAATGTGTAAAACTGACAATACTCATAGGAGTGAGCACTATGGATAAAATTACAGTACAGTATGTGTAATTTTATATTACAATATGTGCAATGTGATATAGTCGTTTTTTTCTGGAAAACTGCGATACAGCTGAGGAACACATTGATTCAAAAATCATATAAAAGTCTAATTTTATCAAGCAGTCCTGCTTGGATGGTCTAATACAACAAGACATGTATAGTTAACAAATTTAGATCATCTCACAGTATATTTGTCATCCCTAAATATTACATAACTCATAACTAATTATCACCTAAGCTTACCACCACCTTATTGCAATTGCAACAGTTGTTACACAGTGCTATAATATATAAATATGACATTCGACAGAAGTAGCCACTTTACTTTTAAAAACAAGCGAATTATGTAACTATATCACACAGCAGTTAGCAGTGCATTCTTTAATTATTAAACATCTACAATAAAAGGTAATAACAAATATAAAATGTCAATGTACACACATGTACACACACTAAGGCTGTCACTATGTATTCAAAATTCAAACTACAGTTCAAAAGCATAAGGAAATGCAGTACTTATCTACACTTAGCAGCTACGCTTTCGTTGTTCTTGATGCTAACGCGAAATGGAGAGAACTAGTGAGCCGGTTTTGAGCAGATAAACATGACGCTGAACTATCAGAGGAAGTGTGTTTGGATTTGACACCATAGATGAAATGATTGTGGATAAATGTCGGGTTGACTTTATAAAACATAACTGCTTCCGGTAACATTTAGCTGTCTTACCGTTAGCTTACATGAGATACCGTTAGCTTACACTGCATAGGAGCCAGTCCTATGCAGTGGGCAACAATATCAGTGTTTAGGCTAATACTACTGCTATTACAGCAACATTAGTTGTATATTAAATGTTTTTCATCATGGCACTGCAGGGTTTTCATCATTTCCAGTATGTAAAAGCAACATAAAGCACATTGAGTACATGTGGCCTCGAACCAAGCAGGCCTGTCTGTGACTCATAAGCAGCCCCGCAGTGAGTCTCTGTTCAGGGGCAGGCAGGGTGATACCCGCTGGGTCCTGCTGGTGCCCCGTTCTGGCCCTGGCAGCAACCTCCATGGCAGTAACAGACGGCCAGACGCCCCCTCATCCAGCTACCACACCTCAGGAAGCAGGAGTACGGAGATCTAGGCTGACTGCTCCCACCGAGACGAGGCGGCAGATGACAGTTGGGACGTGCATAGTCGCGGGTGTGTGTTTCTAAACGTTAGTCTGGTGCAAAGACATGCTATCGCACCAAGAAGAGCACAGTTAGAGACAGAAAGAAGGAGTGACAGATCATTTGTGAAAGCTCTATTCATTTGTGAAAATGGCCTGGATGTCAGTCTCCATCAGCATGTCTGCGTTGGCTGTCTGAGCCTTGAAAACAGCAATCTGGGGTTCAAGCTTTCAGTTTAGAAATGACAGAAAGAAAGAGAGCAACTGAGAGAGCATTACCATAATGATTCTGTCATCTCTCCATCCCTCCGTCAGATACAACTCTCCACACTATCTCTGTTCCTTACCCTCGTCTGTGAATATCAGCTATTTGTGCGCCGCAAATGTATTCACCCTAACAAGTCATTTCATCTCATGTTGTGTCCTAAACTCCCAGTGGGGCTGAGATAAGTTCATCTGTTTCCATTTCATATCAGCTTATTTCAAGAATTTGCCCGTAAGAAATTTGATCCACAGGGCGCTTATTCGAAGACGCTGACTGCTGTTTTTTTTTTGAAAATTTGAAATTTAAGTCAAGCTGAATGAGAAACAAGCAGGTCAGAGATAAAAACAATGAAGTCTGGTGTGTAAGGTTTAGGATTTCATCATCTGAAAATGAGAATCTTTATTTTTTTTGTAACCTTAGAATGACGCCGTGGGTCCTTTTCCACCAGTCCACCAGGTTGAACCGCCATGTTTCTACAGTAGCCCAGAAGAGACAAACTAAACACTGCCTCTAGATAGGGCCTTTTGTGTTTTTTTGCATGTTTCACAGCCAGTGTAGTTTCTCCTTCACGATAGGAAGGATAGGGTGAAGCAAGGGGTTGCAATCTGCAACTACACTACTATCCGCTTTCTTGCCAATAGTTAGACGATCGATAACACTCATATCTATAGGCTAAGTATGAAGCTACAGCAACAAACGGTTAGCGTAGCTTAGCATAAAGGCTAGAAACAGGGAGAAACAGCTTGCCTGGCCCTATACAAAGGGCTAATTTCCCCGTTCATGACAACTGTACTGAGGGTGAATTTCTGCTTCAAGTCTTTATGCTGAGCTAAGTTAACTATCTCCTGGCACCAGCTATATATTTAATGGACAGATTGTATCAATCATATCTTCTCATTTAACTCTGGGCAAGGAAGCGAATAAGTGCATTTCCCAGAATGTCAAACTATTTCTTTAAAAACAGAGACAGGAGGCAGTTTGCAATTACCTCTCATTACCTTCCACTTTGCTTATATCTGCTTATATCGAATCCCCAAAGTGATAAAGGATACGGAGGAAGAGCATTTAGAGATAAACCAGACAAGAAGTTCAGCTTTTCAAAAGGGTGAAACAGAGCTGTGATTTGCAGGAGGTCAAAGTACAAGAAGAAGAAACTGAGCTGAGAGACTGTTTGATACTTCTAGGAAGCTTTTAACTCACTCCACTCTCAACACTCATTAGATGTAAGTGAGTCATTCTGTGTCTTTAAATTAAAGTGTTTTGTTTTGTTAGTAGAGCTCCCCTGCATAGAGATTTTTAAGTTTTATGTCTGCCATATTTCCAGTTTATGGCATAACTACCTATTTTACAGGATTTTTGATATGATATGTTTAAAAAAAAGGCATCAATTTTTATGAAATGTTAATAAAATGCACAGAAATAAATATAAAGCAACACAAACACGCACACACTCTCATAAATCAATAAACATTTCACACCAATGAAATTTCATAGTATCCACTCAAAGTCAACACAAAAGTCAGAAGCAATTCTGGAAAATACACAAAGAGAGCACGCCTTGTGTAGAAAAAAACCTTGATCTATTACCCCCGCACACACAATCTCAGAGTAAAAACAGCTCATAAGACGTCATATAACTATTAGAAATCAAATCACTGTGTGATGTTTAGTGTGAGGCGAAGAGAAAACCAAACAAGAGAGAATAAAAGGATGGGGAGAAGGAGAGCTTTAGTCAGAAGCCAAATCTCTGGATGCTGAAAAGAAAACTTCCAAAAAAGAGTGTGAAAAAGTGTGTGTGTGTGTTTGTTTCTCTTTGGCTTTCCCATGGCTATTTACAGACCAGTCAGACACTGGGGACTGTCTGGAGTTCACACACACACTACCAGAGAAACAAAATCGTGACCGTAAGCGATACACACTCTCAGAAACATCTCCTGTTTGAGCATCCAAACACAGATATAAACCACTGACAATATAAAGAATGGACGGCGTACCCGTGATGTCACCCATATGTTTATCTGCCCAAATGCCACCATCATTAAAAATCATTAAAATCTAACTCATAATGAAGCTTTACAGTACCAAACGACTGAGTGAGAGTTTGTTTCACGATGTAAAGCACAACACTAATTTTAACCATGGGGTAAAAGCGAAATGTGGACAGCTGTGACAGCAAAAAAATAAACAAATATATTCATGTTAAAGAACAGCTTGGCTCGCTTTGTGTTGTGATGTTTGAACCTGGCAGTTGTGCTACAAAGCTGCAGTTTGATTGGCATCTGTCACTAGCTTCTGTCATTTCCTGTTAGTACAAAACCAAAAATATACACAGCAACAGCGCACCGCTGACAGCTCTGCATATTTTATAGTACGAGACGACTGAAAGCAGAATCTCTGGGATTAATAATCATGTTTAACGTTAATATCCTGCAGTACTTGACAAATACATTCTAATCCAATCAACGCACAATCAAGACTCTCCTCTGCCTCCATGATTACTGTGAGATTTGTGATCGCTCCAGTAAACACGACACACACAAATTGAAGGAATAAATGAGTGCAGAAACATAACAAACGCAAACGCGTGTGAAACTGTTGCGCATCACACAGACTAATCTACTCTAGATTTATGTTTAGTGTCGTCATGACTGCGGCGGCAGAGTAAAAGCTGAAGGCTTTTATACTGAGAGTGTAAGCACGGATCATAGTCGAAATCAAACTTTGTAAGTCTTTCAGCCTCAAAACACAAAAGATATGACCCAGGCTTTGGGAAAATAAACCGCTTTTGTCCAACTTCCACAGTCTCGATGTGAAGGTCCCGTGTAGTAAAACCCTCAGTCTTTACTTGCTATCTTGTCACATTTGCAATTACCAGTTCCCTGCTCTGTAATCAGATGAAATACATCATTCAAGAAAAATCGGAAACACATGAAACTGAAAGTGTAATTTTAACCCCCGGAAATATGTCGAGAACACCCAGCGAGCATGAGATCTGCTGGCTGGCAGCGGTCCAGTAAGGCTGCTTTTGAGGATTTGTAGGTAAAAATATATATGATATATTTCAACTATATTAAAAATGGTCTATGTTTTTTTAGATCATCATCCTTACTGGCCTTTTTGCACTGTTATTTCAACAACATCGCAAAAGTGATCAACCACTTATCCTCATCAGGGGCACGGTGGGGTTGGAGCCTATTCCAGCTGACATAGGGTGAGAAGTGGGGTACACCCTGGACAAGTTATAGAGACAAACAACCATTCACACTCACATACACACCTACGGGCAATTTAGAGTCACCAGTAACCTATTAAGTGCATGTTTTTGGACTGTGGGAGGAAGCCTGAGTAGCCAGAGAGAGAACCCACGCAGACAGGAACCTTCTTCCTGTGAGGTGACAGAGCTAACCACCACAGCACCATAAAATCCAAGATAATTGAGCCCCAATGACAGATGAGGTAGAGGTACAGAAACTTGTTTCTTCCATTTGTCTGTTTATCTATCTGTACATACAGTACATACACGGAAACAATGTATATTTCATGTCTGTGGACACCTTAAATCCTGTCTGCAACCTTAAATACTAAATTTGTTTAACTGTAAGATTTCACGGTGCTCAAACTCGACTGCAATATGATTTGTTACTTGTTTATTATTTCAGAGCGGGGATGACAGAACGGCAGCGAGATGAGGAGATGAAGAGCAGTGTGATAACATTTTCAAACAGATGAGAGCACAGACAGATCTTCCCCTCTCCGTCTCTCAGGTCCTTTAGATGTTCAACAGACTGAAATATCACGGACGTTCACCCTGATATATTTAAACCGACGCCGGCGCATTATTGCCTGCTTCAAGATTAAGTGTGTAAACACCACGGAGTGAAATGTGCATGTGTGTGTCCGAAGCACAGGGACGGACTATCAGAGTGCAGCGAGGCCAAGTGTGTGTGTTCGAGGCAGCCTTTTAAAAGAGTTTATGAACGTCTAAAAGCAGAGTCAGCCCAGGGGACAGATTGGGCGAGAGACTTTAAGGAAGAGAGAACGAAAGAGAGAGAGACAGAGGATGGTGATTCAGCTGTAAAGATGGGACGATAGAGGAACGAGGAGGGACGAGCCAAAGACAAGGACAGAGAAAGAAAATGCCATTTAAAAATAACTCTTCTTAAAGAAGCGCCATTATTCAACAGCTCTCAGAGGGACTACTTTATCATCCATACATCGACGGTTTAGCAGGGTGTTCCAGCTCCTCCGGGGATCCCGAGGTGTTCCCAGACTAGATGGAGCACCTCCAAAAGAAGGCACCCAGGAGGCATCCTAAACAGACGCCCGAACCACCTCAGCTGGTTCCTTTCCTCATGACCATAGGTGAGGGCCGGGACCAGAAAATCTTCCCCACAACAGTCCGGTACAACACCCCAATACTGCAGTCGCTGCACCAATCCACCAGTCCATCTTACGGTCCAACAAGACCCCGAGACACTTGAATTCCTTTGCTATTTCATCAGTATAAAGTAATTCCAAAGAAAACTGTTTGTTTTAAGACTGGCACATTTTTAGATACATGTCATTTATGTGTTTTTCAATGCTATGTCCAACAAAAATTGAACTCCATTAACCTCTATTGTACTGGGCTGGCTGCAGAAATCTCTAGAGATGGATGGTATGCAGGAAACATACAATAAACTTGCCTCATTTAAATGTTTCCTCGAAAAAAATCTGTATTCAGTTTGTATAATATCTCTTCTTTTCCTTTCTAGTGGTCGTATTTTGTTTCTCTCTGCAGCCTGCATTTGTGAAATGACAAACACTAACCACTCAAACTTGCTCCAGATGTCGTGTGACTGCTGCAATGCTTTCAAATTAAATTAGCGTAGCATGTCACTGGCTTAATTTGAAAGCAAATGTCACATCACTGACAGCAATGATGATGAGATGAGATGTTGTCACGCGTGTTTATGCTACAAATATTATAATCACTTTTATTTCTTTCATAAATAGAAGCTCTTTAACGTGTTGCTGTTAAGTACAGTGAAGGCTCTACAAGGTGGCTTGTTTGAGCACCCGGGCGTCATTCGGCCCGTCTCAGGTTTTAGATTAGCCGGGAGGCAGAAGAGGCAGGACTACAAACATGGCGGCGGCCAGGGACACAGATTTTGAGTTTCATAACGGCTCTTCAGAAACCTGTGGGTGACGTCACACATACGTTGTCCGTTATTTTGCGAAATTGAGGAAGTTTTGTGGAATTTTGCCGCTTCTATGAAACGTTCCTAACGCGCACAGAAATACGTTGAAGGAAACAACTATCAAGGAGCTGTAAACTAGAATAAAACTGTCAAGGACACAAAACCCCTTAATGCAGAAGGGCAACATGACAATGCAGATTAGATAATGTGACTGCCTGCCGGTCACAGTGACTCACACACACAGACAGGGGGCATATTGACAAAATGTCAGACTCTGTTGTCTGACACATTTCAACAGCCCGTCTCTTGTAGTTAATCAGACCACACAGACACACTCTCTCCGAGCTAAAAACAACACAGTACATTACCGATTCTATACTGGTATTTTCTATCATGTCAATAAAGCTCCCCTGAATTGGGATTTAAATCTACTACTTGGGATGGAGAGACAAAAATAGACGGAGAGAGAAAGAAACAGAGCTGCAGAAGAGGCCTGCTAGAAAATCCATAGCCTGCCTGTTATCTGGACGATAATTGGTTTTCCCCCTCTACGCCCCTCCAACCCTCTCGCATCCTTCCTCTTCCTCCTCCTCATCCCTCCTACCTTGCCTGCTTACCCCTATCTCTCTCCTCTACCCCACCACCACCGCCGCCACCTCCTTTTCTCTCTTTGCTCACACACATTCCCCAACACAGCAATGTAGGTAACAAAAAGCACACCAGGAGCTCGCTGGAAATACATTTTTTTTTTTTTTTGCACCTGAACAAAGAGCTGACAACACCGAGATGAAGGCTTAGTGTCAAACGAGCATCCCCTCAGACAAAGTGACATGTACGCCATCACAAAGGTATTGCACATGCACACAGTGAGACATACATGATTAGCGTGAAGCGTGTAATCAGTGAATGGCCTGATTAGCGGGTTACACTACAGCGCAAGACAAAGAGATTCATTTACTCATCCACTTCAGAAAAAAAACAGACAGAAAAGCGATGGGGTGTGGGGGTGGAGACACAGGGGAGAAGCTATAAAAATCATTTTAGCTGTGTGGAGATGCCAGAAAGACAGACAGGGAGCAGACAGACACACACACACATGCTGCCAGATACAGACAAAGAGGCGAGGAAGAAGAATGCATGGACCTACAATAAAGAAATACAAGCGAGCAGAAAGGAGGAAAGACATTCGAGGACACAAGGAAAGACAGGCGGGTTTAGACAGACAGCCACACACACACACACATATAATCACACACACAAAGGGTTGGTGCGTAGGTTGAAGTCTGCAGGGGGGCTCTGCTGTATTCACTAGTTCAAGATCCAGGAGTGCTTACTCAGCAGAGCTCCCGTTATATAGAGGAGTGAGTCAGGAGTAAAGAAGGAGGGACGCGAAGTGAAGTGAAGGGAAAGGAAAATCTTCACGAGGGTCGGATTTGTATTGATGTTCGTTTTGTATCTGTCAAGAGAAATGGTAGATAAAAGACACATTTCTGCTGAGAATATTAAAGAAACTAAACTTTAGTCCATCAAAATGGAAACACTTGTTGGCGTAAATACGATGGAGGAAATAACTAACGCTACGTTTGATAAAATATGTTCATATACCGAAAAATACATGTTGGAGCGCTAATTCACATCAAGTCAGTTATCTGGAAGTGACATTTCTAGATGTGTTGAACTCAACGGTGCCTCGTTTAGGAGAAGCTACGGTGGCCGTCACGTGACAAAAGAGTAGCTTAATGAGGTTCCTTTAGATACATATAAACTACGCAAAAAAAGTAAGGAAGTTCGTGTTTGGTAGATAATTTCTTCATTGTAACAACGCTTCTTGGCTATAAATCTTATACCATTGGAAAACCTGATTATTTCCCTTTTAAATGCTGCCACATTTGTAAGGAACATGCATTTGTGGGATGAGCAGCAGAGCTGAGTTTGTGGGTTGCGTCCATGAAAAATTTGCCAAATCTTCTCTGCCAATGCCAAACAGCTTTTCTTTGCTTTGTCTGGTGAATTGGACTGGTGAACAGGTTAGATATCCTGGAAAACTATAGGTCATAGCGGGAGTCATTGTTAGTTGTGTTAGTGTTTGTTGACTTTAGCTAGCTGGTCTGCATGCTAATAAAAGCTAACATCAGCGGCATAAGGCTAAGAAGCTAATCTATTGCTGCCGTTCAGTCCTATAGCTACTAGCGTTAGCAAGCAACATGTTTTTCTCTCCACAATCCACGTCTTTGGCCATTTTTAGATTAGATCTATGGCATATATATAGCAATAGCAGCTAGTGTAGCTAATCAAGTTTCCAGTCTCAAACAGAGACAAGAAGCAGGTTGCAAAGGTCTGGAAATTTAAACTTCTTTCTAACTCCAACCCTGGACTGTTTTCGAACTTCGAATTTGTTTGTCAGCTCCAACAGACACTGACTCAAGTGACATCACTTGAGTCAATTTATTAAATTTTGCACAACTCCTCTGGAGCCACAGAAGGCTTTAAACAACAGTTTTTCACACATGTAGTAGCATTCACAAAGACCTGTACAACCTGTAGTCATGTGTGAGTCCATTATAATGATAGCTGCCCTTCGCTAATGTGCAGGCTGTGTCGTCTTGTAGTACCAGTGGTTTGCTAATTACTGCTGTCTCATCAATTAGCTGCGTACCTTTTAAGTTTAAGTAATGTCGTGAGGCATGCTAATAACATCCGTGATGTGATGATTACTGTTAGCACGGCCGCTGTGCTTACATGCTAATGTTTTTTTGGTTTGTTCTTGTTAAATGTAGAACATGTACACTCGCACCTACCTGTTGTAGGCTAACGTCCCTGAATTCTTGCCAATACACCACAGTGGTCACATACTCTCAACTATTTACAGTTACAGTCCAGGCCTTCAATCCTTCTTTACAACTTTAGTTGAAATAAAACATAATTCAGCCTGCGAAACCCAGTTTTTATGCAAATTGTTATGTTGAGATCAAAAACCTTTTTCACTTTATAATGTCCTCTATTTCTCTTATTAATTTCTAAGCCTAAATAATAGATGAGGAACTCTTCACAAATTTGAATGCTGAAGAGAAGAAGGTGTAAAAGAAGAAAGAGAGCGCAGGGGTGAGAGAGGTTGTGTGGAGGTTAGATTTGTAATTTTCAGACCTGTCCCTCGGGGTTGCCAGGTGTGTGAATGTGCAGCACATAGAGCCTGAAGCAACAGACATACAACACCTTCATACCCACCTTCAGACCCTTTCTATCATTCCTTGTCCTCCCCCAACACACGCACAAACACTCTTTATTCCTCCAGAAGTCTTTTCTCCAAACATCTTTTCCTGCTTCCGGCCCATTCTTTCATTTTTTGGTCTTCAGTTTTGTGGGGGAGGAAGACTACCACTCCCTCTTTGGAAGACACTCCTTTCAATTACAGTTTGGAACAAAGAGTTAGTAAGTAAAGAGTAAAAAATTAAACATTTCTTTCTCCGCCCTTGTCATCTCCCTTCCTGCTCTCTTAGCCATCTCCAATCTTAGTAAAAGGCAAAAATAATGCACCACAGGCGAGTCTAATCATGACTAAGAAAGCTTTTTTGGATACTGATTTGCCTTCCTATCATTCAAAGGAATCTCGCACTTAACCGCCATGCATAAAACAATCTGCAGGATAACTCATAGCCGGCTGCTTCCTTGGCCTCGCTGCTTGTCAGGGATAAGTGAATTCTGAATTTGGGAGTAGGGGAACGTAAAATGAGCACTCTGTGAATGATATATTCTCAATTTTTCATTCAGTAGTTTGGGGGCAGATGAATATTTGATATCTTTTTTAAAAAGACTCATTCATCACATAGTTCACGTTGGCCAGGGGGAAACGAAAGATGAGGTTATGGCAAGGCAGGCTTATGGAAAGCGTCCAGTTACTGAGGCTCATTATCAAGAAGATAAAGTACGCTGGTGATAGAGTTCGAATCGTACGGGAGGAGAGGAGTGAATTGCGGCGCTGGATGATGCTCCATCTGCATTCAGAGTGCTTTAAGTCAGATATATTGAGCTTTAAAGTTTCTCCAATCCAGAAACTAATATAACTTTTTAAATCTGTAGGTCAGCCTCCTCAATAAACTTTTCAAAAGTCTTTCAGAAGTCCTTTTTCACAATTTAAAAAAAACAAATTAAAACATATTTAAGCTACAGCAGAAACACTTTCACCACTTTCATCCAGACTGAAATATCTCATCAACCATACAACCGATTGCTGTGAAATTCGGTACAGACAATCATGGTCCTCAAAGGATAAATCCTCACAACTTTGGTGTCCTTCTGACATTTCCTCTAGCGCCACCAGCAGGTGAAAGTTGTAAATTATCCATTAATTATCTCAACATCTACTACATTGATTAGCACTGATTTTATACAGACATGTCTGGTTCTTAGACGATGACTGAAGGTGGAACAAGTGATTCTAGGTAAAGCGAATCAGCAAATATCTCCTCATGGTCCGCTAGCTTCCCACTCCGCCCTCGTTCTGCAAGTGGGAAACAAACAAAATGGCTTGGACCGAGCCGCACAACACTAACTTATAACCCATCAGTCTCACAATGGCCACCAAGCCTCCACTGCCCAAAATAAATTCTAATAATGACATTATTACGGTCAAATCAGCTCATTAAAAAGGAGCTGTACATTTCTTTGTATCTGGTTAAACAAAGATGGTGAACATGTTAGATATTTTGATATTAATTTGTATGAAAGTGCGCACAAGGCACTGGTTCCTTCCTGAATTCCCCACAATGCAGTTGCAGACCGATATAGTAAATAACATTTATGTTATGGAAAAGATTACTGTGTATGTTCATTAAATTCTGGACCAAGTGGGTGAAATATGTAAAGCCCCTCAGAGGACAGATTTTGTGGTAGGTATCAAATGAATGACCCTGTAATGTTCCAGCAAACATCATTGATTTTTAGATTATTTACTCTCAAGTCTTCTCCTCAAGACATACTTTTTTCATTACTCTCGTGTAAACTCTTTATCTCACCCAAAATGTAGTTCTTAAATATTAAAACTGTCCTCTGTGGACAGAGGAAATAAAAACTGCTTTTTGTAATATAAACTGCTGTCAGCTGCAACAATTAGCCAAGTAATCAATTTGTTGTCAACTATTGGATTAATTACCAACTATTGTGATAATCAATTAACGTTTTGAGTCATTTTTTAAGATAAAGTAGTAGGAGCAGCAGCAGTAGTAGTGCTGGCAGTCACTTTTTACAGACATTCTTGCTTCTTAAATGTGAATATTTTGTGCTTTCTTGAGTTCTCTGTGACCGTAAACAGAATATCTTTGTGTTGTTGTGTCGTCATCTCGGTCTTTAGGAAACAGTGATCAACATTTTAAAGGCCGAACAGCTAATAAATGAATCCAGAAAATGATCGACAGATTAATCCATAGTGAAAGTAATCGTTAGTCGCAGCCCCGCTAAACATCAGCACGTTAGCGTTGTCAATGTTAGCATGCTGACATAAGCATTCAGCTCAAAGCACCACTGTGTCTAAGTGGAGCCTCACAGAGTGAGCTAGCTCGGCTGTAGATTATAATTATCTAAACACAGGGGTTATTGCATTGCAGTGAGGTTGCTTGCTGCAGGTTTTAGCAGATAAAAAGGAATTTTAAGTGGGAAATATTATGTAATCATTATTTTAAACACTCAATCTGAACACATGAAGCTCTGGAAAGAGAAAAGAGAAGCTTGAACTGTAAATAAGGACACCTGAGGAGCTGCTAGCCCACTAAATCATACATTTATGAGCTGTGTTAGCTATGTGTAGGCAGACGCGTGGTATGTATGGATGTCTGAATATATTCCATCCATATATCCTCATGATGCTGCATCCATCAGCCTGTAGTGTGTGTTATTATTGAGTGAGTGCATTGCTTCTGTGAGAGCGTGAGAGAAAAAGACAACAGGAGGCAATCCATTGGCATCAGCAAAGCCTGCTGGGAAATGTGTATCCCGTGGGAGGCTGTCAGCTCAAGGTAATTTACTTCCTGGTTGCTCTGCACACGCTCTCTCGATGTCAACACTGAGGAGAGGACGAGTGGGGAATCAATCACGGCGGGAATTAAAGAGGCCATCACACAGTCTGGCTACATATCACACACACACACACACACACAAAATGTAATGTCTTCAGCCTTCAGCTCCATCACTCATACAGGTAAAGGCCATTGGTATGCACACACCTGGTGCCAAATGACATAAGACACCTGTAAGCAGCCATATGTCAAGAGAACACGCACACACAGGCAGTCTGAAGTTGTGTTTAATATTCATACGGAGTCTCATTGTGATAGGCTGGGGAGGTGTTTAGACGCACACTAATCTGAGGTGATTAGCTGTGTGTGTGTGTGTGTGTGTGTGTGTGTGTGTGTGTGTGTGTGTGTGTGCTGCATAATTGGGAAAACTCCATATTTGCACAGACGAAAGATGAAAGAGTTTCTGGAGCTTTTTCATCAATGAGTGTGTGCAGTGCGGCTGAAATTACTCCCGTTTACACTCTCTGCATGCATTTTCACATGTATATTTTATGTGTGTGTCTGTGCAGTATGCTGCGTCACGTCTCTTTAATGTTTCTATGCACATTTATCACGGCACTGGATGGTTAAGAGGTGATATTGCACCAGTTGTGGAGAAGGAAAAGATGATGAACTGGCTTGAGTCTATATGCTACATGAAAATCTTACATGCTGCTGCTATAATGAACTGTAACAGAACCTGGCTACAGGAATTTGCTCCCATTCAGCCACAAGAACGTTAGAATAAAATAGTCCACCTACCAATCCACTCCATATTTTACCAGCCACCCTCCGGTTCCCAAGCCAAGTCCATACAGACTGAGCTACTGCCATCTCCAGCAGTTGAAGAACTGTTCCACCACCGATGTTGAGCGATGATGTTTGACTCAACCAGTTTGTTGGATGGGTTTGAGGCATAGACAGTATAAAACATGGACGTAGTATCAGTGACATCACCCACAGGTTTCTTAAGAGCCGTCGTGAAGCTCAGAGTTTGGTGACTCTGGTCGCCGCAATCTTGGCAGTCCTGCCTCCGCTAATCCCAAAACGGGCAAAGACATGGAGCTGAGGCGGGCTAAATGACGCCTGGTTGCTCAAACAAGCCACTTGCAACAGCACCCACCTGTCAATCAAAGTATCCACACTCTAAATTATGCATAACTTTAAGCCTTAATATAATTTGAACAGGTGAGTTCTATAAAAATTAAGACTCAGTACAGTTGTCATGAACGGGGAAATTAGCTATAGAGACCAAAACATGTTTTTGTACCAGGCTGTAAACATGTTTATTTCTGCTGTGAAGTTGGATATTTGAACATGGGGACTTATGGAGACTGACTCACATCTGTAGCCAGCCTCAAGTGGACATTTGAGGAACTGCAGTTTTTGTCACTTCACTATTGGCTTCATTCCACACCAAGCTGGGAAAATCATCTCTTGATGGACCAACCGACATCACAAGAAGAACCAAAGGGGTCGCACGATGATTGGGTAGGAAATAAGAACATCCACATAATGTTGGTATTTCAGACTTTCCTCTAATCTTTTGCTTCTTCTGTGTCAAACACTGGATAGCGTTACATCTTCAGGCCTTTAAAAAATGATTCAAGTAAAACAGTTAGGGCTCTGCAGATAACCACACGACCACAATACAGCAGTCATGTGATGCCTACCGCAGGGTTGAGCTTATTAGCGTCATCACCGCAACATTTTGTGGGGTCAGTTTCATGTTATTCCATTCAGTCAGTCACTGGCGTTAAACTGCAGAACCATGGGGATACGTTGCTTTTTCACCGCGGTAAGAAAAAAACCAGACCGTCACAGTCTGAGAAGGAAAAATCACTTTTAAATTGAAGTGCACACACTTCATAGATCTGCATCCTGTAATGAGGGGTCTAAAGTATGCAGTACATTGAAACTAAGGGGTCTAGCCAAACCATGAAAACAGCCCCAGACAAGAAAAACACAAAACCAGAGCAGAAACTATCAGGCGATTTATAAATTAGTGATAAATGACACTAACTGGTCGAATGTAAGCATGCAGAAGGCAGCAACATGTGTGCATTAAACAAGGTAAACCAGTCTGTAACCATTGGTTACGTGGTTGCAGACTGCAGATTGTTGCTACTTTGGAGATCTTCAAATCTTTCTAGCATCTTTGCTCAACAATTTTCACCTTCCTGTTTACAAACTACAACATGACTGTGTGGTTGTCTTGCAAAAACTGGTTCTCAAAAAAAAAAATTGCCTGATCATCATGCTTCTCACGAAGTGGTGCGAAAGGGACGTTTAGCTCCTGAGTGTAACTCAATGCTTTGACCATTTAGTTGAGAATATGCATGCAGTACGTAGAGCAGGTCACAGAAGAACCTGGAAACGGTTTTATATAAAACCTAATGAATGTTTGGTAAGGGGGCGGCACGCTGGTGTAGCGGTTAGCACCGTCGTCCAACAGCAAGAAGAAGGTTCCTGGTTTGAACCTCGGCTGTTTGTTTTGTTGATTTCTCGTTTGCATGTTCTCACAGTGTCTACATGGGGTGCATGGGGTTCTCTCCGGGTGCTCTGGCTTCCTCCTACAACCCAAAGATAGGTTAATGGGGGACTCTAAATTGGCCGTAGGCATGAATGTGAGTGAATGGTTGTTTGTCTTTATGTCTCTGATGAACTGGCGACTTGTCCAGGGTGTATCCCGCCTCTCGCCTAATGCCAGCTGGGATAGGTTCCAGCCTCCCACGACCCTGATGAGGATAAGCGGTTACAGAAAATGGATGGATGTTTGGGAAGGACCTCCATATTAGATCTGGTTTAGATGACATGGCTAAATTATCATCTGATTTACAGTTTACAGTTGCTGAACTTACTGAACTCTACCATGTCCGATAGGAAACAGAGCCAAAACTGCAGCCTAGTTAGAAAAATAATCCATCAGTCTGATTGATTTTAATGTGATATTTAGCTACAGCAAGCCTGTATGAATGTATTTTATCAAAACTCTCATTACTAGCAGTAGTAGTTGTCCTATTACTGCATGTTTTATGGCCTTAATGACAGGAATTTGGCAAAAAGTGTAACTGGGAGGCGGAAAACTCAAAGATACTCAATGTGAGCACAAAACACAATCTTTAATTTATAAAGATATCAGGATTGGACTTCAAAAGCCCGCATGGGTCCAACCCCATGAAACACACACTCACACTTACACGCATTACTTCCCTCCAATGCCTCCCAGCGTAGCTCTTGCCCTAACCACATAATGACATTAGCATTTCTAGCCCTCTTCTCTCCAAATCTTATCTACTTCAAAAGCAGCGCTTCATTAACTACCGCCATCTATCAGAGTGCGGGGAGCCGGGTGGAATGTGTGTGTGTGTGCCCAAAACACTTGCAGTGTTATGTGGGGTCACAGACTTGTAGATTAGTGTGACAGACTGGACGTCACACCTCTCCCTCCCTGTTCCTCGAGCTGCATGTTTCTTCAGTGTCTCCTCCACTCAGTATGAACATGTTTGCCTCTTCAGGGACTAAAACACAACATGACCAGAACAGGAAGTGTGCAAAATCGACTTATGTTGAAGCTTACAAAGGGGGAAGTCATGAAAGAATTAAATTAACAAGAAATTCCCAGCAACACTCTTCTGATAATGGATTTAGCACATTACCAGCATGAATTACGTCTTTCATTAGGTATTTAAGCGACGACGAGCCACGACAGCGGTGACTGACACCGATTTTTACAGCTAAAGCTTTAGGAGTTGTTCAAAAACACAGCATGAACCAATTAAAAGTGTCATATCAGTTAAAAATAACTGATAAAGAACAAAAAGAAATCTTTTATTTGAACAAAAGAACTGTGTTTTTCCATCTGGCACTACATTAAGCAGCCTTAGTTTATTCATTCGTACTTATACTTGTATAACTCCCTGTGCAGTATGTTATATCCTGTATGGTGCACGATTACAAATAGGAAACCAGACTTCCTATGAGAGAGGTTATCTGCGTGGATCAAAATATAAACACAGCTGCTTAAATCAACCTTTTAAAATTACAAATAACATGTACGTATTTCCTCCTTCATGAGCAATATGTGAAAAATAAATCAAACAAGTTACCCAGGCAGCCAATCATGCTACGCTGTGCCAAGCAGCCTAAATCGAGCACATCTTATTGCCACATTGATGCCAGACTCTTAATTAATAAATTAGCAGCAATCCAAGGGTCGAGTCTGGCCCAACGTTGGTTTCTAACCAAAGCTGAATCCATTGAGTCAGCACTGCCAAATCCAAGTTAAACCTGCCAAACAGACTTTGTATTGGCCAGTTCAACCCAACTATTTTAGCCTCTATCAGTCGAACTAATTGAAGCATTTGTCACGTGTCATAGTTTAATTACCGGATGTCTACAGGATCTATAGTATCTCTGCACTCTAAAGACTCATTCAGATTCACTCTGTTCACGTGAATGTGTTTTTTTGCAGTTATGTGCCAACTGTACAGGAGTTAGCAGTTGCTAGCTAGCTTTATGTGCAGCAGTTCTTTGTTTATTTCTTCGTTTCGTCATATTTCCGTGCGCTCAAAACATACGAAGAAAAGTTCAGGTAGAAACAACTAGCAGGTGATTTCACAACTATTCGCACCCATATTTGTAATGACTTTAGATGCAGCTGCAGCACCACTTAAATAGGCTTTGCATTTAGTAACAGGTCTAACTACACTGCATATTGTACTGGAAAGTTACTTATTCATAAAGAATATATTCTACTATTATTGGGGTTGTGACTATATAAAATGTACATACACCTACTGAATGGGAGCATGGAGGTATGTTTTGTTTAACAAAGCTTTGTGCTTGTAAATATTTGCAAATCAATAATGTGAATGAGGCAGATTATATTTCCGTTGAAGATGCTCAAAGGGCAGAAACGCTGTCTATAAATAGATCTACAAAATTACATATTCATCCAATACAGTGTCGTTAAACGATGGTGAAAAAGAATGACTGGCTGGTAGCTGTAGAGTTTTCTTATCTGAATCCATATTCTCAGCGAGCGAGAGATCACCAGATTAATAATAGAGTTACTGTAGGAGACACTGAGGCTGACAAGAGCAGTGTTAGTAAGGAAGATGAAGCGCAGCAGACTCTTTCCAGGTTCATCCAAGATGGGCATTATTCACAATCCACCAATATAAGTGATACAAATATGCACTTATGTAAAATACGATAACACCTTAAGCTAACAAGCATTAATCTGTGTGTTGGAGAAGGCTTTTGAGCAGAGCTGCTACTTTGTCACTTAGACACCGAATTAATGAAGCTAAGCTAAGCTAAGGTGACTACTACAGACTGCACAGAGAGTTTGTAAAACACTTAAAAAACAATATTTTTTTAATCTATATTTCAGATTTCTTTACCACCTGGAGGTGATAGCTCAGTCGCATTTTTATTCTCTCACTACATCACTCCCTTTCCTGACCTGACCTGGCCAATACTAATAAATCTCAGGTTGTATTACAGGTTACAGGAGGAAGCAGTTTTCGGGAGAGCTGTGGATTCCCCGAATTCCACATTTGCCACCGTCAACCAACACCGATGTCTTGCCGAGAGGCATTATGGGTAAAAGATGTTCCCACATAGTGATAACAGATGTAGTGGTGAGTGAGAGAGAGAGAAGGTGGAGGGGGGGGGCAGTTTTGATAGGTAGAGAACAGAGGGAGGAGAAAACGATAAAGAGCTAAAGAGCGACAGTAGGGAGGCTGGATCGTCCGTCTCTGGAGAGGAGTGGAGGGGGGAGGAGGAGGAGGAGGAGATTGTGGAGTGAAGTGAGTGATGGAGGAGGAAGCCAGAGGGAGATATTGACAGAGAATCTAGAGCACCAGATGGAAGGAGAGAGACAGAGATTTGAGACTCAGACAAAAAACAAAGATTACGACGGAGGGAGGAAAAAAAGAGCGACAGAGGCTTAGAGTGTAAGACTGTGTGTGTGTGTGTGTGTGTGTGTGTGTGTGTGTGTGTGTGTGTGTGTGTGTGTCTTGGCGAGTATGGAGGTCTCGGTTTCTTGGCAGGATGCAGCAGCAGAGTTTGGCCCGGACCCTAATGGAGATGTAAGAAGCCTCTGAGTTTGATCACACACACACACACACACACACACACACACACACACACACACACACACACACACACACACTTTCACACCTTCTTCCCCTCCTGATCAGTGTGATCAGTGTGGCTCCAGACAAACTCAATGCACTGACGCCACCGTTGAACCCAAAGTAAAGCATAAAATGAAGGCCTGATTCACTGAACGACTCCTCCTGAACCTAATACCACAGCTATACAAAAAAAACAGCGATATGCCAGGATTTTTTCCAAGCTTTATCCAGGTGAAAATAAGATTTTAAAAAATACAAGTTGAATGCAAACCCCAGCGTGAGCCGGCTGGGATGTGCAGCATCGCCTCCAAGTATGAGGCCACGGTTCTCTGCTGGAAAACGATGGCATGCTCCCTCTGGGGTGGGAGAGAGTTGCTTGATGGCAATACATTTTATATATATCCCTATCATCCACGCTTTATGAGACTTAAAGCACCAAATTAAAGGAACTAGCTGTCACATTAAATCCCACACACATGTGAGTGTGTCCTCTAAACCCAATCCTTGCATTCTCCACAGTTAACCTTTGACCCAGTTTAGGTGCCCTGCACCACATGGAGCTCTTGGATTCACCCCGAATGCTCCCCCAAAATGAACACACACTCTCACACACACACACACAAAACTGTGGATACTAGTGGTGGTTACCCAAGGACAGTGGTTATGTCAGAAAACACACGCACACACACACACACACAAGAAGCAGCCTGCCAGGCTTGGTTTTGGTCGTCTGATTTGCTGTTTCCGCAAACAGAGAGCTAAAGTGTTGTGGCTGTGAAACAACTCGAGAAAAACAAACAGAGTTTTGCGGGTTTCTTTCTCGCTCTTCGTCCTTATTGGACGACGCTGAAACCAGTCACTCCACTACACACACACACACACACACACACACACACACACAGCCCCATGCTGTGAGCTACAGAGATATAGAGCCGTTTCAAGACTCCAACACAAGCAGAAGAAACCATCAGAAAATAAACGTCGGGGGAGACCGCCTGCGAGGATGCCAATTAAAACAGAGAGTCCATACGCAAGTGTGTGTGTGTGTGTGTGTGTTGAGTGTGTGTTTCCTCTGGGAGTCACTTCACTCCACTTAAAGGTTGTTTGTTTGCAAGGGAGGAGGGAGGTACACACACCTAGCCACACACACACACACACTACCAATAAACAAGGTGGGCTTCCCCCTGAACGTTATTGAGCGAGTGTGTGAGAGTGGGGAGGGTTCAGCCACCATCTGCTGCATCGTGAGTCATTCATGTATCAGCTTTCAATCCCCGTTCCATCACTCCACCAGTCAGCACATGCATCTATCCTCATTTCCTCTATGAGACGTGGTATGATGTGCACCATCGCCATCAGACTGTCATCACAAATGTATCTCCACTCTTAATATTAGTCTGTGTGTGAAGCTGCTGAGAGGAACAATCCTATCGTGAACTCTCAAGCGCTGCTGGTGCAAGAAGAGTGGCATGAATATGAACATGTTATATTACATGTATGGATAGGTTAGACTTTGAGTATACAACAGTATACATCCATGACATCAACATCATCTGCGGTTATCTAGCGACTCCATTACTGTAGCGCCCTCCTGCACAGTGAAACCCCTTCAGATGATCCAGAACATGGCGGTGCGCCTGGTCTTCAATCAACCCAAAAGGTCATATGTTACTCCGCTGCTGATCGAGCTCCACTGTCTTCCTGTAGCAGCCCGCACTGAATTCAAATCACTAATGCTTGCCTACAAAGTAGTCTCCAGTTCTGCACCCACTTATTTGAATGCCTTCAACGAACGACTACCACCCGTACGCTCAGGTCAATCCAGACTTTATCCGTCTGTTGTTCCCCGTTGGTGGAACGTCCTACCAGTTCATAACAGATCAGACGTGTCCCTCTCTACCTTCAAAAACCTCCTGAAGACCCAGATCTTCAGAGAGTACCTCCTCTCCAACACTATCAACAACCGGACATGCTAAATCTATCCCCCTCTACAACTGTCACTTGTTTCTATGTGAGTAGTACTCTTTGCTGCAAACATGTCTTTGTCGCATTGTACCTTGATTGTTTCCCTAAGAAGTATGGCAAATTTAATCCTTGCAAACTTTAAATTTACATTCGTTACAAAGGTTTAACGATCAGAAAAGGCCAAATTGTTTATCAGTTGGGCTAACCGCCAGTAAAAGGTATGGTTGCAATTGGTAGCACAAGTTGAAAGAAGACAAATGGACATTTACATCTACCTGAGTTTATGTGCAATTTGGAAACAACAGAAATGATCTGTGCCGGCATTTTAAACCAAAAAAGGACACATTTACTCACCAGTGAAAGAAGTATATAAATATACAAATAACTCAACTCAACTTTATTTATTTATATAGCACCTTTCATACAGAATTGTAGCCCAAAGTGCTTCACAGAGCAGAGTTAAAACAGAAATAGACAACAACTAACAGTTCTTAAGGCAACAGAGCAGTTGCATGGAAAACTAGAGATTAGAAGAAGAGTAAAAAGCAAATAAGAAGTAAATTAAGACCTATAGGGTACAAAAGCATAATTTAAGAACAGTTGCAGTAAAAGTAGATAAGACCTGTACAGTGAATAATCACCAGAGATAAAAGTAACAGGGAATGATCAGGACGTAAAGACTCAGCAGTGAAATAAGTAGACTGAAGTGGAAATGTGGGTGTATTAATAAATAAAGGATGTGAAAAATGACACACAGGACACGTATGTCAGAGGATTTGTCCAAATTAGGGAAGCTTTGATTTGATCCACCAGATTGCTATCAACACCGGTACAAACCTGGGTATCAGGTGTCAGCTAGATGTGAGCGATCCATATCAACTTGACATACAGCTGTTCGTGCTATAACTTACATTCATTCAGTCAACAGGAGTCATGGTAAACAAAAGGACAATCTGTAGTAATGAAAAAGCATGAAGTGAATTAGCACTGAAATGCCGTGATGTATAGAATTACCGGTGCTTAATTATGTAATCTCGTCAAGTCTTGTTGAGTATCTTTATGAGCAGCAGTTGACAGGACAATTGTTCTCACTGCCAATTTATTTTGCAGACTTTTCAGTTTTCCTGTGCAACCTTTGAATGAAATATAACTAATTACTCCAACACACAGCGTGTTTTTCATGCAATACACAGCAGCGTCAAACTCAACTCGCAGAGAGGGCCAAACAGGGTCAACAGGATGAACAGAATATTGGAGAAAGTGCAGATGTTTGGTGTCAGTTCATCAGTGTTTGGGGCTCAGTTCTGTCCTGTGGAAACCCTTAAGATGGATGGAGGTGCGCATCAGTGAGATGACTCCTTTGTGGGTTTTTCTTCATCATTGTCATCATCATCACAGAGAAAAGCTGCTCACACGGGTATGTGTGCTTCCAAACATGCAGAGCATTTGAGCAGGGATGAAGCTTGGAAACTGTGCAGCGCCCACAGAGTCATACTTTGGCTGACTTTCGGAGGTCTATCAGCTCCATTTGGAGGTTTGCAGGTGCTCTTTCCATGTCCAACTCTAAAATCTATTAAGCGCTTTCCCTCGACTTATTTAAATGTAATTAAAAGTGACGAGCGTCACTGACCTCTGATGAATTTAGCGGGGAAATTAGCTATAGAGACTAAAACTGTACCAGGCTGTAAACATGTTTATATCTGCTGTGAAGTTGGACATTTTAACATGGGGGCTTATGGAGACTGACTCACATCTGTAGCCAGCCTCAAGTGGACATCTGAGGAACTGCAAGCTTCACTTCACAGCCACAAAGGTTGCCGCTTGGTCCTGACATGCTCGCTGTTGCAGTGCACTCTGGGACTCGGTATTCGTCCTGTACGCCCGTCGGGCCAGTTATAATAGACATATGATATTTTCTCGTGGGCCGGATGCGGCCTTGAGTTTGATATATGCGCTCTAAGAAGAAAAAGCACTTTCCTTTTAAATTAATTTATGTTACAGGAAATGTTCTCTTCTTTTAAACACAATTATAGCTACTGAGTGTATCCAAGTGTAATATTGTACATTTGCCACAAAGAAACTAAATAAACCATCTGACTAATAGCTGCATGTGCAGATAACTATGTTAAAGCATTTTAGGAAAGTGTACGGTCACTGTGTACAGTGCATGTCATCTACAAGAGAATATGACCCATTAAAACAGCAGTGAGATCATCCAGTATTGATTTTCCACTGTGCATGTGTGTGTCCACACCACCAAACTGCAGCATTACAGCCAGAGGATCGTCTTCTCTACATCCTGTGTGTGTATACAGTCTATGTGTGTGCGTGTTCATGTCCCACTTGGCGGTTTAGTACGATTCCTCCAGCGAAAAAAGAAGAACCTCATGACTTAGGAATGCTATGAATGGCTCAGAGGCCTTAAGATGGGAAAGTATGCATTGATTCCCGGAGATCATTCCCATAACATTAGCCGGCACACACACACACTCCCTCCGCTGTGACCTCTCTGTTGACTCATTCATCTGGTAAGGCACAAGTAGGTCTCTATTAAGGAGGCGCGTCACACAACTGGTCACTCACACACACACACACACACAAGCAGATGTGCAGACAGTGTTTTACAGACGTCTCCTCATGTGCCGGTGTCTTGACCCAATAAAAGCCAAGTGTGTGTGTAACACAGTAGACATTAACACAACGCCAAAACCCCTTTTTCCACTCATAATGCATCTATCTGACCTCAATTTCACTCGCTGTGTTAATCTGGTCTCAGAGTTTTGTTCTCTTGCTTCTTGAACTGCAGTGTAGCGATCTGAAAGCTGTGTTTCAAAAAGCCTACTCCAGTCGAAGAGCTCTTTGTAAAACCACAAGCTGGAAATGAAGTTAAAAAAAGTGTCTCCAATATAGATGTAACCTTTCTTTCAACGAACCCAAACAATACAACGCAAATAAAGGAGAAATGGGAGGTTGAAATGAACACAGACATTCCAATAGAAACCTGGATGGAGGTTTGCATAGAGGCGCATTTGATGATGATGATGAAAGTTACAATGAGATCCTTCTGGGTGCCACAAATACCACTTCAGACAAGTGTTGGAGAAAATGTGGACCACAAAATTGATCATGTTCGAGGTTGTTTAATTTTTGGAAGGATGTATTAGACGTCCTGAGAGAAGTGTTCCACCAAGATATCCCCAAAGACCACGAAGGTCTTCCTCCTTGGGTTTAATCCCGGAAGGAGAGCCAAAATTGTTACAAATACTCTTGGGAGCTGCTATTGAATGTAGCACAACAAGATGGTTGAAACCTGAACCACCAACGTATAACATCTGGCTAAAGAAAAATATGGGAACTGTATGAGATGGAACAAATTACGTATCCGATAAGGCTACAAAGACCCACATTTACAAAGAGGTGGAGTTCTGTTTATTGTTTCTTTTATGTGAGATACATACAGCAACAAGTTTTATCAACACAGATTCAGTGTGAAGGACAAACGTTTCATCAAAATAAAGCACCCAAACCTATTTATTGGTTTAATTATGCTAATAACTTCATGCTAAACACTTGATTTTTACTTTTCTCTTGACGTAAGGTCACGTGGTAACAACTGGACCATCTCCATAGCAACTGAGCAAACGCCATGCCGTCATGAAGGCCATGAGATCGAGCTGAAATCTCCATTAAGTGGACTAAGTTGTGTATGGAGGCGTGTTGTTGTTGCAGTAGTTAGCCTTCGTCACCTCGCAGCAAGAAGGTTCCTTGTTGGAACCACATTTGTACTTCCACATTGGCTTCGCTTCACAGCCAAATAAGATGCCGCTTGGTTAATACAGGAAGTGTGACGAGATAAAGCAATACAAATTACTACATGCTAAACACACTTGATTTTTCACTTTCCTCTTGGACTTTGTGTGAAACTGTTTACATGGTTCAATAAATGATATTCAACTAAGACTCTACGGCACTGGTTCTCAGACTGTGGTACAAGTACCACTGGTGGTACCCGAGCTCCCATGAGTGGTACGCGGCCGAATCTCTGAAATCTAATTTTTTTACTTAAATAAATTAGAAACATTTAATAGCATCAATACTACAAAAATATGACTGAAAATACTGTAAAATTTTTGTTTCGAGGAATGTTCATGCAGGTAGCGTGTAGCGCGCATACATCCATGATTAGTTACAAGCTAAAATGTGACGGGGAGACGGTTAGTGGAGGTAAAATGAACGGTCGCAATCGTGACTCCAAATGGGAAAGATGAGGAAGAGAAGGGGCAGATCAGGAGCAGCCCTTTTCCATCCAAGTAGCTCCGGTTCGAAGGATTAAACCTCCTGCGTCTGTAGCTGAACAGAGTCGGCCTTCTGTACTGATACATCATTTGCTAATCAGGACAAAACACAAAGTACAGCTGGACACAACTAAGCTAGAGAAAAGGTCAGAGGTCGGAGCTGGTAGCGGCGTTTTGGATCAGAATTTCATGGCAATCCGTCCAATATTTGTTGAGATATTTTTGGTTAGGAAGAAAGACACTAACACGGCTGACAAAACGCAGTGATAGCATGACGATAAGTACACAACGCTGTATACAGTTAGCTTGTGACTGTACTGCACTTTGAAACTGGGACACATCTTTTATGTAGCAAGCCTACTTCTCCTTTTATAAAAAAGGACTGTGTTGGAACTAACAGTGAAAACAGCAGCATGTTAGCCGCTCTATGATTTCTTCCCACCTAAAACAATTTATTATCTGAGAGAGGAAATTATGAGCAGAAAAAGAGGAACAGAACCAAACTGACAGCAGGATGTCAGACACAGGCCGTGGTTATCCTAAACGGCCCCCAGACGTCAGTTTATGAAGCCCTGGCTTTAGCCTGCGAGCGGTTGGCATCCTCCTTGCCAAGCGTGCAACCCCACAACCCCTGAGACGCTCTGCTCGAGGGCCCGAGGCGGTACTCCTCCCGTACGGCCCCCAGCCTTTGATCTCCTAATCACCTGGCTCAGCTTCGGCCTCAGCAGATAGAGGGTGAGGCTGCAGGGGCGGGAGGAGGGGGGGACGATAATAACCACAGCAATTGTTCTCACAACCTTTTGTGGTCAGAGCTGAGTCAGAAAAGGAAGTTTTTAAACTACAATGTTGAAGATCTATAACTAGATTCAGGAACAAGGACCACGCCTTGAAGCTGCATCTCAACTACTGAAGCAGACCTTATCTGTTCACTCCTTTGACTCTTTACACTCTCTTTCCTCGACCTCTCTTTCATTCAGACACAGAAACCACGGGAGCTCTAATCCATAACCCTCAACCACATCATCTCGGTTCACCTTGATCCATAATTTGCAGTAAACCTGTCGAAATTTAAATTCTAAATCTAAAATTTAAATTGGTAAATAGTTTATTGTAATATTTACACCACAATATTAGTTTGATCTCATTTTATTAACTCTCATTTGTCAGGGTAATTTACTACCAATGTCCACTTAAAAAAAAAAAAATGCTATAAAAACTTTACAAATTAATATTTTTTCTGCTTTTTTCTGCATGAATCTCTTTAAAAGGGTTCAAATCATCCAAACAACTGAATGTGCAGGGCTGAATTATGCAGATTTATGCAGATATTTGCCCACTATGGACACAAATGTCCATAGTGGGTTAAGTATAGCATCATTAGATAATGGAAAAATAAAAGGGAAAATGAACTTTCATAAACAGATTCAGGGGTCAGGGGTTCAATATTTTGCCACCTGTTAACCTGCAGACAAAAACAAACATCCTTGTTCTTGAAAGGAAACTGAAGGCGAAGGTGCAAGTCCATATTTGTTGGAAGAAGCGCATGAATGCACAGCCGGAAAACAGCACAAACACCACAGCAATGTCCCCATGGGATCAATTTAATGATATTATTACAGACAAGAACACCTTTAAATGCCACTCCTGAGGAGGGTACGTGAAGCATGAAGACACTCTGGGACAAACCACAGTCGCTACAAGTGCATCCATCATCCGGGGCATCACACTCTTATTGAAGAAATCCACATTTTGACAGCTGTCAGAGTCGTGAAGCTGAAGGTACTGTCTGTTCTCTTTGTGCACAAACTGATAGTGGCAGCACCAGAGAGAGGACAGAGGACAGAGGACGACTAAACCTTCAGTCACATATTGATAGATCATGTCAGTATATATATCTGGCCTGCAGCAGCTGACTTGTTTCAAACACCTCTTTTTTTACCTCTATATGCACTCCATACTGCAGCTGGGAGGAGTGACACTTCCAGTGCATTGACCTATGATGAAGGTAAATTCTGCCTAATTTTGCAGCATGGGAACCCCCCCAGGAATCCCCTCCAGCTGCCCCCTCAGGGGTGACTCTGTAGCGGTCATGAGAAGGAGATGAGAGCGGGTTCTTACCTCAGTAGGTTGGGCAGAGGGATGGAGCCCGAGCCTGACCCCAGTATCCCCTTCTTCCCACTCAATAATTTCTCCACCAGGGCGACATTCCCGGTCCGGGCGGCTTCCAGCAGCTCCTGCTCCTTCCCCATCCCGGACACAAGTTTACAACGACGGGGTGATGAAAATCCAACAGATCTCCCATATATCCACCTCAGCTCCGACCCCTTGTTTCACAGCCTGGTGTGCACTCCTCACTGCATGCTGCCGCTGCTGCACGGTGATATAGGTGCTATTGATGCTGCAGAGCAGGTTTGACGTGCACGGCTCCCCCCTCGGTTTGCCTTATAACCTCAGTCCACTCCTCCGTAATCTCCTCCTGTGTGAGTCCGCTTGACGTGCACTGCTCCCCGGTGTAACCAAACAAGCGCAGCAGGGGGGAAACCGGGGGTTCCGAAGCGGATCTCCTCCTCCTCCTCCTCCTCCTCTTACTCCTCGCTGTGTGAAGTAAAGAGAGAAAAAAACAACAACAGTACAAACTTCGTCTCTGTCCGAACACACGCTCCGGACTGCTCCGGAGCTCCGGGTGATAACACACGGGAGGTGAAACCCTCCGCAAGAAGCTCTTCAGTCCCGCTGTACACGCCACCTCTTTACCCCCGAACCTACCGCACTGGCCGGTGCTTATCGGTGTCGCCCGAGACACGGGTGTCAAGGCAACCGGGATAAAATGGTGGACTTCCTGTTACGGCTTTCAAAATAAAATTCACCAACTGACAACAGACGTGGAAAAAAAACGATAAATAAATCAAGTAATATTTATATGCTGAGGTGTTTGTCTTTTTATACCGTCTTTTATACATTATATACAATATATTTTAATGGCTTTTTATGTCTTATGTGAGTATCTAGTTCTAAATCTAGCACTATAGCTAGCTAGTTAGCGCCCTAGCTATCCAGCTATCTTACTAATTAGATACATTTATGGCAAAAAATAAATAAATAAAAGAAATTGCTGAAGTCAAAGTGTTCAGGAGCCTCTGGTGTCTTATATTTATATATTTATTAATATTTATTTATTTATTGGCCAAGGAGAAATAGAGTCACTCTCAAAGTACATAGCGAGCATTTATAGTTACAATATAACCAAGTTAGCTAATCTGACTAATAGACTGTAATATAAAATTTAAAATTTGTGTCAATATAATTAACCTATTTTCCTGTGCAACGTCTTTTTATAGGCTGGAGTACTACTAATACTAATACTAGCCCCAGTGTTGATTTGATTCAACACAAACTGAGTTTGTAATTTGCAAAACATATTCTGACACAAGCGCTGCTTTGTGTCAGAATGTAAATTGTGCTTTCATGGTGCATAATCCAAAACAAATTGTATTATTAAATTAAAATATTAAAACTGGCACAAGTTAAGAGGGTAAGGGCCCTTTCAGATAAAACCATGAAACCCATTATTTCCCCACAAAGGTTTTTCACTGCATGGCGCCCAAAGTTTAACCAGGTTAAACCAGGACTGTCTGAAAGGGTTATAAACCTGGATTATTCTGGGGTCCCTTGAGCATTTGTCTGGATAGCCTAATAGAGGCCTTGGACAAGTGTCTTTGCTTCTTGTGTCAAAACTAAATATATATTTTTGGACATTCATCATCAAACTACCTTTAAAAAAAAAACAGTCCTGGTCCTGGAGGCTCCTTGTGCAAAATACAAACTTTTATTTTGAAAGCACAGCCTCCATATTTCCGCTGTGATTGTGTCTGACTTGCCTCACAGACTCACAGTTACAGTCTGGGCGTGGATGACGGTGATGCTACCACACCAACAGGAGGCGATGCCTTTGTTAGTCCCTTTAAAAAAAGTCACACTCAAACACACCAGACCATTCACTTATTCTACCAAACGCACGCATGCGCAGTTCCCCCCCCCGTCCGTCCACGCTTAAGGTGTATCCCTGCATGCACCTGAATGGAAACAGGTGAGCCTCTCTGTCATGTCAGAGCAGGGTTTGTATGAATGGAGGATGAATGTAGATGATCTGATCTGATCAGCTGACAGCCTGGGACACACACACACACACACACCTCCTCCTCCTCTTCACTGTGCCGCCGGTGCATGCTGGGACGTGCCTGATGGCTTCACACTGCTGCTTAATTGGTATTTGGAGGTGTGCTGCCTGCAGAAGTGCTCCACCTACAGCTGCTACGTCCGACTCGTAAAAACGAGTTGTGACTGATTCAAATGAGTTTTGGGCAGCAGTTATTTTCAGTATTGATTAATCTGCTGATTATTTTTCTTGAATTAATGAATCAGTTAGTCTATAAAATGTTTGAAAGTTGTGACAAATACAGCCAAAAACACAAAGATATTCAACTTTTAGGAGGGAAAAGCTGCAAATATTCACAACTGAGAAGCTGGAACTAGGGAAGTGTTGACATTTTTGTTTTGAAAAATTGATGAAGGGATTTATTAATTATCAAAATTGTTGCTGTTGATTACTTAAAGCCTTAATCACCTTATTGTTTCAGCACAAGTCACTTAAAAACACAGGATTTATGGGATAAAATGGAGGAAATGTGCAATGTTTAACTGAAAAATAAAAGTCGTTGAGGTGTCATGAGAGTCCCCTCTGCGCTGAGAAGGAAGGGTTTAAATCACTGACAGTATAAAGAATGGACAACGTATCCGTGACTTCACCCACAGGCGCCGTTTTGAATCTCAAAATCCGCCGCCATGTTGGCAGTCCTGCTTCTTCCGCCTCCTGGCTAATCTAAAAATCAGTTAATTCTTCACAACTTTAAGCCTTAATATAATCTGAACAGGTGAGTTCTATAAAAATTCGCCCTCAGTACAGTTGTCATGAACGGGGAAATTAGCTAAAGAGACCAAAACTGCTTTTTGTACCAGGCTGTAAACATGTTTATTTCTGCTGTGAAGCTGGACATTTTAACATGGGGGCTTATGGAGACTGGCTCGTTCTGTAGCCAGCCTCAAGTGGACGTTTGAGGAACTGCAGTTTTCCCCTTCACAGCCACAGAGGTTGCCACTTCGTAGCAATTTGAATCCTCATTTCTGGTGCACTACACAGAAGTGAGACACAGCTGAAGCAGCTAAATGGAATGGAGCCATCATTATAATCTCTATATTTGCAGCAGAGACTTCAAACCAGAGAAGTCCAGTGTTTGAACGCCAGCACCACAACCTGATGCCTCTCTCTCTCTTTCATCATATTTCCCCACAATCCAGCTGTACATGGTGCTGGCACACACTCTCCTATACTGTCCATACTGCACACACACACACACCCAGCATATAAATGAACGTGCACATGCTTTGCTTACATAAACGGTCCTGCACTGTGACGTAGCCGTCATCGCAGAAACATTAAGGTACAGTATGTAAACAGGCTTTTTGTGTCAACAGCAGCAGAGCAGTAACTTTTCTCTGCCTCACACACACACACACACACAAACACTTAATGCCCTTCTATGACTCACTACTCCAGCTGTAAAATGTCATGACCATTTATGTGCACAAAGTCCAAACACTCTCCTGTAGCGGTTCAGTGCAGCTCATTTAAGCCCACAAAAAAAGAAAAGCTGAAGCTACGTTTAAAGAGTTTCTTGCCTCCACTTATCACAGAACAAACGTCAACATTGCTGCACAGAATGAGCACATGCTTTAAGACACGGCTGTAAATCTTTAAAAGGTTTTCACTGAAGTTTGTATTGAAGTACGTTTCACCAGATTTTTACCTGAAAAAAAACAGACATGAACGTCTGAAAAAAGTGCATGTAAATGTGAAACGTCATGCGGGATTTTACTCGTTATACTCATTTGTGTTTATTACTTTCATCATACATACAATATTATTTAATAAAAATAAATAAAAATAAATCACATTTATGAGGATATATGAGGAGAGTGGATGGAGTTTTTGTAGCGGTAAACAAAAAAAAGTCATGGGCTTAGATGCCCAGCGACATGGAGGAGCATGGACATGATATATTTCATAAAGAAGCCAATAAATCTGCACCAAACAAAACACACCAAAGTGAAACCTTTTAAATTTGGATACCCTTTTATTTTCATCAGTATTTCAGCAGCCTTGACAGACAAAATACAACTTATTACTTTGTGTCTTTTTCTTCCTCCACTCGGCTTCCCAGAGAGAGGAGGAGGAGGAGGAGGAGGAGGAGGAGGAGTGCTGTGACGGATGGAGGAAAAACAAAGATGGAAAAACTCTTCTTATACAATCATGTTAAAATCCTACCTCTGACATTTTTAAGTCCCGTTTGTGCAGAGCTGTGTTTCACGTCTTTTTAAAGATAGAAATTGTAACGTGGGCCGAGCTGAAGTACAAGTGAAGACAGTTGCATACGTAGACTGATGGATGTACTTGAATCCACTGTTGTTGTTGTTGTCGTTGTCAGGTGAGAGTAAAAGTCTCAAACTGTCCTTTTAAAGTCCTTTGTGCTGTGCCAAAGCGTGTGCTGTTAGACAAGTCAGTCGCTTTTAGTCAGTTGTTTTTTTAAATCATCTACTCAGGAGTTTCTCCTGAAGTCGTCACACAGGCATGAAGCATGGAACAGCAGCAGATATGTTCGTGAACAAAATTACACATGGCAGATTAGAAATTTACACACACACACACACACACACACACAGTCAGGCAGCTTCAATGTGCCTTGATTTTTCCTACTCTGCACACGAGATACTTCAGTAAATCACTCTCTCCTCGTCAGCGTGTTCTCTCACAGTTCTTACTGTATTTACAGTGCCTCCGTTTTAAAAGTGCTGCACATGTTAAGTAGCTATTTACACGTAGAAAAATAGGAGAGGGATGAGCGGGGTTGGTGGAGGCGGGTGTTGGGGGTGGAGACGGACATTATTTGTGGGGCATTTGGCTGACAGAGCCGTGGAACTGACAAGATATAAATGTATCCTCTACTTGTAATGAAATGCTTGTTCAGGCTGAGACAAACGAACACACACACACACACACACACAGACACACACATTCAACTGAAAACACTGCATAACCATTCGAAGATTTGAAGAAAATAGTCGATGTGTTCACATTCTTATGCAATATACACTGTACACACTCCGAGAGAATGATTTGTCTCGTCTCCCCTCCGAATATGAAAACACTAAATTACAAGTTCAGCAGTGCAAAATAAGTTGTTTTTTTTTTTTTGAGACATTCCTCCGAAGATACGACATTCAGTGTTCCTTCATACCTACAGGATTGAATAATCTCGTCTAAGATTAGCCGTGATTTTTTTTGTTTTAACTTAACACAACAGGAATAATGTGGGAAGGGTTTTGTGTAGGCACAACCATGGATATAGATCTACATCCTCTTTCTTTCACACACACACACACACACACTCGCGCTCGAACATGAATGTCATTTCTCCCTTCTTCTTTTTTTTAAGCTTTCCCCAAATGTATCGAGCCTCCACGCTCCGACGCGGAGAACATAAAACAGACGATAAGCGTGTAAAAATTCTTGAGTCTTCACTCAGACTCTGCATTGCTTTATGAAGGAATTATTTTGAAGTCACATGGTGGCGCGGGAGCTGTTTTAGTCAAGAAAACCCCCCCTTTTTTTCTCTGTTACTTGTTGATGTTTCCGTTAATTAAGTTGCTGACCGTCGACCTCCAGCCCGTATGACTGCACACCAGTGTGGGCTGAATGATTTGACTGGCTGGGTGTGAGAGAGAGAGAGAGAGAGAGAGAGAGAGAGCCGGGTCTAGCTGGTGTTGACTTTGAGGTTCTTCATGCGGTGCAGCAGCGAGTCCTTCTCCATCTGAGCCTCGGCGAGCGCCATCTTGGCTCGGGACAGCTCCACTTTCAAACATTCGTTTTCCTCCATCAGCATCTGTAAGCAAATAACAAAAGGAGGGACCACAGGGAGGCGTCAGCGTGTGTCGAATAAAACGATAAAATCATGTCTGATGAAGCTTTTTTGGAAACTTCCCATGAGATATGGCAGACGCTCTAAAAGTTTCCAGTTTGTTGAACTTTTGGCAATTTTCAAGATCAATAATAAACCTTTAAGTTCCATAACGTCATGAATCAAATGAACAGAAATAAACTGCAGCTGCACGCCTGTTTCACGAGTCTTCCTTTAAAGTTTGTAGCATCTACCGTCTAGCAGTTTAGTCTAGTTTAGTTTGTCCGTTCTAGGCTACGGTAGAAACATGGCGGACTCTGTAGGAGAGAACTTGCGACATCTGCAGATATGAAAGTTTCATTCTACGGTAACAAAACCACAACAATTCTTATTTTCAGGTGATTATACACTAATGAAAACATATTCTATTCCATTTCTGACATATTCTGTAAATAAAGCCTCCCAAATTTGATACACTGGACCTTTAAAAAAACCTGTTCTTCCCAAAATGACCTTCATCCACCCGTCGATTTGTGGGTTTTTATGGTTGGTGTCTCTCAGAACAAAAAGGCTAAAGGAGCGTGACGATGTTAAACCTCTGCGAAACCTCTGAAGGAGGAGGTCCAGGTTGAGCAGTTGGGGATTAAAAAGTGTCCAAGATGGTGTTAGTTTCTTTTTAAACTTGAAAAAAAAAAAAGAAATTTAATCACAAGCAACCGGTTTTGTTGTTTAGCTCTGACAAGCGTTATGCAACGATTCGCTTTCAGCGTTCCATCTTAAAATATAATTCTTGCATTCTGCATAAATTGATAAACATCACTCCCACTGTGAATAAAATAGAAGCCAAGCAAAGCAGGGAACTGGAATAGCTTGAAACCCAAATTTTGGCACTCCGTCCTGATCTATCCTGTTCAGCAGTTTGTGTTTGTAGGAAGAAAACACAAGAGGAAGAAGAAAGAGGAAAATATGAGGTGCAATTCACTGAAATGTTCACCTTCAAGACTGTTTGTTTGTGTGTGTGTGTGTGTGTGTGTACACTCCTCCTCACACAAATCCCCTACAGTATCCTTTCATGTCCGCCTCACCTTTTCTCTGGCGGATGGATGGGGGCCGGTGGGCAGGGCTTGTGTCTGTGTAGCCTTTGCTACGCTGCAGACGCCGCCCACGACCTCAGGGACCGGAGTCAGAGCGCTGTCAATCAACGCGCCTTCTTTCCTGGGTTTGGTCTCCGCCGCCGTGTCCACTGCGAGGAGAGGGAGAACAGAGGGAGTTTGGAGGTGTGGATGCAGCGAGCGTTGGACTTTAAAGTGTTATGTAACTGCGGTGAATCAGCGCTGAAGTGGAGGCGGAGATAAACTGGCGGATGAAGAATATGCGCATGCGTTCGTCACCTCCTATAGAGAAAGAGCCGTCGTCTCTCCTGTGTATGATCAGGCTGTCCACGTGAAGGGTGATCGGCGACGACTCAGAGTCGGCGGGATTGTCCCGGGGACCGTCATCCTGTAGCAAGAGAAGACACATGTTAAGTGTGTGTGTGTGTGTGTTACCCTTTACTCACCTGTGAAGAGAGAGAGAGGCAGAGAGGCCTTTCTATGTCGTTAAACATTCAGTTTAAACCCAGAATCCAATTAGGCCGTGGTTCAAAATATTTAACTCCATTATGGAAGCTGCTGCACTGTATGGCAGTGAATTATGGAGTCTATTACTGCGATGCAAGTGGCAAACTAGGATAAATAGCCTGCTTATATATCTTGCAGGTAAACAGTAGCACCTCTGGGTGAAACAAAAACTCCTGAAGTCTGAAGACGAGGCGCCGCAATCGATGATTCTCACCTTCATGTTGATGTGTGTGTCCCTGACGCTGATCTCCATGGGCAGCACCTGCGGCGCCGAGTCGTCCTCCAGGAAGTGGGCCAGGTTACGCATGGTGGACATCAAGAAGCTCGCTTGGTATCCGTGGAGACGCAGCTGCAGGAAACCGTTGCGCTCGGCCAGAGGGGAGTGTGCGGCGGCGCACGGCCCGCTCTCCAGGCGAGCGGACACCTCGGGACTGTGGAGGCCCCTGACGGACGCCGAGCTGATGTCACCACCGGCTGTGAGGGGAGAGACGAAGGCTGCGGTTAGCATTAGCTCTCGCTTTGAGTGTCATCGTGTCTGTGGAGTACACGGAGAGATGATTGGGCTGAAATACACTTAGGCCTGACATTAAAATTCACCCAATATGACACAGGATTTCTCTACTGATGTACATAGTTTGTATCTGACAGTGAGCTCCTCTTTCCTGTTTGATATTTGATGTGCTATCTGACCGAAACTGTGTATTAAAGACTAATATTCTAATATTCTAATATTGTATCCTCGCGAGTATTCAGTTATCTCTTGTGTGAGTTCGACCAATAAAGCAGCCAGGACAAAATATTGGCCGAGACACTGAAGTTTGTTTAAAATCTAAATTGAAATTTTTAATATCTAAACTTTAAAATATTGAGCTTTGGTGGCTTGGTGTTGCCAAATATATTCAACTATTTTTCAGTATGTTGGCATCAAATTCCCTCTTTTTACTACTTCATTCTGTTTTTCGTTGACTATAAACACTTGAGTACATGCAAATGTATAAATGTATCCAAGTCACTGTGATCTGTGGCGATGAGCTGAACCACCAATCATATATTTATTTAAACGCCTAAAGCTCGCCGCTAGTTTTCGTTGCGCTTGGAAATATGTCAAATTACAGAGGCTGAAGATGTTTTTGCAGACGTTTCATGTGACTATGAAGTGCTCTTCCAGGTTACCACAAAGATCCGTCACAACGCTGGTTTTAAGTCAAAAACAGGGTGCATGTTAAGGTCAGGTTTCAAATGGGAGTGAAGTCAGAGGCGGGACAGGGAATATAAGAAAGAGGAGCGGGAGAGAAAGTTGAAAGTGGAGGGGAAAAAAGAGAAGTAGGAAGGAATTAAGAAAAGGGTGGGCTGAAGGAGACTTCAGGTTTTATACAATCCCACAGGCTCCGCGCTGCAGTGATGTTTAATTATTTCCAAGGACTCTGGATCAGAGGCTTCGGTGAAAACTCCCACCTAAGTATCGAGAATTCAAAGTGAAGTTTTCCTCCTTTTTATGAATTAGACACTCGAAGCTCCGAGTTGCTGAAAACTGCAAAAGATTTGACGGCGCACCTCTTTCTATATTGAGTGTTTCACCCCTGAATTTGACAAAATGTGATTACACAACTCCCTGTTCGGCGAAAGAAAGTGAGGATGGGAGAGAAAGACGAACAAACTGGTGAAAGTCGAGGTTGACAGGTGTTAAACCGAAGGCGGAGGGTAATTAAAAACCTCCTTTCGTACAAACTTTGCACACATATTCAGCTGGCAAGCACGCGCAGGCACGAGTTACAAGAGGAAAAAAACACAGCAAGGCATGAAGACGACCTCTTAACGAAGTCTTTCCATTATGACAGAGAGAAGAGCGTCTCTTTAATATATGCTCTCTGAAGGGAAGTCAAGAGAGGGTTAATACCACAGAGCAATTTCAGGACCAGCAAATACATTCACACACACACACACACACACACGTACAAAATACTGTCAGCTTTTCTCAGATAAAATGACATACTCTCTCTCAATCCTTGGCGGCTAAGGTCGCGGCAAATAGAGAGAGGGAGAGAAAGAGGAGAGGGTGAAGAGAGAGGGAAAAAAAAGAAGGAGGCAGCCAACAGCCAAGGACTGAGTGACTGTGATAAGACGGGGATGGAAGAGAAAAGATGGCCTAGAGAGGGAGGAGATGAAGGGGAGAAAAAGGTGGCGAGGTGGGGTTAAATGACAGAGGATTAGCAGGAAGATGGAGTAGGAGCTTGAGGGGGGAAGAGTGAGGAGGAAAGGTGGAGGAAGAAAAGAGAGGAGAAGAAAGAGGGAAAGGAGGAGGAGGGATTGTACATGTGAGATAGGAGGAGGAGGAGGAGAAGTAAAGCTGGCGTTTCTCTTATTGCCTGAATCACTGGACTGAAACTGCAAAGTCTGCTGCAGTGGAGAGATGAGGGAGGTGGAGGGGTGAGACAAAGAGAGAGAGAGAGAGGGGGCAAATTAGGCGGAGCAAAGAATGGGAAGATCGGGGGTTAACACCAGCCTGCACAAATAGTTGCAATTAATTTGAATCTGGCTGACACACACTCACACACACTTACACACACATTTCTGGGCCTAATGTTGCAAATAATGGGACCAGTCACTCCATTACTGTCAAATTTAACCTCTCTTAAGTGGCGCACACACACACACACACACACACCCACGCACACACACTAGAGGAAAGAGATCTCAATGTCACACAAACACCGCCTGCAGCTGAGAAATGAGCAGTCGAACAAACACTTCATGCGATCATTGGCATTGCAACACACTTTGGATCTATGTGCATCTGCAGTGCATGCCGCTGAGCAAAAAAAAAAAAAAAAGTCCTGAGTCTGGAGATGAGATCTGACAAACTGGAAGAAAACACACACACACACACACATACATACACACACAGGTGGAAACAGACACGCTGAGGCAGGCATGCATGTTAAGTTACAGATGGTGAATTAACACACAGCAGTTACCTTGGCTGCTTTGAGCAGGTATTGGTACTGAACACACCATACCTGTGGGGAGTTATGGCAAGGTAAATAAAGAGGAGGGGGTGGCTGTGTTAGTGTGTAAATGTGTAAGAGTGTGTGTGTACACTTGAAATAATGGTTAACCTACTCTAGGACATTAGTGGAGCTGCAAATAACGATTAATGTGATGATTATTTTCTTATTTATCCAATAATCGCAACATAGACCCCGATGTGACGACATCAAACGTGTTGCTTCGTCCAATCAAACAGGCCAGAACTCGAAAATATTCAATTTACAACCATGCAAGACGAAGAAAAGCTATTAATTATCACATTTTGACAACCAGGAACCATCAAATCTTTGTTATTTTTGCTTAAAAAAAAAAACGACTGACGAGCTGAATTTAAGGGAGGGGGAGGTCGGTTATGAAGCTTTACGTCTGCTCTGGGACCTTTATCACATGCTTCCTCCCTCCGTCCGTGTGTTTCCTCTCTCTCTCGACTGTCAAATAAGGAAAAATACCATGAAAGATCATCTAAAAATAATCTACACGGGCACGCACGGTGCAGTCATTCCTCGGCTGTTCTTTCTCGCCCTGCTTGTGCGCTCGGATCTAGACAAATGCCTCTTTACTTTCATGTTCAGCCTTCGACACACAAGTCTGATTTTGGTGGATTTAGTTCGTGTAATCAACCAGCAGCAGCTTCAGTCTTCACTCAGATCATGACGCATTATTGTATCTTAATTTTTGACAGTTTCCACACGGCTGTTTGGTGTAAACCAGGAATAAAAACATAAATGTGTAGCATTTCCATGAGCTGCTTTCCTCTTGTTACTACTTGACTCTCTGGCATCATCTTTACTCCTTTGGACGAGTCTTTTCTGTTTTACTTTAAAGAAGTTCCTTTTTTTTTGTTGTTTATCTTGTTTTAATGATTGTAATTAAAGTTTCAGATTATGGTGGCAATGACTGATGTTCAATATTACACATATTACCTTGAAATGTCCAAGAAATTATGTCTGTTACAACTGTAATTCATCAGATTAGAGTTCAAATGTGTGCAGACTTCCTCTTACCCAGGCTGCGGTTGCTGAGGTACTGTCTGAGGCTGACGTTGCCCAGCTGGCTGGGCGTGACCTGGCCCACCTCCAGAGCCACGGCCGTGCTCTCGCCCACCGCCTCCATGCCCACACACACCGACTGCACCTTCAACACCAGCACTGACACCTGGAGGAGAGAGACAGTGTGCTGTCTTTCAGGCTCGCCAGAATATTTTTCCTGTTCCTTTTCCAGACGTTTTTGTGATTTGCAAACTTGTTTGCAGGCTTTCGGCGTCTTACTACATCTTTGGTGGGATCGTCCGTGCTCTGGGATGTAGCGCTGACGGTGTCGGGCGACACGCCTCCCTCCTGCTCCTGACCGGTCACTGCCTCGGCGGCACTCTCAGTGGCGCTCTGTTCGCTGATGGAGTCCTTGAAGCCTGAGATGGACACGTCATCTGTCCCGTAAGCACAGAGATATTACGTACACAGACAGGACACGTGTTCGATTTGTCTTTAATACACATATACACACAGTTTCCCGCAACACTGTACCCTAGTCACATATGAGAACAATGCTGCCACCTTCTGGGCAATAGAGTTTCCTACCACTACAGTCATATTTGTTTGAAATATTTGATCCCTGTCGGGAAAAACTGTAATGTTTGACGTAGAAACATCATGTTCTTGTCTGACAATTGTTCCAACACTGCATCTGTGTTATTAATGTTTAAAAAGTCTATGTTGGCTGTAGATATTACAATAAATAACACAGCTAACTTACATGCAAGTCATCCTTTGGCTACATAAAAACACTAGCTGTACATTTGGGTATAGGAAAGCATTGACGTTTGCTCCACCTCTCTCCAGCAGACTGTACGTGTCTCCGTCCTCCATCAAGTAGCTGTCTATGGAGATGTTGTCCAGTGACTGCAGGGACGGGCTCTTCTTCATGTTCTTATAGGACACCGAGAAACTGGACTGGGAGCGGTCCCGCATCAAGCGACCACTACAACACACAAGACACGGAGTCACGTGGAGAAGAGCGTGCTGGGAGACGCACGTCATCATATTAAAATCATATATTTCTGCTGTCCATGCATGCCGTTGCTTTAAAGCCCAGTGAATTTTGTTTTTACAGACACTGAGGCGAGACCACTGCGCTCTCGCAGAGTCGACAGGAGTCATGAATTAAATATTGCTTCGTTACTTTGTGTGGTGTTGTTTAAGGCCGCGTAAGTGTGCCATCCTCTCAAAAGCGCCAGAAGCGATCACAACGGACAAAATCAAAGTGGCTCCCCCCCCAAAAAAAAACTGAGAACACAAGGCTGAAAAAAGGAAAGTTACAAACAGGGAGCTTCGTTTTTCATCTCTACCAAACACAGGAGAACACATACAGGTAAGGATCAGCATGTCGTGCATACATGCAAATGCATGCCAACAGAGGATTCACACACACATTTACACTGACTTGGAGGGTCACAGGAACAAAAAGGACACAGTCACACACAAACACGCTCATTAATACGGCTAGTCACAGATCCAGTGCCTTACATGTTGGACATGGAATAAAGGGAGGTGGATCTGCTGGAGTTTGAGGAGCTGAGGAGATCAGAAACCACAGACAAACTTCCTTTCCTTGGTAGAGAAAACACACACACACACACACACACACACGCATGTGTCAAAGCAGAGGTCAAGAGGCAGAAGAGGAAGTGAATGAGTTAAGAAGTGACAAAGACGTGATGAGGGGACAGACGGCTGATGTGGACACACAAAGACGTGGCAGCCTGAGAGCCGGGCCAACATTCATAAGGCGAGACGTCCGAACGTTGACGAACGGCCTCGTGTTTGAGGTCGACACACAGCTCTCGTGTTCAGGAACAGACAGATTCAATGAGAGAGAAAGACTCATCATCAGATTCATCATACGATCGTGTGGATGATATGTGAGCTTTTAAGGGCTGCTGCTACTTGCGTCTATAAATTGTCAGAAATAGTGAGAAATGTAGCACTCAAACAGTCAACTGGCCTTTTTTTTTTGTAGTTTTACTCCTTGTTTAAAGGTCCAGTGTGTAACATTTAGCAGGATCTGTTGGAAAACATGAAATATAATATTCTTATATATGATTTCACGTGGAAATAAGATTTGTTACCTTAGAAGGAGTATTCTATATCTACAGAGAGTGGGTCCTCTTTAAGTTTGTAATTTGACAAATCAAACACTCACTCTAGGACCTTTCATGTTTTTCGTGACCACTGTCTGTGTTTTTTCCCCTACATGCTTACCCCAAAACCCCTCCGGGCAAGTCCGTCACATCGCTGCTGTGACGCTGTTTTGGTCCATCACATGGCTTCAAACCCCACCAGGAAGCAGAACGTTTAGCCCACCAGACTTTGTTTACTTGCTCAGGTTTGGACATTTTCTTTGGTTTGTATGCTTCTAAATATGTAAATATGCTACGTAGTTTGCACGGGGGTTTTCTTTTGAAAATTGACCAGATTCTCTATACCGTAGCTGCTCTGTGTAAATTCATGCGGGCTGCTTGCGGCGTCCGTCAAAAACAGAACAGGCCGCGTATTCAATGCTGATCCGAGCGGAGGCCCGCTGCTTTAAACGTTGACTAGAACGGCTGCGTATATCTACGTGGTGCTCCGTCCGTCTATACAGTGGAATTTGGGGGTTAGATGGGGAGGCCGAGGTGAGGGGGTTGAAGTCTGCGACCTCACCACTAGATGCTACTAAATCCTACACACTGGACCTTTAAGCAAAAACACCAAATATTTGCCAGGTTCAGCTTTGTAAATATGATGATTTACTTATTTTCTATCTAAACTAAATTAAGCAGTTAATTAAAAGTTATTAAAGTATGGAGTTACTTATTATGTTACATGTACAGTCCAAAATATCCAATATCCAAATATATTTCATTTAATCTCATTTAAAAACAGAGAAAAGCAGCAGATCGTTTCATTAGTGAAGATTAATCCAGAAAATATAGCTGAGTGTCGGGTGACAAATTAATTTATTGCTTAAAGTCAAAAACAAAATCAGCCTGAAAGGTGCTCAAAGCAAAATAAAAGCTTAAATCCGTCGGCGGCCTTGTGTAGCACTGACTGAATAAATAAATAAATAAATACCTGGATATCGACTGAGGCATTTTGGCTGCAGTCGGGTCTTTGTCGCTCCAGCCTTTGCTGCCGAGCGGGTCAGACAGCGGGTCACTCATCTGGGCTTTAGAGTCTAGTCCAGCTCCCATTTCTTCGACCCCAGCCAACCCGTCCACTACCGGCTCGCCCCCTTCATCTGAACTCCACTTCCCAGAGTTCTTAGCTGAAGTCCTCTCCTCCAGTGAGGCTTTGTGATTCAAGTGGGTTGAAGAAGACGTGGGGACAAGAGGGGCAGGACCGTGTGTGGTTCCCACCTCCGAGCCTTCGCCACATAACAGCTGGTCTACAGTGCATGCCCCTTTGGCCGCTCCTCCTTCTGACCCCGATCCGGCTCCTTCGCTCCCCTTCTCCGGCCCATCTCCCGCATCGCTCCCGGGCTCCAGAGTTCCTCTGCTCTCTGACGGTGAGAGCTCGGACCCCAGAGGAGATCTCGAACCCTCCGGCTGGGGGACCGGCTTCAGGAGCAGCGACACCTCTGCGCTCTTCAGCAGGAGGCCCAGGCAGACGGTGAAAGGCTGGTGGTCTGCGGAGTGTTGACAAGCATCCTTGCGGTCTTTCTTGGATCCCATCTCCTCCAGATCCTGCTGTAGTGTCTGCTGCAGCGCTTTGATGCTGCGCTGGAGAAGCATCAGGAACACGTACTGCCGGTGGCTCACCTGAACGCACACAGATCAGAGTGGTTATTATAATACCGCACGGTAATGACGTGCTGATACAAGAGAATGAGGCAACTACTCCTGCAAATAAACATTATTTTCATCATCGATGAATCTGTTCATTTGCAGCCATTCAGACTGAGATATCTCAACAAATATTACACAGATTGCCAAGAATTTATTTTACAGACATTCATTGTCCCCAGAGGATGAATCCTAATGAATTTGATGATTCCCTCTACCGCCACCAGCAGGTAAAACCTTTCACTTATTTATCAAAATTGCATGATCCCCTATCTTTTCATCTAGCACCAACAGTTCCAGTGCTTTAGTTTTGGTGCTAATCAGCATGCTAACACACTGAGCACATATGTTTTTTGAGCTTTATTTGACAGAGACAGCTGAAGCTGAAGAGTGACAGGAAAGTGGGAAGTGGAGGAGTGCACACTCTACCAGCTTCAGCCTCTTGGTCTCGTTTTAAATGACCCAATTAACCAAAAGCACTCAACATGCAACAATATAAATAGGTAAAAATGGAAAAATTGTCATATTTTAGAGGATGGAACCAGCAAACGTTCAAGTATCTTCAAGTATCATTTCTTTTTAATTTCAGCACTAAAGGCAACAATAAAATTGTCATCCTTCACAAGATTTTTGCCTTCCGCATGTTAAAATGAATAATCTGACCCAGATATTCCACGTGACAGACTCAGATCAAGCATCACATTGTTGCTTTGTGAGTTCAGACATTCACCTGTTAAAGACTCTCTCCATGTATTGTGCACTATTGAAAAATACAAGAATGAAAACAACATACCTGAGCACTTAAATGCTTCTGTATGTGCACCAATACATGCACACCTGCATCTTTATTCAATGACAAGGAGGAGGAGGAAGGCAGACTGTCCAATGAAAGTGGTTTGTGGAGTCCGTTACTGGGTGGCAGTGATGCATCGTTGCTGTAATCAGTGCTGTAATACTCCTTTAGTAATCGTTTCCTCTGCAGACGTGCAACAGCCTCTCCAGATGTGCTCCTGGTCAAACCTGATCCAGCAGCACATCTGAGCCTCTCCTGGTGCTGGACAATCTTCGCAGGCTGACACGCCCACACGGTGAGAGGGAAGGAGTCCACAAATGGCTGCGGCCGCCCTTTGCCGCCACGGGTGCCTTCGTAGTCCACCCAGAACTGGGCAAAGTGCAGCGACCAAAAGTCAGTGGCGGCCGGCATCTTGAGGGCGTCTGTGCCCATCGTCGGCACCACCAAGCCCCGGTAGATGTCGTGGAGCTTGGTGTCTTGTTCGTGAGCGTGGCGCTGGAAGACGGGATGGAGGAGGGGCAAGGAGGAGGAGGAGCGAGGGAATGAGGCGAAAGTGGAAGAGAAGAAGGGTTCCTCTTCAAAGGCATGCAGCAGAGCCTCAAGGTGGGAGCGGGTGCAGTTAGCTGGGTGCCGGGTGTTGGTGGCCACCATTTCTGAAGTCTGCACTGAGATGGAGCGAGGCAGATCAGCGGGGCAGGAGGCATCACGATCGGTGGGAATCACCAACTGAGAGTAGGAAGCACAAAATTGGCGTAAATATCAGAGAATACGTGCAAGAAGTCACGAGTCCACCTTTCTGAACTCCACCTTACCTTAAGCATGAGGCCGTCGACCTTGATGTCAACGTGCTCGTCGGGTTTCTGCGAGTCGCTGAGCTTGTAGATCTCCATGAACTGCTCCAGGCTCTGCCTGAGGTCGAGGGCGAAAAGGTTGATCCACACCAGGCTGCGAGGATCCAGGACCAGCTGCAGGGCGTTCAGCTGGCCGTACAGGTTAGGACACGGAACTAGAAGGGAAAGGTGGAAGAGATACGATTCTCGTCAGGACCATAAATTCTTCAGCCAAAGAAAACTGCAACTCCAAATGTTCGGATTACATTTCCTAATGGAGGAAAAAAAAAAAATCCATAACATGAATTAATTGGGTCATTCCTCATTCAAAGGACCGGGCATAATTCAGAAAATCAATGTCCTCTCAGCCACACAGTGGTCAATGACTTCCGTGCAGCTAAACAAATGGGCTTAATAGATCCAGAAGGGAGGTGAGAGAAGGGAAGTCGCTGCCAAAACACTGAGCACGGTGTATAAAAACAGCTTCCCACACAGCTCACGACCTACTAAACACGGATTTCTAAAATGAAACACAGAAGTCGTACTCGGGTAGTCTTTTCCATCGGGGAAGTAGTACTCCGTGAACTCCACATGGATGGCTGGCATCTCTGCGGGAAGGTACAAGGACTTCTTATTGCAGGAGATCATGGCCTTAGGGCTGGATCGACGCTGGTCTGCTGTTGACACCTAAAAACACACAAAAAGACACCGTTAAAAGTTAGCAGCGACGATGTGCGTAGTCTCTGTGATTCCATATGTGAAGGTTTGTAAGCCGGCGTGTCTTTGTAGTGACCTGGTAGATGCTGAAGTCAGCCATCCTGAGAACAACGGAGCTGGACATGAGCTGGGTCTTGGGGCTTTGAGTTGGAGGAGGACTGAAGGAAGCGCTGGAAGAGGTGTTTATCCTACCTGCAGAGAAAGAAAGAGGTGGAAGGATAGAGAAAGAGGGAAACAACACATGAAAACAGAGAGAGATAAACAGAGCGACAACTCAGTTCTCCAACGAGACACCTCTGCCTTGCAAAAGGTGTGTATCACCGCACCCAGCTGTGCGCAAACACACCGTGGTACCTGGCTCTAAGCACCAGCAGCACTGGGCCGGAGGCTGTGTGTGTGTGCTCCACTCTAGGAGTCCTCCATCTGCCTCCCTAAGCCCTACTCCTCCTCCTGCTCTCTCCTGACTTCCTAGCGGCCCATACTCATCGTCCCTAAGGGACACTGGAGGACAGAAAACCCACAGGGATGATGTGCCATGTGTGTGTGTGCGCCAGGAGACACAAAATTAACACCCTGAACAAGTTGATTTATACCTAACATTTAAAATGGGCTTAGGCGTGTGTGTGTGTGGTTACCGTGTTGTGGGGACGTGTGTGCAGGAGTCGGGCCTTGCTGGTCTCGAACCGCGGTCTTTAGCATCTCCACGTTGGACTTGAACTCGTCAAGCAGATTTCGCGCCCAGCCCTCTCTGGTCTTGGTGGCCTCGCTGTAGTGCATCCAGTGAGCACAACTGTCACCTGGAGAGGTCGGAAAATGAGGAGCAGGAGGAGGATGACTTCCATGTTTTATTAAGACGACTACAATGACGACATCACGTTGTTTTAGGATTGATTTTAAGATTGTACCGATCATTTTTAAAAACTGTTAACACTGCCAGCATGATAACCCCGTACAGGTTAGCACGTAGCCTCAGATTCTCGGACAGGTCACTTCTCGTTGTTCCAAGATCGAGGCTCAAAACAAGAGGTGACCGCGCCTTCTCCGTCAAGGCCTCTTGACTTTGGACTCCGGATATGCCGAGATAAGGCTCTCTGAATCAATCAATCACTTCTTAAAACTCATTTTTAGACTTGCCTCTTTGTGATGTCGTCTATCTTTTCATCTCTTTAACTTTTATTAATATTTATTGTCTTTTTTTAATCATTTCTTTTATCATCTTTCTCTTCATTGTACTGCCTCATTCTTGTGGCCCACTGCTCTGTTAAGCACTTTGTAAACTCTAAACCTTTTTTTAAAAAAAGGTGCTATATAATTAAAGTTATTATTATTATTATTACATTTTAAATCTTAATAAATAAATAAATAAATAAATAAAAAAACTAACAAACATGGAACAAAAAAGGAAAACTAGCAAAAGTGGAAGATGTAGCGACCCGGTCCCGGACAGTTTTATGTGACACAAGACCAATAAAACTTGCAGGAAACTGCAGTGAGAACAAAGTGAGCGTGCAGGAAGCATATCATAGTAGTAAAAATGTAGCAGTGACTTCATGGTAAGCTGGTTTTGGTATTGCTGCAGGATTCATACCTGCTCTGTGGAATGGGTAATAGTCCAAAGTGATGGAGCTGAAGGAGAGCTGCATGGCTCCACCTGTTATCCTCTTATTGATCACTGCGCAGAGGAGGAGAAAGACAGAAAAACAGGTCAAGCTAAGTGAAATGTAAAAGTATCGAAGCATAGTACGAGTGTATGTGTGTATGTGTTACCTTTGTCCTTAGCGTGAATGTCGTCACAGATATGCAGGTCGAGGTGCGTGATCTGGAGGTGGTGGGACGTCTCGCATACGTCGTAGGCGCTGAACAGCCTGGCCATGGTTGCGCTCTGGTCGGCTGCTGTGGACGCCTGCTGGGTGCGCACCTGCTGAGCTGAGGGGGGCGCCGACGACACCTGGTGAACGCGGATGCGCGAGAATGTGCAGATGGTTATGGTTAGTGTTGACGTTTTAGATGCTGATGTATTTGTTGATGCTTGTGTGTTTTCCAGGCTGTTGCTGGCGATGATGGTTAGTGTTATTTTTTGTTTGTCTTCATGTCAATTTTTAGCCCAGAGCAGCGGCAGACTCTGAAAATCAATAAAATATTCTTTTATTCACTCTTTTTGTGCTGGCCGGTAGTTTGGGACCGCTGGTTTAGAGAATTAAACTGTGAGCATCTATAAACAGCTGAATCCTGTTATACTCAGTCCTTCCAGCAGATGGAGCGTCTCACCGTGCTACAGAAAACACACACACCAGTGTAAGTTTTGTAGGACGTGGACGGGTGTGAATTAGCGCGGGCGATAATGTACCCTTTGTAAGTGTATCGGTTTAAAAAGCTAAAAAAAATATAGGGCACACTGAGAGACATTAAAAGCAAAGCTGGTGGAGGCAGATAGACGCCATATGGCATCAGGGAATTGACACAGAGAGGGGCAAGACATGATATCCATGGACACAAGGACAAACTATCAGACCGTGATGTGGCTCATCCACAGAGGGAGGAATTAGGGCATGGACGAGGAGAGGGAGGGATGGGTGGGGGTGTTAAATGTGAAAAGTGAGAGTAGAGTGAGAAAGTGTGAGTGTGAAATTCGCCCTCTGTGTGTGTGGTTGAAGTCTCGTGAGTCGGTCATGTGAGCACCTGGTCCTCCGTGGCCATGCTCTTCCTCTGCTGTGCAGACTTCTCCATGGCCTCGCTGAGAGACTTGGCATACTGCACCATGGCTTTGAGCTGGGAGTCGGTCAGCACCCAGAGCAGATCGTCCAGGATCAGAATCAGCTTGGAGGCCACCACGTTACAGTCCTTAATCTGCGGTAGGTAGAGGAGGTTGGCATAAACATGCATTATGCAAGTGGCGGTAGCCTGAGAGCTCCCGTTAATGTAACACGACGCTCAAAAGGGGAAATTCTCTTATCGTGTGAGGTTTATAACCGGTTGGGACAAGCACACAAATCACAAACAGAATATCCCTTTTTACTTTACAGACACTAACTGCACTGACAGCACGCGTGATTTGTGATAAACGCTTCGCTCAGCAGTTCTGTAAAGAAACAAATGGCGTTAATTACTTTCACAGACCGCACACTAAAGTCTTTGTGCACTTCATGCCGCATTATATTAAATCTGCACATCTCCAAAAACAGACATTAGCTGTGTTTCTTTTGGGGGTTTTTTTTGTTTAAATGCACACTAGCTGTTTGATGAATTGCTGCTGTTGGCCCTGCAGCCTGCGACGCCACACAGAGGGACTATTGTTCACAGCAGACAAGAGAAATCTGGGTTTCAAGCCTGTTCCATCAAATTTCCAAAAGTGAACGTCTAGAATCTATTCAAAGGATGTATGAGAGTGTGTGTGTGTGTGTGTGTCTGACCCGTCTCTTTAGTGTGACTCTGATCTTGGACTGGTTGGTGATAAGACGAATGGGGGCGCTCAGCATCTCATGCTCGGCGCTCTGGATGGCGTCAGCCTCGATGCGGATCATCTGCCAACTGATCTCCTTGAACGTCAGGATCTGGACCAGACAGGCGTGTTAGTACGATGAGAAACTACGAGTGACGTGACATCCTTTAAATAAAAAAGAATAAATACAGACCTCTCCCCTCTGAGGGTCCTGGATGCGGGTGAATCGCAGGTCACTGATGCTCCAGCTGGTGTTGACGCTGTAGACCTGCAGCTGGGAGAGCTCAAAGGAGGCGTTAAAGGCCTTGGCACTGATCCTGATGACGATGGAGTTGATGGACAGCGACATCCCTTCTACCACCTTCTCTGCGAAGCCATATTCACTGCATGGGAGAGAGCCAGACAGGTGGAGAAGAGGGTGGAGACAAAGTAAGGCAAACAAAGTGATAAGTAGTGCTTAGCAACAGGCTGAGTGGAATATGTTATTACGGCGCGTATTAGTCTGTATTGTACCAACAGATGTTGTTTGAACACAATTACATGTTTAAATAATTCAAATGTGATACTGGAACAAAGATTACATAAAACACAAACGTTACATTTTCTTTTCTACAACTACTACTACTTACTACTACTACTTTTTTGTCTCTTCTTAACTCGTCTAATTGTTTGTATTAAATAGAAACACGCCATGTTTTCTGTTCATATTCACTTGTTCTATAAAAATGTGTATTCATGGATCATCTTAAAAACTATTACCAAACAATAACTGTTTGCTAACATTCAAGAGAAGGAGGCTCTCAAACGCAGATAATGAAGCTACAGCGCTCACCTCTGTCCTGATGCTGTTGCTATGGGAGACGGGCCATTGGGGGGACGGGGCTCATCACAGGTACTCATCTCCATCTCCACTTTATCCAGGGTCTGCAGGCAAGTCACAGGGTTAACTTCACGATCAATGACCGCTGATTTTGATTCACTCTATTTTTTTTTTTTTTTTTACACATTTTGGCACGTGTTTAGTCGTAACGCGGGAATATTGTCAATTCCATCAACCTATTTAGCACCATTTTGTGAGTTACAATGAGTGTGAGTTGCCCAGTTACAATGTTAGAAGACTGAAAAGGTACAACTTTGCAGTACAGATTAAAAAAAAAAAAGTGGAGAAAGGTTGTTGCAGCCTTGTTTAACTCTTTTGACACCGGAGATGAAGCCGCCTACACGCCTACAAGTAGCCTGTCTAGTAAGGTGAAACACCTCGAAACTCTGAATCATGCCGTTTGTAATCTCAAATGAATAAAACTCCTGACACAACAAGCCTTTTCATCGCTGTGTGTAGCACCTTCAGGCAGTAGCCTCTCCTCAGCCGTGTTATCGTGGGATTTTCTATCCTTAGGTTACACGAGGTCACGTGTGGGCCTCGAGGTCCGCAGCATTATTAGTTGTTTGGCTTTGATTGGGAACAGTAGGTGCCAGTCTACCTCAACACTGTGGTGGCCAGGGTCGAAGAGACCTATTGCTGCCTTCCTAGACATAATAGATAGCTTGCCATTAACGGCAACCTGTTTCACACTGTTGTATAATATTCCAAAGGTTTTGCTATTGTTGATGGTGTGATAACATTGTGTTCTTCAGTGCGGTGACTAATTCAGATTCAACAAAGTGCTATTGTACTACCTTTACCTTTGGTCCTGATAATCACGCCAAACGTTTAATAAATAGTGATTTCTGTTGCCCTGATTGTTGTAACGTCTAACAGAATAAAACAGCGTGTCATAAATGTTGCGAAACACCAGGTGGTGAAGTATATATGAGGACTGAGGACCATACAACTTGCAGGTTTTGTGGAGACGAGTGTAAAACGGAGCGCACGTTCCTCTGGTTGTTGTTGGTTTCAGGCAGCATGTGCACTGGGAATTACAGCTGCCTAGGGACTGGGAAGCCTGTCAACCCGACACCTGCGCTCTGCTCAGTGAGGTGGCAGCCATGAGAGAGAAGCTGGCTGCCATGACGCAGACACAGAGCAGGCTTGAGGAAAACCCTCGGTGCCGGTACTACTTCCACTACACCATTTTAACACCGGACATCCCAACTCAGTGGTGTCACTGATGATGAACAGCCAGAGGATGGCGTCTACCTGGGACACCGAGGGTGCCGATGTCCACGACAGTGCGTCCAACGCAGCGGTGTTGCAGCTGGAGGTCGGAGACAGCGTGTATGTGCAGCTCTACCGGAATAGAATCGTCTACGACGACGGCATGTGCTACAACACCTTCAGCGGTTTCAACTTGTGATGATCTGTGTCATTATTAACACGTGTTAACAATTTGTGGTGATAGATTAAACTTACCAAAGAGATTGGGTGAGTCTTCAACTTTGTCCATGGTATCTGTGAATGACAGAAACAGCAGCTTAGCTTTTCCCCCCTCACAGTATTCTGACCGCTACAGCAAGCACTTCACCTTCACGCAACCAAACAGTTAAATCAAGGACTAAATCAAGCCAAAAACAGTGGGCGATGTAGTTCATAGATGAAGCAAGAAAAAAAAAAAGAAATCAATGAGTCTAGACTGACTGGCAGCTCCGGAGCTCGATTAATAATCAACAACACAAAGCCTCTTGATTGAAGTGTGTGTCAAATTATGTAGCAAAAGAGATTAAATGCTTGTGTTCACGTGCTGTGTTTTTCCAGCAGCGTCATAAATCAAGAAGTGAGAAAATGCTCAGGATTTAAATTGTATTGACAATTTAAAAGGCCAGAAGGTGTCAGTAGGGGGTGCTACCTCAAGACTGTCACTTTGAGACATCAAACTAGACACACTGATTTAAAAAAAACAAAAAAAAAGGCAATAAATGTATGTGTTTATGAGTTATAAACTTTTATTCACTTTTATTTGTGTGTGAGAGTCTTTTACGATGATGTGGTGAGGAGTGTTGTGTTTGGCGCCTCTGTAACAGGAAAACACAAAGAAGAGATGGAGATCTAATGCGTGAGGAAGTAAGATAAAGATCGCTGTTCTGTTTTTTTTTTTGTTTTTAACCAGTTTAACAGAAAACACTGCAATACAGTGTGAACTGGAGCCAGGCGGTACCACAGCTCCACTGTTCCCTGAGAAATCCGATGCTCCACACACACCTATTGTCAGTGATGTGGGTATTATAGTTGCAACACTGCATTAGTGTTACACGCACTGTCGATGACACAGCGAACGAGTCGAGTAAATACAAGAGGCTACATCTTTCAAGGACAGCGAAGGGAGGGTGGGCGGCCGACAAAAATGGGGTTTCAAACGTGGAGGCAGATGTGTGACAAAGAGGTGGAGAGAGAGAGAAAAAAAAACGAGGTGGAGGAGGAAAAGAGGAGGTGGAGAGTGGACCTTGGTCTGAATAAAAGTCCAGTCATGAAGCAAAGTACGCATCTCCATTCACTGTTTCCAGGGTGTGCCGGAGTCCGACATACATGGCACTTTCCCGACGACCATGACAGCATCAACAACAGTGTGTGTGTGTGCAGTGCAAAGAGCCATTCCAAGTGTATGAGATGTGTTAATTGGTATCTAGACTGTGTCTTCATTTAACTGTCAGCCTGTCTTGTATATAAACAGAGGATAATTATGCAGTTTTCTAGGCCTAAAAAACAATGTAAGTCAGTTTGATTCATAACTTTAAACAGTGTTTGGTCAAATAAATCTTATCTCTGTTCTTTGATTTTAACAATACCCAAGCAGTAAGGCTTAAACATTCTCATACTTCTGTTTAATAAGGAGCCAGTTAGCTTAGCTTAGCCTAGCTTAGCGTAGCATACCAGACAAGGAAACAGGTGGAAACAGTCTGGAGGTAACCTGTCTACCAGCACCTACATAGTCAAACACGTCGTATCTCGTTTGTTTAATCTGTGCAAAAAGCAAAGTGTAAATACAACAATTTGTTGTTATGTAAAAATGTCCAACTATTCCTTTAAAATGTACAAATTCGTATCACATGTCGACAGTGTCCCTCACCCTGATGGCGGCCTTGTTGCAGCACACACGGTTGATGGCCAGCCATGTGGGCAGGTCGAGCAGGCTCTGGAGCACCTCCTCATCCAGCTCCAGGTTGGTCAGCTGGCCCTCGCCCTTTAGTGTGCTCAGGTTGATCTTGTCCGGCGACAGGTTCTTAGCAAACCTACATGACACAGATGAGAAGTGCAGCTTTGAGCCTGGGAATATTTATAGAAACAGATTCTTGGCAGAGTGACAGAAAACCCCAAACAGTTCGGCTCGGTGTACATTGCTGTTTAAGTCATCCTACGAGTAATCCAGCTACACGAAGGGAAATAAATACTCCACTACCTGAAACCTGCGTTTAGAAAATAATATTCTCCTCTTCATTTAAGCTTTGTTGTTTTCATAGTTATCACTTCATCTAAGGTAAAAGAGGAGCGAAGTACAGAGAGTTTTAGTTTTAATAATGAAATAAGCTATAAGCTACAATACAGAGGATTTACAAAGAGACATCTTTGTACAGTGGGAGATGAGGTCAAGGTTCATTCAGACAGGATCCAGGCTCTACAGTGAATTGCCGCGGGGTTGTCTGCCGGTGTGTCAGGAAATAACGTTTTATTTCGCTGATTAACCGGCTTTACCGATGCCGGTACTCCCTCACTCTCATTCACTGTCTAACTCTCTGGACCACTGCTCTCTCTCGGTCTCGAATTAAAACTTCCTCGCGTCACTATTTTGCAGCATAAAAAAGGTAGAGTTTCAGAGTTTAGTCCATGAATCCACCTGGATAGTCTCGGTTTCTGAGACATTTCACGCTGACTCTGGAGGGTTTGACCGGCCTGATCATCTGATTTGCAGCCAAAAGTTGAATCTGGCTCAACTTCTCCGCTGCAGGTCGCTGCATTTTTGGGCGGAAACTCCTGAGGACCGCACCGCTGCAGCCAAAAACGCACTACCCCGACTCAAATGAATGTCTGAATGTACCTTAAGGCTTTGGTCTGACACTATATTATATGCTGGCGCTCAGAGATAATTGCAGTATGTCATGCTGGACAGAACATGTTTGTGTTCACAGCAAGGACAAGGTGTCCTGACGCTGCAGTAAGGTGTCAACACTCATCTCTAATTAAAAGCTATGAGTCTATATTGATCTTTATAATCTCATTGTCTTGGAGAAATGTTGTGTACATAGAAGGGTTTTGTATGTTGCAGTGATTCTGTGTGTTCAGTTTATTTGCTCTTTAGCTTAAGTAAACTGACTTGAACACAAACTCAGTGTCTATGACCTAAATGTTTTCTGCCCTGCTTCAAGGTTTGATTATTGGTTAATAATTAGCAGAGTGGCCGGATCCTAAATGGTTTATAGGCCTCTGCATCTCTGCACACCAGTCTAATGGATTCTCTCAAAAACAGGGGTGGTATTGATTTCGCATTAACTTGCTGTCAAGAGACACACGGCCTCGATCATCCTCTGACGTGTAGAGCTACAAAATACAGGAAGTCTTCCCTAATCTATGTCATGTTTGAACTCAGAGAAACGTTGTGGTTTGTGGCCAAGAAATGATGCAGTGAAACAAAGTCAAAGATCCTGCAGCACTAGAGCTCAGCTAGTTTTTGAGTTTTAAGACACACACACATACACACACAGCACAGGTAGGCTTAATCTTGTTACTTAGCTAATCTCTGTAAATAGGGCCAGATCAAAGCTCAGAGTTTTACAACACATTCCCGACAGAGACACCTGATTATCATGGCAGTAACCATCGAGACACAAAAGATGACATCTTTATTATTTTACTGTCTACTCTACGAACTTATATGCTGTGAGGAATGTGTGTAACTGTGCTCATAAAAATCATAACAATGCTGAGTATGCACTACCTGATTTTTGGCACTAAACGCCATAGTGAAGTTTATTTTTGGGTGAAGGAGTCTCCGCCAACTTAAAGCTTAAACCGATGCCTCAACAACTGGGTCAGCACGTGTTTATAGTAGTTTTAATAAAGTTAAAACCTCTCACTAACTGTAACTGTGTGCTCCAGATTTCAGCTTTCTAAAAGCTTATTTTTTGGTAACTTATTTTGAGGATGATCCACAATATTTTTCTCTTGATACGTCTCATTTTGTGGGGATATTTTTGCTTATATTTGACAGAGGCAGCAGAGAGGTGACACGAAATAAACGGTAAAAGAACTGTACTTATATAGCGCCTTTCTAGTTTGTTTTTTTTACACTACATCTCTCATTCACACATTCAGACAGTGATGGCTGCCATACAAGGTGCTAATCACTCACACGCATTCACACCGATGGCATGGGACGCGTTCAGCATCCTGAGATTACACTCGTAATCTCAGGACTGGAGGAGCCGGAGATCGAACCAACAATCATCTGATTTCGGACAACCCGCTCTACTCCTGCACCAAAAGACGTGAGAGAGTCGGGGAATGACATGCAACAAAAGGTGTCGGACCAAATTTGAAATATCTGTGCTTAATTTTGTCTCAACACAAGAACTTTGTACAAAATAATCTGATGAAATATCTGATGAAAAAATAAGAAAACAGGACTAACAACGTGGCAAAGCATTCAACACCATCTTTTGGTACTTCTGCACCAATACCACTTGTATTAGTCCCCAAAATCAAACGCTGTTACTGAAATAAAGTCACAGGTGAAGCAAGAAGACCTTTTGTATCATCAACTATCAAAAAGTGGTGATGTACGATTATGGAGTCACTCAGTAACGGATATTCGTCGGGAACAAAGGGTTTTTGTTGTAATGGTTTGACTCTTGGCCGATGGAAGGTTATCTGGAGACGCAGCAAGACGCACGGAGACTTTGTGCTTTGTGACTCACCTTGTCCGGGTTTTAAATGATTCAGCCTGTCAAATTCCTGCCCCTTTCCACTCAACACCTTCACCTGGCAGCGTTAGATTCGTCTCTAATTCAACGTCCCTGTAAATTATTCAGCGGCGGCGGCGGCGGCAGACATAAACAGACACTCGCCACAGCTGAACAGGGGACAAGACAAAAAAAAAAAAAAAAAGGACGCACTCTGTCACAAACAAAACACAAATAATATTTTCATTAGGTGTTCACGTGGGCATACGCACACACACACACAGTCAGGGATAGAAACACACTCTGAAGGGATGGATGTTGTTTGCTGGAGCGTCTCAGCCTTGTGACCAGTGAAATATTCATCCCTGCTGCTGATCAAGTATCAACAAGCTAGCCAGCTAACTTCACTCGCTCTCTCTCTCTCGCTCCTTATCTGGCTTCACCCCCCTCCTCCACCCCCAGGGGCCGCCTCTCGCTTCCTCTCCTAGTCATAAATAAAACAATACTGTAATCGAATAATACGCTGCTGATCAGCTGTCTAATATCAGGCCTGCTAATGCTAAATAAGCTAAACTACGCCGGCACACAGAACCTACTCATTACTGAGGTGGTGTTATGTTCACACACTCCGTCATCTTTCCCCTTCATTATTACAGTCAGCAGTGTCGAGCTCACCGGACCAAATCCAAGACCATAAAGAGATTAGGACTAGCTTCTGGCTGGAGACATCTATCAGTCAATCCACGGCAACAATCCTCTCTGTAATAACCCTGTAAAGGTAGAAATGGTCATATATATTGGTTACTATGAATGAATCCTGCTGGTTTGGATTGTTATGTTGTTGTTCAAGCTTAAAAATCCACTTAAAAAGATGTCTTCTGCAACAGTAGGCTGATCTTTCAACCACAAAACACCGAGAGCAGACTTTCCTCCTCCACTCTTTATGCTGATGTTGTGGATCCTGTGAATGGAAAACGAGGGGGAGACTCCCAGTTTTTTCCTGCTCTGACGGTGCATTCGTGGCGCAGCCTGATGACATAAGTGCCAAGAAAGCGAGGGAAGATGGCCAGAGTGACTCAATCGACACAACCGGCTTGTTTTTTAGCAACCAAGACTGTGGCAACGTAACAAGAGAACAAACGGAAAGAGAGACAGTGAGAAGCTAGACACAGAAATAAAGACAAGAGGAGGCATCCTTCAGGATCCTCCTCTGGGATTTAGGAATGTGGTTTTCCAGAAGAAGACAAAAAGGGATCTGAGGATGTTACCACATTCTTTCCTGCCAATGCTCGTTTGACCGGCAGCAGGCTTGGCTTGACAACAAAAAAAAAAAACGGAGAATGTGACATTTAAATAGGCCTCTAAATCCTTCAGTAGCCCATTCAGTGGCAACAGAAGAGTGTAATGAGGCTGCTGGAGTAAAAATGTCCGACAAGTCTTCTCAGTGAAGTCACTTTATCACGAAACCAGCAAACAAAACTAAAGGAAATTCATGAGATGTATGTTCTTTATTCGTGTATTGTACTCCTCTTAGAGGACAGCAGCACTGCAGAGTTTGCAGGCAGACTTCCAGCAGTGTGGGTGTGTTGGTAAATCAAATGGAAACCGACCTAAAAATAATACCCGCACACGCACGCATCAACCTTTTCTTAACAGCCAGTCGGCGTTATTTTCCATCTTTTGCCCAATATTCACATTAAATGACATCACGTTGGAGAATCTATCCATTGAAGATGGAGAACATGAAACAACATCAGAGAGTTACAGGATGGATTTTAATTGGACTAACACAGTCCGGATGTTTTTGTCTTCACCGACAAAAGTGATATTTCTGCTATATTCTGTAAATAAATCCACACACTGGACCTTTAATATGACGACTAGCTGTGATAAATAATACTGTATTTACCAGGACAAAACTGCACCGTCCTTTACTACCTCATCATTGAATGATGTTCAATTTTAGCATGTTTTGGGGGAATATTATAATGGGAAGCTGTGGCTCAGGAGGTGGAGCGGTTTGTCCACCAATCAGATGATCCCCGTGTTTTTGGGCAAGATACTGGACCTCCATTCAGCCTGAAGGCTGCATAATTGGTGGCGATGTGTCGGTGTACGTAAAAGTGCCTTGAAGACTAGAAAGACACTATATAAGCACAGTCTATTTATTACATAAATTAAATGTCCTTTTCTGGAATACCTGCACAAGAGGAAAAAAAAAGTGCTTATTTCAGTCAGCAGTCTTCCTCTAAGTCCCAAATAACCTACAGCGATGATAACTGGAGGTGACTCTGATGAGCTTAGCAACATTTTGCAGCACGGTTTGATAAATAAAATGAAACTGCAAAAAGTAGGAGAGGGGTGACAAAAGTTTACACTTTACGCTAGAGCTAAGAACTTGATCATTTCTGTTAAACTGGGCTAGCCGCTTAACATATTGTGTCATATCAGTTATTATCTATTATTAAAATATCATCTTTCAGGGCACGAGAGGCTCTGTAGCATTTCACAACCATCGAGGAAATCATATTTTTAGAGCTGTGATAAAACAAACAGACGTGCCGTAAGCTGAAAGAAAGTTGTTTTTGACCTAATATACTGCTGCATGTGTCATACTGAGAAAAAGAGTAAACATATTCATGAAACAACGTTCCTCTGTTCGGATATTGAAGTTCTAAATCTTAAATATATGTTCAGACGATGACAAAAATACCTCACGCAGCCCGAGCAGAACAGTTATTAAGGCTGAGTCATCTCAGAGTTATCATGAGGGATTACTTGAATGACTTTCTAGCCTACATACGAAAGACACACACGTTTGCGGAACCACACAAACTCGCGTTAAAAACACCTCCACGCGCACGTCAACGAGGACAACAATGCAGCGACGCGAGTTTATATTGGCAGCAAAAGCCCTGAGAGTCCTGGAATATTCATGACCCCATGGAGACGGGAGAAAAAGGTTAGCACGAAGGAGAAAACGAACCCGGACCCCACAGCCCGGAGGGACGCTGGTCAAATGTCGCTCTCTCCAACACACACACACACACATATTTCACTGCTACACACAGATGAGACACCCACAGCACGGCGCTCAGTCGTGACTCATGCCGTAATAGCCTTCCCACCAGCAGTGAGCGATAACACTGGGGATAGCGGAGTTGATCACTATGGTGCATCATCACGCAGCTACTGCAGCGATGGTAAGCCTGAAAGAGGCTCACGATGACAAACAACAGCAGAAGTGGACTCATCTCTCACACCCCGATGGGCACCGACAATCCTCTGATGGAAAAAGTGAACAAGGGTATATGTGCACACAATGGAGAGCTCCCTCTGTAACACCGGTGTTACAATCCTTCCTGCTCAACCTCAGCTCACTCAGAGTTGAAAATAGTTCCCTAAACTGCAGAGTCACCTCTTTACTGATTGAAAATGTAATGGATGAAAGTCTCGTGGGTTCAGATTTACGATAACCAACGAGTGAAGTGAGTGTTTAATGACATTAAACCCTAAAAAAAAGAATTAAAGGAGAATGTGAGCAAACTTACAGCTGGTAAATGTCCCGACTTAACCCCAAAGCGGACCTCACATACCAGCCCGACTATAAGCATAATCTCCCGGGTCGTGAACCCTTTCCATTCGAAGGTAGTGCTAATCTTTTCATTCTTAGAGGCCCGTTCTGTGAAGGTTTGTCTATCAACAGCTTCGCCTTACGCACATCAAGCAAATCTCCCCCCTACTTATGCTGTCGACACTGTTGTGCCGTGGTCTTGTGACACTAATAAGCAGCTATTTACTCAGGATGCGATGGAATGCATAGTCAGGGGTCATTTCGCAGTAAAAATACATTTTGATGACCCAAACACCAAAAAAAGAAGGTGAGGAGAGGTGATGAAGAACAAAAATAAAGTCCTGCAGCATCATTTTGGATGGCTTTTAGGGAGGACTGACATTTCCAGACGTGAGGTGGATCACTGCAGATCTACGTCGACGCATTTAGAGCTGAAATAACTCACGATGAACCAATAAAAATCCAAACATTCACTCAATCTGGCTTCAAAGATGTGAAAATTTGAGGACGTCATCTTGAGCTTTGTTGTTTGCCTTCTGACTTTCTATACCATTTTCCATCTTGGTGCTTGATTCTGATATCTGATCTTTGCGTATCAGCCGATACCGAGTACTACCAGGCGGCTGTGGCTCTGGTAATAGGAGGGTCGCTAGACTTACACTAGACTACGGTGTGGGAATGTGTGTGAATGTTTGAGGATCAGAGTGAGTGCTTTGGATAGACAGCGCTGTACCGTTGCTGTACCGCTTGCTCTGCCATCAGATGATTTGTTTAAACACACAAGTCCATTTGCCTAGTATCTAACTAATGATAAAAGTATACGGATGTTATTTTTTTTTAAAACTAGTACTAACCCTGTATGATCATTGTTGTTGTACAAATACAAAGAATGAACGCCCTAAAACTGTCCAGTGCCCAGTTGTAGCACAACGCACGTGACCACGCGTACGTTGGCTCGGATTGGCTAGAATTTGTTGCCGTCGTTGGTTTGCGTTGTTGGATTGGTTAGGGTTAAGGTGAAGTTATCAGGGTGAGGCAATTAGAGTCGGAGCGGGGCAGATCATGACAGTTCAGGACTGATGAATTACGCGGTATCGGATCAGTGTTGCGGATACACAATCCTGCATTTTAGACGGACATTTCTGATACGTGTATCGGAATAATTCATCAAGGGTTAGTTAGTTGCAGCCGTAAATGCATGTATTTAATGTCAAGATAATGAAATAGAAAGTGGGTGGGTGGTGAATGAACAAGGGGAGATGAATGGTAAAAGACAGGGAGGATGTAACGATGGGATGATGAATGAAAGTGAGGAAGGAATGAGGAAAAGTCTGTTGCACTGAGATCAAAAATCTCTCTTACAGGGAAGTCCTGGCAAAGAACAGAAACTACACAGAGTTTCAACAGGTAGACACCAGATGAAACAGTTAGATGATGTTCCTGCTCTGCAGCCGAGTCTGACCTTTCACTTCCCTGAAAAAGCTCAAAGAGAAACTCACTCTTTAGAGAGGATGTGACCAAACAAGTAACCGTGTTTAGCCATTTCTATGTGTGTGTAATAGGATCTCGCTCTGTCTGGCTGCAGGCCAGGGGTCCTGTCGATAATCCAACCCCCTCTCTAATGCAGACAAGCACACACCTTGTCATCTAGTCACCCCAGGGGCTACCTGAGTTCGACCCCATGTGAAACGCTTCATCGATACACTCTCACATCAGGTAAACACGACTCGACATCACACGCCTAACAGCCATCTGAGCCAATGAGCTGTAAAGACGTGGTGCCGCCTCACTCCTGGTCACAGATAGTATTGTACAGGCGTGTGTGTCCTCTGCAAGTTAACCGTGGAGGCTGAGCTGACATGTTGACACCCACAACACAACCTGTAGCTGTGTAAGCACACAGAAGAATGAATAATCCAGCTAGTAGCAGGGCAAACTATTCCTACCAACACTTGAGCTCATAATAACACATACTGTATTTGTAGTATAGAGGGTGATGCTGATTTGGCAGCTCTCTGACCGAACGGCGCAGGACTGGAGGACCGTCGAGGCAGGTCAGCTTCTGCTTCTGACCAATCAGGTCAAAGAAAGCAAAGAAGATCAGATGACAAGCCCCAAAGGGCGGATGACATCACAACTCTTCAAGTCATTTCCTGTCAGTTTTGACGCTGATGCTGCTGAAGGCCTGCACAGTCATCTGCAGGGAGCACTTGCACAGCACAAGGAGACACAACTGCTGTGCGCTAGGACAACGAAGGGCACGCCGTTTACAAGCTGTGTGTTGCAGTCAGTACAAATCATGGCATTGTGTGTGTGTGTGTATGGAGGACAAACACCCCCAAACACCATTAATTTATTAACCAGCGAGTGACTGATTAATCAGAAGCACTGTCACCTTTTTGCTTTTTCTTTTCAGGCACACAAACCGGTTCAGCTGCACACCGATGAGCTTTTTAGTCATCTGTGACTTAGCGTTACAAATATGTGAGCTGTCATTTCAGAGCGCCGTCCACCTTCCAGCCTCAGTATACCGCCACAATCGTTATTATCCAACACAGTCTACTGTTTTAGGTCATCAGCACGGTTAGTCGGTGGGAGGAAAAACAGCTCTGCGTGTTTCAAGCTGTCCCCCTGGAACAAAACGAGGAAGTAGTCCATTGAAAGTCCCCCGAGGGACAGCGGAAAATAATAAATAATGGATGTAAAAGCAGGTCGAGCTGAAGGCGGCTCATAACAGCAAGACATTAAAAAAATAAATGGGGGGGCTCACACAGCAAGTAGAGCTATTAAACTAACAAATATGAGCTATTAAACTAACAAATATTATGTTCATTTATCTGTGAAAAGGTGCCACAAACTGATCAGTGTGTCTGATATGGAGGCAGAGGGGTGAAAAGACCACATGAGCTGGGTTTAAACCCATGTAAACAAACCCAACACTCCTCTCTGCCTCCATTATCATCATATTTATGTGAAATTAAAAGTCTATTTAAGCCACAGCTGTGTGATTTATGTTCGTGTGTTTGTCAGCTGGCAGTCACAGGAACATAGTTTGCTTTCAGGGGAAGGCTGAGATTGTTTTTTTGAAACAGCCTGACTCAACCACTCGACCGGTTCAACCAGCTAAATCAAGTGTTTGAGGGATTAGCCCTTCACTATAGCTCGCTAACCCCCTAGCTAGTGTTTCGGTTCAACGAGCGACCGTGTCAACTGGTGACCGTTAGCCGAATGCTCCGTGGTTGTCGTAGTTACAACAGCCGTTGGAAACAAGAAGCTACGTAGCTTTTTGTTCCTTTATTCACGCGAACGTTCAAATATCAGAACTGCGACAACCCAGAGAGCGTTTGGCTGAGGGTCTCCGGTTGACACGGTCGCTCGTTAAACCGAAACACCGGTGTTAGCAAGTTAGCTAACTAGCCACGTCTCAGGTCAACGGGGGTTACGTCAACTGAAAACGCAACTGACAGTGTGACAGACAACAAGGATGCCAGCTAACTCACTAAACCCCAAGAGGAAACATGTTCAGCAAAGATTACACTTCATTTCAGTGTCGTTTGGGTGGTAGCTAACTAACGTCTGTGTTGACAGCTGAATCCCTCCGTCGTCCCCTTTTTTCCTCTCCACTCCCTGTCGGCTAACCGACCCTGAAGACTGACCTGGAGAGATGCTTCAGGATCTGCTTCTTAATGAGTCCAGCCATGGCAGCACAAATCCGATATCCCGGGTTGGTCCGAGCTGTCTGGGCTAAAAAAAAAAAAAGAAAAAAAAAAAGATGGCTAGCCTAACCGCTAGCACACTCGAGGTATAAACACACAGCAGCTCAAATTCTCATCACCGTGTCGGTCTTCATTTTAACGGTGTTCCCGCTTCGTTCTCCGAGAGATGAGGCAGTGTGGGCGGACAGACGGCATTCCACACGTCCGAGTGACGACCCGGAGCTCGGAGACAAAGCATATCACGTTAGGCCATTTCAGGCTCAGATACACTGATAAAAGCTCCAGTAAACGGGACCGAGAGCTCTGCAATATCATACACCGAACACCTGGACAGCGCGTCGGAGGAGCGGCGTCTGTTGTCACGGCGTCAGGGCGGAGCGTCATGGTGCATTCAAGGTCTGCTAGGAAACCCCTAAACTGGGACATGTAGATGAGATAAAGGGATTTATACTTCTAAACATACTGGAATATGTTTTATCTTAAGCAATGCTGTATCTAATTCATGTATTTATTGTTTAATATAAGTTAAATGCGTATTACTGCTCTAACAGGGGGCCTTCATTCCAACACAAGCATGACTTAATTACTTTTTTCTTTATGTTTCTAATTTATGAGTAATTTCTCATCAACCTTCTGTCTAAGAGCTGCTGTCACAAGTAAATTTGGGATCAAAAAATGTATCTTATCTTATCTTATCTTATCTTAACACAGCTGAAACTATAACTTACCTGTATATTTTAGGCACCTTTAGTCGAGCCAAATGTCTGACCTTGACAAACTGAATGAATTTTGGCTTTTTGAATATCCACTCACATTGAATTGGTATTATTTGGTGTTTCTACTAATGAAATTTAAAAAAAAAAAAATGTATGTCATCAAACATATTTCTTTATTAGTATTACTTTTCTAAACCTCTCTGTGTACACTAAAATACTACACAACTTCAAACCTGTGTTTAATCTTTTTATACTGATTTTATTTATCTACATGTACTATACTGTCTTTTTATTATTATTATTATGTTATGTGTGTACTACCTTGAGCAAACTCTTGCTGCTTTTTTTTTTTTGGTAATGTTTGAATAAAATGTCGTCACAGTTAGTTGTTCTGGGTCCTTTGTTCATAACTAAATCCTCGTTTGACAAATTAATATAGATAAATAATGTATTGTTTGAGAATAATATATATTTTTTAATCAATAATACATCAATAATCCGGAGGGTTTATCTGCCTTGTCAGTGTTTTACTGACAGCTTTCACTCTAAAATGCTCTCTTGGTGACACCTAGTGTTTAAACTGAGGATGTAAACATGCTGAGCTCTGAAAAAATCACACTATGCTGAAGTAACTGAGAGTTTATGCATGGGTGGATATTTTTTGTACTTCCTGTGGGTGCTAGGTACTGTGCTATAATAACAAGAGTAACCAGGATGATTGATTTTCTAATAAATATTTGAGAAAGAATGCACAGAAAAGTCCTACAGAGACATTACAAAATAAATAAATACACAATCTGTGATTAAAATAATGAAGACATTATGAATTAAGTGAGTATCATTATGAAAACAACACTGTGCTCATTTATTTGCAAAGTTTAGAGCCATAAACACTGATACATTCACATGTTTAAATGATGAAATGCTGTGAACTTCTTAGTGTGTGGACACAGAAATGTGTGATGTGTCTCTGTATGCAGAGATGTAACCATGATGGGGGTTTAACAGCAGCCCTGCAGTGTCGAGACTTGAGCTGCCACGTATGAAAGGAGGAGCAAGCTCCCTGCCTCAGCGCCCCTCCCTGCACCTCCCGCTCCAGTATGAACCGCTTGCAGAAGTTTGCATCGGGTTTTTTAAGACTTGTAACATCATTTATGAACGTGTGTTATTTTAATAACAAACATATAACAGATTGAACACGGAGATTTATGCGCATTACACAAAATGCACGCTTGGATCGGCGTTTTGTGCCATAATGGTGCATCTTTTGTCGTTGTCAGGGTATTTAAAATGAACCTAATGGACATTTTCACTGTAAAACACGTTGGAAAACTCACTAAAGTTGCCTAAACTACCTGTTGTACATATATATAGTGTGTATTATGACTGCAGCAGAGAGGCTTCTGCAGAAACTTCACTCTTGCCTGCGTTTGGATAATAAAATAAATAATGTTGGATCTAGTTTCTGACGTAAAAGTGTAAGAGCAGTAGAAATCATTCATTATTTCCTGCTGTTTTGTGTCATTAAACTGGACCCACACAGAGCCTTTAGTTTAACATGGGACAGCCCCCATCCGCATACCTCAACGCAAAAAAGCCCCGTGGAAAGACACGACGCGCTCACTGATACGCTGCTGGTCCTGTTAGTGGGCCTGGACTGGAAACATTCTCCATCCACGACTGCAAGAAAAAAAAACCTCAGCAGCACTCACTCACTGACTCCCATCACACACACACATAATCTCAACGAACTCCCCATTGAGGATGACTGCAAAAAACCGAAACAAGAGCAACTCGAGCGAAAAGAGCGCCGCATCCAGCCAAGATGACGCGCCGAAGAAGAGCCAGAAGAGCACCAGTACTAACGGGGTGAGCAGCCCCGGATCGCAGGGTGCAAAATCAGGGAGCTGCCTCGGGCTCATCGCCACCACTGTGTTTTACCTTGGGTTAATAGGCGCTGCAGGTTTTGCTGCTTTTTATTTGCAGCAGGTAGTGGAGGAAATGCACCAGACGAGCGCCAGGCATGAGGAGAGCGCACGGCAAAACGCAGTGCTGGGGAGCAAAATGGAGAGCGTCGTTCAACAGGTTGGTGGAAAATGATGTGAATCAATGAAGTGGAAAGAAGTTGGCATGACATTAACAAAGTTTCACAACTCCCAGGCACATTAAAAGATGACTTTGTGTCCAATTACATAACTGTACATGTTGTTGTACTCTGCGTACTGATGGGGGTCGGGTAGGTTTGGTGAAGCTCGGTGATGGATTTGGTGACATCCTTACACCTTTTCGCTGAGCAAACTTATACAAATGAAAGTTTCCTGTCATTTCTACACTATTTTTATGGATGATTCCACCTTTTTTTCCCTCAAAGTACATCCACTGGAACAACATGTCTCTTTTGCAAGAATAAAAAACTGTTAAAGATTCACTGGCTCTGCAGTTAAAACCTCCATTTTCAGTTTTATGACATGCAAACTAAAGTTTGCTTATATAACTGAAGCCCCCACCTCTGTTTCATTCATTCTTTCCTCATTCCTGTGCTGATGTCCCTGATTGTACAGTAACACTGTCTAAACTACAATCAGGATGTCACACAGCTGTTATGTGTTGACTTGACTGTACTCATGCAAATGTACAAGGTGTACAAGAAGCACTGTTCGTTCACTCTGAGGAACAACGGCTGCATTGTGAATAATAAAGAAGGTGTTATGAAGTTTTATATATTTCCTGCACCGAGTAAGACTTTGAAACTTTATTATATATTACATATTTACTTCTTGAGAAATTAGGCATAGTTCTGTAAAAGCATAACCTTTTCCCTCCACAATAATGAAATACTACTCTTTTAAAATACATTTAAAAAAAGCTAATAAGTGGACCTCGATTCAAGATTATTTTGGCACACTTTTCCTGAGCTCAAAAATGAACTGAAACTGGATTTTAATTTGATGTTGTTGGGACTTATTTTGCATTTTCTATGTCTAAGCCATCAACATGATTACAGTGGAACTAATGGGCGGGAAATAACTGTTCCTAAATGTCAATTACACAATTATCAATGGCCAAACAACCAACAGGTCTTGCCAGAGTGTCCACATTCTAATTGTTGCATCTTTGCATGGCTTGGACTGAACTAGTTAGCAGGAACTGTTACACAAAATGAAAGCAATGGTGAAGGTTCATTCTGGACCTTAGCAGCAGTAATTATAAGAGTTTTACAACATATTGTTAACTCACACTTGCTGGCATTCTCCTGAGCTTTCATCCAGTAAATGGGTGTGTTTGAGTTGACTGAGCCAGCTCCATTACAAGTGGGACAACCCAACTTACGTATGAAGAAAGGTCCTTTATAAATATTAGTAAAATGCAAAAGTCATGAAGCTGATGTTTGTTCTCCTGTTTTCAGGTGGAGTCTCTAAAGAGTGTCGTGGACGGACTGGAGTCATCACTGGGCATCACACGGGTGGAGCTGGAGGGAGCCGTCAGCCGGATGAAGAGGGGCGAAGTGGAGACGAGGAGAGTGGAGGAGGCCCTGCAGAAGCTCCAGAACGATCTACTCAGGGACCTTTCAGAGGGCATCAACGAGGTGAAGGAGGCCCGTGAGTGGGACTTCTCTTCTCTGGAGAAGACTGTCGAGGAGCGCCTGGCCGAGGTGAGTCAGTCCGTCAAGGCCAGTGTGAGAGAGTTCACCGAAGCTCAGGGGGAGGCACAGAGAGAGCTGGCTGATCTCAAGGCCCGCCTGGGGGACATAGAAGACCCTGCGCTCATCAAACAGGAGCTCTCTTCCATTGTTGATGTGGTAGCTGAAATCAAAACAACCAAACAGGCTTCTGATGCTTCATCCGAGTCACTCAGGCAGCAGATAGTTGCCGTGAGGTCTGAGCTCCAGACTCGTAATGAGGAAGTGGCCTCGCTGTCTCAGGAAATTGAAACAGTGAGGTCAGTCATGCAAGATACTGTTGGGAGTCTGAGGCAGTCGCTGTCTGCAACTAAGGCCGACATCCAGGCTCTAGGGGACAAAGGCATGACACTGGAGAGCAGCGTGGAGCGGGCGGTTGATGGCGTGCGCAACGTGGAGAGGAAGGCGAATGAGGCAGCCAATCAGGTCAGGAGACAATCAGAAGACCTGGAAGAAAGAGTTAAAGCATCAGAGGAGAGCAGAGATTCACTGATGGCGTCAGTAACAGACGTCACCAGCAAAGTGGAATCACTGCTCACCAAATATGACACCCATGAAAGCACGCTGGCTGAACAGAAACAGGCCGTGGAGAAAGTCAAAAGTGGATTGGAGGAGATGGAGGCACTGAAAAGCAGTTTGGGTGAGCTCCAGTCAAACATAGTCGCTCTGGGTGATGCCCAGACCGAGCTAACAACAATGGACTCCATCCTGGATCAGCAGGTGAAAGAGTTGGAGGAGAGGTTCACCGCTCTGGAGGGGAAAAGCAGAGTAGAGCCAGAGCAGCTGCAGAGCTTAAGAGGTATGGTAGATGGCTTAGAAGCCAAAGCAGCCAGGCTAGAAGGCCACGATCAGGCCATATCTGCTCTTCAGGAGGCTCTGCAGAAGACCACACGGACACTGGCGGGCTTAGCCAAAGTCGATGATCAGGAGGAGGAAGAGGAGGAACACACGGAGGAGGAACACACGGAGGAGGAACACACAAAGGAGGAGGAAGAGTCCGAAGTGTGACATCAAGATACCAAACTTTGGACGATTAGCGATTCTTAAAGGGTGACGATGACCCACTTTTTCTTGTCTTCATGAAGAATTGTTTTTCAAACCTGATGGTTGATGTCACGACGTTGCACATTTTTTTTTTTAGCAGAAAAGTAGCCAAGGTGAAAGAAACTGGTCAAGGAACAGAGTCGGACTGCTGATCTGTGAATTCAAATCCACAAATTCATCCTGCACTGTAGTTTTTTTTTTTCTTCTAATGTTTTGTTCAATTTTGGTGCCAATGCTGTTGAAACAAATGCAATAATGAGCTCCTTTTGAGCACTCTTTTGTTTACTCACTACGTTTTTTTTTGTTTTGTTTTTTTACAAGAATAAAAAACTCTTGTTGACCCAAAACTGTGACGAGTTATTTCTTGGTGTGGTGTTATGATTTGTTGCATTGCTTTTAGCTGCTTTTACCGTTACATCATGGGTGATATATTCATGCAAAATGAACACTTTATGTGAGAGGCGTGATATCCCCAAAGGGCTACAAAAATCCTGCTAAAACCCAAAGAGGAATTTCATCTCTTTGGGTTCAGCTCAACTCATTAAACAGCTCCACAAAACTGTATTACACATGTAAAACATGGCTCAGGAAGACTGAACGCTGAGGTCTTTCATCTGCAGACAGCAGCGTCAGATAACATGTCATTTTCCCCTTCCAGGTGTTGTGCAAAAATAAAATATGCTTACTCGTTGAGCACCTGAGGCCGCACCTCTTCACCGCGACACTTCAAAGTTGTCTATTTTGCTGGAAGGCGTTTGGATGCTAACAAAACACTTCAGGTAACAACAAAGACGGATGCGAGGAACTACTTTGACTACATAGTTAGTTGGTAACAAACTGGAGTTTCAAGCCTTTAAACATCTCGTTGGTGAAGGCAAGAACCTGGTACGGGGTTTAAAAAAATCAAGAAAGCTGAACTTTGGTATCTGAGGAAGAGAAAACTGGAGCTTGAGGCTTCATCAGTCGATTCATACTAAATATCTTGAGATCTGCTGCAAGATTTTCTTTAAAGTTCATAGTTTGGTGGTTTTTGGGTGCATGCATTTCTTGTAAGTGCCTATCCTTATCAGGGTTTGCGAGAGGCGGGGCACATCCTGGACAAGTAGAAGCAGACTTAAAAGGGTCAAAACTCTTTACAAACAACTTCATTGTGAGATCGATGCGTTCGTCTTGTGTCCTTCATCCCAACAACAAGCACAAATATGCTTTCTAAAAGTCTTGTTGGAGTTGCGTCCCTTTAAATAAATAGTTTGAGATTTCGGAAAGTTCTCTAACTTGCTTTCTTGCTGCGATTCAGAGGTCAAGTTTGATGACAGACTCATGTCTGTATGCTAAATTTGAAGTTAGCTTAGCACAAAGACTGGAAACAGCTAGCTCAGCTCTCTTAAAAGATAACGAAATCTGCCCCGAGAGGCTCACTAACATGTTAATCTTGATTTTTGTAATATATTTTTGGATTTTTTATCGGATAAGAGGCAGCTGAAGAGTGACAAGAAAGCGGTGTGAGAGAAAGAGAGACGGGAAATGGCATGCAGCAAAGAGCCACAGGTCGGATTCGAACCTTGGGCCGCTTGCGGCAAACGCTGGTCTTCATACATGGGGCGTAATCTTGTGTTTAATGCCTCAATATGATACAGAAATGTTACTATTACAGCCTCTGAAAGTAAAACATGAGACAAAGACATGTTACAACCTTGAGAAATGCTGACAAACCAGCTGCCAGATTGTTCACATTCATACTTCTTAACAGGGTGAGGGTAACCAGCTTTGTGCTTTGAGGCAGACAAAGTTTAGTTTTTATTTAATTTGTAATAAAGGTTTATTTCAAGCAGTAGTATGACAGTTGACAAAAAAAAAAAGCCCAAAGATGATCTGTCTCCACTCGTCTGAGGTTGTTGAAGTGTCGCTCATGTTGGCCTGTGCGTCTCTCCGATGTCGGATAAATCAGCTATGTCACTGACCTGTTTACTCGTAACACTTAAATCTCCCTCTACTGCAGTGAGGTTAGCCAGTGTCTGTCTAAGCTCTGCGATCTCCTGCTCTCTCTTTGTGAGATCTTCTGCCAGTCTTCCTATCCGAAGAGTCAGGTCGGACAGCTGAGGCTCGAACGCGCCAAAGTCCCTCTTAATAGCGGCGACTTTTGGTTTGAGGTCGCTGGCGAAGGTCACCGTTCTTATCAGGCGAGCCCTGCTGCTCTCGAGCTCCCTCAGCCGCTCAGAGATCTGATTGTCAGCGGCGGCGAGTTCAGGGATGCGTTTGCGGAGCTTCTCGATGGCCTGACTGTTGCTTTCGGACGCGGCCCGGAGATTTCCGACTCTGTCGATGCTGCCGGCCAGCACGTCCCCGATGCGTTTGACCATGCTGTGCTCCACCTGGGTCGTCTTGTCCTCCAGCTCGCCCACCTGAGTGAGCAGAGACTCCAGCTCAGACTGCAGGCCGTCCATCCTGCGCACATCTGTCCTCACTGACCCCACCTACAGGGGGGATACAGAAGAACAGAGGCTGAGAAACAGGTTTAACCTCACTAAATAAACCCTCCTGTGTTTGTTGATTAAATTTTGATGCTTGATGGTATATCTTCTACATGCACTGAAGATAATAATGACTAAATAACTGTCCTAAACAGCAGAAATCAGACATTTTAGACTATTATTTGGATGCTGAGTTGAATTTCATGTCTGGAGTACCACTGCACCATGACGCCCAAGATCAAATTATAATTTTATTAACGATTTGAGCAAACATGACACACATTTGCTAGTCGCAGCTACTCAGGTGTGAGGATTTGAAGCTTACGTGATCGTAAAGTGAATATGTTTGAATTTTGCACTGTTGTTCGAGCAAAACAAGACATCTGAAGATGTCACAATGGGTTATAATACTTTAAAACTCTGATATTTTATAGATAAAATTGAGAGAATATGAAGCAACACCCCTGAAAGCACAAAAACAAACAGTGGAAAAAAATTGGCTCGGAGGAGGAGATGGAGGCACTGAAAAGCAGTTCGGGTGAGCTCCAGTCAAACATAGTCGCTCTGGGTGATGCCCAGACTGAGCTAACAACAATGGACTCCATCCTGGATCAGCAGGTGAAGGAGTTGGAGGAGAGGTTCACCGCTCTGGAGGGGAAAAGCAGCGTAGAGCCGGAGCAGCTGCAGAGCTTAAGAGGTATGGTAGATGGCTTAGAAACCAAAGCAGCCAAGCTATAGCGGGCGATATCTGCTCTTCAGGATTAGGAGGAGGAATTTTGGATTGTTGATTGGACAAAACAAGACATGTGAAGATGTGAAGATGATGATATTTTATAGACAAAATGATTGAGAAAATAATTGGACAGCCTCTGGTTGAATCCCTGTATCTGGGATCACAAGTGGCCCTAAACGAAATCTGACATACCTTGTAGGAAAAGTCCTTTGCGATGGCTGAAGTTCGTTCCTCGATCTGTCCCACGGCGTCTCTCAGTGCGGTCAGGCTGGTCTGAAGCTGAGTTCGTTTCTCTGTCAGCCCAGAGGCCCACTCCTTCAGCCGGCTCACGTCCTGCTCGAAAGCCTCCAGCTGAGGCTGCAGAGCCCCACGCTGAGCCCGAGAGTCTCCAGCATCGGCTGGACGCTCTCACACTGCAACAGGACATACGTGGATTGAAACATAGGCACCTATGCAAGATTTCAGGTTATTTCCCAAAGGAGAGAAACTAGTGCCTCGGTACAAGATGATTAAACATGAAAAATGAGACTTCTTCAATAAAAAAAGTGATTTTATTAAATAAGTTTAGTGATGAAATGAAAAACATGAAGCGTTATTATGAATCTACAAATGCCAAATCTATTTCTTGATTAATCCATTATTCTGAGGGTCTAAAATGAGTAAAAAAATGTCACAAATATGTCAAACAATTGCTCGTTTTTACCTCAAAAAACAGAAAAAATATTCAATTTGCTATTAAATAACACAAAGAAAAGGAGCAAATTTGCTAAATTCATTGTCACATCGAAATTTCTTTGTAAAAAAATATTGCTGTATAACTGTGTCACTGCAAATGGCTGCCTTGAGAGTAGTGGAGCATGTTTTATACAGTTAGAAAAGAAACATGCATGTGTCACTCAATATTTAACAGATATTTAATTACATTCTTGATTGTACTTAATACAGTGCATGTATGCCAGCGTTCATGTTGAAATCGAGGAACTTTTGTGCGACGACAGTGCCAATTTTATGACGTTAAGTTGAGGTACACATTAACAAAAACATTAATACTGATCTTTAAGAGCAAATAAAAAAACAGTGACATCATCCAGTGAGGTCATTATAAAGGGGTTGAGTTGTCTCATCATCTTCCCACGGTTCCTCCTCCACCTCCTCATCGTCTTTCCATCCTTCTTCCTCCTGAGTGTCGGAGTCGCCCTGGTTGTCGACCCTATTCTCTCTCAGCACCATGGCGAGTTCACGGACCGCCTCTTTCACCACTGACAGCTCGTTCTTCATCTTGAGGATGCTGTTTTGAGCCTGCAGGGTGTCCAGCTCCTGTCTTATCTGGAGGATTTCATTAAGTGCTTTCAGCATGCTGTCCTCGGTCCCAAACACCTGCAACGTCACCTCCTCCAGACGCTTCTCCGCCCCGTTCAGATCGGACCCCAGCCTCAGGATGGAGCGCACGGCCTCCTCTACCTGAGGCAGGTGCTCTTCACACATGAGCGCCCGGGGAATGTGCTCCTGGAGCTCAGAGCTCAGCTCAGCCTCCCTCTTGTTCAGGCTGCTGATCACCTCCTCCAGGTTGTGGATCTGCTTGGTGTTCCAGTCCAGCTGACTCTGCGCTCGCTTGGCGTCATCCTCCTCTGCTCGCTCCATAGCTCGGGCGTTCCTCTTTGTGCTGTCCTCCAGCTCCTCCAACCTCTCCGCCAGAGACCGGGTCCTCCGCTCCGCCTCGTTCACCCGCTCAGTGGCTAGGGTGTGAGCTTCCCGGGACTCGGCCTTGAGGGCGGTCAGGTCAGAGGTGATGGCGGCCAGGCGCTCCTGCCACGTCTCCGTCACGTTGAGGAAGTGGGCGTTGACCGTCTGCAGGTCACGGGAGGCGGAGTTCTCGTCGGCCTGCATCACCATGACAGCAGCGTGGAGGGTGGAGATGTCCTGTTGGAGTCGTGTTGCCAAGGAGACGGTGGAGAGCGCCTCCTGGAGGTCATCCTCAGAGGCGGCAAGCTGCAGCCGCAACACAAAACAGGAGGGCTGTTTCTGTGGGAGCTCTACGGTCCTCAGTATTCATATATAACAGACACAGCAGGAAACAAAGCGCATGCGGACAGGAAACTTTAGCATGCAGACGGCTTTATAAAACGTAAGGCAGTGGTTCATTATTGTTTTGACTTGTGGCCTCTTAGAATAAATCTGCAGGCTGTCACAGGTTACACCCTTTTATAAGCTGTAAGGTATTTTTACGTCACCAGGTTGTTCCACTTCATTCATTTTTAGGGTGCTTAACAGGTAAGACCATCCAGAATTTCACAATAAAAGCAAAGATACAAGAAAAATTACAGCTAAAATCTGATTTCCCTTCTCACTAAACCAAATCACAAACTTTAAAGTGAAATACTTCTTTGAGTTAAACTTAAAGGTGCAGTGTGTGAGTGAATTTACGTATTGCAACCAACTGAATACTTTTTCTAAGCAAGAAAAACTAGCGTGCTAAAACTATGGTATAAAAGTCTCATATACGCTTCTTATTTTCAGGTGATTATAAACTAATAAACATACACCACCACACACCGGACGTGGAAAAAACATTCGAACTGATATTTTTTGAGTTTTATTTGCGCGCACTTTGAAATATCTGAGATTTCAGCATCCACCCCAATACAACTGAGATGAATGGGATTTAATATGATAATAATAATAATAAATATGAGTGTTAACTTCTAAAAAGTATGGAAGCCCAAAGCGGTCATACATTTTATTTCCTCCATTTTCTTGTGATAACAAGTTCATTTTATTTGTTTTCTCATTATCTTGAAATAACAAATGTTTTCCCGAGATGATGAGATAATTTTCTCGAGATCTCGACGTAACAAACTTGGCTCAAGAGGTAGAGTGGATTGTACACGAAGTGGTTCGATCCCCCACTTTTGGGTTAGCTCCCAAAAACTGATGAGCAGTTGGCACTTTGCATGGCAGCCAGTGCCATCAGTGTATGAATCTGTGTGTGAATGGGTGAATGGGATATGTATAGGACAGTCCATTTACCATTTATATTAAAGCATTGCAGGAAACATTATTCAGTGTAGGGAAGGAAAACAGCATTTGTTATTTCAAGATAATGACAAAAATAACTCGTTATCACGAGAAAACAGAGGAAATAAAATGAATGTATGACCGCTTAGGGCTTCCATAGAAACTTTACAACAAAACAGAGTGTTTGCCCCAGTTACTGTGAATAATCTGCAGTTTATGCAGGGCTCACTGGGCTTTCATTGTTTTTAGTTTTTGTAATTTGGGTGAAAGGACCCTTTAAAAAGTTCCACCCACCAAAAACAGCTGTTCCATCCTATAAATCAAACGTACCTTTCTGGAGACTTTCAGGACTTCTTCCTCCATGTCGAACAGACTTGAAGCCTTTCCGTGTAACAACCTGTACTTCTCTTCAATTTCAGAAAACCTCTCATTCTGCTGTAGCACCACCCTGAAACCAAAGCAGACATAAAAAAAAACCTTAATAAAGCATCACAAAGACGAAATAAAAATCACACAATTTCTAGTTTGTGCACTCACCAACTCAGAGCTCCGCACGCAGCAAGCGACAACAAACACAAAATACTTCTAACATCCAAACTTTTATTCGCTCCTGAGTTGTTTCCAGCTTCAGTCTTCACTTTATGGGCTTCATCTTTGCCGTTTGCAGCCGAAGCTCCGGATACTTCATCACTTTGTTTTGGGGTCTTCTTCCTCTGCTTTACCTCAGTAGGCATTTTAGCACACTGGCACACTTTTTTTTTAAAGGCCTAACAGTTAAAACAAAAGTCTAAACAGCTATTTGTTACGCTGTACTGTCACATAAAACAGTCCTTTCACAGATAACTGCATAATGCAGGACACTAACATCACATAAAAGGTGTAATTAAAGGCTGTGTTTGAGTATTTTACCGCTATAACGACTCTTTTCCTTTACGCAGATCCTTGGAAAAATGCCGCATTCAAGTGCTCCTCGGAAGCTCGTAAATACGAACACTAACTAACGAATTGCTTAGTTAAGAACAGTAAAACTTTACCTATAACAAACATAACATTTGGATCAACATGTTACCTTCTACACACAAGGTGAAATAAGTGTTATAGACAAATTTTAGTCGTGGATGTAAATAAGCTTCAATCCGAACACTCCAAATTCCGACATCATATGAGGTACTTTAAACGCCTCGGCTAGCCACGTAAGCGGCTGCCAGCAGCGTTTGTCCTGAAGGTGGCCATGCTGGATTAATGATGGAGAGCTGAGGCAGTTAATCGATTAATTAGCAACACTTTTAGATAATTGATTAATCATTTAAAAAGGCGCAGTGTCTCAGATTTAAGGGCTTTATTTACAGAATATGGCAGACATTTAATATAATATGCATAATTGTGTTTTAATTAGTGTATATAATCGGAAATTTCACTACCTGACAGTGCCAAATCTTACACACTGTACCTTTAAGTCATTTATCATGCAAATGAAATATTGTTTAAATGAAATATACGTTTCAAGATGTCAACTTGGACTTTGTGAAACTGTGATGGACACATTTTTTTTTTTCTAAATTAAAATCAGTTAATCAAACAAAGAGGAACACATATTTCTGTACAGTGCAGGAACAAAGTGAGCAGACATTGAGAGCTTAAGCACAGGCCATTTATTTGGCATGTTTCCAAAAATCTTACTTACATTTTGAGTGTCAAAATAAGTCAAAACTTGATTATCAGTAGCTTTTCTATAAATGGTAATTCAAAGCTCTATACAACATTGTATGTCGCAGGTCTCAACCTAAGTATACATTTTTTTATATATATATTTTTTCAACAGTTATTATTTAATGGTCGGATTCCAGCTTTGTTGTCTTCCATGCAAATTACACAAGCTACTATTCTTCTGTAACAATTAACAATATTTAAACAGGAAAAGACACAAACAATCTTACAAAGATCAAAAAACTAAATACAAAAAAAGTCTAACATGGACGCAAATGTTCAAATTGCAGTACAGTACATTCAAGCAGAAGCTGCCACGTGCAATTTTCTAACAAATTATGTGCAAAGAAGGGGTAACCAGAGGACTCCACGATATTGCAATATGAGGGCGCGTTAATCGGAGATCTTTGGACTAAGGCATAGAGTGATGGAGTAAACAAATATTTGGTCATCTACAACGTTCACTTCGCCCTCTTCTTTTAGTGTTTCATATTTAACAACTCAAACTCCTGAGAAGCTTAAACAGTACATCAGTAATCATCCTGTTCCCGATCAGTCGTCCCTCAACTGCACGATTCGATATCTGAAGTAGCATTTTTAGCATCATGGCAAACTAGATCTAAATGCTAAAAGCACAAGCTGTAGTTCGGATATCAAGCTGCTCTTCTATTGCTTTTAAATGTCAAATATAGCACCACGTGTAGTGCTACTTGTGCCAAATTGCTAGCTCTGTTATCTTTGACTTAAAGAATTAAAGATCAGGACCTTGGCAGTCGGTTAAAGCAACAAAAAAAAAGAACTTTAAAGGCTTTAAAGGGATTGTTTGCTAAGTTTGTTGCTGTACGGTGAGGCCTTAAAGCTACAAAGAGGTCCCACCGCATCAGCAACTTCTCGCCTTCAACAGCCTTGAATGTGTGGCTTTAAATCAAATATCAAAAGGGGCAGTGTAGAGTCAACAAAGACGTCTAAAACACAACCTCCAACAGAAAGCAGCTACAAATAATAACCAAAAGACACCCCTCTAAATTCATTTAATCTACAGGTTACATTATTGACCATATTTATCGATTACATCGTCTTAAAGTGACTAAATCCAGGCAACTGGATTGAGAAAATCCCACAGAATATAAACGCATAGTGCAACTCGTTCTAATGTTGATTGCCGATCTGCTTTTTTAAAAAGTAATGGATGAGTTTAAGATTGATACTGCTATGTCTGTTAAGGAATGAAGCCACAGTTAGTGAGCTTCAGAAACCTGCGACAGCTAGCCTGGCTCTGTCTAAAGACAACAAAATCCACATTGACACCTTCAGTGCTAGGCTGGCTGGTTTCCAGTCTTTAAGTTAAGCTAAGCTAACCAGCGGCTCGCTGCAGCTCCATGCTGAACAGACAGATTTGAGATTGGTATCAATCTTCTCATCTAAAACTGATCAAAAAAAACAAACTGGTATATTTCCAGAAATGTTGAACTTTTGCATTAAGCTTAAACTCTTTAATAGCTGCTTAGGCTTCATGGCCTCTTGCACGGCCTACGAACACAAAGAAAAACAAAACTGTTCTCCAGATAATGAAGCTTATGTGCTAATGAGGCCAATTTCAAATATACACAACTCCTGGTGTAGGCAATTAAGAAACTAAATGTCTGGCCTCTTTATCAGGTTTTGGTCCTGTCTGTGGAAGAGCAAACATAAGTGCACTTTGGGGAGACTGAAAAGGACACTTCCAGAGAGAGAAAAAAGCAAAAAGCACAACACCACAGTACAGAGTGCATGTGATGAGCGAGAGTATGAAATAAAAACTGAATTACCGCTTATATTTCTTTGACCTCATCAAGTAAAGGAATGAAAAAGCAAATCCTCCCTTCATAACACCATAAACCTCCTTAAATTGCTACATACAGCATTTCTAATATTTAAATCCCCAAACCTCAAAGCAATAAAGTAATAAACCGCGAACTAAATATTCTTCATGACTAAACTATACACATAAATCTCCCTTGAAGATGCCTGCAGGGGAACATAATTCCTCTGAAAATATTGCGCTCCCATCATCTTGATTCTCTTGTATATACATTATCTAATAAAAAAAACTAGATATATATGTATACAGGCATTATTTTGGGGGCACATTTTATTACTCACAGCTCTGATTTTTCTCCTAATTTCACTCCCCATTATCTGAAACGTATCTGTTAAACAGAGGACGACTGAGAGCGTGCTGAATCCACGAGGAGACACACCATGACTCAGGTACTGTAGTGATCCTGCAACAAAGAAAACAAGACATATTATTAAACTTGATTTTATGTTACAGGATGTTCATCTTGTTTCAAGTGTGTTATTTATTGACCCACCTGAATTGAGCTAACTACGCCGCTGGCCATGACAGAGAGTTTCCCCGCGACTGAGCGCACTCCGAGTCTGAGCTGCGACATGTCAGGAGCGCTGGGCAGCACGTTGGTCAGACGGTACGAACTCGCTGCATGAACGAGACCAAACATAAAGAGTCAAGATCAACCATACTAACAGATCTGTCCTTAAGTGGCAACACATGATCAATTAAAGAGAATTAATGATGTTTCTTGTGTTTTCTGTTTCATGATCCAGACCTGTCGTACGAGTCCGGACAGTCTGCCTCTAACACGTAAGAACTAGATAACGCCTTAATCTGATGAATTTGGAGTTTAAATATAATCACAGAAATCTACTAAAATAAAAATAATGAATCTGTTCATAATAATCAACACGTCTTTGCAATTTGCTGAGGTTCAGCCTTTTGTTTCTTGTTTTCATTTATTTAGCTGATCAACTGAAACATTTGAGATGTTCCCAGGAGAGCTTCACAGTCTCTGAACACAGTACGTAATTTCTGCCGCTCAGTGTCTCAAAACAACAACAAAAAAATGTAGTTTGATGACATTGTCAAGTAGCGTGGGATCATGGGAGTTGCTCTTTCTGAGATGACTCAGGCAGGAATCATGTTCAAGGACCAGATAATGTATTAAAGTTTTATTCATGTCACGAACGTCCTTCTCCGCACTTTACAGTGTTACGGTGTACAGGTTAATATTCTCTCAGCTAAGTCAAGAGACACTTTGATTTAGCTTTTTTTTAGTGTGAAATAGAAGTGCTCGGATGGCACACAGTTGGTCTTATTTGTACTGCTGGGGAAAAGGCAGTCTTTTATAGGAATTCGGGGATTATGCTAATGATTAAATCCTCATACAAAATCGTCATTCATCAAGTTGAAACGAGCATTTTTTGCAGTGAACAGTTTGATAAATCTGATGCAATCCTTGTAGAAAAAAGAAAGTTTTTAGGGAACTGCACATAGATTTATTCATATTCATCAGAACCACAAATTTAAATGTTAACTCTATCAAACTTTGAATTGTTTTTGTAAAGGCAGCCATGGCGCAGCACTCACTTACCGGTCTGTTTCTTTGGATCATCAAACAGATCTGCTGAACTTATCGAGGAGCTCCCAGCGAATCTTTCCAGTTGTGTTTTGGCCTCGTACTAAAAAAAAAAAAACAGAAAAACAGAAACAGTTTTAAATGTTTTCAGCAGCTCTGATTACGTGATATATCATAATCAGCATGGAAGAAAATGTTTTAGGAGTTTAGTATGTAAAAATAAATGTTATTAAATACCAATTCATTTTTTGGAATGGATTCTTAGTTACAGAATGTTTTATTGTTGGTGCAGGAGGTGTAAACAGGACTTTCAAATATTTCTATAAATCAGTCTTTGAAACATATAAACTATGTAAGTATTTAAGTATTTTTGACTAATTATTAACATTAAAATATTAACATTATTGTTACATTGATGCTCTTTTCAAGCTCGGCCCATTTTTAAATCGATAGTGCTTCGTGGTGCTGCAGCGCTGGCTTTGGGTCGACCACATTTTGGATCAATCAGGTGTGATTATACTCTTGTCCCGGGTGATACTCGTCGGGGTTAGGCAAGATTTCCATGCATCTGTTTCAGATCAGGCCCGAAAGTTTAGATCCTGAATATCAACAACTGCAAACAATCTAGAGCACTTGTTGAAAGTTTTATGTGTCTATGTGACTCTACAATCACTCTCTCGATATGTACACATAAAAGTGACCATGCACAATAAAAAACACACAGTGTGAATGTGAGCTCTACATAAATACAGTATACACAACACGTGGAGAGAGTAGACGTATGCTGTGATTGTGTACCTCAGAGTTATCTTGTTTTCCAAAGTACATGTCAGAGGAGATGGCTTTCACGTCTCCAAACTTTGACCGAGCTTCTCCCGTGTCCGTGACCGGTTCTGGTTTTCTTCTGGATGTGGGCCTGATAACAAATCATGAAAACAGTTATTAGATAATAAAAAGACATTTCATCATCATCATCATCATCATTATTTTAGCCATGCTTAAAAAACAAACCTGACATTTATGTATGAATGTTGCATCACAAAAACGTTTTTCCTTCATCCCACATTATAACCTCAACACATCAGATAAACTTTTATTTAGTTAAAATTTTGTTAGCTTTAGTTGCAGTTTGCTTGAAATCATTAAACAGAAAACAAGATAAAACAACAATGCAATCATAAATACATTCCTACAGTTTCAACCAAAGACAGTGAACAGCGCGTTAGTGCGTTACATTAAAAACATCCTACTTGTCACTCAGTGATGACATGGTGGTTATGAAGAAGTCCGGCTCTGGCTTCTTGCTCTCCTTCATCCAGCCTCCTCCTTCACCTCTGTCATCCCACCGGGAGGAGAAATTATCTGAGGTTCCTACTTGATCATCATACCGGGTCAAGATCCTAAATATAAAAACACATTTATTCAACTGAATTTAATTAAAAATGTCTTTGTGTGACTTGCAAATGCACACACAGATCATAAACATACCAATAATAATATTAATAATACAAGTAATAGACTGGAAGTAATGATCGTTTTTGGTTGTATATTTTCATTATCGGACCTGGAGCTGAAGGACGCATCATCATCGTCGTCCTCAGTGAACCGTCGTCCTTTGGTGGACTTTGTCCCTAGTGGGTTCTCCTGCTGGATGATGTGCATGTCCGACGTGACAGAGTGAGACACTCCACTACAGAGCGATAAAGAGAGCAGCAAGAAACAGAGATATGATTTTAAAATCAGCTCCAGGATGAAGAGTATCTGTCTCTTCGTCATCACCACCATCATACCTCCTCATGCCTAGACCCATGCCCAGTCTCTCAGCTTGCTCCTTCTTCTTCCCCTCTAAACCCTTCAACTTCTTCTCCTCCATTTTCCTCTGCTGCTCGAGATCTTTACAGGCCAGTCGCAGGGATGGAGCGCTGAGGAGGGAGAGGGCAGATGAGCTAACACAAACACACAATTTACAGACCATAAAAAATGATAGAAAACATCAAAACTAATAAAGATAGATATAAAGACGCACATGGACTCCTCAGGTTCAAAACTCTTCTTGCCAGCATCTTCGTTCTCTCTGAGCTTGTCGGCAGCTTGAGCCTTCTTCTCCAGCTCGGAGAAACTCTTGCTGCTGACCTTCTGAGCGCCCAGTCCACCCTTCTTAGAGGCCAACTAGAAGCAGTTTACAAAACACACTATGAATGCAAACTTTGTAATGGGTTGTGTCCAACCAGAGTGCAGAATAATACAGTGAGTGCGTACGGTTTTCTTGGCAGCCACTGGTTTCTTCTTAAGTAGAGAGGAAATATCTGGAGGGATTAAAGGACAGTGAAGTTACACCTCCTGCAGTTAAACGTCTTTTATCATAAACATGAAGAAAATAAACAGACCTGGATTTGCTTTTGGAGAAACACTCAGCATTTCCACACTGGGACCCTCCTCTGGATTACCTGAAAGGTTTGTGGTGAGCCACATAAATGCTACTGAGATAAATACAACTAGTGCATGTTCCTGTTTTCTTTCTAAATACCGTTTTTGTCTTCCTCTTTTTCCTCGGTTGACGGTTTCTCTGATGTCGAGGAGCTGAGACTCATTTTGGCCATGTTCAGATTATCAGGAAGAGCCTGAAGCAGACACACACATGGGGAAATTACTCATCACTGCGTAGATATCCAAGAAGCACATATGTATATAAAGCGAGCACACTCCTATACCTGTGAATGCAGACTGAAGAAATCCACCTGCTTGTCGCCTGGCGATGTCGGAGAGATAGGAGCCTGACTGTCGAGCCACAACTGTACGAAGAAGAGCAGTAAAACTGATACCTAAGACATATTCCATACAAACTGTGACGCAAACTGCATGTGAAGATACATCAGTGTTACCTCAGTGCCGTGGCGTCTGGTGGCTTGTGTGGCTAAAGTCTTTATCTTCTCTCTGTACAGCTGAGCGGCTCGGCTGTTGTACTTGGCATTGGCGGTGTTGGTTGTGCAGCCATGTTGACTGAAAAATCCAATCTGCCAAAGGAAGGTCAGAACAGATACAGAGACGCAGACGGGAAGAGTTCAGTTAAATTGTGCATCACCCGATGCTGATGGCGTGCTGATATTCTGCCTTCAGGTACTGACCGCGCTCGCGTTGCCTCCGACTTGCATACATCTCAGCTGAAACCACGACCAATTAAAATCCAGCTCGGTGGACCTGTGGACAACATCAGCGTCAGGATTTGATGTCACTTAGTGGTTGAACACCTATTCACGCATCTCAGGTTACAAAATAAATAAGTCCAGGATCATATTACCCAGATGCTAGTATGCCCGCATTAGCTACCGGGGGCTTAAATCTAATTTGTTTTTGAGCTCAGGAGTGACAGTAAAGTGGGAAGACGACATTCACAGGTTGTGGTAAGGACTGAGCGTTTGTACACAGGACACATGCTCTACCAGGTGAGCTAGTAGAGGGCATTTCTGATTTGTTGTCACTATATAATAACCGAAAAGAGACTACTGGATGCTCCCGGAGCACAGCTTAAAATGAAGATAGAAAAGGGGTGCCAGGTAGCTCACCTGGTAAGAGTGTGCGCCCCATGTACGAAGGCTTAGTCCTTGCCACAGTGGCCCAGCGTTCGATCGCAACCTTTGCCCCTAAAGTTTGAAATAATTCACCTCTCACTATTAGATTAAATTAAAATCATAAAAACAAGGGTTATGTGAATTAGATTTTATTTTGTTATATCCTATCTCCCCGGGTATTTCTTTTTCACTTACCTGATAAAGGACAGGTGCACGCCAAGAGACCTGTGTGTCCCAGAGCAGTCTATACATAGGAATACACCGTAGGTGATGCTGGCCCAGCTGGGGTTTTTAACCGAGCAGTCAAAGCAAACCTAAGGAGGGAAGAGAGCACAGAAAAATTAGATTTCAAAATAAAAACACATGTTTTCATGTCTCTTCTTCCTCCTTGTTAAAAGGTCATAAGTCCAAACACAATAAAAGAGACGTGGAAGCAAACAATGTGAAGGATGTTTGCTGGACTTGAAGATCAACTGCTGCTCATTCAAACAGCTGTTAGTGATGTGGGTTGAATTTCGCAATGAAATTAACTCTTTCTGGTGAAGCTAAAAAAAAAAAACACACACTTCCTTTGTGCTTATCGTGCAGGATGTATGCACTAGTATCTCATATTTTAAATCCACGTTCAAAGGCCGTAAAGACGCTTAAAGAAAAGGGGGGATGTGAAACCTAAAACAAACACAGCCCAACGCCAACTGTCAAAATGTAGCCCGGCTAGGCTGTCAGCTGGCTAACGTCTCGTTGGAGGTTTGGTTTGTGACATTTTATTCTGCTTTAAATGTCACACCACAAAACACAAAACGAGTGTGTTTGTCAACAACCGAAAAATGACGACTAACATCCAACATGACACAGCTAACTGTTACACTAAGCTAAGTTTAAGTTACAGCTAGCTTTTGGCGTTCGTCAAAGTGCGACGTGTCAAATATTTAGTTAGGCTAACTTCCTTGTTAAACACAGAAACACCGTCCGCTGTTCGTAAGTCTCACCTTATTCATAGGAACGGAGCGGAGCCGCTTAAAAATAGCAGAAATGTCCTGCTTGCTCGGCTCTGACATTGTTGCGCGCTGTTTAATGACACCTGGTTAAAGAAGAAGAACAAGAAGAAGCCGTATTCCTCAATAAAAACCGAGTGCGACACGTCAGTTGGACAACATCATGCTCGCGCTCTGATTGGATAAAAGTCACCCGTGGTTGTGTTATTGTAGCAAGGGCTTCTGGGTAATGTAGTTATTGTGTACATTAGAGGCTCCAGTTGTGTTTTCCATTGATTTACAGCAGGTGTGTCCAAACTTCTCTTAAAGAGGGCTAAATTTGACAATGTGAAGATGCCCAGGGGCCAATACTAAAACAACCAGCCATACAGTATCTGACAATCCTAGCAGGCCATAAATAATATATTATAAAAATGAAGCTGTGGGGCTATGATTGGCCTCTGGGTCGGACTTTGGACGTGCCTGATTTATGGTGTTTTCACAGTGCTGGAGGAAGCATTTAGATATTTTAAAGTACTTTTTGTGAAGGATGACCGTGCTTACATACATTTAATATAAAGTTTCAGTTTTCAGGTTTATTTGTCATATGTAGGTTAACAGTGCAATGAAATGTAGTAGATTAAAATACGTAAACAGAAGAAAAAAATATAGTATATATAGTTCAAGTAAAAGCCAAATTAAAAAGATAAGTCTTTAAGTTTAGGATATACCACACTATTTAAAATATTCAGAGTAAGAGTGGAGTGATGTGTGTATCAGTATTTAAAAAAGTATTGCACAAAGAATATCAATATCTTGGTGCATTAACAGCAGTCCTGTTAGATTAAACAGGTCAGAAGTCTGACGGCCTCGTGGTAAAAATCTTTAGATTCTATGGATACACTTATTTACATCTTACATAAATAACACTACACTAAATCACCTGTCATGTATTATTCAGCTCCATCCTGGACCTGGTCCTTCTTTCCAACAGCTGTCAGACTCTCAAACAGCAGCATGACTTCATGACTTCATTCTACATATTTCTTATTTCTGAGGAATTTCTTGTCCACCAGCTGCTGTTACAAGTGAATCCCCCAGTGTGTGTCTTATCTTAAAATGTGTGAATTGAAGTACAACTTTCCACCACTTGTCGAATTCTCTGGTACATTTTGCTCTACTGACTTTTATTAAAGATACATTCAAGCATGTCAATGTGGCAATTTCCTTATTTTTACGAGGCAAATAAAATAAAACCACTGCACTGTAGGTTAGCCTCACTCACATTTACTCCAACAGAGCTCTCCACAACCAACAGAACTGTACGAGTAAACTGCTCATACATCAAGTATCAAGACAGACGTACGAAAAACAAACAAAGACAAAATATATCTTCCAATAAATTCATTTATTATGTTGTGGGACAACATTTACAAACCTTACTGTGCAAGTACAGTTGTTGCTGTGTTTTGACGACAGCATGCCCTGAAAACACGGCGAAACATCTCCTCTGTCACTATTATTAAAAGACAACAAAATTCATCTTCCTCTCACGCTGCAGTTGAAAAGGCATCAAAATAGCATTTTTTTAATGATTTAATCGATACGTCGGGCAAAATGAATGAATTTGGAGCTCGCACAAGTGAAACGCTTCGCAGTTCATCTCTGCAAAAATGCTCACGAAATCAGGTTTATCGGTTCATGTCACAGCTCCTCTGTTGATTAAGTCAATGAAGGGAAAATAATCATATTTACAAATATAACAAAACAACAGATATCAAGGGATATTTTCCATAAAATATTCAATTACTATACAAACTGATTCTCAGTCACAGCATTCTAACAAGAGTAGAACAAAAGCACTTGTGGCATCATAAATTAATAATTTCCAACTCATCTGATCTCGATGCTTAATTTTTGTTCTAATATGTTTTATCCAGGCTATTTACACGCATGTATGCGACGGCATACTTGGCTTTGATTTTATTGCTAGAACTTGTAATATATTTTCAAAATAAAGACACTAAAATGCTCTCCCATAACTTGACATTTAACAAGAAGTGAAAGAATTAAAACATGGAGATTCAAGTGACATCGACTTTTGTGAAAAATCTTCAGTGTTGCGTGAAAGTTAAACCATAATACGACGATCTACAATCAACATAAGGCAGATAGATTCGTGAGGAAAAGCTTGAGGACAGTTCAGAGGGGGGTTAACTGGTCAGTGGTATGCAAAAATAGACAATCAATAAGTGAGAAAATACAATCAGTGAATATACATTCAATTGCAGTGACTAGACGAAGCTACCCACTGTGAACTAAATGAAGACTGTCGGCTCATTCCTTATAAAAATAACCAGAACAGTTGATGAACTGAGTGGAAAAACAAGACCCTGAAAGGAATGGCAGAACAACGTAAGCACTAGTTTAGAATCTGACACAATAATCTCAACATTAGGGTCTACTTTGTCAAAAAAAAATAGCATTTATGGACTGGATTCTAATCGTTTTAAACCTAAAACAGATAATTGTGGTTACAAAGAGGGTCATCTCCCTTAACGAATCCATAGTGGCTTGCATATTAAGGCTGCATGTAACATTGCAAGACGATTTGTCAGACTGTCATCCCAGTGTTTTTCTTTCAACAATATTTAAATTCACACATAAATTTCATTGAATCTTATCGAATATATAACTTGAAAAGCTATTATTTTTGTAACAGCATAAATGGGATTCTAAGTAACATATCTTACACTGACAGCAATTATTCTCTGTGATCTTCCTCCTCGCCTGGAATCACCAGGAAAACCTGCAGTTAATCTCCATCTCAGGGTCAATCTGTGGCAAGCGTCGGTATCTCATCAAGTGGTCCTTTCTTTTTTTTTTTTTTCAAATCATCCGCAACTTCTCTTCTCCGTCATTCTCCCACGACAGTCCAGCAACCTCACCAACAGGGAGAAGAGGGTTGAAAATAAATCAAGAGCCTCCTCGTTTTGCAGCCACACACAGCGTTCTTCTTTCTTCACATTTATTCACTCGTGATGATTCATTACTGGATGTCTTCGACGTAGTTAGCAGGATAGAGGCCTGTTTGTCCGTCCTTGAGCCGGCCTTTGCACCAACCCTGGTCGTCTTCCTCGCCGATTTTGGTGAACTCATCCCCTGGAGAACGAAGGAGGACGAGGAAGGGATGAATATTTGCAGAAAAACTAATGTTTGTCTTCACGTCAATCATGTTATTTGTTTATTAACTGCAGAACTAGTAGCACCTTCTTCTCTCTGTCTATTCGAGCCCTAAAGGGGCTTTAAAGTTTTATTTTATTTGCGAATTTTAAAACTATCTGTTGTTTTTGTAGTCTCAGAATATTTAATATTCCCTCCACGTACCTGCTTTGAAGCTCAGCTCATCCTGCTCCTGTCCTTCGTAGTCATAGAGGGCTCTGACAGGCACAGATACGACCGGAGAAGTCGGCTCGTCTTCACCGAATGGATTCCCATCGCCGTTGGCGGAGAAAGGGTTGCCGCCCGTGTCTTCATCGGACCAGTCTGGAGTCTTCTCCATACTGCTCGCGCTGGGTGAACAGACAAAAAGAGCCACTTAGAAAATGTATTTTCATGTCTATGTCAGGGCCAGGACAAAAGCAGGGGCAAAAGTTGAAGGTTAGAAAAGTGAGAAAAATAAATATAACACCAAAGAAAAACACACAAAAAGAATCTACAAATCCGGGGACAGCTTTTTTGTGATTCGTCCTGAAAACATCCTCCTTCTAAAAGAAAGTATAAAACATGCTTACTGATGGCATCAGTGCTACAAAGCAAGCATTCAAGTTCAGGCAGCATGACGAGTGATTTAAAAAAAAAAAAAAAAAGTCACTTTGATGACACTTGATCAAGTGAGAGTGCGCACGCAATGCTGAAGGAAGGCAAGGCAACAAAACAACATATCAAAAAAGGCATGTGGAAAAATACAGCGACATGAGACCAAGCGAGACAAATCATTGATGTGAACGCGTGATTGGATTTGAACCTGAATGGCCAACAGAGGGAGCCACCTAAACACCAGAGAGAAGTGGAGAAACAGTAAACACATGGCAGCACATACATGAAGTATTTACAGTCAGATCTATTCACTGTGTCGAAGATTTCACGGATCTGTATGTGTATTTACACTCTTTTTGATGTGTACATATATTTAAAATCGACCAGTCTGTATCCGTGTGTAAAAGTGTGTCAGATCTGACTGTAAGACAGAAACATACTGGATTTCCCTCAGCAGACACATGCGCCCCCATGCGCATGACATTTAATGTTCTGCAAGACATGGCACTGCTGTTAGGAGCGAAGGACAAACACACACACACACACACACACACACACACACACTGGCTTTGTGTCATTCCACTGACCATGCAGAGCAACACAACAACCGGCCACCTGAGGGAGGAGAGAGAGGGGGTTACGAGGACGAAGGGAGCAAAAGTAACAAAGAAGATGAAGAAACGGCAAAGAATGACGACCCAAGGTAGAAACAGAAAAGGCGAGGGGGGGGGAGGCTGTGGGTGGAGAGTTTCTCTCCTGTTCACCAACGTTTTTATTTCCTCTTTATTCACACTGATGTGGTTGACTGTGGTCTGCTGCTCCACGGCCATCTCCTCCTCTTCCTCCTCCTCGTCTTCGTCATCCTCGAACGGGTTTGAGCCCACTGGCGCCGTTTTAGTGGGCACAGTCAGGCTGACGACATGGGACACAGGTGAGAGATGGTTTGTTGACATGCGCGCACACACACATACACACATTAAAAAAAAAGGACACACCGGTGACATACATCAACCTGTGGACAAATTCAAAGAGTGATGAAGCCAGGCAAAGGTGATGCTGCACTCTTTCATATTCTGACACAAATATACGGTGACGCAACACGGTGACGTTTGCACTTATTGTAGCTTAGCAACCGTAACTAGGAAAGGCAGGATTTGTACTTCGTCACATGTCGAAACAGTCCGAAGGAGGCTGTTACAAAACTGATACGCTGTTTCTAAAGAGTTTGGTGGACGTGCCTGTTTTAGGCCTTAATCAGCAGTTTCATTAGCTAGCTAACGCTATTCACTACTGGATGCTATCACACTGTAGCGCTGTAACTGTAGCAGCTCTGCTAAAAAGCAATTTATTGATTTAACAGTTTGTGCTCCAGCTAGCTCAGCTCCCAGTTACATTTATCAACCAACATATCAACCTAAAAAGCAAGTTCTTTATATTGAAATTGAAACATAGGATGAAAATACAAACTATTAAACATAAATATAATCAAATTTTTCATTATAGCATGTCTGTAGCCATCAAGTCCATATTTAAGATCCTCTTACAGGGGTCTCTTTTTAAACACGAGTCGGCCAAAGATGTTTTCAAGCAATTCGTGGACCTTTGAGGGACGGGATCAATATATGGGCGATTGGCGATTGAGTCCATCAGTGTTTTTTGGGTGATTTTTGTCATTTTTATAACTTTACTTTTTATTTATTACCCCTAACCCTTTATTAGGGAAAAAGTTATTATTCCATAGGTTTTCCCATTTTCATATCCAACTCTAGCATTGTTTTAAGGGATCGGTGTAATAATAAGCATCAGTGTCATCAACTAGGCAGTACAAACAGTCAACAAGACAACTCTGTTTCAGACTAAACAGAGTCTTAGTTTACATTAAAACCTGCATGCATGAACGTCATAATTAATACAAAGCTGTGAAAACATCAAAACGATACTTCCTGTGTGACGGCTCTGCGTTTCCTAGGTGCAGAAATCTGTCTTTAGAAGTCACACGAGGGACGTTCACTTCCTACCACTGGCACTTTACGCATCACGGCACAAAACTTGCACTAGCAGTCCACCTGTATCAGAGGAACAGGGTTTCTACTCCCTGTTTACAGACTCATCGGACCATGAAGAGCAGCAGCAGCAGCAGCTATCAGTTGGCCCTGGAGAGTGTTTAATGGAGAAATGTGAACGCCTTTGTTTGCATGGTCATGCCACGCTCTGCCTTGAGTTGAGCCTGAAGGGTTATTACAACAAACACAGCTCCACTGGGAGTCTGGCACAATGTAACTTGGGATGGTTTCAGTCAACAAACAAATCCGTTGTTATAAATATGAACTCAAGTACTCGAGGAACTGTATTACAGCCTTATCTAGTGGGTGTTAAAACCATGTTCGCTCAAGCTTCAGACAACAGGGGAAAGCTACGATATGTTGATGCGAACGAGGGCGCTCTGATGCTGATAAAATACTACTGAAACTACAACCGAGATAAGTCAAACAACCATCACAGTGGTCTGTTTTTGACCCTCAGACCATAGAGAGATAATACAAATTGTTTCCGATGTACCCTATCCGGCGCTGTACATACACAAAATTCACCCGTCACACCCATAAGTGTAGGAACGGACAGGAAAACAATGTACCGGTCGGGGGAGAGGCAGTCCCATGGCAGTCAGGTTCAGAGGTCAAATGTTTTCCGTGCCTCACATTCCCTTTGTTGACTCCTCTACACACTCCTCTAGTTCCCTCATCACTTTGACTTCCTACTGGATGTGTGGATAAGAGGAGACCGCAGGTGTTTGTACATTAAAAAACAAGGGAACCTCATTACCGAGCTGCACAGGAATGTGAAGAGGCTGAGTCCTTTTAACAGACAGGACGAGATAATCGCGGCTGACCTCGCTTGCAATTAGCTCAGCAATGCGGGGGCTCTCGCTTTCCAGTAAAACCTCTTTATAAACTCTGTGCGCCGACTGTGCGACTGTGTGTTTTTCAGCGTGATGATGGACGCACGACATGCCGCTCATGCTTTTATCTTAACAATCTGTTTTGCTGCGGTTTCCATGAACCACTCTTACGTCCTTGGCGCTGTTGCCACAACCCTCGAGACACATTTCCCTGGAGAGGAGTTCTTATCTTATCCTGGCTTTTAAAGGATTACCTCATGTTACTAAAAACGGCCAATCAAACCTTGACAAAATGGTCAGATTTGTTTATATATCATTACATTATCAGAGACTTAAATCAAACGCCGGCTTTTGTTGCACACTGTTCCGCTTGAATCCACCTAATTTCCTGTCATAAAAGTGTATTTATATTCTTTTTGTTGGTCACCAACTTGTTGAATCCAGGTGCAGTTGTTGGCTTGAGCACTAATCCGGACTTCTTTGAACTAATATTAAAGCTATGAAGCTCTGTGTGTGTGTGTGTGTGTGTGTGTGTTTGCGTGAGTAATATTTCCACATTTCATTTCTGGCTCGCGCTCAACTATGTACCAGCCGTCTCCAGTCTTGCGGGGATGAATTCTTTCCCAACAAACTGCAAAGAAATGTTTACCGTTGCCACGGAAACAGCTGCACGACTAGACGTCACTCCCGGAGCTTCCCTTATGTAACGTTTTACAAGCATTCCTCGAGAGGACAGCGCCATGTGCGGTGCGCGCTGGATTATCTCTGATGTGGGGAGTTTGGATGGGGAAGACAAAGTGAGCGAGTGTGTGTGTTCTTTTACAAACAGATAATCTGTTTTCTGTGTGTGTGTGTGTGTGTGTGTGTGCGTGTGTGTTAAGAGACAGAAAAGGTGAGTCAGTGAGCGATCAGATATCTACCTGCTGCTGGTTTTGGCAGGCTGGACAGGCTGGTCTGACCCAGTTTGACTGATGCCTGTCAGGGTGACGCCTTCTGATGGCTTCTTCTTCTCTCGTCTGCTGAGGGTTCGGTTCAGGTCTACGGACCAGTCCTGGTAGACACACACACGGAAACACATCTAAAACTGAGCCAAACCAGGCTAACCGAGTGCTTCAAAACACGCCTTCACAGATAACAGTGTGAGTACAAGTGGCAAGCATGTGCACAGCAATACACACGCACTTCAAAAACAGGCCAAAAATATGTCAAACATTTCTCAGGCTGTGACACAGACTGGATTTTGAAACTGTACATGCATGTGGGGTGTTTATGCAGCACAGTGCAAGGCCTGATAAAATGAGACACAACTGTGTACAGCATCCATCACCTGATGGAAAGAAATACAGCACCAAGGAGTCCCCCCTTCACCAGAGGCCAACCAGGGAGAGTGGAGAAAGAGAGAGAGAGACGTTCCAGTACCGTAACGACACAGTTATGGAAAAGAAATGTGTTTTTTGTATACGGATATAGTTAGAAATGTTTTTTCCCCTCCTCATATGACTTTTATTTTGGTAAAACAAAACCTGCATTCACTATGATTTGAATAAAACTGGAAATTTCCAGCATCCATCACGTCATGATATCAATCTCGTGTTGGAGTTGGATGTCTAAACTAAATCACCAGACTTCAGACAGCAGTCATGCTATGCCTCTTTTCATATGAATGATATATTACAATAATAAGTAAGACCTCAGAGCTTTCCAAAAAAACGTGTCTTAACCTCTCTGATTTATCAGGACGCTTACGTCTTTTTAAGATCAAAAGGTCTTTTGGTCTGACTCGTGACCTCTGGGACTCATTGCTGAGCCGTGGTGGCATCATGTGACGTACTGGACAGAATAATAAGTGGAAGGGCCACGGAGGGATCAGAGTTCAAAGGTCAGGAAGAGCTGTGTCATAGTGGTGTGGAGTAATTCAAAAGCTCTGATATGCAGGAAAAGGTATGTAAACACACGACATGTGATATGTACTATAGCAGGGACAGTGCTGTGCTGTCTGCATGTGTCACGTGCATCTTTGTCTTGTTAAAGTTCTTTGAAACTTGAATACCAGATACAAAACACAACCACCTCAAACACACACACACAGATGGAAGCAGTAAGAGAGTTGCTGGAAATAAAATTAAAAAAAGACCCCCACCCCTCTACCCATGGCTGTTGTGAAAAGAACAGCCCTCCCATGCAGAACTCACTAAAATGGACCTTCTCTTAAAGGAGCGAGGACGGGACCAGTCCAAATTCTGTCAGACATGGGGAAAGGGAAGCATGTGCAGAGCAGGGTTAATCCTAATACTGTGGAGGATACACTGTAAAGTGCAGAAATGTTAGTTTATGAATGTCACAACGACTTAAAAAAAAACAGCAAATTATTCTTGGGATTGCCCCCAACACAAGCTACATGAACCGAAGAGGCAGTAGCTCGCAGAATAACTGAGACACAAGCGTGCTGTTTTTAATATTTAGTTCGTTACTCATTCACGTTTTGTTTGTTCTGTTCTGTTGGAGCAGTCTGACAGGTCGTGTGTTGCTCTTTTTGTTGTGTTTTGTTGCAGATTTATTCTTCCAAAAACAAAGCGGTACTCAGAAAGACAAACATCCCGTTAATGATCGAAGTGGAGCAGCCATGCCTGCGGGAGCGCTCAGAAGCAACATAAATTAGCATTGCAAGCGCATGCAGCTTTTTCTTATTCCACCTCCTGCTAGGAAGATGACATAAACTACATCCCTCTCGTTGCCACTCTGACTGGCTGAGGACAGATTTACGTCCGCTGCTGTTTCTGAACAGCATGCTTCAATGACAAAAATGACACTCGGCTATAACTCCTGTTTGTGCTATGTGCAACATAGTACAAAAACTATGGCTTAGTGTTTTTTTTTTTCTTTAAACATTTTTCATCTTATGTCTGCTGTCATCTTGACTTATGGTTCTCAGAGCTGAGCCTGGGAGAGCACCACTGGTCTTTAAGATGAGATACTAACATCTGAAGATAGGTAAGGACTGTAATTCATTCATAATTATGTCACTGAATGATACAGGAATTTCCTTACGAGGTATTGTTATTAAATAAAGTGAAAGACCATGACTTAATGTATGTCTGCTTGTGTCGAGAGGTGGTAGCTTTCCTCTGTCAAACATTTATCCCTTTTTATAAATATAAATCAAGGGTGTTGAACCTCAAACTGGGGCCAGTTCATTGGCATGCCGGGGCCTTGATTGGACCGGAACCATTTCAGGTCCTCTTCGGCGTCAGTAGCAGAGATCGTGTCTTCCAGTGTGTGGTAGATTGTCTGGAATCTGTGGAGACAATATTGCACATTGTCTATCGAGGTGACGCCTGAAATCTCAAGCTAACACTAACGCTTGGAAAACAGTGTCTGACCTGTGATTGGTTGAGAGATCCAGGTGATGTTTAACCTCCAGCAGAAGCTCTTTGAAGAAGCGGATGCGTTTGTCTTCAAACTGCTGCCACTGCTCAAACACTTGCTCCATGTTCTCCATATACTGAGGGGTCAACTTGTCAAGTTCTTCCAGGGATTTCTCATAGCGTTCTTTAGTCTGGGAGAAAGGGAGGAATGAAGTGACAATTCAAATACATGAATTACAAGATATGTTTGTCTATCTATACTGCACAACCTAATCTCTACCAGTACTGATGGCACTGAGTTATAAATTCTTAATTGTTAAGCTCTTGATTTCAACTCAAGATCTTTCTGAAACGTACCTTGGTTGGGATGAAAAATCAATGACGCATTTCCATAAACTCAAACATTTATTAAGACATGCAGTTAAGCAAGTTGATTATCGACCTCTAACTGAGGAAATTGCGGCTGATGCTCAGATGGAATTTAACTTTAATAAGTTGGTGTAAACCTTGTAAGCAGGAAGAGAGATTTAAAATAGTGGACCTACAGTGGGCTTGCAGCATGTTGCCTTCGCCTGAGCCGAGGTACAACATAATCTTGTTCCAAGTTTCCAAAGGAAGCCCTACCTTCTGCACCTCCTGCTGACACTTTTCCACCTTTTCCTGAAGCTTCTTTTGGGCATCTGGGTTGTTATTGCTCTCCAGTTTGCTGTTGGTCTCCCTGCTGGCTGCCAGCTTCTCTTCTTTGCAGGCTGAGTGGTAAGACTTCTTCATTGTCTCCATCTGTGGATTCAACCGGTGAAATAAAAACACAGGCAATGGTGGCAGTCTAGGAGGGTAATGTATAACAGCTGTGCAGAGCAATCAAAGATTGGTGTCTGACTGAGGATTTAAGCTTAAGTTACAAGATCTTTTCTGGATTAACTTGTTGGAAACGTTTTAATAAGATCATTGTTGTCAACTATCCAAATCGCCATCTGTTCCCAAAATGGTTTTGATAACACATCTGTGCCTAAAAGTCTGACTCACCGTGTGTCATTCGCCATTTCGGGAATCACCACAACCAAATTCCTACTTCAAGAAGTTCGGTAAGTTTTAGTCCCCAGACACAGGAATACTGGAATTAATGAATAATAACCAACTCATCTGAGGGTGGAAACGTGGAAACGCTGATGCCTGAGAAGTTTTATACGTGATGGATTTATGACAGGGCAGGAATGAGCCACACCTCCGTCACTTTGTTTATATTTAAACTCCAACAGATAAGTATTGAGGAAGCGAACTCAACCACGGTGGCTCTGTTTGAAGAGTCTTAGGCAGTGACCAGTCAGTGTGAGTTGGTGGACGGCCAGAGCAGCCATATCCCTACTCAACAAACCATGAGGTCATACACAGAGGGCACAGCAGCCTGTGCTCATCCAAAAAGGCAGTTTAGTGCTCCTCTGTTTGAGAGTGCAGAACACAAAATCCGCTAAAACACATGAGGGCTCAGGACTCATGTATGTGTCTGTTATTGACGTACTGTCCGTGTCACCCATGTCAGCTACTCATTCAGACCAGTTAATTAGCCTCATTTCCTCCCTGCCGTCTGTCTGGTCAATCAATAAATCACTCCAGCTACAAAACTGAATTGTTCTGTCCCTGCTCAAAGGCAAGGCCAGGATGTCCCCACCCCCTGGTGACATCACGCAAACAGGAAATGGGGGCAAGGAGCCTGGAGGTTGGCGACACATCCATTGGCTTTGAACATACAAATACTTGTCTGTGCACGCTCTCGTGCCCGTGCACAGAAACGGAGAGGAATGTGTGTACTGCAGAGTAAACAGGCTGCAAAAAATGAAAGCAGTAGTAGGAAATGCATTGACTTGATTTGAACTCAGAGGTGCCAGTCTACTGTGCAAGCCATATTTGTTTCCTTCCCTTTTACTGACTGTCAAAAGGACTACAGGATGTGCTAAGTGGCTGCCGCCTTGGCACACTGTGCCTAATGTTTGTTATTCAAGATCAAGAAGTTATAATTGTGCTTCTGCTCTGTTTTTGTTTAGTCGGCAGGTAGTCATGGAGGGAAAACAATAGTGAGTCAATCATATGTAATCATGTGAACTGAAGGGTGAAATTGATAGCTATGGCTGTAATCAGTGACTTGCTCAGCTGTTTATAGTTTAAAAAAGATGTACTATTTAAAGTCTGTAATAAAGGCGATTCTTCTTTCAGATTTCTTTCAAAATACATAAAATATGTTGGAAAATAGTTGCTGAAAACGTGAAAAAACTTAGGATAAAACAGTTTTTCACCAGTTTTCAGTCCAGGATTTTTGTGGGCGGTCCTTAAAGGGTGGCTCGATGACACGCTGAGGCCACCCTGAGCATACCCCTACATTCCTAGCAGAGAGATAGAGATTAATTCATCTCGCTCAAAGAGTGTTTCAAAGTCAGTCGTGTCATTTTCTGAACTTATCTGACACGTTTCACTTCAAAGCGGCTGCCTGACTGCTCGCACAAAGTGGACATGGCTTCAGTGCATTCAGCGGACACGCCCCCACAGTCCTGGAGCTTAGAGCACTGCTCATTTTTACCTAATTTTGACACCTAATTTCAAAAACTTTGATATTTTTTAAACCATTTAAATTTGGCTGGGTGGTTAATAACACTTATTTGTTCTTACTTTACACAGACTTTAAGTATCCTGACAAGTTTGAAGTCCAAACCTCTTTGAGTTTCTTCGCCCAGGGTTTCTGAGCCTTGCGGAAGCCGTCGTCGGCCTCTTTAGTCTCTTTGAAGCCGCCGATCATCTGTTTGTGGTAGGCGTCTCTCTGCCAGTTCTTCAGCTTCTCGTAGTCTTCTCCCATCAACGATGCTTTCACCTCCATGTGGAGCTCGCTCACCTTCTCCGCCTCCGTGCACAGAGCAGCCCACGCCCGCTCCAACGTACCATACTGAGGGCCTGGAGAAAGAGATATTTAGCTCCTAAGACAGGAGATAGCACAATCCCTCTGACTTCTTCCATATATATTTTTCTCAATATTATACAAGTACTGACTCTGTAATTTAAAACAGCTATTTAAACTTTAATGTAAAGTGAGAGTTGAATATATCGGTACCTTTTTCTATGAGTTGCCGCCAGCGCTTCCCCCATTCTGTGAGCTGCTGTGCATAGGCCTTTTCAATACGTGCCCGCTCGTGAAGACAGTTCATCAGATCATTACAGAGTCGGTTGCCATCGTCTACTCGTTTCACTGTTCGCTTGTAGTTACCGACCTGAGAACCAGCAACAGAGGCACAGACAGAAAGATGAGTTTATTCAACTCGATCAATTGCAACTGAGATGTGAATGCCGTCACAACGCAGCGGTTTGCAGTAAAAACAGTCACCGTGGAAGATTTGTGATCCTGGATTTGAATTGTTAATCAAGGATTCAAGGACCTAATGCGTCTCACCTCCCAGAAGCTGTCGCTGGAGACATCGATCATGGAGTCATCATAGGAGCCCGACATGGCTGCTGCCCTGAGTTACACTCAGTGTGTAGGGCCTAGAAATCATAAATAAACTGTCAATGATTGAATTTAATTAAAACCCTTTCAGCTCACTCGTTATGATTGCCTGATAGTACAAACAGAAGATTTCTTCATGGATAACTTAGTTAACATAATATCATTATGCTGAGAGAGTGAATGAACTGCTAAACTATTAATAACAAGTCATTTATAAAAGCAGAAATATGACTGAGTTGCTGTTTTACAAAACAATATTGATAAAAGAATAAGCTGAACAGTTATTTTACATTCTCTATTCAATTTCAGCATTCGATAAGAGCTGCAGCAATTAATAAATTAAACTGATTAGTGGAGTGACAAAAAAATTAGGCAATCATTTTGATAACTGAACAATTGTTTTAGTGATTTTTTAAAGCTAAACATTTGTTGTTTCTCAGATATGAAGATCTGATACTTTGTCACACATGATAATAACTTAATATCTTTGGACTGTCGGTTAGACAAAGCATTTAAAGACGTCACCAACACAACTGATGACAAACCGCATGCAATACATCTAATCAACACGTATTATTTACCAACTTCCAGGAAAGGAAACACCTTTTAATCGGTCTGTTACACACTATCTCGCTTGTTTGCTCTCTATATAGTATGAAACCAACAGCTGAAGGACAACGACATTGAATATATTCTGTGACAATAACACTCCTCAGAGACTACAGGTGTGGATCAGACACAAAAGTTCAGAGAAGTGATACGGAGGCATGGAAGAGGAAGAGGATGAATGGGTGTGATCTGGTTTAATAAACCAGGTGGCAGGTGGGGTTTTTAAAAAAAAAATCTGTTTCTATAACCTCACATCACAGTCAAACCACAGTGGTTGCTGGCGGCACACCGAGTCTCAGCTGAACTATACATATGTCTGTGTGTGTGTGTGTGTGTGTGTGTGTGTGTGTGTGTGTGTTATTCTGACGCAGAGAAAAAGAAACTGTCAAGAAGCACACAGCGGGCAGCTTCCGCTTCCTTCAGACGAGTTCGACAGTCAGTCCTCTGTTACTCTCCTCTCCCCCCTCTTCTCTCCTCACGTCCGTCATTTCAAACTCAACAGTCTCTCTTTATTCCTCTCCCTCCATCCTCTTCCTCTCGGCTCACTTGCTCCATCTCTCCTCCCTTCTCCATCAGTCTGAATCGTCTCCTCTCTCCACAGCTTCGTCTGGCCCTGTTCGGATATCTTGTAACCATATATATTCAGATTGTTGCGACGTCCAGCTGAGAGGCATCAGAGCCCAAATGCATCTCAAGTGACCACTCGAGATCGGATTTTACTTTCCAGCTCGCGTTCAATTGCACTTCTAGAAAAACTGCAACCACTTCTAAGAAAGAAAGACCACACGCAGCTAAAACAAGTCATTGATTGTCATTCAGGAGAAGAGTAATACGTCTGTCGTTATTATTTCACAATTAACACACTAAATGATCGATTCGCTTCAACTGACAGAGAAAATAATCACAGGCTGGTTGCAGCCTGAGTGCTCGGCTGCACAGCAAGTTGTAAAAAAAAACAAATCAACCGTGGAGTTTTCAAAGAATATGAAAAGTTCAAACTCTAAGAATATGTTCAAAGAGGCTTTGGCTTTCACACTTGAGTGAAAATACAGATATGAGAGATTAAAAAAAACAACAATACAACAACGGATGTTTGTTTTCTTTTAACATAATTAATAATTAATCGCTGATGTCTTGTTTCAAGCACAAATGACAAATGTTTCCCGGTTACAGCTGCTTCTTTCTTCAAGCTTTGACCAAAACAGCCTCGACACAAATTTGCAAACTCTAAAGCATCATGGCAAATACGTAGATTTTAAAACAGAAAACACTCAGTTCAGTTAAGTGAGTATAAATACCTAAAATACAGCCAAAGGCAAAAATATAAACAAAAGATTAACACACATAAATTCAAATATATAAATAGGCAGTTTATAAAATGACCTTTAATAAGGTTTTAATAAAAGCAACCCTCATTGGCGTTTATACGTTTGATTTTTTTGGCTTTTCTTTCTGGTACTTATCTCCATTCTTCCTTTCACTGACGCTGATGAAGGAGCCAAATGAAGACACAAAAGTCTCTCTTCCTCCATCACACACACACTCTCTCTCTCTCTAGACTCGTCTAACAGTCGGTTACACTCATTCAAACACCAACAATATCTGTCCAAACACACATCTCTAATCTGGAGCCGTCCACTTGTGATCCGATCACACACAAGATGCATTTTAAGTGCCAAGAGTGAACACACAGGACGTCTTTCAGAGGAGTGAGACAGCGAGAGGATGATGGGGATGGTGTGTGTGTGTGTGTGTGTGTGTGTGTGTGTGTGTGTGTGTCAATGGTCACTGGCCCATGACCTCCAGGGCAGGACTTGGACAGAGGGTAGTATTGTGGTCACTGCTAGCTGGGGAACAATCTTCCCTTTAACTGTGTTTGTAGTTTACAATCAGGTCAGTCAAACAGCCAAACACACACACACACACACACACACACACACACACACAGATAGACACAAATAGATGTTTTCTGTCACCACTTCTAGCGAAATCCACGTTTAATTTTATTCAACTTCCTCATTCCTCCTTGATAATACACACAGTTGTGTGTGTGTGTGTGTGTAGAGCATTTTGTATGAATCAAATGTTCATAACCTTTGATCGATATTATTTTAAGAAAAAAAATCATTCACAGCTATTCTGTTAGGTTCATTATTGTAAGAGACAAAATGTGTTTATAGCTTGTGTTGTTTATTTGTTTCGATCACACACGTTCCTGGTAACTGGCACAGAGGTGTGTGTGGTTTCACCTGTGTGTTCACTGAGTGACAAAGAGGGCGAGTTAGACTCTAATATTTCCTGTTGACTGTCTCGTCTCTCTAGTTTTGTTACGTTATCTATCTATCTGGATACATCTTTCAGCTATGCTGTCTGTCTTCTGTCTTCTGTCAGATCTGAAGTAACCTTCGATCTAAAAACTTTGGCACACACTCAAAACAAATACTGTATACGTACGAGGCAGAAGACCAAAGTCTTCTGTTCCCTCAAACACCGTTGTGGACTGAAAGGGTTGGGAACCGAAATCTGGTACCAAATTATCAAAATGTGAATTTCGGTTCTGCTTTAACACTTTGTTACTGCAAACACAGGCTGAACATCTGCCAGGATCTCTCTCCATCATGCATCAATACAACATGTCCTCTATGGATGTTTCCAGTATTGTGATTGGCTGTGGGGGTAAACTCATAAAGCTCAGATGAATGCATAAAAAAAAGCTGAATTCAGCTGTTTAAATTGAGTTTGCTGTAGAAACGAGTGTGTGTTGTCTCAACAGACCGAGTGTGTGAACGCTGAGCTGTAGTTGATATTGTATAATTAAGGTTGCTTTAGGGTATTTATGGCTAAACATGTGCATTAAAAAGGTAAAATATAGCAACAAGAAGATTAAAAGATTCATTTGTGTGAATACACATTTGTTTATTTTTGTTTAGAGGTCAGTAGACTGCCATTTTCTGGGTTTAATGTTATTTATTTTAGTGTGATCCTTTATTTTCTTTATTACACCATTGTTTTCCTCTTGAGGTAATACATCATGGGGACATACTGTAGTTGTTCTGTGATGTCTGTTAGGGATAAACATTTATCGAGGCCACAGAAGTAAGGGGGGAAATAGTTATTGATCACTGATATTAAAATAGACTATCAACAAAATAAAACAAAGGAATAAGAGTTTAATTCAATCAAACAAGGCACTAAACCTTACCTTCAGACAAAGGCACACAAAATGTAACATAACGTAATAAGCATCCAAGTATTTCACCAAGTAAAAAGTCAGATTATTCCCGACCCTAGTGGACTGCCTAATTCACAACCTATCACAATGATCAGAGCTCAGGAGATCCATTACAGTCTGATTCAGCAAGAAGTGCGTGTGAAAATAGATAAAGAAAGATAATCTGGAAGCCGGGTTCACACATTATCTTATCCCCGCTGCATTTCCCCACCAGCTGTCCATAGTCGTCATTCGCCGAAACACTGCTGCAGCACGAGAGAGGCGTACACAAGGGACAAATGGACCGAGCCGCAAATATCTTCTCTAAACATGGCAACACTGTCTTCTGACATGAAACACTGCTGAGGACAAAGTCGCACTAACAGCACGGCAGCATAAAGAAAGACGTCCGGTTCTCTGTGTGTTAGTGTTTTGATTGACAGATTTAAATATCACATTACTTCAGACTTTTTACTTGTAATTGATAATGTGATGATACTTTTCTAAAAGACAGTACGCACAGGAACATTTTGAGAATTAATAGTGTAGACGATGCAGCCGTTAAGACAAAGAACAACACTTAAACCTCCTCGTCTCTTAAAATAATCCTATCGTGTACTGGCAGCATCACCCGGCTCTACATCGAGGTAAAGGGTCAAAAGATGGCCAGTCTCTCTCTCTTTTATTCACAATATCAGATGAGAGAGACACAGATTTGTAGTCAACATCGGAGTTAAGTTTATTTGTTAAAAACGTGATATAATGTAGTGAAAACCATCCTTTGTGTAGGCCATCTCGTGCTGGTACTTAAAGAGGACGCGTGTCTGTTATGGATATTTAATGTGTGACGAACTCTCAGCTACTTTAGATAATTACTGCATGTTGTACATGTAATTGGTTTATTTTAAATGTACAGTATGTTCATTTATATATTGGAGAATCCAATAAGATTTTGTTGGTAGGAGCAAATTGAGAAAATGATGTTTCAGGTGTGAAGAAGGGACAAATAATTGTTCGTTTCTTTCATGTTTTGTCTGACAATAAAAGTTGTTGTTTTTTCCTGCACACCTCCTGTGTGCCTTAGCTGATTCAACATGCTACCTAACTCCTGATACAGGCCTGTGGTCATCTCGCGACTTGATTACTGTAATACTCTCCTGACGGGCCTCCCAGCCTGCACAGTTAAACCCTTTCAGATGATCCAGAACGCGGCGGCGTGCCTGGTCTTCAATCAACCCAAAAGGGCACGTTACCCCTGCCTACAAAGCAGTCTCTGGTTCTGCACCAATTTACTTGAATGTCCTTATACACATACCAATAACGCCTGGCTCTGCCACCCGTACGCTCAGGGCAATCCAAACCTTTCTTGTCGGTTGTTCCCCGTTGGTGGAACGTCCTACTTGTTCCTACCAGATCAGGGGCGTCCCTCTCCACCTTCAAAAACCTCCTGAAGACCTCCAGCTCTTCAGAGAGCACCTCCTCTCCAACACTACCAACAACTGGACATGCTAAATCTATCCCTCTCTACAACTGTCACTTTTACTCGCCCTTTTTGTGAGTCACTTTGGATAAAAGCGTCAGCTAAAAGACAAAATGAAATGTAATGTACCATGCTTACCCTGCGCCTCACCTTGCAACAAGGTTTTGTAGTCCTTACATCTAGATAAGCTTTTCCAATCAAGCTAAATTTAAAACATAAGCTTGCAGATGCATGGAAAATGACCTTGTACTGCCAAACAATTCATCAGGAATTCCCTCACCACAAAAGCTCTTTTCCAGGACTTATGTAATCAACAGGAACAGCCGTTTGCACACCCCTGGCTCTGTAGGACATGGGGACTGTGTTAAACAATTGAACGCGGCCTGACCCAGAACTGTAAACAATGCTGTTGACCAAGTCGAGGTCTGAAGTCCACTCAATCTGTCAGCAAAATGGGCAAACGCTGGAAAAATCCAACACGGTGTGCGGCTATGCGGGGGAAACTACGATGGAGATGTTAAATTTGAAGCGACATATAAAACACATTAAATAGTCCTTCCTGCCAACAAATACATGATTTCATCAAGTCTCCAGAAACGTGGCCGAATCGGGGATCTTAGATTACAAGTTTAGAGATTACGTAATCAAACACAACAATGATATCCACTGAGGTCTGATAAGCAAACGTACTGAGCACGCTGGAATTTGGTTGCAGACAAGAGCCTTAAGATAGAAGTGAACAAATGTATTACTCAGTGCCCAAAGTGAACCTTGGCACGTTGAGCAACTTCCCACACTGAAGCGGCAGGGTTAACAAACATGAGCAGTTTGTTGATTTGTGTGTAATGATTCGGAGAGTGGCAGCTGCTTTGGACATGCTGTGAGCTAAAAGAGGGGGAGGAGAGGCCGATATTAACACGGCAAAAGCAAGAGATGACCATGTGTGTTATTAAAAGCACATGGAGGCTTACTGTACTATGAGAAGACCTGAGTCATGTCGAAAAAAAGGAGACACATGAGATGCCGATGACCTTTCCAAGCGGCGCAGGGAGAGGAAAATTCGAGATAGACGAGGACCACACGACCAGAGCAAGAGGCAGGGTTGGTGCGAGAGAATATTCTTTCCCACAAACGACCAGCAAACTGTGTGTTCGCCCTGTGTTTATGTTTCTCAGAGTGCTCTGGAGGTCATGAATGGAGCTGAGGAGCAGGAAACAAGAGGATACACAGAGCGCGGAGATGAGCGCATACACGACTGACAGGCACATGCATACCTGCCCCGAAGCCTGTGTGTGTGTGTTTATGAAAGATATAATCAGAGCGCCAGGAAACCGACCTGAGCGGTGCTTCGTCACTTCAGGACGAACTTTTATCAACAGAGCAGAGCAAGGACGTCGTCAGATTAATGCCAGACAATCTCGATGTTTCATTCTGCAGGGCCGACTAATCAGTAGCTGCTGCACGGCGAGCGGAGTTATCCTGAGGGTCGCTGTGTCTTATTTAGTTTTCTGCTAAATAGACTGAGAACTCCCTGTATTGTCAGCATGATTGTCAATGTAAGCAAGAAGCCACACTGCTTAGAGCTCCGTCTGCATGAGACTGCATGACTTCCGTGCAGCATTTTCCAACAGTAATTTCATTGATAAATCTGCAGGCCGTTTTCTCTGTTATTTGTTTGGTCAATAAAACGCCAGCAAACTGTGAAAAATCTCGACCGACTTAAGGATGTTAATCGTGGGAAATGAAGGAACGAGAAGTATGATTACATAACCAGCAATCTCTAAAGAAATACTCTAAGTTAAGTGTGTATTGCCTTGATGTCTTAATCACATGAATATTGCTTATCTGACCAGGAGTGTTTTTTTTTCTTTTGTCTGTTTCCACTTCCTTCCTTGGTTGCATAAAACGCCTGCAATATCTCAGAGCCAGGGAGTGCAGCTGAGCTAATCTATCCTTTCAATATTGCGGTTTCACAGCAGGACGTTGCTAAATCCCGACTGGGCTACGAGAGAAGAAAATACAATCATTCCTTTGCTTCTTTCTCTCCTGTTGCACGCTTGCACACAAGCTCGGAGGTCAGAAGTTTCCATGGCAAACGCAGGTCATGACCTTGATTTTCTTTCCCCTGCCAGTCACTCACCTCTGCCCTCCTTCCTTGTGTGAGCTCAACAGCTGCAGAGGACTGCTGATCTTAAAGGAAAATGGTAGATTCACTCAAATGCGCACTCCTCCAGCCTTTATATAGATGACTGCCAGAGCTGCCAGAGCACCAGACAATGAAACCGTTGGCCCATCAACACCAGGTCAACTGTAGCCTCAACATAACGGACCAGTCCGCCTGCTCAAAACCTCCATGCTCAACGCTCAAATGGGACAAACAATGGCGTTTGTTCCACACTTTCAGGCATTTTCCACTGGACACGCCAAACAGCACAGAGAGGAACATAATGGAGGGAAACTCGGTATTACATGACAGGGAAGGGGAGATCCTGACGTAACCGGCGGGCACTTTTTTCCTGTGGAAGCCCCCTGTACTGCACGCAGAGCCGTGTCTCTCATGTGACGCGTTCAAAGCTGCAGACTTTTCAGGAAAGCGCCGCGAACACAATTCATCTGCCGTGTTTACACAACTTGATTTCAGCATTTGAAGCTTTCTGGAGCTCCTTTTGTGTATTTACAATAACCAGACGGCCTGTGAATGAGGGCTGCGGTTAACAGCTAGTGTCAGGAAAATAATAATCGCCTAGAAAAACAACAAGGTGACGTCTTCAAATGTCTCGATTTGTCCAAAAAAAAACAACACAAAGACGAACAGAACTTACTTACTTTATATTTTTACTCACGGGAATAATTAATAATCAAAATCGTTGCAAATTAAATGCCTGTCTCTCAGCTAATTGTTACAGCTTTAATTTTCAATAATTGAATAAAATTTGGTGTATAAAACATCAGAAAACAGGGACAAGACTGGAAAAAAAACAGCAAATGCTCACACCTGAGAAGCCAAATCATAACACAAGTTATGTCATGACACTTTCCATATAGAGCAGGTCTAGACTGTACTCTTTATAATATCACTGCGCAACAATTCCCACCATGATCGAGTACTTGGTGACTTGGAAAAACTTCCTTTAAAGGATCTGCCCATCTCCGTTATGACGGCATATTTAGCCGTTTTGGGTCATTTTCTTTGGTGGGAAGCAGCTCATGTTCACTCACGCTGACAGGCTACGTGAACTAAAAACCCTGCCGGACAATGGCTCATATTCCTTTAAATAAAGTAGCCCCTCTAAATGGAGAGAGCCTAAACTGGGATACCCATGTCTAAGTTTAGCTTGGTTCTGTGATGGAGCAATCAGTTCACATGGGCCCCCCCTCCACCACCTCCACCACCTCCATCCCCTTCAAGAAATAAGGAACACAGAGCTTTCGCTACTGCTTTTACCCCGACAACACTACCAAAGCACACAAGATATACAGTCCCTAAGGC